>OW971956.1:15000-2515000 GCA_943193695.1 Acrobasis suavella
TTTTTTGCAAGTTGCAACAGATGAAGAGTTTTTCTCTGAGTAGGAAGTCTTTTAACTTTATAATCTCTATATTCCGTGTTCGGAATATTATCTGACTATTTTCTGTGTTTTATATTCTGAATGCTCTCTTTATTTACTTCGCTCCATTCTGTGTATCCTATGTGACTCCTATGTCTGTAACCTGTTAATTACTCCGCGTATTCTTAGCTTGGCTTAATTAATTTCATGTAGGTAGCTTACTCTACTCTGTATCATTCGAATTTGCAACGTAACTATTTAATCTCACCGCGGGGCCCATGACTTAACGTTAGATTACTTTCTTGAGTGGTGTAGGAGCTGGACAGCGATGGCAGGTCGAACTGAGACCCAGCGCACTCCTAGTGCCGGGACAAGAGCCAATAAACTCGCGGCACGCGTCCGATATAGTTACTGGTTTTCGAGGTCACGATAGTAACAGACTATCGGTATTTTATACTATTGCTTGCAACGCTAATAGTCAGCTCGAACCATCTGACACTACCGTTAGCCGTTAACAAACTCGATGAGCGAGAGAAGAGGTAGGTAGGAGAAGGAGAAATGAAACAATAAATAGATTTCGGTAATTTATTGAGCGGGGGGCGCGAGGTTGCGGCGCGCGCGGTAGGGCGCCGGCAGCTTGAGGTGCACCGAGTTGACGTGCAGCTTCATGGAGTTGGACTGCGAGAACGACTTGCCGCAGTGCGCGCACGTGTACGGCTTCTCGCCCGTGTGCACCTGCGGGGGCAAAACATTCGCCTTGGATAGTCCATTTGCTAAATTAAACCCAGTTACAGTGTACTAAAGTCCCACTTACTTTCCATGCCGCGCAAGCGACCAAAATATACCGTACGTCTGCGAAGCGACGACGGTCCGTATCCTTTTATCTCTAGCGAGGTTATCGATTTAGATGTTTCAACAATTTCAGCCTTATGTCTGCCCGTCCGGTAGGTAGCGCAGGCACGCACGCACGCTTGCAAAACCTTTAGGGGAAAATGCTTCTGTCGTAGGGAGAGGTCCAGCCAGGTGCGTCCAATAAACCGTGACAATGTGACGTCACAAGTCCGTTGGGCGTGCCCATCGCGACCATTACGTGCGTCGCACGTAGGCCAACAATAGTCAATATACAAGTCAAATCAGACACTTTTCTCTTAAAGTCGAAGCAAATATTCTGTACGGAAATCATGTGATCTGAACAAGCCACTCACCCTGGCGTGCCTGTTGAGCCCCGCCTTGTGGACGAACCCCTTCGCACACTGCGCGCACTTGTACGGCCGCTCGCCCGTGTGCGTGCGCGTGTGGACCTGCACACACACACACACCGTACAGTGACAGAGCGGGAGAAACTTTGCATGTGCCCCCTCTTATCTATCATTATTCATAAGCATGTAATTCTTGATTTCAAGTTTAATTATAATGTAATTAACTTAAAATTTAATAAGCAATATATTTTAATATATCTACTTATCTATTATAAAAATACAGATAGAATGCCAGTCAAAAAAGTTTTTTATGCAGACGACTTGCAAATATATGCACAGTCATCAGTCGATGATATTGAGTCAGGTGTAGCGAGCGTAAACGCGGCTTTGTCAGCTATTTTAACTTGGTCAAATGAATTCGGAATCAAGGTAAATCCCACTAAGTGCCAAGCTATACTAGTAGGTAGTTCGAGACAAATCGCTCAGCTTAACTTTAATACTGTCGCGCCTGTCACATTTAATAATTGTACTATCCCCTACTGTAAAGCTGTAAAGAATCTTGGCTTTTATATTGATTCTACACTTAGCTGGACCACTCAGGTGGCTGAAGTCAGTCGTTCTGTCACTGTAGCTCTTCAACAGCTTAACCGCCTAAGAAACTTTCTGCCATTTAAAACGAAGATACTGTTAGTTCAAACATTAATATTCCCTATAATTGATTACGCTGATGTGTGTTACCCAGATCTCAATGTCGATTTTCTCAATAAGATTGATCGTCTCATTAACAATTGTATTCATTTCATTTTCTGCCTTCGCAAATATGATCACATATCATCTTTCCGATCTGAGCTTAAATGGCTTCCTATTCGTGAACGCAGACAAATGCGATTTCTCTGCACACTTTTTGCAATTCTCTTTAATACAAATTCTCCGGAATATCTAAAAATTCAATTTCTTTCTGACAGTCATGATCGGCAACTTCGTTCTGCAGACTCTCGTCTCCTTTTCATTCCTTTACATCGCACAAACTTTATGGCTAACTCTTTTACCCTACAAGCTTCACGGCTCAATTCAATGCTTTACCCGTTGACATCAAAGAAATTTCCACTAAATTTTCTTTTAAAAGAAGATTACATTCTCATCTTATAAATTAGCTTTTTTTTTTAAATAGGATCTAACACCGTCGTCATCATCAGTGTTGGTATGTAGTGTATGTATGTGTATTATGTATGTATGTTATATATGTATGTAATATTCTAATGTTAGGTATATATTATAAGACATATTATATGGTATATATCTATTATATTATATGTATATTAAATGTAAGTATATTGTGTTGTAAATTTATTGTTTTATTTTTTACGCCACAACCATTTATCTGTTTTTCCCTATGGTTGACTGGGAGAGAACGCTTTTAGCGTTAAGTCCGCCAATTGTAAACAATTTTTAAATGTGGATCAATAAATGAATTTATGAATGAATGAATGAAAAAGTCCGCCCGGAATCGTGCCTGCCACTAAAAGTGACCATGACACTTGCAGCATTCCCCCGTTGTATGGCAAGGGCTATGCCTTGTACTAGGTACGATTCGGCGCGGCGATACAATTTAATTTAATGTAATTTAATTCTCCATTTAAAATGACTGAGAGCATTATATCTAATGTGAATGCTGTGTTCGCTCCAAGTAGGTTGGCTCTTTTAATTTACGAGTTTATATTCTTATTTGAATTTATATAAACTTGTGTGTTGTCCAGCCGGTTAGCGAAACATGCATAGCAACAACAATATATAACTACTCTTGCTGCAGCGAACGGCCGCTCGCCGGAGTGTGGGCACGTCAAGCATGCCATGGCATGGTGTTACCTGCAGCAGCTGGTGCGTGGCGAAGCTTTTGCTGCAGTGAACGGCCGCTCGCCGGAGTGTGGGCACGTCAAGCATGCTATGGCATGGTGTTAACTGCAGCAGCTGGTGCGTGGCGAAGCTTTTGCTGCAGTAAACGGCCGCTCGCCGGAGTGTGGGCACGTCAAGCATGCTATGGCATGGTGTTAACTGCAGCAGCTGGTGCGTGGCGAAGCTTTTGCTGCAGTAAACGGCCGCTCGCCGGAGTGTGGGCACGTCAAGCATGCCATGGCATGGTGTTACCTGCAGCAGCTGGTGCGTGGCGAAGCTTTTGCTGCAGTGAACGGCCGCTCGCCGGAGTGTGGGCACGTCAAGCATGCCATGGCATGGTGTTACCTGCAGCAGCTGGTGCGTGGCGAAGCTTTTGCTGCAGTGAACGGCCGCTCGCCGGAGTGTGGGCACGTCAAACATGCCATGGCATGGTGTTACCTGCAGCAGCTGGTGCGTGGCGAAGCTTTTGCTGCAGTGAACGGCCGTTCGCCGGAGTGTGGGCACGTCAAGCATGCCATGGCATGGTGTTACCTGCAGCAGCTGGTGCGTGGCGAAGCTTTTGCTGCAGTGAACGGCCGTTCGCCGGAGTGTGGGCACGTCAAGCATGCCATGGCATGGTGTTACCTGCAGCAGCTGGTGCGTGGCGAAGCTTTTGCTGCAGTGAACGGCCGTTCGCCGGAGTGTGGGCACGTCAAGCATGCCATGGCATGGTGTTACCTGCAGCAGCTGGTGCGTGGCGAAGCTCTTGCTGCAGCGCGCGCACGCGAACGGCCGCTCGCCGGAGTGCGCGCGCTGGTGCAGCCGTAGCGCGCCCGGCGACTGGAACACAAGACGACACCACAAAACTAATGAAAGTATAACATACGAACCTGACAGACCTCCTTCGCTTTATCTACACTCATCACAAGCAAGAGCAGGTCCATAGTCTCTGCCTACCCCTGTGGGAAACATTATTAGTTTGGACTTCCTAAAACGAATTGCAAGATGGTGTTCTAAAATATGGCAATGGTGAAGATACGATAAAAGGAGGAAATTTCGGTAAGGTGTTATGTTTAAGGGACACTATCCTTAACTTGAGATCCCAGACGACGGTTCCTGTGATACTACCGTCTACTAATGGAAGGAGACTGCGGAGATGTGCCATTATAGAAAGAGGAATCTCAGATGCACCATGGATCCCGATCAGAACCTTAGTGGGAAGTGGCCAAGTTGCGTTAGTACCTGTTTTCAACCCTCATTACGTGGAGCAAATAATGCAAAAGGAACTGGAACGGTTATCGGAAACTGTGATGAAGTAGCCTGGTTGAGGAAGTGTGAAGAAGGACAAAAGTGGAAAATCACGAATCAGGAAGAAAATGTAGCAAAGCATCTCGAGGGTTGCAAAGGTAATCTTACCAAATTGTAATTAATAAAAGCAAGGAATTTCTTGTTGAGATATTCTAATTTGTTCTCTAAAAATAATGGAGATACTTGCAAAACCGATTTAATGAAACATAAAATTGATACTGGAGATACAGCACCCATCCGGCAGAGACTAAAGACTTGTTGTTGTTTTGCCCGTGAGCAAGAAGTTGAGGACATGAAGAAGAATGGTGTGATAGAACCTTCATCAAGCCCATGGTACTCTCCGGTTGTATTAGTGAAAAAGAAGGATGGATCGACTAGGTTTCGTGTGGACGATCGGCGACTGAACGATGTAACTAAAAAGGACAGTAACCCGTTCCTTAGAATCAACGACACATTCACCTTGTGCCATGATTTGGTTCCCTACTCTTGATTTAAAAAGCGGGTATTGGCAAGTAGATTTGGATCCCAAAGATAAAGAGAAGACTGCATTTTCAATCAGCAAGGGTTTATGGCAGTTCAAAACTATGCCATTCGGACCATGTAACGCGCCCATGTAATTGAAAGGTTGATAGAACGTGCTGGCAGGTATGCTAGGAGAAACCCGCTTGGTCTATTTAGATGACATCATTATAATGGAGAGAGATTAGCGACATCGATAAGCCTTAGATCGGTTGACAGAAAATAAACGAACATTTTCTTGGGATAAAGATTGTGAGCAAGCTTTCCAGAACCTCAAAATGCGTTTATGTGAAACCCCTATCTTCAGATATCCTGCCATGAAAGGCAGGTTTATTTTGGACGCTGACGCAAGTAACACCGGAATTGGAGGTGTTTTATCTCAGAAGAGAGGAGATCAGGAAGTTGTTGATCAAAGCCGGAGAGAAATTACTGCGTAACTCGCAGATAATAGTTGGCCGTGGTAAAGATATTTCAAAAAATATTAATAGTTCCGCAAATTTCTGGTAAGGACTGATCACGCTGCATTAAAATGGTTATTGGAATTTAGAAATCCTAAAGGGAAAGTAGCCAGGTGGATTGAGCTACTCCAAGAGAGTTCGAAATTGAACATCGAGGAGGGAAGAGTCGTGGCAACGCAGATGCCCTGTCTCGAAGACCTTGCTTGGAGGATTGAAAGCATTGCCATCGACAGGAAGAGAAGGAAAACGTGAACACCAGGCTAATCCGTACTGATTCCGTAGATGAAAATTGGACTAATTGGAAAAAGGCTTAGGAAGATGATAAAGACTTTCAACCACTATTGAACTGGCTAAGAAGTGGAACTACTAAGCAGAAATGGTCAGAAGTGGCCAAATAAAGTACGGCTACAAAGAGTCTTTGGGCGCAATGGGACAGCCTGGCGCTACACGACGGATTACTTTACCGAAAGTGGGAAAGTTCTCAAGGTAAAGATTGCCATCTACAACTGGTCGTCCCTAGAGCAAAGATAAGCCAGATTTTAAAGATTTTTCATGATGGTTCTTCGGGCGGACACCTGAGGATAAGAACTGCCGAGATGATGTAGAAAATTGGTGTTGTAAATATCAGAGTTGTGCAGCTGTAAAGGGACCCCAAACTAGAAGCAGAGGATAAGTAACCCTCGCAGTCCTCGAAAAATTGCTTCATGTGGATCGGTTGGCACATTATTACGGTAGCAATAATGATCGAGACGACCAGTCTTGAGAGGGGGCAGTGTCGCTGGCCCTTAAGGAAAAAGCTTGATAAGTCAACCCTGTTTACGCTTATTCCTCCGAGTGATCAAAATTTAGGGTAAAGTAAATGTGGATGTGGTGTGTAGGGCGTTAGACTAGTGTGAGTGGTACGTACTTGGCACGACTTCCCGCACAGCTCGCAGACGAGCGCGGCGGCGCGGGGCGGGCGCGGGGCGGGCGCGGGCCGCGGGGGGCGCAGCCCGAGGTGCACGCGCTGCCGGTGCACCGCCAGCGCGCGCGCGCACGAGAACGACTTGCCGCACTGCCGCGCACACCCGAACGACATTTACACTCTTACATGCACCGTATTATACATATAACGGTATTTTAAGGTTGAACTAGTCACGGGCTCGATCTCACAGGTGGGCGCGGCCTAACAGCATGCTGTCTCGCCTAACATTGTGTTCGGGCGAAGCAGTGAAGTGAAAAGCACGAAAATTCTTAGTAAACCGAGCGCGTATAAAAATATGTAGGCTTTGAGAAAAGCGGTTTAATACAAAAACTACAGCATCAATCAATCACAAATAACATTTATTAAAATCTTCAATAATTAAGCCGTGTTTGCCGCCGAGTTTGTTTTAGAGATTTTACACTTCTTTATATAACTTATTTACGCCGAAAGTTGCGTAAAAATAAGCATAAATAAAAACTAATCTTTGATGGCTTATAATATAACTTTAATAACTTTTCATTTTACTATTCTTTATCCGTGCAGACAAAATTTATAGAGAGACAAAACGATTTCATGTTAAACCTTGGATGTACAATATCAAACAGTGGAGGAAATCCCCTCCAAAATTTGTATAGAAAAAGTATCGACTAGTTCAACCTTAATCAATTCCTTAACCCTAAACCGAAAACAAAATGCTTTTTAAACAGCCCAAAAATAAGTAAGTTATAAGCTTTTAAAACCTGATGGAAAAGGCAACTGTCAAGTAACAGAAAAAGGATGCACGTACAGCGCTCTTGACGTCACTGCTATGAGATCTCGCGCGTACGAAAGAGATAGTGAAATGTCCCCGCCACGCTAGTATTTATATTTGAGTAGTAGTTATATTTGAAATACTAATTACTGCTTCTTTAGATACCCAATTTTTTTTTTTCCTGTTTTCAAAAAAAATATTTCCTTCCAGTGGTATTATTTGTTTTATATAAAATATTAACCAAAACATACACAATAAAATAGCTTACTATAAAATAAAATTCTAAAAATACATTCTTGAGATGACTAAGGCAAACATTAGTCGGAAAAGTTTTATTTTAGTTTCTTAAATTGCAAAGTAAATTTCATCTGTTTTTTGAAACAAAACACTAAAAAGTAGCCGCCATGCTATTACGTCATCCGGCTGTGTAAACTAAAAAGTGCTCTGTCACCATACATACATCAGCGCATTTCACGCTCCACTGACGTCATGACCATAGAGAATTGTCCAACGAATACAAAATATAAAATGCATTTACATTTTACACGCACATGTAAAATGTAAATGCATTTTATATTTTGAACATCATAATATTTTTAAAAAACGTAGCCAGGTAAAGGCCAGATAAAATCTATTTATTTATTTTTATGGTACTTATTGATTGAATTGAATTTTTGTCTTTAAAGTGGTTCATTAGTACTTTTGAATTTGCTAGATAATAACTAAAAAAATAGATATGGACAAATAACACTGATTGAGCTAGCCCCAAAATAGTTGACTTGCAATGTATGGTCTTATGCTTGGGCCGGACTTGCGCCTATCGTCACGGAGCTTCGTGCTATTACAGGATACACGCAAATGTGACCGGCCGTTATCGGGTATCGTACCGAATATTCGGACTTCGTGTAGTTATCGCGCGGGTGGCGATACATCAAAGGATTTATGCACGCTAACAATTCGCTCTGCGTGGTCGCACTTGTGTTGTTCGTTAATTTTGACGTTTGTTTTCAATTTGTTCGGACGGTGCTGTGCGACGGTGCCACGGTTGTTAATGGGTAAAAATGGAGTGGAAAGATCAAATAGTGTTAAAATTTTTAGCTGTTTCTTTCTAGGTTTCTTTTTAGGTTTCAATAAATGCATTATGTAATTGTTAGCACTCATTTTAAAGAAAAGGAAGTCGTCGTCCATATTTAAAACACGTAGATGACGCCATCTTGTATTATTGCCAGATAGTTCGTGAAAAATAACGAAGCCGCTAGTGGGACCAGTGCTTTATCGCGATAACTTTTTGATGTACTAAACGTACGAAGATTCGCCGCGAATAGCTTCGGGAAGATAGGCACAAGTGCGGTCGAAGCATTAAAAAAATATCATCCATATAAATAATTTAGAAGCCCACCTCGTCGCAGCGCGCGGGCGCGCCGTGTGCCGCGCGCGCGTGCGCGGCCAGCTCGGCCGCGGACGGGAAGCCGCGCCCGCAGCGCGCGCACGGCACGCCGGCGCCGCAGCCGCCGCCGTCGCCGCCGCCGTCGCCGGTGCCGTCGCCAGTGCCGTCGCCGGTGCCGTCGCCGCCGCCGTCGCCGTCGCCGCCGCCGTCGCCGCCGCCGTCGCCGCCGCCGGCCCGGTGCTGCCGCAGCGCGGCGACGCTGTGGAAGGCGGCGCCGCAGCCGGCGCACCGCTGCGGCGGGCCGCGCCCCTCCTGCGACACAACGTGCCGACGAACCCACAAGAGCAGCGGTGCCACTACCAACGGTTTTTTGTATGGAAACACCCATTCGTTGAGTGATTACGCGTTTCAAAAATCCAGCACTCCAGGACTAGTACCAGCGATTTATAGAGACCTGGCTATTATATTTGGATTCCGATTCAACTGCACTCTGACTACTTGGCTACAATATTTGGACATCAATGAATGGGACAATATTTGGGCTAAAGTTCATAATCATACTGACAACACCATCTATTATTTTATATGGAAAGTGACCTAGAAAGTCTCTCATTGGGACACTTTTGTGTGTACCTGCTTGTGCGCCTTCTTCATGTGCAGATGCAGGCCGTTGGCGCCCACGAAGGAGTCCCCGCACAGGCCGCAGCAGTGGCCCGACGGGTGCCGCAGCCGCACGTGCGTCAGGTGGCTCGTCGACTTGCTGCGGGACACACTCACACTGCACTCGCGGCTGCTCCGCCCGGGCAACTCATATTAAGGGGATACTTAGCGTCGCAAGGAATAGTATAAAATATCGATAGTCTGTCGATTCTATCGTGGCCTTGGAAACAGTCACAATATCAATAGGACTATCGATAGTATCGAATAACCGATACTATCGATAGTATGGAATACTGTCCATACTACCTAAATACAATAGTATCGATACTATCAATAGTTTTACCTTTCATCAATAGTATTGCAAACTATTGACAATCGATACTACCGATAGTGTCGATAGTATCGGTTATTCAATACTATCGATAGTCCTATTGATATTGTGACTGTTTCCAAGGGTATATTTTCGATACCTAAACGGAGAGTGACACAGGCCTGGTGCTGCCCCCATTTGAAATAAATTATTTGAAAGGAAACAGAGATACGTATCATTTAAAATGTTGTCTAGACCAAGCCCTAGTTAACCCTTCAAACCATTTTATGAACTATTGTTTACAGTTGAAAGTGAGAACGTGAAGCTTTTCTACGCACATTTCCGATTTTGCAGCACTGGAACCCAAAATATTCATGGGACTTACATTTTAATAGGCGATGCGGCTAGGAACCCGTACAGTGGCGGATCCAGGATTTTGGCGTGGGGCTCAAACCCAATGAACCTCAGGTTTTATCAAGATAAAGTAAACACTTAAAGGCACACTTCAAGGGCCCGTTCATACATTGTTTTAAGCCACCCGCTCCAGCCACGTTCTGCGGTAGTTCCGCAATCCGGGACCGTAAAATTTTTGTGGGAAGCGTTTGGCTTGAGCCCTCCGCCTACGACATACCCGTATTAAATTAAACCATGGACTATACTACATCACTATAATATAATGATATTAAAATAACAATCAAAAAACAAAAAAAAGTTCGGTACTCCCATACAAATGTGTGCAGCCGCCCGGGCAACTTGTATGAGAATGTCAAATATTTTTTTGGTGTTTTGACTGTTACCTATTTTAATTTCATTATTAACCGACTGCGCCAGAAGGAGGGTTATGTTTTTCGAGAGTATGTATGTATGTATATTTGTTAGGCACGCTCTGCAGCCTGAACGGCTCGATAGATTTTAGCTTGAGAGGTGTCGTTAGATTCGTATTTACTGTGAGGGTGACACTGGGTATATTAAAATAAAATAAAAAATGACTAATAAGTTATAATTATTTGTACTATATGATTTTAGTGCTCCGCGGTCACAATAACTGTTATTGGAAGTATGATTATTATCATACTTCCAATAACAGTTATTAGATATTTCGACGACCCTTCTGCCGTCATGGTCGCTGGTAGACTGAGGAGCTGCGATGGATTTTCGGCTGTCACGCGTAACCTCTTTCTTCGTCGTTTGTTGCATAAGCCCCCTACACACGACACTGACGGCGTCCGTTCGAGAATTGTTTTTTGTTGTTCGCACACACTCTTTACACGGCTCAATTGGATATTTTGCTGAGTCAAAAATAAATTATTTTGTACTGTTAAAAAATAAAACGTCGCAAAATAAAGTCAATCGACGTTAAAAAAATCTATTTTAACGAAATTTTAGATTTATTATTGCAGAAAACTGATAATAAGAGCGCTATTTGACTCCAAGAAACTATGACGTCATCTGCCTGTATTTCATATAAATCCCATAGAAAAAGTTTGTTTTGACGTTTAGAAAAAAGTGTCTGATTTGACTTGTTGGAAAGTAGCGGATTATACTATAGTTTCATTATACTATAGTGATGTAGTAAAGTCCGTTGGTTCGATTTATTACGCGCATGTCCCTTCCCCGCAGAGTGAGACTCACGCGAAGGCCGCCCCGCACAGCTGGCACACGAACGTGTGTCCGGAATGCCAGCGAGAGTGCTCCCGCGCGCGGCTCCTGCGAATCAAAAATATTACACATAAATTATTATACAGGGTGACTGGTACCTAACGCATAATTCCTAGAGGCGACTTAAGTACATGCAGACAAGACTAAAACTTTTGCTCTGTGACTTTTGTTCAAACATGTTAGGGCATGATAGTCGGTCACTTCTTCTCGTCGAGTCCCAAGGTTCTGACATAGACCTAGAATTTTTTTTGTTGGGTTCTAATATGAGTTTTTTAAAGGATCTTTGTACATACTGTAACGTTGTTTTTCTATAATAAAAAAAAAACGTAAATATAATAATTAGTATCAATCGACATCGATTGATTTACAATAAAAATCGATACGCGCACATCCCTTTAGCGCCGCTTTATCATTCACTTCATTCGTTTCGTACCTATGATCGCTCCGTTCAATTGAAGTGCAGTTCGGGCATTCTATTACGATCATCGGCACGGCGAGTTGGTTATCCTCTACTCTGATAGCCGCCACTAAAAACGCCGTTAGCTTTTGTAAAAGTAATAAGAACCGTAAATTACAGTATTTTAAATCTAGTGATTTTATCTCCCACTTTCGGGTAAGTGAGAACAGAATGATTTAATAATTATCGTAGTGTATTTTTGTTGTTTTTGTCATTGCATTTGGTAACCGCCATTTTGTTGTTATTTCCTTTGTTCAGCCTTTGTTCTAATTTGCCACATGGTTACAAAAATAACATGAAATTCCAAATTATTTCATCAATCGTTTCACAAAATCATGTCAAGCATATTTATTTCTGCCTCATTTGTAATGCTATAAAGTCAGAAATAAATATTTTTAGGTTAATAAAATGTTAACTTACATATGGACTATCATGGATGTAAATCGCCGCCTTATGCTAAATTTCATGTTAATTTTCCTCCGCTTCTGCCTTTTTGTGACGCCACCACCACCGTTTGTGAAATTGAGCACTGCGCAGCCCCCAAACAGTTTTACTACGGTTGGTCACAAAAGGCACTTGAAATGCTGGAGCTCCTGCTTAACGCTTTCGTTCATCGCTTTCCAGGAACTCCGTCGAGGCTAAGAGCTTGCATAATCCCAGAGATTTACCACAGACTGCGACTGAAAGCATCACTGCCCTAGCCTAGGCTAGGGCCGCGGAACGAAGCAAGACCAGATCGGTTGCCGTCCACCTACATCTACTACCGTCATCACCTCATAGTCCAGACCACCGACGGCCACGATCGGCCGCGACCGTCTTCGTTCTCCATACCTCAGGCCAGTGCAAAGTGGAAGACATTAGAAAGTGCGAATTTGGTATAGTGACCCCCCTTCCCTACGGTAGTTTAAGTTCACTTTTGTAGAACCGTAAATTAAAAAGTGTTAATTGTTAATTTGTTTTGTTTTTGTCCCTACACGCCAAACCAAAACACGACAATACATACATATTTTCACGCCTATTTCCCATGGGGGTAGGCAGAGACTATAGATTTCCACTTGCTACGATCCTTGCAAACCTCTTTTGCTTCGTCAACACTCATTACCCTTTTCATACATGCTCTCCGGTTATAAGTACTCCTTACTTCACCATTTGTCAGAACGTCTGCAATTTGGTCGCAGAACGTTCTTCGAGGTCGACCCGGTCCAGTTTTCACATCCACATCTGCACGATAAATATTTTTAGTTAGTCTTCTTTCATGCATCCTCTCAACATGTCCAAACCACCTTAACATTCCTTTCTCAATTTTTGTCACTATATCCTCTTTCACCCCACACCTTTCACATATTACATCATTTCTTATCTGGTCTTTCAAAGTTACACCACACATACTTCTTGAAGCTCGCATTTTAACTGCATTTATCCGACTTTCATGTTTCTTCTGCTATACCCAGCTTTCACTTACCATACATAAGAGTAGGTATCAACACTCCCTGATGAACAGCAAGTCATGCTTTATCAGACACCTTCCTACTGTTTATAAAAGAATGTAATGCCCCATTCACACGATTACTAGCAACCACCCTTTTTTCTATATCGCTTTCATACCTTCCATCTCTTGTGAACATACTACCTAAATAAACAAATTCCTCTACTTGTTCTACTTTTCCTCCATCTATCATAATATCACATTTTGTTGTACTTTCATCCTTTTCAAACACTAGTACTTTCGTCTTGCTTACATTTACTTTCATACCCTTTCTCACCAATGCATCATCCATAGCCGTTACCATCTTTTGCAAATCCTCCTCCGACGACGAAAGTATCACTTGATCATCGGCATAGAGGAGACATTGGATAAGCAACTCATTCATTCTAAGACCACATTCATTTTCTTTCAAATCTTTCAGACAATTGTCCATGAATAAGTTAAACAGCCATGGCGATGCTACACACCCCTGTCTTCTTTCGTCAAGGATCTTTGTCATCATTCTTAATTAAAAATTATGACAAAACAATGTTTTCTCAGTCCACATATCTAATTTTAATATCAGTATAATTGTAACTTGGCGTTTTCGAATAAAATGCTGCAGTACAGTTTGTCACCGCCTCTTCTGTACTCGCGCTTAGGAAGCGGCAGTAAACTTAGCTGTAAGTAAATGATCCGACGTCAACAACTACCTATTATGAAATCGAAAGAAAAATTGTCAATTATCGAGTGATACAAATATCCAAAGATCAATAAATGTTTTTAGAGGCTCACCCCGACTTGGTGACGTAGTCGCAGAGCCTGCACTTGTAGCGGCGCTGGTGCGAGGTGGCCGCGTGGCCGCGCAGCGCGCGCGCCGACGCGCAGTACGTGCTGCACACCGCGCAGCGGTGCGGCCCGCCCGCCTGCACAGCCACACTGCCTTATTTATTTCACGTTTTGTTCCTCTGTATGTGTATACACAAGTATTTTCTATAAGTATATTAATTTGTATGTACCTCTATCTATTATTTGGTATGTTATGATATAATTTCGTGCCATAAAAAAATTCTGATTGTCCCTATGGTTGACTGGGAGAGAACGCTTTTAGCGTTAAATTAGCCAAATGTAAACAATTTGTATTGTGGAACAATGAAGTTTTAATTTAAAACCTATATTAAAGCAACGATTTTATAAAAGAAATAAATGGTTTAAATCAAACTTAACCAGCCACTTAGTAATAACGTCTCAATGCATAATGGTCAACATAGACAATGATACCTACACTGCCACAACACAGTTTCTACTAGTACGGAGAGTAGCCGTCATTACCTGCGGTTACCACTTATCAAAAACGATCTTATACTACCTTCATTTAAAATATGAAGTAGCATAATTAGCAATAATTAATTATTTTTGTTGTACTTTTACGCCCAAGTTTATGTTACGTACCTACTTGTTTTACCCTGTGTTGTTATTATTAAGGGGCTACCTGAATTGTTCAGGGTCCAGTGCTGACCCCATTTGAAATAAATCATTTGAAAAGAAACAGACATTTCATTTGAAATTTTGTCTTGATCAGACCCCGGATAACCCTTCAAACTATTTTATAAACTACTGTTTACAGTTGAAAGTGAGAATGTGAAGCTTTTCTACGCACAATTGCGAAAAACGGCCACTTT
Source organism: Acrobasis suavella (assembly GCA_943193695.1). Taxonomy (NCBI): domain Eukaryota; kingdom Metazoa; phylum Arthropoda; class Insecta; order Lepidoptera; family Pyralidae; genus Acrobasis; species Acrobasis suavella. Next base: position 29,710 of record OW971956.1, read on the forward strand.
TGGCGTATGTGCGTAGAAAAGCTTCATGTTCTCACTTTAAACAGTAAACAGTAGTTCATAAAATAGTTTGGGAGGGTTATCTAGGGTCTGATCAAGACAAAATTTTAATTTATATCTCCGTTTCCTTTTAAATGATTTAATTCAAATGGGGGCAGCACTGGACCCCGAAAAATTCAGGTAGCCCCTTAAGATAAGTTTAAAAACCCTACTGTGTAACAGTTGTTTTAAATACTTATATCAATACATACAATTTTATTTTTTATAAAGCTCTTACCGGATCATGTCTAACCATATGATTGTTGTACGTCACATCCGTCATGAAGCCCTTATAGCAAAACTCGCACTTGTAGAGAGAGTTCATATAATTCCGGCTGCCCATGCGTTTCCTCAGCTCCTCCACTTGTTCTTCCTGGCTTAGAAACATGAGATCTACTTCTGGAGCCCCCTCAAGCTCTTCTTTTATTGGAGGGACCTCAAAATCATCCTTCCTCCTTTCAATTTTCTTAGATAACGGTTCTTCATCACTTGCTTCACTCTTTATATCATTGTCCATGCTTGCATCTGCATCATAGTCTATGACTTCTTCTTCCTTTATTTCCTCTTTGGATTGCATGGAGAAGGTGCATTCAATCGCAAAGGGAGGGGTTGGGGGGTGATTGGACCGGTCTATGTGGCGGAGAACATCTGTGGTTATCTGAAAGCGAAATACAGTAGTCACTTACAGCATGTTAAGATGTAGCAAGTGGCATTTGGACCAGAACGGCACAAATAGGGAGGGGGAGGAGTGGAAACAATTGCAGGAGGCTTTTGCCATTAGGAGCACACAGATGAGCAATGAAGAGAAGTATCTCTATATTATTAAGTGGCTAACACTGGTAACAGCTTATGTGCGTCTCCGCGGCTAACCCACAGAACCAGGTGAACCAGACCTAAACGAGTGTCAGCTTTTTCAAGCTGCTTAAGGACATCTTAATTTTGACCCTAATAACAGCCGATAACAACAGCTTAGTGCCTCCTGAAGCATAGATGAGCCACAGCATGCAAAAATTCTTTTTGTTCTTTCTCACTTTAAATCAGGTTTACAGAATAAGAAGACAAAGGTCATAAAGTGCGAAAGATTACTCATTAGCAGAGCCCACCTTCTCTGTCTCAGCCAGGTACCCCAGCAGCATCTGCGAGCTGAGGCAGCGCTCCCGGAACGCAGCACTCTTGAGCAGCCACATGCTGCAGTAGCTGCACATCTTGTGTGGCAGCCCGTCCGCCGATACTATCTGAATAAGACCACAGAGAAAAAACAGACATTTTATCATTAAATTAAAAAAAAATATTTAATGAGAAAAATATGAAGTCATAGATATGCCAGATGTTCATAGCTTCTCATGTAAGCATGTTCCCAGTTGCATGATTAGCTGTGGTGCTTCGGAGCCCGGCGCGCACCAGCTGTTTTGTTCTCAAATGATTTAACCGCCAGGTTGGCCGTGGATGCCGGACACCGAGCGAACTAGGGAAGAGGAGGTCAAAAGCATAAAACTACTTAGTTGTGGTTTTCCGACCAACCGCTGCCTGATCCAACCCTTCCTGGGAATGCAATACAAGATTGGAACTAAGTACCTATATTCCACTAGCTAATTAAACCCACCTGAACGCCTGTGACCATTTCGTACGCAGAAACTAGCTTATTAGCGAACATGTCGAATAGTTTGACATCCGTGGCGAGGCACACGCGACACGCTAATATTTCTTCCATAATTAGGAGGGGTCGTTGACAAAATCTTTACTGTTTAAATAAAACTTAAAACAGATATACATAATACACTCTGATTTTGATTTAACAACAAACCAAACTAGCCAGCCACAACTAGATTTGACAGTTCTGTAAATATCTATTCCACATCTATTCTGACTTTGACACTTAATTCATTGACATTTTATCAACGGCAGAAAAAAGGTACCTTAAGAACTAATCTGTGGTGTGATTTTTAAACGCGGAGTCACTACACGTTCGGTTTTTTGTATGGAAAAACCATTCGTTAGGTGACTCCGCGTTTGAAAAATCGTACTTCTGAAACGCGGAGTCACCTAAACGAATGGTTTTTGTATGGGAAAACCATTCGTTTAGGTGACTCCGCGTAAATCGTACTTCAGGCAGGCCAACGTTTACATTCTGCATGACGTCTATGGTCTAGGTCAGAGGTTCCCAAACTTATTTTGTCAGACGCCCACTTTAAAAAATCAGTTATTTTGTAGCGCCCCCCATTTTTTTCACCATAAAAACCAGAATCACATATTTGTCTTGCCTGTAGTTTAATTCAACCTATATTCTAAACTAGACTTTTTTACAAGAGAGAGCAATAATAATACATACACCCAGTGGCGTAGCGTGCATTGGCGGGGCCCCGTATAAAAAAAATTGGGGGCCCTTAGGAAGGGTAGGTAAAGATTTCTCACAAAAGAAAAAAAATGTATGCATAAAATTAAAATAAATATTTATTCATCATAATTATCTATCTGTAACTTTTCCAAAATTTTGTGGGATTCCCCCGTTGAAGTAAATGACTTAAACGAGGAAATCCCGCGATAACCGATTTAGAGTGTTGGCAACTTTTGAATGCACGTTTCACGCAAGAATAAAATTTTTTTTTTTACTTTTGTCGTTTCTGTAATAATAAAACATTAGGAAGTTTTTATAAATTTTTGCTTACGCACGTCGGGGGCCCCCGTGGCCCGGGGGCCCCGTATAATTGATACGGCATATACGGCGGTAGCTACGCCCCTGCATACACCAGTACATTAGAGTATCTTTTATAAAAAAAATAACAATAATCAACATTGTTAATTTTAAATAAAAAAATAGCAATAATAATACAATTTTACAATAATAAAGAGTATTGGAAGTGGGGACCTCACCTGCGAAACTTTAAAACACGAAATTTTTTCAGTGTTTGATTCCTTTAACGATATAAATAGCGTTGTGAACGCATTAAAATAATAAATATTAATTACATTTTTAGTTTATATTTGTACAATAAAAAGGGATATAAATATGAACTAATAAATGGATGTTATGTAGTAAGAGGATTTTAATTTCAGTGAAATTTAAAATATGAAATAGCTGAAGTTATAAATCACTCATTGCTTAAATCACAACAGCGCCCCCCAACTTTATTCTGGGCCCGTTACCCTTAAAGCCTCCAGCGCCCACAAGGGGGCGTTATCGCCCACTTTGGGAAAGACTGGTCTAGGTGAATAGCGTTGAGCCTATATTTCTTTTCAGTACTATCGACAAATTCGACAATAGGCGAATTTTATGATTTTTTAAAACCTATTTTAATATGTCCTTAAACTGACTTTAAATCAACTAGTATTTTTATTTCTTTAAAATAATGACACTAAATGATAAAAAATTAAATTTAAAAATTACGCAAAACATACTCGCACCGAAACGACAGCCACCATCATAGTGACGTCATACTAGCAATAACAAATGCTAGGTTGTTAGCTTTTCATCGATAATGCCCAGTATTAAGTTTCTTTTTAATAGCTATCTTTTAAATTAATTAAAGAAAAGGTAGGTTCTTACTTCTCTTAAATATTTCTATATTTAGCAAAAAAAAGTCAGTAATAAAAGCGTGGAACTTTGCTACCATTACCGTGTCGATTTTCTATTTCCACTTTTAATAAACGGACGGCTAGTGTTATGAATCGTGTGCAATGCCACTTTAAAAAACTGTTACTTTACAATTAATAATATCATCTGAAGTCATAAATAAAGAAATAGCACTTAATCACTGTTTACCTACAGCTCGTATTTGCTATTCTAACGTAACTTATGAAATCAAAATGGCCGTCGACGTTTTTGATCACGTGACATCATAATCGTCATCACTGTATTCGTGTTTCCTAATGGAAAGACTGTTTAAATTATATTACTTACTAATTTAACTTTGAACAATGATAATGGCCTAATGCGTAAATATGTGCAATACAATTTCTTTTAAATCAGTTTAACTGCAAAACTGCGTTTGTGTGGAAAAGCCTAGTCTAATATTTCTCTGCTGTCAAATTAAAACGAGTTCTTTTTTTAATCACACAACACTTTTTGTGTTAAGAAATAAAGTAGTTGATTATACCTATATGAACATGAGGACTAATTTATTAGTCCTCATGTTTACATATGAAGTAAAAAGCAAAGTCGGCAAATCTATTTAGGATGGTCATTTATTACTTTCAAGTTACATTAAATGTCTCTTGAAGATGGCCGACCCAGCTTTTATTTTACCAATTTTGGATGACATTATTTCATTTTGTAGATAACAATTGTGTTGTGACGGTGAATTACATAATAAATTACTTTTTTTTACTCTAGGCAAGCGGAAAAAAATGTTGCCATAAATACAAGTATTCAGATTTAACTAACCTTAAAATATCGTTTTATTTTTGTATTTGTATTGATAACAAAAATAATATTAAAATTTCGATAATCATTTGCCCCATCACTATATCATCTTCGGCAATGGGGAAGGCAGCTGTGGTTCCTAACCTAAAACTAGAGGTGGGCTGGATTAGGTAAAACCGAGACCTGTTCCATCTAATATTAATACTTAAAAATACCTAATCCGAATATTCCTTCCTAATCCCTGCTGTTCGCAGCCAAAATTCAATCACTACGTGACGATAATTGTAATAATGTTGAATATTCTCGTCATCAAAGAACACTAATCCTTAAAGTTATTAGAAATAAATTAGAAAATCTGTTGCGAAAAAATATTCGCTAGTGGTATTGTCTGGATTAGGTCTGCCCTTATGTAATTATTTCATCTATAAACAACAATGAACTTTACACGTCACAACAGTAAGATCGAAATTCCGTTGCTAAAAAAGTATTAGCAAAGTGTACTAGCTGTATTAGATAAGATTAGCTATTGCGTGAAATACTTACATCTCGGGAGTGTTATCTAATATTTTCGTGTTACAAACAATAGTTACCCTTGGATGGAGTGTTAAACATAAGGTTGAAATTTGGCTGCGAACAGCAGGGATTAGAAGGGATTATTCGGATTAGGTATTTTTAAGTATTAGTATTAGTTGGAACAGGTACCGTTTCTACCTAATCCTACCCACCTCTAGTTTTGACATTTTATTAGGTTAGGAACCACGGAACACAGAAATAGGTGGAAGTGCCTTGGGCCTAAATTAGTTAAGAAACAAGCGTCGCCAAACTTACACAAATAAACCAATAATCACATATTGCACACATACGAAAAATTCGTTTGATTGGTCGAATATATTTATTTCAATATTAGCCTAAGTCAATAGACCCTACATTTTAAAAACGACATTAAGTCTGAAGCATAAGGTTTATTTTGCTACGGTTCAAAAAGTACTTACGACGTTTTGCTATTTACTGTCTAACTCAAATTAATAAGTCTGATAATTGCGCCATCTATCGTCGAGAAGCAGAATTTTTTCGTCACTTGAATCCCAAGCTACAAAATAATTCTGCTACTTGCCGACAGGTGCGCTACTCGAATAGTGATGTCCATTTTATTTAATATTGATTAACAGTATCGATATCATTCGACGCAAAGGCATTTTTTTCGAATTTTCTTATCTTTAGTTACTTTCACTCGCAACTTCGTCTGCGTAACTTTCTTATATATAATATTAGTATGGATGTGCAGATTAAATCGTGGGTGAAGCCAGTCTCAAATAATTAAAGATCTATTATTTTGAGAACATGAAAAATCCGTCTTTATCCCTGTAGCGATCTTAATCCCAAATAGAATGGAACATACAGAGCATTTTGAGTCTTGCGTTTTTAAGCTGAAATCGCCCAGGGCCGCAAGATCCAAAGGCTACTTTTAGCGTGACGGTGGGCGAGAAAGTGGGAAAGGGAATCAAAATAGTGATGGGTTGCTACCCGCATGCTCGATATGGCTGAGGAATTTCTCTTCTGCCATTTTTAGCCTATTCTCTCGATCGGCTTTTAAAAGCTGCGTGGGAATGCGGGAAGTTGGTACATTCTATTTATTTTCTTTTGTCCCTTTCACCCAAACCAGCATTGTGAGCTTAAAATACAGAGAATTGTGTCAATAACTTTGTAGATCCATTACTAGTATTACAGTGATATTCAAGTAAATCCGTCTGTCTGTTACTTCTTCACGCTTCAACTACTTAACCAATTTAATTGAAATTGAATATGTAGGTTTATTGTTTAAGACTCCCGGAAAAGGACATTGGTTTATATCCCAAAAAAAGAGTGATGGAACTTGGCATGGTGAATCTTATTTTGCCATACAAATGGAGACTTATTCAAATTACTTATATTACATTAACGAAGTCTTGGGTTAAAGCTAGTTACATACAAATTTGGGAGCAGCAGCAGGAGCTAGAGCAGAAAAAAATTGACATAAAGGACAACCTTTATAAGAAAACTAGCTTTTGCCCGCGGCTTCACTCGCGTAGGGGTGTAGTTTATCAAAATCCTTCCTTAAGGGATGCCTACGTCATAGTAGCTTTATGCATGCAAAGTCTCAGCCCGATCGGTTCAAAATTGGCAAAGTTTCATACAAACTTTCATCCCGTATTTTATCCCCTTGGGGGTAGAATTGATCAAAATCCTTTCTTAGCGGATGCCTACGTCATAACATCTACCTGCATGCCAAATTCCAGCCCGATCCGTCCAGTGGTTTGGGCTGTGCGTTGATAGATCACTATGTCATCAGTCAGTCACCTTTGAGTTATATATTAGATTAAATATTAAATAAATAAATTATTATACATAAGTAAATTATATATAAATTATTTTCTTCAAAACGCTCCGAACATATGGTGCTTGATTTAGTTGGCATCCAGTTAACCCTACCCGTTGCATTTATCCACTTTTCTTTTACATTTGGGCCTAAAAATAATTCGAAAGGTTAGACTAATATTAATTTTTTTATTGCAATAAAAGTACTAGAAAATGTTCATGTTTATAATAAGTCTATATATTACTTAAAATCGTTGTTATTCTATTAAATTATACCTGAAATTTTGATTTATTTGATCGACAAAATCCGCATCCGACTCGACTACATCACTAATCGAGTAGCGAAGTTCATCGACAAAATTTGTACATCACTAATCGAATAGCAAAATCTGTACATCACTAATCGAGTAGCGACAACTTACGGGAACGAACTTTCTAGAACTGCCTAGTTAATATGATCGTACGAGAAAGATTTTCGTAGTTTTTTAAAAGAAAATGCATGTTATCGTACATACTGATGGAAAGAAATAACTACATTGCTTTTATTTTTGTTCTTACTGCTATTTTTACATACTGAAACACTACAACACGGCATATTTAGCGAAAAAAATGTTGGTCGGGCGGACAAAACGATCTCAACACGTAGCTAGAATACGACTGATGTACGGAGTCGGTCGATCTTGTGTAGTTTTACCGGATTATGACACGCGCGCCACGCCCACTTGGCACTTCCACCTATTTCATTTCTCTGTTCCGTGGTTAGGAACCAACGTATATGACAGCTGCCTTCCCCATTCGGCATCTGTGGTCGCCATGACACTTGGCACAGAAAATAAAATGGCGAGTTTAGATTTATAATCTTTCTATTTTCGTTAATCTGTACTACTTGGCAGTCACCATGAGCGAGGACGAAGATAAAAAACCCGACACTGTGTATTGTTCATTTGTGAGCATTCATTATATAATCTGTGAGTGCGGGGAGACGTTCCCTTCGGAGGATGCCCTGAAGGAGCACTTGGAAACGGAGCACCCGCACCGGGTCGAGAAAAAGGAGTTCAAATGCGGCTTGGTGAGATTTGTATTTCAAACTTTTTGCCGGGAAAAATATTAATTTGTTTATATTGATGTTGTGTGCCGGACTTGAGAATATTTTAAATTGATTTCATTCCTTTTTAAATCCTATTTCGATTTTGTTGTGATCGAGGACATCCCTGGGTATTTTCTCTTTGATAAACTTAAATTGAAATATGCGATTCAAATGTACTTTTTATCCGTCTGCGTCAGGAGTTATGTTTTTAGCCTGTATGTATATTTCAATGGGACGCTCTGCAGCTTAAACAGCTTGATGGATTTAAGGTTGAGAGGTGTCACTAGACGGGGTGACACTGGGCAAGTAACAAGTGTATTTGCCGGGCAGATTAAAAACCCCCAACTTTGCGTTCACCCCCATAACTTTTCACCCCCATAACTTTTAAACCGCTGAACATTTATTTCAAAAAATAAACATTTGGATCAAATCAGCTTTCAGAAGAATAAAACCAAATCATGAACCGTCAATTTATAACAATCTTCTTTTGTGTCGGGAGATAAAAAATTAAAAGCAATTAGCGGATTTTGAAAAATTTTCAGGTAGGTAGTCTACTTTTTTGATTATTACTCCGGTGCCTTTTCATGTGTCCTTCTGTTCGTCTGTCTGTCACCAGGCAGGCTGTATCTCATGAACCGTGACAGCTAGACAAATAAAATGTTCACAGATGATGTATTTTTGTTCCCTCTATCTATAACAACAAATACTAAAAACAGAATCAAATAAATATTAAAGTGGGGCTCCCAAACAACAAACATGATTTTGTATAGATAATGGTTATTTTTTTATTGGTTTTATTATTGCCAATAGATTGATAAAAATAGATGTGTGTTTCTGTCTGTCTGTCATTGTAGCTTTTAAATTGAACTCTTGTTTCATTTGATCCCGTTTTAATTTGTTTGATCTCAAATGAATTATTTATATAAACAAATAATAATAAAAACGTTTATTGGGCTCTTAATGGTAACATTACGTTATAATAAATACAGGAACCACTTATAACATACAGTTTGTGCTTAATTTAGATACACAGATATTCTAGTATTACAATAACTTTAGTAAATGTTTGTACCTGGTGCCCTTTGACGGCTTCAGAGAGGCCTGTGGTAACGGGTCACTATTGCCCACACTCTGGCTATAAAGGAGCTTTTAATGATTTGGAATTGCCAAGCATGGTGATGAGATGGCTCGGGTCCAGCAGTGGTTGTGATGTGTGTGTGTCAGTGTGCGCAGGAGTTCCCCTCGGAGTCGCAGTGTGCGGCGCACCGGCGGAGCGCGCACCTGGTGACGCTGGTGCGGCCGCCGGCCCCGCCGCCCGTCAAGTACACCGTCGTGTCGCTCACGCAGGAGGAGAAGGAGAAGGTATGGTCACAGAATAAATACTATAGTTCCTGCGGGGCACAGACGTTGGCGGGGAGACTCAAGGCGTCAGCGGGTTACGGTTGGTGTAGCCTTGGTCTCCTCACCGCTAACGTCTGTACCCCGCAGGAAGGTCGCGCACGAAGTAATCAGAATATAGTTATCACATACAGAAGTCTTACTCAGAAAAGAAATTCAAAAAAATGTGTACTCAATGTGATTAGCGCTATGGTTTAATTTAGCTCGCGTCAGAACTCAGCACCTTTTCGTTTAGATACCTAGACTGCATTTGCAGGTCAATTTCATTCTTATCACTCTGGACAAACAATTCTCGTTACTGAATTTTCCCCTCCAGAACCGTCGCCGCGCGCATAGTATCTAATAATTTAGTTATACTTTAGATATCTAAACAAGGAGTGACACAGACCTGGTATGCGAATGGATGCCACTGGTGGTCAACAAAGTGGATCCTAAATCATTATTTAATGTTTGTTATGAGCAGAGCCATGTTTAATTTGATTCGATTTTTTTTAGGGTTCTGTAGTAAACAAAACGCGGTTTTACTCAGCGACTATAAGCAATAGAAAGCTGTGATTTGGCATGAGTATGTATATATATTTGTGGAAAAAGTGGTAAAATAAAATACTGAAAATATTTTTTTTTAGGGTAACACCCTTTCAAGTAATGTGAAAAGACAATTTTTCTCTCTCGATTAACCAAGCATGTAGTGTATCATTGAATAGGTCTTTCAAAAATATCATGAGCTTTTAAACACCGGTTTTCAATTTAGCGATCCATTTTTGATTATTTGGTTTTGAAGTGAACATTTTTGTTAGAGTCAAGTGTCCCCCCATCTATCTGCTAAACAGTTATATATGGACACGTGAAAAAAATCACAGCTATAGTATATATAACGAACTTTAAAGGAAATCTATCAGAGCTAAGTAGGGTTTACAAATTAAAAAGTTATAGGCGATCAACTTATAAAATGTACACGGAAAAATAAAATTTCGTACAAATTCAATAGAAAATTCGTTTTTAGGCGTTTTCACTGACATAAACCCAAAGTTGGCATTCGTTATTACGGAACCCTACACTGCGCGTGGCCCGACACGCACTTGGCCAATTTTTTTACAATATATTGCAGCTCACAAAATGGTTAGTCAACTTTCCTCATAGAGCTCGGCTGTGCCGTGTGGTATTCGGCTCAGAATAGGACCACTTTCTTGTAAACGTCATAAGAGGAGACCAATTGACTCAGTATTAAAAACCGCATTTCCAACAGGGTTGTTTGCTATCACTCAGTCATTCCGGTGAGCTAAAACTCTGTAAGAAAACTGCACACTAGTTTACTAGCGAGTAATTTGAGAAGACCGATATTAGGAAAGTCTGACACCAGTGTAAGCTATTAAAACACTCAATACAAGCCCCGTCCACATCGTCAGGGATAAATCCTTCCAAAATAAAGCCATTTTTCTCTGGAAATTTAAATAATTAAATAAATAAAACAAGTGATAAAGATATTCTGCTGCTGCAGTTGCTGATCGTGACGAGTGGCAAGCACCCCGGGCGCAGACTGCCTGCTGAGAAGAAGGAGAAGAAGAAGTACTACAACAAGAACATCAAGAACAGGGTGTGTGAGGTGTGCGGCAAGAAGTACGCGGTGAGTGCATGTTTGTTTATACTTGTCTGTATGGAAGTGTCCGCTTCTGTCCTCAACCTACCGCAGGTCGACTGAATAGTTCCCTGCAAGGGATAAGTCCGCTTTTTATAAGCTTTTATTTAGTTTCACCTGTCTCGTCTGTATGTCTGTAATCAAATCTTGCAAGTTAAGACGAAGTGGTAGCTAAAGTGGCGCCCTCATTTGAAATAAATTGTTTAAAACTAAATAAGGTGATAATTAAAAATTTGATTTGTATAAATGTCTGGAAAGACCTTTAAACTATTTTATGAATAACCTTTGAAAGTAATATTGGTAGTCCGTCTAGTTTTAAAACTGTTTTAAAACTAGACGGACTATTAGTAATAATTTCAAAGGTTACTCATAAAATAGTTTAAAGGTCTTTCTAGACATTTATACAAATCAAATTTTTAATTATCACCTTATTTAGTTTTAAACAATTTATTTCAAATGAGGGCGCCACTTTAGCTACCACTTCGTCTTAAATTTGACCCACTTTCCGTGTTTCGATTGAAATTTTGCACGCATAAGCATATCGCGTGATTATGCAATATTATGATGACATGGAGCTGATTTGATGAAAGAGCCGGAAGGTGGCCATAAGAACTCTGTAATGAAACGACGCAACCAACCCCGTCGAGTATGGTCTCGTTGATTTGTCTCGAGGAGCACTTTAAACTTTTATGTTCATTGTTTTAGATAAAGGCTTGTTTTAAAAAAATATATTTATTAAGTATTTTTTTTTGTATATTCGCTCTTTTAAATGTTGTCTTGTCTTTGGTGTAATAAGGTTAATAAGGTTATAAATTTTGATATTATGTATGGGAGTGATAGTAAAAGTCGCAAATCTAAGGATTAATTAATATATATATTGGGCTTCCGACAATGTTTGCAGACCATTGGAGAAAATAAACTAGAAAAAGATGTTTTAGTACTACTAAAGATAGTATAATTACTAATGTAACAGATACCCAACGCCATAGAAACTATTGGAGGGCCCGTAAGTGGGCAAAACTAGAGTTGCGGGTAGGCACACAGAGATGGCAGCACACACGACTAGCAAAAAATTGTCAAAGAAAGTGTTTAATTTGCTTTAAAAATATTTACTGCAGTTCTTATAAGTCACATTTCATTAATTACAGTACTACTTTATTTAAATAACATGAATGAATGAAAGATTTTAATGTTTAATAATAAATAGCTATAGCGCCATCTTGTGACAAGGAAGAGTAATAATAATGTTTATAAGGCGCCGCGTACTACTTTTGATGGATTTTATCATAATTTCGAGCTAGTCCCAGTATTCCTACCAAGTTTGTTCTACCAGTGGAACTACTGGGAAATTCCGTCCTGATGTAGTAGATGCTTAGATCACGTAGACGAGGTTATCTGTATCCATCGGTATGACGACCTCCGTGGTGTAGTGGTCACTATGCTAGTCCGCCACCCAGAGGTCCCGGGTTCGATCCCCGGACAGGGCAAGATGGAAAATGGCCTTTTTCAAATTGTCCTGGGTCTTGGGTGTTTATCTATATATATGTATTTTTTATATAATATAGTATCGTTGAGTTAGTATCCCATAACAAAACTTACTTTGGGGCTAACTTAATCAGGGTTATTTGTCCAAATATATTTATTATTATTGTTAACGTGTGTGCAGTCGAACGCGGCGCTGCGCTACCACCAGCGCGTGCACACGGGCGAGCGGCCGTACCAGTGCGCGCACTGCCCCAAGGCCTTCACCATGCCGCTGTTCCTGCAGGTACACCACCCTCCGGTTTGTCGTTTGATATCCCCCGACGAAAAAACAGGCTAATGTCTGTCTGTCTGTGGAATCGTAGCTTCGAACCGATGTCAGTGCGATTTTTTATGTGAAAGCAGGGACAGGAATACCGATATTTTTATCGATATATCTATACCCGATATCGGTATTTTATTGATACTAATTTCCATATATCGATACTAAGTAATAGGCTGGGAAAAAAGTCTTTTCGCATTTTATATGAAAATTCAAAACATTTTTTAATATAGTTTATTTACATTTAACTAAATTACATAGGTACCATTTTGTTCGATAACTTTTTGCCATCTTATAGGTAGGGACATGATCCCATTGCTATAGAAATTATGGGGCTTCTGATCAAAAAACTGCGTCAAGTAGTTTTGGCAGTCCTCTCGTGATGTTAACCTGACACTGCCTACAGAATTCTGATGAGACCGAAACAGGTGGAAATCTGAAGGTGCCAGTTCAGGACTATACGGCGGATGCATTAACACCTCCCAGCCAAACTCACTTAATTTTTGCTGAGTATTTAAAGATGTGTGAGGTCTAGCGTTATCATGATGAAAAACCACACCCCTTCTGTTGATTAATTCCGACCGCTTTCTCTCAACTTCTTGCTTTAGTCTTATCAGTTGTTCGCAGTAGAGTTCTGAATCGATGGTCCTGCCTGGTGGCAACAGCTCATAATGAATAATGCCCTTCCAATCCCACCACACACACAGCATCACCTTGTTGCGAGTTAACCCGGGTTTCGCCACAGTCTGTGAAGCCTGACCGGCCTTTGACCATGACTTTTTTCGCACGTTCTTGTCGTACGTGATCCACTTTTCATCACCAGTTATCATTTTTTTTTAAAATGGTTCGGTCTCATTACGTCGTAATAAAGAATCGCAAATGAGTACACGGTTCATTAGGTTTCTTTCAGAGAGCTCGGGAGGTACCCAAATATCGAGCTTTTTTGTGTACCCATTTTTTTCAAATGCGCCAAAACTGTTTTGTGGTAAATTCCCAGTTCTTCAGCTACGTCGTAACTACTGATATGCCGATCTTGCTCAAAAATAGCATCCATTTTATCCGTAACAAGACGACCAGAGCGACGTGCATCTTTGACATCAAAATTTCCGGATTGAAAACGCTTAAACCAAATTTGTGCTACTCTCACAGACACTGCACTAGGTCCATAAACATCGCAAATTTTTTTCGCAGCTTGCGTTGCATTTTTACCTTTTTGGTAGTAAAATTTTAAAATGTATCTAATTTCTTCATTAGATTCACTCATCTTGACGGTAAGAAAAACAAATGAAAATCACGCATTTTCCTAATTTGAATTTGGAATTATCTTCTTTAAAATTTAAACTTTTAAATTATACCAAAACCAGCCAGGTACAAATAGTATAACCAAAGTGGTTTTATTACAAGTTCATACATACTATGTGCGAAAAGACTTTTTCCCCAACCTAATATTATCGATATTTTGAATAAAACACCCGTATTTTATCGAAATATTGATATATCGATAAAATACTGAACTGGGTTTCTTTCAGCGTAATCTTCCCAGCAGTGGTCGTTCCGAAACGATAGTAGTTTTTAGCTTTTGCATTAAAATAACATTAAAAAACATTACCTTCAATAAGAGAAGTTTATCCTACATTGAATAAGAAATTTTTGACTTTGACTACCGATATTGGGTATCGATACATCGATAAAATACCGATATTGGGTATTGATATATCGATAAAAAATATCAGTATTCCTGTCCCTGTGTGAAAGCAACTTCCCTTGCGGTGGTCGTATTTTCCCGGTTGCATCCTCAGTGGTATCCTCTTTCAGAGCTCGGGGTCCCCTACCTAACCAAAGAGAATTGACGAGGTTACTGTTTGTTTGCAGAGAATGACTACGGTGGTTCTTAGCCAAGTAATCGAGTGCGATAACGCTTTATAGTCAGGGTTTTGTAATTTACCTGATAAAGAGATGGCGCTACGGATATCAATTCCACTTAATCAAAGATAATGTAATTACTAACGTAACAGATACCCAACGCCATATAAACTATTCGGGGGCCCGTCAGTAGGCAAAACTGGAGTTGCGAGTAGGCCATACAAAGATGGCAGCACATATGACTAGCAAAAATAGTGATAGTGTTGAATATGCTTTAAAAATAATTATTACATTCTATATAAGTCATATTTAATTAATTAGAGTATTGCTTTATTTAAATAATAGTAATAAAAGATTTATATGTTTAACTAAGTAGCTATAGCGCCATCTAGTGATAAGGAAGAGAAATAATAATGTTTATAAGGCGATGGGTAGATGTGAAACATAGGTTGGAATATTATAGAATATGTAATAAAGACCCTGTCCGATCATCGTAGGAGCAACTCAGATCGTCAATATGAACAATCTTTCCTGTGGGACATTTTCATACAAAAGTTTTTGGCCTGGCAATTTGTATGAAAATGTCGAGTCTTTTCTTCGAGTTTGAAGCATTGGTCCCACAGGAAAAGTCGTTCACACTGACGGTCTGAGTTGCTCCTACGAGGATCGGACGGGGTTTTTGTTACATATTGTATAGTTTGGTCACTCATCACTTTGAAGTGAATGTGTGTGCGCAGATCCACACGCGCACGCACACGGGCGAGCGGCCGTACGCGTGCGCGCGCTGCCCGAAGGCGTTCGGCAACAAGGCCGCGCTGCTGCGGCACCTCCGGGTCAGTGTCATGCTTATTACCCTATCTACACCCAAGATATAAATCCTCTATTCATAAAAACTCACAAACGTTTGCTAAACCTATTCTAGTTAAAATATGTTTTGTCTCGTTCTTTCAATGTCAAATATTGAGAAGAGGAAAAGGGACAAAACATGTTTTAGCTAAAATAGGTTTAGCAAACGGTTGTACTTTTTTATGAATATGAGGGTTAGTGTTTTAGTGAAAAAATATCTGTATGTGAATGTATTATATTGAGTTTACCTCTTTATTTTCAATTGATAGAATTCTTATAGGTTTTTCTGTAATATACAAGCAATGAAATATATTTTGTATTTTTTCAAATACAAAATGTAATTTTGCCAAACAGATACGCCTGGCCATAGATATAGAACTTTTTTTCATTAGATCTATCATACTGTCAGCATTAAAAAAAAAAACGTTTTTTGTACATCGTCACTAGGAAGAGGTCAATTAAAAAAAAAATAAAGTTTACCATGGATACCCAGTATCTACCAAACATATGTCAAACATTCTCCAATTTTTCTTGTTCAAGTATTATTGTATTATATTTTGTATGTTATTTCGTAAATATAGTCGTGGATAAAGTATTGTATGCAACGTTGTATGAGTACGTTAAAAATGCTCGATGGCGTCTTGTTACGATGCTCGCCACTCGCATTTTTGACCTTCCTTATACAACTGTTGCATATAATACTATTGTGCCAATCGTACAATGTTTAGATTGTATAGTTTGAACGTTATACGCCCCGCAGGTGCACACGGGCGAGAAGCCGTACGCGTGCCCGCGCTGCGGCAAGTCGTTCTCGCAGTCCAACTCCATGAAGCTGCACGTGCGCACGGTGCACCTCAAGCTGCCGGCGCCCTACAAGTCGCGGCGCCGGCGGCTGCAGGACCAGCTCAAGCAGGTACCCCACCAACTCGGAAAATGTTTATCTACACCCATGGTATCAATCCTCTACAAAAGTTTCTAAAACAGTTAGCTTATTACCAACATTAAACAACCGAGTGTCATAATAACCATAATATCACCCAAACGAGTGTTATAATGTTGTACCAAATTTCATTATGCAACGCAAACGAGAGTTATACCGTAGTACTAAACTTCATTATGCAACGCAAACTTGATCCCTAAATTTAAGCCCCTGTCCATCGCTGGGAGATAGTTTCAGGTTCTGAGTGTAGCTCTAGGCCCATTGGCCTGGGCTCTGTCTGCCCCGCAACAGACACAGACATGATAAAAATTGCTCGCGTTATGATTTTTTCAAAGGGAGTATTATCCAGATATAATGATCAAAATTTGTAAATCTTGGATCTGACCGGTCATTGTTGCTGGAATTATGGTTTCGGAGGGTCGGTGACGGAAAAAAAAATTACGATCGAAAATGTAAATAATTATTACAATAAATAATTCTATTATTACCTATACATAGCTTTTTTGAATTAGATACTCAGAAATACTTACTATGAATTTACATAGAGTTTTTACAACACTTTAAAATACCCTATGGTTTCAGAACCTTTTATAGAGGATTCATATCATGGGTGTAGATAAAGTCTTGTATGCAACTGTCATAATTAGGTATTAAAACACTCATGTGATACTATTATCACATAAACCCACATTCGTGTTTAATACCCTTTATTATACAACAGTTGTATAAATAACTATTATGTATTTGTTATCAAATATAGCATCGTTGAGTTAGTATCCCATAACACAAATCTCGCACTTGCTTTCGGACTAACTCAATCAGTGGAAGTTGTCCCTATCTATAGTGCGTTTGTTTATGTCTTTAAAAGTATGTAAACAATCTTGACATGTCTTTTTATTGAAATATACACTTTGTAAATCGATACCTTTGCAAATTACAAATTATTTATTTTATAAATTATAAATAACATAATGTATTTGTGACTTGAATAGGTATTGATTGATGAAGTGTACATTTAAATAGAAAGACATGTCAAGATTGTTTACATTCTTTTAAATACCTAAACAAATGGACTATATTTATTTCTATCGACTTTTACAATCTCTTTAACATGTACGTAATACCAAAGCTATTTAATTACTAACGTAACAGATACCCAACGGCATAGAAACTATTGGAGGGCCCGTAAGTAGCCAAAACTGGAGTTGTGGGTAGGCACACAGAGATGGCAGCACACACGACTAGCAAAGAAGTCACAAAGAAAGTGTTGAATATGCTTTAAAAATATTTATTACATTTAGTATATGTAATATTCAATTATAAGATTATTATTTACTAGCTTTTGCCCGCGGCTTCGCTCGCGTAGGGGTGTAATTTATCAAAATCCTTTCTTAGGAGATGCCTACGTCATATTAGCTTTATGCATGCAAAGTCTCAGCCCGATCGGTTTAAAATTGACAAAGTTTCATACAAACTTTCATCCCCTATTTTATCCCCTTGGGGGTAGAATTGATCAAAATCCTTTCTTAGCAGATGCCTACGTCATAACATCTACCTGCATGCTAAATTTCAGCCCGATCCGTCCAGTGGTTTGGGCTGTGCGTTGATAGATCACTATGTCAGTCAGTCAGTCACCTTTGAGATATATATATTTAGATAGACTGGTCATGTTGCAAGTTCTCAAATTAACGTTGCATATAAGAGCAAGGTTACACGCTCAGTTTGGCATCAGTTCAGTCTATCAGTCTGTTCTGAATGATCGGAGAATGATCGTGTAACCCACGAACTGACAGACTGATGGTCCGGACTGATGAAAATAAATAATTTAAATAATTAAATCAGTCCGTTTTGAATGATGAAAGACTGATCGTGTAACCCGCTCGTATCATTCTCGCGTCAATCGCCGTCCGCGACACAATGGAACAAGACCCGTCACGTGACACAGCTACGAGCTGACTAAACGGCGAGTACGGCGACTGACGTACTTTCTATCAGTCTGCTGTCAGTCTTGATTGACCGTGTAACCTTGAAAATCATCCATCATTCTGGCATCAGTCAAGTCAATCCAGACTGATTGACTGGACTGATGCCAAACTGAACGTATAACCTTGCTCTAAGTTGAGTAAACGTTTTAAGTAAAAAAAAAATGTTTGACAGGTTTTCTGCAGTTCTCAATTCAAATATAATGGTTCGTAGTTCTCCACAAATACTTCTGTTGTATAAAGGTCTAACACTAAGATTTTATGAAAATCATGTTAAGGTTTCGTAGACCACTATCGCTGGTTAAACGAACACTTTTATAGAACTATTGTATAACGTATTAATCAGTTGTATAAACCCTATACACTGGTACCATTAAACGAAGTTATACAGGGTTACTGGTAACTAACGCAAAACCTTTTAACATCGGAATCAAAATCCCAACATAATATAGATTTGCAAGATAAAAATAAAAAAATCTAAGAAAAAATATTGGAATCCCCATAGAAACTCGACCAGGTGATCAGTGAATTTGTATGGGAGGCCCATTTTATTTTCTGCAATTTTTGCCTTTTTTCTTGCAGATCTATAATGTGTTGGGGAGTTTGATTCTGATGTTAAGAGGTTTTGCATTAGTTACTAGTAACCCTGTATAAAGCAGTTCAAAAAAATTTACTTAACCTATATATTGCACCCCTATACGACTTTGTATAAATCAGTCGTAAAAACGTTTCCCTCAACTATACAGTGGCACCATTGTACAACGTTGTATAATATAGTCGTAAAAACGTTTATCTAACCTTATACCAGGACGTTAAATAAAGTAATCGTATAAACGTTTACTCAACTTATGTCATGGGACCTTTTAGTCACAGGACTAAATCGTCGTAGAAATAACGGCTATGCGACGTTGTAGTTGCCGAATTACCTCTATTCGACAGTTATATAAACGACAGTCACATAAGCTATTTTTATATAACTAATTTGTTAGTTCGTTGTCAGCCGCCTAACGTCCACTGCTGGACATACCTAGCTATGTCCAGCAGTGGACGTTATGCGGCTGAGATGATGGTCATCATCATCATCATAAAGATTTTAATGTTTTAATTAATACCTATAGCGCCATCTAGTGACGAGGGAAGAGAAATAATTTTATGTTTATAAGGCGGTGGGTAGGCATGGGAATACTGTTACGTTTGGCATCAATGAGACCTCTCCGACCCGGCTGGCGGCGTGGAGAGTGCAGGCCAAACCTGACCAACACGGCTCTATCAGTACAGATAGGGTAACATCAGATTGTGATGAGAGTGTGTGTGTCGATGGTACTGTCGGGGAACTAGTGTCGGGATACCAGGGAGTATAATATAAATGCCGGTCTCACATCACGGTTTATTCCTGGTCACAAGCGTGGGTTTATTCGGCAGTTTGTTCGGCCTTACAAAAGTGCATACTCCGCATATGGTGCTACAATACATTGACAAGTAACGTTTGGTCGCAGGAAGCGGTCGAGTGGGGCGCGGTGAAGTCGGAGGGGGAGGAGGTGGAGGAGGGGCTGGAGGGGGAGGGGGAGCAGGAGATACTGTACGGCGTGGGGGAGGCGGGGGAGGGGGAGCAGGAGCTCGTGTACGAGGTCGTGTACCAGGACTAGTGGACGCACAAGAACAAAAGGCTCTGCTGTCGAGTACACCCCATGATAACGAAGTTTCTCACTGCCATATCGAAAGCTTTATGAACAAATTTAATTCGATTATGTTTTGGAAACATGAATTTAAAAATTAATTCCCAAACGCCATCTTGGATTCTAAAAAAGTTAAGATTTGAATTTTGCGACCTTAAAAACCTGGATGGAAACTATGGACCCTAGCGAGATTCGAACCATTTTGTAGAAATTCATTAGACCCACAGTCCCAAGTGCGGCCTACGTACGGTTGCTTACCTTGCGAAAGCGCGAGCTCCTCTCGTGACGTCACCGACTTGTCTCGCAGTCACACCGAGTTGTGAACATTCGCGCACCGCGGAGAAATATTCATGTCCAGGAGGATTCTCACTTATCCTGGGGTTTTACATAACTTGAGATGCTGTTTGTATTTGTATAGCGTATCATTCGCGACACAGATTAAAATTAGCAAAAACAGGTAGATGTGCGTAAGTGCTTTTCAAATTCCATCAGGCGTTTGAACATATTTTTATTCCTTACGGGACAGACATAGTTTGAGTTCGAAAGGCCCATAAGCAACGTTTACTGTGATGTTGGGCAAGTGGATGGAAAGGGAATCAAAATAGTGACGGGTTGCTAGCTGCATCACATTGTGGCACTATTCAGATTGTCGATCGGCGTTTACGAACTACGCGGGAAAAAAATTGCTGGTACATTCATTCTAGGTAATTCTTTTTCTCCCAGACCAGCAGGGAAGAAAGAAATATTATTATGTATGAATGTGTTTCTGCGCCGCGGCCGAGCGGAGCTTGACACTAGACATGTAAATTTAATTAAATATGTATGTACCAAGTTTTTGTTATATTTGGTGTAAAAAGTGAGAAATAAACGATGAATGAGACTTGTTTTAGTTTTATTACGGATCCCCAACACTAGAACACGTCCTGCAGTGTTCTCAGGTCGTCTGACACCTGGTGGATGAGTATTACAGATCTGTACTTTACGTGGGTGGGTACCTAGCTAGGTGTCCGACGACCTGAGACAGCTCGGAAATCTTGGTGTGTCCTGCCTGTGTCCAGGTGTGGACTTGCTGCTGAAACTATAACCTTTATCACTATGGGAGCATAAAAACGCAACTATGAGTTCAACAAAGAAAGTGGTCCCGCTATTTTAATATCAAAATGGCGTGATCGTATACCGAACTCATCAAATTATAATACGATATAGTACTACAAAGTTCCAATGGTGGTTATTCATTTATAGAAATAATTTCAATTAAAAAAATATTTCATTTTTAACAATATGCTCCTGAAGAAGTGAAATTATAACGCAAGTACTAGTATATTGCTATTCAAATATATTGAGACGCTAAACCCCTAAAGATTGCAATATTTTATACACTTTACAAAGATATTTGAATTTAAAACAGTTATTTTACAACTTAGATAGATAGATAAATTATTTATTGTACGTAAAAAGCCACAATTAAAAACAAAAAAAAACAATAGTACAAAGCACTGCAGTGCGTAAGTTTAAAACATCTGACAAATATTAAGTTGCATTGTATCAGTAACAGGAAGTGGGCGCAAAATATATTTTTCTTTATCTAGTGCCGTGGTAGTGTTCAATAGCATTTTATATATAATAGTAATATACTTAATCTGTTTTTGTTACAAAATAATGAAAAACGGAAGAAAACCCGCGATTCCTATAGATCAACAATATTAAGTTTGTCTAAAGAAGAAGGATGTATTTAAAAATCGTCGATATCCTTCTAACAGTGACCAAGTTTTTAGCCGAATGAGTTAACTAAATTATGTACTTATATAGGAATAGCACCTAAAAATCACTATAACTATTTTTATAAGGGAGATTCTGCAACATTTGAAGATATCGAAAAGATACAGTTCATCTGCGTCTTCGTTAAAAGCTTACCATGAGCTTACTTTTCATATAGATATTTACGCTCAGCCAAAAATTTTGCTTATTGATACATAAGTGAAAAGAAACGACCCTAAAAACCATCGAGTAAGTATCATAATCATTTTTCAAAAGTAAAGACCGCATTTACCCCAAACTACACAACCGATTTTGATAAAATTTCTATGGGACCACTTGACAAGTATACTCTTTCTAAAAGGATTGTAGAAATCGGTCCAGGCGTCTTGGAATAATCGGTGAACATACATAAAAATATAAATAGATAAAAGATTCCGATGAATTGAAAACCTCCTCCTTTTTGGAAGCCGGTAAAATGGTGTTTACCGAAACATACACGGCCGAATTATTACAGAAAGATTTGTCGAAGGTTACAAGGAAACTGTGCACTTAACGAATTAGAACAGTTGCCATTAAACCTAATGAATCCATAAAGTGCTGTGGCATTACATTCCCTATGCCTGCCACAGCACTTTATGGACAAATACAAACTTTACAGCGTTCGACGTTCATACGATAAATTCGTCCTTCAGTCATTTGGCTAAAAACTTGGTCACCGTTAGAAGGATATCGACGATTTTTAAATACATCTTTGTACTTTAGAAAAAATATGTTTTGTTGATCTATAGGAACCGCGGATTTTTTTCCTTTTTTCATTATTTTGTAACAAACACAGATTAAGTATATTACTATCATATATAAAATGCTATTGAACACTACCACGACAATAGATAAAGAAAAAAAATATATTGCACCCACTTCCTGTAACTGATACAATGCAACTTAGTATTTGTCAGATATGTGTTTTAAACATACTCGCTGCAGTCATGATTTATCATAAAAAAATAATATATGTTGAGACGTACGAGAAAACTTGATGTTAGTTTATTGTAAAACTGTGAGTTTAGTTGTAAGCAGCAAAATAACTATTAAATTCTTATTTCTTTGTAAAGCGTATAAAATATTGCAATCTTTGGGGGGCCATAAAGTTAAACGCCTTAATAAATTTGAAAAGCAATATTACTAGTACTAAGTACTTTCGTAAAAATTTCACTTTTTCTTCAGGAGAGCTCATTGTCGAAAATATAAAATATTTTTTTTTTTTTTATTAAAATTATTTCTTTAAATGGATAACAACAATTGGAGCTTTGTCGTACTATATCGCATTATAAATTGATGAGTTCGGTTTACGCTGAGCGCACTTGTTTTTCAATAACTGAATAGTGGTCCCGCCATTTTGATATCATAATAGCGGGACCACTTTCTTTGTTGAATATTTTGAAATCATATGAGTGTACGAATTTAACTATGTAAGTATAAAATAGCACTAATATTGTACTAAATCCTAGACATATGATATTCGTAATACCGTGCGGGATCCCACTTGGATGCACGGAAAAGCACTGTTCTATGCTGCTATCCCTTTTTGTCGCTCAGAAACGTCTTTGCTAGAGCAAAAAAGAGCGACGGAACGTTATAGCACGGCCGGTGATAGCGTTCCGTCGCTCTCTCTCGCTCTGGTAAATGACGGTTCTGAGCGACAAAAAAGGATAGCAGCATAAAAAAGTGCTATTCCGTGCTTCCAAGTGAGATCCAACCCTAAGTACAGTACGACACAAATAAGTTGAACTAAAATGGCGGACTTCAAAACATTTTTGTACAAATTCCCAACACGTAAATTGAACCAAAATGGCGGTCGTCGGCGCATTATTTGTACCTGCGCCGATAACTGCCATTTCGGTTCAATCAACATACCAGGGGTAGCATTTTTGAAATCACATGTCACATTACGAATGTTCTCGTAATTTTGACATTTGTGGCGCAGATGTGTCAAAGAAACCTTTAGAGAATCCGTTCCGTTTCGTGCTGCTTTTTTATAAGTGGTGAAATTCTTAGAAAACCATAGGCATATTTTCGATGTTTTCTGTGCAAAACAATATTGTTTTTCGCTGACACGACAGTTTCAAAAATACGTTCGAATTGTTTTTTTACGCGAGTGGTGAGTTAGAAAACTACACGTTTTGTGTTTCGGTGAGTCCTTAAATGAAAAAGCAACACTCCAGGAATTTGTACAAAATGCTTTGAAGTCCGCCATTTTTGTTCAACTTTTTGTTTCGCATTGTACTTAACACCGATTATATTTGGCTCTTTTATATACCTATCAACATTTTTCCGGACTCCAGCTTCCGTCAACATTTTTAGCCGGTCCGAGGATTTTACGAAATATTTTGCGCTCTGCTACCAGTAGTTGGTTTTCCTCCTTTAGTGTTAGCGTCCAGCAATAATATTTAGTGATTAAGTAAGTTGCAACTCTGCAAGATAATTAATAATTTAAATATTTTTGTAACATTGTAGCTTAGACCTTTTAATCAGATGGATACCAAAAAGCACCAAAAACTTGCAAGATACAACTTACCGACAGACAGACGACCGACATCAGGACGGGTGAGACCATAGACTTATGATATAGGTACAACTATTCTTTAACTCTATGAGTGGAACTAAATAAAAGCTTGTAAAAAAACGTGAAGATTGGATCCTGAGGAACATGGAGGGAAATATGAAAAAGTTAAAGATTTTCTAATATAGGGAGCCAAGAAGGTAGGTACTCGACCAGTGGCGTAACTATAGGGTGGCAGGGCTGGAAAAATGCCACGGGCCCCCGATCTAAGAGGGCCCCGGCCCAAGAGGCCACGAGCTCAGAAATAACCTAACATTTTTAACAAAATTTTGTACCTAAGTACTTGAAAATTATAGTTTTTTTAAGTACTGAAATCAAATAAAGTGGGGCACAACTAAAGACCATAATATACAAATTCAAACTAATCATTAAAATTTCAATACATTTAAAACAAAAAGATGTCGATTTTCAGAACGCATCCATTGGTTGCTTCATTTTTTGTCGCGGTACATTGGCATAAGATATGTACTGACGTAGTGTAGTACATTGGTTATCGCGTGGTTATCCCGTGCGAGCTAGTGACGGTCCAGGGGAATTCCCTCATTTTGTTAACCAAATAGGCTTGGAGCCGGTGACACTGCAATGAAAGTCCTGTCATCGCCGATTTGAAAAATTTATATGTAAATCGATAGTTACACAGGGCGCAGGTTACTATAAGTTTCCGGAACTGGCCACTTACATAAACAATATTTAAAAATTTATTGCAACATTTGAAAATAGAACTCTTTGGCTGTAGAATGCAGTTTGTTTCATCTGACTGTCTTTTGTTTTTACCTTGTGGCGCCATTTAAAAAATTGTGTGTCTGCATCAACATGGATTTAACTCGGGAAAATCTTCGTAGTATGATTTTCTACGATTTTAAGTGTAATTTGACAGCTCAGCAGAGCATCGCTCGGCTTGAAACAGCTTTTGGCAATGAAGCACCATGCAAGACAACTGTTTATAGCTGGTTTGCAGAATTCAAGCGTGGTCGTATCAATCTCAGTGACGACTCTCGCGATGGTCGGCCGTCCACCGCTGTGACCAACAAAAACATCGATGCTGTGCGCCGTATGATTGAAACAGACAGGCATGTGACCTACCATGAAATTTGCACATCCTTAGAAATAGGCATGAGTCAAATACAATTAATCCTACACAAACATTTGGGTGTGAGAAAGCTGTGCTCGCGGTGGATCCCACACAACTTGACCGAGGCTCAAAAAACGGACCGCGTCACTTGGTGCAGTGCCATGCTTACCAGATTCAACGAAGGTGCGTCAAATTTGGTGTGGGACATAGTAACAGGTGACGAAATATGGATTTATTGCTACGATCCCAAAACAAAGCAGCAATCGAGCGTATGGGTCTTTCAAGATGAGCCGAAACCAACCAAAGTGGCGCGCGTGAAAAGTGCATCTAAGCGGATGATTGCTTCTTTTTTTAATAAAACTGGACACGTGGCTACTGTTGCTTTAGAGAATCGTCGTACAGTGAAAAGTGACTGGTACACGACCATTTGTTTGCCGGAAGTTATTGACGAACTCCGTAAAAATAACCGTAAACGCCGTATCATCCTGCACCACGACAATGCTAGATCTCACACGGCCAGACAGACAAACGACTTTTTGAAGGCGAAAAATGTAGAACTCATGAGTCATCCTGCATACAGTCCCGACCTGGCACCTTGTGACTTTTTTCTGTTCCCAAAAATTAAGAACCAATTACGCGGTCAACGATTTTCATCACCAGAAGAGGCTGTCGAGGAGTATGAAAAACACGTTTCAGAGGTCACCACAGAGGAGTGGCACAAAAGTTTTCAAAACTGGTTTCATCGAATGAAAAAGTGCATAGACGCCAAGGGAGATTATTTTGAAAAACAATAAATTAATTTTGTACCTTTAATAGTATTTTTTCATATTCATTCCGGAAACTTATAGTGCGCCCCACGTAATAACAAATATACGGATAAAACAAACTTGGTACGCGTTGACTTAGTAAGCCGATAATATGTTAAATAAAATTTATTATTATAAAAAAGCAAAAATGTATCTTATTGTTATGGCGGTTGGCTACTCTGTCTATTGAAAATTCTATGGCCCGATCTTTAAAATTTGATGATGATACAGACACTTGCGGAACAGAAAGCTCGGAGAAAAGAATTTAATTAATAAAAAAATCTTATTAAAACTAAATTTTTATTTCATTATAAATATTTGTATAAACTTATGCTTTTGAAAATAAAACTTATTAAATATTCAACTAAAATGCACATAATATTATAAATCGTTTTGGGTGACTACTTACATCAATGGTTTATTAAAATTAAATTCTAACGTGAGTATACCTACGAGGACGCCGGAGGGCCCCATCCAAACAATTTGCCACGGGCCTCAGATTGTATAGTTACGCCACTGTACTCGACCTCTCGATGCCGACAAAAGAAAGGATTACGACGGGTACTCATTATTAACCGACTGCGCCAGAAGTAGGGAGGGTTATGTTTTTCGAGAGTATGTACGTATGTATGTATGTATGATTGTTTGGCACGCACTGCAGCCTGAACGGCGGGTCTACCGCCTAACTCGATTGCTTTCGCTACGTCTAGGGTTTATGACGTCATCCCGTCATTTCGAAGATAATGAGAAAAATATTGCGTGGGGCTTTTGCCAACGCAATAAAACACAAAAAAATATTTTTAATATTTTTGTCTGATTGTCTGTGCATTTGTGCATGCTAAAAATTTTCTTGCGTTAAATTCATGCTGACGTGACACAGACAATTTTCAATTTGCCGCCAAATCGTAAAACAAATGACAACTTAATAAAATATATACTCAATAATAATAGCAAAGAGTTCCATTTTCAAAATTTAAACTTATTTTTTTATTATACTGGTTACAAGTGGCCAGTTCTAAAGACTTTCACTGTCGCCCTCGTATAGCAATCAAGACAGTTGTGTAGAGCTCGGTAATTTTAGGCGGTAAGTCAAAGCAATAGCAATGCTAACAAGATTGCTAACGCAATCGCAATGTCTATGGCTATCGCTTTGTGTTAGGCGGTAGACCCGCAGGTTACGGTGGACAATGTCAAATCGAAGCTTCGCTTCGTTCGTGGTGCGAGTCCCGGCGGAAAAGCTGGCAACTTTCAGTTATATTATAGAACTCTAGGTATGCTGGCGACCTTCAAGGAGGCCATCTTTTGGCCGAAGGGTGCTACGTATCGTTATATCTACCTATATGTGTACCGTGGTATCGTCGCTTTCGAGAAACGATAAGGACTCCCCGTTGACGCGCACCACGTCGCTGCCGCGCCGCCTTAACGTGTTTCATAGATTTTTTAAGTCCTACAAATATTATATAATATTTTAGGTCAATGTATAGGTATATTGATTTGGGCCTAGCTGTTTATTGTAACTCTTTTTGTTGCCTGAAATAAATGAATAAATGAAGAAAAAACTTTATTTGTTTATTTTCTTAGATTTGGCATTTATAATTTTTTTTTAAATAACACTAATTGAGCTAGCCGCAAAGTAAGTTATAGACTTGTGTTATGGGATACTAACTCAACGATACTATATTTTATAACAAATACATATATAGATAAATATCCAAGACCCAGGACAATTTGAAAAAGGCCATTTTCCAACTTGCCCTGACCGGGGGATCGAACCCTGGATATAATATACTATCAATAGTAAAATATAAAATTTATCTACTACAAAATATTCTTATATTACAAAAAACCTAATTTAGCTGCCCGCTTAGTCGGTTAGGGCCGCAGAGAAAGAAACCTCGTGAGATTATTATATAAAGCCAACTCCTGAAGAGCGAAACATCATCATCAGGTCTTGTTAGTGTCCACTGCAGGAGCGCGACCCTCTCTGTACTACCAAGGCCAAACTTGGCCAGAGCAGCCAGAGGATTTATACTAGGCACACAAAACAGACATTTTACAAAGTTGCATTACAAGTAACATTATCTTAATAGATAGACTTCTACATATTGTGATCAAGTAAAATTGTCCAAAAAACTTGTTTACACAGCATGATCAATTTAACTTCTGAGTCTTATTAACAGTTAAAAGGGAGTACTCGATTTTAAATTTTTAATTCTTAAATTTAAGATAACATTCAAAGCAATGTGGTTAACATAGAACAGAATATATATACATGTAAAACATAGTATTGATAACAATTTTAAGGGCATAATTTATGAACGTAATTTCTGAATTGTCTATAACCTAGTCCAAAGATATCAAAACCATCAAGTTTAGCATCATTGTATGATCTGCACATAACATACGAGTATAATGGGTTATTGTGGGAGACGTTATTATTGGCAAGTGGAACAGTAAAAGTATTAGGATATCGAATACGATGATAAGTATTAAGATTTATTTGCATTAATAGTTCAGGACAGTCAATCATTGAATGAATTAATTTATATAGATAAAGCAGACTATTTCTTTGTCTTTTAGAGATCAAGGAGGACATTTGAAAACAGCTTAATTTGCTGTCGTAGGTTTCTAGTTTTCTATGTAAACCAAATCTCCGAGAAATCGAAGTCAAACGCCGCTTCTGGACACGTTCAATATTGTCCTGGTGGACTTTATAATAAGGTGACTATATAATTGATCCATACTCTATTATTGGACGTACCATGATTGAAAATAAATAAGTCAGAGTAGAAGGTTTTATAAATTTGGTAGGTATACACTCTCCACGCTGGCCAGAAGCACAGAATTATCTGTGCCGTGCCAGAAGGGTTGGAGAGGTCTCATTGGTGTCTATAAGTGTCGGCGCACATATGTCGAAGCGCAGCGCAGAGCATATTTCACTGACAAACTATTATCGACATTGTCCTATTTGAAATAATATCCAAAATCAACATAATACTTATAGCCTAGTCGAAATGCGCCATATGTGCATAAGTGTTGTGTTAATTGATTTTGGATATTATTTCAAAGAGGACAATGTCGATAATAGTTTGTCAGTGAAATATGCTCTGCGCTGCGCTTTGCCATATGTGCGCCGGCCCTTTGTTTGCACTTATCTCCTTCGCCTTCTACGACCTCCACGGGAAGAATTGGAGTGGTCCTTTTCTACTCTGCAGGAATCCACGCGGCGAGATGTTTTCTTATATATATTAAAACCTAAAATATGTATTCTCTTATTTACCCCCGGGAGAACTCTTGCGAAGTTTCGAATAAAATGGTCAAAGTCATCTTTTTTCTCCATAATTACTTTGGAGCCCCGTTTCACCTCCTTAGGGGACGAATTTTGAAAAATCCTGAAATATATATTACTTATTTAGAGCCGGGAATACTTTTGCGAAGTATCGAATAAAATGGTCAAACTAATCTTGTTTCTCACGTATTTACTTATCCCACCAAAAACATACCTGTTAAAAACGGGGCCAAGTTCCTATCGACTAATTGTTCGGCTAAAAAGAGTTGAAATCCAATCCAATGCCAAGTTTATATGCACTTTGAAATCGATCATAATCATCTTCATCAACAGCCTGATCCACTGGTAAACATTTGCCATTCCCAAGACTAGAACTTGGCAGGTCATCACCAGGCAACGAGAGATCACGAGGGAATGTCAATTTTTGTCTTTTTTTCATTAATAAACTCAAAACTATTTATTTTACAACAATAACAAAAATAAATTTGAGATCCTCATAACGAGCTCTTTCATTTGATATATGACACAGTAAGGTTTGCAAAACTTTTTGTTTAATTTTCTAATTTGTCCCCGGAAAATGACCCTTTTTAAAAAAAGATATTTAATTACTTTGCACATCTGTGTTTGGGTCAAGAGATTACACCATCCTACCAAATTTTACCTGATTTGGTCAAATAGATTCGGAGCAAATTGTGTGTGACAGACGGATGGACAGACAGACGCACGAGTGATCCTATAAGGTTTGTTGCACTGTTGCGTGGGTTGGAGCATGGATTTGGTCTATCAGCTGCGTGATGCGTTTTTCTAGGTGGCTTCTTATCTTAGTAGGTACGACTATTATCGCTAGTAATTCTTATGAAGTAACTTATTATTGTCGCTAAATTCTAAGAAGAATACTTAATAACTTTTGTAGGCGACAGCGCGATAACCTGGGACCGTTTGGACAGATAAGAAAACTTGGAGTCCAGCGGAAATCGCGGGGCATTGCTTATTGTGGTGAAACTTAATTTTGCAAAACAAAATTACGATTTCAAGAATGTATTCCCTCGACGTCGAGTCGACGCCACGTTTACTTCCAAAACTCCCGTTATTATTCCCGCCTCGTCGAATGACCAGTGACAGTTTGTGGGTTGTCAGTCAGTTTGTGCGTCCTATGTCCATCCTAACCTACGGTGCCCAACGTGTTCTCTTACGGGTGCTCAGATTTCAAAATCGAAGGTGTGAAAATGAGGTGCTAGGCGAATAGATGGCGTAAGAAACACTACACCGCGTTTTTTTTCCGTGTGCAAGTGGCCAAGACTAGTGTCAGATTTTTCAAGCTGCCTAAAGGCATCTGACATAGCTTGACCTAGTGGTCAATATACAATGATGACAGCTGGGACCAACGGCTTATGCATACTACACACTGAGCTCCATCACCAAGATCATGGGTGTACCGGGGCTCCCCAGGATTTTGTTGACGTTACTTCTAACTATTTACCTTCGTCGATTTAGAACAAGTGTATTCGCCAGGCAAATTTAAAAAAAAATAAAAACTCATGCTTTCACAATCAATAGGTAACTTTTGTACGACTGATCCGATTTTCAACAAACAGCTATTGATTAACCCTTCACC
This sequence comes from Acrobasis suavella, assembly GCA_943193695.1. Lineage (NCBI taxonomy): Eukaryota > Metazoa > Arthropoda > Insecta > Lepidoptera > Pyralidae > Acrobasis > Acrobasis suavella. Next base: position 60,853 of record OW971956.1, read on the forward strand.
GCGAGACTTTATATCAGTTGCCGTGCCGCCAGCGCGAGGAGTGAATAGTAAATAAAGCCAAACTGAAATGGTGTAAAGCTAACCAAAACCAAATAAAAATGAATATTTTATGTGAGCAACATTCTAATAAAAATTTCTCAGATTTTTGGAAACATACAAAAAGGCTAAATCCAAAGGCAGCCTTGCCATCCAGTATTGAGGGATTGAATGAACCACAGCAGATAGCTCAAATGTTTAAAGAACACTTTTTGGTAAATCCACCCTTATGTCCAGATTTAGTAGATAAAAGTAGCACGACATATTATAATAGTAATGATTGTAATGAAAAACCTATTTTGGTTACTGCATCAGAAATAAGATCTATTATTAAGAACATGAGTCATGGTAGGTCTCCAGGTCACGACTGGTTGAGTATAGAACACCTTCAGTATGCCGGGGTGCATTTACCTAGAATTTTGGCTATGTTTTTCTCGCTATGTCTGAATCATGGATACTTACCAGACGAAATGTTAAAAACAGTGGTTGTACCAATTGTCAAAAATAAAACAGGTAATATTAGTGACAAATCCAACTATAGACCAATATCTTTGGCTACTATTGTTGCTAAGGTATTGGACAGACTGCTTGAGCAACGGCTGAGTGCACATATAAAATTGCATGATGCACAGTTTGGTTTTAGACCAAATCTATCAACTGAAACGGCTGTGTTGTGTCTCAAGCAGACTGTCCGATATTATACTGATAGAGGTACACCGGTATATGCTGTGTTTTTGGATTTGTCAAAGGCCTTTGATTTAGTTAATTATAATGTGTTGTGGAAAAAGCTGTGTGAAGATACTACTCTACCTTATCAGTATATCTTGTTATTAAAGTATTGGTATTCCAATCAGCAGAACCAAGTCAAATGGGCAGGAGAGCTTTCGAGTATGTACAGGTTGGAGAGCGGGGTGAGGCAAGGGGGGATTAGCTCACCAATGCTCTTCAATCTCTATGTGAATAAGCTGATGGAGGAGCTCAGCAGCGCCGGCGTTGGATGCTCTATCGACGGTACTTTTGTCAACAGTATAGCCTATGCGGATGATATTGTGCTGCTGTGCCCTTCTATCAGTGCACTCAACAAGCTGCTTGGCATCTGTGAGCGATACGCGGTGTCGCATGGTCTTAGATTTAATACTGCTAAGAGTGAACTCCTTGTCTTTAAAGCTAAAGAGAGAAACTATAAAGTTCCAGTAGTAAAACTAAATGGAGTTCCACTGAACCAGGTGCAGAAATTTAAATATCTGGGACACTGGATCACCGACTCGCTCAAGGATGATTTGGACATGGAAAGGGAGCGGAGAGCCTTGTGTGTTAGGGCAAATATGATAGCCCGAAGATTTGCACGCTGTACCAGGCAGGTAAAAGTTACGCTTTTCAAAGCATTTTGTACCTCTTTGTACACGTGCAGCCTTTGGACACATTACACCCAAGTAGCATACAGGGCTCTTCGCACTCAGTATAACAATGCCCTTAGAGTAATGTTGGGGATGCGCCGCCCTTGTAGTGCCTCAGGGATGCTGGCGGAGGCTGGAGTTGATAGTCTGTCAGCAATTATAAGAAAGCGCACAGCATCCTTGATTCACCGGGTGCGGGGTAGCGCCAACATTCTAGTAAAGACTGTTGCGGCTAGATTGGACGTGGATAGTGCTATCATGCAGCACTGGACTCGCGTTCACCTAGTCAAAGACACTAGACCGTCAATAAATTTCGATGTGGATAATATTATACTAACATAGTTATAAGTTTTCTTTGTTACTAACACTATATGGGTTCTTAAGCCTGAAATAAAAGATTTTTATTTTTATTTTTTATTTATTTTTATTTAAATCTAAAATAAATACCTACAACTAAAAAGGGATGTGAATACTTAAGTTATGTGCAATACGAGCATTTTTTTTTTGTCGGAAATATCCGACACTCGCGGTTTTACATATAACTACTAGCGGCGAACAACTAGTAGTTATATGTAAGAGACGCGTCTAGAGTCACTCCCAGGCACAAGGGATGGTCAAAGTGTTTTTTTTATTTTTTCATCTTTCCAGGTGACATTCAATTTTCGGATAGCTTAAATAGTTACATTGTAAAAAATCTAAGTCTTCTCTACTACTCTTAGTATGTACCTAAGTCTTCTAGGGCTCTTGACAGGTTGGCCTCAGCTGACTCAAAAGACTTTGATTGAGAGAGGAGAGTCAGATCTTCGGCGTATAGGAATCAATTGTTCAGTGGCGTAGTGTACCTTGGCTGGCCCCCGTATAAAAATTTGTTAGGGGTAAAGATTTCTCACAAAAGAAAAAAAATTTGCATAAAATTAAAAGAAATGTCATATTTATCTATCTGTCAATTGTTCCAAAATTTTGAAAATTCCCAAAATTCCCCGTTGAAGTAAATGACTTAAATCCCGCAGCCCGCGATAACCAATTTAATGTACCCCACATTGGTTGCCAACTTTTAAACGCACGCTTTGCGCGGAAAAAAAAGAGATAGCTTCTTTTGACTTTTGTCCTTTCTGAAATAAATAAAAAATTAGGAAGCTTACGCACGTTGGAGTCTTCCGTGGCCCCGGGGGCGGCCCCGTATAATTGATACGGCAGATACGGCGGTAACTACGCCCCTGCAATTGTTACTAAGGTGACTGGGTTGGGGAGTATAATTATAAGACAGGAGCTAAGACACTTCCTTGTGGGAGCTAATTTTTTTTGTTACTCCAGCGATATCCGTAGCGTCATCTATTATTTGCCAGGTAAATTAAAAAACTCCGACTTTCAAGCGTTAACTCCTAATAACTTTTAAACCATACCTAAGAACCATCACAAACCGCATCAAAATCAGACTGTCCGTTCGAGAGCTACGATGCCATAAACAGACAGACAGACATAGCGTCTAACTTATAACACCCCTCTTTTCGTCGGGGGTAAAAATTGCACACGTTAATCTTACTTCTTACTAATATTATAAACGAGAAAGTTTGTATGTATGGATGGATGTTTGTTACTCTTTCACGCAAAAAACGGCTGGACGGATTGGAATGAAACTTAGCATGTAGATAGCTTATTACCTGGATTAACACATAGGATACTTTTTATCCCGGGAAAATGTGAGGGTCCCGTAGGATTGTCAAAAATATTTGACGCCGCGGCACAGAATAAAAACTAGTACGCCGTGGGCATCGACTAGTAGGTAATAAACTAATCACTGTAGTAAGACCTACTGACAAATGTAACGTAATTTATTGGTTAGGTAGCTACTTTTATAATTTTCGATTTGAAATTTTGAGATACCCTCTGTCGAAACTAATTATCATTTCCTATGTCCATTATGAATCATTTTCTCTCGGTTCATATAGATACTGTCGCGTAAGGAGATGAATGACATTGTCAACGTCACGAATTCGTACAAAAAGAATTCAACTGAAGAAAAATTTCGTCAATAGCGTCAGAACACGATTGTGTTTGCCTAGTGGTCTAAGTGATGGACTGTGAATCTAGAGACCGCTGGTTCAAATCACTTATAGTGTTTTTGAAGTTTTGAAAGAAGTTTCTAGATAATACTAGACTAAATGGAAAAGAAAATACGGGACAGAAAATGAGTGAGAGAGAAGGCGATAGAAAATTAGTCATTTGAGTTTGGAAAATTGATGCGATTTTGTTCGAATTCGGGGGGTATATAAACCGAACCAGGCGCCGCCTGAGGCAGTTTAGTTGGAAAGTGAAATCCGAAGAAGGAAGAAAAGAGAGAAAAAAATATAGTAGTGAGCAGAGTGAGTAAAGTGAAGTAGTGAGTAAAGTGAAGTGTTCAGTGCAGTGACGTTGCCGTGCGTGTGACAGTGCAGTGACGTTTCCGCGCGCGTGTCAGTGTAGTGACATTTCAGCGCGCCTGACAGTAAAGTGACAGTTGGAGTGCAAAGAGGACTGACGCTGTTATTTGTGAGTACCGCTTGTGTTGTAAATAAAGGCACCATTCCATAGGATTGTTGTTTTCTTTCCTATCCCCAACCCACTCTCGTGACAATATTTTGAATCTATAAAAATAAACCTCGAATAACTTCCGTAATATTATTTAGTTTATTTGAGTGACAATTAGGACGTGACTTGTTTGTGGCTACATGAATAAAGTTAAAGAAATGTACGAAGGTACTTACGAGGACGAACATCCGATGTTTTGATGTTTCCAACATCAGACAACCACCACGCTGACTTTGCCGCGCAGTGCGGTGCCTGGAATCGGATTGCCGTGTTCTACAAATGCAAAATACAAAATCTCTTTATTGTAGAACACAGGTAAATACGGTGTTACAAGTTTAAAGTCCACCATGCTCGGCCCATACTGGACATACAATAATAAATAATAAACAAACTAAATACACACAATTAATATCAGGCAATTAAAATTCATAATTTACTTTAGTAATCAAATATTATCATTTAAGAAATCGTCAATGGAGTAATAACATTTTTTCGTCAAGAATAATTTTAATTGATATTTGAATGATTTCGTATTCAACTCCTTAAATATATCTGGTAATTTATTGTAAATCACAGGTGCCATGCCTAAACAGCTTTTTTTCATAAGTGCTGTGTTGTGGCCACCAGTTACTAATTTAAACTTGTATTGTGATCGATCTGTCCTTTGTCTTGACTCTTGTATTGTAACGAAAAGATGTGGATTAGATTTGACAAATACACAAATTTCTAAAATATAAATACATGGTAACGTTAAAAATTTTAAGGACTTAAACAAGGGTACACAGCTCTCTTCTGTTTTTAATCCACACATTGAACTTCTATTCTAATCGATGCTTTTGAATCGTTTTCGCGCGCCTATGTTTTCCATCACTAAATTACAGTCAGGACGTCAAAGTGTATACATTTACGCAAAATGTTACACGCTCGGTCCCCATACAAATCTATTAACTCTATCAGTCTATATTGATAATATGTCAGTGAAAAATATTGTCCAGCAGAGGTAGGGTTGCCATTTCTAAAATTTGGCAACCAGGACAAGACACGTGAAAACCCCGGATTTCAGAGCCCAGAATCCGAAACATGTCAACAGGTTTTTTAAACTTAGTATAATACAAAACAGTTGATATGTCATAAATCACCTTTTTATTTATTTTCAAACCTTAAAATTAAATTAAGCCATCTTTTAGCATCATTTAAAATGTACCTAACAAAATAGAATCTTATTAAAGTTTGTTACAAATTGTTTTAATAACCAGTTAGGTATATATATATTATTTTTTTAAATGAAACTCAAATTATTGATATACTCTGTTAAGAAAACAAAACCTTATTTAAATATTAAACCTAACAAAATCCAATTAATTTTTTAAACAAAAATCTTTAAAGTTTTGAGATCATTTTAGTATTCAATGTTACACATTTTGAGATTCTCTTTTAACTCAAAGAAATGCCATCTGAGGCAGCCTATGTATGTGAATTCAAGAAGAAAAAAAAGCCGGACTACAAATGAAACCTCACCCGGACGCTCCCCGGATACCCTCTAAACTAGGACAAATCCGGGGAAACCCGGACGGATGGCAACCTTAAGCAGAGGGGACATCCGATAACCTGAGAGCGTATGAACAGATAGCATGAGCTGATGTCAGTGGAAATCCCAGGTCCTGATTATTTAATGTAATCAAAACACATGACCGGCCAAGTGTGTGCCGGCCACGCACAGTTGGGTTCCGGCTAAACGTAGTTGCGAATGCCGACTTTGAGTTTCCTTCTCATGGTCCAACGACTAAAAACGTGTAAAAAACAAATCTTGTATCCGATTTGTATGAAATCTTGCTTTTCTAAGTTGCATTTCAAAAGTTGTTCGACTTAAGCTCTGATAGTTTTCCTTTTAACTTCTTTATAATAGACTAGCTGTTGCCCGCGACTTCGTCAGCGTGGACTTTAGTTTATGAGCACCGTCATTTTGGTGTTTTCATTAAAACCGACCAAGTGCAAGTTGTGATGCAGATTTAGAGTTAAAATTAATTAATTAATTTAATTATTTTGTTGAAGAACTTAGTTTTATTTATCTTCCATGCTGGTTTGGGAGAATGTACCAGTTGCTTCTCTTCCCACGCAGATTATATATATTTATTCAAAATGATACCAAACACGGCATATTTATCTTAACTTTATTTTTTTACTCTGTATGTTTTGTCCGCTAGAGGGCGCCACATTAGATTTTGTGAAACCCCATATAGCCTATAACCAGCGGACAATTAAGACGCTTCTAATGATATGTCATTTGTCGAATTCTGATAAGTAGTTTAGGAGTTACGAGGGAACAGATGAACATACATATAAATTAGCCTGTCAAAATCATAACCCTCCTTTTGCTTTGCCGTAGTCTAATAAAAATGAAAAGGCAATTTTATTTTCTCGGCTAACCAGTCATGATAGGTATCGTTGAATAGGTCTTCCATAAATATTGGGAGGTAGTCAACACCGTTTTTTTGATTTAGGGATCCGTTTCTGAAATATTTGGTTTTAAAGTGTAAATTTTTGTTTTGGTCAAGTTTCCCCCCTCTATCTGCCAAACGGTTATAAATAAACACGTAAAAAAATTCACAGCTATAGTATATATAACCAAATTTAAAGGAAAACTATCAGAGCTAAGTAGGGTTTACAAATTAAAAAGTTACAGGCAATAAACTTATAAAATATACTTGCAAAATGAAAATTTCACTCAATTCAATTAAAATTAGTTTTAGACGTTTTTAGTGGCATGAGCTCATTCGTACTACGGAAACCTACAATGTGCGTGGCCCGACACGCACTTGGCCAATTATCCTTTTTTTTGTACGGAATCCTAAAAAGTATATCGAACAATAAGATAATTAAATGACTCTCTCATCTCGTACTACGAGTAACTTGTAAAGTAGGATCACTTCTTTCTTCTCAATTACTTAGCCCATGTTGTGGCGTGTCGTTGAATAGGTCTCTAAAAAACATTGCAGTGAGTTTGAGAACACCATTTTTCAATTTAGGAATCCGTTTGTGGAATATATGGAGCAGCAGCCATGGCCGTAACCAGAAACGTGTTTCGAGGGGTTCGAGCCGGAGATAAAAAGTTGGACTGTTTTTTGTATCTGTGTTATAACGGCAACAGAAAAGCATCATCTGTGAAATCTTACCGTCTTATTATAAAACGCAACTCAATTAAAGACTGCGTTTAAACCATTATTTCAGCATCATCATCATTTCAGCCGCATAACGTCCACTGCTGGGCATAGGCCTCTCCCAAAGATTTCCAAAATGATCGACCTAGAGCGGCCTGCATCCAGCGCTTTCCAGCGACCTTAGTGGGTGTCCTAATCTTCGCTTGCCAGTACGTGATCGCCATTAGAGAACCTTTTTGCTCCATCGGCCATCGGTTCGTCGCGCTATGTGTCCCGCCCACTGCATCTTCAACGAGCTAATCCGCTGGGCTGTACTAGTGACTTTTGTTCTCCTACGAATTTCCTCACTTCTAATTCAATCACGTAGGGAACCATTATTTATTCACACAAAATTAAATGAAGAATACAGGCCGAAAGAGAGGGTGCCTTTTATCATGAGGTCTTTTTGTTTTGGCCGGATAGTGGTTTAAACGAAGTGTACAAAGTGAAACCGCGTTTAAAAATAAAATACTTTATTGCCTACCTAAGTAGGTACACAGACTAAAATTAAAAAGTTTCGCTGAATTTATCCTTGGCTCATGTTTAAAATTGTTTTTCGGCGTGCAAGTGTAAAATGAGAAAACAAAATGTACTTTGTCGCCTACTGACACGTTTTCTCGAAAGCTTTCTTTTCGAAACAGCTAGTACATTCAACGTATTTTTTTAGCGGAACATGACTCGCCCTCTTAAGAATTTGGTAAAAAATACGAACGTCGCCGGCTGATGTGATAAGAGCATGGATATAAACAATGACGCCCTCAGCCGCCGCCATTACCGTGCGAGCTCTCAACTAGAAAAAGCTACTTTTACCATATAATATAAAGAGTGTTGCTTTTATCCAATAACAACTACACTTACTACAACATGCGCTGCGCTGCGAGCGTGGCGCTCGCTCTGCTGTGTTGCTCTGCGGGTGAGTTGTTGTAACATTTTGAAATAAATGGCCAAGTGCGTGTCGGGCCACGCGCAGTGTAGGGTTCCGTAGTTACAAATGCCAACTTTGAGTTCATACCACTAAAAACGTATAAAACCAATTTTCTAGTTAATTTGTATGAAATTTTCCTTTTCCGAGTACATTTCATAAGTTGATCGCCTGTGACTTTTTAATTTGTAAACTCTACTTAACTCTGATAGTTTTCCTTTAAATATCTATTATATTTATTAAATTTTTATTGACCAAAAAGGTGGGCTTAACGCTAATGCATTCCCTACCAGTCAGCCTTTAGGAAAACAGAAATAAGTTTATGAGCGATAGAAATATATATATACTATAGCTGTGAGTTTGTTCACGTGTCCTTATATAACCGTTTAGCAGACAGAAGGGGGGAAGGGGACTCTTGACTCTAACAAACAATTTCAATTTAAAACCAAATATTTCGGAAACGGATTCCTCAATGCCTAAGAAGCCACAAGTTACACTTATTAGAAAGAAAGAAGGAAAGAAAAATATTTTATTCAGTGCAAAACATCAGTTGCATCACTAAATAACTAAAATTAGTTTTACACCGAAATGGGGCCACTCACCATAAGGCAATGATCTAAGCGCACGGCAGTGCGCAGGCCAAGTTCCAGCAACAGGCCGCGCGCATGCCGTGCACTATATACACGAACCGTTTCGACCCACTTTTGACCCCCCTGTACAAGTACAGAGATAAAATTAAAACTACGTAATCATATACTAGTACTAAAGCAGTATGTCAAATTTCATTGATATAGCTTTAGTAGATCCTGAAATATGACTCTGTGAAAATAGCTAATTTTGGCACTGACTGACTCACTGACCGGTAATCAAAACCTCTAGGCCACTTCCAATTGTCCTAGCGTTATGAAATTTGGCACGCAGGTCGTGTTTTATATGTAGTGTAGATTAACAAAAAATTAATAAATTTGAGAAATCGGTCAAGCGTGAGTTGGCTCAATCGAATATCACATTTTTAATAAAAATATTTATGAACCAGTGATACAATGAGAATATGATGAGGAGGGGGGAGGGGGTATCAAATATTGTCATGTATACATAATGCACAATGTATAGCTTATTATTAAATACTGCTTACCTTAAAAGTCAGGCTTCTATTTTTATAAATTAATTTCGATAGATGGCGCTAGCGGTATAATTGAAACGCGATATTGTGTTTTTCGTCTGAAGTATATATGAAAAGTTGATAAGAAATCGATGGGCGTTTCTTAATACACTTACAACGTTTTGATATCTTATAAAAAGATAAAACAAGTACGATTTCTTGAAAAAAAGTATTGAAATCCTACCAAAAACATACCTGTTAAAAAGGGGGCCAAGTTCCTATCGGCTAATTGTTCGCCTAAAAAAGGGTTGAAATCCAATCCAATGCCAAGTATAGATGCATTTTAAAAAATATCTAAAACCATAATACTTCTAAATTTGAACTTGGCAGGTTAATTTAATTATATAAATAATAAATTTAATCATACAATTAATCAAGTGTTAGTACACAGCACGAAAACCTGCCAAGTTCAAATTTAGAAGTACATATTATGATTTAAGATATTTTTTAAAATGCATCTAAACTTAGCATTGGATTGGATTTCAACCCTTTTTTAGGCGAACAATTAGCCGATAGGAACTTGGCCCCCTTTTTAACAGGTATGTTTTTGGTGGGATGTGTCTTTACATCATGCCGCCGATCTTCCGTGGTACCAAGAGATAAGAGAGATATACATGTGTTATATTACTGTAACGTATATGTCTTAGTTTAATTACGGGGACTCAAGTGAGGAATTATGCAGCCTATAGAATAAAAGTAGTTCTCATCGGTATTGAAAATTATCCACCATTTTTGTTTTTTTGGAGAAACTATTAATAATTATGACACTTTATCTCAAGTTTTGATGATATTTCGACCTTAAATTAAAATACATTTCAATTATTTACTCTTCTTATACCAATAACAATAGATTTGCTATATTTTTTTTATGAAAAAAAAATATAATCGGATTGGTTCACTTTCTTCGGAGTAAAAACGTATCAATTCTGGAGCGCGTAAAAGTTTTGTTAGATATGTATATAATATCAGATCACAGACAGATCTAACTCGCAATCATTTTTTACATAAGTATCGAAAATTTTGGTACTCATCAGTTAATTTATTCCACCATAATCCTAATAAGTTGAAACAATAAACTTAAAAACTTGTAAATTTTGACATATTAGCACTCACACACATAATAACTTTATTTTTTGTCTAAGTCAAATTTAGCGCACGTTCTCTCTTGTATAGCTAAAGGTGACGTTCTGAAGTTCTAAGATAGTAATAAGGGTTTACATGCGAAGTTCCGGTTGAATAAGCACGCATTGGTGCTCTTATACAGCAGGGTTTCGTATTTACGAATGCCCAATTTGAGTCACGCCACTAAAAACGTCTTAAAACTAATTTTCTATTGAATTTGTATGAACTTTTCCTTTTCGGAGTACAGTTTATAAGTAGGTTGCTTATAACTTTTTATTTGAAAACCCAAAGTACTTAGCTCTGATAGTTTTCCTTTAAATTTCGTTATATGTACTACTGCTGTGATTTTTTTTACTTGTCCATGTATAACCGTTTAATAGATAGATGGAAGGACACTTGGCTCTAACAAGAATTTGCAATATAAAACCAAATATTTCAGAAACGGATCCCTAAATCGAAAAATTATGATCACAAGCTCACTATATTTTTTTAAAGACCTATTCAACGATACCCCACAGGATGGGTTAGTCTAAAAAAAAATTACTCCTACTTTACTTGTATGGGAGCTACCAAAAACAAAAAAAAATTTTTCAATTTTTGTATTTTACCACTTTTTTGGCATGATTAATATACATAGTCTCTGAGTAAAACCGCGGACGGACAGACCGACAGACAGTCATGGCGAAACTATAAGGCTTCCTTGTAGGTAGGTACTTCGGAGCCCTAAAAATGATGAGAAAACAAATTGTTGCAATTTTACGTTCTACAATTGTAATAATAAGTGTAAACATGATCAGAGCAGCAGAAATCGAGATAATCGCGAAATACCGAGTTTTGTGCCCTTTGACCTTGAATAGCTTACGACGCAGACACGAGATGTTATGAGACTTCTGACACAACTTTTAAAACGCCAAAAGGAAGGTGTATACGAGTTTCCAGCTCTGTTTCCGAGGTTGACCCATATTTTTTTGCGAAAGTGATTGTGCTAATGAGGGGTCAGATGTTTATAACAATATTATCGAATATAATATTCTACCGATATAATGTTCCGTCAGGCCTGTGTCACTCCCCGTTTAGGTATCGAATATATTCCTACAATATTACTATGCGCGCGGCGACCACTTCGAAAAATTCAGTTACATGAAATTGGCTTGCAATGGATGTCTAGGTTTCTAAACGAAGAGGCGAGGAGTTCTGACGCGAGCTAAATTAAACCATAGTGCTAAGCACATTGAGTACCTATATTTCTTTGAATTTCTTTTCTAAATAAGACGTACGTGAGTACTAGTAATTATTATGTGGTTCCGTTTATAATATACCCAGGCACAGTCAAATTACAACCTGGGACTGGGTAGATAATTTTTTAAGGGACTACCTGAAATTATCGATGTCCAGTGCTGCCTCCATTAAAAAAAAAAACATTTGAAAATAAATGGAGATATTATTTAAAATTTTGCCTTGATGTAATCCTAGATACACCTTCTAACTAATTTATGAACTACTGTATATATTTTAAAGTGAGAACGTCAAGCTTTTTATAGCATTTTTACGAAAAACTGCCACTTTTTGCAAAAATGCTGTAAAAGCTTCACAAAACTTTTGATTTTATTCATGAAAGAAAACAAAAATTTACCATTTCTCCACTGATCTCCGAAAGTGCTGAGCCTAAAATATTAATTATAGTACAAAATATTGTTAATTGCTTGTAGATTACAGGAAAATAATATAAGAATTCTATCAGTTGAAATTAAAGTGGTAAACTCAATATAATACGTTCACTTACGGAAAATCTTTGGCATTGTACAGAACCCTCTCCACGCGAGTTCAACTCGCACTGGGCTGATTTCTTTATTTACCTTTTTTTTATAGTTCCTTTGTAAAGTCAAAATCAAAAGTACCGCGTATTTAAACGATTCTAATATGCAATAACAGGGTTCACACCTTGGATTGGGCCTAGTCTGTTTTCCCTGTTTATTAGCGATTTTCCTGACGTTAACTTAAACTCTAACCGTCTTATTATAAAACCTAGACTAACTTTGTTACTAGGTTTAAACCATTATCCGACCAAATCAATTTGACATCTAGTAATATCACACTATCTCACCTGTCAATGTCAACTTCATTTTGGGCGGATCATGGTTTAAACCTAGTAATAAAATTAGTCCTGTTTTTATAATAAGACGGTAAATGTTCGATGTTTGCCGATGATACAAAAATTATATAAGGTTATAAAATCTCCAACAGACGCTGATCTTTTACAATATGATCTGGACTGAATAACAGCTTGGTGCCGTGCTAATGATATGTCAATCAACATAAAAAAATGTCATCATATTACATTTACAACAAAAAAGAAACCCATGGTCACAACATACAAAATAGGATCAGAAGAATTGCAAAAAGTGAACGTTGTCAAGGATCTTGGAGTTTGGCTGGATTCTAAACTCACCTTTGTTGAGCATTTTGATAACATTATTAGGAAATCAGCGCAAATGCTAGGCTTTCTCAAAAAAAAAATCTAAGCAATTTCGTTACGCCGAAACAAAGATTCTCCTTTTTATCTCGTTGGTCAGGAACAACTGAGAATACGCCAGCGCAGCGTGGAACCCTACCTACGCAGTACACTCTCAGCGAATCGAACAAATACAACGAGCTTTTACCAGGGATCTCGCGTTTTCAGCGCCTAATATCTCTCATCGGTGTCCTTATAACGAGCGGCTCAAGCACTTCAATATGATTTCATTGTTTAATCGAAGAAAAATTCACGACGTAGCATTCCTATATATAAAATATTTAATAACCGTTTAGACTCTGGAGACACATAGTTCCTTAGTATTAAAGTACCACGTAGACCGCCGCGTTATCCTGTATTTGCAATACTTAGTGGATTGCCGTCTAGAACCAATCTGGGTAGACAAGCTCCAGTTAACCGTATGTGTAATACATATAATACCTTTAATCGTGACTCAGAGGATTTGGATATATTTATTCACCTTATGTTTAAAGCTATCGGCTTGCGATAGCTTTAAGGGGCTACCTGAATTTTTCGGGGTCCAGTGCTGCCCCCATTTGAAATAAATCATTTGAAAAGGAAAAGAGATATTATTTAAAATTTAGTTTTGATCAGACCCTGGATAACCCTGCAAACTATTTTATAAACTACTGTTTACAGTTTAAAGTGAGAACGTGAAGATTTTCTACGCACAATTGCGAAAAACGACCACTTTTGGCGGATGTGCGTGGAAAAGCTTCACGTTCTCACTTTAAAATGTATACAGTAGTTCATAAAATAGTTTAAAAGGTTATCCAGGGTCTGATCAAGACCAAATTTTAAATGATATCTCCGTTTCTTCAAATGATTTATTTCAAATGAGGGCAGCACTGGACCCCGAAAAATTCAGGTAGCCCCTTAAACATAAGGTGCTGAATCTTCTTAATGATTGAAAATCACAAATCTAGAAATGTTTAAACTCTAGATAAGCTTATTTTGATCTTTCAGTCAATGTGGTGTATACCTGTCATTGGTATTTACATTAGAACCTAAGTATTACGTGTGTAAGTGTGTATCATGCTCGAATGTCGTATGTAAATACTGTTGGTGTACCTTATCCAATAAAATAAATTATAATAATGCAATTGTACCGGGTATGCAGTCGTTTTTATATAAAGAAGAAAGAGAGGGGCATGGTCGTCCTCGTCCTCGACGAACGTTATTAAAAGAACGACGTTTGAAAAGTAGACGTTCTTAAAAAAGGAGAGGTCATAAGTACCCGTAACCGGCGGGCATGCATGAAGAGAGTGATGAGTGTAGATGAAGCGAACGAGGTCTGTCAGGATCGTAGCAAGTGGAGATCGATAGTCTCTGCCTACCGCTGTAGGAAACAGGCGTGAACTCGACACTCACTTTCTTGTTCGTACCGTACAATAATAAATTGTACAACATGTTCTAACGATTTTAAATATACATTAATAAATGAACACGTGTTCAAGCATTTCTTCTATTTTCCGTTATTTCAACGCTTCACTACCTATGACCCCACGATCACAGAATTAATAAAACTATCCACGGTAGTAGTAGGTAATACTTATATACTTACATCATGAGATGTAAGGGGGGGATAAGTCTATCTGCGTAACTGAATCCGATATAAGGTTTCGAATTATTCCGGTTTGGGGCGGAGCCTAAATGCCTTATATTTTGTAGCAAAATCTGAACTCTAAATTGGATATTCCCAAACATTTCCATATCCATCAAGAACCACAATTTCTAAAGTGCAAATATTTCACATCCTGTCTGTCCTTTTTTGGCAGCGTCCTGTGTCTCTATCACCACCGTCAGGAAGTACGTCGGTGACTACTACGAGGTTGCTTGCGAAAGGAATCCAGAATATGTTAAAGCAAGGATTACCATCAGTAATCGCGGTAAGTACGGTCGTGTGGTTTCCGGCAGAGTAGAATAAATAGGATCGCGCGAATCTTCCCGTGGATGTCGTAGAAGGCGACTTAGTTAAGGAAATATACTAAACAAAGCTTATTAACACCAACGTCTGGAGGGTGTAGGCCAAATCTCAGGCCAAGTTAACTCTGTTAGTACAGTTTAGGTCGTGCTCCTGCACTGGAGACTAAAACAAAACCTGATAAGTATTAACTTTGTAATCTGTGATCTGATGACGATGTCACTGTAATCTACATAATTTATTTCAGAAATATTTTGGGATTCCTTTTTTTCCCTGAAGTACAGAATGAAGGTGCAGTCTTTTGATGACGGCGCCGAGGTGAAGTGTTTCGAAGATCGCGATGGATCAGAAGTACCATTTAAAATAGAAAAGCTGTCAGTGTGGCCGAGCCCTACGCCCACGGGTAAGTCACTTGTGAAAAGTAGGCAGGTGTGTGATTTGTTAATCAATATACTTACCTTCTTCCTTTTATTAAAGACCTAAGCTCTTGTCTGTGGAGCAACCAATGCCTTCCATCTCTCGCTGTCTAAAGTCAACTCCATAACATCCTTGTAGGTTGAAACATTAATTTGATCCTTTAGTTGTTTTGTAAAACTATCTCTGGGTCTTCCTTTACCTCTTCTTCCTTCCATTTTCCCTCCAATATTACTTTTATAAATTCATCCTGTCTAATTAGGTGTCCTAACATTTTCCCTCTCCTAGAATCAATAGTTTGGAGTAGTTTTCGTTTCTCTCCAACAAGTGCCAGCACCTCTTCATTTGTTTTCTTTTCCGTCCAGCTAATGCCCTCCATTCGCCGCCAGCACCACATCTCAAACGCTTCTAATCTAGCTCTATCCTTCTTTCTCATTGTCCATAATTCGCAGCTATATAGGGCTATGCTCCAAATATATACTTTTATGAGTCGTTTTCTTAGTGTTTTGGATATTTTTGATTTAAATAGTGACTTTTTGTTATTAAATTGTTTTTTGGCTATGGTTATTTTTTGAATAGTGTATTTGGAGCATCTTGAGTCATTTGTTATTGTACTACCTAAATATTTAAAACTATTGACCTGTTCTATAGGTTTATTATTTAAAGTGATGTGACTGTGGGGCGTAATGTTTTTGTTTTGGAAGTATTAATTTTTAATGCAAAATCATGGAACACTTCATCCAAACACTGAACCATCTGCTCTAGTTGTTAAGCATCTTCTGCCACGGCTGCAATGTCATTTGCGAAACGTATGAAATACACTGTCTTTCCATTAATCTTAACTTCACCCAAATCCATTTCAAGGAACTTTACTATTGCACATTCAATAAATATACTAAAATAGTAGGTGACAAGGGACATCCTTGACGGACTCCTTGCCTTATTCTTGCTTTTGTTTTCTCTTCACCTATTTCAATTAATGATTCCTGGTTTTTATACAGTTCAAATACAATGCGCCTGTCTCTGTAATCAAGTCCTGCTAATTTAAATACTTTCATCATTTTTTTACAATTTACTTTGTCAAATGCTTTTTCTAAATCTATGAAGGCCACGTGTGTGTCTAAACCTAAGTCTATTCTCCTGTCAATGACTAATCTTAGTGCTAATATTGCTTCTCTTGTCCCTCTGTTCTGTCTAAATCCATACTGGTCTTCTCCAATATATGCCTCTGCCTTAGGTCTAATGCGTCGTTGAATAATTTTTAATTTATTTTTAATATACTTACCAGTAAAGTATAATTATTTAAATAAATTAAAAGAAGGTATGGGTTTTGAAAGGGAATATAGTTCAACAGATTGCAATATTTTAATAAATGGAGTGAAAGTTGAAGCAAGTGAAGGAGTTTGTATACTTGGGATGTATGATGGCAAACGTTGCATTCCTTTATGAGGAGAAGGAAGGTATTATATCACACAAGGCAGGGCAAGGGCAAGGGGAAGGGGAAGGGGAATATCCCATTCAAACCATTTTCGACTTGTACGCGGACGAAGTCGCGGGTTAATGCTAGTAGTTTTATAACATCCTTTATTTTGACATACATACAACGTGGAAGGGACATACCCGCAATAAATCGAACCACGGGCTATACTAGATCACTACGGTATAATGAAATTTAAATAACAGTCAAAAAGCCAAAAAAAAGTTGGCATTTCCATACAAAAATGTGCCGCTCGCGCAATTTGTATGGGAATATCGAATTTTATTTTTGCTTATTGACTGTTATTTTAATTCAAATAATGAATAGTGATTGAGTTTAGCCCATGGTTTGATTTAATGGGTATGTCCGTTCCACGTTGTATGTATTATGTTGCAGAAGAGTACGATCCGGCCATCGTCTCCACGCACGTCATTCAAGAGAACGAGACGTATAAATTTGACTGTAGGAAGAACTCTGTCCTGTATGACCGGGCTGCTTGGATCAAACTTGATGGTATGTACTATTTTTACAGTACGCGCAAAATAACTCGGCGGCTCTGAACTTCGCGCGGAATCTGCGCAGTAGATGAATACAGGAGTGCGCGGGGACGGTGCGCCGGGCGAGCCACCCCGCTGTCACTTGCAGCTAACTTCCGAGCCGCCAAGTTATTTTGTGCGATCTGTAACCAATTTCCGTTTACGTTTATTTATCCAAAACGGCACTAGTACCTATCGTTGAAGAATCCGACCTTTATGTTTTTGTTTTATTTATTTTTGTTTGTTACGCGATATCTTCGCCTTGTGGACCGATTTTGAATATTTTTATTAGGGCTCCGTACAAAAAATGAAAAACGAAACCCTTAAAGGATCACTCGTGACTCGTGCGGCTGTCTGTCCGTCCGTCTGTCATAGCCAATTGGCTCTGTATCTCCTGAACCAAATCAAGTGAAAAAGATGTGCAAAGTAAATAAATATATTTTTTTAAATAAGGGTAATTTTAGATGGACAAATTAGGAAATAAAAAAAAAAGTTTGCAATGCAAAGGGCTTGTTACGAGGATCTCAAATAGATTTTGTTATTAGTATAAAATAAAAAGTTTGGATTTTATTCATGACAGAAGACGAAAATGGACCATTCCCCCATAATCTCCGAAACTACTGCCGAAGCGTAAAATTTTGAAAAAAAAAAAAAATACCAAATACAGTTCATTGCTTGTAGATAATAGGAAAAAGAAATCTGTATATATACTAAATGAGAAACTGACTGACTGACTGACATAGCAACGCAGGGCCTAAACTATAAGGGTTAGAAACTTAAAATTTAGCACAGGGGTTCCTTTTATAACGTAGGGGAGCACTAAGAAAGGATTTTTGGAAATTCATCCCCTAAGGGGGTAAAACGGGGGTGCAAAGTTAGTATGAAACTTTGCCGTTTTTGAAGTTATTCGAATGAAATTCAGCATGATGGTTCTTTACTGAAAAGCGTGAAACATGAGTAAAATATTTTTTTCAAAATTCATCCCTTAGGGGGTTAAACGGGGGTGCAAAGTTAGTATGAAACTTTGCCATTTTTGAAGTTATTCGAATGAAATTCAGCATGAAGGTTCTTTTCTGAAAGGCATGAAACATGAGTAAAATATTTTTTTCAAATCTATATATATAAAAGAAGAAACTGACAGACTGACTGACTGACTGACATATCAACGCACAGCCCAAACCGCTGGGTCTAAAGGCTCCAAATTTGGCACGTAGGTTCCTTATGAGGTCTAGGGGTGCACTAAGAAAGGATTTTTCAAAATTCACCCCCTAAAGGAGTGAAACGGGGATCCAAAGTTTGTATGGACAAACAAGGTTAGTTTGACCATTTGATACGAAACTTAGCAAGAGTACTCCTGGCAGTAAATAAGTAAATACATGTTTCAGGATTTTTCAAAATTCATCTCTTAAGGGGGTTGGGGGACGGTGGACAGGGAGAGGGAGAATCCTATAAGAATCATTTTTGACTTTTACGCGGACGAAGTCGCGAGTTAAAGCTAGTAGATATTTTTTTTTAAAAGCGTCATTTTTGAGCGAAAAATAAGGAAGTTAAAAAAAAAAGTTCTGCAAACCAAGGTTTGCAAAACTTTTACACACACAAACACACAGTAAGCTGGGTCTGGTACTCATAATGAAAGGACTCATTATGAGGACTATTTTTGTTATTATTGTAAAATAAATAGTTTTGATTTTATTTATGAAATTGTATTCGTTTATCTTTTGCTTATTTTTACGCAACTTTCGGCATAAATAAGTAATAAAAGAAGTGTAAAATCTCCAAAACAAAGTCTGCAGCGACACGACTTACTTATCAAAGATTTAATAAACTTTATCTGTATTCGATCAAACCAGTCATTTTGCATAAAACCCTTTTCCAAAAAGAATTTACGTATTTTTTACGCACTAGGTTTACTATGAATGTATCGTGCATTTCACCTCACTGCTTCGTCCGAACACAATGTTAGGTGAGACAGCATGCTTTTAGGCCGCGCCCACCAGCGAGTTCGAGCCCACGACTAGTTCAACCTTAATGACCAGTACTATAATAAAACGTTTAATTTAAGTATATTTCGTATTTTCAGCTAACAACACTGTACTAGATGGGCAGAACACGTGGAGAAACATACAAACAGAGGTGACTCTTACATATGATGCCTTCGATGGCGTGAAATTAGTTTGCTTGGCAAGCTTGTATCACCATCTTCCTGATTTAACTGATGATTATAAAAGAGAAGTAGTGAAAGTAATTGTGTTCAAACGTAAGTACTTATCCTATGAGTTCATTGAATTTTGTTTTTATTGTGACAGCCTTTTTTAGGGTTCCGTAGTAAACAAGGAACCCTTATAGTTTTGCCATGTCTGTCTGTCCGTCCGCGGTTTTAATCAGCAACTATAAGTACTAGAAAGCTGTGAATTGTCATGGATATGTATATTAATTATGTGGAAAAAGTGGTAAAATAAAATACTGAAAATAATTTTTTTTTGGGTAGCTCCCGTACAAGTAAAGTGAAAAGACAATTTTTTTTCTCGATTAACCAGGCATGTGGGGTATCGTTGATTAGGTCTTTCAAAAATATCATGAGCTTTAAATCACCGTTTTTCAATTTAGCGATCTGTTTTTTAAATATTTGGTTTTGAAGTGAACATTTTTGTTAGAGTCAAGTGTCCCCGCATTATCTGCTAAACGATTATATATGGACACGTAAAAAAATCACAGCTATAGTACATATAACGAACTTTAAAGGAAAACTATCAGAGCTAAGTAGGGTTTACAAATTAAAAAGTTATAGGCGATCAACTTATAAAATGTACTCGGAAAAATAAAATTTCGTACAAATTCAATAGAAAATTCGTTTTTAGGCGTTTTCACTGACATAAACCCAAAGTTGGCATTCGTTACTACGGAACCCTACACTGCGCGTGGCCCAACACGCACTTGGCCAATTATTTGCATGGAGAAATGGCTAACCCACGCACGTACCCCCGGGATGAAGAGGTAGTGCGGTGCTCGGACCTAACACCAAACTCCACGCTGCCGCTCCTCGCCTGGCCGGTCAGACGCACCATGACGTCACACACCGGTCGGATGCTGCCGTCAAATGTACAACTCCTACCTATCGAGTGGTGTCAGATTTTTCGAGCTGCTAAAGGCATCTCACATGTACGAAGCTAGTGTACAGTTTCATCACGATGACCTCCTTCATCTGAAGAACTGGTAGTTGAAAATTATCGTACGGCTGCAGAGCATGTCGATGTATTGATAAGTTCCTATATACATATGCATCCATACTTACTTACTCCGCTTACTCGTACATGCCATAACCTTCCTGGCGCAGTCGGGTAATAAGTACGTAAACATAAGTTATGTATAGTTATGGATAAAGTAATAAATTGGGTCATTATTCATAATGCCCGGACATTATAAAAATTACAAGCTACTTTGGGCGAAGAAACAAAAATTAACTTCTAGTGAATTAATTATTTTCTGTTTATAAGCCTAGGTAGGAGTGTCTACTGTCTACGTCACTCTTACGAAACTCTCTCCATTTGTTACCAGGTCCGAGCTCGACAGCCGCTTGTGAAGTAAGTAAACAAAAATGATGCGGGAGCATTTGTTAATAAGTAAAAAAGAAATAAAGCATACGGGAATTAATGCGAATTCAATTCAAATCATTTATTACATTTCATAATGTAATCAGTTTTAACTAGGTACTAAAAGTCACTGTCTTATAATAGGTGCACTATGAACCCTTATTATTATATTATTGCGACACATACAAGACGCAAAAATATTTATTTATTACTTTGATTTACATTAGACAAAATCAGCTCTTGAAATTTATTTAATTATGATATATCATACGTAGTGGAATTAGCAGAAGGTATATGGTGACCATATCGTCATGACGCTATGGTCACCATATAAACTGGTACTAAGTATATGTTTTTTTGGTTGCAGGGCCCGCGCGGGGCGACCGGCCTTACTGGGCTGCCTGGCCTGCCCGGGGCGACCGGACCGCGAGGGGCGACCGGACCGCGAGGGGCGACCGGCCCAACCGGGCCTCCCGGCCTTCCCGGGCCGACCGGACCGCGCGGGGCGACGGGCCCAACCGGGCCGCCTGGCCTTGCCGGGGCGACCGGACCGCGCGGGGCGACTGGCCTAACCGGACCGCCCGGCCTGCCCGGCGTGTGTCCGACCACCTGTCCGGCTGTATACGCCCGTGGTTGGTAATCATTCACTTTTTACCTCCATACACAGATCAAGTTGAAAATGGCCTTTTTCAAATAGTCCTGGGTCTTGGGTGTTTATATGCACCATTACTTCAAAAGTCCAAGTGCGGAACTTCATACTACGTAGCTACATAGGTACGCAGCTGCGTGCGCGTGTCGCAGTGTCAAGAAACGGTCATGGTTTTTATATTGAATAGGACTGTATGGAGGTTCATAAAATTCTATCCCGCCGTCCTGTTTCCTCCATAGGCCAGAACCCCTGATGGTGCAAACGAAACTTCACATCTAACGGGGAAGGCAGAGCAAGGCCACAGAATAAGTACTAATATTCACGTACAGAAGTCTTACTCAGAAAAGAAATTTAAAGAAATATCTACTTAATGTGGTTAGCGCAATGGTTTTATTTAGCTCGCGTCTGAACTCCTCGCCTCTTCGTTTAGATACCTAGACATCCATTGCAAGCTAATTTCATTCTTATTACTCTGAACAAACGATCATGTAACTGAATGTTCCCCTTCGAAGTGGTAGTAGTATAGCGCATGTAGCATATTTTGATACCTAAACAGGGAGTGACACAGGCCTGGTAAGGCTTACGACCTCAGACTCTCCCTTCACTTTATCTGTGTACTTTTGTGGTGGGCGGGAAGAGAGAAAAAACTTTTTTTTAAATGTTCTAATTTGTCCCCCGAAAATGAACAATATTTAAAAAAAATTATTTGCTTTGCACATCTTTGTTTGGTTCATAGGATTACACCATCCTACCAAATTTCACCTGATTTGGTCCAGTAGATTCGAAGCAAATTGGCTGTGACATACGGACGGACAGAAAGACGCACATGTCTTATATTATAAGGGTTCCACTTTATCATTTTTTGTACGAAACCCTAAAAATATTTATGTATGTGTAAGTTTATTCTTAGTTGCATTCATGTAGTTTACATCTGTACGTTATTTGTACAGTGATTATCTTTCTGTAATTTTTAAATTGTATCGTACCACTTCTGCCCCAAACGCATAATAAGTAAACTTCCTCTCAATTACTGGCCGGTTGACTGGAAGAGATCCCTATACGGGATAAGTTCGCCGATGTCTGTTTACTTTTCTAATTTGTAACTGTGTTCATGGTTCAATACGTTTTCAAGGTAAACTCAACAGGGGTAAAACATTTCTTTTCTGCCAGACTAGCATGATAGGAACTACTGCTTGCATACGTATGTGAAATGTTGTAATGTCTGCCACAGAGGAGCCGGTCTTCGCGGAAGGCCTGGCGCCTGCCTGGGGCAGCCAGCAGCGCCCCGCGCCTGCGCTGTGCCACCTCGCACTGGACACATCAGGTACAGCCCAACTGAAAGGGTACAAAGGGTGCCACTTCTTTTGTGAAACCAGAGAGACCCAGGGCTTCGGAGACAAGGAAGGCCAAGGAGGAGATGACGAGATGACACCGAACGCTGACCACCTTGCAAGTGGGCGCGCTACGATTCGCTTGCCAGGACGGGGTCGCTATTCGGGAACCTGTTCGGTTCGTGTTCTATTCACGGAAAGTACTACTCTCTAAAATCTACTCGTTTCATAATGCCGACAAATGCGTATCACAAATCTCCCATTAAAACGAAACGGTACCTAAGTAAATTTGGGAAAAACGTCATCAAAAATATTTTTTTAACGGTTTTTCCTATTAGAAATTCTAATTCCAAGATTTCAGTATAAGTGGCTAGGGATGCTAAATCAACCCTGAATGTCCCGCTCACTGTCACTTCAACAGGCTAATGTAGGTATTTTATTTTCATTTATTTGTTAATCTGTATTGTAAAAATGTATCAGCCTAAGGTATACCTATATATACTCTTTATCAATGACTTATTATAACTATCTATGTTGACAGACGCTGCGCTGGCGCCGGAGCCGTACTGGGTGATGCCGGAGCAGCCGTTCCCGGTGACGTGCGACCGCGCCAGCAACCGCACCTGCCTGCGGCCCGCCCTCGGCCCGGCGCGGGGACTCGCCGGGCACAGCCTGCCGCTGGGCCACGGGCCCAAGTGGCTCAGCCGAGAAGGACTCAACATGGAGAGGTTCTATACGGTACGGTCGTTCGCTCCGAACTAAGAACCCTTAAACGTTCGGTTCATTTTCGGACTATAGCTACATCTGCTGCACATAAAGCTCCGATCAAAGGTACTCGGTTATCGTTTAAATAATGTGGCGATATTTATTTCACTAAATAAGAACTACTGTGACAGTGTTTGAAGACACGAAAATAGTTAACAAAAGCCTACGAGTTGGCACTGACAGTATTCTCCATCTCGAAATCAGAGTTCGTGCGATTGGTTGACAGTTATACAACCTCCAACAATAACCTGTGGAGCCACGGTTCCCCGAAACACCAATTCTGGTGGGAAGATCCTCTCAACGTGGCGATCAGGCATAGGTATCACTATCAGCTCGCTACATGTATACAAATGCCAGATTGTTCAAATAGATTGCCGCGCATTGCTTTTATGTCGGGACGCCGCCGATGAACTATTGAAAAGTAATTCATTCTTAATTTAGTACTTATTTAGTTTTAATTTAAATTTTACTACTTATAATTTTAATTTAATTTATTGTACCTGTATAATTTATCAATAGAAAATTAGTATCGTTGAGTTAATATCCCATAACATAAGTCTCTACGCCAAAAAAACCTTTTACCATATGACATTATCTCAGCTTACAAGGCTCTTAACACTAAAAAAACTGAGGACCTATGGGGTATTTCGGTTTCCGTTTTGAGCAGTATCATCGACCTG
The DNA here is from genome assembly GCA_943193695.1 of Acrobasis suavella. Classification (NCBI taxonomy): domain Eukaryota; kingdom Metazoa; phylum Arthropoda; class Insecta; order Lepidoptera; family Pyralidae; genus Acrobasis; species Acrobasis suavella. The sequence continues at coordinate 85,156 of OW971956.1, forward strand.
ATTGCTCCTCACTTAACTTTAATATTTAATAAATATATTTTAGAAGGTGTTTTCCCTGACTAAATGAAAACGAGAAAAGTTATACCACTGTTTAAACAGGGATCCAAACATGATTCAATATTACCGGCATTAAGTAAAATATTTGAAAAAAAGTATATTAGACCACCTAGTAGCGTATGTTAATATTAATAAATTACTTCACTGTCGCCAATATGTATTTATAAAAGGGCGCTCTACCACTGATGCAGCAGCGACCTTAGTTCAAATTATTTACGAAGCCTGGGAGAATCTACAAGACGTTATAGGCATCTTTTGCGATCTGTCAAAAGCATTCGACTGTGTCGATCACATAATATTAAATAATAAACAAAATTTTTATGGCGTTACTGATACTTCACTCTCTGTTGTTTCATCTTATCTTGATAATAGAACTCAAAGAGTTGAAATCAATAGAGTATGCTCAAATAGTGCACCCGTGAGCATGGGTGTGCCTCAGGGTTCAATAATTGGTACATTTTTGTTTTTGATTTATATTAATGACCTCCCCTGTCTTGCAGAAAAGTTGTGTGAAGTAGTATTGTTTGCTGACAACACATCTTTACTTTTTAATGTTGACAGAAAATGCACAAACTATGACGATGTAAGCAATACTATGTCACAAGTACTTTGTTGGTTTACGACTAATAATCTGGCATTAAACACACAAAAAACTAAGTGCGTTAATTTTTCACTATTGAAAAAACCCAATACCTTTGAGTCTTAATGGCCAAGTTCTAGAATGGGTACCCAACACCAAGTTTTTAGGCATAACTGTTGACTGCAACTTAAAATGGGATAAACATATTGGAGCCACTGCCAAGAAACTTAGTTCGGCAGCATATGCTGTGAGGAGGGTCAGACGGTGTACTAACGTTGAAACTGCTAGGCTAGTATACTTTAGTTATTTTCATAGCATAATGTCTTATGGCTTGCTCTTATGTGGTAAAGCGGCTAACATACATGCTATTTCTGTGCTACAAAAGAGAGCAATTCGGTCGATCTACGGACTAAAACCACGCGATTCCTTAAGAGAGTTATTTAAATCTATAAATATTCTTACTGTGACATCTCGATTTATTTACGATAATCATCTGTTTGTAAAATCTAGGTTAAATAATTTCAAGAAAAATAGTGATGTTGACAGTTATAATACTCGCAATAAAAATCAGCTTCATACGCCTAAATTTCGACTAGAAAGTCACTCTTAGGTCTAGGTATAACATTATTTAATAATCTTCCCGAAGCGGTCGTTAACCTACCAATGGCAAAATTTAAAATATATGTTAAAAAAGTTTTATTGAATAATGCGTGTTCGAGTTAATCGAACAGCGAATTTATCCACTCAGCATGTCAGCATTTTACATTATGACGATAGTTAGGCAATAAGTAATTTAGTACGCAACTATCAGCCGATCTGCGACAAACATTACCGCGTATTCAAACCATTTAACCATAATTATAACCAGTAGTGATTTTACCATTTTTTTTTACCATTTTATAACCTGTATTTTATCGAATCATTTAAAAGACCATTTAGTTGTGAAGTTCCGTGTAAAGTGCAGTGTGTAAATAAAATATTATATTAACCAATTCGGGTGTGTGATTAACCAGCTCCCAAACGAACCATTATAAATAATTAAAGAACATTATTGTTAGGGTGAACTCTTATACCAAAAGGCGTCCCCTAACAATGCGTATTATACTATCAAAGAGATAAAAACGCGTGGACACTTCCTAAAAAATTCCCATTACACTCCATACATGAAACATAAGATAGCTGTATTTTCTGTTACCATAATTAGCTTACTGTAAAAACATGTAAATGCTCTGCGATCAATAGGTGACCAACATATAACTATTATTTTCTCTTGACAAGGTGTGCGAGATCAGGTTTTTCATGCTCACTAAAATGTCCAATCCGGTCGTCACTGGTCGGGTCGTTGGATTCCCTCTAATATGGTTGAGTTTAACGATGGCGCGTCAACTCGTGAACGGGTTCTGGTCAGCTTGGCTTCGCTTTTTTGAATACCTAATATTTTTTATTTTTAGGGTTCCGTACGTCTGAATACAAAAACGGAACCCTTATAGGATCACTCGTGTGTCTGTCCGTCCGTCGCTTACAGTCAATTATCTCCGAATCTATTAGACCGATTAAGTTGAAATTTGGTACACATATCAATTCCTGTGACCCAAACACAGAGGTGTGACGTGAGCAGATGAAATCTGTATATGGGGGGTCATTTTTTGGGGGGAAGGGGAAAATTAAAAAAAAAATTCTGAATACTGCATCGTGTGGCATATCAAATGAAAGGTCTTGTCGAGAAGATCTTAAATGTATTTTTTTGTAATTTTAAAATAAATAGTTTCCGAGTTATTCAAGAAAATAGACGAAAATTGACCATTCCCCCCCCCCCCTTATCTCCGAAACTACAGAACCTAAAATTTTAAAAAATATACAGAAATTAGTTTTCTCCTTATAGATTATAGGAAAACCTATAAGAAGTCCATGATATTAAAATAACATGGTAAATCACTCAATATTGTGCGTACCAACTTACATTTGCAGATGGAATGTGTGGGAGAACATATTTTTTAACTCCAATGTTAAGTTTTGAAAATAAAGTGGAACACTCAATATAATACGTTCACTTACGAAAAATCTTTGATATTGTACGGAACCCTCTCCACGCGAGTTTAACTCGCACTTGGCCAGTTTTTTTTTATTACGTAATTTATGATTGTTTACTTGTTCGCAAGCATTACATGTTATAATGTGTCAATATCGTGGCCATATCGTAGATTTGATCACTTTATGAAATGATCGAACATTTCATGAAATGGTCGCATTTCATGAAACGGCCAACTTAATTTGATCAGATCATGAAATCGTCAACGTTTCACGATTTTGTCATTCACGTTTGGCCGGATTGTATAAACAGGCTGAAAAAAGCAAACAAAAACAAAAACTTGTGACAGAGCGCTATAGGTAGGTTAAGGTTGCGGCGGGGTGGCCCTTGGGCCACCCCAAGCCGCACAACATGAATGTATAGTGTAAACTAAAAATATAACAATTTTACGATATAATCAAATCAACCATTTCATGAAGTGACACGGTAAATTCATGAAATGGTCGAAATTATTTGATCATATCGAGAAACAATTTCTTATCATTGATCCGCCCAATCCACATCACGATGTGGCCAGTAGCCAGTGCAACATTTCATGAAATGCGACCATTTCATGAAATTCTCGATCATTTAATGAAGAGATTAAATTTACGACATCAACATTGTATTATATTATAATTATACTTATTGACGTGTAAAAGTGCCTGTAAAGGTCTAAGTACTGAATAAACATTTGAATCTTTGAATCATACGAGTAGAACAGATTAAAATCAGTCTGCCTCCCGTGGCGTAGTGGTCACCATGATAGTCCGCCACCCAGAGGTTCCGAGTTCGATCCCCGATCAGAACAAGTTGGATATTGGCCGTTTTCCAATTGTCCTTTGGTCTATGTTTATCTATATGTATTTGTTATAAAATTTGGTATCATCGAGTTAGTATCCCATAACACAATTCTTAAACTCACTTTGGGACTAGCTCAATCAGTGCTATACGCCCCTATATATTTCGTTATTCATTATTTCATTCTTGTTGTTGACCTGTGTAATGAAGGTACTAACATAAGTACTTATATAAATTTTCGGAGTTCGATTAGATAATTTTCGTATTTATTACGTAATTATGTCCTTCAGATCACTGAGATGCAGTTGCATTGGTTGAGAGAGCAGGCGACGAGTGTGAGGCAGGTGGTGAGGGTGTACCTGCGGGGGGCGGGGTTCGCGGACGTGCGGCTGCGGCTGCTGAACGCGCAGGACACCTTGTTCGGACAGAGCTCCGACGAGGCCACGCCCATGTTCTACTCAGTTTCGGAGAACGACGGTTCCGTGAGTGCCTTTTTACATTTGTTCTTTATATTATTTCTTATCCAACGAAGAAGGGACATACTCGTAATAAATCGAACCACAGGCTGTACATACTAGATCACTATAGTCTAATGAAATGAAATGGTACAGGTGGTCCGGAGGCAAAATGAAAGCCAAGGCGCAAAAAAAATCTCGACATCACCATACAAAAGAGTCCAGCCGCCGGGCAAAATGTATGGGATTGTCGATTTTTTTTTTGACTGTTATTTTGTTTTCACTATACTATAGTGATCTACAATGCCCTTTTTAATTAAGTACAAATATTTTAAGGGGCGATTCAGTACATCATTTTGAACAACTTTTTCCAATAAATGTATACAGAAATACGAAAAAATATTTTAGATTCTCATACAAATCGAAGTAGTCACGTGATATAGTTAGTATGAAAAATGCAAAAAAAATTGCGTATTTCGATAAACACTTATTGGGAAAAGTTGTTCAAAATGATGTACTGAATCACCCCTTAAAATATTTGTACTTAATTAAAAAGGACATTGTATAATAGCCGGTGGTTCGATTTATTACGGGTATGTCCCTTCCGCGTTGGATTTAACGTAATGGTATATTGTCACAATGAGAATAGAGAAATGTAGGTAGACACTAATATATATGTTAACGGCAATATGTGAAATTCAAGCATTGTATACAATGCCTAGGCAATGTATGCAATGCCTGAATCACTGTTAGGCAATGTATGAAATGGTATGTTTCGTATCCCAAATTGGTCGCAGAAGGTGAATTAGGTGGTGTGGCTATGCAGGTCATCCACACATCAAAAGGTCAAGGTTCACACAAGGTCAAGGTCAACGCCAAGACCAACTTCAGGGTCAACGTCATCGTAAGGGCCAACGATAAGGTCGAGGACGTAAGTAGACCTTGACGTTGACTTTGGCGTTGACAAAGACGTGACTTCAATGTTGTCCTTGGGGTTGACATTGGCGCTGACTTTGACGTTGACGTAGACAATGATTGAATTGTCGTTGACCTTGATTGACCCTGACGTTGACCTTGACCTTGTGATGGTCACTGCACAACCATACTTACCACCCGACCTACTTTCTGCGACCAATTCGATGTAAGTAATGTATACCATTTCATATATTGCATAGCAGCGTTAAAATCTACTTATGAATTAGTTCTAATCCATCAACACGCACTGAAGGTTTTTTTTTAAAAATATCCCTTTACTTATTTTTGAAATTTCTTCCTCAAGCCACTCACTAACCGTATTTCTACATCGACGCAACATAATGTAGATCGTAACATAGTTATTTTGCGACCATCATAATATAATTTTGCATAAGGAAAAGTACTGCTCCGTGCTGACAAATGAGATCCAGAGGCCGTGCGATGGCATGCTATAGCATTCTGCGCTCCCTCTCGCTCTGGCAAATGACGGTTCTGAGCGACAGAAAAGGATAGCAGCATAGAAAACTGCTGCTCCGAGCTGAAAAATGAGATCCAACCCTAAAGATAGCATCCCATACATTCAAACATCCTACGCTCAAAGTTATAAAAATATAATAAAATATTTTATTTAAGTAAATTGTGTTTACATTATCAATAAACAGGTATTGGAACCTACTTTTAAGTAATAATAACAAATACTTGTACTAGTAAGCTCCGTTCTTCCGTATCTATAAAAAAGTTCAATTTACCTAGTAGAACGGGAATAAAAGTAAAAATATAAAGAGTCAATATAAAACAAAAATTCAGTACAAAAGTTACAAACCGAAGAAGTGTGTGTACATGTGTGTGTGTGTGTGTGTGTGTGTGTGTGAGAGGGTGTGTGTGTGTGTGTGTGTGGTGCGTGCGTGCGTGTGCGAGTCTGTGTTTGTGTTTATTTTTGTATGTGTGTTGTGTGTGCGTGCGTGCAGGCGTTTGCTCGTGAGGGTGTGCAAAGGTAGTTACTTGCAGTAGAGTTGACATATCCGGGTATAACCTTGGCGACTGGTTAAATCGAGCCCTCAATGTGCAGGTGGAAGTGAGTGGGGAGACCTGGAGCTACGTGGAGCTGGAGGTCGTGGACAAGGCGCGCCGGCTGCCGGTGGAGGACTTCCTCGTGCAGCCGGCGGTAGAGAACCTCGCCGCCGACGCCGCCATCAGCGTGCAGCTGCAAGAGCTGTGCTTCGGGTGACGTATTGTTACCTGAGTAATGTTAACACGTTTTAATTTTTTGCACTGGACTTTGTTACCATATGTATGTAAGTATTTGTATGTGGTTTATATATTGTGGCAGGTTCTATATTGTAACTATTTACAGGAAATCTGACATACTGCACCGCCTATCTTTAAATATTCACCTCTCCCTCTACTCAAAGGTTGACTGGAAGAGATTGCTATGCGATAAGTCCGCCTTTGTATCATAATTCTGTCTTCTTTTTTACTGTTAATTGTTTTTCCTTTTGTTGATGTTACAATAAATAATATTTGTATTGTATTGTATTTTCTTGTTTAGTTCTTTTTGTTACTTATGTAGTAAGGTACTCAAGCTAACACGACTTTTACATTTCTTGTTACTTGCTTTTTTACATCTTTATTAACGGTCTCCCCGTGGCGTAGTGGCATAATACACTAAACTATACAGCAGTAGCGAGGCCTCCTTAGAAGCAGATTTCCGTCGAGTTCCCAATATAACGCATTTATTACAAATAACAATTACAACCCACGAATATCGGCGCACAGCGCATTTCATTAACTATTTTCGTAAGCCGTAAATTAACAGAATGACTGGATTTGCACACAACTACATAAACAAAATACGAAAATTTCGCTGGCTATTCAAAAATACTCACAATGATAAATACTATAAGAGTGAGTGAGTTAGTGATACTCTAAAAACACGCTTAGAGAAATATAACTCACACTAAATCAATAAAAATAAAAATATGCTCATTGAACAGTTTATTCACCTCTATAGAATCTAATTAGGTAGGTATTTAATTCGTTCCATAGTTGTATAGCTGTACTCGTCCAAGTTTTCACCCAATGCCACTGTTATACAGTAGCTATAGCAGTGGCCATATGGTACTCGGCCGTATCCTTGCAATTTAAACCTATAATAACGTCATATTATAAAACCCAGACTAAGTTTGTTACTAATTTTAAACCATTATCCGACCAAATCAAATTGACATCTAGTAATGTCACACTATCTCACCTGTCAATGTCAACGTCATTTTGGGCGGATAATGGTTTAAACCTAGTAACAAAGTTAGTTCTGTTTTTATATTATGAAAGGTAGCGGCTGGGCGGAGCGCTAGGTTTAACGTCTACAACAAGTAGTCATTATTTTAAAATACACATAAAACTCAAATTATTACAAAAACAAAAACCCGACTGCCTTTTTTTGTTACTTTTGTATTTTGATATACCCAGTGTCACTCTCACAGTAAATAGTAATCTTACACCCATCTAACACCCAATCTAACGACACTCTCAAGCTAAAGTCCATCGAGCCGTAAAGGCTGCAGAGCGTGCCAATCATTAGAATTTGGCGCCAAAAATCCGCCATTTTGTTTTTTTTTTATATTTTAATATACCGAGTGTCACTCTCACAGTAAATACGAATCTAACGACACTTCAGGCTGCAGAGCGTGCCAAACAATTATATGTACATATGTACATACTCTCGAAAAACATAATATATTGGTTTAGGCATTTGTCCTCAATCTCACCTGATGGTAAGCGACGATGAAGACTAGGATGAAGCATGCCTATCCAAAAGATACCCATTCAATCTACTTTTGTATCCCGGGTAAAAAGTAAGCAGAGGCCTGTAGATTTTTATTGTATTTGTCTAAGTTTTAGGTTTAGGAATGAACATATGTTAATTGCATGATTACTTACTTATTAATTAAGGATGTAAATTGTAAATATTATCTAAGGTTTTTAAAATATATGGGATCGTTTTTCCGTGGCCATCTGAAAAAGCGACAAGTTGCTGCAAAATTTATAATTTCCCAACTTATAGAAGTTCTCTCTCTCTCTCGTAGTCTAGTACAGTCAAGTACCAAGATACCTGACCAGGCCCTCTACTTTTCTATATCTTGAATTTTCTCTTAAACTAAAAATTATATTAAGAGGATACCTGAATTTTCGGGGGTCCAGTGCTGCCCCCATTTAAAATAAATCATTTGATAGGAAACGGAGACATCATTTAAAATTTTGTCTTGACCAGGCTCTAGATAATCCTTCAAACTATTTTATTAACTACTGTTCACCGTTCACAGTGAGAATGTGAAGCTTTTCTACGCACAATTGCGAAAAACGGCCACTTTTGTCGTGTGTGCGTCGTATTATCAATCCTTCCGAAAATTCTTTTTTTGTTTACAAAGGCATTCTTGTCATGTGATCGAAATTTTATCAAAATCGGTTGTCTAGTTTGGTGTGAAAACCGGTTTTTAGTTTAAAATAAAATAAAAAAAATACTTATGAGTTAGTGTCACGTCGTACCCCTAACGGGGAAGACAGAGTCTAGCGCCGTTAGAAGTATCGCATGATGGAGGGAAAAAGAATTCAAATAGTCATCATCATACCAGCCACAGGAAGTCCACTGCTAGACATAGGCCGCCCCCAAGGATTTCCAAAACGACCGATCGGAAGCGGCCTGCATCCAGCGCCTCCCTGCAACCTTGTTCAAGTCATCCGACCATCTAGCAGGTGGGTGTCCTACGCTGCGCTTGCCGGTACGTGGCCGCAATTCGAGAACCTTTCTGCCCCATCGGCCATCGGTTGTTCGCGCTATGTGCCCCGCCCATTGCCACTGATTCAAATAGTGTTTCAAGACTATCCTTCGATCAACCCGAGAAGAGAAGCAGCTTGTAAATCATCGTGTTTAGGGTGCCAAAGTCCAGGGCTAAGCAAAATACATGCTTTGCTTTAATTGAAATACTAATTAAAAAATACTGTATTGTAAGTAATTAAAATACGAAATACAAAATATTTTTAAGTAAGGTATTTGAAATATAAAATACAGTATTTTAGCTACTTTTAATTGAAATACGAAATACAAATTACATAATAAGTAATCTAGACCAGCACGGCTGAAAAGTAGTGGAGAACAAGATTTATTAATCAGTAAAACCAGAGTTTCCTTTTAAATGTACTGTCAGACAAACAGCCTTTTGTTGGAGAGTGAATATAACCTGATAAAGAAAACAATCTTTCTACAGGTCCTGATCAGAACAAACTTGTGTTAAGTTGTAGGAACACGTTTTTTATATATTTGGATAGCACTCAAGAATAGAAAGCTCTTTGCTTCTATCATTTAGGAAGCTGACTCTTACCTAACCCAATTTTAGATGTCACACACTCAAGATCGCTTAATGACGGTAAAATGTATTTTAATGTTAAAATGTATTTTGAAGCCTCAAGTATTTGAAATCCAAATTACAAAATACCTCGGCGTCAGGTATTTGACATACGAATTACAAATTACATTTTAAGGAAGTAATTGAAATACAAATACCAAATACGTATTTGTTTTTAATTACAAGTAATTCAACTTCTTTCACTGCCCAACCCTGCCAAAGTCCAACCTTATACTTTGTTGGCGGCAGCCTCGACCCTGCCTTGTATAATTTTCTTCCCCTTGCACTGAGAAAAAGAAACAGCTGAACCAGTTTAGCTACTTGCGATTTGGTTAGTAGATACTAAACTTTTGTTCTAATTAGCAGAACCATGTAGTTTTAATTAAAACACATTTTAACTACTAGTAGCCCTGAGTTCAGCAGTCACTCGATTTTGGTAACGTGTAGTAAATATTTTTGCTACTAGCAACCATCCTTTGTTTTCAGTGGATGACTGGATTTTCGGAATCAATGTTAGGTGCAAATGATGAAATCGTGAATTTACATAAGAATAAAATATTTATCAAAATACTTAAAAACTGGTTACCAATCGTTGAAAAACTCGTGTAGATTCCTTCGTTCGTCCTTTAATCGTAGTGACGCAACAAAAAACGGCCGTCTTCTCCTTTTTTAATTATATGACGTCACAGCTATAAGTTTACGAAGCAAGGTCTTGCAATAGCATTTGCGGAGATGGCTCCACCGTGGATGCATCCTTAACATACTTATAAGTAGTTTCGCTATATCTGCGCGTCCCTGCTCTGATGCGGGATACACAACGGCAGAGGTATGGCTCTTCATAAAAGCGAAGTATCATTGATGCCTACTATGTACTACTACAAACTAAACTATACATCCGTGCACACGGCGATGTGTGTGTTTGCAACACACGCGAAAACGGGGGAGAGGTGCGGGAACGGGGAACGGGGACGCATATTGCGCGGGACGTTAGGAGACTCCGATCTGTATGTAACACTTATATTAATTGACGTACTGTGACCTCCGTGTCGTAGTGGTTACCATGCTAGTCTGCCACCCAGAGGTCCCAGGTTCAATCTCCGGTCAGGGCAAGTTGGAAAACGGCCTTTCTCAAATTGTCCTGGGTCTTGGTTGTTTATCTATATATGTATTTGTTATAAAATATCGTATCGTAATATCGTTGAATTAGTATTCCATAACACAAGTCTCGAACTTACTTTGGGGCTAGCTCAATCAGTGTTATTTATCCCTATATATTTATTTATACAAAATTAAATTTGTACCGTGTCAAAATGTATGGAGCTGCAGATTTTTTTACGATTTCAGGGTGGGTCCCTCAGTAAAAGTAGTTCTCATTGATGACTATGTTTCCCTTTCGGGTTGACATTCCCTTTTCGTTACACGTTGTATATTACTCGGAAGGTTCTTAAATTACTTGTCCCTTTTAGACTGATTTACCTACTTCTTCTCTTCATGTCCCCCTGTCGGGGCAAAGGGCAGACACAACCCGTCGCCAATTCGATCTGTCAACCGCTGCGCTCTTGATTTCGCTCCAGGATTTACCTACTTACCCATACATATTTAAATAATTAGCTCCGTGGCTGGTTTGCAAAGAATTTATTTCGTGTAAAGTGTGTGATTTACAATGTTTTTTTTAATTTCCGTCACTGTATTTTAATTTCCGTCACGCTAAATAATATTATCATCGAATAAATCTAGAACTATTTAAAAATTTACAAAAAGGTATATACCAATTTAGATAGTTTTACATAATTTTTGTTATTTTATAGTAACTTTAGTGTTATAGTAAAAACAAAAAGTGACACGGATACGAGTCTGAGAACACCTTGTGGTAAGACTGCGCTGCCAGCGGCCGGTGGGCTCGGACCTGTGACAAATGGAGACAATTAAAGTAGATATGTCCCTCAACTGATGATATATAAAATACCATAAACCTGTGACAAATGGAAACAATTAAAGTAGGTATGTCCCTCAGCAGATGATATATAAAATACTATAAATAAACCGGAGGAATATACCAATTTAGATAGTTTCACATAATTTTTGTTATTTTATAGTAACTTTAGTGTTATAGTAAAAACAAAAAGTGAGACGGAAACGAGTCTGAGAACACCTTGTGGTAAGACTGCGCTGCTAGCGGCCGGTGGGCTCGGACCTGTGACAAATGGAAACAATTAAAGTAGGTATGTCCCTCAACAGATGATATATAAAATACTATAAATAAACCGGCCAAGTGCGAGTCGAGCTCGTTTATTGAGGGTTTCGTTACATAAACTTATATTTGCTGTCGAATGCACAGACCTATGTACTTAGTATGAACTTGACTACTTGTATTTTAGTGCTTAGTGATTCGACACATTTAAATACTGACAAACTATATAGACTTCTTATTCGTAGAGTTCTTTCTGTAATCTTTAGGTAAAGATCTGTATTTTTTCAAAACTTTAGGCTTAGTGTTTTCGGCGATAAAGGGAAAATGAGTAAATTTTTCGCCTATTTCTAAAATAACTTCAAAAGTACCGTCTCACCTAAAGCTCTTTTATTTGATATGTCACACAATATAGCTTACAATTTTTTAAATGTTATATTCACCCCCTTAAAATTGCCCCCATATCTGACATTCATTTATTTACGTTATATGTCCGTCTGAGTTATTGACTTTCATATGTGTACCTTTTGACTAAATCGGTCCAGTAGCTTCGTAGCAAATTGATGTGATAGACGGATAAAGAGACAAGTGAGTGATCCTAAAAGGGTTCCGTTTTAACCTTTTGAATTACGGAACCCTAAAGAGAACTAAAATAAGTAGCTAATTTCAGTTCCTTTTATTTACTTCTACATATATCTTATTCACTAATTAGATGGTAGATAATTAGGCTTAGCAAGCATTTTGACACGTCAATAAATATATGTACCTAACATATTATGGACCAAGTAATTAATAAAACGCTAAAATAGTGCTGGCGGTACGCCGAAAAAGCTGCAAAATGGTGTTAAAAGCATGAAATCGGAACGATTGATCTTTAGGCCATAAGAATCAATATGGCCTAATCTTATGGCCTAAAGATGAAAGAAGCTGGCCTAAAGATTTTCATGCTTTTAACACCAATTGCAGCTTTTTACTGAATTTCGGGGTGCACCCCTAGCACTATAATATAGATATGCCCGCACAGTTTGAGAAATGTCCAAATGCGAGAAAAGTGTGATAACAAATTATATTAAAATAATCAAACCGTCCGGACATTATCATATTTTATTATATTATCCCCTATGAGGCAGAATAGCCGCCAACAGCTTGTTCTTGCAGAGTCATGTAGACCACCCAGGTCATGTAGTCGTTATGGTGCCGCATAGATCGCTGAATTGGTCGCTTTCGTCACTTATATACACGCTACATAAATCAACCGGACCTATCATATGGCTTTTTGGGCTTCAGCCCAGGGCCCCGTAGATTCCAGGGGCCCCAAGCCAAGTCAAAGTCAAAAATAAACTATAATGCAAAAAAAAATATAATTTTATCAAATTAAACAGACCGTAAGGTTTGCAGCTCTGCGAATCCTGCAATAAATCAAACCCATTCAATTAATTTAATTCGAGTCTACGTTCAGGTGTTGGTGTTTATTGAACTGACAGATAAAATGTTCGGCAGCCATTACACATTTACTCGATCTCGATCTTGCTCCGCTGTTTCCCTCTCAGACCTATCTCTTTCTAGCTTGCTAGAAGTTCATTGTAAGTTTCATTACAACATAGTTTTTATTCCTCTTACGCGATTAACGATAACACCTAACATATTCCTAAATACCATGTGATAATACCTACGTTCCGCTAAAAATACCCACATTAATTATTTTTTAGTTCGAGACTGCATGTTTAACTCATTTATCTTGCTACCAGGCCATAAACACAAAATATCGTGAGTGAGTCTATTACTTATTATTATATATTAACAAACACTAATGCATGATATATTAAAATATAAATCAAATATTTTATTGTCTTTTTTTCATTGTTTAATTATTTTTATTTAAATAGCTAGGATGGGATAATTTACATATTTACAAATAAAAAGACAGAGTGAAATACCTACTCTAAATTTAATCTAAAAAATCGCGCCCGTGCGGCATAGTGCCAAGAACACTGGCCGCATTTCCCCGTTGGATCGCAATACTGATGCGTTGGGCGAAAAAGCAGCCAGCTCTCTTGTCACCAGTGGCGGAGAATAGTCTTGGGGAGATCTCTTTAAGGTGACTTCTAGCACCGGGGCCCCATGGTCCGAAAGTCTCCACGCCAAACGGCACAAAAATATAGTCATCATTTAACTCACTATATTTGCGCCGTTTGGCGATCTCAGCGTTTTCAGCAGCCGACCCAGCTCTTGAGACTGATCCCCTGAGACGGGAGGGTGCCGTGGCGCGAAATTCTACCAGCACTGACATGACATTACAGACCGTGGAGCCCAAACTGATCCACGTCGCTGCCGCACGGGCAACGATGAGGCGTACAAACGGGTGTTCCCAGCCGGCAGCAATTCTAAAACTATTATTATCTATTATTTATTGTTTTATTTTATCCGATACTTCGAGTAATTAGGTGGGTCCCTAAGTAATAATCCCAGAGCCCCCTAAACTCACAGTCCGGTCCTGTTAAGACGAAAAGTCATATTGGTTGCACTATAAAAAAGTTATCAGATCTCATGGAGTGCCAAGCTCTTAACATACACCCAATAATTCTCATGATATCGTATAGATGCGTGAACCCTAAGTTCTCTACAAACCTTACATCATAGTCAAAGTTATAATAAAGGTATAGTAAAGTACTTACGTTGGAATACAATAACTTTAAGTACTTGTCTTGTATAATCATCAGTCTTATCGGGAAGCCTGTGATGCAAGTATGCCAAGCAAACTAATTTCACGCCATCGAAACTGTCATATGTAAGAGTCATTTCCATTTGTCCAAACGAGAGAGTGAGACGACCTCCATCTATTACAGTGTTGTTAGCTGAAAATACAAAATATACTTCAGTGAAATGCTTTATTCTATTACCAGTCTTGTTACAAAACGCAAACTTACTTTAATTATATTCTCCCAAATAAAATTGACACTGACAAAAACACATTACTTCTTTTTGGCGGGAAGTCATGGGGTTCAGTTGGAGTGTGCTTTAAATTGCTTTGCAAATTGATTCTAGTTGATTTTATAAACTTGGTGTAGTTTATGTTATAAATGCTAATGCTGATGACCTTCATAGGGCGGCTGTAGTGATATTTATTTGCGGTCTGTGGTGGACCTCTTTAGGCGCCGCCCGCCACTCAATCAGCTACGAAAACCAGTGGACTCGTATAGATTTGTCAAATCAATCAAAGGACCTACACCAACCTTTGATTGTATAGTTAGGTTAAATAAAGAAGCGAAAAAAAAGATAGGCTCTAAAGGACTTGTATCCGGAGCCGTAAAACAATTATAAAAAAACCATCCCAGTGCGAGTTGAACCCGCGTGGAGAGGGTTCCGTACGATGCCAAAGATTTTCCGTAAGTGAATAATTCCGTTATTATATTGAGTTTACTTCTTTATTTTCAATTGATAGAATTCTTATATTATTATTATTACTAACATATAATTATTTAAAAAAATCATTAGACCTGGCTGTCTTTTTATACACCCAGTGTCGCTCTCACAGTAAACACGAATCTAACGACACCTCTCAAACTAAAAGCTATCGAACTGTTCAGGCTGCAGAGCGTGCCAAACATTTACACATACATACATACATACTCTCGAAAAACATAACCCTCCTTCGGGCGCAGTCGGATAAAAACAGGAAATAAAGAAGCGTATTCTTTGCTCTGTATTCCTTCATGATGATTGATGACCCTTAGGGCAAAAAACATTCCTATAACATTTAAAAAACACTTTACCGCACTTATGCGGTAAGTAATATTTACCGCACGATTTCGAATGAGTGCGTAATGAATGGCATTACGTAAGTAAAATCAGTGTGGTAAATCAATAGCATTTTCCGAGCAAATGTGTTGAAAAATGATTTATTTAACTTATAACAAATGTAATAGGCGGACTTAAAGCCATATAGACTTTATGTACCAGTCAACCCACTGGTGATGCCGAGTTTAAGAAGTCTTTAGAAGGAGGTGCAAAATATGTAGGTACCTAATTTTAAAAGATTATTACTAATAATAGAATTACATATAATAATAAACATATGTTGGCGGGAGCGCCACATAACATCAACTTCTCCAAAGGGCCTCTACGTGTTGGATCTGAATCCCCACGCAAGCCTCTCAAAGGACCGGGGTGAAAAGACCCGTGAAACTAAAGGAGAAACTTATTGTAAAATAATATATATCAATAAACTCACATTCAAAATATACATGCCCGGGATGCGATTTATTATGTCATTCCACGTTGTATACTATTTGTATTCTATCTGACAAATGGGAGTGGGCTGGTCACGTCTGCCGAATGCGAACCAAACTATGGGCCAAAACACTTACTTTGTGGACCCCAACTAACGGACATCGACATCCTGGAAGACCAAGGCGCAGATGGCGTGACGATCTAGACGCCTACTCAGAGGACTGGCACGCGAAAGGACAAAACAGAGATAAATGGAGAGCCGAGAATGAGGCCTTTGCTCAACAATGGGATCTAATAGGATCTTAACTAACTAACTATCTGACAATTTCCGAAGGTAATGTGCACGCACCACCAAGAAAATATAGTACAAACCATCAAGTTTAATCCAAGCAGTACGGTCCCTAGCCCGCGGGCTAGCGTCTGGAAGGCTGCAATCAAAAGTAAACGTCTCGTTTTCTTGAATGACGTGCTTGGAGACGATGGCTGGATTGTACTCATCTGAAACATAATATACATATGTCCAAAAAAAGTTTTATAAAACGATTACAATAGTATATTAGTTTATGCGACTTTGCATAATGAAGGGCATTACAACACGAATGTGGGTTTATGAAATGAGTGTTGTTATGCCTAATTATGTATAGTTGCATACACTACTTTATCTAAACACATAATTATCATAGTGCTCTAAGATAGGTTCAGGAACCGTAGGGAATTGACCTGAATTACATTGTAATTTAAAAATAATGTAATAAAAAACGATTTGAAGACATACAGAATAATTGTAATTAATATTAACAGTTGTACAGTGAGATACAGTTAACGGTCCTGGTTGAGTTGCATTTGAATTCGGGTTTTGTTTTGGAGCTGAAGAGCTTGACGAAGAACTACGACGGTGGCATATTTATTTCGCAACTTTTTAACTATTTTAATTCGTTTCAACTTTTCACAAACACTCGTAAACAGTAAAACATCAACAAACAAATGACAACTAGGAATGGCGGCGTTTCGGAATTCGAATCTGTCATTTTTTTAATCATAGACAAACAAATGAACGCCCCTTTTCTGGTGTCTCTCGAAATCAAATGTCATTCGATTTATATTAAAAAATATACTGAATTTCACATTCATCTTGATAACTGTTTTAATATCTATAGATACTATAATAGACACCCATTTGAATTTGAGAGCTGTTCCAAATTTAAACTCATATCCTACTAAATTCAGGAGGTAATGTTATCATTACGTCTCCGTTAATTCCTACTGGTTGGTAATGCTGGTCATTGCCTATGGTTTCTGAACGCATTTTAGAGCACATAAGATATGCGTGCGTAGATAAAAATATATACAACGTATTTACATAAATGTTCAATGTAATTTGGCACGAAAACTGCTGAAAACAACATACTAAGTATAGATAGCCCAATCACATAAGCAAACAAGTAAGCATTATTTACAAAAAAAAAACAAAAAAATTACAGTAATTATTTTGTGTCATCACATCAGTAAATACGAATCTAACGTCTATAATCCAAAGATATAGGAGGTATATAGATTCCGCGATGAAAGCTCCTAAACGTACACTGTTTTGAAATGTAGAGTAGGGCATTTAG
Source organism: Acrobasis suavella (assembly GCA_943193695.1). Lineage (NCBI taxonomy): Eukaryota > Metazoa > Arthropoda > Insecta > Lepidoptera > Pyralidae > Acrobasis > Acrobasis suavella. The sequence continues at coordinate 102,526 of OW971956.1, forward strand.
CCATCCACTACCTTTCAAGCCACTACTAAATAGAAAAGTCGTGGGATCAGAATTCAATGTCATTAGACAATGTCATTCAAATTTTGTCGTATTATACAGCTCATGTAAACAGATCGGCTAGACTGCATTTTAGTACTAAAAATAATTAAAATTAATTTCTACATTTTTATTTTATAAGCAAGATACCATCGAAGTGCATAGTACCGTGATGCAAATGCCGCTGTAGTAATAAAGAAAATCGTGACAAAAGTAAGCTTTCACAGGTGAGCACATATTTTTCACTTGAAATCACAGATTTTTATAGGTACACGTAATTAAATTTTTTACTGGAAATTGTGTGCCATACTTTCCCATTTTATTATAGAGAATATAGTAATTTATGCTTATATTTCTTATTATATAAGTGTTTTGTAAGCTGTTCGTAATTATTGAATTTGTTGACACTAGGGTTAGAAAAAAACTAATCGATAAAAATATCGATACACATAATATAATATAATATTTTTATTTTTAAAATTAATAAAAAGATAAAAAATGGATGAAGCAATAGGGTAGGGTTTTACATTTCTTGGTTGGGCTCGATTTATTTGCGTCCGCGCAACCAAGCTGATTGGCCGCAGATTTCCACCAGGGCCGCGCCGATTTTCGATTTATATCGTCTGCATTATATCTACATTTTAAAAAAATTACAGAGTGTGCTAAAAAAAATTTTTAAATTGTCTTGTTTCACTTACGTGAAGAATCGCATGATTTGGGTGTTATCTGCCGGATGCTACCTCTGCACCATTGATCTAAAGTATCCTATGTGTAAAGCCAAGGAATCAAATCAATCTAGTATTAGTATAATTAAATTAAAATAACAGACAAAAACGAAAAAAAAATTTGACATTCCCTATATAAATTGCCCGGGCGCGGGTCGGACACTTTCATATGGAAATGTCGATTTTTTTTTATTTTGTCAGTTATTTTACTTTTATTATAGCCCGTGGTTTGATTTATTACGGGTATGTCCCTTCCACGGTGTATATAATAATTTTAACGAAGTCAAATGTCAAAACAAGCTGAGTAGTGAGCTCCGTATTCGAAAATTAAATACAAATATTAAAGTAAAAAATACCTGGATTCAAAGTATCACCGAGACATCATAACCTGTAGGGTGCAACGAGATACAAAGATTTCGGCGAAAAACAGCAATCAAGGGTCACAACATCACTGAGGTTAGTGAAAATTGTCCGTTAAATATCACAAATTTAAAACAAAAGCACGGATATTAACACAAAGAAACACATTCTGAACCCAAATGCCAGATGATTGGGTAAAACACAAGTGACACCAATTGATGCAAATGAAATACTGACACTGACAGTGACAGAACAGCCGTCCTGTCACACAATACCTTAGTGACATTTAGTATTCATTGGGCATAGGTAACCACAACATACAGCCAAGAAAGAGGAGCGATAACAGCGCCACCAACTAACATTCAGGAGCCACTCGATCACAGGAAAAGGGAAACAAAAACACAACGATGACTAAATGTATGGGATGCAACCAAAAATTATCACCTAAAGAGTATATGAACTGCTCAATTTGCAACTCGAAATACGATTTGGAGTGTGCAAACATCCCGATAAAACGATTTAGTATTATGAACATAGAAGTAAAAAAGGGATGGAAGTGCCCATCATGTGTATCGAAGATGCCAAAAGGGGACAACGCAAACACTCCCATTCGAGCCATATATCAGGGAGACAGAAGCGATGTTCCTGAGGTCTTAAGACACATTGATCAAGAAAGTGCCAACAATGTGACGTTAAGACGTAATACACAAACAAAGATGACACCTGAGAAAACCACGGCCAAAGTAGATCAGACAGAAATCACAGATATCACAGAGAATGTAAAAGAAGAAAGTTTGAGAGCCATAATAAGACAGGAAGTAGGAGCAATAATCGAGAGCTACAAAACAAAGCAGTTAGAATTGGAAGGAAAAATAGACAGTTTGAAAGAAATGGTAGAAGAATATTGTAAGGAAAACAGAAGTCTAAGAGACCAGATAGTAGAAAAGGAAGAGGAGCAAAAGAGGGTAAGGTATAAAACGACAAATAAGTTAGAAGAAAAAATTGATAGCTTAAAAGAAACAATAGTGGAATGTTGCAAGGAGAACAAAAACCTTAAAACACAACTAACAGAGAGAGAAAAGGAGCTAACTAGAAGCAAGACAGTAAAGGAGACCAGACCAGATTTGGAACCTAACAAACTAACCGAAAATCAACAGTGTAGAAGACAGGGCCATAGCCCAAAACACCCGCAGCAAATAAGGTCTAAAGATCCGATAAACGAGCTAGAGACGACACAGAGAGAAGAACAAAAGAAGAAATCACCGAGAGAAACGAATCAGAATGACGTAAAAAAAGACACAAATAGTGAAAGTCAAGAGAAAGAGGAGGGGAAAAAAGACAAAGAATGGAATATGGTAACAAATAGAAGACGAGAAAGAAAAACAACAAGAACAGAAATAAAACAGGGAGGAAATGCAAGAATAAGCAAAATACAAGCTATTGAAAGAAAGAAGTTTATGCACGTGTGGTCATTGCACCCCGAAACAACTGAAGAGAATGTACGAGAACATGTAAGAGGCGTAAGTGAGGAAAGCCAAGATAACATAACCGTAGAAAAGATAATCCATAAAACAAAAAGAGAATATGCATCATTCAAAATTGGGATCACGGAAAAAACTTATGACAAGCTATATAAAGCAGACGCATGGCCCTTAAACGTACGGTTTAGTGAATGGATTTTTTTTCGAAGCTTCAGGAAAGCGAGCCAGGGAGAAACAAGATAAAATGTCAGAAGTGGTCTTGTACTATCAAAACGTAAGAGGGTTACGAACCAAACTTAAGGATTTTCAAATAAATATAGCGGGCTCGACAGATGACTTGTTTGCCATAACGGAAAGTGGTTTAAATCATTCAATATACGATGGTGAGTTTTTACCCAGCGGCTTTACAGTGATAAGATGCGATCGCACGGACGGACGGAAGCAAGGAGGAGTGTTCTTAGCAGCGCAAGGAAGCTACGAAATTCAACAGGTAGCCCTCCCGCCAGGTACCTGCTTGAACGACCACCAGTTCGAGCTGGTCTGTGCAACAGTGTATCGGACAAATAAACTACTATTTTTATGTTGTGTCGCGTACATACCCCCAGGGACAGCAAACGACGAGTACATGTACTTATTTCATCTTTTAGAAGAATGCTGTAGTAAATATAAGAATGTAGTATTGGTAGCAGATCTAAATATGTACTCTACAAAGCAGGAAATACAATGTTATTATGAATATTTTGTAAGTTATTGCGGATTCCGTCAATGTAACAACATACCCAATTGCAATGATAGAACATTAGATGTAGTGTTAACAACGTTCCCAAGGGAGAAAATTAGGGTTAAAGAGGACCGAGAGCAGCTCAGCCGCTTAGATAAACAGCACCCCGCATTACAAGTGAGCATAAGTATGAGGATATCGGGAGGAGAAAGACGGGAGAAGCCATCGGAAATAGAAGGATGCACACCGCCAGCTGACACATACCCGCGGTGGAACTTCAATAAGGCGGACTTTCATGAATTATACAGATCCCTAGAAGAAGCAAACTGGAAACCTATATATGAAACGGATAACATACAGCAGGCTTGTGACAGGTTGTATAATATTATATATGGCATATTAGATAAATGTGTACCAAGAAAAATAGCAAAAGCAAGGGACTCAAAGTACCAATATCCGGAATGGTATACAAAAGAAATGATAAATGAGATAAAGCAAAAAGCGAAATGGCACAAAGTGTATAAAAGGAATAAATCACAGGAAGCGTATGAACGGTTTTCGGAGCTTCGGTCAAGGGTTAAAAAGAAAATAAAAACGGAGTACGAGAAGTATCAAAACCGTATTGAAGATCAACTCAGGAAAGAACCAAAAAGTTTTTGGAGCTATGTAAAAAGGAAGCGAGCAAGCCGTAGTAAGACGCGGATAACTCGGAAGGACGAGAATTTAGACGAAAATCAGTGTGCCCAAGAATTCGCAGAGTACTTTGCGTCGGTATACGGAAAAAACGTACCAAAACTCGACCATCAAGCCGCAAGTAGAGATATCGCAGAAAAAGGAGGAAGAGTACATATACAAGAGCTAACGCTTCAAGAGGTGAGTGAAGCAATTGGACGCCTTAAGAGTAAAACCTCAGTCGGACCGGATGGAATACCACCGTACATAGTAAAAGACTGCAAAAGCGTACTGGTGCATCCGCTGCATTACATATTTAACCTTAGTCTGACAGAGAAGACGTACCCCGAGGGCTGGAAATTAACTCGAGTAGCACCAGTACCAAAAGGGGGACCAGGAACTGATATTAGTCAACATCGGCCAGCGGCAGTACTATCCACATTCGCGAAAGTATTCGAAACGGCACTAGACACAAGCATTCGCAATCAGGTGAGCCCGTACTTGAACGATGCGCAACATGGATTCCGTCCAGGTCGCAGCACAGATTCTAACTTGTTGTCGTTTACGGGTTATGTGGCAACCGAGCTTGATGCAAAACCAGGTGCACAGGTAGATGTGGCATACTTCGATTATACTAAAGCATTTGATCGGGTGGATAACGATGTGCTAATGACACGGATGGCGGAAATGGGTTTTACTCCAAAGTTGTTGGAGTTTTTTGCAAGCTACCTGAGTAATAGGCGGCAGTATGTCGAGTATGCCGGCTGCCAATCAGAGCAGTATTTGACATTAACAGGGGTGAGTCAAGGCAGTAACTTGGGCCCACTGCTCTTCATAATAATGGTGAACGACCTACCAGAGGTAGTAAGGGACGCACGTATTTTGTTATTTGCAGACGACTTAAAACTGTACATGAAAGTGACTTCAGATAGAGACTGTAGACTGCTACAGGAGGATATAAATAGAGTAGTACAATGGGGCCTGACAAACAAATTGCAATTCAACACAAAGAAGTGCAATGTTCTGTCATATACCAGGGCAAAGCAGCCGATACTATATAACTACGGCATAGCTGAAGAGAACATACCAAGAGTAACAACGGTAAAGGATTTGGGAGTGTTGATGACAGAAGACCTCTCATTTCGTGATCACATTGTGGAAATTTGTAAAAAAGCCTTCAGAAATCTGGGATTCGTGCTACGTGAGACAAAAGATTTTAGAGGAACGGCAGCAGTGCGGTCATTGTACGACGCATTAGTAAGGAGTAGACTGGAAACGAGTTCGGTAATATGGAATCCACAAGAAAAGAAGTACGTAGTGATGGTAGAGAAAATCCAGAACAAGTTTACGAGATGTCTATATTACCGGCAGTTCGGAATTTATCCATTTTACCCACTTATGTATCCATCCCTATTTGTAATTGGAATGGTGGGGTATTTTACGCTGGAGCTAAGAAGAAACCTAGCATTGGCAAGATATGTGTTCAAAGTATTCAGGGGGAAACTTACAAATACAGAAGTCTTGCAAGCCATAAAGTTAATGGTCCCCAACCCAAGGCTCCGGCAAGAGCCGAGAACAAGAGTGCTAGCGGTCCCCTCTGCTCGGACAAACCTTATTGAAAGTGCACCAATGACGCGGGCAATAATAATAATAAATGAAGTGTCCCGAGATATAGATATATTTCATTGTACATTGACGGAATTCGAAAGAGCAACGGTGACGTTGTTATCGGATAGTTAAATTTGAATTTAGGAAATGACGAACAAATTATATGGAAATTTAATAATATTATATTTAGAAAAATAGGTAAATGAGGACTAGTTAGATTAAGTGCATGTAAAGAATAATTAAAACTGTAATCACATATTATGTATTGGTGACAAAACTGTAAATGTAATATGATAGAATGATAAATAAATGAAATGAAATGAAAAAATGAAATGAAATATTTTTCAGCAAGAATTTCCCTGTTGTCTGGTTTTAATTTTTAAAGCGATATGTTCTATAAATGAATACTGTACTTCCACGTTGTTTAAGTCGCTTCGTACGATACCTCATTTGGCAAAGTGTCATGGATATTTAGTGAAAAATAAATAATTTTTTAATTGAAAAGTTTTTATTCTTTTAGTACTGACTTCTTGCTAACTCTATTATCCATGCACGAGGGTGAGTATTTCCCAAAAGTATCGATGTCGATATTTTTCATGTCATCCCTCCCTCGGTTTTCACAAACAGTGTACGCTTTTCTTAGGTCTTATTCTTGCAACAGTAAATTCTCATAATAGGGAAAGAGACACAAAATGGGTTTTATGTCGGATTATCTCTTTCTGAACCTAATTTTTTTTTCTCTTTGCTATAATCCATCGAGCCGTTCAGGCTGCAGAGCGTGCCAAACATCAGAATTTGACACCAAAAATCCGCCATTTTGTTTTTTTTTATTTTGATTTACCCAGTGTCAATCTTACATCGAGCCGTTCGTTCAGTCTGCAGAGCGTACCAAACAATTATACATACATCTCTCGAAAAACACAACCCTGCTTCTGGCGCACTCGGGTAAATACATACATACTCTCGAAAAACATAACTCTCCTTCTGGCTAAATTGTTGCAATTTTTAAGCTCTACAATTTTGATGATAAGTGTTAACATCATTAGAGCAATTAGAAATCGAGATAATCGCGAAAAACCGAATTTTTAGACCTTTGATCGTGAAAAACTTCGACGCAGAAACGAGATTTTATGAGACTTTTGACACAACTCTTATAACGCCAAAAGGAAGGTGTATACGAGTTTCCAACTTACCATCTCTTATTCCGAGGTGAAACGCTAAAACACGATCTAAGTATACAACGTAACAAATCAAAACAACGGCTATACTTAATCACTTAAGTATAATAAAATTAAAGTATCGTTCAAAAAACAAAAACAATTGTAGCGGGAGCGAGGCGATATGCTCGACCGCCACAAAGGGAAGATCTTCCCGCCAGGCATGTTGTTGCGCCTGGGGAACCGCGGCTCCGACGGTGTATCGTCGGAAGTTGTATATATGCAGCGAATCGGGCGAACTCTAAGATCGAGATATAGGATACTCTGCTGGCGCCATCTCATATGCTTATGTGAACTATCGTCGGTTTGTCTCTTGATTGTAGTTCCTCGTAGTGGCCGTAGAGGTCGCCACAGGACTCCCTCCCAAGACTGAAGGTCTGATAGCTTTTTCAAGTGCAGTCTGTGCTTCATGTCGTAGCTTGCAAGTGCCAGATGATTCTTGTCCCAGTGAGTCGGGAGCCTTCCAGTGAGTCGGAAGTGAATTGCTTCCTCGTGGCCTGTGGTGAGTCGAGACCGTGCTGAGCGTGCTCGTAGTCTGCGGTGAGTCGAGACTATGTAGAGCGTTGTCGACTTTGTTGGCGCCGGAATGATGTCCTGCCGGAGTGCCACGCTGGAGAGTAGATGCCTCAGATCCAGGGTGCGATGCTACGGGGGATGCGCCGGTCGCTGAAGTCGTCGAGTGAGTTGTGGGTGTTTGGTATCAGGACCAGGAAGCTCGGTGAGTCGGCTACGATGGACCTGAAGATTGACCCGTTGCGCTGGCTTGCTGTGAGACTGCTGCTGACCAATACTGAGTGAGAGAGAGGAACAATGATGACAGAGTTCGACGATGCTGAACAAGGTTGCTTAGCTGCTGATGATGGAGAAGGTTGCTTCCAATCACGTCGGGGTCACCACTGTAGCGGGAGCGAGGCGATATACTCGACCGCCACAAAGGGAAGATCTTCCCGCCAGGCATGTTGTTGCGCCTGGGGAACCGCGGCTCCGACGGTGTATCGTCGGAAGTTGTATATATGCAGCGAATCGGGCGAACTCTAAGATCGAGATGTAGGATACTCTGCTGGCGCCATCTCATATGCTTCTTGTGAACTATCGTCGGTTTGTCTCTTGATTGTAGTTCCTCGTAGTGGCCGTAGAGCTCGCCACACAATCATACAAATCGTTTCCATACAAAAGTGTCTAGCCTCCCGGGCAATTTCTATGGGAATGTCGAATTTTTTTTCGTTTTTTGCCTGGTATTTTACTTTCATTATACTACGTATGGTGAACTAGTATTGCCCGTGGTTTGATTTATTACGGGTATGTCCTTTTCACGTTCTTTATAGATACTTTACTTACTTGGGTAACCTCGTTCATCCAAGCGTGTTCTCGGTTTTATCTTAGGTACCTTGCTGTTATATGAATATCTTTCAGTTAGAATTTCTTTTTCACGAAAAGGGTATTTTTATAAAATATGTACTCGTTAGATATGTTTTGATTGATTAACAAATCGCACACTTATTCACTTCACAAAGTGACTTACCCGTATGGGGCGGCACCGACAGGTTGTCTATTTTATAAGGTTCATCTCTTCCATTGACATCTTGTAAACACATCACCTCGGCGCCGTCATCAAAAGACTGCACCGTCATTTTGTAGTTGAGGGAATAATGGTGGGACATAAATATTACTGAAATAAATAAATTAGGCTACAGTAGATAAATAGATAACTCTTTCTTATACACCAAAAGAAAAATGTAGCACAAAGAAATAATTTTACATTAAATGAGTACAATGGGCGGTCTTATCGCTTAAAGCGATTTCTTCCAGACAACCAGCGGATGGAGAGGAATGTGAGAAAGGTAAAGACGGTTTGGCAACTGACTAAGAAGAAAAAAAAAATATCTAAAGCAACTATAAACCGAAAAAATGTAATATTACACATATTATAAACAATTAAAACTTTTATAAATACAGAATAACAAACTGTACTAACATAAATTGCTAGGTACAGGTAATATACATACACAAATAATATATTACACATTTACATATACAATACATATTATTAATAGCAAATAAAGTTACTGATAACTTGATAACTGCATTTGAGTTATTTATAATGTGATAATTCCAATCAATTCTTGATACGAAGTAGTCTACTACCCTTTTCTTAAAAACAGGGAGAGTCGTACCCGTCATTCCACAGGCGCACCGCTTGGACCGCAAAGGACTTATCGTAAAAGTTGGTTCGATGCATATGCATGTCCTGAGCTAGATTTTCTGATGACCTTAAATTGTACCTATTCTTAGAATATAGAAATTCAAAATGGTTCTTAAGATAACAGGGGGATGCTGTTATCTTAAGAACCATTTTGAATTACTTATAGCAAAAATCGAATAGGCTTATAGAAAAATCTAGCTAAAAGAAATGTGGTGTCGTGGGACACCAGGTAGGAACGAAGTTCAAAAGTTCTTGTGTATACGACTGTCGCGCCTGCGCACGTCTCATTTAACGAGGTCATCCTTACGGTTTTACTATCACATTTTTTTCAGTTCGGTCGCGCAGCAAAATCCCTATCTCCTCCAAGCCTGCCGTAAGGAACTTCGTTCCAACTAGCTAAAAATAATATGTTATACAATAAAACAAGTCATCATTATCAGGTCTAGTTTACACACAAGACAGGAGATCAAGCTAGAATTCAGCTTGTATTTTCTACGTCCCCACGGGAATATTTGGGGTGGTCCTATTCTACTCTGCCGGAGACCACACGGCCGTACTAACCGTGGTTACTGATGAAAATCCTTGCTCTTTTAACGTCATTCGTCCATCGACGGCAAGTAACTTCGTATTCCTCACCGACGTTCTTCGCGACGGTGGTGACACAGGATCCTGGCAAAAGAGAACAGGCTCAGGCAAGATCAGGGATGGTATGGATGTGAATTTACGGCTTTTAAATTTAAGAAAAGTATCCGTTGATTTCTGTTACATTGCCCTCAGCGGCCGCGTATCCGAGCAATTATTTAAGTTAACTTGAAGTTAAAAATCTTAAGTCGAACTTTTTTTAGTTTGAACTCTAGGTACTCAGAATCTACTAATGCAAATTATGAATTCAATTGATTTTCTTGGGTAAACAAAACCATAAATTGGATGGATAAATTGTATTGCATAAACTAAATCACACTAAAGATTCAATAAATTGCCAGAAATTTATAAGTAGAACTACACTAATTCGGGTATAAGTACCTAAGTATAATTTGTCTCAACCTTTTCTTATCTAACCTTACAAAATTAGAATTTTCTAAATTTTTTAGTTGTGGTAGAGCCACGCTACCGGCAAAAATCTGTTTTGCTAGTAGCATGCATGTGCCGGCTCGTCCGGGGAAGTACCACACTCTCACAGAAAAACGACGTCCGAGTAGTAGCGTCACCGCTTCTATGCTTCGTTCGGTGAGTGAGAGAGCCGGACCGTAATTTAGTTTTAGGTACAATATCTATTAACTTTGGAGAGTCTTCAGCCAAACGGTTTAAGACTCTTCCGTGAAAAAATCGCCCATAATAATAAATCGTTTATTTCGGACAACAAGATCCATACAAAGGGTTAGTAACAATTGATCTTAAAAATCTAGGTTGTTAGTAACAATAAAATAAAATAAAATCAGCAGACGGACATGCACGCACATACATAGTACTCAGCGATGCTAGCTGGACGGCCTACTTAACGGCATGCAGTTGTATCCATCGAGCGAGCATCGGTGAGCCCCAGCGGTCTGCCAGCGCGCGCAGGATAGTGTTGGGGCTGTCGCGCATGCGCCCGAGATGAGAAGCGCAACGCTTGCGCATGATCGCAGCGAACCCGTCTACGGGAGCCTCAGCAAACATGCCAGAGGCACTGCTGTAACGCGGCAGCCCCATCAACACCCGGAACGCGTTATTATATTGTACGCGAAGATCGCTGTATGTTCTCTGCGTATAGTTGACCCACAGACTGCAGGTATAAAACGACTGACAATATAGGCTTTGAAAAGCGTAATCTTAGCTTCGTCAGTACACCTGGCAAATCTGCGAGCCAACATATTACAGCGAACAGACCCCTCTCGATATCCTGATTGTCACTCAGGTCTTCTGTGACCCAGTGGCCCAAATATTTAAAACTCTTAACATTTTTTAATGGATCATCATAAAGCGTCACCGCGGGCACACTAGTATAACGCTTATATAACGCCATAGCGTTAACAAATTTTCTATGTACACTAACTGAGCATAAATATCCATATTTAATCCATCTTCGATCACAGTCGAACTTAGCCACGTTTTATGCGTCTGAGTGTGCTGAATGAAATTGTAGCGATGAATAAGGTCTGTCGGTGGTTCTTAGCTATGTTTGATGAAAATCGATTTCGCCGTTGAAAAGTTGTTGGTTTTTAATTGTGCCTGCCACATCAACATGTTGAAAGTTGTATTGTATCGCCAAAAGGTATTTTTCTTAACTTGTATCGACAAAAGTAGATACACGTAGTTAATAAGGACTGTGTACGCCCATGTTTATTTATATTTTACTTCAAAATTCCCTGAAATCTAAATATTATCTGATCTTTATTTTCCTTAATGTTCTTACTAATTTTTTTACCGATTTCCAAAAAAGGAGGAGGTTATCAATTCGTCGCGATCCTTTTTTTATGTATGTTCACCGCCTGGACCGATTTAAAAAATCTTTTTGTTTGTTTGAAAGGGTATACTTTCCAGGTGGTACCATGGAAATTTTATCAAAATCGGTTGTGTAGTTTGGGGTGAAGTCATTTTTTAGTTTTGAAAAATTATTTAGTTTATATGAGTATTTTAAGTATATAACTTTATTGTTCGTTTATATGTTATTATGTTATATATATAATATACGATTTAACTAGGTACTTTTATTGTTTGCTACTTGCACGGGCACGCCAGACGCCCCGGTCAGGCCAGTCGCCTCGCCTGTGCTCTGCAACCAAACAAAAACACATAATTATTTGTTTAAGTAAGTACTGTAGCCAACGTTAACCTCTAGACTGTTGCCCGGACCTAGAGAAAGGTTGCTATAATGTTAAGAAATTGCTAAAAAGTAGCTATGGTCCTCTTAAAGACGATTACAATGGTAAGTCGCAAATAATTACAGTTTTCATTATTGATACAATACCGCGGACTCTGGCAATAGTCCTCGAGACTGTAGCCGACCTTAACCTCTGGACTGCAGGCCAGCGGAGTCAGAATTTCGTGCATATTCGTTAATTTAATAAAAAAGAACATCAGCAAGCGTCCCTAGGATTGTATGATAGTGATATAAACAATACATTAATTTATATGTCGGAGAGTTGAAGGTGAATTCCCTTTTATTATTATGTTACTTGTGCAAAGAGAAATTGTTTAACGCATAACGGTTAGATTTTTCAAATAAAGAAATACGTTTCAACAAGTATAAAAGCGGTCGCCCTAGCGACGAGTGACGCAGACTTCTTCGAACCTACGTACTGTGCACAACTCGTTTGTGTGTTATGCTGTGGGCTTGGTCATGAGTCATTAAATAATTGTGATTACTGTAATAGATGTGGATTGGTTAACAGATTTATTGTAATAACAGTCTTTTTCAGCTGGACGGTAAGCCCAGTTGGACACAGAATATCTGTGTGGGCTAGAGGGTTTCACTCATGACGTGGTTGAAACTCATGGATCAGCGCTAAGTGGGGTGCTGACTTATCGTCAAATTTTTGTAAGTTCTCTCTTTGCTGCGGCATATACAACGTGAAAGGATACGTACCCGCAATAAAGCGAAACACAGACTATACTAGATTACTATAGTATGATGAAATAAAAAAAAAACAAAAAAAATCAACATTCCCATACAAATTGCCCGGGCGGCTGCACACTTTTATATGGAAAAGACAATTGTTTTTTTTTTGTTTTTTTTTTTAATCTCTATTTACTATAGTGATCTAGTACACCCTGTGGTTTGATTTATTAGGGGTACCCTTCCATATTGTAGGTATCAAGTATATAAACCCAGAACACCTGAGTAAAGCAGTAGATAACTGATCTCAGTTCAAGTAAAGAGATTTGACGGCTCTATCGAAACACCTAATTTGAATATAGACGCGGACTAAAAAACTTTTTTTGTCTCTTTAGGAAGATTATTAAAAAGTATGGTATATTTTTTCTTTTACCGGCAGCTTTTCTTTAAAAATAATTAAATTTTAATATACACTACTCGTAACGTGAGTTAAAGAAATCGTTTGTTCAGAGTAATAAGATTGAAATTGGCTTGCAATAGATGTCTAAGTAGGTATCTAAACGAAGAGGTGTGGAGTTCTGACGCGAGCTAAATTAAACCATAGCGCTAACCACATTGAGTTGATATTTCTTGGAATTTCTTTTCTGAGTAAGACTTCTGTACGTAAGTACTAATAGTTATGCTGTGCTCGCGTTAACTCTCATACCATGCATTATTTTTTATACTTACTTATTTACAAATGGACGCGGTCTATTGTTTATTGTATAAGTACTTACTTCACTAGCGGACGTTGAGCTCGGACCTGTAACAAATGGAGACAGTTAAGAGGCTTTTTACATTGGGTTGGGTGTCTCGCTCGCACAATCAAACATTTTTAAAGATTAATCAAAAATGTGACTCATTTGAAGAAAAGTGTTTCATAAACTTTTTAATATATTATGTGTTAGATATAATTGTAGACATGTTTGTATATTGTGTAGACATTGACTACATCGAAAATTATTCTCGATACACACACACATAAACAATAAAAAAACATGTCTACAATATCTAACATATGATATATTAAAAAGTTTATGAAACACTTTTCTTCAAATGAGTCACAATTTTTAATAATATTTAAAAATGTTCTATTATGCGAGCGAGACAGCCAACCAAATGTGAAAAGCCTCTTAAAGTATGCTGAATGATATATTAAATACCATAAATAAAACGGCCAAGTGCGGGTCGGGCTCGCCCATTGAGATTTCCGTTACATAAACACTTTACAAACTCATATTTGCAGTCTAATTCTTATATACACAATTTAGAAATCTATGTGAATCGTTGTGTCAACCACTTTTCAAATAGTGTGCCTGCCTGGGGTGGGTCTGCCCAGAGCATTTAATATCATTAGAGAGAGCGCAAAGGTCAATCATTTGGTGATGCTCCGGAAGTCATTTGATTCGTACGGCTCCCCTCTACAGGGAGGCCAATCTTCTGACAAATAGACAATCTATTTATTTAAAGTTTATCTATATATGTATTTGTTATAAAATATAGTATCATTGAGTTAGTATCCCATAACAAAAGTCTCAAACTTACTTTGGGGCTAGCTCAATCAGTGTTATTTGTCCCTATATATTTATTTATTTATTTAATGTGGCTCTTGCTTATCACAAGGTTCTTTTGCTTTGAAGTGCGAATTTTTGGAGTCGGAACACGTGGGAGGCCATGTATTCGAGATCCAAAGACAAAAGCGTCTACTAACTATTTCGACTCCAAGAGTTCGCACTCAGTTTGCTAGACGTTTCCGGAACTATTCCTTCTCTTACATCTACAATATGTAACAAAAACCCTGTCCGATATTTGTAGGAGCAACACAGACTCAATAGAAACAACTTTTCCTACAGGAACAATGCATGAAAGTCGAAAAAAGAATCGATATTTTCATACAAATTGCCGGGCCGGCCGAACGAACACTTTTGTATTAAAATGTCGATTTTTTTCTCGAGTTTCAGATATATTATTATGATGAGATTGACTGAATCGATGTTCAAAATTAGTTTTTAAACTTAGGAGTCCCCTTACCCTAGACATAATGAGACTTTTCCAAACAGACGTAGTCTAGCTTTTATTTTGAAACGGCGTGTCAGATATTGGCAAAATGTAATTTTAAAGAAATTGCATATATGTATTAAGGCATAGGTAGATACAACTAGTTTTCACAGTCAAAATATGAATTTTAAAGAGAATACAGTGGCCATATCTTATTTGAACATCAGCATGGAAAACTTCTACACCTCATATTTTCTTTCAAGTTCACATTTGACTGTCGAAAACTAGTTTATGTCTAGATATATGCAATTTCTTTAAAATTACAAAATACTACCGAAATCTCACATATCATTTCAAAATAAAAGCTAGGCTACGTTTGTATGGAAAAGTCTAGAGTAAAGGGACTCAAATTTTCCCCGCCGCTCGTCCTAAACTGTAAAAGCGCTTAGTTTTGATGATCCTTCTGTCTGACTGCAAAACAGGCCTAATGCGGAAATAGTGTATTCGTTCTAAATACCAATTTGAATGTTGCTTACTTGAAAATTGACAAAAATGACATTGTACCGGAAGATCCCGGTATAGACTGATGAGATGATAATAAAAGTCACTGATAACTGAAATGAAACTATATTCTGTGAAACTTAATTTAACTACGTATGGATATTGATGAGATATGAAGTGAGTACGCGCGACGCTCTTGATGGCCGGCTAATTGCGAACAGCTTTAAATTACGTAAAAATGCTCATCGAACACACTTGGGCTGATGTAGCATTTTATTGTACGACTTGCTCGTACAGACATACAAACTTTCACCCTTTATATAAAGCATTGTGGGGTGATTTTCGAAAATTGCAAACTTTTCAATTTGTAACCAATGTTCTGAATGCCTATTTTTATGATTGTAGCTTGAAAATTGACGTGGTTCCATACAAACTTTTATCCCCACATTTTAAGGGATAGGAAGGAAAATTTACAGATTTCTTAACTTTATGTTGCCTGCGTACAAATCTTCGCCTTCATTAATTTAAGTTTTCCATGACTTCAGGAAGTACCCTATCAACTTTGCTGACGGTCAGTCAGTGAGTCAGTCTATCAGTAAGTGACGAAATCTGGGTATTTTTGATATTAATAAAATAATAGCTACACATTTGAAACATGACATATTTGATAAGAACTTTAGTGACGTCATATCCTGAGAATTTGGACTTTAAAGCATAATCAGACCGAATCTTTATAGGGTTACAAAAATACGACGAAACGCTTTGAGAAAAGGTAGGTAGTGCCCTGCGCTTTCGGCCTGAAACTTTTTCTAGTGTAAGGAATAACACTCCTATTTATCGTAAATAAATATCAGATTTTTCGGTCTAGTCAATTAATTATAAAAATAAAAATATGTTTAATCACAATCTCTTACACCCATAGACCAAGAATTTTTGTTACTCTAAATTTAAATCTATGCGTTTAACCACAGACCAAGATTTTTTTTTACTTCGTTTAACTGATTGGTGAACGAAATTGCAATTAAACATATTTTTATTTTTGTAATTATTAGACTGGACCGAAAAATCTTATATTTATTTACGATAAATAGAAATGTTAACACTAGAAAAAGGTATCTTTGTACATATACAATATGTAACAAAAACCCTGTCTGCTCCTTGTTGGAGCAACTCAGACCATCGATATGAACAACTTTTCAAATGGAACCAATGCATGAAACTCGAAAAAAATCAACATTTTCATACAAATTGCCGGGCCGGCCGAACACTTTTGTATGAAAATGTCATTTTTTTTTCGAGTTTCAAGCATTGGTCACATAGGAAGAGTTGTTCATATTGACGGTCTGAGTTGCTCCTACAAGGATCGGATAGGGTTTTTGTTACATATTGTATATGCCTAATATGCCCAATGCCTGGTGGATAGAACTTACAACTGACCCCCATAGCTCCTTTCCCCTGTACATTAGCTTCATAAATGTGAGATGCCTTAAGGAAGCTCGTAAAATCTGGCACCACTTGATAAGTAGTTGTGGTATACTTGGCAGCATTCGGCCGGTGTGTGACGTCAAGGTGTCTGACCGGCCAGGCGAGGAGTGGCAGCGTGGAGTTTGGTGTTGGGTTCGAGCTCCACACTGCCACTCCATCCCGGGGATGAGTGTGTGGGTTAGCCATTTCTCCAAGCAATAGGCTGTCACATTGAAAACAAATTTCAATGTTAAAATGAGCTAATAGTTAAAAGTATAGATAGGGATAGGTACATTAATTTTCCAAACCAACAAGTCCAGTGCTGCCCCCGTTTGAAATAAATCATTTGAAAGGACACGGAGATCATCTAAAATGTTGTCTCATTCGGCTCTAGACAGCCCTTCAAACTATTGTATGAACTATTGTTTACAGATAAGAGGCTTTTCACCTTTGGTTGGCTGTCTCGATCGCACAATCAAACATTTTTAAAGATTAATTATTAAAAAATGTGTCTCATTTGTAAAAAAGTGTTTTATTAACTTTCAATATAATTATATTGTGGATATTTTAGACATGTTTGTATATTGTATAGACATTGACTACATCGAAAATTAGGTCATCAAAATTTTTAATTTTTGGTGACTTAATTCTCGATACACACACACACATAAACAATAAAAAAAAACATGTCTTTAATATCTAAAATATAATTACCTATATTGAAAGTTAATGAAACACTTTTCTACAAATGAGTCACATCTATACTATAATAAAAAAGAAAAAAAAATGTCTGTCTGTTTGTACACGCTAATCTCCGGAAATACTGGACGGATTCGAATGAAACTTTTTTTGTTATATAGCTGTGAAGCCTGGGCAACATATAGGCTATAATTTGATTTTGGAAAATGGAACACATGATGCAGAACTATAATGGTCCAGCTAAACTATAAGAAATATTAAAATGCCGCCTTAGCAAAAGTTGTTAAGTCTGATGAGAACTTTTTGTTGAGTTATAATACAACTGGCCAAGCGCGAGTCGGACGCGCGCGAAGGGTTCCGTACCATAATCTTTGAAAAATAACGTTTGTAGTATGGGAGCCCCCGATAAATACTTATTTTATTCGATTTTCAGGGTTCCTTACCCAAATGGGTAGAAACGGGACCCTATTACTTAGACCTTCCGACTGTTTGTCTGTCTGTCTGTCACCAGGCTGTATCTCATGAACCATTATAGCTAGACAGTTGAAATTTTTATAGATGATGTTTTTTTGTTGCCGCTGAACAAAAACATACTAAATCTATCTATCTATACTATAATAAAAGAGTTAAAAAAAATGTGTCTGTACATTGAAAATTTTTCCAAAAAAAAGTTGTTTAGTCCAAAGAAAAACTTATAAGTTCAGTATTTGCGGACCTTCCGAGCAAAACACACCAGAAAAATTCTTGGTTACGTGAACGCGCCATACTGACAACAAAAAATTAAAAATCAACTTATGACGCAAATTATTGTTAATTTCTTGGATAGTTTTGTTGACGACGCAACCAATTATCCAGTTGAGTTTCGTAATTCACTTGCAGAAAATGGACTCTCGGCTCACAAAATAAGTCTTAATGTCGGAGGGCCAATAATGTGATGCGAAATTTGACTCCGCCGAAACTGTGTAACGGAACCCAACTTAGTGTCTCAGCACTGTATGCCGAAGTTCAGCGGCTGAATTTCAGCCAATGCATGCCTGCAATGTTATTTGCATTACTAGCAAAACATAATGCCAAACTTCCGATGCTTTTGCCTGAATCGGACCTGTACCCGTATCCGTACCCGTACCCGTACCCGTACCCTTACCCGTACCCGTACCCGTACCCGTACCCGTACCCGCACCCGCACCCGCACCCGCACCCGCACCCGCACCCGCACCCGCACCCGCACCCGCGCCCGCGCCCGCGCCCGCGCCCGCGCCCGCGCCCGCGCCCGCGCCCGCGCCCGCGCCCGCGCCCGCGCCCGCGCCCGCGCCCGCGCCCGCGCCCGCGCCCGCGCCCGCGCCCGCGCCCGCGCCCGCGCCCGCGCCCGCGCCCGCGCCCGCGCCCGCGCCCGCGCCCGCGCCCGCGCCCGCGCCCGCGCCCGCGCCCGCGCCCGCGCCCGCGCCCGCGCCCGCGCCCGCGCCCGCGCCCGCGCCCGCGCCCGCGCACCCGCGCCCGCACCCGCACCCGCACCCGCACCCGCACCCGCACCCGCACCCGCACCCGCACCCGCACCCGCACCCGCACCCGCACCCGCACCCGCACCCGCACCCGCACCCGCACCCGCACCCGCACCCGCACCCGTACCCGTACCCGTACCCGTACCCGTTCCCGTAGCCGTACCCGTACCCGTACCCGTTTTGCTCCCACTCCCGCTCCCGCTCCTGCTCCCGCTCCCTCTACCGCTTCTGCCACCGCCGCCGCTGCCGCCGCCGCTGCCGCCGACGCCACCGCCGCCGCTTCCGCCGCCGCCGCTTCCGCCGACGCTGCCGCCGCCGCTTACGCCGCCGTCGCCGCCGCTTCCGCTGACGCCGCCGCCGCCGCTTCCGCCGCCGTCGCCGCCACCGACGCCTCCGCCGTCGCCGCCGCCACCGACGCCTCCGCCGCCGCCGCCGCCGACGACGCCGCCGCCGCCGCTGCCGCCGCCGACACCGCCACCGACGCCTCACCCGCCGCCGCCGTCGCCGCTTCCGCTCCCGCCTCCGCTCCCGCCTCCGCTTTTGCTCCCGCTCCCGCTCCCTCTCCCGCTCCCGCCGCCACTACCGCCACCGCTCCCGCCGCTGTCGCCGCCGCCGCCGCTGCCGCCGCCGCCGCCGCTGCCGCCGCCGCCGCCACTGCCGCCGCTGCTGCCGCCGCTGCCGCCGCCGACGACGCCGCCGCCGCCGCCGCCGCCGCCGACTTCGCCACCGACGCCTCACCCGCCGCCGCCGCCGCCGCTTCCGCTCCCGCCTCCGCTCCCGCTTTCGCTCCCGCTCCCGCTCCCGCTACCGCTCCCGCTCCCTCTCCCGCTCCCGCCGCCACTACCGCCACCGCTCCCGCCGCCGTCGCAGCCGCCGCTCCCGCCGCCGTCGCAGCCGCCGCTGCCGCCGCCGCCGCCACTGCCGCCGCTGCCGCCGCCGCTGCCGCCGACGCCGCCGCCGCCGCTTCCGCCGCCGCCGCTTCCGCCGCCGCCGCCGCCGCCGCTGCCACCGTCGCCGAAGCCTTTGCCGCTGCTTCCGCTCTCGCTCGCGCTTACGCTCGCGCTTACGCTCCCGCTTCCGCTCGCGCTCGCGCTTACGCTCCCGCTCGCGCTTACGCTCCCGCTTCCGCTTTCGCTCCCGTTCCCTCTTCCACTTCCATTCCCTCTTCCGCTCCCGTTTCCGTTCGCCGCAGACGCGCCAAAGACGGAAGATTCTCATATCGGCACATCACTACTGTCCGGCGTTTCCACCGAACTTCAGCGGCTGAACTTCAGCTAATTTAATGTGTCATCCCCACCAAACTTTAAACACTGAACTTTAGCCGCTAAACTTCGGCATAGTCTGCTGAGACACTTAAAGTTTACTGTGAGTGGTGCCAGTGAAACTGTATTTATTCCGCGTATGCCACTCATCCCTAACAATTTTCCTTTTGAAAATACACAGTTCCATGTGTTTACTTGCTTTGATATGAAAATAAGTCACAGTTTTAGAGGCTTAAAGCTGCTGATGTGGATCTAAGGACTGGTTTTTCGCATGGCCAACTTAATGTGGCTTTCTCCAGGGTTAGTAATACTCCAGCTCTTTTCAAATTGGCTCCCAAAGGAAAGAATTAAAATAATATTGACTTTTAACTCCTAACACTGTAACAAGTACTTTCTTATCTCTCGCTTTCTCTCTCTTTCTCTCTCTCTCTCTCTCTCATTAGTTTTTTTTTATATTAATACGCCGGAGTCATAAAGTCCACGCGAACGAAGTCGCGGGCATCAGCTAGTTTTTTAATAATCTTTAAAAATGTTTAATTGTGCGAGCGAGACAGTCAACAAAAGCTGAAAAGCCTCTTAAAGTGAGAACGTGAAGCTCTTTTACAAGCGTTTATTTAGTTCCACCTGTCCCGCTGTCTGTCGGTCTGTCTGTCTGTCTGTAATCAAATCTTGCAAGTTCAATTTGACCCACTTCCCGGTTTCCGATTGAGCTGAAATGTTGCACGCATACGTATATCGCGTGACAATGTAATATTATGATAACATGGAGCTGATCTGATGATGGGCTGGAAGGTGGCCATAGCAACTCTGTAATGAAACGACGCAACCCCATCGAGTTTGGGCTTGTTTGATTCGTCTTGAGGAGCACTTTAGATATAAGCTTGTTTTAAAAAATATATTTTTTTATTAATTACTTGTTTTAGCATTTTTTTTTAACAAACACTTTTGAGAAAATTGCTAAGAAAAGCTTCACATTAAACTGTAAACTGTAGTTCATCAAAAAGTTATCTAAATTTTTAATGAAATCTCCGTTTCCTTTCAAATAATTTAATTCAAATCCCCATAAGTACTTACGTTTGAAAACAATAACTTTTAGTACTTCTCTCTTGTATTCATGTGAATAACCAGCAAGGAAGCGGAAATCATTTGCCAAGCAAACTAACTTCACACCCTCGAAGCTGTCGTATGTAAGAGTCATTTCTTCATGCATATAGTAGCTCCACGAGTTATTTCCATCTATCACAGTGTTGTTAGCTGAAATAACAAAATAAACTTAAGTCAAAGATAATATAATTAATTACTAACATAACAGATACCCAGAGGCGGCGTAAGGCGTGGGCGGTTTGGGCGACCGCTCACGGCCTCGCGGTGCAAAAGGCCTCGCGCCTCACAGCCGAAAATAAATGTGAAAAAGTATGGAAAATCCAAAAGTACGCGCACGCCACAAGAGTTTTCTTATTTCCACTCTTTGGCGCACGAAATGAATGAGAATGAAGCAGCTTTGGCAGTTTTATCTATTGAAGTAGATATAGCATATAAGAAACGAACCAAATCAGTAAAATCAAAAGTAGAAAATTACTGTTCCTGTAACTTTCTTTTCATTTAATGTTCCAAAGGAGTATAGTAAAAATTTAGGTTTGTTGGAACTTTTTAATTTTATATTCCCTTCTTGCACCATCATAGGGCCTCGCGAAATGTACCTTGCCCACATTAAGTTTAGGTCTTGCGCCGCCACTGCAGATACCCAACGCCATAGAAACTATTGAAGAGCCCGAGAGTAGGCTAAACTGGAGTTGCCGGTAGGCACACAGAGATGGCAGCACACACGACTAACAAAACAGTGACAAGGAAAGAGTTGAATATACTTTTAAAATATTTATTGCATTTCATATGTCATGTCGACATCATCGTCAGAATAAAGATCGACATCGCTCGGATCGGATGCTGGAGCAGCTTTGTGGGAAATAGATGAGCTTTGAAAACATGTCTATATAGATAGTAATGTTAACTTTAATGTTGAGGCTCCATGCCACGACATCCTCTGAATCAGCGGCGAATTATATGATACAGTTTCAAATCATATTAATACGACAAATTAATTTGTTTTTAATAATGAAACAAAGCTGAATGAATAAGTGCCTAAGCCGCCTTAATTTTTTTAATGCTGTCTGACATTCAGCGTCTGGGACACAAGCACATGAGAGTATCTTTATAAAGTTTTAAAATATTTAACCACACACTATTTTCTTTGCTGTTCATATTTAATTAAGTAGCGTAGGTAAGCAACGAAAGTCCAAAACAAAGACAAGGTACATAGAGAACCGTATCAATCATAACGTGTTGCTGTTCCAACGCTGCGCGCGCGACTGAGGCAAATTGCATCCAATATGCCAACCGCGTTACACACGTTGCGACACGGACACAACTTGCTGTACAGCAGTGGTTGGATACAGCCGATACGCAATTTGCTGGTACACGCTCACAACACGTCTACTCATTATAGTCTGCAGCACAGTACTAGATTGTTACTGCAGATTGTATTCAAAGTTGTGTCGTGAGTAAGCATTACTCTTACAAAGAAATTTAAAGAAATATCATCTCAATGTGGTCAGTGATATGGTTTAATTTAGCTCGCGTCTGAACTCAGTACCTTTTAGTTTAGATACCTAAAAACCCATTGCAAGCCAATTTCATTGTTATTACTCTGGGCAAACAATTCATTTAACTCAATTTCCCACTTTGGAGTGGTCGTCGCCCGCATAATAATAATATAGGTATATTTTAGATACCTAAACGGGTTACACAGGCTTGCCAGAAGTAATTTTTGATGATTTAAGTGGGAAAACCGAGCTAAAATTTTTGAAAGAAGATTAATACAACATCTCATCAGATTTACTGCAATTGGCATGTGGTCACAGAGCTGAAGCTATCGAAATACGCAGAGATGCTATCTTAAATATAGTTTGAGATCCTTTAGTTAAAGCAGGTTAGTTAGCAGTTTTTTACAACCAGTGGCAACAAGTGAGAGCTTCACAGCTCTTACTAAACATAATTCTAGGGTATTAAATCCCTTTCCATTAGAAACCTTCTTTAGTTTATCCCGATATAAAAAATCCCCATTTGTAACTCTTGACTCAAACGAAATGACAGAAATAGTACAGTACAGACTACCACAAAGCCGTCTACACCACACCACAGAAGAAATGAAGTGATGGATAGAAAACTTATCATCTTCCAATGCCTCTGCACCCTCGTCCATCAACAATGTTTCTCACGACAAATGCATCAAAAGTATCGTGGGTTGCAAAATTGAACAATCTGTTCATGTCAGGACAGTGGTGCGAAGAGGAAGAGGGGTTGCACGGCAACCAAATAAGTTCCTTGCGATCTTACGTGCACTTCAAAGTTAAGCTCACTTGATTAAGAACAGTTCAGGTGTTATTCAGTGCGAGAACCAAACAGCCGTACGTATCTAACCTCAAAAGGAAGGGGGCTTAAAATCTAATAGAAATAATTTTTCAAATTCTACTTTTAGTAGACAAATTTTAGGTAGCGATCATGATCCACTGAACCTGTGCTTTCAATACGTTCCACTTCGTGATTAGCTTCAATCAAACTGACACCAACATCTTTATTACCGCAATTAAGATCCTGATATACTGATTGATTAACACCTGCAGCATTTTATTTTTCAAGAGAATTATAATCTGATTTTGCTAGTAATATAAAATTTTCATTGATTTTTACTTGGACTTTTTCTTCTCATTTCTTACCCACAGCATCAATAATTTCTTCTGATTCATATTCTTTTGCAATATCAATAGTTTCATTAACTCATCATTTGCATCTGAATAACTTTCTTTGCTTTTGCTATCTGTATTCGAATCATCCGATATTTTAGATTCCTCTAAAATACCACGCGAACATGCCAGGCATGTTCAACAGTCATTCAGATCGTCTATCAAGGCACCGTCAACCTCCAGAATGGCATCTTCTACCTGAAAGTGTAGAAAAGTAGTGCCCAATCGGGCGTGCTAAGATAGATTTTTCTGCATTCAACAGCGCAACAGAGCCCACGCGGTGAGCAGTTATGCGAACTTCGATCAATCGGACAAGCGATATTTTACAATGCATTCAGCACCCAGTGGCATTATCTCCTAACGTGCGTCTTCCTACCGCCATTCCTGATGCCCAAAATATTAGCTCACCAAAACATAAACCACCCTACTTAATGGCATTCTCTCCTCTGGTTTTGGATTGACTGGAAGAGATCTCTTAAAAGGATAAGTCCGCTTTTGTATTGTTTTATTTGTGTATTTTTGTTTTGTCCTTTTTGTACAATAAACAATTTACACACATACAAATGGTCGGGAATATTTCTGATAGTAGCCCACCGTTGGGAAAGATTATTCTGGCGAGCAGATCATACAGCACGATCCCTGGAAGCCTGTTCACTGTGAGGAACTTCCACCGATACTTAGTAGACATGACAACAGGTCTTCCTCCCTTCAAAGTTCAGGAGATAACATTGGAAGTTGGAAATGTGGGGCGGTGGTCTAACGTTCCGGCTAATGGCCACCTAATATTGCCAAACAATCTAGTACTTCCCTTGTAGGCCACGCGGGACTCGTGGATCTACTAACTGCCGGGCGTGAAGAATGCACTAGCACGACGCTCGCCGGTACCTTCAGCTGGAACGTGGGACCTCTAACGGGATTTAAATACAAATCCAAATAACTTAAATTAATGGTGTTCCACCACGCAGCAGCCAATACTAGGCTGAGTTACAGTTACAGCCAATAAGTAAAATTATAAATTAAAAGGTATCGAAAATGCAGGCTCAACCTAAGCTCAATGACCAGACGTGTCTGTCTCAATACAAGATCAGTGGCACCAGTCAAACAGGTTTTGCGTGACAAGAAATATTTAGGGATCCGTGTATTTTAGTTTTAGTGATTAGAAGGTCAAAGTTTATTACTCAAAAATTCTTAGCTCCCGTTAACCTTAAGGACTTATGAGGTTGCCTGGACACGATGGATTCGTTGGACTCTGATAAATAATAATGATCCCTCAGATTAAATATCGTCGTTGATCCTAGTAATTCTTCCCGTAGTGATTTGGCACAATTACTCGTGGACCTATATTTACTTCAAGAGGGATCAAAAACTGATTTAAGTTTGCTAATATTGCAGGTACTCCAGGAAGCGTGCGTTCGGCTGTGGCTTCTAAAAACTAGATAAAAAATTACCCCTTAGATGACAGTTTAGCACGTGATAATTGGAGATCCGAGAATACATTTAAAAATATTACAGGCATGACGTAATGATTTACAATCATTCGCCACATCTGGCACATTTGTTAAATCCAGATGATCAAATACCTTACATCCATATTTAATACGTGAAAACCGGAGAGTTACCAATTTATGTATACGGAAAATTTATACAGAGTATTTATACAGTACAGTATAATACATCAACAAATTTGACGACCTCCGTGGCGTAGTGGTCACCATGCTAGTCCGCCACCCAGAGGTCCTGGATTCGATCCCCGGCCAGGGCAAGTTGGAAAATGACCGTTTTCAAATTGTCCTGGGTCTTGGATGTTAATCTATATATATACATATGTGTTTGTTGTAAAACATAGTATCGTTGAGTTAGTATCCTATAACACAAGTCTTGAACTTACTTTGGGGCTAGCTCAATCAGTGTGATTTGTCCCTATATATTTATATATTTATTTATCAAATAAATGTTGTACAAAGGCACTATTTATCTCAAAAGAGATCTCTTCCAGTAGGCCTGTGAGAGAAGATGTTTAAGTAAGAAAATCATACATTGATTTAACTGATCGTGAACTTAATATAATTATTTCGATTCTTTATATCAAGTATTAAATAATAACCTGGTCAAAAATTTTGTCATGTTATTCACATTCGCATTCTATTATAATTCATCCATATAGCATCGTCGCGATAACACACAGCTCTCAATTATATAGCAGAAATAAAACGCATAGGTATTAAAATACTTACCTTATTTGAAGCTTACATTTTAACTTTGCCTAGTGCATTTTGAGCAGCAAACTTTGCGTAGAGGGCGCCACTAGTGGAAGTACTGATAGACGGGGTAAAAAGAGGGGAAACTGGTTACAGCTGATTGGAAACGAAAGTGCCTATCTCAAAAATAAGCTTTGAATAAGGTAAGTAGGTATTTTAAGTTATTTCAGGTAAAACGCTGCTATTCTAATACATAGGGCGCACTATAAGTTTCCGGAACTGGCCACTTACATAAACAATATTTAAAAATTTGTTGCAACATTTGAAAATAGAACTCTTTGGCTGTAGAATGCAGTTTGTTTCATCTGACTGTCTTTTGTTTTTACCTTGTGGCGCCATTTAAAAAATTGTGTGTCTGCATCAACATGGATTTAACTCGGGAAAATTTTCGTAGTATGATTTTCTACGATTTTAAGTGTAATTTGACAGCTCAACAGAGCATCGCTCGGCTTGAAACAGCTTTTGGCAATGAAGCACCATGCAAGACAACTGTTTATAGCTGGTTTGCAGAATTCAAGCGTGGTCGTATCAATCTCAGTGACGAATCTCGCGATGGTCGGCCGTCCACCGCTGTGACCAACAAAAACATCGATGCTGTGCGCCGTATGATTGAAACAGACAGGCATGTGACCTACCATGAAATTCGCGCATCCTTAGAAATAGGCATGAGTCAAATACAATTAATCCTACACAAACATTTGGGTGTGAGAAAGCTGTGCTCGCGGTGGATCCCACACAACTTGACCGAGGCTCAAAAAACGGACCGCGTCACTTGGTGCAGTGCCATGCTTACCAGATTCAACGAAGGTGCGTCAAATTTGGTGTGAGACATAGTAACAGGTGACGAAACATGGATTTATTGCTACGATCCCAAAACAAAGCAGCAATCGAGCGTATGGGTCTTTCAAGATGAGCCGAAACCAACCAAAGTGGCGCGCGTGAAAAGTGCATCTAAGCGGATGATTGCTTCTTTTTTTAATAAAACTGGACACGTGGCTACTGTTGCTTTAGAGAATCGTCGTACAGCGAATAGTGACTGGTACACGACCATTTTTTTGCCGGAAGTTATTGACGAACTCCGTAAAAATAACCGTAAACGCCGTATCATCCTGCACCACGACAATGCTAGTTCTCACACGGCCAGACAGACAAACGACTTTTTGAAGGCGAAAAATGTAGAACTCATGTGTCATCCTGCATACAGTCCCGACCTGGCACCTTGTGACTTTTTTCTGTTCCCAAAAATTAAGAACCAATTACGCGGTCAACGATTTTCATCACCAGAAGAGGCTGTCGAGGAGTATGAAAAACACGTTTCAGAGGTCACCACAGAGGAGTGGCACAAAATTTTTCAAAACTGGTTTCATCGAATGAAAAAGTGCATAAACGCCAAGGGAGATTATTTTGAAAAACAATAAATTAATTTTGTACCTTTAATAGTATTTTTTCATATTCATTCCGGAAACTTATAGTGCGCCCCACGTATCAGTCTTTTATAGAACGCAGACTTCTTTAACCCTTTTACCGCGAGACTTTATATCAGTTGTCCTGCCCCCAGCGCGAGGGGTAGTAAATTAAAAATATGTACCTACAACCAAAAAGGGATGTGGATACTTAAGTTATGTGCAATACGAGCAGTTTTTTGTCGGAAATATCCGTCACTCGCGGAATGAGCACGATTCTCTTTGTCGGACAAATCCGACGTTCGCAGTGAATGGGTTAAGCTATTATGCACCCAAATGAAATCGACAGTGGCGAAAAAGAAAGTGACATAGTGGAGTTTCGGCCAGTTTGGGGGTCGTTGGCACATAATTTTTTAAAGTATTTTGGGATCATTGTTTTTTAAACTGTAAAAACCGTGTGTGTTAAGCCGGGTCCGCTGCCACCGTTTTCTAACTTAACATTGCTAGAAAACATGAAATTTCATCAATTTGAATGAACATTATGGGCGCTTTGTTCATTCAAATGAATGAAATTTCATGTTCATCATATTGCGGGAGATCATCTTGTTTTGGGCGGGTAATGGTTCAAACTTAATAGTAAAGCTAGACCACGTTTTATAAAAAGACGGATACTACTCTATTTGATAAAATGAAATGACGAATAGAAAACAAAACAGTTTATGCGCTATCTGACAGGAAGCGGTGAGCAATTCGCTTTCACAGCGTCCCGCTCGCGGCCTCGCACGGTTTGTATTACTCATACGTAGAAACCCTCCTCTTGAATCATGTTATCATTTAAACTAGTACCGTTTTATTAAAAAACCCAGACTAACTTTGTTACTATGTTTAAACCATTATCCGACTAAATCAAGTTGACATCTAATTATACCACACTATTCATTTTGGGCGGATAATGGTTTAAACCTAGTAATAAAGTTAGTCCTGTTTTTATAATAAGACGGGTAGTATTTTTCCGCGAACAGACCTCGTGATTATTATTTCAAAGAGTTTCTCTGAACCAAGTTTAATGTCCATTTTAATATTCATTTAAAATAACCATAGCGTGACTCAGAGAAATTACTTTCGTATCAGCGACATCTCGTGTCATATTTGTAGAATTATAATTGACTAACTTTCGCTCGAGAATTCGTCCGCGTAGAAGTCAAACTATCTATATATATAAAAGCGAAAATCACTCACTCACTCACTCATCACGAAATCTCGAAAAATGCTTAGCCAATGAAGATGAAATTCTGGCAGGAAGGTAGATTGTGACTAGGAGACGTCCGAAAGAATTTTTGGAAATTCTATCCCGAAGGTTTCCAGTTTGTATGAAACTTCGTAATTTTTAAAGTGAGACACATAAAATTTTTAATTTGTTATAGTAGTTAGTAGAAAATAATAATGCAATTTAGATTTTGAAAATTACACCCCTATATATTTGAAGCGAGACACATGACATTTTTGAATTTTGAAAATTGGAGCGTTAGCGGGAGCGGCGGCGGGAGCGGCGGCGGGAGCTGCGGCGGGAGCGGGAGCGGGAGCGGCGGCAGGAGCGGGAGCGGGAGAGACTTCTACGCGGACAAAGTCGCGGGTTAAAGCTAGTTTTATATCACAAAAATCATAAAATACTGCCGAAATCTCACATGTCATTTCAAAATAAAAGCTAGACTACGTTTGTATGGAAAAAGGTATAGGGGAAGGGGATTCGTAAGTTTCGTCCAGATGTGATGATTAGTTTAAAAGTTATAAGGCAATATTTATTTCCACCAAAATGCGTATATCTCAAAACCAGCTGAATCGATTTTGATGTCCAACGAACTTAAAAATTCTATAAATACTTGCTACTTTTATTCTGTCATCAAAATTAGTTCAACGGTTCGAAGGCATATACATAAATAAATATATGGACAAATTACACTGATTAAGCTAGCCCCAACGTAAGTCCGCGACTTGTACGTTATGGGATACTAACTCAACGATACTATACATATATAGATAAACATCCAAGACCCAGGACATTTTGAAAAAGGCCATTTTCCAACTTGCCTTGACCGGGGATCGAACCCGGGACTTCTGGGTGGCGGACTAGCATGGTGACCACTGGAGGTCGTCAAGATTATATACAAACAATGCTTTTTCATCTCATCTGTCAATGTCTATTTGATTTTAGCGGAAAATGGTGTAAATGTTTATAATAAGAAAAAAGTAAAAACATGGATTTATTACATAAATAAAATTAAAGTTAAAATACAAACCATCAAGTTTAATCCAAGCAAGTCGATCTAGCATGCTAGAGTATCGAACCCTGCAGTCAAACTTATACGTTTCGTTCTCTTGTATGACGTGCGTGGAGACGACGGCCGGATCGTACTCATCTGAAACAGAATGTCAAAAATAAAACGACGGGTTGCACTCCGGGAGTGCCTGCAGAAGTGAAAACTTGAATATTAACGTTGTGCATTTTTGATATTTTGGAATGGTTAGGGAGTAATTTTGCACGAATTGCTTTAATTATCAGTATAAAAGTATTATCATTTAAGTAGTAGAATACAATCTTTATTTATTGCGCTATCGTACAAAAACATGACAATTTATATGACATTAAAAAGTCCATGGATGCGCGTGGCACGCTGTAACATAAACACACACGAACATTCGCGCAAGCGCCCTGCGTCGCCTAAACGAAACAGTAGCAGGCATACATTTACGCCGCGCCGTAGAAAGAGAGGGGGATACTTCCTCTCCTACACCGCGCCGGCTACTCTCCATCCGTCTTACGAATTTTCGATCAGTGTCCTGACGCGGTCACGTGCCCTGACGCGAGTTTATAATTTTTTACCCATTACAAAAAAAGTGTACAACGCCGCTAAAGAAGTTTTCACTTCAAAAAGGTTCTATGCAACGATTACAAAAATATATACAACGCACTTACCTTTAAATGTTATAAATAATAATATACTCTTCAACACACTTGCTCTTAAAGTGTATCTAATTTTGTCGGTTTTGGATATATAAAGCAGCTCATAAAACACGTGTGTGTTATAAACGCAAATAGTAAAGTTATATTCTGTAAACTGCATAATTTGCTAAAACACTTTTTTTTTATTTCGAATTGGCCCGCACGCCGCCGCGCAGAGAGCTGACTTTAATAAGTAAAACGAAGGGAAAGCAACAGGGCGTTTCAATGGTCGAGGTTATTTAAAATCAAAAAATTCAGTTTATTAGGTATTTCTCCTCGCAAGTGTGTTGAAAAACATATGCGTATATTGGTTTAGCACACTCAGCTTTAACGCCTCGCCTACGGCTCGGGCTGAAATTCCGCCACGTGTGTTATAACCACCATAACGCACTTCATCGTAATGTACTATTACTTACTTGGGTAACCTTGCTCATCCGAACGTGTTCCCTGTTGTATAAGTAAATTTTTTCAGATGAACTTTTTCCACACAGTGGGATTAAAAAAATATACTTATAAGTATTATTTTTTGGATGATTTCAAATCGCACACCTACCTATACTTTTCACAAAGGGACAGAACTTTAGTTCCCGCACTGACAGCTTTTGTATTTTATAAGGTACATCTCTTCCATTAACTTCTCCCAAACACGTCACTTCGGCGCCGTCATCAAAAGACTGAGCATTCATTATATAGTTGATAGAAGTGAACGAAGTCATAAATATTTCTGAAATAAATAAGGCTATATAGCAGTTTCATCCTCGTCAGGTCTTTTTTTTTACAATATATTGGTTTAGGCATTTGTCCTCAATCTCACCTGATGGTAAGCGACGATGAAGACTAGGATGTAGCATGCCTATCCAAAAGATACCCATTCAATCTACTTTTGAATGTCCCGGGGCTGTACTTCTCTGGGAATATAGATGCAGGCAGTTCATTCCACACCTTAGCTACTCGAACCAAAAAGGAATTGTCGAGTTTAGTTCGAGACTAGGAAGACCGTATCTGAACCACCCAAACCATACTTGGCCAGAGCAGCCAGAGCATGTTGCCTACTCCCCACGGCGCTGGTTAGCTTCTCAATACAATTAACTTGAATGGAATTGGCACAGAGTACTATATACTAGCGTAAGTATTGGAATGGAAACAATCGGTCCAGGCGTCTTTGAATTGGTGAACATACATAAAAAAAAGGATCGCGACGAATTGATATAACCTCCTCCTTTTTTGGAAGTCGGTTAAAAAGAATGGCATCGAAATCCGATCAGCCGTTCGAGAGCAACGATGCCACAGACAGACACATAGACAGATAGACAGACAGACGTTAACGTCAAACTTATAACACAACCCCTTTTTTGTCGTCGGAGGTTAAAAAAGCAAAACAAGAGATCAATCTATAGTTTAGCTTGTATTTCCTATGTGGCCTGGTATTGTTTTTCGAAGTTTCGACTCCGTGGAAATATTTAACTGTCAAAATTTTGAAAAACACTTTTTTTATAATAAAATTATTTTACGGCTCTGGATACTAGTCCTTTTGAGCCTTTATTTTTTGACTTCTTTATTCCTAACCCTAACTATACAATCAAAGGTTAGTGTAAGTCCTTTGATTGCTTCAAGGGAGCTTCTGGCGACAAATCTATACGAACCCACTGCTTTTCGTAGCTGATTGAGTGGCGGACGGCGCCTAAACACGCCCACCACAGTCCGCAAATAAATATCACTACAACCGCACTATGAGTGTCCACTTTAAACATTTTACATATTGTCCATGAGCATGAGCATTTATAACACTAAACTACACCAATTTCATTTATAAAGTCCACTAGAATCAATTTGCAAAACAATTTAAAGCAAACTCCAACTGAACCCCGTGACTTCCCGCCAAAAAATTTTTAGAAGGACACTCTGCTACGACAGCCACGGGAAGACTTGGAGTATTCTACTCATCCGGATACTACTATACAATACGGCCGTCCTCACCGTGGTTATTGATGGTAATCCTTGCTTTATCAACTCGATCTCTTGAGCAAGTAACTTCGTATTCCTCACCGATGAACTTGTCGACGGTGGTAACAGTGACACAGGATCCTGGCAAAAGAGGAAAGGCTCTCATTTATGGATGGTATGAATGTGAAATTTTCATACCATCCTTAAATTAGAGCCTCTTATATGTATCCGTTGATTTCGGTTACGGGTATAAGATTTAAGATAAGAAAAGATAAAATTTATTTATTGCACCAAGTAAATATGGCAATAATCAAAAGTACATCTATCTAAATATATATAACTCAAAGGTGACTGACTGACTGACATAGTGTTCTATCAAAGCACAGCCCAAACCACTGGACGGATCGGGCTGAAATTTGGCATGCAGGTAGATGTTATGATGTAGGCATCCGCTAAGAAAGGATTTTGATCAATTCTACCCCCAAGGGAATAAAATAGGGGATGAAAGTTTGTATGAAACTGTCAATTTTAAACCGATCGGGCTGAGACTTTGCATGCATAAAGCTACTATGACGTAGGCATCCCCCAAGAAAGGATTTTGATCAATTACACCCCTACATGAGCGAAGCCGCGGGCAAAAGCTAGTTTGAAATAAAATATTTCAAATGTAGGTACATTCGAATGACGACCTCCGTGGCGTAGTGGTCACCATGCTAGTCCGCCACCCAGAGGTCCTGGGTTCGATCCCCGGTCAGGACAAGTCGGAAAATGGCCTTCTTCAAATTGTCCTGGGTCTTGGATGTTTATCTATATATGTATTTGTTATAAAATATAGTATCTTTGAGTTAGTACCTATCCCATAACACAAGTCTCGAACTTAATCAGTAGAAAGTAGCTAGCTTAATCAGTGTTATTTGTCCGTATATATTAATTTATTTTTACTGTCATATTTACTTGGTGAAATAAAGAAATTTTATTACTACTATATAGTAGACACAAAGACTCAAGCGATTTCTTCCAGCCAACCTTTGGATAAGAAGACTATAAAATATGTGGGGGAGTTGGTGCATTTAGAGTACTACAGTGTAGAAGAATATCTTATATACTATCTTACTATAATATTATAAACGAGAAAGTTTGTATATATGGATGGATGTTTGTTACTCTTTCACGCAAAAACGGCTGTACGGTTTGGAATGAAATTTGACATGTAGATAGCTTATTACCTGGATTAACACATAGGATACTTTTTATCCCGGGAAAATGTGGGGTTCCCGAGGGATTATCAAAAATGTTCCACGCGGGCAACGCCGCGGGCTTCAGCTAGTAATACAATAAAATATAGGAGTACATACTATACATATAAACGAACAATAAAGTACTATGACGTAGGTTTTCAAATGTCTAGTAGCGAACACCGCCGCGCTACCGGTCGGGTAAGAGACATTCCACAAGCCTGTTGATATCGGCCAGAAAGCACACAAGCTTTTGTAGTTACAATTTGCACTCCAAACCGACCGAAATTTCGACCGGACCGAGCGATAAAAGGTAGTTGGAGCAGGAAAATATGATTATTTGCGTAATTTAATCATTGATATCGCAATTACCATATGGGTTGCTGGAACCTGCGCAAGTAGATATATTATATACCTACTTTTTTCCTGAAATTACGTAATTTTAAAGGCGTTTAACAATATTTTTATAACATACAATAATAATTGGCCTAGTGCGTGTCGGACCACACAGGTACTAATTGCCAACTTTGAGTTCATGCCACTAAAAACGTCTAAAAACTAATTTTCTGTTGAATTTGTATGAAAGTTTCCTTTTCCGGGTACATTTTATAAGTTGATTGCCTATAACATTTTAATTTGTGAACCCTACTTAGCTCTTATAGTTTTCCTTTAAAGTTTGTTATAATATATAGGATAGCTGTGTTTTTTTTCACTTGTCCATTATGTAACCGTTTAGCAGATAGACACTTGACTATAACAAAAATGTTCACTTTAAAACCAAATCTTTCAAAAACGGATCCCAATAGAAAAACGGTGTTCACAAGCTTGTAATATTTTTGAAAGACCTATTCAACGATACCCCACATGATTGGTTAGTCGAGAAAAAAAAAAACCTTTTCACTTTACTTGTATGGGAGTTACCCAAAATTTTTTTTTCATTATTTTATTTTACCACTTTTTTCGCATAATTAATACACATATCCATGCCAAATTACAGCTTTCTAGTACTTATAGTCGCTGAGCAAAACCGCGGACGGACAGACAGACAGACATGGCGAAACTTGGGTTCCTTGTTTAAAAAAGGAAAATAGGTTCATGACAACAATACTTAAGAAACACAGTTAGGTACTTTCCTGGAAAACTATTTGGTACCTACTGTACTGTTAAGAATTTTTTTTTAAGAATTATTTAACGGCTCTGGATACTAGTCCTTTAGAGTCTATCTTTGTTTTATCACTTCTTTATTCTTAACCCTAACCCTAACTATGCAATCAAAGGTTGTTATAGGTCTTTTGATTGCTTCCCCCCCAATGGGTTCCCGGTTTGTCGTACCGGGGGGGCTCAGTACCCGTGGTAGCCTCGAGCCACGGGGAAGCTAAGAGGAACCCGCGAGGGGGCGCTCCTGCTGTCGTCAACCAGCAGTGAGCGCCCACATTGGGGCGGCGGGGGAGTGGGAAGATCTCCCCCCACCCGGGGAAGGGCGCTCCCGCGGGCTCGGCTTCGGCCTTGAGCCTGTAGGGATGCGCCCAATGGGGCGGCGGGGGAGTGGGAAGTTCTCCTCCCACCCGGGGTGGGGCCGCCGGGAGGGGAATGTTTCATTGCCCTCCCGGCGCTTCAGGCGGGGCCACACCGCCGTGGCTGTGGTTGGAGATCGGTCGCGGAGGAGGAGGAGTGTCGGTGTTACGTTGCCGCTCTCCCTATCCTCCGCGACCGAGCGGTGCCGCACCGCGTTTGCGGCGAGAGGTAAGCGGCGGAGCCTTTCATCTTCTCCGCCGCTGGGAGCCGGTTTATCTGGCTCCCATGGGTCCACAGGCGGTGGACTGCGTGGGAGTTTGCCGTCTCTCAATTGAGCCGAGGAGGTATGGCGCGTCCGTGATTTCCGGACGCGCCGACTTGGTGAGTGGGGGGGCGCTGTGACGCCCCCGAGGAGGGGCCGCTTTGGCGGCCAGCCGCGCAAGGGTTCGCGGATGTATTTTCGTTCCCGTGTCCCCGGCAAAAGCGGTTGAGATGGAACTCCGGAGGTTTTTTAGTGGGTAGGCACGTCGATCTGGCGTGGAGTCCCACATAACCCAACAGCCTCCCCCGCAGGCTGACGGGTATCCGTAACAGGGATCTTTCCTCCGTAAAAAAAAAAAGGTCTTTTGATTGCTTCAAGGGAGCTTCTGGCGACAAATCTATACGAGTTCACTGGTTTTCATAGCCGATTGAGTGGCGGACGGCGCCTTAAGACGCCCACCACAGTCCGCAAATAAATATCACTACAGCCGCACTATGAGTGTCCACTTACCACACCGATTTCATGTTATAAAGTTCACTAAAATCAATTTGCAAAACAATTTAAAGCAAACTCCAACTGAACTACTTGACTTCCCGCCAAAAACGCCAAGAAAATTAAACTTCACAAAATAATGTGACTTGTTATAATCATATCCTCAATATAACACCGCTATTTGACCCCAAAACGAGGATGTCATTAGTCTATAATATTAAATAAATAAATAAATATGTATACAATATGTTTATGTTTATTTATTAATAAGTTTGCCTGTAAGTGTTGTACGTTGTTCCACCCTACTAAATGTCATTCTTTCCTCTGGTTTTAGGTTGACGGGAAGAGATCCCTTCAGGCGGCCCTTCCCGGCCGCTCTGTTGTCAACGTGAGCATAGTTTTAAAAGCTTGTTGTGTCATCCACGGCAATGGTAGAAAAAGAGGCAAACCAAAAAGAGAGACATAGCGCCAAAGGGCACAGTTTGCATTTTATTGAATGAAATTAGTATTATTATTAACTATCCATTAAACGAATAATACTATTCATAGGGTGCGGAAATTTCATAAAACTTGTTCCAGGAAATACGTGTTTTTCAATACGCCTTACAAGTGTGTGAAATAAATGTTTCTTATTTGAATATTTCATTACATTTGCGAGGTTTCTATCGAAATATCTTTTTTACTTTTACAATTTATAAAGGGTCGAAATTCAGGTAAAATTTGTGAAAAAAGCTGATTTTTGGAGGCGTATACCGAATTTGTTATTTTAAATTTTAATTTATTCGATAGAAACCTAGAACTAGCACACAAGATATCTGTTGGTTCAAAAGTTTTAAGAAAGATCAGTTACAACGCCATAATCACGTACGAGCATTTGTATGAAAAGTAAGACGGGAAGGCTGCTCTTAAACGGATAAGCCCGCCTTTGTATTTGTGTTGTGTCCTTTTTGCACAATAAATTATTTACATAACATAACATTTCTTTCAAAATTTTACACTCAACTCACCCGCGGAGCAGCACAGAAGAGCGAGCGCCGCGCTCGCAGCGCAGCGCATGTTGTAAGTGTAATTTTAATTTGGTAAAAGCAATACTGCAGTATACTTTAATTTTACATTAAAATAAGCTTTTTCGAGCTTGAGAGCGCGCACGGTAATGGGGCGGCTGGGAGCCAGCTCATTGTTTATATCTTTACCCTTATCAGCGACCCGGGCGGCGCGGCGGCATTCGTAGCTTCTGCCGGCCCACTGTTGGGCGAGTTCGTTCCGCAAGAAAAGAAAAGTATGTTGAATGTACGAGCTTCGAAAAGAAAGCTTTTCGACAAAAACTCGAAAAATCATGGCATTAGGCATGGCATTACTCGCCGAAACACAATTTAGAACAAGGGTAAATTCATGCATACGAAAATTTTCGCGAAATTTTTGGGATCCTCTCATTTCCCATAAGTATATTAGTCATAATATGGTTTGTCATAAGGACTTTGTCATAATGTTTATTGTAATAATGGTTCTGTCTGTTGTCATAATCATAGTTTATAATTCTGATTTTATTCATAAAATGGTTTCTCATAATAGCTTTCTTATTGTATTTTGTTCATAATATTCATGCAGACATTTACATCTTATTCTTCCTTCCCTTAATTCACGAGAGTGGGTTGGGGATAGGAAAGGAAACAACAATCCTATTGAATGGTGCCTTTATTTACAATTCAAGCAGTACTCACAATTGACAGCGTCAGTCCTCTTTGCACTCCAAATGTCACTTCACTGTCAGGTCCGCGGAAACGTCACAGCACTGACACGCACGCGGCAACGTCACTGCACTGACACGCACGGAAACGTCACTGCAGTGTCACACGCGCGTAAACGTCACTGCACTGTCACACGCGCGGACTTCACTGCACTGAACACTTCACTTTTACTCACTACTTCACTTTACTCACTACTATTATTTTCTTTTCTTTTTTCTTCCTTCTTCTTCGGATTTCACTTTCTAACACTGCCTCAGGCGGCGCCTTGTTCCGTTTATATACCCCCCGAATTCGAACAAAATCGCATCAATGTTCGAAACTCAAATTACTAATTTTCTATCGCCTTCTCTCTCACTCATTTTTATGTCCAGTAATTTCTTTTCCATTTAGTCTAGTATAATCTAGAAACTTCTCTCAAAACTTCAAAAACACTAAGTGGCTGTGATTCGAACCAGTGGTCTCTAGATTTACAGTCCATCGCTTAGAACACTAGGCCAATCTTGTTCTGACGCTTTTGACGAAATTTTCCTTCTTGTTGAATTCTTTTTGTTCGAATTCGTGACGTTGACAATGTCATTCATTTCCTTACGCGACAATAGGGACATTAGCCCATAAGTGGGGTTAACCAAAAGATATTAGGTATATATCATTTTTACTCTCACTATAACGCTTATCACCTATGTGTCAGAATAGCCGCCAACAGCAGACTCGTTATTGCAGAGTGATGTATACCATGCAGTTCATGTCGTCTATGTTATGGTGCGACGGGGGTAACCCAATAATTTTATGATTTCATAAATAGTTATTTTAAAATAATTTTTATATTTATTTACATTATGAGTAATAACTACAATTATAAAATTTATAACAGGATTTTAATTACTTATGATAATGTGTACTTACTTATCATAAATTAAATTATATGAAAATTCATTATGAGTTATTATCAGAGGTCGGAATTAGGTAGAGTTATTTATGTACTTGCATCGAAATGTTGATATTAATATGGATCTTCCCGGGATTTCTAATGGACAATCCCATGTTGCCATCAATATTACAAATAAATAATCATAAAAACCTCAGAGATAAGTCAAATAAAACAAAGATATTTACATACAATTTTCATAAGTATTTATATTAGTACTCTATTTGTATTAGTTTTAACATATTGGCAACGTCGCGCGTGCAGTGGTTTAAATTGTGTAGAAGAAATAACTTTTTTTTAAGAAATCACAGGATTTTTTTGCTCTTTAAAATTAATCCCGTGATTTTGAGGCATGTCCACTTTATTCTTTCGCTGTATGAAATCAGTGTAAGTACATAAATAACTCTACCTAATTCCGACCTCTGATTGTTATGATCATACATAAAAGCATTATTTCAAACAGTTATATTACAAATATTTTTATGAGAATCATTAGAGACCCAAAGAGGGTTCCGTACCCAAAGGGTAAAAACGGTACCCTATCACTAAGAATCCGCTGTCCGTCCGCTGGTGTCCGTCTAGTTGGCCGTCAGTTCTAATGAACCGTGATAGCTAGACAGTTCAAAATTTCACCGATGGTATATTTCTGTTGCCGCTATAACAACAAATACTAAAAACAGAATTAAATAAATATTCTAGGGGTGCTCCTATACAACAATCGTAATTTTTTCGCCGTTTTTTGCTCGACATTAATAATGGCAACAGGTAGACGCTTGAAATATTTACAGAATACTTAGTTGTATATTCTCATTTGAAAAAAAATATATGATTTTATAGACAATGGTACGAAAATCTTTGTGCGCGAGGCGTATGCGTAACCCCAGCAAATTTTTGCACCCTAATGAGGGTATTTTTTACAGATAGTTAGTTCGTAGTTAGGTCAGATATGAACATTTGTTTAAATATAGCAAAATTTGTTCAAGTTGTATTTTTGAAGGTATTCGAGAAAAACGCGAAATGTTTTTCAAAAAAGACGTTAGCCTGGAACCAAATACATTAAAATAAAGCTTTTGATGAGTTATAAATGTATTTCTTTTTTCTTTTACAGCCTATTCTATCCACTGCAGGATATAGGCCTCCTCCATTGTACGCCATTCCTCACGGTGTTGCGCCTTCCTTTTCCATAGTGGACCAGCTGCTTTGACGATGTCGTCTCTCCACCGTGTCATTGGTCTGCCGCAACTTCTGCGGCCCATGCACGGTCGCCAGTCCAATGTTTTTTGGCTCCATCTTCCATCCTCTCTACGACTGATATGACCTGCCCATTTCCATAAATGTATACCAATGGCAAAATTTGTTCATTTTAAAGTTTTTGAGAAATTTAAGATTTTGCTGGGGTAACCTTTTGGGAATTTTCATATCTCAAAAACTGTTCGTCTTAGAAGTTTGGAAAAAATACCAGTTAGTCTTCATTTTTTTTAAATTTTGTTCATTATAAGTAATCCCATTCATCAACAACATTTTCAAGTTCATTTATATTTGTTGTATTGAATTAATATTTGAATAAAGTAATTTATTAATAAATAAAGGTTATATACATAGGATGTAAATACATATTTTAACAAAAAGAACTTAAAATACTTAAATTAATTAAATCTAAACAAAAACCTAAAGAAAAAGAAAATAAAAGAAACTAAATATGAAATACTTCCTCAAATGCATCTGACTGGGCAAAACATTAAAAGATTCAAAGATTCAAATGTTTATTCAGTAATTAGACCTTTACATGCACTTTTACACGTCAATAAGTATAATCTATGTTACGTGTAAAGTATATCAAAATTTAATTTATTTTTAAAGAAAAGCTATCGATACCAACGCTTCGTAACGACCACTGCTGAGAAGAAACTCATTATCACAGTATTGGTCGCCTACTCGCCAGAAGGGCTTTGTCATATTATTATTATTGTCTTTTAATTAATAAATACTTATAATATAATACAATGTTGACACATTATAACATGTAATGGTTGCGAATAAGTAAACAAACATAAATAGCGTAGTAAAAAATAAAAAAATATTAATATATTAAATAACTCGCAGCGTTGCCTCGCTGCATAGCAAGGCTAATTCTTTGGGCAAGGAAGCTACCAGCTCTGAAGTCTCCTGTTGCCTCAACCAGACGCGTAGACAAGTCTTTTATAAATATTTTGGCCTCTGGTCCCCATGGGCCTATTGACTCAGTAAATATCGAGTAACAAATTGTTTTTAAAAATCAGATAAAAATCGATTTACTCACTACTTAGTTGGTACATTTACAAAAAAAAAATTAAAAGCATTTACATTTGATATATCCTTATATCGTGTTTAAATCTGGATTAACAAACTTTACGCTATATGAAGATAGGTATAAAGAGATTTTAATGAATTACAAGTTGTCTTATTTTGGCGATCTAATACCGGCTCCCTCCAAATACAAAATAATAGACTAGTGACAGTGACGTCACGCGGGTGTATGTTCATCCTTTTTCTGTTATTTGACAGTTTCCCCTTCCACCGAATTTCAAAGGCTTATAACTTGCTTATTTTTGAGCGGAGTAAAATTATCATATTTTATGTTTTCGGTTTCTTATCATGGTACGTTTTGATATGAATAAGAAAAAAAATCGAGTCAAATACCGAATTCACTTGTATGAGAGCGATCTTAATTTTTTTTTAAGGAATCTCTCTTACATCCTCTTTCTCATTTTTACCAGTTTTTGGCATAATTAAAAAACATACTCATACCAAATTACAGCTTTCTAGTACTTATAGACTCTGAATAAAACCGCGGACGGACAGACAGACATGGCGAAACTATAGGTACTGGTTCCTTGTTTACTACGGAACCGTAAAAACGGTATAATATTAATTTTTAGGTTGTAGAGTCATATAATTATATAAAAAGATTATTGTGGTCGCTGAATAATAAACAATAGATAAGCATTAGGTAGTATTTTTATTCAAATTATTCCTGGTTTACTAATATCGTACCTATACATACGACATTAATAGCGACCTTCGTGGCGTAGTGGTCACCACGCTAGTCCGCCACGAACAGGTCCCGGGTTCGATCCCCGGTCAGGGCAAGTTGTAAAAATGGCCTTTTTCAAATTGTCCTAGGTCTTGGATGTATATCTGTATATGTATTTGTTATAAAATATAGTATCGTTGAGTTAGTATCCCATAACATAAGTCTCGAACTTACTTTGGGGCTAGCTCAATCATAGTAATTTGCTCCTATATATTTTTTTATTAAAAAAAAAAATGCTTACTAAGAACGACCACATATCACTTCGGTATTATAAAACAAGTATACTTTTATTACTATTAAAACG
Organism: Acrobasis suavella; assembly: GCA_943193695.1. Taxonomy (NCBI): domain Eukaryota; kingdom Metazoa; phylum Arthropoda; class Insecta; order Lepidoptera; family Pyralidae; genus Acrobasis; species Acrobasis suavella. The sequence continues at coordinate 144,509 of OW971956.1, forward strand.
TACAATAATTATATCAATAGGCGACGAATGGAAATATTTGTACCCCATCGGTTTAATTATTAAAAAATATAGTACACTTTTTTTCTGAGAAACAAAAAATTACAAAGATACAACGCAGGTGACGTCGCAAGCCTCCACGCCGAAACTTTGATTGATGCTTCGTATTTTAGTGAATTATTTACTTTATTGGCAAACTGAAAAATATGCGTCCATTATTTTTGGATAATCTAAAAGACGGATTAAGTATACTTTTCTAACCCTGTAAATACTGGTCAGTAAAATTTTAAATCAGATTGTTAAGGTTTTTCGTAGAATGTTAACTCAACCTCAACTGTTAACTCAGCCTCAATAAACATTTACTATTTTAAAACACAATTAAACCAAGATATCGATGCTTTCGACAACAATTGTCGTAAAAGCCATTTTGGCGAAAATGAGTTTTTGATACAGCCCTACTCAACTTTTGACGCTCTGTCGATGTGTATATATCAAATTTCAATCGGGCTGAAAAATTTGCTTTTACAGCCAATTTGCTCATCGGCTTAATTTGCTTTTTTTAAAAAGTGGTATGTGGCTGTAAAATAAACCTGTCAATATTTGCCAGTTGCACAAAACAGCGTATATAGAAATGATATGAGTTGTAATTACACCCCATAAAAATATTATGAAGATGTAATTATCCCTGAGAAACAAATGTCGTAACTCTTATAGGAGTTACGACATTTGTTTCTCAGGGAAAATTACATACCTATCGTTAAATCGTATTATAATTTAAGTCGTATCTTCAATAGCTAGTATTATTTCTAGAAAAAACATGGCGTAAATCTGAAATTGCTACTTGTTTGTATACGTATTTAAAAATTGCAAATGAAAAAGGCAAACAACATTTACTTTTGAATTGTGACTCATCTGGGGCCAGAACAAAAAAAAGACGACCTCCGTGGCGTAGTGGTCACCATGCTAGTCCGCCACCCAAAGGGTTCCGGGTTCGATTCCCGGTCAGGGCAAGTTGGAAAATGGTCTTTTTCAAATTGTCCTGGGTCTTGGATGTTTATCTATATATGTATTTGTTATAAAATATAGTATCATTGAGTTAGTATCCCATAACACAAGTCTCGAACTTACTTTGGGGCTAGCTCAATTAGTGTTATTTGTCCATATTAAAAAAAAAAAAAAAACAAAAACTAAAAGGTTCTAGTAGTATTAAATTATTATAAAATGTTTTCTAAAAATTTTGAAGTATGTATTTATAAATTTCTTACTTCCTGGATACACTAAGGTACATGCCAGCCGACTCGATGCACGCCATTATAAAAAGAGAAGAAAAAAAATTATAGAATAAAAATATAAACAAGTAAGAGGCTTGACTCCAAAAGCACTCCATACGAATATGCTGCCTATTTTTTTTAATAGCCATTTAGGTCCCATTGTTGGGCAAAAGCCTTCTCTCTTTTTATTTATACGTCCCAGTCCTTAATATCACCCTCCACTTCTCTTTAAACTGGGTCAAATCATACGCTCATCTTTTTCTTGGTCAGACCGGTTTTCTTCGGCTAAGAAGTAAATAATTGACAAATATCAGAACTTATTTTGGTAACAAAAAATAAAACACACAAATTAACTGGTGATTAAAATCATTTGTGGCATCGTGATGACTTTTAATAACCAACTTAATTATAAATCTCATCTTCCTCGTCAGTCTCAGGAAGAGTTTCTACAATATTTTGAAACTGTGAAAGCTGCTTATATTCAAGATGAAATGGTTTGTTAAAGATTCAAAGATTCAAATGTATATTCAGTAATTAGACCTTTACAGGCACTTTTACACGTCAATAAGTATAATTTACGTTACGTGTAAAGTATATTAAAATTTAATTTATTTTTAAAGAAAAGCTACCGATACCAGCGCTTCGTAACGACCACTGCTGAGAAGTATCGCCAAAAGAAACTCATTTTCACAGTATTGGTCGCCTACTCGCCAGAAGGGCTTCATCATATTATTATTATTGTCTTTTAATTAATAAATACTTATAATATAATACAATGTTGACACATTATAACATGTAATGCTTGCGAACAAGTAAACAAACATAAATTGCGTAATAAAAAATAAAATAAAATATTAAGTAGTCAAAAAAGCGAAGTTAATTGTCCCTTGATCACACAGTCGCACAAGATCTTTACAATTTGCGGCTGTAATAGGTAGTCTACCTTGGGCAGATTGTCTCCTTCAATGATCGCCAGGATAAAGAAATCGATCAAAGAAACCTAGAATGCTACGTTCGATGCTGACAAACCTTCAATTTGGATGCCACAAGTGATTTTAATCACCAGGTAATTTATGTGTTTTATTTTTTTTGTTACCAAAATAAGTTATGATATTTGTCTATAATTTGCTTCTTAATGTTTTAAATTTAAATTGATTAAGTGTTTTTGTTATAGAGACAATTTGTACGTTCTGAGTTTATTTCTTCTTGTTATAGTAAGATGTTTTTTTTTTTTTGTAATGTATTATAAAAACGTAAAATCACAATTTGATTTGGTCTAAAGCAATACATAAAAATAATGTATACAGATTAATCGTGCTTAAGTTCTTATTTAACAGGATGACATTTTTAGAAAAAAAAATAATTAAGTTAAACATATAGTCAAAAAAATTTTAGTTAAAACAGAGATAAGAACTAAAAATAAAAATAAAAAACAAATTGCGTAGTCCCACTAAAAAATCAGCCCTCGGCAATGTGGCCAAATGTTTACGGTTATATTAATATAGATATTTTCAGTTTTTTACATAATATCAGTTTGAAATCTTAATGTTTACATTAACAATGGTTTGAATACAAGGTTCTTATCTCCATTTGTATAGCTAATGTTTTTGAAAATAGGTAGATACTTCTAATAAATAGTAAACGTATTAATAAATCTTGTTTTATTGGTGGTCATAAAAACCGTTTTTTTTTTATTTTTAGGGGTGTATATCCAAGCTAACTTTTAAAATAAAGCTTTGACAAAGATATAAATAAAAAGTTGCGAAAGATCATCAAATTTCAAGTATTTCGTTTTTATTTATAAGTAAGTACCTAATTTAAGTAATTAGTTTAGTTTTAATTTCTTTTTTTTTTTGGTTTATATTATTTACATCGTTTTCCTTGCGCTCACCTACGTACACATAACATACATTACAGTGATATCCTTGCACATCACAGATATACCTACAACAATACCAGATTCATATGATTTCCTTATTGCGATTTCCCTACAACCGTGCGCATGAGCGCTCCCACGTGAGCAAAATGGCGGAGCCTGCGCAGAGATTATCGCTCCAAACGGTCCCAGGTTATCGCGCTATCGCCTTCAACCGTTACTATACGTCGGTGACTATCACGAGATTACTTGCGGAAGGAATGAAGTTGGTAAAGCAAGGATTACCATCAATAATCAAAATAAGGAGGGCCGTGTGGTTTCCACCAACCACTCCAAGTCTTCCCGTGATGTCGTAGTAGGCGACTTAGGAGATAATAATAACAGAGATGCAGCCATCTCTGTTATTATTATCTCGAATATCTCGAACATCTCAAAGGTCTCCATAATATGGACCCGTGGCCGAAAAGCGTGCCAAAAATATTAATAATTTAAGGCCGCAGGGCAGCTTATGGCGAGCTGTTGGTAAGTAACGACACCACAGACCCGAGTGCTCCAGAGAGCTGATCAGAGGCCTAGTCCCCAACGTGTCTCCGTCGGTTGGGGTTGAGACCCAAGAGGGCTTGTAGGGCTCTCAGCTCCGCATTGCCTTAATTGGCTGTGCAGAGAGGAGTCGTTAGAGCTATTGCTCCAGGGGTGGAAGTGTTAAAGGGTATAACGCCGGGAGTAACTTCGAAGAAAGCGCAGCACACCTCTCGACACCCCTGAGTCGCCTGAACCGGTGTTGCTCCTTTGCCGGCAACTACTGTCGGCGCGTTTGAGGGGCCCATCTAGTGGGCGACAAGCCACCACCTGCCTACAATAGTCAGTAATCATGAGTATGACAGGTGACGGTGCTATTGCAATATTATGAAATGGCAGTCGTCATGTCAAGTCTGCGTTAGATACCTTTAATAAACGCCCATTCAGCTTTAAAAATATAATGTTGGTCACTTACACAAACGAGACAAGGGCAATGAAGGGCTCCAACCGCTTTGCTGCTCTGGTGGAGGCGTTCATTGCAAATTCAAGGTTTCTATGTACCTACTTCTTATTACATAAGGTCGTATCCTAACTACATACCTACATAATTAGGTATCAAATTAGCACCCGTAATAACCCGTCCCTTTGTCGGCATGGAGAGGAGTACCTACCTACTTGTCTTCCCGCGCATTTCGTAAAAGCTGAGGGGATATGCGACAATCTTTAGCCTTTTCATATTTCCGTGTATGCTCCTTAGGAATCCAACATCACTTTTTAATTTAAACTTAAGGTACTTAGCCCACGGAGTTGTGTGGTAACTGGTAACTAATCCCCACTAAATTTATGGACGCAGCGTCCTACGGCAGACTCTGATTGGCGGCTGGCGCAGCAACGTCATTAGCGGTATTGGCGGAAAGCGAGATGTGAGCTTTTAGTACCGCGTATTTGCATTACTTTTGTTGGGGACATTTTTGCGTTTTTCTGCTTCCATAGTGTTACAGTTTCAGCAGCAAGTCCACGCCTGGACACACGAAGTACGTACCAAGATTTCTAAGCAGTCTTAGGTCGTCGGACACCTAGCTAGGTACCCACGTAGAGATACAGATTTGTAATACCCACCGACCAGGTGTCAGACGACCTGAGAACACTACAAGACGTGTTCTAGTGTTGGGGATCCGAAATAAAACTAAAACAAGTCTCATTCGTCGTTTATTTCTCACTTATTTCACCAAATATTATAACTATGACTTCGTAAACGCCGATCGGGAATCTGAATAGGGCCAGTATGGGATGCAGCTAGCAACTCATCACTATTTTGAGTCCCTTTCCACCCACATGCCCAACATCACGTTAAACCTTATTTTTGGACCTTTCGAACTTAAACTATGTCTGTCCCTTATGGAATAAAACGCCTGTTCAAACACCTGTTGTAATTTAAATAGCATTTACGCATAGCTACCTTTTTTGCTAATTTTAATCTGTGTCGCGAATGATCCGCTAGTAACGCAACATACAGTACAAATATATACAAACAGCATCTCTAGTTTTTAATTTTTAAAATTCCATTATAGTAAAGGCAGTTATTTTATTCATTTATTTAACTTCATTTCAATACACGTAAATGGCGGACTTAAGGCCAAGACAAAATTTTAAATGATGTCTCCGTTTCCTATTAAATGATTTATTTCAAAGGGGGGCAGCACTGGTCCCCGGAAAATTCAGGTATCCCCTTAAGTAACTAGTTTTAGTTAAATATTTGTAGTTTAAAAAGATTTATTCATTGGAGATAGAGATAACTATCACATCTTTTACAGTTTTCTCACTTATACTGGAATTTTAGAAATTATACTAGTGGAAAGCATAACCCAAATTTTTCAGTACATGGTTCCTTGATCTCAATTAAAATGGTAGCCAATTCGATAGCTGCGTAGTCTGCATATCCTCAGTACTCTGTATTATTTACCTTTTGATCCTAAAACTCCGGCTTATCTCAAATCTAAATTTCCCTTCTTTGGAAATTCCCACGTCCGCTCGACCGCTCTTCAAGTTATGCTTCTTTGCCGGACTGCGTTCTATAATAATTTATTTGTCGTTCAAGCTGTGCGGCTTTGGAACCAATTACCAGTCAGTATCCGGAAAGTCGAATCTCGTCTTGCGTCCAAAAACTCTCAGGACATGTATATATATGCTGAGAGTTTTTGGATAAATATATATATAAGTAGTTTATGTATGGTTTATTTTTTAAACAATTATTTTTGTATATGTATGTACTTACTAAATAATAATAAGTTTACTCCATTTTTGTTGTTTTTAGTCTGTTGTACTTACCTAAAAAATTACTTTTTCAGCATCACCTGTTGGTTGACTGGTATAAAAGGCCCCTGGCTCTAGATAACACTTCAAACTATTTTATAAACTACTGTTTACAGTTTAAAGTGAGAAAGTGAAGCTTTTCTACGCACATACGCCAAAAGGGGTCGTTTTTCGCAATTGTGCGTAGAAAAGCTTTACGTTTTCACTTTAAACTGTAAACAGTAGTTCATAAAATAGTTTGAATGGTTATCTAGGGTCTGATCAGGACAGAATTTTAAATAATGTCTCCATTTCGTTTCAAATGATTTATTTGAAATGGGGGCAGCACTGGACCCCGTAAAATTCAGGTAGCCCCTTAACAAGATTATTTTAATTTGTGAACTAAATAAAAGAGGAATAACCTAAACTAATAAGTTAAATCGATCGACTGTGAACCTATTTGAAGTACTCTATGGATTGTGATTTTTACGGCTGGCTGACTGAACATCCTTTCGTTTTTCCATTCGTTCTTTTCCTTTACAACTGTCAAATTGATATTTTTTTCATTTTGTTTGTCATTCATCCTTTTTTGTTTTCGTTTGCAAAAAATTTTGTTTAGTAAAAGAATCAACAAAATCACTATTAAATTAAGTCTTCCACGTTTAGATTAAGAAAAAATGTCTGTAAATAGTGTAGACAAGGTGCTGTTGCCGCACCACGAGCAGCAGCAGCTGTGCACGACGCGGCTGCCGTACCGCCAGGGTCGCAAGCTGACCGCCGTCAAAGTAAGGGACTTTTTGGCTTATTTATACAAAAACAGAATAAACTCATCGTTTCCATGCTGATCTGGGAGTAAAAGGAATGTACCAGCTACTGGGAATACTAAAGGGAATCTTTCCCCACGCTCTGTTTGCCTCGAGCCACGAGACTCGAAATCTTGTTTGCTCCCCACGGTAGAAAAGACGGGACAGTGTTAACTATATGTCTTCTTCATTAATTTGAAAACTTCACTGCTCAGAGCCGGAGAATATGTTTTATTAGATCTTTCGCAAGTTAAGCGACCCTGGGTTTGGTGCACATTTGAGTGGGTGACTACAAGTTGAGTAAAAATTTCTCAAGCTCCTCCGTACTATGGAAGGTGTGTCAAGCCTTTGGTCCCAACAGATATCATTGTTTGGCAATTGTTAAACTATGTCAGATGCTTCAAGATTTGGAAAATCTGCCACCAGGGCTGGCCGGCCAAAGGAAAAACAAACTGCTTATGAGTAGCCTACCACATAGCAGCAGAAGTACCAAACATCAGCAGGAATTCATCATACAGATATTAATTAATACAGAGCACATTCATTCATATAATACATATACATGTATACTGGAATATCTAAGTAGACTCAGAGTCAGCAACACACTCATTCAATATAAGTTTTAATTAATATTAGGTCTCTATCTGGGGTACTCTGTGATGCAAACATGCCTATAAGAACCAAGGGCACAGTATACAAGCGAGCAGTTAGACCAGCCTTACTCTATGGGTCTGAGTGTTGGGCAGTTAGAAAGAGCGAAGAATAAAAAATGCATGTTGCAGAAATGAAAATGCTGCGTTGGTCTGGTGGAGTTGCGAGACTGGATAAAATCAGAAACCAGTATGTATAGGGTACATTTAAGGTGGCAGAAATTCAGGACAAAATGTGTGAAAATCATTTGAGCTGGTATGGACACGTAATGCGCTGAAGTAGTGACCACATCACTAAACAAGTCCTGGCCATAGACGAGGGAAGACGTGGAAGAGGACGACCCCCCACCACCTGGACCAGAACCGTCACCGAAGATATGAGGACACTGGGCATTAAGCCAAAGCTAACACAGAATCGCCAAGAGTGGAGAAAATGTATCAGGAGGGCCGACCCTGTATAGGACAGAGGCAAGGAGATAGAAAGATAGAGAGATAATATTAATGGAGCATTCTAAACCGCTCCGTCGCTGAATGTGGTGGTGAAACCAGAGACTACTTTGAATGTGGTATCCCAAGATTGTTGTGTTTTGCGAATGTGGTCTTAGAAGATTGATATTTTGAGAATATGATGTTATGAGAATATGATATTTTGCTAATATCATGATTTGCGAATGTGGTGTTTTATGAAAATGTTTTATGAGAATATAATATTCAGTGACAGAGCATTCTAAACAACTCTTGTAATTTAAGAGCTTCTTGTTGGTGGAGTCAAATGCATGGAGATAGATAGATAAACACTTTATTTGTCTCACTGAGGCACACACATATACATGTTTACACAAATCAACACAAAAACATTGACAATCAGTTGTATAAATAAGGTGAACCGCAGTGATACAAAAAGGCAATAACTCAGTGTTAAAATTGCTCAGGGAGCAAACACGGAGGGAGATGCCTTTATTCCTCTTTTCTGCCTGCCATCCTTTTAAGGTCCTTGTAGGACCGAACACCTAATGTTTAAATTTAAACAACTCATTTGATAATTTTATAAACTAACATCACGCTTGCCTGTAAGGCAGTAAACTTAGTTGTAAGTAAATGATCTGACGTCAACAACTAGCTATTAAGAAATCGAAAGAAAAAAGAAATGACAATTATCTAGTGATATAAATATCCAAAGATAAATAAATGATTTTTGACTTTGACTTTTGGTGTATTCTATGGTCCTTAACCCTTTCACCGCGAGACTTAATATGAGTTGACGTGCCCCCAGTGCGAGGGGTAGTAAATCTAAAATAAATACTTAATATCAATTATGTGCAATACGAGCATTTTTTTTGTCGGAAATATCCGACGCTCGCGGAATGGGCCCGACAATGTTTGTCGGATAAATCCGACGTTCGCGGTGAAAGGGTTAAATATTGTAACTAATATTACAGTGCCTAAAAATAAAATAATTTGATTTGATTAACATTCTTAAAAACTGGGATCCCATAACATAAGACATATCTTTGTTTCCATAGACTTAGAGTTCACCTTTGGTTTCCAGGCATATACAATCGCCAACGAGTCCAACCATCTCCTGGTATTCGGAGTGCCGTCCCTGGACCTCCGGCAAGAAGCTAAATCCTTATTCGCGAGGTTTGGTAAGCTTCTGCAGTTCAATCTAACCACCGACCACCACTCAGAGGTCTTCACGGAGACATACCACGCAAAGTTCGAGAAAATACAGTCTGCACGGATTGCAAAGAGAATGTTGGACACAAAGAACTTCTACGGAGGATCGTTACACGTGTGCTATGCTCCCGAATTGGAAAGTACGGATGAAACGAGACAGAAAATACTTAAAAGAAAGCAGGATGTGTTGTTTAGATTAAGGAATTTAGAAAAGGAAGTTATGAAACAAGAAAATACTGTTATTTTACAAAATGTTGATGCGTTTGCAGAGGATAACAGTAACCACATAGAAAACTATAAACGAACGATGAATATGGGTGAAATAAATACAATAATTGTTTCAAAAAAGAGAAAGAAAATTAAACCGACATTGATAGTAAACGAAATAGATTCTGATGAAGACATTAGTAGGAATAAGGATATTATTAACGATATTGCTAGTTGTAGTAGAAATAATCAGTTTAATGAAGATAGGGAAGTAACTAAAATTAATGAAAGTGGAACTGATGAAAAGGATGAAGAAGTAGAAATAGTTGAGTTCACTTCAACGGAAAGGGAAGTGGTCAGTAATATAAATGAAGCTCTAAATTACAATAGATTCGGAAACGAAGTCGTTAGGAGAGTACCACCGAAACCTGTAAATGTGATAAAATTCAATATTAAAAATAAAAAAACTTAATACATATTTATTTGTTTTTTAAGCCTTTGTTTCTTTCCTGCTGGTCTGGGAGAAAAGGAAAAACTGCTTATTTCCCGCGAAGGTCGTACAAGCCGATGACTGAAAATCCGTTACTATATTAATGCTTATGGAAATTAAGGGGATACCTGAATTTTCCGGGGTCCAGTGCTGCCACCAATTGAAATAAATAACTTGACAGGAAACGGAGACATCATTTAAAATTTTGTCTTAACCAGGCACTAGATAACCCTTTAAACTATTTTATGAACTACTGTTTACAGTTTAAGGCCTGTCACATACAGACGGAATTCCGATTAGGAATTTCGGAACGGGATTCCGAACGCAGCAAATCCATACAAAATGACTGTAATTATTCCGCACGGAAAAATTCCGATTCGGAATTCCGAATGATGGCCGCTGCGTTCGGAATTCCGTACGGAAAAAATCCGTTCCGAATGCACGCCTTCCATAGATTTTGTATGGGTCGCCACACACATACGCTTTTTACCACACTTCTGTACGGAATCCGTTCTTAGTGTTGCCAGAACGGCCTAAAGAGGCCAATTATCGGCCTTTTAGAAATTGTTTCGGCCCTTGGCAGCTATTGGCCTTTTTGGAGCCTTTCCAAGTCCATTAGTAAAGTCTATCTGTAGACTATCGGTAGTTTAAGCAAAACCAATAGTAACGACAGTCTATCGATAGTTATTTTAGAGCAAAACTATTGATAACCAATATTACTACCGATAATATCGATAGTGTATGAAAAGTAATGGTATCAATAATTTGCTCATTGTCATCGATCGATACTATCGATGGTATGTTTGTCGTCATCGATCGGAACTATCGATAGTATTGTTGTTTATCAATAATATTGCTAAAAACAGCTATCGATACTATTCATACTATAGAATATCTCTCTCTCATCTCAGCGTTTTCCCAGTTGCGTCCTCAGCTGCAAGCTGAGAAGCCAGGGGTCCGCTTTCCGACTTTTTCTTCTCCACTTTGCACGGTCTTCAGCATCCTTGGTTATAAGACGATTAGCACGCATATCATCTTTGACGACGTCAAGCCAGCACTTCTTCGGTCTACCCCGCCTGCCGGGCCCCGGCGGAGGCGGCATGGCTATACATTTGTTTCCCACGTAGCTTGCCGGCTTTCGTAGGACGTGACCGTACCAGCGTAGGCGACTTTCCTGCAGTTTGTCCGCTATGTCACGGACATGAAGACTGCCGCGGATGCGGGTGTTTCTAACACGATCTCTCCGTGACACTCCGCATATCCAACGCAGCATTTGCATCTCCGTGACACGCAACTCCTGCTACTATTCATACTATAGAATATATTGACTATTAAATAGTTATAATTTTTAATATAGTGAAATGAGATCTTTTTATTTTAATTTTGGCCATATTCGCCAAAAGTCAGCATTTTTCAACAAAGCCTTCGGCCTTTTTCGATTTATGAGCTGGCAACACTAGCGCTCAGAGCGTAAGTGAACGTCAGAAGTGCCATTTCTGAAACGCGGAGTCATCAAAACGAATGGTTTTTGTATGGAAAAACCATTCGTTTCGGTGACTCCGCGTTTCTGAAATGGCACTTCTGCAATTAGTGCCTGCCGTCTCTCGACATAGAGTACTATAACTGAAACTCTCGACTGAGGCCTGTTATTCTGTACGGAAAAAACCGTAGACGTTCGAAATTCCGAAACGGGATTCCTAATCGGAATTCCGTCTGTATGTGACGGGCCTTAATAGAGACTGTCGTAGGCTAGCTGTGGATTGAAAGACTTGGGAATTTTGTAATAATTTAATAATCATATAAGTACAATATCTACAATGTTGTAATTGATAAATATACCTAAGTTCAATCTGGCTAATAGATCAGATCTAGAACAAGAAATAAAATGTTACACCCGACAACATAACCATCTCGATCACTGTTGCCATTTTTCAAACGCGGAGTATTAAACAAACTGGTTTTTGTATGGAAAAACCATTCGTTAGCTAACACGTTAGCTTTCAAACAAACCGCATCATAATCGGTATTCGCTTAAGAGTACGTTGCCACAGACAGACGTCGAACTTATAACACCCTCATTTTGCTTCGGAGGTTAAAATAGAGCACCCTATTTTCTTTTTTACTATTGGGGATAATATAAGCTGACAACCCTTTGGTGCAATAAAAAAACATGATCCTATAGACTTATTACAAGCTTTTATTTAGTTTCACCTGTCCCGTTGTCTGTCGGTCTGTCTGTCTGTCTGTCTGTAATCAAATCTTGCAAGTTCAATTTGACCCACTTCCCGGTTTCCGATTAAGCTGAAATTTTGCACGCACACGTATATCGCGTGACAATGCAATATTATGATGACATGGAGCTGATCTGGTGATGAAGCCGAAAGGTGGCCACAGGAACTCTGTAATGAAACGACGCAACCCCATCGAGTTTGGGCTCGTTTGATTCGTCTTGAGGAGCACTTTAGATAAAAGCTTGTTGTAAAAAATATATTTTTAAATAATTACTTGTTTATTTATTAGCCATAGTGCACTTAGGTAGGTATTACTAGTAGGACGATCAGTCTGAAACTCTGAAAACTACACGAGCGTTACCCGTTACCCGGACTTTAGGCACCGCGGCGCTACGTCATAGTAGCGTAAGTGTTGCCGCTCTGGATAGTCCACTGTCGATATCGGTATTTAAAATAAAACGATACTATCGATATTCTAACAATAGTATCGGTTAGTAACGATACTATTCTGTTGGTAACTGATGACGAACAAATTGTCGATAGTATTGCCCTAAAACAGCTATCGATACTTTATGATCAATCGTTTATGTATTGTACTATCGAAAGTATTGATAGTTTGTTCGTCGTGATCGACCGAAACTATCACAGCTATCGATACTATTGATAGTTGGGCATTTTTCGATTGAAACTATCGATTTTCGGCAACATCACTATTAACGTTGCTACAACGTAGACGCAGTCAGTACTCCCCTCCCGCATCGTCTCAGGGCGTGGGCTGTCAGTCGTGTGCGTTGTGCCGACGCAGCGCGTTGTGTGTAAAATGCGACACAAATAAGTTGAATAAAAATGGCGGAGTTCAAAGCATTTTTGTACATATTCCCAGCACGTAGGTTGAACCAAAATGGCGGTTATCGGTGCGGGTACAAATAATGCGCCAACGACCGCCATTTCGGTTCAATTTACTTTATTGCAATGGACCAAGAGCCGTATAGAAGTGCCAGGCCTTACAATGCGACACAAATAAGTTGAACAAAAATGGCGGACTTCGAAGCATTTTTGTACAAATTCCCAGCACGTAGGTTGAAACAATATGGCGGTTATCGGCGCAGGTACAAATTACAAATAATGCGCCGACGACTGCCATTTTGGTTCAATTTACGTGTCGGGAATTTCACCATTTTTGTGTCGCATTGAATTTATTTTCTCACTAACCATTTGTGACAACAATGTATTGTAAGTCCACATATCAAATTTTAATATCAGTATAATTGCAAAGTTGCCGTTTTTGGAGAAAATTCTGCAGTGCATTTTGTGGCCGCTTCTTCTGTACTTGCGCTTAGGAGGCGGCAGTAAACTTAGCTGTAAGTAAATGATCTGACGTCAACAAAGATTATGAAATCGAAAGATAAAATTACAAGAAAAATTAATCAAATGATACAAATATTTAAAGATCAATAAATGATTTTTGAGATTTGACTGAGAAAATAATATATGTATTAATTTATACACATTTTAATGTAAAATATAGCAGATCGTATTCAGCACAAATAAGAACACACATTAAGTAAAAACAATACTTTCATATAATATGTCATAGGAAAAAAATATATGTAGATAAATCGGCCAGGTTGAGGCACTAGACTCTGTTGACCGAAGAGCCCGCAGGCTTATAAACAGCGATGAGCTTTCAAATAGAAAATTGCAGTCCCTAGAGCATCGTCACAAAGTAGCCTGCTTATCGGTTTTCTAAAGGATACATTTTGGAGAGTGTTCGAAGGCTCTTTTTGATCTCGTGACACCCTCACCATTTCTCGGACTACGAGGCGCGGACAGGGGTTTCACCCCTTTGTCGTTGAAATACCTAAGTCTCGAACTAAACGCTTTAACAATTCCTTTTTGGTTCGAGTAGCTAAGGTGTGGAATGAACTGCCTGCATCTATATTCCCAGAGAAGTACAGCCCCGGGACATTCAAAAGTAGATTGAATGGGTATCTTTTGGATAGGCATGCTACATCCTAGTCTTCATCGTCGCTTACCATCAGGTGAGATTGAGGACAAATGCCTAAACCAATATATTGTAAAAAAAAAAAAAGATTTACGAAAGAAGTTTTGATTCTAATCGAACCTACAACAGAAAATAAGTGAGGTCTGGCACTTACGGCTCTTGATCCATAAGTAAGACGTAATATGTACAAAGCTATCTACATATATATTTTTTTAATCCGTATGGGCGTCGCCCCCGTACCCACCCCTTGTCGCTTCACGCAGATCTCTCGTCGTTCTTTTAATACTAAGTGTGTGCGTTTGGTTCGGACTAGCTACTCTTCGGGGAACTCCTCGGGAGGAACCTCCTCCTGCTCGTCGAAGTCGCCGTCGTCGACTCCGACTTCCTGAAAATTTAATTTAAATTTTTTTTTTTTCAGTTTCTTAAAAACCGTTTAAAGGTCTAAAACTATTTTTGGCGCCAAAAGAGCTAAAACAACTGGAGTCGCCATCACTTCAGGCCCAATAACTGAGTGAGCTTAAAATGATGGCGCCACCAGTTTTTATTTAATCTGTGTTATGGGTGGTCCCATGTTAAATTTAGTTCCGATTTTATCTGCAACATGGCGAGGTCTAAGTACTAGCTTAATTATTAACTGTTTAATAAATAAAAAACCCACCTTGCGTCCTTGGACTGTACCTCGTCTTCCACTCTTTGCACCCAAAGGCCGTAAAAAGAGGGGTTAAGTTAAAGTAAGACTAAGACTCCACCAAAGCGGAGACGAGACGAGAGGAGAGGAGCTGTATTTTAAACAACCAATAGAAATTCGTTATTCACACATTTCGTCTCCGCTCAGCGCAGTGGATACCGAGCGGAGATGTATCATATTTGTATGTTGTACGGCGCGATCGAGCTAGCGGAGATGTCAAGCATCAACTGCGACGCCCGACCTGAACCCCCAGCGCTAAGAAACTTGACGTGGTCGCCAAGGCCACAACCCTGAGACCCGCCTAGTTGCAGGCGGCGGCAGCATTTCGCTGAAGAGGGCCACAGCCCTGAACAGCAACCCCACTTTCGCCGAAAGGTGAAGTGTGAGACGAACCACGGACGAGCGGAGATGTAAGCTGCGCCTCGTAAGCTGGCGACGGCTATCTGGACGCAGCGGAGACGAGAAGAGATGTGAGCGGTGCCACTACATCCTTTTGCTTAGGTGGTATAGAGCTTTTAATTCTGCTTCTTCAGACTCTGTTTCTTCTTCTTCAAGTAAAAGAAGTTTGAATAATAGTGACATGGAGACGTCTGGCTTTCGTGTTAGATCGAACTTTGCTGCAATCGAAGCTCGCCGCACACACCTCAGTTTCGCGCGGGCACACATCTCCGCTGCAGCCTAGTCAGTACGCATCACCGCTCAGCTTTGGTGAATACACCTTTGTTGAAAAACGTCTCTTCTCGTCTCCGCTTCGAACATCTCTGCACATCTCCGCTTTGGTGGAGTCCGGGCCTAAGTCAAGTGCTAATTGCTAAATATGTGACTTACCTGATCAACCTCTAAGGCTTGTGTGCAATTTTTCGTCTTTCTTGACCAAGAACCACTTTTATAGAAGGATTGGTAACATCGGACTACTGGTACTCCGACACTAGGTCGTTCATGTTTGAAAACTAGCGGGGGAGGCCAACTTCTAGTTTTCACGTTACAATTAACAAAAAACACAAATAACAAAAAAAACCTGGCATATCATGTTGACGCATGATCACCGAAAAGGGGAGGGGGCTAAAAATGTGAAAATAAAGTGTAGTAGGGGTACATTCCCTTACTAAGTATAAGACTTGTTGTTTCAAAGTCATATAGGTACTGGTTTTCGATGCGGTTCTTTATACTTGTTATAGTGCACGTACCTCGTACTGCTGGTACTCGGAGACCAGGTCGTTCATGTTGCTCTCGGCCTCCGTGAACTCCATCTCGTCCATGCCCTCACCTGTGTACCAGTGCAGGAACGCCTCATGTAACAAACAAGGTTTTATAATGCCACAGCAGTAGCGTTGCCAAAAAAATCGATAGATTTACAATCCATAAATCAGTCGAAAAATGCCAAACTGTTGATAGGCCTATCGGTATTATCAATAGTATCGACAATTCATGAATAATGAAAAGCAATACTATCGATAGTTTCGATAAATTGTTCGGCGTCAGGATCGATACTATCGATAGTATCGGTTTTATTTGAAATACCGATAATCTACGAGTATCAATGGTTGACTGTCGAGTGGGGAAACGATACGGCGGTGGACGGTAGTGGATATGGAGAGGGACGTAGCGTTGCATAAACAGTCACAATATCGATAGTATCACCTTATATCAATAGTACCTATTGCAAGCTATTGACAATCGATACCATCGATAGTATCGGTTATTCGATACTGTGAGTCCTATCGATATTGTGACATAAGTCATTTATTCGCATCATGTAACCAAAAAGTTAACATTATATTATGCAGATCAACATGTACCCAGTTGGGGCGTAGCAAAAACAAATAAGAAACAATATATACACGTTATTCAAATATTTTATACCTACTTAATTTATTTTTTCCGTGGACGTGAGATTGAGGTAACACACGCTACAAACTAATTTATTTACTGAACTTGTCGTTTAAGAATTCATCTACAGAATAATAGGCCTTTGAGATCAGTAATAATTTTAAGCGTAATCTGAATATTGTGTCTTTTTGTTCTCTTTTATGCTTTCAGGAATTGTATTATATATCTTAATTGACATAACGTACGGACTATTTTGAAACATTTGCATATTTGATATCGGTAGATTTAATTTATTTTTGTGGCGCGTATTTCTGTCATGTGTATCTTTAATTTGGATGAATAGATGTTTATGTGGTCTTACAAACAAGGCTGTTTCTAATATGTATAACGACGGGAGCGTCAGTATATTTTTTTCAATAAAGAATGGCTTGCAGCAGCTATTTGGGACCCGACTATTTTTCAAGGCCACGATAGTATCGATAAGCTATCGATATTTTATACTATTGCTTACAACACTAGCGGGACGGGCTAAGGGGAAATGATTAGTCTAATATGACGTAAACATTATGAAAAACCTTGACTCAAAAGAAATAAGCTAAGACAATTTTGATCACAAATTACCCAGCTACATACACGACAAAGATTGTCGACTTGAGTCTTCCGAATATAAATCGGTAAGGCGTTCTAGATTCGTATAGCTTGGACACGTATAGCCACTCTGGTGCACTGGCATAAAAATACAGATTGCTAGAAAAGTTCTTACCTATGTAAAGTGTATGTAAATCTGTATTGCATTGTTATTGTAACATAGCCGATGAGGCTGGGTAGGGACCAATACTGAACTGGGTTTTCCAGCAGTTGTCGTTCTGAAACGCTACCTAGTAGTTTTTAGCTTTAGCACTAAAATAATAGGTATTTAAAAAAATATATCAATATGTATATACAATATGTAACAAAAACCCTGTCCGATCCTTGTGGGAGCAACTCAGAGCGTCAATATGATTGGGTGTTTATCTATATACGTATTTGATATAAAAAATAGTATCGTTGAGTTAGTATCCCATAACACAAGTCTCGAACTTGCTTTGGGGTAGCTCAAGCAGTGTTATTTAAATTGTCCGTATTTATTTATTTATTTATATTTTATTTATTAGACCTTTGCCTAGCAGTGGGACAGTAGAGGTTATAAATAAAAAAGAAATTTATTTATAAGATCAAATTTTCCTATGGGACCAATGCTTGAAAGTCATTTTCTCATGAAATGAAAAAAAAAATTACATTTTCGTACAAACTGCCGGGCCGGCCGTACACTTTTGTATGAAGACGTCGATATTTTTCTAGTTTCAAGCATTGGTCCTATAGGAAAAGTTGTTCATATTGACGGTCTGAGTTGCTCCCACAAGGATCAGACAGGATTTTTGTTACATATTGTACATAAAACAGTAAAAAACAAATGTCTATTTATATTTCCAAAATTAGGGCGATGGAGACAGTAACATAGAATAAAAATTTTAAAAACGGTCTGTCTGTTTGTGGACTCTAATCTCCGGAAATACTGGACGGGTTCGATTTTTTTTTGTTATATAGCTGTCAAGCCTAGGCAACATAAATGCTATGATTGATTTTGGAAAATGGAACACCTGATGCAAAACCATAATGGTTCAGCTAAACTATAAGAAATATAAAAATGACGCCTTAGCAAAACTTATTCAGCCTGATGAGCATTTTTTGTTGAGGTGTAAAAATCGAAGATCTGGAACACCTGATGCAGAACCAAGTTAGATTTATTTGTATAAACATGTGTTTACAAATAAATCGATGATCATCTGATGTGGAAATGTAAGAGATCAGATGAAAGTTGTTTAGCATAATATAATAAGTAATAACATCAGCTGAGAGTCCCTCCACGTGGTGAAGGCGGTAGCAGTCTGGGTAGTTCGTATTTATATGAATACGCCGAAGTCATTAAGTCCACACAAAAGAAGTCGCGGGCATCAGCATAAATAAATAAATATGGACAAATAACACAGATTGAGCTAGCCCCAAAGTAAGTTCGAGACTTGTGTTATAGGATACTAACTCAACGATTTAATATTTTATACCAAATAGTATGGATAAAACTAGGGTTGCATCGATACGCCTTTTCGCCGATACGATACCGATACCGATACTCTTATACAAATATCGGCGATACCGATACCGATACGTTAATTGGATCAAACATGAAGATAAAATAAATAAATCACCAGTCGGATTATTTTTTTATTAATATGAAAAGTAGTTACATAGGTCGATATTAGATAATTATTATAAATTTTAGTAGGTAATTAACAGTATTAACATTTTTATTTAAAAAACAAAGTAATCTTAAGTTTTGCGGAGAAAGGCGATTTTAAAAAAAAGTATCGTTGAATCGGTCATAAAAATATCGTCGATACCGATATATCGGCTAGCCCGAAGTATCGCCGATATATCGGTATCGGATGCATCGCTAGATAAAACATCCAAGACCCAGGCCAATTTGAAAAAGGCCATTTTCCAACTTGCCCTGACTGGGAATCGAACCCGGAAGCTCTGGACTAGCTTGGTGACCACTACGCCACGGAGGTCGTCCTTCAGCAGCTAGTCCTTAACAAGAGATAAATTTATCCAAAATTGAATAAAAAAATGTTGAGTTCAAAATGAAGTGTGTACCTTCCTCCGGAACATGACGGTGAACTGCTCGGAGATGCGCTTGAAGATCTCCTGGATGGCGGTGGAGTTGCCGACGAAGGTGGCGGCCATCTTGAGCCCGCGCGGCGGTACGTCGCACACCGCCACCTTCACGTTGTTGGGGATCCACTCCACGAAGTAGCTGCACACCAGGGGAACGTGCCATCATTATCCGGGCGGGACCAAGCGATACTGGATCTAATTTATTTATTGAAGCGGAGCAACTTTTACTTATACTTTTTTAAAAATAACCAGATGGTAACCGTGGTGGTAACCGCCCATGGGGGGGTGTGCATATTCGCTTTTGCCGATCCTCTGAATTCGTCACCCGGGGAATGGGCCTCTGCTTGCTTATTGCGTCATTGAATACATTACGGAATTCTATACCATCTAAGTACAACCGCGGACGGACAGACATGGCGAAACGATAAGGCTTCCTTGTTCACTATGGATATAGAAAATACTGTTCTATCTACCTACTGTCAGTAGGCGGGAGTAATCTGATCTAAACACGCGACAGCGTGGCAAAGCCGAGTTAAAGGAAAGGAACTGGCGACGCACCAGCCGTTAGTATAGTTACCCCTAGCCAGAAATATGTTTCGGGAGGGTAAACAGCTTAGTCGTATGTTTTGGATCAGCATAATTCATATGGGACTGGGAGCACACCTACTAGCTGGGACAGTGGAGTTCATTAACCCTTTCACCGCGAGACTTCATATCAGTGCCCCCAGCGCGAGGGGTATGAAATCCAAAATAAATACTTACAACTCTCTTTTCGATTCTTTTTGAACCCGCTACTCCTGCTTAGCTCAAGTGTAATTTTCAATTTCAGGGTGATACCCATCTCAAAGATCTTCGCTCCTCTAACAATTTCAACCTATTTTTGCCAGTTCACCGGAGTGGGTTCTTTACAAATTCTTTCATCGTCCAGGCTATCAAACTATGGAACGATTTACCAGTTGATGTCCGGAAGGCTAAAACCCGCTTTTCATTTAAGAAACAGGTGAAGGCACACTTTCTTCAAAAACTGTCAGATAGATCATAGTGTATTTATGTAGTATATGTAGGTATTGTTTATCATAGTATATACTTAATAGTGTGTATTTTTTTGTACGTAGTTTATTGTTTTGACATATAGTCTTCTTTTTTCGCCATGTATATATTCAAGTTTTGCACTACCCCTGTCATTCTCTACATCACCCGTTTGGTTGACTGGTAGATAAGGCCTTAGGCTTTAAGTCCGCCATTACACTTGTATTTGTGTATGAAGTTAAATAAATAAATAAAAAAAAAATAAACCAAAAAGGGATGTTGATACTTAAGTTTTTTGTCGGAAATAGGTATCCGACGCTCGCGGAATGGACACGACAATGTTTGTCGGATAAATCCGACGTTCGCGGAGAAAGGGTTAATGGATTCAAATGTGTCTTTGCGGAAGTCAAAGTTACATACTATGGGATTCGAATTACTTTGTGCGATTCCGCCACCAATTAGTTCACGCAAACTGTTGTAACAGTAGTGGGTGGCGCCGGTCGGCAATTTGCATGAACTAAGTTGGCGGAATCGCACAAAGTAATTCAAGTCACATGCCTAGTATGAAAGAACGATAAAGGTTGACTGGAAGAAATCCCTATCTAGGATAAGTCCTTTGTACTGTGCTTTTTATCTTAAATTGTATTTTTTAAACCCCGACAAAAAAGAGGAGTGTTATAAGTTTTACGTTAACGTGTGTCTGTCTGTGGCTGCGTGTGGCATCGTAGCGCTCGAACAGATGGACCAATTTCAATGCGGTTTTTTTTTCATGAAAACTTTTTCAAAAACGGTGGGTTTTAGCCATGTTTGATGCAAATCGGTTCAGTCGTTAACCCGTCAGCTTCCAGACGGTCGGATCCGACCGAGAGAACAATAGATCACAATGGGTTTGCAAAATCGCGGTTGTTGACGGGTTAAAAGTTATAAGGTGTTAACGCTTGGAAGTTGAGCGCTACGGGTTACAATGTTATGTAGTACAGCCACTTATCACTAGATGGTGTTGTTGGGTTTTTTTTAATTTGTTCGCAAAATCAACTTGAACAAAAATGGCGGACTTCAAAGCTTTTTTTTACAAATTCCCGGCACGTATGATGAATCAAAATGCCGGTCATCAGCGCAGGTACAAATAATGCGCCGACCACAGCCATTTTGGTTCAATTTACGTGTCGGGAATTTGTACAAAAATACTTTGAAGTCAGCCATTTTTGTTCAACTTATTTGTGTCGTATTGTATTTATGGATGTACAATAAAGTTTTACAAACAAACAAAAACAGCCTTGCCTGGAGTTCTTATCCTGCACGGAGAGCATCTGCTCGTCGACCTCCTTCATGGACATGCGGCCGCGGAAGATGGCGGCCACCGTCAGGTAGCGCCCGTGCCGGGGGTCGCAAGCAGCCATCATGTTCACCGGACTGAACATCTGCAGGTAAACACAGACATGGCAGAAGTTTCATCTTCTTGGTAAGCACTTATGTTCGACCATCACCTGAGTGTTTTTCATCGAAATTACATTAAATTTGGTAGACGAATCCAATGCGACACAAATAAGTTGAACCAAAATGGCGGTCGTCGGCGCATTATTTGTACCTGTGCCGATAACCGCCATTTTGGTTCAACATATTCGTGTCACATTTTACTTAGATGAAAACAATAAAAATGTTCTTAATGAATTCCATAAATCTGTGGATAAAGAATGAATTAAACAAAATTGAAACTAAGTACTTATTTAACGAATGAAAACAAAGCGAATATCGTCAGTACATGAGTGGAGGCCATTTTGATGTAACTGCTGGAGACGCCTGGGCCTTAAGAATTCCCTTCCCCTACACTTTTCCATACAAACGTAGCATAGCTTTTATTTTGAAATGACATGTTAGATTTCGGCAGTATTTTGTATTTTAAAGAAATTGCACATATCTAGGCATATAAATGCCGTAACAGACGGGGCCCAAGTTGCGTCTCGTAACAGCTAGAGATGGGCAGTGGATAGTACTCAATCTTCCCATTTGAGTATTTACTCACTAGATTTGATAAATAGAGTAAATACAGCGTTCTTATATATTGACATCGCATTTGATGTCTGTTTACTTATTTTAACATAAAATAACGTCTTTGCACACCTCCTAGCAAAAAGAAATATAATTAGTCAAAGATGCATACTTTCAGAGTACGATTAGTATGGTATTTTCATATATTTTAGCGTCGCATAACGTTTACCTACATTTTAAGCATTATGGTGGTAAGCCTATTATGGTGTATGCACATTTCGTCAAGAATTGCAAGTGTATATTAGATTTAAGTTTCCAAATTGTCATGAAAACATGAAATAATGAATATGAATATAAATATGAGCCGCAACTCATATAAATCAATCTACTCACCAAATGGATAAATAAGGATATTTATCGGGTATTTACTCAATCTACTGAGTAAATATTCAAATGGGTTGATTGAGTATTTATGCACCGCCCATCACTAGCTGTTACGCGGCGCAACTTGCGCCGCGTCTGTTACGGCCCTAACTAGTTTTTGACAGTCAAATATGAACTTGAAAGAAAATATGAGAGTGTAGAAGTTTTCGATACTGATGGTCAAATATAATACTCGTACCCTATATTATCTTTAATGTTCATATTTTTGACTGTGTAAACTAGTTATATGCTTTTAAATATGCAATTGCTTTGAAATTACATAATTTTGCCAATATCCGACATGCCGTTTTAAAATAAAAGCTAGACTACGTTTGTATGGGAAAGTCGAATTCTGTCTAGGGTAAGGGGACTCTTAAGTCCGGTTGTTAAAATTTTTGTGACAAAGTTAAATAAATTGGAATAGATACCTGCTGCGTTAGCTCTGGCACGGTGAGCGCCCGATATCCCTGGCTGTTTCTGGCAGTGAGCGGCGCGAATCCTGGAAATCAAACAAATTAATATAAAATAAATATACTATTCTCTCACACACACTGTTGTATTTTATCAATCAACACTGCTTCCGAGCTCTTCTTCAAGGGTATCAAAAAAGTTGAATGACATTTTTGAAAATTTTTCTGAATAGCTGAAACATGATATTTTTAAAGTTTTCAACTTCCACGGTACATTGAATCGATAAAAAAAATCGAAATAGTATTTTTTCTCAAGAGTTCTCAAAAAATTTCACAAGAATCGGTTGAGAAATCCGTCCTGTAGGACATACAGGCAGACAACCGGACAGCCGAACAAAACTGAGACGCTTCGCACGCTCTGTTAATGACCGTATTTATTTAATTATTTTTAGTAATTATGTAGTTTAAGAAAGTACAATAAGTAGGTACCTAATTATTACAAATACAAAAAACCCCACAGCCTTTTTTTGTTATATTTTTATGTATTTTTTCATTTCGATATACCCAGTGTCACTCTCACAGTAAATACGAATCTAACGACACCTCTCAAGCTAAAATCCATCGAGCCGTTCAGGCTGCACAGCGTGCCAAGCATTTGAATTTAGCGCCAAAAATCCGCCATTTTGTTTTTTTTTTATGTTGATATAGGTACTCAGTGTCACTTCAGTCAATACAAATCTAACAACCGACACATCTTAAGCTAAAATGTATCGAGCCGTTCAGGCTGCAGAACGTGCTGAACAATTAAACATACATACATACCTACTCTCGAAAAACATAACCCTCTTTCTGGCGCAGTCGGGTAAAAAAACCTCGCTAGGTCGCTGTTTAAGAACCATTCAGACCATCAACAAGCAACGGTCAACAGGCAAAGGTCTCAACATAAAATTAATAAAAAACAAAATTAATATAAGAATTAAGACCTGGCATGAAGAAATGCAGGCGGGGGAAGGGCACCATGTTGACGGCCAGCTTCCGCAGGTCCGCGTTGAGCTGCCCCGGGAACCGCAGGCACGTCGTCACACCTGACATCGTCAGCTGGCAAATTAATGAGTAGAATGGGCATGGGATGAACATTTTACAAACGCATGAACCTTTTTTTAGGGTTAGGAATAACATTCCTATTTATCGTAAATAAATATCAGATTTTGCCGTCCAGTCAATGAATTATAAAATAGTATATTATGCAATTAGTGAATAAAGGAT
The DNA here is from genome assembly GCA_943193695.1 of Acrobasis suavella. Taxonomy (NCBI): domain Eukaryota; kingdom Metazoa; phylum Arthropoda; class Insecta; order Lepidoptera; family Pyralidae; genus Acrobasis; species Acrobasis suavella. The sequence continues at coordinate 168,877 of OW971956.1, forward strand.
GGATTTACTTCGAGGGCCATAGATGAATCAGGAACAAGTGAAGGATTCTAATGACTGAATCACGACCGTAGGGAGTGATTCATGATGATTGGATTCAAGTGCTAGAATCTAGAATCCTGAGCGACGCGAGTGATTCATGGCCCTCGACGTAATTCTGTTTTGTTCAACAGTTGCATACTACCTATGCTTTATACCATGATGACTACGAGAAAAACAAAGATTTAAGCGAAAACCGACATTTGATGAAGGAAAAGGAAGGTTAATCAATTTAAAAGCAAATTGAGCATTGGAACAATTACTAAAATTAAAAGTAATTGTTCTAAACTTAAACACCAAAATAGTAATTAAAACTCCTTTTTATTCACTGTTTTTAGTAAATAAAATAAATAACCAAAATAGTGAGTAATAGTGCTTTTCATTCACTGTTTTCTTGTGAATAAAATAAATAACCAAAATAGTGAGTATAAGTGCATTTTATTCACTGTTTTCAGTGAATAAAATAAACTTTTTAGAGGTGGAATGGTAAAAAATATTTTATACCATAAAGGGTCAGGTGGTCCCATTATTTTTTTATTAAAACCGATTGTGTAGTTTTGTGTTGAAGTCGGTTTTTAGTTTTAAAAAATTATTCTCGACGTCATGGTATAAAGTATAGTATGCAATTCTTAAATAAAGCGGATTTACATCGAGGGCCGTGAATCACTCGCATTGCTCAGGATTCTAACGCTTGAATCATCATGAATAACTCCCTACGGTCGTGATTCAGTTGTTAGAATCCTTCACCTGATCGTGATTCATCTTTCGTCCTTTATTCACTAATTGCATAATATACTATTAATCGCAATTCCGTGGACTCATCTTAACGGCTACAAACTTTCTTCTGAAACTGCCGAATCTTTTTTTAACTTTTGGCTGATATTTTAATTTCAACTATAATGGTCCTTCCAAGTTGTATATATGTATATACAACGTAGAAGGGACACTTTCGTATGAAGATACCGATTTTTTTTTGTGTTTTGGCTGTTATTTTAATTTCATTGTACTATAGTGATCTAGTATAGCCTGTGGTTCGCTTTATTACGGGTATGTCCCTTCCACATTGTATATGTATAGTGTGAACAGGGGCGTAGCTACCGCCGTATCTGCCGTATCAATTATACGGGCGCCCCCCGGGCCACGGGGCCTCCAACATGCGTAAACAAAAATTAACCCAAATTTTTGTCAGACCTGTCACTATTGTACATAGAGGCAGAAACTTTAGAAAAACTAAAGTCATCATCAGCTATAAATTATTTATTAAATCAGTTTGCCGAAAAAAAGGCAAGGGGAGTGTATATTTAATTTAAATTGTTTGTAAAAATATTGGACAAAGTGATAGATAGATAAATATGATGAATTATTAATTCTTTTAATTCAATACTCAATACTCAATACTCAATATTTATTGCTTCCTTAATGTACAATATAGGTGTTACAATAAAATAAGGATCAATTAATTTTATGCAAACATTATTTTTTTCTTTTGGGAGAAATCTTTACCCTTCCTAAGGGCCCCCAATCAAATTTTTATACGAGGCCCCGCCAAGGCACGCTACGCCACTGAGTGTGAAGTACTTATTTGATATTAGTTTCGAGCTCTAAGCCTTCTAGCAGCACCGAGCTCTCAGCTATGACCTTTATAGATTGCTGTAGCTTACAGATAAAAAGATATTGATGTAAGTATATTTAAATTCCATTACGATGTTTTATTTTGTAACATTTTGTATTTTACTACTGTATTTGTTTGTATTACTATAGCTAAAAAAAACGTCTTGTATATCTATCTATCAGTCTGGCCTGCCGTTCAGCAAGCTTACTTACCGAAACCAAATGGTTCAGGTCCCCGTAGGTGGGCGAGGCGAGGCGCAGCGTGCGGAAGCAGATGTCGTAGAGCGCCTCGTTGTCGATGCAGAAGGTCTCGTCCGTGTTCTCCACGAGCTGGTGGACCGACAGCGTCGCGTTGTAAGGCTCCACCACCGTGTCTGACACCTGCCGTCAAATAAATACTTTACCAGGCCTGAGTCACTCCCCGTTTAGGTATCGAAAATTTTAGCAACATTATTACTATGCGCGCGGCGACCATTGCACAATAGAAAATTCAGTTATACACGGTGATTTTTAATTGGTTTTGGAGCCGAAGGCCACTTTATAAGGATCGTTAGTAAGACCTAATTAGCTAATCAAAATAAAAATTCAGGAACAAAATATGTTGACTAAAACTCGAAAGTAAAATCAAGTAGTAGTACCGCCGGCCGGCTAGATTTCGAGTTCATCGGGGTCACGCGTCAGTTATGAACGGGCGTAACTACGTGGTCTCGATCGAAAATCATTTTCGCAACTTTTTTATCTTATGTCATACACAAATTTGGATTACGTATATGGATAGAGGAATTTATTTACTACATGACATTCTTTTTTCCAAAACCAATGAAAATTCAGCGTGTATAAATCGTTTGTCCAGAGTAATAAGAATGAAATTGGCTTGCAATGGATGTCTAGGTATCTAAACGAAGAGGTGAGGAGTTCTGACACGACGTAAATTAAACCATAGCGTAGCACATTAAGTAGTTATTTCTTTGAATTGATTTTTGGAGTAACACTTCTGTACGTGAGTACTAGTACTTATTCTATGACTTTACTAGCTTTCACCATGGGCACAGAGTAAGTATTAGAACAGAAGTCTCACTTAGAAAAGAAATTCAAAGGAATATCAACTCAATGTGGTTAGCGCTATGGTTAAATTTGGCTCGCGTCAGAACTCAGCAGCTCTTCGTTTAGATACCTAGACATCAATTGCAAGCCAATCTCATTCTTATTACTCTGGACAACGATTAATATAACTGAATTTAACACTCCGGTGTGGTCACCGCGCGCCTAGTAATAATGTAGGTATATTTTCGTTTCCTAAACGGAGAGTGACACAGGCCTGCCATGGGTGCACCCAGGTTCTGGGCCAGGGGACAGCGAATCTATCTTCGATCATAGTTGTCGTTCTTAGCCACGTTTTTATGCGGCTGAGAGTGCTGAACGACTAAAAAATCCAGACGCCCCTCTTAGCGAGTGCCTCAGCTCAGTCTTCCAATAAGAGTGTGTCAAGTTTCCCCCTTAGCGAGTGCCTCAGTCTTCCCCTAAGCGTGTGTCAAGTTTCCCTCTTAGCGAGTGCCTCAGTCTTCCCGTGAGCGTGTGTCAAGGTTTCCCCTTAGCGAGTGGCTCAGTCTTCCCCTAAGCGTGGTCAAGTTTCCCCCTTAGCGAGTGCCTCAGTCTTCCCTTAAGCGTGTGTCAAGTTTCCCCCTTAGCGTATGGCTCAGTCTTCCCCTAAGCGTGTATAAGTTTCCCCCCAACGATTTGGTCACTTACCTTCGGCGACGGCATGACGCTGAAGGTGTTGACGATACGGTCGGGGTACTCCTCCCGCAGCTTGCTGAGCAGCAGCGTGCCGAGCCCGGAGCCCGTGCCGCCGCCCAGCGAGTGCGTCAGCTGGAACCCTGCACAACACAATTAAAATAAATACATACGGACAAATCACACAGATTGAGCTAGCCCCAAAGTAAGTTCGAGCTTGTGTTATGGGATAGTCACTCAACGATACTATATTTTATAACAAATCATATATAGACAAACATCCAAGAACCAGGTCATCTGAAAAAGATTATTTTTCATCATGACCTGACCGGAGATTGAGCCCGGGACCTCAGGTATGATGCGTGGCATGATGACCACTAGACCACAACCAAAAGAGGTCGTCAATTATTTAATTATACATTTTCTTTCGCTATCAAAAACGGGAAAGCTGTCTGTGAAGCCGTGCAAGCGAAACACCATCGTGGTCTACCTCTATAAGAGTAGGGCCCTTGGGCTAGGATAATCCAGCTCCAGCGGAGTTCCGTGAAATTTTGAATTAAAATTTTATTTTTTTGAAATTTTTTGAGCCATTTGGGCGCCATTAGGAAGCACACGGCCCTGGCTGGAAGCGGTCGTGGTTTTTAGTGGCTGCAAGCCCCCACTTACCTGGATTCCCGTGGCTGAATGGGCGCGACGAAAGGTCTTTTCTACACGTATAATTCTGTTCAGGGTTTCCTTAATTTGTTCGGGGTCCAGTGCTATTATAAAAAATTTGCCTTGTTTGCTTTGAAGAATATTATTAAAAAATTTGCCTTGATATAACCCTAGATAACCCATCTAATTTTATGAACTACTGTATATATTTTTAAATGAGAACGAGAGAATGCTATAAAAAGCTTCACGTTATCACTTTTAAATATATACAGTATTAGTAAATAAAATAAAAGGGTTATCTAGATTCGAGGCTTATATCAAGCCAAAATTTTAAATAATATCTACGTTTCTTTTCAAATGATTTCTTTCAAATGGGGGCAGCACTTGACCCCGATTAAGGTAGCCCCTTTATAAAATAGCATATTTAATCAGTAATCACAGAAGCTACATAGTCGTGGCGCGACCGCGAACCAACGTACGCCACTGTCCGTGCTATCCGGACGATGAGTGCCGCAACAGACGGGGCGCAAGTTGCGTCGCGTAACAGCTAGAGATGGGCAGTGGATAGTACTCAATCTACCCATTTGAGTATTTACTCACTATATTTAATAAATAGAATAAATAGAGCGTGCTCATATATTGACATCGCATTTGATGTCTGTTTACTTATTTTTACGTAAAATTACGTCTATGCACACCTCCCACTAAAAAATGATAATTAGTCAAAGAAGTCTACTTTCAGTGTATGATTAGCATGGTATTTTCATATAATTTAGCGTCGCATATAACGTTTACCTACATTTTAAGCATATTATGGCGTACGCACACAGTTTTCGACAAGAATTGCAAGTGTATACTAGATTTAAGTTTCAAAATTGTCATGAAAACATGAAATAATGAATATGAATATAAATATAAGTCGCAACTCATATAAATCAATCTACTCACCAAATGAATAAATAAGAATATTTACCGGATATTTACTCAATCTACTGAATAAATACTTAAATGGGTTGATTGAGTATTTACGCATCGCCCACCACTAGCTGTTACGCGGCGCAACTTGCGCCGCGTCTGTTAAGGCCAGGGCCTTAAGGGCCGTAACAGACGGGGCGCAAGTTACGCCGCGTAACAGCTAGTGATGGGCGGTGCATGAATACTCAATCAACCCATTTGAGTATTTACTCAGTAGATTGAGTAAATACCCGATAAATATCCTTATTTATCCATTTGGTGAGTAGATTGATTTATATGAGTTGCGACTCATATTTATGTTCATATTCATTATTTCACGTTTTCATGACAATTTTGAAACTTAAATCTAGTATACACTTGCAGTTCTTGCCGGAAAGTGTGTGCATACGCCATAATATGCTTAAAATGTAAGTAAACGTTATATGCGATGCTAAAATATATGAAAATACCATAGTAATCATACACTGAATTTCACTGAAAGTAGGCTTCTTTGACTAATTATCATTTTTAGTGGGAGGTGTGTAAAGACGTAATTTTATGTCAAAATAAGTAAACAGACATCAAATGCGATGTCAATATATGAGCACGCTCCATTTACTCTATTTCTTAAATCTAGTGAGTAAATACTCAAATGGGTAGATTTAGTGCTATACACTGCCCATCTCTAGCTGTTACGCGACGCAACTTGCGCCTCGTCTGTTGCGGCACTAACAGACGCGGCATGTTATAGTTCAGAAAATCGATCTGTTCTGTTGTACACTAAATGGATTACGTACAATAAGTAACGCTTTTTGGAGGATGAGGTAAATATAACAACTAATACTTAAGTGGGGAAAATTCTTGCAAAGTAGATAGATGTAAGCTAACGTGCTGTAAAAAAGGAAGAGAGTAGGAGAGTACTTAAGAGAAAACGTGATTCTTAGAACAAAAGAAGAATCAGCCGGCAAGCGCGGCCCGGTGATGAAGCAACAATGCTGAGAGGAGAACTGGGAACACGCCAAGAAGAGGAATGCTCCTCACCTTGCAGGCAATCGCAGCCCTCGCTCTCCTTCCTCACGACGTCCATCACGGAGTCCACCAGCTCCGCGCCCTCTGTGTAGTGTCCCTTTGCCCAGTTATTGCCTGAAAACGTTAAAATGTTTAGGGAAGTTAATAAAATTAATAATTTTAATTAGCTCTCCACACAAAACTTCTGTAATGCTCCTGAAATGTTTGCGCAGGCTAGAACGGACCGAATGGGAAAATTGGCATCATAGTTAAGAAGAATAAGGTCGAGTCACAACAGCGTCCTAAAAACTGTGGCGGATAGACTGGGTCCGCCAATAATGAGACACCTTGTGCAGGGGACCATGCCGGAGGCCCTGTATGGACAAATTTGCTGAGGCTGCATTCATACTAACACTAGTTTAAGTTACTGTATACTAACAAATTGTCCTTTTTTTATTTTTATTATTATCATGTTCCACTGCTGGGCAAAAGGCGTCCCCTCTTTCCTTCCTTAACTTTCTGTCCTTGGTCTTAATTTTCCAACCCTGTTCGAATGCTTTTAAGTCGTCTGCCCATCTTGTCTTCGGTCTACCTCCGTCTACGTCCGTCCGTTGGCATCCAGCCTGTGGTTATGTGCGCCCATCTTTCTGGGTGCATACGGCCGACACGTGACCCGCCCAATCCCAATTTAGCTTAGCAGATTTCTTGCACACATCCGTAACTTTTGTTATAGAGCGCAGTGAAGTGTTTCTAACTCTATCACTCAGCTTAACACCTAAAATGCTACGCTCCATCGCCGTTTCATGATTGACCAAGCCTGTGCACCGTAGGTTAGGACGGGCAAGATGCACATGTCCACGAGTTTTGTTCTAAGGCACGTTGGTAAATTGACCTTAAGAAGGTCTTGTAAATTGTCCTAGTTATCTGAAATAAAAGAATTGAATTGAATTGAAAAGCAATTGGCTGGTACGCCACCGAGAGAATGTCGATAGTCTCCGCTATCAGATTTGTTTCCTGTCTTCTGATCTGTGATTTCTCGCTCCACGTCGACGGTGGAACGCTTGGCTTGTAGAACTCACCAGCGCCGCTCTGGCCGAACACGTAGTTATCCGGTCGGAACAGCTGGCCGTAGGTGGAGGAGCGGATGGCGTCCATGGTGCCGGGCTCCAGGTCCACCAGCACCGCGCGCGGCACGAACCGCTTGCCTGCAACACACGATGAAATATTTGAGCGAGTGAGCGCAAGGCTTCTCCATTTTAGGAGCGCAATTCTGATATTTATTTCTTCACGTTTGACGACCTCCGTGGCGTTGTGGTCGCCATGCTAGTACGCCACCCAGAGGTCACAGGTTCGATCCCCGGTCAGGACAAGTTGGAAAATGGAAACCTTTTTCAATGGTTGGAAACCTTTTTCAAATTGTCCTGGGTCTTGGATGTTTATATATATATGTATTTGTTATAAAATATAGTATCGTTGAGTTAGTATTCCATAACACAAGTGTCGAACTTACTTTGGGGCTAGCTCAATCAGTGTTATTTGTCCATATATTTATTATTATTTATTTATTTTTTATATTTCACTGTCAAACTTACGATTTAAAGTACGCTCAAACGCAATCCCGACCCAGATCTGCAAAACATTTCGTTAACCGACGTAGGTGAACCGTGTTTTCTGTGTACAAATTCTCCCTACGGGCTGGTGGCCCCACCGCTCATCCCCACCAGTGGGGTCACGAGGACTTTCAAGTCTATATAGAGTACGGGACTTCCTATTTGTGTCCGGCTGTATCGACGTTCTCCTCTACAGGTCTAATTTTAACAGATTCTCGTGAAATTTTATGAGTAGCTAGATGTTTTTGATCTTTTTTAAGCGGCGGGCCGTAAGGGTTACGTTCTCAACTTCTCAGCGGGGCAAGCAAGGAAACGACAAATATTTAAGCATCTACTTATCCCTCTTGACAAAAATAAGACTGCACAAACGTGCCACCGCAAAACGCTGCCACCAACCACTTTTCTACTACTTTAGTGGCCGCCACCAGCGTCACCGAGAGCGGCGAGTCCACACAAAATGTATGAACACTACAGGAACGTGGTCGGTGGACGCGTTTGTGGTGGCCCGTTTGCGCTGAGCCGAATCAGGCCTGTGTCATTCCCCTTTTATGTATCGAAAATATACCTACATTATTACAGAAGGGGAAAATTCAGTTACATGAATCGTTTGTCCAGAGTAGGAATGAAATTGGCTTGCAATGGATGTCTAGGTTTCTAAACGAAGAGGTGAGGAGTTCAGACGCAAGTTATATTAAATAACACATTAAGTAGTGGGTAAGATTTCTGTTCTTGAGTACTAGTACTTATTCTGTGGCCTAAGTCTTGATAGTGGGTTATTTTTGAATTCGACAAACGTGATGCTGCAGCCGCAGTGGAAGCAGCAAAAGCTGCCGCCGCCGGTAGTGAGATAAAGTTTTGACTTGAGTAGGAACGTCAGTCGCGTCAGCTCGTGCGCCCACCCATCCTGGTTGCTTACCATCCGCCGCCTGGTTGTAGTACACCTCGATCCGCTCGAGCTGCAGCTCGCTGTCCCCGATGTAATTGCCGGTCGTGTCGATGCCATGCTCGTCCGAGATTATCTCCCAGAACTGAAACATAAGAATGAAAATTTAGGGTTGGATCTCACTAGAGAGCGATACGGAACGCTATAGCACGGCCGGTGCTATAGGGTTCCGTTGCTCTCTTTCTCGCTCTAAAAGTGAAAGACAAAAAAAAAATTCGATGTAGGATAAATTTATCTTTTATTGAAGGTCATTTTTTTATATATTATTTTACTGCAAAATCTAAAAGGTTTAGGAACGACCACTGCTGGGAAGATTACGCCGAAAGAAACCTAGTTCAGTTTTGGTCCCTACCCAGCCTGATGGGCTATGTTACAGTTACAATACAGATTTACACTTATGCTCAGTATACATTATATTATACATCTAAATAATACAATTAAAATTTGTAGTCAACTATTTCCAAGAATTATGATGAGATAAATAAATGGTTCTGGCAAATGATGGTTCCGAGCGACGGAAAAGGATAGCAACATAGAAAAATGCCGTTCCGTGCTGACAATTGGCAGTTGGCACTAACCTTTATCTCCCAGCAGCCACGGATCTAGGGGGAGGGGGGCAAGCACCTGCCCCGGGAGGCAGAACTATGGATCTTAAGGTGGTGGCTGAAAAGCAGTGGCTTATCTCCCAGCAAACGGCTTATAACTACCTTACAAACTGTGTTGTTTGTTATTGTTATATTTACACTTTTTTATAGATTCACGGGTCTTTTCACCTCGGTTGTTTGGGAGGCTTGCGTGGGAATACAGATACAACACGTAAAGGCATTTTGGAGAAGTTGATGCTATGTGGCGCTCCCTCCAAAACCCATTCCTGGATAGGTATACCTATGAAAGATGTAGGTACCCTTAAATAAGTTTCGGCAGGAAAAAGATCTATTTCAAGAAAAAGGGAAAGGTCTATGGGTTAAGGAATGACATTGGGATGGACTGATGCTGGGATATTGCAATAGAAACATAAATGTTTACACTATTATTATAAATTCTGTGAATATACAATTATACGTCATTTTCTTGTCTTTAAAATGTGTCAATGGAAATACTAAGGGGCTGGGGATCATCAGCGCAATGTTGCCCAAAACTTGACTGAAGTCACGCATGGCCTTTATATGTTGCTCAAATAATATCGTTGCAATACAACGTGGCAATGCTGCCAGTCTTCTGGGCCCGTTACCACGGCGCGTACGTAGGGACGTAAGTTAATGTCTTTTTATATGCAGTTGTGTAATTCTTTTTTTTTAACTATTTTACAAATGAAGTAGGCATAAGTAAGACAACCTCCGTGGCATAGTGGTCACCATGCTAGTCCGCCACCTAGAGGTCCCGGATTCGAATCCCCGTCAGGGCAAGTTGAAAATTGGCCTTTTTCAAATTGTCCTGGGTCTTGGATGTTTCTCTATCTACATATGTATTTGTTATAAAATATAGTATCGTTGAGTTAGTATCCCATAACACAAGTCTCGAACTTGCTTTGGGGCTAGCTCAATCAGTGTTATTTGTTCCTATATATTTATATTTATAAGTACCAGGTGGGCGACCAAGCTGCGCTCGATGCAAATCACAAAGAAAAAGAAAAGAGGTTCTTAGATAAAAATAAAACTAAGTAGATTAGATTTTTCACCCTCGAAACCCCATATAAAACGTGGAAAGGACAAACCCGTAATACATCGAAATACGGGCTATAACTACATCACTATAGTATAATGAAATTATCATTCCCATACAAATAGCCCGGGCGGGCACACTTTTATTTTATTTTATTAATTCATGTACACTTGAAAAAGGTGAAGTAAGGAGTACTTATAACCGGAGAGCATGTATGAAAAGAGTAATGAGTGTTGACGAAGCAAAAGAGGTTTGCAATGATCATAGCAAGTGGAAATCTATAGTCTCTACCTAACCCATGGGAAATAGGCGTGAAAATATGTATGTATGTACACTTGAAAATTTACAAATAAAACCTAAAAGTTAACATAGTACATAGGTGCTACTTATTTCTAAAGAAATGTATTCCAGCAGACCCGCGAAAGGAAATGGCAAGGAAGAGGTACTTGGTGTGTACAATACAAAAATAAATAAATACTTATACCTACAAGAAACATAAATAAATTAATAAACTTTTGTATGGAAATGCCGAAATTTTTTGTGTGTTTTGGCTGTTGTTTTAATTTCAACAAACTATAGTGATCTAGTATATCCCATGGTTGGATTTATTACGGGTACGCCCCTTCCACGGTGTACATCAATTTTTTATCGAAATATTTGGAGCCCTTTCCGAGATTCTTATTATACAACGTTACTTTATAAATACCAGCAACAGTCAGCAAGCAAGTTTAGTCCATAATACTAAACTATTCGGCAAAAAAATATACTGAAAAATTTTGTGTTTTTTTTTTCCGGTTATTGTGTTTAAGTAGCTCAGTACCTTGGTTGGGCTGAACTAGCTCCAAATATTTTACTGGTGCTTTAAAAGGAACCCTGTGAATAAAAGTATATATTGCTCTTTTCAGTAAAAGGATTAAATAATAACCAGAGATCGGACACGGGTGTTATTACTATCAAAAGTATGGATATGACTATATAATCTATAAATAAAACAATCATAATTATGTGATTTCAGGATATATTTTAATGGAAAAAAATAGACTTATCCTGAAATCACATAATAATGATTGTTTTATTTACATAGTACCCAATTAGGTTCTCGAGAAATCCCGGAACTTTTAGTCATATCCATACTTTTGATAGCATTAAAACCCGTGATTGCGATCTCTGATAATAACCCAAAATTCAAATTAATTAACAACCTTTTGCTAAACCTACTTCAGTTAAAACATCTTCGTCCCTGTCCCTCTTTTGAATATTTGACATTGAAAGATGTAGACAAAACATATTTTTTCACTAAAATAGGTTTAGCAGACGTTTGATTTTTTTTTATGATAAATAAATAAATATATACGGAAAATAGCACTGATTGAGCTAGCCCCAAAGTAAGTTTAAACTTGTGTTATGAGATACTAACTCAACGATATTATATTGTATAATAAATAAAAAATAAATCAATAAATACGGACAAATCACACTGATTGAGCTAGCCCCAAAGACAGTCCGTCTTATTAATTATAAAACCCAGACTAACTTTGTTACTAGGTTTAAACCATTATGCGCCCAAAATGAAGTTGACATTGACAGGCGAGATAGTGTGATATTACTAGATGTCAACTTGATTTGGTCGGATACTGGTTTAAACCTAGTAACAAAGTTAGTCTGGGTTTTATAATATGACGGAGTAAGTTTAATTATGAGTGTTATGAGATACTAACTCAACGATATCATATTGTATAATAAATAAATCAATAAATACGGACAAATCACACTGATTGAGCTAGCCCCAAAGTAAGTTTAAACTTGTGTTATGAGATACTAACTCAACGATACTATATTGTATAATAAATACACATATCGATAAACACCCAAAACAATTTGAAAAAGGCCATTTTCCAACTTGCCCTGGCTGGGGATCGAACCCAGAACCCCCGGAGCGGACTAGCGTGTTGACCATTACGCCTCGGAGGTCGTCCGGAGGATTATTGACCATATTATGATCAATAAAATTATGGAAAATAATCTCGGTCAATGTTTACTATCTGTGTAAATGTATTAAACTGTAAGTACTTATAATATACTTCGCGGCATGGCTGCCTCACCCCGCACTGCTTAAAAATCAATTATTTATTTAATTGTTTACACATATGATTTTAACTGTAGTAAGTGTGACCATGAGTATTACTATGCTAATAAGACAAATAAACATATATGTAACAATAAGAAACAGTTGTGCTTTATGTCTTAGTAATAAGGTTCAAAATTGAGTTGAAATGTCACCATTATTGTTACGTTTCTAGGTATAAATGAAGTCAAGGTACCTAGTGTATTTCAAAATGATGTATGTTGAGTAAGTAGGTACTTATTCTACTGAGAATCTATGACTGGCGTTTGAGCGAGGTTTCGTATAATTTCAGATGTTAATGTTACTTCAATAAAGGAGTTAATTATACCGATTTTTTTAGAAAGTAAAGTCCATTTGTTGAGGTATTTAAAAGAATGTAAACAATTTTGACATGTATTTTAATAAAATATACTCTTTATAAATCAATACCTTTGCAAATTACAAATAAATTACGTAATTTATAATTTATAAAATAAATAATTTGTAATTTGCGAAGGCATTGGTTTATAAAGTGTATATTTAAATAAAAAGACACGTCAAGATTGTTTACATTCTTTTAAATACCTAAACAAACGCACTATAGGTACCTAAATCAAAGAACAAATTCTTATATTTATTCGCTTATTGAGAAGGTAGGTCATTAAATGATTATAGAGTTTTGCGGTCACAATAACTGTTATAATTATAGTATTACGATATTGTTATTAGTAAGTAGGTCAATGCCACAGATATACGAAGGGAAGTAGACTAAACATTACCTACATGCTTAGAACGCGTGGCAATTTTTCACTCGCAGCTTATTTTTGAATAGCCTAAATAATATTTATATAAACAGTTATGGCGGGTGTTTGTATTCTAAGTACTCTTTCACATTCATAAAGAATATTACTTTACTATTTTTGTTTCAAATATTACTGATTATGATAAAGAAAAACAACAAAACTTATGTAGCTAAGTGTAAATTCATGCCACGCGGCATTCTTTGTATTAAGCAATAGTCTGCTTCCCTTTATATGTCTGTAGCCAATGCAAGAACTTTTTTGGCAGTATCTAAGTACCTATATTATGCTGTGTAAACTATGTAAAATAATAAAATATTATTCAGATATGCAATGGTGTTTAGTACGATTGTTTCAGTAAAATTTCATTATGTTAGGTATAACATATTATGTACCTATATACAGGGGATTCGCATTCGCAAATATGCATTTCTTTTTCCAAGATCATCATCAGGTCTTTTAGTCTCCACTGCAGGAGCTCGACCCTCTCTGCACTACCAGAGCTATTCTTGACCAGAGCAGCCAAAGGACTTGGCCTACACTCTCAACGCTGGCCAGACGGGTCGGAGAGGTCTCATTGATGTTTATAAGCTTTGTTTAGCTTGTATTCCTTTTTCCAAGATGTTTTAGAATATTTTATAGGTAGGTAAGTAGGTAGGTACTCATGCTAAATACCGAACTAAAAACACAAGCATCCATTTTAAAATTATTATCTATTGTGGACGACTAATCGTGCGTACAAACAGAATGTAAATATACCATCTGTGTAACAGAGCACAAAGCTTTATTTTTAACCGACTTCCAAAAAGAAGAAGGCGGTGTAAAACTTTTTCTGCATTATCAATTCGTCGTGATCTTGTTTTTATGTATGTTCACCGATTATTGGAAGACGCCTGGACCGATTTGCATAATTCTTTGTTTGTTTGAAAGGGTATACTTGTCAGGTGGTCCTTTAGAAACTTTATCAAAATCAGTTGTGTAGTTCGGGGGTGAAGTTTTTAGTTTTGAAAATGTTTATACATGCAAATATTATATTTTGAGTGTAGACAATTTTTTCCAATAAGCATTTATATTTGACAAGCATCCCGCCCTGTTTCTATAGGGTATGAATTATACATATACACCTTCCTCTTGAAAATTTCTCTATTAATCGACGAAAACCACATCAAAATTCATTGCGTATTATAGTTAAAAGATCTTAGCGCACGTAACATACAGAAGGACAGACGGCGGGAAGCGACTTTGTTTTGTACTATGTATTTTTCATTTCTTTATTAGAACAAAACTTTTTGGACAAAATATTATTAGTATTAATGCAAATTATATGACCAGGCAGGACGTAGGTGAAATACAAGCTATTCAGAACAAAAGATTTCTTAATTCGCTCTTAAAATTAAGATAGGATGTTATGCTTATATATAAATAACTGTGTTCATCTACATGTGGCTATAGAAAATGGGAAAACTAAACAGGCTTAGATCTCAGTAGATAATGGTCTTTGGCTTTATCTTATAACTATCTTGATCACTTACCTTGCTAAAACTAAATAAAAACAAAACAAAACGCAAAATTTAAATATAGAAATCAAAAGTGTTACGCACGTCGCACCTCTTTGCACTCAAAATAGAATTTGCACATAAAAACACCTAATTAAAAAGAAAAATCGTCAAATAACCTTAGATCCGATTTGATTGCCGCACTGTCCGGCTTGCAAATGTACAATTTCTCTCATTTTTACGAATTTTTCGGCAACTGTCCACGTGAGGCGGCCAGCTCAGACGATGTTAAACTATTTAAAGAACTAGCAGTGGGAAACGCGTTCGTTTTTCATTCATACGTACTGTTTTCTTGTAACAGTACATAACTGTATGGAAGAAGTTATGTGGTTTTGATTGAACTCTACGCTTTCACGCATCACTGCATGCTCTTCTGCTATAAACGACGCTCTCGGAACTCGGACGAGTTTACTTAATTGTTTATTACTAGATATCTTATTTTACTCAAGAATCGTTTGTGAAATCTGTATTATAATCAGTGGATTTTCGTACTTTCGTTTTAATATATGGAATCGGAGCGTATATATTCTTAAATATAGCCACTTTCAATTCATAGAGACTCAAATTATAAACAAATCCAAGATCCAAGAAATATATATGGGTACGGAAAGTAAAAGGTACAAAAAAAAATTGTATGTACCATCACCATCAGCATGGTACCTATTCTTAAATAGATATGTACGTAAAATATTCAAATCTACCTTTGACTTTATTTTTCCAGCTTATTTTCATTTAATCAAAACGAAACGTATATACCTACAATATGTAACAAAAACCCTGTTCGATCCTTGTAGGAGCTACTCAGACCGTCAATATGAACAATTACTTTTCCTAAAGGACCAATGCTGACTTTCAAAATCGTAATTTTCATACAAATTGCCCGGGCGGCTGCACACTTTTATTAGGCTGTTATTTTAATTTCATAATACTATAGTGTCCTAGTATAGCCCGTGCAATGGTTTAATTTATTACGGGTTTGCCCCTTTTACTTTGTATATACATACAAAATGTATTTTTTATACTTGATCAAACGAAATGTGCGGATTTTAGACGAAATATTATCGATGAAAAAAAAGAACGAAAAAAAATTCGTTATGTTAGTCATTTAAAAAATCTAGGCACTTTAATTTTTTACTAATTTCCTGTTTGGTAATGTTAATTATTTTTTACTTTCTTAGCTTCTTAAACTTTGTAGTTTTCAAATAAGACAACTTTTACGAAAATACGAAGTTTACTTAAGGGGCTACCTGAATTTTTCGAGGTCCAGTGCTGCCCCCATTTGAAATAAATCTATAGAAAAGAAACGGAGATTTCATTTGAAATTTTGTCTTGATCAGACCCTGTATAACCTTTCAAACTATTTTATAAACTACTGTTTACAGTTTAAAGTGAGAACGTGAAGCTTTTCTACGCACAATTGCGAAAAACAGCCACTTTTGGCGTATGTTCGTAGAAAAGAGTCATGTTCTTACTTTAAACAGTAGTACATAAAATAGATTGGAGGGTTATCTAGGGTCTGATCAAGATAAAATTTTAATTTATATCTCCGTTTCCTTTTAAATGATTTAATTCAAATGGGGGCAGCACTGGACCCCGAAAAATTCAGGTAGCCCCTTAAGACGAAGTGGTAGCTAAAGTGGCGCCCTCATTTGAAATAAATTGTTTAAAACTAACTTTTTAGTTTAAAACAATTTAGTTTTAAACAATTTATTTCAAATGAGAAAAACAGTTTTAAAACTAGACGGACTTCCAATATTACTTTCAAAGGTTATTCATAAAATAGTTTAAAGGTCTTTCTAGACATTCATACAAATCAAATTTTTAATTATCACCATATTTAGTTTTAAACAATTTATTTCAAATGGGGGCGCCACTTTAGCTACCACTTCGTCTTAAAGAGAAAAGAAGTAAAAATCCAAAAACGACTTTTAGAAAAAAAAATTAAAGTGTTAATAACGACTTTTTTTCCGTTTTTTTTTTTATCGATAATGTTTCGTTTAATATCCGCAGATTTCGTTTGATCAAGCATAAAAATACACATTGAGTGGTCACCATGCTAGTCCGCCACCCAGAGGTCCCGGGATCGATCCCCGGTCATGGCAAAATGGCCTTTTTCAAATTGTCCTGGGTCTTGGATGTTTATAAAATATAGTATCGTTGAGTTAGTATCCCATAACACAAGTCTCGAACTTACTTTGGGGCTAGCTCAATCTGTGTTATTTGTCCCTATATATTTATTTATTTTATTTAGCAGTTTCTAAGTTCTGTCTGACGGACAGATACTTGTAGATAGAGATAGGTATATGTATAAGCGACGATGGCTTAGATTCTTAGATAATTCAATATTTACCAAAAAAAAGAACTAAACCGACTTCATTTTCTTTCAACAGTTTCTTTCATATCTCCAAAGTTCTTCATCATATCTTCACCAAATTAACATGGGACCTACTTGGTGCTACAAGCTTTCAAATAAAAAGAATCATCAAGAAATCGGTCCACGGATGAGGAAGATGTCGAGAAAAAAACATCAGTCGAATTGATATCCTCTTCCTTTTCTGAAGTCGGTTAAAAATACACAAGTTGGATAAAACAAAGATTTGGCTACGTTCCTACATCAAAAATAAATTATTAAATTAAAGAAAATAAAACGGCACTAAATAATATCACTTGTCATTGATTAAATCCATTTTCAATATGGTTTTATAGGTACTTATTTATTACTAGCTTTAACCCGCGACTTCGTCTGCGTAGAAGTCGATAATGTTTCTAATAGGATTTTTAATTGGTATTTACATTATATATTTTGTTATTATGTTAAAAATTTAAAATGTTTGAATACTTATTCAATATAATGCATTATTATTTTCTGCTAACTACTAAAATAAATAAAAAAATTCATGTGTCGCACCTATGACGTCATTAATCTGTATTTCATACAAATCACATGGAAAAGTTTTGACGTTTAGAAAACGTCTCTGATTTGAGTTATGTGAAACATATACACATACACGGCTTTTTACCTAATATAGTAGACAGAGGATTTTCAGTGCTTGCGGTTCTAAGCAGACAGCCCAGGGCCGCAAGACTCGAAGGGCACTTTTAGCGTGATGAAATAGGAATCAAAATAGCAATGGGTTTCTAGGGTTGCTAGGCGTATCGTCTATTCACAAAATATGTATTTTCGCTCATTCACTCGATCCGCTTTTACGGTCTGAACGGTAAGAGAAGCTACTGGTACATTTTAAGTTTTTTCTTTTCTCTCAGACCAGAACGTAAGGTAACCAGAACGTTAAAATATAGGTAAGTACTTGAATCATTGGATGGAAAATAGCACTATATTCCGTGGAAAATAGGTACAAAGGCGCGGGCCGCATGAATGATGCAAACAAAGTCGCTGGCAACGCCTAGCATTTATCATTAGGTTTCTTTTTTCTTTCCCTTCTTCATAACATCAATTTGTCATTTCATAATTCCTTTATAATAGGTTGAGAAACAAGTCTTTTCGCATGTTATATGAAAATTCAAAACATTTTTTAATATATAAATTATTTACATTTAACTAAAGTATGTAGGTACCATTTTGTTCGATAACTTTTTGCCATCTTATAGGTAGGGACATGATCTCATTGCTATAGAAATTTTGGGGCTTCTGATCAAAAAACTGCGTCAAGTAGTTTTGGCAGTCCTCTCGTGATGTTAATCTGACACTGCCTAAAGAATTCTGATGAGACCGAAATAGGTGGAAATCTGAAGGTGCCAGGTCAGGGCTATACGGCGGATGCATTAACACCTCCCAGCCAAACTCTCTTAATTTTTGCTGAGTGGTTAAAGATGTGTGAGGTCTAGCGTTATCATGATGAAAAACCACACCCCTTCTGTTGATTAATTCCGGCCGCTTTCTCTCAACTTCTTGCTTTAATCTTATCAGTTGTTCGCAGTAGAGTTCTGAATCGATGGTCCTGCCTGGTGGTAATAGCTCATAATGAATAATGCCCTTCCAATCCCACCACACACACAGCATCACCTTGTTGCGAGTTAACCCGGGTTTCGCCACAGTCTGTGAAGCCTGACCGGCCTTTGACCATAACCGTTTTCGCACGTTCTTGTCGTACGTGATCCACTTTTCATCACTAGTTATCAATTTCTTCAAAAATGGTTCGGTCTCATTACGTCGTAATAAAGAATCACAAATGAGTACCTACACGGTTCATTAGGTTTCTTTCAGAGAGCTCGTGAGGTACCGAAATATCGAGCTTCTTTGTGTACCCATTTTTTTTCAAATGCGCCAAAACTGTTTTGTGGTCAATTCCCAGTTCTTCAGCTACGTCGTAACTACAGATATGCCGATTTTGCTCCACTTTTTCAAAAATAGCATCCATTTTATCCGTAACAGGGCGACCAGAGCGACGTGCATCTTTGACATCAAAATTTCCGGATTGAAAACGCTTAAACCAAATTTGTGCTACTCTCACAGACACTGCACTAGGTCCATAAACATCGCAATTTTTTTTCGCGGCTTGCCTTTCCTTTTTACCTTTTTGGTAGTAAAATTTTAAAATGTATCTAATTTCTTTATTAGATTCACTTATCTTGACGGTAAGAAAATCAAATGAAAATCACGCA
Organism: Acrobasis suavella; assembly: GCA_943193695.1. Lineage (NCBI taxonomy): Eukaryota > Metazoa > Arthropoda > Insecta > Lepidoptera > Pyralidae > Acrobasis > Acrobasis suavella. The sequence continues at coordinate 188,172 of OW971956.1, forward strand.
TTTTCCTAATTTGAATTTGGGATTATCTTCTTTAAAATTTAAACTTTTAAATGATACCAAAACCAGTCAGGTACAAATAGTATAGCCAAAGTGGTTTTATTACAAGTTCATACAATACTATATGCGAAAAGACTTTTTCCCCAACCTAATATTTTCATGTTCTTTGATGATAATCATGAAAAATAAATAATACAATATTAAATAATTATTATAATATGTGATACAAAAGAGTGATTGAAAGAAAAGAAAGAAAGAAAAATAATTTATTTGATATATCACAAACACGGTTTAACAAATGATTATGCAGGATTATATTAGAAATAATAATAACGATCACAATTTAAGAGTACAAACAACAATTTGGCCACGCGTAATGGAACGCAGTTAATCTGACAATTGACAACTTTGACAGTTCGACACGAATGTGTCAAACAGTTGTAATTTTTCGTCGGAATTATCTTGAAATTCCATTATAATTAAATAACTATTGTTTCCTACGGAGAGTTAAAACGAAACTGTTTAGTGTGTTATCATTGACTGTCTAAAAGTAAAGCATAAACGTGATAAGAGCGCGCCATGTTGAGAAAAATTCCTCATGCCCCCAGGGGAATAGGCCATTTTACGATAAAGAATTAATTTTTCGTGTTAAGTGCGTTATTCCGTAGTTATGACGTGTTAGTGGATTATAGGATCACTTCGACACGCATTTGCAATAAACGTAAGTGTAGAAAAACATATTTTTGTCTCTTTTTACATTATTGTTATGTTTTTATGCCTACAAGGACGGCGAAGGCGCCGCCGTTGATAAGAAGTATTAGTTATCAAAAAGAATAATAGAGCCTCTAACGATGTGGAATTATCTTTGGTTTTGTAAACCATATTGTGTTATTTAAGAAACTATAAAATCCTATCAGAATCAGGTAGGTTCCAAGCATGAATCTTCCAAACATCAGATAGTATATAGTTAGGGCATAGTAAAGCATGTATCCGAAGAAATATGCCTGCACGACAACCTTGTCCTTAGTCACAGAATAACTACTAGTACTAAAGTACCGAAGTCTTACTTAGAAAAATAAATTAAATGAAATATCTATGTACTTAATGTGGTTAGCGCTATGGTTTAATTTAGCTCGCGTCAGAACTCACCTCTTCGTTTAGATACCTAGACATCCATTGCAAGCCAATTTCATTGTTATCACTCTGGACAAATTATTCATGTATCTGAATATTCCCCTCCTGAGTAGTCGTCGTACGCATAGTAATAATGTAGGTATATTTTCGATACCTAAATGGGAAGTGACACAGGCCTGCCTTAGTCTTACCTTGTTTGTAAAGAAAATGACGAGTTCTATAAAAGAATTTACATTTTTTTTTTTACAATATATTGGTTTAGGCATTTGTCCTCAATCGAAGACTAGGATGAAGCATGCCTATCCAAATTATACACATTCAATCTAGTTTTGAATGTCCCGGGACTGTACTTCTCTGGGAATATAGTGAAACATTGAAATAAACATTACATATAATGTAAACTACAAGTATATTTATTGACTGAGTTGTCTGAATAAATGAATATTATTATATTATTATTATTGACGTGTAAAAGTGCCTGTAAAGGTCTTATTTCTGAATAAACATTTGAATCATTAAATATACAGGTTAAAGTTAAATATGTTTAGTTACATACCACAGTTATGATGCTAGTCACGAGTTTATATCTTACGGTGCACACAGTGCAGGGCCATAACGCTCAAAAGCTTACATACGTCGCAATGGAAGGTTTATAGAAAAACTGGCCAAGTGCATGTCAGCCACATACAGTGTTGGGTTCCGTAGTTATGAATGCTGACTATATTTCACATGACTAAAAAACGAATTTTCTGTTTAATTTGTATGAAATTTTCCTTTTCTGAGTACATTTTGTAAGTTTTGTCACTTTTTAATTTGTGTTAACCCTACTTATCTCTAAATATTAATAAATATATAGGGACAAAGAACACTGATTGAGCTAGCCCCAAACTAAGTTCGAGACTTGTGTTATGGAATACTAACTCAATGATACTATATTTTATAAGAAATATATATATATATATACATACATATATATATATATATATATATATATATATGACAAAAGCCATTTTCCAACTTGCCCTGACCGGGGATCGAACCCATGACCTCTGTGTCGCAGACTAGCATAATGACCACTATACCACAGAAAAAATGTAAATTCTTTTATATTTTTAATAATTTTGTATGTCTATATAAGTATGAGTTCCTTGTACTACAAAATCTTAAAAAAGGAACAAGTACTTACCTACCTAAGTTAAAAAATCAATAATCTGTGTAAATAATTTCAAAAAATCTGTCATTTGACTCACTCTGGCAATTAGGTACACAGTAAATGTCGGATTTATCTGACAATTAATTTTCTTACTGTAGTCCGGCTGACTACTTCGTGCGCGACCTTCCTGCGGGGTACAGACGTCGGCGGGGAGGAGACTCAAGGCGTCAGCGGGTAGCGGATGGTGAAGCGGGGAAGGGTTGCACGCGTTACCCTTCCCCGCTTCACCATCCGCTACCCGCTGACGCCTTGAGTATCCCCTCCCCGCCGACGTCTGTACCCCGCAGGAAGGTCGCGCACGAAGTAGTCTTGTCGGATAAATCTGATATTTTCAACACGTTAATAACCAAAATAAATGTTTATTGCTGTAACATGGAAGTTTTACAATTAGAAATACTTATTGTGATTACCTATTATACATACATACATACACCCTTTACATACATACATATTCTCGAAAAATATAACTCTCCTTCTGGCACAGTCGGGTAATAAAGAATGGAACATGCTCTGTCTACACTAGGAATGATTAAATTAAAGACGTGAAAGAATATTGTTACGATATTTCTTATAATTTTTTTCTCAATTTTTTAAATTTTTTACACATTTGATTATTTTATGGTGAGGTTGCCACGTAATAATATAGCCTTTATTCAGACAGTATTTTTACATTCCATACTTAAAACTATGCACTTATACACTATCATCGCCTCCTCTGTCTGTATGCCATAGGTCGGCAAAGGCCTCCTCCAACTGCCTCCAGTTCTCTCTATTCTTAGCCACTCTGGTCCATGTGCTGCCTGCAACTGCTTTAATGTCGTCCACCCACCTTCGAGATGGCCTGCCTCGTTTCCGTCTTCTGTAACTTGTGAACCAGTTCATTATCGATTTAGACCATTTTTCTTTTCCTCTAACCCTCTTATTCATAAAAAAAACAAACGTTTGCTAAACCTATTTTAGTTAAAATATGTTTTGTCCCTTTCACTCCTTTCAATATTTGACTTTGCAAGAGCGAGACAAAACATATTTTAACAGTTTGTATTTTTTTATGAATAAGGGGGTAATTGTATGTCCTGTCCATTTTCATTTTAATTTTGTAACAGTTCTTGTGACATCTTTTGTCTTTGTGTATTTTCGAATGTTTACAATTCTTATTCTATCAAACAGCCTTTTTCCCATCATGCTCCCAGGTTGCCACGTAATTATATTTAATAAAGATATACTTCGTTGTATCTAGTTTTTTAGCTTTATACGGTGTTTCTAGACTGATGTTCCACATAGTAACACTGGCAGGGACCTACTATGGTTGATTTTGATACAGGTCAGTTATTTCGACGACAGTACCACCGTATTGATCTCTGATAGTCAAAAAAATATGATACGTCCTATGGCAAAAAATTGCAGGTTGATGATTTTTAATAATTTATATATTTTGTATTGCAGATAAGATGGAAGCAGTGGACTATAAAATGGAAGGGATGAACCTCACGATGGGGGGGATGAACTACAAAATCGAGGGGATGAGCCTCAAACTGGAAGACCCGATGCTCCAGCAGGCGGCCATGTCGCTGCAGCACCTACCAGCGCCACTACCCCTTCCACAATACCCTTTTAATCCTGCAGATTTTAAACCTGAGCCTCCTTCTCTGCCCCCAGAGCTCCCGTCTCTGCCCCCCGAACCCCCTTCTCTGCCCCCCAAGCCCCCTTTGCCCCCTGAGCCTGCCGACCTCCCTCGCTTGCCGCCACACATTCTAACAGAACCAGAGAAAAAGGTAACCAAATTCATCAGCGTCACCAGCTCCCAATTGACCGACGAACAGCGTCAGATGTACGAATCAGTCCTATCCACGTGGAAACCGGTATTATTCCCCAAAACGGTCAAACGGTACATTTGCGAGAAATGTAATAAAGAATTCAAGAATTACCAAAACCTGTACCTGCATACAACTCGAGTCCATTCCACGGAGGACTCCGCGGTGATGTGCGACCGCTGCGACAAGTCTTTCAAGAATAAACATTACCTCTACATGCATCGGATGAACAAGCATTACTCCGAGTCGGAGAAGTGTTACTGCCAGTTTTGTCTGCAGGAGTTCCGTACGAGGCGAGCGCTGCACATGCACGTCAAAAGAATACACCCCAACACATTGCCTGAAATCAAATGCCCGGAGTGCGGAAAAGAGTTTAACGTACCGTACAAATTGAGATACCACATTGAGCGCGTACACCGCGCGGACAAAGAGAAATACAAGTGTCATCTCTGTCAAAAACTTTATAAAAGCCATCTCAACCTCAACAGACATATGCAATTCCAACACTCACACGTTGAAAGACATCCGTGTGTTTTCTGCGATATGACCTTCAAATCTCGACATCACATGAAGCGGCACATCCTAAACATCCACCCGCCTTTGGAATCCAAAGTGACGTGTCCGGAATGTCTGAAAGAGTTTAAAAACGATCAGTATCTCAAGGAACACATGCAAATACACTCAGCAGCGGACACCAAAGTCCAGTGCGAGTTGTGCGACAAATTCTTCCACTCAGCGATACGTTTAAAAAAGCACAAGAAGATAGTGCATCCGTCGAAGCCGAAGATCCGTTGCGAGAAGTGTGACAAGGAGTTTGCGCACGCGCACTACTTGCGTCGACACAACAATTCAGTTCACGTAGACGTTGACGAGAAGAATTATGAGCATGAATGTGGATTGTGCGGGAAAAAGTTTAAGCTGCAGAGGTATTTGAATAACCACTTGCAAAGGCACGAACAGCAGCATTTAAAGAAGATATCGCAGATGGTGAAGACTGTGATGAATGAAGACGGGTCGGAGAAGCCGGCCAAGCGCCGAGGGAGGCCGAAGAAGAAGGAGAAAGTCACAGAGGAGATCGAGTTCATCAAATGCGAGCCGGTGTCGAGCTCCGACGATGACAGTGACGACTCAAGCGACGACTCGTCTGATGATTCCGATTAAAGCTACACTTTCTCATCCAAGATTAGGACATCCTCATTCTTCTCATGTTATTAGCACGTTCTCCGCTACACACTAAGCTGTGCTTTTTCTTCTCCGTACATGATGCATGGAAATGGTCAACTTAGAAGACCGTGCGAAAGATTTCAGTTAAAATACACGGCAAAAGGATAATCAATAATTTCCAATTTCGAGCCAGAAGGTCACTGCTGGTCACATGAGTCCAGTGTTTTACTTATTTATTTATTTAACTTTATTACAAAAATGGTAACAGGCGGAAAGCCACGGGTGTTTCTTTGTATCTATTCAATAACTTTAATTGGTATTTTAAAATATATTCGAGGAACTTGGGTCATTTGGTAGTCATCTAAGGATAAACTATCAATTACTACTACCAAGACAATTTTATAAAAAAAAAATGTTACAGTTTAAAGCTGGACACATTTTGATTCATCGCGATTAGCCAACTTGACTCGTAATAATTTTGAAGCAGGCTTTATATCATGGTATTTACTGAACATCCAACATTGTATTGACCTAAGTGTGTGGAAGCGTGGTTTTTTAATAATTCAACCGTAAGTATCACGACATAAAGTTTCATTTTTTAATGCAACTGATCAAAGTGTGTGGAAGACACGTGTTTTTTTTTTTAAATTCCACCGTATGTGACGCGACAAGTTCACATTTCAATGCTTTACCGAAAGTCGAGTCGGAGTGGCGTAAGTGACGAATTGATGCAATGTGCGATATACTTTATCGGAATTTTGTAGAAATTATGAAAGTCAGTTTGTGACTACTTTTATCAATCAAGTTTTAGCATTGAAATTGTGACAGCTACAAGAAAATCGGCAAAAATATGGTTCATGTTTAAAATGAGCATATAAGATTTATTGGCTTAATTAATGCACGATAATATTACATAAACTTGGCTTCTCCTCTGCCGTGCACGTACCTCTTATTACAAATATTCAAAAATATAACGAATCTTCTGAGTTTTAAAATAAAAAGTTGCGCTGGACGCACACAAACACTCATACATAATCATACTGGTTTAAAAATGTGTCAAATTATTTCTAAAAAATATAAATGCGCAAAATTTTATATATTATATGTATATCGGAGTGAGCAGGAAGTTCAAAACGAGGAAGTTTTTTTTAAACGATCCTAGATTTTGCAAATTGTATATCAAAGAGAGATACCATACAGGATATTGTTTTCGGTCGCTCGCAAATCGTTTGTAGAGCAAGTCTATAATGACACTGCTTACTGGAGACCGGATTATATGCAATTGCATATCAACATAATAATGTTGCATATTTAGCTCATTTTTATATGTCATTGCATATTTTTAGGTTGGATTATGAGGCGTTTATTGTTTGGTTTTGGTGTGGGTAAGCAGGGACAGAACTACCGATATTTTTTAAATCGATATATCGATACAAAATTTGATTTATCGATACTAAGTACTGGTATTATTACGATTGTTTGCATAAAATACTGGTATTAAATCGATATTTTGTTTAAAATACCGGTATTTTATCGAAATTTGTATTGATATATCGATAAAAAACATCGATGAAGTATATCGATATATCGGGTATCGATATATCGATAGAAAAATATCGGTAATCCTGCCCCTGTGGGTAAGTGGCGAACACTGGTGTCAGGTTTAAAAATACAAAACTTACATACTAATTGTACTTATGTGATTTTGAATTAAAAAATATATTTTTTATTATTCAGTGTTGCATATTTTGACGCTTTTCAAGTATATTAAAGCCCTTGCATATAATCTGGTCTCTGTTGATTGCATTACTCGATAAACACGTGGACACTGGAAAAGTTCTACTTTATGTTATAATAGGAATAAAATAAAAAGGCCAAAGCAGGGCGTTTATTGACATTCTGTACGGTAGCTAAATTCGGTATTTTAAATGTGAATTTTGAATAAAAGTCTAGTCAAAATTTTTTAGATAATATTTTCGTTTGATTAGCTAGGCAAGGGGGTTTGCAGAATACTGTTTTGCCAGTAAATGTAGAAATGAAACAAAAACAAATAACTATCAAAATGAGCTTGCAGATTCATTTTTGGCACAGGCTGGGAATCCAATTAAGACGCTGATAAAGTTAAATTAAAACGTATGATGTTATAATTTTAACGACTAAAACAAATTACATATTGATACTCCTGACCGATCTTTGCAAAACAGGCAGTGTATATGAAATCAGCATCTTGCACTGAGAAAAAGAAATAGCTGAGCCAGTTTTGCCACTTAAGATTTGATTAGTAGATACCAAACTTTCGTTCTAATTAGCACAGAGCCAGGAATACCGATATTTTTTAATCGATATATCGATAACCGATATACATTATCGATATTTATATCGATATATCAATAAATCGATACAAATTTCGATAAAATACCGGTACTTTATACAAAATGTCGATATAATATCAGAACTTAGTATCGATATATCGAAATTTGTATCGATAGATATATCGATAAAAATATCGATACCGGGTATCGATACATCGATTAAAAAATATCGGTATTCCTGTCCCTGAATTAGCAGAACCAAGTAAGTAGGTACCTAGTTTTAATTAAAACACATTTTAACTACATACTAGTAGCCTTGAGATCAGCAGTCACTCAATTTTGGAAACATGTAGCAAAAATGCTTGCTATTGGCAATCGTTCTTTTTTTCTCGGTGCAAATTCAGCACAGTGTATTCCCAGAGGTGCCACCATTTTTGTTTTAGAATTACTAGACAGACTGTTACAAAAATGCAGGATTTTGTAAATGTAAGATGGACGAAAGAGCAATGTGGAGAAAACATTTACTCCATCATACATTTTACGTGCTGACGGGGGTTTGGGGTTAGAATTATCATAGTACATACATCAACATTAAGATTTATTCCACGCGCAAATTTTTACAGCAATTTCATCACAATACTAATTACATTCCCGAGGATATATGCAATAAAATATAATTAAGTACTTTTTATTGCACCATAAACAAAAGTAGTAAAAAAACAATAATAATAATGCAAAAGCGAACTCATTGCATTGGGAAGTGAATATTTAAGATGTACATAGGTGGTACAGTATGTCAGATTTACTGTAAATATTATTTAATAGGTACAATATAGATCCCGCTAAAATATATATATCTATAAATACAATACATACTTACATACATATATATATACATACTATATGTAATTCAAGCCGTATATTTCTCCGTTAAATGCAATCAACATCACAGAATGAACATCACATACTTTAAACATTTGCGTTTGGAAAAAATCTGTGCATCGTGACACTTACCATGGGGATGCATGAAATTTTAGGGGTCCAGTGCTGCCCCCCTTCAAACTAACTGTTTGTAACGTGGAATGCTTCTGTACATTCGCTGTTAAATTTTTTATTACACTCTTAATGATAAAGAAATCTAAAGATTTATTAAAAGAATAATAATATTATTATGCAATAAGATTTCTATGAAAATTTTATGTGATTAAATTTTAAATATTTGTGTATTCAGACCCATATTTGGTTGGGACGCAAAACGTCATTACGCAAAACGACACCGGAACTGCGTCAAGCTAGATCACGCGACAGAGTCATGGCATCACGTGACGGATTCTGCTTTCTCTGTCTGTAGAGTTTGTGACTCAAAATGACTCTTAATCACGATAGTAAAGCACACAGCTACACGACAGTGTAAATTAACCATTTCAGAGTTATAAATAATATACTGGTGATCCTTTCTTTTTTAATTTTTGTAAGATGACCGTCTATGATTTTGACATTACTCAATTATAAACTACCTTTTTTTATGTGACATTATTATTATTTTACCAATTTCTTTGACATTTAAGTAAAGTAAGAGCGTATTTTTTAATTATTTGTTCCTTAATATTTGTATGCTAAATATGGAAGGACATAGCGAACTATTGTATATCATATTGTAACTTCTAATCTGTATCATGGATGAAACACTATCTTGGGCCCCGCAAATCAATGAGCTTAGCCGGAAAATTTTTGCTTCTCTACATTCTTTAAGACGCTTGCAGAATTTCCTGCCTACTGAAACTAAAGCGCTTCTGGCTCGCTCGTTATTGCTCTCTATATTAGATTATGCGGATGTGGCCTTCCTAGATCTCACGGAAGAATTGGCTGACAAGCTGGAGCGACTTCAGAACATGTGTGTTCGATATGTGTGTGGGCTACGTAAGTTTGATCATATATCTGAATACCGTTCTCGCCTGAGTTGGTTAACGATAAAAACCCGTCGCATTCTACATGTTCTTACTTTTCTTTTTAATGTGCTTCACAATCCTATCCCTCCCAATTACCTTAGAGACAAATTCCAATTTCGAGTCTTTGATCCCCGCCTGCGAACTCGTAATAAGATGCTTGACATACCTACTTCCTCTTCTCAAGCTTATGCAAAGTCATTTGCTGTCATGGCTGCTCATTTATGGAATGAATTACCAGCTAGTATTAAAGATTCAACAACCTTGTATTCCTTTAAAGCTAGGGTTAAAAACTTTTATGAAGATTCCTGACCAGGATTGAGTTATTTATATATATATTATGTATTTTATATATGTATGTTTATGTACATTTATTCATAAATTTGGATATATAGTTGCCCATAAGTGTTGTACAATGTTCCACCCTACTCAATGTCATTCTTTTCTTTGGTTTTGGGTTGACTGGAAGAGATCCCTTAAAGGGATAAGTCCGCCTTTCTAATGTTTTCTTTTGTATTTGTGTTGTATCCTTTTTGTACAATAAAGAATTTACATAACATAACATAACATAACATTGTACCTCTGTTTGACAAATAAATTATTGATTGTTTATTAATTTATTATAGATGGAGTCGTGTAGTTGTGAAAGTGTCAACGTTTTTAAACTATATTGAACCCAGATAAAGCTATTATCTGGGTCTGAACTTAAAGTGTATACGCATATGTAAAACGTCGACAATGTACTTATTAAAATACTTGCGTTGTCATCTTGCGAAAGTGGCGTTTTGCGTCACAAGGTCTAAGTGTCTGAACTTATAATAAACATGTTGTTTTTATTCCTTGTTATTGTTTTAGGGTTGCCGCGTGTAGGGTAGTTTGTTTAAACATTTTGTGATAATCGTATAAGTGTACATAGTAGGTTAAGACGGCGGCTTGGGGCATTGTGAGACAGGGATGCTCGACATCGGCGTCTGGGAATTAACTACATTGGCCTTCAAAATACATCATATTGCATACGAAAATTCTACATAATGGTTAATGATAATACTTCTTCCCATGGCCAGGAAGTGGCATTTTAGGCTAAGTATAAATATCCCTTTCTCGCCCGAGGGACGTAACTACAAATATTAAAAATGTGTGAGTAATTAAATTGTTAATTACTCACACATTTTTAATATTCTGAAACCAAATTCGTGCCATTTATTTCTCCGATATTATTAAATTACAGGGTCTAACAAAATATTATGAAACTATTTTTAGGGTGTATCCAGACTATTATACTGATCAACTTTCCCCAAGGAACAGACATTGAATTCATAAATAAAATAAATATATACGGAACAAATCACACAGATTGAAATATGAAAAATAATTTTTCGCCTTTTATAAAGTTGACCGATCAGCTGATCCGAGTTTCTATGAAAACATAAAATATTTTTCATATTTCGATGTATTTTATTTATTTATAAAACGATTGATCTTTTACAATTGGCGGAGTTAACGCTAAAAGCGTTCTCTCCTAGGAGAAACAGATCTAGTTGCGGCACAGAATAATTACTAACTAAATCAGTCATATCATAAATCAATCAACAGATGATGCTGAAAATGAAATATACATTATTCTAGAAGATGAGATTTGTTTTTCTTTTAAAAGAAACGGGTAAAGCATTCCAGAGGCGTGAAGCTTGTAGGATAAAGGAGTTTGCCATAAAATTTGTGCAATGTAGAGGAATAGAAAGAAGACGAGTATCGACAGAGCGAAGTTGCCAATCATGAGTGTCGGAAAGAAATTTGCATTTTAGGTATTGAGGAGAATTTAGATTGATTTGGATGTAGGTATATTTCTTGATAAAAGTTGTCCAGTGTCATGGACTGAATCTACCCTTAAAGTCGTTTCATCATATTTTGTTAGTCATTGCACAGTCTGTCTTGTAATAATAAATATATAGGGACAAATTACACAGATTGAGCTAGCCCCAAAGTAAGTTCGAGACTTGTGTTATGGGATACTAACTCAACGATACTATACTTTATAACAAATACATATATAGATAAACACCCAAGACTCAGGTCAATTTAAAAAAGGCCATTTTCCAACTTGCCCTGACCGGGGTTCGAACCGGGTGCCTCTAGGTGGCGGGCTAGCATGGTGACCACTACGCCACGGAGGTAGTCTTGTGCCGATACAAAGTGTATTTGTGCATAAACATTTTTCTCTTTGAATCTTATGATACCCTAATTGCTCTACTAATTGAATCTTGGATCCCTGTTTCCACCTGGGAAACGTTTCCCTGGTGGAATATATTTTTGAGGAATTTCTCAAAATTTCTAAATATACAAATTTAGATTTCTAAATAAACAAAGTAACGTCCGTTTTGCGTAGGTACCGTTTTTAGAGTAACCCTCTACTTAGCTGCTTGTAAACAAGATGCTTTTAAATTACGAACAAATATTTTATGGAGTTATTCAGTCCAACATTTTGAAGAACTTTTCGCAAAAAGGTTTTTCTGTTTGTAATAACTTCATGGTACCAAAACAAATACATCCGAAAGAGCAAATATACGAAGGCGGATTCATCCCATGTAGGGATCTCTTTCATTCAACCTGCTATATAAAGGTATACCGAAATACGATAATTTTTTAGGTTCATAAACAAGTCTAAGTAGTCACATGATCTAGTTATGGAAAGCGAAAAAGTTTTTTTCGTATTTCGATATACACTTTGGGAAAAGTTAATCAAAACGATGGGACTAAATTACCTCTTAAAAATATACGTGCTTAATTTAAAAGCACCTTGAATAAAACTTGATTTAGCATTACATTAAAAAAAATGAGTTTACTAGCCCTTCGCAGGCATTTTACACATATTTAGAAAAATAAACGATTTACAAAAGATCTTACAAATACAAACTAGAGACAACTTCTCAATAGAACATTTTTCCAACTAAATATAGCTATACAAATTGTTTTCATTATTTATCTTGAAAAATAAATTAATACAATTGAAATTAAAATTTTACTGCGACTACGACGAATATGTACAGGAAAAAGCCAAAGGAAAAGAATTGTTATTAAACGAAATTAAAGAAAATTTGTAAACAAATACGAGTAATATTAAAATGTTAAGCCAGTGTGGAAATATTAAATACAATTAAATTATGGTTTTTAAAAATATGTGACACCAAGTGGTGTCACAGTGACGTCAGGTCCAATCGACAGTAGTCATTGGTCCGTCAGTTGACAGGTTCTTTTGCCCCGTCAAATGCATCCAATAACAGCAGCTTATTGGACCTGACTTGCACTGTGCTGCCATCTGGCGTCCCATATTTTCAAAACCCTCAAGGTGTACATAGTTAAATATTGGTTGCAATTTGCAGATTTGAAAAGTCTGTGCTTGCATTAAATCAATCATTTATTTATATCAGATAACAGATCCATACAAAATTCAATTAATAGAAAATTCACAGAATCTAAAATGAAATGGTAATAACATTGAAATAGTAAATAATTAATTAAATACAAAATTTCACACATCACTATTATATTTAATACTGTTTTTAGACATTGTAGTTTTAAAATTTATATCTGAGCATCCCTGTTACTGTATACATACATTTTTATTGTTTTCTTAGTGTTTTTTTTATTAAGGAGATAAATTAATTTCTCAGGGCCCAGTGCTGCTACCATTTAAAATAAATTATTTGAAAGGAAACGGAGAATTGCGAAACGTTGTCTAAAATTTTAAAAAAACCACGTTTCCGTTTTAAATGGCAAACAGTAGTTCATAAAGAAGTCGGTTAAATAGGGTTATCTAGAGCAGCATCACGCAAAATTTTAAATAATACCTCAGTTTCCTTACAAACAATTTATTTCAAATGGGGGCAGCACTGGACCCTGAAAAATTATTGCTTAAATGTTAGATGCGGTTCTGGTCATATTATAGCACATTGTGATGGAATATTTGGCCATTAAAAACGCAATCCTTAACTATTCCATAATAAATAAAACGAGATATGTACATAATAGAAATAATTTTATTTATTAAAAAGTATGTCAATTGTTCAAGTCTAAAAATTACTTTACTCGAATTCCCCTAAAATTGTAAGCCAATTTAATATTAACCGAGGGCGTAGTCTTAGATCGGAGGAATAGACCTGAGCCGTCAACGAGGGCAATAAATATGTGACCTGACTTTCTTTACATGCGCCCGACGTGTACGTACATTACTATCCGCATAGGGGGCATAAAACGCCATGTCTTGGCCCGGAGGGACGTAAAGTATATTTTTGCTCCTTTTGTTCGCAAAGCTATTTCTGAATCAAATGTTCAGGGTCGTGGCACCTTTGGTGGTATGTCTATTGTAAATACAAAGCTCTAAGTGTGCAAATAAATGGTTATTTGAATTATCAACATTGTATTTTACTTTTTAAGGTTGAAAGTATATTTGCCAGAACAATTAAAAAGATGTTTAGCGGGAAGTCCAGTGGTTCAGTTGGAGTTTGCTTTAAATTGTTTTGCAAATTGATTAGTGGACTTTATAATATGAAATTGGTGTAGTTTAGTGTTATAAATGCTCATGCTCATGGACAATATGGAATATGTTTAAAGTGGACACTCATAGTGCGGCTGTAGTGATATTTATTTGCGGACTGTGGTGGACCTCTTTAGGCGCCGACCGCCACTCAATCAGCTATGAAAACCAGTGGGCTGTCGCCTAGATTTGTCGCCAGAAGCTCCCTTGAAGCAATCAAAGGACCTACACCAACCTTTGATTGTATAGTGGGGTTAGGAATAAAGAAGTGAATAAATAACGATAGGCTCGAAAGGACTAGTATCCAGAGCCGTAAATTAATTATAAAAAAAGAACAAATATCTCCCGACTTTCAAGCATTCATCCCCAATTACTTATGAACCGCTGCACCGATTTCCATAAAACATAGCGAGGAACCACTGCAGGGAAACGCTTTCACGTCATCATCCTCCCGTATTCCCGGTTGCATCCTCAGCGGTAACGCTTTAGAGCCCGGGGTCCGCTACCTAACCAAGGAGATTTGACGAGGTTACTGGTTTTTACACAAATCGACGCTGTCTGACCTCCGCTACCCAAAGAGTACCAGAATCAATCCTTGAACAGGTTTGAGAGCAAACGCTAGATGGCGTTCGGGACCCACAGTTTATACGTGCTTTCCGAGACACGGAATCTTTCTTTACGGATAATAAGAAGGCCTGCAGTAGGTATCCTAACCAGACTGGAAACAACTTTTCATAAAGTATGCTTCCCAGTGGGATTCGAACCCACGACCTCCGGATCACAAGGTGTTGCAGTTATCCGCCCAAAAAAGGCGAACCGTCTTGACCACGGGACCACGTAGCAGTAAAAAAAAACAGTAATTTGTATGAAAAATAGTTTATTTTATAATTTCTTATATACTTAATACACGTTTACTCTCATTGACTCACACTAGTCATATTTCAGACAAACATTCACAATTTTTCATCTGTTTCCACAATATGTACGATCTACGCCAAAATTAACAAGGGCGTACGATGCGTCAGGCGAACCACGTGACGTGTTCAGTCTATCTGTCAAACTACGTGCTTTGAGGAGCTCGGTGGCCCGGCGGGAGTGCGCATTACCAGCGCTTTCGCAAGTTAAACGACACCGGCCGTGTTCCGCACTTGGATGGGTGACCACAAGTGTCACAAAAATTTCTCGAGCTCCTCCGTGCTTCGGAAGGCACGTATAAGCCGTTGGTCCCGGCTGTCATCATTGTATGGCTGTCGTCAAGTTATGTCAAACGCCTTGAAGCAGCCTGAAAAATCTGACACCATTGTTGGCCACTTACACACACGAAAAACAAACAAACTACGTGCTGCAGGACACGACACCACTCGACGTATTCTGCCATCTCTGTCGCTCGTAGTTCGTGATGGAAATAGAATGAACACGTGCTCCCGCTTGACGCAGCGTACGCCCTAATCGGGATGTGTCTTCATGCATTTGTATGGAAATGTCGATTGTTTTTCTTTATTTTATTTTTACTATACTACAGTGATCTAGTACGGATTTATTTCACACTAGCTTTTGCCCGCGGCTTCGCTCGCGTAGAGGTGTAATTTATCAAAATCCTTTCTTAGGGGATGCCTACGTCATAGTAGCTTTATGCATGCAAAGTCTCAGCCCGATCGGTTTAAAATTGACAAAGTTTCATACAAACTTTCATCCCCTATTTTATTCCCTTGGGGGTAGAATTGATCAAAATCCTTTCTTAGCGGGTGCCAACATCATAACATCTACCTGCATGCCAAATTTCAGCCCGATCCGTCCAGTGGTTTGGGCTGTGCTTTGATAGATCACTATGTCAGTCAGTCAGTCACCTTTGAGTTATATATATTTAGATATATGTCACTTACACTGCATAAATCTTAAAAGTTAATAAGGTACACTACAGGAACAATTAACTAAAACTAACTTCCGTGATTATAAAAATATTTTACGATGGCAACACTCGATATTCTGACTTTTGTTCTTTGGCGGTGTTGCCATTATAAAGCAAGCTGTTCCATACACAGCGAATGAAAACTGTGACATCTGTAAAGTCGAAAAAAAATTTCGATCTCCTTCGTGCTTCGGAAGGCACGTATAAGCCGTTGGTCCCGGCTGTCATCATTGTATGGCAGTCGTCAAGCTATGTCAGATGCCTTTAGGCAGCTTGAAAAATCTGACACCAGTGTTGGCCACTTACACACACGAAAAACAACAATGGGAACATCACACATGAGATCATAAAACAGATATTACTGCAACATTACCTACTTATATTAAACAAAATTACATTATATAAAGAACACTTCAGGCAAATATTATATAATAATTTGTATTTTATAGGTCGAGCTCTCCACTTTGCAGCTAAAATAAAACAGAAATGAGATACGAGGACGTCATTCAAAATCAAAAATCATGATGACCTTGAGTGACACTATGATGACCTTTAGCGATATCAGAATTACTTTAGACTAGGGCCCCGCAGTGACGGTGAAGTTAACGTACTACGGTACCTACGGCCTACTTTAGGCCTCACACCTCTGATGACCTTGAGTGACCTTGGACTAAGGCCCCGTGGTGACTGAAGTACACGTCGCAAGGCATCTGCGGTCTTTTCCAGCACTCACAATACACTCACACTAATTGAACTTAAATGAGAAAACTATGACCTTGAGTGAACTCATGATGACCTTAAGCTAGGGCCCTGAGGTGACAATGAAGTACACGCCGCACGGCATCTGCGACCGGCTCCAGCGCACACACTAACTGAACTTGAGTGAGAACATGATGACCTTGAGTGACCTTTTGATGACCTTGAGCTAAGGCCCCGCGGTGACGGTGAAGTACACGTCGCACGGCATCTGCGGCCGGCTCCAGCTCTCGAACACGAGCGGCTGGTCTTCCTTGACGAACATGTCCATTTTGGGCTCGCGAGCCTCCGCCGGGACCTCCTTCACCTGGAAGAGGTAGGTTGGCGTTAAACAAATATACAGACCGTTCGTTCAAATGGTTTGCAGTATACCTTCAAGCTATTTTGGAAACTATAAAAACTTGAGAGGTGTCAAGGGACACCAGGATGGAACGAAGTAAAATATAAGTATAAATAGGTCTAAATTACATTCAAACTCTTTTCTGCGTTCTAAAATCAAGTTTTTATTATCTTCATAAATTTGAATGAACAAAAAGTTTAGTTACTACTTTTGGTCTTAATTTGTTCCGTCTAGCTCCCCTTCGCAACGCGCGATAAGGAACTTCGTTCCAATAATAAATATTTTTTAACATTCGTTTAATTCAATTATTATTAAGTGGATACATGATATGGGGAGAAGAAGAAGGGAAAAGTGGATAGGGGGAGATGCATTTCCCACCTTGTGGTGGCGGGGCAGCTTGAGGTGCACGAGGTTGACGTGCGTGCGCATGGCGGTGCGCTGCGTGAAGCTGCGGCCGCAGTGCGCGCACGCGAACGGCTTCTCGCCCGTGTGCGTGCGCACGTGGTTCGTCAGCACGCTCTTGCCCTGCAATAACGTCACGTGTAGCTGTTCAAATAGTACAAACTACTTGTCCGGCAATGCCATACTTCCCGCCCTCTGCAGATATGTACTATTGGTACAGTTGTGAAAATAAAACGCCACAAAAGAATGGCACTTGTAACACCGCACTTCACTTTTTTATTGTGATTTAGATTTATCATTGCTGATATTAGGAGCGCTACTTGACTCCAAGAAACTATGACGTCACTTGTCTGTATTTCATGTTATTTCATACAAATCCCGTAGAAAATGTTTCTTTTGACGATTAGGAAAAAGTGTTTGATTTGACTTGTTGGAAAACAGCAGATTCGATAGTATATTATGCAGTTACTGAATAAAGGACGGATTTAAAGCGAAGGCGATAGGTGAATCACGAGCAAGTGAAGGATTCTAACTACTGTACGAGCGTAGGAAGTGATACATAATTTTAGAA
The DNA here is from genome assembly GCA_943193695.1 of Acrobasis suavella. Taxonomy (NCBI): domain Eukaryota; kingdom Metazoa; phylum Arthropoda; class Insecta; order Lepidoptera; family Pyralidae; genus Acrobasis; species Acrobasis suavella. Next base: position 206,258 of record OW971956.1, read on the forward strand.
TCCTGAGGGTTAGAATCCTATGAGCGTAAGAATCAAATGTTAGAATCCCGAACAACGCGAGTGATTCATGGCCGTCGATGTAAATCCGTTTTATTCAAAAGTTGCACACTATACTTAATACCATGACTACGATAAAAAGAAAGATGTAAGCGAAGCGCTTCCTTTTTCTTCATCAAATGTATGTTACATTTCGTGGAAAGTTAAATCAATTTAAGAGCACATTAAAATAGAAACAATTACTAAAATTAAGAGTAATTATTCTAAATAAAATAGTGATTATAAAGTAAATTTTTTTTATTCACTGTTTTTAGTGAATAAAAGAAATAATCAATATAGTGAGTAAAAGTTCTTTTTATTCACTGTTTTCAGTGAATAAAATAAACTTTTTAGAGGTGGAATGGTATAAACATATAGCTAAATGTGTTATTAAAAAAAAATGCCTGAAAATGGATCACTTTTAATGAATATCGAGTCTTGAAACTACCCTTAAAATTTCAGTTTATTTTGTTAATCGTTACAACAACTAAAGTAAAGACGCTAAGCGTGAAGAATTTCGAACATTGACACGCGTAATAGGGTATTACACCCATTTTTGAAGTGTCTAAATTTGATTCCATGGTGCTAATGCACCAAATAAAAAATCACAAAATTTTAGTTAAATCGATAAGTGCCATAAAAATACATTCAAATTTCACATTTTCAAATTTCGCGCGTACATTGCCGAAAACGTTGAAGGAGTGCACGCCATATTGTTCTGTGGTCATGACGTCAGATATATATGTAAACAAATGCCAGTGCATGCAGTTTGACAGTTGACATGACACTTTTTAGTTTACGCAGGCGTATGACGTAGTACCATGGTGGATACTATTTTGTGTTCAAAAATATATTCATCGTTTCAGCCACATAACATCCACTGCTGGACATAAGCCTCTCCCAAAATGACCAATCAAGAGCGGCTGCATCCGGCGCTTTTCAGCGACCTTGGTCAGGTCGTCTGACCACCTTGTGGGACAACAGATTATAAAGACTTTTCAAAATTTTATTTCAGTATTTTATGAACTTAAAACAAGGACATATTTTTCGATTTTTTTCATATGGACTAAAATACCCTATTATGTTGTCGTCCCGCTCGCATAACGGCGGTCAATGCCACAGTGCGAGCGGGACAGCACTGTTAGTGGCGAAGCGCCGTCCAGCTAGGTACGTACCCGGAAGGCCTTCCCGCAGGTGTCGCACACGTGCCGCGGCGGGGGCCGGCGCCCCGCGTGCACCGCCAGCGTGTGCTTCGCTGCAAACGAACCACCCGGTTACATAAATAAATAAATATATATATATATAAGGACAGATTACACTGATTGAGCTAGCCCCAAAGTAAGTTCGAGACTTGTGTTATGGGATACTAACTCAACGATACTATATTTTATAACAAATACATATATAGATAAACATCCAAGACCCAGGACAATTTGAAAAAGGCCATTTTCCAACTTGCCCTGACCAGGGATCGAACCCGGGACCTCTGGGTGGCGGACTAGCATGGTGACCACTACGCCACGGTGGTCGTCGCTGTATCACACTGTGTGTACATCACTGTAATTCGTCCCTATATATTTATATTTATATGTAACGAATTAAGGTTCGGGGGCAACTCGCACTCTGTTCGATGGGGCAGTCAATCTCAAATAAATACCTACAACCAAAAAGGGATATGAATACGTTATGTGCAATACGAGCATTTTTTTATCGGAAATATCCGACACTCGCAGAATGTTTGTAGGATTAATCCGACGTTCGCGGTTAAAGGGTCGGATAAATCCGAATTGCATTTTAAATAGTTCATATTTAATTAATTAGAATACTAGTTTATTAAAATAATAAATAGTGTTAAGCATTTAAATGTTTAAATAAATACATATAGCGCCATCTAATGACAAGGAAGATAAATAATTATGTTACTATTTACAAGTTATGTTGACAAACAGAATTTTTACATTTTGATAATCTATCAGCAAATTAATCTTGTTTGGTGCTTTATCTGGGTTTATCGATGGCACCATGCTACCACTGCTGATATGACGGTGACTCACCCAAGGAGCTCCTGGTGGCCAGCGCGGCGGGGCAGATGGCGCAGCGGTGCGGTCTGACGCCGTCGTGCTGCACCAGCGAGTGGTGCGTCAGAGCGGGCTCCGTGTCGAACCGCTTGTCGCAGCGCGGGCACTCGAATCTGCAACAAAACACACTCATTCTCGACACGCACGACGAATAGAAAAATGTATTTGGCCCATCGGTTAGATTATTAAAAAATATTGTACACGTATTCTTCTTTTCTCTACCTATTCAACAATAAAATAAAATAAAACTCCCGTCCGAAAATGTATAGAACGCCATCTAGTGATGAATAACGGAACTACCGACAGTTCCGCTATTATAGCGCCATATAATTGTTCAGGGAAAGCACTGAACCGGTTTTCCTCAAACATCAGCTAAGAACCACAGCAAAGGAACTTGCTTTCCCGTAAAAAAAAACCGCATCGAAATCGGTGCGTTCCAGTACGACGCCGCAGACAGACAGACGGACAGACAGACTTTGGCGTCAAACTTATAACACCATCTTTTTTGTCGCGGGTTAAAAACTACTTTCCCCAAGTAACATTTCACGCAGTAAATTTGTTTTTTTTTCGACCCATACAAATTGATCCATCAGATTTGTATGGAGATTTGTATGGAAAACCAAAAATATTAGTATATTGTTTAATGTTTCTATATACACATGTTCTTATGGGTAGGAATTCGCCCTGAAATAAGTTTCAATATATTTTGTGACAACATATAGACTCATTTATTATAGAAGATATTCCTCAAACTTAAAAAGAACACCATGTATACTCACTTGAGTGTCTGCTTGTCTTTGTGCTTCATGCTCTTCTGCAGATGTTGCCGGAGGTTGTGCGCGGACTTGAATCTGCAACAAACAAACAATTAAAAAAGTGGATATCTTGAATCATTTTTGATTTATACAAATTAAAAAAATTAAATAATATGTCATATTTATAAATAACAGTCAAGAAAAATTTCGCCACGAGTGAGATTCGAACCCAAGTCACGTCTGGCAGTGATTTTTTAAATTTAGACATCTAAAACTGTGAAAATGAGTTTCTTCCGGCGTTTCTTCTCAGCAATGGTCTTTGCGCAGCGCTGGAGTCGGTAGCTTTTCTTTAAAATCAATCAGTTTTTAATATGTCACTACTAGAGATGAGTCGAGGGCAAAAACAAATTGGACATAAATGGGCACAAACGGGCGTATTGGACAAAAAGAGTTTACGCCCAAATAAATGCTTGATCGGTGGAAACAAATAATTTTGATTTTAGTAAAAAATGAACAGGAACTTAATCGGGATTTTGAAAATCATAACTGCATTAAAATAAAATGATCATAAAATAATCGCAGTCACTTTAAATCGCAATAAATCTAGCTTCTCCCAATAAATCCTAGTATTCATTGCGCGTTGCGTAGACTCGACTGAACAGCCGAAAGAGTGATATTTTGCCTACTCTGACTAAGTCGTCAAAAATAATATCAATTTCTTGTTTTTTATCGTAAATTTATTAGTCATTTTGTGATTATGTTTTGTACAAACTGAAATGTAGCTATTTGAATGAAAAAGTAAACAAAAGTTCTGATAATGGTTTTGCCCTGGTAATGGACATTTATTCGGCATATACGGACATTTATTCGGCATATACGGACATTTTTTCGGCATTTATGCAATGCGTCCAATTTTCCCAGGCGTAAACCTATCTCTAGTCACTACACGTAATGTAAATTAAACTTTTTGACGTGTAAAAGTACCTGTAAAGATCTAACTGCTGAAAAACATTTGAATTTCGAACTTGAATCTTAAATTTTGGATTTTGAATTCTGAATCTGAATTTGAATTTTGATTTTTGTGTTGTAAATGTACTCACCTGACGTCACACTCCACGCAGTAGTAGTCCTTGGCGTCAGAATGCTTCAGCTGGTGATGTTTGATCTGGGTCCTCGTGCGGAACCGCTTCCCGCACACCGAGCACTCGTAGTTCTTGATGCCGTCGTGGATCCTGGAACACACCAACACATCTATCTGTCAACCAAATTCTTCTAGACTACAAATCTAGCGGGAGCAGTATGCTCCACCCCCCGATTATATCCTTTAGAGGAGCTACCACCAGGTCATAAACTGCCATGGGCCACATGGAGGAGCTTGAATCGCCTCCGAACTGAGGTAGGTCGATGTAGGCACAATCTGGCGCGCTGGCGCTACATTGACCAAGCAGAAGCACGGTGCCAGTGCGGTCACGACGACCAGACTGTGCAGCACCTCCTCTCATGCCCTTTGTGCCCTACCAGCTGCACCATGCTTGACCTATACTCTGCCTCGGAGGAAGGCGTAAAAGTGGCAACGTATTGGAAGAACGAAATTTGATGTTTGAGCCAGCGGCACGATAAGAAGATCTATCTGTCTGGCGTGGTGTAGCCGGGAACCGCAGCTCATACGATGTATCTTCGGAGGTTATCGCGTTGCCACACGTCTTGAATGTTTATCTATACATGTATTTGTTATAAAGTATAGTATCGTTGAGTTGATATCCCATAACACAAGTCTCGAACTTACTTTGGGGCTAGCTCAATCAGTGTTATTTGTCCCTATATATTTATTTATTTAATTATTTATGTCGAAGTATATTTTGTCAAACTAATGCTAGTCGGATATAAGTTCTGTCGGAACAATGCGAATCGAAATATTGTTTTTCTAAATTGGGACTCTGTCGAAATATTTAACTGTTGAAATTCAGAATAAGACTGTAATGAAGATCCGGGAATAGTTCACAAGAAGCACACGAGATGTCGCTGACAGTATCCTACATTTCGATATCAGAGTTCCTGCGATCGTTTGCATATACATCATACAACGTGTAAGGGTTAACCGGTAATAAATCGAAACACAGGCTATACTAGATCAATATAGTATAATAAAAATTAAAATAACCAAATACCAAAAAAAAACATTTTTCCTATACAAATTGCCCAGGCGGCTGCACACTTTTGTATGGAAATGCAATTTTTTTGTGTTTTGGCTTTTATTTTAATCTAGTATAGCCTGCGATTCAAATTATTTCGGATATGTCCCTGCCACGTTGCATAAGGTCTAACAAAAGATACTAAAACCATTGTAAGGGTGCATTTCAGTCTATGATACAGAACAACTTTTCCCAATGGACATATGTATGAAAAATATTTTTTTGCTTTCCATACAAACTCAGATCAGCTGATCGGTTAATTTGTATGGGAGGCTAAAAAGTATGTTGAACTAATTAACTTATAAATATGAAGTTGTAGTTTCATATTTATAAGTTAATTAGTTCCTTGGGGAAAGTTATTCAGTAATAATGGTCTGAATCAACACTTAAAATAGTTTTAGTATGTTTAGTTAGACGTTGTATATGCAACCAATAGCAGGAACTCTGATATCGAAATGCAGGATACTGTCAGCGCCATCAGTTAGGCTTCTTGAGAACTAGTTCCAAGTCTTCACTATCGGTAGTTCTTGAATAGTGGCGTAGAGGTCGCCATCGGAAATGCCTTTTTACCACAACTATCTTACACAAAACTTTGATCTTATTTAGCACAGAGTCAAGCTTTTTAACCGACTTTAAAAAAAAATGTTTTTTTAATTCGACTGTGTGTTTCTTTTTTATGCTATCTTCGTCAACCGTGGACCGATTTTGAGGACTCTTTTTTATATGAAAGCTTGTAGCACTAAGTTGGTCCTATATTCATTTGGTGAAGATATGACGAAGAACTTTGGAGATATTAAAGAAACTGTTGAAAAAAAATGATGAGTTGGTCGTTTTTTTGTTTTAAAATGAATTATTTAGTTGATGGCCACCCTAGCCACCTATTGAACGATGTGTCGAAGCACATGGTACCTATACATATACATAACAAAGAGAGAGAAAGAGAGAAAGAGAGAAAGAGAGAAAGAGAGAAAGAGAGAAAGAGAGAAAGAGAGAAAGAGAAAAAGAGAGAAAGAGAGAAAGAGGGAAAGATAGAGAGATGATGAACGAAAAATCACTCACTGCTGATGCTCGGCGAGGGAGTCCTTGTTGACGAAGGTCTTCCCGCAGCGGTCGCACTTGGGCCGGTCCCCGCTGTGGTGGTTGCGCATGTGGCCGCGGTGCGTCTTGCTGTTGCTGTCAAATGCAATTTAAATGAGGATCAGTAACGAATTTTAACTCGGTTTTATCGACTCCTCTCAACACAGGTCTTTTTGCCTCCACTGCAAGAGCACGACCCTCTCTGCACTACCAGAGCCATACTTGGCCAGAGCAGCCAGAGCACTTGGCCTACACTCTCCTCGCTGGCCAAACGGGTTGGAGAGGTCTCATTGATATTTATAAGCTTTGTTTAGCTTGTATTCCCTAAGTCGCCTTCTACCACATCCACGGGAGGACTTGGAGTGACCCTATTCTACTCTGCCGGAAACCACACGGCAACTCAACACCAGCCCGGAGTCTTTTAAAAGACTTCCAGACCTGGTCTTTACCCGGTGGGAGATTTTCTGCAGGTAGAATGTTTGACTTGTTAGGTGGATATTTGTCAAACCACCTTTCAACTCTTGCATTAGATCTCGTAACAAACATTTAGATCTCGTAACCCTAATTTCAATACGTTCCACCTTAACGTGTACGCCGACAACACTTCTTATTATAACCCTATAGTTCATATGTGTCGCCAGTACAATGATATTCTTGCCCATCACAGAGACAGATATCTTCGGTTTGAATTTGTTCCTAATTAACAATTATTCTCAACAATTTGTTATACATATTGTTTGTTATCTCTTAATGTTTATGTAGTATTCAATGCACTTGTTAATTAGTTAATTAATTCAATGTTTATATAAAGTAGGTACATTTAAAACAATTAAATAAAGCAACTATGTTTAAACATGCCGTAAACACATAGTTTTAGAGTACGGTCTAGAACAGATATGTAGAAATTAGGTACCTTGGTCCTGATGTGATTGTATTCTGTTTGTGTTTATAATAAAGAAAAAAAAACGCTTTATCTTTAATACTCACTTGGAGACTTTCCCGCACAGGTTGCATGTGTACAGCGTCAGCTGCCCTTCATGCTGCGATCTGAAACAAAGAAATAATTTCATCATTTTTCTAAAATAAAACCGGCCAATTGCGAGTTAAACTCGCGTGGAGAGGGTTCGGTACAGTGATAAAGTTTTTAAATTAATACAAAATTTCATATTTGAACTCCTCACAGTAAGACGCGAGTTAACTACTAATAGCGCTAACTAGTGGTGTTTTAGTGAACTATTTTCGTAAGAGAACGTATAATATTGTTACGAAACTAGGGTTCGAGATTTGGAGAAAAACGCCAAACTTCGTATGAGGGTATTTATTTATTACGGAACCCTAGGTGTACACGTAAAAATGGTCCTCCTGATGTCCAAGTCGTGTGGCAGCCGTGGTCCAGGTATCTCGCTGAGGTTGTCACAGGTACTTCCCCTTGTCACACTGAGGCAGGTTTCCCTCGCTTCGGTTCGCTTCGAAGTGATCGCTTATTCAGCTCTTACTGAACTGGCGTGGTGGTGGTGGCGGTGGTGGTAGTCACAGGCCCGGCTTCCTATATTTAAACTACTAGCAGCAACGCAAAGAGCTGCCAAGGGGGGAAACCTCGGCTTTGGGCGCACTAGGGGTGATAGCAATTTGGGGTGCTGCAACACCCATGTTTTGCCGGAAGGGCCGAAGCTACGGTGCCAGAAGGGCCTACTTAGGACGCAAATAGTCCAGGTGCCGCCGGGCGGTACCTAGTGAACGAGCTTATGTTTCTACGCCTACGTTTCGATTTCGACGAATGCGGGGGGATCGGATTGCGAGATTCCTCTGGCTACTCGGAGCAGAGGTATCGAATTGGTGGCAAGATGCGCTTGATCGCCTTTTAATATGCGCCGGTATAGAGGCCTACATTCTTCTCGAATACGCTCCATACTAGACGAATGTATTTCGATGACCGGAAGGTGTGTGTGTGTGTGAGTGCCAAGTGAGTGAACCGGCCAAACCATTCTAGACATAATGCCTAGTTTCGCTTGCCTCAAACCGACGTACTCGTCTTTCTATGCGGTTCTTGCTCGCGAACATTGACGAACGTGGACATTCACTTCAGTTACTAACTTGTTACTAACAATTTCTGACATATGCCAAACGAAATATTTCTGAAATCACTATTATTATATAAACTCAACTACATACTTAAAGTTCGCAACACCCTGCCAGGGTTCATGTACTTATTTACCTACTAACCATGTTATAATATAAGTGCATGTAAGCGAGAAATAAAGAAATAAAAAACTTGAGAGGTGTCAAGGGACACCCGGATGGAACGAAATAAAATATAAATATAAATAGGTCTAAATTACATTAAAACTCTTTTCTGCGTTCTAAAATCAAGTTTTTATTATCTTCATAAATTTGAATGAACAAAAAGTGTCGTTACAACTGTTGGTCTTAATTTTTTTCCGTCTAGCTCCCTTTCGTAATGCGCGATAAGGAACTTCGTTCCAATAAACATACTGCACCTATTTCGTTCACAAGAATATTGAGTTTACCACTTTATTTTCAATTGATAGAATTCTTATAGGTTTTACTGTAATGTACAAGCAATAAACTGTATTTTCTCTCTCAGTAGGCTCAGTAGTTTCGAAGATCATGAGGAATCAGGGTCATAGGATGACACCATCCTACCAAATTCCACCTGATTTGGTCCAGTAGATTGGAGCAAATTAGCTGTGACAGACGGACGAACAGACAGACGCTCAAGGGTTCCGTTTTTTCATTTTTTGTACGGAACCCTTAAAAAGGGTTTTAAAAAAAAAAGTTCGCGGATTTCCGGCCCGGATATAAGTATGTGCCGAGCGATAACGCTCGAAATACTTAATGTATCTGTGGCATTTTTTTAATAGTCGTTAAAAAAATGTCACGTCACGGTATTGTTTTTATATCGAAAATTACGATCATATTCAGTATCGTTTTAATTAATAAAATACTTAAATCACCTTTTGCAAACAGCAAAAACAAGAGACAACATGGCGTCCGTCTCTTTTTTTTTAATTTAAGGGGCTACATAAATTTTACGGGGTCCAGTGCTGCCCACATTTCAAATAAATCATTTGAAAAGAAATGGAGACATCATTTAAAATTCTGTTTCGATCAGACCCTGGATAACCCTTCAAACTATTTTATGAACTACTGTTTACAGTTTAAAGTGAAAACGTGAAGCTTTTTATTATTTATTTTTATTTTATTTATTCAGAAGATTAACAGCAACAACAAAAATATATATAACAACGTAAATATCTATAAGCCGATAACAAATCTTCATAAATATAAAACTAAATACACATTTTTAATTTTAAAACTATAGACGTGTTTTATATAATACATAGATATCTCACAAAATAAGTATAAAGAAAAACAAAAGGTATATAAGTACAAGAAACCTATCCAAGTAGAAATAACAAAAGCTTTTTCTACGCACAATTGCGAAAAACGGCCACTTTTGACGTATGTGCGTAGAAAAGCTTCACGTTCTCACTTTAAACTGTAAACAGTAGTTCATAAAATAGTTTGAAAGGTTATCTAGGGTCTGATCAAGACAAAATTTTAAATGATGTCTCCGTTACCTTTTAAAAGATTTATTTCAAATGGGGGCAGCACTGGACCCCGGAAAATTCAGGTAGCCCCTTAAAGCTCTGGATACAAGCAGACACGCGTTTGTTCTGTATTTTATCAGATTGCCCATGAGCCCCATGACAATTTTGGATTTTGGAAACTTGTTTTCTCTTCCATTTACAGTCAAGTGCCAAGATATCTGACCAGGCCCTCTACTTATATCTTCAATTTTCGCTTAAAATAAAAATGGTATTGTCGCGTAAAGAGATGAATGACTCTATCAACGTCACGAATTCGAACAAAAGGAGGGACTGGTCAGCTCGGCTTCGCTTTTTTTTTGACTACTTAATATTTTTTATTACGCAATTTATGTTTGTTTACTTGTTCGCAAGCATTACATGTTATAATGTGTCAACATTGTATTATATTACAGGTATTTATTAATTAAAAGACAATTATAATAATATGACAAAGCCCTTCTGGCGAGTAGGCGACCAATACTGTGAAAATGAGTTTCTTTCGGCGTTTCTTCTCAGCAGTGGTCGTTACGAAGAGCTGGTATCGGTAGCTTTTCTTTAAAAATAAATTAAATTTTAATATACTTTACACGTAACATAAATTATACTTATTGACGTGTAAAAGTGCCTGTAAAGGTCTAATTACTGAATAAACATTTGAATCTTTGAAAAAAAGAATTCAACTGAAGGAAAATTTCATCAATAGCTTCAGATCACGATTGGCCTAGTGGTCTAAGCGATGGACTGTGAATTTAGAGACCGCTGGTTCAAATCACAGCCACATATAGTGTTTTTGAAGTTTTGAAAGAAGTTTCTAGATAATACTAGACTAAATGGAAAAAAAAATACGGGACAGAAAATGAGTGAGAGAGAAGGCGATAGAAAATTAGTAATTTGAGTTTGGAAAATTGATGCGATTTTGTTCGAATTCGGGGGGTATATAAACGGAACAAGGCGCCGCCTGAGGCAGTTTAGTTGGAAAGTGAAATCCGAAGAAGAAGGAAGAAAAGAGAAAAGAAAATAATAGTAGTGATTAAAGTGAAAAAGTGAGTAAAGTGAAGTAGTGAGTAAAAGTGAAGTGTTCAGTGCAGTGAAGTCCGCGCGTATGACAGTGCAGTGACGTTTCCGCGCGTGTGACAGTGCAGTGACGTTTACGCGCGTGTGACAGTGCAGTGACGTTTCCGTGCGTGTGACAGTGCAGTGACGTTTCCGCGTGCGTGTCAGTGCTGTGACGTTTCCGCGGGCCTGACAGTGAAGTGACAGTTGGAGTGCAAAGAGGACTGACGCTGTCAATTGTGAGTACTGCTTGAGTTGTAAATAAAGGCACCATTCATTGTTGTTTCCTTTCCTATCCCCAACCCACTCTCGTACCCAGTATTAACATGAAAATTTATATCCAGAAAGACTCAATTAAAATCTGTCTTAATAAAAATTTTCATGTTAATATCATTTTTAGTTTAAGAGAAAATTGAAGATATATGTCGGCGCGGTTTATATTAGTCGCTGATTTGACTACGCCGAGACACTTTACGCGAGTTTGCCGCATCGGCGATTGGCGCTAGTGTCGCAGTGACGTGCTAACAAAACGTCAGGGGAAACGCTTTGACGGTGGGCAGTCTTGATCGAGCGGCCGTACTGTGCACAACTCGTTTGTGTGGTTTACTGTGGCTTAGCCATGACTTATTCAATTGTAATAATTGTAATAGATGTGGATTGGTGAACAGATTTATTACAATGACAGTTTATTTCAGCAAGACGATAAGCCCAGGTGTATACACAGTATTCAGTTCTGTGGGGTCAGAGGATTAAACATGTGTGGTTGCAATCCATGGATCGGCGCGAGGTGGGGCGCGGTCTTTCGTCACATTTTTATAAGGTCCACGTAAGGTCTGTCAAGTGGCGGCATCGGTAAGGTGACGTGACTGTAAGTAAGTTTTCATCCTGACCTTAGTCTGTTCTCGTACTGTAAGTAACCAAGTGGGTAGTTCACGTCACTATGGATGTCAGATGCCGATCGCGCCCTGCTTTGCCTCTTTACTCGGCCGTCCGCGACATATAAGTAGAGGGCCTGGTCAGGTATCTCGGTACATGACTGTACATTCACTTGTAAGAATTTGTTGACACCGGTTCCGGTACTAATATTATCATATAGGACTTCCACTAGTTTCTTTTCTTCCGCGTAGATACACGACGTACTTGTAGTGGTCCAGTATGGAGGTGCGGTCGATCATCCGGCGGCCGCACTGCACGCACTCGAAGCGCCGCGTGTGGATCAGCGAGTGCACGCTGAAGCTGTACGCCGTCGGCAGGAACATGTGGCACAGCTTGCACTCGAAAGGCCCGCGAGACTGCAACAATCCACAATTTAGAATCTAGAATTTAGAATCTAGAATTTAGAATCAAGAATTTAGAATCACGAATTTAGAATCAAGAATTTAGAATCTGGAATCATTTAGTTGCATTACACAATAGATGTCTGTGATGTTAGTATGTGCAACAGAATCATGTTTTTAGGATTCCCTACCCAAAGGGTGCCAAAGGGACCATATTACTGAGATCCCGCTGTCTGTCCGTCTGTCACAAGGCTCCATCTCTTGAACCGTAATAGCTAGAAACTATTCATCTACATGCAATGTAGTAGGAAAAGGTAAATTTTCATAAAAATTCAAAAGAAAATATTTTTTTTTTTTTACTTTTTAGTGGCGTGAACTCGAAGTCGGCATTCGAAAAACGAATATTAAATAATTGGCCAAGTGCATGCCGGGCCACGCGCAATGTAGGGTTCCGTAGTTACGAATGCCAACTTTGAGTTCATGCCACTAAAAACGTCTAAAAACAAATTTTCTATTGAATTTGTATGAAATTTTTCTTTTCCGAGTACATTTTATAAATTGATCGCCTATAAGTTTTTCATTTGTAAACCCTACTTAGATCTGATAATTTTCCTTTAAATTTCGTTATATTTACTATGGCTGTGAATTTTCTCACGTGACCATATATAACCGTTTAGCAGATAGAAGGGGGGGACACTTGGTTCTAACAAAAATTTTCACTTTAATACTCAGTTATATGAATCGTTTGTCCAGAGTAATAAGAATGAAATTGGCTTGTAACTAATGTCTAGGTATCTAAACGAAGAGGCGAGGAGTTCTGACGCGAGCTAAATTAAACCAAAGCGCTAACATCGTTAAGTAGATATTTCTTTGAATTTCTTTTCTGAGTAAGACTACTGTACGAGAGTGCTAGTACTTATTCTGTGGCTGGGACTACTCACGGGGCTGTGCTTGGCCATGTGGTTGTCGAGCTTGGCGGAGAAGTTGAACCCCTTGTGGCACAGCCGGCACTGGAACGGGAACTTCAGCCCCGCCTTGCTCTCCTCCTGCAACAACAATCGATACTAGTTAGAAAGATAAATTATGAATTGCAATGTGGCGACCTCTATGCCACTACGAGAAACTACAGCCCAAAACTAACAACCGACAACATAGTTCACAAGAAGCATACGAGATGGCGCCAGCAGTATCGTACGTCTCAATCTCAGAGTAATAAATATTTAAGGCGAAGTGGGCGCGTGTCAAGCGCCCTCACTTGAAATAATTCTTTTAATCGTAAATGTGGTGATAATTAAAAATTGTAATAGATGAGCGACTTTATAATTTTTGGGTAAACGAAATATGGGTCGGACGGACGGACTAATTACAATCAAACCTTCCCCGCCCCCCACTTACCTCCCGCTGCTTGACCTGCTCCTCCGGGTTGAGGGTCACCACCCGGATCTTGTCCGGGTCCACCTCCACCGTCTTCCTGATCGACGTCTTCGCGGGAGGTTCCTCTTCTTCACTCTTCACCTCACTGCGGGCAAATTAATGGTATTTTTTAATAAAAACTAACTTGAGACATTATTAACAAGCACGTGTAACTAAGGTAGAGAGCCATCTACAGGCCACTAGCTGACTCTTTACGTGCTTGTTAATAAAATTAATAATACATTTACATTATATTCAATATGAAATAGTAATAATAATAATTTAATAACAATATAATGTATTTATTTTCCTCCAATACAATGGTTTTATACAAAATACACAAGAAATAAAAACTTATTCAACTAATATATACTTTGGTACTAAGTTAAATGTTTTTGGAGGACTGGTGCCCATGCTAGGTTTCCGAAGAACCTTTAATTACTGGTCACCAGGAAGTATATGCTTAGGGCTACGCTTATGGTAAAATTAATTGATACGTTTATTTGCTAGGCAAATTAATAATACCCCCGACAAGGACGCCATCTAGTGAACAGAGCAGCGGAACTATATATTCCAATTTATATATATAGCGCCATCTATTATTCGCTAGGGAAAACCTTGGCTTTAAAGCGTCAACCCCTAACTTTTAAACGGCTGAACCGATATACATCAAACATAGCTAAGTAGAACCGCAAGGGAACTAACTTTCACGTATAAAAAACCGCATCGAAATCGGTCCATTTGTTCGAGCGCTACGATACCATAGACAGACCGACAGATCGACGTTTACGATACGTGATTATGTTCCTAGACAGAAGTTTTATTTTTTCACCTAGACTATGTAGCTTGGATGTAAAACATTTTTTTCAAAGATGTACTTTACTGACCTGGTCTTCTTCCTGGCCTTGACCTTCTTGAGTTTCTTCTTCTTCACGGGTGCATCTTCCTTCCTGTCGGCGGGTGCGGCTGCGTCGCGGAAGAAGCTCTTGATGTCTTCGTCTGTGATCTGGTTCACCGGCGACCTGCAGGGGAAGCGAAACGCAAGCTGCGGTATTTATACAACGTGTAACGAAAAAGGGGGTATTAACCCGAAAGGGAGTAAACATACTAATCAATGTGAACAACTTTTACTATGGGACCATACGTGAAATTGCAAAACAAAATCTTCACGTCCATACAAAATTAAATATCTGCCGTGCCATAATGTTTGGAGCTGCAAATTTTTGAAACTTCTTTAGCGGCGTTGTACATTTTTTTTTGTAATGGGTGAAAAATGTTAAACTCGCGTCAGGACACGTGACCTGATCGAAAATTCGTAAGACGGATGGAGAGTAGACAGCCGGCGCGGCGTAGGAGGGGAAGTATCCCCCTCTCTTTCTGCGCCTGCTGTTTCGTTTAGGCGGCGCAGGGCGCTTGCGCGAATGTTCGTGTATGTTTATGTTACAGCGTGCCACGCGCATCCATGGAAATGCACAACGTTAATATTCAAGTTTTCACTTCTGCCGGCACTCCCAGAGTGCAACCCGTCGTTTTTTTTTTACGATTTCAGGAATGGTCCCGTAGTAAAAGTTGTTCACATTGATTAGTATGTTTACTCCCTTTCTGGTAGATACCCCCTTTCTGTAACGCGTTGTCTCCTTTATTTCTGGATTAGTTTCAGACTAACGTCAACGTAACGGAGTGTCGGACTAACATCGTGACTGAGTGCCGGACTAACGTCAAGTCGGTCGAACGTTGGCCTACTGTCGTGTCGGACTAATTCATCAGCCCTATGTATTACAGTCCTTGTATTTACTTCCCAGTATAGTTAACAAATAGTATACAAAGGGGTTGTTCCATAATGGGCCAGCTCATTGTACAGCAGCGCAAAAAATACTTTAAAATAGTAGGAATGTAATGAGGCTAACATTTTATTTTTATTCGTTGTAATCTTAGAGTAACTTTAACTTCAAAATCGAGTGTAATATTACATAATGGCGACATTGTCATGTCAGGCTACCTTTCGGTGCATTTAAAACTTGTGGCACCATTTCTTAGCAATTTCTGAAGCGCCATTTTTGAAACGCGTAGACACCTAAACAAATGGTTTTTCCATACAAAAAACCGTTCTTTTAGTGATTCCGCGTTTCAAAAATTTCACCACTGAACGTCAATGTGTAATGTCACATTTAGTAACTGTCAAAGTCAAACAACGATTGACAAAAACCATAACGTCATCGATCGACCGGCGGACGATCATTCTTGCAGAAGTGCCATTTTTCAATCGCGGAGTCACCTAAACGAATGCTTTTTCCATACAAAAACCGTGCGTTTAGTGACTCCGCGTTTGAAAAATCGCACCACAGGATATATTCTGTGAAAATGACATTCATATGTTAATGCAAATCAAACGTCAAAGTCACTTTGAATGACGCGAAGTTGATAATGTTATTATAACTTCAATTAGGGCATTTCAAACTAAAACTACATTAAGACAAAGTGGTAGCTAAAGTGGCGCCCTCATTTGAAATAAATTGTTTAAAACTAAATAAGGTGATAATTAAAAATTTGATTTGTATAAATGTCTAGAAAGACCTTTAAACTATTTTATGAATAACCTTTGAAAGTAATATTGGTAATCCGTCTAGTTTTAAAACTGTTTTTCGCCAAAAGTGGCCACTTTTGGCGAAAAACAGTTTTAAAACTAGACGGACCATTAGTAATAATTTCAAAGGTTATTCATAAAATAGTTTAAAGGTCTTTCTAGACATTGGTACAAATCAAATTTTTAATTATCACCATATTTAGTTTTAAACAATTTATTTCAAATGAGGGCGCCACTTTAGCTACCACTTCGTCATGATTTTTTGGAAATTATTGATAACATATTGCTTACCATAAATAACTACAAAATTTAAGGTAGGTGTACCATGACCTGGCCCAGCTACCATACATTTCTGCAACGACCCCTTTAGCAGATAGGGAAGTCCCTTTTTTTCTAGACGTGCCAGCGCGACATACCTGAACTCGTTCAAGGCGATGTTGTCCTCGAAGTCCGAGAAGCCGTGCTCGGACTTCACCTCGCCATCGGCCGGCGCGGGCGCGGGCAGCTCTATGGACTCCAGCTCCGATTTCTGGATCTGTTTCTCGTGCTGAAAACGTAAAAACCTGCCATAATCTAAACAAGCGCCTAAGAAAACTTTACCATTATAATAATGTAGGTATATTTTGGATAGCTAAGCAGGGAGTGACACAGGGCTGCCATGGCACCCAAAGACACTTTGTCAGGGAAAGAAGCGTAGTGTTTGGAATTTAATCCAATCTCTTGAAGCCTAGTACGCTTCGTTCCATAGCAAAAATGTAGGTATATTTTGGATAGCTAAGTGGGGAGTGACACAGGGCTGCCATGGCACCCAAAGACACTTTGTCAGGAAAAGAAACTTAGTGTTTGGAATTTAATCCAATCTTTTGAAGCCTAGTACGCTTTGTTCCATAGTAATAATGTAGGTATATTTTGGATAGCTAAGCGGGGAGTGACACAGGGCTGCCATGGCACCCAAAGACACTTTGTCAGGAAAAGAAACTTAGTGTTTGGAATTTAATCCAATCTTTTGAAGCCTAGTACGCTTTGTTCTATAGTAATAATGTAGGTATATTTTGGATAGCTAAGCGGGGAGTGACACAGGTCTGCCAAAGACACAGGCAGCGGCTCACCTGCAGCACGGCGTGGAAGCCGGCGCGCGCGCGCGCGGGCGCGGCCAGCGTCAGCACGGCCGTGGCGGTCAGCTCGGGGCTGCGGTATTTGCTCAGCTCCGGGTCTTGCGCGTCTATTGGGAACTGACACACACTAATTCATTACTGCTAAGCATTAGGTAGGCTACTTTGGCAACAAAGTGGACTCCCGAAGATGGCCGAAGGAAAAGAGGTAGGCCCCGGAAGCGTTAGTGTTGCGACAGTTTGAAAAGGAATGGTTGGAAGTGGCACATGAACGAGATATTTGGAAGGATATGGGAGAGACCTTTGCCCAGCAGTGGGACAGTAGAGGTTAAATAAAAAAAGCATTAGTACTGTATCTACTTCTGCAGGCTGACTGGTAAATGATTATTTATTATCGTCTGATCACAATTCTTGGAAGTAGTTGGCTGCAAATTTTAATTGTATTATATAATGTATACCTCAGCCCATAAGGCTGGGTAGGGACCAATACTGAACTGGGTTTCTTTCGGCGTAGTCTTCCCAGCAGTGGTCGTTCCGAAACGCTAGTAGTTTTAAGCTTTTGCACTAAAATAATATTTTAAAAAATTACCGTCAATAAGAGATTAATTTATCCTACATTGAATAATTTTTATTGACTTCGACTTTGGCTTTGAAGATCACTATTTCGTTTTTTTGTATTTGTTGTTATAGCGGCAACAGAAATACATCCTGTGTGAATATTTCACATCACAGTTCATGAGATACAGCCTGGTGACAGACAGACGGACAGTGGAGTTTTAGTAATAGGGTCCCATTTTTACCCTTTGGGTAGAGAACTCTTAGACAAAACATAACTAAAACAGATTTAGCAAACGTCCGATATTTTTATAAACACGTGGTTAACATTCGTTTTTTATCGGCAAATACTAACCCCAAAATTCATAAAAAAATGCAAAGGTTTGCTAAACCCATTTTAGTTAAAATATGTTTTGTCTTGTTCTTTCAATGTCAAATATTGGGAAGAGGAAAAGAGACAAAACATGTTTTAGCTAAAACAGGTTTAACGAACGGTAATATTTTTTTATGAATATGAGGGTTAAAATTAGCATTTGAATGGTAAAAATCTGCATTACTTACGGGGGCGCATCTGGTGAGGTACTCGTATAAAAGGTTATGGGCCCGAAGCACCTTTCTTTTGAAGCGCACGGCTTTCCGGAGCAGAGCACAGCACTCGTAACAAAGCCAGTGAGGGAGCCCGTCTGATTCGGACACCTAGAATTACAAATTTTGATACTATATAGGTACAAATCACACAGATTGAGCTAGCCTCAAAGTAAGCTTGTGTTACGGGATAAACACCCAAGACCCAGGACAATTTGAAGAGGCCATTTTCCAACTTGCCCTGGCTGGGGATCGAACCCAGAACCTCCGGATTGGCGGACTAGCGTATAGACGCCACAGAGGTCGTCAAACTTAATACTTCATTTATTGATTTATTATAGACGAGCAGCTTGGAGCTGATATTTTGATTGAACACAGTCCTGAGAGTCCTTGTTGCAGTTCATCTATTAATTCATCATCAGCACCCGAGAGTACTTCCAGTTGCATCCTCAGAGGTAATGCTTCAGTGTTTGGGGTTCGCTACCTAACCTAGGTGATTTGAAGAGGTTAATGGTTTTTACATGGAGCGATCACCGTCTGACCTCCACAACCCAAAGGGATGATCAGAACCAATCCTCGGATAGGTTTGAGCCAACGCTTGATGGCATTTGGGACCCACAGTTTATATAATATATAGGGACAAATAACACTGATTGAGCCAGCCCCGAAGTAATTTCGAGACTTGTGTTATGGGATACTAACTCAATGATACTATATTTTATAACAAACACATATATAGATGAACATCCAAGACCCAGGACAATTTGAAAAAGGCCATTTTCCAACTTGCCCTGACCAGGGATCGAACCTGGGACCTCTGGGTGGCGGACTAGCATGGTGACCACTACGCCACAGGGGTAGTCAAAGTATGTGCCGTCTTAAACACAAATCATCTTTCTTTTCAGATAATCAGATGATTCAAGCCTGCAATATCCTAACCAGACTGAAAACAACTTTTCACAAAGTGTGCTCCCCAGTGGGATTCAAACCCACCACCAGGGAATGCCTGGACCACTGAGGCAGTTCGTTAATTTATAAAAAACACTTTATTTGTCCTTAATTTTTTTTTTTAATTCAACGATTTATCTATCTTTCTATCCACTTGTAGATAGATAGATCGTTTATTTGTAAAAACTGCACACACACACTCACACACAAGGAAATACACAAATGACTTTTGTGTATATTAAATACAGGTTTTAGCGATGCGAAAAATATTGCTCAAAGAGCAAGCAACTTGTCAAGTCTGTTTTTAAATGCATTTATGGAAGGTTACTTATTTTTATGTGCAGCAAAAATTCTGGCCAAAATTCATTGTTTTACTATTGTCTGGTGTTCTGAGCAAATGAAAGGTTAACATCTTTATACCATGATAGTCTGAAAGAAAAATATATAGTAGGTACCAGCTGCTTATATTACAGTGCAGATTGTAAGAACCAATCAAGTTAATAGAAACTTCTGTAAAATGGCAATGCGGAATCATTAAGCACTTCATCACACTAAACAAGAATGAATGAATAAAAAACTCTTTACTGCACCAGCCTACCCATTGCCTTATATGTAAACATAATTATTTCTCTTCCTTGTCACTAGATGGCGCTATAACTATTTATTAAACCATTAAAATCTTTTATTATTGTTATTTCAAGAAAGTAGTACTCTAAATTAAATATAACTTATATGAAATGCAATAAATAATTTTAAAGCATATTCAACACTTTCTTTGCCACTTTTTTGCTAGTCATGTGTGCTGCCATCTCTGTATCGCCTACTCGCAACTCCAGTTTTGCCTACTTTCGGGTCCTCCTATAGTTTCTATGGCGTTGGGTATCTGTTACGTTATTAATTTAATTATATCATCTTTCGACTGCACCAATACAAAAAAAAATAACATAAAAAGGAAGTTTTGCAATTGACAATAAATAGGTACAATGGGCGATCTTATCGCTTAGAGCGATCTCTTCCAGACGACCGGTGGTTGAAGAGGGATGTAGGCACATAGCCTAGGAGTCTTATAGTTTTAGGCAAAGTCTATTCTGTTATGGATAATGATTTCAATTTATATTTGCTTTTAGCATTGTACATATTTAGCACTTCTTCAATTAGGTGTAATATGAACCTTGATAGGGCATTGCAACAGAAAACAGTGGATCGGCATGGATGTGATAGTGTAAAACAGTATCTAATATGCCTGTTTCTCAGGCTGACTTCTATGATATGCATGGGGGAATAATAATAATAATAATAATAAATTTCTTTATTAAAGGTAAACACCCAATATAAATAAATAAGTAGTACAATGTATAGAATTAGTACAGTCTAAGTTAAATTATATAAAATAATAATAATATAATAACTTAAATAACTTTTAATTACATTATACAGTACATACACCGTGTATACCATTCCGTCATTTTTTGTTTAGTTCCCGATGTGCATTTATCCAGTACTGCATCATCGGGCTAGTCACATCTTGGCTAACTACTCGGAGCAGGCTATTACTAGACATACGCAATCTAGTCCAAAAGGAAGATATACGCGTTCTAATAATCGCATAAAAGTCAGGCATTCTCGTCTCGGCAAACATGCCCGACGCACTGCAATAGCGTGGAAGCTTCATAAGGATTCGGTATGCATCATTATACTGCACCCTTATGGTGCTGAAGGACACTCTCTTATGCCTATACCATAATTGACAAGTGTATAGGCATTGACAGTACGCTCTAAAGAGTGTGTCCTTCACTTCTTTACTGCATTTAGCAAATCGGCGCGCGAGCATGTTACACCGAACCGACAATGCCCGTCTTTCTCGCTCCATGTCAAGGTCATCCTTGCGGTCTCCGGCAACAATATGTCCAAGATACTTAAATTGGTCCACAACCCGAACTACTGAGCCATTCAAAAACACTTCGGGTACCCTCTCCGGACTCTTTCCCGCTTTGAAGACAAGCATCTCCGTTTTCGCCGCATTATACTTCAGTCCATGAGAACTAGCATAATTCTCACAGACTGACAGCAGTTCAGTGAGTCCACTGATCGATGGACTGAGAAGAACCATGTCATCCGCATAACTGAGGCTATTAAAACACACACCATCAATATGACAGCCAACTCCAGTGCTTCTCAGCCCATCGATCAACCCGTTGACATACATGTTAAATAGATCCGGAGAGGTAAGCCCGCCTTGACGTACTCCGCATTCCAGCTTATATGCGCTGGAAGTCGCGTAGTATGTCAGCAGCCGAACAATCGATTCGTGGACCCCAGAACAGCGCAATGTGTTCCAAAGAATTTCATAATTCACTAGATCAAACGCACCGCTGAGGTCCAGAAAGCAGCCGTAAACTGGTGTATCGCGCTTTACATAATAATCCACTGTATATTTTAAACATACAATAGCCGAATCTGTTGACACACCGGATCGGAAGCCAAACTGTGCTTCATCAATATCAAAATTTTTCAGTAATTCGGGCTGTAACAAACGCTCTAAAATCTTGCCCAATACAGTCCCTAGAGAGATAGGCCTATAGTTAGTTGAGGAACTCAAGTCTCCCGTCCTATTTTTGACTATAGGCACGACTACTGTTCGCATGAGGGAGTCAGGAAGATATGAGTGTTTTAAGCATAAATTATAAAACACACACAGTCTAGTCCACAACGGTTCTCCAGCGAACAGAACATGCTCTATACTCAAGTTATCATACCCAGGAGACTTGCCCCTCTTCAAACTACGTACTGCTTTGATAATGTCTTCAATAGTAAACTGTATCACTGGCTCGCTATAAACCATGTGTGTTTTGCGTTCCAACAGTGGTGACTGTGTTGTAGGCATTGGTTCTTTTTTAAATTTAGACACGAATAAATCTGCTATATCCTCCGGCTGCTGCAAGCCATCCACAGAGACAGGTAGACTTTGTTTATTTTGAAGCTTTTTCGTAGCATTCCAAAATTTTGGAAAATGTTTATCCTTCCTATGCATTGCTAATATGTCCATTTTGATGGTCTCCTCATTTCGAATGCACCATTTTACCTTGTTTTTAAAAATCTTCCTACTACTGACCATTTTGTCATGAATGAGATAGAGTATTTTCTTTACTTCCAGACAAGCAAAGAATAACTATTTTAAGAAAATTGTGGCATGTGAGTGACCTAGAGAAAAATCATGAACATGCACTAATTTTATAATTTTCTGAAGGCATTTTTTTGATTTTCTGGACGTAGTTGGAAGAAGGGAGGCAGCAGTCTACTTTAGCAGTCTTTTAGCTGAAGTCTTAGTCACAAGTTAAACCTAAATCAAGACTTACAATACGCAAATTAACACAAATTATGGTGTATAGTAAATAGTCAGGTTAGGCAAGAAAAACATCTGTAATTCGTATTATTCTGCTGTAATATAAGATGATATTATTTTAATAGTTTCTGTAATCGAATAAATCAATAATACTCACGTCTAAACCAGCTAATTCAAGAATCTCAGATCGGAAAGCAGTGACATTCTTTACTTTCCTGTCGATGGACAGACAGCACCGGCAGATAGGTTTCACCAGGTCCATCACAGGCTTCAGGTCACAGTCCATTTGGAGGTCCAGGGTCTCGTCGTGAAGCATTTTGGTATTAATTTTACGGCATTAAAATAAAATAAAACCAAACGAAACGCCTAAATGTAAACAATATGGCGTATAGTATTGCCAGGTGCACTGCCCCAAATATAACCACGCACCATTAACACCAACTCTAAAATGCAGATTGCAGCATCAAAGTGACTTTTAGGAGACATGAAGAAAATCATGAAACAAAGTAAAATGTTTTATTTGAAAAGAAAAACATATTAAATTATTGCCTAGGCTCATTTATTAAGATAAATAAGTGTATATTTTTTTCAAAACTGATGTTTGCTTTCATAATACTTTTAGAATGTTTGACCTTCCTATTACAGGCACCCATTACTCGCTCAGTCCACAAATTAAGATAGTAGGGCTCAGTCTAGCTAGATCGCGATCATAGATCGCAATTGATTGATGTAACTATTCTGATTGTTGTAACATTCAATAGGTGAATACGCGTGCCCTGATTCGAAAAATTTAATTTCTTCAAAATGGAGGATTTGATAAAAAATAAAGCTTGTGTAGCAAAAATTATTGTTTGTGCTGTAAAGAAATGCGTTAAGAGGAAACGTTGGGTCAAACCCACCACAAAGGGTTGGGTTGGTTACTGAAATTAAACATCTACACGCATCTGAACTTTAGATGAAATTCACAGTACTGAAGAGGAGGACGATTATTCAAATTACTACAGGATGAAGGAGGCATGTTTTGATCATCTGTTGCAGTTGGTTACACCACATTTGCTAAAACAAGACATCTACATGCGAGAGAGTATTACTCAAAAAGAAAAATTTGCTTTTACAATGCTTTTCCTCGCTTGCAGGTCCATTGAATACTGTTTTCGTCCAGCTCGACAATCCCACAACGATAATATTTCACATTAGACGCTCAGTCTGGATCGCAATCAAGGGATCGAGATCTTGATTTTAAAATATCGAGATAATTTGTGATCCGATGTGGCGATCCGTCAATCAAACACATAACGCGGTCAATCTGGATCGAAATCATTGATCACGATCACGGATCTCGATCTGGCATAAGCGTGAAATGGTTGCCATAGAGTACAATAAATATTATAACTGAAACTCCCTATTCAGATCATTTATTTATACTTGGATATTAACTAAGCGCAAGTGCTTCTGCTGAAGAAGCAGCAGTCACAAATTGCACTGGCTGGTCTGTACAACTGTAGCTGCAGCATTAAAAGTAAGCTGATTTCTCTCTGATACCTAAATCTCGGATAAAGTTTATAGTGACGTTTAGGTAGCCGGAAAACCAGACAAAAAAATCCGAAGTTATAAATATTATTTAATTTAATATAAAGTTTCATTTTAATAAGCATCTTACATACTAATATAATTTATATACAAAAATATTTACTGAACATTATTTATTTTGACTGTGGTCGCAAGTTAGCACGTAGATCGGCGGCGGTGACACCACGAACACCGGGTGCTCTGAAATAAAATAATTGAAGAAATAAGTATCTACTAACTAAATTAAGAACCAAAACGCAAAGTCAAAAGGATGTGTTTAAAGATGTGCTTTGTTGCGCGACGTACTACGTGTGTCACGAGCACAGGTCACGAGTCACGAGATGAAGTGACAATCAAACCGCTGAGTGGTAATTAAAGAGGTCCAATATTGTCTATTCTAAAACTTTGATTCTATATTTTAGTATTTACATATTTATTATTCGTTTATGAAATAAATAAATACAATAGGCCACCAAATAAACATTCAATCGATGAGCCTTCTGTAATCTGTGATGTGAGCCCTACCTATTAAATATATAGATACCAATGCTGATGTTAACTGTTTGATTGCGTATATTATGTAGGTTGTAGTTGTAGGTAAATTTTAACAAATGAGATAGTGGACCCCGCCATATTGCGGCTAAAATCGGAACTAAATTTAACATAGTACCACTTGTAGCACCACCGGTATACAGAAGTTTGGTGGCGCTATCATTTTAAATCATCATTTCAGGTATTAAAAACTTAGTAGTAAACCTAAGTAATACGATTTAAACAGTGGCGTAGCTGCCGGAGGGCTAGACGAGGCAGTGCCCCAAGACCCCCAAGCTAAGCGGGGCCTCTCGGACTCTGACTTGCAAACTATAAATTGAACTAGTGAAAATTTCTTCCATATTCGGAATATAAATAAACCAGATTTCAGGAACGCGTGTTAATAAGTCTCGAAAATCTTTGTTTGAAAGATGCGGCGAACTTCCCTGTATTCTTTTCTTGGGCTGGTTTCACAGTCGTGCCGTTGAACAGCGCTTTTCAACAGCACGCGCTTGATGCAAGGCGGACCTATGAGTAACGCGGTGCGCTTCAACAGCGTGACTATAAAACGCTAATCCAGTCGTAACGTAACTCAGATTTGTTGTACTCCAGATTCGTCGTAAAACGTCGTAAGTCGGTAAAAAAAGTGATGTTAATGATTTAAAAATCCTAAAGAGACACTATTAACGTGCCTCCGCTGCCTGTTTGACCGTCATATGACTTTTTTTTTAATGGTAAAAGGTACAATATTACACAAATAAGTTGAACAAAAATAGCAGACTTCTTAGCATTTTTGTACCAATTCCCGGCACGTAGGTTGAACCAAAATGGCGGTTATCGACGCAGGTACAAATAATGCGCCGACGACCGCCATTTTGGTTCAATTAGCGTGTCGGGAATATTTACAAAAATGCTTTGAATTCCGCCATTTCTGTTCAACTTATTTGTGTCAGATTGTAGATATTTTCTTTTATTTTCATAAAGTACTTTAATTTTTTCATTAAAATAAGTTACAATTGGAGTATGACGAATCTGGATTACGAAAATCTGGAGTACGTTGAATTCGGAACACGACAAATACGGATCAAACGATTTGAAATAGTTTAGTAGGGGGCTTGGGGCCCTAGTTTATGTTTTGCCCCAGGGCCTTTGGCTGTCAAGCTACGCCACTGGGTTTAACCTAGTTAAATATTTACCGTTTGTATTCTGAGGACAGCTGGTTCTCAAGCTATCCAAGGACCCGCTGTGGTGGCAACTGGATTTGCTAGAAAAAAGGAAAATTAAACAATGAATTAAAGACACATGAATTAAATACATTCGATTTGGTAGAAAGAATATTGGAATGCAGGCAACACTATAATTTCACAACAAAGCTGCACAAAAAAAAAGTTGGTAGATATCTACCTATCGGGATGAACCACGGGGATGAACCACTACTTGTATACATGTGTGGCATGAACGTGTTATATTTTTAAAGCAAGTCCTAGAAACTATATTTAGTCGATAGGTAGTAAAAATCTAAAAATTTTTTTATGAAAAGAATTTCAAACACAGTTTTTAATTAATATTTTACTGACCATTCTCCCAAGCTGTTCAACGACCTAGACAGCCCACAAGTCTGTACTACATTCGGCAAGTCAGCGAGCGAACACGCCGGTCTCAACCTAGCAACCAACTTATGCTGCAAGTTCTGACAGCTCATGTCACTCACTTTCTTTTCGTCTGCCTCTTCAACGTTGATTTTCGGAATTTGAATTTGTTTACTCTGACATTGACAAGTATTGCCAGATTGTGGATTTTCTACCAAAATAGTAGATTTTCTTTCGAGAGATCTGTGTATATTGGGGTCTGATCCGTAGCTTTGGCCTAGTTTGTCATTGAACTGAACTTTCTTCCTGCTCATGGATGAGAGCCGGTACTGGCCCTTGCGGCTCACTGCCGGGGAGATGTTGGGCGATCTGTTGGGCGTGTTGTACGCGGAGAGCGACTCGGTCGGTCGTTTTATGGTGTCTTTTAACTCGTATTCCGTTGCTATCGCCTCGAACACCTATAAAATGGAATAAACATATTTAAAGCCTATTTTTAGCTGTGTTCAAAATATAATTATTTATTTCTATTATATTTATGTTAAATGCAAAAAAGACCCCTGGATTTAATTTTCTCTTCCCAATGTAAGAAAAGTCTGCGATGACATACTGATAGATGGCGAAAAACTCGATCTTGTTGAACTTTACAATCGACTCGAAACTTCCATAAGGTGCTCATATATCTAACTTTCTAATAGGCTAGCTCTGCGGCTTACGATGTTGAGAGAATAAGACAATTGACAGATGTAGCAACTGCTAGACTAGTGTACTTTAGTTACTTTCATAGTTTAATGTCTTACGGTTACGGCATACTGTTATGGGGGAGTGCAGCCGATATTCAGAATATCTTCATTTTACAAAAAAGGAAAATTCGTGCTGTCTAAGGCTTAGGACTTAGAGAATTATTCAAGGAAATAGGCATTTAGGTACAAACTTTACCATCACAGTTTAGATTTGAAATAAGTAAGTGATTTTTACCGTTAGAAACTTAGGTACGCAATAAGAGTGACTTAATTGCCCCGTATTACAGGCTCAAAACAGTTTTTAACGTTTGTGGGGAACGGTATACTTTTTATAATAAATTTCCACATCCTTAATATGCCAGATAAAATATTTAAAGATTATGTAAAGAATGTAATCTGTGAGAAGGCTTATTATAGGGCCGATGAATGTTAGGCTTAAGCTTGGCGCGGGTCCCTCTTAAAGGTTTACTGTACTCACAGATCAGATATCATAAATTTTGTATAGGTATACTTACTGAATTTACAACTTTAGTTAACATTATTTTAAAATTTCGATATTTAAAAAAATAAATTAAATTTATGACATAATAAACAATTATTCTCTGTCCACATATCAACTATAAATATTAATTTAATTGTGAATTCACGTCCTTGGAGAAAATACTGCAGTGCAGTTCTGGAGTAACTTTTTGGCGTCATAACAAAGTGACGATTATTAAGGGATATTATTTAAAATATTCTATGATAGTAAGGATATATTTGACTTGAATTGAATTGAATAAGACCCATTGAGAGTGGGTATTAAAGTAGAGAGAGGATTTGAAACCTGTTCAGCCACCAAGTTCCTTGCGTACGGGGAGTCCTTCGGAGGCAAGGGTTCCCGACACAGCGCACAGCGCTCCAACCTCGTCCAGCACGCTGAAATGCAACCGAATAGATGTGATTTAGAGCAAGTACAACATCCGTGGCGTAGTGGTCACCATGCTAATCTGCCACCCTGAGGTACCGGTTTCGACCCCCGGTTAGGGCAAGTTGGAAAATGGCCTTTTTCAAATTGTCCTGGGTCTTGGATCTTTATCTATATATGTATTTGTTATAAAATATAGTATCGTTGAATTCGTATCCCATAACACAAGTCTCGAATTTACTTTGGGGCTAGCTCAATCAGAGTTATTTGTACCTATATATTTATTTATTATTTATTTAAAAATTGAAAGAAATTATAGTCTCGATAGGGAAATCGAGTAAATACCCAGACTTGTCCCTAACGTCCTTGAAAGGGCCTTTTAAAGGCCACTTTTAGCGTGATAGGCAAGAACGTGAAAAAAGGAATCAAAATACCCAAAGGAATTAAACTTTCTACTCCCTTGATCGGCTTTTACGATCTGCGTGCAAGAAGAAAAGAACCAGGTGTATTATAAGTTTTTCTACTCTCCCAGGCCAGTACGGAAGAAAGGAGATGATGTATAGTAGTACGATATTATATAGTATTTAGGCTAGTATATAGTACTCTGTGATAGTAGTAACCTTCGCAGTACAGGTGTGACCTGGCGCAGCTGAGCGCCCTGGTGGCGGTGGCGGCGCACACGCAGCACGCCAGCGCGCGCACCGCGCCGGCCAGCGCGCGCCGGGACCGCTCGCCCCGGGCCCCGCCCCCGCAGCTCCACAGCAACTAAGGACCACCACACGTTCTTAGCAGGGTTTAGACGGTTTAGGTTAACCTAACCGAAATAATCTGTCATTAATCCAATTGGAAATGGGTTAACATATATGTTGGTTAACCGAAATCGCCTGTTAACCTATAATTGCGGTTAATTTTAACCGAATCGACGTATAGATTTCTGCATGACACTACACGTTTTTCATTCCTCGTCACATGGTCACTGTACCTATTCCTACAAAAGCGATTGTAGTGACAACCAAGCGGCTGTGCATACCCGAAAACCTAATTAACCTATTCAGATAACGGTTACTGTTACCCTTATTGTGTGGGTTAACCGAATCAAAGAATTAACCGAAAAAGGGTTAACCGATATAACCGATTTATCGTATGATTGGGTTTTCCAAACACTGATTCTTAGCACAATAATTGTTTTTGTTACTTATTTATTCTACGATAAGACCAATATTCGAAAATAAAAAATAAAAAAACAAATAAAGGCCACGCACTGAGAAGCACAGCGTGGGACAACCTACTAGGTGGTCCGACTACCTTAGCAAGGTTGCAGGAAAACGCTGAATGCAAGCATTCTGATTGGTCATTTTGGACATTTCTATAGGAAGGCTGAAATGATGATGAAATGATATTAAATCACCGGCCAAGTGCAAGTAGGACTTTTACACGTAGAATTCCGTACCATTACCTATAAAAAATCACGTCTGTTGTATAGGAGCCCCACTTAAATATTAATTTTAATCTGTATTTAGTATTTGTTTTTATAGCGGCAACAGAAATACATCATCTGTGAAAATTTTAACTGTCTAGCTAACACGGTGAGATACAGCCTGGTGATACAGACAGACATGGAGGGACGGACAGTGGAGTCTCCCCCATTTTACCTTTTGGATTCGGAACCCTAAAAAGGACTGTGTACCATGCTAAAGTTACAAAGGTGGAAAATGCTGCAACAAACATTTTTTTACACTTTTAAAAAATACATAAAACTGCAAAGATCCAGAAAAATCTGGGAGATTTACGGAAAAATATGAAATTTTACATAATTAGAGTTCCGTAGCCAAACGGCAAAAACGGAACCCTTATGGATTCGTTATGTCTGTCTGTCCATCCATATGTCACAGCCACTTTTTTCCGAAACTATAAGAACTATACTGTTGAAACTTGGTAAGGAAATGTATTCTGTAAGCCGCATTAAGAGAAAAAAAAAACAATACATTTTTGGGGTTCCCCATACTGGGACAAATAGTCATAGGTACCTATATCAAATGAAAGGACTCGTTATGAGGATCTCAAACATAGTTTTGTTATTATTGCAAAATAAATAGTTTAGATGTCATTCATAAAAGACGAAAATTGACCATTCCACCCCGATCTCCGAAACTTAAGAGTCTAAAATTTTGAAATATTAACAAAATATAGTTATTGCTTGTAGATTACAGGAAAAATAATATCAGAATTCTGTCATTGATAATAAAGTAGTAAACTCAATATAATACGTTCACTTACGAAAAATCTTTAGCATTGTACGAAACCCTCTCCTCGCGAGTTCAACTCGCATTTGGCCTGTACATGTAAAATTACATAATTCTTAACAATGTACCTCTGGGTCGTCCCGCGGGTCGACGCCGCAGTTCCACACCAGCAGGGACACGCCGCGCCCCGCGCCGTCCCCGCGGATCAGGCCCGCCACTTGTCCCACCTGAAATCCAAGTGGTTAACCATTCAAATAAATAAATAATAATTATAAATAAATATATAGGGACATAACACTGATTGAGCTAGCCCCAAAGTAAGTTCGAGGCTTGTGTTATGGGATACTAACTCAACGATACTATATTATATAACAAATACATATATAAAAAAACATTTAAGATTCAGGACAATTTGAAAAAGGCCATTTTTTAACTTGCTCTGACCAGGGATCGAACCCGGGACCTCTGGGTGGTGGCATGGTCACCAGTCACCACTACGCCACGAAGGTCGTCAAATGATGATTAAGTTAATACATAATATACTAATGAGTCAAAAACTGAATCCACTAAACAATCTAGAAAATTTCGAATCTTTTTAAAATTTCACGAAAAAAGGTTCAGAAATAGGCGAGAACAGTCGGACAAACAAACAAATTTGAAAGCCGGAAAAAAGCTTTTTTGGCCAATCTCTAAACTGAGACGCTTCGCTCCCTCGGTCAATAATTAGATGTATGAATAATGAATATATGTATTGGATGACGAGGATGAAGTTTTTTTCAACAAATCAAAGAAAAGTTAGGAGTTATGTCCTACGAACTAGGAAATTATAAGTATAGCAGAGAGAAGAGAGGAGTGGAAACAGCTCCACGTTACCGATTAGAGCAAGCTCTTAAATTGCAATAAATAATAATGTACCCAATAAAATTAATACAATTTTAATTAAACATTTGCTATATCTGAAAAGGTCAATAAGATGATTGTATTAGTTATAAGACCATTTATTGTAAAACTTATTAAGCAAGTAGGTAAATTATACTCATTAAAATGTAAAAATGCCTGCAAAGGTATAATGATTATTAAACATTTGAATTTTGAATTGAGTTTTGCAAATTAAGAATTAAATTGAATTGAAAAGATCAAGTAAAGTTATCTACAGCTTTCTACATTTATTCCCGCGGTGGGAATAGGGCTAAAAACAAACTTACAACACAACACACCCGGACCGCGAAAGTATAGTAATACCTAGGGTTGTGAACCTGTAACTATAATATTTCACTTCCACGATAGCACTTTACACAAGAGTGCCACAGGGTTCTACTTTGGGGCCAACATCTTTTCTGATCTGAACAACGTGATGATTTTAGTCTGTCTCACCGGCAGTCCCAGCAGGTCTCTTCCATCAGCCTGTAGCAGGCAGTCCCCAGTCTTCAGGCCTGCGGTGTCGGCCCGGGCGCCAGGTGTCACTTCTCGGACCTACAACATTTTGTTTAGAATCAATCAATCAAATATTTATTCAGTAACCTCTGGCACTTTTACTCGTCAATAAAAGCTACCGATAATAGCGTTTCGCAACGACCACTGCTAAGAAGAAACGCCGAAAGAAAATCATTGACACATCGTTGGTGGCCTACTACATGACGCGCCAGAAGGGCTTTGCCAGTTAAAACCAGTTATACAACAAAAAAACCTGTATTTGCGAAAAAATTTTTTTTTTTTACCAACAGCTGTACAACAGCATGCAAATATCATACCTATGTAGGAACTCCTAGTAGGTAGGTAGCCACGGACTAGCTGGGGCAGTTGGAGCTCCTACATGAAGAGGTAGGTAAGGTACGTAGTGGAGAGCTTGAGAGAAACAGCACAGAGTTATTTTTGTTTATTATAACTTTACAATACTGATATATATGTATAAATTTACAATACTGATATAGGTGTAATCAGCTCGAGAGATAGTAGTAGAATGATTGTAGAATGATGAGGAAGGAATCTAAAATTTAAAAATTGGATTTGAAAATGAAATTATTTTTTAGAAAACGGTTAAAGAGGTAAACGGGAACATGAAGGATGAGGTTTATTGTAACATCGTTACACCTATCTGTTACTTCAGCAGTGGACAAAAATAGTTAATCAACAAAAACAAGTCTACTCACCCAAGGATAAGGGTCCCACAGGGTTCTCGTGAGTCGGAAGCCGAGGCCCTCGCCCTCGTCTTCTGGCAGATTGAGCTGGAGGAACAAGTTCATTACTTAGCCGTGGATTCGGCAGCATATTATTTTAGACAGTGCAAGATTCTTGCCTATTTTATGGAAGAAATAAATTATTTGTCTGGCTGACGTTGAGTTGGACCACTCAAGTTGGACAAGGCAAAAAACTTTCACCGTGTACATGGGCGTAGCTAGCCATGGGCTCAGGGTGGGGCAGCAGTCTAAAATAATATGTAACTAGCAAACTATACCGCAGTCTTACCCTGGTATTTTCTTTTATACAAAATGGTTACACCCTATAGCACCCTTTAGCTGTATGTATAATTCGAATTATCCAAAACACTTTCTTATTGCTCACCTACCTATACCACGAAATCTTTTGGGGCGCTTTCCCTCTCTACTTAACCACTCACTCACAGACACAAACGAATAACAATAGGATTGCGTTTGTGTAACGCATGACCGACCGCTGCGCGCGTGCAGTCAATCGCGCGCGCGCTTATGTTTTGATCGCATTTTTTTGTGTCGACTGTCAAGTGTGAACTTTCTTACGGATATTACGTATTGTAGTTAGTACCTAGATAAATTAATTTCTGTCAGAGCCAAGGTGGGGCAAGCGCCCCACTCTGCCCCACCGTGGCTACGCCCATGACCGTGTATACAATGTGTACCAAAAACCCTATCCGATCCTTGTAGGAGCAACTCAGACCGTCAATATGAACATCTTTTCCTATGGGACCAATGCTTGGAACTCGATGAAAAAATCTACATTTTCATACAAATTGCTGGGCCGGCCGAGCTCTTTTGTATGAGAATATAGTTTTTTTTCTTCGAGTTTCAAGCATTGGTCCTGTAGGAAAAGTTGTTCTTATTGACGGTCTGAGTTGCTTCTACAAGGATCGGACAGGGTTTTTGTTAATATTACGATTGCCCCAGCCCAATGAAAACGTGAAAATGCAACGTATTGTACTATATCCACGGAACAGAGGTGTTTTTCTCTGTTCCGTGACTATCCATGCAATCGGGATTATTGTTTCTTTTTTAAATAAATACTACTTGCATCAGACTCTCAGTTTATAACAATAAAACTCACGAATCTTATTTATGAAAATGTATAAGGCGTGCATCAGATAAACAAACATACTAGCAGGTACATGCAAATATTTATCAAGTGCTAAATCGTGGCCTCCGCGTGTTGCTCAGCCTAGAGAACCGGATTTTTATATGTTTTCGAAGGCGTGCCGGATCACCGGTTTACAGTAATGATAATAAATACTACTTTACACCGTATATTATTATCAAAAAAACAAAATCCTGATTGTGTGATACAATCGCAGTAGGTAGGTACTGGAATATGTACAACCAGAACACGTTACGTGCTCGGATGAGCGAGATTTCTCATTCTAAAATTTCAAATAACATTGAAACATAAAAGTAGTCCATATATATTTTTGTGATCCTTTTCTAAAATTATGTATTTTGATACTGCACTCGATAGGTTTCAATAAAAAAAATTCCACAAAGAATCCTTCTTTTGTTTTCGTTGTAGGTATTGTGTGTAACAAATAAATGAGAAATAATTTGGCGCAAAAAATCCGCCATTATGATTATTGATAATTTTTTGACATACTCACTGAAGACCTTAGCTGAAGACCAATCTAACGACACCTCTCTAACTAAAATCCATCAATCGTTTAGGTTACAGAGCGTGCCAAAGAAATATTAATACACACTCGAAAAACAAAACCCTCTTCCTAACGCAGTTGGGTAAAACGCACTTACCACAACAAGCCTGACGCCCACCATGTATTCATCGCTTCCGGTTCCGGAAGGCTCGCCCGCCAGTGCCGCCATCTTTAATAAATAAAAAATGTAAACAATGACCCCACCGTTGACTTTGATCCTATCTGATTACTTGGGTTCAGAAGTGGAAAAATGGGAGAAAAACCAAGAATATGAAGAACATACATATATTTTAGCCCCCGACGCAAAAAGAGAGGTGTGATATAAGTTTAACGTGTCTGCTGTGTATCTGTCTGTGGTATCGTAGCTCCCAAACGAATCAACCGATTTTCGTTTAGTTTTTTTTGTGTCATAGACAATTTTATCCCGAGTGTTCTTAGCCATGTTTAATGAAAATCTGTTCAGTTTGAAGATCATCAGCTCTTTTCTAGTTAATGAGGGGATCTGGCTAACTTCCTTATGCCGATCGATTCGAAATTTGGTACCGTGTTACTTCAATGATATTGAAAGGATATGCTAAGGTAACCATGACCTGACCAGCCATTTGAAGATCATCAGCTCTTTTCTAGTTGATGAAGGGATCTGGCTAACTTCCTTACGTCCGATCGATTCGAAATTTGGCACCGTGTTACTTCAATGATATTGTAAGGTAACCATGACCTGATCAGCCATTTGAAGATCACCAGTTCTTTAATAGTTGATTTATTTGTTAGATTTCCGAGTTTTTTTTCTTGTATCGGGGGATTTTTAAATTTTACTTTTTACATACATACGCTTAATAGTGTGTTTTATTTTTATTTAGTTTATTATGTTAATTATTATTTTTACATTTAGTCTTCTTTCACCATATACCTTTAATTCAACTTTTGCACTACCCCTCCCAACTAACATTTTGGTAATAAGAATTAGTAATAAAAGAGTTGTTTATAAGTGAATTCGAAAAGCAATAGTTATACAAAAGTTTTAGCACGCTCTAAACCCTTACAAACCCTGGATTGGGCCCATGTCTTTTAGCGCTGTAAGTTATATAATAGTCATAATGCCCACTATTTTAAAACTAAGAGTTACTTAACAGTAATAGAGTAGTGTTAGTGGCAAACAATTTCTTGTATATATAATGGTAATATAATGTATATCTTGCTACCTCAAGCACTTTAATGTCTGTATTATGGTTATAATGAATATTATTGGTGGTACACAAGTTCTAAAGTCAGTTGGTATATTTTTTATAGTAATATATTAGTTCTTTATAGATCTCTTTTTTTTCTTGAATTTGCTTTATGTATCTTAAGCAGTGTTGATAAGCAACTCAGGGCAGATGATGATAGCGAACTAAAGATGAAATAACGTTAATAACAAGTAACGAATTATCAATAACTTGGTAATTCAAGTTTGAATTCTTCATCATATGGCTAAAATTCATTGCGAGGGTTACTTTATTGAGAGAATAATATATGTTTTGCATCTCAATTTTGAAGGGCCTTGAAAATAAATGATATTTGAAGAAAAAAATAATTGGCATTCTCTCACACGGGGCAAACATTCAATCTAAATTTCGTTAAAATCAAGGTATTGGGTCTATCTTTTATAGTTATTATGTAATATAGTAATTATATTGCGTTTTAAAATGATAAAATTATACAGGAAATGGGTTTTAAGTTATTTGTGTCCTGAATTATTTTTAGGTTATATTTGACTAAGATGGCGTCTATTCCTTATTACCCTAGGTTCCTATAATTACTATAAATTAACAAAAATTGCTGGATGGGATGTACTTAGAACGATTGTAGCACTTGTTATACCAGAATAAGGTTTTAAAGGTAATAAATTTAAGGGGTTTGGTTTTATTATGGTTCGACTTGAATATTAAGGTAGTATTATTTTAGGGTTACGTTTTTCAATCGATGGAACCCAAATAAAATAACAAATCCCATGAATTTATTGTGATATTGTTGTTATAAATATTCAATTCGTCGATTGCTACAAAGATGGAGCCAATATCTTGTTTTTAACGAAATGTAGATTGAGTGTATGCCCCGCGTGATAGAATGTCAATTATTTTTTCTTCAAATATTATTTGTTTTCAGTCCTGCAACATTGAGATTCAAAATATATATTATTCACTCAATAAAGTAACCCTCGCAATAAATTTTTGCCATATAATGAAGAATCGAATTTCAAACTTGACTTACCGAGCTATTTGACAATCCATAACTTGTTATTTACTTAATTTAAACTTAAGTTCGCCATCATTTTGAACGTAATAAAATAATACATTTAGAACTAAAATGTGTATGCAAAACTATAAAAGAAGAAAACATACTACAGCCTGATCTGATTTTCTTGATCTGTGAATGATAAAAACCTTAGTAATTATACTCGACAGAAAAGCAGGTAATAATACCTAATAAGATACTCCACACAAAGGAGGTCAGACGGCAGTCGCTGTGTGTAAAAACCAGCAACCTCGTCAAATCTCCTTGGTAAGATAGCGGACCCCGGGCTCTGAAGCGTTACTGCTGAGGAAGCAACCAGGAATACGCTCGGATGATGATGAAGATACATCACACAAACAAACAAAAACATGCACGGAACCTTGTTTAATTTCCTGCACTTGAACTTATGGCGAAAATCACAAAATTCTGACAATGGGTATGACTGTAATTTGCATGTCATGAGATCGGAATTATACATCTATATAAGTAATAATATAATTGCGTGTTAATATTGCTGAGAATAACATAAAAGTAAAAGTGAACCTCGCTGTAACGATAAGGGCTCTAAAAATAACTCCATAATACCAATTGTTATCATATATAGGGGTTTCTAATTACTACATTAATTAGCTGTAAATAAGAAGTAAATAATATTTAGCTAACTGTTTTCAAGAGCTCCTGTTGGTATAAAGAGTTATAAGAAACTATTATATTACTTTAAGTATTTCTATTACTTGAATTTATAGAAGCAGGTGCTATGATAGTTGCGGCTATACCATTTATACTTCAATAAGTAATATTACGTTTTCTAGCCAAGTTAGGCGGTATAAAACATTTATTTAGCATTCTTTAAGAACACTTGGAAATATTGAGACTTCTAGAAACCTTATTATTACCTTAGGTACCTATTGTTACTTGAAGTTATAATACCTAGTGTTACTATGGTTCAGCTTTTCTCTTTTATACTTACATAGGTCATAATTATGTCTTCATATTACTATTACTCATCTTGATGAGTTATTTAGTTGTAGTCATGACCATTAAACAAACAAAAGTTTTACTGGAAGCTTTTATACACCCGTTAAATCAATTCAAACTATAAAACAGGTTTCAATTAGCGCCAAAATGTTGGTTGGGCTGTTATTCTCCAGAATACAGGTTTGGTTGACTAGCAGATAAGACCTTAGGCTTTAATTCGGCCATCAAACTTTTATATCTTTAAAGTTAAATAAATAAAAAACAAATAAATCATATTCTACATGTTGCGGGAAGTTATCTTGTGTTGGTGCAAGGTTTAAACCAAATACTAAAAAGTTAGTCTGCGATAAGAGAGAGAAGGACAAAAAACACAGATTAGAACAAAACACTATTTAACATAAAATTTCGTTCACTATATGTATATGTTCACTATATGTTATATACTACTTATATTTCATCGGTGCTATATAGGCAACATACGGGTTTGTTTACGTCTTTTAATCCACATTCAAATTACTTACCTATAGCGAACATACATTTTAATGTGTGATATATAATAAAGTCTAATTTGTTTTGACATAAAATAAGGCGTTACTATCGAACGACGTACGACTAACGTGTTATTTTATGGAGTAACCCCCCTGGACCGATTTGGGGAATTATTTTATAAAATAGAATATTTAAAAAAAAAATTAACAAAATAGGTTGTGTAGTTTGAGGAAGAGGTAGGTTTTTAGTTTTGAAAAATTATTAACTTTACAAAGGTAAGATAATAGATATATATTTGAATAAATGTTAAAAACACTTAACAAAGTAACATATAACTATTTATAGTAACTTTTTTATGTTTTAATTACTCGAAAGCTACTACTACCAATTAATAAAAATACATGCTTAATGAATATAATAAAGTAATGTAAGTACTTACTGTAAAATTGCACTAAAAATATCACCAATTAATCCACTATTTTTAAAGTCAAGCTTTTAAGTTCGCAGGCCACACGCCACTGCCAATTCGTTACAAGTTAGTTAGGTAGTGGTGTGTAAATGATTTCAACAAAAAATCGATAAAATTGATATATTTGGCTGGCGGTAGTCGTAAATCCTAAAGAGTTACCTTTGGATTCATTTCGAATATTCTTCAATACTTAAGTGTTTATTATCGAAATTACCTATACAGGGTCGGTAACTAACGCAAAACCTTTTAACATCGGATTCAAAATCCTAACATAATATAGATTTGCAAGAAAAAAATAAAAAAATCTAAGAAAAAAAATTGGAATCCCCATAGAAACTCGACCAGGTGATCAGTGAACTTGTATGGGAGGCCCATTTTATTTTCTGCAATTGTTGCCTTTTTTCTTGCAGATCTATAATGTGTTGGGGAGTTTGATTCTGATGTTAAGAGGTTTTGCATTAGTTACCAGTAACCCTGTATATTCAAGGACGGCTTCTACCGACCTACTATTATGTCAGCACACAACGAATACAAAACATTTGGAATCTAGGTACATGATCGATGGTAACATCTTAATATGAACGATCGATATTGTAAATAGCGGTACTTAAGTACCAAAGTATTTTTCTTATAAAAGCATCCCAAGTTACGTATTAACTCACCTCATAATTATTTATTTAACTTTATTACAAAAATTGTAAACGGCGCTTTCTCTACAAAATAAAAGCTCTTACAGTGTAGACAAACCTTTACAGGGTCGATTCTGGACTAAAGGTAACTTTCCTTTCAAATAAATCATGAACAAAATGGCTTCTTGCAATCAACTATGTAAACAGTAAAATCTCTTCACCATCCTGCTTTATGTTACCTCTGCTTACGATACTAATTTTATAAATCCTCCATTTTCAACTTATTAATGAGTCAAATGGTTCGCAGATATTTCTTTAGCTATAGAAATTAATTGTATAGAAATTACTTTGTTAGAGTTTTTTGTAAGTTTGTTGCTAATGACTGTCTGTCTGTCTTTATGTCTGAGTGCCTGTCTGTGGCATCGTAGCGCTCGAACGGATGGACCGATTTCGATGCGGTTTTTATACGTGATACTATGGGAAAGCAAGTTCCCTTGCGGTGGTTCTTAGCTATGTTTGACGAAAATCGGTTGAGCCCATTAAAAGTTATTGATGTTATCACTTGAAAGTCAGGGCTTTCTCTAACAAATAATAGATGGCGCTACGGATATCCATGTAGTGATAAGTAGCGGAACTACGGTGTGCTTGACAAAAGGAGGATTTTTAATTTTCCCATCAACTAAACTTAATAATAATAATAAATAAATAATAAATACATAGGGACAAATAACACTGATTGAGCTAGCCCCAAAGTAAGTTCGAGACTTGTGTTATGGGATACTAACTCAACGATACTATATTTTATAACAAATACATATATAGATAAACATCCAAGACCCAGGACAATTTGAAAAAGGCCGTTTTCCAACTTGTCCTGACCAGGGATCGAACCGAACTTGTCGACACAATCCAGCAAAGTTTATCGACACGGCCCAGCACTACACCACCAGTTCACCTCAAAATCACGGCCGCTCTCGCGCGGGCGATACCACACTTACGACATACGAGTATGATCGATCACGCGAGGTCGCGCAGAGGCGATAGGATAGGCACTTCGATGCTCGGCTCGGCTTGTAACAGCTCACTTTCGCTCGCTGGCATATTTTAATCCCTAGAGCTAAAAATTATTGTATCCGTCTACTCCCATGGGCGCCTGCCTGCAACAGAACGTGCTCCCTCCCTATTTTTGAATGTTACTTATTTTAATGTCATATCATTGTAGGTACTATTAGTGATATAGTAAAAGCTCGTAGTTCGATTTATTACGCATATCACATACACATTGCATATTCATCAATGTGTATTTTTATTCGTTTCACCTGTCCCGTTGTCTGTCTGTCTGTCTGTAATCAAATCTTGCAAGTCAAATTTGACACACTTCCCGGTTTCCGATTGAGCAGAAATTTTGCACGCGTACGTAGTACCTAAACCGCGAGACAATGCAATATTACGATAACATGGAGCGGATCTAATGATGGAGCTGGAAGATGGCCATAGAAACTCTGTAATGAAATGAAGCCACACCATCAAGTTCGGTCTTATTATTAGGTACATTTGGCTTGCTTGATAAATACTAAATCTTCACAATAAAAGTATGATTCACCTGCTTTACGTTAATCGTTTTCGTATTTAAAAGACGAGTAAAAGATCATTATTTATTCGAATTGTAATTTATATTGTTTGTTAATATCACAGAGTACTATATACTATAAGTACTAGCTGAAGCCCGCCGCGTTGCCCGCGTGGAACATTTTTGGTAATCCCTCGGGAACCTCACATTTTTCCGGGATAAAAAGTATCCTTTGTACCTCGTTTGTAGTCCTGTCATGTCCGGTCATAACTACCATCACTTGCTTTCTTGCAGGACAACATCGTGCGGCATCCTAGACTAGTGTGTGAAATGGAGAAGCACGCCACTCTAAAGGGTAGCAACCCATCACTATTGTGATTTCATTTTTTCACCGTCACGCAAACCATCACGCTAGTCATGAGCTGCGTCAGATGCCCCAGTAGTGCGATGCAATTTTTTAAACGCGGAGGCACGAAACGAACCGTTTCTGTATGGAAAAACCATTCGTTTAGGTGACTTCGCGTTTCAAAAATGGCACTTCAGGCAGAAAAATCTGACACCAGTGTTTTAAAAACACTTGATAAAAAGAAGGCGATTTTAAATGCTGATTTGTGGGATTCTATGTACTTTGGGCCTGATACAAGTGTTCGGCCGGCCTGGCGATTTGTATGAAAATATCCATTTATTCTTCGAGTTTCAAGCATTGGTCCCGTAGAAAACGTTGTGTATATTGACGGTCTGAGTTGCTCGTACAAGGATCGGACAGGGTTTTTGTTACATATTGTAAATGCTCTTGTGGGTGCAGTAGCGGCGTTAGGGTAGGGCGCGGTTGGGCGACCGCCCAGGGCGCCGGGTATAAAGGGGCGCCGCAGCTCTCGCTCTTTGTTCGAGGCCCACTTATTGGTAAATCCCCTAAACAAACGTTTTGCTAACCTTAAGCTGACAAAAACTATTTTTATCCCACAGGAACCATGCATGTTTCCGGAATAAAAAGCCTTTGTGCTATTTCAGATTAAAATCTCTCTCTTTGCCAAATTCTCGAACAAGATTGACTAACTTGGCAACTTTGTCAATCCATAATGAAATTACTTAAAACATCGTAATAACTTATAGTAATAACTTATAAATAAATAGAAAACCTAGTTAAGTACAATTTTAAGAGAACCTACTCAATAAATAGTTATTTCATTAAAGCATTTGTCATTTCTTTTTATGCATTTAAATCGCAGTTAGGGGACGCCGTAAAAATCTCGCCTAGGGCGCTGGCAGTGCTAAAACCGGCACTGTGTGGGTGCAGTATGAATTTTCTTCCATTGCGCCAGCCGTTTTACTTCGCTGTACTGCACGACGTCCACCTTCTCAGAGTGTATTCGCCAGTGGTGCTGGCGTGGGATGGAAAGGATAAAAAAAATTACCAACGAGAAGGTCCTGAAAAGAGCATGTCGTACCTTTAGGTACAACTATCGTAATTCTATGGGGAAAAGAGTAAGAGAGAGTAGGTGCATTCTGGACTTAATAGGGAATAGACGAGGAAAGATGTTAGGACATGTAATACCACACGAAGATTATCAAAATCGTATTGAAGGGAAGAAAGAAGCGAAAAGAGGAAAAGGAAGACCCAGGCATAGCTAAATGAAGCTCATACATAATCGCCTGATAGAAAGTAAGGAGCAATGTTTCAAACAAGGATCGTGGACACAAAGTTCGGGCATGTTTGTAGTGAACTTATGACTCTAAAGCTAAACCTCAGAACTAACTTAAAGAGTGCTCTGTCTAATGGGTTTTTCTTCCTCTTCTTATCGTGTCGCTGGCTCAAACTTCAAATTTCGTTCTTCCAATACGTTGCCACTTTTACGCCTTCCTCCGAGGCAGAGTATAGGTCAGGCATAGTACAGCTGGTAGGGCACAAAGGGCATGAGAGGAGGTGCTGCACAGTCTGGTCGTCGCGACCACACTGGCACTGTGCTTCTGCCTGGTCAATGTAGCGCCAGCGCGCCAGATTGTGCCTACATCGACCTACCTCAATTCGGAGGCGATTCAAGCTCCTCCATGTGGCCCATGCCAGTATATGATCTGGTGGTAGCTCCTCTGAAGGTTGGATATAATCAGGGGGTGGAGCATACTGCTCCCGCCAGATTTAGAGTCTAAAAGAATTTGGTGGTTCTTTAATGGGTTAATATCACCGTAACACCACATAGAATACCTGTTGAAGCAATCACCACAGGCGTGGAGGACACTATTGTTCATAATAAGGTCCATGACAAGAGAAAATATTTTTCCACTCCTAAATCTTATCTGACTCAATGATTTTTTTGTTATTTTTACAATAATAAATAAGACTTATGTTATGATTTCTCCATTTTTCAAAATTTGCTGTAAAAAAATATATTTGCAAATTTTCAAAAGAGAAAATCCTGTATACCTTTTCTTATAATGTTATTGTGTTAATAAGAACAGATAACATTTATATTCTATTCTATTTAGGGTTCCTTACAAAAAATTAAAAAACGGAAACCTTGTAGGATCACTCGTGCATCTGTCTGTTTGTCACAGCCAATTTTCTCCGAATCTACTCGTACTGGACTAAATCAGGTGAAATTTGGTAGGATGGTGTAATCCTATGACCCAAACACACAAGAGCAAAGTAAATAATATTTCTTAAGCAAGTGTTTTTCGAGGGACAAATAAGGAAATTAAAAAAATATGTTTCAAACCTTACT
This sequence comes from Acrobasis suavella, assembly GCA_943193695.1. Classification (NCBI taxonomy): domain Eukaryota; kingdom Metazoa; phylum Arthropoda; class Insecta; order Lepidoptera; family Pyralidae; genus Acrobasis; species Acrobasis suavella. Next base: position 249,474 of record OW971956.1, read on the forward strand.
GTGTCAATATGCGGACTCGACCGTTATGAGGACCTCAAATATATTTTTGTAATTTATTATTGTATAATAAATAGTTTTGATTTTATTCTTGAAAAAAGACGAAAATAGACCATACTCACCCTGATCTCCAAAACTAATGAACCTGAATTTAAAAAAAAAAACGTTATATAGCTCATTGCTTGTAGATTACAGGAAAATAATATAAGAATTGTATCAATTAAAAATAAAGTGGTGAACTCCAATATAATACGTTCACTTACTAAAATCTACGGCATTGTTCGGAACCATCTCCACGCGAGTCCAACTCCAAAAACCGGTTTTTTTTAGCCTATACTGCCCCACTTCAGGGCAAAGGCCTCCCTTCTAGTCCAACTGTCTCGATAGAGGGCTTTTATAACATTTCGAAGTGGAAAAACATTGTCTTCATAATATGCTTTATTGTATGTTCGGAGTAGCGTGCGTCATCGTTGGTACGTAAGTCATCATTATCAGGAACTTACATGTCCCAACAAGAAAAGAGACCAACTAAAGTTAGACGGTTACTTTTGTCGAAAACATCCTTGTCGCAAACGAGATAAACGCAGAATGTTCGTCAGGATTGTGAAAGCGAAACTAATTGTGATGTTGCAATGATGTCCTAATGTCTTTACCTACCTCAGTGCGACACGTGGAAGTACCTGCGACAACCTGGGCGAGATACCTTGACCTCAGCTGCTACGCGAATTGGACTGGGACATCAGGAAGACCATCTTCAAGTGTCAACCTAAGGTTCCGTAGTGAATAAAGACCCTCATAAGAAGTTTGGCGTTTTCCTCCAACCCCAGTTTCGTAACAATTTAAATATCAATTAATCTTCAGTCTATGGCCTGTGGCACTCGAGTCCATGATTCTAAGTTTTCGATGACATTGGATGTTTGCTGCTCAATGTTGTCTGCTCACTATAATCCGAGTTTGGAATGTCTATGTACGTCTAGCCGGGGGCAGATAGGAGTGGCTCAGGCACAGCGAATAAAACATGGCCAGAACTCTGAATATGTGAGGACCAGCATGTTGCAGGTGCTCAATGCTTAGACCATCGTGGCCCGGGGATTTACCTCTGGTCATGTTTTTAATGGTTTTTGCAACATCTGTTCCCCTAAAGCTAACTCTATATATGATATATAACTCAAGATATGAAGATATAAAGGAATTTCATCGAATTCCTAGTGGTGTGACTTTGGCCATCGAATACGCAGTTCTCTCTAAACACGAATAGATAAACTATAGTGAACGTATGTGTTCATTTTGTTACAAAACAGGCCTGAAAGTTTCTGCTTCAAATCTCGGATGGAATAAAAATTATTAAAAAAACAAGAAAATATCATCAATTCTCCTACAAAACTCCTCTGCAAACCGCGGGCTGTAGGTACTAAATCACTTTAGTATAATAAAATTAAAATAACCGACAAAAAGCACAAAAATCGACGTTCCCATACTAATTGCCCGGGCGGCTGCACACTTTTGTATGGAATACTAAAGTGTGCAGCCGCCTTAATATTTCTTTTCTATCTATATTGATCTAGTACAGCCTGTGCTTCGATTTATTACGGGTATGCGTATGTCCTTTCCACATTGTATAACTTTCATATCAGTGTATATATACTTTTTATATTTTCATTATTATTGTTTTTAAATAGGGTTTGATCCCCGGTCAGGTCAAGACGGAAAATTATCTTTTTCAGATTGACCTCGGTCTTGAATGTTAATCTTTATATGTATTTACTAGCTTTTGCCCTCGGCTTCGCTCGCGTAGGGGTGTAATTTATCAAAATCCTTTCTTAGGGGATGCCTACGTCATAGTAGCTTTATGCATGCAAAGTCTCAGCCCGATCGGTTTAAAATTGACAAAGTTTCATACAAACTTTCATCCCCTATTTTATCCCCTTGGGGGTAGAATTGATCAAAATCCTTTCTTAGCGGATGCCTACGTCATAACATCTACCTGCATGCCAAATTTCAGCCCGATCTGTCCAGTGGTTTGGGCTGTGCGTTGATAGATCACTATGTCAGTCAGTCAGTCACCTTCGAGTTATATATATTTAGATAAAGTATAGTATCGTTGAGTTAGTATCCCATAACACAAGTCTCGAACTTACTTTGGGGCTAGCTCAATCAGTGTTATTTGTCCATATGTATTTACCAGCTGTAACCCGCGACTTCGTCCGCGTAGAAGTAGAAAATGGTTCTATTAGGATTATATTATTTATGGTTCTATTAGGATTATTCTTTAATTGGTTTTTTTTTACGTTATAAATTGTGTTATAATATCCCGTCCCCGTCCGTTCGTTTTTTCATTTAAAGTTTAAAGACGAAGTTTCATGATAAATAAATCGCAACCCCTAATGCACCCCAGGGGATGCAATTTTTAAAATCTAATTTCTGTATTATTGACTACTAATTCAAAAATGTCATGTGTCTCGCTTCAAAACTGACGAAGATTCATATAAACTTGCAACCCCTATTTCACCCATTTAGGGATAAAATTTTCTAAATCGAATAAATAAATTATTATTTTCTACTATTAAAAATTTAATGTGTCTCACTTTAAAAATTACGAAGTTCCATACAAACTGGCAACCCCTATTTCACCCCCATAGGGATGGAATTTCCAAAGATCCTTTCTTAGCGGACGTCACCTAGTCACAATCTACCTTCCTGCCAAATTTCATCGCCATTGGCTAAGTAGTTTTTGAGATTTCGTGAGGAGTGAGTGAGTGATTTTCGCTTTTATATATATAGAAGATTATTTTATGGACAAAAAACAATAATTAAAAAAAAATCAGCACGTCATCCGACCACCAGCTGTCCTCTACCTTCATGTCGTTGAGACCACTTGTATATTCTATCTCGTTATTGTCTTATTATATCTTGCATATTCTTAGGTTGAGACAATAAATGTTATTCACAGTACTCTATGCATAAAATACCTAACAAGGTGGGTAGGTACATGCCGGAGGTGAGTGAGGAGAGCTAAAATGAAACAGCCAATTATTTGAAACATAAATATAATCTGCATTATTCATTACAACACAAGTCATCCGAGCGCTAGGTGTCCGCGTACCCCTCCACCTTCATATCGTTGAGCCCCAGCTCCTCGTTCTGCTCAAAGCTGCGCTCGTAGCGGGTGATCTTCACTCCTAAGGAATGGAAATCAGGTACAGGAATACCGATATTTTATTTATTGATATATAAATATATCCATACAAATTTCGATAAAATACTGGTATTTTATACGAGATATCGATATAATACCAGTATTTTATACAAAATATCGATGTACTTAATGTCGATATATCTTAATTTGTATCTATAAAATACCGATATCGGGTATCGATATATCGATAAAAAATATCGGTATTCCTGTCCCTGATGGAAATACTATATTACCTAATAGGGTAGTATCCGATGTCAAAATAGTATTTTTCTACTCCTGTACTGTTATCTGTCTTTTGCCGTATAAAAAAAATATTTCATGACTTTTCACTACTTAACTGCCACTGTCATATGACAGTTGACAGCTAAACTGACATTTAACTGTCACAGTTGTCAAAATAGTGTACCTATTTTACCGCAATGGCAGTTCAGTTGTCAACTGTCATATGACATCATCTTTTTTACACGTCAGACGGGACGGGCAAAAGAAATGGCGGAGTTAAGCTGATTGGTGAACGAAATTGCAATAAGAAACATTTTTATTTTTTATAATTAATTGACTGAACCAAAAAATCTGATATTTATTTACGATAAATAAGAGTGTTATTCCTAACAACAAAAAAAGTTTCAGGTGTTTTTAAAATTTTCATCCTTTCCCCATTCGCAATGTAGGAAATTAATCATTCGTAACATCCGTGGTATAGGTACCTTCGTCCGGCACGGCCGGGTCGTCGGCCAGGCTCTGCACGAACGAGTTCCCGGCCGGGTCGTCCAGTATGACGGTCACTGCTCTTTCCCCAGACAACACCTCCTGAAGCTTGGCTAGGAACCTGCGACAAGCATTAATGTTAAGGGGGCCAAGTGCTGCCCCGATTTGAAATAATTCGGTATCTGACTAGATTTTTTCTTATTCATATCAACAATAAATAAATATATACGGACAAATTACACAGATTGAGCTAGCCTTAAAGTAAGTTCGAGACTTGTGTTATGGGATACTTCCTCGACGATACTATATATATATGTATTTGTCAGGACAATTTGAAAAAGCCAAACTCGCCCTGACCGGAGATTGAACCCGGAACCTCTGGGTGGCGGACTAGCATGGTGACCACTACGCCACGGAGGTCGTCGTAGTGGTAAAAAGTAACATGATACGAAACCGAAAACATAGATAATAATTTTACTCAGCTCAAAAATAAGCAAGTTATAAGCCTTACAAACCCGGTGGAAGGGGAAACTGTCAAATAACAGAAAAAGGATGCACATACACCCGTGTGACGTCACTGTCATTAAGTGTCAAGCTTACGAAAGAGATAGCGAGATGTCCCCGCCACACTCCCACTCTTATAGTTGAAATGATAATTGTTGCCTCGTTTAATAACCAATTTGCTTTCTATTTTCGAAAAACGGCTTCTTGTTAGTGTTATTTGGTTTTTGTATAAAATATTGTCCAAAAGGTCGATGGGGTGGCCATGGTGGCGGTCCTCGTTTTCTCTTTGGGTGTGACATTATTACATTAACTTTTAATAAGTTTATCCACACCCATGCTATAAATCCTCTATAAAAGTTTCTGAAACAGTTAGCTTATTGCCAACATTAAAACACCCAGTGTCATAGTAACCATTACATCACCCAAACGAGTGTTATAATGTTGTACTGAATTTCATTATGCAACGCAAACTTGATCCCTAAATTTAAACCCCTGTCCGTCGTTCGGCGATAGTTTCCGGTGCTGGGTGTGGCTCTAGGCCCATTAGCCTGGGCTCTGTCTGTCCCGCAATAGACAGAGACATGATATTATAAAAATTGCTCGTGCAATGATTTTTTTAAAGAGGGTATCATCCAGATATGCTAAATTAAAAATTAAAAATCTTCGATTTGGCCAGTCATAGTTGCTGAAATTATGGTTTCGGAGGGTCTGTGATGGGGAAAAAAATACGATCCAAAATGTAAATAATTATTACAATAAATAATTCTATTATTACGTGTACATATTTTGTTTGTATTACATACTCAGCAATAATTTACAAAGAGTGTTTACAACTCGGTAAAACACCCTATGGTTACAGAACCTTTTATAGAGAATCATGGGTGTAGATAAAGTCTTGTATGCAACTGTCATAATTAGGTATTAAAACACTCATGTGATACTATTATCACACGAGGCGAATTCGTGTTTTAATACCCTTTATTATACAACAGTTGCATAAATAACTAATATGATTCATTTACGTGTCAAGGCCGTCCCGCCCCAGCCCCGGCGCGTCCCCGGCGACGCCGGGCGCGTCCCCGAGCTGGTCGGCGGTGGCCCGCAGCAGCCCCTCGGCGGTGCTGAACCGCCCGCCCAGCGCGCGCCCGCCCACCTCCAGCTCCAGCTCGGGGATCGACATCGTGCACGTCTCAGACTGACCAATAACAAAAGAGAACGTGAGTGTTGTGGAACACTCGGTTGGAACCAACTTACTATCGTACTAAAGATGAAAAAAAGTGACGGAAAAAAACTTGCACATTTTTATAAATAAATTTAAAAATCTTAATAAAAAAAACCTGACTGCCTTATTATACAATATGTAAAAAAAACCTTGTCCGATCCTAGTAGTCAATATGAACCAGTTGCCGGGCCGGCCGAACACTTTTTATATGAAAATGTCGATTTTTGTTCAAATATCAAGCATTGGTCCCATAGGAAAAGTTGTTCATATTAACGGTCTGGTAAAACGGGAACAGGGAACAGGCAACAGGCAACAAGGAATAGGGAGAAGGAGAGGGAGAGTCCTATAAGAACCATTTTCGTACCACTTGCTCAAAAAAGGCACATTCTATGGCACAAAAAGCGAACATAACAAAAGTCATTTTTAATCTGTTAAAAACAGGGAAAGAAAAATGTACTGAATTTCATTCAGGCTCTAGAGGGAGAATGAGGTTTAAGTTTGGAATACTTACCGAAATTTATACTGAACTCAAATCATTTCTATATTGTTGTGTAAAAAAATAACGATTTTAAATCACACAACATGTATCCGCAAAATACACAAAACTACTTAAATACCATAAAATTTAAAATCAAGTCATGTCAAGGTTTGTTTGTATTACACCAGCTGTTTAGTTTTCCAAAAAGAAAAAGCAAAGGGTCATTTGCGTCTCGCACATACAGCCAAGTTTTCTGCGTACCTATATTTATTTACAACGTAAAACATTTTATATTCTTTATGTAACTGGATAAAAATGAATTAAAGTATTATACATCTTTAATAAATGCTTATCTCTAGTTATTATTGTCTTTATTTTTTCGCTAATGGTACGAAAAGTAGAGTATTTTCCTCGGTGATAAAGCTGTCTTAGTCTTGGGTGAACTTAAATCCTTCGCTACACTCAGGACTCGTCCTAAATCCCTCGATTCGCTCGTGATTTAAGTATTTAACACCCTCGTTCCGCTCGGGAGTAAACCTCGAGTCCTTCGTTGCGCTCGCGATTAAAGTCGTCACCCGCGACAGAAGACACTGTTTTATCCCCTTGGTTAATAATCTACTATTTCGACTTCTACGCGGACGAAGTCGCAGGGTAAAGCTAGTATATAAGTATAGTCATATTCAAAAGCGGTAGCACTGGAGAACTGTGGCACAGGCATTGCCTTCAACAATCTCCAGTGTCCTTAAATCGGCGCTGGCAACACTTATAATGTATTTTTTCTGTATTTATCTTGTGTGATTTTTGGAGAAATAAATGACTTTTTACTTTACCTTACCTTTACACCTGAGATTTTTATCCGATAAGGAATGAAAATGTAATTAATATTTATACTATGTATTAGAAAACTCATATTAAAAAAACCCACCTTGAGAATGTCCCTGGAGAAGTCCTCCCTCCCCGCGACCCGCACCTCGAACCTCACTCCTTTGTCCTCCACGCCGCCCCCTGACTTGACCTGCCAACGGAATAATATTACCTTCTCAATGCGGATCGTTCGCAGTGGCCTCGTGACCTTCGATCAAGTTTACAATAATTCGTCACGTTACCCACTTCACAGGGAACAAGTGTAATAATAAAAAAAACTGCCAGATTTTTTTTTTACTATTCTTTTTCCGTTTTCATGTCTTAAATTAAAAAAAAATTGGCCAAGATGTAGGGTTCCGTAGTTACGAATGCCAACTTTGAGTTCATGCCACTAAAACGTCTAAAAACTAATTTTCTATTGAATTCATATGAAATTTTCCTTTGCCGAGTACATTTTATTAGGTGATCGCCTACAACTTTTTAATTTGTAAACCCTACTTAGATCTGATAGTTTTCCTTTAAATTTCGTTATATTTACTATAGCTGTGAATTTTTCGTGTCCATATATAGCCGTTTAGCAGATAGAGGGGGGGGACACTTGACTAACAAAATTTTTTACTTTAAAACCAAATAATTCAAAAACGGATCCCTAAATCGAAAAACGGTGTTTACAAGCTAATATTTTTGAAAGACCTATTCAATGATACCCCACATGATTGGTTAGTCAACAAAATAAAATTGACTTTTCCCTACTTGTATGGGAGCCACCTTAAAGAAAATTCTTTTCAATATTTTATTTTACCACTTTTTCCACATAATTAATATACATACTTGTACCAAATTACAGCTTTCTAGTACTTATAGTCGCTGAGTAAAACCGCGGACGGACAGACAGACAGACATGGCGAAACTATAAGGGTTCCTTGTTTACTACGGAACCCTAAAAAACATACCTGATTTGCCGCGTGACATATATTTTTAGTATATTGTTGAAACAATGAAAAACTAGGATTATGAGTTTTTTACAAACCTTGAAAAAATATACAACTTTGAAGGGACATGGAGGGCCGTATTATCCATAAGGCGGATAAGGCAACTGCCTAGGGGCCCTGCATCGACTATGGGCCCTGTGTGCGCACAAAGAAAAAAAACGTTTCATCGAACGATTTTTTTAAATTGGTATAGGTAATTCCTCAATAATAATATTATTTCCAGTTTTTCGACGCATGTTGTCAGTTAATGAAATACTTCATAGAACTAAAACAAGTAAATATAAAAAAAAAACTCGATTGTTACAATATCACATAAGACTTTGAAGTAACATTATACCTTTGGAGTCAAACTGATCGACTCAACTTTTGTAATAGAAAAAAATGTATTTTAAAAAGTAAGAAAATGGTAAAGGTGCCCCGAGAACTGCATTGCCCAGGGGGCCCTGATCGGGTTAATCCGGCCCTGGGGACATACCCGTAACTAACCGAACCACAGGCTATACAAGATCACTATAGTATAATTAAATTAAAATAACAGCCGAAACAAAAAAAGAACTTCGCCATTTTCATACAAAAGTGTGCAGCCGCTCAGGCAATTTGTATGGGAATGTCGAAAATTATTTTGGTAATTTTGTTGTTATTTTAATTTCATTATACTATAGTGATGTCTAGACCGTGGTTTGATTTATTGCGACTATTGCATATTTTTTATTAATTTTTTTTTTTTTTGAAAAATGGAATACCTATTAGCCTAGGTTTTTATTGTGTCAACAACATTCTAAAAAATCATTGAGATCACATAACATTTAGGAATAGCAAAAACACTTTTTCTTTTTATATGGCTCGTTCATGTAAAAAGATTCTATACTATGCGTGCTGTACTTCCCTCATTAAAGAAGTAATTATTAAAGATTTTTTTTATAAATAAGTTTTTATCTAAATGAACTTGAAAGTTTTTATCTACACCCATGCTATACTCAATAAAAGTTTCTGACACAGTTAGCTTATTGCCAACATTAAAACACCCAGTGTCATAGTAACCATTATATCACCCAAACGAGTGTCATAATGTTGTACTAAATTTCATTATGCAACGCAAACTCGATCCCTTACTCATCAAACAAATTTCAAAAAAGGAACATCGTCATGTACGCGCCGTTCACTACAGAGCTCCGTAATTTAAAAAAGGAACTCATTGGTTATTCGAATTCATCATGTCCCGCCATTTTCGTTCGATATTTACTAATATCGAACAAAAATAATTTGCATTCCAATAATTGTACGATACAAAATTTAAATTATTATAACAATAAATAATTTCATTATTACCAATACGCACATAGTTCGTTTGTATTAGATACTCAGCAATAAACTTACCATAATAACTCTATGTAATAGAGTTCTTACAACACTGTACTACGGATTTAGAACATTTTATAGAAGATTCATATCATGGGCGTAGATAAAGTTTTGTATGCAACTGTTATAATTAGGTATTAAAACACTCATTTGATACTATAAACCCACATTCGTGTTTAAATACCCCTTATTATACTACAGTTGCATAAATAGCTAAAAGTGAACTCCTCAAGACGAATCAAACAAGTTCAAATCAATGGGGTTGCGTCGTTTCGTTACAGAGTACCTCGTACTATTTGATATTATATACGTAATATTTGAGGAGCTCGGTGGCCCGGCGGGAGTGCGCATAACTAGCGCTTTAGCAAGTTAAGCGACACCGGCCGTGGTCCGCACTTGGATGGGTGACCACAAGTGGGATAAAAACTTCTCGAGCTCCTCCGTGCTTCTGAACGCACGTATAAGCCGCTGGTTCCGGCATCATCATTGTATGGCAGTCGTCGATGCAGGGCCTTTAGGCAGCTTGAAAAATCTGACACCAGTGTTGGCCACTTACACACACAAAAAAAAGAGTACCTCGTTGGTGCGGTGTCCGCACGCGTCGCACGTGGTGGCCATGATGACTACCTCTTTGAAGTGCGGGATGTCTGGAAATGAACGATTTATATATAATTTATCAAAACTAAAATCTGACTTCCCCCCAAACTACACAACCGATTTTAATAAAATTTCTATAGTACCACCTCACAAGTATACCGTTTCAAACAAAAAAAGAATCTTTCAAATCGATCCAGGAGTCTTCGAATAACACAGGCCAACAAGGTTTTTGTTGCAATGAAACTAAAAGCTGTTCATTACTGAACTCAGTAGTATAATACGAACCCAGTACTAAAATATGCCTAACAGCTCACAATTTTATGATAATTGATGTAGAAAAATGCAAAATTTATAATTTTCAATTAAAAAAAAGTTGTTTAAATGTCCGTTTCTTAAACACGCGTAAAATAACTTCAGCGTGTCAATCATTAGCAAATTTAATGTCAGTAAGGAGATAAAGAAGATTTTGCTGAAGACTGAATTTCCCCATACTATTTGTATTGAAAATGGCACGGCAAATTCAACTTTACATATCTTTGAAAAAAAAAAGGTGCGAACATGAATCAAATTTTGTTTTATAGACAAACGATTAACTTAATTTTGCAACATAAAACTGACTATTTGCATTTTTTTAACTCTTCTCAAAATATTCACAGTTGGTAATCCGCAACATGCTTCGTCAACATTTTCACAGTTGGTAATCCGCAACACGCTTCGTCAACATTTTCACAGTTGGTAATCCGCAACACGCTTCGTCAACTTTTTCACAGTTAGTAATCCGCAACATGCTTCGTCAAATTTATTAATCTAAGAGACCACCCCTTATCGTACCCGGCTCAAATGTTCCCATGATACTGGCGGCATTTTATAAATAGCACTACTTCAAAATATATATAAAATAACTGAATTTCAAGTTTAAAAAAAAATATTTCCACAAATTTGAGCTAACTAGATAGAACATCATACAAAAGTCTACTGGAAATACCGATTTGATTTCATGCAACATAAAATATATTAATTTCAATTGTCGAGCTCCTTTGACCCTCAAGCACTTATGCATACTTAGATTTTCATCTTTTTTCATGTATAAAATCTTTAAAACATATTCATTGATCGTACTTGTGAGCTTCATGTTGGTGTCGGCAGGCGCGTTGCAGTCTGGGCAGTTGGTGCGGAAGCAGAGCACCTCGTCCTTGGCTAACTGGTCGTAGGAGCCGATCGAGGGATCCGCCGGCGAGAGCAGCTCCGACTGCGGGGGCTCGTCCGACACCTGACGAGCCAACATAATGCTTAACATTACAGTTACAAAAAACCGAACTTCAGATAAAAATGATTTCGGCTTTGAAGAAAGACCTAAACATCTGTTTTAACACTTTTATCTCCAATTAAACATGCGCCGAAGGCCGCCATTTTTGCTCAACTTACATGCTGGGTATTGTGCATTATTAAATAAAAGTGATTTAAGTAATATTTTGGCCCATTTCGTATTATATAATTGGTAAATAAGTAATAATAATTAGGCAGTATCACTTAACTTAAATATGTATTATTATTATCGGCAATAGTATTATACATCACATGGTTTCGACTTGACTGACATTGTCAGTGGATATCTGGAGTGCTTTCTCTCGTATCTCTTGGTACGACGGCAGACCAGCGGCATGATGTAAAGGCACATCATTGCCCTATGCTGAGTGGCGCCATTTCGGTGTAAAACTAATTTTAGTTATTTAGTAATGCAATGTAAAGTACTGATAATTATAATAATAATGTAATAATGTATTTTTATTTCAGATTATTTAAAAATCCATATTGTGTTAGTAAACTTAACCAATGTTAGTAATCAAAAAGAAAAAAAAATAAATAAATATAAGAGATTGTTGGTAAGGCTTTGGATCGGATTAAAAATTAAAATATTTTTCTTTCTTTCAATAAATCTTTTTTTTTTCTTTATTTTAATAAATACACTTAAGATAGGCAACACAACACACTCCATACAATCATTTCTCTGACAGTGACATTAACATTTAAAACAAACTAACCCAAATAAAGATAGGTGTCGAACTATTGAAGTGTAACTTATTTTCACGAAGAGGTAGAACATTTTTTTCTTTAGATCTACCATACCGCCAACATAAGGAAAACGTTTTTTAAGAAAACATAGTCACTAGGAAGACGTCATTTAAAAAAATTAAGTTTACCGAAGGCACCCAGTATAGCCAAACATATGTTAAACATTTTCATATTTTCTCTGTTTGTTTTTGTATTTTATTTAGTAAATATAGTCATTAAAAAGTATTGTATGCAACACTTGTTGTATTGTACTTGATGGCAGCTCGCATCGTAACCTGCGCTAAATTTATTATCCTTCTTATACAACTGTTGCATAAAATAATATTATTCAGTGGCTGAGAACACATTCGGAGCAAACCAGACGAAACGTTATCAAAAAAAAAAGTATTTTTCGCGGCAAATGCGGGAGGTTTTCAAATGGAGGCTAAGGGATTTACATGAGCGACAGGAATACCGATATATCGATACCCGATACCAGTATTTAATCGATATTTTGTATCGATATATCGATACCCGACACTAGTATTAAATGGATATTTTGTTTCGATATATCGATACCCGACACCAGTATTTAATGGATATTTTGTTTCGATATATCGATACCCGACACCAGTATTTAATGGATATTTTGTTTTGATATATCGATACCCGACACCAGTATTTAATGGATATTTTGTATCGATATATCGATACCCGACACCAGTATCAAATCGATATTTTTAATCGATATATCGATACGTAATTTCGATATATCGATACTAATGGTATTTTATCGATATCTATATTGATATGTCGAGAGAAATGTCGGTATATCTGTCCCTGATTTACATTCTCATGAAATGTTATCACAGACAAGATTGTCCAGCCTACCTCGTCTCTGGAGAAGACCCCGAGCGCGTGGTCCTGCTCCGCGGTCCTCCTGAAGTCCACGCGCTCGCAGCGCGGGTCCTTCCGCGGCGCAGACGGGTTCTCCACGAAGCAGTTGCCTGACATAACACGAAATTAGGTTTCTTAACGCATTCACTGTTGGTCCGTTTTTCTGGACTTTCTCCTTCACCAACTCACAGATGCGTTCAAAGCACCAGATGAAAGTTTAGATACCTTGATCGTCTATCACTCTCTAATCTGACTCCCTATTTATCGACTGAAGCTACTGGATGTGTCCTAGCTAAGTGTCTGTCTAGGTGAATCTCCATTCACCTAACTATCAGGGTTCAGAAAGGCAAAGTCAACAACATTTGAGAGAATATGCACGTATTTCTTTTATTTATTTAATAAAATCCTTATTAACCACAGAAAACAAATATGAAAGAATTTATAAAATATTTTAATCAGCGCAGAACATGTGATACTTTAAAGTTTCAATTAGAAAGCGAAGTCCGATATGACGTCAAAGTCCATATCATCTATTCATTTGCCATAGAAAGTAATGTTTTTGCGAGTGAGATAGACATATTTTACCACACTACTACAAACGAATCTATACATCCGTGCACACGGCAATGTGTGTGTGTTCGCCCGCGGGACTTGCAGTGAGATTTTTGTTTGGGTAGACAAAAACTAGAAAAAGTTTAGGCCACAGATGAGTACCTGGTTATATTATGAAGCAAGTCTAGACTACAACTTCGCGGCTCGGATTTCTTGTTGGTTTTGATAAAAAACTATCACTTTCAATTTGAACACACAATCACTTAATTAAAAAACATTTGAAAGTAAAGCTTTGCACTTTTATCAGTAAATTAAAATGTATCACAAAACTTTCGTATGCATTTGTAAACAAAAACAAATTCAATGTACTACGACCACAAAGTAAAATAATATGGCAAAAAAAAAATGTTTAATGCAGTTTCTACGCAATCCCCTTATAATTACGCGTTTCTAATTTGGCAGCATAACATCATTATTAGCCAAAGATTTACATAACGTGACATTCTAATTGGTCAGATAAAGAAAGGGACAAACATATGGCAATGAAAGAGAAAACCGATAGACAAGTATTAACTTTGTGTGCGTGTTTGTTACATGTGTGCTGTATCAGTGAAGGAAACAACACATGTGCAAAAGCCTATTCATGCACATTAGCTTATTTTGCATGTGTGTAAATCCAGCTAGACGGATTTTTTGTCTTTACGAACTACATGGCGGTCGGAATGCGCGCGAATTTTAGAAAGACGTGTCTAGCATAATCGTTCCTGTAATAACTAAAGAACAAATTCGCATATACTAGCGATCAACACGGTAGACAATGTCTTTTTGTCTCTATGAAGTCCACGTCCCTGTTTGCCCCCAATATACTCGACAAGGCTAGAACGGCGGAGAGGTGCGGGGACGGGGAACGGGGACACATATTGCGCTGGAAACTAGGAGATTCCTATCTGCATGTTACTAATATTAGTTTCATGACTGCCTCCGTCGTCCAGTGGTAAAGAAGGCGCTCGCCTTGTGATCCGGAGGTCGTGGGTTCGAATCCCTGGTTAGGATATTGCAGGCTTGAATCACCTGATTATCCGAAAAGAAAGATGATTCCGTGATTCCGGAGGCACGTACAAACTGTGGGTCTCGAACGCCATCTAGCGTTTGACCATCAAATTACCCAAGGATTGCTTTTTTGATTGATTGATTGGTCTACCCCTGCATCCCAGGGGTCAGTTGGCAGTCGCTGTGTAAAATCCAGTAACCTCGTCAAATCACCTTGGTTAGGTAGCGGATACTGGGCTCTGAAGCGTTACCGCTCAGTATGCAACCGGGAATATGCTCTGATGATGATGATAACTTGAATTAGTTCTGTGGCGATAGGAGGCAAGCAACTCACCGCTGATGTCCTCCAGCTCGAGAGTCCAGCTCTTGTCCAAGCGCCTCAGCTCGTGCAGTCTCTCCACAAATCTATCGAGCTGGTCGGCCGTCTCGGGGTGCTGCTCCCGCCGCTGCGGCTGGTCCTGCGACAGCCCGGACACCACGCGGGTCAGGATACCCTCCACTGTCGTCACTTCTGTGATCATTAGGACTCATTAGTCTCCACTGCAGGCATATATATGGATTTTGGAAGTTTATTTTAATAATAAATTTATCTTTCACACATCTTAATACACCATTCCACCCGAGGTACACCTACAGGCTAAAACTGAAAACCAGTGTGCCGCCTTTTAGGCCAACCACGCTGAGTTTTGGCCTACTTTGCGCTACTGCAGCACATACATGTGCAGTATCACTGTTTTCTACTGTTATTGTTGTATGTTTATTGTTAAGTATTGTTTATGTACTGCTCTGTTCTTGTGTCTACAATAAGTGTGTGTATGTGATGCAGTTTTCGTAAATAATCGTATTATCTATCTATCTATCTATCTAAGAATTAAGAATTGACGCCAGGCATGGAGGGGGGAGAGTCTTCGAATATTTGGATCCCCCCAGCACAGTCCACAATGGGGCTGCGCCCGAACAACAGGTCAAGCCTCTCTCCTCTAGTTGACAAGCTAATTGATCGTATCGTAGGACCCACCTAGAATGGGAAGCTGTATCCACCTAAGTTGTGGAAGCAAACCAACTGCTAGTATCCTACACACACCACAATAGTTTAAGTTTGTTCTAGGAACCTTCCTAATTTTAACACCTTGAATGTATTTAACCCCCGACAAAAAAAGATGTTTAAGTTTGTGGCATCGTATCCCTCGAAGATAGACCGATTTCGATGCGGTTTTTTAAGGGAAAGTTTCTTTGTGATGGTTTTTCGCTATGTTTGATGGAAATAAATTCAGCCGTTCAAAAGATATGAGGGGGCAACGCTCGGAAGTCGGGGGTATTTTTAATTTGCCTAGCAAATAAACTGTTATTAAAAACAATAAGATTGTTATTATAGTTTGCACTTTTGCAGGCTATGGAATAAACCACCCACCTCCTTTCTGGCTCTGCGCTGGAATCTCGAAGTCCAGCTCTGGTATCTTGACGCTGGTGTAGTCACTCTTCACCACCTGCCGGTTCAAGTCGCACTGCTGCTCCACACGCAGTTTCCATCTGCAGTGCAAACCAACAAGAACATAATGAGTTATTAAATAAATGAAGATTAAATGGTATTTCCAGGCTGACTTCCATTTGTCAACTGTGCTTCTCTTTCAGCTGCACCAACTAAGTAAAACCATAATCAAAAGTATGACAATGAAAAATCTCATAGCAAGTTTCACAATTTTATTAAATTGCACAACACCATCTATCGGCAAAGTTGTAAACTAAATAAAATTACGTGTGAACACCAGTTGGCCTTTGCCAGGTACCCAGTAAAACTCATAAGCATAAGGTACTCAGTAAGCAATAAAGATGTGATATGCATGTATAACATTTATTACTATTTTTTATCTTTTGTTCCATTTATTATTGGCAAATAAAGTCTTAATTTATTATTTATTTATTCTCCACTTATTCTATTTTTACAGGTTTGTACCCAATACAATAGAAAAGCAAAACATTACACATCCAGACATGAATTCAGAGTGTGTACCGCGCGTGCCAGCGAAAACTTGTTAACCAAGTTGGTCCACCCGTGAGGTATTTTGGCGCTCCTCATTCCTATCCGGAACGCAGAACTCCAGCATTTTAAGCATTATTTATGACACCACGAATCAACTTAAAAATGTAGGTCACCATACTAAGCTCCCTTCTTACCCTTAGCTCAGTCTTTCCCAAAGTGGGCGATAACGCCCCCTTGTGGGCGCTGGAGGCTTTAAGGGGGGCGGTAACGGGCCCAGAATAAAGTTGGGGGGCGCTGATGTGATTTAAGCAATGAGTGATTTATAACTTCAGCTATTTCATATTTTAAAATTCACTGAAATTAAAATCCTCTTACTACACAACATCCATTTATTAGTTCATATTTATATCTTTTTTTATTGTACAAATATAAACTAAAAATGTAATTAATATTTATTATTTTAATGCGTTCACAACCTATTTATATCGTTAAAGGAATCAAACACTGAAAAAATTTCGTGTTTTAAAGTTTTGCAGGTGAGGTCCCCACTTCCGATACTCTTTATTATTGTAAAATTGTATTTTTATTGCTATTTTTTTATTTAATATTAACAATGTTGATTATTGTTATTTTTTATAAAAGATACTCTAGTCCACGAACAGCACCTGCGAGTATTTGGTGCTCTTCGTGGAATAGGTCAGGTGCTATTCGCCAGGTGCTATTCAGACGAGTGCTCTAAGTGGAATACCTCAATGTACTGGTGTATGTATTATTATTGCTCTCTCGTTTAGAATATAGGTTGAATTAAACTACAGGCAAAACAAATATGTGATTCAGGTTTT
Source organism: Acrobasis suavella (assembly GCA_943193695.1). Taxonomy (NCBI): domain Eukaryota; kingdom Metazoa; phylum Arthropoda; class Insecta; order Lepidoptera; family Pyralidae; genus Acrobasis; species Acrobasis suavella. The sequence continues at coordinate 266,765 of OW971956.1, forward strand.
TATGGTGAAAAAAATGGGGGGCGCTACAAAATAACTGATTTTTTAAAGTGGGCGTTTGACAAAATAAGTTTGGGAACCTCTGCCTTAGCTCATAATATCCCACCACACCCAACACGAACAATGTGGGATACATCAGAGGATACAAAGGATACACTCCGTACTGTCTCCAATATAATATTTGGCAATCATAAACATTTGTATTTTTGTATTTACGTGTGTACAATAATGTTTTACAAAGAAACCAACAAACATTTAGTAACAAACCTATATTACCTTTTCACTGCAAATGTAGGATTTATCAGACAATGAATTTTCTTACTGAAATGTTTTTTGGATAAATCCGACATTCAGAATTTCAGACTACTTAATATTTTTTATAACGCAATTTATGTTTGTTCACTTGTTCGCAAGCATTACATGTTATAATGTGTCATTTCAACATTGTATTATAAGTATTTATTAATTAAAAGACAATAATAATAATATGACAAAGCCCTTCTGGCGAGTAGGCGACCAATACTGTGAAAATGAGTTTCTTTCGGCGTTTCTTCTCAGCATTGGTCGTTACGAAGCGCTGGTATCGGTAGCTTTTCTTTAAAAATAAATTAAATTTTAATATACTTTTCACATAATTATACTTATCGACGTGTAAAAGTGCCTGTAAAGGTCTAATTACTGAATTAATATTTGAATCTTTGAATCATTCGGGTTATAAGAGTTAAACTGAGTAACTCACCGGACACCCATCTCTGCGAAGGCCCCTCCCGGTTGTATCTCGTTGTTCTCAAACCCGCACTCCTCGCACGAGAATGACATGATAACCACATTCTTGTAGTACGGTATTCTGGTCAGCAGCAGACGAGTTCTACCCTGGAATTATAATCACCATTCTTACTACTACTCACCCACCATCACGCTAAGTGGCCTTTGAGTCTTGTGGCCCTGGGCTCTGTCTGCTTAGAGCCGCAAGACCCAAAATGCTCTGTCTGCCCTGTTACGGATAAAGATGTAATAGTATGTATTCCTACTACTGTGTTATGTAGTTATTACGGCAAATAAGGATTTCTGATTTACTCTTTCATGTTGGTCTGAGAGAAAAGAAAAAAACTAAGTAGTTATCGAAACCAGCAGCTGGAAACGAATAACCAGCCGCTTGAATCAACTAGATACCGGGTATAACCCGACTCGAGTATCGAAGAGAGAATCAATTTTTATTAAATTTTTTATTGTTAACTTTTTGTTATACAGTAGTATTTAATAAACAGCGAAGACACTGTTTACACCTACTAACAGGAAACTATTAAACAATGTTTGAGTTTGTGTATGAAAATTATAAGAACAAAGGTAGCTAAATTAGTTTACATTGGATCTAATCATCATTGTAAACCAAAAGCAAAATCTCGCGCTGCAGGATAATTGAGTGAGGGGTGTGCGCGCGGGAGGCTCGTTGGAGGCGCCTTACTAAACTTATTTCATGGATAAATACCTATTTTCAAAACATCTATAACAAATAGTCCTATTCCACTGTTGTGTTTACTAGTGCAATTATCCTTGTTTAGGTCTATTTATGTTTAATGTATCCTATAGTATATAAATCAGAAGAAAAACAACAAAAACTTATATACGCTCCTTACTCGAATATGGTTTTTAAATCTGGAGCCCATACTTTCAAAAAGAAAGTGTTCAAAGAAGAGCTACCAAAATTTCTCAAGCTCTCCGTCGTAAATCATATGAAGATAGACTTAAAGCCCTTCACCTCACTAGCCTCAAGGAAAGACACCTTCAAGGTGATTTAATTGAGACGTTTAAGATCCTAACTCTCAGCTACGATCTACCTGAATTGCATACCATCTTCAATATGAGACAAAGCACAAAACCATCACGAGGACACTGCTACTAGTTAACTCATGCAGCAACTAAAACCAAATCTGCTCATCACTTTCTCAGTAACAGAGTGGTTAATAACTGGAATAGACTACCAGAAGAAGTGGGCACTTCACCTTCCATAAATGCATTGTAACGCTTAGAATTAAAACTTATAGGGTATTACAATATATTGCCCTATAAGAAAAACTAATTACAGACTGGGTGTGGGTTCGTTCACACATACGTAACCGATCGCGTAACAAAGTTCATAAGTAAAACACCACTGTCCTGCGTCCTCCTAGAATCCTCCTTTTCGGTAGGTATATGAAGATGGGAAGGTGCAGTATTATCCTTGGCAGCCTCGTTAATACTCCGTCGTAAAAAGGTCAGCCAGTACCGGTACGGTGGTCCCGGAAATATATCAATCCGGACATTTTAGAAATGTCGACTTTCATAAAGTGACTGCAACATTTCGTGGCACCAAGCGCAGCGCGGAGGACGATTGAAGATGGAAGTGGCGTGATTTACTAGCACCGAATAGTGATCAATGATGAGGCATACAAGCTTTTAAATTACAATGATAGTAAAGGGTCTGACTTATTCAAAATGGTAGGTATTTAGGGTTTTAATGAGTGACACTAGATATGCACTACGTAATCGTACTACATAAACAGTTTGTGAATGATAGTAAATAAATAAATAAATAAATATATACGGACAAATCACACTGATTGAGCTAGCCCCAAAGTAAGCTTAAGCTTGTGTTATGGGATACTAACCCAACGTTACTATATTGTATGATAAATACATATATAGATAAACAACCAAGACCCAGGAAAATTTGAAAAAGGTCATTTTCCAACTTGCCCTGGCTGGGGATCGAACCCAGAACCTCCAGATTGGCGGTCCAGCATGTTGACCATTACGCCACGGAGGTCGTAAATGTAATAAGCATGATGAATATAAAAGAATCTTATTCACTAATAATTACGATTGCATTGTCATATGATGAAGGTCACGCAAGGACACACATGCCGGCAGAGTGAATTAAGTACTTATTTTATTTATGATTAAAAAGAAATTAAATATAACATTTTATTTATCTAGTACCTATAAACAAGTGTAACGTTTTGCATAGTATCTTCACCAGCTGACATAATAAAATCGATTAGATTCTTATACCTACAAGAACATAAGGCTATGCAACACTTACCCAAATTATGGGGATAACACTTATATCACTTTGTTGTAGTATCTATGTATATATAGATTTAGGTAATTAATGTTTGTAGAAACAATACAACACCTCAATAGAATATAGTTAAGTAGTGGTACACTCGACGTTCTCCAAGCGCAAGCGCCGTGCTAGTGGTCAACTCACAGTCAAAAGCTGCTTCGCTTGTCGGAACCGGTTTCTCCCTTGATACCTATGCGATGTCGTAAACATTACGTGCGTTGCGATCTGTTCCATCAGAGTTTAGGTAAACATGTATCATTTTAACTTCTTTTTTATTTTAGATAATTTTTATTAGTGTAGTTTAAGTAATTTTTTAGTTTCGTTACAGGATTTAAAAATAGACTCGAAAGGTGGATAAAAACAAATAAAGTGTCGTTAATGAATTTATTATTATTATTTGTTTATAGACGAGCAGCTTGGAGCTGATATGTCTATATCACACAGTGCTGAGAGTCCATAAAGTCTTTTCACAGTTCATTAATTCATTAATGACACTTTATTTGTCTTTATCCACTTGTCGAGTCTATTTTTAAATGCATTTATAGAAGGCGAAGTGACCACTTCTTCTGGTAGTCTATTCCAGTTATTAACCACTCTGTTACTGAGAGTTTATGAACTGTGAAAAGACGTTATGGACTCTCAGTACTGCGTGATAAAGACATATCAGCTCCAAGCTGCTAGTCTATAAATAAATAATAATAAAAACTAAATCATGTGAATATATCAATGAAATAACAAGCGTTTCCAGCCGCTTGTTATCGCTAGAAATGATAATAAGCCAAAGAAGCTGCTTCACAACTATAAAAAAGCTTAGAATGTACCAGCTTCTGTTCTTCCTACACAGATCGCAAAAACCGATCGAGGGAAAGGGCAAAATTGTGAATCATATTTAAACGCAATACAGCTAAAATGACAATTCTGATTCTTGAAGGTAGAAACAAAAGAAAAAAGACCACTTTTGTCTGATAAATCATCAGACAAAAGTGGCCTAGGTCTTGCGATTCTGCAAGTCGTAGATAAAATATTAGGTTATAAACCGAAACTAGCAGGAAATCTCAAAGAACCTATTCCTATTTTAATCCATTAAATACTACTAACAACATTGCAATTACCCTGAGTCGTTATTTTTCAGCCTCAAATATGTCATTTAAACGCATAAAAAGCGGCGAAAAATATGAAAAACATGTTTTTCCAAAAAAGTCCAGATTTTACTCACATTTGCGTGGCAATTCATACAGAGGGACTCGATTTCTGTGACCTCCGGGTCGGGGTCCTCACCAGAGAGGTCCCTGAAGACAGGCTTCTGTTCCACGGAGCACATTTTTCAATATTTTTTTATAAAATTTCGACCCAAAACAAACACCTCGGCACGTTTTTTATTTTTTCTGCGGTAATGATTCTTGTCATTGACATGACAGTGACAGTCAAAATCAATTTTTGTTTATTATTTGCCCATCTCTGGATAATTGTGTTTTTACCACACTCTTCTATTAAATATTGATTCCAAACTATCACATTGTAATGAATTCATGATTTCTACAATACTATTATACTAGATAACATTATATTAGATATTCAATAGCTGATATTCTATTTTAGTTAATTATTTTCTTTTTATTTCCTTTCTCTGTGTTCCATTCAATCAAACACCTACAAAATATAACGAGCAAACACTACGTAGATAGAACAGGATAATGCCAGGCGTTTACAATTTAAAACGATTTATTTCCATATGATTTATATAAACCCTCCAAACGAAGTACATCACGGTCTAACTTAATATTATGTTAGTTAAGTTCCCTGGAATCTTACACTGGATTTAGGCCTTTAGGTAGACAGAATTACCTACTTTTATACAATAATCACAACCAAGATAGGAGCGAAAAATCCTGACGAAAAGTTTTAAAATAGGTATAGCTACTTAAATTATAGTTTACAGAACTTGGTTGAATAATATTGATGAAATAAATACTTAGGTACACCGAAAAAACGAGGTTCTCCTACGATTAAACCTAACTTAGGTTGACTTCAGCCCCGAAACCGAAACAATAACGTGCGAAATTAGTACTAAGTATACCTATCAAGTATTTAATGTATTACCCATTATACCTACTTACTAGCTATTGTTAGCCTTGTTTACGACTTCGATTCGTAAAGGATAAAAACTACATACTTAAAAACATTGTTTCCTAGCGATTTTTTCCTCCACTTGAAGTCAAATGGTGGTCTGTGTCATTTTTGCGTTAGTGGCCAACATTCATGGCAGATTTTAAGCCGCCAAAAAGCTCTGCCTGCCTGATAATGATAAAGCTTAGCGTGCCAAGAAGTACCTACGTATCGACTACTAGGCGAAGTATACATTATAACATGACTATTCCAATTAGTGACGTCATAATTATAAAGCCCATAAATGCTTTTACCAAAACATTAAAGGGGGATCGAAGGCCACTACTATTTAACCTCTAACATCAATTTAAAACAGACTTTACCTCAATCGAATAAGGATGAAAATAAAATGAACTACATTACCTCAGCATGAAAGCAAATAGAGTTTTATTACAGGAATGATAGAGTCGATTTTGTATTGTTTTTACCTATCATTGAGAGGTAAAATAACTCTGTATACCTCGTAGATTGTAGCCCCATTTCGAGTAGTGATGTCACCCGACCTTCGTCAATATTACGTCATGCCGATATTTTCGTAAAGATCTTGGCCTCTGAGTATAACCCACATGAATTCGAGAGGTTCAGTGTAGAGGGCGATGTTGCTAGAATAAAAATAATACGCAGGAATTATTTGTAAAACATTTCAATGTAAGTGTATTCTTTACTGACGCAAAAACAAACTCGAAAACTCAGTTAAATTATGAAGACCACTTATTCCTTTGATCGGCTTTTTGTGGTGGTACGAATTGAAGTACCTACGGATTTACAAAAAATAAAATTTTTTTGAGGATATAAGATTTATATTATAAGAATAAAGTTTGTTTGTACACTTATTTTAAAAAAATATTATACATTAGAAAGAACACAGATAAAGTTACAGAGTGACTTTATTTGAAACGTGCGTTTTTACATAAAATTATGACATTTTTTTGTATCATTAATTTTTCAAGTGGATTTAGGGGCTTTATAAATAAAGCTTTTTCATACCACTTCTCGCACAACATTTTCAGCCTCTTTGCCATGCGCTTACCTTACTATAAATCTCAAGCTTTCAAGAATTTTGAAGAGCCTATTCTTTCAGATAATTCGATAACAATGACAATGATCACTTACTTTTTTGCAATTTGTATATTGGGCAATTTAATCTTATCCACTGGCAAGAATATTGGTATGTTGGCACTTTTCAATTTAACCGGATAATATCAACGTGATTCCCGCCGCTGTTGTTCGATTGAAACCGCACTTTGAAAATAGTCAAAGCGAGACCGCGGGAACAGATGCCGGCGTTTAAGTATTAAAATATTAAAAACCAATAAGTACTTAATTCAAGTTTAGTGAGATATTTTTAAGGATTTTCATTTAAGGTGAGTTGTTTTTACATAATTTCAATAATTTGCTTAATACAAATCAAAAAAAGGTAAGTAAGTACTTACATCTTTATTTTACTGTAAAAAATCATTTAAACTTTCAAGTTTAAGGAAATATTTTTTACCAAAGTACTTTTTATTAGTAATTTTCATTATAATTTTCGTAGAAAATATGAGGCCGGCCGCGCCGGTTTGATGTGCTTCCACATCCGCGTGTTCAATAGTAGGTCTAGGCTTTGTCAAATTTAAGTCGTACTAAACAGTAGCGGGATCTTTAAAATAGCATCTATTTTTAACCCCTAACCTAGAAAACAGTAACTGTTTTAAGATTCTTATATTGAGCACTTTTTGTCCCACTATATATTTATCCACCAGTTTTAATTGTATATTCATTCAGCCAGAGTTTATCAATGGCATTATCATCATTTTGCCCTTCGCCTAGTGGCGATGTTGCGTTTTGCCTTATCCTGCTTGATATCGTTGGACCTATAACACAGATAACTAATAAGTTACCTTTTATAAGCCTAAGTACACTGCCTAAATCTCTATGATAGAAATTTTGAACTTTAAATAATTTTGAATCTGTTATATTGTATATTTTTTTAAAATAAATTAGGTAAGAACCTATGGTTGTAAGAAAGTTTATCGTTGCTCTCATCCACCAAATTTGAAGTTCCGGTCAAAGATAGTAGAGTTAGCACACTCTACTTAGTTTGTGAGTTAGTATCGTGAATCGTCCAAGTACTTATCATATACATGAACACCGCCGGATTGTAAAGACTCTGAGAACCTCGCTGGTTCGTTAAACAATTGTTGTAAGTTATGAAGATTATAAAGTATTTGTTCCACTGCAGACTGCAGTGTTGTTAAACAAACAGTGTGCTTCAACAGTACGACTTCAAGGCCACATTTTATTATTCGTATCTGTTACTATGTTCGTTTAATGCAATGAACTATCTCCACATCCCACCAAAACACTTGTTCAGATAAAAACGGTTGATTTTATCTGACGTACCTACGGATTAGTCTATATCTTGAGCCTCCTAAACAAGGAATAATTGGGCCTTAACAGGCACTTTTAAATGGTACTTTTACGGTGCTTAAGAGGATACGCCTACTGTAAATAATTGGGTAGTTTAATAACTAATTTCCAGTAAGATTCCTAGAATTGGATGTTTAATTAAAAAAAAAATCACGTCCGATATGCCATCAAGCTCCTCAAATACCGACTACATGACATTGTTGAAAGATCCAAGCGGATCACTAGTAGTTTTTATCAACCAAAGAAACGGTCCGCAAATAAAGTAAGTAAATATTACGAAAGCATGACATCATACACACGCGGGTGCCATTATGAGTCCCCGATCGGCGAGTAACTCACGAGACGAGCTAGGCAGCTATAAATATACATTTTACTGTCAAATTCCTAGGAAAAGTACATTGAAAGTGATACTAAAAACATCATAACTAATCTCTTTTATAATCAAACTAACTAATTAATGCAAATAATTTTGCTAAAATGATGTCATTTATTTATATTATGAAATGTGTATCCTCATGTCCACATTCTCACCTGCATTGTAGATTTAGGATTAAACTTATCATTTTTTCGGGATGGAAATGTATGATAAATTTCTATCTAATACATTCAGCTATTTTGGCGTGAAAGCCAACAAACATCTATACATACAGCCATACAAAAATTCGTCGTAGTCGTGGTCAACAAGACAAAATGGTTACTGGTGTCTAGGAACTTAACTAACTAACAAGAAATTATTACAAAAACAAAATACCCGACTGCTTTTATTATTATTTGTTTTTTTTATATACCCAGTGTCACTCTCACAGTAAATACAAATCTAGCGACACCTCTCAAGCTAAAATCCACCGAGCCGTTCAGGCTGCAGAGCGTGCCAAACATTTGAATTTGGCGCCAAAATCCTCCATTTTGTTTTTTATTTTTATTTTGATATACCCAGTGTCACTCTCACAGTAAATACGAATCTAACGACACCTCTCAAGCTAAAATCCACCGAGCCGTTCAGGCTGCAGAGCGTGCCAAACATTTGAATTTGGCTCCAAAATCCTCCATTTTGTTTTTTATTTTTATTTTGATATACCCAGTGTCACTCTCACAGTAAATACGAAACTAACGACACCTCTCAAGCTAAAATCCACCGAGCCGTTCAGGCTGTAGAGCGTGCCAAACATTTGAATTTGGCGCCAAAATCCTCCATTTCGTTTTTTATTTTTATTTTGATATACCCAGTGTCACTCTCACAGTAAATACGAATCTAACGACACCTCTCAAGCTAAAATCCACCGAGCCGTTCAGGCTGCAGAGCGAGCCAAACATTTGAATTTGGCGCCAAAATCCTCCATTTTGTTTTTTTATTTATTTTGATACTAGTATTTACCCGCGGCTTCGCTCGCGTATCTCCGATCCCACGGGAACAGTACTTTTTCCCGAGATAAAAGGTACCCTATATCCTTCTCAGTACTTCTAAATATGTGCATGCTAATTTTCAAGAAGATTATTTCAGTAGATAAAGCGTGAAGAGGTAACAAACAAACAAACAAATAAATATACAAACTCACTTTCGCATTTATAATATTAGTTAGGCAGTTAGGATTAGGATTAGTTAGGATAGGATACCCAGTGTCACTCTCACAGTAAATACAAATCTATCGACACCTCTCAAGCTAAAATCCATCGAGCCGTTCAGGCTGCAGAGCGTGCCAATCAATTATACATGTACATATATACAAACTCTCGAAAAACATAACCCTACTTCTGGCGTAGTCGGGTAAAAAGAAGAGAGAACAAACTTGAAAATTATTGAAGTAAGATTAGGTTTATTAATAAATTATCTTTGGCCATGGCTGAGAATTGAACAAGCTGCTTACTATCGAGCCATGTTCAAAAGTCAACTAATTGAAGAATGTACCAAAACTGGTTTCACCACAACAAAAATGATTAATGTCCCATTCGTTCCAAATAATAATCTGCTATAATGTGATCATCGTTGTCCCCAGCCATGTAGTGTAGTTGAATACAAAACTAAACTAACAGTAAACCTTTATTCTTCAAAAGTAAGCTGATTAGAAATTCTAAATTCTACAAAAACGTCTTCGCTTCAGTCACACTCGGTGAAGTCATCGAATTAGCATATATAATATTGCTCAAAAAGGATGGCACTCGCAAAAATATTTGTTAGTCATATGTACTTCCAACTTAATTGAGCTAGTCCTAAAATAAGCCAAAAGTTTATCATTTGAAACTCAATGCAAACTAAAGAAAATAAATACCACAGATACAGAACAGGGAAAAGCTTTTTTTCTACTGTAACGGCCGTGTCTAGACCGAACCCAAAACCTCCGGAATGGCGGATGAACAATAACCAAGCCACGGAGGTCGTCAACGGGCCATTCACGGAGATATAAATTCGCGAATTCCATTTTGAAAGATGACATAAGTTATTTAAGGTCAAGTCAGCCACGCTTATTTTGCAGCGAATTATTTACTTACCTACCTAGTCTAGTTGCCTTGGGTATTTGCATAAACGGTTTCCTATATTCTACTTACTTGGCTATTTAGTGGCGTGTGTGAAATGCAAATAAAAATACGAATGACATAATGAAAATTATGACATCAAGCACTGATGCGCTAAAACATTGTTCTTTTATATTTTACCTAAGTAGGCACCTAGACTATACAATGTCCTTTTTAATTAAGTACAAATATTTTAAGGGGTTATTCAGTCCATCATTTTGAACAAATTTGCCCAATAAATGTATATCGAAATACGAAAAAAAATATTTAGGTGCTTATACAAATCGAAGTAGTCGCGTGATATCGTTACTAAAAAATGCAAAAAAAATTTTCGTATTTCGATATATATTTATTGGGAAAAGTTGTTCAAAATGATGGACTTATTCACCTCTTAATATATTTGTACTTAATTAAAAAGGACATTGTATATACAATGAATGACAACTTAAGCATTTATATTCAAGTTTTTGAAGTGAAAACTTCTTTAGCGGCGTTGTACACTTTTTTTTGTAATGGGTAAAAAATGTTAAACTCGCATCAGGACACGTGACCTTATCGAAACTTCGTAAGACGGATGGAGAGTAGACAGCCGGCGCGGCGCAGGAGAGGAAGTATTCCCCTCTCTTTCTACGGCGCGGCGAAAATGTATGCCTGCGCCGGCTGTTTCGTTTAAGCGGCGAATGTTCGTGTGTATTTATGTAACAGCGTGCCACGCGCGTGGAAATGCACAACGTTAATATTCAAGTTTTCACTTCTGCCGGCACTCCCGGAGTGCAACCCGTCGTTTTTTTATTTTAATTGTGGCTTTTTTATGTACAATATAGAATTTACTACTACTTTAGTTGGGTACAAAAACACTCGCAGTAGAAATATTTAATTTTTTTAACGCTTCTGTTTATAAAAAATGGGCGGCTTTTTATCTTTCCTGCGACGCGATTTAAAAAATACGTCACTGTTAACTTAAATCAAGCATCCGAGTTTTACCTTGCAGAGTCAAGCAATATCGAACGCTGGGAAATGGTGATAAAGTTTATTTTGGATTTACATTGAAAAAAACGACACTATCGGACGCCTGTCGCGTTATTTTATAGAAAAAACGGTCCACTCTACAAGCGCAACCATTCACAGGAGTTAGAATTGTACTGTAACAGAAATATACTTAAAAAAGAAAACAGTGACCCTCCGGAAGTGCCGACAGAAGTGAAAATTTGGTGTCAGTTACAGTAACGGTAACTGTCGCGAGTTCAATGGTTTTTCCCATCTCAAAAATGCTTTCCGTGTATGCCTGACGCGCCTAAAAAAGTTTTCACTTCAACTATAAAGGTGTTCTTCACTCAACATCATTTGTTCCAGAAAATGGGCAAAGACGAGAAAGAAGACTCCGGCTTCGGCTTCAAGGACAGGGCGAAGGCCGAGGAGACGCTGCGGCTGCTGCAGGAGCACGACATGAACTACCGGCGGCTGACGGTGCGCGGGCTGCTGGGCCGCGCCAAGAGAGTGCTCTCAAGTAATCACATACATTGAAACAAAATGGCTGACTTCAAAGCATTTTTGTTCAAATTCCCGGCACGTTAGTTGAACCAAAATGGTGGTTATCGGCGCAGGTACAAATAATGCGGCGACGACCGCCATTTTAGTTCAATTTACGTGCTGAGAATTTTTACAAAAATGCTTTGAAGTCCGCCATTTTTGTTCAACTTATTTGTGTCGCATTTTACATAATATTTTCAAGCCTGTTTCCCATGGGGGTAGACAGAGACTATGGATCTCCACTTACTAATGTTCTTGCAAACCTCTTTTGCTTCGTCAATACGTTTTTCTGTTCATATTGACGGTCTGAGTTGCTCCTACAAGGATTGGATAGGGTTTTTGTTACATATTGTATATTAACACAGTTTACAATGTGAAAAATCCAATTTTCGTGTGACGATGTTCGAGCCAGGATGATAATGGGTTATATGTTCTGGCCTCCACAGGACAGGCATGTTGCCTAGTGTGGGGCCATTTGTGTAACAATGAGTCGAATAAATTTCATTTCATTTCATATGTTTTGCATGAAAACTTATCTCATTGTCAAATTGATCGCTATCACTTTTGCTCTTGTGAGGATGACAATTATTATCTGTCGCACTCTTCAAGTGTGGTCTTTTTACGCCACTACTTGTAAATAATAAATTAATAAATATATACGGACAAATGACACAGATTGAGCTAGCCCCCAAGTAAGTTCGAGACTCATGTTATTGGATACTAACTCAACGATACTATATTTTATAACAATTACATTGACCCAAAAAAATTAAGATAAATAGATCCATCGCTCTCTTTTGCTCTAGCAAATGACGGTAATGGGAGCGGGAAAAAAAATTATTACAATTTTGATTATATTTAGAGTTCTCTTGTGATTCTTCATTTAACGTTAACAGAAAAAAAATATAATTATGATCATTTACAATTTTGATTATTTAATTATACTGTTCTATTCTGTTCAGTTGTTTGATTAGATCAATTTTAAGTAAAATCTTATTTTCACTCGTAATATTTTAGTTATAATGGTCATATTCTTATCAAGATGGGTTTTAGGTGGTTCTCAATTTTTATCCATAATTTAGGATCTCATAATATTTTTTTCAATAATCTTCTTCTTCTATCTTCTATATATATAAAAGCGAAAATCAATCACTCATCTCGAAAACTACTTAGCCAATAATGATGAAATTTGGCAGACAGTTAGATTGTGACTAGGAGACGTCCCCTAAGAAAGGATTTTTGGAAATTCCGTCCCTAACGGGGTGAAATAAGAGTTGCCAGTTTGTATGAAACTTCGTAAATTTTAAAGTGAGACACATGCAAATTTTTATTTTATTTTAATAGTAAGTAGAAAATAATAATGCATTTATTCGATTTTGAAAATTACATCCCTATAGGGGTGAAATAGGGGTTGCAAGTTTGTATGAATCTTCGTCATTTTTGAAGCGAACGGGAACGGGATATTATAAATTATAACACAATTTATAACGTAAACAACCAATTAAAGATCCTATTAGAACCATTTTCGACTTCTACGCGGACGAAGTCGCGGGTTACAGGTAGTGTTCCCATAAAGTTGTCGATAAGGAATGGGTAATAGACACTTTAGGAAGTTGTCGTTATGGGAAATAGACATTATGGGACAGCTGTCCTCTTGCCACTGTTGACGCTTTGGCATAGTTGTCCAAATTAACCTGAAGGATATAAACATCCAAGACCCAGGGCAATTGAAAAAGACCATTTTCTAACTTACCCTGACCCGGGATCGAACCCGGGACCTCTAAGTGGCGGACTAGCATGGTGACCACTACGCCACGGAGTTCGTCACTTGTATATTCTAAATCTTTGTTTTACGAAGAAAAAAATCTAGGTCTATGCGTCTGCCTAACGTGGGGATTATGGGTAAATCCTCATATAAAAGAATAAAGAATTAACTTCTTCAAATTATTTGTTTCAGTGACAAAAGCCGAAGACAAAATAAAGAACATAAAAGAAGCGATGGAGGTGTTCGAGAACTGGCTCGCAGACCTCAACAAGGACAAGGAAGACAAAGCAGAACAGAAGACGGAGAAGAAAGAGAAGACAGAAGAGAAAAATGGAGACGACAAGGTAAACAGCAGTAGAAGAAGAATTGCGACGTCCGGCAGGCGACCGGTGTATGGGCACAGAATTATAACCTAAAAGTATTACACAGTATGGGGTTCCGGACCGCATGGCATAATAACAAGGGCCTGAGCCTGACACGCTTTGATAGAGCGAGATAGTCTTATTGAGATTTCTAAAAGAAGATAAAGAAAAGAGTGCCGTATTTTGTCTCTATCACCGACCGAACATTTTTTCATGGTCGGGTTATAGGCACACTTCAAATTGCAGACTTAAAGTGTGCCTATAACACGACCATGAAAAAATTATACGTCGTATTATTTTAATATGTCTTTCTCTTACCCTTGGACGCTCGGTGGCAAATCTACATTACTTTGTATATTCTTAAATCTTTGATTAATAAATGCACCGTCCATTGTTATACTGTCTCTGGTATTGGCGGTAAAGGCAACGTGAATAGGAATGATATTGATAGGTATGTCTTATTATTGTAAAACACGGACTCGAAATTAGAAAGTCGGTGAATGAGCAATACTAGCGCTTTCGCAAGTAAAGCGACACCGGCCACGATCCGCACTTGGATGGGTGACCACTAGTAGCATAAAAATTCTAGAGCTTCTTGCTTCGCAAGGCACGATACGTCTCGTCAAAAAAGTCTGCACCCTGCGGCATGTTTTGATTTTGAATATTAAATCCTGCAACCGTATCCCGCGGGGACCACGAGGGACCGACAATTTCTCTCATCTAACACTTTTAAAACATTTCCGTCGGGCACATAACAGTTTTTCGCAAAAAAGTTACTGCTCAAAATGAAATAATCAAAACATTCCTAAGGTTACATTCGTATTATTTACGCTTTGATTACCTATAGTAGGGACCTACATAAAGGCTGTAGAAGAAAAAAAAAAGTATCATAAGCTTCCGTAAATTTTTAAAAGGGGCTCCAAATTTTATGTACCCTAGGGCCCCAGCATAGAATAAGACGGCGTTGGTAGTAAGTAGTATGTTGCACGTTCATCAGAAGCTTAACTTTTTATTTATGTAAGTGCACACAGACAGATAGTGTTGGTGAAACATCGGCCTGAGGCACGGAACGGCCCGCGCATGCTTTAAAACGGTTTAAACTGGATTTTGAAACTCGGCCTGAGGTGCGGCACGGCACGACCCTTGCGTGTCGTGCCGCACACTTTCTGCCTTCACCTTCATCTTTGGTACCACTAGCTGCTTGACGTTCCAGTAAATAAAGTAATATAAAAAATACACAATATAAGTAATAAAATAAATTAACATGGCGTGTTTTTTTATAATTTATTATAAAATATTTTTAGAAAAATTACTTGAACCGACTTCAAAAAACATTGTACGTGTCTTTGAAATCTGAGGGTTTCCTTCGATTCTCCGGATTCCACCATCAGATCCTAACTTACTTCCAATGGGACCACCTAGGAAGTGCACTCTTCCGAATAAAAAAAAGATTTTTGAAAATCGGTCCGCAATTGACGGAGAAATCGGAGAACATACGTAAAAAGAAATATACAGTCAAACATATAACCTCCTTTTTCGAAGTCGGTTAAAAATGGTTCATTTCTTTGTAAACAAACAACTACTTTTGGCGCTCACTCACACTGCAAAGACACAGAGTCCTTGAGGACTTTGTCTACGCAACGCACCCAACCGAACCCCACTCACCCCTCCACCAAAATATACTTATACATACATACTACTTCCACTCACAGTCACCATCTGACCGCCCGCCCCGCCCCCGCCCCCGCCACCGCCAGTCTCCCGCGCTATTTCATCGAAGGAGTACACTCGCAATTTCGCTCTGCCCACCCGCTCCGCGCTTCGGGCCCTATTCTTGAAACGCGGAATCACGAATCGAATGATATTTACGTTCAATTTCAAAGTGCCAGAAATGATTTGTAACCTGTATATTCTAAATCTTTGTTTGTAACATTATTTGTTGTTGTTTACAAGTATCGTTTGTCTCGGTTGTCATGGAAATTCCGTTCCAATTGACGCTTCTATTCTAAGTTTAATTTCGTTGAAAACTAAAGACAATTTTGCTATTCGTTTTGCGTCAAAACAACATTTTTTTTTACACGACTACCTCAAAAAGTTTCCATAGTTCATAATAAGTATTTACGTTTGTTAGATTCAAAATATAGCCTCAATTGGTTTGAAAGTACGAAATATTAAAACCAGTCGTATTTGTTTTTTTCTTTTTTCAATATAAATTACTTTTGTAGCTAACGTTTGGCTGACACCTCCATCTACGATTTCAAATATACGACTTGATTATTTTCGTGCAGGTATGTAGCTATGTAAGTGGCCAAAGAATCGGTGAAATAGAATTTGGCGCTAAAGAACTTGGAAGGAGAAAGATACCTGAGAAGTGCCGTGTTCAAAACTAGTGCCCCTGCAAACGTACACAATGTCATTCTACTCTACACAAGAGTACTACGAAATGTTACGTGCGTACATTTTATGTGGGGAAAACCTATATAAAGCCAGAAAAATGTACGAAGAAGAGATCATTCCTCGTCTTCGAGCTCGCGGAATACTTAATGCCACGGTTCCGCACCGCCAAACAATATTTGCGGTAAAACAAAGGCTTCTTGATTATGGTCAATTTACTCGACCAGGCCATGCACAAGGAGGCGGCTCGCAACGTAAGCGTAAAGAGGTAGAAAACCATATCTCTTTTTAACCGACTTCAAAAAAGAAGGAGGTTATCAATTAGAATGTAATTTTTTATATTTGTTCCCGATTACTCGTAGATCAATATGAAAAAAATCTTTTTTTTTCTTTGTTTGAAAAGGCATAATTACGAAGTGGTCGCGTATAAATTTATCAAAATCGGTTGTAGATTCGGCGATGAAGTCGGTTTTTAGTTTTGAAAAATTTTTTGTTTCAGTACCATTATTGTTCATATTTTACTTATGTGCAAACGTTATGAATTTTGAAAGGTGTCTATTCGATTTTTGCTGTTTAGTATAGCGATGGAAGTTAGTTTGTTTTTCTCATGAAATAAGTTCATTTGAACCTATGTCTAGCGGTAGACTTCGTGCAGCTGAAAAAATGATGAAAATGATTTTGCTTCCAGGAATCCAGTTCAGACGAAGAAATGGAAGTAGAAAAGCCAAAAGAGAAGAAAGAGCTGCCGTCAGACAAGGTGCCGAACCTTGGGTTCAAAGACAAGGCCGCGGCTGAAGGCACCCTGAAAGAGCTGGAAGGACGCGACCCTGATTACCAGAAACTGGCCATCAAGGGGCTCATCGGCAGCGCCAAGAGGGTCCTGACTTGTAAGTAGATTTTACTTTTTTGTAATCCGAATCTATTTTTAGGTTACATCCTTGTTGTGCTGTTTCACTTCCAACCTGACCGAGCTCTTTCTAAATAAAAAGCGGGAAGCGCACAACGGGTGCTACTCTTTTTGTCTGTATAAGAAAAGTATCTTTGATTTGACAGGCACCCGCGACGAGACAAAGCTGTCAAACATCAAGGAAGCTATTTCTATCTTTGAGAAGTTCCTCGATGACTTTGACTCCATGCACCTCAGCAAGCAGAACAATCCTTACCTCAGCCTGGGCATCGTCAGGACGGCTGTGAAGCTGGCAGATAACGTCACACAACAACAGGTAGCACCAACTTTTCGGTTATGCAAGAAGCATTTTTCCAGTGCTCACCTTTTTATAGAGAGTTCGGCTACTTTTTATATTGATTCAAAGAGGATAGAAAGATTTTGATTTAAAGATAAACAATACATCCCATCTCTATAAATTAAAATCTTTTGACGTATTTTCAAGACATAGGGTAATTGCTCTTAGCATTACGTCTGTCATTTGTTAAAAATATATTTGTACTTTGGAACAACAATATCTTTTTGAAACATAATTTTCACATAAGGTTTTTTACACAGAAAACATGTTCTTTTTCAGCAATCGTTCCTAGCGGCATATGCATCAGTTAATGGCGAATACAAACGACTTCGCACCGTGAAGGAAGAGAGCAGCGGCAAGACGTGGGACATTGTTCGGAACTCAGCGCTTAAGGAACTCAAAGAAAAGGTATATCCAATATTGTATGTGATGTAATGAGATAAAGTTAGTAAATACCAGAAAACTGTAATATATTATAACGTTACTTAAGGACAGATATTTAGGAACGAGGGGCTAGTGCAAGTATGGTGAATGACAGAAAAAAGTGGAAACGGTTGACATACGGAGCCGACCTCAAATAGGGGAGTGGCGAGGAAAATGATGATGACTTAAGAGAGCATGTGAAATTTTCATCGAGTATGAGTATTACTGAGGCCGCAATAACTAAAAATACTAAAAATAAGATGAAGTTAAAAATACAAGAGAGTATGCGTCATACATAATACAAGAAACGTGTTTTTTTTTTCACCGTTTTTAACTTGATCTTTTTATAAAGCTTAAAATTTTCACCAATCATGTATTACTGTGGCAGCTATAACAACAAATACTGAAACCCTTCTTGGACGAGTACGACAAGCACTTGACCGGTTTATTTATATAAATGCATTTCTATTTCAGCACGCAGAAGCGAAACTGTTCAACGACAAAGACGATCCTACGCCAGAACACCTCGAAATGCTCTTGTGGGCATACTCACCTGAGCAGGCCAAAGTCAAAAAAGTCGTTCCAGAGAGCAAAGAAGTGAAGGAAGACAAAGAAGAGAGTGAAAATAAGGAGAGTAGGAAACGCAGGAGCAGCGCGAGGGATGAGGAGTCCAGTAAAAAGAAGAAAGAGTGATGGTTGTGATGTAATTGATTGAATAAATGTTTATTTTGAAGAAGTTGTATTTTTTATATGTATGCTACTTTTTACATACTCCCGTATGTATTTGTTAGCTTATTACGCACTTTGCGTATTCGGGTTACTCTACCTGTCCAACAGAGCATAATGCATAGTTTATGTGCTCCTAGTCCTTTCTAAGGATGGACGAATTGATAGTATAATATATGTACAATACTTTGATTCTACACGACTAACGGTTGGCTCCTGGCTCATTCGAACTCCAAATCCGCTAGATGACAACAAGTCAAATCAAATACATTTTTCTAAACTTCAAAACAAACATTTTGTATGGAATTTGTATAAAATACTAAAGCGTGACGTCATGCCTTTTTGGAGTCAAATGGCGTTCTTAATATTAGTTTTGTTGCATTAATAAATCTAAAATCTTGTTGAAAATGAATATGATCAATGAAAAGTGACAGTATTTTGTGACATTTTATTTTATGAACTATGCCGAATAATTTATTTTTGACCCAGTCATCTACACAATTCAAGCACACTGCAGGCATAGCTCCGTAGCTCTAATAGATACACCCTTGAGATTGCGCTAGTAACATTTCATTATTTTCATACATTTTTTACACTTATTTTTTGTTGTATTGGTTTGAGAAGCATTCTTTCATACACAACTTTGATTTCCGAAATTAGGCAAGCAGATAAGTCTTAGTCATCTCCGAGTTACTAAACGAATGATAATTTGTGACCTGACTCCTCGTTTACTGAATTGGTCTACCTACAGAGTACAGAAGTGCCAATTTTGACAGGCGGAGTCATGAAGTTAACGTTTTCAAATAAAATAGTTTAGTGATTTCGCGTTTCAAAAATGGCACCATAAACAGCAAGCATGCATGAGCATGAATACCACGGAACAGAGAAATACTATTTCTCTGTTCCGTGATGAATACGGCAAAGATTCTCTGTTCCGTGATGAATACGGCAAAGATTTTAGAAAACTTGTACCTAACTAGTGGCATGAGGTCATCGATTTGAACTTTTGACATAAGTACGTTCCATTATTAGACTAAACAGCAGTTCAAAAATTTGATGAAATTCTTTCTTGCTGCGCATATCCGAGAATAAGGTTTATGAATGACCATTTATACAAAAATGTCAAAACTGACCTCAGTGGAACACGCGACCGTAACTTTGTAAACACTGAGTACAATGAACTCTTTGTATTTCTCATCAATTTTAAATGAATTAAACCTTATTATACTAATTCATCAATTAAACGTATCATTACAAGTGCCCATTCAGTGACAACAAGTGATATTGAGCTAAATTGTGTTATATTTTTCAAGATTTTGCTGTTATAAAAAACTGGGCGTATGTCGGCGAATTCCTTAAAAAAATTTTGTGAATTTCTGTATTTATAAAATGTTCTAGTGGTTCTAGTGACGATAATTAAGTAAAATGAAGTGGCCTTTAGTGATTTCTAGCTAACATCAATAAGTTTTGCTGTAAAAGTCTTATTACAATATTTAGGTAAGTCAGTGGGAGAACTTTTTCTGATATAAATAACTATTCGACTTATTTAATAATACTTATTCAATGCCTACTCAAACTTAAAATTGAAATAAGAAATGATCCTGTGGTATTGGAACGAAGTTCCTTACGGCAGGCTTGGAGGAGATAGGGATTTTGCTGCGCGACCGAACTGAAAAAAATGTGATAGTAAAACCGTAAGGATGACCTCGTAAAATAAAACCGTTAAATGAGACGTGCGCAGGCGCGACAGTCGTATACACAAGAACTTTTGAACTTCGTGGAACTTTTGAACTTTTGAAAAAAAAGAAACCTGGTGTCCCACGACACCACATTTCTTTTTTTTTTTCACCATTTCTTATTTCCTTCTTTAGTTCGAGTAGTAACTTTAGTACAGCTTGAAAAGGGGTGTCGACAGGGTGAAAAAAGTATATGTAATTGTAATTTTTTTTTTTTCTTGTTGGCGATTAAACTTCGTTAAAGCTTATTTTGCCAATGTCTAGTTAATCCATGGCGCCAATTTCTTTATTCCTAACCCTAACCTAACTATACAATCAAAGGTTGGTGTAGGTCCTTTGATTGCTTCAAGGGAGCTTCTGGCAACAAATCTATACGAGTCCACTGGTTTTCATAGCCGAATGAGTGGCGGACGGCGTCTAGAAACGCCCACCACAGTATCACTACAGCCGCACTATGAGTGTCCACTTTAACCATTTTACATATTGTCCATGAGCATGAGTATTTATAACACTAAACTACACCAATTTTATATTATAAAGAACCAATTTGCAAAATAATTTAAAGCAAACTCCAACTGAACCCCTTGACTTCCCGCCAATAAAAACCAATAATTGTAATTAGTCCGTCTTTTAGATTACCTAAAACTAATAGACCCATATTGTTCAGTCTACCAAAAAAGTAATAATTCACAAAGATACGGAGCATCAAAGTTCCGGAGTGGGGGCTACAGCGTCACCGCTATGTAAAAATCGTACGCAGCCGTGACGTCATGCGAAATTTCAATGCGCAGCATCTTTGTAATTTCTTGTTTCTCAGAGAAAACATAAAATACATGGACAATATTTTTTAATAATCTAACGGATGGGCTAAATATATTTTTCCACATGCCTATTCTTGAATGCCAAAACTCTTAAAAATACTTATTTAAATTTACGCAGTGATTTCCAGTGATTTATATTATAACACAATAAGAGTTAATAACCAGTAACTATCAGTTAATTATGTTTTTGAAATGCAAATGGAGCTTCTAATAAACTGTAACAAATGCCTGTCGTTTCAGAACATGAACAAAAGTTCGGTGCAGATGCACCGGCGCAGCCTGGAGGCGAGCAGCGACGCCAGCTATTGTAAGTCTGTACAACAAGTTTCTATGTCAATATTTGTTATTAAAAAAAAAAGAAAATGTTTTTAGGTTAATTTAAGTGTTAAAAATTATGATGATCCTTGTTTTTCGACCAACAAGGATCATCATAATTTACATTTTTGTGTTAGTACAAGAAAAAAAAATTTAATAAATAAATAATTAGTATACCAAAATTAAAGGTCTTTGTTTTTCAGTATATGAATCATTTAGCAGTGATTTACATACTGGAAATTAAGCCTATTTGGCAACGTTTTAAGGGGCTACATGAATTTTTCGGGGTCCAGTGCTGCCCCCATTTGAAATAAATCATTTGAAAAGAAACGGAGATATCATTAAAAATTTGGTCTTGATCAGACCCTGGATAACCCTTCAAACTATTTTATAAGCTACTGTTTACAGTTTACAGTGAGAACTTGAAGCTTTTCTACGCACAATTGCGAAAAATGGCCACTCTTGGCGTATGTGCGTAGAAAAGCTTCACGTTTTCACTTTAAATTGTGAACAGTAGTTCATAAAATAGTTTGAAGGGTTTTCCAGGGTCTGATCAAGACCAAATTTTAAATGATATCTCTCCTTCTTTTCAAATTATTTATTTCAAATGGGGGCAGCACTGGACCCCGAAAAATTCAGGTAGCCCCTTAAGCTGTTGGCACTGGCCCGGAGCCAGCCCGCCATAGATGTGCACCGCTTGCGCATGGTTGCATAGAAGCAGTCCACACGCGCTTCAGCAAACATCCCTCACTTATGATTAATGGAAGATAAAAAAAGTATTTGAAAAAATTTTAATTTTTTGTACAATAATTTATTGCGAGGCCAACTTTTGAATTTTGAAATTTTTTGACTTGTCAAGACAAATCAAAAACTCCTATGCAATGAGGCTATGTTGTTTCCATTTGATAACTTGGTCTTGGATGTTTATCTTTACAATATGTAATAAAAACCTGTCTGATGCTTGTAGGAGCAACTCAGACCGTCAATCTGAACAACTGGGACTAATGCTTGAAACTCAAAGAAAAAAATGTAATTTTCATACAAATTGCCAGGCTGGCTGAACACTTTTGCATGAAAATGACGTTTATTTTTCGAGTTTCAAGCACCAAAGGAAAAGTTGTTCATATTGACGGCCTGAGTTGCTCCTACAAGGATCGGACAGGATTTTTGTTACATATTGTATATGTATTTGTTATAAAATATAGTATCGTTGAGTTAGTATCATAACACAAGTCTCGAACTTACTTTGGGGTTAGCTCAATCAGTGTGATTTGTGACCTTATATATTTATTATTTATTTATAACTGAGTTCTTTTGAATATCTCCCGGCGCCATAATCAGAACAGCTCATTAACTCCATAATATTGTATTGTCATCCAATTTACACAATTAAGTATCCAAACTTTCAACTCAATCGGTTGAGGACAACTGGTTGAAAATTGAGTTACTTGTTTACGTTGAAAAATATTCACATTTCTTTATTTCCTGTTCAGGTGAGAGGGAGCCCTGGGACGAGTGGGGTAGCCGCTCCTCGCTCAGCCAGGTGGAAGAGGTAACTACTAATCTTATTTACTTCTTGGACGACCTCCGTGGTTTAATGGTTATCATGCTAGACTACCACTTAGAGGTTTTAGGTTCGATCCACAGCCAGGGCAAGTTGGAAAATGGCCTTTTTAAAATTTTTCTGGGTCTTGTTTATCTACAAAATTATAATATCATCGAGTTAGAACAGTCTTTCCCAAAGTGGGCGGTAACGGGCCCAGAATAAAGTTGGGGGGCGCTGATGTGATTTAAGCAATGAGTGATTTATAACTTCAGCTATTTCATATTTTAAATTTCACTGAAATTAAAATCCTCTTACTACAAGTCATCCGTTTATTAGTTCATATTTATATCCTTTTTTATTGTTCAAATATAAACTAAAAATGTAATTAATATTAATTTTAAATGCGTTCACAACGCTATTTATATCCTATTTATATCGTTAAAGGAATCAAACACTGAAAAAATTTCGTGTCTTAAAGTTTCGCAAGTGAGGTCCCCACTTCCGATACTCTTTATTATTGTAAAATTGTATTATTATTGCTATTTTTTTTTTTAAATTAACAATGTTGATTATTGTTATTTTTTTATTAAAGATACTCTAATGTACTGGTGTATGTATTATTATTGCTCTCTCTTGTAAAAAAGTCTAGTTTAGAATATAGGTTGAATTAAACTACAGGCAAGACAAATATATGATTCAGGTTTTTATGGTGAAAAAAATGGGGGGCGCTACAAAATAACTGATTTTTTAAAGAGGGCGTTTGACAAAATAAGTTTGGGAACCTCTGCTGTATAGTCATATCCATACTTTCGATAATTATAGCACCCGTGATCCCGATCTTTGCCCATAACACAAGTTTAAAAACTTTGAGCACAGAATTAATAAGAGTATTAGGGCTTGGGGGCCAGTTCAATCCCTGTTTTTGTCTGTATTTATTAACCGATTTCAAAAAAGTAGGAAGTTATCCATTCGACCTGTATGTCTTTGTTGTATTTAAGTATGTTACGTAGTACGTGATATCTTCGCCACTTGGGAATCTATTTTGATGATTCTGTTTTCATTTGAAAGCTCCTTCTACCCAGTTGGTCTCATATTAATTTGGTGAAGATAAGACGAACAACTTTGGAGACATGGAAGACACTTCTGAAAAAAAATTAAGTTTGTTATTTTTTCGTTAAAAATTTAATTATTTATATTATCATGTTGGTACGCTTTTCAGCCACGGGTCCATGGGGACCCGGTCCTTTGAGGCGTTCATGGGGCCAAAGCCAACATGAAGAGGCCTTTTAGTACCTTTTTATTTAAAAAGTTAGATGGTGCATCTATGGAGGTCTATCCCATAATGATTGATATGCACTGACGGACAGTCCTTCATAGCTGCCGAACTATTGCCAGGGAGGGATTTACTTGGTTTGGGCTATGTGGATGGGATGTTAATGGACCGGATAACTGGGTTATGGAGTGAGATACGGACGTCTATCTAAAAATCTCTTACAACAATTTTAGCCTGGTAGATGGTGACTCGCTGCTCATTGGCTACACTGCCTGTTGGTACCCTAACTAGCCACAAAAATGCGGCCAGGGCGCAACACAATGTAAGCAGCTGAGGGTGTCGAGAGGTGCGGCTCACCATCACGGAGCTTACCCCCGAGAGCGGGTTTCCCCGTTATTACGCCATTGTGTGCAATACACTTCCACCCTGGAGCGGATGTTCTGCTCTTGCGACTCCACTCTGGCCGGCCAGTTAAGGCAAGACAGAGTCGTGGGGTGTGTTACTGTGTGTATGTGTGTGTAAGCGCATGTGTGTATGGTCCCCCTGGAGGTAGGGTACGTGGTGTCGTCACTCACCATCAGCTCGCTACAAGCTGCCCTGCGTATTGACTGACTGCACTGGGAATACAGTGGGCGATGGGGTCGTCACGTCCCAACGCCTTATTATTACTAACCCAAGGACTGCCATGATCATGATACTGGTGTGCAAAGTTACTTAGCTTGACGATTACCATACAGTGACGCCATGACCTACTTTTTAACGCGCCATGCGAGAGTTGCTAACAAGACAATGAAAATGTAGGCATCCTGTCAATCACTGAACAGATCAATGACAAGACCCCTTTTTGCGACGCAGTCGGCTAAACAAGAGACCCCGCTTTCACACAGGAAACAATCCTGCCAATTATGTGTCTGTCTGTTCATTCAATTTCGACAGATCAAGTACTTGAATAAAAATTACTCAAGGCGATATATCTGAATTGATTTGCTTCTTTTTACAAGCTTTTATTTAGTTTCACGTGCCCCGTTGTCTGTCTGTCTGTCTGTAATCAAATCTTGCAAGTTAAATTTGACCCACTTCCCGGTTTCCGATTGAGCTGAAATTTTGCACCCATACGTATATCGCGTGACAATGCAATATTATGATGACATCCAGCTGATCTGATGATGAAGTTGGAAGGTGGCCATAGGAACTCTGTAATGAAACGACGCAACCCATCGAGTTTGGGCTCGTTTGATTCGTCTTGAGGAGTACTGAATATAAAAGCTTGTTTTAAAAATATTTTTTACTTACATAATTACTTGTTTGGAATTGATTTCCTTGCAACACTGACTGATGCCATATAAAATACAAAAATACCTTTAGCTTGTTTCAAAAATGAACCACGTTACTTGTGTGCGCTGGGCGTGCGCGATGCGTGCACCACAGAAAGAAAAAAATAACAATTTTGAAAATCGGTCAACTGTTGATGGAGAAATAGGAAAACATACATTAAAAAAAAATTGTCGAACATATAACCTAATCTTTTTTCGAAGTCGGTTAAAAAGGAAGTATGTTCCCTTTGTTATGTCTGTGGAGTGCACGGACGTGCGGCAAGCGCGGTGCGGTTCCTATGCGAACACTTTGACGTCTTTTCGATGCCTCACCGATTCACATAATGATCATAATCGATTACGCAACTAGTTTTTATGCACGTATTAGATTTTTGTTCTTATACTTTGGCAGAGGGGAACGCGCAGGTAAGGCTTATCCTGTATTAAATGATCTAAGATTTTTTTTTGTATTGACAGACATAGGTTGCCTCGGACGACATTTCCTACTTCATCCGGACAAGGTTTGAGGAGCGGGCCAGAGGCCCGGCTTCCTATATTTATATACTACTGGCAGCAGCGCAAAGGGCTCCCAAGGGGGAAACCTCGGCTTTGGGCGCGCTAGGGATTATGGCAAATTTTGGGGTGCTGCAACACCCATGTTTTGCCGGAAGGGCCGAAGCTACGGTGCCAGAAGGGCCTACTTAGGACGCAAATCGTCCAGGTACCGCCGGGCGGTACCTAGTGAACGAGCTATTCGATTTCGACGAATGCGGAGAATATGTTACTACGATAGTTAACGAATGCAACTATTGACATGGTACGTATTTTCATGTCCAAACTAACCGCTAGGGCGCTGTATAGAATTCCATATAATTATTTTACTTTATTTTTCGTAGTAAGGGCCGTAACAGACAGGGCGCAAGTTGAGCCGCGTAACAGCTAGTTGAAGTTGCATAAATACTCAATCAACGCATTTGAATATTTACTCAGTAAATTGAGTTAATACCCGATAAATATACTAATTTAACCATTTGTTGAGTAGATTGATTTATATGAGTTGCGAATTATATTTATATTCATATTCATTATTTCATGTTTTCATGAAAATTTTGAAATTTAAATCTAGTATATACTTGCAATTCTTGTCGGAAAGTGTGTGCATATGCCATAATATGCTTAAAATGTCGGTTAACGTTAAATGCGACGCTAAAATATATGAAAATACCATACTAATCATACACTGAAAGTAGGCTTCTTTGAATAATTATCATTTTTTGGTGGGAGGTGTGCAAAGACGTTATTTTATGTTAAAACAAGTAAGTATGAGCACGCTCTATTTACTCTATTTATTAAATTTAGTGAGTAAATATTCAAATGGGTAGATTGAGTACTATCCACTGCCCATCTCTAGCTGTTACGCGACGCAACTTGCGTCCCGTCTGTTGCGGCACTAAAATATCTAACTTACGGTAGCCACGCCTGTGTCACCTCCCCGTTTAGGTATCGAAAATATACCTACGTATTTATATGCGCACGGCGACCACTCCGGAGTGGTAACTTCAGCTATATGATTCATTTGTCCAAAGTAGTAATAAGAATGAAATTGGCTTGCAATGGATGTCTAAGTATCTAAACGAAAAGGTGCTGTGTTCTGACGCGAGCTAAATTAAACCATAGCGCTAACCACATCGAGTAGATATTTCTTTGAATTTGTTTTTAGGCTTCCGTACAAAAAATGAAAACGGAACCCTTATATGATCACTCGCGCGTCTGTCTGTCCGTCCGTCTGTCACAGCCAATTTGCTCCGAATCCGCTGAACCAAATCAGGTGAAATTTGGAAGGATTGTGTAATTCTATGAGTCATAGACTATGACCTAAACACAGATTTGCAAAGTAAAATAATATTTTTTTATATACGTAATAAGGGTCATTTTCGAGTGATAAATTAGGAAATTAAAAAAAAAATAGTTTTGCCAACCTTACTGTATCATATATCAAATGAAAGGGCTCGTTCTCGAAGCCGAAAATTGACCATTCCCCCCTGGTCTCCGAAACTACTGAGCCTACAATTTTGAGAAAAATACAAAATATAGTTCATTGCTTGTAGATTACAGGAAAATTATCAAGAATTCTATCAATTGAAAATAAAGTGGTTTACACTCAATAATAGTAGTTTATGATATAAGTGTGGTAAGTTGTTCATTACAGTCGAGGCGGGATGACTCACAAGCTGGCGAAGCCCGCGCGTGGGTCTATGGAGCCGAGACTTGTGAAAAACAATACACACGTGTGCCATACTACGTTTATCAAAAACTAGTGTGGAAAAAAATCTTCAATAATAAAACACTTCACTTAAACTCACAATAAATCTCGTTACAGAAAATTTGAAATATGGCGCTGGGATTTTCTTTTTCAGGCGCATTTCGCGCATGCACGAATCTTTAGTGATACGAGAGACACAGAAATCAATCTACCAACAGCCAAACGATTATTTAAAAAAAAAAATTTTTTAACCCGGAGATTTATAAATTGATTTTAGTGTTGTTACAAGTATTTTAATTAATATATAAAATAGAATAATTTGAGTTAAACAAAGTTTTGGTATGAGTCTAGGCCGGCTGCATGCAGAGATTATATGTTTCAAAAATAATATTTTGTATTTATAGAATCTAATTCCTAAAACATTTAAAAAACACTTTACCGCACTTGTGCGGTAAGTACCTAATATTTACCGCATGATTTCGGATGTGTGCGTAATGAATGGCATTACATAAGTAAAATCAGTGTGGTAAATAGCACTTTCCGAGCTAATGTGTTGAAAAATACGTTCCCGAACGGAAATAGTTCACTAAAACATAACTAGATGGCGCTATTAAGTTAAATCGCGTCTTACTGTGACGATTTCATATTTTATATTAATTTATAAACTGGAATTGTACGGAACCCTCTCCACGCGAGCTAAACTCGCACTTGGCCGATATTTTGAGTAAGTTTCTGTACGTGAGTACTAGTACTTATTTTGTGCCTATGCGTAGTCAGTCGTCTGAAGTTCTGAACGCGCCCGACAGCCCAAACTCCAGCTCGCCGCCATGGGAGGGGTTCACATAGCTCAGGAGCAGGACCGTCTCCTTCCTCCCCTAAATCCGTGATTAGCAATGTAGTTAATCATGTAGTGTAGGTATGTCAACACCGGAGACCTAAGTCGGAAGCCGGAAAGACCATACCTATCAGCAGAATAGAATTATGTGCAGCCCATATGCAGTTTTGGACATCTTTCCTCAGTGGCGTAGCGTGCCTTGGCGGGGCCCCGTATAACAATTTGTTTGGGGGCCCTTAGGAAGGCTAAAGATTTCTCACAAAAGAAAAAAATGTTTGCACAAAATTAAAAGAACTAATTATTCATCATAATTATCTATCTGTCACTTTTTCCAAAATTTTTACTAACAATTCAAGTTAAATATACACTCTCGTCGCCTTTTTTTCGGCAATTTGTTTTATTAAATCATTAATAGCTGATGACGACTTTAGTTTTTCTAAAGTTTCTGCCTCTATGAGCTTTCTGAAGTAAAAAGAAATTGGGAAGTTTTTATTAATATTTGCTTACGCACGTTGGGGGCCAGCGTGGCCCGGGGGCCCCGTATAGTTGATACGGCATTTACGGCGGTAGCTACGCCCCTGTCTTTCCTATCGTCACGGCGGTCACGTATGCTGCGAGGTTAATTACCCCACTACGAAAAAGGAGGGGTGTGACTGTAATTAATACGGACTAAAATATTTTTGGAACTCAATAAATAGATTATCTAAAAGTAGGTATTTTTTTTTGATTAGCAAATAATGACGAAGATTGAAGAGATGACGAATTTAATGCGCTGTGGCCTGCGCATTTAAATTTCGCGTGATGTCACGATCAGCTACGACTTTTAACCACAGATGACGTAATTTACCCCCACTTCGAAACTTCGATGCGCTGTATCTTTGTGATTTTCTAGTATTTTTACTACTTTGCTAAACAAAAGAATATGAGTGCTTTATATTTGGAGAAGTTAGTTAAAGTGTAAGTGCTTTATATTTGGAAAAGTTAGTAATTTCAATATAACCTACACGCTTGGGCGTACCGAGGGGGGGGGGGGGGGGTAAAAAGTTATGCGCCATCAAAATTTCTTTTTTTTTTTGCTCATTTTAACGCAACTTTCGGCGTAAATAAGTATTACAAGAAATGTAAAATCTCCAAAACAAAGTCGGCACCGACGCGGATTAGTTATCGAAAATATACACTCTTGAAAGTTACTTTTTAAATAGCTATAGGTTAATTTAAAAAATGATAAAAAAATCCTATTTTATTTATGTTTTTTTGTTTGATTAGATGCTTAGAAAAAAACCTGATCTAAGTCCAAATTACTTTCGTCAACGTTTTAAAAACTGCTAAGTAGGTTACATATTTTATTATTTTTACCCGACTGAGCACAGCGGGGTCATGTTCAAACCCAGCTTCTCAACAAAGGCATGCAAATAATCCTACATTTTATATTATTCTTCAGTTGCTCAATAATTCATTGAGGATGGTGCGTGGGCTGGCAGACTTACCACGGAGAGGGAACTCGAATAGTTTTCACTTCTGATCGGTTTTAGAACTTTCGTCGTTTTTACTATTAATAATAAGAAAAAAAGTAATTCAGTGATGGTAATTATTCTCTTTATCATCATAAAAGTGTTCTTTTGGGGAAATAGAAGGATAATGAATAGATAGATAACTATTAAATAAATATTTAATTTCTTAAAGCAATAGCTATTCTGAAATATATCTTAAATACCTAAGTATGTTGACGGCTTTGCGCGTCTGGGGACATTTTTAGCAATTTAGTTATTATCTATACTTTTAGTGCATTGCATTATTTTAATTCCCGTGATACATGCGAGTTTCTCGTGAGAAAGTATGCCGTAGTATCGCCCTAAACCGGTATGACATTTGTATCTGTGCTGCCATAATTACGAATTGTACACTTATATGGGGAAAATTTTAATTCAGTACGAGTCCGATTTAAATATGACAACATATAGATCAACAACTAATTTAGTGGGCCCAAAATAATGGCGCCACCGGTTATGTTTTTAGTCTGTGTTATGGGCCGTGTGTCATGTTAAATTTAGTTCCGATTTTTTCTGCAATATGACAAGACCTACTGCTAACTAATTTGTTGGCATTTACCATAAAGAATATTATTGAGTAGGATATTCAATTTAATCACACCTTTTTGTGCATATCCGTGGGAGTACTAACTTAGCTCCAATGGAAGACCAGCGCTGGTGCTTCGGTTACGTAACACTAGCATAATACGAGTATGCTGAGTTGGAGGCCAATTTGAAGGGTCGATGTCGATGGCACATAGTTATTTTATATTTTAGTTATAAGTTGTCAATTATTTTATTTAATCTGTAAATAAAACAATGTATTGTTGAATTTGTAGATCACTCATTTTTTTTATCTATCTACTAATCTTAATTGTCATTTAATTTCAAGTGCTTGCGCCTGTCGTAATTTGTTTATATTAAAAATAAATAAATATTAAACGGACAAAACACACAGATTGAAAAAGTCACAGTCTCAAACTTTGGGGCTAGCTCAATCTGTGCGACAATAAAGATTATTCCTTTAATTAATTAAGATAATGTAATAATACGTTAATTATCGAGTTAATATTATTACACTTAAATAATATTTATTTAGGGTTCTTTTTTATCAATTATAAAATAAATAATATATATGCGGACAAATCACACATATTGAATTAGCTAGCACCAAAGTAAGTTCGAGACTTGTGTTAAGGGATATTAACTCCACGATACTATATTATAACAAACACATATACACTTCCAAGACCCAGGTCAATATGAATAAGATCATTTTCCATCTTCACCTGACCGGGGATCGAACCCGGGACCTTCAGTGTGATAGCGTGGTATGATTAGATGATTGCCACTCTAGGTCACAGAGCTAGTAAAAAAATCCTACAATGCAGTCCATTAAATTTATTTGACTACATTCAATATGGAAAGAAAAAACTCTCAGCTTAGCAAAATTTCAGGTATTGTGAAATATAAATAATTGGATTCAGAAATTGTGTTCCCAATTATTATACGCTTAATTTTCTATGTATATTATAATACTTTATAGGAATTTTTTTTTTATTTCATCACTTAACAGTGGGTTCAAAGACGTACCAGAAAATAAATTTAATTTGTAAAATTGTATTTTATTGTTTGTATAAAGAAATATTCAAGTAAATTCGAAATCGTACTATGGCAACCCAGCGAAAATGCGCCATTCCGCGGCGCGCTACGTCACGCGCGCTCGTGTCAAACTAACTGCATCGCGCTGGAACGTCATCAAAACAAATAAAACCAAAACCCGCGTCGGTCTCGAAATAACGCGATGCGGCTAAAAATACATGACGGAATCAATCAATAATGGACCATCTTTGAGTTCTACACGAGTTGAACCAACCACTTTTTCGTCGAAACCTTTTTGGTTTCTCAATTTTGAATTTTTGTGTTCCATATCGGTGCAACGGTATTGGTGACCTACTTGTGTGCAGTGTGACGTCATTGGTGTTTTCCTTTTTCGAAAAGTGTTTTTCTTTTTTGGAAAATGTGAAAATGTGCGTAGCAGACTAGCAAGTATGGTAATGTGGGTTGTTAGTTTGAAAATGAAAGTGTCCAGTGTTCTTTGAGATTTTTATTAGTGAAAGTTAGGGTATGGAATATTATTGCAAAGTTGATTTAATTACATGATTGATCACTTTCTCAATATTTTAGTTATATGAAACACAAAATAAGAATTATATTTCAAGTACAAATATGCAGATGTTGTTGTAAAGAAAGAAAGAGTTTTTTAAAGTAAACAAATTTGTAGTTCATATTTTGATTGATTTGATTTGAATTTACACTAAAACTAAATACCTCTTAGTTATCATATCAATTTCTATTAGAAAATTAATCACTTTAAAATCGCTACCGGGGCCTGAAACTTGTGAGTAGAATAAAGATTCTCTTACAAACAAAACTAATTGCACATTTAAAATTAAATAGGCAGTTTTCTCTAATGTTTTCTAAATAATTCATACTGGTCTAGGAGGATAAATAATAGTTTAAAAATAATAAAAAGATATTGTATTGACATTAGCCCTTGATAAGTGCAAAATTTCAAATTAATCCGATATTTTCAATTGCGACAAAAACACATTTGAAGAATCCGCTACAAACATACTAACAGACAAGTAAAGCTCATAAAAGTATGTTAAAAACTAACCCTCCGATTCATAAACAATTCAAATGTTATCGAAATAAATATTTTTTAATTTTGAGTAAAAAAAAAACCTAAAAAGGTAAAAGTGCTTCTCAAGGCGAATCAATCGAGCCCAAACATGGTGGGGTTATGTTGTTTTATCACAGAGATGCCATGACCACCTTCCAGTTTCATCATCAGATCAGCTCCATGTTATCATAATTCTGTATTGTGCATGCAAAATTTCAGCTCAATGAAAAACCGAGATGTGGGTCAAATTTACTTTGCAGAATTGGCTTACAGACACAGACCTACAATCAGAGTACAGACCGAGTTCAGACACCGCTTAGCGCTTAAGGTCCTATGGCCCCCACATGGGGCCAGTGATGTCAACAGTGCTTGGCCATCACGATCGCTCTTGGGATATGCGCTTTACTTCGGTCCAGGTTAGCCTAATCATGAATCTACCACTCGTCTTTATCTCCGCCGCGACTGCACGGCCAAGGCTCTGCTTGGGGCGGCCAACTTTTCGTTTGCCCTGGGGGAGTCCACTCCAGGGCTCGGGATGTGTGTGGGCTCCCTCCTGAGAGGCCTTTCCACATCCATTTGCGGTGCAAAATCTGCTAATCGATTGGCATTTCCCGACACGCCTCCCACAGGCTTTCATTGGAGATTTTTTCAGGCCAGAAAATGCCAAGAATTTTCCGCAGGCAACAGTTGATGAAAACCTAGATCGGCTCCGTGATCTCTTTAGTCACCTTCCAAGTTTCGGACCCATATATCAGGACTGACTTGACATTTGAGCGAAAGATCTCGAGTTTGACTCTGCGGGTCAACTTCTTGGATCACCATATGGGTCAAAGTTGTCCAGAGTTCAGACAGACAGACAACTAAATAAACGCTTATAAAAATATCAAATGTTTGCTAAATCTATGATAAGGATAAAACATATTTTAATTAAAATAGGTTTAGCAAACATTTGATAATTAAAAGCTTTCATTTAGTTTCACCTGTCCCGTCTATCTGTCTGTAATCAAATCTTGCAAGTTAAATTTAACCCACTTCCTGGTTCCGATTGAGCTGAAACTTAGCACGCAAACATTTATCGCATGATAATGCAATGCTGTGATGACATGGAGCTGATCTGATGATGGCGCCGGGAGATGGCCATAGGAAGTCTGTAATAAAAGGATGCAACCCAAATGATTTTGAGCTCGTTCCATTCATCTTGAGGGGCACATTAAACATTTAAGTTTACAAAAGCTTGTTTTAAAAATACAAACCTCCACTTGCCACGATCCTGAGGATCCTGACAAACCTCTGTCGCTTCATCTACAAATTCATATTCATTCAGTCCATAGTCCCTGCCTACTCCTGTGGGAAATAGACGTGGTATTATATGTATGTATTAAAAATATTTTTTTTTAATAATTGCTTGATTTTATGAATAACAGGGACAGAATTTATCAGCTGTTTCTTCACCTTTGCAGATCATAGAACAAAATCTAGAGAATAGGGAGTCAATGGTTTATGTATGGTAAGCCACAAAAATGGAGTCTCAATTTCTCATACAGCTAGTTTAAGAAATTGGGACTCCACTTCTGAGGCGTACCTACATGAACGGGACTTACAAACCTTTTTTAACCCTCGACGCAAAAAGAGGGGTGTTTAGGGCTTAGGAGGGGTCAAGCCTGTGTCACTCCCCGTTTAGGTATCGAAAATATACCTTACATTATTACTATGCGCGCGGCGACCACTTCGAAGGGGAAAATTCAACATGACTGTCTAGAGTAATAAGAATGAAATTAGCTTGCAATGGATTTCTAGTTATCTAAACGAAGAGGTGAGAACTTCTGACGCGAGCTAAATTGAACCATAGCACTAACCACATTGAGTGGATATTTCTTTGAATTTCTTTTCTAAGTAAGACTATACGGGAGTACTCAAAGATATAAGAGGTTTTTTTTTGCTCTTTGGGAGTACTAGTACTTATTCTGTGGTGGGGTGTTTTGACGGGTCTGTGTCTCCGAAAGTAATTGACAATTACAATATAGTTTTTTTTAATCGAAAGCTTTTTCTGTCATGATGGCTCTTAGATTCAAAGGTTATTGTGGGTGAATATGTTCCAAATAGAATAGTTGTCCCAGACATATTATGATATATAGTTTCGACGAACGTTCTGCAATGAAATTGCAGATGTTCTGAATAAAGGTGAAGTAAGGAGTACCTATAACCGGAGAGCATGTATGAAAAGGGTAATGAGTGTTGACAAAGCAAAAGAGGTTTGCAAGGATCGTAGCAAGTGGAGATCCAGTCTCTGCCTACCATAGGAAACAGGCGTGAAAATATGTATGTATTCAGACAGACTTAATCAAAATCTGTCTGAATAAAAAATTTCATGTTAATATCATTTTTATTTTAAAAGAAAATTGAAGATATAAGTAGAGGGCCTGGTCAGGTATCTTGGTACTTGACTGTACGTGTACATGTAATATAGTTAAAAAAAAACTTGATGATTTTTCTAATTAGTATCCAATGGGCTAGCCACCTGTCACTATTATTAATTCCTTCCATGCTGATTGGAGAAAAAAAAAACTTAAGATATACAAGCTGCTTCTCTTCCCGCGCATATCGCAAAAGCCGATCGAGGGAGTATAAACTAATTCTAACTCTTTACACCTATAGCATACATGTGAAAAAAATGTAGAAAGTATACCATAGGTATATGAAGTGTTGAGCGTCCGGGAGCTAGGTGGCGGTGATATCAAACGGATTGCTGGAAAAAACTGGATAGCTAAGGCTAGGAGCTAGGGATAGGATTCAACGGCGCTGACAAAAGGAGTGTTATGCCCTGCAGTCGTCGTTGAGAACTGACGACGATGATGAATGATGATACTATGGCATTTTTCTGCATAAAGTAAGTTTAACTTTTGTACATTTTTGGACTCTTAGGTCCCCCTATGTGAGAGCTATAGCTACGCCCGTGCTGATAGGTCTAGAAGTTGGAAAGTTGGAATCCCCAATTTATTGACCGACTTCGAAAAAGGAGAAGGTTATATATTCGACTGTATTTTTTTTATGTATGTCCGCCGGGTTCTCCATCAATTGTGGACCGATTTTCAAAATTCTTTTTTTATTCGAAAGAGCGCACTTCCGAGGGGGTCCCATTGGAACCAAGTCAGTATCTGATGGTGGAATCCGGAGAAATCGAGGGAAACCCTCAGATTTCAAAGGCACTTACAATGTTTTTTCACAAATTTGTGACATGTTCAGTTGATATTCAAATTAAATATCATTCCAACCCCATATTCTACAGTCTAGTTACAAATTGAATGACATACGGGTCCTAAACAAAGTCTTTTCGGCGCCAAATGCGTCCGCTTTGAATCATATCGCTCCTTTGTGTTCTCGCCTTGGGCCTTGACTTGCTAATATGAGGCGCACAAAATACTGATAGTACAGAAGTTTCTCGTAGAATAAATAACACTGACTTCTTGAAATGGGAAAAGGATAAAAATTAAAATGCCTGCAACTTTTTCTAGATTTATTATTAAAAAAAAATCACGTAATCTCGTCTCAGCCTTTAAAAAAATGTCATATGACAGTTGACAGCTTTTCTGTCATTCAACTGTCATAATTGTTCCTATTTTACGACATTAAATATCTCTCTTACATAAAATCTCCTCTCACAGGCCTACTGTGGGCCTACTGGAAGATAGTTATCTTTTGAGATAAGTAGTGCCTTTGTACAACTTTTACTTGATGTATTCTCTGTATAAATTGATGATTGAGAGTTGAAAAAAAATTGGTTGCCTGTAAAGTCGGTATACGGGCGAAAGTTTTACGTGACAACGTAACGCAACGCAGCGTACGAGCGAAACGCAGTTTCTTGAAGTGTCACCCGGCAAACCAATTTATAAGACGTTGTCACGTCAAAAACGTTCATCCCTTCCCCATCCTGGTTTGACTTCGTCAAGGATGATATGCTTACCAAGATTGTGCAAAGTATAGAAGAAAAAGCCAGAAAGCTCACGCCTGACTTCACTGCATTTCATACACACATACATAAAGAGTGGCGAAAACATAACTTTCCTTTTGGCTTCGCCGTAGTCGGATAATGACATGTTCTTCTCTTCTGGCCATATCGAGTTCGCTTCGGCTTCCCATGGGCCTAATACTACTTCTGGGCTTAATAACCGCAATAACCACGTCCTCATATCATTGGAGATAGTTTGACTCCGGGCAGTAGGACAGTAGTCTTTTGACATAAAAATAATAAATATAAATATACGGACAAATCAAACAGATTGAGCTAGCCTAAAAGTAAGTTCGATACTTGTGTTATGGGATACTAACTCAACGATACTGTATTTTATAACAAATACATATATAGATAAACATCCAAGACCCAGGACAATTTGAAAAAGATCTATTTCCATCTTGACCTGACCGGGGATCGAACTCGTGATGACCATTATGACCACTAGGCCACAGAGGTCGTCAAATGATAGATCATTTCTACATTTTTGTATTGTGTACTTTTGTTGCATGCTAATATCAAATACTTAGTAGTTGTTAAGCAGCTGCGTTTAAGGAAAACTATGTCTCATTTTGTTTTAGGCATAAGTATGTATGTATGTCTTATCATCAGGACGTTGGCTTTTTATTGCTTTGTTTTTTATTACAATAATTTGCAACAGACATAATGTCACGTCTTTATTCTTAACGGGGCAGACAGGGCACTTTGGGAATAGGTACTAATACTCACGTACAGAAGTCTTACTTAGATAATAAATTCAAAGAAATATCTTCTCAATGTGGTTAGCGCTATGGTCTAATTTAGCTCGCGTCAGAACTCCTCACCTCTTCGTTTAGATACCTAGACATCCATTGCAAGACAATTTCATTCTTATTACTCTGGACCAACGATTCATGGAACTGGATTTTCCCCTTCGAAGTGGTCGCCGCGCGGTTAGTAATAATGTAGGTATATTTTCGATTCCTAAACGGGGAGTGACACAGGCCTGGTCAAGGCCGCTTTTAGATTATGGGCGAGCAGATAGGACAAGGAATCTAAAATACGTAGTGATGGGTTCCTAGCCGCATCGCCTATTAAGGAGCTATCTGAATTTTTCGGGGTCCGGTGCTGCCCCCATTTGAAATAAATCACTTGAAAGAAAACGGAGATATCATTTAAAATTTTGTCTTGATAAAGCCCTAGGATAACCATTCAAATTATTTTATGAACTATTCACTATACAGTTTAAAGTCAGAACGTAAAGCTTTTCTACGCACAATTGCGAAAAACGGCCACTTTTGGCGTATGTGCGTAGAAAAGCTTCATGTTCTCACTTTAAACTATAAACAGTAGTTCATAAAATAGTTTGAAGGGTTATCTAGAGCCTGGTCAAGACAAAATTTTAAATGATGTCTCCGTTTCATCAAATGATTTATTTCAAATGGGGGCAGCATTGGACCCCGGAAAATTCAGGTATATCCCCTTAACATGATTCGCGTATTCGCACTATCTTTCGATCTACGATCTAGATTAATTATAACAATACGATTTATGAATTATTGCAAATATGAAACAAGGCTAAGCCTTCGAGCTACTTCCTATTAAGTGTATGTTTTTCGTGCGTACAAGTGGCCAATACTGCCGTCAGATTTTTCAGACTAGGTACCTAAAGGCATCTGATATAGTTTGACGACTGCCATACAATGATGACAGCCGGGACCAACCACCGCGGAGTAGCTCGAGAATTTTTTAATCCACTTTTCACCCATCCAAGTGCGGACCACGCCCGGCGTCGCTTTACTTGCGAAAGCGCTAGTAATGCGCACTCCCGCCAAGCCACTGAGCTCGTCATTGAGCAAGCTGATTATGAGCTCCTCGTCCCGTCCTCCCGCATCTATTTCCAAACATCAAAAGTGTCCCGGTTCGATTCCCGAAACGGCGGCGCCTTCCGCCTAATAAATTTCAATTAAGAATCCCGTAACCCTACACTTTTCCATACAAACGCAGTGTAGCTATTATTTTGAAATGACATGTGAGATTTCGGCAGTATTTTGTAATTTTAAAGAAATTGCATATATCAGATCTAAGCATATAACTAGTTTTCGACATTCAAATATGAACTTGAAAGAAAATATGATGATGTAGAAGTTTTCCATACTGATGGTCAAATATGATATGATACACTATTCTCTTTTAAGTTTATATTTTGACTGTGAAAACAAGTTGTGTATCTCTTATTATATGCAATTTCTTTAGAATTACATAATTTCGTCAATATCTGACATGCCGTTTCAAAATAAAAACTGGACTACGTTTGTATGGGACAGTCTGATTCTGTCTTGGGTAAGGTTATTCCCGACTAGGGTTTTTGGCGGGAAATCAAGGGTTTCGGTTAGGGGTTAATTTGGTACATTAATGATGGTAAAAGTTTACCCCGGGGTCTGAAGCTCAGCTGAGGGTACAACAGCAAACTGCTAATATAATTTTTCAATACTAAAAACCGACTTCATCTCCAAACTACACAACCGATTTTGATAAAATTTGAAAAATAAAAAACTATGGTACTAACAAGAATGCATTTTCAACCAAAAAAAATAATTTTATGAATCGGTCTAGGCGTTTTAGAATAATCAGTGAACACTGAACACACATAAAAAACTAAACGGCTAAGCGCGAGTCGGCCTCGCGCATGAAGGGTTGCGTATCATTATCTATAAAAAACCACGTTCGTTTTATGGGAGCCCCCTTAAATTTTTATTTTATTCTAATTAACACCTTACCTGTCACAAGGAGGAATTCTCCCAGGCTGTAAATATTTCAAGCGTGTACCTGTTGCCGTTATATATATCGAGCAAAAACGGTAAAAAAAAACACTTATTGTATGGCCCCCATATAATACGTATTTTATTTTGTTTTTAGAATTTGTTGTTATAGAGCGGCAACAGAAATACAACATCAATGATGCACCGCAAAGGTGCTTGATTTCACGTAAAAAAACCGCATCGAAATCGGTGGATCCGTTTAAAAGCTACAATGCTACAGACAAACATTAACGTCTAACTTATAACACCCGTCTTTTTAGTCGGGGGTAAAAAAATGGGTGGATACAGAATCCAGGCCTTACGTAACACTCGATAGGACACCTACCGATACTCGCAAGGTCAATCTAGGGCTTACGTAAGGCTTACTGCTGTGACCTTACTTGATTGCAAAGACGGGCTCCGTGTCGTGGCGTACGGGTTTAGTAAATTGAAGTCCTAGCGTTTACCTTTCTGTCTGCACGCGATGAACTCCAAAATGAGGCTGATTTTGATGCGATTTTCAATTATGAAAATAATAATAATAAATAAAATAATAAATCTTTATTCAAATAAACTTACAGAGAAACTTAACATATTGTCAATTAAAATTAAAAGATAGGTATATATTTATTGTAGCACCTGAGCTAAGATTTTGTCAATCTTGTATTTCAGGCGGCACAATGCTAGGCTAAAGTTGGTACTATAAACAATCATATCTACATCAAATTTAACATTAAACATATCTACTTTATATAAATTAAAAACATTCTTAAAAATGAGGAAAAATAAAAATTATATATATATATATATAATACAACTTATTTTAAAACTGTTAGTAAGGCCTCTGTATCCTCATAGGTCATATTTAGAAGGGCTTCTTGTAGTATTCCCTTACATTTTTTTAGATTTAGGTGATAAAAATCTAGGCTTCTATTTAGTTTATTATAAATGAGTGGGCCAAGAAATAAAAAGAACCTAGATGAGAAAGCAAATTTCGTACCTGAATGAGGGCAAACATTATCTCTCCGTCTTTTGTTACTATTGTTAATAAATGGAAGTGCAGTGTGTACTTTTAGCACAGTGTTGAGTATAAATAGTTGTCTCACAGTTAATACTTTACAGGATTTGTACAAAAGGTCGGTAGGGAAGAGGAAAGGGCGAAAAGTAGATACTTTTAGTACTGCTCGCTGTGCGCGTTCAATAATTAATAAAGACGTTTTAGCAATACCACCCCATGACGTAATACAGTAAGTTA
The DNA here is from genome assembly GCA_943193695.1 of Acrobasis suavella. Taxonomy (NCBI): domain Eukaryota; kingdom Metazoa; phylum Arthropoda; class Insecta; order Lepidoptera; family Pyralidae; genus Acrobasis; species Acrobasis suavella. The sequence goes on from OW971956.1 coordinate 307,759, forward strand.
ATATAGACTGACATAAGGCAAAATAAACTTGTTTTGTTATGGCTGAATTCGCGATTGATCTTATTTTTTTGAAGATATATATTAACTTACGTATTCTGCCGTTTAAAACTTCAATGTGTTGTTTAAAAGATAATGTTTTATCAATAAGTATACCGAGGTATTTTATTGAGTTTGTGTTAGCAATTTTTGAACAGTTGCAGGTGGTGATAGTATTACTGCAAAAGTGTGCAATAATATTGTTGTTTGTGTGACCTGATTGTGAATGACGCATATTGAATTGAATAAATTTAGTTTTGTCTGTGTTCAGGGTTAAAATATGTCCTTGGAGCCAGTCATTTACAATATTGAATCCCTGTTGTGCGAGTTTGTATACCTCTGTTATGGAATTTGCAGAGAACAGCAAGGCAGTATCATCAGCATAAGAAATTAGTTTTCCTCCTTCCAAATTTAAATTACAGAGGTCATTTATGTATATAAGAAAGAGGGTTGGGCCTAGAATACTTCCCTGAGGGACCCCAAATAAAGTGTTTTTTTGGTCAGAGCTGATAATATTACCTATTCTCACGCATTGAGTTCGGTCCTCTAAATAGTTTGAAAACAACTTTAGTTGGTTTCCCCTTATACCTATGATTTGAAGTTTATCTAAAAGAATTGGAATAGAAATTGTGTCGAAGGCTTTTGCTAGATCAAGGAAGATTCCTATTGTTTGCCTGCCATTATCAAGTTCCCGCACTAAGTGATCAGTAAGATAATGTACGGCATCTGCGGTTGATAATTTGGACCTAAAACCGAACTGCATTTTTGAAAGCATGTTATTATGTTCTAAATATTTTACAAGTCTGTTATTAATGATTTTCTCTAACACCTTCGAAATCGAGGGCAGAAGAGATATAGGTCGGTAATTTGAAACTTGATCTTTACTACCAGACTTATATACAGGAACAACGACGGCTTTTTTTAAACATTTGGGAAAAACACCTTCTGATAGACACTTTTGAAGAATATTAGTCAAGGGGCGTAATAAAATATGTCTGAATTTTTTTAGTATTGAATTAGATATATTGTCCCACCCAGTGGCACAGCTATCTTTGAGGTTCATGATGATAGCTTCTACTTCCGACTCATCAGTGTCTAGCAACACGAATGAATTTGGCGAATAGTTCGATAATGAAGAAAAAGGCAATGAAGGTGAAGGATTTTGTAGATTTTCAGCTAATGTTTTACCTGAATTAACAAAGTAACTATTTACAATATTTGCAGATGTCAGTTGTGATTCGTTTGCTTGTAATAATCTTGAAGATGATTCATGCTGTTTTGCTGTGTAAGTAATATTTCGAATACACTGCCACATTTGTTTATTATCAGTTCCAGCCTTTATTAAAAGATTTTTTTCGTAACTGCATTTTATTTTTTTAAGTAAATTATTGCAGAAATTACGATATCGTTTATACGTTAACTTGTAAAACACATTAGTAGGATTATTACTAACCAATTTGTGCAGTCTATCCCTATGCTTCATACAGCGAATAAGCCCTGGTGTAATCCAAGGCTTAATATTCTGATTTTTATTTCTTACCACTGAGTTTGTTGTGTTATTTAATATAGCTTGTCGGACATTTTTAATAAAGTAAGTCATACAGGTGTCCGCGTCAGCACAATTGTAAACTGGGTCAAAGTCAGTGTTGCATAAATCGACTTCAAGTTTATTATAATTTATTTTCGAGTTAATTTGTGAAAGAAATGTATTTGTTAATTTGCGATTTAGGGTTAGTAGGGCAGCTTTATGGTCAGTGATAGATGAGTTGGGAACAAGGGCTATAGAGCGAAAATTTGTCTTAACCATAATATGATCCAAGCAGGTACCACTTTTAGGACGCGTTATAAATGTATGTGCAGGCAATAGCCCATGAAAAGAACATAAGTTTAGATACTCCAGCACATTAGAGTCTGTATTTTCTGGACGAATATCGATGTTTATATCACCAATCATTATTATATTTTTGAATGAAGATAGATTTTGAAATGTATCATTAAGCGAGTTAGTGAAATTATTGATGTTAGTATGAGAAGGGGACCGATATATGGCTAATACTGCAATATCTGAGCCAATTTTAATCAATAACCGATTGCAATCTGATAAATTTGGTTCCTCGACGGTAACATTTAGAGTATTTCTAGCATAAACAACCACCCCACCATTTTTATTAAAATTATCTGTACTATTGAACGTATTGTACCCTTGCATGATTGGCAAGTTATCGCGGTCTTGTAAAAAGCACTCGGTTAAGACCACAATGTCACAATCAATAAGAAGCCTTTGTAAAAGAATACAAAAATTGTCGAAATTCTTATAGATACTTTGGATATTTTGTGTAATGAAGGTTAGTGGGTGACTGAACTCGGACAGATACTGTTTGCAATGTTCGACTTCACAAGCCCTAGATTCGGATACAGAGAAATTATCTAAATCAGATATTAACTTATCAATGATTAATAAATATAATAAAGTACAAGAATAATCTAATAGGTGGCGCTCTTAGGCGCCTTCATAATCAATAGAATTAATGTATCGTTTTTCCGCCATAATTTTTGCAGGACAGTTAAGGTCACCTGTTTTATGGTCACACGGTTTTTAAAAGTGCAGGCACGTCGCGCATTTTGGAGGTTCTGATTTCTTTGCACATTCCTCAGTGGCATGTCCTACCACACCGCAATGTCCGCAGGTGCTGGTCACCTCCCTGCAAGTTTTGGCCGCATGTCCATATTGCTGGCATTTAAAACACCTCGTCACAAGAGTAAAATCTTTCACAGGACACGATTTCCAGTCAACAAATACCCTACCTTTATTTATGAGGGCCTTTCTTATACGAGCAGGGACTTCTATGACATAATTACAGGTATCGGCGTTCTTTTTCCCCGATTTGTGACTTAGCTTCACTGATGCCAAAAAACTTTCTAGGGTCGCATCTTCAAACATTTCGGCGATATTTTGGTCAAATACGTAGGTCAGCACTTCGTTTTCTTGCATACCTGTCGGGACACCGACCACAACGATTCTAGGCCTGCGCTTAAGGGGCTCGTCCACAATGAGGCCAGAGTTGGTCAGTTCTGTTGAACGCTTCAGCTTCTCAACGTCATCCTTGTGCTCTGTGTTTATTATAACGCCACCATTCTTTGTCTTTCTGACACCTCTTACGTGCAGTTTCATTTGGGCAGGGCTGATTATTTTTTGGACTAGAGATTTAGTCTCCTCGCTCGTTTTCTGCTTGTCAGTGGGGTAGATTGCGATCGAACTTACTTTATTGGGCTGTATAAAAACATTAGGACCCTTTTTTACCATGTCGGCAAAGGAAGATGTACTAGGGACGGGCTGCGATGCTTCTCCAATGCGTCCCTTGAGCTCTTGCAGCTGTTTCGATAGGTCGAGCTTTTCGTTAAGCGTTTGGAGATTGGAGTGGGCTAAAATAGTTTTTTGTTTCAAGGACTGGTACTGGACTGCCATTTGTGACGTATAATGACCGACCTTCCTACATAAATTATGGACTCTCAGTTTTTGTTCTGAGTTCAGCTTCCCTTCGGCAGAAATGGAACACACCTCATTAAGGCATTGCTCTACATTCTTCATCCAGTTTTGGATTTCGGGCGTAGAAACTACAGCCAAAGTTTCCTCCTGGGATGCGGGCTCGGGGACGGGCGTAGGCGGCGGGCTGCGGCGCGTCAACCCGCTCCGGTTAAAGGGACTACCATCCATTTTTTCTTCTTTAATTTTATTTACCACACATTTCCTCACAAAACACTAGCGAAAGTTACGAGAGCTGACACGACAAATCTGTGACATCAATACACTTTCTAGGTCAAGATTATATTATGTTGATTGTTTAAATAATTTTAACATTTGATTACACGTCTGATCACGATGACGGCGAAATAATAAAATACGATAGAGCATTTCTCGGGAAAAGTTTTCATTATAAACGCGCAAAGCTGCGGGGCGGCAGTAAATAGGTTACGGTTTAAAAAATGGAGTCATAATTTGTATTAGTGTATGAGAAATTATGGTTCCATTTTTGAAGCCTGACTGTACTTTTTTTTAGAGTTCAGTAAGCTGGTTGGAGCACGTATTACTAGTGCTTTCGCAAGTTAAACGATACGGGCGTGGTCCAGTTTGGATGGGCGACCACACAAGGGCGGATCCAGGGGTCATGACCCCCCCCTAGGCTGGGTCCAGGACCTAGGTGAACCGCTAATTAAAATTGTTGAACATGATATTTTTAAGTATTTTTTTGCCACAATATAGATTTTATGTAAGTACCTTCAATATTTTATTAATCTATATATATAAAAATGAATCCCTATTTCCCTTGGTCACGGCATCACGCCTGAACGGCTGGACCGATTTCGCTAATTCTTTTTTTGTTCTGTTCGTTATTATCAGGAGAAGGTTCTTATGAAAGAAAAAATTAAGGAAATTGTGCGGAAAATTAGAAAATTTAAAATTACTTAACCACCATATTAAATTATTAAACTTTTTTAATGTAACCTAAAAATGTAAAAGACATTTGACATAGAATTGATTGAATGCGTGCTGCAAATATAGTCAAAGAGGATGAAAAAAAAAATGACGTTTAAAACGGATTCTTCTGTCAATTGTTGTATACCATAAAGCATTAGAATAAAAGTCATAACTATCGGGTCAGCTAGATCAACCTGACAACTTTATATAATAAAACAATTAACTTGATAAAATCAAAAATCTGCTCATTTATGGCGTCTAAGGCGGAAAAAAGTTCGCCGGGTCAGCTAGTTTAATAAAATATTCGGGAACGAAAGCATCGAAAATTTGAATTTTACCGCGCCACCGCCACCACATTTGTCATTTAAATATATGTATTTTTAAGTACAGTAAGTACTTACATACATTAATAAAATACCTAGTTTTTACTTGTATTTATAATTATAAAAATTAAATTATGACTTCTTGTGACTTGATCACGAGTATCACGACTTTGTGACCCCGCCCTGTGGATCCGCCCTTGTGACCACCATTGGAATAACATTTTCCCGAGCTCCTAGCTTGGGAAGGTACGTTAAAAAAAGTCTGGACTTCTACCTGTACCCTGCGGCATTCAATACAATACTCTTTATACATATATAATAAATAGATACAGGATGATACAAGTCAAAATTATCTTAAAAAAACCGACCAAAAGTGAGTCGGGCTCGCGCACCAAGAGTTCCGTACCATTATCTATAAAAAATCACGTTTGTTCTATGGAAGCCCCCCCTTAAATATTTATTTTATTCTGTTTTTAGCGCTGTTGTTGTTATAGCGGCAACAGAAATACGTTATCTGTGAAAATTTCAACTGTCTAGCTATCACGGTTGATGAGATACAGCCTGGTGACAGACAGACAGTCAGACGAACGGACGAACAGCGGAGTTTTAGTAATAGGATTCCGTTTTACGCTTTGTGTACGGAATCCTAACTAAAGAATGCGCGAAAGGTGGTCTATATAGATTTTGAATAAAAGGTGGACATTCTTGCTTCTTCTTATCGAGACTAAAGGCTATAAGTGAACTAAACTAGCTATAAGTAAAGTAATGGGGCATTATGGGCAGGACAGTATAGGGTCATAGATTCCTGCGCCCCGTGCTGGCAGTCACCGCCCTGGTTCCTCTAGAGAACCTCGCTCGATGTTCAATCTCGAATCAAAACTCGATCAGCTGTTATCTCGAAAGACAAGACTCATTATCCCTTCGATTAGATATCCTAAACATCTGTCTGCGTAAGGCAAAGGTCACCAATTCGCCGTCCTCCACCCTTCTCCCTGGAGTGAGGGTGGGGGTGGGGGTCGCACGTAACAATGTTTTCTTTCTCCTTTTACATTTCATTAGTTGTACCCACGTTGACCTGTGATTTTCTAAACACAGAAGAAGTTATTTAGCCTTCCAGTTTCCAGCATTCCGAGTCATACTATCGTGGGCTTGCATCACTTGTGGTAAAGTCACGCTACCGGCAAAACTCTGTTTTGCCAATAGCATAAATTCGTTGTTGTTGTTCGTTCGTTTCGGTGAGTGAGAGAGCCGGATTCGATTCGATTTCAAAGCTGACTTGATCGTGATGATTATAAGCTTTATTCGATGGAAATCGATTCAGCTGTTTAAAAGTTATGGGGGTGAAAGTGCAAGTGAGCAACCTAAAATATATGAAATATGCTTGAGTGGTTTTGTTTGTGGATAACGAAATCGGTCTTTTAACGAAAGTCGATTCAGCCCTTCGAATGTTATTGGAGGTGAAGTCGGAGTGTTATTTAATTTTCCTGGCAAATACTTGTTTCAAGCTCACGTTATTACGTTTGAGAGGAAACAATTTTTTTTTTATTTTGTTTGGACATCATCATCATCATTTTCCTCGCCACTCCACCCCTATTTGGGGTCGGCTCTGTATGTCAACTGTTTCCACTTCTTTCTGTCATTCACCATATTTGCTTTCTCATCTTTCCTTCATATCTGTCCTTAATAGTGATCCCGAGGACTACAGGCTTTTAGCCTTTTTTTAAAGCCTAGATTCTTAATTAAGGGGCTTAACACGCTAAAAGCCTATAAAGGCTTTAAGTTTTTAAGGCTTTAAGTCCTAAAAGCCTATAAAGGCTTTAAGTCCAGGCTAGGGCTGTTGAATATATAGGCCTTTGGTTCGATGTTGTATTGGCGATATTTAAGTTTAATATACATTATCTTCTCTTGTTCAAATAGAATCAAAAATAAAATAAATCTTATATTCATAATTATGATGGCTTTCTCAGGCTGATACTAAAAAATGGCTTTAGCCTAAACATAAGCCTATTACTCTAAAAAACATATAGTCACAAAAAAGGCTTTTTAGGTGTATATAGGCTTTTAAAAATGACAGTCCTAAAAAGGACTGACAGGTTTAAATTTAGGGTTAAAAGCCTATAGTCCTCGGGAACACTATTCCTTACACATTCTTTCCACGTCTTTCTCGGTCTCCCTATCCCTCTCCTCACGAAACCTTCAAAACTTGTGTGAGTGAGTCGCTGTAAGCTATTATTAAAAAAGTTTAGTATATTTATGCATTATTTTGTTCACGACCATGCAGATATCCTAAACATCTGTCTGGCAAGTTCAAGGTCGGTCCCGCCCCCCTCCAGAGTGCGTGGGGGAGGGGTAGCCCCCCGATCGCTACTTCGGGTCTTATCAAGTGTACACTTTGTGCTGCAAAATAGACGGAAAAGGGATTTCAGAACCTGCTAGTAGCTTTGCAGAATATAGATATCGTACCTTATACATATAATTAAAAGCTAGAATTGTTGCCGTTTTTTCACGGTTCTAGCAACAAAATCGTTGTTTTGGCAACTAATTAGCAACTAAAAAGCGACTAACTTTGCCGATTTTTTTGTTTAATTTTCGCCCATTCTATATTGCCTGTTTCATAGATCTCCTTATATCTGTCCGTATGATTGTGAACACCGAAAGTTTATAAACAATCGCGCGAGATTATTAAATTTCGATAAATGTTGAACTACATCGTACAATTCACAGTAAAACATATTAATTTTGCGACAGTTTATAATCTCTTCACGTCGAACCGTTATATTGTGTACAAACCTGCACTTCTTCTTTTCGTGTCGATGGTTCACGCAGTAAATTTTTTTTTTATGACATTGACCTTTTACAAAAATAAAAAAAAATTGTGTTCGAATATACAATATGTAACAAAAACCCTGTCCGATCCTTGTAAGATCCAAATCAGATCCTCAATACGAATAACTTTTCCTACGGAACCAATGCTTAAAACTCGAAAAAAAATCGACATTTTCATACAAATTGCCAGGCCGCCTGAAAACTTTTGTATGAATATGACGATTTTTTCTTCGATATATGGTTTACATAAAAAAGAGAAACATACATAAAAAAATTAAACTCAACACACACACTAGACATTAACAAATTTTATTCCCTCCAGCATGATGCCATTCTCACTCAGCGTTGTCCGAGGCCTCATAAAGGTCACGTTTAGTGACATAGTCTGGTCGCTATGGCCACACTGGTACTGTGTTGCCAGTGTAACGCCATCGGGACAAGTTGCAAATTTTTGTTAGAGTCCAGTGTCCACTCTCTCTGGTAAACGGTTGTATATGGGCACGTGCAAAAATCATGGCAATAGTATATGTGACGAAGTTTAAAGGAAAACTATCAGAGCTAAGATGGACAAATTAAAATTTATAGGCGACAAACTTACAAAATGTACCTACTCGGAAAAGGAAAATTTCATTCAAATTCGAAAGGAAATTCGTTTTTAGACGTTTTTAGGACGCAATGCGCGTGGCCCGACGCGATTGGTAGTTTATTACAATGCGACACAAATAAGTTGAACAATCATTTTTAAAACTAAAAACCGACTTCACCCCCCAACTACTCAACCGATTTTGATAAAATTTCCATGGTACCACCTGGAAAGTATACCTTTTCAAACAAAAAAAGATTTTTTTAAATCGGTCCAGGCGTCTTTGAATAATCGGTAAACATACATAAAAAAAAAAAGGATAGCGACGAATTGATAACCTCCTCCTTTTTTGGAAGTCGGTTAAAAATGGCGGACTTCAAAGCATTTTTGAACAAATTCCCGGCACGTAGGATGAACCAAAATGGCGGTTGTCGGAGCAGGTACAAATAATGCGCCGACGAGCGCCGTTTTGGTTCAATTTACGTGTCGGGTATTTGTACAAAAATGCTTTAAAGTCTCGCATTTTTACTTTTATCCAAGACCAGTCTGGATAATCAAATCGACGACAATCAAAGTGGAAAACTACGGGAAAGCATAAAATGTCACATTGCCCGACTTGCCGAAGTGACGGATGGTTTTGTCGTCAGCGACAATAAGTACACGGAGCCATCATTAGGGAGGGCGCCATGGGGTGGGGGTAGCGTTAGGTTCACCCCCTTTCATGAGTAACATTACCTAACGTCACGAACTTGCACGGCGTCATGCGGTTCTTTGATACACTGCTTGTCATGAAATCGAATATTTGACTTTTTAACCGACCTCCAAAAAGGTTATCAACTTGATTGTATATACATTTTATGTATGTTCCCCGATTACTCAAGAAAGCCTGAAACAATTTTAAAAATTCTTCCTTTTTATTTGAAAGGGCATACCATGCGACACAAATAAGTTGACCAAAAATGGCGGACTTCAAAGCATTTTTGTACAAATTCCCGGCACGTAGGTTCAAGCAAAATGGTTGCGGTTATCGACGCAGGTACAAATAATGCGCTTACGACAGCCATTTTGGTTCAATTTACGTGCCGGAAATTCGTGCAAAAATGCTTTGCAGTCCGCCATTTTTGTTCAACTTATTTGTGTCGCATTGTACTTGCGACTTGCGAAGTGGTCCCATTTTTTTAAAATCGAAATCGAGTGTTTTGTGTAGCGTTATTACACTAACCCTCATATTCATAAAAAAATACAACCGTTTGTTAAACTTATTTTAGCTAAAACATGTTTTGTCCCTTTTCCTCTTCTTAATATTTGACATTGAAAGAACGAGACAAAACATATTTTAACTAAAGCAGGTTTAGCAAACGTTTGTAATTTTTTATGAATTTGGGGGTAATTCTATTAAATTTTAGTACTAAATGAACAGACACGATTTTTTACTTTATTTAACCGACTTCCAAAAAAGGAGAAGGTTGTCAATTCGTAGCAATCTTTTGTTTATGTATGTTCACCGATTATTCGAAGACGCCTGGACCGATTTGGGAAATTGTTTTATTTGTTTGATAGAATATACTTGTCAGGTGGTCCCATAAAAAATTTGTCAAAATCGGTTCTTAAGTAAGGGGGTGAAGTCAGTTTTTAGATTTGAAAAATTATATGTTAGATTATCTCTTTAAGAAGGTAATATTTTTTCTTTGCTCTTTGAGGCTAAACCAAAGCTAAAAGGCCGCAAGGCCGCTTAATTTGGAGTCTGTCGATGTGACGGATGGCGCCGCGCGAAGATGAGCATCACATTACCGATCCATCATTGTGGGGTGCTAGTGTCGGGGTGGGAGCCTCTACTGACGTCTGACGCTGGGTCGCGCGACAAATTGCGTTAGCTTTATTAATTGTAACTAAAATATTCGAAGATTAGCATTACATTACCGATCCATCTTTGTGGGGCGCTAGTGTTGGGGGTGGGAGCTTCGACTGACTTCTGACGCCGGGTCGCGCGACAAATTGTGTCGGCTTTATCTTGGATATTCGAAGATGAGCATCAGATTACCAATCCATTATTAGGGTCGGGTGCTAGTGTTGGGGGTGGGGGCCTCGACTGACGTCTGACGTCGGGACGCGCGACAAATTGCGTTGGCTTTATCTTTTGTAAATTTTCTCGTAAATATTCAAAGATGAGAGAGTCACATTACCGATCCATCATTGTGGGGCGCTAGTGTTGGGGTGGAAGCCTCTACTGAGGTCTGACTCCGGATCGCGCGATAAATTGCGTTGGCTTTATCTTTCGTTACTTAAATATTCGAAGATGAGCATTACATTACCGATCCATCATTGTGGGGCACTAGTGTTCGGAGTGGGAGCTTCGACTTGACGTTTGACGCCTGATCGCACGGCAAATTGCGTTGGCTATATCTTTTGTAACTTAAATATAAATGTACGAAGATGAGCGTCACATTACCATTACCGATCCATCTTGACTAAAGCTTCTCGGCCACAGAAATCTCGACCATTGGCCGAGTTGACAATTTTCTAAAAATGGTAGTGGTCAGGTCGGCCGTATCTCGGCTTATGGTCGAGTGGCCACTTTTTTAAAACTGTTAATGGTCAAGTCGACCAATCGTCTTAGTGAGATCAATGCCCTAAAAAAATGTATAATGGGTTAGGTTTGTCAAATTAAAGTCATTTTAACAATTAAATATTTATTTATAAATAAAAAAATAGATGTAAAATCAAATATTTCACTACATATTAATACGACAGTCTTTCTAGGAAATAGCCATACTAACTTCACGGCGACTAATTCCCTGATTGTTTCATTGATTATTTTTTCTCTTTCACCACTAATCATTTAAGAAAGATTGTAACCAAGTGTTTCCAAAATATACCTACATTAATTTCAACAGATTACCAATCCATCATTAGGGTCGGGTGCTAGTGTTGGGGGTGGGGGCCTCGACTGACGTCTGGCGTCGGCTCGCGCGACAAATTGCGTTGGCTTTATCTTTTGTAACTTAAATATAAATATTCGAAGATAAGCATTACATTACCGATCCATCTTTGTGGGGCACTAGTGTTGGGGGTGGGGAGCTTCTACTGACGTCTGACGCCAGGTCGCGCGACAAATTGCGTTGGCTTTATTTTTTATTACTTAAATATTTTAAGATAAGCATCACATTACCGATCAATCATTGTGAGGCACTAGTGATCTGAGTGGGAGCTTCGACTTGACGTTTGACGCCGGATTGCACGGCAAATTGCGTTGGCTATATCTTTTGTAACTTCAATATAAATGTACGAAGATGAGCGTCACAAACATTACCGATCCATCATTGGGGGTGGAGACCTCGACTGACGTCTGACATCGGCTCGCGCGACAAATTGTGTTGGCGTTATCTTTTGTAAATATTCTCGTAAATATTCAAAGATGAGAAAGTCACATTACCGATCCATCATTTTGACGACCTCCGTGGCGTATTGGTCACCATGCTAGTCCGCCACCCAGAGGTCCCGGGTTCGATCCCCGGTTAGGGTAAGTTGGAAAAAGGCCTTTTTCAAATTATCCTGGGTCTTAGAAGTTTATCTATATATGTATTTGTTATATAAAATATTGTATCGTTGAGTTAGTATCCCATAACACAAGTCTCGAACTTACTTTGGGGCTAGCTCAATCAGTGTTATTTGTCCCTATATATTTATTTATTTATTATCATCGTGGGGCGCTGGTGTTGGGGGTGGGGAGCTTCTACTGACGTCAGAATATGTTAAATTAAAGCATACTTTGAAATGAGGTTACACAAGCTGCCCCTTTTCCCCACTTACATTGCAGATACAATGCAGTCCTAATATTTAAAGTTGGCACACTTAACGCATTTCCCGATTCTTACACAAGTGTACTTGCGACTAAGTCACCAGCGAGGTCGGGAACCCGTCCAAGTAGGTCCATCGGTCCAGTATCTTGCTAATTTGATTGGATGCGGTTTCAGACTGGATTATATAGTTTGCCAAAAATGTTGGAAAAGTTTATTAATTTCATTGTTGTTGAAAAATACTTGTTTCACGAGAAAAATATTACTAACCATGCTGGGTGATTCTACTTATAATCAGAAAGAATTGAACGAGTAAACAAAGATAACTAAGAGGTAGTTAGTACGCTCAACGCGCTATGATCGGTGTTTCTCTACGTAATCGAATCAGAAATTCGTAGGAGAATAAGTCACCGACATAGCTCATTGTACTGTGTTGTAACTAGTTTATATTAATGTATTTTGTATGCTGTTTTCTGAAATAAATAAATGATTGATTGATTGTTGAAGTGGCAGTAGGCGGGACACATAGCGCGACGAACCGATGGAAAAATAGGGACCGCGTACTGGCAAGCAAAGTCTAGGACACCCACCAACAAGGTGGTCAGACGACGTCAAAAAGGTCGCTGAAAAGCGCTGGACGCAGGCCATTCTTAATAGGTCATTTTGGAAATCCTTGGAAGAGGTCTATATCCAGCAGTGGACATTATGCGGCTGAAATAATGATAATGATGATTTTGCATATTATGTCACGCAAAATATAAAGTTTTAACTTTTCGATCCTTCGCCTTTGTCACGCTTTTGACAGGTACTGTCACATTTATGATCTCCCGCCGATCGCTGAGACGTTATATATTGATGGCCCCTTCATTTCGACGTTTGTTTTTTTTTTAGTTTGATCGGCACATAGAGGAGAATAAAATGTTAGGGTCTTCGGTTAATTTTGATTTGTCGCTTTTCTGAGATTGCTGAAAACATCGCTGTCATTGTGACCCCACCCATTGTGGTGGTTTGCGCAAGTCTCACTAAGCGCGGGGAGTGGGCATGGCTGGGGGGGGGGGGTACCATTCATTCCGGATTAACCTGTGAACGAATGAATGAAATGATCGAGAGCTCAGGTAAATGGCGCCGCAGAATAAAGGACTGTAAAAGGACTTTAAAGGCTCGGGGATGATAAACGAATTGTATAGGATACTTTAACGTTAACCGGTTCTAAAAGACGTGTGTTTCTGTGTGTTAGTCTGTGACACCGTAGTTCCCAAACGGATGAATAGACCAAATATTTTTTTCTTTTTAATCTACTATGCTGCTTTGGAATTGGGAGATGACTGCCTCCATGGTCTAGTGGTCAAAGCGTTCGCCTTGGGATCTGGAGGTCTTGGGTTCACATCCCACTGAGAAGCATATTTTGTGAAAAGTTGTTTTCAGTCTGATTAGAATATTGTAGGCTTGAATCACCTGATTATCTGAAAAGAAAGATGATTCCGTGTTTCCAGCAGCGCCTGTTCAGTTCAGTGTTACCTAGGAAGAATTTGTATGTAAATATTTTTTCTAAACTAAAAATCGACTTCGCCCCCCAACTACACAACCAATTTTGATAGAATTTCTAAGACACCACCTGACAAGAATACCCTTTCAAATAAAATAAAAAATCAAATCGGCCCAGGCGATTTCGAATAATCGGTGAACATAAATAAAATGGCCAAGTGCGAGTCGGGCTCGCGTACTGAGGGTTCCGTACGAGTATACTGAGTATTTAAAATGAATTTCAATTTAATACCTCTTTCGCAATTTTTCCTTTATCTGTTCTAAAGGTTGTTGCTTCGTACCAAATTTCAAGATTCTGAGTTCACGGGAAGTGCCCTGTATGTTTTGATTGCGTTGGCTTAGAAGTTTGATTTTTTCATAGTTCCAAGGGACTGTAGACCTGAGCATTTCATATAAATTCCAGCTTGATAACTCCACGCGTTCCTGAGAAAAATTGTCTTGACTGACAGACAGACAGACGGACGGACGGACGGACAACAAAGTGATCCTATAAAGGTTCCGTTTTTTTCTTTCGAGGTATGGAACCCTAAAAACAGATCGCGATGAATTGATAACCTCCCTCTGTTGGGAAGTAGGCTAAAGATAATCCACGTGACATTTTAAGCCATTTCCGTCTAAAATACCTCTTGCAAACCGACCTTGACATCACATTTGAGGTACCACTCGATTCTAAACCTTATTACCCCATACCTACAGTTTACATTGTTTTCACAATCATTATTGAATATTTGCCACTTTAATATAAGCCTTATTTACTTCCTATTAACGCTCACATTGTTTGTTATGAGTTTTATTGACATATAAGGCGTTGCTGCGTGATTATAAGCTTTAATTTCTTAGTAATAGAGTACACAGATCCTTGTAAAGGCTTTGCCAAGCGATTATAAGCTTTATGCTTACGGCAATAGAGGTCACAGATGTTTAGTGTATATTTAGGGCAGGATAGGGTGAGAGTGTGAATGAATGGAAAGGCCCATTGCTTGGGTTTTCGCGGAAATTGGCTCGGATTTTTGTGGTAATTGCTTGTATAATTACTACAGCATTTTGGTTGCGCACATTCTGACGTGGCAGTAGGCCTTCTCTGCAATGTTGGTTGATGTAGCGCGAGGGGATGTATTAAGAGCGGCCTTCCCGTCTTACTTTTCATACAAACGCTCGTACGTGATAATGGCGTTGAAACTTCTTGAATTTTTTTGAACTAACTAACTAGGTAACTTATGCGCTATTTCTAGGTTTCTATCGAAATAAAAAATTGAAACAAATTCAATACAAGCCTAAAAAAACTACACAAATTTTACTTGAACTTCGACCGTATATAAAGTACTCATAAATTGTGAAGGTAAAAAAAAAAAATATTTTGATAGAAACCTTGCAAATGTAATGAAAATTTTAAATAAAAAACATTTATTTCACACACTTGTAAGGCTTACTGAAAAACACGTATCACCTGGAACAAGTTTTATGAAATTTCCGCACCCAATGAAAAGTGAATATTAGTTCAATGGATATTTAATTATAATAATAATTTCATTCAATAGAATGTAAACTGAGCCCCCAGACGCTATCTCTTTCTTTTCTTTTTCTTTCTTTTTGCTTTGCCTCTTTTTCTAGCATTTCCCTGGATGAAACAACAAGCTTTTCGAACTATGTTCGCGTGACGAAAGAGCGGCCGGGAAGGACCGCCTTTAAACAATCACACTCGGAGTAGGTTCGTAGGTAAAAGTAAAACGGGACCCTTTTACTAAGACTACACTGTCCGTCCGTCCGTCTGTCTGTCGCGAAGCTGTGTCTCATGAACCGTGATATCTAGACTGTTGAAGTTTTCTTTCACAGATGATGTATTTTTGTTGCCGCTGTAACAACTAATACTAAAAACCGCCTGTGTTTATCTTACGCTAATCACAAAATGTGATGTCATCTTTCTAGCGAAGTAATTATCATGAGCTTACAGAAGAATGCATGTACAACAGGGAGAAACAGCTAGTAAAGATGTATATAGTTTTGAAATGTACTAATTTAACCCTTTCATGTGATCCCTACACGGTATTATAAGATTATAATATATATTATCTACACCCATGCTATAAATTCTCTAAAAAGTTTCTGACACAGTTAGCTTATTGCCAACATTAAAACACCCAGTGTCATAGTAACCATTATATCACCCCAACGAGTGCTATAATGTTGTACTAAATTACATTACGCAACGCAAACTCGATCCCTTACTCATCAAACAGCTACATTCTTTATGAATTTCTGGCCCTAAGTAAGCAAGGCCTGTGAGCAAGGCTTTTGGAAACAATCGATGTTCTATCAAAGGCAGTTTGCGAGCAAATAAAGTTCCGGAGATACGATTTCTTATTGAGCTCCGAACTCCCGAAGTTGCGATGGACTGCGGCTGGGGAATGATTAAATATTGAGGCACTTTCAGTTTGATTAATAAATAATAAAAAAATATAGGATACGGACCAATAACACTGATTGAGCTAGCCCCAAAGTAAGTTAGACTTGTGTTATGGGATACTAACCCAACGATACTATATTTTACTAGCTGCGCCCCGCGGTATATATGAAAAGTAGCCTATGTTTAAATCCAGGGCGTCAGCTTCCTGCATACCAAATTTCATCAAAATTGGTCCAGCCGTTTGCGCGTGAAGAAGTAACAAACATACATACACTCACAAACTTTCGCCTTTATAATATTAAGTGTGATAAACTGATAACAAATACATATAAAAATAAACATCCAAGCTCTTTTTAAGATTGACCTGGGCAATCTGAAAAAGATAATTTTCCAGCTTGGCCTGACCGGGGTTCGAACCCGGGGCCTCCGGTGTGACCAGCCTGGCATGACGACCACTAGGTCACAGAGGTCGCCAAACTTGACTGATACTGCCTAGAAGCGGGAGCAGATGAGGGGGTCACATCTTGTCTTCTCGCTCCAAAGAAGATTGAAATTGGCCTGCGATTTTCTCGCGTTACGAGCTACTTCGATTTCCTATCAGTTTTTGGATATTATTCAAAATGGCGGAGCCGTGGTTTAAATTGTAACAAAATGTGTGTTGTGCAATTTTGGACGATTGTATACTCTAAATCTTTCTTATTTAGAGGCCTTCTCCAAATAAAGGGAGGATTTGCTCATTTGCCCTACAACTGTGTTTTGAGAGACATTTAAAAAAAATTTTGATGTTTAGAAATACAGCTTTTACCGTTTCATTGCTAAGTTAAATCTTTAGATGACTGGACTATTTGAGAAACATTCGAACAGAGATTATCTATCTATCTTTAAATATATATAACTCAAATATATATAACGCAAAGCCGACTGACTAAGCTGAAGACGGAGGGCGGTAACATGGTGTCGACCAAAGATGGGGTGCTGGCAGAGATCGAGAGATTTTATGGGCAGTTATATACATCCGTTGCAAAACCTAGCGTGGATATGGCTACAGATCCAAGAGCCAAGCTAACCCGACACTATACCGAAGATATCCCGGACATCAGTCTGTACGAGATTAGGATGGCCCTCAAACAGCTCAAAAACAACAAGGCGCCGGGTGAGGATGGAATCACAGCAGAGCTTCTGAAAGCGGGCGGAACGCCAGTACTGAAAGTCCTTCAGAGGCTCTTTAATTCCGTTCTGCTCGAGGGCGTAACGCCGGAGGCGTGGAACAGAGGCGTGGTGGTCCTTTTCTTTAAAAAGGGTGACAATACTCTATTAAAGAATTATAGGCCCATCACGCTTCTGAGTCACGTCTATAAGTTGTTTTCGAGGGTCATCACGAATCGTCTCGCTAACAGATTTGATGCCTTCCAACCTCCCGAACAAGCCGGATTCCGAAAAGGCTACAGTACCATGGACCACATCCATACTTTGCGGCAGGTTATAGAGAAGACGAGGGAGTATAACCGGCCGCAGTGCTTGGGGTTCGTGGACTACGAAAAAGCCTTCGATTCGATCGAAACATGGACCGTGCTTCAGTCTCTCCAGCGGTGCCGCATTGACTGTCGGTATATCGAGGTGTTGAAGTGTCTATATAACAAAGCCACTATGTCGGTCCGAGTACAGGAGTACAGTACGAAGGATATTCCATTGAATAGAGGCGTGAGACAGGGAGATGTCATATCTCCAAAACTGTTCACCGCCGCTCTGGAAGATGCCTTCAAGCTCCTGGAATGGGAAGGACTGGGCATCAACATCAATGGCGAGTTTATTACTCACCTTCGATTTGCCGACGATATCGTTGTCATGGCAGAATCGATGGAGGACTTAAGTACGATGCTTGAAGACCTAAATCGAGTCTCCCAACAGGTCGGCCTAAAAATGAATATTGACAAGACGAAGGTCATGTCAAATATGCACGTTGCGCCTTTACCAGTTTCTGTTGGGAGCTCCACCCTCGAAGTTGTAGACCAGTATGTCTACCTGGGTCAATTGATCCAGGCAGGAAGTTCCAGCTTCGAGGAAGAAGTCTTTCGGCGAATCCGACTCGGCTGGGCAGCGTTCGGGAAATTACGCAGTGTTTTATCGTCTAAAATATCTCAGTGCCTCAAGACGAAAGTGTTTAATCAATGTGTGTTACCAGTGATGACTTATGGCTCTGAAACGTGGTCCCTTACTATGGGTCTCATAAGAAGGCTCAAGGTCGCTCAACGGGCCATGGAGAGGACTATGCTTGGTGTTTCTCTACGCGATCGAATCAGAAATGAGGAAATTCGTAGGAGAACGAAGGTCACCGACATAGCCAAGCGGATTAGCTCATTGAAGTGGCAGTGGGCGGGGCATATAGCGCGAAGAACCGATGGCCGATGGGGCAGAAAGGTTCTCGAATGGCGGCCACGTACCGGCAAGCGCAGCGTAGGACACCCACCTGCTAGATGGTCAGATGACCTGAGCAAGGTTGCAGGGAGGCGCTGGATGCAGGCCGCTTCCGATCGGTCGTTTTGGAAATCCTTGGGGGAGGCCTATGTCCAGCAGTGGACTTCCTGTGGCTGATATGATGATGATGAACTCAAAGGTGACTGACTGACTGACATAGTGATCTATCAACGCACAGCCCAAACCACTGGACGGATCGGGCTGAAATTTGGCATGCAGGTAGATGTTATGACGTAGGCATCCGCTAAGAAAGGATTTTTATCAATTCTACCCCCAAGGGGATAAAATAGGGGATGAAAGTTTGTATGAAACTTTGTCAATTTTAAACCGATCGGGCTGAGACTTAACTGACACGAGCGAAGCCGCGGGCAAAAATTAGTAATTTATAAATTCCTTTTATTAAGCTTTTAATTCGAGTGTTAATATTTTTTTCTTTCCATGCATGCTCCCTGATTACTCGAATACGCCAAAACCAAATCTGAAAATTACATTTTTGATTGAAAGTTCACTTTTCAAGTCTTATAGAAGTTTTGTCAAATTAAATCAAAATTATTTGTTGCACAACTGTGTTATAAAGATGAATGTGGTTTGATTCAAGAGTTAACCTTTTCAGGCATGCAATAGTGATATAACAACGTAATGACATCGTATTTAAGGGGCTACATGAATTTTTCGGGGTCCAGTGCTGCCCCCATTTGAAATAAATCATTTGAAAAGAAACGGAGATATCATTTAAAATTTGGTCTTGATCAGACCCTGGATAACCCTTCAAACTATTTTATAAACTACTGTTTACAGTTTAAAGTGAGAACGCGAAGCTTTTCTACGCACATACGCCAAAAGTGGCCGTTTTTCGCAATTGTGCGTAGAAAAGCTTCACGTTTTCACTTTAAACTGTAAACAGTAGTTCATGAAATATTTTGAAGGGTTATCTAGGGTCTGATCAAGACAGAATTTTAAATGATGTCTCCATTTCTTTTCAAATGATTTATTTAAAATGGGGGCAGCACTGGACCCCGTAAAATTCATGTAGTTAAGGCGAACGCATCCTAAATTACCATCATTCCCGTTTTATAACTATAAGTAATGGAGCTATTGCAACGCGAAGTCATAAAATTGTTTTATTTTGGGACATCCACTAGTTACGTGTGTACTTACTTGCGAGTGATCCAGGTCGCGTTGCGTCACCGACTCTTAGCACTGATGTCACTCATTACCTAGATTAGTCTCGTCTCGAGACGGTCTCGCATTGAGACACGGATTAGCGAGAATGCGTTATATCAGGAACAGCCGTTGTTGCTTTTAGCCTACTTAACCTACTTTAGAAGTAGTAGCACAGAATTAATAAATATATAAATATATATAGGGATGAATAACACTGATTGAGCTAGCCCTAAAGTAAGTTCGAGACTTGTGTTATGGGATACTAACTCAACGATGCTATATTTTATAACAAATACATATATAGATAAACATCCAAGACAATTTGAAAAAGGCCATTTTCCAACTTGCCCTGACCGGGGATCGAACCCGGGACCTCTGGGTGGCGGACTAGCATGGTGACTACTAAGCCACGGATGTCGTAAAAAAAAGTATTACCAGGCCTGTATCACTCCCTGTTGAAGTATCGAAAATATACCTACATTATTACTATGCGCACTAAGACCACTTTGAAGTGTATTCAGTTACATGAATCGTTTGTCCGGAGTAATAAGAATGAAATTGGCTTGCAATGGATGTCTAGGTATCTAAACGAAGAGGTGAGAAGTTCTGACGTGAGCAAAATTAAACCATAGTGGTAACCACATAAAGTAGATATTCCTTTGAATTTCTTTTCTGAGTATGACTTCTGTGCGTGAGTACTCTCGGTAAATCTTAAATCTTGGCAACCGATTGTCCAATTTGGCTCACTTTTTTAGGAAGAAATAAAATAAATACAATTGAAGTTAAAATTGGAAAGTTTTATTTAACTCAAATTAAGTACAATAAACTAAATAATTCAACTAAAACCTAACATATCAACATGGAAGGGACATACCCGTAATAAATTAAACCACGGGCTATACTAGATCACTATAGTATAATGAAATTAAAATAACAGTCAAGAAACGAAAAAAAATATTTGGCATTTCCATACTAAAGTGTGCTGTCGACCGGGTGATTTGGCATGGATATGTATATTAATTATCTGGAAAAAGTGGTAAAATAAAATACTGAAAATAATTTTTTTTAGGTTAGCTCCCATACAAGTAAAGTAAAAAGACAAATTTATTTTCTCGATTAACCAAGCATGTGGGGTATCGTTGAATAGGTCTTGCAAAAATATTATGAGTTTTTGAACACCGTTTTTCAATTTAGCGATCCGTTTTTGAAATATTTGCTTTTGAAGTGAACATTTTTGTCAGCGTCAAGTGTCCGATCTATCTGCTAAACGATTATATATGCACGCGTGAAAAAAATCACAGCTTTAGTATATATAACGAACTTTAAAGGAAAACTATCAGAGCTAAGTAAGGTTTACAAATTAAAAAGTTATAGGCGATCAACTTATAAAATGTACTCGGAAAAATAAAATTTCGTACAAATTCAATAGAAAATTTCGTTTTGAGGCATTTTCACTGACATAAACCCAAAGTTGGCATTCGTTACTACGGAACCCTACACTGCGCGTGGCCCGACACGCACTAGGCCAATTATGTTTTGTTCTTCGACTGTAATTTTGATTTCATTATACTAAAGTGATCTAGTATAGCCTGTGGTTCGATTTATTACGGGTATGTACTTTCCACATAATATACTTACCTATATTATAAGAAAACAATAATCTCAAATATACATATATCTAATTTTAAATAATTAAAACACATATTAAACTCCAAAGTAAACCTTAAAACCTATATAGATATTAAATATAATTTTTAAAAAAAGGTTCATTCTTAATTTTAATAACCTTTCATTTGTTTAACACTGCGGGAAAACATACACCGTCTTATTATAAAACCCAGACTAACTTTGTTACTTAGTTTAAACCATTATCCGCGCAAAATGAAGTTGACATTGACAGGTGAGATAGTGTGATATTACAAGATGTCAACTTGATTTGGTTGGTTAATGGTTTAAACCTAGTAACAAAGTTAGTCCGGGTAATATGATAAGACGGACAGTGTTTGTTTTCCCTTTTGCAAGACACTCGCTTTTTTTAACAGTGAAAGTGATCAAACTTTGTTGTTTGTTTAAATAAGACCCAAAACCCACATCACCGTAACCAAACCATTCGTCAGCCTAATCAGTGAAAATATAAAACGAACATGCAATGAAAATTACCACCGTGGCGGGCACTCGCACCATACCCTCGGAGCCCCCGCGCTCCACCGCCTACTACTACGGGGACTTAGAGCGTCTGAAGAGGAAGGACGAGCCAGATCAAAACCCTGAGGAGTTAGGAGAGTACTTAGAATCAAATGAAGTGGTCAATGATGGGGCTGTTAGAGAGATACCTCCATTCAGAGACAGACAGTGGAGTCTACCAGAGTATTCCACTCCAGAGAATTCCAGAAAGGTCGAAGAGACTTACTCCACGGCTGGGACGTTTCCAATGCCCGAGCAGAAGGAGAAGGAGCCGTTGTTGGCGGAGTTAGAGGTGGTAGGGAGGCTGCCGCTGACGCAGCTCGACAATGCGAGTGGAGTCAGGCGGAGCAGGAGTTGGTACCTGTGCTGCCCTAACGTGGCGGATGAAGAGGTCTCCCGGGAGTCCTCGTGGCGGTACTCCAGTCTGCGACCCGTCACCGCGCCGCCGCTGCCGCAGCAGAACGGATTCCCAGTGATGGTGGGTTTGAAGAAATAGACTCAGCGATTATTCATCCGCCATTCCATCATTCATTCATTCATAATTCACTCATCATTAATTCGTCAAACTTTTATTCATTAATCATTTATTCAGTATAATAAATAAATATATAGGGACAAATTACACTGATTGAGCTAGCCCCAAAGTAAGTTCGAGACTTGTGTTATGGGATACTAACTCAACGATATAATATTTTATAACAAATACATATATAGATAAACATCCAAGACCCAGAACGATTTGAAAAAGGCCATTTCCCAACTTGCCCTGACCGGGGATCGAACCCGGAACCTCTGGGTGGCGGACTAGCATGGTGACCACTACGCCACGGAGTTCGTATGTTATTCAAATTTTGTTTTCATTGACAACTATACTAATTAAACAAAAAAAGGAACAAAATATAAAAGATATATAGTAGGTATTAATTTTTCATTTTCTCATTTATTTATTGATTACAGGATGATTGAAAGAAAACGTATTTTACCTTCAGAATAATTGTGCTACACGATTTTTGTACAAAACCTGTGTCAGTTCGCTTTTAACGGTTGATTTAGGGAGCTCGGGGTCTTGTAGACCACTTCACTGTCACTAATGTAAAACCACTCCAAATTTATTTTTAGAACTTAAAGGGGAACTTCACCTTTCTGACGTTTGTATTTTTGTTACTAGAAAATACTTTTATTATCTGTCAATAAAGTATTATAGAAAAATTGCCAGATTTGACGCCTCCTAGAAACCAGAATACGCAATTAGCTTAAAAGACTCCATTGTTCATTTATGGGACCGAATGGCACATACAGCGCCGTGTGTACAAGTGGCGCCGACCTCTTAATTATAGAGGTTATCAGGTCTTTTAAGAGTCTAAAAAGATTTATCCGGATTAGGTCAGTGGTTGATAAACCGACGTCGCACGCACTGACCTCCATCTCTGTCAGAGATGTTTTATTTATTAAATCTTTATTGACCAAGAAGGTACAAACATAAGGCGGACTTAACGCTAATGCATTTTCTACCAGTCAGCCTTTTCGAAAACAGAAATAAATTCATGAGCAAGAGGCGTTTAAAGATATACTAAATTATAAACATACATACATACTACATAGATTATAATATAACATACATATACAACAGACTCAGGCTCATTTGGGCAGGTTAAAACACATACAAGATACGTTTTAACCTGCCCGAAATGAGATGAGTCCACTGCTGTACTGAAGGCCTATCCCAATAAAGGAAAATCCCACTACTGACATATCTTTACACTTCCCAAGGTAGACCTCATTCATAAGCTCTAGCAGCGTAACTGCTAGCTGGGCGCACTTAGAACCGAACAGAATTACCACGCTGCCAGATAAGTTGGTCCAATCATAAAATGATATCTTAATTCTAGGTGGCTTCTCAAACCAGTCGCGAAGACATCACCAGCCTCCGAGCCGAACGGGACGCCCTGGCGAGGGCGTTAGCGAATGAGAGGCAGAGAGCTGCGGCAGCCGCAAGAGCTCACGATGCGAGGCTGGCGGAGCTGCATGGGGTGATCGCGGAGCTGGTGCGGCGGCGGGAGGACAAGCAGGCCAGGGCTATACCGGAGGAGGAGGTGTCTGGTAAGGTCGTAAAAGATCGTAGAATTTCGTCATCATCATAATTTCAGCTTGGTGTCCAGTGTTGGACGTAAGCCTCGCACACAGAGATTAAAAAAAACTTCTACTCGTGTCGAAAGCTCAAAATAAAATCATTTTTCTTACCTCCAATAGGTTACTATTTTCACAGCGTTGTCTGAAGCCTCATATAGGTCACTCTTAGTGCAGCTGGTAGGGCACGATGGGCAGGAGGTGCAAAGTGACCGATTGGGATACCAGAGAGCAGAGAAGAAAGAAAATAAAAACCCCACCGACAACCCTAAATAAGCGAAGAAGAATTAAGAGAACCGACCACATAAATTAGGAGACTCAAAAGACGGAGTCACTAGTCGCATAAAAAGTAGAGAAGAAAAGCCGAATCCATGTAGCTGCATTTATTTTGACAACATTAGATAAGATAAAATAAAATTTCTTTATTGCACCAACTAGTTATGACATTCAAAAGTACATGTAAAATTTAATAGGTAGGTACAAAGGCAGGCTTTTCACTAAATCGATTTCTTCTAGCCAACCTTTGGTTAAAGAAAACTATAAAAGATGTGAGGGGGGGGGGGGGGCGGCGCAGTTAGAGTATTACAGTGTGTAGAATAATAATAAATAAATATATTAATAAATAGGGACAAAAAACACAGATTGAGCTAGCCCCAAAGTAAGTTCGACACTTGTGTTATGGGATACTAACTCAACGATACTTTATAACAAATACATATATAGATAAACATCCAAAACACAGGACAATTTGAAAAAGGCCATTTTCCAACTTGCCCTGACCGGGGATCGAACCCGGGACCTCTGGATGTCGGACTAGCACGGTGACCACTACGCCACGGAGGTCGTCTAGTAGTAGAAGAATATAATTATACCATTGAATAATAGAATTTAGCGATATTGGTGATATTTTTCTTCCAGACGAATGTGAATCGACGACCCAGCCAGCCGGCGAGCTGGACAACGACGCGGACCGCTCCAGAACTGAGCAGAACTCTTCGTCGATCCTGAGTCCAGCTGAACTGCCGACTCCTCAGCAGAGAGACCCGGATGATCCAGAGGAAAACCGGTACAATTTGTTGTTTCTTATCTTATGACTGCTGTTGAGTCTACGCTTTGTGCACTTTTTATCAGGAATGAATAAACGAATGAATGATTGATTTAATGGTGAATGAATTAATGAATGATTACTGAATGACAAATGAGTTATGACTTTATGACGAATTAATGATGAATGGACGAAATATGAGTGATGAATAAATTACGAATGAATTAATGATAAAAAATTAATGATGAAAGAATGTAGTGCTTAGTCAATTCGCTTCTTACGACTTTTACAGGAACCGATGGCTTGATCCTTTCTTGTCTAGAAACTACACAGTACATTTGCACATTTTTAGGGTTCCGTACAAAAAATGAGAAACGGTACCCTTATAGGATCACTCGTGCGTCTGTCTGTCCGTCCGTCTGTCACAGCCAATTTGCTCCAAAGCCAAATCAGGTGACATTTGGTATGATGGTATAATCCTATGACCCAGCCAGGTGTGCAAAGTAAATAAATATATTTTTTTAAAATAAGGCTCATTTTCGAGGTAGGAAATAGGAAATTAAAAGAAGCCTTACTGTGTCATATATTTAATAAAAGGACTCGTTATGAGGATCTCAAATATATTTTTGTTATAATTGTAAAATAAATTGTATTGGTTTTGTTCGTGAAAGAAGACGAAAATTTACCAATCCCCCCCTGATCTCCGAAACTAATGAGCCTAAAATTTAAAAAAAATATGTATAGAATATAGTTCATTGCTTGTAGATTACCGGAAAAATAATATAAGAATTCTATCAATTGAAAATAAAGTGGAGAGCACAATATAATAAGTTCACTCACGGTCACGGACGGAAAACTTAGTTCTTAACAAAGAAATAGTAGTAAATTCAAAATTAACATTCAGTAAGAGTACATATTGTAAAACATACCACAAATTTGTACCGTTTTGGTTAGTAAAACCTAGATTTAGGATCTAGGAGGATAGATGAGATAAAGGAAAGACTAGATATTGGCAAATGAGATAGGTATAATGAACAACTATTACATTACATTAGTTACAAAGATTCACAAGAACACTAGGTACAGATTAGGTAGTCAGGGTCGTGAGTTATAGGCACTAGATCCGTTGAGTAGCCCTTCTAGGTAGAAGAACTACTTAGCTTGAGATGCAGCCGAAGAAAAAGAGGACGAGCGCCGGCCGCCGCGCCTTATATATGGGCATGCCCCCCCCCCCCCCCCGCTGCGCCGAAGAGGGACGGAGGAGTGCTGGAGCCCGCGCAATGTCACAAATTAAAAAAAAATTTACTTTGGCGTTGTGCGGAACCCTCTCCACGCGAGGTCAATGCGCACTTAGCCGGGTTTTTTTAATAACTATTATTGATAAGTTTTGGTTGTAATTTAGCTTGTAAGTATTGTACAATGTTCCACCGCACTTAAAGGCATTCTCTCCTCTGGAATTGGGTTCACTGGAACAGATCCCTTAAAGGGATAAGTCCGCCTTCGTATTGTTTGTTTTTGTATTTTTAACCACCGACAAAAAGAGGGGTGTTATTAGTTTGACGCTAACATCTTTCGATGCGGTTTTTTACGTGAAAGCAAGTTCCCTGCGGTGGTTCTTAGCTATGTTTGATAAGAATCGGTTCACCCGTTAAAAGTTATTGGGGGTTCAAAGATTCAAAGATTCAAATGTTTATTCAGTAATTAGACCTTTACAGGCACTTTTACACGTCAATAAGTATAATTTATGTTACGTGTAAAGTATATTAAAATTTAATTTATTTTTAAAGAAAAGCTACCGATACCAGCGCTTCGTAACGACCACTGCTGAGAAGAAACGCCGAAAGAAACTTATTTTCAATTGCTTTCATTTGGTTAATGCTTGAAAGTCAGGGCTTTCTGCAGCAAATAAAAGATGGCGCTACGGATATAAAGTCGTATCGGTAGTTCCATCACTAGATGGCATTCTTGACACTCGGGAGTTTCTTCAATTTACCTACCAAATAAACAAGTTGTTGTGTCGTTTTTGTACGATAAAAAAATTTAATACATACATACATAAAGTTTCAATAACCTATTTTTTGTTTCAGGGCCGTACCGTGTGTGGAGGTGTCTCCCGCCGGGGACTGCGACACCAGCCTCAACCTGTCGGAGAGGGACTCGGAGGCCTGCCTCAGCACCGCCAGGTACAGTCCGCAAAAGAGTAAAGAGTGAAAATGTATTTTCAAATACTTTAGTAATATCTTTTTGAATCATTTTCATGTGGATTAATTTTCAGCTTAAGACATAATTAGAGATAGAAAATATATAGATAGAGAGCCTGGTCAGTATCTCTTTGGCTGACTGTACCAATAACCTCTAGAGACTTTAAGCGATTACACAGTTAAGACGAAGTGGTAGCTAAAGTGGCGCCCTCATTTGAAATAAATTGTTTAAAACTAAATATGGTGATAATTATAAATTTGATTTGTATCACTGTCTAGAAAGACCTTTAAACTATTTTATGAATAACCTTTGAAAGTAATATTGGTAGTCCGTCTAGTTTTAAAACGGGGTTTTGCCAAAAGTGGCCACTTTTGGCGAAAACCCGTTTTAAAACTAGACGGACTGTTAGTAATAATTTTAGGAAGGCACGCTAAGGTACAATGCGACACAGACAAGTTGAACAAAAATGCCGGCTTCAAAGCATATATGTACAAATTCCCGACACGTAAATTGAACCAAAATTGCAGTCGGCGCATTATTTGTACCTGCTCCGACAACCGCCATTTTGTGCTACGTACAAAAATGCTTTGAAGTCCGCCATTTTTAACCGACTTCCAAAAAAGGAGGAGGTTATCAATTCGTCGCGATCCTTTATTTATTTTTTATGTATGTTCACCGATTATTCAAAGACGCCTGGACCGATTTAAAAAAATCTTTTTTGTTTGAAAGGGTATACTTTCCAGGTGGTACCATGGAAATTTTATCAAAATCGGTTGAGTAGTTGGGGGGTGAAGTCGGTTTTTAGTTTTGAAAAATTATTGTTCAACTTATTTGTTTCGCATTGTATCGGGTAGTAATGCGAGTCAATGTATTTCAGATGTTGCGAGTTCGCTGGGGCGAGCGGCGGAAGTTGCGAGCGCGAGCACGGCTCGGCCGAGGGGGCCAGGGTCGTCACCGCTTCGCCAGGTACGTGTGCCGAGACGTAATCTGACTACCTCTGTGGCTTATTGGCCATCTTGCCAGCCCGCCAAAAGTCAAAAAATAATTTATTTATCTTTGGACATTTGTATCACTTGACAATTTTCAATTTTTTTCTTTCGATTTCGTAATAGTTAGTTGTTGACGTCAGATCATTTACTTACAGCTAAGTTTACTGCCGCCTCCAAAGCGCAAGTACAGAAGAAGCGGCAACAAACTGTACTGCAGCATTTTCTACAAAAACGTTAACTTTGCAATTGTACTGATATCAAAGTTATATCTGGACTGAGAATACATTTTTATGTCATAATTATTGTAAAAGTACATGTATTGATTGTACTGAAATTATGACATTTGTGAGTGTACAAATACAAATCTTAGAGGGACCCGCGCCAAGCTCAAGCCAGACGTTTTTGTCTTGAAGATAATCATCGGTTCCGTAATATGCCTTCTTAGAAAGTAATTTCTTTACATAAGCTTTAAATATTTTTTTTGGCATATCGAGGACCGATTTTGGCAATTTAATATAAAACTTTATACAGTTTCTATAAAACGATTTACTGACGGGGTAACTAAAGCATGAATGTTATGTAAATTTCTACAACGCCACACCGTAGCTCCCGGGTTTGATCTTCGGTCAGATCAAGATGGAATATGGTCTTTTTTAGGGTTCCGTAGTAAACAAGGAACCCTTATAAGAGTAATTTCGCCATGTCTGTCTGTCTGAGTGTATGTCCGTCCGCGGTTTTACGCAGTGACTATAAGTACCAGAAATCTGTGATTTAGCATGAGTATGGATATTAATTATGCGGAAAAAGTGGTAAAGTAAAATATTGAAAAAAAAAATCTTATTTAATTTTTAGATACTGAAATTTAGTTACTAATCGATGGAAAATTATTGGAACGAAGTTCCTTACGGCAGGCTTGGAGGAGATAGGGATTTTGCTGCGCGACCGAACTGAAAAAAATGTGATAGTAAAACCGTAAGGATGACCTCGTTAAATAAAACCGTTAAATGAGACGTGCGCAGGCGCGACAGTCGTATACACAAGCGAGTAGTGTATAATACCTTTGAGCACGATTTTTCTTTTGCAAATTGTGTCGATTCTACATTAGCCGAAGGAACTTCGTTCCTACCTGGTGTCCCACGACACCACATTTCTTTTTTCTTTATATTTTGCTTTGTTCTTTGAATATCAGTGCATATCTTAATACACTCTAAGGCATTTTTGAATATGTTGAAAGTGTTTTTTTTTTTTATCAACTGTGGAGTGTAATTGGCGAGAAAATGCTAGCAAGTGACTAATGTGAGGTGAACAGTAATAGCATATGATGAACGGAACAAAACTGTGATATGTGGCGTCTACTCTAGTACGTAAGTACATAATAGCTCGTTGGTCAATATGTACAACTTTTTATACGGGACCAATGCTTGAAACTCGAAAAAAAATCGACATCTAAATATATATAACTCAAAGGTGACTGACTGACTGACATAGTGATCTATTAACGCACAGCCCAAACCACTGGACGGATCGGGCTGAGGCATGCAGGTAGATGTTATGACGTAGGCATCCGCTAAGAAAGGATTTTGATAAATTACACCCCTACGCGAGCGAAGCCGCGGGCAAAAGCTAGTTTCCAACACTATTTTATGAAAATTACGATTTTTTCTCGAATTTCAATCATTGGCCCCATAGAAAAGAACAACTTTTATCCTATATTGACGGTCTGAGTTGTTCCTACAAGGATCGGACAGGGTTTTTGGTACACATTGTATAAAAAGGCAGTCGAGTTTTCTGTTTTTTCTTTAATAATGATTTGTTGAAGTTATTTGTGTATGTGTGTAAATAATAATAAATATATAGGGACAAATAACACTGATTGAGCTAGCCCCAAAGTAAGTTCGAGACTTGTGTTACGCGATACTGACTCAACGATACTATATTTTATAACAAATACATATATATATCCAAGGCCCAAGACAATTTGAAAAAAGCCATTTTCCAACTTGCCCTGACCGGAGATCGAACCCGGGACCTCTGGGTGGCGGACTAGCATGGTCACCACTACGCCACGGAGGTCGTCAAATATAATAAATATACATTTAGATTTATAAATAAAGTACATTAATATAAACATACATATAAACATAAATAAAAAAACTTGAGAGGTGTCAAGGGACACCCGGATGGAACGAAGTAAAATATAAGTATAAATAGGTCTAAATTACATTCAAATCCCCAAATTCATAAAAAATTACAAATATGTTTTGTCTCGTTCTTTCAATGTTAAATATGGAGAAGAGGAAAGGGGACAAAACATGTTTTAGCTGAAACAGGTTTAGCAAAGGGTTGTATTTTTTATGAATATGAGGGAAAGTCTTTTCTGCGTTCTAAAATCAAGTTTTTATTATCTTCATAAATTTGAATGAACAAAAAGTGTCGTTACAACTTTTGGTCTTAAATTTTTCAGCTCCCTTTTGCAACGCGCGATAGAACTTCGTTCCAATAAAAACATAATACATATACAATGTCCTTTTTAATTAAGTACAATTATTTTAAGGGGTTATTCAGTCCATCATTTTGAACAACTTTGCCCAATAAATATATATCGAAATACGAAAAAATATATTTAGGTTCTCATACAGATCGAAGTAGTCACGTGATATCGTTACTATGAAAAATGCAAAAAATTTCGTATTTCGATATATATTTATTGGGAAAAGTTGTTCAAAATGATGAACTGAATCACCTCTTAAAATATTTGTACTTAATTAAAAAGGACATTGTATATATATTTTTAAATAATGAGCTGTTAAAGTTATTCGTATGGAATAGTATATCTAGTGGTTGTATGGTGTGTGCAGGGCGCGCGGCCAAGCTGGCGGCGCGCGTGCGGCTGCGGCGGGCCGCGGGGGCCGGCTCCGGCTCCGGCTCCGGCTCCGGCTCCGGCTCCGGCTCCGGCGGCAGCGACGAGGTACACACACTTTAGCCCTCTTCTTACTTAATATTGAACTAGCTTTTCGGGCGTTGCGCGGGCTGCAAACAGCCCGCGGTTTTTCGTGCAGCTGTTGAGGTAGGCTAAATAACATGTCCAGTTGAGAAAATGGATAAAAACTGCAGTCAGTAAGGGAAACATGAAAAACAAGATTATATTTGGATTCCGCGAGCCAAAAACCTCAAGAATATTGAATGATAGCTCCCTTTTGCAACGCTTGCTGTTGAGAATTGGCGGCCATCTTGGAATAAAAAAAAGTAAAAAATTCCGTTCAGCGCTTGGTGGGAATGGCTCGGCCTACGGCCTCGCCACGCAGCTCGCCCTTCGGGCTCGCATCACTCGGCCTGCCGCCTCGTGTAAATTAATTAAGGGAGGGGGGTGAGTGGGGGAAGGGGGGAGGGGATCGGCCTTCGGCCTCGCCACGAAGCTCGGCCTGCGGCCTCGCGGAGGCCTGCGCCTTCGGAAATAGGCCTCTGGCTGCGCCTAGATACTTAGGGGGGACTTTAGTATGGAGGGGAATTGTCCATGTATGGCGGCCATCTTGAATTTAAAAAAAAATCAAAAAACAAATGACGGTCGTCAAATTGCTCACAACCCCCTACATTTTGAAAAAAAAATCACGCCCCTAACCCCAACCGTTTTTGCAGGCCGTACACCTTCCACATGAGGTTTCCGCAAATCTTGAAATGTCAGATTTTTCTGGTACTCACTGGAGCACCCTCTATACGATGGTACATCGTTTATGACACCTGTCACCCGGGAACAAACCAAACAACTATGTCAATCAGTCAGTCAGTGAGTAGTATTGTAGGTTTATATAATATAATGAATTCAATAATACTTTTTCTACTCCTGTACTGTTATCTGTCTTTTCAATGGTCCCGAACACTAATATAACAACATAGATTATATGATTTCAGAAAAGTCTATAGTCTATTCCTTATATAATAGCACATGTGTCGTTTTTTTTCTTTAGATCTACCATACTGCCAACATAATAAAATCGTTATTTTAACATATGGTGTCATTTTTCAAACGTGGAGTCGCTGAACAAATGGTTTGTATGAAAAACATTCGTTTAAGTGACTCCATGTTTAAAAAATGGCACTTTTAGTCACTAGGAAGACGTCAATAAAAAAAAATTAAGTCTTCCATAGATACCTAGTATCTACCAAACATATGGTAGTATTTCCTACTTTTCTTTGTTTATTTTTGAATTTATTTTAGTTAATCTAGTCGTAGAAAAAGTATTGTATGCAACGTTGTATAAGTATGTCAAAAAATGCTCGATGGCGTCTCCTTACGACTAACTTTAACTTGCACCACTCGCATTTTATGAACCTTCTTATACAACTGTTGCATAAAATACTATAACGAAACTGCTGCCGAAAAATCGATAGCTTTTACAATCGAAACTTTCAATCGATAAATACCAAGCTATCAATAGACCTATTGATAGAGCTGTTTAAGATCCATGGGCGTAGCCACGCTGGGGCACGGTGGGGCGCTTGCCCCACCCTGGCTCAGACCTTTAAGTTACCGAACCAAACCTAAAAATTAAATTATCTGGGTACTAACTACAATACTTAATATTCGTAAGAAAGTTCACACTCGACATTTTATATGTAAAAATTAACTGGGGTAAGCGGCGGACTGTGTAGTTTGCTAGTTACATATTATTTCAGATTGCTGCCCCACCCTGAGCCCATGGCTGGCTTCGCTTATGTTAAGATCTATACTATTCATAACGAACTATAGTATCGATCGATGACCACAAACGTCTATCGATAGATAATTTTATAACATGCAATTCTCCCGAGTTTGTCCTTCGTCAGTATCGATGCTATCGATAGTGTCGGTTTTATTAAAATACCGATTGGCTTTTCATAGTGGAATCTTAGACGGCAACATATATGTTGTTTATGTAGATTTAAGTTTTTACAGAAAAAAAACCTCGTTTTTTACCATTTTGCCTGTAAAAAGATTATTTATACCATTCCCCCACTCAAAAGTTTATTTTATTCACTGAAAACAGTGAATAAAATGCACTTTTACTCACTATTTTGATGTTTGAATTTAGAACAATTTACTCTTAATTTTAGTAATTGTTCCAATTTTAATGTCCATTTTAATTAATTCAACCTTCTTTTTTCTTCATTAAAGGTCTATTTTCGCTTAAATTTTTCTTTTTAACCGACTTCCAATAGATGAGGTTATCAATTCGTCGGAATCTTATGTTTTATATATGTTGATCGATTTATTCGGAGACGTTTGTACTGATTTAGAATATTCTATTTTTTAAAGGCAATACCTGTCAGGTGGTCCCATATTTTTTTTATTAAAACCGGTTGTGTAGTTTGGTGATGAAGTCGGTTTTTAGTTTTGAAAAATTATTCTCTCAGTCATGGTATAAAGTATAGTATGCAATTCTTGAATAAAGCGGATTTACATCGAGGGCCATGAATCACTCGCATTGCTTAGGATTCTAACACTTCGTCATGAATCACTCCCTACGGTCGTGATTCAGTCGTTAGAATCCTTCACGTGCTCGTGATTCATCTATGGCCTTCGAAGTAAATCCGTCCTTTATTCACTAATTGCATAATATACTATTTTTCGTTTACTTCATTTTTACACACAAGTTGGAGCGTATATGTTGTGTTGTGCGCAGGCGTGGGCGGGGTGCGCGGAGCGCGTGGCGCGCGAGGTGTGCGCGCACGCAGACCTCCGCGAGGCCATCGCCAGCGCCGCCAACGACGGTGAGGGACACTACATTTTACCGAGTTTTGAATTCGAATAATTTTTTTATATGAAATGACGCGAAGATGCCTGGGGACGCATTTT
This sequence comes from Acrobasis suavella, assembly GCA_943193695.1. Classification (NCBI taxonomy): domain Eukaryota; kingdom Metazoa; phylum Arthropoda; class Insecta; order Lepidoptera; family Pyralidae; genus Acrobasis; species Acrobasis suavella. The sequence continues at coordinate 341,769 of OW971956.1, forward strand.
TGAAATCACTTGTCACATAGAGAATGGTTTGCGCGAGCGTTTCCTAATAGGCGTATTTTTGAATCGGTCGTTTGCGAAAGATTTGCAACGAGTGGTCTTGAACACTCGTAATTTTGACAGTAGTAGCGTAGATAAGTCAAAGAAACTTTTGATGGAGAATCCGTTTCGATTCACGATCGATTCGATCCGTTTCGAAATGTTTGGAAAACTATAGACAAGTCTTCGAAGTTTTCTGAGTAAAACAAGTTTTTCGCTGACGCGACGGTTTTAAAAATACGACCGAATGGTATTTTACGCAAGCAGTGAGTTGGAAAACTACACGTTTTGTGTTTTGTTGAGTCACTCAATGAAAATAGAACTACTGGACCAATTTAGTTTATTATTTTTTTTGGCATACTTGTTTGAATTGGCATACTTGTCAGGTGACCACCTGAAATTTTATCAAAATCAAATATTAGAAATTTTATCAAAATCGGTTGTGTAGTTTGTAGAATTAGTTTTGTTATATAGATATAAATTATATATACAGGGTGTTTTTAAAATCATTGGCATCCTTTCTACTGGTGAAAGTACTCATGAATATGAGCAACTTTTTGTAGGGGACCGACTCAATCCAGCCGAAAAAAAAAATCTGCTGTTCCATACATTTTGGAATTCTAAGTATTGTAAAATAGTATGGAAAAGCTGATTTTTTTTCGGTTGGATTGAGTTGGTCCCATACAAAATGTTGCTCATATTCATGAGTACTTTCACCAGTAAAAAGGATGCCAGTGATTTAAAAAACACCCTGTATATGGTTTTTAACTTTTTAAGTATTTAGACTTTATATGAGACAAGATTTTAGTCCAGGAGACAAGATTAATAAAAAAGACTTACAAAACATTACCCCGACAACAAGGTAATCAGTTAAAACATTTCTTGATGTGTGTACAACATTATTTTTGTTCAAAGATTCAAAGATTCAAATGTTTATTCAGTAATTAGACCTTTACAGGCACTTTTACACGTCAATAAGTATAATTTATGTTACGTGTAAAGTATATTAAAATTTAATTTATTTTTAAAGAAAAGCTACCGATACCAGCGCTTCGTAACGACCACTGCTGAGAAGAAACGCCGAAAGAAACTCATTTTCACAGTATTGGTCGCCTACTCGCCAGAAGGGCTTTGTCATATTATTATAATTGTCTTTTAATTAATAAATACTTATAATATAATACAATGTTGACACATTATAACATGTAATGCTTGCGAACCAGTAAACAAACATAAATTGCGTAATAAAAAATATTAAGTAGTCAAAAAAGCGAAGCTGAGCTGACCAGTCCCTCCCGGCAGCACCCGTTCACGAGTTGACGCACGGATCAGCCATCGTTAAACTCAACCATGTAGCCAGAATTGTGTCGGTTTTATGTCCAGATATCGTTGACAGTTATCAGTCAGCACGGAACAGAAGTTTCACATGCTTCTATCCTTTTCTGTCGCTCAGAACTGTCACTTGCCAGAACGAGAGAGAACGACAAATCGCATCAGCTTGGCTTGTTCCGTGGCGTTCCCTCTCTCGCTCCAGCAAATGACGGTTCTGAGCGGCAGATAAAGACAACAGGATGCAAAAGTTCCGTTCCGTGCTGACAGATGAGTCTCAATACTTCACAATAACAGATAAACCTAAGCTTCATAGAAGTATAAAGGTACAGATATGAAAATGAGTATGTACTTAAAAACTATTTTTTTTTTTTTTTTTTTTTACAATTTATTGGTTTAGGCATTTGTCCTCAATCTCACCTGATGGAAAGCGACGATGAAGACTAGGATGAAGCATGCCTATCCAAAAGATACCCATTCAATCTACTTTTGAATGTCCCGGGGCTGTACTTCTCTGGGAATATAGTATGACGGGAAATAGAGAAAGGTTGTGACTAGGAGACATCCGCTAAGTATATTTGGAAATTCCATTCCTAAGAGGGTTAAATATTAATATAATTTATATATATATTTTTTTTTAATGTAGGAGAAATTGTTTTATGTTTAACATTAAACATGTTAAATGACCGATAAATTTATCCTACATTTATAATAAAAAGTGTAGTCAGCCAACGAGATACCTGACCCTGCCCTCTACCTACATCTTGAATTTTCTCTCAAATTCAAAATGATCATCATCATCTGCCTCACCTTATCCCATCATCTGGGGTCGGCGCAGTATGTCTTATATCCCATATCTTGCCTTACGCATCCATCCACCTCTTTTTTGGTCGTCCTCTTCCCCTATTTCCATTAACCGTCATATGTAAGGTTCTTTTTGTTGCATGTTGATCCTCTCTTCTCATCACATGTCCAAACCATGACAGACGATTGCTTCTTACTTTCTCGTTTATTGGCGCTACCTTTAAACTTCCTCTCACATAAACATTTCTAAGCCTATCCCTTCGTGTCACCCCACACATCCAACGCAACATCCTCATTTCGGCTGAATGAAGCCTTTTCTCGTCCTGCACTTTTGTTGCCCAACATTCGGAGTCGTATAACATCACTGGTCTTATAACTGATCACTGGTCTTATAACAAATTCAAAATGATATTAACATGATAATAAATATTCAGAAATATTTTAATGATATTATTTATAGCGACCACCAAGGTACTAATGAGACCCATTGGATCTGTGAAAATGAGTTTCTTTCGGCGTTTCTTCTCAGCAGTGGTTGTTACGAAGCGCTGGTATCGGTAGCTTTTCTTTAGAAATAAATTAAATTTTTATTACTTTACACGTAACATAAATCATACTTATTGACGTGTAAAAGTGTCTGTAAAGGTCTAATTACTGAATAAACATTTGAATCTTTGAATTTTGAATCTTTGATCTGGTTCGATCCATCACCGTCTACAGGCCAGCAGTGGCAACGGGTTAGTGGATAATTTATTTGATTATTGCGGAGTATTTATACTAAAACATTGTACAGTGTTATATTGAATCTACACGTCCAGTTAGTATGATATGAGCTAATTTAATAAAATAAGTTATTTGCTTACCATTTAAATATATATATATTTTTAATATATATTTAAATGGTAAGCAAATAACTTATTCACATCACGTACCACTATAAAGATGCTGTCATATTATTAAATATACATTTTCATGTTAGTATTATTTTGAGTCCTGTCAACTTCCAGACGGCCGTATCCGACCGAGAGAACAATTGATAACAATAGGTTTGCAAAATAGTAGTTGTTGAAGGATTAAGAGGCTTTTCACATTTGGTTGATTGTCTCGCTCGCACAATCAAACATTTTTAAAGATTATTAAAAAATGTGACTCATTTGAAGAAAAAAACTTTTTAATATATTATATGTTATATATTGTAAACATGTTTTTTTATTGTTTATGTGTGTGTGTATCGAAGAAAAAGGTCACCAAAAATTTAAAAATTTGTAGACCCCATTTTCGATGTAGTCAATGTCTACACAATATACAAACATGTCTAAAATATCTAACATATACTATATTAAAAAGTTTATGAAACGCTTTTCTTCCAATGAGTTACATTTTTTAATAATCTTTAAAAATGTTTGATCGTGCGAGCGAGACAATGAACCAAAGGTGAAGAGGCTTTTAAGAGAAAATTAATGATATAGGCAGAGAGCGGGGTGAGGTATTTCGTGGGCTGACTGTGGATGTGTTGCGCAGGGTGTGCGCTGTCGGCGTCAGTGGCGGCGTGGCGCGCGCGCTGCGCGCGGCTGCAGCAAGACTGCCGCGTGCTCCAAGCTGCGCTGCAGCACGCGGCCGACACCGCGCACAGGTACTGTTCCGTACAAACCTCGCATTTTTCATATTCCATGATTCAGCAAATAGACGCTGTAGGTAACTTACTCATAATATATAAAGTTAAAATATATAAACAAGAATATATAAAATAGTTTATTCCATTATAATACCTAATAAATAAATATATACATGTAATATAAACGTATACATACTCATAGAGTAGAATAAAATATCATACAATACATTTTATTTACTTTACTTCAGCACATAAATCTAATATTTATTTAATTCACAAGCAAACCCGCGCGATAGTCGTAGTATGCAGAATGTACACCACATTTTCACAGCTATAACTACGCGCAGTGCCTGCGCTGCGCCGGCGTCGGTCGCCCGATCTATGCGAAACCAGTCTTGATTTGCACTCAGACGCGCGCACAACGCATTCCATCAATTAAGTACTAACCCCCTTATTCATAAAAATATACTAACGTTTGCTAAATCTATTTTAGTTAAAATATGTTTTGTCCTGTTCTTGCAATGTCAAATATTGAAAGGAATGAAAAGGACAAAACTTATTTTAACTAAAATAGGTTTATCAATCGTCTGTATTTTTTTATGAATTAGAAGGTTAGCATTTACTTTAGTTCACGTTTTCCACCACATCATCGCGGATGCGTTCTCACACCATCAATCATACATAGTACAATAAGTCCAATCGCAATAAGCTAATTAACAACGTATCTTCTTTCAATCAACTATCAGTAAAAGGTGTCTCATACATCTTTTCGGTCCTTCGAGCCGGATCATGTATGGTGCGGGCCTAAGTGACAACCGAAGCCTGTGCCGTACAGGTACCCCCAGCATTCTCAAGATTGCACTATTCGCAGGCTCGAACACACTGGTGGGCGTGGCCTAAAAGCATGCTGTCTCACCTAACAGTGTGTTCGGAGCAGTGAGGTGAAATGCACTCATGGTAAACCGAGCGCGTAAAAATATACGTAAAGTCCTTTGGGAAAAGGGGTTTCATGAAAAAACTACTGCATTAATCAATTACAAATTAAGTTTATTAAAATCTTTGATAATTAAGCTGTGTCTGTCCGGACTTTATTTTGGAGATTTTACACTTCTTTTATTACTTGTTTACGCCGAAAGTTGCGTTAAAAGTAGCCAAAAAAAAAACGAATTTTTGATGGCTTATAACTTTTTAATGGATTTTTATTTTACTATTCTGTATCCGTACAGAGAAAATTTATAATCAAACAAAACGATATGATGTTAAACTCTGAATGTAAAATGTAAAATTGTGGAGGAAATCCCCTCCGAAATTTATATAGAAAAAGTATCCTTAAGCGCATGGCACACTGAAAAGACGTAAGACGTGGACGGGGCGCAGACATGTCTCCTCCGCGTCTTTTTCATACAAAATCCGTTTGGCCGAACGCTAATTTGTACGGGCAGCCGAATATTTCATTCGTTTCTCGTTAATTGTTTTTATGGAAAGTCGTTCAGTATCGTGAATAGGATTTGCTCCTTAAGAGTCCCCTTACCCTGGACAGAATCGGATTTTCTCCCATACAAACGTAGTCTAGCTTTTATTTTGAAACGGCATGTCGGATATTGGCGAAATTGTGTTATTTCAAAGAAATTGCATATTTAAAGGCAAATAATTACTTTTAACAGTCAAAATATGAACATTAAAAAGAATATAATGTATCATATCATATTTGACCATCAATATAGAAAACATCTACACTCATATTTTTTTTCATGTTCATATTTGACTGTCAAAAACTAGTTATATGCCTAGATATATATGCAATTTCTTTAAAACTACATAATACTGCCGAAATCTCGCATGTAATTTCAAAATAAAAGCTAGACTACGTTTGTATGGTAGAGTGTAGGATGAGGGGATTCTTAAGGCTGGTATACTATAGAAGCTGTGTGTGTGTGTCAGGCTGTACAGCGCGTGCGCGGTGCACGAGTCGCGGCTGACGTGCGTGTGCGGCGCGCTGCGGGCGGCGGACCGCGCGCTGGAGGCGTACGACGTGCTGCTGGCGCTGGCGGAGACCGGCGGCGGCCGGCCGGAGGTACGTGTGTACGTGTGCGGGCCGCTGGAGGCGTACGACGTGCTGCTGGCGCTGGCGGAGACCGGCGGCGGCCGGCCGGAGGTACGTGTGTACGTGTGCGGGCCGCTGGAGGCGTACGACGTGCTGCTGGCGCTGGCGGAGACCGGCGGCGGCCGGCCGGAGGTCACACCACATTACTATATGTTTATTGCTCTCCGTACAATCTCACGTTACTAAATATACTAACTTTTAAAAAAGAAAAAGCTATCAATTCGCCGCGTTTCTTTTTTTGGTACATGATAATGAAAAAAAAATTAATAGTGCTTGTAGGCCTTTTTTACGAAAATGCTTACAAAATCAAGACATTTATTAAAATGTACTCATTATGCATGTACTATATAATCTATATAACATTCCGTCTCTTAAAAGTTTATTTTATTTACTGAAAACAGTGAATAAAAAGAACTTTACTCACTACTTTGTTTATTTATTTTATTCACTGAAAACAGTGAATAAAAAGCACTTTTAGTCACTATTTTGGTTATTTATTTTATTCACTGAAAACAATGAATAAAAAGCACTATTTTGGTGTTTGAGTTTAGAAAAATTACTCTTGATCTTATCTTGCATTGATTTAACCTTCTTTTTTTTCTTTAAATGTCTATTTTTGCGTAAATCTTTCTTTTTCTCGTAGTCATGATATAAGTATAGTATGCAACTCTTGAATAAAACGGATTTAATCGAGGGCCATGAATCACACTCGTCGCTCAGGATTCTAACACTTGAATCATCATGAATCCCTCCCTACGGTCGTGATTCAATCGTTAGAATCCTTCACTCGCTCGTGATTCATCTATGGCCCTCTAATTAAATCCGTCTTTTAATAATATATATATATAAATACCATAATGTGTGTGCAGCGCGCGGCGGCGGAGCTGGTGGGGCGGCAGCTGCTGGCGCGGCTGGAGGCCGAGCGGGCCGCGCTCGGGGAGCCGCTGCTGTCGCCCGGGCCCTGGATGCAGCACTCGCAGTACGTACCTCGTTTTGAACGTGGGCCTTGTGAGGAGAAGTCGGGAAGGGGTCCGACTTCGCCCTCGAATTAGAGCTCGGTCTTTGGCTTCGCTATATACACCTAAGCATAGCCAGAAATGTTTTGAGGGGGGGGGGGGTCGAGCCGGCGATATGTCAGCGGTTTTTATTCAAAGTAGGATAATTTTATCCCTTTGCCCGTGACTTCTTTCGCGTGGACTTGACTCCGGCGTATTAATCTAAAAACAAACTAGATACATAAGAAAATACTTGTAGCAATGTTTTTTTTATTTTATTTTTTCATATTGTAAACAAAGTTTAAACATTTCCTTTATAAATGATATTGGAAGTCTTTCCTTCGGGAGCCAATATAAAAAACTGAAGCGTTACTAACTCTACAGCAAGCCACATAAAGTTGGCCATGCGAAACTGGCACCACTTACAGTGAGAATCTCAGCTTCAATTATTTTTCCCCGCAAAGCATTGAATTTTAGTTGGGTTCCGTTACACTGTTACGGCGGAGTCAAATTTCGCATCAGCATTATCGGCATTCCAACATTATTAAGTCTTATTTTGTGAGTAAAGACTCGCTACAAGTGAATTTAGAAAATCAACTGAATAATTGGTAGCGTCGTCTTGATCAATTACACTATCGAAGAAAGTATAAACCACTTTATCGCCAATAATTTGCGTCATAAGTTGTACAACAGACTTGTTTCTTCAAAAATACGACAGAGGTCCAACTGAATAAAATTCAAATCAAGACAACCACGTATATTCATATATTGTCAAAGCCAAAAAAATTACAAAGTCACATGTTTATCTAATAAAAAATACAAAACAAATCATAGCGAGTTTTAGGTCTAGAATTAGCGCCATCTATTGATGAAATATTATATTATATTTTAAATGGAAAATTATACAATTAAACATCCCGCCCGCCATGGACAGAATGTCCATCATCACACTTATACAATCATCTTAATACAACAAGTTTCCCAGTAATACATTGGTATACCTAAAACCACTCATCATGAAGTAACATTCAACTTAGTGGACTGTAAACATATTCATAACGTTACTTTATCCATGGTGTATAACATGAAAATAATAAACATGAACATTTGTAACTTTTAAAATAAACAAAACCAAAATTCATAAAACACAAAAACAAAACAGATTTATTCTGTAATAGGCAAAATGCACAATTTGTTAACAGGCCTTTTTATGATTGAATCCTTACATTTAAGGTTGACCACACGTGTAATTTCATCCATTCCCGGAAATTTCTCTACAATCTTACCGAACAACCATTTTCCGGGTGGTAAATCGTCCTCTTTAATGAGAACTATATCTCCAACACTTGGCTCAGGAGTTTGATATGCCCATTTATATCGATTAAGAAATTGTGTGAGATATTCTTGGGACCATCTTTTCCAAAAATCCTGTACCATCCGTTGTGTAAGTTGAGCTTGAGGTAGTTGACCCATAAGCTGATCTCTGGTATTTGCTGAATAACGTACACAGGTGATGCATTTTCTAATATATGCCTTGACGTTATTCCTTACATTTAATATCCAGTATCGTGACCTTACATAATTAAGTGTTAACTGTGGCCCACCATGAATAGTTTTTTCGTGGGCATCTGCAATAATTAAGGAAGAAAGGTGTGACTTATCAGGTAAAATTATAGGGTGTTTAGTGGAAACATCAATTTGTGCTCTCTCCAAACGACCACCAACTCTCAAAATTCCTGCATCGTCGATGAACGGATTCAACGAGGTAAGTTTGCTTTTTGTATTTATAATTCCTGATTTCTTTAAATCCTTTATATCTTCTTTAAACCTTTCCTCTTGTACTACCCTTATGCATGTGTCCAATTCCTTTCCTTATTCTTCACTAGTTAGCCATTTTTGGTAAATAGTATTTCCCATCCTTTTAAATCTTTTACAATAACTTATAACTCTTACTAACTTTCGTAGAGTTGAAAACCTATTTATTATTTCATTATCAATTTCTTCTTTGTTCACTCCTAAATGACAAACCTTTTTTTCCATTTCTGTTTCGTATGATTTACTAGTTGTCTTTGTTATTTCTTTTTCTTTCAGCCACGCTGGACCAGTAAACCACATAGAAGCATTCTTTATCTCCGATGGCTTAACACCACGAGAAGCGACATCTGCGGGATTTTCGTGAGATTTGACATGACACCACTGACTTCTATCCATAGTTGTAAGGATTTCGGAAGTGCGATTAGCTATAAATGTTTTCCATTTTCCAGGATGACAACTGAGCCATGCTAGAACGACCGTAGAGTCTGTATATGCGTAGATATTCTCTTTTTTTATTTCTAGAATCATTGATACCTCTTGCAGTAATCTACACAGCAGCACTGAACCACACAATTCGAGACGAGGTATGCAGACCTGTTTGATTGGCGCTACCTTTGTTTTAGATGTAACTAAATGAACAGCGACATTTCCATCTCCATCAATTACACGTATGTAAACAACAGCAGCATAAGCATCGTTTAACGCATGGCTAAATCCATGAAGTTCTCGTTGACAATCATTCCGGAAAGTGTTCATCCATCTAGGTATTTTGATATCACGCAGTAACAAAAGCTCGTTACGATAAGCTATCCACTCCTTTAGCAGGTTATCAGGTAGAGTATCATCCCAAGCGATACCCGAGATCCAAAGCTTCTGTATCAAGATTTTGGCAACTATTATAGCTGGTGCCAACCATCCTAAAGGATCGAACAATTTAGCGATGTCATATATAACCTTGCGCTTAGTTACAGGTTCATCAATTGAAGGCAGTTTTACTGAGTATTCGAAATTATCAGTTACTTGATTCCAGGTAAGTCCTAAAATTTTAATAACAGCATCCATTTTCAGATTAACTGTTACTTCCGCTTGCTTTTCATTAATAGCTTCTAACAAAACTTTGCTATTGCTTGTCCATTTTTGAAGTTGGAAACCACCTCTACTTAATAATTCATTTAACTCTTTATACAGCTTTTTTCCTTCTTCAACATTTTCACATCCCGACAGAAAATCATCAACGTAAAAGTCGGTTAAGACCTTTTGAGATGTAATAGGAAATTCTGCTCCTTCATCCCTTGCATTTTGTTGCAGCGACCTGACAGCTAAATAAGGGGCTGATGCCGTTCCAAAAGTGACTCTCATATTACGCAAATGTTGTAGCTTATCTTCCGGCTTGTCACGCCATACTATGCACTGAAAGTTTGCGTCCTCATCAGTCACCTTGACTTGTCTGTACATCTTTACTATGTCAGCACAGAGACAAATCGGATTAACACGCCAACGCATTACAATATGACGCAAATCAGGTTGTAAACGTGGCCCTATCATCAACTCACTGTTCAAAGACACGCCATTAATTCCAGGACAAGAAGCGTCGAAAACAACCCTGACTTTTGTTGAAGTTCTGTCTTCCTTCACCACCGCATGATGAGGTAAATATACAAATGTTGCTTGTATTTCTTCATCAGGAACTAACTTCATATGACCTAACTCCATATATTCGTTGATCACATTTGCATATTTAATTTTCAACTCAGGATTTCTTGTTAACCTATTCTCAAGATATTTAAATCTTCTAGTAGCGATAGCTAATGAATCGCCATATTGACACTGAGGATCTTCATTTCGAAAAGGAAGTTTTACAACATACCTTCCTTCAGAATCCCTAGTTGTCGTACTTGTATATATTTTTTCACACTTCTCTTCTTCCTCTGACCACCTTTTCTGTTCTTCTATTTTTGGTTCTGCTTCCAGCTCCCAAAATTTCTGCAGTAAACTATTTTCTTCTACTACATGCATGCATCGAACAGATGTACGAAAGGTATTTACTCTTTCTTTGCCGGATAGCACTTTTCCAGATAATATCCATCCCAACTTAGTATTTTGGGCAATGAGCATATCTGAACTACCCCTAATTAAACCTTCTTCTATAATTTGGCTTTATACTTCTGCTCCCAGAAGTATGTCAACCTTATTTGGAGTGTAGAATGTTGGATCTGCCAACCTTATTTTCGGCATGTTTGACCACCTCTGCCCTGCAAACTCTTTGTCAGGCAGCAATGTGGTTATGGTTTTCATAATGTGGGCTTTAACTTGCACTACAAAACTAGGGTTAATAAGTGATTGTATTTTAAAATAGACGACATGTTTTGACGTCACAACGGAATCCCGATCACTCCCTAAACCTGACACATAACTCTTGCATTGTTTCTTCTGCAGACCCAATAGTTGAGCTGCTGACTCGGTCATGAACGAAGCTTGTGATCCTTGGTCTATAAGAGACCTGAGAGTTATGTGTGTGCCTGATTGCGATATTACATCCACCAAAGCCGTTGCAAGCAACACTTGACCTTGGGAACTAATGTGGCATGTAGTGATATGTTCATTTGGTTTGTCTTGTTTGGCTACTGGTAATTCAGAAGAAGTACCTGCAGTTGGGGCTTCAGCTACATTACTCGCTTGAATAAATTTCTTCATATGTAGGAGCGAGTGATGTTTCCTGCGACAGATCTTACACTTGGATGGTACACGACATGAATACACCGCATGGTTGGAACCAAAACAATTAAAGCACAATTTCTGAGATTGTACGAAATTACGACGTGTTTCGGTATCCTCGCTCACAAACTTCTTACAGTTTAATAGTTTGTGATTATCTGCGCAAAACGGACATTTGTTCAATTCAGTTTCGTGAAGCGTTTTAGTTTTAACAATACCTTTTGAAACCTTATTATCTAGAAATTCCAGTGACCTAAATCTTTGCTGTAAGAATTATTTAAATTGATTGTAATTCGGCAAAGAATCTTGAGATTCGCTTAATTTTGATTCCCACATTTTCCGAGATTCTGTATCCAGCTTTAAACACAAAATGTAAATTACAATTACATCCCATGTATCCGTTTGCAGGCCGAGATTGTTTAATGCATGCATACACTCGTTGCTGGTATCCAATAATTCCTTCAATGCACTTGCAGACTCAGTTGTGACATTTTTCTGACTCATAAACCTTTTTAAAACTGAGTTTGCAATAAAGCGTTTATTATTGTATCTGCTTTCTAATTGATTCCAGCAAACTATGTAATTATCACTAGTTATAGGGACATGTCTTAACGATTGTTCAGCCTCGCCTGACAAATGAGATTTAAGGTAATGTAATTTCTTAACATTACTTAGGGATTGATTTGTATGCACTAAAGATTGGAATAAATCTCTGAAACTACTGTAATCATAGTAATTCCCGGAAAAAGTAGGTATTGTGATTTTCGCTAACCTCACGTTACTATGCAATTATCCTTTGACTGATTACTTTGAACATTAGAAGTAGTTGGTACAACGGGATTGACTTCACTTAATTTTTGTTTAAGCGCCGATTTATAATCAAAGTACACTTCTTCAGTGGCCTCGTATACATCGTCATCATAATATTTTTTGCCTTCTAAATCCTCAGTAGTATAATCACCTATCAGATTGTTATGATTTTCTAAAAACGCACACCATTGAGACTCAAGAGCTTCAAGCCTTGTTTCTAAATAAGGAACAGTTAAACGCGCCTTAGGTGATTTTTTAAAGTTGGTAAAAGCCTTACTCATGGTTTTACTTGTGCTAATTTGAATTTGAACTAATGACTCCATTGTGTTTCTTTTTTATCAGAACAATGTCAAAAAAAATATATATTCACAATAGCCAAGTGTTTTTTACCTGAAACTTACACACAACTGCTTTACGTACTAGGTTTAGGTTATGTAATTCTAGAACAAAAACTTTATTATGAACTACAAATCACACAGACAATGTATCGAAAACACAAATAAAACACTTTGATATTATTTAATATTCATAAAATTTTCAAAGTTGAAAAATCTCAATACGGTGAAAATTTTCTAAGTCCAAGATTTCCGTGAAAATTTTACAAGTGTTTGAAGTGACCAGCTGTCACCCGTTCAAAAACCGGTATGGATTCCCCGTCGTTCCACTTTTCTTAAAATTATTCTAAGTCCATACTTCAATACTACTAGGATCCAAATTCTTCAAAGTTAAAGTTCTCTTGAATATAAGGTTCAAATTTGCTTCTACTGAATTGAATGAAATAAAAGTACTCACAGTTTGTCCGATTACGTCACACACTATTTCACTCACACATCTGGCGTATTCGTTGTCTCCCTCATTCACGTAGTTGCGGCATCCACTGCTATCTTTGTGCGAGCGAGTGCACACGCTGCCACCTTCTCTGCTGTTCTGCTCTTCTTCTCTTTGCACTGGTGTAAGCGAGATGCAAGATGTTCGCCCTTGACACTGATCTACTGCCCGTGGGTGCGAACGAGAAAGCCTAGAGTACTGTACTAACCAAGCATCCAGCTCAGAAGGAAATGTACAACAGACTTGTTTCTTCAAAAATACGACAGAGGTCCAACTGAATAAAATTCAAATCAAGACAACCACGTATATTCATATATTGTCAAAGCCAAAAAAATTACAAAGTCACATGTTTATCTAATAAAAAATACAAAACAAATCATAGCGAGTTTTAGGTCTAGAATTAGCGCCATCTATTGATGAAATATTATATTATATTTTAAATGGAAAATTATACAATTAAACATAAGTTTTTCATTAATCGCATTGTTCATTTTTTGTTGTCAATATGGCACGTTCACATAATTAAGAATTTTCCTGGTTCGTTATGCTCTGAAGGTCCGCAAATACTAAACGCAAAAGTTCTTCTTCGGCGAAAACAACTGCCAAGTATTTCGGGAAGACTCAACTGACCATTCTCTTCAAGAAATAGACCTTCCCAACTTTTAATAATATTCTTGAAAACGCTTGAGCACTAAGCTGATCTCTCATATTAATTGCCAATCTGAGCTTTTGTATAAGACTGTTTTAATGAGGAGTTCATCTCATCTGCCCTTGTGCCCAGACTTATAACTGGAAGGGTTTATCGAAAATCTCCCGCAAACAAAAATGTGACATTGGCCTGTCATCTCGACGAATGTCTCGCAACGTTCTGTCTACAGCTTCCACTGCCTTTTTGTTGGCCATTGTGCATTCATCCCAAACGATTAGACAGCAAATGAGAGGTTGAGTCAGCTGAGGCAAGTCGATATCAAAAATTAGGCCCAAACTGTTACCGCCTTCACCACATTTAGTTACTTCCAGCTTAAGTTATTATATCAGGTTAAACAACTTTAACCTGATATCTTAGATTTCCACATCAGATGATCATCGATTTTTTGTTAACAAATGTTTATCCAAATAAGTTTAACATGGTTAACAATAAAACGGAAGATCCTATTACTAAGACTTCGCTATCCGTCTATCTGTCTGTCGTTCTATCAGCAGGCTGTACTGTCTCATGAACCGTGATAGCTAGAAAGTTAAAATTTTCACAATTGATGTATTTCTGCTGTCGCTATAAAAAAGTACAATATACAGAATAAATTTATATTTAATGGGAGCTCCCATTCTACAAACTTGATTTTTCATAGATTGTTACGGAATCCTTCGTGCGCGCATCCGACTCACACATTGCTGGTTTTATTATATCTTACAAATATGCTTATTGGTTAACCAAATGTGCTAAGGCTTTTTTTAACACTAATTGAGCTAGCCCCAAAGTAAGTTCGAGACTTGTGTTATGGTATACTAACTCAACGATACTATATTTTATAACAAATACATATATAGATAAACATTCAAGACTTGCCCTGACCGGGGATCGAACCCGGGACCTCTGGGTGGCGGACTAGCATGGTGACCCCTACGCCACGGAGGTCGTCAATTTTTATATTTCTTATAGTTTAGCTGGACCATTATGGTTCTGCATCATGTGTTCCATTTTCCAAGATCAAGCCTATATGTTGCCCAGGCTTAACAGCTATATAACAAAAAAGTTTCATTGGCACCCGTCCAGTATTTCCGAAGATTAGCGTGTACAAACAGACAGACATTTTTTTTTTATTCTTTCTCCATCGCCCCAAATTTTTTCTTGTTATATATTCAATGTATCGAAGATGTTTTTTACTGTTTTTATATGTATACTTATAGATAGAAGGTAATTATTTAAATATTATTTTAGTGCAAAAGCTAAAAACTGCTATCGTTTCGGAACGACCACTGCTGGGAAGATTACGCCGAAAGAAACCCAGTTCAGTATTGGTCCCTATCCAGCCTGATGGGCTATGTTTCAGTGACAATACAGATTTACACTTAAGCTCAGTATACATTATATTACACATCTAAATAATACAATTAAAATTTGCAGTCAACTTTTTACAAGAATTTTGATCAGTTTCTGATACAAATATACTTAAATTAGCACCCAAGCCACAGGACAATTCGAAAAAGGCCATTTTTACAACTTGCCCTGCCTGGGAATCGAACCCAGAACCTCCGGATTGGCGAGTTGACCATTACGCCACAGAGGTAGTCAAGAATCATCTGCTCCTTTAACTTCGCTCTGATTAACCACTCTAAACCGTTGTCACTTGCGCACAGAATTTTATTATATAAAAATAATGTATCAGATTTGGCCATATTTTAGCATAGAAACATGTTTTTCATTAAATTGATATGATTCTGTCTCATTTACACATAATTTTCTGAAAGTATCCCTCCTCTTCCAGTTGAGATTTGATGAGACTTTGCTTGACTTGCCCCTGTTCACCTCACGTAATTAATTGACGCCTCTTTGGTTGGCTCTGAGATTTCGGGAGGGAGTTTGAACCCGCAAACCCCCCCTCCTTGCCCCCTGACTACGGCTCAGTACTCGGTGACTGATCTTTTTAGGCAGTGTACGCAGAATAAACGCGTGGGCATACTAAAACCAATTACAACGAATTACAAATGCACAAATTACGGAGCCATTCCTTATATGCTTCAAAAATAATTTAATTCCGCTAACAGGCGGTATACATAGGCTGTTAACATTTGTACATACATAGACCATGCATGTATACGCGAAATGTAGGGATAAACAAATCAACAAATTAATAACTAATGTTAACTAATATTAAATGACTTAAGTCTAACAAACTGGGTGTTTTCCGCAACTCCCTCTCGGAGTGGCCACTCAAACCCAAAATTACACACTGCACCGCACCGCGCGGTCCCACCAAGTTATAATTATTTCCCTTTACACAATAGTCCGCCATTAACCTATGATCTAACAATGTCGTACGTGCGTCACGTTACGAACAATCCATATATTTCACAAAAATCACTAGTTCTCTGGCACCGCGTGGCACAATTGTTTCAATCAATATTAATATTTTAGAGTTATTATCACACAATCAGCACAATTTAGGTTATACTTATATTTCCTCCGCGAAATATAATTATAAACTAAGAATATTTTACTTCCATTCATCGGATTAAAAAAAATTATACCACCTCGCACTTGGGCGGTTTTATTTACTGTTGTGATGTATCCATGTGCAGGGCTTGCGCGGCGGGCCCGTGGAGCCCCGCGCTGGAGGCGCGGCTGCGGGCGCTGGCGGCCGCGCTGAAGGCCGACACTGTCGCGCTGCGGCAGCGGCAGCCGCCGCCCGCCTTCTGCTCGCACCACGGTACGTGAGTGAAGTGTATAAGTGGCCAACAACTGTCTATCGGTCAACAACTAATTTAGTGGGCCTAAAATGTTAAATTTAGTTACGATTTTTTCCGCAATTAGATTAGATTGATGACTGTAATACAATAATATTTAATTGTAATACGTTATTATGTTATGTAAATAAATAAATAAACAAACAAATAATAGCCGGGACCGGGGATAATTAAATAAAATTCGACGTCCCATACAAAATTCATTTGGCTGAGCGCTGATATGTATGAGAAGTCAAATTTTATTTTTCGTTTTTCGTTAATTTATTTTATGGAAAGTGCTTCAGTATCATGGACAGAACTTGCACCTAAAGGGATGCTAGTTAATTAAAAATAACCCTGTATATGCACACTTTTTCTGGTTTGGTAGTGAATAAAGATTTAATAAATAAATATACCAGGAAATCTGATATCGAGATGTAGAATGCTGTTAGCGCCATCTCGTATGCCTCTTGTAAACTATCTTCGCGTGTAGTTGTCTCAGTAGTTCCCACATAGTGGCATAGAGGTCGCCACAATAATATACATAAATGTACGTTTTGTTTCCACGTTTCAGAGATCGATCTGGACGACATCCCACGGCCAGCGGGCGCGTTCAGCATGGCTGACATGGAGGCCGCGGTCTGCATGCAGGTACTTGTGTACTATTCATTGTCGGTACTTGTTTTACTTAGCTACCATATGCGAGGAAGAGGAAAATACACACTATTGTTGGAGACACTACATACATACATATTATCACGCCTGTTTCCCACAGCGGTAGGCAGAGAATACAAGACCTCCACTTGCTACGATCCTGACAGACCTCGTTCGCTTCATCTAAACTCATCAACATCAACGTCTGCAATCTTATCGCGGTACGCGATAAAAATAAAAATGTATGGTGGTTTAAGGCGAAGACAGGACAAAAGTTTGCGTACCATATATGTAGCAGAATATACGCGTGGGCAAACAAACCAATTACAGCAAATTACAACGAATTACAAATGCCCAAACAACGGAATCATTCCTTAAGAGCTTCAATAACAATTCAATTCCGCTAACAGGCGGTATACATAGGCTGTTGATATACATACATACATCATGCATGTACCCGCGAGAGGTTGGGTCAAACAAACTGACAAACCAATAACTAAAATTAACTAATACGAAAACTTAACCCAGCACTTACTGTCTTTACAGGGTTGCTCCCTACGCTCGTTCTTCCTTGAATCTTCTAATATACAAACAGGGTTGCTCCCTACGCTCGTTCTTCCTTGAATCTTCTAATATACAAAGAAGGGACAAGTTTTAAGTAATTCAATTAACGAATTACTTACTGTTAAACAATACTCTGAAAATTAGTTTCGGCGTTTCTTCTCAGCAGTGGTCATTACGAAGAGCTGGTAGCGGTAGCTTTTCTTTAAAAATGAATTATATTTTAAAATACCTTACACGTAACGTAAATTATACTTATTGACGTGTAAAAGTGCCTGTAAAGGTCTAATTACTGAATAAACATTTGAATCTTTGAATCTTACACGGGGGTGTAGACTGCGTGAGCGGGGACCTAAGCGATTCCTACAGAAACGCGTTAAGGGCGCTTAGTGAGTAAAAATACTAGTCCTGACGTCTAGGATATGAGCCAGAGCGACGGGGAGGGGGGATAAACCGAAAGTTGAAAACTTCCCCCGTCCCCTCGCTCCGGCTCACCGCCTAGACGTCAGGTCTTTTAGTATGTTTAGTCCCTAAACGCCCTTAACAAATTTTTGTAGGAACTGCTTAGGTTTCCCGCTCACGCACTCTACAACTACTTCGTTGACTAAATTAAAGGGTATTAATTTTTTTCGTGTGTGTACCCACACTGTTGTCAGGATTTTCAAGCTTCCTAAAGACATCTGGCATAGCTTGGCTGCTGTGTAATGATGACTGAGTTTTTTATCACTTGTAGTCACTCATCCAAGTGCGGACCACACCCGGGGTTGCTTAACTTGGAGAATGGCTAGCTTTTTGGATGCATAGTGAATAGAGTTAGTTTCGAGCTTTTTAACCGTCTTGTCGTAGGATTTCGTAGATGCGCACTCGCACTTCACAGGCCTTAGCTGGCCGTGAGCTATTCTCTGGGCAGCACCAAGCACTGAGCTATGACCTTTTTGGATTACTGTAGCACACAGTTACAATGATATTGATATTTACAAGTTTTTATTTAGTTTCACCTGTCCCGCTGTCTGTCGGTCTGTCTGTCTGTCTGTAATCAAATCTTGCAAGTTAAATTTGACCCACTTCCCGGTTTCCGATTGAGCTGAAATTTCGCACGCATACGTATATCGCGTGACAATTTAATATTACGATGACATGGAGCTGATCTGATGATGGAGCAAGGAGGTAGCCATAGGAACTCTGTAATGAAACAACGAAACTTCATCGAGTTTGGGCTCGTTTAATTCGTCTTGAGCAGCAGATAAAAGCTTGTTTTAATTCTTTTTTTAAATAATTACTTGTATGTTTTGTTTTGTAATTTTGTATGTTTCTTCTGTATGTCTGTGACTATGACTACAAAACGTGTTATCTATCTGTGTATGAAACATGAGTGGTGTGTGCAGGAGGTGCTGACGGCGCGCGAGGCGCGTGCGTTCGCGCGGGCGGCGGCGGCCGGCGCGGCCGACGAGCTTGTTCGCGAGCTCGACGAGCACGCCGAGCATGCCGAGCACGCTGACGACGAGCAGGAACACAAGGAGCTGAAGGTATTACAATGTTTACACAACGATTGGACTGAGATAAATAAAAGACCGTGGGACGAGATGACGATAGGACAGGATGACCATGGCACGAGATGACGATTGGACGATACGATCGTAGGACGAGATGACGTTATGACAGTGGCCGAGATGACGAATTGAACGATTAACAAGATGATAATAGGACGGGATGACCGTGGCATGAGATGGCGATAGAACAAAATGACGATAGGACAAATGGCGCTGTGATCAAATGACGATAGTACAAGATAACGAAAGACGAGATGACGATAACCCCTTTTGTTATTCCAGAGTTCCGTGTGCCGCCGCAGCAAGCGCCGCGAGCGGCACTGGCTGCACGCGCACGCGCAGCCCAGCGAGACCGAGCTTTAGGGGGGGGGGGGGGCTGTACTACTGTACACATATCGCTGGAGTGCTTCAGTAACGTTAGCGTCAAAATTATTTTTATATGCTATAAACCCCTGGTTCGAAAGTGGCGTTACACGGCCGTAAAATGGGCGTTACACGTGCGTAACATGGGCGTTACGCACGTAAAAATACACCACAAAGATGAAAGACGGTGACTATTAAAGTCAGAAAAATATTATTCTGACTTTTTATTATTTTTATTAGTTAGATTATCCAAAAATAATAGACATCCATATTCAAACATGTGATAAAAAAATCGCTAGGTGTGGAATTCGAACCCGCGACCCCCACGCCATAAATGCACTATGAATTGTGCTACCGTGACACGAATGTTATTTCAATACATCCAATTTGTAAAAAAATACAGAGCGTCTTAAATTCCGGAATAGTAGCTTGTGACGTCACCTCTCAGGATAAATTTTATTGCAGTAAGGCTTCACGTAGCGTGTACTTGAAATGCGCCGTATATTCGTCAGTTTTTTTTAGAGGTGTAAAAAATACGTTTTAGTAGTGTAAATTTATTTGATGAGCTAATCAAAAATGTTCTGTCATCATGCCTATTCTTCTCACGACAAAATGGCAAAATGGACGTTAAATAGTGTAAAAAGCTACTTTTGAACCATGGGGACATAACGAACAATTATATGTGTGTACCTGAAAAAATGTATATGCTACAAAATTTAAAATTTTCCCCCTCTTTTTAACAACAAAATATGACGCGTGCTTTTTTCAACACTCAATAAGATCAATTAATTAGAATAGTATAAAATTATTGAACAAATATCGCGGAAAAAGTTTAACGTTAAAAAAATTATAAAGATTTGTTATTGAGTGCTAATTTTTACAACAGGTTTGCACGGCATTGATTGCATTCCCGAAAACGAGGGTTACAATTTAGATACACAAACACTTATTTGTCCTTACTGTCTTTTATTGCACAAAAAATTTATACAAGAACATAATTTTATATGTCCTGCAGTTTATTCTTGTTTTTTATTTAGTCATTAAGTGGCTTTTCACATTTAGCTGGCTGTCTCGCTCGCACAATCAAACATTTTTAAAGATTATTAAAAAATGTGACTCATTTGAAGAAAAGTGTTTCATAAAGTTTTTAATATATTATATGTTAGATATTTTAGACATGTTTGTATACTGTGTAGACATTGACTCCATCGAAATTTAGCTAATCAAAATTTTAAATTTTTGATGACCTTTATCTCGATACACACACACACATAAACAATAAAAAAGCATGTCTACAATATCTAACATATATTAAAAAGTTTATGAAACACTTTTCTTCAAATGAGTTACATTTTTTAATAATCTTTTTAAATGTTTGATTGTGCGAGCGAGACAGCCAACCCAATGTGAAAAGCCTCTTAACACGTTCCTTAATGATCTTCACAACCGATCGCACTTGCACCTTCTTTAGGTTTTAGCTGAAAATCAGCGCATTTCTCTTTAAGAAATATTTTCGCTGAGTCTACGATCTTTCTGTGCTGCTGCAGCATACATACACGCATCACATCGCTAAAAACCTGTGTTTAATATACACAAAAGTCATTCGTGTATTTCCTTGTGTGTGTGCAGTTTTCTCAAATAAACGATTTATCTATCCATCTAATTTATCTCAAACTAAATAATGAAATAAGAAATGGTGAAGAATACCACGCGGGTAGGACTTAAACCGTGGTCTTGATACGACCATGCTCTTCGTAATCAATATCGTACAACTTGCTGTAAACATTGCGTATTCGGATAATCCTATCCGTCTTAGTATAAGACGCGGATTAACTTCAGTACTTGGTTAAACCATTATCCGACCAAAACGAGAATACCTCCCGCTATATATCACCTTTTTGTCGCTGTCAACTTCATTTCGGTGATTATCGTTTTTATTATAAATATAGGACTAACTTTATAACTAGGTTTAAACCATTATCCGCCCAAATCAAGTTGACATTGACAGGTAAGATAGTGTGTGATACTAAACGTCAACTTGATTTGGGCGGATAAAGGTTTAAACCTAGTAACAAAGTTAGTCTGGGTTTTAGTTTAAGAGGGTATTAGTTTAAACCAAGTGCTTAAGTTAATTCTCGTTTTATAGTAAGACGCGCTTATACCAGCCAATTTTTAAAGCAAGTTTAGTCCATGGCCCTGAATTACTTTCCATAAAAACAATAACGAACAAAGAAGAAAAATATTCGCTTTCCCACACAAATCAACACTCAGCTATTTTTTTATAAATTTTCAATAACTTTTTTTTATAGAAACTAGTTCAGATGGACTGAATTTGCTCCAATTATGGCTGGTGGGTAAAAAGTTACCCGTACTTTATTTTTTAATCGAAATAGTAGTATATGATATGAATGTATAAATGTAATATTCCAATAACTGTGCTAAATATTAGGATTAATACGATGAAATTAAGGGTTAGATCTCATTTCTCAGCACGGAGCAGCAGTTCTCTATGCTGCTATTCTTTTCTGTTGCTCAGAACCGTCATTTACCAGGGGCCCCATTTTTTAAATCACTTGTCACATTACGAATGGTTGCGCGAGCGTTTCCAAACGGGCGCATTTTTGAATCGATCGTATGCGAAGGATTTGCACGAGTGGTCTCGACCACTCGTAATTTTGACATTTGTGGCGTTGATATGTCAAACAAACCTTTCATGGAGAATCCGTTCCGATTCATGCTGCTTTTTTATTTAATGGTGAAATTCTTAGAAAACCATAGACATATTTTCGATGTATTTTTTATATAACATTGTTTTTAGCTGACACGACGGTTTCAAAAATACGGCTAAATGGTTTTTGTACGCGAGCGGTGAGTTGGAAAACTAGACGTTATGTGTTTCGGTGAGTCCTTAAATGAAAAATCGCACTCCAGAGCGAGAGAGAGCGAAGGAACGCTATAGCCCGACTGGTGTTATAGCGTTCCGTCGAGGAAGTAGGGAACAGAGTCAGTATGCCGCGTTCTGACGGCAGAAGAGAATTGAATTTGTCACTCCATCTCTCTCCTCTCCCACGGGTGTCGTAAGAACAGGGTAGGAGAAGTATTGATAACATATATCGAGCAGCGCCTCTGTGCAAACAGAAGACGCTGCCAGTTTTCTGATACCTCTTTTAGTTGCGAAGCCTTTATTGTTGTATCTGTTGGGATCATCAACTTATCTGGCAGCGTGGTAATTCTGTTCTGTTCTGAGTCCGCCCGGCCAGCAGTTACGCTGCAAGATTCAAAGATTCAAATGTTTATTCAGTAATTAGACCTTTACAGGCACTTTTACACGTCAATAAGTATAATTTATGTTACGTGTAAAGTATATTAAAATTTAATTTATTTTTAAAGAAAAGCTACCGATACCAGCGCTTCGTAACGACCACTGCTGAGAAGAAACGCCGAAAGAAACTCATTTTCACAGTATTGGTCGCCTACTCGCCAGAAGGGCTTTGTCATATTATTATAATTGTCTTTTAATTAATAAATACTTATAATATGATACAATGTTGACACATTATAACAAGTAATGCTTGCGAGCAAGTAAACAAACATAAATTGCGTAATAAAAAACAAGAGATAATGAATGAGGTCTACCTTGGAAAGTGTAAAGATATGTCAGAAGTGGGATCTCCCTTTATTGGGAGAGGCATTCAAGCCACAGAATAAGTTTTGTACTCACGTACACACACAAAAGAAATTCAAAGAAATATCTACTCAATGTGGTTAGCTTAATTTAGCTCGCGTCAGAACTCTTCACCTCTTCGTTTAGATACCTAGACATCCATTGCAAGCCAATTTCATTCTTAAAACTCTGGACAAACGATTGATGTAACTGAATTTTCCCCTTCGAAGTGGTCGCCGCGTGCATAGTAATAATGTAGATATATTTTCGATACCTAAACGGGGAGTGACACAGGCCTGGTCCAGCATTGGACTTATCCCACTCAGAGAGCGACGGTCGGCTATCGCACCGTGCGATAGCGGTCTGCGCTCTCTCTCGCTCTAGCAAATGACGGTTCTGTGCGACAGAAAAGGATAGCAGAGAAAAGTGCTGACAAATGAGATCCAACCCTAAAACAATGTCATCAAATTAAATACACGTCTAGGGAGAGTTCTTTGATCCGAAATTACACGCGCGTTCAATAAGCACATTTTAAAGCGCACGTAAATTCAGATTTACTTATTCATTAAAAATTACAAATTTTCGCTAAACCTATTTAAGTTAAAAATATGTTTTGTCCCTTTCACTCCTTTCAATATTTGACTTGGCAAGAGCGAGACAAAACATATTTTAATTGAAAAAGGTTTAGCAACCGTTTGTGTTTTTTTTATGGATAATCTTTAATAACGCAATTTTGGTGCGCGTAGAATTCCCTATCTGTGTGTTTGTTTGGTTGTTATATCGTTGCGAGGCTAGTACAAATAATGGAGAATTGAATCTATTAGTTAAGGGTAAATCAGAGCGTTGCTCCACGGGCGAGTTCATCTTAACTGACTCTATTGACGTGGCGATATAATGAGGGTTTTGATAAATGTGACACGAGATGGCAGCACAGTGACTTCAGGTCCAATCGACTGTTCATTGGTCGGTTTAAAGTTTCTTTTTCTCATAGTCATCGCGGTAACTTAATGACTTCAACTCGTAGTGATTCTTTCGGCCGTGGAGGCAACGCCTGAACATCACAGCGAATGAAGAATGCTTCCAATGTCTACCAGCCCCCATAGCATGCACCGGCGACAACGTTTATCGAGCGATGTTGATTATATCTTCAGATTCCCGTACTTACTGATTTTTAAATTTATGTGATGTAAAATTTTCGCCACATATGAGATTCGGCCTCACGCCTTCATTTCTGTACCTCATGAGTGCACTTCCAATTGTCATACCGTGACTTCGAATTACTGATTTTAATGTCTCACTGCCTTGCTTTATTGTTTATTACATATTGATAACATTTTGTTACAGGTCAATATTATTAAACTTAGAAACATTCATCACACAAGTACACATAAGGTTAGGAATAAATGTTATTATATTTTACAATGACTGTCATCGAATTAAATTCATGATACATCTCATTGACAAAATTCGTCGAACGAGTAGGGGGCTAGTACCATCAGCCATTTTGTAACTTTGTTTTTAAAAATTATAATGTTTTCTTTACGTAATAACGAGCGGGATGACACTAGTCCGTCGCTCGATACAAACTTTATCTGGGTTTATCGACGTTGCCATGCTACGGGAGCTGGTGACTATTAGGTGACCCTTTTTTAACAGCTTATACTAAAATTACGTGAGACATACCCGTAATAAATCTAACCACGGGCTATACTAGATCACTGTAGTATAATGAAATTAAAATAACAGTCAAAACATAATAAAAAATTGTCATTTCCATACATACGTATGTAGCCGGAGCATGTTTTATGGGAATGTCGAATTTTTTTTTTGTTTATTTGTGTTTTATTTTAATTTCATTATAATAGTGATCTAGTATATCCCGTTCGATTTATTACGGAAATGTCCCTTCCACGTTCTCATACGCTAGATAACTTCATAAGATCTGATAAACATCTGATAATAAGTGTAGCAGTCCTCAAGCTATGTCAGAAGCATAATAAATAACTGAAAAACAATAAAAAATCATAAAAGTACGTCAGTGCTGCCATTTTTTAAATTCGCTGAGTCCACTAATCGAACGGTTTTTTGTACGGTTTGACTCCGCGTTTCAAAAATGGCACTCCAGGTCTGTTGTAAAAATGGTCACCTCTCTTCTAATATTGTCGTTACTGTAAGAGAGAGTCTAAAATAGAATATAGGAATACCAAAACATATGTAAAGTAACTAGAGTTAGCTAGGTGTATAGAAAGTGTAAGTTAACCCAATGTGCTATATTATAGATATTTAAGTGTCTAAGGGCGACTTCAAAGTAAACAGATTTTGTTCGTAGTCTTCCTTTATCGGTTTATTCGTGTTGGCCACTTACACACACGACAAACAAAACAATTCATGCACCCTTGCAACTAACAAATTATTAAAAACAAGTTATTAACTATTTACTAATAGTATAGTAATTTTTTGTAGTTGATGCCGGTAGAGCATGCAATTATCTATAAAATGTATATGGAGCAATTGTGAGGTTTTTTCTAAAAAGGGAGACAAACATCTTAACTTTAACGTATTAATATATATAGTGCTATTTGAATCAATATTTAATGTCAAGAATCTATTACCACCGAGAGATAAAGACGCTAGCTGTTATTTTAATATTTTCAAGAAAAACTACCCTTTGAAGTCGGCCCATAGTCCCGACCTTTGTCCCGACTCACCTCCAGACCAGTTGGGCCTGGGTAATAAAAAAAACTAGATGGACTAATTTTGTGAACTAGTGCTCGGGGCGATGGGGGTGTTGTTCATCATGACCACTTATAACCTTGACTCAATCCGTCTTATTCTAAAACACGGACAATAAGTGCGGATAATAACGCGTCTCAATCTGAATTGACCCTAAGCAAAGATAATATAATTATTACTACCCTAAGCGTTGGGATTCATCTATCAGAACGGAACATAACTCGCATGCTTCTATCCTTTTGTATTGCTTGGAACCGTCATTTGCTAGTAAGAATCTCTATATTTAATCCCCCCCGTCGCCCCGAGCACGGCTCGAAGCTTTGCTGAGACGCTTTGCTCGTGATGTAATGCATTTAGCGTGGGTTGAATGATACAAGCAAGATGTTACTTGACCGTTAAGCAAGACGTCAGACGATTCATTTTAGACATCTAAACAGGCAAAGCATGATTCTTAGAGCGTTTACAAATGACGCCGCCGGTTTCCTTTTTAGGGAGAGAGAGAGATTAGATTTATGACACTCTGAAATAAACTGTAAACTATTGATATAAACCCGTTTGGTTGACTGGTTGATAAGGCCTTAGGCTTTAAGCTGTCATTACACGTCTTGTATTTGTGTATGAAGTTAAATAAATACATATAGTAAAACAGTAAAAATCGCGTGTCTGTACATTTTATAAGTTTATGAAAAAAACTAGCTGCGCCCCGCGGTTTCATCCGCGGAAAAAGTAGCCTATGTGTTAATCCAGGATGTACCTGCATACCGAATTTTATCAAAATTGGTCTAGCCGTTTGCGCGTGATTAAGTAACAAACATACACACACACACACACACACACACACACAAACTTTCGCCTTTGTAATATTAGTGTGATGACGAGTGTGGGCGTAAATAAAAAAAAATTGCAAAATAGAGAAAAATATTCTGTATGTATGTATGTTCCCACTAATCTTCGAAACTACTGGACGAATATTTACGCTTTCAATAAAAGATTAAGCATAGCTCAGAGCAACATATAGGTTTAGTTTAATTGAAATCTGATATCAGAAAAAAGTTGTCGACAATTTTAAATTTCACGCGAACGAAGTTGCGGGAACCAGCTAGTAAATTAATAAAAATAAAAAGTGCATTATACATGGCAACACGCTCGCGCGGTCTCGAGGGTACCCAAGCTCGCCCGCGTCTTGCACTTTATGCCAATTGTTTGAAGCTTATTTAAGTGTCATAGTTTTTTTGAAAATTTTCTTTTTTTCTAACAAGCTTTTATTGTTAGGCCTAAGTACTTATCAATACAAATGTAATATGCCCTAACAAGTTGTGGTTGCGTCGTTTCATCACAGAGTTTCTATGACCACCTTCCGGCTCTAACATCAGATCAGCTCCGTGTCATCATATTGCATCACCACGCGATATACGTGTGCGTGTAACATTTTAGCTAAATACGAAACCGGGAAGTGGATCAAACTTACAAGGTTTAACTTATTAACTACAGGCAGCTTTAATAAAAGCTTCTAAAACCCTCTCTGCTCCACTTTGTGTAAACTGAACCTTATGAAGTCAAAAAATTATTCAATGTAGGATAAATTTATCTCTTATTGAAGGTCATTTTTTTAAATATTATTTTAGTGCTAAAGCTAAAAACTACCAGCGTTCGGAACGACCACTGCTGGGAAGATTACGCCGAAAGAAACCCAGTTCAGTATTGGTCCCTGCAAGAGCAGCAACCGTTGATGTCTGGACATTCAATGCAGATTTTACTGTACAGAGATTATCATGATAAGTATGCATGTTATTTTTATTATTTGACAAATTTATAAGTAGATTGACATCCTGGTTTTTAAAAGTGTGAGCTCATGTTACATTTTAAAAGTCACATTATTCCAGTGATTTGTAAATGTGTATAGATATATGTATAGATAATGTACACGAACTTACATATCAAAGAAATTAAAAAAATGTAGCTAGGTACTGGTAAAACACGTTAATTATAATACTATTTCATTTCTGGTATTGCCGTCTTTTTCGGTTGATCATCATAACTTCTATATGAACCTACCGACAACGGCTATTGCGGCTAATATTACTTTGATTAAAAAGATGATTCAGAGTTGATAGTTAAGTTCGTGTATATGAAGGTGTATGATAAGCTTGTATATGTGTACAAAGCAGGGGGGGGAGGGGGATGGTGCTGATTACGCTACTAACGAATACAATTAATGTTATCCAAACTCGTCTTTTATTTTTAAATCCCTTTACCAGCAATGAGTTTCAGAAATCCCTAACACCAGGACTGTTGCTCCAATAAATGTCGACGACAGTCACAACAGTCGCCCGATGTTACCGTACTGTCTGCCAAAGACATACCTGGGTTGGCCCTCTACCTAAATCTTGAATCATCATTATCATTTCAGCCGCATAACGTCCACTGCAGGACACAGGCCTCTCCCAAGGATTTCCAAAATGACCGATCTAGAGCGGCCTGCATCCAGCGCTTTCCAGCGACCTTCGTCAGGTCGTCTGAGCACCTTGTGGTGCTTGGTGGGTGTCCTACGGCTTGCCAGTACGTGGCCGCCATTCGAGAATCGCCAATCTTGAATGTTCGACTTAAACTCAATATAATATTAAAATGAAAACGTATTTTCAGAAAGATTGTAATGAAGTCTTTCTAAATAAACGCTTTCATGTTAATATTGAGGCGAAAATTCAAGATATCGGTAGAGAGCCAGCCCAGATATTCTAAATTCAAATGTTTATTCAGTAATTAAACGTTTACAAGCACTTTTACAAGTCAATACTTACATTACGTGTAGTTTGTATTGAAATTTAATACGTGTAATAAATTTCAATACAAACTACTAATTATATTTACAAACTACTAATTAATAATATTTACATTATGTATAGTTTGTATTGAAATTTAATTTATTTTGAAGAAAAGCTACCGATACTAGTGCTTCGTACGACCACTGCTGAGAAGACACGCCGAAAGAAACTCATTTCCACCACAGTATTGTCGCCTACTCGCCAGAAGGGCTTTGTCATATTATTATTATCTTTTTTAAAATATTAATACTTATAATACAATGTTGATACATTATAACATGTAATGCTTGCGAACGATTTAACAAACATAAATTACGTAATAAAAATACTAAGTACTTAGTCCAAAAAAGCTAAGCCGAGTTGACCAGTTCGTCCCGGCAGCGCCCGTTCACAAGTTGACGCACGGATCAGCCGTCGTTAAACTTGTAGCGGGAGCGAATCGCAAGAAATATGTAGGTCTATGAGAGAAACTAACATGACCTGCGACAACATTTTGTATTATTTAATAATATTTTTTTTTATAGTGAGATATCACCCAGATCGAGCTTGCCCCAAAGTAAGTTCGAGACTTGTGTTAATAGGAACCTAACTCAACGATACTATATTTTATAATACATTTAAAGATAAACATCCGAGACCCAGGTAAATCTGAAAAAGATCATTTTCGATCTTGACCTGACCGGGCATCGAACCCGTCAGAATAAACATACATATAAGAAAAATTATGATATTCATAGTATTAACACTAGAAATAAAAATAAATTAGCTATCTCAGATTTTCAGTTAGAAAAAACAAGAAAGTCTTTTGTGGGTCTCAGCTTGCGTCTCTATAATAAAATTCCAGATAATGTAGTAGCGTTACCATTATCTGAGTTTAAGACTGCCGTAAAAAATCATATTTTAAAAAATGCCTATTATCATGTAAATGACTATTTATCTGATCAAAATTTTTGGAAATAGTTGACTGCAAATTTTAATTGTATTATTTAGATGTATAATATAATGTATACTGAGCTTAAGTGTAAATCTGTATTGTAACTGAAACATAGCCCATCGGGCTGGGTAGGGACCAATACTGAACTGGGTTTCTTTCGGCGTAATCTTCCCAGCAGTGGTCGTTCCGAAACGATAGTAGTTTTCAGTTTTTGCACTAAAATAATATTTAAAAAATATTACCTTTAATAAGAGATACATTTATTCTATATTGAATAAAAATATTTGAATTTGACATTGGGACCTCCGATGTGTCTGGTAGGCGACCAATACTGTGAAAATGAGTTTTTTCGGCGCTTTTTCTCAGCAGTGGTCGTTGCGAAGCTGTATCGGTAGATTTTCTTTAAAAATAAATTATAATTATATACCTACGCTACACGTTACGTAAATTATACTTATTGACGTGTAAAGGTCTCTATTGAATAAACATATGAAATTTTTGAAGGGTCGCGCGACTCGTTGTTTGCAAGACTGCGACGTATACGTTAGAACAAAAATATGTTATATGCAATAGTGGGCATAGGTACTGACACCCTGTCCTCGTTAGTTAAAAGGGCCCACTAGATTCCATGGGCGAAGGCCTCCCTCTTGGCTTTATAGTTATTCCTGTTTTGTGCTTTCGCGTGCCAGACCTTCGAGTAGGCGTCTAAATCGTCATGCCTTCCGCGACTACAAAGGTCTTCCAGGATGCTGAAGTCCATTAATTGGAGTCCACAAAGTAAGTGTTTTGGCCCATAATTCGGTTGGCATGCGGCGAGGCCTGTGTCACTCCCCGTTTAGGTGACAAAAATATACCTACATTATTACTATGGGCGCGGCGACCACTTCGGAAGGGGAAAATGCAGTTGCATGAATCGTTTGTACCGAGTAATAAGAATGAAATTGGCTTGCAATGGATGTCTAGGTTTCTAAACGGAGAGGTGAGGAGTTCTGACACGAGCTAAATTAAACCATAGCGCTAACCACATCGAGTAGATATTTCTTTGAATTTCTTTTGTGAGTAGTACTTCTGTACGTAAGTATCGTACTTATTCTGTGATGCGGCTAACGTGACCGGCCCAGTCCCATTTCAATTCGTTGATCCCATAAAAGTAAATAATACCACGGTTTGTGAATAAATATTTTATTTATACATAATAATCTTTTAACAACGTCGCCACGCGGCGCTCCGGCGGCCCCGCACGGAATGTACGTCTTTTACCGAAACTACAGGCAAAATCAGTTTAGACGTTGTATCTAGCATAAGATTAACAATCATTTCATCAATAAGTTAATAAGGATTGACCAATAAAATCAAATTATTGAAACAATTTGGTCAACTGTCAAATGGGAATCAGGAGTAGAGGCGGCGGCAGCCTACTTTCCTCACAAACCATAGTCACCTTTATTTCCGTCTTTGAAATGCACAAAATGGCTTAAAAAAATTCGGCCGCTTGGCGCCGCTGACAGTCTCGCGAGGCTTTTGTTTTGTTCCACCTATACTGTGCATTGCATGAATAAAAATAAAGGTGAATACAGTTTAAAACTGAAAGCCGCTGCCCCTCCGGTGAGTTGGCCCTTACGCTTTTTAAAAGATTAACGAGCGTGTGCAATGCGACACAAATAAGTTGAACAAAAATGGCTGACTTCAAAGCATTTATGTACAAATTTCCGACACGTAAATTGAACCAAAATGGCGGTCGTCGTCGCATTATTTGTACCTGCGCCGATACCGTCTTTTTGGTTCAACCTACGTGCCGGGAATTTGTACAAAAATGCTTTGAAGTCCGCCATTTTTGTTCAACTAATTTTTGTCGCATTGTACTGTGTTTTAACGACCAATGAGGATTTAAATAATGTATCTGTCTGGTGATAATCCTATCGGCGAAGCAGCATAAACTCGCCAATTCTAATCCTTTCTAAGGCAGAGATTCTTCTCTGCCTTAGAAATGATATTTATAGTGCATTTTCTACAGTAAGTAACAAACGTATTCCGCCATACGAACCAAATTGAATTCAAAAGTTAATTTTGCTGTTTCTATCAAGTCATTGAACATTTAATTTATATCAGACCGTGTCGGGGCCGCCCAGTACGATACATTTCTTAACTTACGACGAGCGAGGCGGCGGGCGGCGGCTTCATATTATTTATTTATTTTAGGGCCAGAACAGACGGGGCGCAAGTTGCGCCGCGTAATAGCTAGGGATGGGCGGTGCATAATTACTAAATCAACCCATTTGAATATTTACTCAGTAGATTGAGTAAATATCCGTATTTATCCATTTGGTAAGTAAATTGATTTATATGAGTTGCGACTCATATTTGTGTTCATATTCATTATTTCATGTTTTCATGACAATTTTTAGACTTAAATCTAGTATACACTTGCAGTTCTTGCCGGAAAGTGTGTGCATACGCCATAATATGCTTAAAATGTAGGCAAAAGTTATATGCGACGCTAAAATATATCAAAATACCATACTAATCATACACTGAAAGTGGCTTCTTTGACTAATTATAATTTTTTGGTGGGAGGTGTGCATAGACGTAATTTTATGTCAAAATAAGTAAACAGACATCAAATGCGATGTCAATATATGAGCACGCTCTATTTACTCTATTTAATTAATCTAGTGAGTAAATACTCAAATGGGTAGATTGAGTACTATCCACTGCCCATCTCTAGCTGTTACGCGACGCAACTTGCGCCCCGTCTGTTGCGGCACTTATAGTACGTTAGACTAGAAGTGGAAATGTCGGAAATTATCACAATTACAAAAGAACAACTTATACAATGATTTTATTCACAATATCGATTAAAATATAATAAAATCTGTTTAAAATAACTTATAAAACAATTGGATTAGTTCGCAAAAACTTAATTAAAGGACAACTCCCACGGAACTAAAGGCCCATTTACGCGGCGGAAGTTTCTTGCCTGTTGAGGGTTTTCATAGTACAAGTAGTTACAAGTATTTTTATAAAATGGAATAATTTCAGTAAAACAAGGTTTTGGTATGAGTCTTGGCTGACTGCATGCAGAGGTTATATGTTTTAAAAATAATATTCAATATTTTGGATTGATAAAATCTTATTCCTAAAACATTTAAAAAACACTTTACTGTGTGCTAACCACTTTCACTTTAAGTTTACTTGTGCGGTTAGTAATATTTACCGCACGATTTCGAATGGCATTACATAAGTTAAATCAATGTGGTAAATAGCACTTTCCGAGCTAATGTGTTGAAAAAAATATGGCCGCACAGTGACGTCACCTCCAATAAGCTGCTGTCATTGGCTACATTTGACCGAGCAAAAGAACCTGTCAACTGATGGTCCAATCACAGCAATCGATTGTATCTGATGTCACTTTGCTGGTGTCACATTTTTGGAAACCCTCATCAAATTGAAGCAATAGATGATTTGCATGGTCATGTGGGAATCGGACAGTGGCCTGTAGAGTGACTGACGACTTGCTAACCAATGTGCCACAGAGACCGTCCTCGTAATAAACATTGTATGTACGTTACTATCATGTGTGTGTGTTATGTGCATTTGTATTGTATTAACCTGTTTGAGCCAAATAATTATGTTTCTTTCTTTCTTTCCTTCTTTTCTTTGTATCACGTGTTTGGGGCAGACATAGCTTTTGGAGTCTTTTAAATGCTCGCACACTGGACAAGTAGTCTTAAGAGCCTTCACATTGGCTTTATCTATGATTTTAATTTTATTTTTCGTTTATTGATAAACTCTAGCATTAAGTTTTTGCGTACTAGCAACAAAATTATACATAAACTAGCTTTTGCCCGCGGCTTCGCTCGCGTAGGGGTGTATTTTATCAAAATCCTTTCTTAGGGCATGCCTACGTCATAGTAGCTTTATGCATGCAAAGTCTCAGCCCGATCGGTTTAAAATTGACAAAGTTTCAAACAAACTTTCATCCCCTATTTTATCCCCTTGGGGGTAGAATTGATCAAAATCCTTTCTTAGCGGATGCCTACGTCATAACATCTACCTGCATGCCAAATTTCAGCCCGATCCGTCCAGTGGTTTGGGCTGTGCGTTGATAGATCACTATGTCAGTCAGTCAGTCACCTTTGAGTTATATATATATTTAGATAGAAAAATGAATGTTTCACATCACGTGCAGCACTAGCGAGTGCTAAACACGCGATCTGAGGCTGTCTTATCACGCCTTCCCCGCAAACTGGCTTTAAGGTCAATTTACTTTTTTGCTTTTTGCGTACAAGTTAACTGAAGCAATAAATGATTTGCGTTGACGTTTTGTTAACGACTATGCAAGTCATCTATTACTTCAATAAGGGTTTTTCTAAAATGTGATGTCAGGGCCATTGACTGTTGTGATTGGACTATCAGTTGACAGGTTCTTTTGCTACGTCAAATGTATACACACTGCAGCTTATTGGACCTGACTTTACAGTGCTGCCATCTGGCGTCACATGTTTTTTGAAACCCTCACTGAAGCAATAAATGAGTTGTATGTCTGTCGTTTCATTTAGACCACGCAAGTCTTTTGTTTTAATTTAATTGTATGCTACAGACAAGCAACTTGCACTGTGTAAATGGGCCTTTATTCGCAGCACAGGGTGACGTCACGAATACATTGTAGTGTTCGTGGCAATATAGTGTATATTCCGCACATGTACAGGCCGCGCCCGCGCCGTATGTACACCGTAACTATATGAACAACGCGACGTCAGTCTTCGCAGCTCCGTGCGGTCGCCGGCGACGCCACACGATTTATACGAGTATTATATATTACAAGGTTACTGGTAGCTAAAGCAAAGCCTATTAACATCGGAATTACAATCCTAACGTAATATAGATCTGCAAGAAAAAAATAAAAAATTTTAGAAAAAAAATTGGAACTGCATAGAAACACGACCAGGTGATGTGCGTGTGCTCTGAGGGCCACTCTCTCAGAAATCTTTGAAAACATGCTCAGGATTTAGTGAAAATTCCCAAAGAATTGTGAAATTTGGAATTAGATTTTGTGAAAATCAAATAAGCGAGTTATTGGATTTAAAGTTAGACCCTCAGTCCACACATAGAGGATTGAGGGTCCATTTGTACCGGATAAACTAAGGGCACTAAAGAAAAAGTATTTACGCCAAAATGTAAGATGAGAAATTGTGAAAACGAGATATAGAGGCCAATTTTTTTTTTGCAATTTTCGTCTTTTTTCTTGCAGATCTATATAATGTCTTGGAGAATCTGACTTTGATGTTAAGAGGTTTTGCTTACAAGTAACCTTGTATATGACAAATCATCTGTCAGATTACTCTCAAAAAAAAAAACTCGGAGGGTAAACTACAAAAGCGGCACGACAAACTACGTGTTCGCGTTGCAGTGTCAAGTAATATTCCCCGTTAAATAATGACAATAAAGTACAATTTGGTTTCACATATAAATAAGACGACAATATCCAAAGACTATCGTGTTTTTATGAATAAGAAATCCTGACTGAAATAGTTGACTGCAAATTTTAATTGTATTATTTACATGTATAATATAATGTATACTGAGCTTAAGTGTAAATCTGTATCGTAACTGAAACATAGCCCATCAGGCTGGGTAGGGACCAAAACTGAACTGGGTTTCTTTCGGCGTAGTCTTCCCAGCAGTGGTCGTTCCGAAACGCTAGTAGTTTTCAGCTTTTGCACTAAAATAATATAAAAAAAATTACCTTCAATAAGAGATAAATTTTTTATTTTATTTTTACTTTGACTGGCATTCAGGGGTAGGTTGTTCTGAGAACCACCCGCTTCCTATTAAGCTAAATCATATTTCACTGCCCCTAGCCCACAGCTATTGAGCAAGGGAGGGGGCGGGGGAAGGGGACAATAGGAATGTACAAGTTCGCCACCCTAATTACCAGGCCTGTGTCACTCCCCGTTTAGGTATCGAAAATATACCTACATTATTACTATGCGCGCGGCGACCACTTCGAAGGGGATAATTCAGTTACATAAATCATTTGTCCAGAGTAATAAGAATGAAATTGGCTTGCAATGGATGTCTAGGTTTCTAAACGGAGAGGTGAGGAGTTCTGACGCGAGCTAAATTAAACCATAGCGCTCACCACATTCTTTTGTAAGAGTTATGTACTTGAGTACTAGTATTTTTTGTGTGTGATTAGTAAATATGAAACCAGGGATGAAGCTTGATTTTCCCGCCTCCATTCTGTACAGTAAGCGGCGTAGCGGGAGAAGGGGAGGGTGGGAAATATTCTATTTTTCCCCCCATAAAATATACCGTCTTAGGCTCTAACTTACTAAGCCTAGTGGTAAATTCTCCACTGCTGTCAAGCGATGGTATCGTCTTCTTCTCAGCATGTTTACGTCCACTGCTGGACATATGCCTCTTCTATGGATTTCCATTTAGATCTCTCTGCGGCGATTCTGGTCCAGGTCGGCCCTGCCGTCTTTTTAATGTCGTCCGACCATCTGGCTGCTGGTCTGCCTGGTATCGTCTTATCATAACGCAAATCAGGCTTTATCATCATTACGTACAAAGCGAAACAAATAAGTTGAACAGAAACGGCGGACTGCAAAGCATTTTTGTACAAATTCCCGACACGTAAATTGAACCGAAATGACTTTCGTTGGCGCATTATTTGTACTGCGCCGATAACCGCCAATTCGGCTCAACCATTTGTGTCGCAGTGTAGTGTCCAATTTTGCTTGACACTACAACGCGTCACGTCACATTCATGTTTTGCAGCATTTGGAGCACCGCAGACGCCGGATTTATCCGACAAACATTGTCGTGCCCATTACGTCGGATATTTCCGAAAAAACCGCTAGTTTTGCACATAACTTGAATATCCACATCCTTTCGGTTGTAGGTATTTACTTTAGATTTACTACCCCTCGCGCTGGGGGCACGACAACTTATATAAAGTCTCGCGGTGAAAGGGAGAGGTACCTCAGTAAATTGTCTTCATCCGAAAGGGATCAAACAATTACCCGTCTTATTATAAAACCCAGACTAACTTTGTTACTAGGTTTAAACCATTATCCGCCTAAAATGAAGTTGACATTGACAGGTGAGATAGTGTGATATTAGTAGATGTCAACTTGATTTGGTCGGATAATGGTTTAAATCTATTAACAAAGATTTATTTATTTAACCTTGATTGTACAAAATACAATTTGTAAAGAAATAGGCGGACTTAATGTTAAAAGCATTATCAAACAGCCAACCTTTGGTTTGTAAGAGAAACTTAGGTGGGTGTAAAATAATAGGATAGTGATTGTAAAGGAAAGTGAAGTTAAAGTTAGTTCTGTTTTTATAATAAGAAGGTCGGTGTCTGTACCAGTCAGTCCAAACCGTGTTTCGCCGCCGGCGTCCACAAAATCACACGAGTACAAATTAATGGCCACTATTAACGCTGTCTAAAGATAAACTGAACTAACGTTAGTCCGTTTTGTGATAAAACTGATTCCGTCTTATCGTCTACTAGGACTTATTATGATCCGCCTAAATCGAGTTGACATTAACTCGTGAGGTAGTCTCAAATTTCACTAGATGTCAACTAGTTTAGGGTTGATCATGTTGAGTTCAACCACTATCAACCAGTTGACGTCGAGTGAAATTTTAATTACATAGTAGTAAAATTAGTCCGTCTTATTATAATACCCAGACTAACTTTGTTACTAGGTTTAAACCATTATCCGACCAAATCAAGTTGACTTCTAAGCTTATCACACTCTCACCTGTCAATGTCGACTTCATTTTGATCGGATAGTGGTTTAAACCTAGAAACAAAATAAGTCTGGCTAATAAAAAAGATAAACATTAGTTTAGCAATAATTCAAACTTGTTTTTTAAGACTCGACACAAGCACCATCTATTTGGCTTGCATTGCATTATGTACTTGGTACTATCATACTTGATGCTGCAAAACGGATGTGTTGAAGGGATCTTTCAATAAGTGATTCGATTAGCCGCCACTAGATGTCATATTGTACGCACACTATATATTTTTTTTTTGGTTTCGTCCTCTGTTTCAACGCGCTACCTATTTGGCTTGCATTGCATTATGTACTTGGTACTATCATACTTGATGCTGCAAAACGGATGTGTTGAAGGGATCTTTCAATAAGTGATTCGATTAGCCGCCACTAGATGTCATATTGTACGCACACTATATATTTTTTAAGATAGCTTTAAGCAGTTACCTCGAAATAAATCGAAAATTTGATATTTGTGTGTTATTATTGGTATAATTTTTGCTAAACATATGTTTATGTTTTCTCTGGTAAGACGGATAGAATTTATAATTTCAAAGACAGGCCAAATCAGACAAGGCGTTGTCGAGAAATTGGGGTTTTAAAGGGGGCGAACTGCGCGTTAGACAATTGTATCTGCAGACAGCGCGTTCCGAGGTGGCGAGACGACGAACGGAAAACTCGAAAGTAAACCGCAAACATGGTCGAGCTGCGCGGCGGCTCGCGGTGTTGTACACACTTTATTCGGATTATCTCGGACCAAGCATCAACCAACACGTATTATCCATAACCTAGAAGCCTCGACCTTGGCCAGGCCCCTATTTTTACAATAAGTAATCATTTCAAAGTAATGCCTAGAAAATTCTAGATTCAACGTTAGAAAATTCAACGTCAAACAACAGTTAGTCGTTTTTTTAAACGACGTCCGTTCATTCGTTGACGTTGTTAATATTTAAGGTGACTTAGTCTAACTTTCGCATTTGTACTTCTTGTCATTTAAAAGCTTGCTCTGGTCGGTGGAGTTAGGTGGAGATCTCTTTATTCCTCTCCTCTCTCCACTCCTAACTTTCATTTTATTTGTAGGAAAAACGTATAATTCTACAAAAAAAAATATTTTATGTCTTATAAAATTACCGAAATGCAAATAATCTCACTTGTTATACCGTCACCAAATAATACTTTAAATACGCTTTAAGAATTAATTTAAAAATGAGTATTAACAATAATACTTTAAGATTCAGAGCCTCAAAAGTTAAAAGATGTCGATTCACGCATCTTACACTACTTCCATTAAAAAAAAAAAAAACTTTCCACCGGTATAACCAAAGCGACACACAACCACAGAAAGCGTTCGTACACACGCGTCTGTGTGTGAGTGAAGCGTAGGGCTACCGAACATCGACACATTATACCCGACATTTCTGTCCGTCATTATTCGCCCATTTATTGCTTCAATTAAAGTATGCAAAGGGCAAAAAACTCGCTAAATGGGCCTTTACTTTAATATTTGCTTTACCAGTGCCATTTCTCAAACGCGGAGTCACTAAACGACAGGGACAGGAATACCGATATTTTGTATCGATATATCGATACTAAATACTGGAATTATATACTTTTTATAACATATTAGTATTTTATCGATATTTTTATCAACATATCGATTTCAATTTCAATTTATTCATTTCAATTTATTTATTTATTGCATTTCATAATGTACATCAGTTCTAACTACTAAAAGTCACTGTCATATTATAAGGTACACTATGAACCCTGTCGGGTATCGCAAAAGAAAAATGGAACGGCAAGCGGATTTTATGTTATGCGATGTCGATAAAATACTGATATGGGGTATCGATATATCGATAAAAAATATCGGTATTCCTGTCCCTGCTGTACGAACGGTTTTTTATGTGGAAAACTATTCGTTAAGGTGGTTACAATGGCTCTTCTACGCTTCTTTTCAATTATTGTTTGCCTCCTGATTGGCGGCGTTTGTCTCCTTAACATTTATTCGGCTATTTTGGCGCCCCCTAAACTGACGCCCCCCCCCCCCCCCCTCTAGATCCGGGCCTGACCTTCACTGACAATCTCGTCGTAGTCTAGTCGAACTCTAGCCGCGTACAACACCGCGCGCCCGCCAAACAATAACAACACTGAGTCACAGTAATGGCAGTTTATGTTAATATCCAATATGCTGTCGCGAAGCGGAGCCTTCGCGGCTGCGTGTTCGATGCTCGGGTGACCTCAATCCATTTATTTTGTACGAACAAATCTCGCTATCCAGTGAGGGAATGCTGCCAGCATATGTGGCCTCGATTTAGTGCGTTGGAAGATATATTTTATTTATAAGCCGGTGTATTTTAATAATGTATTTTTTGTTTTGATTGAAGGATATTTAATATAATTATTTTTGTTCACATATCATACATCAGTCCTTACGACGTACGCTGCGTCAAGTGGGACCATGACTTGTTCAGTCTATCTCTGTCAAACTCTATGTGCGAAAGAGATAGCAGACTACGTCGCGTTATGCCGTCTCTGTCGCACGTAGTTTGTGACAGAAATAGACTGAACACGTTATGGTACCGCGTGACGTAGTACACGCCCTTAGTTTTACTAATACTGGGTGAGTTTGAATAGCTATATTCAAGAAAAAAGCTAAATAAAGAATACATGTTTCGTCATACCTCCGGTCATTTAAAAATATTGCTAAAAGTTAAAAAAAGTGGAAAAAACGTAATACCAAAGTACCATTTCATTTGAAAAAAAAAAAGATAGTAAAAATAATATAGAACAAAGTTTATGTAAATAGAGTAACATAAGAATAGACACGGACAAATATTCAAAAAGTAAAAGAAAACTATCAGATAAGTGGAGGTGTTAAATATGTGATATTAAGCTTTCTACATCACCCTCTAATGTGGGAACGTGTATGCTATTGAACTCTAAGAAGATGTAACTTCTACACTACACCGACTCTTTTGTTTTTTACTTGTAAACAAATTGAGGACGTCACCCGGCATCGTGCCTGTGAGGACTACGCGACACTCGTCAGGAATGCAATTGGTCGTTCTTCTATCCTGCGACGTTAAGGGGCGTCCGCGTATATTTTAAACAATACTTTTCGCCACTGTACATATTTTGACAACAAACTTTATGAGATCTAAGATCTGAGGCATAAAACATACAGAAGAGGCGACAATTCGGTACTTTTCAGAGTCAAAAATGAATTATTTGGTACTGTTACCAAAATAAAACGTCACAAAATAATGTCACTTATGATGACTGTGATTTTAGAATGATTATTGCAGAAAAACTGTTATTAAGAACGTCATCCGACTTCTAGATACTATGACGTCATTACCCAGTGTTTCGTACAAATCCCACGGAAATTGTTTGTTTTGACGTTTAGAAAGAAAGTATATAAGTTGTTCGAAAGTAGCGTATTGTCGCCTGGACGCGCGGGCGCAATTCTCCTTACGACAAAAACGACTTTATGCTAAATATGATTAAGGTTTACATTGTATTGCTTTGACCATCCGCCTCCGCCACGTCTCTTCTGTATTTCTTACGCCCGAGTCCAGATCAGCGCTCGCACTTCCAAAATATGACACTTTATGGGACAGCCTGTACATAAATCAGGCCAAGCCACCGGTACAGTGTGTAAAAGCCTTAATTTGGTAAATAGCGGAGTTAGCATACATAAAAATATAATAAGTACACTCGGATGGTCTGTCCGTCCGAGTGTCTGAATCTGTTATCAATGAATTGCATGCACTGTCATGTCGTCGCTTTCATAACTCTATGGTACACGTGAGTAGCGCGGACGCCCCTCTTAACGCTACATTACGTCACTATATTAATATATATATTTACAACATTTTTATAATATTTATAACATAATTACAACTTTCGTTTGGTTTCGGAGACGTGGAGCGTCGTTTATTATTCTTTTATTTCAATATCTTCAAGTTTTCTTTCATGTGTCTTGTTTACAATATGTAACAAAAACCCTGTGATCCTTGTAGGAGCAACTCAGACCGTCAATATGAACAACTTTTCCTATGGGACCGATGCTTGAAACTCGAAAAAAAATCGACATGTTCATATAAATTGTCCAGCCGGCCGAACACTTTTGTATGAAAATGTCGATTTTTTCTTAGAGTTTCAAGCATTGCTCCCAT
Organism: Acrobasis suavella; assembly: GCA_943193695.1. Classification (NCBI taxonomy): domain Eukaryota; kingdom Metazoa; phylum Arthropoda; class Insecta; order Lepidoptera; family Pyralidae; genus Acrobasis; species Acrobasis suavella. The sequence goes on from OW971956.1 coordinate 383,522, forward strand.
AGGAAAAGTTGTTTATATTGACGGTCTGAGTTGCTCCTACAAGGATTGGACAGGATTTTTGTTACATATATTATATTAAAAATTGAAAGAAAAAAAGTTAAAAATATACCTTTGCCCAGCAGTGGGTGGGACTGTATACAGGGTCACTTTAAAAACACCAGTACACTTTTAGGAGCAAATTCAGTCCATAATAATAAACTATCTTTCCATAAAAACAATTATCAAAAAACTAAACAAAAATTTCGATTTTTCATACAAATAAGCGCTCAGCCAAATCAGATTTTGCATGAAAGGTCGATATTTTTGTTTCGTTTTACGATAATTGTTAACTTGCTCCAAAAGGATTGCAGTTGTTTTAAAAGCGACCCTGTAGATTAAAACATGGCCATAAATAAAAACGCAATTTTTTTTTTCAAGTTATTGAAAAAAATTTTTTTTATTTAAAAAAAAATTAAAAATTTTTTTTTTTTCAAATCAATTTTTTTTTCTTTACTTTTCGTATCAAACGTCTGTCCGTCAACGCTCGCCTCCGAAACCATATTTACAATGTGCCGATGCACGTCGCATATCATGCAAATCTCACTACGCTCTATCATACAATCTGAGATCAGGTTTTAGAATTTTGACAAAATGGCGACCTCGCGGCGCATTCACATGACGATTTTTTGGTAACAGGTCGATTTGCAGGCAAATTTGAAACCCTCGACGACGCCATCTAGTGATAAGTGGAATTATATAATTTTCTAATCCGTAGCACCATCTATTATTTTCTATCTGTCAGTTTGTGGCATCGTAGCGCTCGAACCAATGGACCGATTTCGATGCAGTTTTTTTACGTGAAAGCAAGTTCCCTTGCGCTGGTTCTTAGCTACGGTTGATGGAAATCGCTTCAACTTTTAAAAGTTGTCTTTTGCTTTCTCTAGCAAATAATTGATGACGCTACGGATATATAGTCGTATTGGTAGATCCACTACTCATAACAATGTTAGTCCGCCACCCAGAGGTCCCGGGTTCGATCCCCGGTCAGGGCAAGTTGGAAAACGGCCTTATTTCAAATTGTCCTGGGTCTTGTTTGTTTATCTATATATGTATTTGTTATAAAATATAGTATCGTAGAGTTAGTATCCCATAACACAAGTCTCGAACTTACTTTGGGGCTAGCTCAATCAGTGTTATTTATCCCTATATATTTATCGCTAGATGGCGTTCTTGATAGTAGTGTTTTCTTTTATTTCGTCTAGCAAATAAACTTGTCATAATAACGACTTTGCATTACTTTACACATTCGCTGCGCGAGTATTTTTTTTACAAAAACAGGTAAAAACTTCATGTGAATGTACCCTTCAGTAACGAGTAACAAAAAATCTCCATACACTCCTTTCTTTACATTTCCCCTCGTTCCAACTCCTATCCTTCGTTATTGCTGTGTCAGAACCACTCCTTCCTTGCATGGAGACACTCTGCCGTCGTCATTTGCCAAATCATTTTTGCCGAATATTAGTCTATAGAGTTGCCACTGCAGTCGCCGCTCGTCGCTTCATTGCTGGAAACGAAAATGGTAGTATTAGTAACACGTCTCAGTGGACATACGCCATACCACCTCTTTTGTGTCCCACTGGTGTCGTAAGAGGCGACTAGGGATGTTCAGGTAGAATACCATTTGTGACGACACCTACGCGGGTCGTAAGTGTCGACTAAGGGATTTAAATATAGAATACAATTTGTGACGACACCTTTTTGTCTCCCACGGGCGTCGTAAGAGGCGACTAAGGAATGTTTAGGTAGAATACACTTTGTGACGTCACCTTATTGTCTCTCACGGGCGTCGTAAGAGGCGACTAAGGAATGTTTACGTAGAATACACTTTGTGACGACGCCTTTTTGTCTCCCACGGGCGTCGTAAGAGGCAACTAATGGATAAATATATATAGTACAATTTGTTTCTACTCGTTTTCTCTCCCGCGCGTGTCGTAAGAGGCGACTAAAGGTTTTATACAACGTGAAACGATAAGGGGGTTTCAATCCGAAATCCCGAGTAAACATACTAATCAATGTGAACAACTTTTACTATGGGACCATTCCTGAAATCGTTAAATTTTTTTTACCTCCTTACAAAATTAAATACCTGCCGTACCAAAATGTATGGAGTTGCACGTTGTATAAAGGAATACAATTTGTTTCTGCCTGCTTTCTCTCCCACGGGTGTCGTAAGAGGCGACTAAAGGATTTATATGAAGAAATACAATTTGTTTCTGCCTGTTTTATTTCTTACAGGTGTCATAAGTGGCGACTCAGTGAGGAACAGGTGACAAAAAACGGCAGCAGCTTTTCATAGACCCTTTGGACACGTGCTGTCACATTTGGTTCAGGAAAAGACTAGAAGCAGGCCTTGGCTTGCGATCGGTCGTTTTGGAAATCCTAAGGAGAGGCCTATGTGGCAGTGGACTTACGGGATTAACGTTTAGCTTATGTCGACATGTGTAATTATGTCCATGAGTTAAGCCCGGTTTACATATTGGCACGTGACAAGTGCGAGTGACAAGTGGCAAGTAACAAGTGCGAGTGACAAGTGAATAGCAGCCTGTTCTATCCTTTGACAGGTAGCTCCCCCGCGCTACCCCGCTTTCCCTACATTCGCCCACCGCCTCTGCTGTAGCCGGCACCTTACGCACGATATACAAACGTGGAAGGGATATACCCGTAATAAATCAAACCACGGGCTATACTAGATCACTGTAGTATAATGAAATTAAAATAACAGTCAAAAAGCAAAAAAAAAAACAACATTCCCATACAAATTGCCCGAGTGGCTGCACAGATTTGTATGGAAATGCCAAACTTCTTTTTTTTTTTTTTGACTATTATTTTAATTTCAACTATAGTGATTTTTTTACGGTTATGTCCCTTCCACGTTGTATGCATAGGCGTGTAATAAGTTTGCTGCATATCCACTTGTCACTTGTCAGTGGTTACTTGTCAAAGTCAAAATCATTTACTTATTTTTTGATAATTTATTATATATAAATGAATTAGAGACTATTATTAAGAGCATGATGTGCGCACAGTAGAATATGTTACAACGTTATTATTGAGAGCTCCGCGTCAACTCTACCAGGGTGACAGCTGAACATCAGCGGTTGTTCATCTCGAGCAACACTTCGCTGAGCTGTAACTCTTTTGTGCTTCTGTGGCACACATGATGCGTGTTAGGTTAAGTTAGTGTTAAGATATTAATGTAATGTAATTTTTCACTTGTATAATGTGTGTTACAGATAAAACAAAATAAATCTTTTATCTATCTATCTATCTATAATTGTATCGCTTGACATTTGTAAATTTTTTTCTTTCTATTTAATAATAGGTGGTTTTTGACGTCATATCATTTACTTACAACTAATTTAACTGCCGCTTCCTGAGCGCAAGTATTGTCACTTGTCATTGTCACCCGCACTTGCCACTTGTCAAAATGTAAAGCAGGCTTTAGTGGCTGGGTGCGTGTCGGTGTGTGTGGTGCAGCGCATGCGTATTGCGTACCTGGTGGTGGTCCCGCGGGGAGTGCGAGCGCGACCCCGCCGGGGAGCCGAACGCCGCCTCCGACCTGGGGGGGGGGGACACCATTCTTACTGTATTCTTGTACTAGCTGTAGCTGTGGGCTCCGCTTCCCGTGGGAATTCTGGGATAAAAACTATCCTATATCCTTCCCTAGGTCTCAAACTATATCCATACCATGCTTACACATTGCCTTATAAACATAATTATTTCTCTTCCTTGTCACTAGATGGCGCTTAAGCTAATAATTGAAATTTTTTATGACTATAATTTAAATAAAGTAATACTCTCATTAATTAAATATGACTTTAATAAAATGCAATTAATCTTTTAAAGCAAATTCAACACTTTTTTGTCACTTTTTGCTAGTCGTGTGTGCTGCCATCTCTGTGTGCCTACCCGCAACTCCAGTTTTGCCTACTTACGGGCCCTCCAATAGTTTCTATGACGTTGGGTATCTGTTACGTTAGTAATTATACTATCTTTAGTAGTACTAAAACATCTTTTTCTAGTTTATTTCCTCCAATGGTCTGCAAATAGGGCTTCCAAATACCGGACATTTTAAATACCGGTATCAATACCGGAAATAAAGTTTTTCTTCATTATCGTACTTTTCATACTCCTTTTTTGGAGCGAAAATGTGTTGTGCTATCCCAATTTGCCTTCCACACCGTGGTTCCTATCCAGCGAAGACCCGTAGGGAATACTTTTCCATGGGCTCCACTACCCAACACTAGGGGAAAACCTATTTTATACCATGCCCACTCTAAAAAGTTTATTTTATTCACTGAGAACAGTGAATAAAATGCACGTTTCATCACTATTTTGGTGTTTGAGTTTAGAACAATTACTCTTAATTTTTGTAATTGTTACAATTTCCATACCCATTTTAATTAATTTAACCTTACTTTTTCTTCATTAAATGTCCATTTTCGCTTACATCTTTCTTTTTCTCGTAGACATGGTATAAAGTGTAGTATGCAACTCTTGAATAAAACGGATTTAATCAAGGGCCATGAATTACACGCGTCGTTCAGGATTCTAACACTTGAATCACTCCCTACAGCAGTGATTCAATCGTTAGAATCCTTCACTTGCTCGTGATTCATCTATGGCCCTCGAATTAAATCCGTCTTTTATTCACTAATTGCAGAATATACTATTATGGCGACCTTTGGTCGTCATTTCACAACGCTGTCATCAGACTCCTGTGGCATTTTGTAGGTAAGCGAGTCGTCGGGGACAGCTTATTCAGTATTCGCAACTATCCAACATATCTGATGGCCCTTCACTATCGATCACTTGTGACCTCGAGGGCAGCGTACAGCTCAGAGGAAAAATGTTTGGACACCTTATACGACACAATTATTTCATCAAAACATGGAAGGAAAGATTCTATGGACTTCCACTTGCTACGATCCTGAGAAACCTCTTTCGCAACCCGTACGCCTGTCGGGAAGATGTTCCTAGAGAGGTTTCTCAGGATCTTAGCAAGTGGAAGTCCATAGTCTCGTGATAATATGTTTGTGTGTAGGGGTTGCGAGGAACCACGGCTTCATCGTTGTTACTGTCAAGGATCGTATATATACAACCAATTGTAGGAACTCTGATATCGAGATGTAGGATATTGTGTGAGTACACAAATGCAAAGTTGAGCTTACGCCTAGCGTTACATAACTATGGATTGTTGACCTCGAAAACAGTCACAATATCGACAGGACTATCGATAGTATCGATACAATCGCAACTATTGATAAAAGGTAAAACTATTGATAGCATTAGATACTATTAGAGTTTTTAATTAATAATATCGATACTGTTTGTATGAAAAACTATATTATTATAATATTTATACAAATAGTACCTTTAAATATATAAATCTATAGGGACAAATTACACTGATTGAGCTAGCCCCAAAGTAAGTTCGAGACTTGTGTTATGGGACACTAACTCAACGATACTATATTTTATAACAAATACATATATAGATAAACACCCAAGACCCAGGACAATTTGAAAGAGGCCATTTTCCAACTTGCCCTGACCGGGAATCGAACCCGGAACCTCTGGGTGGCGGAATAGCATGGTGACCACTACGCCACGGAGGTCGTCGAACTTTACTATCGATACTATTGATACTGTCGATAGTTTTTAACAATAATAATAGTTTTTAGCGGCCCTCATATTTACTTTGCCCTTACAGGGCGTCACACATGTAAGTAAGTAAAACACTTTATTGCACCAAAACACATGAAAATTACATTAGAATACATTAAATCAGATGTACAATAGGCGGTCTTATCGCCAAGGCAATCTCTTACAGGCTACCTATGTACCTACCTACCTACCTTACATGTTTATGTAACAACTTAAGTATTTTATTGATATTTTGTATCGATACAAAATACTGGTATAATATCGAATTTAATTTAATAAAATACTGATATTTTATAAATATTCATATCGAAAAAACGATAAAAAATTACTTTAAAATACTTGTATCTGGTATAGATACATCGATGCAAAATATCGGTATTACAGTCCCTGACCGACAGACGATCGATGTTTTGGGCTCAATTCACACTGCGGCGGAATTGAAGCGAAGCGACGAAATCGTACATAGCGTAATGAACTTTATGTCAAGCGGATCGGCGCGACTCCGCGCGGCCCCGCCGGCAACGCCACAGTTTGAACACTATACGCTTGACATAAAGTTCATTATGCTATGTACGATTTCGTCGCTTCGCTGCAATTCCGCCGCAGTGTGAATCGAGCCTTATAGTACTGGTTGCAAGAGTGCGCAGCTACCTGTAGTCGTGTCGTCGCTCGTGCGGCAGGGGCCGGCGCGGGCTGGGCGTGTGCGCCGGGCTCGGGCTGCGGGAGCGGCGGGGGGGGGGGCCCGCGCCCGCCCCGCCCGACACCCCGCTCGCGCTGCCCACGCGACTCACTGCAACACATCCCGAGAGTTTACACTTGTGTCCCGATCGCAACTTACCATCTCACCTAACGCATCAAACATGTTTATGTTAACTGCAAGTCAGGGATAACTTCTAGACATACCTACATGTCATATCATATTTCTCACTTTATAATAGAAAAATATAATGTAATTAGTTCATTTTTTAAATTTTCCAAAAATAACAGACCAAAATCATCAAAATCGGTCTACGTTTGATAAAGATATCGCGTAATAAACATAGAAAAAAAAACAATCAGTCGAATTGATAACCTCTTCTTTTTTGAAGTCGGATAAAAACAGCGGATTTAGGTGGGTGTAAAATAATGGGGTGGACAATAAGTAATAAGTAAGAGAATACATACTGGTAAGTGTGGGCGTCCTCCTGGCAGCCAACTGCACGCTCAGCGACGACGGACTCGGCGCACGCGCAGCTGCAACACACCATACCACAGAGTAAAGATTCAAAGATTCAAAGATTCAAATGTTTATTCAGTAATTAGACCTTTACAGGCACTTTTACACGTCAATAAGTATAATTTATGTTACGTGTAAAGTATATTAAAATTTAATTTATTTTTTAAAGAAAAGCTACCGATACCAGCGCTTCGTAACGACCACTGCTGAGAAGAAACGCCGAAAGAAACTCATTTTCACAGTATTGGTCGCCTACTCGCCAGAAGGGCTTTGTCATATTATTATAATTGTCTTTTAATTAATAAATACTTATAATATAATACAATGTTGACACATTACAACATGTTATGCTTGCGAACAAGTAAACTAACATAAATTGCGTAATAAAAAATATTAAGTAGTCAAAAAAAGCGAAGCCGAGCTGACCAGTCCCTCCCGGCAGCACCCGTTCACGAGTTGACGCACGGATCAGCCATCGTTAAACTCAACCATATTAGAGGGAATCCAACGACCCGACCAGCGACGCCACCACCGGATTGGACATTTTAGTGAGCATGAAAAACCCGAACTCGCAGACCTTGTCAAGAGAAAATATTAATTATATGTTGGTCACTTATTGATCGCAGAGCATTTACATGTTTTTACAGTAAGCTTATTATGGTAACAGAAAATGCAGCTATTTATGTTTCATGTGTGGAGTGTAATGGAAAATGTTTAGGAAGTATCCACGCGTTTTTATCTCTTAAATAATCATTGATAGTATAGTATGCATTGTTCAATAAAACTTTTTTAACATGTGTTTTAAATTTTGCCATTGGTAGGTTAACGATCGCTTCGGGAAGTTTATTAAATAATGTTATACCTAGACCTAAGAGTGACTTTCTAGTTTTAGCAAGTCGAAATTTAGGCGTATGAAGCTGATTTTTGTTGCGAGTATTATAACTGTGAACATCACTTTTTTTCTTGAAATTATTTAACCTAGATTTAACAAATAGAAGATTTTCGTAAATAAATTGAGATGTCACAGTAAGAATATTTATAGATTTAAATAACTCTCTTAAGGAATCGCGTGATTTTAGTCCGTAGATCGACCGAATTGCTCTCTTTTGTAGCACAGAGATAGCATGTATGTTAGCCGCTTTACCCCATAAGAGCAAGCCATATGACATTATGCTGTGAAAATAACTAAAGTATACTAGCCTAGCAGTTTCAACGTTAGTACACCGTCTGACCCTCCTCACAGCATATGCTGCCGAACTAAGTTTCTTGGCAGTGGCCTCAATATGTTTATCCCATTTTAAGTTCCAGTCTACAGTTATGCCTAAAAATTTGGTGTTGGGTACCCATTCTAGAACTTGACCATTAAGACTCAAAGGTATGTGAGTATTAGGTTTATTCAATAGTGAAAAATTAACGCACTTAGTCTTTTGTGTGTTTAAGGCCAGATTATTAGTCGTAAACCAACTAAGTACTTGTGACATAGTATTGCTTACATCGTCATAGTTTGTGCATTTTCTGTCAACCTTAAAAAGTAAAGATGTATCATCAGCAAACAATACTACTTCACACAACTTTTCTGCAAGACAGGGGAGGTCATTAATATAAATCAAAAACAAAAATGGACCAATTATTGAACCCTGAGGCACACCCATGCTCACAGGTGCACTATCTGAGGATACTCTGTTGATTTCAACTCTTTGAGTTCTATTATCAAGATAAGATGAAATAACAGAGAGTGCAGTATCAGTAACGCCATAAAATTTTAGTTTATTTTTTAATATTATGTGATCGACACAATCGAATGCCTTCGACAGATCGCAAAAGATACCTATAACGTCTTGTCGATTCTCCCAGGCTTCGTAAATAATTTTAACTAAGGTCGCTGCTGCATCAGTGGTAGAGCGCCCTTTTGTAAATCCATATTGGCGACAGTGAAGTAATTTATTAATATTAAAATACGATACTAGCTGGTCTAATATAATTTTTTCAAATATTTTACTTAAAGCCGGTAATATTGAAATTGGTCTATAATTGTTCGGATCATCTTTGGATCCCTGTTTAAACAGTGGTATAACTTTACTTGCTTTCATTAAGTCAGGGAAAACACCTTCTGAAATACATTTATTAAATATTAAAGTTAAGTGAGGAGCAATCAGGTCGATGATACTGCTCAAAACGGAAACCGAAATACCCCATAGGTCCTCAGTTTTTTTAGTATTAAGAGCCTTGTAAGCCGAGATAATGTCATATGGAGTTGTGCTAGTAAAGGTAAAAGTTGTTTTGGGCGTAGATGAATTACTTTTCAATAGTTCATCGGCGGCGTTCGGACATGAAAGCAATGACTGGGTGATATCTTTGGAAATGTTAGCAAAAAAAGTATTGAATTCATTAGCTACTTCGATATCCGAGTCAGCGGTTTTATCTCCAATTTTTAATGTGAATGTTGAGTCCCTAGTATTGGTTTTTCCTGTCTCATTATTAATAATTGACCATGTTGTCTTAACTTTATCTTTAGAATTTTTAATTTTGTTCGTTAGATGTAATGCTTTCGCAGCTAAACACACCTTTTTGAACAATTTAGAATATTTTTTAACATATGCCAAAAAATCCGCATTAAAATTATATCTTTTTTCACCATATAGTTCATATAATTTCCTCCTACTAGTGTAAATACCTTTAGTAGCCCAATCACAAAATTTTGGTTTATTATCAGCTTTAAGAGTTTTTAGTGGGAAGCTTTTGCTAAACTCTCCTTCCACCGTGTTAAAAATATTTTTGTAATGGTCGTTAGGGTTTGCAATAAAATCTAATCTAGGTAAATTATTTTGTATACATTCCCGAAAATGCACTCTACGATTGGTAGTAATAGGCCTGCAAGTGATAGGTCGTGGGGTGTGATCTTTTGGAGATACAAGTGATACTTGTTGGCCGAGGTGGTCAGAGCCAAGACAATCAAAGATTTTTTTATCAATGACTGGGCAATCACAAAAAATATTATCAATGCACTTGGCAGATGTTTCAGTTATTCGAGTGGGCTCAAAGAATGTATACCTCAAATTAAATGAATTAAATAAGTTAATGAACCTAATACTTTCTGTGTCCGAAACTAAAATATCTACATTAAAGTCGCCACATACAATAATATGTTTATTTTGAGAGCTAACTCGGGTTAGGACGTCTTCCATAACGTTTTCAAAAGTGTTATAACAAGCTGAAGGAGGTCTGTAAGCACAAATAATAATGTATTTATCTAACTCCACACATGATAGTTCAATGGTACATTCAAGAGACAACCCTACTATGTCTTTTCTTTCTTTGAATTTAATATTATTATTTAAAAGAATTAAGGAACCTCCATGTTCTATATTTTCTCTTATATATGCACTACCTACTGCAAATTTGTTCGGAAACACTAATTGATTATCATTTTGGAAAAAGTGTTCCGTGACACAAAAAATATCAACATTGTTACTTTCTAGGAACAGGCAAGTTTCTAGATATTTGCTGGTGAGGCCCTGTATGTTCTGATGTACAAAATTAATGTTAGAGGACTTCACCATTGTCTTATTATCTAGTTTTTTAAGTTTTTAGTACTTGTACTAATGTTGGTCGAGTCTTTAAGATACTGCGTTATATTACTTATAACGGGTTTAAAAATATGATATGCTAACAATTTAGCAAACGTCGTCTTAAGCCTAGTTCGCAGGTACACTGTACCATTGTATATATAGAAGTTATTAAAAAATCTATTTATATCAATGACATTAATTTTTTTGTGATGCCACACCAAGTTACACAGATATATATTCAACATATGAATATGCTTGTTCATATAACTATTATTAAGATAGGGGAAAAGACAAATCACTATCTTGCCTACACCCAACTCCTCTATACCTGAGAGAACTTTAATACAAGAAAGTATATTGTCGCGAGTTACATTTAAACTATTTCCTACAGCTAAAATTAAGGTTGTGTTACAGTCATATTTTTCAGATTTTAATTTTGATACTAACTGGCTAATGTGTGCCCCTGGCATGCATATATTGGTAACATTTTGATTAGTGTAGTTTGACAAAATAGGACCCATATTTACTCCAAGATTGTCCGAGAAGATAATAGTTCTAGGGGTCTTGCAGTCAGTGGAGCCTGACCTAACCAAAGAACTGTTTTCAACAACTGACTGTGTTGTGACTGGAGGAGCCTGTAAAGGGGGCGGAGTCTCCAGTGGCAACACACTCAAAGAGCTGGTGGAGGCATCCAGAGCCGGTGCCTCCCCATCGGGGACAGGTATAAGGGAATCGCTATTCTTACACCCATTGCCCGAGCAATCCTCGACTAACTTTTTTAATGCGACTGAATATTCAGCAATGACTTTACTCGATAAGTTATATTTGTTAGTCATTGACTGTAATTCGGACTGTAGGGAAACAATTTTATTTTGTAACTGTTCTAACTCATCATTATTACTCTCTATAGTATCTTGATATGATGATAATTGTGTCCTTAAGTCTAAATTTTGCTGCTTAGTTGGTAAAGTTTTTCCTAATTTTTGCCTTGCGTTTTCAGATTTCTTTATAAATTTATTAATTCTAGTGTATTTTTTAATTTTATTTGAGCCAATAATTGATTTCCGCTTATTATTTTTAGGAGTGGGTGTGTTAGTAAGATCTACTGTAATTAAATTGTTCTCTAAAGTGACATTTTCATCGCCCGCATGGCAAGATCCACTCATAAGCTCGTTGTATAAAGTCGAGGTGGTGTTGAACTCTGCAAGTTGTTTTTCGGTCTGGAGGGATATTATTTCTTCTTTGGCCTCGGCCAGCCGAGATTCGAGAAATGAGGAACGACGTAGAGTATCCTCAAAGGTAGCCCGACATCGGTCTGAAGAGTCCACTGCGAATTGAAGATGGTCACGTTCAATGGTAGTTTCCGCCAGGCGCGTACTCATCGCAACAAGCTCATTTTTCAATGTCGAGTTCCTTTTTATTAGGTGGTGGAACTCCTCCTCGCTGTCCTCCTTCTCTTGTCTGAGCTGGCCGCACTCCTCTCTGACTTTTTTGAGCTCGAGGAGGGCTGCCTTGAGCTTGGCATCCAGCTCACTTGCTTTACGGGTCAACATTGCCATTTTAGTCTGAAAATAGTTGAATGATATTATAATTTTGTAAAAAAAAACAAAGTTATTATTTTATTTTATAAAGTACTCAGTTGGAAAATTATAATAATTACTGGGGATGATAATTACTTATAACAAAATGTGTGTGTACACTGACTTAACTTATTAATAGGTATGCGAAAGTCTATTTACTAGTTATTTACATCTCAATATAGTGCTGAGACGTCAGAAAACAGACTTAGTAGGTACTGTACATAAAATCATATGTGTAACTATAGTGTGTTATTCAAACAACATTCGTGTGAATACTGTGAAAACAAACTGCAGATACTAATGGCAAAATATTGATTATGCCTACAAACTAAGAATTAGATCTATTAATATGTCGTTGTGAAAAACATATTATAAATTCGTGAATTTACTCAATACTACTTATGTAGGCAGCATCCAGAAAACAGATGATTGGTGAGTATAGGTTATGATAGTTTTAGAATGAATGTAAATTAATCACTGTATTTACGATTTGTATATTAAAACCTAGATAATAAAAGGTACTAAAAGCTAATACTCATCTGGTTTTCGTAGTAATCCGTCCGCAATTATAGGGATTTTTAAACAACCATCGTTGCTTGTAGCCGGTGAGCTGTCAAACCTTTTCTTCAATATATGAACGATTTATCGAAGACTTTTTGTCACCAACACTTTTACGAATTAATTATAGTATAGACATTGTATTTATTGGTAAATTTACTAGATATTTATTGAAATAATTATAATTTAAATTTAATTTATTACACAGCAGTTTTTTGACGTCTGCCGATCAGTGTTGCCCGCGCGGAAACAGAGTAAGAACCAGTACTCGTGAGAAATAATAAATAAATATATATATAGGGACAAATAACACTGCTTGAGCTAGCCCCAAAGTAACTTCGAGACTTGGGTTATGGGATACTAACTCAACGATACTATATTTTAAAATAAATGCATATAGGTAAAAATAAACATCCAAGACCCAGGACAATTTGAAAAAGGCCATTTTCCAACTTGCCCTGACCGGGGATCGAACCCGGGACCTCTGGGTGGCGGACTAGCATGGTGACAACTACGCCACGGAGGTCGTCGACCGACTAAAGATATCCAGTGGTAGTTGTAGGCGTGTATTGGTGAGCGGTTGGTATCGTAGGAAAAAGAAAACTCTGACAATAGCCCGCGGAGTATAAATACTAGAAGGAGAGCGCCATCTGTTCGTAAGAGTAAAAACTGTTAAATGACTTGTTGCAGCAGTGTGTATGTAGGGATGCTAAATCGATTGCATATTGATTCATTTGTTAGTAGTGTTACGAGTAAAGAACAGATGTCGCTTTTTACAATTTTAATAAGTACAGAAGTTTTACTCAGAAAAGAAATGTCTACTTAAGACGAAGTGGTAGCTAAAGTGGCGCCCCCATTTAAAATAAATTGTTTAAAACTAAATATGGTGATAATAAAAAATTTGGTTTGTATGAATGTCTAGAAAGACCTTTAAACTATTTTATGAATAACCTTTGAAAGTAATATTGGTAGTCCGTCTAGTTTTAAAACTGTTTTTCGCCAAAAGTGGCCACTTTTGGCGAAAAACCGTTTCAAAACTAGACGGACTATTAGTAATAATTTCAAAGGTTATTCATAAAATAGTTAAAAGGTCTTGCTAGACATTCATACAAATCAAATTTTTAATTATCACCATATTTAATTTTAAACAATTTATTTCAAATGAGGGCGCCACTTTAGCTACCACTTCGTCTTAATGTGGTGAGCGCTACTACTAGAACTCCTAACCTCTTCGTTTAGATACCTAGACAATCTAGACATCCATTACAAGCTAATTTTATTCTTATTACTCTGGACAAACGATTCATGTAACTGAATTTTCCCCTGCGAAGTGGTCCCCGCGCGCTTAGTAATAATGGGGGTATATTTTCGATACTTCAACGGGGAATGACACAGCCTGGCATTACTACGTTACTGGCCGGTGCAGGCACACACAAAACGAGCTTCTTTAAACAACCTAGCTTATTTTTGTTTATTAATTTACAAAAACATAATTTAGTACATCGAAATGGGTAAATGTTTAGTTCAATTTGTGTCATAACAACGCATTTTTTTGTGAATAATAACGTTATCGTTTGATGAAGAAACAACAATCTGGTACGAAACATGTTAAAATGTTCACTGAGTAAATTAATGAAAAAGAATTCATTTTTCTAGATGACAATATACAGATTTTACCCACCAGCCAACTTTTTAAGAACAGTCCATTACACTGAACTCTTCTCTATATAAAAGTTATTACTAACGATAAAAAATTTTCGTACTTCCATACAAAATCCGTTTGGCCGAGTGCTGATTTGCATGGGAACCCTTAAAAAATTCCCTGATTTTTTAATTTTGTGGTAACTGGTAGTTAAAAGTCGGCCTAAATTAAGTGCTATATTTTTTTTATAAGTGGAATATTTTTAATGGCTAAGTTTTATAAGTATTAATTGTTATTGTTTACATAGATAAATAAATAAATATATACGGACAAATCACACTGATTGAGCTAGCCCCAAAGTAAGCTTAAGCTTGTGTTATAAGATACTAACCCAACGATTTTATATTTTATGATAAATAAATAGATAATAAACACCCAAGACCCAGGACAATTTGAATAAGGCCATATTCCAACTAGCCCTGACTGGGGATCGAACCCAGAACCTCCAGATTGGCGGTCTAGCGTGTTGAACATTACGCCACGGAGGTCGTCAACTATGTCAAATATACGAAAAAGCAGTAAGTTTTCCGAAATAAATAAAATAAAATAATATATTGTTTGGTGAGTGATGATGATAAGGTATGTGGTGAGTGATGACAATGAGGTATGTGGTAAGTGATGATGATAAGGTATTTGGTGAGTGATGATGACGATTAGGTATGTGGTGAGTGATGATGATGAGGTATGTGGTGAGTGATGATGATGATGAGGTATGTGGTGAGTGATGATGCTGAGGTATGTGGTGAGTGATGTTGAGGTATGTGGTGAGTGATGTTGAGGTATGTGGTGAGTGATGAGGATGAGGCATGTGGTGAGTGATGAGGCAACCTGCGGCGTGTGCGAGGTCCCGGTAGTGCGCGAGCGGCAGCGTGTCGTGCGGCCGCGCGCGCGCCCGCGCCGGGAGCGCCGCCTGCAGCGGCGGGGACTGCAGCGTCGAGTACGCTGCGGACACCACCAGTCAATGCTCACTCATTGTTACCTCATCGTATCCGTGAGAAGACAGTACATTATGCAATTAGTCAATTAGTGAATAAAGGACGCATTTACATCGAGGATCATCAATGAATCACGAGCAATACTGTCGCCCTTCTGGCGAGTAGGCGACCAATACTGTGAAAATGAGTTTCTTTCGGCGTTTCTTCTCAGCAGTGGTCTTTACGAAGCGCTGGTATCGGTAGCTTTTCTACCTAACCTAACCTAAAAATAAATTACCCTAACCTAAACCTAACCTAAAAATAAATTTTATTAATATACTTTACACGTAGCGTAAATTATAGTTATTGACGTGTAAAAGTACCTGTAAAGGTCTAATTACTGAATAAACATTTGAATCTTTGGTTCTAACGACTGAATCACGACTTCAAGGAGTGATTCATGACGCGAATGATTCAAGTGTTAGAATCCTGAGCGACGCGAGTGATTCATAGCTGTCGATATAAATGCCGTTTTATTCAAGTAACATACTATACTTTATACTATAAATGAACTAATGAAGAAAAAGGAAAGTTAAATGCACATTAAAATTGGAACAATTACTAAAATTAAGAGTAATTGTTCTTAATTCAAACACCAATATAGTGACTTACTGATACTGTTTTCAATGAATAAAACAATTTTTGGGTTGCAGACAGAGTATTTAGGTAGCAGATTTGATTTGATTTGATTAATATTTTTGAGTAGGAAACAACTTTTATATTTCTTCAAAAGACTTCACCAGACGCCGCCCCCATTCCGTATCGGTAGCATGGGAGGGGTGGATACTTTGCCGCCCCTGTGACTTGGCCGCCCGGGGCATGGGACACCCGAAATTTTAACCCTTTCACCGCGAACGTCGGATTTATTCAACAAACGAGAATCGCATATTTCCGACAAAAAAACTATTGTTCATATTGTAGTTAACTTACGTATACACATCCCTTTTTAGTTGAACGTATTAATTTAAGATTCACTATACTGACGACCTCCGTGGCGTAGTGGTCAACATGCTAGTCCGCCACCCAGAGGTCCCGGGTTCGATCCCCAGTCAGGGTAGTTGGATAATAACCTTTTTCAAATTATCCTGGGTCTTGGATGTTTATCTATATATGTATTTGTTATATAATATAGTATCGTTGAGTTAGTATCCCATAACACAAGTCTCGAACTTACTTTGGGGCTAGCTCAATCAGTGTTATTTGTCCGTATGTATTTATTTATTTATTTACTATGCCTCGCACTGGGGGCACGACAACTGATATAAGAGATTCGCGGTGAAAGGATTAAAAAAATCTCCATTGCAAATCATTTCGAGGAATAGCGTCTAGGAAAAGCTTTCTGTAATCAGACTTTAAAATAAGGTTCCTTCTGACAGTTGTCATTTTATGACATGTCACAGCGGTCGCGTCGCCTGGCCGCAGCAGAGTCGACGTGACGAAGCCGATCCGGTTTGGTTACGTGCCTACGTCAGGTTACGTCTGGTACGCGGTGGTGATACGATGTCGATCCGTTTCCAAGTTGATTAGTCTGCTGCAAGGCTTGCGATGCCGGTATTTATGGGAACCGGTACCTTGGTGCGGTACCGGTTCATGACAGTACCTGTACTATCTGTACCGGTACTATTTTTGCGTCAGTGTCGGTACTATTTTTCGGTATAATTGTATGGTTTATGTATTTCTTTTACTTTATTGTTCATTTATTTGTTATAGTATGTACTCCTATTATTTATCGGTATACTTATATTCTTCTACACTATAATACTCTAACTGCGCCAACTCCCCCACATTTTTTATAGCTTTCTCTACCAAAAGGTTGGCTGGAAGAAATCGCTTTAGTGATAAGCCCGCCTTTGCACCTACTAGATTTTAAATGTACTTTTTATTATTGTCATACTTAGTTGGTGCAATAAAGAAATTTTATCTTATACCGGTACCAGAGAGAGAAAGTAGATACCAGCAGGTACAAGTATAAGCAGGATAGCAGGCAGGTACCTAAATTATGTACCGGTACTAGTACCTGTACCTGGAGGAGTACCGGTACACATCTAGAACAGGTACCCAGGTACCGAAATGAAAAGGACCTCTAAATACTTACCCTCATATTCATAAAAAAATACATCCGTTTGCTAAACCTATTTTAGCTAAAACATGATTTGTCCCTTTTCCTCTTCTCCATATTTGACATTGAAAGAACGAGACAAAACATATTTTAACTAGAATAGGTTTAGCAAACGTTTGTTATGAATTTGAGGGCTATTCTATTAAGCTCTACGACAAACTCCAAGCTGCCATTAAAGACACAGAGAATAATAAAACGTTTCTACACCAACTCAAAAAACTATTGACTAATAAATGCTATTACACAATTAAAGAATATTTGGAAGACAAAATTACACCGTAAAGGCAATATATTAAATTAATAATAATTCCTGACATATATAAAAAAATGACATCCATTAACTTATTATTAATGAATAAACTTATAATACGACGTATAAAATACAGGGTGTTTTTTAAATCACTAGCATCCTTTCTACTGATGAAAGTATTCATCAATATGAGCAAGATTTTGTATGGGACCAACTCAATCCAACCGAAAAAAAATCTGCCGTTCCATACTATTTTACAATACTTAGAATCCCAAAAAGTATGGAACAGCAGATTTTTTTATTTCGGTTGGATTGAGTCAGTCCCATTCAAAAAGTTGCTCATATTCATGAGTACTTTCACCAGTAGAAACGATGCCAATGATTTTAAAAACACCCTGTATAAATTGCATAAATATTATATACATAAAATAGAAATATATTATAAAAAGATTCAACAACATAGATTTGACAAAAATGTGGCCCTTCCCCATTGCAGCGCCCGTCAGGGTCCTTAATTGTTGCATAACTTGTAAATAATAAAAACCTGTTTGATACATTTTTTTTTTTAGACAAATAACACTGATTGAGCTAGACCCAAAATAAGTTCAAGACTTGTGTTATGGGATACTAACTCAACGATACTATATTTTATAACAAATACATATATAGATAAACATCCAAGACCCAGGACAATTTGAAAAAGGCCATTTTCCAACTTGCCCTGGCCGGGGATCGAACCCGGGACCTCTGGGTGGCGGACTAGCATGGTGACCATGTAGGTCGTCAAACATTAAGGAAACAATAAATTATATGAATAATTTGTAACACAAACATGTAACATATAACTTAAGCAATCAATACAGGTGTTTTTGAAGTGTAGATTGGAGGAGACTCGAGCCTGATGAAGGCAGGGCCTGTATCGCAGTACTCCAGTGCTCCCCAAAAGAGTACCGGTATAGAACCAGTACTTTTGGTACCGGTACAGAACCGGATCTTTTGGTACCGGTACTTTTGGTACGTTTACAGAACCGGTACTTTTGGTACCGGTACAGAACCGGTACTTTTGGCACCGGTTCCAAGATTCGGTGTGCTGTGATCTTTATAGTACACTCACCTTGTATGACGGAGAGTTCAATGGCGGCCCGGAGTTCGTCGTCGGGGCGGCGCGGGGGCGGCTCGCGCTCGCGCATGGCCAGCGCACGGGCTGCGCGAGATCCTGCACAACCAGTTCATTTGCTTGGTAAATTTACAAGTTTCGGCGGCAAACACTAATAGATCTAGAAGTAAGCAACTAACATGCTTTTGTAATTCTCTTGTCAAGTAATTTGAAAAAAAGATCTAATTCGCAAACCTTTTCGATAGCCTCTAGGAGAAGCTTTCTCTAATCAGATTTTAAAATAAGGTCTTAGTTACTTAGATATTTGCAAAAGTCCAAATGACCTCCAATTTCATGCAAGGTCAACTTATTTGAGAAAGTGAAGTCACGATGAAGATTGGCAATTTCCGCTTCTAGTACTGTATTGTCTTACGAAGTACATATAATTCCATGGTACTGTCACTGTCATCTCCCTACTACAATATTTGTCAAACAACTACAACCAGCATAACAAAAATAATTTAAACAGGTGGCATTGACAGATGACCACAACGGTCATCTGTCAATGCCATCTGTCATTGTTTTTTTTTGTACCGGCATAGGAAAAGTGAAACTTTAATTGCTGTGTGACGTCACTTCCGGTGCAAAGTTAAAAATTATATAAAAAAAACGTGGCGATCGAGATGATGGATAATTTACTTGAATTATGCAGAGTATTTATACTAAAACATTGTACAGCGTTACACGCTAACATTTCGTTGGTCTTGGAAAAAAAAATTTACGTAATCCAAATTTGTTTACGACATAAAAAAAAGTTGCGAGAATGATTTTCGATCGAGACCACGTAGTTTCGCCCGTCCAAAGCTGCCGCGTGACCCCGATGAACTCGAGATCTAGCCGCCCGCTGCTACTTATTGATCTCACGATTTTACTTTCGAGTTTCAGTCAACATTTTTTGTTTCTAAATTTCTATTTTGACTAGCTAATTAGGTCTTAATAACGATCCTTATGTAGTGGCCCTCGGCTTTAAAACCAATGAAAAATCACCGTGTATACAATATTTAACAAAAACCCAGACCGATCCTTGTAGGAGCAACTCAGACCGTCAATATGAACAAGTTTTTCTATGGGACCAATGCTTGAAACTCGTAAAATCGTCATTTTCATACAAAAGTGTTCGGCCCGGCAATTTGTATGAAAATGTTCATTTCTTTTTCGAGTTTCAAGCATTGGTCCTATAGGAAAAGTTGTTCATATTAACAGCCTGAGCTGCTCCTACAAGGATCGGACAGGATTTTTATTACATATTGTATATAGATAACACGCAAGCTCGCATCGTAACCTGCACCATTTGCATTTTTGTATAAAATAGTATAAGTAGAAGCTCACCGGGGCGCGGCGTGTGCGTGGCGCCGTCCCCGAGGTCCAGCTGCAGCACGCCGCCGCTGTACTCTGCGACACAGACAGACAGACGTTATAGTATTTTATGCAACAATTGTATAAGGAGGGTTAAAAAATGCGAGTGGCGCAGGTTACGATGCGAGCCTTGGCGAGCATCGTAAATTGACGCCATCGGGCATTTTTTTACTACTTATACAACGTTGCATACAATACTTTTTCTACGACCACATTTACTAAAATAAATACATAAATAAACAAAGAAAAGTACAAAATACTACCACATGTTTGGTAGATACAAGGTTTCTATGGAAGACTTAATTTTTTTTTATTGACAGACGTCAATAAAAAAACAACAAAATTCTAGTGACTAGAAGTGCCATTTTTGAAACATGGAGTCACTTAAATGAATGTTTTTCATACAAACCATTTGTTCAGCAACTCCACGTTTGAAAAATGGCACCATATGTTAAAATAACGATTTTATTATGTTGGCAGTATGGTAGATCTAAAGAAAAAGAGTTATAGGGCTAGGAGTATCGTAGTATCGTTTTGGCGAAATAACGATACATGTGCTATCATATTAGGAATAGTCTATAGACTTTTCTGAAATCATATAATCTATGTTCTTATATTAGTGTTCGGGACCATTTAAAAGACAGATAACAGTACAGGAGTAGAAAAAACAATAAACAATACCAGTTGCTAGGTGCGGCTGCGGTCGGAAGTAGGCGGGCGCGGTGAGCAGGTGCGTGTTGGCGTTCGGGGCCATCGCCACGTCCGGCACCGCCGCCGACAGCCGGGCCCCGCCGCACGAGCTGCACACACCACGCACGGTAAACACGCTGACACTTGGAGGGGGCGGAGGGAAAGAGAGGGAGAAAGGCAAAGAGACAGAGAAAGACGAGAGGGGAGAAAGGGAGGAGAGATATTGTAAGAGAAACGCGAGAGGGGGACAAAGTGGAAGGAAACAAAGAGTAAGAGAAAGGAAGAGATTAAGAGAAAGGCGAAAGGAGAAAAGGAGGAGACAGATAGCTGGATTTTAACATAATAAACGAAAGGGATATCTAACTTTACGTTTGACGGTTGACGTTTTTGTAGAAAATGCTGCAGTACAGTTTGTTACCGCTTCTTCTGCACTTGCGCTTAGGAGGCGGCAGTAAACGTAGTTGTAACTAAATGATCTGACGTCAACAACTACCTATTCAACATTTGATGATCTGCTTCAGTGCTCTTCAATCGTTTTCTTCTTTACATCGAGGACCAGTAAAAAGCTTTCGTAGCCACCCCCCCCCCCCACAAACATAACGATAACATTTGACGAACATTGCAATTCGAGTAAAATCTGATAATATTACCTGGTCTGGTCAGCACTGCGCTGCGGCTCGCGTCTGCACGTGCCGGGCCGAGACGGGTCTGAAACATAAATTCAAATGTTTAATAACAAATAAATATATACGGACAAATCACACAAATTGAGCTAGCCCCAAAGTAAGTTCCAGACTTGTGTTATGGAACACCAACTCAACGATACTATATTTAATAACAAACACCTACGTAGATAAACTTCCAAGGCACAGGTCAATCTAAATAAAAAATATATCTTGACCTGAACGGGAATTAAACCCGGGACCTCCGGTGTGTGTGATGACCGCTAGGCCACAGAGGTCGTCAAACGAACAATATTCAGAGCCTAGAATAGAAACCTTCTAGGAGAAGCCAAGGATACATAGGGCGCACTATAAGTTTCCGGAACTGGCCACTTACATAAACAATATTTAAAAATTTATTGCAACATTTGAAAATAGAACTCTTTGGCTGTAGAATGCAGTATGTTTCATCTGACTGTCTTTTGTTTTTACCTTGTGGCGCCATTTAAAAAATTGTGTGTCTGCATCAACATGGATTTAACTCGGGAAAATTTTCGTAGTATGATTTTCTACGATTAAGTGTAATTTGACAGCTCAACAGAGCATCGCTCGGCTTGAAACAGCTTTTGGCAATGAATCACCATGTAAGACAACTGTTTATAGCTGGTTTGCAGAATTCAAGCGTGGTCGTATCAATCTCAGTGACGAATCTCGCGATGGTCGGCCGTCCACCGCTGTGACCAACAAAAACATCCATGCTGTGCGCCGTATGATTGAAACAGACAGGCATGTGACCTACCATGAAATTCGCGCATCCTTAGAAATAGGCATGAGTCAAATACAATTTATCCTACACAAACATTTGGGTGTGAGAAAGCTGTGCTCGCGGTGGATCCCACACAACTTGACCGAGACTCAAAAAACGGACCGCGTCACTTGGTGCAGTGCCATGCTTACCAGATTCAACGAAGGTGCGTCAAATTTGGTGTGGGACATAGTAACAGGTGACGAAACATGGATTTATTGCTACGATCCCAAAACAAAGCAGCAATCGAGCGTATGGGTCTTTCAAGATGAGCCGAAACCAACCAAAGTGGCGCGCGTGAAAAGTGCATCTAAGCGGATGATTGCTTCTTTTTTTAATAAAACTGGACACGTGGCTACTGTTGCTTTAGAGAATCGTCGTACAGTGAATAGTGACTGGTACACGACCATTTGTTTGCCGGAAGTTATTGACGAACTCCGTAAAAATAACCGTAAACGCCGTATCATCCTGCACCACGACAATGCTAGTTCTCACACGGCCAGACAGACAAACGACTTTTTGAAGGCGAAAAATGTAGAACTCATGAGTCATCCTGCATACAGTCCCGACCTGGCACCTTGTGACTTTTTTCTGTTCCCAAAAATTAAGAACCAATTACGCGGTCAATGATTTTCATCACCAGAAGAGGCTGTCGAGGAGTATGAAAAACACGTTTCAGAGGTCACCACAGAGGAGTGGCACAAAAGTTTCCAAAACTGGTTTCATCGAATGAAAAAGTGCATAGACGCCAAGGGAGATTATTTTGAAAAACAATAAATTAATTTTGTACCTTTAATAGTATTTTTTCATATTCATTCCGGAAACTTATAGTGCGCCCCACGTACTATGATCTTTAGAGGCACTTGAAATGCAACGCAATAATTTGGTCACCAAATGAGAAGAAATATAAGTTTATGTTCGAACGAATACGGAACAAATTTATAAAATTGTACTTTAAACTAGCGATGCATCCGATACCGATACCGATATATCGGCGATACTTTGGGTTAGCCGATATATCGGTATCGACGATATTTTTATGACCGATTCAACGATACTTTTTTTTTAAATCGCCTTTATCCGGCAAACTTAAGATTACTTTTTTTTTTAAATAAACATGTTATTAATGTTAATTACTAAAATTTATAATAATTATCTAATATCGACCTATGTAACTACTTTTCATATTAATAAAAAAATAATCCGACTGGTGATTTATTTATTTTATCTTCATGTTTGATTCAATTAACGTATCAGTATCGGTATCGGTATCGCCGATATTTGTATAAGAGTATCGGTATCGGTATCGTATCGGCGAAAAGTCGTTTCGATGCAACCCTACTTTAAACTAATGTATTTGTACAAGCCAAGCTCGCACATTTCGGTTGCACGCGGCCACGTATTATGTAGGTCGCGTTTTACTTTACATTTTTAAATCAAATACAAATAAAAATTGAGACATTATCGAGCCAATAGGCGACCAATACTGTGAAAATGAGCTTCGGCGTTTCTTCTCAGCAGTGGTCGTTACGAAGCGAAGAACATCGGTAGCTTTTCTTTAAAAATAAATTAAATTTTAATATGCTTTACACGTAACAAAAATTATACTTATTGACGTGTAAAAGTGCCTGTAAAGGTCTAATTACTGAATAAACATTTGAATCTTTGAGCAACGATCGAAAAAGGACCCATCACAACCAACTCTACAATATGTAATACATATCAGAAATAAACAGTTTCTACGGTACTTGTGTCTTCATACTATCGTCAAGCAAACAACATCATCATCTCTTCATGTATGGCGTGGGTCTATGTGACAGCTGAAGCCTTCACCGTACAGTATTTGTGTTATTGATTTAACGGCTAAGAGACATGGACCCTTCCAAACAGATGGTGCACGACCTCCGGGTGGCCCAACGTAAAATGGACCGACTTATGTTTGAAATTACACTGCTGGACAGAGTGAGAAACACGGAGATTCCCAGGCGTACTAAACTTCCAGACACAGTCCATATCTTCGCTCAAAGAAAGTGGAAGTGGGCGGGCCACTTAAGCCGGAGAGAGGATGGAAGATCGAGCCGGAAAGAAGTGGAATGGACACCGAGACAGGGCCACAGGAGCGTGGCAAGACCAGTATTGAGATGGGCCGATGACAGTGTTGTGTGTAGGTCTCCTCATATGCTTTTCTCCTCCAGGTCTGTCTCATTACTTGGGCTACCAAGTAATGAGACAGACCTGGAGGAGAAAAGCATATGAGGAGACCTACACTCAACAGTGGGAGGAGAAAGGTTGAAAGAAGAAGTACTTTAAAATATATGGTATATATCCGTTGTACCACCTAATGTACCCAACACTCTTTGTACGCGGCATGGTGGGGTACAACTAGCCAAAAGACTAGGTCTGAGTGTAGCAACATATATATTCAGCTTATTCTGGGGCCGGATCTTCAACCAAGCTGTGCTGCAGGGATTAGCACTGAGAGTGTCCGCTATGTGACGCGGCGGGTTTCAGTCCATCTCTGTCACAAACTCTAAGTGCGAAAGAGATAGCAGAATCCGTCGCGGGTCACCTGTCTCTGTCGCACGTAGAGTTTGTGACAGAGATAGACTGAACCCGCCGCGTGCGCCCGCGACACTAAGCGGACACCCTGAGAGTGCCTAACCTGTGTGGCGAAGGGTTACAATCCCCCTATTTGCGATGCGACTGAGGAGATAGAATATCATAAAGATGGCGCCACTCACCCAAACGCTACACACGTTAAATAAGGTAGCAGAAAACATTGACCTATTCAGCTGCTCATTGACAGAATTCACAAAGGCAGTTTTGTTTAGTGTAATTTAAATAAAAATATTAGATAAAATGTATAAGACTTTGTGTGTGGCTATTGCATTGAGGTAACCTGTAATCAGGGACGAGAATACCGATATTGTGTATCGATATATTGATATTCGATACCAGTATTTAAAATATCGATAAAATACCAGTATTTTATACAAAACATATATATGATACTAGTATTGTACAAAGTACAGATATAAAATATAAGATTCTAACACTCCCGTCATTATATATATTAGAAACAGCTATATTTGTAAAGAGTAATCCTCACCTAAATTGTCTGATACAGTAGAAAGAAACCGTCGTGAGGACAAATTGTGCATACATACATCTAAAACTGCATTATTACATGATAGTGTATTAGGTATGGCACCGATAATATTTAATAAAATACCAAAAACAATATAAAGAATTAAATTTGACTTTGTTTAAGAAGAAAATTAAGTTATTTTTGATAGATAAATGTTATTATAGTGTTAAGGATTTCTTATCTGATAAACTGTAAATTGACTTTGTTTCATAGTCAATCGTTAAATGTTTATAGATTAAGTAGGTATATTTTTTATAGTATTATTATGATAGATGATAGCTTTTCTGACAAAATTTGCACACCGGTGATGGTAAACATGATTGGACGAAACTGAATGTAATATCTTGTAACACATGTTTGGCAAATAAATTATCTTTATCTTTATTTTGTATCGACATATCGATATTTTGTTTCGATATATCGATACACAATATCGATAAAATACTAGTATCGGATATCGACATATCGATATAAAATATCGGTATTTATGTCCCTGCCTGTACTTATAGCGTAAGGAATCATCATGTGACCACAATTTTTGGAAATAGTGAATTTTTGTGACTACAATTAAGTGTAAATCTGTATTGTAACTGTAACATAGCCCATCAGGCTGGGCAGGGACCAATACTGAACTGGGTTTCTTTCGGCGTAATCTTTCCAGAAATAGTCGTTCCGAAACTCTAGTAGTTTTTAGCCTTTGCACTTAAATAATATTTAAAAAAATGACCTTTAATAAAAGATAAATTTATTCTAACTGAATAAAAAAATGTTGACTTTGACTTTAGAAGAGTTGAACAATAGTTATTTATGCAACTGTAGTCTAATAAGGGGTATTAAAACACGAATAGTAACACATGAGTGTTTTAATACCTAATTATTACAATTGCAAACAAAACTTTATCTACACTCATGATATGAATCCTCTATAAAAGGTTCTAAATCCATAGAGGGTGTCGTAACTCTATGTAAACTCTTGGTAAGTTTATTTCTGAGTATCTAATACAAACTAACGATGTACGTATAGGTAATAATGAAATTATTGTAATAATAATTAAAATTTTTGATCGGCAATTATTGGAAGGCAAATTATTTTTGTTTGATATTAGTAAATATCGAACGAAAATGGCGGGACACGACGTGAATTCGAATAACCAATAAGTTCCTTTTTTAAATTACGGAGCTGTGGTAGTGAACTGTGCGTACATGGCGATGTTCTTTTTTTTATTCCTTAAAGTATGTAGCTGTTTGATGAGTAAGGAATGGATCGAGTTTGCGTTGCATAATGAAATTTAGTACAACATTATAACACTCGTTTGGGTGATGTAATGGTTACTATGACACTGGGTGTTTTAATGTTGGCAATAAGCTAACTGCTTCAGAAACTTTTATAGAGGTTTTATAGCATGGGTGTAGATAAATAAATAATGTTGCACTCACCGGGCGGCAGCTGCAGCGCGCGGAGCCGCAGGCTGCCCGCGTCGTACCGCAGCGAGCCCGTGCTGGCGCACAGCTTGCTGCCGCTCACGGAGCTGCAACAACACACCTCGTATATACTTACCCTCATATTCATAAAAATTAACAAACGTTTGCTAAACCTATTTTAGTTAAAATATGTTTTGTCTCGTTCTTTAATTGTTAAATATTTAAAGGGATAAAACAACATGTTTTAACTAAAATAGGTTTAGCAATCGGTTGTTAATTTTTATGAATATGAGGGTATATGTCAAAGTTGTCAAGTCAGCGCGTCACTGGTGCAAAGTAACAGAATCAATATAATAATTACATACAAAACGGAAGCGCTCCCGCGCAATATGCGCCCCCATCCTCGATCCTCGCAAGTCTCCCCCATTCTCACCTTGTCTCTCTGATCTCTCTTCTATCTCTGAGACATCCTTTATATCTGCCCCCCCCCCCCCCCCCCCCCCCCGGTGTATCTATCTACCACTAGAACTTCATCGGTCCCCCCATCACCCGCAGCGTTATCTTCCTCCCACTGTCTCCTGCTCAGACTCTCCCTGTATATCTGATCTTTCTCCTATCTATGAGACATCCCTCATCTTCCCCCTGGTGTATCTACCACTAGAACCTCATCGGTCCCCCCTATCACCTGCAGCGTCGTCTTCCTCCCACCGCCTCCTGTTCTGGCTGTCCCTGTCTGCCTGTTCTCTGAGACATCCTTCACCTTCCCCATCGGTGTATCTACCACTAGAACCTCATTTCCCCCCTTCACCTGCAGCAGTCGTCTTCCCCCACCGCCTCCGGCTCTGGCCCTCCCTGTCTCTCTGTCCTCTCTCTCTCCTATTTCTGAGACATCCCTCATCTTCCCCCTGGTGTATCTACCACTAGAACCTCATCGGTCCCCCCTATCACCTGCAGCGTCGTCTTCCTCCCACCGCCTCCTGTTCTGGCTCTCCCTGTCTGCCTGTTCTCTGAGACATCCTTCACCTTCCCCATCGGTGTATCTACCACTAGAACCTCATTTCCCCCCTTCACCTGCAGCAGTCGTCTTCCCCCACCGCCTTCGGCTCTGGCCCTCCCTGTCTCTCTGATCTCTGTCCTATCTCTGAGACATCCTTCACCTCCCTCCTCGTTATATCTACCACTAGAATCTCACTGTCCCCCCTCACCTGCAGCAGTCGTCTTCCTCCCACCGCCTCCTGCTCTGGCTGTCCCTGTCTCTCTCCCGCGGCTCTCTATTCTCTCTCCTGTCTCTGTCGTACTCCCACTCTCCACTGCTTCGAGATCTATTGCTTGTACTGTTAAAGTGAAAAGACAATGTTTTATCTATCTAATCTATACCACAGCATAAGAACTAGAACTCACGGAAGTCTCACTCAGCAAAGAAATTCAGAGAAATATCTACTCAAATGTGATTAGCGATATGGTTTAATTTACCTCGGCACCTTTTCGTTTAAATATCTATAAATTTATTGCAAGCCAATTTCTTATTACTCTGGATAAACGATTCATGTAACTGAATTTTCCCCTCCGGAGTGGTCGCCGCGCGCATAATAATAATGTAGGTATATTATCGATATCTAAACGGGGAGTGATAGTACAGCATGCCTACATATCGTCTTATAAACGTACGTAATTATTTCTCTTCCCTCGTCACTAGATGGCGCTATAGGTAATTATTAAAACATTAAAACTTATATTACTATAATTTAATAAAGAAATACTCTTATTAATTAAATATGACTAATATAAAATTCAATAAATATTTTTCAAGCATACACACAACACTCTACACTTTATTTGTCACTTTTTTGCTAGTCGTAAGTGCTGCCATCTCTGTAAGATGTTAAGACCATCAAGCTGGTACTAATTTTGCCTACTTATGAGCACTGAATTAGTTTCTATTGCGTTGGTTATCTGTGACGTTAGTAATAATATTATGTTCTCGTGGTGTACCTCTCCCTGTCCCTGGCGGGGTCGCTCTCGACGTCGTTGAGAAGCAGCTCGGCGCACGAGTCCGGCAGCGACATCTCGCGGACGGCGCGCAGCGCGATCTAAACATACACACAACTTTACAAATAATTAAACCAGTCAAGTGCGAGTTACACTCGCGCAGGAAGGGTTCCGTATTATTATTTATAGAAAATCACGTTTGTTGTATGGGAACCCCACTTAAGGGGATACCTGAATTTTTCGGGGTCCAGTGCTGCCCCCATTTGAAATAAATCATTTGATAGAAAACGGAGACATCATTTAAAATTTTGTCTTGACCAAGCACTAGATAACCCTATAAACTATTTTATGAACTACTGTTTACAGTCTACAATGAGAAATAGAAACTGTTCTACGCACAATTGCGAAAAACGGCCACATTTGGCATATGTGCGTAGAAAAGCTGCACGTTTTCACTCTAAACTGTAAACAGTCGTTTATAAAATAGTTTGAAGGCTTATCTAGAGCCTGGTCAAGACAAATTTTTAAATGATATCTGCGTTTCCTTTTACATGATTTATTTCAAATGGGGGCAGCACTGGACCCCGAAAAATTAAGGGTGCACCGCGTGCTAGAATCTAAGTTTTGCTCTCCCTTCCCCGCACACAAATGTACACTAGATGAAACGAGACGCGGATAGTTAACGTGTTGATGTTTCTCTTAGTGATCCCGAGGACTAAAGGCTTTTAGCCTTTTTTTGAAGCATAGACTACTAATAAAGGGGCTTGACAGTCTAAAAGCCTATAAAGGCTTATAGTCCTTTAGGCTAGGGCTGTTGAATAGGCCGAGCCTAAGTGACTATAAGTTTTTATAGGCTTTTGGTTGAGTGAGTATCGTATGGAAACTCGTCAGAAAGGTGCAAGCGAAACTGGGCCTTATGTCTTTTCAACATAAAGTCGAGAATTGTTTGGCCGTTACCTCACACATACCGGCTACTCGACATTTCTGGACATCTTCATACATTCGTCAAGTATGGGGAATAATCGAGAAAAATGTAGACCTGTATATCAAAGGCGATCGAGTGTGTACTACACGCCAGTTCAGTACGAGCTACAGAAGCAATCACTTGGCGAGCCGAAGGGAAGAAAGTCTACTTAAGTGCGACTGGTGGAAGTACCTTTACAAGCTCGGTGAGATACCTGGCTTTCAGCTGCTACGCGACTCGGACATCAGGAAGACAATCTTCGCGTGTCACCCTAGGGTTCCGTAGTAAATAAAGATCCTTATAGTCAAAATAATTGAAAGAAAAAATGCAGTGGCAGACATGGTGACGGGGACCGACCTGGCGGCACACCTTGGTGGTGTCCTGCGCGTGCAGGCGCAGCGCGCTGCAGGCGGGCGGCGCGGCGCGCAGCTCGCGCAGGCGCGCGCGCAGCTGCGCCAGCGCGCGCGGGGACACGCACCACAGCGCGCCCTCCGCCGCCGCCGGCCGGGCCGGCGCCTCGTTGCTGCGCGCCGCCGCCACCTGCCGAACTCACAACCGTGGTATATGCATGCCGCATGCAAAATGTGTTGAATCCTCTAGCCCACACAGATTTGAATACTCGCCGTCCAGCTGAAATAGACTGCCATTGTAATAAATCGGTTTACCAATCCACATCTATTACAATAATTGCAATCATATGAGTTATGGCCGAGCCACTGTAAACCACATAAATATTTATTTTTCTCATAGTCATGGTATAAAATATAGTATAACAACGCTTGAATAAAACGAATTTATATCGAGGACTGTGATACACTCGCGTCGCTCCGGATTCTAACACGTTCATGAATCACTTCCTACTGACGTGATTCAGTTGTTAGAATCCTTCATTTGTTCGTGATTCATCTATAGCCTTCGATGTAAATCCGTCCTTTATTCACTAATTGAATAATATACTTATGGGAGAGTTCAGTAAAATTCCTTTTACACATGCAAAAAGAAAGTTGTTGTACAAAATGCAACGGTTGGATTTTAAACGGCAATATTCGTTAGCAACAAATTATAAAACCGTACTGTGCACAACTGTTTATGTGATTTACTGTGACTTGGCTATGACTCATATAAATGCGATTATTGTAATAGATGTGGATCGGTAAACCGAATTATTACAATAGCAGTCTATTTCAGCTGAACGGTAAGCCGTGTTGAATACAGTATTCAAAATCTGTGTGGGCCAGAGGATTCAACACATGTGGTTGGAATACGTGGTTCAGTGCAAATTGGGGCACTGACTTATCGTCACATTTTATAAGGCCCACGTAAGGTCTCTCATGCGGCGACATCGATAAAGTGACGTGACTGTAAGTAAGTTTTCATCCTAACCTTAGTCTGTTCTTGTATATGTTATCTTATTATATAGTTCGCACTCCTTTTCTTTTTGGTTGCCTGTAAGAGATTGCTTCGGCGATAAGGCCGCCTCTTGTACCTCATTATATTGTTACCCTTATTTTGTAAGTATTTCGAATATGTGAATGTTTTTTGGTGCAATAAAGTTTTTTGTATTGTATTGTATTATATTGTAAGTAACCAAATGGATAGTGCACGTCACTCGAGATGTCAAATGCCGATATCCCGCCCTGCTTCGCCCCCCTTTTCCATTCCGCGACATACAATTAGCCTATTGGTTAGATTACAAAAAAATATTGTGCACGTATTTTTTCTTTTCTTTGAAAATAAAAAAGACAAAGATAACAGCGCATTGAAATTTCGCATGACGTCACGGCTGCGTACAATCTTTACAATGGAGGTGACATCGCAAGCCCCCACTCCGGAACTTTGATGTTCTGTATCTTAGTGATTTTTTACTTTTTTAGCAAAGTGAAAAATATGGGTCCATTATTTTTGAATAATCTAAAAGACGGACTAATTATTTACAATTTTATTTTCCTAACCCTGTTGTCACCCCTATTGTCATGACTATATGAATGACAGTCAATGACTTACGTCAGATGCAATAGCAGCTCGAGACATCCAACCACCGGTGTTGGCCACTCACCAGAGACAAGAATACCGATATATCGAAACATGATATCGGTATTTTATCGATATTTTAATCGATATATCGATACAAATTTCGATATATCGATACAAATTTCGATATATCGATACTAAGTACTGGTGTTATATCGATATTTTGTATAAAATACTGGTATTATATCGATATTTCGTATCAAATATCGGTATTTCATCGAAATTTGTATCGATATCATGATAAAAACATACATACATACATATTTTTCACGCCTATTTCCCATGGGGGTAGGCAGAGACTATAGATTTCCACTTGCTACGATCCTTGCAAACCTCTTTTGCTTCGTATAAATACCGATATCTGGTATCGATATATCGGTATTCCTGTCCATGCCACTCACACACAAGACTCACCATGTACAGCGTGTCCGGGATGCGGTGCATGTTCTTGGCTCGCCGCGCACGCGCCAGCTCCGCCTCGGGCACGGCTTGCTCCTCCAACAACGCCTGCAAAGGAGAATGTTACAGAATTGCTTCAAAGCAGTCTTTCCCAAAGTGTGCGATAACGCGCCCACAAGGGGTTGTGGGCGCTGGAGGCTTTAAGGGGGGCGGTAACGGGCCCAGAATAAAGTTGGGGGGCGCTGATGTGATTTAAGCAATGAGTGATTTATAACTTCAGCTATTTCATATTTTAAAATTCACTGAAATTAAAATCCTCTTACTACACAACATCCATTTATTAGTTCATATTTATATCCTTTTTTATTGTACAAATATAAACTAAAAATGTAATTAATATTTATTATTTTAATGCGTTCACTGAAAAAATTTCGTGTTTTAAAGTTTCGCAGGTGAGGTCCCCACTTCCGATACTCTTTATTATTGTAAAATTGTATTATTATTGCTATTTTTTTATTTAAAATTATCAATGTTGATTATTGTTATTTTTTATAAAGGATACTCTAATGTACTGGTGTATGTATTATTATTGCTCTTGTTTTGAATATAGGTTGAATTAAACTACAGGAAAGACAAATATGTGATTCAGGTTTTTATGGTGAAAACAATGGGGGGCGCTACAAAATAACTGATTTTTTAAAGTGGCCGTCTGACAAAATAAGTTTGGGAACCTCTGCTTCAAAGTATGGACGACTATAGTTTGTATGTATAAAAATAGATACGTTTTTGTTTAATTCAAAAATACCAAGTAGTTATTATTGTACACAATGTGGAAGGGACATACCCGTAATAACCCGAACCACAGGCTATACTAGATCACTATAGTATAATGAAATTAAAATGACTGCCTCCGTGGTCCAGTGGTCAAGGCGTTCGCCTTGTGACCCGGAGGTCATGGGTTCGATTCCCACTGGGAAACATACTTTGTGCAAAGTTGTTTCCAGTCTGGATAGGATATTGCAGGCTTGAATCACCTGATTATCCGAAAAGAAAGATGATTCCGTGTTTCGGAAGGCACGTAAAACTGTGGGTCCCGAACGCCACCTAGCGTTTGATCATCAAACTATCCAAGGATTGTTTCCTGGTTTACCCTTTGGGTTGTGGAGGTCAGACGGCAGTTGCTCTGTGTAAAAACCAGTAACCTCGTCAAATCTCCTTGGTTAGGTAGCGGACCCCGGGCTCTGAAGCGTTACTGCTGAGGATGCAACCGGGAATACGCTCGGATGATGATGAGTATAATGAAATTAAAATAACAGTCAAAACACAAGAAAAAAAAATTGGCATTTCCATCCACAATCATTTTAAGGGTGAATGCATTCCATGATACTGGATAACTTTCCCCAAGGAACACGTATCGAAATATGAAAAGTAGTTGGTGGCCTCCCGTACAACTTGACTGATCAGCTGATCCGAGTTTGTGTAGAAAGCCAAAAATTACTTTTATAATTTCTCTCGGCTTATGATTTTTAGGAAAAGTTGTTAAATTTACTGCTAAAATAGTTTCAGTATATGTTGTTAAACCTTATATACAATATGTAACAAAAGCCCTGTCCGATCCTTGTAAGTGCATCAGACCGTCAATATGAACAACTTTTCCTGTGGGACCAATGCTTGAAACTCGGAAAAAAAATATCGTTTATATTGACGGTCTGAGTCGCTCTTACAAGGATCGGACAGGGTTTTTGTTACATATTGTATACTGCTGTGAATTTTTTCACATGTCCATATATAACCATTAAATAGATAAAGAGGGGGGGGGGGGGGGCACTTGACTGTATCAAAATTTTAAAATATAAAATCTAATATTTCAGAAACGGATCCCTAAATCGAAAAATGATGTTCACAACCTCACAATATTTTTGAAAGACCTATTTAACGATATCTCACACGATGGGTTTAGTCGAGAATTAATAAATTGACTCCTACTTTACTTGTATGGGAGCAGCTATAATTTTTTTTTTTAATATTTTTTCTTATCACCTTTTTGGCACGATTTATATACATACTAATTTACAGCTTTTTAGTACTATGGCAGCATCCTTATAGTAGTACGTGATGCGAACTAGGATATATATTTAATTAATAAGCAAATAATTTATTTTGTTAATTTAGCACATCACGTACTAACTGGACGTGTACATTCAACATAACACTGTACAATGTTTTTGTATAAATACTCTTCCTAATTCAAATAAATTATCCATTATTCCGTTGCCACTCTTGGCCTGTAGACGGTGATGGATCGAACCAGATCCAATTGCTTTTATTAGTACCTTCGTGGTCGCTATAAGTACTTATGGTCTCTTGAGTAAAACCGCTGACGGAGAGAAAGTCAGACAGACCTGGCGAATCTATAAGGGTTCCTTGTTTACTACGGAACCCTAAAAAGGACATTTTATAGGGTAGAGATATTCTATGTGTCCGTATGAAATGCACGCTCCTATATAGATAATATCGCTCACGTTCTTACTTATAGTAGTTCATAAAATAGGTTGAAAGTGTTGTCTAGGACTTGGTCAAGACAAAATTTTAAATAATGTCTCCGTTTCCTTTTAAATGATTTATTTCAAAGATTCAAAGATTCAAATGTTTATTCAGTAATTAGACCTTTACATGCACTTTTACACGTCAATAAGTATAATTTATGTTACGTGTAAAGTATATTAAAATTTAATTTATTTTTAAAGAAAAGCTACCGATACCAGCGCTTCGTAACGACCACTGCTGAGAAGAAACGCCGAAAGAAATTCATTTTCACAGTATTGGTCGCCTACTCGCCAGAAGGGCTTTGTCATATTATTATAATTTATATTATTTTAATTAATAAATACTTATAATATAATACAATGTTGACACATTATAACATGTAATGCTTGCGAACAAGTAAACAAACATAAAATGCGTAATAAAAAATATTAAGTAGTCAAAAAAAAGCGAAGCCGAGCTGACCAGTCCCTCCCGGCAGCGGGTCACGAGTTGACGCACGGATCAGCCATCGTTAAACTCAACCATATTAGAGGGAATCCAACGACCCGACCAGCGACGCCACCACCGGATTGGACATTTTAGTGAGCATGAAAAACCCGAACTCGCAGACCTTGTCAAGATATCATTTTTGAATTTCAAATGGTTTTAGCACTGGGTTTCGAAAAATTCAGGTAGTCCTTTAATCTCTCTCGTGGATGGAAGAGTATTTTATACATTTTTGTTAAAATGTTTTTTACATTAGATATTTACTAGTACAAAAACTTGGTAGGTGTTGGTTGAAATTATTTTATAAGACCATATTTTATGAGAGAAAACAAAATTTTTTGTTTTTGAATTGAAAAGTTTTACACTTTTTTTGTAATGGGTAAAAAATGTTAAACTCGCGTCAGGGAGGCAGGACACGTGACCTGATCGAAAATTCGTAAGACGGATGGAGAGTAGACAGCCGGCGCGGCGTAGGAGAGGAAGTATTCCCCTCTCTTTCTACGGCGCGGCGAAAATGTATGCCTGCGCCTGCTGTTTCGTTTAGGCGGCGCAGGGCGCTTGCGCGAATGTTCGTGTGTGTTTATGTCACAGCGCGCCACGCGCATCCATGGAAATGCACAACGTTAATATTCAAGTTTTCACTTCTGCCGGAGAGCAACCCGTCGTTTTTTTTAAATTAAAATTTGCTATTAACTAGTGTTTTTGGTGTGTGTGGTGTAGAGGTTACCTTGAGCTCGTCGAGGTAGGGCAGGAAGCAGCGGGGCGGGCGGCAGGAGCCCCGCGCCAGCCACGCCGCCTGCGGCGGGGCCGGCTCCGGCGGCGCCGGCACCACGCCGCGCCGCACCAGCTGCACGCACACAACACTTGTTTGTGCAACACTTGTATAAGGAGGGTTAAAAATGCGAGTGGCGCTGGTTACGTAAATTGACGCCATCGAGCATTTTTTGACTACTTATACAACGTTGCATATAATACTTTTTCTACGACCACATTTACTAAAATAAATACAAAAATAAACAAATAAAAGTACGAAATACTACCATATGTTTGGTAGATACTAGGTATCTATGGAAGACTTAATTTTTTTTTATTGACGTTTAGTGACAAAAGTGCCATTTTTGAAACATGAAGTAACTTAAACAAATGTTTTTGATACAAAAAACCGTTTGTTCAGTGACTCCACGTTTGAAAAATGGCATCATATGTTAAAATAACGATTTTATTATGTTGGCAGTATGGTATTTCTAAAGAAAAAAAGTTATAGATCTATGGCTAGGAGTATCATTTTGGCGGAATAACGACACATGTACTATTATATTAGGAATAGACTATAGACTTTTCTGAAATCATATAATGTATGTTGTTATATTAGTGTTCGGGACCATTTAAAAGACAGATAACAGTACAGGAGTAGAAAAAGATATATTTGAATAGAACTGAGGAGTATAAGTGACCTGCTGCAGCGGCTCGTAGTCGTGCGGCAGGTGCTCGAGCCGCAGCAGCGGCAGCAGCGGCGCCAGCAGCTCGCGCAGCGCCGCGTCGCTCACCGAGCGCCGCCGGCCGCCGCGCCGGGACACCGAGTGCGCCGTGTGCCACACCACGTTGGGCTCTGGGGGCAATTGGATATTAAAAAAAATGGCTGGAAAACTTAGCTCTGCAGCCTACGCGGTTAGAAGAATTGGCTTGTCAACTAAATAAATAAATTTTTTGTAGTTTAGAAGGTAATTTTATCAGGTTTTTTTTTATATCATTTTAAAATTTGTACCGGAAGTGAGGACACACAGCAATCAAAGTTTACATTTTTCCTATGCCTGCACAAAAAAAATACAATGACAACGGTCATCTGTCAATGTCACCTGTTTAAATTATTTTTGTTATGTTGGTTGTAGTTGTTTGACATATATTGTTATAGGGAAATGACAGTGACAGTGACAGTACCATGGAATTATATGTACTTCATTAGACAGTCCAGTACTGAAAGCGAAAATTGCCAATCTTCATCGTGACTTCACTTCCTCAAATGAGTTGACCTTGCTTGAAAATGAAGGTCATTTGGAGTTTTGCAAATATCTTAATAACTAAGACCTTATTTTAAAATCTGATTAGAGAAAGCTTCTCTTAGAGGCTATTCCTCGAAAAGGTTTGCGAATTAGATCTTTTTTCAAATTACTTGACAAACGAATTAGGCAGATGACGGACGTTCATACAGCGCGTTTGGTATATTTTAGTTACTTCCATAGTGTTATGTCCTATGGAATATTGCTATGGGGTAATGCTGCAGAAATAAATATCATATTACCAAATAATATTTAAAAAAATGACCTTCAATAAAAATTTCATACATCCTACATTAAATAAAAAAATTGACCTTGACTTTGACGGCAGCATTAGTATACAGCACAGGCAAAGAAAATATAATTACTAAAGTTACATATCATCACCATTTCAGCCGCATAACGTCCACAGCAGAACATTGACCTCTCCCAAGGATTTGGAAAATTACCGATCTAGAGTGACCTGCATCCAGCGCTTTCCAGCGACCTTACATTTAAAAAATGAGGAGGTTATCAATTCGACCATCTGTTTTTTTTTTGTATGTATTTTACACGATATCTTCGTCAATCCTGGACCGATCTTAATGGTTCATTTTTTGTTTGAAAAGTAGTAAGGAGCACCAAAAGATTATTAGTCGTGAACCAACTTGGTACTTGTGACATAGTATTGCTTACATCGTCATAGTTTGTGCATTTTCTGTCAACCTTAAAAAGTAAAGATGTATCGTCAGCAAACAATACTACTTCACACAACTTTTCTGCAAGACAGGGGAGGTCATTAATATAAATCAAAAACAAAAATGGACCAATTATTGAACCCTGAGGCACACCCATGCTCACAGGTGCACTATTTGAGGATACTCTGTTTATTTCAACTCTTTGAGTTCTATTATCAAGATAAGATGAAATAACAGAGAGTGCAGTATCAGTAACGCCATAAAATTTTAGTTTATTTTTTAATATTATGTGATCGACACAGTCGAATGCTTTCGACAGATCGCAAAAGATACCTTTAACGTCTTGTCGATTCTCCCAGGCTTCGTAAATAATATGAACTAAGGTTGCTGCTGCATCAGTGGTAGAGCGCCCTTTTGTAAATCCATATTGGCGACAGTGAAGTAATTTATTAATATTAAAATACGATACCAGCTGGTCTAATATAATTTTTTCAAATATTTTACTTAGAGCAGGTAATATTGAAATTGGTCTATAATTGTTCGGATCATCTTTGGATCCCTGTTTAAACAGTAGTATAACTTTACTCGCTTTCATTAAGTCAGGGAAAACACCTTCTGAAATAATTTTATTAAATAATAAAATTAAGTGAGGAGCAATCAGGTCGATGATACTGCACAAAACGGAAACCGAAATACCCCATAGGTCCTCAGTTTTTTCAGTATTAAGAGCCTTGTAAGCTGAGATAATGTCATATGGAGTTATGCTAGTAAAGGTAAAAGTTGTTTTGGGCGTAGATGAATTACTTTTCAACAGTTCATCGGCGGCGTTCGGAACCCTCGGTGCGCGAGTCCGACTCGCACTTGGCCGGTTTTTTTATAGTTGGAACTAAAGTTACCTCTGTGCTGGTGCGAGGCTCGCTCGGCCCAGCGCACGAGCGCCCGCAGCGCTTGGCCCTCGCTCGCTTGCAGGAACGGCGACGCGAGCGCGTCGCTGAGCGCGGCCGCGGGCAAGCGAGCCGCCGCCGCGTGCGACATGATGGCGGGGAACTCGTCGCGCAGGTAGCGCATTGCTTGTCTGGAACAAGTAGTTTGCTCAGATACGTTCAGGGGATTCATGAATTTTTCGGCGTCCAATGGACCAGCTGGACATAGGCCTCCTCCAAGGATTTCCAAAACCACAAATCGGATGCGGCTTCCATTCGAAAGACCCTGACACTTGAGCTAAGTAGCACCATATCGTCCGCCTAACATAGGCACTTTGACAAAGGAAGCCATATATTTTTACCCAGTCAAAACCTGACGGGCTTTTCAGTTCACGTCTTTATCAAATACAGAGCCCAGGGTCACGAACCCTGACTAAGCTCAGTGTAATGGTGAAAAATTTTAAAAAGGGAAACGGTGGGATATCTACAGTATGCATCACTTGAGTTTATTTATAATCAAAAAACATCAATTTATTAGTTATTTTTCCTCGCAAGTACGTTGAAAAACATCGTACGATATACGTGAGAATATTGGTTAAACACACTCCACTCTTTTATGCCCTCGCCTTCGGCTCGGGCTGAAATTCCGCCTCGTGTGTCATAACCACTGTTGAGGCCAGGCGCCTCAGTTTTTAATTTTTCCCCTTCTTCCTCAACTTGGTGATAAGACGGCTTGGTATCGCTGTCTCTTTCGGCAAGTATGATCAGAGAGGGATGGAGACGCGGACCTCAACGGCGGTGGTCAGCGTCCTGATGATCAGTCTTGTTTCGTACGTCATTGTGACAGAGCGCATGCGAATTTGCGCCTCCGTGGCCACCCTCGCGCGCCGAACTTGATTCTCACCGGAACTTTATCACCGCTCTGCTACAGAGAAGAGAAGGACTGGTGCACCAGAGAAGTCTGCAGCTCGTCAACGAGGTAAGCGATTACTTAGTTCGTTAAATCACCGAGTTGTAGCATTTCTTCCTACCCACAGGCCGTTTGATCTAAGTCTTATCCGAGACATTAGATGTAACCTTAGGTCCTTGAACCGCTTCACCCCCAGGAGACGACCTATTTACACGGTCGCCTCTCCAACCACTATAACGCACTTATATCGTCATGTACTATTGTATTAGTGCTCTTGTGATTATTCATTAATTGCATCTATTTGATTGGTTAAGAGGGCGACAATTATTTATTGAATAACATGGATACGACTTACTGGTAGGTGCCTATTTTAGTTCGAATAGTTTAATTTTTATAATTTTGTAAATAAATTAGTAATATTTGAAAACATTTATTATCAAAATTAACTTACAAAGCACATACCTATAAAAAAAACTTGATAACTAAAATTACTCATAGATAAAAAGACCTGGCAAATCGCTGCCCTGTGGTGACGTACGTGACGTACGTGGAAAGGCTGCCAGCCTTTTGGGTACGTCACCACAGACGTACCCAGAAGGCTGGCAGCCTTTCCACGTTCCGTTTTATGGCAATGCTTATCTTTTGAGCCAGATAAAGTTCGTGATGATGAAACCAGAGAACCTCCAACATGGCGTCCTGTAACGCCAAGATGATGATGAACATCCCGACTGACCTGTGCACCCATTGGCTGGCGTGGCCCTGTCCGGCCCAGCGCAGGATGGCGGGCAGCGTCTCCGGACAGAGCGCCTCCACGATGGCGTCCTCGCAGCCCTGCACCACGATCGGCATCTCCACGAACCTGTAAAATATGTAGTATCAATATGAAATAACCGGCCAAGATCGTGTCGGACTCGCGCACGAAGGGTTCCATACCATTATCTATTTAAAAAATCACATTTGTTGTATGTTGTATTTTATTTTAATTTCATTAAAGTGAATATACAATTAACTATTCTGTGAATATTTCCAGCGTCTACCTGTAACCGTTATTAATCCTTCAAGACCGTAAAATACTAGACAAAATAACAATAGAAAATAGCATTTATAAATGCCATGCCTTGAGGCCCTTGAGATCGAGCAGAAAACGGCAAGAAAATCAGGTTTTTTGTAAGGGAGCCCCACGGAAATATTTATATTATTCTGTTTTTAGTATTTACTGTTAAAGCAGCAACAGAAATACATCAATACATCATCAGTGAAATTTTCAATTATCTTGCTATCACGTGTAGTCTTGCAATAGGGTCCTGTATTTACCCTTTGGGTACGGAACCTTAGACACCACTATAACAATCCTATCCCCCCCCCCCCCTTGCAAAGTCTACGTTCGTGGCCGATCGATGACCGAGACCAATAGCTTAGCGAGTTAGCACGTGTCTCAGAAGTAGATATTATATTTTAAGTGATTATACATTTTAAGTGAAGCCTGGTTTACGTATTGACAGGTGACAAGTGCGAGTGCGAAGTGCTAAGTAAACACTGACAGTGTTGACACGCACTGACAAGTGGATATGCAGTGCTGCAATTCGCTTGCCACTTGTCAGTGCCCGTACACACGCGCTTGCAACTTGTCACTTGTCAATATGTAGACCGGGCTTACCTGGCGATCTTGTACAGCTGGAAGGCCTGGTTTACATATTGACAGCTGATAAGTGCGAGTGACAAGTGCCAAGTAAACACTGACAAGTGACATGACAGTGTTGACGCGCACTGACAAGTGACACTGAGTGTTGACACACACAGACAAGTGACACTGACATCGTTTACACACACTGACAAGTGACATGACTTGCACTGACAGGTGTCACTGACAGTGTTGACACGCACTGGCAAGTGGTTATGCAGTGCTGCAATTCACTTGCCACTTGTCAGTCGCACTCGCCACTTGCCACTTGTCAGTACGCAGAGCGGGCTGTGTCTCACCTGGCGATCTCGTACAGCTGGAAGGCGTCTTCGAGCGCGGCGCTGCCGCCGGCGCGGCACCGCGACACGCCCGACCAGCCCTGCACACACATGACACCTATTTATGCAACCGTTGTATAAAACACAAATGTGGGTTTGATAATATTATCACATTTTTAATACCTAATTATGTACAGTTGCATACAAGACTTAATCTACTATCTATTTAAAAAATACCTAGCAATGATATGAATCCTCTATAAGGTTCTGAAACCATAAGGTGTTGTACAGTGTTGTAAGAACTCTATGCTAACTGTCAGATAGATCATAGTGCATTTATGTAGTATATGTAGGTATTGTTTATCATAGTATATACTAAAAATGTGTATTATTTGTCGTATGGAGTTTATTGTTTTGATAATTATTTTTACATACAGTCTTTTTTTCGTATGTGGTGAAAAAAATGACTAAGTAAAAATAACTATTCAAGTTTTGCACTACCCCTGACATTCTCCACATCGCCCGTTTGGTTGACTGGTAGATAAGGCCGTAGGCTGTAAGTCCGCCGTTACACTTGTATTTGTGTATGAAGTTAAATAAATAAATAAGAGATCCCTACACAGGATAAGTCCGCCGTTGTGTGTTTACTTTTCCAATTTGTATCTGTGTTCTTTCTAATCTAAATATATAATACGCACAGCCCAAACCACTGGACGGATCGGGCTGAAATTTGGCATGCAGGTAGATGTTATGACGTAGGCATCCGCCAAGAATTTTGATTAATTCCACCCCTAAAGGGATAAAATAGAGAATGAAAGTTTGTATGAAACTTTGTCAATTTTAAACGGATCGGGCTGAGACTTTGCATGCATAAAGCAACTATGACGTAGGCATCCCCTAAGAAAGGATTTTGATAAATTCCACCCCTACGCGAGCGAAGCCGCGGGCAAAAGCTAGTGTACAATAAAGCTTTATAAACAAACAGGTTAAACATACCGCTGTGCCGCTGCCGGAGCTGGTGGTGGAGGATGGCGAAGATGAATTCCTGCCCACCAGGCTTAGGTCCACCTGCAACATTCACAGTACGGAATTTATACCTACACACGTCTCAAACCGTAACGGGGCAGCCACAGCTTTTTGGGTTCTAATAGACAGAGCTTAGATTAGTAGATTTGTTATTTTGCCAATCATTCATTATCATTATCATTTCAGCCGCATAATGTCCACTGCTGGACATAGGCCTCTCCCAAAGATTTCCAAAACGACCGATCAAGAGCGGCCTGCATCCAGCGCTTTCCAGCGACAATGGTCAGGTCGTCTGACCACCTTATGTGTGGGTGTCCTACGCTTCGTTTGCCAGTGCGTGGTCGCCATTCGAGAACCTTTTTGCCCCATCGGCCATCGGTTCTTCGCGCTATGTGTCCCGCCCACTGCCACTTCAACGAACTAATCCGCTGGGCTATGTCAGTGACTTTTGTTCTCCTACGAATTTCTTCATTTCTGATTCGATCACGTAGGGAAACACCGAGCATAGCGCGCTGAACGACCTTGAGCCTTATATGCCTTGAGTGAATATCACTTACTAAGATTTTTATAAATAAATCGGATGTTTTTTTTCTCCCGAACCCGCATGGAAAGGAAACATAACATTCACATAAAGTATTAAAAAAAAAACAGCAACTGTTTAAAAAAATATGAATATCCACTATTTTGCTTTAGTTTAGTTTTTACCCGACTACGCCAGAAGGAGGGTTATGTTTTTCGAGAGTATGTATGTATGTATGTATAAGTCATAAATTTATTCGCAACTTGTAAGCAAAAGTATAATTGTTTGGCACGCTCTGCAGCCTGAACGGCTCGATGGATTTTAGCTTGAGAGGTGTCGTTACATTCGTATTTACTGTGAGAGTGACACTGGGTATATCAAAATAAAAAAAAGGCAGTCTGGATTTTTGTTTTCGTAATAATTACTTGTTTACCCAGGGTCTCTCTCAGAATTAAGACGAATCTAACGACACCTCTTAAGCTAAGGAACCGGGAACATCAAACATACTCAGGCATACGCTCTCCCAACTGAGCTATCGACGAGATAGGCAAAAAA
Source organism: Acrobasis suavella (assembly GCA_943193695.1). Classification (NCBI taxonomy): domain Eukaryota; kingdom Metazoa; phylum Arthropoda; class Insecta; order Lepidoptera; family Pyralidae; genus Acrobasis; species Acrobasis suavella. The sequence continues at coordinate 427,475 of OW971956.1, forward strand.
GTGACAAAAAATCTTACACTTTTTTCGTCCGTACCGTCCGAAAAGGAACTTCGTTCCGAAAATTCATTCGGGTTTCGAGCCAGAGCCTACCTACATGGCCTGGGTAATGGGGTCATCTATTAATTACACGAGGGGTTTTTGAGGGCTTTTCAACCGGTGATCGGTGTGATTTCGTGCGATTTACCTCGAAACCCTCCCTGACCACCACACGTAATTAATGGACGCCCTCTTCGGTTAGCTCTGAGATCTCGGGGGGGGGGATATGGACCCCTCAAACCGCCAATGCTACGGCACTGGCTCTAAGGCGCTAAGATAAAGTAGAGGGGCGCAGTCTCGCCGACGCATTGCAGGTCTTGAGAGGGCAGTGCAGACCCCCCCCCCCCAGGCTGCGAGGCACTAAGAATGGGCAAGTGTGTCACAGTCTCGCCTGGTCGGCTAAAGCGCTAAAATAAAGTAGAGGGGCGGGGTCTCGCCGACGCGTTGCAGGTCAGACCCCCCCCCCGGGGCTGCAAGGCACTCGCCTGGTCGGTGTAGGCGGCGTGCAGCAGGGCGCGCGCGAACCGCCGCGGCAGCACCTTCTCGTCGACGCACACCGCCGCCGGCGCACCCGCCCCGCCCGCGCCCAGCCAGCGCCGGGACATCACGCTCCTGCCGACCACAACACACATGTTTTAGCAAATTAAAAACCCCCGACGACACCATCTTGTGATAAGTGGCGGAACTACATAATATTCTAATGCGTAAGCGCTATCTATTATTTTTCAGTTAAATCACAAACCGTATAAAACACCTGTACGGTTTACGTACATTGACCGCGCGCGGGGGCACGGTCAGCAGATTGTCGCCGCGCCCGATTTTATTAAGACGAAGTGGTAGCTAAAGTGGCGCCCTCATTTGAAATAAATTGATCAAAACGAACCAAAAGTGCTTTTGGCGAAAAACAGTTTTAAAACTAGACGGACTACCAATATTACTTTCAAAGGTTAGTCATAAAATAGTTTAAAGGTCTTTCTAGACATTTATACAAATCAAATTTTGAATTATCACCATATTTAGTTTTGATCAATTTATTTCAAATGAGGGCGCCACTTTAGCTACCACTTCGACTTAACTTCGAATGTTTTCTTAGTCAGTACGCCACCAACTTTCCTACCATCCGCGAATTCGTTTAAACCATTTACAAACACTCGTCGCGTGTACTCATAACTTCACCCTACTTTTTACCATCTTTCACCAACATTCCCATTTACCATTTATTTACCATTTTATATTTGTATAAGTAATTATAATTGTTGTTTATTTGTGTTTCACGCAATAAACTTTCTTTTTGTTACTTATATAAAATCTTTTCTATCTACCAATCCCCCTTTCCTTTCTACCATTCACTTATTATATGTACATAACCCGTACAACACCTAATCACTTTTAAACGACTGAACCGATATTCATCAAATATTAGCTTAGAACCTCTTCTTCTTTTCGTGTCGATTGGCTCAAATTACACTAAAGGGAACTTGCTTTCACGTAAAAATAACCAATCGAAATTGGTCCATCCGTTTAATAGTTGAGATACCACAGACAGATACACAACCAGACATAAGCGTCAAACTTATGATACCCCTCTTTTTTATTGAGGCTTAAAAAGAAATAAGAAAATAGTGTGTGGGCGGGGGGGACGATGATTGAAAATTAAAATATTCTGCGTGACGTAATAATAGGACGACCCCTTTTTGTTCACTTTCATACACAAAACAACTGTAAATGTTAACAGTAACTTGCAAATAACGTATTGGACGTTCTTTTTTTTAAGGGATAGACAGATCTGTCGGGTCCTCCCGCACCCACTCTCTAGGTGGCAGCTCTGCTGCGTGCAGAACCCGTACGCGGCCCCGCACCCCGCACCAACCTGAAGAACCTGGAGCGCGCCGCCAGCACCAGCCGGTGGCAACTCTGCTCCAGCTGCGTGCGAAACCCGTACGCGGCCCCGCACCCGCTCTCCAGACGGAACACCAGCCGAGCGTCCGCCAGCTCTCCTGCAACGAACAATACAAATAATATTTCAGCAAGCGGCAACGAGGGCAAAGGCACACGAGCCGAAGGCGATGGTGGTAAATACGCGATCTCTAGCTTTCAACAGTTTAAACATAGTGGTTGTACTAGTGGACGCCTGGCCCGTTCTGTAAAACCCGGCATCTAATTAAATGGCTGAAGGACTATCCGCCAAGTCATTGCAGAACGCAATGTTTAACAAGATGGCAGAACGTAGCAAGTCCTACCACTAAGTAACTAGTGATAGGAATTTTATAATAGTGACATCAAATGAACGTGTAAAGGCTCGTGTGTACATTGTCCATTGATTATCTATGGCATGTAATGTAACCGTTTCTGATTATAGTATCAAATAAAGTTGTCGAACGCTATTGTCCCAAAGATTTACCCTCATATTCATAAAAATTAACAAACCCATTTTAGATAAAACATGTTACGTCCCTTTCCCTCTTTGGAATATTTGACATTGAAAGAACGAGACAAAACACATTTTAACTAAAATAGGTTTGGCAAAAGGTTGTGTTTTTTATGAATAAGGGGAATAGAATATACAAGTAGCATTGTTCCAAGAAGCACGCTGATTTTTTTTAATTAACTATCCTAATAAGGACAATATAAATGAATTAAGTTTTGATGAGACGTGTGAACGAAAAATAACATTCACAGTCACAGCTGTTCGCGCTGTTGACGCCATATTTGTTTTGGTGCGCTACTACGCTACAGTGGAAAAAATCTGAACTAAATTTGAATCACTTGGCTGAGTCTTGGTCAGTCATCTTCACTTAGCTGACTTTCAATACAAAGTTGTTAAACGTTGAGTGATGATCTATCTGCCTAGGTTAATTACAATTCACTCCCTAGAGTGCAAAATAAAGGTTGAAAGTTTTATGGAAAATAATTAAAACTCCAATTTCCATGAAATTTGATACTATAGCTCCTAAATATAAATAATGTTAGACATATACATATATTCCGGTTTTTTACAATCCATCCCCTATCAAAAAGCTAGTTATAAAAATTATAATACTCCACCTGGTAGCCGTTTTAGATACCCGTGCGAAGTCTGAGTGGGTCATGAGTTCATTAATAGGGAGGGGACATTTTGGGAATGGGACTTTTTGGGATAGGGACATTTTGGGGAAGGGACATTTTGAAACCAATTTGGAAAAAAGACATTATGGACCTGAACAGTATCCAATTGGATGCCGGCTTTCAAGGAATGGCCTAGGCATCCAGTTAACTGGCTAGTTTTAATCAGATGGCTGCGACATATATATGCAACCAGTCGCAGAAAATCTCATATCGAGACAAATGATACTATCAGCGCCATCTCGTATGCTTTTAGTAAACTAATTCATTATTCTCAGTATTAGATGTGAATGATGATGATGACGTCACGTACCCGAGTCCAGCAGGTACCGCATGTCGCGATGGAGAGAATCCAGTGAGAACCCCAGCAGAGCGCCGAGCCTCCTCAGGGAGGCCGCCTCCACTCGGGACGCTCCGCACGCGCACAGAGAGTTGCCACGACGAGCTGACAACGGAAAAACATCATGAATAAGTCTACTATATTAGCAATGCCGGATTAAGGATGCCCTTACCCCATGGAAGAGAAAAAAACTGGTGGAAGAACTACTTGAGAAAATTAGTATCGGAACCGTTGTCGCCAAACTCACAAAAATAAACTATCTACTTATCACATTTCCATTATTTACAAACAATTCGCTTGTCAAGTAATTTGAAATAATTAGCCAAGTACGTGTCGAGCCATGCGCAGTGTAGGGTTCAGTAGTTACGAATGCCAACTTTGAGTTCATGCCACTAAAACGTCTAAAAAGTAATTTTGAATTTTTTCTTTTCCGAGTATATTTTATAAGTTGATCGCCAACTTTTTAGTTTGTAAACCCTGCTTAGCTCTGATAGTATTCCTTTAAATTTTGTCATATATACTACTGCTGTGAATTTTTTCACGTGTCTATAATATATAACCGTTTAGCAGATAGAGGGGGGTACACTTGACTCTAACAGAAATTTTTACTTTAAAACTAAATATTTCAGAAACGAAACCCTAAATAAAGAAACGGTTTTCACAAACTCATATTATTTTTGAAAGACCTATTCAAATGATTGGTTAGTCAAGACAAAAAAACTGAATTTTGACTTTACTTGTATCATAATTTTACTGTGGGAAACCAATCAAAACCCTAAATAATTTTAATTTCCTTAAAATTACAATTTTTACCAAAATCTGATATGTCGTTTTAAAATAAAACGTAGACTACGTTTGTATGGAAAAGTCTAGGGTAAGGGGATTCTTAACAGATGGGCCGATTTTGTTTTGTTTGAAAGATGACTTGATCGAGATGACTCTTAGCTATGTTTGATGGAAATCGATTCATTAGTTTAAAGGGGATTATAAACTTCTTTCTGTGCTAGACGATCTATACTATTAATGAGTGACTCACAGTTGCTGCCTTCCACGTTGATGATGTCTAGGTCTTCTTCCGCATTTAGCTCGTACTCTGAAAACAAAGGCAAAATACGTCTTTAGCATTTCTAACCTGACATGGCCCAGCGGATTAGCTCGTTGAAGAGGCAGTGGGCGGGACACATAGCGCGAAGAACCGATGGCAAACGGTTTTTTTATGTTATAGTTCGGCAAACGAACAAGCGGGTCACCTGATGGTAAGTGATCACCGCTGCCCATGGACAACTGCAACACCAGGGGTGTAGCAGAAGCGTCGCCGGCCTTTCATGAAGATGTAGACTCGTCTTTTTGCAGTGCGATAGCATGCTATGGCATTCTAGTATTCATGCAATTACAAGCCGATCATATCCAATCCTCAACAAAAAATTGACATTTAAAGTAATAAATAAACAAAATAAATTGACATGTAAAATAACTGAAATATGTCATAAATAGGCATATAATAGTAATAAAGTATAATATGATAGGTAATAAATAAATAAATTAAAAAAGAACAACAAAAAAAATAATCTATAAAAAGTCTAGAAAAATACAAAAATAAATTACATTTCAGTATAAATAAAATAAAATATAAATATATTTAAATAAACAAATAAAGCTTTAGTCCACTTGTTAAGGTATTTAAAAAAAAAACTCTCTTGACATGTCTTCTCATGAAATATGCACATTATAAATCAATACCTTTGCAAATTGCAAATTATTTATTTTATAAATTATTAACTACATATTTGTAGTTTGCAAAGGTATTGATTTGTAAAGTGTATATTTCAATAAAAAGACACGTCAAGATTGTTTACATTCTTTTAAATACCTAAACAAATGGACTATAGTCTTTAAATAGGTCAATAAAAAAAAAAGTCTTTGTATAAAAACTACTTTACTATACTTACCTAATAAACTAACATACAAATTGATCTTTATTTGGATAGTTACTTTTAGCATTGATGAATACTAACTAACAAAAATCCGCTTGCCGTTCCATTGTTTTCTGTTGCAATGCCCTATCAGGGTTCATGTTGTACCTACTAATTTATTCTACTATGTAGAAAGTGTAACATATGTACAATGTGAAAAGCAATAAATATATTGAAATTGGAATTGTAATTTAACGGCACACTAACCTTTATAGAACCTTATTAAGTATTTAAGTCGTTTTATAGCTGTAAAAACCCAAATTCTCATCCAACACTACTGATAGATAGATAGAAAAACACTTGATTTGTCTCACTGAGGCACACACATATAAATGTATACACAAAACAAATACGACAAAAAAACCGGGCAAGTGCGTGTTGAACTCGCGTGGAGGTGGTTCTGTACGATGGCAAAGATTTTCCGTTTTATATTGAAATTACGGTTTACCACTTTATTTTCAATGGATAGAATTCTATTATTATTTTTCCAGTAATCTGCAAGAAATGAACCATATTTGATACTTTTTTCAAAAACTTAGGCTCTATATTTTCGGAGATCAGTGGGGGTCAGATAATGGTCAATTATCGTCTTCTTACATCAATAAAATCAAAACTATTTATTTTACTATAATAACAAAAATATATGTGAGATCCTCATAACGAGCCCTTTCATTTGATATACGACACAGTAAGGTTTGCGAAGTTTTTTTTTCTTCCTGTTTTATTTTCCGAAAATGATCCTTATTTTAAAAAAATATGTATTTACTTTGCACACCTGTGTTTGGACACCATCCTACCAAATTTCACCTGATTTGGTCCAGTAGATAGGGACACACATTGAGTGATCCTATTAGGGTTCCGTTTTTTATTTTTTTGCACGGAACCCTAAAAATTGCCAATCTGTTGTAGAAATAGGGTGAACCGCAGTGATACGAGTAGCAAAAGGCAGTGTGTACTGACTGTCGCAGGCGGGGCAGGGCGGGCGCGGGCCGCAGGGCTCGCCGGTGTAGAGCGCGGCGACGGCGGCCTCCAGCTCCGCGCGGGACAGCGCCGCGCCCGCGCCCTCCAGCGGCACGCGGCACATCGACCTGCGACCGGGGACGGGACACCTCTTTATCTAATACAACTCATTATTACAACAACTAAAAACCCTAAAAAAAATTAAAAAAGCAGTCGCACTTTTTTTTTGATTTTTTCTTTTTGATATACCCGATGTCACTCTCACAGTAAATACGAATCTAGCAACACCTCTCAAGCTAAAATCCATCGAGCCGTTCAGGCTGCAGAGCGTGCGAAACATTTGAATTTGGCGCCAAAAATCCGCCATTTTGTTTTTTTATTTCGATATACCCAGTGTCACTCTCACAGTAAATACGAATCTAACGACACCTCTCAAGCTAAAATCCATCGAGCCGTTCAGGCTGCAGAGCGTGCCAAATATTTGAATTTGGCGCCAAAAATCCGCCATTTTGTTTTTTTATTTCGATATACCCAGTGTCACTCTCACAGTAAATACGAATCTAACGACACCTCTCAAGCTAAAATCCATAGAGCCGTTCAGGCTGCAGAGCGTGCCAAATATTTGAATTTGGCGCCAAAAATCCGCCATCTTTGTTTCATTTTTATTTTGATATACCAGTGTCACTTTCACAGTAAATACGAATCTAACGACACCTCTCAAGCTAAAATCAATCGAGCCGTTCAGGCTGCAGAGCGTGCCAAACAATTATACATACATGCATACTCTCGAAAAACATAACCCTCCTTCTGGCGCAGTCGGGTCAAAACTTCTTTCTAACCGACTTTCGACGACCTCCGTGGCGTATTGGTTGCCACGTTAGTCCAGACAGGGCACGTTGGAAATAGTCTTTTTCAATTTGTCTTAGGTTTTGGGCGATATCGACAATTTATTATTAAACAAAGTATCGTTGGGTTAGTATCCCATAACACAGTATAAGCGTATGCACGAAGGAGCTCGAGAAATTTTCATACCACTTGTGGTATGAAAATCCAAGCCAATCCAAGTGCGGACCACGGCCGGTGTCGCTTTACTTGCGAAAGCGCTAGTAATGCGCACTCCCGCAGGGCCACCGAGCACTTCCGCTTAATTTACCATGCTGTACAGACTGTCTTTATCAGAAAAATATAGTATCGTTGAGTTAGTACCCAAGATAACACAAATCTCGAACTTACTTTGGGGCTAGCTCAATCTGTGTTATTTGTCCGTATATATTTATTTTCTCAAACATGCTCGGAAATGTAGGCATTATTGTAGTAAAAAGAAGACACGAAGTTTGTAATTCTTGGCTCGAGCATTACTTTGCTGGACTAGGCCAGGGAAGTAGTATGAAAATTCATTCCTGGCCGCTGCTCAAAACAAAAATACGAATAAAGTGTATTCAGAATGACAAGACAGTGACATTGACGTTTCAGATGACAATACTGTTTTTGCATTTAGCAAAGACATTAAGCGTTTGATTCCATAACTTTTTGTACAGCCAATTGCTACCACATAATAAAAAATGCACTCTTCGAGCATTATTGGTTGTTATTTATATTCTAATGACCACAATTTTATTTAAATAATGTTATTATAAAATCACACGAAAACATGCTTAATTTTCGTTGCGATAGAAAAAAAACAACGGTATTACATTTTTAGCGTCAAATATGACTGAGCCGTATGGGCTATGTTTCCTTTGCACTAAAAAATATTTCGGTAAATATTTGGATATTTCTGGTCATTTCTTTAATGATTGCCTCACATTTGTTGAGAAAAGCACTATACATGCCTCGGCGGAAATGGCATTGCCGGACTCGTAATTTTATTGTCAAGGTCTCGCTAACGCTCAGCCATGAAAACTACTCGTCCATCAACGCCATATTTCCCGGCCTCTGCAGTAATGTACTATTACTTACCTGGGGTAGTGCTGCAGCAGGTCCCGGAAGTAGGTGCACCGCGCCGACAGCACGGCGCGGTGCGCCGGGATGCTGAACCCCGCGCCCACCAGCTCCACGTCGCACCACCATCTGCGGGGACGCAGCCACGGAATAAGAGCCGGCATACAAGGGGGGGGGGGGAAGCACTTGACGGCCCCTTAGAGGCCGGTTAAAGTGTAAATCTGTATAATGTTAATGACCACTGCTGAGAAGATTACGCCGGAAGAAACCCAGTTCAGTATTGGTCCCTGTCCAGACTGATGAGCTATGTTACAGTTACATAACATAGCCCATCAGGCTGGATAGGGACCAATACTGAACTGGGTTTCTTTCGGCGTAATCTTCCCAGCAGTGGTCGTTCCGAAACGCTAGTAGTTTTTAGCTTTTGCACTAAAATAATATTTAAAAAATGACCTTCAATAAGAGATAAATTTATCTTACATTGAATAAAAAATGTTAACTTTGGTTTACATATTGACAAGTGACAAATGCGACTGACAAGTGACAAGCGATATCTATGCACTTGTCAGTGCCTATCACGCGCACTATCACTTGTCAGTGTTACTTTTTACTCGCACTTGTCACTTGTCAATATGTAAACCAGGCTTAGCTCAAAACAGGATAGTTCGAACATACATGTTATCACGCCTGGTTCCCACTGGGGTAGGCAGGTAATGGACCTCCTCTTGCTACGATCCTGTCAAAACCTCTTTAGGTGCTCCCACACAGCAGTTATATAACGTTATGAAACATTGTGGAACACGATAACATTCTATAACAATGTGTAACATTTTACTACAACATGTTATACAATGTTATATGTTATAAACGCTCCCACACCGGTTGAACTCGTTGTATAACATAATATAACATCCTGTAACAATCAGTTTAGGTCTGTATTTCGAAAAAGCTGGTAGTGATAGTGACTTAATGGAGACTACGATACAAACGAAGCGCGCGAGCAACCTCCCCGCGCCCTTCCGCTAACGTCCCTCTGAGGCTCAGATGATGTTATATAACAAAAGTTATTATTTGTTTCATCATGTTGAAATTAGTTGTATAACATTTTGTTATATGAAGTTATATAACATCTGTAACAATTTAAAACTTTTGTTATATTTGTGGACGACCTCCGTCACCCAGAGGTCCCGGGTTCGATCCCCGGTCAGGGCAAGTTGGAAAATGGCCTTTTTCAAATTGTCCTGGGTCTTGGATGTTTATCTATATATGTATTTGTCATAAAATATAGTATCGTTGAGTTAGTATCCCATAACACAAGTATCGAACTTACTTTGGAGCTAGCTCAATCAGTGTTATTTGTCCCTATATATTTAATTTAATTTAATTTAAATGTTATGCAACATTCTCTAACATTTTATAACTGCTGTGTGGGAGCACCTTTTCGCTTCATCTACACTCATCACTCTCTTCATGCATGCCCGCGGGTTACGGGTACTTCTGACCTCTCCTTTTTTAAGAAAGTCTGCAATCTGGTAACACGACACGTTCGTCAGGGATGAGCCTGACCCACTCTTCCACTCACATTCGCTTTGTAGACCCTTGGAGTAAATATCCTTTCATTTTTAAATTTTTAACCGACTTCAAAAAAGCAGGAGGTTATCAATTCGACAAGTATGTTTTTTTTTGTATGTATGATTATCTTCGTCAACCGTAGACCGATTTTGATGATTCTTTTTTATCTGAAAGCCTTTACTACCAAGTTGGTCCCATATTAATTTGGTAAAGATATGATGAAGAACTTTGTATAAGAAACGCCTGAAAGAAAATGAAGTCTGTTGTTTTTTTTAAGTTAAAAATTGAATGATTTTTGGTTTATAAGGGCCCTCAATGGCAATTTGGCTAGTCCACAATTGATTAAAGAAGAAGATTCAAAGATTCAAAGATTTGTGAGTGTGTATGTTTGTTACTTCTTCACGCTCAAACGGCTGGACCAATTTTGATAAAATTTGGTATGCAGGAAGCTGACACCCTGGATTAACACATAGGCTACTTTTTCCGCGGGTAACACCGCGGGGCGCAGCTAGTTTGTAATAAAATATAGTACCGTTGAGTTGGTATCCCATAACACAAGTCTCGAACTTACTTATGGAGAGGGCTATGCTCGGTGTTTCCCTACGTGATCGAATCAGAAATGAGGAAATTCGTAGGAGAACAAAAGTCACTGACATAGCCTAGCGGATTAGTTCGTTGAAGTGGCAGTGGGTGGGACACATAGAACCGATGGCCGAGGGGCAAAAAAAATTCTCCAATGGCGACTACGTACTGGCAGGCGAAGCGTAGGACACCCACCCACAAGGTGGTTAGACGACCTGACCAAGGTCTTTGGAAAGCGTTGGATGCAGGCCGCTCTTGATCGGTCATTTTGGAAATCCTTGGGAGAGGCCTATATCCAGCAGTGGACGTTATACGGCTAAAATGATGATGATGATATATATAACCAGTCCGAACCCTGCCTCCAGCTGCTGCAGTCCTACCTGTCGGTGAGCGCCTGGTGCAGGTCCCTTGCGAGGTGCGGCGCGGGCTGCCGCGCCAGCTCGGCCTGCGTGCACAGGTCCCGCAGCGCAGCCCCGGCCTCCAGCTCCTCGCACAGCAGGAACACCTCGGCCAGCCGCCACGACGACACCACCGAGCGGATGAAGCGCGCGTGTTCGCATCCTGCCACAAACAGACGCCATTGTATTGCTGCGTATTTTTTATCCTTTCACATTTTTTATACAACCGCCGCATAGACATTGCTTGGAGGAGCTACTGGTCCATGAAAGAGTTGTAGATGTGGGGCACAAAGCCGCCAAGTTGAAGTGGGGTTGGGCAGGCCACGTATGCACCCAGATAGGCGGACCAAATTAATCACGGGATGGATTTCTGCAGACGGTCACACGGTTGGAGTGATGACATCAGACATTTTGAGAAGAATTGGTCACAGGTTGCACTAAATCGGTATCAGTCGAAAGATATGGGGGAGACCTTTGCCTAGCAGTGGGACAATAAAGATTAATAAAAAAATATATATACTGTCTGACTATTTTCTATTTATTTATATTTTCAGACACAGAAGAGAAATAACCGGCAAAGTGCGGGTGGGAATCGCGCACAAAGGGTTCCGTACCGTTATCTATTTAGTATATAGGAGCCCCATTTAAGGAGCTACATGAATTTTCCGTGGTCCACTGCTGCCCTCATTTGAAATAAATCATGTAAAAGGAAACGAAGATATCATTTAAAATTTGGCCTTGATCAGACCCTAGATAACCCTTCAAACTATTTTATAAACTACTGTTTACAGTTTAAAGTGAGAACGTAAAGCTTTTCTACGCACAATTGCGAAAAACGGCTACTTTTGGCGTATGTGCGTAGAAAAGCTTCACGTTCTCAATTAAAAATGTAAACAGTAGTTCATAAAATAGTTTGAAGGGTTATCCAGGGTCTGATCAAGACCAAATTTTAAATGATGTCACCAGTTCTTTTCATATGATTTATTTCAAATGATTTATTTCAAATGGGGGCAGCACTGGACCCCGAAAAATTCAGGTAGCCCCTTAAATACTTATTCTGTTTTTACCCGACTACGCTAGAAGGAGGATTGTGTTTTTCGAGAGTATGAATGTATGTATGTTGTTTGGCACGCTCAGCAGCCTGAACGGATTTTAGCTTGAGAGGTGTCGTTAGATTCGTATTTACTGTGAAAGTGACACTGGGTATATCAAAATAAAAAACAAAATGGCGGATTTTTGGCGCCAAATTCAAATGTTTGGCACGCTCTGCAGCCTAAACGGCTCGATGGATTTTAGCTTAAGAGGTGTCGCTAGATTCGGTATTACTGTGAGAGTGACATTGGGTATATCAAAATGCAGTCGGGTTTTTTGTTTTTGTAATAATTACTTGTTAGTATTTGTTGTTACAGCGGCAACGGAAATACATCATCTGTGAAAATCTCAATTGTCTAGCTATCACAGTTCATGAGAAACAGTCTGATGATAGGCCGACAGACAGACGGACAGACAGCGAAGTAATAGAATCCAGTATTTACCCTTTGGGTACGGAACCCTAATAATGAGGTCCGATAAAGCAGAAGCATATCTTATGGATAATTAATGAGCCTTACCCTTACCTCTGTCAGGTCGCGAGTCCCTCGGCCGTCTCGCGGCGGCGGCGATGCGTCGCCGCAGCGTGCCCAGACCAGCACCGCCAGCCTTCTTCTTTCTCTCGCTGAAAAAAATAAATATTTCTATTCAAAAACATTACTTCACATTAGGGTTGGGTCTCATGATGTTCGTAGAACACGCGGGAAGCATGACGGAGGCGTGGAGGGCGCCAGCAGGCGTCCTAAGCTTCCTGCAGTAGCTGAGCTGCTTCGAGAACTGACACCGGCGTCAGTCGATATAACAATCAATAAATTGATACAAATTTCGCTATATCGATACAAAGTACTGATATTATATTGATATTTTGTATAAAATACTAGTATTATATAGATATTTTGTATAAAATACCGGTATTTGATCGAAATTTGTTCGATATATTGATAAAAAAATTCGATAAAATACCGATACCGGGTATCGATAAAAAAATTATCGCTATTCCTGTCCCTGGTTAGAAGTAAGTAGAGTTGCGGCTCATATGGCACCAAGGAACAGTTGCTTAAGGGGTTACATCATTTTTTCCGGGGTTCAAACCCCCTTTTAAAATAAATTATTTAAAAGCAAACAGAGATATCATTTAACAAGGTTCTTGAACAAGCCCTAGATAACCCTTTAAACTATTTTATGAACTGTTTACAGTTCAAAGTGATAACGTAAAGCTTTTCTCTTAATTCATACATCAATTTGTTATAATGTTGTTTTAGATTGCGTTATCTGCGTCACAGGTACGGGACAAGTATGTCACTTCATAGAAGCGGAGTATTATTATTGCTCACTAGTAAACTAAACATCCGTACACACGTCAATGTGTGCGTGTTCGCACGCGAATACGGGGGAGAGGTGCGAGGACGGGGAACGGGGACGCATAAAGCGCGGGAGCTTAGACGTTTCCATTCTGTATGTCATACATATTAATTTTCCGGGGTCCAGTGCTGCCCCCATTTGAAATAAATCATTTGATAGGAAACGGAGATATCATTTAAAATTTTGTCTTGACCAGGCTCTAGATAACCCTTCAAACTATTTTAGATACTACTATTTACAGTTCAAGGTAAGAACGTGAAGCTTTTCTACGCACATACGCCAAAAGAGGTCGTTTTTCACAATTGTGCTTAGAAAAGCTTCACGTTCTCACTTTAAACCAGAGGTTCCCAAACTTATTTTGTCAGACGCCCACTTTAAAAAATCAGTTATTTTGTAGCGCGCCCCATTTTTTCACCATAAAAACCTGAATCACATATTTGTCTTGCCTGTAGTTTAATTCAACCTATATTCTAAACGAGAGAGCAATAATAATACATACACCAATACATTAGACTATCTTTTATAAAAAATAACAATAATCAACATTGTTAATTTTAAATAAAAAAATAGCAATAATAATACAATTTTACAATAATAAAGAGTATTGGAAGTGGGGACCTCACCTGCGAAACTTTAAAACACGAAATTTTTTCAGTGTTTGATTCCTTTAACGATATAAATAGCGTTGTGAACGCATTAAAATAATAAATATTAATTACATTTTTAGTTTATATTTGTACAATAAAAAAGGATATAAATATGAACTAATAAATGGATGTTGTGTAGTAAGAGGATTTTAATTTCAGTGAAATTTAAAATATGAAATAGCTGAAGTTATAAATCACTCATTGCTTAAATCACATCAGCGCCCCCCAACTTTATTCTGGGCCCGTTACCGCCCCCCTTAAAGCCTCCAGCGCCCACAAGGGGGCGTTATCGCCCACTTTGGGAAAGACTGCTTTAAACTGTAAACAGTAGTTTATAAAATAGTTTGAAGGGTTATCTAGTGCCTGGTCAAGGCGAAATTTTATTTCAGTGTTGCCCCCATTTTAAATGATTTATTTCAAATGGGGGCAACACTGGACCCCGAAAAATTCAGGTATCCCCTTGATTCTGTGTGTGCGTACTGACCGTATGACATCGGCCATGGTGGGCGGCGCGGCCGGCAGCACTGCGCCGTCGCACGCCTCCACGTCCTGCAAACACAAACATTAATAGGTTGTCATTGAAAATACCTCAAATATCGTGCTCCCGCTTCCTTTACCGCCAACACCAGACACAATAGTAAAGTCAAAGTCAAAATTGTTTTATTCAATGTAGGATAAATTTATCTCTTATTGGAGGTCATTTTTTTTAAATATTGTTTTAGTGCATAAGCTAAAAACTACTAGCGTTTCGGAACGACCACTGCTGGGAAGATTACGCCGAAAGAAACCCAGTTCAGTATTGGTCTCTACCCAGCCTGATGGGCTATGTTACAGTTACAATACAGATTTACACTTTAGCTAGGCATACATTATATTATATATTTAAACAATACAATTAAAATTTGCAGTCATCTATTTCCAAGAATTGTGACGTGTATCGCAACTAAAAAGTGCAAGACTGTACTGACCGGCTGGAACAACATACAACGTGACAAGAGATATGCACAGAAAAAAAGTCATCATCAGTCATCACACTCATCACAGACTCAGAAAGCCAACAACAGCATCATAAGGAACACCTTAAACTAATTTATTTATCAGGGCTCTGATCTCGATGTTATTTGTTGACGTACAAACATATATTATCATAACACCTGGACGAGCTTGGTGGCACGGCGGGAGTGCGCATAACTAGCGCTTTCGCAAGTTAAGCGAAACCGGGCGTAGTCCGCACTTGGATGGGTAACCACAAGTGACATAAAAATTTCCCGAGCTCCTCCGTGCTTCGGAAGGCACGTATAAGCCGTTGGTCTTGGCTGTCATCATTGTATGTCAGTCGTCAAGTTATATCAGATGCCTTGAGGCAGCCTGAAAAATCTGACATCGGTGTTGGCCACTTACACATCCGAAAAAAATACAAACATCACGCCTGTTTCCCACAGAGGCAAGCAGAGGCTGGATAGTTGTTGACGTCTCATCATTTACTTACAGCATACGACAATATTTACAAGACCGAATACCTTAACATCATGATCTGACAATGAACTTAAGGTTGAACTAGTCGCGGGCTAGAACTCACACGTGGGCGTGGCCTAAAAGCATGCTGTCTCACCTAACACTGTGTTCGGGCGAAGCAGTGAGGTGAAACGTACGATCATTCATAGTAAACCGAGCGCGAAAACATACGAAAGTCCTTTGAGAAAATGGGTTTTATGACTTTTATGCAAAAACTACTGCATTAATCAAATTACAAATAAAGTTAATTAAAATCTTCGATAATTAAGACATGTGTCGATGTGGACTTTGTTTTGGAGATGTAACAGTTCTTTTATTACTTATTTACGCCGAAAGTTGCGTAAAAACGAGCAAAAAAAAAAGAATCTTTGATGGCTCATAGCTTTTTAATGTCTTTTTATTTTACTATTCTGTATCCATACAAACAAAATGTATAGTGAGACAAAACGATATCATGTTAAACTTTGCATGTACAATGTCAAACAGTGGAGGAAACTGGAAATCCCCTCCGAAATTTGTATATAAAATGTATCGACTAGTTCACTCTGTTCAGGATGCCGGAAAGCGTGTTTTAGATCTCAAGTGGAGTTGGGCAGGACACCTGGCAAGACGAGGTGACGATAGGTGGAGTAGTGTGCTGATGGAGTGGTGACCTCTAGATAGTAAACATAGTGTGGGTCGTCCAAGAGCTAGATGGATCGATGACATAAGATTCACAGGTCAAATCTAGTTCCGTAAGGCGCAGAACCGAGGTGGTTTGCGTTCGCATTATATTGAAAGGCCTATTCCCAACTGTGGGATATGGAATGTTATATTTAATGCCGCTTCCGAGGTACAGAATAAGTACTAGTACTCACGTACAGAGGTCTTACTCAGAAAAGAAATTCAAAGAAATATCTACTCAATGTGGTTAGCTTAATTTAGCTCGCGTCAGAACTCCTCACCTCTTCGTTTAGATACCTAGACATCCATCGCAAGCTAATTTCATTCTTATTACTCTGGACAAACGATTTAGGTAACTGAATTTTCCCCTTCGAAGTGGATGCCTACGTCATAGTAGCTTTATGCATGCAAAGTCTAAGCCCGATCGGTTTAAAATTGACAAAGTTTCATACAAACTTTCATCCCCTATTTTATCCCCTTGGGGGTAGAATTGATCAAAATCCTTTCTTAGCGGATGCCTACGTCATAACATCTACCTGCATGCCAAATTTCAGCCCGATCCGTCCAGTGGTTTGGGATGTGCGTTGATAGATCACTATGTCAGTCAGTCAGGCACCTTTGAGTTATATACATTTAGATTAAACTTTATTACAAAAAATAGTATGAATTCTCGATAGTCTACCGATACTATCGTGGCCTTGAAAAAGTAACAATATTGACAGGACTATCGATAGTTTTTAATGATTACTATTGATAGTATTAATAGTAAAGGTACAATTTGTATTAAAAACTATTGATAGTATTGTGACGAATATCAATATTACAATACTATCGATAATAATTTTGTTATCGATAGTTTTTTGTACAAATACTATCTATCGATATTGTGACTGTTTTCAACTATCGACAGTCAAACCTGTACCGTGGTCAAACTATCGATAGTTATAAAACCTTATTGAGGTTGCATTATTCTTCTTACATTTTAGAGCTGGGTCTCTTGCCCGTTGAGTTCTTAACCTCATATTATTACGGCATTGCCCTTCCCAAGAACGGTCGTGCTGTGGACATACCTGCGTGCCTGCGTGCGAGAGCGCCGCGCCCATGTCGGCTGAGCGCGCGCACACACAACACAGCAGGCGGCTCATGGGGCGCGCGCCATCACCGCGCCCGCAACCCACACGCCCGCCCTGCAACAAATACACAAAACGGCTTACATACAGGCGCAACGGTGGCGGATACAGGGGGGTCATGGGTTAAATATATAGGGACAAATTACACTGATCGAGCTAGCCCCAAAGTAAGTTCGAGACTTGTGTTATGGGGTACTAACTCAACGATACTATATTTTAAAACTAATACATATATAGATAAACACCCAAGACCCAAGACAATTTGAAAAAGGTCACTTTCCAACTTGCCCTGACCGGGAATCGAACCCTGAACCTCTGGGTGGCGGACTAGCATGGTGACCACTACGCCACGGAGGTCGTACGGTTTTATTGAGATGTATACTAATATACCTAAGATTTTTTTTTATGTATTATGGCTACACTATCTGTCAGTTTAGTGACAGCGGAAAGATCTTTCTCTACGTTACGGGAAATCAAATCATGGCTAAGAGCTTCAATGGTTGAAGAACGTCTAACCGGACTGACACTTCTCCACGTCCATAAAATAGTACCCATTGAAGTCATCATCATCATCCGAGCGTATTCCCGGTTGCATCCTCAGCAGTAACGCTTCAGTGCCCGGGGTCCGCTACCTAACCAAGGAGATTTGACGAGGTTACTGGTTTTTACACAGAGCGACTGCCGTCTGACCTCCACAACCCAAAGGGCAAACCAGAAACCAATCCTTGGATAGTTTGATGTTCAAACGCTAGGTGGCGTTTGGGACCCACAATTTTATGTGCCTTCCGAAACACGGAATCATCTTTTTTTTCGGATAATCAGGTGATTCAAACCTGCAATATCCTATCCAGACTGGAAACAACTTTTCACAAAGTATACTTCCCAGTGGGAATCGAACCCATGACCTCCGTCTGACAAGGCGAACGCCTTGACCACTGGACCACGGAGGCAGTCAAAAACGTACCCATTGAAGTAGATGCAGTAATAACGTGTTTCGGGAGAACACGTAAAAGAAAAGCGACCAAGTGTGAGTTGGTCTCGCCCATGAAGGGTTCCATAATATCTATCAAAAAGCAAGTATAAGCAAGTAGTATAAGCATACTATCAAAAAGCAAGTAACATAATATCAAAATTTTTGTAGTTCGTTGTAACTTTGATGATGTTTTATTAATGTATTTAAAAAAATACTTACTAGATCCAATAACCAATTTTCGGTGGAAGTTTACATGTTAATGTACATCATATTTTTTTTTTAGTTTTATCATTAGCTTATTTTAGAAGTTACAGGGGGGGGGGCATACATTTTACCACTTTGGAAGTGTCTCTTGCGCAAACTATTCAGTTTAGAACTACCGACACGACTTCGGTAGTTCCGCTACTCATCAATAGATGGTGTTCTTGACAATCGGTGTTTTTTTAAATTTGCTAGATTAAATAAGAGAAATAAGATTAAAAAAACTGCATTGAAATTGGTCCTTCGTTTGAGAGCTACAATGCCACAGACAGACAGACATTAGCGTCTAAGTTATAACACCCCTCTTTTGTGTTGAGGGTCAAAAGCATGAGCTCCAAACATTAAAAGTACATGCACAAGCATAAAAAGCATTCTATAGTCCATTTGTTTAGGTACTTAAAAGAATGTAAACAATCTTGACACATGTCTTTTTATTGAAATATACACTTTATAAATTTACGACCTCTGTGGCGTAGTGGTCACCATGCTAGTCCGCCACCCAGAGGTCCCGGGTTCGATCCCCGGTCAGGGCAAGTTAAAAAATGGTCTTTTTCAAGTTGTCCTGGGTCTTGGATGTTTATCTATTTATTTATATGTTATAAAATATAGTATCGTTGAGTTAGTATCCCATAACACAAGTCTCGAACTTACTTTGGGGCTAGCTCAATCAGTGTTATTCGTCCCTATATATTTATATTTATTTATTTATAAATCAATACTTTTGCAAATCACAAAAAAAAATGTAATTTATAATTTACAAAATAAATGATTTCTGATTTGCAAAGGTATTGATTTATAAAGTGCATATTTCAATAAAAGACACATCAATATTGTTTACATTCTTGTAAGTACCTAAACAAATGGACTATAGAATGCTTTTTATGTGTAGTGTGTTCAAGAAAAAATAATAATATCACAATATGTATTATATATGTTTGTTTTGGGCAATATTTTGAACAACAAATAACAAAAAAACCCGACTTTCAAGTGTTCATCTTCCTATACTTCTTAACCGCTGAGCCGATTTCCATCAAACAAAGCTAAGGACCATCGCTATCAAGTCAGTGTTCTAACAAAAATTGCATCAATATCTGCCCATTCGTTTAGGCTTTAAAACACCACAGACACACAGATCTTTTAAACTTATAACACCCTTGTTTTTCCTGGGGGATAAAAGGAAACCTTTTACTGAAAACAACAAGAAATTTCAGCATGTAGGTATTTCAATTCAAATATTGGTATTAAAAAAGGTTAGAGCTTGATGGGGACATGGGACATCTTGCTGTCTTTTTCCTACATGTGAAACCTTATGAGATTATTTATCCACCTTCTTCAATATCATGCTAAAAGTGGTATTACGGTTCTGCCTGCATTTTAGAGATAACAACTTGATAGTGTTTGTGTGCATTCAGAAATATAGCAGATTGAACATAGAATAGAGTAGCATAAACTGTACAAGTGGCATTTATTGAGGGAGGTTGAAAGCTGAAGATTGGTCAACAAATACTTTTATATAGGATAAACTGAAACTAAAGAACTTCAAGAAATATATAGCACTATTATATGTGTAACACTTCAAGCTATCTATGCATACATGGCCTAGTTTTAGAAAACAAAAAAAAATCATAGTCTATGCTAAAAACAAAATACATTTTTCTTTTTATTGCCGGGACTTTCTTATCAGCCAGTACTTGTATAGTAAATATTACCTTCTATTGCTGGCTGGGATTTGGGTCTTGCAGAACACATGACCCCAGGATTTAGGCCATTCTTTTTTTATATCCCAATTTTGAAAGTGAAATGGTTAGGGGGTGCGGTTCAAGGGAGGCGTGACGTCACTGCGTGCGCAAGTCACCCGCGCTGACCTAGATACTGCTTGCGACATTCTCACCAAATGTCAACAGGCCTCAAGCTGAATACCTTCTACTTCTATTGCCTAACGCGGGCACCGACTGGCCTAGAAACACTTTTAGCTGACAAACATGACCACTATCTATTCTCTACAGCTTTTACGAAACTTTTATTGACTAAATTACAAGTATTTCACAATGATGATTATTGGATTTGGGTTCTTCTTAAATGTTAATATGATACTAACCAGCAACGAAGGACATCACAGCACAGATTACTCCGTTATCTTCCAATAGTTTTCATACAAACATCCTGTAGTTTTCCCTGACCACCGCCATTATATGCACTGTACCCAACTTGTTATCACAATTTTAGGGTTTTAGAGCACACCCATCTTGTTGAAACCACTACACAAAACACTTATCACTATTCTCTTACTATAATTTTACACAAATAAGTCACGGATAAAAGCTCTTCGTATAAAAATTGAAAAAACAGGATCAAGAGCAACCCGTTAGCTCTTCCCGTTTTCTGCGATTCTGACACTACTGCCAACGTCGCAAAATTATAAATAAATACCAAATACTACTTTTGCCAACATTCATAATTTAATCTGTCATAATCGGCTTAATTTCATTGGTGGATAAAACAACAACGATCGTTATTGGTAGAACACTTGACACACTTCTTACACCGACCAATTAGAATACCGATTCAACTGAAAAGGAATTTTTTATGTGGCTATGGAAAAAAATAATCAAATCGGATACACTCGTACTGACCATGCACTCGTGGACATAAAATCAAAATGATTTTACAACAATATTTTTTATTTAAAACAAATTAAACCCAGACCGATACAATTAAAAATTCAAACTAAAAACTAAATATCCTACATACATCAAACGAAAACTATTAACTAAAAATATATATCTCATTAAAAATAAAACGTTTATATTGATTGTGATGTGATGTGATAAAACTGATAAATTGACCCAAAATCGTTACGGTACTACGGTCGCATGTCGCATCGCAGGGCTATTTTTTTATAACTAAATTAAAGTTTAGTTATGCTTCGGCCGCACTTGTGCCTATCGTCCCGAAGCAATTCGCGGCGAATCTTCGTACGTTTTGTACACTAAAAAGTTATCGCGATAAAGAGCTGGTCACACTAGCGTCTTCGTTATTTTTCACGAACTATCTGGCAATAATCCAAGATGGCGTCATCTACGTGTTTTAAATATGGACGACGACTTTCTTTTCTTAAACATGTGTGCTAACAATTACATAATACATTTATTGAAACCTAGAAAGAAAAAGCTAAAAAATTTAACACTATTTTATCGTTCCACTCGATCCATTTTTACGCATTAACATCCGTGGCACCGTCGCACAGCACGCGTCCAAATAAGTTGAAAACAAACGTCAAAATGAACAACGCAAGTGCGACCACGCAGAGCGAATTGTTAGCGTGCATAAATCCTTTGATGTATCGCCACCCGCCCGATAACCAACACGAAGTCCGAATATTCGGGACGATACCCGATAACGGCCGGTCACATTTGCGTGTATCGTGCAATAGTACGAAGCTACGTGACGATAGGCGCAGATCCGGCCCAAGCTTATGTAAACTTTTAATCATAGATACCAAAAAAAAATCAAAACTCAAGACTTCTGAAATCCAAAGTTTTGTGAAGTTGTTTGGTTTAGTTTTTGTGTATTATAAATCCGAACATATGGGTTATTATTGTTCTTTGACATGAACAAAACAAAATGTCAGTCAAACAGACAGTGAGTTTGACATTTTGACAGCTGCAATTTTGTAAATTCGGTTTTGTTTGGAATTTGTGAATTATTTGGGTTGTAATTTTCATAAAATTCGTTGTTATTTTCTCAGTTATCAAAGAAAGTTTTCGTCTATAAAAATCTGGGTACGTTGACGAGATTTTTTTGTGAATATTTTTTTGTTTTTTATCAGTGCACGCGCTCCTTGAACAATGTATATTTTGCATATGAAAAAGGTTTTCATGTGAGTATTTTGTCTTTTACATGGTATTTCAGTGTAATAACGAATTCAACCTCATTTATGCGTTTTCTTATATTTTGTATGATGTATGAAAACAGCTGATTATAGCAGTAAATACTGGTTCCTATTCGCATTACTCGTATCAGAATAAAATTATGATGCATACAATTGCTGCTAGACTTGGAGCTTCCTCATGCTGACAATTAAATAAAAAACTGATGCTGCATGGTCAGAGAGAAAAGAAAATAATTAAATTTAAGTCCATTCCCGCGCCGAGGAGGAGCTCGGTGGCCCGCCGGCGTATATAGAAAAGCTTCTTCAATACGTCCTCACTGGCTAAGACGAACTGAATGAGTGTAGCTCGGTTTGGGTATAGAATCTAGCCGCAAGATTTTCAACATGGGAGGGGTATGAGGGGGTAGAGGGGAGAAACCCCTCCTGCATTTTCTTCTGCAAGGGCAGAGGGGCTGCACTTCCCGCAGCGCTGGAGATGTTACATTTCAAAATATCCATAGAGAAAATTCTGCATGAAAGTTAAGGCTATTAATTATGTGTATAAAATTGAACAAATGATTAATTTATTCATATATGTGGATGCCATCATAGGTTTTATTTATTTTCAAAAATTCCTTAAAAAAACTAAGTGTCTTCGCGCGGCGGGAGTGGTACAGGGTGTCCTTCCCCCCACCTCCCCCCACCCCTCATACATTGAATATCCTGGGGCTAGATTCTATACCTTTCCCGACTATAGATTTCCACTTACTACGACCCTTGCAAATCTCTTTTGCTTCGTCAACACTCATTACTCTTTTCACACATGCTCTCTGGTTATAGGTAGTTTCTAATGATAAACACGTGTAAATGCTGTTCCAATGCTTCCCCTATTTGAAATCTAATGCCTTTTGATCAAATATGAACCTTTACTCAACTGTCTATAAAAACTACAATCCATGTTCTCTATTGTTTGCTACATCAATACATCAAAATCTCTAACAGTTAAAAGGGGTAAACACAAATTCTCGAAATACAGTCAGATGTTCTTCTTGTAGTACCTCTCCATTACTGGATGTCGATGTCGGCCATCAGGTTCCCAAACTCCTCTATCCATTGCCAAGTGAAACAATTTCTCAACTTTGGTCATCAATCGTCAGGTCAAATAGTTTAATTCCCTAAGTACTATTATTTTATTTATGCTAAATCTATAAAATTGTTTATAACAACAAAACGAGGAGTTAGAAGCTGATGTTAAGTTTATATTTAATTAACGCATAATTATTGAAATCATCTGATAAACGAAATGTAACTTAGATATGTTTTTGGTATGTTAAAGCAGCCAAACTCAAATGGGACTGGGCGGGGCATGTCTGTAGGATGCACCTAGATAGGTGGGCCAAGATTGCTATAGACTGGGTTCCGGTAGGCTGGCGTCGCAAGTGAGGTCGCCCAAGGACAAGGTGGTGTGATGATCTGGCGCTTTTTGACAAGTCTTGGACATCCATCGCGCAAGATAAGAGATCAGTGGCGTACTAGAGGGGAGGCCTTTGCCCAGCGGTGGGACAGTATAGGCTAATAAAAATAAAAAAAAGTTTTTTAATTAAAGATATTCCTTCTAATCTTAGTAAGTTTAAATACTTTATTAAATGTAGCGCCCTACCAGGGTCTCATGTGCGTTTGTAAACTAGATTTAAGTTTCACAATTGTCATGAAAACATGAAATGAATATAATTTGTGCAAAATTTTGCTTAGAAATTATCATAATTAAATTAGTCAGTGACGGATTAAGACTACTTGATGCCCCAAGCAATCCACGCCTGTGGGCCGGTATGTCTACTAGAACGATGGAGTCGTCTCTCCATCGTTCTAGTAGACATACCGGCCCACAGGCCGTCGTCAAAGCAGCTGGTCCACTATGGAAAAGAAAGGCGCAACATCGTGAGGAATGGCATGCAATGGAGGAGGCCTATATCCTGCAGTGGATAGAATAGGCTGTAAAATAAGAAGAAAAGAGGTGTGACAGGAATAAAAACCAAAGCATAATTTATTTATTGTTTGAAATGCGCCTTGCGGCTTTTTTGGGCATTTTGGTGTGGTTTTTGGTGTCGTGGAGTGAGAGGTGATGCCCTAGGCAAGTGCTTAATTTGATTAAGGGTTAATCCATCACTGGTGACAGTCCACGCTGCCAATAAATCAATGTCGTCAATGTGT
The DNA here is from genome assembly GCA_943193695.1 of Acrobasis suavella. Lineage (NCBI taxonomy): Eukaryota > Metazoa > Arthropoda > Insecta > Lepidoptera > Pyralidae > Acrobasis > Acrobasis suavella. The sequence continues at coordinate 452,101 of OW971956.1, forward strand.
CGTCTGTGAGTCGTCCATGTTTCGCGATGTCGTTAATGTACCGAAGCATTGACGATACATGGACGACGTTGATGACACATTGACGAAACATTGCATTCGGGGACTGTCACTGACTGTCGCTGAGATAGAATGTGCACGACATCGACGACGGTGCTATTGAAATAAAGGTACCGAATCGATAGTACTGTTTTTACCGATAGTGTTGCACTAAAAGAGCTATCGATATTTTCGACAAGCCTAATTATAGTTTGGCATTTTTCTATTAAAAATATGTATTGTAAAACTATCGATTGTTTTAATCAAAGTGAAAGACCATTGACATTCTTTTTATTTGTGTTTTTAGTGCCCTGAATACAAGTTCTTTCAGTCTATTTTTTGATCATTAGCTTGGCATTATTCATAATGCACAGGCATTATGAAAATTACCCCAATTTATCATTTTACTCATAACATACATATATAAATGTTCAATTTTTTACAGGTAATGCCGTCACAACATGACTGACACCAGTGACCCTGGTCGCGGGAGCCCTAGCATTCTCATTCCAGAGGCCCCAGGGAGTCCCAACATCCTTGACCCTCCAGACAGCCCACCCATCCCCTGGGTACGCCCGGACTCTGAGACATTCACGCAAGACAGGGGTAACGAAGAGAGTAACGATTCTATAGCTACCATACCATACTACGACACAGAGAGCACCAGCAGCACGTGGAATAGGAATGAAGACTCTAACGCAGCTCAGCCCCAGGGCTCTGTCCAAGATAACAGCAATTCCAGTGCAGGGATACAGTCTATGAACGAAGAGTCTTCCAGTCTGATGTCTTTCCCACCAGAACGGCCTAAAAGCGAAGAGAATGATGAACCTCCAGCCAAAATTAGACGGATAAGTTCTCCAAAGAATGATGTTGATGGAGAAACATGTCCTATTTGTTTAGATTCCTGGGGAAACTCCGGGGACCATAGGCTGGTTGCTCTAAAATGTGGACATTTGTTCGGATCTCAGTGCGTAGAGAGGTGGTTGCGGGCGCAAGCGGCGAAAGACAGGTCGTGTCCAACCTGCAAAAGCAAGGCTACGCTCAAAGACATAAGGTTCATTTACGCTCGGCAGTTAGTTGCTGCTGATACTTCCCAGATCACAGCTCTTCAAAAACAGTTGGATGTGCTACAATCAGAGAAAAGCCGAGCCGAGTTGGAACTACAGAAATCCAGGATAGCTCATAGAGCTTGTTTAATGCAGCTAGAAGTATTAAGAAGTACTTTAATGAAATCGCAAGTGACAAAGGAGCAGCCCGTGAGGAAATCTTGGAGGTTTGCCCTGGAGAAGAATCTAGAAGTGTGCAAAGACAGTTGCTGCAGAGTCTTAACTTACAACTGCAGGACTTATGAATTTTACGTGTCCCAGAAAAGCACTAATAATTTGTTCCCAGGGTATGGGATACGGAAAGTCAGTTGTGTGGACTTCAAATTGGGACAGTTTGTGCATCTACACCCGAAGCAGATCAGAGATATCACGTATTCTCAGCCTAGAGACTTGTTACTCAGTGTAGGCTTAGATGGCACAGCGAGGATCGTTGAGAGAGGGATACCTTCTATCACGGTGTCAACTGGCGTGCCTCTGTGGTCTTGCTCGTGGGACTATTTGAGAAGCAATGAGTTCTACGTCGGCGGAGTGGGGGGAGTGATCCACCAATACGACGTCAGGAACCCTGGCTCCTACATCCAAAGACTATCAGCTCCAGGAGACATGTCTCCTGTCGTTTCCCTCTGTTCTACGGAGTTTGGGTTATTATCTTGTCAGTTAAACTCATGCTGGTTATGGGTATCAAATATGAGGCAGTGGGAACCCCGTGCGTTACCTATCGAAGGTCCCTTCATGTCTTTATGTTACGATAATGACTCCCACCGGGCTTTGATCTCCTGCCGACCTGCGAATAGTTCAGAACGTTCTAGACTCACAGTTTGCAAGTTACGAGCTTCAGTGCCAAGTGGGGAAGTGTTGTTTGATGTGGAACAGACTTTCAGCGGGTCTGCGAGGTCTTCCTTACTCTCGAGGCCAACTTGGGTGAGAGCAGCGGGAGCATGTTGGATCGCAGCGCACTCTGAAAGTGATTCAACGTTGTACTTACACGGGGTTGACGGAGCGAGGACCATGTCGCTTCCAGCTGCTGAGCCAGCGTTGGATGTGTGTTCAGCTCAGTTGAACGGAGATACGGTGGTGGCAGCGCTGTCAGGGTCCCGTCTTAGGTTATACAAAGCTGTATCGACTAACTCATGATATTAGGTTGTGATTCGGAATGTCGAGATCAGCGAGAAGGGTTTAATAAGACACTGTCTCGAAAGATGTGCCCGAATCCAGAGGTGGTATCCATATCCGACTATAATTTATCATAATTGGCAGCCTGTTGTATCCTACTCAATGCCTTGGACGTTTACTCCATAAAATAACACGACAGTCATCGGATAGTGTCGTCCGATTTCCGATTCTATCATCATTTTGTAGCGCTTAATATAGCGTGATACTGTTACGTCACGTAACTTCAAACGTATGTCGTGTCGCTTTTTAAATTGGAGGCTTAGTTCATTCGTAATTACCAGAACACACTCAAACGTTATAAAAATAAACAATGTGCTAGAGTAACTTCAAACATTATTATCATCGCGCAAAACAGCCCGGCGAAAATTATAAATAATGTCTGTCGCATGTCGCAGCGTCAACTGTTAGCCAATGAGCGCTGTCGTACAGCAGCCACTGATTGGGCCCAGCCAATCGCGTGAGGTGACGTCAGAAACGGTATTGGCGGAAAATTAAATGCAGTTATAATCAACTATACCGCCTACTTTAATGTACTTTTGGTTGGGTCATTTTTTGAGCTTGATATTAAAACAATTGATCTAATATCAGAATTAGAAAAGGTCTGCACCCATCTGTTTAATGAATGAGAGGCATTTTCTATTAAAATTTTGTATGTAAAAAAAATTATGACGAGTGGGTTGACAAAAAAAAATCCAGGCAGGACTTTTATTTAATTAAATAAAAAAAAGTGTTCATAATAAAAAAGTTTGCACCTATTTGTTTAATGAAAAAATCTTATATCACAATAAGCGCTGTTTGATGGCGAACACGATGAAATAGGGTTGTCTGAATGAAGATATTAAGATTGTCTGCAAGAACTTGGCAAGAATGACGGATGTCGAACATAAAATTTCAACTTTTTAAAATTCGACAGACATCATTCAAACCCTCAACCATCAATTTAGAAAACTTTTTGAAATCCTACCTTTAATATAAAATACCTCTCATTCATTAAACAGATAAATGCAGACAGAACTTTCTTATTTGGATCTTAGTCGAAATGACGATCCTAGTGATCAACAGATGGATGCAGATCTTTTCTAATTCGGATCTCAGACTAAATTACGATTCTAGTGATCAACAGATGGATGCAGATCTTTTCTAATTCGGATCTCAGACTAAATTACGATTCTAGTGATCAACAGATGGATGCAGATCTTTTCTAATTCGGATCTCAGACTAAATTACGATTCTAGTGATCATGATAATGAATTAACGAATCATTAACGGTTGAGTCATAGCTGGCAGCAGGGAACAGTATTTGTCCCGCCTGTGAGACCACGTGCGATAGTATGCTGCAGTACGCGGTAGTATGCTGCAGCATGCGATCGCGCGCGATCGCATTTGAGTGCTGCGGAATGCAATAACCCGCCGAGGCGGCACTGACAGCGAGTTAAGACTGTTTACTGAAATTGCAATAATTGTTTTGATTTTGTTATTGCATGAATGGGAACGGTAACAGATTTACCAGCAGGTTTAAGAGACTGGAGTCTAGGTCAGGACACTTTGAAATAAAAACTTTTCAAACAGTCAGATTAAGGTTGAACTATTCGAAACTTTTTCTATATACATTTCGGAGGGGATTTCCTCCACTGTTTGACATTGTACATTCAAGTTTTAACATGATATCGTTTTGTATCACTATACATTTTGTCTGCACGGATACAGAATAGTGAAACAAAAAGCCATTAAAAAGGTATAAGCCATCAAAGATTAGTTTTTTAGGGTTCAGTAGTAAACAAGGAACCCTTATAGTTTCGCCATGTCTGTCTGTCTGTCTGTCCGTCCGCGGTTTTACTCAGCTAAGTACTAGAAAACTGTGATTTGGCATGGATATGTATATTAATTATGCGGAAAAAGTGGTAAAATAAAATATTGAAAAAAATTTTTTTTTGGATGGCTCCCTTTACAAGTAAAGTGAAAAGGCAATTTCTTTTTCTCGACTAACCAGTCATGTTGGGTATCGTTGAATAGGTCTTTCAAAAATATTGTGAGGTTGTGAACACCGTTTTTCGATTTAGTGATTCCTGTCTGAAATATTTGGTTCTAAAGTGAAAATTTTTGTTTGAGTCAAGTGTCCCCCCCCCCCTCTATCTGCTAAATGGTTATATATAAACACGTGAAAAAATTCACAGCTCTAGTATATATAACGAAATTTAAAGGAAAACTCAAGAGCTAAGTAGGGTTTACAATTTAAAAAGTTAAAAGCGATCAACTTGTAAAATGTACTCGCAAAATCTAAAAATCACACAAATTCAATAGAAAATTAGTTTTTAGACGTTTTTAGTGGCATGAACTCAAAGTGGGCATTCGTAACTACGGAACCCTACACTGAGCGTGGTCCAACACGCACTTGACCAATTATTCCTGCTTATTTTAATAAATTTAATTTGTAATTGATAAATGCAGAAGTTTTTGCATAAAACCCCTTTTCCAAAAGGACTTTACGTATATTTTTACGCGCTCGGTTTACCATGAATTATCGTGCATTTCACCTCACTGCTTCGCCCGAACAGAATGTTAGGTGAGACAGCATGCTTATAGGCCGCGCCCACCTGTGAGCTCAAGCCTGCTACTAGTTCAACCTTAAGGATGGGAATCCACTACCTTGTATTTAAGATGCTGATTTATATATACATTGTTTATTTTAAAAAGCTTAGTCGAAATGTATCATTACCAAACCAGCAACGTACTTATAAAAATCGTATGTAAAATCTTTTATCGTGCGTGAGACCAAAGTAGTCAAAACAAATAAAATGAGCTCAAACATGATAGGTATTCGTCGTTTCATTACTGAGTTCATATCTACATCTACATCTTCCCTTACTGAAAGGCCGGCAAAGCTTCTGTCACACCCCTGGTGTTGCAGTTGTCCATGGGCAGCGGTGATCACTTACCATCAGGTGACCCGCTTGTTCGTTTGCCGCCCTAAGATATAAAAAAAATATTATTTTAGAAAAACTGATATAGAGCGCTATTGGAGTCCAAGAAACAAAACAAAAAAGTATCTGAATTGACTTGTTGGAAACTTCCGTATTGCATGTAAGTATATGATGTGGTCTATGGCCATAAAAATATTATGGTTACATCTGCGATTCGGCCATGTGTTCAGTTTTTAAAACAGTAAAAAATTGTAAGGTTAAAATAACTAAGTTAGTGCGCCTGAATGATGGCGCCACCAGTTGCTTTTTAGTCTGTGTTATGGGCGGTCCCATGTTGAATTTAGTTCTGATTTTTTCCGAAATATGGCGCGGCTTACTAACTTAGTTAACCTCTTGAGTGGTGTAGTGTAGGTAAGTGTAAGCAATAGTGCGGACTGTGAAATTGTAATGTAAATTGTCGTTTTGTAAATATTTTAATTATTATACTCTGTTTTATTCGAATCTAACCTCTTATTTTCTGACTTCCTTAAGAAAAAACTGCAAAGAAGCAATATGTAACCAAAAGCGTAGAATTTACCAGTTGCTTTCTCCACGTTTGTCGCAGAACTCGACAAAGGGAGCGTAAACCTTACGGACCTGCCTGTCACTACCTTAAGACAGAAATACAACACATTGTAGTTCTGTTTTAAAGCGAATCTGTCCTCAACAGAATCTGTCGTAAACCTAATCTGTCCACAATCGAACAAACGTACCGAAGATGCTTTTCGGGCCTTTAGGCTACCTGTCCACTGAAGCAGAGCAGTGCGAGACAGTAATGTGATGTCCATAGACGCACGGTGGAGCGGACTGTTACCAAACGCGGAGCGGCCGCGACCACTCCACGAGTCATCCGCTTCCCCGCTCTTATTTGTATAAATTTTGAAACAAGATTTCAAATCCCTATCCACTGAAACGAAACGGATGTTTATGCGATTTGATTGGTTAATTGTGGCGTTTCTGCGTTACTCTTTCCTCCTCCGCTTTAGTGAGCAGGTAGTTTTAATCTTGAACCTTTTACACGCGAGCGCTTGTTAACGTTACTTTACCCCCGACGTCAAGCCAATTAGTTACAAATTTGAAAAACTCAAATTAAAAACCCCCGACCGAAAATGTCGAGAACGCCATCTAGCGATGAATAGCGAAGCTACTAACTAGTTCTGCTATTATAGCGCTATCTATATTTTTTGAGGGAAAGCCCTGACTTTCAAGCTGTAACCGCCAATAACTTTTAAGCGGTTGAACCGATTTTTACTCAAACATAGCTTGCTAACACCGCAAGGGAACTTGCTTTCATGTAAAAAAACCGCATCGAAATCGGTCCATCCCTTCGAGCGGTACAATGGCACAGACAGACAGAGAGAGAGAGACAGATCAAAAGGTTAACACTGCTATCAACATAGAGTTAGCATAGTTGTACCTAAAGGGCTAACAATTTGTAAGCAGTTTGCAATAGGACTCAAAAAGGAACCTTTTTTGAAGGCTGGAACCGCCTGTTCTGAAAAAAGGTTGAGAAACACCCATAACCGGAACGCATGCATGAAAAGAGTGATGAGTGTTGACAAAGCGAGGTTTCTCTCTGCCTACCCCCATGGGAAACAGGCGTGATATTATGTAGGGTAAACTTCCAGGCATTGGAAGATAGAGCAATAAAACCTTATTAAATAAGGTTTCTTTCAAAATAGGAGGTACACCCATAGAAGACAATCGAGTTTGCCTCGACCCCTACGCGTTCATGAGGAAAGGGGTAGTAAGTTTAAAATTATTAAAAATATTTTTATCATATGATGTAACAAAAAATTTAACGTCCTGCTCCGAGGCGGGATCACCTTAATTTTGGTAATTTTAATAAGCAAAAAAGATATGTATATTGTAGGCTGACTTTAAAAAAAATGTATATTTATAGATTCGTTGTAAAAATTAAATTAAAGTGGGCCCGCTGGAGAGCATACTCACCAGCGGGCCCACCGAGATAATTCCCTTCTTGTTTTCCTTAGGTTTTTCAAAATAATTTATGACACCACTACTATCGATTTGATATTTAGTTTGTTGTATACCAATTTATAGCCACTTTTAAATTTACTTTCAGAATATAAGAGAAGCGCCTGGTAAAAAGGTTATGGCAAATTCTTGTTAATTTGGCCACAAACAAAACCACTAACCACTACACGTGATTAGAATAGGAGTGAAAAAAAACACAAAATTAAGTTTAATTACATGTAAAAATATATATTTTTGATTAAGATGAATCATTTTTGTTTTTGAAGAAAATTCCTAATTATAAAAGAAACAAATTTTGCCATAATTAACTTTTAGGCTAATTTGATATGGCATAATGTTAATCCGCATAATCTCCGTAGATATAATAACTATAAGACTTATAGTATTTTGGCATAATATTAAGTAAATTTTATAACAGCAATATTGTATAAAAATGTGTATGAGTGTTTAACATCAAAGAGCTAATTGTTTTGCGTACATATTTGTCTGATTTAAAAAATGTGGTTTTGTATAATTATGCTTTCATAAAAAGATTAAGAATTTTTATGCTTAAAGAAATGTTTTTTGTGGTAAATTATGATTTGACATCATTGTGTTTAAATGCATTTATGATTAATAATGTTATTCCTTAACATGATTACGCTTAGATACATTAAAATTACCAAAGTTAAGGTGGCCCCGCCCCGGAGCAGGACGTATAATTTACGGTATTCGCAATTTTTTTTTACCTGTGCTAGTAAGACGTTGCTTTGTAGCAAATTTCAAGATTCTGAGACGGAAGTACCCTGTAGGTTTTGATTCCCTTGAGTGTCGAAAATTTGCGGCATAAACGGTAGGTATCTTTTGATTGCGTTGGCTTAGTGCCGCAACAGACGGGACGCAAGTTGCGTCGCGTAACAGCTAGAGATGGGCAGTGGATAGTACTCATTCTACCCATTTGAGTATTTACTCACTAGATTTAATAAATAGAGCGTGCTCATATATTGACATCTCATTTGATGTATGTTTACTTATTTTAACATAAAATTACGTCTTTGCAGACCTCCCAGCAAAAAATTATAATTAGTCAAAGAAGCCTACAGCTTTCAGTGTATGATTAGTATGGTATTTTCATGTATTTTAGCGTCGCATTTAACCATTTAACGTTTACCGACATTAAAGCATATTATGGCGTATGCACACACTTTCCGACAAGAATTGCAAGTGTATACTAGATTTAAATTTCAAAATTGTCAAGAAAACATGAAATAATGAATATGAATATAAATATAAGTCGCAACTCATATAAATCAATCTACTCACCAAATGGATAAATTAGGATATTTATCGGGTATTTACTCAATCTACTGAGTAAATATTCAAATGGGTTGATTGAGTATTTATGCAACTCCCATCACTAGCTGTTACGCGGCGCAACTTGCGCCCCGTCTGTTACGGCCCTTAGAAGTTTGATTTTTTACAACTCCAAGGGACAGTAGACCTGAGTATTTGATATAAATTCCAGCTTGATAACTCCACGCGTTCCTGAGAAAAAGGGTCTTGACAAACAGACGGACGGACGGACAGACAAAGTTATCCTATAAGGGTTCCGTTTTTTCCTTTGGACGTACGGAACCCTAAAAAGCTGCAGAGTGGACAGTAAAAACCCCGTCGTTTTACTGTGTTCTGACTTTTGTGCAATGACTGGAAGTCTACCCTATGGAACCGCCTGTCGCACGTTAAGGTAGCTTTAACATTGTGAAACATTCAAAAGGTGCAGAAAAGGGTTCTTTGCACAGAAATATATTTCTCTGGTTCTGTTTAACGTAAATGAAACAAAATATGATTAAAAATATGTATATCAAATAACTGTTAATTTTAAACTGTTCACATTTGCAACAAACTAGCGTAACTAAGGTAAAGTACCAATATGGTACTGACAACAGTACATGTTCACAAAATGGCGCGTGCGCCGAGGCGACAGAACAAGCCGCTCAAAGTGTCACCCCCCCCCCCCTAACTAAAAGCCAATTTACTTTCCTGTTGCATTTAACTAAATTGAAGCAAAAGTTGACTTGCATGTTTTCAACGAAACGACAAACATATAAATCTAAATATATATAACTCAAAGGTGACTGACTGACTGACATAGTGATCTATCAACGCACAGCCCAAACCTCTGGACGGATCGGGCTGAAATTTAGCATACAGGTAGATGTAATGACGTAGGCATCCGCTAAGAAAGGATTTTGATCAATTCTACCCCCAAAGGGATAAAATAGGGGATGAAAGTTTGTATGAAACTTTGTCAATTTTAAACCGATCAGGCTAAGACTTTGCATGCATAAAGCTACTATGACGTAGGCATTCCGTAAGAAAGGATTTTGATAAGTTACACCCCTACGCGAGCGAAGCCGCGGGAAAAAGCTAGTATTTTAATAAGACTTTTCTAACCCCCCCTCCCCCCCAAAGTTTTCTAGCCAAATCGTTGAAACGGCTACTTTTTCTCCAATTCGCGAAGACGCAACCGAGAACGCGCTGTTGCAAGCAATAGTATTAAAAATCGATAGTCTATCGGTACCATCGTGGCCTTGAATAACGGTAATAATGTCAATATGACTATCGTATCGATAGTATTAATTAAAAACTATCGAAATAGTATCAATACTATCGATAGTTTTGCCTTTCATCAATAGTATGGATTGTATCGATACTTGGGCGTGTGGTTTCTAAAGTAGAATAGGGTCACTCCAAGTCCTCCCGTGGATTCTAAATATATATTTTAACTCAAAGGTGACTGACTGACTGACATAGTGATCTATCAACGCACAGCCCAAACCACTGGACGGATCGCAGGTAGATGTTATGACTTAGGCATCCGCTAAGAAAGGATTTTCATCAATTCCACCCCGAAGGGGATAAAATAGGGGATGAAAATTTGTATGAAACTTTGTCAATTTTAAACCGATCGGGCTGAGACTTTGCATGCATAGGTAAAGCTACTATGACGTAGGCATCCCCTAAGAAAGGATTTTGATAAATTACACCCCTACGCGAGCGAAGCCGCGGGCAAAAGCTAGCAGGGAATAAAAGCTAACCAAAGTTTATGAGCGAGGAGAGTGTAGGCCAAGTCCTCTGGCTGCTCTGGCCAAGTATGGCTCTGGTAGTGCTCCTGGAGTGGAGACAAAAAGACCTGATGATGATGTATCGATACTATCTATATTGTCTGTTTTTCAAAGTCAACTATCGATAGCCAAACTATCGATAGTTGTTCAACACTAATAAGAAGTATGTATGTTATAAATGCTGTGAAATATCGCAGTTAAAGCAGGTGCTAGTCACTAAAGTCAGAGTCGCTGTCCTGCGTGCCACGGACTGTCTTCTTGTTCAGCACGTTGAGCAACTTCTGCTTGCGAGCCTCCGCCGGGGGCACCGTGAGGTCGCCGGAGTATTCTATCACTTCTGACCTGAATTCAGGAAAGATAAAATGTTAAAACTCGTTTTTTCATTTTTAACCGACTACGGCAAAGCGAAAAGGAGGGTTATGTGATTCGCCGCTATGTATGTATGTCTGTATGTTCATTAATTTGTTTCGATGTATACAATATGTAACAAAAACCCTGTCCGACCCTTGTAGGAACAACTCAGACCGTCAATATGAACAACTTTTCCTATGGGACCAATGCTTGAAACTCGAAGAAAATCGTCATTTTCATACAAATTGCCGGGCCGGTCGAACACTTTTGTATGAAAATGTCGATTATTGTTCGAGTTTCAAGCATTAGTCCCATAGGAAAAGTTGTTCATATTTTTACATATTGTAATTTGTATATAACTAAAAATCTGATATTTATTTACGATAAAATACGAGTGTTTTTGCTACCATAGGAAAAAGTTTCACGCGTTTTAAAAATTTCCACCTTTACGCCATGAATGCAAGCACAGCAGGGAGCAACAGCTAATCTTATTTCTTACTAATATTATAAACGAGAAAGTTTGTATGTATGGATGGATGTTTGTTACTCTTTCACGCAAAAACGGCTGTACGGATTGGAATGAAATTTGACATGTAGATAGCTTATTACCTGGATTAACACATAGGATCCTTCTTATCCCGGGAAATGTGAGGTTCCCGAGCGATTATCAAAAATGTTCCAAGCGGGCAACGCCGCGGGCTTCAGCAAGTAATGTATATAATATTTTAATGTGCTTTATATATAGTCCTTTCATCATTTAAGAGAGAAGGGGGTGATAAGGGTGGGGGAAACTCTGGAAGAGTCTGAGGTGTAAGCCATTACCTGGCTATCCCCCACTCCAGCATGTCCACGCCGAAGTCGTCCCTGTTGCCCAGCTCTGTGAACCCCACGATGAAGTCCTTCGTCTTGTTCTGTTTCACCAGCCCGATGGTGGGGATCACGCGCACTTTAAGACGCTCTGGAAAAGATAAATAGTTGAAAAAACGACGGGTTGCACTCCAGGAGAGCCGGCAGAAGTGAAACTTGAATATTAACGTTGTGCATTTCCATGGATGCGCGTGGCACGCTGTAACATAAACACAAACGAACATACGCGCAAGCGCCCTGCGCCGCCTAAACGAAACAGCAGGGGCAGGCATACATTTTCGACGCGCCGTAGAAAGAGAGGGGGATACTTCCTCTCCTACGCCGCGCCGGCTGTCTACTCTCCATCCGTCTTACGAATTTTCGACCAGGTCACGTGTCCTGACGCCCTGACGCGAGTTTAACATTTTTTACCCATTACAAAAAAAGTGTACAACGTCGCTGAAGAAGTTTTCACTTCAAAAAATAAAAATCCCAAAGTATTTTTTTTAAACAAACTTTCTTCTAAAACGAATGTTTTAGGGTCGGCGCACATATAAGCGGTAAAGCGCAGTGCAGCGCATTTTTCACTGTCAAACTATTATCGACATTGTCCTCTTTGAAATAATATCAAAAATAAATAGGGGTGACGACAGGGTTAGAAAAGTGTAATTATAATTAGTCCGTCTTTTAGATTATCCGAAAATAATGGACCCATATTTTTCAGTTTGCCAAAAAGTAAAAATTCACAAAGATACGAATCATCAAAATTCCAGAGTGGAGGCTTGCGACGTCACCTCTATGTAAAAATTGTACGTAGCTATGACGTCATGCGAAACTTCAATGCGCTGTATCTCTGTAATTTTTTGTTTCTCAGAGAAAAGAAAAAACACGTGTACAATACTTTTTGATAATCTAGCCAATGGGCTCAAAATATTTTTCCATTCGTCATGCCTATTATCACAATACTTACGCACATATGATGAATTTCGACTAGGCTGTAATATTTCGAGTAAGACAATGTCGATAATAGTTCGACAGTGAAAATCTGCGCTGCGCTTCGCCATATGTGCGCCGGCCCTAAGTAGATACATATATTTTTCAGGGTCCATTTGAAATAAATAATTTGAACGGAAACGGATATATCATTGAAAATTTTGTCTTGACCAAACCCTAGATAACCCTTCAAACTATTTTATAATCTTCTGTTTACAGTACAAAGTGAGAACATGAAGCTTTTCTACGCACATTTGAGAAAAACGGTCACTTGGCTTATGTACGTAGAATTTTTAATGATATCGCGGTTTCTTTTCAAATAATTTATTTTAAATGGGAACAGCACTGGTCTCCGAAAACTTCTCGTATCCTCTTAAAGTGCTCCTCAAAACGAGAGACGATAATTTTTAATTTACTTGGCAAATCAATTTATTTAATAGGCATGACGAATGGAAAAATATTTTTAGCCATTTAGTTAGATTATTAAAAAATATTGTACACGTATTTGTTCTTCTCTCTGAGAAACCAAAAATGACAAAGATTACAGCGCATTGAAATTTCGCATGACGTCACGGCTACGTACGATTTTTACATAGAGGTGACGTCGCAAGCCCCCACTCCGCAACTTTGATGCTCCGTATCTTTGTGAAATTTTAATTTTTTGGCAAACTGAACCATTATTTATGCATATTTCTTTATTTCTCGCTTACATGCACTTATACTATAACATGGTTAGTAGGTAAATAAGTACATGAACCCTGGCAGGGTGTTGCGAACTTTAAGTATGTAGTTGAGTTTATATAATAATAGTGATTTCAGAAATAATACGTTTGGGATATGTCAGAAATTGTTAGTAACAAATTAATAATTGAATTGAATGTCAGCTGTTGCATAAACTTATAAGTTAAGTATTAATTTCAGGGAAATTCTATTACATTTTAATTAAATTAAATTGGATGTGTTTTCTGATACATTAAAACATTTCAATTATCTCAATAATAGTAACGTCAAATAATAATAATAATAACAACGCAGGGCAGCTTGTGGCGAGCTGATGGTGAGTGGCGACACCACGTACCCTACCTCCAGGGGGACCATACACACATGCGCTTACACACACACATACACACAGTTACACACCCCCCGCCTCTGTCTTGCCTTAACTGGCCGGCCAGAGTGGAGTCGCAAGAGCAGAACATCCGCTCCAGGGTGGAAGTGTATTGCACGTAATGGCGTAATAACGGGGAAACCCGCTCTCGGGGGTAAGCCCCGTGATGGTGAAACTGGAGCCGCACCTCTCGACACCCTCAGCTGCTCACATTGTGTTGCGCCCTGGCCGCATCTTTGTGGCTAATTAGGGTGCCCACAGGCAGTGTAGCCAACAAGCAGCGAGTCACCATCTACCAGGCTAAAATGTTGTGAGAGATTTTTAGGTAGATGTCCGTATCTCACTCCATAACCCAATTATCCGGTCCACTAACATCCCATCCATAAAGCCCAAACCAAGTAAATCCCTCCCTGGCAATAGTTCAGCAGCTGTGGAGAACTGTCCGTTGGTGCATCTCAATGGTACATTAAGGGATAGACCTCCATAGATGCAGCCATCTCACATTTTAGATAAAAAGGTACTAAAAGGCCTCTTCATGTTGGCTTTGGCCCCATGCACGCCTCAAAGGACCGGGTCCCCATGGACCCGTGGCTGAAAAGCGTACCAACATAATAATAATAAGGATAATCTAAAAGACTGACTAATTACAATTATATTTTTGTAACCCTGTCGTCAGGTCTTGCCAGATGCTTGGTAGATGTTCAAATGACCTGAGCAAGGTTGCAGGAAGGCGCTGGATGCAGGCCGGTTCCGATCGATCGTTTTGGAAATCCTTGGGGGAGGCCTATGACCAGCAGTGGACTTCCTGTGGCTAAGAATTATGATGATGATGAACCCTGTCGTCATCCCTATTTTAATAAAAGCTTGTGAAATAAAAAAACCTGCTCACCAGTGAGGAACGGCGCGCGCTCCACGTCCAGCTTCACGAACCTGGTCTCCACGTGCTTCTGCGCCAGCACCTTCAGGTGCATGTCCACGATGCGGCAGCGCTCGGTGCCGTTCTTGTAGAAGTGGCACACCACGTTGTCGCTCTTGTTGCACACGGTGAAGAACTCCTTCTCTCCGTCCAGCTCGGTGTACTGCCCGTGGCCCTGGGGACGTGTACAATTATTTGGGTTCTTGAAAATCTGTCATGTCGATCAATGTCAAAGAGTCTGTACATTGATTTAAAAAAAAATCTGTGTGTTTGTTTGTTCTCACTAATCTCCGGAATTACTGGACGGATTCGAATGAAACTTTTTTTGTTAAATAGTTGAACCTTAAAGAATGGGAACGAAGGTGATGAGGACTTACATTAGCCAGCCAGTCCTGCTTCTGCTTGGCGCGCAGTTTCATCTCGTTGAGCCTCTGCTGGCGGATCGCTTCCAGATCCGAGCTCTCCAACGCGTCCAGCCTGTCATAAGATACTCTTTAAATAGTTTCCTGCAAACTATTACTAAGGAAGAGTAACTATAGTACGGGATACTCAATGATACAATATATTTTTATGATAAATACACATATAGATAAATAAATATAAATATATAGGGATAAGATTGCGCTAGCCCCAACGTAAGTTCAAGACTTGGTTATGGGATACTAACGATACTTTATTTTATATTTATATATAAATTTATATATATATATATATATATATATATATATATATATATATATATATATATATCGATACTATCGATACTATCGTGGCCTTGGAAAACAGTCACAACGTGACTTTGTAACGATGAAACTTTGAAATTGTAACGATGTTACAATAAACCTCATCCTTCATGTTCCCGTTTACTTCCTTTCTCCATTTTATACTCTCCACTTTTCTAAAAATAATTTCATTTATAAATTCAATTTTTAATGTTTAGATTCCTACCGCATCATTCTGACTCATTTCACTAACATCTCTCGAGCTGATTACACTTCCTAACTTATATATCGGTATAGTAAATTTATAATAAATAACTCTGTGCTATTTTATTGTGTCGCTCAAGCTCGCCACTACCTGCATACGTACCTTACCTACCTTTTCACGTGGGAACACTAGCTGCGCACTAGCTAGGGCAATTGGAGCTCTTACAGTACTATCGATAGTATTGTGGCGACCTCTACGGCCACTACGAGGAACTACAACAACAACCAAACAAGAAACAACCGACAATATAGTTCACAAGTAGCATATGAGATGGCGCCAGCAGTATCCTACATCTCGATCTCAGAGTTCGCCCGATTCGCTGCATATATACAACTTCCGACGATACACCGTCGGAGCCGCGGTTCCCCAGGCGCAACAACATGCCTGGCGGGAAGATCTTCCCTTTGTGGCGGTCGAGCATATCACCTCGCTCCCGCTACAGTGGTGACCCCGACGTGATTGGAAGCAACCTTCTCCATCATCAGCAGCCTTCTTCAGCATCGTCGAACTCTGTCGTCATTTCTCCTCCCTCTCACTCAATATTGGTCAGCAGCAGTCTCACAGCAAGCCAGCGCAACGGGTCAATCTTCAGGTCCATCGTAGTCGACTCATCGAGCTTCCTGGTCCTGATACCAACACCCACAACTCACTCGACGACTTCAGCGACCGGCGCATCCCCCGCAGCATCCCACCCTGGATCCGAGGCATCTACTCTCCAGCGTGGCACTCCGGCAGGACATCATTCCGGCGCCAACAAGTCGACAACGCTCTACACAGTCTCGACTCACCGCAGACTACGAGCACGCTCAGCACGGTCTCGACTCACCGCAGGCCATGAGCAAGCAATTCACTTCCGACTCACTGGAAGGCTCCCGACTCACTGGGACAAGCAATCAGCTGGCACTTGCAAGCACATATATGAAGCACAGACTGCACTTGGAAAAAAAGTTATCAGACCTTCCGGTCTTGGGAGGGAGTCCTGTGACGACCTCTACGGCCACTACGAGGAACTACAACAACAACCAAACAAGAAACAACCGACAATATAGTTCACAAGTAGCATATGAGATGGCGCCAGCAGAGTATCCTACATCTCGATCTCAGAGTTCGCCCGATTCGCTGCATATATACAACTTCCGACGATACACCGTCGGAGCCGCGGTTCCCCAGGCGCAACAACATGCCTGGCGGGAAGATCTTCCCTTTGTGGCGGTCGAGCATATCACCTCGCTCCCGCTACAGTATCTATAGTAAAGGTACTATTTGTATTAAAAACTATCGATAGTATTGCGCCGGATATATATATTATAATACTATCGATGGTAATTTTGCTATAGATATTTTTATTGTAACTACAAAAAGTAGTTACAGTATCATTTAGAAACAATCGATACTATCGGTACTATCGATAGTATCTAAATTCCAAAGTATCGATACTATTGATAGTGTCTCATAGTGGACACTTGGAATTTTTTTAACTCGGATTTGAGAATAAATTATTTTCATTACTTTGAAAACGTGCAATACAAGGGCGTAGCTAGCGAACAAGTGATTTTTAAGTAGATTTGAAGTGAAGCATATAGTAAAAAATGACATTTAGTTGTAGGTAAGAGAAGATGAACTTTTAACTCGTTGCTTCTTGAAATCCTCTAGACGCTGGCGCCAACAGATAGTTTTACCTTTCATCAATAGTATTATAAACTATTGACAATCGATACTATCGATATTGTGGCTGTTTTTCGAGGTTAACTCTGATCTCTACTTAGTTTGTGGGTCAACTATTGATAGTTATGCAACGCTAATATATTATTGTGTTTAAAATAACAGAAAATTAAATGTTACATCAAAACGATAGCAATTCATATATACATGGTATTGATTTAATCCTCGGCAAGCGATTTTGACCAGCACTTGTCCGGATTTTTCTTCATACAAGTTTGTATCAGTTAAGGGGTGCCGCAGAAATCTCGCCCAGGGCGCTGTTACGGCTAAAACCGGCACAGAATGTAAAGTAACGCCAATAAGTCACCGTGTGGTTTCCGTCAGAGTAGTATAGGACCACTCCAAGTCTTCCCGTGGCTGTTGTAGAAGGCGACTTAGGAAATTCAAGTTAAACAAAGTGTCGCAAACGAGATAAACGCAGAATGTTCGCGAGCAAGAAATCCGTGAAAATTAGTTAGAATGGTGCAAGCGAAACTAGGCTTTATCCAGCGATACCTGGGATGGCCCACTGGTCTTTGACCGATCGGCCGGCCCTGACATGCTCTCTTCACCCTGATCCTCTTCCATTCTTTCGACGTGTCTGAGCCAGCGAATTCGGTGCGCTTTAACTTCACCCATGATATTAGGAGCACATGGTAGTTTTTATTCCATTTCTTATTGCAGGGTAAGCGAACCAATGGCACGCGTGCCATTGATGGCACGCGATACAATATTTTGGGCACGTCGCCGATCATAAAACATGTGTAAAAATGTGTTAAGTATTTTATGACGATCGAACGCGAGTGATCCTACCTACGCTACGGAGTGTTCGGTACGCGGGGTGGGGGCGTTCAGAGATGAATAACATAAAAAAACTCGGTTAGAAATCGTTTGACAGATGAATCCAGTTCAGCATGCATTTTGCTAAAAGTAACACCTTACAACCCTAACATAAATTATTTGTCATCTAATCTGCAGCAACAGAAGTCACACTAATTTTACAGTAATTTAATTTATGCATGTAATTAAAACATTCCAAAATGTACCTTTTTTATTTAATTTATAAAAGAGTTTTGATATGTAGTATTTATTATTATTATTTTCCAAATAATCAGAAGCTCAAAATTATTTGATGGCACGTCAATGACCCCATTAAACATTCTTTAGAAAAATGGCACGTTGATGCATAATGGTTGGCCTACCCTGTCTTATTGCATTATAGTACTTTAGTACTGCATTTAGAAAGCCTAAAAATCCTATAAAAATACACAATAGGGCACTTATGTACATAAAACTTACAACGACGACGACCTCTGTGGCCTAGTGGTCATAATGCCACGCTGTCACACCGGAGGTCCCGGGTTCAAGCCCGGTTAGGTCAAGATGAAAAATTACCTTTTTAGATTGACCTAGGTCATTTTGGATGTTTATCTATAAATGGAGTAAGTATCCCATATCACAAGTCTTGAACTTACTAGGGGCTAGCTCAATCTGTGTGATTGTCCGTATATATTTATTTATTTACACATTTACAAGAGTCTGGTCTGATATTTGAGAAGAAATCTGACCTTTCAATCTCGCTGTCCAGCTGCCTCTCCACATTCTTGGCGACGTGCTGCAGAATCTGATCCATAGTGATGATTTCTGCAACACATACATCAACATCATCAGAGATCGGATAAACGGATGCGGTTCAGATCTGATCCATTCTAAAATCGGATGTATTTTGAATATGTGTATGTAAGATGTAGGGAAAAGATTCCCGGGATAGTGGTTTTTTTTTCGATAAAAGTGCTTTCCTTAATAGCCAACTTCTCTACTTTAGGTAAATATGTATCCGAATATCCGATCTCTAAATCATCATCCACAGCTTGCTACCAGTTAATTGTTTTTCATACTCATTCATGTATGAAGTAAAAGAGACGACAAAACTAGTGTTGTACAGGGAGGTTTAAATTTTTGCTGAAAATTGAGAGACACGGAATGTACTCCACCGACCAGAATTTAGTTCTAAAATGATGATGATGTTTGTTTAATACCTGTTCTATTTGTACCAGTATAAATCATGTCAGAGCAGATACCAGCAGGGACAAGTATAAGTAGAAAGCAGCAGGAACCTAAATTAGGTACCTGTACTTTTAAGGTAGAGTACCGGTCCCCATCTAGAACTGGTAGCCAGGAACCGAAATGAAAAGAACCTCTTAATAATTGAGCGACTACTTTATGCTAAAAAAGATTTGACATCAGACAGCAGCCAGTTTTAAAACATAACCAAAGTGTTTCAACTGTGAAAAGCGGCGAGGTACACCCTCAGGAATCAGAAATCAGAAATGCCCTTAAATATATAAAGTGTCTGTCTGGAACTGTGGGATGCAGGCGTTATGGTATCTTTGTATTGTAATTGCACAACAAAGATACCATTACGCCTTGTAATGACGCTGAAGTGCAATTTTTCAAACACGGAGTCACTAGTGTTGCAAAAAACGTTTTTTTTTTCTGGAGCATGTTTTTTTTCAAGAATACAGAATTCAAAATTGACAAGGCAGTTTCCGTTAAAGATTAATACTTAACAGTTTATAATTAGAGTTTTTTATTTATTTATGATCCTACCATACTTTTTTGGTGGAATATTACCAAGTTTACATAAATATATAGGCAACATTCAAATTGCGCACCGGAATTCCCGGGACAACTTGGTACAAACATAAACCGAATGGGGATTTCCCGGTCCGGGAGACAGGGACATTTATTAGTAATGAACCAATTAAACAAAAATTCAGTCTAAATAAATAAAAAAAGTCTAAATTAAGTAATTTGTAATGTAATTTAAGTAAAATGTAAGAAATAAGAAAGCAATGAAAGAATACATAAATAAATTATTCAATTTTTTTTCTGAAAAAATGCTAAATTTAGAAATAAAACAAGGGTACTAAGTTTTTTTTTATGTTTTTTTCAATATTTTGAAAAAAAAAACAAATTTGTTTTTTTTCATTTTGCATCCCTAGGTGTCACCTAAACGGATGGCTTTTCCATACAAAAAACTGTTCGTTTAGTGACGCCGCGTTTGAAAAATCGCACCACTAATACTGATATTCAGAGTTTCATTTATGATAGAATGCTCAACCCACGCTTTAAGAGGTCAGAAAACCTCGACACAAGCCCAAAGTCTGACCTCATTCATCGATCAAACACATGTGACAAAAACTATATCTTACACAAAAACTAAGCGCATTATTACGCCGAAAATACTCACAGAAGATAAAGCGTAGTTTCAATGCTTACACACAAACTTTACATTAGTTAAAAATTATTTATCAAGATTTCTTTTTAAATAATTCTAAAAATTACTTAATGACGCATTCGCACAAAAAACAAAACAAATGTGACATAAGTCATTTATTGACAGTTGAGACATTGTCATTTTTGACACCATATATATTTGACAAAAACAACCAGAAGTACTTATATTAGGCATTATATAATGTATATCAATTTATTGACAATTTAACAATACTCACTTAAATAATATAAACAAAACAAAAAAGAAACTAAAACTTAACTAATTACTTAAATTACTTACCAGAAGTTGTATTGCCCTTACTAAAAAAATAAATCTACTAATGGTTCGGAGAATCGGAGGCGTGCGTTAAGAGATTTAGTTGACAACGTTTCGTAACAAAAACTAAGCTGTCACTCCAATTCGACAACTGTCAATTCATCTCTCAAAACTCAGACGCAAAATGTCAAAATGTCAGTTTCCTTCCAGCTGATGGCGTGTGAACTTAGTGAAATTGTGCACAGTTACCAAAATAATACATAAACACAAAGAAAAACTAGCTCTATAAGTGCCTACGAATACTTATAAAAACCTCGACTTTTATTGTTATTTTCTCCGACACAAAAAAGTGCATACACGTTTTTTGGAGACCTCAAAAAAGTGATATTCGCATATGTTTTAGTTAGTGGCCCACTCGATTCGTAAGTAAAAATAGTTTCTATTATTAACTGCGTTAGGTCTTATCGTTTAGCCCTAACTCAAGGCTGGGAGGCGGACTTTGACCTTTGGATTCAAAGGTAGACTATAGAAAACAATAGGTGTGATATATGACCAATATTGCCATAAATGGGGTTTGATGAAGTTGATTCACATTCATTAAATCTGCTACTGTTTACCAGTATCACCCATTGTGTTGCTGTTTATTTTCCGACAGTCGTTATACAATAAATTAGGCTATAAAAATGTATAATACTGCTGTAGAAGGTATGTTTTGAATAGTATATCGCTGCCTGAATCCTATGCATCTGTTGTTATTAATAAAGATTATCAAATTTATATCCTATAATTATATTCTACAGTCAGCTTGAAAACAAAATCAATTCAAATAAGTTTTTTACAATAAGCATTCTATTTTTAATTACAGGTAACATTTAAACTAAAAATTAAATTAAATCTAAATTTAAAACTAAACTAAAAACTAAATAAAAAAAAAAACCAATTAAAAATATTAATTTAAGCATTCTATTCAAATTTAAACTTAAGAGTTTTTAATTGTTGTGAAATCAAATGCTTAACAAGAATATATTATAAGTAAACTAGCTGACCCGGCAAACGTTGTTTTGCCAAAATTGAGGATTGTATGTATTTTTGTATGTTGTATCATAAAAAAATAGAAATTAAGAATTTTGTCTAAAAAATAAATAAAAAATTTAGGGGTGGACTACCCCTAACATTTAGGGGGATGAAAAATAGATGTTGGCCGATTCTCATAGATACCGGATAAGCACAAAAAATTTCATCAAAATCGGTCAAGCTGTTTCGGAGGAGTATGGCAACGAAAACTGTGACACGAGAATTTTATATATTAGATAAATAATAAATAAATATATAGGGACAAATTACACAGATTGAGCTAGCCCCAAAGTAACTTCGAGACTTGTGTTATGGGATACTAACTTAACTATATTATATAACAAATACATATATAGCTAAACATCCAAGACCCAGGACAATTTGAAAAAGGCCATTTTCCAACTTAAAGAAGGTAGTTACTAATAATACAATGCCATTTTTCTCTAAACATTTAATTCATTTTATGTGCTACTTATTTCAGTGCTAGGTGCAGTTTTCAGTAGTAGTACTAAGTGTAACTTATTTCATAAATTTAACTCTTCTTAATACAATTTAAATTGATTGGGACGGCCCTTAGTGTGGGATACGTACATGTGTGGATACCCCGCACCGTTCCATCTTTTCAAGTCACCAAGTCAAAGGCTGGCGCAGCAGCTGCAGCAGAGAGCCTCAAAAGGCGCAAGTATGTAGATATTAGAGAAAACTACATATTTGAGCCTTTTGGGGTAGAAACTTTTGGTCTGTGGGGTCCTTCAGCCCATAATATAATCAAATTTATATCAAAACATTTGTTCGAGGTATCCCGTGGCCAAAAGGCTGGTAACTACTTGGCTCAAAGAATCAGCATTGCCATACAACGTGGCAATGCTGCCTGCCTTTTGGCCACGCTGCCGAGGGGTGATATTTTAGTGAGACTACATAATTTAATTTATTTTATTTTTTTTGTTTTATGGTTGATTTAGTAATAGTTGTAGTAGTAGTTGTAATAGTAGTTATATTATAATATTCAAAATTTTAATTTAATTTACTTCGACGACCTCCGTGGCGTAGTAGTCACCATGCTAGTCTGCCACCCAGAGGTCCCGGGTTCGATCCCCGGTCAGGGCAAGTTGGAAAATGGCCTTTTTCAAATTGTCCTGGGTCGTGGATGTTTATCTATATATGTATTTGTTATAAAATATAGTATCGTTGAGTTAGTATCCCATAACACAAGTCTCGAACTTACTTTGGGGCTAGCTCAATCAGTGTTATTGGTCCCTATATATTCTTACTTATTTCATTATAATGTTCATTATATTTAGAAAAAAAAAGTTTATTTTTTAAACTAACTTTTGCCCGCGGCTTCGCTCGCGTAGGGGTGTAATTTATTAAAATCCTTTCTTAGGGGATGCTTACGTCATAGTAGCTTTATGCATGCAAAGTCTCAGCCCGATCGGTATAAAATTGACAAAGTTTCATAGAAACTTTCATCCTATGAAACTATTTTATCCCCTTGGGGGTAGAATTGATCAAAATCCTTTCTTAGCGGATGCCTACGTCATAACATCTACCTGCATGCCAAATTTCAGCCACAACGCACAGCCCAAACCACTGGACGGATCGCCGTCCAGTGGTTTGGGCTGTGCGTTGATAGATCACTATGTCAGTCAGTCAGTCACCTTTGTGTTATATATATTTAGATATTTTAACACACTCTCTTATTTATTTAATTAATTGCAATTCTCAAGGGAATATCTTGTGTGTGCATTTAGGGTGAGGGATGCTTAGGTTCCATATAACAAGTTCCTCTTATAGATGAGAGTAACCCGCTCAGACTCATGTAGGTAATTACTATGGTAAGTTGAAGGACTTGATTCATGTATTGCTGGAATGGGACGAGTTTATCGCCCTACGTGACCAGTTCTAGTAAATGTTTGAAAGTAGGGTTTTCCCTAGCAAATGGTTTAATGGCGCTACAGATATTAAGCAGTATGTAGTTCTGCTTTGCATCACTAGATGGCGTTCTTGATAGTTTGGGGTTTTTTAATTTGCCTAGCAAATAAACTTGTAGAATAGTTCAAGATTATAACATCCACATTGTTGTTTAAAAGGTGATGTGCAGTGTTGGTTATGGCCAGAGTTTGATTCATATTTAGGCAGAGTTGGCAACTGCCTAGGTGCCCAGGCCAGTCCCAATAGACATGAGAACAGGATTAGAAAAGTATGATTATTATTCAAAAATAAAGGATCCTAATTTTTTGTTCACCAAAAAAGTAAAAATTCACAAAGATACGGAACGCCAAAGTTTCGGAGTGGGGGCTTGCAACATCATCATTAAGGGGCTACCTGAATTTTCTGGGGTCCAGTGCTGCCCCCATTTGAAAAAAATCTTTGAAAGGAAACGGAGACATCATTAAAAATTTTGTCTTGACCAGGCACTAGAAAACCGTTCAAACTATTTTATGAACTACTGTTTACAGTTTAAAGTGATAATATGAAGCTTTTCTACACACATCCGCCAAAAGTGGACGATTTTCGCAAATTAAAAAAAATTCAGGTATCCTCTTAAGTAAAAATCGTACCTAGCCATGACGTCATGCGAAATTTTGATGCGCTGTATCTTTGTAATTTTTTTTTTCTCGGAGAAAAGAAAAAATACATTTACTACAATATTTTTTATAATTTAATGATGGGCTCTAAATATTTTTCCGGCCGTCGTGCTTATTATTGTTTTGGTGAGCCTTTGTATCCTGAATAATTTTAATCATTCAGCTTGTCCAAAGCATTCTGTTTCTCTCCCCCCCTCCTCCAAGGACTAAAATATTATATTTAACAAAGAAATGATTGCGTTGTGGACAACTGATAAAAATATTTTAGGTATATGAAATAGACTGTTATCCAATATAAATACGCATGTGACTATTGTGTTTGGTGTGCAACAGAACAGACTACATGCAAAAAAAAAACAAGTAGGATATATGCTTATCATATCAGTTAAATTAAACCAGCTGTAATAACCTTACGAAACGCTGGTATCGGTAGCTTTTCTTTAAAAATATATTAAATTTTAATATACTTTACACGTAACATAAATTATACTTATTGACGTGTAAAAGTGCCTGTAAAGGTCTTATTACTGAATAAACATTTGAATCTTTGAATCTTTGAATCTTAAATGATGCAGCATTTTGAATATAGGTTATATAAGTATGAATAAAATTGCATCACGTATTTTTAATAATCGTGATAACAAGGCTTTATACAGGGTGTTTTTTAAATCACTGGCATCCTTTCTACTGGTGAAAGAACAACAACAAAACAGAGCAACATTTTGTATGGGACCAACTCAATCCAACCGAAAAAAAAACAGCTATTTCATACTATTTTACAATACTTAGAATCCCAAAATGTATCGAACAGCTGATTTTTTTTCGGTTGGATTGAGTCTGTCCCATACAAAGAGTTGCTCATATTCATGAGTATTTTCACCAGTAGAAAGGATGCCAATGATTTTAAAAACACTGTAACAGAGGTACCTACTTTTTAACCCTGTCGGGGTAGGCAGAGGCTGAAGCTGTAAGACCCAAAAGCCCCGCTTAGCGTGATCTTCTTCTTATCGTGCCGCTGGCTCAAACTTCAAATTTTGTTCTTCCAATACGTTGCCACTTTTACGCCTTCCTCCGAGGCAGAGTATAGGTCAAGCATGGTGCAGCTGGTAGGGCACAAAGGGCATGAGAGGAGGTGCTGCACAGTCTGGTCGTCGTGATCACACTGGCACCGTGCTTCTGCTTGGTCAATGTAGCGCCAGCGCGCCAGATTGTGTCTACATCGACCTACCTCAGTTCAAAGGCGATTCAAGCTCCTCCATGTGGCCCATGCCAGTTTTTGAGCCATCGTGGTGTAGGGATTGGTTCCCTAGAACTCTGCGTTGCGTTTTGTGTTTGCATTGCTGGCTAAGTGCATATCGCACTCGCGCAAGAAGGGTTCCGTACCATTATCTATAAAAAATCACTATTCTTGTATGCGAGCCCCACTTAAATATTTATTTAATTCTGTTTTTAGTATTTTTTGTTAAAGCGGCAACATAAATATATCATCTATGAATTTAATTATCTAGCTATCATGGTTCATGCGATACAGCATCATGACAGACGGACGGATAGACAGATGGACAGTGGAGTTTTAGTATTAGGGTCCCGATATTAACCTTTGGGTACGGAACCCCAAAAAAAAACAAGTAGGAGATATCCTTATCATATCAGTAAGTTAAACCAGCAGCAATAACTGTCTTGAATATAGGTAATATAAGTATTAAATTGCATTACGTATTTATAATAATCATAATAACAAGGCTTTATACAATATGTAACAAAAACCCTGTCCGATCCTTGTAGGTGCAACTCAGACCGTCAATATGAACAACTTTTCCCATAGGACTTATGATGGAAACTCGAAAAAAATCGACGTTTTCATACAAATTGCCGGGCCGGCCGAACACTTTTGTATGAAAATGTCGATTTTTTTCGAGTTTCAAGCATTGGTCCTGTAAGACCTAAGTTGTTCATATTGACGGTATGAGTTTGCTCCTACAAGGATCGGACAGGGTTTTTGTTACATATTGTATACAGATACAATTTTACGTCTTTATTCCTGACGGGGTAGACAGAGTCCAGTGCCGTAAGACCAAAGGCCACGCTTAGGGTGATGGTGGTCGTTAAGATGGAAAAAGGAGTCGAAATAGCAGTGGGTTGCTAACCGCATCGCCTGAATCTCGCCCGCGGCTGCCGGCTTTACATAACATGTAAAATAGATAGCATAAAATAAAATAAGATTATCACGCGCTCTTCCCCCATGGAACAGACAAAGTATTTTTCATCTCATTTATTCAAAAAACAATGTTTTCATCCCAAAACATTTGGAGCTAAAGTTACTGGTTATTCACTCTGGACTAAAACGTGTTTGAAACAGAACACGAGTTTAATCTATGTAGAATCAAAAATAATGTTGGCAGACCAGCAAAAAAAAAAAAGAATTTTGTTTTAAAGTAAAAAATAATGGGCACACACTTCGTGATTTTTTAAATTTGGAATACATATCGTCTTCGACATGGATGAATGTAGGTTAAAAAATTTAATGTTCTTTGCTTCGGAAAAAGAGATAAGTATAATTAAAAAGCGCAATTTTTCCCTTTAATTCGAGTAATTATAGAAGTTTTAGATTATTTGTATTTAAATGTAATTATTTATGTAAATATAAATACTTTTTCGTGAGTTTAAGCCAATAATGAATAGTTATCTTTTTACGTATAAAAAGATATGACAAAAAGAAACAAAGTTCGAAAAAATATTTCTTAGTATTTATATAATGAAAACGACATCAAACAAAGGTTAGTATTAAATTGTCGGTTGAAGTCTGTTAGGTATTGTAGGTGTTCTTCTGTTCTTTATGTTCTGTTTTGTATGTGCTAGTTTTTCTCATAGATGGAGATGAAAAGTAGAGTGTGCTACTCGGGTACGGTAATATTTTTATCTCGGGCGATATACATGAATCCCTCGCTACACTCAGGATTCCACCGTAGAATCACTCGCTCCGCTCGTGATTCAACTGTGAAATCCTTCGTTTCGCTCTGCATTCAAAGTAGCGCCCTCGCCTTCAGAATATTACCTTAGCCCCTTGTAGCACAATCTACTATTTAGGGTTCCGTAGCCAAAGGGTTAAAATGGGATCCTATTACTAAGACTTCACTGGCCATCCCTCCGTCTGTCCGTCACCAGGCTGCATCTCATGAAACATGATAGCTAGACAGTTGAAATTTTCACACATGATGTATTTAGGGAATATGCACGATTTTTTTTATTTGCTTAATAAAATCCTCATTAACCACATTAAACAAATATAAAAGAATTTATAAAATATCTTGATCAGCGAAGAACCTGTGATACTTTAAAGTTTCAATTAGAAAGAGAAGTCCGATATGGACTGGTGACGTCAAAGTCCATATCATCTATACATTTGCCATAGAAAGTAATGTTTTTGCGAGTGAGATAGACATATTTTCGTAAAATTGTTATATCTCGTTCGTTTTTCAACCAATTTTTATTGTGTTTTCACTGTTAGTAGGTACTTTACTTTTGAATATTTATGGATGAACTGGTTAGATGACATATATTTTTTTCATGCATACTCCATGCATGCATGCAAAAAAACGGCAAAAAAATCGCGTTTATACGCGATTTTTTTGCCGTTTTTTTGCTTGATATTAATAACGGCAACGGGTTGACGCTTGAAATGTTAACAGAATATTTAGTTGTATATTATTCACTTTAAAAATAAACAATTAAATTAATCACACTAATATTGTAAAGGCGAAAGTTTGTAAGTGACTGTGTGAGTATGTTACTTCTTCACGCGCAAACAGCTGGACTAATTATGATGAAATTTGGTATGCAGGAAGCTGACACCCTGGATTGACACATAGGCTACTTGTTCCGGGTAACACCCTTTTTGCGCAGCTAATAAATATTTCAGTGGGCTCCCATACAACAAACGTTATTTTTTATAGATAATGGTACGGAACCCTTCGTGAGCGAGCCCGACTGGCACTTAGCCGGTTATTTTCTTTTTTCCCAGACCAGCTTGGAATAGTCAAGACATTTAATTTTATTTATTTAATTTTATTAATTTTTAGCACACTTAACAGATTACAAACACAAAAAGAGAAACAAATATAAGTGCAAGTCTAGTTTGCAATCATAAAACAAATATGCCTAAAAGCTACATTACTTACAGAATCAGAAGCTAGGGTACACTGTAAATACAAGAATAAAAAGTGATAGATAATTGCAACAAAACAAATCAAAACAGAAATTAAAGAATTACAAAAGCATGTTACCTAGTTACTTACTTCAAAGTGTATTAGTATTTGCCGCCGAAACTTGTACAGCGAAAAGTGTAAAATGTGTGAAGAGTAAAGCGAAATGTGAAAAAAGATTTAGTTAACTAAAAATAAATAATATGACAGCACAAGAAATATAATATTTATATTAAAAAGTTGAGTTCATTGAACTGTTAGGTATGTAGGCCATATGTTTTATGTAACATGCTACCTGCTGTCTTAGGTTGCGTAACATGCATCCATTTCTTATTTTACCGCTAAGTAATTTAAATTCCCCGAGGGATACATGAATTTTTCGTGGCCCAGCGCTCCCCCATTTGAAATAAATTATTTGAAAGAAACGGAAATATCATTCAAAATTTTGGTCTCATAAGTCTCATATTATTTGAAAGGAAATGGATATATCATTCAAAATTTTGGTCTCATAGGTCTCAAAGTATTTGAAAGAAAATGGAGATACCATTAAAAATTAACCCTTAAAATATTTTATGATGAACTACTGTTTAAAGTTTAAGATAAGATAAGATAAAATTTATTTATTGGACCAACTTAGTATAATAACAATTATCAAAAGTACATTTAAAATATAGTAGGTACAATCATCATCATCATAATGTCAGCCCTTCTTCCGCCCACTGCTGAGCATAGGCCTCCCTTCGTCTACGCCACCACTCTCGGTCCTGTGCTGCTCTCATCCAGGTGCGACCTGCGACCTTGACTATATCGTCTACCCAAGTAGGTACAATGCTTATCACAAAATCGATTTCTTCCAGCCAACCTTTGGGTAAAGAAGACTATAAAAGATGTGGGGGAGTTGGCGCAGTAAGAGTTTTAAGAGCGGCTTTCCCGTCTTACTTTTCATACAAACGCTCGTACGTGATTATTCTGTTGTATCTAATCTTTTTTGAAAACTTTTGAACTCACAGGTATCTTGGATACTATTTCTAGGTTTCTATCGAAATAAAAAAAATAAATTTAGAAAAACAAAATCAGTATAAGCCTCCAAAAATATGCTTTTTTGCACAAATTTTAGCTGAACTTCGACCGTTCATAAAGTACTCATAAATTGTAAAAGTAAAGAAAATATTTCGATACAAACCTCGCAAATGTAATGAAAATTTTGTATACAAATCATTCATTTCACATACTTGTAAGGCTTCCACGTATCACCTGGAACAAGTTTTATGAAATTTCCGCACCCTATGAATAGTTAATATTCGTTCAATGGATTGTTAATAATTATACTAATTTCATTTAATAGAATGCAAACCATGCCTTTAGGTGCTATCTCTCTCTTTTTAGTTTGCCTCTTTTTCTAGCATTGCCCTGGATGAAACACCAAGCTTTTCAAACTATGCTCGCGTTGAAAATAGAGCAGCCGGGAAGGGCCGCCTTAAATTATGAATATAGGGGTGACGACAGAGTTAGAAAAGTATAATTGTAATTAGTCTGTCTTTTAGATTATCTAAAATAATGGACCCATATTGTTCAGTTTTACAAAAATAGTAAAAATTTCACATAAATACAAACCATCAAAGTTCCAGAGTGGGGGCTTGCGACGTCACCTCTCAATTCAATGCGCTGTATCTTTGTCATTTTTTGTTTCTCAGAGAAAAGAAAAAATACGTGTACACTATTTTTAAATAACCTAACCAATGGGCTAAAAATATTTTTCCATTCGTCATGCCTATTAAATAATAGGAGTACATACTATGACATATAAACAAACAATAAAGTAATATAAAATACATAAAATATAAAATTGGTACGAACATTAAGGAAAGTAAAACAAACTTCTCACTTTAAACTGTATACAGTAGTCCATAAATTAGTTTGAAGGGTTATCTAGAGTCTAATCAAAACCAAATTTGAAATGATATCTCCGTTCCTTTTCATGTGATTTAAATGGGGGCAGCACTGGACCCCGGAAAATTCAGGTAGCTTAACGCCATAACCTTAAGACGAAGTGGTAGCTAAAGAGGCGCCCTAATTTGAAATAAATTAGTTAAAACTAAATATGGTGATAATTAAAAATTTGATTTGTATCACTGTCTAGAAAGACCTTTAAACTATTTTATGAATAACCTTTGAAATTCATAAACTGTTTTTCGCCAAAAGTGGCCACTTTTGGCGAAAAACAGTTTTAAAACTAGACGGACTACCGATATTACTTTCAAAGGTTATTCATAAAATAGTTTAAAGGTCTTTCTAGACATTGGTACAAATCAAAATTTTAAATATCACCATATTTAGTTTTAAGCAATTTACTTTTAATGAGGGCGCCACTTCTGCTACCATTTCGTCTTAATGCCATAATATTAGTTAAATGCCCCTTGGTGGCACGGCGAACCAGAGTTGGGAAAAATGTAATTAAACTACTAATTACTAATTACAATTACATTTTGTAGTTAGTAATCGCAACTACATAATTACAAAAAGTTATTGAAAAAGTAGTTGAACTATAAACTACAAAAAGTAGTTGTACTTACAATTACAAACTACTTTTTGAAACTAAATCTAATATATAAAATTCTCGTGTCACAGTTTTAGTTGCCATACTCCTCCGAAACGGCTTGACCGATTTTGATGAAATTTTTTGTGCTTATCCGGTATCTATGAGAATCGGCCAACATCTATTTTTCATCCCCCTAAATGTTAGGGGTAGTCCACCCCAAATTTTTTTTTTTATTTTTTAGACAAAATTTTTAATTTCTATTTTTTTATGATACAACATACAAAAATACATACAATCCTCAATTTTGGCAAAACAACGTTTGCCGGGTCAGCTAGTATTTTATAGATTTACTTACTTATAAATTTTCGTTTCTTGCTTACAACTTTTTACGCTTACAATTTCGAAATACAACACCTTTAACACACGCCCGCGGTAATAAATTCTTATTGTAATTTGTAGTTATAACTACTTAATTACAATTACAAATTACAACTACAGTAGTTTCAATGGTTGTAGTTAAATTTAATGTAATTTGAACTACTTTTTGTTAACTACATGTAATTGTAGTTTGTAACGACTGCCTCCGTGGTCCAGTGGTCAAGGCGTTTGCCTTGTGACCCGGAGGTCATGGGTTCGATTCCCACTGGGAAACATACTTTGTGCAAAGTTGTTTCCAGTCTGGATAGGATATTGCAGGCTTGAATCACCTGATTATCCGAAAAGAAAGATGATTCCGTGTTTCGGAAGGCACGTAAAACTGTGGGTCCCGAACGCCACCTAGTGTTTGATCATCAAACTATCCAAGGATTGGTTCCTGGTTTGCCCTTTGGGTTGTGGAGGTCAGACGGCAGTCGCTCTGTGTAAAAACCAGTAACGTCGTCAAATCTCCTTGGTTAGGTAGCGGACCCCGGGCTCTGAAGCGTGACTGCTGAGGATGCAACCGGGAATACGCTCGGATGATGATGAATTGTAATTTGTAATCAAACTACACAATAGTAGTTAACTACGCCCAACTCTGCGGCGAACGTTTTTTATGGATAATACACAACGGCCCTCACTAAATAATCATCATCATGACCATCATCATCATCTACGACTGCCTCCGTGATGCAATGCTCAAGGCGTTTGCCTTGTGATCCGGAGGCCGTGGGTTCGAATCCTGTTGAAAGTTGTTTCCAGTCTGATTAGAATATTGTTGGCTTGAATCACCTGATAATCCGGAAAGAAAGATGATTCCGGTTTTCGGAAGGCACGTTTAAACTGTGAGCCCCTAACGCGATCTAGCGTTCGCTCAAACCTACTCAAGGATTGGTTCTGTTCTACCCTTTGGGTCGCGGAGGTCAGACGGCGGTCGCTCTGTGTAAAAACCAGTAACCTCGTCAAATCACCTAGGTTATCGTTGCAGGCGAGGCCGCGTGCACCACTAGTCGCAGCGTAAACTCGCTTCACATTGTTGGAGTCTTGCCAGAAATTGCCAACTGTGCCGAAGACTGATGATTGAGTGCCGATTCTTATAGTAATGTCGTTGTGATCTATTTTTTTCTGGGTTGCCTAGGAAACTTTTTGACCGATTTCAAGAATCATCATCAGGTCTTTTAGTCTCCACTGCAGGAGCACAACCCTCTCTGCACTACCAGAGCCATACTTGGCCAGAGCAGCCAGAGGACTTGGCCTACACTCTCCACGCTGGCCAGACGGGTTGGAGAGGTCTCACTGATGTTTATAAGCTTTGTTTAGCTTGTATTCCCTAAGTCGCCTTCTACGACATCCACGGGAGGACTTGGAGTGACCCTATTCTACTCTGCTGGAAACCACACGGCCTTCAAGACTTCAAGAATAATAATAAATAAATATAAATACATACGGACAAATCACACTGATTGAGCCAGAGTTGAAAACATACTGTATGTAAGGAAAAATATTTCCTCATACAATAAAGTAAGCGATTTTACCGTCAGAAACTTACGCAATAAAAGTGACTTAGTTGCCCCGTATTATAGGCTCAAAACAGTTAGTAAAACGTTTATGGGGAACGGTATACTTTTTTATAATAAACTGCCACAATCGGTCCTTGATATGCCTGACAAAAAGTTTAAAGCTTATGTAAAGAAGGTACTCTGTGAGAAGGCTTATTATAGGACCGATGACTATCTTAAAGACAACAAAGTCTGGCTTGAGCTTGGCGCGGGTCCCTCTTAAAGGTTTGTACACTCAGAAATGGTCATAATCTGGTACATTAAGTACATACTGAATTTACAACTTGATTTGACATTATTTCAAAATTTCGACATTAAAAAATTAATTTAAATTATGACAACAAACAATGTATACTCTGTCCAAATATCAACTATAAATATTAATTTCATTGTGAGTTGACGTTCTTGGAGAAAATGCTGCAGTGCAGTTTGTTACCGCTTCTTCTGCACTAGCGCTTTGGAGGCGGCAGTAAACTTAGCTCTAAGTAACTTTTTGACGTCAACAATAATTAATTGTGCAATAAAACAAAGTGACGATTATTAAGAGATATTATAAATATCCTATGATAATAAAGATATATTTGAATTGAATTGAATTGAGCTCCAAAGTACGTTTAAACTTGTGCTATGGGATACTGACTCCACGATACCATATTGTATAATAAATACACATATGTGTATTTATTATACAATATGTTTTTCAAATTGTCCTGGGTCTTGGGTGTTTATCCATATGGATAAACACCCAAGACCCAGGACAATTTGAAAAACGCCATATTCCTACTTGCCCTGGCTGGGGATCGAACTACTAGCGTGTTGACCATTACGTCACGGAGGTCGTCAAGAAAAGGTGGAGGTTATCAATTCTTCGGAATCTTTTATGTTTTATTGTTCATCGATTACTCGAAGACGCCTGGACCGATTTGGAGAATTCTTTTTTAATCACCGACAAAAATGAGGCTATGGAGAGGGCTATGCTCGGTGTTTCCCTACGTGATCATATCAAAAATGAGGAAATTCGTAGGAGAACAAAAGCCACTGACATAGCCCAGCGGATTAGTTCGTTTAAGTGGCAGTGAGAAGAACCGATGTCCGATGGGGCAAAAAGGTTCTCGAATTCAAGACCACGTATTGGCAAGCGAAGCGTAGGACACCCATCCACGAGGTGGTCAGACGACCTGACCAAGGTCGCTGAAAAGCGCTGGATGCAGGCCGCTCTTGATCGGTCGGTTTTGGAAATCTTTGGGAGAGGCCTATGTCCAGCAGTGGACGTTACGTGGCTGAAATGATGATGATAAAAGAAGAGGCTAATTCCTGTCTGTCTGTCTGTGTCGTCGTAGCGCCCGAACGGATTCAACGATTTCGATTACCGTATTTATGTGAAAGCAAGTTCCGTTGCAAAGATTCAAAGATTCAAATGTTTATTCAGTAATTAGACCTTTACAGGCACTTTTACACGTCAATAAGTATAATTTATGTTACGTGTAAAGTATATTAAAATTTAATTTATTTTTAAAGAAAAGCTACCGATATCAGCGCTTTGTAACGACCACTGCTGAGAAGAAGATTTGTCATATTATTAAATAAACCATAACCACGTTTGCGGGAGTTCTTAGCTATAGTTATGTAGGGAATAAAGATAAACAGCCACAAATCTTTGATCTTCGTTTATTTCCCAAAATTAAAAAAAATTGATACAAGTGGTTCGTTCAAATTCCGTGGCAATCGTAAGCAAAGTCGTATAATGGCAGGTTAGGCTCTGTCTCTGTCTTTCATTCATCATCTCGCTTGCACACTTCCGTTCAAAAACATACATTATCACCTCATATTCATCTTCGTTGAAAAATATTCAATCCCATAGTTATTTAATTTTTTATCAAAATCAGTTGTGTAGTTTTCATTAAAGTCGGTTTTTAGTTTTGAAAAATTATTACACTAATAATTATCAAGGCGAAAGTTTGTGAGTGTGTATGTTTGTAACATTTTCACGCGCGTTTGCGCTGCTACGCGCGGCTAGACCAATTTTGATAAAAGATATGCAGGAAGCTGACATCATGGATTTACACGTAGGCACAGAATAAGTACTAGCACTCACGTATAGAAGTCTTACTCAAGACAGAAATTCAAAGAAATATCTACTCAATGTGGTTAGCGCTATGGTTTTATTCAGCCCGCGTCAGAACTCTTTACCTTTTCGTTTAGATACCTAGACTTACATTGCAAGCCAATTTCATTCTTATTACTCTGGATAAATGATTCATGGAACTGAATTTCCCCTTCGTGGTCGGTATATTCTCGATACCTAAAGGGAGAGTGACACAGGCCTGACATAGGCTACTTTAGGCGCGTGTAACACCGCGCAGCTAGTAATCTTATAATTTCTCTGAAACTCGCACGGGTACGTTCTTTTATTCTGGTCTGGTCTTGGAGACTAAGACCCGCTTTTCATTTAAAAAACAGGTAAAGGCACACTTTCTTCAAAAACTTTTAGATAGATCATAGTGTATATATAAATAATAATAATAATAAATCTAAATATATATAACTCAAAGGTGACTGACTGACTGACATAGTGATGTATCAACGCACAGCCCAAACCACTGGACGGATCGGGCTGAAATTTGGCATGCGGGTAGGTGTTATGACGTAGGCATCCGCTAAGAAAGGATTTTATTCAATTCTACCCCCAAGGGGATAAAATAGGGGATGAAAGTTTGTATGAAACTTTGTCAATTTTAAACCGATCGGGCTGAGACTTTGCATGCATAAAGCTACTATGACGTAGGCATCCCCTAAGAAAGGATTTTGATAAATTACACCCCTACGCGAGCGAAGCCGCGGGCAAAAGCTAGTAATAAATATATAGGGACAAATTACACTGATTGAGCTAGCCCCAAAGTAAGTTCGAGACTTGTGTTATGGGATACTAACTCAACGATTCTATATTTTATAACAAATACATATGTAGATAAACATCCAAGACCCAGGACAATTTGAAAAAGGCCATTTTCCAACTTGCCCTGACCGGGGATCGAACCCGGGACCTCTGGGTGGTGAACTAGCATGGTGACCACTACGCCACGGAGGTTGTCATGTATGTATTGTTTATCATAGTATATACTTAATAGTGTGTTTGTTTTTTATATGTAGTTTATTGTTTTGACATATAGTCTGTGTTTTTTTCCGCCACATACCTATTCAAGTTTTGCACTATCCCTGAAATTCTCCACATCACCCGTTTGGTTGACTGGTAGATAAGGCCTTAGGCTGTAAGTCCGCCATTACACTTGTATTTGAGTATGAAGTTAAATTTAAAAAAAAAACTTGAATGTCTTGTCGTGTCGTCGTGTCATGGTTCTTCCCGCGCATATTGTAAAATCCGAGAATAGGCGAGAACGCAAACTATTTTGATTCCTTTCTATTTCTCGCCCACCGTCAAGCTAAAAGTGGCCTTTGAGTCTTGGGGCCCTGGACTCTGGTCGTTCAGAGCCACAAGACCTAAAACTGCTGTCTACCCCGTTAGGGATATAGACGTGATAGAATGTATGTATGTATTTTTAAACCCTGGCAAAAAAGAGGAGTTTTATAATTTTGACGCTCAAGAGTCCCCTTACCCTAGACGACGACTACTTTAACGACCTCCGTGGCGTAGTGGTCACCATGCTAGTCCGCCACCCAGAGGTTCCGGGTTCGATCCCCGATTAGGGTAAGTTAGAAAATGGCCCTTTTTCAATTGTCCTGGGTCTTGGATGTTTATCTATATATGTATTTGTTATGAAATATAGTATCGTTGAGTTAGTATCCCATAATACAAGTCTCGAACTTACTTTGGGGCTAGCTCAATCAGTGTAATTTGTCCTTAATATTTATTTATTTAATTATTTTAATAGACACAATCAGACTTTCCCATACAAACGTAGTCTAGCTTATATTTTAAAACGGCGTGTCAGATATTGGCGAAATGATGTGAATTCAAAGAAATTGCATATATTACGGCATATAGCTAGTTTGCACAGTCAAAATATGAACTTAAAAGAGAAATTAGTGTTTCATATCATATTTGACAGTCAGTATGGAAAACCCATACGCTCTTATATTTTCTTTCGAGTTTATATTCACTAAAAATTCACAAAAAAATTCGATAATCAAAAACCATAACCACGTTTAAGAAACGAGTAAAAGATTACTATCTGTCTTTATCATCCTGATCCATCATATTTAGAAATATTATCTTATGTATTCATTAATTGTATATATCAGTATATATTTATGTATGTAAGTTTATTTTACGTACGTCTATGTAGGTATGTTTATTAATTTATTTATGTTTCTTGTAGGTATAAGTATTTATTTATCTTTGTATTGTACACGCCAATTACCTCTTTCTTCCCATTTCCTCTCGCGGGTCTGCTGGAAGAAATTTCCTTAGAAATAAGTAGCACCTATGTACTATGTTAACTTTTATAAGGTTTTATTTGTAAATTTTCAAGTGTACATGAACCAATAAAAAAAAAAATTAACTGTCGAAATCTAGTTATATGCCTAGATATATGCAATTTCATTAAAATTACAAAATACTGCCGAAATTTGACATGCCATTTCATAATAAAAGCTAGACTACGTTTGTATGGAAAAGTCTAGGGTAAGGGGATTCTTAAGTCTTAAGTCTGTCTGTCTGTGGCTCTCGAACGGATGGACAGATTTCAATGCGATTTTTACGTGAAAGCAACTTCTCTTGCGGTCGTTCTTAGCCATGATTATTGTTGTGCCGTTCTTGAATATTTCGAGAAATTTCCGAAAAGGTCTGGAAAAATTCCGAGAAATTTCCTCAGGAAAATTTTCAACTGAAATTCTCGAGAAATGTTGAAAATTTCCGGAAATTTCCGAGGACCGATAATTTCTCGGCGGCACATCACTAGCCATGGTTGCCGAAAATCTGTGCAGTCGTTGAAAAACTTCTTCTACTTCAAAGTCGCGGTTTCGTTATTTACCTGGAAAATAATAGATGGCGCTACGGATATCAATTCCACTTAACATCGGTTGGAATATGTACTGCCGCCACTCATTATTA
This sequence comes from Acrobasis suavella, assembly GCA_943193695.1. NCBI lineage: Eukaryota > Metazoa > Arthropoda > Insecta > Lepidoptera > Pyralidae > Acrobasis > Acrobasis suavella. The sequence goes on from OW971956.1 coordinate 490,386, forward strand.
AATGGTGTCCTGGGGTTTTTTTTTTAATTGTCTGGCAAAGGACTTGTTAAGAGGCATTTCACATTAGTTTGGCTGTCTCGCTCGGACAGTCAAACATTTTTAAAGATTATTAAAAAATGTGACTCATTTGTAGAAAAGTGTTTCATTAACTGTTAATATAATTATATGTTAGATATTGTAGACATGTTTTTTTATTGTTTGTGTGTATCGAGAATAAGGTCATCAAAATTTAAAATTTTGATGACGTAATTTTCGGTGTAGTTAATGTCTACACAATATACAAGCCTCTTAATGTTATTCTTTCCTCTGTTCCAGAGCTGGGCAGGATGTAAAACGCTTCGCACAACACATCCGCGTGATGGCGGCGCGCGAGGCGAGCGTGCTGCTGCCGGCGCAGCAGCAGCGGCACGGTGAGTAGAGAGCCTCGGCGTGTGACGTCCACTGTCTATGGCCGAGACGAGTACACCTGCATCATAGGTAACATTATACTTTGTTCACTACAAAATGTCGGTTAGACAGGTCTACAAATCCATCAGGGGGCCGTCAACATATTACGTTCCACATTTCACACATCATTTTAAGTCAAAGTAAAAAAAAATTCAATTCTTATTGAAGGTCATTTTTTAAATATTATTTTAGTGCAAAAGCTGAAAACTACTAGCGTTTCGGAACGACCACTGCTGGGAAGATTACGCCGAAAGAAACCCAGTTCAGTATAGGTCCCTACGCAGCCTGATGGGCTATTTTATACATCTAAATTATACATTTAAAATTTGCAGTCAACTATTTCCAAGAATTTTGATCAGATAATGATAAATAGTAATTTACATGATAATAGGCATTTTTTAATAAATGATTTTTAACGGCAGTCTTAAACTGAGATAATCGTAATTCTGCTACATTATCTGGAATTTTATTATAGAGGGGCAAGCCGAGACCCACAAAAGATTTTTTGTTTTTTCTAACCGAAAAGCTGAGATAGCTAATTTATTTTTATTACTACTTTTAATACTATGAAAATCACATTTTTTCTTATATGTATGTATATTCTGACGCTCGTACATAATGTTCGCATAGATGAATTGCGAGTTTAACATTTGAAGCTCTCCCCTTCCCCTGGTCACGTTTTATTCTTATCCTTTTAACACATACATACATACATACAATCATGTCTTTATCCCTATCGGGACACACAGAGCCCTTGGGGTCTTGCGGCTCTAAGCAGACAGAGCCCAGGGCCGCAAGACTCAAAGGCCACTTTTAGCGTGACAGTGGGCGAGAAGATGGAAAAAAAATCAAAATAGTTATAGGTTGGTATCCGCATCGCCTATTAACACGATTAGCATTTTCACCCAGATCGCCCTCGATCGGCTTCTACGATCTGCGCGGAAAAAGAAGTAGCTGGTACAATCTTAGCTTTTTCTTTTCACTCAGACCAACATGGAAGAAATAACACGTGCTGTCACATTTGGCACGAGCCCCCTCCTCCCCCTATCGCTGTTACGTAATATGTGGATGGCTCCTCTTTAGACCTGTTCTTTTTATGGAACAAGCGGCACAAGCAGGACTGCGTGTCCACAGATGCAAATGTGCGGAGTATCACAAAGATATTGCATGAGAAACATACACATATGTGAGCAAAATAAATATTAGACACAGTTATACATAATACATATTTATTTTGCTATAAACCGTTCGCTTAATACTACATTGATCACCAGTACGTTATGAAATATCTAAAAATTACTTTCAATTTAGTTCACATGTAATTCCAGTGCGACAGGTGAAATGGAAACGATTCTTTCGGCGCGCTCGATTCTTTCGGTGCGGATAGATATGCGCGGCGTTCGGCTCGGATAATGGTGAACGTACATTTATCTGAGCCGAACGCGTCGAACCGATCGGAGTTTTTGAGGCCTCGAATATCTATCCGCACCGAACGAAACGACCGCGCCGAAAAAATCGACCGCGCCGAAAGAATCGACCGCGCCGAAAAAATCGACCGCGCCGAAAGAATCGACCGCGCCAAAAGAATCGACTGCGCCGAAAGAATTGTTTCCATTTCCTTTACACCTGTCGCACTGTAATGACATGTGAGTTGTGAAAAATCTTGACGAATTTTTTATTGTCAGGGCTTTATTAATCACTCATTTTTGTAACATTTAAAATAAATCGAAGTAACTCGATCGCATAACTTTCGATGCTCTTACGCACTTATCATTGTCGGAATGTAGGCGATTCGATCGCATCACCCGCGCCGAATTCGATGACGTCATCCGAATTCGTCTAGGAATTCTGTGTTTTTTCCAGATTCGGATGATTCGACGCGACTTATGCGAGGTTTCATAGGATTTCATATAAATAATTCTAAAATTCGTTTCGTTTGGTTCGTTCGACGCGTTCGGCTCGTTTAAGTGTGCGTTCACTAAAGCTTGCTCTATTCGGTCTAGTTGAGTGAAGATGTCTCCATTCCTTCTTCGTGCCATCTCTTTAACGTCCTGGTTGGACCTTACGAGTACACCCAACTTTTCTTTAAAACGTTGAAAAATCTTCATCCTCGGTCTTCCCCTTCCTCGTCTCCCTTCTATCTTTCCTTCTACTATTATTCTGAAGAGATTAGTTGTCCAATCATACATCACATCCTAAATTATATATTGAATACGTATACAACGCGTAACAAAAGGGGGTATCTACCAGAAAGGGAGTAAACATACTAATCAATGTAAACAACTTTTACTACGGGACCATTCCTGAAATGGTAAAAAAAATCTTTACCTCCATCAGTACTAGTACTTATTCTGTGCCTCCATACAAAATTAAATACCTACCTCATCATATCAGCCACAGGAAGTCCACTGCTGGACATAGGCCTCCCCCAAGGATTTCCAAAACGACCGATCGGAAGCGGCCTGCATCCAGCGCCTCCCTGCAACCTTGCTCAAGTCATCCGACCATCTAGCAAGTGGGTGTCCTACGCTGCGCTTGCCGGTACGTGGCCGCCATTCGAGAACCTTTCTGCCCCATCGGCCATCGGTTCTTCGCGCTATGTGCCCCGCCCACTGCCACTTCAATGAGCTAATCCGCTTGGCTATGTCGGTGATAAAATAGAAATACCTACCTACCGTGCCAAAATGTATAGAGCTGCAGATTTGTTTTACGATTTCAGGAATGGTCCCGTAGTAAAAGTTGTTCACATTGATTAGTATGTTTATTCCCTTTCGGGTTGATACCCGCTTTCCGTTATGCGTTGTATAGATAAACCATACCATATTTTATGTTGAATACCTATATAGATAAACATCCAACCATGACACTTTAAAACGGCCATTTTCCAACTTGCCCTGACTGGGTATCGAACCCAGAAGTTCCGACCAGCGCCAAGCCACGGATACCAATACGCTACGGAGGTCGTCAAGCCACATATCCTCGTATTGACTACATAAATGCGGATACATTAATTCACAATGCGACCTCTAAACCTTATAAATATATTTATATGCAGCGGCGCTTGCGCATTTAATTTAACAAACAATTAACTCTCATTGTTGTCACTTGTCATACATATACCTAACAACTACCCAACCAACTTTATTGTACTACCACAGAATAAGTACTAGTACTCACGTACAAAAGTCTTACTCTAAAAAGAAATTCAAAGAAATATCTACTTAAGGCGGCCCTTCCCGACGCCTCTGTCGTCAACGCGAGCATAGTTCGAAAAGCTTGATTTATCATCAAAGATTCGAAGATTCAAATGTTTATTCAGTAATTAGACCGTTACAGGCACTTTTACACGTCAATAAATATAATTTATGTTACGTGTAAAGTATATTAAAATTTAATTTATTTTTAAAGAAAAGCTACCGATACCAGCGCTTCGTAACGACCACTGCTGAGAAGAAACGCCGAAAGAAACTCATTTTCACAGTATTGGTCGCCTACTCGCCAGAAGGGCTTTGTCATATTATTAATAGGTTGGGGAAAATGTCTTAGCATTTTATATAAAAATTCAAAACATTTTTTAATATAGTTTATTTACATTTAACTAAAGTATGTAGGTACCATTTTGTTCGATAACTTTTTGCCATCTTATAGGTAGGGACGTGATCCCATTGCTATAGAAATTTTGGGGCTTCTGATCAGAAAACTGCGTCAAGTAGTTTTGGCAGTCCTCTCGTGATGTTAACCTGACACTGCCTAAAGAATTCTGAAGAGACCGAAACAGGTGGAAATCTGACGGTGCTAGGTCAGGACTATATGGCGGATGCATTAACACCTTCCAGCCAAACTCTCTTAACTTTTGCTGAGTGGTTAAAGATATGTGAGGTCTAGAGGTATCATGATGAAAAACCACACCCCTCCTGTTGATTAATTCCGGCCGCTTTCTCTCAACTTCTTGCTTAAATCTTATCAGTTGTTCGCAGTAGAGTTCTGAATCGATGGTCCTGCTTGGTGGTAACAGCTCATAATGAATAATGCCCTTCCAATCCCACCACACACACAGCATCACCTTATTGCGAGTTAACCCGGGTTTCGCCACAGTCTGTAAAGCCTGACCGGCCTTTGACCATGACCTTTTTCGCACGTTCTTGTCGTACGTGATCCACTTTTCATCACCAGTTATCAATTTTTTCAAAAATGGTTCGGTCTCATTACGTCGTAATAAAGAATCACAAATGAGTACACGGTTCATGAGTTTCTTTCAGAGAGCTCATGAGGTACCCAAATATCGAGCTTTTTTGTGTACCCATTTTTTTTCAAATGCGCCAAAACTGTTTTGTGGTCAATTCCCAATTCTTCAGCTACGTCGTAACTACTGATGTGCCGATCTTGCTCCACTTTTTCAGAAATAGCATCCATTTTATCCGTAACAGGGCGACCAGAGCGACGTGCATCTTTGACATCAAAATTTCCGGATTGAAAACGCTTAAACCAAATTTGTGCTACTCCCACGGACACTGCACTAGGTCCATAAACATCGCAAATTTTTTTCGCGGCTTGCTTTGCATTTTTCCTTTTTGGTAGTAAAATTTTAAAGTGTATCTAATTTCTTCATTAGATTCACTCATCTTGACGGTAAGAAAAACAAATGAAAATCACGCATTTTCCTAATTTGAATTTGGAATTATCTTCTTTATCGGGTTTTTCATGCTCACTAAAATGTCCAATCCGGTGGTGGCGTCGCTGGTCGGGTCGTTGGATTCCCTCTAATATGGTTGAGTTTAACGATGGCTGATCCGTGCGTCAACTCGTGAACGGGTGCTGCCGGGAGGGACTGGTCAGCTCGGCTTCGCTTTTTTGACTACTTAATATTTTGTATTACGCAATTTATGTTTGTTTACTTGTTCGCAAGCATTACATGTTATAATGTGTCAACATTGTATTATATTATAAGTATTTATTAATTAAAAGACAATTATAATAATATGACAAAGCCCTTCTGGCGAGTAGGCGACCAATACTGTGAAAATGAGTTTCTTTCGGCGTTTCTTCTCAGCAGTGGTCGTTACGAAGCGCTGGTATCGGTAACTTTTCTTTAAAAATAAATTATATTTTAATATACTTTACACGTAACATAAATTATACTTATTGACGTGTAAAAGTGCCTGTAAAGGTCTAATTACTGAATTAACATTTGAATCTTTCAAATTTAAACTTTTAAATGATACCAAAACCAGCCAGGTACAAATAGTATAGCCAAAGTGGTTTTATTACAAGTTCATACATACTATATGTGAAAAGACTTTTTCCCCAACCTAATATTATTATTGTCTTTTAATTAATAAATACTTATAATATAACACAATGTTGACACATTATAACATGTAATGCTTGCGAACAAGTAAACAAACATCTAGGGCAATGCTAGAAAAAAGCAAACCAAAAAGAGAGAGATAGCGCCTTAGGGCACGGTTTGCACTGTATTTAATGAAATTATTATTATTATTAACTATCCATTGAACGAATATTAACCATTCATAGGGTACGGGAATTTCATAAAACGGATATACGTTTTTGTAAGCCTTACAAGTTTGAGAAATAAATGGTTTTTATTTAAAAATTTTATTACATTTGCGATGTTTCTATCGAAATATTTTTTTTAATTTTATATTTCATGAGTACTTTATGAACGGTCGAAGTTCAGATAAAATTTGTGCAAAAAAGCAGATTTTTGGAGGCGTATACACTTAACTTGTTTTTTCTAATATCCATTTTTTATTTCGATAGAAACCTAGAAATAGTGTACAAGATATTTGTTAGTTCAAAAGTTTTTAAGAAAGATGAGTTTCAACGCCATAATTACGTAAGAGCGTTTGTATGAAAAGTAAGACGGGAAGGCTGCTCTTAATGTGGTTACCGGTATGGTTTAATATAGCTCGCGTCAGAACTCCTTACCTTTTCGTTTAGATACCTAGACATCCATTGCAAGCCAATTTCATTCTTATTACTCTGGACAAACGATTTATGTAACTGAATTTCCCCTTCGAAGTGGTCGCCGCGCGCATAGTAATAATGTAGGTATCTTTTCGATACCTAAACGGGGAGTGACACAGGCCTGGTACTACTAGCTGAAGCCCGCGGCGTTGCCCGCGTGGAACATTTTTGTCAATTCCATGGGAACCTTACATTTTCCCCGGTTGAAAGTATCCTATGTGTTAATCCAGGTAATAAGTTATCTACATGTCAAATTTCATTCCAATCCGTACAGCCGTTTTTGCGTGAAAGAGTAACAAACATCCATCCATACATATAAACTTTTTAAACTTCGTTTATAAAATTAGTAAGATGAAAACACACAGTAATATACAGAAAAAAAATCTTATGTATAAGTCTGTATAATTAATTATATAAGTAGATAATGCTCATCATAACCTTTAATTGTCCTGTGGCTTGGGTGTTTATCTATATATGTATTTGTTATAAAATATAGTATCGTTGAGTGAGTATGACATATCACAAGTCTCGAACTTACTTTGGGGCTAGCTCAATCAGTGTAATTTGTTCCTTTTTGACTGGTTATTTTTGTAAACTGATTGTGATCCGTTGGTTCGGACCTGGTGATCTGTGATTCAGGTTCATCCTCATTCAGGCTCCTCATTCACAGATTTCTATATGATGCTATCATTATACTTGGATGTTTATCTATATATGTATTTGTTATAAAATATAGTATCGTTGAGTTTGTATCCCATAACACAAGTCTCGAACTTACTTTGGGGCTAGCTCAATCAGTGTAATTTATCCCTATATATTTATTTATTTATTTATTATCATTTGTATACCATGTATAAGGTTTTTGTTGTGAGGAGAAATATTTTTATCATTTATCAACTTCCCAACCAACACCATTTACGTCCATTTTTTTTTAAAGATTTGGGACTATACTTTTATTTAGTTTTTTATTAAACTCTCTTTTTCAAAACCACAGAATAATAATAGTGCATGTCAAAATACTATATTGTTTACTTTTTAGTTTCAGCTTTTCTATCACATTGAACTATTTTGTCCTTGAATTGAAAATTATGTTATCGAATTTGTTAAGTGCTTTATTTTTTCTATAAGTGGAAATTTATAAAGTTTTATAGTGGAAACTTATTAAGTATGAAGTTTTATAACTATTTGTTGGCTAAGCGATGGCTGTAAGTTTTACGAAATAAATATTATTAAATTTTTAACAAAAAGAAAAAGAAAAACAACCGACTTAATTTTTATTCAACAGTTTTTTCCATATCTCCAAAGTTCTTCATCATATCTTCACCAAATTAATATGGGACCAACTTGGTAGTAAAGGCTTTTAAATAAAAAAAGAATCATCAAAATCGGTCCACGGTTGACAAAGATATCGCGTAAATCATACAGTCGAATTGATAAACTCCTCCTTTTTTGGAAGTCGGTTAAAATAGCATAATTTTATCGATATGAGGCAAACTTTATCCACTATCAGATCAAATAGTCCTCCTTTTACTTTCACTTCAAGGAGGATTGACATCAGGACCTTTACTCTAAAACCGACACGACCTGCTTCCAAAATGGAGGGAATATCAATTAGCCGCGATCTTTTTAGGGTTCCGTACCCAAAGAGTGAAATCGGGACTCTATTACTGAGACTCCGCTGTCCGTCCGTCCATCCGTCTGTCTGTCTGTCACCAGACATCTCATGAACCATGCTAGCTAGACAGTTGACATTTTCACAGATGATGTATTTCTTATTTCTATTCCCCCTATAACAATAAATACTAAAAACATAATAAATTAAATATTTAAGCGGGGCTCTCATACGTGATTTTTTTTATAGATATTGGTATGGAACCCTTCGTGCGCGAGATCGACTCGCACTTGGCCGTTTTTTTATGTATGTTTACAGATTATTTGAAAACGTCTTCATCTCGTACTGTTAATATCATTTTGTTTTCAATGTAAGTTGTATGTATTTATGTAAGATATAAATGTATGTTTATTTTTAATATTGTATTTAAGTATGTTTACATTGACCGCCCCGCACTACCTTATTTCCCATTACTATTTTCTATATAACGAGGTTGCCTGGAAGAAATTGCTTAGCGATAAGGCCGCCTTTTGCGCATTTCCTAGTTTTTAAGATAATTATGTCCTGTGTGTATTTATTTTAGGTGTATTTGTATTAGGTGTATTTATTTATTTTGTGCAATAAAGGGTATTGTATTGTATTGTGTATTGTAACGTCTGATTTTCAGGTGGTACCAAGTGATTCAGAAGTTAGATATATATATTATAGCTTATAAGATATATGTCTATATATGACGACCTCCGTGGCGTAGTGGTCACCATGCTAGTCCGCCACCCAGAGGTCCCGGGTTCGATCCCCGGTCAGGGCAAGTTGGAAAATGGTCTTTTTCAATTTGCCCTGGGTCTTGGATGTTTATTTATATATGTATATGTTATAAAATATAGTATCGTTGAGTTAGTATCCCATAACACAAGTCTCGAACTTACTTTGGGGCTAGCTCAATCAGTGTTATTTGTCCCTATTTATTTGTTTATTTATTTATTTATGATAGCTTTTAAAACATTAACTTAATAATCAAAAAGGCTATTTGTCTTAGTTTGTTTTTGGACAATATTTTATTCGAATAACAAATAACACTAACAAGAAGCCGTCTTCCGAAAATAGAAAGTAAATAACTTATTAAAAATGGTGAAATTATCATTTTAAATATAAAAGTGGGAGCGTGGTGGGGACATCTCGCTATCTCTTTCGTAAGCGAGACATCTAATGACAGTGACGTTACGGCTTTGACAGTTTCCCCTTCCACCGGATTTGTAAGGATTATAACTTGCTTATTTTTGAGCTGAGTAAAATTATTATTTATGTTTTCGGTTTCGTATCATGTTACTTTTTGATATGAATAAGAAAAAAAAGTCGAGTCAAATACCGAATTAGCACATGTAACATCGACAATACGATACTACACAATACTCGTTAAGATAAGAATATGACATACATATATTTGTTAGAAATACAATATACAGGGTTACTGGTAACTAACTCATAACCTCTTAACATCGAAATCAGACTCCCCAGCACATTATAGATCTGCAAGAAAAAAGGCGAAAATTGCAGAAAAAAAAATTGGCCTCCCATACAAATTCACTGATCACCTGGTCGAGTTTCTATGAAGAGTACATTAGTAGTTAAGTGTACATTAATAGTACATGAGTAGTTACCAGTAACCCTGTATATATACAGGGTTACTGGTAACTAACGCAAAACCTCTTAACATCGTAATCAGAATCTTAACATAATATAGATCTGCAAGAAAAAAATAAAAAAAATCTAAGAAAAAAAATGGACTCTTCATAGAAACTCGACCAGGTGATCAGTGAATTTGTATGGGAGGCCAATTATTTTTTGTGCAATTTTCTCCTTTTTTCTTGCAGATCTATAATGTGCTGGGGAGTCTGATTTCGATGTTAAGAGGTTATGAGTTAGTTACCAGTAACCCTGTATATATAAATATATATATATATATATATATATATATATATAAATATATATATATATATATATATATATATATATATATATATATATCCCGCAAACAATTGGCCGTCCACTGAAGGCGAAAGTGCATTTAAACTGGCGTCCACCTGCTTTTGGCGTCCGCATACCGGACGCTACTTTGTTAGCCGGTGGCACTTAGGTCCTATTGATCCTAGCTAGCCGTAGTACAAAAATCGACGGAAGCTAAAAGTCGCTTTAAATGGTTGTAATAAAATATTGAAAAGTTCCCGAAGAAATCACCGCGCAGGTGAGGCGCTGCTGCAGCGCGTATATCCACACTGTATATCTAGGGGAATTCCCGACTACGGATTCGCGTATTTGGCGTCCACAATTGCGACGTTGCCATCTCGCTCAGTAAATCTGTTACACAATCTACTAACTACTTACCGCAATCAAAACAATATATATCGTCTTCGGTCACGTACGCGTTGCATAATATTCGGCGCTTGATTATTGTTTGTTTACATCAGTGTGTGCAAATAAACTCACGTGCAGTTATTGGAACTTATTGAATGTTGCTTGAAGATGAATTCAAAAGGATTTCGTGGTAGAAAAATTTTAAAATTAGTCGAAGAGAATACTTTGGCTACAGGCTTCACTACAGGTAAGTTTTATTTTCTGTATCTAAGTTTGAGGATCGGTATATGTATGACCCCTTATTTATAAACATTTGATTAGTTAAATTGTCACTTTCTCACACCAAATGTTTCGCAAATGTCAAAATGAGACAAAACACTATTTAACTAATCAAGCGTTTAAATATTTTTATGAGTGGAGACTAGTGTTTTTCTATTAATCGTCTTACAGAACGTCAGTTCGATCTATGCTGTTCTTGTGTCTGTATCTACTCACACCTTAAACAATACAATTTTCTTACAACGTACCTACCTAATTAAATTATTAGATTTCTCTTACAAAATGGTCATCTTTGCTGATATAGACAGATTTTTGAACAAAAATTACTTAAAATATATTTTAAAAAAGGAATTAAAGTGGCCGTGGCCTTCGACTCATTTCATACTGCGGAATAAGTGTTTAATTTGTGGAGTGTATTCAAGTTCTTTTGGGAAACCTAAACATATAATTGTCGACATGAACAACAAATTAAACATCATTTGGTGGCTAGAGAATAGTGTCTCTTTCTGTCATATTTGTAACTATTTATTGTACGATCACTACCCAACTGATGAGTGTATAATATGTGCTGAATTAAATAATTAAATTAAGAAAGGTTTGTACCTACTACATTAATATTTTCAAAGTACATTTAAGTGTAATAGGTGCCTACATATAAAGATATCATCTGCGTGGAAATCGGTTAAGATTGCTGTTCACTTACATACGTCGGGATAAAAATAGTCTACCTCGTTATCAGCCCATATATGCCCCCAACCGAGGGGCTCGAGCCTACCCTGAACTAGGGTGAATAGGCCATAGTCGACCACGCTGGCCCAGTGCGGGTTGGTCAACTTCACACACAAACTTTGAATTTCTTCGCAGTGGTATGCAGGTTTTCTCACGATGTTTTCCTTCACCGTAAGAGCGTCGAATAAACGTACATATGAATTCGAAAATCGAAAACACATTGGTACGTGGTGGGGCTCGAACCGGCGCCTCCCGGATGAGAGACAACCGCCCTAGCCACTGAGCCACCGACGCTCTTGTACCTAGTCTACCTATTTGTATGTTAATCAAAGGAGTAAACGACTGCCATACAACACTTCACACCTATTCGTTTAGCTTATGCTGAGGTAAATTGTAAAAAACATAAAGACACAAATCCTAAGACTACTCTTCGAACACATTATTAATTTTGTAATAATAATGCGAATAAATATGCTACTCTACCTATATTAAGATGGTATTTCGCAGATTTATGCGTTAATTCGGCGTCTGTATATATTATATACATCCTACAATATTTTTGGCGTCATGCACGTGGTGCATCATTACGACGTCCCCCAGTTCCCCTCACTTTATTTAACATGTCTTAATGAATATCGAAGGCAGTGAAGAACAAAGAGATAAAGACTTTTTGTAAAAAAAAAAATTTTTTGTTTTACTTTTTTTTGTTTATTGGAAAACCAACAGCTTCTTCTTATCGTGTGATGGAACGAACCATCTAGTGTCAGAATTATTTGAGCCGCCTTTTAAGGCCTCTAACATGGCTCGAGTTTCAGGCACTGAGATATGCGAACACACCCCGAGCACCCCGGTTTCCTCACGATGTTTTCCTTCACGGTTAGCGAGCTGCAACAAACCAATAGCTAACTCAGCATAACATATAATGGATACATAAATTATACGTTCTCTCCCATAGGTAACAATAAAATATTTTTAACTGTTTAATCTAAAGCACTTATCTACGCATTAACAGTTGTAAGAGTGAATCATTTATTAAGTAGGTATCATCAACATCATAGTTCAAATTTAGAATTTTTATTTTATCTAGGATTTTTCATTGAAAATAGTTTTCCGCACAAAAAATCATATGATACTTGACTAAATCATTAATAATTTGCATTATTTCGCTGCTGAGAAGGATGAGAGATAGTCACAACAGCATTCTGAAAACAGTATAGTAGAACTAAAACTCACCGGTTTAGAAAAACTTTGTCCGCACGTTAATGTTTACTAACACTAGTGTGTATAAGTTTTTTTGTTACTTACACTACTATGGATTAATTTTGGTCTGAATTAAAAATATTATCATTTTTATTATTTTGCAGATCAAAAAAGAGGAAACGGTACCAGAAAAACAAATAGAGGACGCAAAAAGAAAACAAGTAGAGTTGATGCAAACCCTGTTCAAGCAATCGATCAAGATATAAGTGACAAAAATAATACTTTGTTAACATCTGTCCCAGTCAGTGCTCACGTGGACGAGCCTCCAAGTTCCACTCATTGCTCTTTCATTCTTCCAAATGTTACCAATATCTCGGACTTTAATGCGTCTATTTTAAATCAGAAGATAGAAAACACTGTTGATCCTTCCATATCTTCAAATGTTACTCATATATCAGATTCCTACGCGTCTCTTTCTACTCAGAATCAAGAAAGTGTTCCCTTTAGTGAAGCAGGTCATAATAGTTCTTTTGATGTGTCTTTCAGTGACATACCTGATTCTCAGATGCATAGTTTTTGCAAATCATCTGATATATTATCTGAATCCTTTGTGAATAATTTCCTTCTGGATTATGGAAATAAAATCTCAGATAACCCTGCTTACGTCTCAAGTGCAGTTGTTTCTGATGTGGCTCCGCCAGTAGCAGTTGATCTTCCTGCTATCTCAAACCACACTAGCTTCCCTGAGTCTGAAACTGTAGAGGAAAATTCCACCTGCCTTTTAAGTAGTGATAATGTCGAGCCTCCGTCAATAACAGTTGATCCTCCTACTATCTTGAACTACGCTAGACCCCTTGATCCTAAAAATATAGAGAAAAATTACACCTGCCTGTTAAGTACTGATAATATCGAACCTCCTCTAAAAGCAATTGAATCGTCTATCTTAAGCCCTATAAGACAGCTTGATCTTGCTGATAATACAATTTTAAATAAACCTACTTACGTCTCAGATGTAGACGATATCGAAAAACCTCCGGTAGAAATCCCATGCGTAATATCAGATGACCGAAATCAAGACCAGTCGGTACCATGCTTTGACAATGAGTCTGACTTTTCTGAATCTTCAAATGATATGAATTATGAACCATCATCTTATGAATCCACGTCAGAATCTGATCAAGAAATATTAATGGAAACCGAATGTTTAGATGGATCACATAAGGTCAGTAGAAAATTGGTACACATACCTACAAAGTTGGCAAAGACATTTATGATCATTAAGAGAAATAACACTGTTTTAATTTTAATGCTATAATTTTCATTAAACAGTTTATATGGTGTGACAGCGATTTTATTTGTTTGTTTGTTACTTTCATGCTTTGACTACAAAACTGATCATTATAGAATTTTGCATACACGCTGTCGGTAATACATTAGCTCGTAAGCTCTTTATACGATAAACTTATATTATTTCAGGCTGCTTCAAGCCATTGCGATGATATAAATCCAACAGAAAAAGAAAAAGTTTCGTCGAAAGAAGATTGCTTAGGGGAAGATTCGGAAAATAATCACGAAACAAACAAAGAAAATATAGATACAGAAGTGCCGAATAATCAAAAAACATCAGAGAGTAATTTGAAAGGTAAACGCATTAGAGAAAGAGATTTTTGTTACTACTGTGAAGATTTCATTTTGAATTTTTCACGACATATGGTTCGAAACCACTCAGCTGAACCTGAAGTACAATCAGCATTAGCACATCCCAAAAATAGTCTTAAACGTAAACAAGTTTTTAGCGCTTTAAGAAAAAAGGGTAATTATGTGAGTAATTCGCAAACTGCATTCAAACCTGTGAAGAAGTGTAGGTTTTCTGAAAAGACTGACTATTTACCTTGCTCTAAATGTCTTGGTTTTTATTCAAGGAAACAACTGTGGAGACATGTAAAAAAATGTGATAATGCTGCTTCTACAAACAAAGCACAAGCTGATGCACAAAATTTTCTTGTACGTTACGTTAAAGTCGACAACAATCTAATGAAAAACGTGTTTCCTCGTATGAAACCAGACAAAATATCATTAGTAGCTAAAAAAGATAAATTGATTTGTATGTTTGGAGCACAGTATTTGAGAACACATCGCGAGGAACATTTTGCAACTGTGGTCTCACGTAAGATGAGGGAGTTAGCGAAATTGCTTGTGGAAGTAACTAAACTGAACCCGGATATTAATAGTCTTGAACAAGTATTAAAACCACAATACTATGACACTTTAGTACAGGCAACCAAAATCGTAGCCCGGTATAATGACGCATCACAAACATTTGATGCACCGACATATGCCATGAACATTGCTACATCAATAAAACAATGTTGTAGTATAGCTTTATTGCAAAGTTGTAAAAGAGAAGCCTCTGTTCAAACGGCTTCTGTTCAAGCAGATTTAAAAACACTATCAAAATTAATTGAGGAGAATTGGAAGTTTGATATTTCTAGCCAAGCTGCTGATGACCTTAATGTGAAGAAGTGGAATAAAACCACTATAGTGCCACTTGCTGCTGATTTAAAATTATTCAAAGATTATCTTTGTGGCATGTCAAAACAGTCATCCGATAGTTTAACACAATCCGAAGGAAAAACGAACGTTGAAGCTTTCAATAACTTGGTGGAATCTACATATTGTCGCGTTCTTCTATTGAATAGGCGTCGGCCCGGCGAATTACAACGATTAAAATTAAGTGATTACAATGATCATGGCAACGACAGCAATAAATATGAAGAATTTGACAAAGTTCTTACTTCGACTGAAAAAATATTAATAAGTAAATTAAAAAGAATAGTGATCCGTGGTAAAAGAGGGAGAGGGGTGCCAGTACTGTTTAGTACTGAAGTACAAGAAGATTTAAAAAAAATATTATCAGACAGACACATGTATGTTGCAGATGACAATAATTTGTTATTTGTAAAGGCAGGTGGATCAACTGTTTGTGGGTACAAAATTTTAGAAAAATATGCAAAAGCAAGCGGTGCTAAAAATTATAAGGCTTTAACATCCACGCGTCTGAGAAAACATTTAGCAACAATGACCCAGTTATTTTCAATGACTGAATCAGAGCTCGAACAACTAGCTACTTTTATGGGTCACACCCTGAGTGTACATAGAAATAATTACAGGCTACCTAGTGACGTATATCAGACTGCTAAAATTTCTAAACTATTACTATTGATGGAAGACGGGAAAGCGGATGAATATCAAGGAAAAGCTTTAGATGAGATTGAATTAAACTTAGATGAAGAAATCACAGGAAACGAGATAGATAATCAGGAAGTTGTTGATTTTGAATTGGAAGAAGCAGGTCCATCGCAACATATTAGTTTGAGTAGAGACGAGCCAGTTGCTGCCCCTTCCCAAGAAATAAGCCACAAGACATCTGCAAAAAAAAAGAGAACACTTGTTCCTTGGACAACTGAACAAAAAAATGTCGTAACAAAATATTTTAAAGACCACATTAAGTATAAAAAACCCCCCAAACGAGCTGAATGTGACGAATTAAAAAATAAATATCCTACACTTTTTCATAACAAAGACTGGCTTAAAATTAAAGTATATATACAAAATATTTATTCAAAAAGTTGAAGTGACGATTGGAGACTTTTTAAGGAAAATGTTTGATTATGATACTTTCATTGATATACCGAGTTATTTTTAAAACACTAATAACCTCACAGGAGTAGATTACTAACATTATTAACAACAACTTTTGTTCTACGACTCAATACATTATCTAAATATTATTTTTTTAACTTTTATTGCACTCACCTACACTTTATAAGTCTTTATGGCAAAGCGCGCGAAGGCGGGCGCAAGACGGCGAGCGGGCGAACGGTGCGCGAATAGATACGAACATTCGAGTAGTGACTGAAAATATATTTTTTTGTTGTATGAATTCAAAATCTAACAATTTCTCAAAAGTCGTAGAACAAATTTTACTGTTTATAACGTTAGTAATCTACTCCTGCGAGGTTATAAGTGTTTCAAAAATAACCCTGTAATGACTCAACTTTGATTCTGCAGTAAATAACTGTCCGGAATAATTTCGGTTAGCTTATACCATAAAAGATTTCTTTTTTAAAATTTAAACTTTTTTCTTTGTTGAATACGTAGGTAATTAATTTGAGTGGTTAAGAAAGAGTACAGCTGGTGCCAATATGTGACCGGAGATTGAAGATTGCAGTACCGGCTTGCCAATATACCAATCAGTGGCCTGTCTGATTGGTCTATTGGCAAGCTGCTTACATCGATCTTTTCAATCTTCAGTCAAACGTTGGCGCCAGCTGTTGTTAGTGGAAATACTGAAGACAGGCGCAGCCAGTGATAATTTAAAAAAAGTTATCGTGACGACGGATCAAACCACTCAACCTAAGTACGAAGCGACTGTTCTTAAGTATTTATCTAGTGTTTAAGTAAGTTATGTAGGTAGGTACCTACATAAATAGATAAGGGTAGTAAAAGAAGGACTGTATGTCTGTAAGACATTATAAAGAAAAACATTTAATAAACTTACGTATGTAGGTTAGCAACGCGTGTTACTACACCACCTGATGCGAAGTTTTTATACTAGGTTATAAGCGTTTCTTTTTTAAGTACCTACTTATATGAAAAGTTCAAAGATTGGTTTCTAATATTTAAATTAAATTTATTAAGAAAGTATTAATAACTAGGTAAGTACGTACTCAAATATATCTTGCCTAACATTGTATGTAAATATTTTGATCAATAATTTTATTAATCAATACTATAACATTCATAATATATAGTAATTGCTAACATATATAGTAATTGCTAAAGCACGCCAAAGTCTGAGCTGTTCTTGTATTATAAGCAAAGTTTAAGGAACTAAGTTCCAAAGTTATACAACTTGTTTTTTTGATATCCCACGACTAAGGTTTTGATCAGACCATGTAAAAGATTCATGTGGCATATTCATATTTGTCAAATCAAAAGTTTTTATTTTATTTTTCTTAACAAATTCATTCGACAAAACTACGTTTTGACATGGAAAAGAAAAAAAAGTAACTTTTGATTTGACAAATAATTTATATGCAATTTGATATAAAAAAAAACACGTTGTATAAAGTTTTTTTATTAGGTATCTATCATAATTTTTGTGATGTTAGATCAGCAACTAAAGTCTGGGATGATCTCGTAATAACGTTATTATGTTATTAATTATAGTAGCTTAGCTAATGTCAGATATTTTAGTATTAATACCAAAATTTCTTGTGCCATAGGAGTAATTTTACTGTTGTGTTATTGATTGTACTACTAAAAAGAACTACTTCTAAAAATAAGCAATGTCAAACTATCTCGTCTGTGTGCCAGTCATCTAAGGTGATTTTATTGAAGGTAATTATGATGTTGATTAGTTAGAGTAGATTATACCCATTGTGAAACTATTTTTTGTTAAAAATGTATAACGAAGTTGGCAAAGTCAAATTTTTAACGAAAGTTTGTTGAAAGTTTAAGAAGTTTTTAAATTATGGTAACCTATTTAAGTACTTTGTATGGTTGAGAACTATGAAAATAAAAGTGATTACATTTACATGTCTTTGTTTTTGTTTGCTTACCTAGAATAGTTACCCTATATCAGTAAAATATAGATTGATAAATACTAACATAGAGCTACAGGAAATAAGTTATTTTATTTAAATAATTTATTCATAAATAGATAATAATTAATACTAATAATACAAAGTATGTCCGTCTGTCTGTTATCTTTTCACGCTTAAACTGCTGAACCGATTTAGATTCAATTTAGTATGGAGATAGTATCAGACCCGGAGAAGAACAGAGGATACTTTTGTCCCCAAATCATCTCTTAAAGGGATAAAAAAGGAGAGTAGAAGTTTGTATAGGGAATCTATATCCGCTAAACCGATTTAAATTAAATTTGGTATGAAGATAGTATGACAAAGGATAGTTTTCATCCACGAAATCATTCTCTAAGGGGGTAAAAAGGGGTGGAAGTTTCTACAACGTCTATATCAATCGTGATGATATATAGGTATCTGTACTGTTAAGTCTTCTGTTATCTGTGATCGGTAGTTTTTATTATTTGGTGTTAACAAACCGGCGTCAAGCTTTGTACTTTGTAAAGACGCCAAATAGCCATATACGGATGCCCAATAGCTGTACACGGACGCCCAATAGCCGATCGATGGTGATCTTGAGGCATACGGTACTATTTGAGGTGGTACTATGTGGCTGCAAGCTACCAACTGTAAGATGAAAGCACTGTTCCCAGTTAATTCATTTTATTATAAATACTATCATTTTATTAATGTAAATATGAAATTTGGTAGGTAGATTTTTTATGACATACAGGAAAAAAACACAGGAGATGACAAATACAACAACAAAGTAATATAATAGAGAGGACATAATTATTCCGGCGAAGTTTTATGGGCAGCCCTTTGAGCTAAGAGCGAAAATGAGAGACACGATTATATTTGCGCAAACCAAATATGAATCTAATATAGAAATTTTGAATCCGCTCAAGTTTTTCGCTGATCCTCCGTGAGAAAGCTTTGTATTTACACATTATAACATATTGGGCATCCGTATATGTATAAACCTTGCGAATATTGGAACAAAATAAACGTTGAAACTGTTTAGTACAGAAAAGCGATAGGAAAAGAAAGAGACAATAAACCCAAAGCTGGCAACGTCGCACTCCCAAATACAGTCCATCCTGTGAGGACGCTAAATAATCGATGCCATAGGTAAATTATGATCAATATATCTAGGATGGCTAAAATGTATCACCATGGTTGGGGGTTCAAAAATGTTTGGGCATGACTGAAAGACGAATATCGCAATTTTTTTTTTTATCGGGAACCGACGTATCCCAAAGGGCTTGAAATCAAAAAACTAAGCAATATTCATTAAGACATGTTAAATAAAGTGAAGGGAACTGGGGGACGTCGTAATGATGCACCACGTGCATGACGCCAAAAAGGTTGCAGGATGTATATATATATATATATATATATATACCTATTAAAAGAAGCCCACACTAGTTTGATAACAAACATTATTCACTATCAGTTATCGCACAAGTATCGTATTCAAACAACTTATATCATAACATAAGATATCATTATCTCTTATAAATACTATCATATTGTGTTCTGATATGAACCGGCGTCTTTGGGCGTGTTGATAATAAAATTAATTATGTATTCTGTTTGGCAGCCACGCCTTGTTCAATTTGAATAATGCTTAAAATAACTTGATTGGTAGTCGATTATTACCTGACTACGCCGAAGCTAAAAGGAAGGTTATGTGTTTCGCCGCTATGGGTGTCCAATGCGTCACAAATAAGTTGAACAAAAATGGCGGACTTCAAAGCATTTTTGTACAAATTCCCGGCACGTAAATTAAACCAAAATGGCTGTCGTCGGCGCATTATTTGTACCTGCGCCGATAACCGCCATTTCGGTTTAACTTACGTGTCGGTAATTTGTACAAAAATGCTTTGAGTCCGCAATTTATGTTCAACTTATTTGTGTCGCATTTTATGAATGTGTATTATCGTATCTCCTATAATATATATGGAACCTTAACAAATGAGATATCGTTGGAAGCGTCTTGGCTGTGCGCTGGTTTTAGGCTGTGTGACGTCACAATAAAGTCAATATGGCGCCCTCTATAGGCTAAAAAGTAAAGTATATATCGTTTATACGTTTAAAATACCGAACTAATTGTTTCTCGACTACACCAAAACCAAGTAGTTTTTAGGGTTCTGTACCGAAAGGGTAAAAACGGGAGGACCCTATTACTCAGCTGGTTGTCTGCCCGTCAATTTAAAACAGAATAAAATAAATATTTAAGTGGGGCTCCCATACAACAAATGTGATTTTTTATAGATAATGGAGCAAACTGTTTGAGTACCTTACTTTTACGCCTACTACGCAAATTTCTATTTATCCCGAAGCTTGACTGGTAGAGAATGCTATTAGCATTAAGAGCGGCCTTCCCGTCTTACTTTTCATACAAACGCTCGTACGTGATTATGGCGTTGTATCTGATCTTTCTTGAAAACTTTTGAACTAACAGATATCTTGTGCGCTATTTCTGGGTTTATATCGAAATAAAAAATTGAAATTTTGAAAAACAAAGTCAGTATAAGCCTCCAAAAATCTGCTTTTTTGCACAAATTTTAGCTCAACTTCGACCGTTCATAAAGTACTCATAAATTGTAAAAGTAAAGAAAATATTTCTATACAAAATTTGTAAATATAATGAAAATTTTGAATACAAAACATTTATTTCACATACTTGTAAGGCTTACTGATAAACACGTATCACCTGGAACAAATTTTATGAAATTTCCGCACCCTATGAATAGTTAATATTCGTTCAATGGACAGTTAATAATAATACTAATTTCATTTAATAGAATGCAAACCATGCCCTTAGGTGCTATCTTTCTCTTTTTGGTTTGCCTCTTTTTCTAGCATTGTCCTGAATGAAACACCAAGCTTTTCAAACTATGCTCGCGTTGAAAACAGAGCGGCCGGGATGGGCCGCCCGCCTTTTGTACCATTTATTATTGGTAAATAAAGTAATAAATAAATAAAAATAATGGTACGGAATCCTTCGTGTGCGTGTCCGACTTGCGCTTAGCCGGTTTTGTTCTATTCTCTCAAACCAGCTTGGTGTAGTTGCTAGTTATCTCTATAGGTCACGATCACAGGGTCAACTGAACGAATGAGGTCCCAATTCATCAATCGACTGCCGCATTGTCATCAAGCGTCTTCGAGACCGAAGTGCAGAGATACGCAGATGATGTGGCGACGTGGGAATACATAGATAGCGAGATAGTGTCGCTGATACGGATTACGTGATAAACAAGTAATCCTAAAGCAATTTGGATTGTTATTCGTAGATATCATTGAGATGCAGGTCGTTTATTAAGCGTCAAAAAAGGTGAAGGTTATCATTCGAATGTATTATGCTTTTAGGGTTCCGTACCTTGAAAGGAAAAAACGGAACCCTTATAGGATCACTTTGTTGTCCGTCCGTCCGTCTGTCTGTCTGTCAAGACCCTTTTTCTCAGGAACGCGTAGAGGTATCAAGCTGGAATTTATATCAAACTAGCTTTTTCCCGCGGCTTCGCTCGCGTAGGGGTGTAATTTATCAAAATCCTTTCTTAGGGGATGCCTACGTCATAGTAGCTTTATGCATGCAAAGTCTCAGCCCGATCGGTTTAAAATTGACAAAGTTTCATACAAACTTTCATACCCTATTTTATCCCCTTGGAATTGATCAAAATCCTTTCTTAGCGGATGCCAACGTCATAACATCTACCTGCATGCCAAATTTCAGCCCGATCCGTCCAGTGGTTTGGGCTGTGCGTTGATAGATCACTATATCAGTCAGTCAGTCACCTTTGAGTTATATATATTTAGAAGAAGATACTCAGGACTACTGTCCCTTGGAGTTGTAAAAAATCAAACTTTTAACTGAATCCAATCAAAAGACACAGCCGTTTATGCCACAATTTTTTGACACTCACAAGTAGTGATGTGCCGCCGAGAAATTTTCTGATCTCGGACATTTCTTTCCTTGAGAATTTCCGCAAATTTCGGTTTTTCCCAGAACTAAATATTTAAAAACGGTATTACTCACGTAGTGTAGTCGGAAAACACTACGTGGCTAATACCGTTTTAAAATATTTTATTATGTCATCTCACGTTACTTTTTTTCCAGAATTTTTGTTGAAAATTTTCATGAAGAAATTTCTTCCGGGAAATTTCTCGGAAATTTTCCAGACCGTTTCGAAAATTTCGAGTAATTTTCAAGAACGGCACATCAGTACTCGCAAGGGAATCAAAACATACAGGGTACCGTGAACTCAGAATCTTGAAATTTGGTACGAAGCAACGTCTTATAGCACAGATAAAGGAAAAATTGCGAAAACCGTAAATTTTTAGTTAAGTACATCATAATAATAAAAATATTTTTAATAATTTTAAACTTAATTTACCTACAAGTTTGTACGGAACCCTCGTTTTGCGAGTGCGACTCGCACGTGGCTGGTTGTTTTATGTATGTTCCCTGATTACTCGAAGACACTTTATCAAGTATATATTGTTACAAGAAATTTTATCAAAATCAGCTGTGTGTTTAGTGGTGGAGTCGGTTTAAGTATTGAAAAATTATTAAATCGGTCATTATGGAAATCCTTGGGAGAGGCATATGTCCAGCAGTGGACTTGCGGCTGAAATGATGCTGATATTTCTCCTATCTTGTTAATCGACTTCCAAAAGGAGGACTTATCAATTTGTCGCGATCTTTTACTTTATCTTTATCGACGACACCGTAGTGGTCACCATGCTAGTCCCCCACCCAGAGGTTCCGACCCACACCCTGACCCACTCTTCCACTCATAATCGCTTTGTAGATCCTTTTTGTAAATCTCTTTTCATCCATCATCACCCTCACTTTACTATGTAGAACGTTCCAGCTGCTCTCAACCAAGGTCGCTGGAAAAGGCTTGATGCCGCTTTAGAGCGGTGATTTCGTAAATCCTTGGTCTATGTCCAGCGCTGGACGTCATGCGACTAAAATGATGATGAGATTTTTGTAAGATTTATAAATAAAAGAAGAATGTTAATAAGTCAAATATGTCGTACAATTGGCGACCGAGACATTCGTATCGTGCTGACGATAACTACATTTCTGTTTCTTATCGCAAACAGTGACATCACTCGTAAGTGCTTCATTGATGGGTCATTAACATCGTTATACCGTTATTCTACTTTATGTGGAGAAGGTATAGGATTTTAATGCAAATTAGTATTGAATTACTTTGGTATTCTAAAAGGAGCCTGAGAGAAAGTGGGAAATTGGTATCCATCGATTTATCTCGAGGTAACTGCTTAAGGTTGAACTAGTCGCGGGCCCGAACTCAGAGGTGGGCGTGGCCTAATAGCACCATCTCATAAAAGAAATATCATTTATTGCCATACTCTAACCCCTTTATTCATAAAAAATTACAAACGTTTGCTTAACCTCTTTTAGTTAATATATGTTTTGTCTCGTTCTTACAATGTCAAATATTAAAAAGAGAGAAAGTGACAAAAGATGTTTTAACTAAAATAGATTTAACAGACGGTATTTAACTTTTATGAATATGAGGGTAAGTAACTAAAGTAAAGATAAAGATAGTTTAATAAAACTTTGCAAGTAGGCAAAGGCATACCTCAGCTTGTGTTACCCCGGACCGGAGTCCGAGGTAACGCTGTTTTTCAGGCATCCCCACTCCCTGTGATGGTGTGCGGGAGTTTTTTTGAGATGGGGTCTAAGAGATTTACATATTCTTGTTGAGAACAACATACAAATATCGTCCTACTAGGACACAAAATTAAAAACCTAAATTTCGTTGTCTTTGACATCCGATTGCCGTCTCGCTCTAACTATTTCCGTAGCTCTCCCCCTTCTCTGCCAACCTTCGATCGAGACGCACGCGTCCAACTGTTGTATTGTAATTATTATCGCATTACATAGTATCTGTGAGTATAGTGAAAGTGACAAGAGTAAAGTATAGTGCTGCACAATAAACGGTGCTCGTAATTATACGTCTTTTACTCCACCTCCCGGCGGGCTCTACCACTCAGCAGACCCTTACGAATAATACAGTTCATTTGGGAAAAACCACGTGGAGGACTAAAAGACCTTCACAATTCTCATTAAATATTATACCAGTTTTACTAAAACTAATACAAACACTAAAATTAAAAAATAACATACTGTGTTGGGCGAAGCAGTGAGGTGAAATGCACGATAAATTTTATAGTAAACCGAGCGCGTAAAAACTACGAAAAGTCCTTTGGGAAAAGGGTATTATGCAAAAACTACTGCATTAAGACGAAGTGGTAGCTAAAGTGGCGCCCTCATTTGAAATAAATTGAGTAAAACTAAATAAGACGATAATAAAAAAATTGATTTGTATAAATGTCTAGAAAGACCTTTAATCTATTTTATGAGTAACCTTTGAAATTATTACTAATAGTCCGTCTAGTTTTAAAACTGTTTTTCGCCAAAAGTGGCCACTTTTGGCGAAAAACAGTTTTAAAACTAGACGGACTACCAATATTACTTTCAAAGGTTATTCATAAAATAGTTTAAAGGTCTTTCTAGACATTTATACAAATCAAATTTTTAATTATCACCTTATTTAGTTTTAAACAATTTATTTCAAATGAGGGCGCCACTTTAGCTACCACTTCGTCTTAAGTGATTACAAACCGTGTCGGTGTGGACTTAGTTTTGGAGAATTAACACTTCTTTTATTACTTATTTACACCGAAAGTTGCGTAACAATAAGCAAAAAAAAAAAACTAATCGTTGATGGCTCATAACTTTTTTAATGGCTTTTTATTTTACTATTCTGTATCGATACAGACAACATTTATAATCAGACAAAACGATATCATGTTAAACTTGATGAATGTACAATGTCAAACTATGGAGGTAATCCTCTCCGAAATTTGTATAGAAAAAGTATCGATTAGTTCGCTTTTAAGCTAAAGCGCGTTAGAATCAGAACTGAGGATGGATATTCCACAAATTCGTTTATTAAGTATGCGTACAATATGACACCTAGTGGCGTCAAATCGAATCGATAGTACTCATAATGCAATGCAAGCCGTATAGATGGCGCTTGTGTTTAACAGGTATAATTATTAATTATCGTCGTATTTATAAAAAAAATCTGCATTTTCAATAAATGATGTAGTGCAATACACATGATTAAGTGAGCCCAGATGCAGCACGTTAAATTCATAGCTAGCTAAGTAGCCTTTGGGTCCCCCGGCCCTGCGTTTTGCTTGCTTAGAATCCCAGGATCCAAAAAGCTTGGCCTTCGGGTATTCCGGCCCTGCGCTCTGCTTGCTTAGAATCAAAGGATCTAAAAAGCTTGGCCTTTGAGTCTTTCGGCCCTGCGCTCTGCTTGCTTTGAATCGCAGGATCCAAAAAGCTGTGAGCTCTGTATCTCCCATTAGGAATAAAGACATGCGTATGTGCATATAGAGTCTACCACTCAATTCCGACAGACGAAATCTCGGTGTACGCTATACCGACAATTCATTTCGAATCGAAAAAGTAATTCCTGACTGAAGTCTATCCCGATTGTCAGTTGGACCGATACAGCATAAAATCGATAAATTATGGATTGATTGAATCTTATCCACCCATACCGACAAAAGACTAGACCGCAACGGTTTATTTCATAGAAGCAAAACATTGAAAGACATCCGTGGCGTGGTGATCACCATGTTAGTCCGCCACCCAGAGGTCCCGGGTTCGATCCCCGGTCAGGGCAAGTTGGAAATGGCCTTTTTCAAATTGTCCTGGGTCTTAGATGTATATCTATATATGTATTTGTTATAAAATATAGAATCGTTGATTTAGTACCCCATAACACAAGTCTCGAACTTACTTTGGGGCTAGCCCAATCACTGTTATTTGTCCCTATTTATTTATTGAACGTTTGTCTGTCTGTTTCCAGAGCCGTCAAAGCCGTTGGACCACCGCTCATTGGGCAATGCCGCCACTGTGAGTACGTCCATGGTCGCGGGCGCAGTCGCGGGTGCCCTCGCCAAGACTGCCATCGCGCCGCTCGACAGGACCAAAATCAACTTTCAGATCTCGTGAGTACTGATACACTGCGTCTTCCCCCATATGCATAGACATTAACAATATGCTGTCTTTCCCTATCTATTTTTGAATATTTCACATAAAAAATAGCTAGGTAAACTTATTTTAGCAAATGTTTGCTATATTTTATGCATATGAATGAGGTTTGGTCTTTTGGTCTCGCCTATTCCTTCATTGAGACTGTACTTTAACTTCCTTAAAACCGTCCAGTTCTTTATAAGAAATATAGTACACATCCGTCATTTATTTTTGTCTTAACAAAAGCGTTTGATTATGTTTCACTACACATTTTTTGAATAAATTGTAAAATAAGGTGAGCAAAAAGCGAACGACGTACATATAGAAGCTCATCCGCAATATTTTCAAGCACACAATGAGGTGCAAAACAAGATTTTTAGATTTTATTAAGAAAAGTAATGAAGTTCCACAGGGTAGCGTACGAGGTGAACTACTTTTTATGTCAATTTCAGAAGCGAGATACGAATACTTCTGCTTATTTTAATGGTACTGGTAAAACAAGTAGAGATTACTTGACGAATCACTGGTGTAATATACTTTTAGTTCAATACTCCCTTGATTGTATTCTTTTAATTCTATACGTTTTCGTCTTCCAGCCAAACCCCGTACTCATGGCGCGCAGCGATTGCCTTCCTCGTCCACAGCGCGCGAACAGAAGGTGTCGTCGCGTTGTGGAGGGGCAACAGCGCAACCATGGCACGAATAGTTCCCTACGCGGCCATACAGTTCACCGCGCACGAGCAGTGGAAGAGGGTGCTGCACGTGGACACGCCGCTCAGCGCCAAGTAAGGTTTTTTTTTTTATATACTGCACCCTCCAACGTAATCGGACACGATTCTCACTGGTTTTTAAATTTTTTACGAAGTATTTGAATTTAATTAAATAAATATGAATTTTGCCATTTTGTGTTTTTTTTTAGGTTCATATTATTTAAGTTTGGGGTGTGAAGCAAGGCATCGGGTTGCCGTGTCTCACCTCACGAACAAAGAAAGCAAAATTGGTGCTATTCCTTGTTCGGTCTATCTCGATGACATTTTAATGCAAAAAATCTTAATAAAACCCAATTACTTGGCCAAGCCAAGTAAGGGTTGGGCTACACCTGGCAGCATGGAACAGCATTGTTCTATGCTGCTATCAATTTCTTTCGCATAGAACCGCCATTTCAGCATGGCCGGTGAAAAACGTTCCGTCGCCTTCTCTGGCTCTAGCGCAGTCTTTCCCAAAGTGGGCGATAACGCCCCCTTGTGGGCGCTGGAGGCTTTAAGGGGGGCGGTAACGGGCCCAGAATAAAGTTGGGGGCGCTGATGTGATTTAAGCAATGAGTGATTTATAACTTCAGCTATTTCATATTTTAAATTTCACTGAAATTAAAATCTACTACTCTTACTACACAACATCCATTTATTAGTTCATATTTATATCCTTTTTTACTGTACAAATATAAACTAAAAATGTAATTAATATTTATTATTTTAATGCGTTCACAACGCTATTTATATCGTTAAAGGAATCAAACACTGAAAAAATTTCGTGTTTTAAAGTTTCGCAGGTGAGGTCCCCACTTCCGATACTCTTTATTATTGTAAAATTGTATTATTATTGCTATTTTTTATTTAAAATTAACAATGTTGATTATTGTTATTTTTTATAAAAGATACTCTAATCTACTGGTGTATGTATTATTATTGCTCTCTCTTGTAAAAAAGTCTAGTTTAGAATATAGGTTGAATTAAACTACAGGCAAGATAAATATGTGATTCAGGTTTTTATGGTGAAAAAAATGGGGGGCGCTACAAAATAACAGATTTTTTAAAGTGGGCGTTTGACAAAATAAGTTTGGGAACCTCTGCTCTAGCTAATAAGTAGGAGTATATTTGTACGTTTGAACAATAAAGTATAATGATGATGCTCTAACTTAATCTGTTAATTACAGACAGCACCCGATTCTGCACCTGATCGCGGGCTCGCT
Source organism: Acrobasis suavella (assembly GCA_943193695.1). Classification (NCBI taxonomy): domain Eukaryota; kingdom Metazoa; phylum Arthropoda; class Insecta; order Lepidoptera; family Pyralidae; genus Acrobasis; species Acrobasis suavella. The sequence continues at coordinate 518,702 of OW971956.1, forward strand.
GGCCGGCGTGACGTCACAGAGTGCCACCTACCCGCTGGACCTGGCCCGCGCCCGCATGGCCGTCACCAACGCGCAGCAGTACCGCACCCTCACCGCGGTCTTCGTCAAGGTCGTCCGGGAGGAAGGCTTCACCACCTTGTACAGGTGAGCATTGCTCCCGAAAGCATAAAGAATGTTCACTAATTTAGATTTTTAGGTCGTATTCTCTGTTGAAATTTAAAAAAAAAATATCTGAAAAAAATATTTTGATGTCACGTTTAGTTTCCGACATATGGAATTTTAAAATGAGTGTGCGATATTCCATCTGGGCCGGTTTTTGATGCGTCGATGTCATATTCCACCAGCGGCCGGCTGCGACGTGCGAGCGGAGCGGGGCGTTGGATTGTGACGTCACACGCTGATCGCTATATTTTTATGAGAATTTCAAATGTAATGAAACAAAAGTAATATAATTGTATACATACTAGCTATAATCGTACTTTTAAGCTATTCTGCATACCTACCTAGTAACATGTTCCATTTTTAATGCAAAAAATCCCGAAGACATGAAGCAATCACGAAAAAATATCTATAGCGAGTTTGACAAATCGTCTGATTTGAATAACGCCATCTATCGCCAACGTTGTTTGTTATTTAACACCCTCACTGCTCTTAAAAGTTAATTTGTTCTATGTCCATAGTAGTGTTGCAACCAATAGTATAAAATATCGAGAGTCTATCAATACTATCGTGTCCTCGCAAAACAGAAACATTATCGATAGGATTGTCAAAATCTTAGTTCAGGTTCTACAATAAATATATACCTATCTTTTAATTTTAATTTACAATATGTTAAGTTTCTCTGTAAGTTTATTTGAATAAAGATTTATTATTTATATTTAGGACTGTCGAGAGTTATTGGTAGCCTGTAGCAGATGTTATTACTGTTTTCCGGGGTCAACTATCGATAATTATGCAACCCTAGTCAGTAGTACTGCTCGAACTGTTTTAGTTACTGTTTTCGAGAGAACTGCCGATTCGAAAAATTTTCATAGCCCGATTTAGAAATTGATCGAATGTCACAACGCCATCCATCGGCCATATTGAGAACTAACCGCGCAGTGGAGTGTTTGTGCGGGAGGAAAGGGCGAGGGTTGCCCCCAGGAACTTGTCAGGTGTTGTTTGGCTACTTCTGTTATTTGCTAGGGCGACGGAACGCCACGGAACGGGCGATGCTGACGCGTTCCATCGTTCTGTCCGCTCTAGCAAATGACGGTTCAGAGAAAAGGATAGCAGAATGCGAACGTTCCGTTCCGTGCTGACGCCAACCCGTGGCGTGACGTCACGGGGCGCCCCGTACCCGCTGGAACTTGTGCCATCACACTTCACTTGGCTCTTTGTATTTTCGTACCTACTCGGCATGTTTGACAAACAACTGGGTTCGAGATTTTGAGAAAAACGCAAAACGTGGTATGGTCTTCCTGATGTCCAATGTCCAAGTTGCGTAGCAGCTCAAGTCCAAGAATCTCGCCAAGATTGTCGCAGGTACACCCACTTGTCGCACTAGGGTAGGTTTCCTTCGCTTCGGTTCTCTTCGGTGTGATCGCTTCCGTAGCTCGCATTGAACTGGCGTGGTGCGCACTCGATCGCTTTTTTATATGCGCCGGTATAGAGGTCTACATTATTATCAAATATTCTCCATACTAGACGAATGTATTTCGCTGATAGTTAACGTCGAGGCGCCGGTACGTGTGTGTGAGTGCACCTTGGCAAACAACTCTAGATTTTATTCTGTAAAAACATAAGGTCTAGTTTCGCTTGCACCATTCTTACGAGATTTCACGGATTTCTTGCCCGCGAACGTTCTGCGTTTATTCTCTTCGCGACAGTATGTTCAGACTTGACAAATAAGGTTAATACCAAACACGCGTATCCACGTGCTGGTAGGTTTTTCGACGCACATCATAGAGGTCGAATCGGCAAATACGCAAATAAACTGTCCTCGCTATGGCCTTATTCATAAACGCGAGCTCCTTCGACACCGTGACAAAGGTTTGTGTGTTTGTTATTTGGCTGCCATGTGTGGATAGTCATATTTGGCTGTATCAGCGGGGCAATCATGGTGACGGGCGACAAATTTTATCCTTGTCATATGTCGCATTTCGCGTAATTTACCGCACCAAACATAGACAAAACTTAGCGATAAAATAACTTTCAATCATAAAACGTATTTTATGTCATGCCTGACTCCCGTGCGAGCATGGTTTTGACAGGTCAAAGTAGACATTTCGACGGTTGGCAACGTGAAATCGTGTAAATTTGTCGCCGATTTGCTAGACCCACATAAGACTCAATTAAACCATTTTCAATCGTATTTTAAACAGTTATTCCATTGAACTTGAAAATGTAGGCATCTTTATACTATATATTATTGTAGTATAAAAACTTTAAAAAAGTATTTTATTACGAGATTAAAGCGCCATCTTTTGATGAATCCAACAACCACTCCAGCGATGGCGAATGCATACGTACTCGACGGCGGTTTTTTCCTGTATGTTGGCTGTATGTACGACATGAGTTGAAACGTTCCATTGCATATTTATTTCTATGACATTTTATTTTAATAATTTATACTACTCTTTGGTTGCAATATTTTTTCTAGGTATTTCGCATTGTTTCGTTTCGTTTACGTATCGTGATTGTTATACAAAACCCGTGTTTAAATTAAAAATTAATATATTTTCTTAGCAGAAATTAGAAATGCTGTTTAAAACCTGCCTGCGTGTGACGACTCATTATACTAACGATTTTACGTGTTCATTCATAAATTTTATCTTGTCATGTACATTTTTACAGAGGGATGATAAAGACCTCTCAGTTTAAATACCATGCTTGCCCGGCTGCATTTGCTTATGTTAGCCAAATAACGACAAACACCCAATAGCGAATACAAATAGCCAAGTTAGGCCTGTGTCACTCCCCGTTTAGGTATCGAAAATATACCTACATTATTACTATGCGCGCGGCGACCACTTCGAAGGGGAAAATTCAGTTACATGAATCGTTTGTCCAAAGTAATAAGAATCAAATTGGCTTGCAATGGATGTCTAGGTATCTAAAGGAAGAGGTGAGGAGTTCTGACGCGAGCTAAATTAAACCATAGTGCTAAGCACATTGAGTAGATATTTCTTTGAATTTATTATCCGAGTGAGACTTCTGTACGTGAGTACTAGTACTTATTCTGTGGCCAAGTGAAGTGCCATCATGACAGCTTTTATGTTGTACAGGGGCTACCCGGCGACGGTGCTGGGCGTGATCCCGTACGCTGGCGTTTCGTTCTTCACCTACGACACACTCAAACAAATGTACTCAGGTGAGTATGTTTGTAATAACTTTATTGTACTATGAAAACACACAATTACATACAATAACAACATAAACAGTGAATTGACAACAGCAGACCTATCCCTTAAGAATCCCCTTACCCTAGACCTTTCCATACAAACGTAGTCTACGTCTATTTTGAAACGACATGCCAGATTTCGGAAAAAAATGTAATTTCAAAGAAATTGGTTTTCTACGGTAAAATTATGAAATGGAAAGAAAATATAAGGGTGTAGAAGTTTACATTCTGATGGTCAAATATGATATAATACACTAGATTCTCTTTTAAGTTCATTATTTTACTGTAGGAAACCAATTATAACCCTAGATAATTGCAGTTTTTTTTTTAAATTACATAATTTCGCCTACATCCGACATGTTGTTTCAAAGTAAAACGTAGACTACGTTTGTTTGGGAAAGTCTGATTCTATCCAGGGTAAGGGGACTCTTAAGGTTGAACTAGTCGCTGGCTCGAACTCGCAGGTGGGCGCGGCCTAAAAGCATGTTGTCTCACCTAACATTGTATTCGGGCGAAGCAGTGAGGTGAAATGCACGATAAGTTTATAGTAAACCGAGCGCGTAAAAATACGTAAAGTCCTTTGGGAAAAGGTGTTTTATGCAAAAACTACTGTATTAATCTATTACAAATAAAGTTAATTAAAATCTTCAATAAATAAGCTGTTTCGGTGTGGACTTAGTATTGGAGATTTTACATTTCTTTTATTACTCATTTATGCTGAAAGTTGCGTAAAAATAAGCAAAAAAAAAACTAATCTTTGATGGCTCATAACTTTATAATGGCTTTTTATTTTACTATTCTGTATCCCTACATACAATATTTATAATCAAACAAAACGATATCTTATTAAACTTTGAATGTACAGTCAAGTACCAAGATACCTGACCAGGCCCTCTACTTATATCTTCAATTTTCTCTTAAACTAAAAATGATATTAACATGAAAATTTATATTCAGAAAGACTTAATTAAAATCTGCCTGAATAAAAAAAATTTCATGTTAATATCATTTTTAGTTTAAGAGAAATTTCAAGATAAGTAGAGGGCCTGGTCAGGTATCTTGGAACTCGACTGTACAATGTCAAACAGTGGAGGAAATCAATCAATATGTAACAAAAACCCTGTCCGATCCTTGTAGAAGCAACTCAGACCGTCAATATGAACAACTTTTCCTATGGAAACAATACAATACAAGACCCTTTATTGCACAAAATAAATAAATCAGGACATAATTATCTTAAAAACTAGGAAATGCGCAAAAGGCGGCCTTATCGCTAAGCAATTTCTTCCAGGCAACCTCGTTATATAGAAAATAGTAATGGGAAATTAGGTAGTGCGGGGCGGTCAATATAGACATACTTATATACAATAAGTATGTCTATATTGATCTATAGTGATCAAGCTTTTAGGAAGAAAGTAATTGATTTATTACTAAACAAGACCCTGTACAGTGTCCAAGAATTTTCATCAAATAAATATGGACGATAAGATATTAATCTAAAATATTGACAGGATTTTATTATTATTATTATATATCTGTAATGTATTTAATTAAATTATGTTTATTTTAAAAGACGACGCCCCTTTACAGCTGAAAATAGTTATAAATTATTGAGTGACACTACACTAATTTGATTTTATTTTTTATTATTTATTAACCAATTTATGTTCACGAAAATGCATATCGAGAATACATCAAATAAGTGTTGTACAAAGGCCCCACTTATCTCAAAGGAGATCTCTTACCGTAGACCTGTGAAAGGAGATGCTTATGTAAGAGAGGCATAAATGCGTTTACTAAATACTTTTTACTAATTTAAATGTTTTAATTGTCTTTATATTATGACTATTATATTACAATGTAATTAATATGTATATTCAAAATTGTAAACATTTAAGACGAAACATTTTTGTACAACATGCAACATATATGTAATAGATATATGAAAATGTACGTTCCTCAAATTTGTTAATAAAGATATTCTATTCTATTCTATTCTATTCTATTCAATATTAAAAATAAACATACATTTATATCCTACATAAATACATACAACTTACACTGAAAACAAAATGATATTAACAGTACGAGATGAAGAGAAATGGAAACAAGGGAAGGATGTTTATTTACCTTTCATAAGGATAGGAAATAAGAACAAGCTTGAAACTCAGAAAAAAATTGTCATTTTCAAACAAAAGTGTTCGGCCGGCCCCGCTATTTATATGAAAATGTCTATTTTTTCTTCGAGTTTCAAGCATTGGTTCCATAGGAAAAGTTGTTCATATTGACGGTCTGAGTTGCTCCTGCAAGCAATGGACAGGGTTTTTGTTACATATTGTACAACAAATACATATATAGATAAACATCCAAGACCCAGGACAATTTGAAAAAGGCCATTTTCCAACTTGCCCTGACCGGGGATCGAACCCGGGACCTCTGGGTGGACTAGCATGGACCACGGAGGTCGTCGTCGTATGTAGAAAGGAATGAATTAGGATGGTTGTTGACGCAGATCAGGTCGGCGCCCCCCCCAAGGGGCTGGTGAACATCGTGCTGGGGGGAGCAGCGGGTGCGCTTGCGCAGACGGCGTCGTACCCGCTCGACATCGTGCGCCGGCGCATGCAGACCGGCCGGAGACGGCCCGACGGCACCTACCCCCACCCCAGCATCGGGAACACCATCTCACACGTCTACAGGTTAGTTTTTAGGGTTCCGTACCAAAGATTCAAAGATTCAAATGTTTATTCAGTAATTAGACCTTTACAGGCACTTTTACACGTCAATAAGTATAATTTAGGCATGCTTCATCCTAGTCTTCATCGTCGCTTTCCATCAGGTGAGATTGAGTACAAATGCCTAAACCAATAAATTGTAAAAAAAAAAAAAAAAAAAATTATGTTACGTGTAAAGTATATTAAAATTTAATTTATTTTTAAAGAAAAGCTACCGATACCAGCGCTTCGTAACGACCACTGCTGAGAAGAAACGCCGAAAGAAACTCATTTTCACAGTATTGGTCGCCTACTCGCCAGAAGGGCTTTGTCATATTATTATTTTTGTCTTTTAATTATTAAATACTTATAATGTAATACAATGTTGACACATTTAACATGTAATGCTTGCGAACGAGTTAACAAACATAAATTGCGTAATAAATATATTAAGTAGTCAAAAAAGCGAAGCCGAGCTGACCAATCCCTCCCGGCAGCACCCGTTCACGAGTTGACGCACGGATCCCGTTTTACCCCTTGGGTAAAACGGGACCCTATTACTAAGACTTTGCTGTCCTTCCGTTCGTCCGTCTGCCTTTTTCTGAAAGAGAGAGAGAGAACAATATCGGAATAATTCCTAACTAAAAAAATCTATTTGCTTCCAAACTCTTTGCGTAGACACATTCGGCGATCGAAAATGTTGAGTTAGCTGTGGATTTTTGTGCATTTATCAATTAGCTGTCGAGGAAAATTTCGGCGTTTAATCGTATTATTACCAGTCAAACCGGTGAGGGCGATACGTGTTTTTTTTTTTAAATTAGATTTAATTAAAATTTCGCCGTGGAGACTTTAGGGCCTTGGGGTGTGGAGGCGCGTCAAATTTTTAAAGAAATTTCCACACGCCTGATCGACGTTTCTGGGGACCTAAGAGCTGGTGCGCATTTTGGCCAGAGATTAAGTCTGGCCATACAACGAGGTACAATGCTGCCAGTCTCTTAGGCACCCTGCCTTGCGACCGTAGCGACCTGGGGTCAATTTTTTATATAATATAATGTTTTATTTTTAATTAGATATATTTTAATTTATAGGTAGGTTATTTTGTTTTTAGTATAATTATTTATTTTATGTATTGTGCTGTGTATAATTTATTCTGGAATAAATGAGTTAATAATTAAAATTAAGATAATTTTTTTGATGGTTAGATAGATTTGTTTGCGCATATTAATCTAAATTTCAATTTATCCCGAAGGTTGACTGGTAGAGAATGCTAGTTGCATTATGTCCGCCTTTTGTACCATTTATTATTGGTAAATAGAGTCTTAAATAAATAAATTAATTCAATTATTTTGTTAGTTTTTAGGGTTCCGTAACCAAAGGGTAAAACAGGACCCTATTGATATGACTCCGCTATCCGTCTGTCTGTCTGTGTCTCGTGAACCGTGATAGCTAGACAGTTGAAATTTTCACAGATGATGTATTTCTGTTACCGCTATAACGACCAATACTAATAATAATCATTTTCAAAACTAAAAACCGACTTCACCCCAACCTACACAACCGATTTTGATAAAATGTCTTTAGGCACCTGACAAGAACGCCCTTTCAAACAAAAACATCCAAATTGGTCCAGGCGTCTTCGAGTAATCGGGGAACATAGTTTAAAAAATACCGACAAATTGAAAACTTCCTCCTTTTCGGAAGTCGGTTAGTAACGAAACTCGCCAACTAATTGATCTTATCTCGGCTTGATCAATTTGTGAAAAATTGCATTTTTTGTGAAAACGTTCAGGTTTTTTTAAACACCATCTTTTTTTGCTGCAGTACGGAAGGCTGGCGGGGCTTCTTCAAAGGGCTGAGCATGAACTGGGTGAAGGGCCCCATCGCGGTGGGCATCTCCTTCGCTACGTACGACGCTGTCAAGACCGCACTCAGGGACGTCGCTGTGAGGTTCGGTAGTTAAGGTGTATTTAGATAGGTATGCAATCGACTCAAATTTATAGCAAAAGAAAAAGGGGGAGGGGGGAATATGCCCCCTAAAACAAAAATATGTATCAACTGAACATTTAACAAACAAAAGAGATTCTTTTAAGACCGCGCTCATAGACGTCGCTGTGAGGTTCGGCAATTAGAGGGGTATTTAGATAATAAGGTATGCAGACGACTCTAATTTAAAGCAAAAAAGAAAGAGGGCGAGGGGGGAATATGCCCCCTAAAACAAAAATATGTACGAATTAAACATTTTACAAAGAAACAAGATTTTTCTCAGGGACGTCGCTGTGAGGTTCGGCAATTAGAGGGGTATTTAGATAATAAGGTATGCAGACGACTCAAATTTAAAGCAAAAAAGAAAGAGGGCGAGGGGGGAATATGCCCCCCAAAACAAAAATATGTACGAATTAAATATTTTACAAAGAAACAAGATTTTGCTCAGGGACGTCGCTGTGAGGTTCGGCAATTAGAGGGGTATTTAGATAATAAGGTATGCAGACGACTCAAATTTAAAGCAAAAAGAAAGGGGGCGAGGGGGGAATATGCCCCCCAAAACAAAAATATGTACGAATTAAACATTTTACAAAGAAACAAGATTTTGCTCAGGGACGTCGCTGTGAGGTTCGGCAATTAGAGGGGTATTTAGAAAATAAGGTATGCAACCGACTGTATTAAAGCAAAAAAGAAAGAGGAGGGGGATATGGCCCCTAAAACAAAAATATGTATCAAATTGATAACTAACAAACAAGCAAGATTTTTCAGTAAGGAGTACTGCGTAATAAAACGCCCCCCGGCCGCCAGCTACCCCCCTATACCCCTAACTAGCAAACTGGGCCTATTACCATTAAAGGAGATGCCACCGACTCGAGAAATGAGGAGAGGAAAGCAATGCCACGTGCGGTAATTGTTTAGTGATAGAATGTTGAATTCTATACAGAATAAAGAGAAAATGCTAGATGTACCAAGTTAATAAGATTCGCTTGTCTAACTTATAGGCGTACCGAGGGGGGGGGGGGATATACAGATAACTTTATTGTACACCAAAAAAAGTCATCATCGTCCGAGCGTATTCCCGGTTGCATCCTCAGCAGTAACGCTTCAGAGTCCGGGGTCCGCTACCTAACCAAGGAGATTTGACGAGGTTACTGGTTTTTACACAGAGCGACTGCCGTCTAACCTCCACAACTCAAAGGGCAAACCAGGAACCAATCCTTGGATAGTTTGATGATCAAACGCTAGGTGGCGTTCGGGACCCACAGTTTTACGTGTCTTCCGAAACACGGAATCATCTTTCTTTTCGGATAATCAGGTGATTCAGGCCTGCAATATCCTATCCAGACTGGAAACAACTTTTCACAAAGTATGCTTCCCAGTGGGAATCGAACCCATGACCTCCGTCTGACAAGGCGAACGCCTTGACCACTGGACCACGGAGGCAGTCATACACCAAAAAAAGTAACACAAACAAATCAATTTACATTAAATGAGTTCAATGGGCGGTAAAGCGATCTGAGGGGTAAACCTCCCCCGAAATAAAAAAAACTGCGGTTTTCTTCTATCTTCGCATCAAATCTTTTTGATGGCTTGGCTTTTTTAATCCTCCCGAGCAACTGTCATGTCAAACCTACGTGAGCTAACAACCCCCTCCCCCAAAAAGAAAACTGGTCTATGTACGCACATAGTCTAACTAGACATGCTTTAAGACGAAGTGGTAGCTCAAGTGGCGCCCTCATTTGAAATAAATTGTTTAAAACTAAATAAGGTGATAATTAAAAATTTGATTTGTATAAATGTCTAGAAAGACCTTTAAACTATTTTATGAGTAACCTTTGAAATTATTACGAATAGTCCGTCTAGTTTTAAAACTGTTTTTCGCCAAAAGTGGCCACTTTTGGCGAAAAACAGTTTTAAAACTAGACGGACTACCAATATTACTTTCATAAAGGTTATTCATAAAATAGTTTAAAGGTCTTTCTAGTCATTTATACAAATCAAATTTTTAATTATCACCTTATTTAGTTTTAAACAATTTATTTCAAATGAGGGCGCCACTTTAGCTACCACTTCGTCTTAAGGTCTAAATCGGACAATAATGTTTATAATGTTTTACTGTAGACGCAAAATTTGTATTGTATGCCTTAAGTAGGAAAAATCGCGCCTGCCGTTGCCTCGCCGTGCCGCTTCCCTTTTAACCGACTGCCAAAAAGGAGAAGGCTATCAATTCGCGATCTATTATGTTTTTTTAAATTACGTATGTTCACTGATTATTCGAAGACGCCTGGACCGATTTGAAAAATTCTTTTTTTGTTTGAAAGGGTATACTTGTTAGGTGGTCCCATAGGAATTTTACTAAAATCGGTTCTGTAGTTTAGGGTTGAAGTCAGTTTTTAGTTTTGAAAAAACATTTTCAAATAAAATTTCTTCCGTGCTTCGGAAGTTGAGTTGTTGGTCCCGGTTGTCATTAGATAGCAGTCGTCAAGCTATGTCAGATGCCATTAGGCAGCCTGGAAATGTTGACGCTAATGTTTGGCTTGCACAGTAATGTTTGGCCACAAACTACGTGGGTATAAAATATATATGAAACTAGCTTTTGCCCGCGGCTTCGCTCGCGTAGGGGTGTAATTTATCAAAATCCTTTCTTAGGCCTACGTCATAGTAGCTTTATGCATGCAAAGTCTCAGCCCGATCGGTTTAAAATTGACAAAGTTTCATACAAACTTTCATCCCCTATTTTATTCCCCCCTTGGGGGAAGAATTGATCAAAATCCTTTCTTAGCGGATGCCTACGTCATAACATCTACCTGCATGCCAAATTTCAGCCCGATCCGTCCAGTGGTTTGGGCTGTGCGTTGATAGATCACTATGTCAGTCAGTCAGTCACCTTTGAGTTATATATATTAAGATAATTTTAAATTTTATATGAAATTGGAAAGCGGCGCGGCGAGACGATTTTTATATACATATTTAAATGTTTTCCGGCCAGATAAATACTCACACATCAAAAATTGAGATTTAGAAGAAAAAAACCACATCAGAGTGCCTTCTTATACACATAGTCTGTTTTTTTTAAATTTCAAATTATTTAATTTTTTTATAAGTCGTTGTGTTTAAATTATGAATTGTTAATATGTATTTAGAAGAAACATTGATTTATGATTTTGACTTAAATAAGGCGCCATTCATTAATTACGTAAGACTATTAAGGGGGACGTCCATGTCTTGTCTTTTCTTGGGGTGGGAGGAAGTGTTGATTGTTCTCTTGTAAGATAACTAAAATGCCCAAAGTTAAGATTATACTTTGGAAAAAGCGTGTATAAAATTAAAACTTATACCAAACGTGTATATCTTGCCGATTCTTACATACCTAAGTGGGGATCGAGGGTCAAAAAGTGTAAAAAATTGTCTTACGTTATAAATAAATGGTGCCAAGTTTATTTATATCTTTTTCGATCAACGTTACTAAAATTTTGTACATAGCAATGAAATGAATGAATGCATTAAAATCGTTGTTATTAATAAATGTTTCCTTTCTTTTAGACTTTCATCGTATATTAAAGTAAATAATAAATGTAAATATGTCAATTCGCAACGTATGCTCAACGCGTAGCACGAATGTATAGCTTTAGTGTAAATTGTATATAAAGGTTTTTACTACTTGACCGGGAAATCATGGTGCGTGTCAAAGGGGCCGTTCACGTTTTACGTCACACACAAGTTCGACTTTTTTGAACCCCTTCCCCTTGCACGCTTATCTCTGATCCCTTTAACACAGACTGTCTTATTTGACATTCGAATATTATATACAGCGCTAGGGCGGGAATTTATTTGACATATCCATGTCATACTTTCTCGGTCGTGTAGTTGGCGTATGAATGCACAATTGAGATACTTGTATACTTCTTTGTTAAGAATGTTTTTTGTTTACAAGCCTCTAGCTGGCAAGAGTGTATGGTATTGATATGAAATAAAAGGCACACTTGAAATAAATAATTTTCTGGAAAACAAAAATAAAAGTCAACAATTATTTTTATTTCAGTTTATCCTTCGATTTTGTAAGAGGTATACCGGCTGACTATCACGTTACAAGTTAAAAGGGCCCCCTTTCAATTTGTGCAAGAACAATGGAGTACTAATTGCCCCCGTAGTACTCCATTTTCGTTCAAAATATATACAAAAAAATAGTTGCTTAAAAGTTGACCAAATTATCCAATAAAAACAAAATCGGGACCCTCAAACTGCGCGCGATGATAAGCTATTATTAACGAGCCGAATTAGGATACCGAGTACGTAGAGCGAGCGCGCGGTTTCCAAACATTCCGAGATTTTGCGCACTAATTTGACTAAATTTTGTTCGTAATTTGTTTTTTTTTTGTAATTAATTAAGGTCAGTATTTTGTTGGTTTTATATTTTTTGACTATACAAGTGTTCAGGATTTATTACGTCCTTACACGTTTTTTAGACGTGATTTGTTAGTCAGCCTGTAGAACATGTCGTTTCCGAGGAAGTCTGTCTCTTGCTTAAGGGGTCATCCACATATTACGTTTACGTCACAGTGATGGGGGAAGGTCATGCCAAATGCGGCGGTACGTGTTAAAGGGACAGAAAAGCGTGACAATACGTTCTAGATAAGAGATTCGTCGATGTGGACGCTAGTACAGGAGAGGGCGGAGTGCGCTGCATAGTACCAGGTACTAGGGCATCAAAATCTAGGAAGAGTTGTTTATTCAAAACGGTGTTATTTTTTAAACAAGAGTTTTGTTTACTAATCGTCGAGCAATGGGTCTCGTAAGCTTATGCTTTCAGTCAAGTATAAGTTGAGCTCCGTCGTCCGAGCCAATCAGATGGGGGTCTCGTTATCGACGGGTCCCGTTAGTTTGTGCTTTCTGTCAAATGTAAGTTGAGCTCCGACGCCCCGAGTATTGATAATACATTTATCGTTTTTATTTAGTATTCAAAATTCAAATGTTTATTCAGTAATTAGACCTTTACAGGCACTTTTACACGTCAATAAGTATAATTTACATTACGTGTTGTTTATATTGAAATTTAATTTATTTTAAAGAAAAGCTACCGGTACTAGCTGTCATAATTAGCATTTATGACAATTGTCTCTTTCTAATTTATGAGGATTGCTTACTAAAGTTGTATTTCTGTGCCCGTACTCACACAACTGCGCGTTTAATATTCTTATCATCAGCGTTGCACGAACTCCACCTCACACTTTCTACTCTCCCATTATTGTTTTCTATTTTATAATCTCCAAAATTAAAATAATATTTATGTCAAAAATTTGCAAGAAATATTCTACGATACGTCTATACACCTCAGACGTCCGGGGGAAGAGGATGTCTATTTAACCATTTTCAACTTTTCAACTAGATTATTTATTAGTAAAATGGAATAAACAATTTTCTATATATTTTTCAGTATGAATGGTACTTCATCCTTCTTAGCCCGAAAGCCGTAATACAATGTTGACTTTGACGAAGCGTAACGTAATATGTGGACGGCCCCTTAAGGGAATAGATTATCAACTTTATTTTCCAAAAAAATAATATATTTCAAATAAATCTTTACACAAAGTAAGTATCGATATTGTTTTTTAGTTTAAGTGTAGCTAAAAGCACATTGTTTTTGTTTTCCGTTGCCGGATGTAAGTCTCAGTGCAGTTGTATATTCTAGTCTAGTATAGTTGTTGTATAATGTATAGATGTTTTGTATAGTTATAGAAAGTATGGGCGGCCGTCCTGGAAAATGAGTGATTTTGTCTTTTGATCGGTATACGTGTATAAACAATATGTAACAAAAACCCTGTCCGATCCATGTAGGATCAACTCAGACCGTCGGTATGAACAACTTTTCCTATAGGAACAATGCTTAAAACTCGAGAAAAAAATTCAACGTTTTCATACAAAAGTGTTCGGCAGGCACCGGCAATTTGTATGAAAATGACGATTTTTTCTTCGAGTTTCAAGCGTTGGTCCCATAGGAAAAGTTATTCATAATGATGGTCTGAGTTGCTTCTACAAGGATCGGACAGGGTTTTTGTTACATATTGTATAGTAAAAAAATATGCATAATTCTTTTTTTTTGCCATATTGGGTGCAATTCCACAAGTCATACTCTCCTTCCGAGTCAGGTAATGGCATAACGCGTTCGGTTATCTAAAGATATGGCCCAGGAGACATATTGTTGAACGCGGGAGTCATCGAAACACCCAACGTGTAGTTTCCCAATTCGCCGCTCGCGTTCCAAGTCACGAAATAACATTACACCGTATCATTGACACCGTCGCGTCAGCGAAAAATAATATTCTTTTACGTCGAATACTTATCAGATTTATCAAGTTTTCAAAAACCTTCTATATCAATAAATATGCGTGAAACCGCGTGCAACGGAATCTCCATGAGAAACAACGCAAAGGTTTTTTTGTCGTTTGTAGCGTAGGTAAACTTCACGTACGATCGACCAAAAGTGCGGCACGTTGGAAACGCTCGCGCAAATCATTCTTTGTATGACTCCTGCGTTCAAAAATAAGTCTCCAGGCCGCTTCCAAACAGTCAGTTTTAAAAAACTATGGGGAGGATAAAATGATGGAGTGTGGTTCCATAGACAGGGGAGTTACTCCACAACCGGCACGCAAGGCGGACATTACTTCGTATTCGCGTTTCAGTGTCAAGCAATATTGAGCATTAATGTATGATGATAAAGTCTAATTTGGCTTGATATAGAGAAAGACGTCACAATCGGACGATTATCGTATTATTTTATGGAGTAACCCCCCAGGGCCGGTTTTCCAGTTCGGTCGCCGCAGTTCGAGTATTATCTCAACTCTTTTGTACGTTTCTTGTTGTTGCTGAGCGCTCAGCTCGGCAGTGCGCGGCCAAGTTCTAGTATTTTCTGTGTTTTGTAAATGTCTGACGGGTCTCACTCTGCAAAATATCTCTTTGTTAATATACATTTTTTATCACAACCTTTTTTACAAGCTTTTGTTTTACATGTCCCGTTGTCTGTCTGTCTGTCTGTCTGTCTGTCTGTCTGTCTGTGCCAGTTAAATTTGACCCACTTTCCGGTTTCCGATTGAGTTTAAATGTTGCACGCATACGTATATCGCGTTACAATGCAATATTATAATGACACCGAGCTGATCTGATGATGGAGCCGGAAGGTGGCCATAGGAACTCTGTAATGAAAAGACGCAACTCCATTATGTTTGGGCTTATTACATTAGTCTTGATAAGAACTAAAGCCTCACAATACAAGTTTAATCGAAATGTTTCTGTAAAATAGGTGCCCGAGAGAAAAAGGGAAATTCGTATATATCTATTTAATTGTAACTGCTTAGTAGCTAAGGCGCGTTGAAACAGTGACCGGACATTGTCCAAATTTCCTTTTATACTATCTATAGTAGTACAATATGACATCTAGTGGCGACTACTTGAATTACTTATTTACAGGGATGCTACAAGCATCAAGCATTGATACAATATTCAATACTAGGGTACTTAATACCTACTTAATACAATGCAAGCCATATAGATGGCGCTTGTTTCTAACGGTTTATTTTTTCAATAAAACTTATGTATTTTTATTTATATTTTAGAAAGAATAAGGCGCACGCGGAAAAATTGATCTTCATTTAGTTATGTACATAATAATTTCAGCATTGTTAACTTAAAATGCATGCCGTTCCAGTTCATTGCAGATACAAACACGAAACTTAGCTGTAAGTAACCATTTGTCGCTTAGATTCAAAGTCATCGTGCAACAAAATAAAGTGACGACATCAAGAGAAATTATAAATATTCTTTAATAAAAACATATTTGAATTGTAATTCATGGTATACCTACTATTTTGAAAAGTAATATTACATATACATATTATTATACAATGTGGAAAACAATAAATAAATTGAATCTAGAGAATTTTGGAGAGTAAGGCCCTGTTTTGTGTTACCAATGTTTGTATATACTACGTGTAACGAAAATTGGTATCAACCCGAAAGGGAGTAAACATACTAATCAATGTGAACAACTTTTACTATGGGACCATGCTTGAAATCGCAAAAAAAAACTCCACCTCCATACAAAATTAAATACCCACCGTGCCAAAATGTATGGAGCTGCAGATTTTTTTTACGATTTCAGGGTTGGTCCCATAGTAAAAGTTGTTCACATTGATTAGTATGTTTACCCCCTTTCGGGTTGTTACCCTATTTCCGTTAAACGTTGTATTTTTATAGCTATTATGTAGGATACGATCCATGTCGATATGTAATGTTCTAATAAAATGGTTCGCACGCCACGTTTGTATATTTATGCAAATATAATGTTTTGACTGTTTTCTGTAGTTTCTTTTTCTTCCTCCAGTTATCATTAGTCCATGACATCATGAAAGGAAAACTTCCTTTAAGGGCTACCTGAATTTTTCGGGGTCCAGTGCTGCCCCTATTGAAATAAATCATTTTAAAAGAAATGGAGACATCATTTAAAATTTGGTCTTGATCAGACCCTGGAGAAGGGTTATCCTTCAAACTATTTTTAACCGACTTCCAAAAAAGGAGGAGGTTATCAATTCGTCGCGATCCTTTATTTTTTTTTATGTATGTTCGCCGATTATTCAAAGACGCCTGGACCGATATTAAAATTCTTTTTTGTTTGAAAGGGTATACTTTCCAGGTGGTTCCATGGAAATTTTATCAAAATCGGTTGTGTAGTTTGGAGGTGAAGTCGGTTTTTAGTTTTGAAAAATTATATAAACTACTGTTTACAGTTAAAAGTGAGAACGTGAAGCTTTTCTACGCACAATTGCGAAAAACGGCCACTTTTGGCGTATGTGCGTAGAAAAGCTTCACGTTCTCACTTTAAACTGTAAACGTACCTAGTTCATAAAATAGTTTGAAGGGTTATCCAGGGTATGATTAAGACCAAATTTGAAATGATATCTCCGTTTCTTTTCAAATGGGGGCAGCACTGGACCCCGAAAAATTCAGGTAACTTTCAAGCGTAAACTAGTCGACATGTGTATCCTGCCCGTTCTGACTTATGGATCACAGACTTGGTCATTGACCTTATCTCAAAAGTCTAAACTCGGGGTTTGCCAACGAGCCATGGATCGAAGTATACTAGGGATTAAACTAACAGATCATGTACGTAACACCAGTATTCGCTCCAAAACTAAGATAGTAGACGTTGGGAAAAAAGCAGCCAAACTCAAATGGGACTGGGCGGGGCATGTCTGTAGGATGCACCCAGATAGGTGGGCCAAGATTGCTGCAGAATGGGTGCCGGTAGGCTGGCGTCGCAAGACAGGTCGCCCAAGGACAAGGTGATGTATGATCTGGCGCTTTTTGACAAGACTTGGACATCCATCGCGCAAGATAGAGATCAGTGGCGTACTAGAGGGGAGGCCTTTGCCCAGCAGTGGGACAGTATAGGCTAATAAAACAATAGTCAACATATTCAGGTATCTACAGTTCTGGTATCTAACGAATGCGCGAAACTCGTGGTTTTTAACCGCCGACAAAAAGGTTGTCATACGTTTAATGCTGTCTGTCTGTGGCATCGTTGCGCTTGAACGGATGGTTTTTTTTTTAAATCAACTTCCCTTGCGTTGGTTCTTAGCCATGTTTGATGAATTCGCTGTAGTCGTCTAAAATCTAAAAGCTATTGGGTAATAACGCTACTCGGGGTTCAGTAATTTTCTTGACGAATAATAGATGGCGCTACGGATAATTCCACTTAACATCGGTAAATGGTTTTGTCAAAGGTTTATTAATTTGCCACATAAACTTGTTGCAATTACTTAATTTACGTTACTTTTGTGTGCGTAACTAAGGATAGCGTTAGCAAGGTCGTCGAGAAGAATATTTGATTGTTATAAATTCTATTAATAAAGCTATTTATGTAAAGGTCTATGAGTTATACTTTTTGTACTGGAGCAAAACTTCATTTGCGCCCCGAAAAAACATACGCCGTCTTATTATAAAACCCAGACTAACTTAGTTACTAGGTTTAAACCCTTATCCGCCCAAAATGAACTTGACATTGACAGGTGAGATAGTGTGATATTACAAAATGTCAACTTTATTTTGTCGGATAATGGTTTAAACCTAGTTACAAAGTAAGTCTGGGTTTTATAATAAGACGGACGGAATTTAGTAGGAACTAAATTGAAAAACCCTCCAAATTGGTAATTTATTTAATAATTCATTAATCACAATATGCTGTACACAGCGTATATGTATACCTTACACTCTGGATATATCTACAATTGAGCGAAATATTCTGGTTTCTCATAAAACTAACTTTCAAACTAACGTTCACTCACTACGTCCCCGCGGCAGCGCACATCAGGCAACGGTAACTTTGGACAGAACCCACGGCATGTTGGATGGTGCTAGCGCTTTGTGGTTTTTGTTATAATATGGAGCAGTTATTCTAGTTTTAAAAAATATTGCTTAGATGAAGTAGAATTTAACGTTTAGTATCAAATACCTGTCTGTGCAGCGGTTATCGTCACAGCCTCGGCGGCGCCGTGTATTAAGATTAGTACAAATATCAAAACTCAAGCGAGCGGCTCGGTAATGAGTAAACGCTATAGTTGGTATATCACGGATTATAAGATTGAATTACTCTCTAAACGTATCTAAAGTATTTACAGAGTATTTAAATGTAAGAATATTCAAAAGATCTAGATGAAGTTATAATACCAGTATACAAAAACAAATTATCTAACCTATGCTAGAAATCCCCTATAAAAGTTTCTGAAGCAGTTAGCTTATTGCCAACATTAAAACGACCAGTGTCATAGTAACCATAATATGAAACATTATAACACTCCTTTATGGTTCGTTGATGAGTAAGAAAGGAATCTAGTCGTCAAAGAACCACATTCTTTATGAATATCAAAAAAAGAATGAACCATGGTATAATAATATATTAACATTGTCATGTACCTACGCGCGTTTCACTACCACAACTCCGTAATTAAAAAAAAAAGAACTTATAGGTTATCCGAATTCACGTCGTATCCCGCTATTTTTGCTCGATATTAGTAAAATGTAATACATACTTATTACAATATATTCCATTATTACCTATACAAACATAGTTTGTATGTATTAGATACTTACCAATTAAAGTTACCATGAATATACATAGAGTTTTTACAACACTGTACAACACCTATCGATTTAGAACCTTTTATAGAGGATTCATATCATGGGTTTAGATAACGTCTTGTATGCAACTGTAATAATTAGGTATTAAAACACTCATGTGATACTATTATCACGCTCGGCTTCGCCTCGTGTAATAAATTCACATTCGTGTTTTAATACCCCTTATTATACAACAGTTGCATAAATAACTATTAATGCACCATAAAAACACACAAAATTACAAAACAACAAGAAACAATATAAGCACAAGGGCGGACTTATCGCTATAAATGCAATCTCTTCCAGCCAACCTTTGGGTAAAAGGTGACATACATATGTATCTACATACTATCACGTCTACATCTCTAACGGGGTAGAGAAAGTATTTTGGGAGTTGCGGCTTTAAGCAAATACCGTCTTATTATAAAAACAGGACTAACTTTCTTACTAGGTTTAAACTATTATCCGCCCAAAATGAAGTTGACATTGACAGGTGAGATAGTGTGATATACTAGATGTCAACTTGATTTGGTCGGATAATGGTTTAAACCTAGTAACAGAGTAAGTCTGTTTGTTTGTTTTAACTCTTTATTGCACATTATACCTGTTTATAATAAGACGGATACAGTTTAGGCCGCAAGACTCAAGGCCACTTTTAGTGTGACGGTGAGCGAGAAGGTGGAAGAAGAAATCAAAATAGTGACGGGTTGCTAGCCGCATCCCTAACAACATGATTCGCATTTTCAACACATACCCTCGATCGGCTCCTACGATCTGCGCGAGAAGAGAAGCAGCAGGTGCATTCTAAGTTTTTTCTGCATGGAAGAAAACTTCGTAAAAAGAAATAAAAATGGTGACGGATTGGTGGAGACGAATCACTTGCGTACCGTCGGAGCCACTGTAGGGTACAGACGTGACTAGTATTTGTATACAATGTGGAAGGGACATCCCCGTAATAAAAAAACCACAGGCTATACTACATTACTATAGTACAATTAAATTAAAATTACAACCAAATAACCAAAAAAATTTTCGATATTCCCATACAAATTGCCAGAGCGGCTGCACACTTTTGTATGGAAATGTCGAATTTTTTTTATGTTTTGGCTGTTATTTTAATTTCATTATACTATAGTGATCTATTATAGCCCGGGCATGTCCCTTCCACGTTGAATAACAAAATTTTATTAAGCAAAGAACTCTTGAGTGTACTAAAGGTATGAGATCTGAAGGGTCTTTGCATTGGTAAAAATAACTAAACCCAAAAAAAAGAAAATTGATTTATTTAGAATTTTTGCAAATACTTGGCTCGTTTACTGCCGCGCACCTTTTTTAATAACATCTAATATTGCACATAATCTTAAGTATTTTTATTTATAAAATATCTAATAATTATACTATGCTAAATGTATTTTTTATTTTGACTAGATAACTTACAATATTCACAAACGTTATACGTAAATAGATAGGTACCCTACTTATTAAAATGATATTTTTTGAGATCGAATTTTGATATATAAGTATTATAGATAATCACTTATCTGAGAAACAAGACTATTACTCCAAAAAGACACAACAGACGTACGTAACTACGTGCCCGCGTTCTAGTGTCAAACAAATTTGAACTCTAAAATATGATGATCAAATCGAAACTAGGTTTGACATGTAGCACGACACTATCGGATGACTCTCGTGTTATTTACGGAGTAAAGATCCGTGCGGAACCGGGCGGCAAGTTAAAAGTACTTACCTACAACGTGCCCTGTCTATTACCGTCAAAAGGTTTATCTAGGACTTAGGTAGCAAGCAACTGTGTTGATAAAAACTTTGGCTCCTAAAACAAAGGGCGAAGCCATGATTTCAGAAAAAAAAATTCTTCTTTCAGTGATAAAAGAACGCTATGTCATTAGTAAAACAATGCTTTACAAGTACAAAAAAGGATTTAAACATTCAACTAAACCTTAAAACAAATTTTATCACGGGTAGTAATTAAATATACACTCAGCAAAGAAAGATCGCTAAGTCATGCAGACAGCAACAATGGTCATACGTGGAACCACAACTTTACAATTTTATGTGTCAATTTATAGGAGGAGCCGGATTATTCATAAAGACGAAGGGGTAGCTAAAGTGGCGCCCTCATTTGAAATAAATTCTTTAAAATTAAATATGGTGATAATTAAAAATTTGATTTGTATAAATGTCTAGAAAGACCTTTAAACTATTTTATGAAAAACCTTTGAAATTATTACCAATAGTCCGTCTAGTTTTAAAACTGTTTTCGCCAAAAATGGTGTCACTTTTGGCGAAAAACAGTTTTAAAACCAGACGGACTACTTATATTACTTTCATAAAGGTTATTCATAAAATAGTTTAAAGGTCTTCCTAGACATTCATACAAATCAAATTTTTAATTATCACCATATTTAATTTTAAAGAATTTATTTCAAATGAGGGCGCTACTTTAGCTACCACTTCGTCTAAAGCGGATTAGGCAACTACCTAGGGGTCCCACATTGAACAGGGGCCCACAAAGAGAAAAAAAAGTTATATTTTGAACTCTTTTTTTAATTTGTTGACCTCAATATGAATATAATTCCCTTTTTTCGACGCATATTGCCAGTTGATGAAATAGTTCATACAGAGAGAACTAAACCAATTAATTAAAAAAGACTGATTGTTACAATAACCCATGTTGTTATTATATCCCATAAGACATTGAAGTAACAGAATACCAAGTTGGAGTCAATCTGATCGACGACTTTTGTAATAGAAAAATGTATTTTAAAAAGTAAGATAATGGTAAAGAAAACGGCCCCGAATTGCATGGCCTAGGGGACCTGATAGGTTAATCCGGCCATGTAAATAGGTCTATCTATTAGTATATAGTGTAGAATTGTGTGTAGTGTTTTTATTTTAGTTTTTAAGTAATTAGTAAGTAAATGTAAATATATTTTTTATTTTCAGTTATTAACGAGAATTAAAAAGAAGCTGTCATTTTATCTATTCAATTGGTTGTAAGTAATCAAAGGATCTAGACTTGATAATCGAAAAAATAAAGATAGGCTCATAAGGACACGTCTGCAGTACCGAAAAGTAATTCTCAAAAAAACTTTAAGCCATTTTTCTACGTTTGAGTCGAGATATATTATAAGTATTTATTAATTAAAAGACAATAATAATAATATGACAAAGCCCTTCCGGCGAGTAGGCGACCAATACTGTGAAAATGAGTTTCTTTCGGCGTTTCTTCTCAGCAGTGGTCGTTACGAAGCGCTGGTATCGGTAGCTTTTCTTTAAAAATAAATTAAATTTTAATATACTTTACACGCAACATAGATTATACTTATTGACGTGTAAAAGTGCCTGTAAAGGTCTAATTACTGAATAAACATTTGAATCTTTGAATCTTGAGAATTTGTAACTTCCTACAACTTTTTCTATTCACTGGACTGTCTGCTCAAAAGCTGAACAAAAGTTCAAATTCTAACACAAACAGCGTAACAATCGCCGCTGGTCTCCATTAGCTTTATTAGCTGCAACACAATGCTTTGCACCTTCGAATCCCTTTTCCCACCCTTCGTGACTATCATCACAAAATATGGAGGGTGGAGAAAAGAACTAGTTTCACGTCCAACTCCTTCACTTCTCAAGCCTTTGCCTTTGGAATGCATTGCCCGAGGACATCTACAATAGACATTTACAATTACAAATCTACAGTAGACATTTTACATGGAGAATTGCATGATTTACCATTTCATCTAAAATATAATAGAGATAATATGCATAATTCATCGTTCCATTCTATTTTTCACATATTATTATGTGTACATGTCGCAGCCATTTGGTTAAATCAGCCAGCTAACTGGAGGCCTAGGCCAGTCTTTGAAGGCTAGCATTCAATTGGATACCTAGGCCGAGAGTTCATTAATCTAGAATCACCAAACATTTAGCAACATGGCGTGTTGTAAGTCTGCTGTCTGAAGAAGATGACTCACCAAGACTCAGTCAAGTGATTAAAATCTAGTTCAGATTCGTTGATTGTTGTGACTACCGTCGCGGTTACTTTTAAAAAGCACACGCATGAATAACAAACTACTCGTATTACCATGTAGGCCATCAGTGTGCCAAGTACAGGACATGTGAGTATTGCGTGAAGTGTCATTTCTACACTATTATTGTTTTGTGATATCGTGGTACTATCAATATTTGTTCAGATCGAACGCATTAGTGCCTGCGCTAACGAGTCGAGTCATGGCGATCAGCATATTGCTTGTGGCTATTTTTATAATTTTTATGTTTTTATTGTTTAACACTGGCTTGGCTGGCAATGGGTTTCGGTGAAGGTACAAAGGAACGGATTACACAGTGTGAAATTTTTGTTTATCTTTCCTCAACTCCTAGCTAATCACACCTCCGCAAGAACTGGCGCTTTGATGAGCATATCTTAAACACCTGATATACCTACAGGAAGTTTTTATTCAACGCTCAAACGGTAGCAAGAAGAATAGTGCCTTGCTTCTTAAGAGCAGCCTTCCCGTCTTACTTTTTATACAAACGCTCGTACGTAATTATGGTTTCTATAGAAACCAGAACTTGTATTTTTGACAGCGTACTCAAAATACCTGACATAGCATAGTAATAATATACTTGTCCGCCTAAAGCCAATCGCCTGGCCACACTATACAACGTAGAAGGGACACACCTGTAATAAATCGAACCACGAGCTATACTAGATCAACATAGTACTCGTATAATGAAATTAAAATAACAACCAAAACACAAACAAAGCTTTCGGCATTTCCGTATACAAAAGTGTGCAGCCGCCGGGGCAATTTTTATGGGAATGTCAATTTTTTTTGGTTATTTCCAATTCAATCCAAATTCAATTCAAATATATCTTTATTATCATAGGATATTTATAATATCTCTTAATAATCGTCACTTTGTTTTATTGCACAATAATTGTTGACGTCAAAAAGTTACTTAGAGCTAAGTTTACTGCCGCCTCCAAAGCGCTAGTGCAGAAGAAGCGGTAACAAACTGCACTGCAGCATTTTCTCCAAGAACGTCAACTCACAATGAAATTAATATTTATAGTTGATATGTGGACAGAGTGTACATTGTTTGTTGTCATAATTTAAATAAATTTTTTTTTATGTCGAAATTTTGAAATAATGTCAAATCAAGTTGTAAATTCAGTATGTACTTAATGTACCAGATTATGACCATTTCTGAGTATACAAACCTTTAAGAGGGACCCGCGCCAAGCTCAAGCCAGACTTTGTTGTCTTTAAGATAGTCATCGGTCCTATAATAAGCCTTCTCACAGAGTACCTTCTTTACATAAGCTTTAAACTTTTTATCAGGCATATCAAGGACCGATTGTGGCAGTTTATTATTCCATTTCATTATACTATAGTGATGTAGTACAGCCCGTGGTTCGATTTATTACGGGTATGTCCCTTCCTTGTATATTCCCATTCATTACCCTCGAACATACCTAGAAAATATCAGCAAACCCCATTCTTATAATGACCCCATATTTACATGCTACATTAGTGATCATCATCGTGACAAAAATACTTAACTTTAAAAATAATAATATCTAGGTACTTATATGTATTTCGAAAGTAACAATTAAATTAATTGTTAAATATTTTTTTATTAAAGATTGCTTTTAACGCCAGACAAAAAAATGAAGACTCTAAAATCATGGCTAAGGAACATAAGAGAATGGACCGGAATCACCAAAGTTGAGAAATTGTTTCGTTTGGCAATGAAAAATACGCGGCAGAGACTTCCTCCTTCCACGTCTTTCTGTGTGTCCAGCGCTAAAGGTTCTTTAAAGGTAGCGAAGTGGGAGAGGGTAATTTAGTTCATATGCTGTATAAGCTAGACCTGTGTCGATCGCGATTGATCGAATCGTTTTGATTCGATCGCAACCTGTATACGATTGATCGAATCACGGATCTTTGAAAGATTCGATCATTTGACCCGATTCCAAAGCAAACCAAATTGCACCTTATTGTCATAAAGTTACAGTAACTAATTGCTTGCTTACTAAATGATCGAGTCTTTTACGTGAAGTGAATAAAACGTAACAAACAAAACGTGTCTATCTCTGTCGTTTACTTATAAACCGCGTTCGTTCGCTCGCACTCTCTCTCGTGAGTTAAATAAACCGGTTTGTTTGGGTCGTGATCGAGACCAATACCCGCGATCTGCCGCTTTTGAGTTTTTCAAAATAGGTAGTTGCATTGGTGACCTATGCCTATGACAATGTATGAACATAAGTTGTTTAGCAATAATAACCTGCATAGCATATCACATGGGTTGGGTCACACTACGTCACAGTTCTCGCATCACAGTTCATTTGTACTACCGACAAAATGACCTGTCGGTCGTACGAGTGAACTGCGTCTCTGTGACCCAAATGATCGAGAAGATCGAGTCATTTTAACCCGATCACTATTCAAGTGGGTCATGATAAATAATAATAATAATAACCCGGGTTACGATAAATGATCGATTGGCATAGGTCTAGTATAAGCACATAATTGGAACCCTTACTGACTAACAATTCAATCACAATAACTTCCTCCAACACCACCAGCTCACGACTCGTACCCCAAGTGTCCGTGGTGGTAATACCGTCTGTTGTAGTCCTGCTGCGGGAGGTACTGCGGGTAGCCCCCCACCACGCCCCCGTACAGTTGCGACAGGACCTCGTACTGCGGGGGCGGGGAGCGCGCGCGGGGGGGCGGCGACATGCTGAACAGGGCTTCAGGGTCGCACACGAACTTGTAAACGTAGCGCTCTCCTGTAAATAGCAGAGAATTTTCCAAAATATTAAATGCTGGCTGGTAAATGACGTTACATGTTGAAAGGGGGTTTTCAGTAATAGATTCTCGTTCCAACCATCATCCGAGCGTATTTTCCCGGTTGCATCATCAGCAGTAACGCTTCAGAGCCCGGGGTCCGCTACCTAACCAAAGAGATTTGACGAGGTTACTGGTTTTTACACACAGCTACTGCCGTCTGACCTCCGCAACTAAAGGGCAAACCAGGAACCAATCCTTGGATAGTTTGATGATCAAACGCTAGATGGCGTTCGGGACCCACAGTTATACGAGTCTTCCGAAACACGGAATTATCTTTCGTTTCGGATAAACAAGTGATTCAAGTTTGTAATTAATATCTATCCTAAACATACTAGAAACCAATTTTACAAAGTATGATTCCAAGTTAGATTCAATCAAACCCATGACCTCCGGGTCACAAGGCGAACGCATTGACCACTGGACCACGGAGGCAGTATATAAAAAAATAGGTGCTTAAGTTGACCAATCATCATCATCATCCGAGCGTATTCCCGGTTGCTTCCTCAGCAGTAACGCTTCAGAGCCCGGGGTCCGCTATCTTACAAAGGAGATTTGACGAGGTTGCTAGTTTTTACACAGAGGGACTGCCGTCTGACCTCCACAACCCAAAGGGCAAACCAGGAACCAATCCTTGGATAGTTTGATGATCAAACGCTAGGTGGCGTTCGGGACCCACAGTTTTACGTGCCTTCCGAAAGACGGAATTATCTTTCTTTTCGGATAATCAGGTGATTCAAGCCTGCAATATCCTATCCAGACTGGAAACAACTTTTCATAAAGTATGCTTCCCAGTGGGAATCGACCCCATGACCTCCGGGTCACAAGGCGAATGCCTTGACCACTGGACCACGGAGGCAGTCAAAGTAATTTGACCAAATTAACCAATAAAAACAAGAACTGTGGATACTAAGCGGTCGAGCCGAGTTAAGTAGGTAGGTAACGAGTGCGTAGCGAGCGCACGGTTTCCAAACATTCCGAGACGTTGCGCACTAATTTGATTGAATTTTTCTTTTAATTAATAAGTATTTTGTTGGTTTTATATTTTTTGACGTTACATGTGTGTGATCATAATTTATGTGATTTACTAGTCAACCTGTATACATCACTTACACTTTTCACATCATGAGACGTTTCAACGTAACTACAATGACAAGCTTTCAACCGACTTTCAGAAAAGGATCGTGGATGTGCTCAATTTAGTTATATTTTTTAGATGCTTCTTGGATCTACCACTGCCGGGACCCAGCGAAGGTATAGCGATACATTTGTTTCCCGTTACTTGCTGGATCTTTTCTCTCAGACCAGCATGAAAGAAGACTTAAAACCAGTTACCTCGTCAAATCACCTAGATTAGGTAGCGGACCCCGAGCTCTGAAGCGTTACCGCTAAGGATACAACCGGGAATACGGGAGGATGGTGATGATGAGGAAAATGAAGAAGACTATACCTGCGACTTTCTGCATGATGCCCTTTTCGTAGTAGTATCGCAGCGAGCGACTGAGCTTGTCGTAGTTCATGGCGGGCCGGTTCTTCTGCGCGCCCCAGCGGCGAGCCACCTGCGACACACGGAGAATGGAACTAGATAGATAAATTGTTTATTTGTCACTATCGACACACACACACACACACAAAAATTAAACTAGTACATACATACGAATAGTTATGACACCTGTTGTACCAAAATGATATTTAGATTTATATTATATTTAGCTATAAGTTTCAATATTCTCTAGATACTGTAATTGGTGAAAACTGTTGTATTTAGTTTTTTTTAAACAAATAAATACATAATAATAATAATAATAATAATAAATAAATAAATATGGACAAATAACACTAATTGAGCTAGCCCCAAAGTAAGTTCGAGACTTGTGTTATGGGATACTAACCCAACGATACTATATTTTATAACAAATACATATATAGATAAACATCCAAGACCCAGGACAATTTGAAAAAGACCATTTTCCAACTTGCCCTGACCGGGGATCGAACCCAGGACCTCTGGGTGGCGGACTAGCATGGTGACCACTACGCCACGGAGGTCGTCACATCATACATAAACTATATATATATTAGTTACACTTACACAAGCTTAAAATACGGACAGAACAATAAATTACTTGCACGTGTGTGCTGCAGCAAGACAAATAGGTAAAAGTTTAGTGAAAATATTGCCTCGAAAGCAATGCACTGACTTTCAGCAATGGCCTTTACTGGTAGCTGCGAGTGCGAATCAAATTAAAGAAAAATATATATACTAAAATTGTGTTAAAGAACATATTGATAACATAAATATTAAGTAAGAAGAGGTATAAACTAAACCTATTATAAATATTAAGTAAGGAAAGGAATTAAGTAAGTGAGAAGAGGGATAAACAAAACCTATTATAAATATTATACATAGAAGATACAGTAAAGCTAAAGTTACAATCTCGCAAAATAGAAGATTAAGTAAGTAGATAGTCGATAGACAGTTTGGTGACAGCATCCGTTACCGGCGAGTTGTTGGATTATTAAGTTTTTGTGTTTCAAGCGGCAACATTCGAGCTTGCTTTTTAAATGTTTGAATGGATACACTACTACTATAATATTGTCGCGAAGCCTGCTAGATAGAAAATGTTCCAGAACATTGTAGAAGTAGAAAGTTCCAGACTAATTTAGAGTATTCTAGAAGTGGCTACGTAGAATTTTTTTTAGGACAGTGTAGAATTTTCTGGAAGGGTGTGGAATGTTCTATAAGTATGTAGAATAATCTAGAAAAATGTAAAATGTTCGCGACGAACCCCTAGTTTACAAAGGTCAGTACGTTATATGGACCTGTATAAAAGGACACGAGTAATGTAACTACTCGTAGGAGTCGATTCTAGAATGTCTGGAAAGAGGAATGTGGTAAGAGAAGACATACTGCTACCCAGATGATGGTAAACTGTGAGGCAGGTGATAGTGATGGTGTCTGATCTGCTATCCTGTACTCACCTCCTCCGGCTCATGTAGTTTGAATTCCAGCCCCCGGCCGGTCCACGCCACGCACCGAGCACCTTCTGCCAGCAGAGACACGAGGAACTGCCACAACTGCAGGGCTCCCCTACGGCCTCCACCTGGTGGAATTTTAGAAAATTCATTAATCTGTACAGTTCCCGTGAGTTATATTAACTAGGAATTGGGTTAAGTTCTAAAACTGCCTTACCTTTCTAATTCTTTTCAATGCGAAGGAATCCTTCCAGCACGGGATCAGTTCATACATACATACATACATAATATCACGCCTATTTCCCACAGGGGTAGGCAGAGACTATGGACCTCCACTTGCTACGATCCTGACAAACCTCTTTCGCTTCATCTATACTCATCAATCTCTTCATACATGCCCTTCGGTTACGGGTACTTTTTACCTCTCCTTTTTTAGTTCATATAATAATTATGTGATACTCAATCATGTGATGGATAAATGGACGTCCCCTAATCAAATGATGAGCTTATGTATCTGGAAGCATCCAGCAAACGTTGAGAAATCTCAACTAAAAACACTGCAAAACAGACTTACCCGCATGCGTGGTAGAGACGAGCTGGTGCGGTGAGGAGGCGTCGGATCTTGAGGGAGCCGTGGACGGGCACAACGAGCTGCTCACTGTGGACCGAAATGCCATTAGGTACAATTACATAGGAGTGTGCAGGTGTTGGGGCATAGTGACGGCAGATTAGAACACAATTTGTTTGTCAGAATCCCTTTCTTTCCCACGGATGTAAAAGGTGACCAAGTGAGATGTAGATGTAGATATACATTTGATGTAGATAAAAGAAAACAGGCTGCAGCATCTCTGTGCAACGACTTCATGCCATCAGCGATCCGCATGATGATTATGGGCAAATCCTGACGATGCACTGTTACTGTTAGAAGCAGTCAGCAGCAGCAGGAATGAACAATATAACATTACACGGACGATGTCCATCGGGGGGTAGGTATATATAGATTATCCAAAAATAATGGACCATTCGTTTAGCAAAGTAGTAAAAATTCACAAAGATCGAAGTTTCGGAGTGGGAGAGATTTACGTCACTTTCTGGTGAAAACCGTACCTGATTGTGAGGACACGCAAAATTTAAATGCGCTGTTTCTTCGTCATTGTTTGCTAATCAGAGAAGGAAAAATACGTATACTATCCTTTTTTATACTCTTCCTAATGAGCCGTAATTTTATTTAGTACATATCCCCATTGTTTTTGTTGGTTCGTACCTGACGTCTACGTCCCCGATGATTTGAATGGTTAAAACCTTAAACTCCATGACGGCTGCATGGTGCAATGCAGGGAGGAGACCGAGAAACTCCAATATAAAAGCTCTAAAGTAATGATATAGGCTGGTAAAGAAACGGGATAAAGCAAGACCCCTTTGCGTTCATACACCTACCGAGCTTCTCGTCCCAGGGCTGATGATCAGCCGCTGTGCTGGACACCTCCTCCCGGTCTCTCTCCTCGTCCTCCGCGCACTTTCCGTAAGGCTGGCAGCGCAGGTAGTCCCGAAAATCAGGCCTCTCTTCCTCTCCCTTACATCTGTAAATTAATAGTCATCCTAATACGAGTAAGGGGACGCATTGGGCTTTTAAAAAGAAACTTTCACGAAGTTTTCGAAAGTCTCTTTCAAAATTTCCACCAGTTCAAAAATACCTCCTCATTGATTTCCAGCCAGTATTCGACCTATTTGTATAAGTATACTGAAAGTTAAGAGATGTCTCTGCCGAACAATAGGTAGGACACATGTTAATATAAGTAAGTAATCATAACCACTTCTTCTTCTTCCTATATTTAAGAGCTGGGCTCTTATCAGTGGAGTGCTTTTCATGTCTTTTTATTTTTCTAAGATCTTAACCTACTTCTAGTAAGAAATTTCTCGATAAAAAAAAGATAAATTAAACTAACTCTCAATATACCGCTAAGTATCTTAGCTCCTTTTCTATTTCTTTGACTGTGACAGTTTTGGCAGAACTTAGCAAAGATGCCTATACTGCTAAAGTATTTAAGCTGCTCTCTATTATTTTCTGGAAGGCCGTGTGGTTTCCGGCAGAGTAGAATAGGGCCAATGCAAGTCCTCCCGAGGATGTTGTAGAAAGAAGGCGACTTAGAGATTACAAGCTAAACAAAGCTTATAAACATCAATGAGACCTCTCCAACCAAGTATGGCTCTGGTAGTACAGAGAGGGTCGTGCTCCTGCAGTGGAGACTAAAAGACCTGATGATGATGATGATGATGATGGTGATGATGATGATTATTTCCTTGACTGTGTCAGTTTTGGCAGAAATTAGCAAAGATGCTCTTTTCTAGACCCTTGCTTGGTGTTCTGAACCTTCGAGTGAGAATAGCTGATAACTTACGGTACATGCGTTAGTTGTGGCTCTATGGCCGTGTGCTGCGAAGGCAGCCTGGTATGCGGGTACAGATGAGGAGGCTGCTCGTATGGGAGGTCTCGACTTCTCACCGGGGTCGCGTTGGTGCTGGGCGTGACGCTTGCCACAGCCCCAGAGTCCCTGGAAAGAGGCACTTCATCATTCTTAGCGCCCTCCCGGTTGCATCCTCAGCTATGCTGCTTCGAAACCCGAGGTGGGCTTTTCTATTTTATCAAAGGAAATTTGTGAACAAGTGTGGTGGTGTGGTGGCCTGGAATAGGACCACTGGAGCACTTCATCCCGAGCCGGATTATCCCCTAGGCAGAGTGCAGTAGCCCCTAGACGATAAGGGGCTACTGAGCAACTGCCTTGTGGCCTAACGGCCCAGGGCACCCTAATATTTTTTCGCTTCTTCTATTTTTAGGGGGCGCACATCCAGCTAATAACGGAGAGCCGAAACCAAGCATCCCGTTAGTTCCCGCCCCCACCCTTCAGTTGAAGTCTAGAATAAATAACTCGTTGGGGCCTCCGACCCAACTTGGTTAATCGGACCCTCACTCACTCCATCTGAGCCATATCTTCCTATGGGTGTCGTAAGTCGTAAGAAATTACTAACTACGTAATTGAAATGTAAAGAAAGAAAGAAAGTTAAAGGTTAAGAACATACATGCATATCTTCACGCCTGTTTCCCACAGGGCTAGGCAGAGACTATGGAAGTCTACTTGCTACTAGCCCGATTTACGATCACAGAATAAGTACTAGTACTCACGTACAGAAGTCTCACTCATTCAAAGAAATTCAAAGAAAAATCTACAGAATGTGGTAAGTGATATTATATAATTTAGCTCGCGTCAGAACTCAGCACCTTTTCGTTTAGATACCTAGACATCCATTGAAAGTCAATTTCATTCCTATTACTCTGGAAAAACGATTAATTTAAGTGAATTTCCCACTCCAGAGTGGTTGCCGCGCGCATAGTAATAATGTAGGTAGGTATATTTTCGATACCTAAACGGGGAGTGACACAGGTCTGCTACGGTCAGGAATTCCCGACAGACCTCTAAGTAAGACGAAGTTAAGTACATTAGGTGCAATAGCTGCATTAACGCCCTACGATGCTGAATAGACGTTCGAACATGAGCATAAACGCCATATGGCGTTAAGTCTACCATTTGTACACTATAATGAAGTTTAATGCGCAATAAATTTTTAATTAACAAATAAATCGAGTTTTCAGTTCAAAGTAAAATATTTGTGGCGACCTCTACGGCCACTACGAGGAACTACAATCATCAGACAACTGACAATATAGTTTACAAAAAAGCATATGAGATGGCGCCAGCAAGTAACCTGCATCTCGATCTCAGAGTTAGCCCGATTCGCTGCATATATATAACTTCCGACGATACACGGAGCCGTGGTTCCCCAGGCGCAACAACATGCCTGGCGGGAAGATCTTCCCTTTGCAGCGGTCGAGCATATCACCTCGCTCCCGCTACATACTACTTAGTAGCCCTTCACCACGAGACTTTATAACAGTTGCCGGGCCCCCAGCGCGAGGGGTGGTAATTCTAAAATAAACTAATGTATCTAAGTAAACTTGTATATAGTATAGTTTATTTTAAGTAGGTACATCTTTAAGCTCCTATCGCTATTAAAATAATTCTTTTGTTTTCCTACAGGTTGACTGATAGAGAAAGCGTTAGCATTAATTTCACCTTTTGTACATTTGTGGTCAATAAAGATTTTAATTAATAAATACCTACAACCAAAAAAAATGTGGATATTTAAGTTATGTTACAGAATAATTACTAGAACTCAGGTACAGAAGTCTTACTCAGAAAAGAAATTCGAAGAAATATCTACTTAATTTGATTAGCGCTATGGTTTAACTTAGCTCGCGTCAGAAATCCTTACCTCGTCGTTTAGACATCCATTGCAAACTGATTTCATTCTTATTACTCTGGACAAACGATTCTTGTAACTGAATATTCCCCTTCGAAGTGGTCGCCGCGCGCATAGTAATAATGTAGGTATATTTTCGATACCTAAACGGGGATGTGCAACACTAGTTTTTTTTTTCGGAAATATCCGACGCTCGCGGAATGGGCACGACAATGTTTGTCGGATAAATCCGGCCTTCGCGGTGAAAGGGTTAAATACCTGTGTTGGTAGTGCAGAGCCCAGGGCAGCGAGAAGTGCGGCTGCTGCGTCATGTCGCGCGACAGTGCCGCCGGCGACAGCGCCGCGCCGCGACATCCACACCGCCTGCGACAAATCACTCAATGTAATTTGATTTGTTTGTTTTAAATAACTTTATTGTACTATGAAAACACACAATTACCTACATAAAATAACAACATAAAGAGTAAATTGACAACGGCGGACTTATCCCATAATAGAATCTCTTCCAGTCAACGGGCGAATAAGAAGATAGGACAATTACTCACAAGAAGGGTAATAGATGTTAGTACTTACATAGGATAAATGAAACTATCATTAAATCTAACTATAATCACTACACATGTATGTTTATACTTACAACAAGACATATACTTACATAAACATTCATAAATATACATAAAAATTTATAAATATTTATAAATATACATAAAAATACATAGCATTAATACAAATAATATAACAAATAGCTTAAATGTCCGAAGTAACAACAGATCTAAACAGTCTTATTATAAAACGAGGAGTAACTTTATGACTTGGTTTAAACCATTATTCACCCATATGAAGTTGACAGTGACGTAAGAGAAGGTGACATAATGTGGGAGATCTTCTTGTTTTGGGCGGATAACGGTTTAAACCAAGTATTAAAGTTAATCCGTGTTTTATAATGAGACGGAAAGAGTTTATATTTGAAAAAGTTGAGCGTCGAATAAAGAGCCAGGCAATGACGTAACTTCGTACTGCGTCCCTTCCCATGATCGGCTTTGATCTGAGAGATTTATTTATTTATCACAATGTTACAATAAAAATACTCCCTGCATGTTATTGCTCACCTCATTTCATTCCGTCCACCTTTCGAATTTCATTTCCGAATCCCATTTTTAAATTCTTCAGACGTTCCTTGCTATTCTGACTCATTCCTCTACCACCACTCAGACTGATAGCAACTAACTTATTATTGTTAATTGTATAATTTTATCAGTTCTGTTATAATAATAACAAATATATTTATAACCCTTGTCGTTTCTCTCTTCTCTCGATCTCTTGCTCTACAACTACTTACATCTGCATTCAAGTTCATGCCTTCTGAGCGGGGACAGGTGAGTTCCCACACATTTAACTTTATAACTTTAAATTGTAATCGGAGGACTTAACCGTGACTTAAGGCCGTAGGCCTTTTCTATCAGTCTACCTACACCAAAAACTCTAATATTAAAACTGAGAACACTTATCATTTATTTATTTATTCACCAATTTATGTAAACAGAAAATTTATACGGAGAATACATCAAATAAAAGTTGTACAAAGGCACTACTTATCTCAAAAGAGATCTCTTCCAGTAGGGCTTATAAATAAATAAATAAATATATAGGGACAAATTACACTGATTGAGCTAGCCCCAAAGTAAGTTCGAGACTTGTGTTATGGGATACTAACTCAACGATACTATAATTTATAACAAATACATATATAGATAAACATCCAAGACCCAGGACAATTTGAAAAAGGCTATTTTCCAACTTGCCCTGGCCGGGGATCGAACCCGGGACCTTTGTGGGCTGTGAGAGATGTTTATGTAAGAGAGGCATACAGGCGTATTTATACATAAAATAAAGGAGAAAGAAAATTAAAATGACATAAAAGTACACAAACTACAAATAAACATACATATATTATTACACATATATTATATTATTATTGCACAAAGTAAACCTACGCACCTACCTGTGTAAATTGTTACTTACCCTTGTTTGATTAAATTCGGTTCAGCCGTTTAAAAGTTATTGGGGGTTAATGCTTGAAAGTCAGGGTTATCTCTAGCAGATAATATATATATATAACAGTTGGCGCTACGGATATAAATTGAAAAATGTAGTTCCGCTATTCTAGATGACGTTCTTGAAAGAAGTTTTTTTTTTTTTTATTTGCAACGCGAATAAATTTGTATTTTTTTATGTAGTCTAAAAAGTCTGATCCGGATTACTTGCTACAAATACACAGGTGTTCCGTCCGACCCTTGCAAGGGGAAAATCTTAAAAATCAAGTTGCAAAGCTCGTAAATAAACAAGTCATTATTTAAAAAAAAAAACAAGCTTTTTCTAAAGTGCTCCTGAAGACGAATCAAACAAGCCCAAATTCGATAGGATAGCGTCGTTTCATTAGAGAGTTCCTAAGGCCCACCTTCCAGCTCCATCATCAGATCAGCTCCATGTTATCATAATATTACATTGTCACGCAATATACGCATGCGTGCAAAATTTCAGCTCAAACGGAAACCGGGAAGTGAGTCAAATCTAACTTGCAAGATTTGATTACAGACAGACAGACCGACAGACAGCGGGACAGGTGAAACTAAATAAAAGATTGTATACCCAGATAAAAAGTCACAAATTTTATGCAATTTGTGACTAGTTTCCGAAACGATATCATTTCAAACCAATTGCAAGCCGAGCTGAGTCTGTTTCTTTGCTCTCGCGGCTTCTCCATTGACTCCCTGGCTCAGGAAATAGCGTCGCCGCGGGAGACAATTACGTTACCTCCCGCTGACGAGCCCCTGATCACTTCTTTGGTTTATTACTACTTTATTCCCGCCAATACCGCCACTAACATCTATATATATATAATGTTAATAAATAAATGTATAGCTTTATAAAGTAAATAAAGGAGAAAGTAGGAGTGGTGTCATACCAAGACGTCAGAAGGGTGGCTGAGGACAGAGAGTTAAATTTTAATGAATGAAAATAAATATATAGGGACAAAACGCACAGATTGAGCTAGCCTCAAAGTACGTTCGAGACTTGTTTATGGGATACTAACTTATCTATACTATATTTTACAAGAAATGCATTATATACACGGTGAATTTTCATTGGTTTTGGAGCCAAGGGCCACTTTATAAGGATCGTTATTAAGACCTAATTAGCTAGTCAAAATAAAAATGCAGAAACAAAATATGATGACTAAAACTCGAAAGTAAAATCGTGAGATCAATTTATTGGTAGTACCGCCGGCCGGCTAGATTTGGAGTTCATCGGCGTCACGCGGCAGTTTTGGACGGGCGTAACTACGTGGTCTCGATCGAAAATCATTTTCGTAACTTTTGTATCTAACGTCATACACAAATTTGTATTAAGTATATAGATAGAGGAATTTGTTTTACCACATCACATTATTTTTTCCAAAACCAATGAAAATTAAGCGTGTATCTGACACCAGTGTTGGCCACTTACATACACGAAAAACAAAACTGATGTTAAGTGGAATTGATATCTATATTTGTCAGGTAAATTAAAAAACCCCGACTTTTAAGCATTTACCCCCAATGACTTTTAAATGCTTAACCCATTTTCACCAAACCTGGCAAGAACCCACGTTTTATAATTCTTTGTATCCAAATACTATATCATCTTAATCTGATAAATGTGACGTGGTACATATCATGTGAATACAGTTTTCTATTATTTTTAAGATACTTAAAACAAATATTAACCATTTAACAAAAAAACTTTTCAAAAAAAAAAATCGCAGACTTGTGTAATCTTTAAAAATGTGCGAGCGAGACAGCCAACCAATGGTGAAAAGCCCAAGAGGCTTTTCACATTTGGTTGGCTGTCTCGTCTAGCCGCTTTTCTACTTATAGAACCACAAAATTATGCACATAACGAAAGTGTGCACTAAGAAGGGATTTTTAAAATTAATACCCTCAGGGGATAAAATAGGGAATGCAAGTTTGTATGAATACCTACCTGTACGAAGCCGGCGCGGGTTGCTTGAATATTTCAAGTACAGTTTGTTTGTCTTTGTGTGTGTAAGTGGCCAACACTGGTGTCAGATTTTCAAGCGGCCTAAAGGCATCTGACACAATGCTTGACGACGAGACCTACGGCTTTACGTGCCTTTCGAAGCTCGGAGGAGGTCGAGAAATTTTTATGCCACTTATTGTCAGTACCTAAAATAAAATAAAAAAAATAACAATCGACGACCTCCGTGGCGTAGTGGTCACTATGCTAGTCCGCCACCCCGAGGTCCCGGGTTCGATCCCCTATCAGGGCAAGTTTGAAAATGGCCTTTTTTAAACTGTCCTGGGTCTTGGATGTTTATCTATATATGTATTTGTTATAAAATATAGTATCATTGAGTTAGTATTCCATAACACAAGTCTAAGTCCCTAAGTCCCTTTATATTATTATATTATTTATTATTTATAACAAATAATTGACTTTATCAAGATTTAAATATAATACCCACCTTGATCTAGTCTGTTTATCTAATATAAAACACGTACCGCCCTCAGCGGTTTGACTGGTTATAATGCGATTAGACGCCGAAATTTTTCTCGGCAGCAAATTGATAAATTCACAAAAATCCACAGCTAATGCAAAATTTTCGATTGCCGATTGTGTCTACGCAAGGAGTTTGGAAGCAAATGGATTTTGGGAATTATTTCGATAGTGTTCTCTCTTTCTCATGCCTGCACATTCCATGTGCATGTGATGTTTTTTGTATACAATCTTAGATCATTTAATACAGGATAAGCTTTACCTGCGCGTTCCCCTCTGCCAAAGCTTTAGATCAAAAATCTAATACGTTCATAAAAACTAGTTGCGTAATCGATTATCATTATTATGTGAATCGGTAAGGTATCTAAAAGACTTCTACTGGTGCTCCGTTAAAATGCCATGTTATGCAATTTTCTCGTGTAAAAAGAGGTCCACATTTAATCTTCTAAAACTGATTAAATAGATCATGTGCAATGCAATGTAATTAAATAAATAAATAGATTTTTTTGCGTCCTCAACTGTAATGCTATGGAGCCTGGGGTCAGTTTTGCAAGTCTCTTTCTACCCAAATTTGAGCACTGAAATTTGATATAATTTAAATTATAATTTTATTTTGTCACTATAAATTTGACAGTAAGTTGAGCCAACTAAGTTTTGCTTAAATAGAGATAGCTAGGCGGCGCTGAAGTCTGCACCTAGCGAATAGTGGATAGGTATTTAAAAGGATACCAATAAAATTTAAAATCCATCCTGCATTTTTTCAAGAAGATACATGGATACATGAATTTTTCGTGGTCCAGTGCTGCCCACATTTGAAATAAATTATTTGAAAGGAAACAGAGACAAAAACGTGAACCGATATCACAAACGTGAAGCTTTCTTGGCAATTTTGCGAAAAACGGTCACTTTTGTCAAAAATGCTAAGAGAAGCTTCACGTCAGCGAGCTCACTTTAAACTGTAAAAAGTAGTTAATTTAATAGTTTGAAGGGTTATCTAGGGCTTGGTCAAGACAACATTTTAAATGACATCTCCATTTCGAAAAGTTTATCTCGAAAAATTCATTTATCCCTCTGGAATGCGCTCGCTATCTCCATATGTTTCTAACCTCCGTTCACCTGAGTCACGTCTTCAATCAGGGGTCATATCCGCTAGCGCCGCCGCGGCGAGAAATCAAAACAATTCAATTTTCAGCGGCTGAGAAGAAACAACTGGGTTTTGATTGAGAGGGTGCTATTTTGGGACATATTTGTTTGTTTTTGAAAAACAATATTTTAAGCAACCCATTACCATTTAGAGCCTTCACATATTGTGGCCCGGGGCTCTATCGGCTTAGAGCCACAACACCCAAAACTTTTCTGTCTTCCCCGTTACGGTTAAAGAAGTGATAGTTTGCAATGTGTGCAACAAAACAAAGTGACGATTATAAAGAGATATAAAATTTTAAATTACATATACATATTACTCGTATATATATTATAAACACGAAAGTTTGTATGTATGGATGGATGTTTGTTACTATTTCACGCAAAAACGGCTGTACGGATTGGAATGAATTGGAATGGCAAAAAAACAGTCACGTATGAAGGAGCACAGCTATATAACAAACTGCCCAAAAACATTAAAGAGATACAGTCTTACCAATTATTCAAAAAGACCCTTAAGCACCACATTTTAAGAGATTATTTAATTTTTTAAAATAATATAACTGACATTATTTTGTTTCATAATGTTACCACAGAGTAACAAATCATATACTACGTAAAAGTGACACTGTGTCACTAACACATAATTGCTATCATTTTCGATACGTGATTGGTCCCTCAAATATTTTTGATACCCGCATTAATAATTGTAAAATTACCTGTTTCGTAATGATGATATGTTATTATTACAAATAACCATTCCATACTAGCAGGAATAAGTAAATGTTTGTACCTACTTAGGTATAAATAAGATATCATGTATTTCTCATTATAAGTGAATTGTATTCTTTTTATGAGAAATACATTTCTTAAACCGTAAACCGTAATGAAACTTGGTAGGTAGATAGCTTATTACCTTGATTAACACGTAGGATACTTTTTATCCCGGGAAAATGTGAGGCTCCCGTGGGATTGTCAAAAACATTCCACGCGGGCAACGCCGCGGGCATTGGCTAGTCCGATGATAATAAAGATATATTTGACTTGACGTGGTCTTTCAAAACTAAAAAAAAAAATTCTACACCAAACTTAACAGCCGTTTCTGATAAAATTTCTATGGGACCACCAGATCAGTATGCCCTTTCAAACGA
This sequence comes from Acrobasis suavella, assembly GCA_943193695.1. NCBI lineage: Eukaryota > Metazoa > Arthropoda > Insecta > Lepidoptera > Pyralidae > Acrobasis > Acrobasis suavella. Next base: position 558,972 of record OW971956.1, read on the forward strand.
AAAAAGAATTTACCTAATCGGTCCAGGCTTCTTCGAGTAATCTGTGAAAAAAAATAAAAAAAAAAAAACCGATGAATTGATACTACATCCTTTTATTTAAAGTTGGTTAAAATATGATTATACACTATTATTTTGAACAACTTAACTCGAAATACAAAAAAAAAATATCATTCCACAGTAACAAGATCACGTGACTACTTCGATTTGTGTGAGAACCAATTTTTTTTCGTATTCCGATATACATTCATTGGGAAAAGTTCAAAATTATGGACTGAATCACATTCTGAAACTGTACTAAAATTGAAATGGCCTTGTTACTTGATATAAGAGTTCATGAAACAAAGATTGCTGAGAAATAGGGTTCTAAGAGAAGTCTTAGAGTTCTAGAAGGTTCTGTCTTCTTTAGGGATTGTTCCCAACTTTGTAGCTCCTTAGTTACGAGTGGCTACGACGTAGCTTGGCGGCTATGAATCCTGCCTGTGTATTTATCGTAGGCAAATCGTAACCTTCGAGACTGCGCCCCGTAGAGCAGCTACGACGGCATGCGAATTATTAGTCCATTTGGTTAGGTATTTAAAAGAATGTAACCAATCTCGACATGTCTGTTTTTTACGCGGTTCGCTCGCGTACGGGTGTAATTTATCAAAATCCTATCTTAGGGGATGCCTACGTCATAGTAGCTTTATGCATGCAAAGTCTCCGCCCGATCGGTTTAAAATTGACAAAGTTTCATACAAACTTTCATCCCCTATTTTATCCCTTTGGGGGTAGAATTGATCAAAATTCTTTCTTAGCGGATGCCTTCGTCATAACATCTACCTGCATGCCAAATTTCAGCCCGATCCGTCTAGTGGTTTGGGCTGTGCGTTGATAGATCACTATGTCAGTCAGTCAGTCACCTTTTAGTTATATATATTTAGAAGGGGTGTAATTTATCAAAATCCTTTCTTAGGGGATGCCTACGTCATAGTAGCTTTATGCATGCAAAGTCTCAGCCCGATCGGTTTAAAATTGACAAAGTTTCATACAAACTTTCATCCCCTATTTTATCCTCTTGGGGGTAGAATTGATCAAAATTCTTTCTTAGCGGATGCCTACGTCATAACATCTACCTGCATGCCAAATTTCAGCCCGATCCGTCTTGTGGTTTGGGCTGTGCGTTGATAGATCACTATGTCAGTCAGTCAGTCACCTTTGAGTTATATATATATTTAGATACCTTTGCATATTACAAATTATTTATTTTATAAATTATATACCTTTTTTTTGTAATTTGCAAAAGTATTGTTTTATAAAGTGTATATTTCATTAAAAAGACACGTCAAATTGTTTACATTCTTTTAAATACCTAAACAAATGGACTATAGCTATATTCTCCGTGCGAATATTCAGCGTTTTAGTATGTACTCGTATTACGTAGTACTTGTTAACCGAGCGTAACTCGATGTAAGCGGCGAAAAAGAGGTTCTACATCTATCTAAATATATATAACTCAAAGGTGACTGACTGATATAGTGATCTATCAACGCACAGCCCAAACCACTGGACGGAACGGGTTGAAATTTAGCATGCAGGTAGATGTTATGACGAAGGCATCCGCTAAGAAAGGATTTTGATCAATTCTACCCCCAAGGGGATAAAAGTTTGTATGAAACTTTGTCAATTTTAAACCGATCGGGCTGAGACTTTGCATGCATAAAGCTACTATGACGTAGGCATCCCCTAAGAAAGGATTTTGATAAATTACACCCCTACGCGAGCGAAGCCGCGGGCAAAAGCTAGTTTTTTTTATATAGGGACAAATAACACTGATCGAGCTAGCCCTTAAGTAAGTTCAAGAGTTGTGTTATGGGATACTTACTCAACTATGCTATATTTTACTATAAATACATATATAAATAAACAACCAAGACCCAGGACAATTTGAAAAAGACAATTTTTCAACTAGCCCTGACTGGGGATCGACCCCAGAACCTCTGGGTGGCGGAATAGCATGGTGACTTCTTCGCCACGGAGGTAACAAAATGTACTGAGCCTTTTTAGGGTAAATTTATAATACTAAACATTTCCCCCAAGGATACACCGCAATATCGTAGTACATAGGGCGCACTATAAGTTTCCGGAACTGGCCACTTACATAAACAATATTTTAAAATTTATTGCAACATTTGAAAATAGAACTCTTTGGCTGTAGAATGCAGTTTGTTTCATCTGACTGTCTTTTGTTTTTACCTTGTGGCGCCATTTAAAAAATTGTGTGTCTGCATCAACATGGATTTAACTCGGGAAAATTTTCGTAGTATGATTTTCTACGATTTTAAGTGTAATTTGACAGCTCAACAGAGCATCGCTCGGCTTGAAACAGCTTTTGGCAATGAAGCACCATGCAAGATAACTGTTTATAGCTGGTTTGCAGAATTCAAGCGTGGTCGTATCAATTTCAGTGACGAATCTCGCGATGGTCGGCCTTCCACCGCTGTGACCAACAAAAACATCGATGCTGTGCGCCGTATGATTGAAACAGACAGGCATGTGACCTACCATGAAATTCGCGCATCCTTAGAAATAGGCATGAGTCAAATACAATTAATCCTACACAAACATTTGGGTGTGAGAAAGCTGTGCTCGCGGTGGATCCCACACAACTTGACCGAGGCTCAAAAAACGGACCGCGTCACTTGGTGCAGTGCCATGCTTACCAGATTCAACGAAGGTGCGTCAAATTTGGTGTGGGACATAGTAACAGGTGACGAAACATGGATTTATTGCTACGATCCCAAAACAAAGCAGCAATCGAGCGTATGGGTCTTTCAAGATGAGCCGAAACCAACCAAAGTGGCGCGCGTGAAAAGTGCATCTAAGCGGATGATTGCTTCTTTTTTTAATAAAACTGGACACGTGGCTACTGTTGCTTTAGAGAATCGTCGTACAGTGAATAGTGACTGGTACACGACCATTTGTTTGCCGGAAGTTATTGACGAACTCCGTAAAAATAACCGTAAACGCCGTATCATCCTGCACCACGACAATGCTAGTTCTCACACGGCCAGACAGACAAACGACTTTTTGAAGGCGAAAAATGTAGAACTCATGAGTCATCCTGCATACAGTCCCGACCTGGCACCTTGTGACTTTTTTCTGTTCCCAAAAATTAAGAACCAATTACGCGGTCAACGATTTTCATCACCAGAAGAGGCTGTCGAGGAGTATGAAAAACACGTTTCAGAGGTCACCACAGAGGAGTGGCACAAAAGTTTTCAAAACTGGTTTCATCGAATGAAAAACTGCATAGACGCCAAGGGAGATTATTTTGAAAAACAATAAATTAATTTTGTACCTTTAATAGTATTTTTTCATATTCATTCCGGAAACTTATAGTGCGTATCGTTGAGTAAAGGTTACATAACACAAGTCTCGAACTTACTTTGGGGCTAACTCAATCTGGGTGATTTGTCCGTATATATATATATATATATTAACTTACAGTTTTATTCAAATTATATAATGTTATTATTACCTACTAAATATGTTATATGTACTTGCATGAAGTACACAATAATTTGGAACCTTTTGCCTTCCATTCAATCGAGCATGCTCGGGCGAGACCGCGAGACAAGCCGGAAGCGGGTACCTGTTCATTTCCGGAGCAGCGGGGGGCGGGGGCTGTGCGGCTGATTTGTAGGATAAATCAATAAGTGTGATCGAGAAAGCGCAGTTTTTTATGGAGTAGATAAGTATATTATACAGAAAAGACTCAATTTTATTTCCTTTTTTTATATCATTGCATCCTTATGTCCTCAGACACAGTAGAGCTCCACATAAGGTGTTGGTAACTTCGAAGGCACAAAAGTCATCCTATTCGGTCTCACAAATGATATCACTCTTTTCCGTGGAGTATTGGTAAGCACGCCAGTTCGCCACTCGGAGATTGGAAAATGAATGAATGTATACGGACAAATAACACTGATTGAGCTAGCCCCAAAGTAAGTTCGAGACTTGTGTTATGGGATACTTACTCAACGATACTATATTTTATAACAAATGCGCCCTTAGTAAGTATACCTTTGTATTTATCTTTGCCTTTTTAATTTCAATTTATTTATTTATTGCATTTCATAATGTACTTACATCAGTTCTAACTACTAAAAGTCACTGTACATATTATAAGGAACACTACGAACCCTGTCGGGTATCGCAAAAGACAAATGGAACGGCAAGCGGATTTTATGTTATGCAGAGGTTAATTCATAAATATAAACCTACTAGGTTAAAAGTCTTTACCTAGTATATATGTATTTAAATATAACTGGTACATATTTGAAATGCTTACTTAAGACTATTACCCCAAACAAAATAAAAAATAAATACAAGCTTAACAATACAGACTTATTTAAGCATTGTAAAGTTGTAAATGTATATGATAAAGTAAAAATGGAAATTGTGTGTGAAAACCTACACCAAATAAATTCTCCAAAACTCACAACTAGAAGCACTGGGTTGCGTAATTTAACATACCTACCTAGATATATCCTACCTTCATATAACAACGTTCACGGTAAAAGAATGTGGGAGTATTTCCTGCCATCTACATTAAATGAATACCCTAACAATGTTATTGAGAAAATAAGTAATTTAAAACATAGTACCAAATGTAAATTAATTCTTAAAAACTATATATTTACTGTATAACATTGTAACGAGTAGTGACTCGCCTTACCACGTATAAACCCAAATAGGTTTTTGTTGGTATTGCTTAATATGTAATGCATGTAATGATTTGTGTGACTTAAATAAATAATTAGAAAAAAAAAGTATTATTATTTTTTTGCGAATATTTATCATTTGTGTTTAATGTTAGTCATAAACGTAGTCAATGTCAGTTTTTTATTCGGAAAATCAATTTAATTTTTTTTTATTATCATTAAAAAACTCGTCTATTGTGTAGTATGTTTTATTAATTAAAATTTGTTTCAATTTATTAATGAGATCGGAATTTTTTTCTTCGTTTCGTAGGCTGTCAGGTAGGGAATTATAAATTTTTATTGTCATTGCTAGCGGGCCAGACTTGAAGAGTTCTAGCTTGGAGGCGGGTGTCACGAGCACATTTTTCTTTCGTGTGGGATATCTTCGTGGTAAGTCTTCTTTTTTAGTGTGTTTGCCATAGGTGGTGTTTGTTTTTCGTGTATGTAAGTGGCCAAACACTGGTGTCAGATTTTTCAGGCTGCCTAATGGCATCTGACATAGCTTGACGACTGCCATACAATGATGACAGCCGGGACCAACGGCTTATACGTGCCTCCCGAAGCATGGAGGAGCTCGAGCAAATTTCGTGCCACTTGTGGTCACCCATCCAAGCGCGGACCTCACCCGGTGTCGCTTAACTTGCGAAAGCGCTAGTAATCGCACTCTCGCCGAGCCACCGAGCTCCTCCGCTGCCATAGGTGGTAAACTTGTGAAATTAATATAAATTTAATTCTTTGATAAATGAAAATAAATAAATAAATATATAGGGACAAATAACACTGATTGAGCTAGCCCCAAAGTAAGTTCGAGACTTGTGTTATGGGATACTAACTCAACGACACTATATTTTTTAACAAATACATATATAGATAAACATCAAAGACCCAGGACAATTTAAAAAAGGCCATTTTCCAACTTGCCCTGACCGGGGATCGAACCCGGGAGCTCTGGGTGGCGGACTAGCATGGTGACCACTAAGTCTACGCCACGGAGGTCGTTGATTGATTCAGAATCAACTCGGCAGGCCGGCGCCTCCTTTACCCCTCTCGTAGATGCATTCACAGTGTCAATACGTCAATTTGAACAATAGCAGTTTATTTCGAACAGTGTAGGTGGAGCGTGACGCGAGGTATTCAAATGAGGTACACGTGACTCGTGTACTAACTCTACTTGAAACCATCTGTATCTACCTATCTACTTAGGTAGATAATACGTAAAAATTCTACTAAGTCTGTTTATCTTCAATCAAATCTTACAAGTTAAATTTGACCCACTTCCCGGTTTCCGATTGAGCTGAAACTTTACACGATACCTACTTATATGACGTGACAATGCACAATTGGGTATTTTCCTGAGTCAAAAATAAATTATTTTATACTGTTAAAAATATAAAGGTCGCAAAATAATGTCACTTGTCTTTAAACATATCCATTTTAACGTGATTTTAGATTTATTATTACAGAAAAACTGACAATAAGAGCGCTGTTTGACTACAAGAAACTATGACGTCATCTGCCTGTATTATCATACAGACCCACAGATTACAAACCCCATAGGAAATTTTTGTTTTGACGTTTAGAAAAAAGGATCTGATTTGACTTGTTGGGAAATAGTGTATTATCATTTTCCAGTTTTATTTTAAAACACGGACTTCAGTTAGTAATTTTTTTTATGTCGGCGGCAAACGAACAAGCGGGTCACCTGATGGTAAGTGATCACTGCTGCCCACGGACAACTGCAACACCAGGGGTGTAACAGAAGCGTTGCCGGCCTTTCAGGAAGGGAAGATGCAGGGGGTTGGGAGGGAGGGGGACGGCCTCCTGCTCTCTCACTCACCGAACGAAGCATAGAAGCGGTGGCGCTTCTACTCAGATGTCGATTTTCTGTGAGAGTGTGGTACTTCCCCGGACGAGCCGGCCCATTCATGCTACTAGCAAAACAGAGTTTTGCCGGTAGCGTGGCTCTACCACAAGTAAATTCAACTCATTAACAGCTTCATCAGCAACAACAGAAAGTCTACTGCTGGAGTAGGCTTCCCTCAAGGATTTCCAAAACGAACGATCGGAAGCGGCCTGCATCCAGCGCCTTCCTGCAACCTTACTCAGGTCATCTGACCATCTAGCAGGTGGGTGTCCTACGCTGCACTTGCCTAAGAATCTTTCTGCCCCATCAGCCAATAAAAGAATTACAAACAATTATTAAGTTATTAGACCTTTAAAGGCACTTTTACACGTCAATAAGTATACAACATTACGTGTAGTGTATATTAAAATTGCAAATTCAAATGTTTATTCTGTAATTAGACCTTTACACACACCTTCACACGTCAATAAGTATACTTACGTGTAAAGTATATTAAAATTTAATTTAATTTTAAGAAAAGCTACCGATACCAGCGCTTCGAAACGACCACTGCTGAGAAGAAACGCCGAAGTAAACTCATTTTCACAGTATTGATCGCCTACTCGACAGAAGGGCTTTGTCATATTATTATTATTGTCTTTTAATTAATAAATACTTATAATATGATACAATGTTGACACATTGTAACACGTAATGCTTGCGAACAAGTAAACTAACATAAATTACGTAATAAAAGAGAAATAATACAAAGTAGTCAAAAAAGCGAAGCCGAGCTGACCAGTTCCTCCCGGCAGCACCCGTTCACGAGTTGACACGCGGATCAGCCATCGTTAAACTCAACCATATTAGAGGGAAACCGACGACCCGACCATTCTATTATTTTTAAAGAAATGCTACCGATACCAGTGCTTGGCGTTGGATATGGTTTTTTTAGTTGATCTGTCGTTGCGGTCACTAGTCTTGTCGTGGCCGTCTAGTGTGCGAGGTGCCTATGATAGTAGATGTCATCTTTTAACTATATTCCCAGAGAAGTACAGCCCCGGGACATTCAAAAGTAGATTGAATGGGTATCTTTTGGATAGGCATGCTTCATCCTAGTCTTCATCGTCGCTTTCCATCAGGTGAGATTGAGGACAAATGCCTAAACCAATAAATTGAAAAAAAAAAAAAAAAAAAAAAAAACTGACTTAAAAAAACGAGAAGGTTATCAACTGAGTAGACGAACGGGCTAAAAATAAATGCTCACGTCACAAAATAGTGTTACTTTGTATTGATCAAACCCATTGCCAACAAGATTTTAGATTTATTAATGCACAAAAAATTATATTAATAGCGCTATTAGACTCCAAAAAAGCATGACGTCACGCTTTTGTATTTTATACAAATCCCATACAAAAAGTGTGTGTTGACGTTTCGAAAAAAGTATCTGATTTGACCTGTTGTCATCTAGCGGATTCGTTGGAATCTTTTGTCTTTTTAGGGTTCCGTATTTTATGTAAGTTCACCGATTACTCGAATCGAATTTAAGGCGCCGGGACCAATTTTCTTTCATTATTTGAAAGAGCATATTTGACAGGTGGTCCTATAGGAATTTCATTAAAAGCGCTTGTGCAGTTCGAGGGTGAAGTCGGTTTTTAGTTTTGAAAAATTACAAATTTTATTATAGATTGATAAGTTGACTGCCTCCGTGGTCCAGTGGTCAAGGCGTTCGCCTTGTGACTCGGAGGTCATGGGTTCGATTCCCACTGGGAAGCATACTTTGTTAAAAGTTGTTTCCAGTCTGGATAGGATATTGCAGGCTTGAATCACCTGATTATCCGAAAAGAAAGATGATTCCGTGTTTCGGAAGGCACGTTAAACTGTGGGTCCCGAACGCCACCTAGCGTTTGATCATCAAACTATCCAAGGATTGGTTCCTGGTTTGCCCTTTGGGTTGTGGAGGTCAGACGGCAGTCGCTCTGTGTAAAAACCAGTAACCTCGTCAAATCTCCTTGGTTTGGTAGCGGACCCCGGGCTCTGAAGAGTTACTGCTGAGGATGCAACCGGGAATACGTAAGGATGATGATGAAGTTCACGTTTTATGATATGACGTGTTGTGTTTAGCCTCCTAGCGAATAGGAAAAAGAGGAAATAGCAAATATTAAATAAATAAAAACTGGTCAAGTGCGTGTCGGGCCACGCGCTGCGTAGGGTTCCGTACTTTGAGTTCACGCCACTAAAACGTCTAAAAACCAATTTTCTATTGAATTTGTATGAACTTTTCCTTTTCCGAGTACATTTTATAAGTTGGTTGGTTTAACTTTTTCATTTGTAAACCCTACTTAACTTTGATAGTTTTTCTTTAAACTTCGTTATATATACAACTGCCGTGATTTTTTTTACATGACCATATTTAACCGTTTATTAGATAGAGGGGGGACACTTGACTCTAACAAAAATTTACAATATAAAACCAAATATTTCAGAAACGGATCCCTAAATAGAAAAATGATGTTGACAAACTCACAATATTTTAAAAGACCTATTCAACAATACTCCACACGATGGGTTAGTCGAGAAAACAAAAATTGACTCCTACTTTGTTGTATGGGAGCAACCGTAAAAAAATTTTTTAAATATTATTTTACGACTTTTTGCCATGATTAATATACATCCCTATACCAAATTACAGCTTTCTTGTACTTATAGTCTAAGAAAAACCGCGGATGGACAGACAGACAGACAGCCATGGCGAAACTATAAACCTTGTTTACTACGGAACCCTAAAAAAGATAATATCAGTAAGACCTTCGGGGCTAATCATATTACAGCTAATAGTTTAAACAAACAACTTTCCCTTCAGTAACCGTTTGCAAAGCTAACAGTTCTGGCATTGTGTTGACTTGACTGCTCATCCCTCGAAAGGGCCGCAGGGCGCGGGCGACGGTCCTATTGTGAACGCGTGAAAGTTGAAAGATTACAAAGTTTTTATTTGATAAGTTTAGCCTACAGAATAGAGGTCCGGGGACGCGTTTTTGAAATCACTTCTCACATTACGAATAGTTTGTGCGAGCGTTTCCAAACAGGCGCATTTTTTAATAGATATTATCGTATGCGAAGGATTTGCAACGAGTGGCCTTGAGCACTCGTAACTCTGACATTTGTAGCGTAGAAATCAAAGAAACCTTTAATGGAGAAACCGCTCCGATTTACGCTGTTCATCTTGGTGAATTTTTTAACAAACTATAGACATTTTTCGATGTTTTTTGCATAAAACAATATTGTTTTTGGCTGACACGACGGTTTCAAAAATAGTTTTTTACTTATTTATTACGTTAACTCTTTGTTGTTGTTGTGGATGGAAAAATAAAAAATATTTTATTTTATTTTAAAACTAGCTTTTGCCGCGGCTTCGCTCGCGTAGGGGTGTAATTTATCAAAATCCTTTCTTAGGGGATGCCTACGTCATATTAGCTTTGTGCATGCAAAGTCTCAGCCCGATCGGTTTAAAATTGACAAGGTTTCTTATAAACTTTCATCACCTATTTTATCCCCTTGGGGGTAGAATTGATCAAAATCCTTTCTTAGCGGATGCCTACGTCATAACATCTACCTGCATGCCAAATTTCAGCCCGATCCGTCCAGTGGTTTGGTCTGTGTGTTGATAGATCACTATGTCAGTCATTTGAGTTATATATATTTAGATATAGTGCTGGGCTAGTATCCCATTACAGAAGTCACGAATTAATTTTGGGGCTAGCTCAATCTGTATCATTGGTCCGTATATATTTATTTTATTGATTTATTTAATTTACAAGTTTTTTTTGGGCGGATACTGGTTTAAACCTTTCACCGCGAACGTCGGATTTATCCGACAAACATTGTCGGGCCCATTCCGCGAGCGTCGGATATTTCCGACAATAAGAAAATGCTCGAATTGCACAAAACTTTCGTATCCACATCCCTTTTTGGTTGTAGGTATTTACTTTAGATTTACTACCCCTCGCGCTGGGGGCACGACAACTGATATAAAGTCTCGCGGTCATCAGCGTATTCCCGGTAGCATCCTCAGCAGTGACGCTTCAGAGCCCGGGGTCCGCTACCTAACCAAGGAGATTTGACGAGGTTACTGGTTTTTACACAGAGCGACTGCCGTCTGACCTCCACAACCCAAAGGGCAAACCAGGAACTAATCCTTGGATAGTTTGATGATCAAATGCTAGGTGGCGTTCGGGACCCGCAGTTTTAAGTGCCTTCCGAAACACGGAATCATCTTTCTTTTCGGATAATCAGGTGATTCAAGCCTGCAATATCCTATCCAGACTGGAAACAACTTTGCACAAAGTATGTTTCCCAGTGGGAATCGAACCCATGACCTCCGGGTCACAAGGCGAACGCCTAGCCACTGGACCACGGAGGCAGTCGATGATATAAAGTCTCGCGGTGAAAGGATTAAACAAGTACTGAAGTAAGACCTCGTTTTGTAATGAGGCAGACATTTGCGACAAATGATAACCATTCGATACTATATCGATACGTATTCCTGTAATAATATTTAAAGTTAGAATAGAATAGAATATAGTTTATTAGCGAAATATGTACAGTTACAATTTTACAAATTGGCACATTCATTATAATTTAAATATGACGCTAATCCGACGTCCACTCAGCATGTGTCGAGGCATTTTACAACACCCCAACGCTGGTCTTCCGGGGACACCGGCCCAACAAGAAGTACCACTGCGCACTGCAACGACACGCCAACCGTGTACATGTCATTCTTTATCTTGTATATTCTAAATCTTTGATTTCGAAGCACCAATGCATGCAACAATATCATTATGACGTACAGATACATGATACCCGAAAACAAAGCAGCATACTTACAAGACTGTGTGAAATGATTATAAAAATAACAAAACACTTAAACGCTTGCAAAAGGGGATTATAGTAATTGTAATTAAAAGAAATATATAACTTGAAAAGTTATATATTTCTTTTAATTTAAAATAAATAACTTGAAAAGTTTGTACAACACAGCACAGGCTAAGTTCATTTCTGTTTATTCAAAAGATACTTTTTAAATTCAATTTAAAAAGATTTAACGGTTAAAATACAAAGTTAAAATACATTCACCGCGGATTTATATAAGCTTTTCTGATTTTGGCAAGTGTAAATATTTTATTAAATGTAGGTAGCGAAATTTACTAAATGATTTAAAAACAATAATAACAGAAAAAAATATTAAAAAGAAACTTAAACATTATTTTATAAACAAAGTACAGAACTCCTGCAATTAAATAACATATCGTCTAATTAAATAATGAACGTGGAAAAATATTCACCTGTATTCGCATCGCACGCGCTTGCTTCGTTACATACTAACAAACCGGCTGTGGTTATGGCTAAGCCTGCTTCGTATGTACACCTAAAATAAATTACTAGGGTCTCATGTGCATTTGTAATGTAAACTAGATTTAAGTTTCAATATTGTCATGAAAATATGAAATAAATGAAAATGAATATGAATGCATAGCCAAACACTGTCAAGATACTCAGATACTCATTTATTCATAATTATTATTACACGTCACAATGTATATCAATATTATATAACATAGTTTGTATACTTCTGTATACGAAACAATTATAATATTAAATGAAATTCTAGAAAAAAAAATAGGTACATGTCAAATATTTAAAATAGAAATAAAAATGTCAAGAGACTACAACATATACTTAGTTACGGCCATGAATTCCTCGATACTATAAAAAACTTTATCAAGAAGCCACCGTTTCAACCTTGCTTTAAATGAAGTTAGATAGCCTCACGACTCGAGGAGAAAAAAATGGTCTTAAATGTGGTTTCATAGTAAACTCCCGGCTTATAAACTTTCCGCACAGGTAACTTATTATGTCGATTGTATACAAAAATTGTGCCCGCGGATTCCGTTGCCCTAAGCCCCTCAGAAATTACAATAACAATGCAGCGACGGATACGCAAATTGCTATATCGAAAAAATCAGGCGCGCGGCGTGACAGAAATTATAAGGTGGGATGTTTTGATCATGTTTGGGGCTATATCGGCTTTATTTCGTGAGACTGGATTATCTAATCTTTTGTGATTTTTCTTAAGGCAAATACAAGGCAGAAGTGGCGCCCTCATTTGAAATAAATTGTTTAAGGGGCTACCTGAATTTTTCGGGGTCCAGTGCTGCCCCCATTTGAAATAAATCAATTGAAAAGAAACGGAGATATCATTTAAAATTTGGTCTTGATCAGACCCTGGATAACCCTTCAAACTATTTTATGAATTACTGTTTACATTTTAAAGTGGAAACTTGAAGCTTTTCTACGCACATACGCCAAAAGTGGCCATGTTTCGCAATTGTGCGTAGAAAAAGCTTCACGGTCTTACTTTAAATTGTAAACAGTAGTTTATAAAATAGTTTGAAGGGTTATCCAAGATCTGATCAAGACCAAATTTTAAATAAAAGGGCCGGAAAGGGCTGCCTTAAGGGGTAAGGCAGCCCTTTACGGCCACTCTGTCGTCAATGCGAGCATAGTTTGAAAACTTGTTGTTTCATCCAGGCCAATACTACAATAAGAGTCAAACCAAAAAAAGAGAGATAGCGCCTAAGGATCGGTTTGCATTCTATTGAATAAAGTTAATCTAATTATTAACTATCCATTGAACGAATATTAACTTGTTCCAGGTGATACGTGTTTATCAGTAAACCTTACAAGTGTGTGAAATAAATGTTATGTATTTAAAATTTTCATTACATTTGCCAGGTTTGTATCGAAATATTTTCTTTACCCTTACAATTAAGGGGCTACCTGAATTTTTCCGGGGTCCAGTGCTGCCCCCATTGGAAATAAATCATTTGAAAGGAAACGGAGATAACATTTAAAATTTGGCCTTGATCAGACCCTAGATAACCCTTTAAACTATTTTATGAACTACTGTTTACAGTTTAAAGTGAGAACGTGAAGCTTTTCTACGCACATTCGCCAAAAGTGGCTGTTTTTCGCAATTGTGCGTTTGTATGAAAAGTAAGACGGGAAGGCCGCTCTTAATCGTAAGGTATAAGGTATATTAAGTAATAAATATTTTGTTTGAAAGGTGGAATGAAATGACGAAGATATGAGGTGAGTAAAAACATGCAGAATGGAGTTATATTGCAGCATCGTTACAACCGGAAAAGCACACGGCATGAGGTACGGAACCATAAGCACCCTTTATTTTGTTAAAGCACTGACTTTAAATTAAATCCAACGTTTGATGCACACAGCCCGCGGCGGTATTATTAAATTCGTGGAGATCCGGCCACGCCACGCCCCCCTCCCCGAGTGGGCGGGTCGTGTGTGGAAATGTGGAGGGGGTGGGGGAAATGCTGGAAACACAGGTTGGACGTCATGTCATCGCTAAATTGAACTAAACAACGAATAATAAATATAAATATATACGGACAAATAACACTGATTGAGCTAGCCCCAAAGTAAGTTCGAGACTTGTGTTATGGGATACTAACTCAACGATACTATATTTTATAACAAATACATATATAGATATACATCCAAGACCCAGGACAATTTGGAAAAGGCCATTTTCCAACTTGCCCTGACCGGGGATCGAACCCGGGACTTCTGGGTGGCGGACTAGCATTGTGACCACTACGCCACGGAGGTCGTCAAACAAACGTACATTATAGGCAAACGAAGTTCTCTTGGTTTGCCTATAATGTACGTTCGACGGGATTTGACGTTAACTCTTATGAGTCCCCTTACCCTAGACAAAATTAGACTTTCCCATAAAACGTAGTCTAGCTTTTATTTTGAAACGGCATGTTAGATACTGGCAAAATTATGTATCAAAGACATTGCTTATATTAAGGCATATAACTAGTTTTCACAGTCAAAATATGAACTTAAAAGATATTATAGCCGATTATATCATATTTGACCATCAGAATTGAAAACTACACTCTCATATTTTACTACACTCTCATTCGACTGTCGAAAACTAGTTATATACAGGCGCGGTCCGAAAGGGGGGGGGGGGGGTCACAGGGGACATGACCCCCCCAAAATCTAAGGTCAAATTGAAAAATCTCAAAAATTTGCCAAATAATATAATAAAAGGAAATTTCTAGCTATCCCCTAACAGCGATAAATTTATAGTTTGCTGACATCTAGTGGTGTTTTTACGCAATAATGTTTATTTTATTCCAGATACCAATTTTTTATTAGTGTAGTGAGTGACTCCCTCCAAAATTTCAAGCTGCGACCGCGCCTGGTTATATGCCAAAAGATTCAAAAGATTCAAATGTTTATTCAGTAATTAGACCTTTACAGGCACTTTTACACGTCAATAAGTATAATTTATGTTACGTGTAAAGTATATTAAAATTTAATTTATTTTTAAAGAAAAGCTACCGATACCAGCGCTTCGTAACGACCACTGCTGAGAAGAAACGCCGAAAGAAACTCATTTTCACAGTGTTGGTCGCCTACTCGCCTAGATATATGCAATTTCTTTAAAACTACAAAATACTGCCGAAACACAGGTCATTTTAAAATAAAAGCTGGACTACGTTTGTATGGAAATGTCTAGGGTAAGAGGATTCTTAAGTATCTTTGATCAAACTTCATGAAATATGGTAGGCGAGACGAATATTCTTTATTGAACATGAGCAATTGTAAATTATAAAGCTCCTCCGTGTTTATAAAGACACCTTAATTTATATTTTTCTACTTTGATTCGCACTCGTAAGTACCTACCTTCCAGGCCATTGCTGAACATCAGTGCATTGCTTTCGCTCTGTTCTGTTCTGTTCTGAGTCCGCCCAGCCAGCAGTTACGCTGCAAGAGCTTATGAATGAGGTTTACCTTGGAGAGTACGTCATCACGCTTGCAGACCAAAGCCGATGCATGTGTATCGTCCTCAGTCCCTAGAACATGGCGACGCCAAACCTCGTTATACCACTCTCATGGCTCGAGAAACCAGTTGGACTCGTAGGTAGGGGTGCATTGCTTTCGCTCGAGGCAATATTATCAGTTTACTGAGCGTTGACCTACTTGTCTTGTCTTACTGCAGCATACACACATGCGATTAATTTATTGCTGTATCTGTATTTAAAGCTTGTGTAACTAATGTATGTATATTTTAATTTCGTGTGTGTCGGTAGTGTCAAATAAACAATAGGAAATATGCACGTTTTTTTATTATTTGCTTAATTACATCATTATTATCCACAGTAAACAAATATGAAGGAATTTATAAAATATCTTAATCAGCGACGAACATGTGATACTTTAAAGTTTCAATTAGAAAGAGAAGTCGGATATGGACTGGTAACGTCAAAGTCCATATCTAAATATACAATGTCCTTTTTAATTAAGTACAAATATTTTAAGGGGTTATTCAGTCCATCATTTTGAACAACTTTGCCCAATAAATATATTTCGAAATACGAAAAAAAAATTTAGGTTCTCATACAGACTGAAGTGGTCACGTGATATCGTTACTATGAAAAATGCAAAAAAAAATTTTCGTGCAATGCAATTGTATGAAACTTTGTCAATCTTAAACCGATTGGGCTGAGACTTTGCATGCATAAAGCTACTATGACGTAGGCATCCCCTAAGAAAGGATTTTGATAAATTACACCCCTACGCGAGCGAAGCCGCGGGCAAAAGCTAGTCATCTATACATTTGCCATAAAAAATAGCGTTCTTGCGAGTGAGATCGACATACTTTCGTAAAATCGTTATATCTCGTGCGTTTTTCGACCAATTTTTATTCTATTTTCACTGTTAGTACTTTACTTTTGAATATTTATTGATAAACTATAGAGTTAGATAACTAATTTTTTTTTCATGCATATTCTCTATTTATCTATCTTTCTTTATCTTGGTCACGACAGTTATCATCAGAAGGTTCACATCTAGGTACTGATAGATAAGTACATTTTATAAATGGCGTTACAATCTATGTGAGCAAAGAAAGTATATCAGATGCTTGGAAATAGTTGACTGCTAATTTTAATTGTATTATTTAGATGTACAACATAATGTATACTGAGTTTAAGTGTAAATCTGTATTGTAACTGAAACATAGCTCATCAGGCTGGGTAGGGACCAATACTGAACTGGGTTTCTTTCGGCGTAATCTTCCCAGCAGTGGTCGTTCCGAAACGTAGTAGTTTTTAGCTTTTGCACTGAAATAATATTTAAAAAAATGACCTTTAATAAAAGATAAATTTATCCTACATTGAATAATTTTTTTTGACTTTGACTTTGCTTTTTGCTTGGAAAATCTGACATATATGCCACTTACATTCCAAATAAATTAAAGTTTTTTCAAAACAAAAACCCGACTTCGATACCAGCGACGGTCACAGACTCACAGAAGATATACTAACTAGGACGACATATTTCTTCCAGTTATTTTGATTCAGTAACCAAACTCCGTGACGACCTCCGTGGCGTAGTGGTCACCATGCTAGTCCGCCACCCAGAGGTCCCGGGTTCGATCCCCGGCCAGGGCAAGTTGGAAAATGGCCTTTTTCAAATTGTCTTGGGTCTTGGATGTATATCTATATATGTATTTGTTATAAAATATAGTATCGTTGAGTTAGTATCCCATAACACAAGTCTCGAACTTACTTTGGGGCTAGCTCAATCTGTGTTATTTGTCCCTATATATTTATTTATTTATTAATTTTATTTTGATTTAGTTACCAAACTACACAGCCGATTTTAATAGATATTCTATGGAACCATTTGGAAAGTACCCTTTCAAACAAAAAAGAAATTTCGAAATTGGTCCAGGCGGTTTCGGGCATTTAGGAAACATAGTTACATTAAAAAAAATCGACGAATTGAGAATCTCCTACTTTTTTCAAGTCAGTTAAAATAGAAATCCGCACCCTTGTAAACAAGCATCATTGACTTGTTAAAGGTCATTAATATTTAACGTCACTGTGAATCCAAACAGACGCATTACTCGTGCTCCCACGGGGGCAGCCAATGCAACGGGGCAGCTAATGCAGGGTCCCCACGGGGCGAGCAGAGGAGCGAGCGAGCACTATGTATAGGTTGGCAGTGTTTCTTAATTGATATTATTTTTCGTGTGTCTAAGTGGCTAACACTGATGCCTTCAAGCTGCCATAAGGCATCTGTCATAGTTTGACGACAGCCGTACAATGATTAAGTAAGTACCAAAATTTTCCGGGGTCCAGTGCCCCCATTTGAAATAAATCATTTTATAAGAAACGGAGATATCATTTAAAATTTTGTCTTGACCAGGCACTACATACTACATAACCCTTCAAACAATTTATTGAACTAGTGTTTATAGTTTAAAGTAAGAACGTGAAGGTTTTCTAAGCACATACGCCAAAAGTGGCCATTTTCCGCAATTGTGCGTAGAAAAGCTTCACTTTCTCACTTTAAACTGTAAACAGTAGTTCATTAAGTAGTTTGAAGGGTTATTAGTGTATTGTTGTAATTTTATATGATTTCTCCGTTTCCTGTCAAATGATTTATTTCAAATGGGGGCAGCACTGGACACCGAAAAATTAATTTTTACGTTTGTACATTATTGTAGCATTTTTGTACAAATTCCCGACACGTAAATTGAACCAAATGGCGGTCGTCGGCGCATTATTTGTACCTGCGCCGATAACCGCCATTTTGGTTTAACCTACGTGTCTAAAATTTGTACAAAAATGCTTTGAAGTCCGCCATTTTTGTTCAACTTATTTGTGTCGCATTGTAACTTAATTGTTATCCTACCTTATCGAGTTAGAGCATAAAGCATTTGTCTTGATAAGAATTCTGGTTTCACAATAAAGCGTAGAAAAGATTTAAAAAAAAAAACTCAAACTGCAGTTTGTTGAGTGTAAACCGTTCAGACCGAGTCAGGAACACTACTCTACGCTCCATCACCCAAGTGGTCGACGTAGGAAGGAAGAGTGTCAGATTGAAATGGGACTGGGCGGGTCACGTTTGCCGAATGGCGCCGGACAGATGGGCTCACATAACGACCATGTGGATTCCAGGAGATTTCTGTTTTGATAAGGATTGGAAAGAAGTAGCATTGCATGCAAGTACAATGTGTGTGCTAGTTTTTTTTTTTTTACAAATCACACTGATTGAGCTAGCCCCAAAGTAAGTTCGAGACTTGTGTTATGGGATACTAACTCAACGATACTATAGTTTATAACAAATACATATATAGATAAACACCCAAGACCCAGGACAATTTGAAAAAGGCCATTTTCCAACTTGCCCTGACCGGGGATCGAACCCGGAACCTCTAGGTGGCGGACTAGCATGGTGACCACTACGCCACGGAGGTCGTCAAGTTTAGTGCTGCTCGTGAGTAATTGTCCTATCTTCTTATTCGCTGGTTGACTGGAAGAGATTCCATAATTGGATAAGTCCTTACTTACCCCATTATGGAATTTATGTTGCTATTTTTGTAATTGTGTGTTTTCATAGTAAAATAAAGTTTACAAACAAACAAACAAGTAGCTAAAGATCGAAATAGCTGGATACAACAAGGAGGGTCTTGGCCCATCAATGGGACCTGAATGGCTAGTAAAAAAAACTTGTACAATTTTTTTCTAGTAAAGATACTTGTAAAAGATCATCTCAACCCTCCCCTTGTAATATTAACCCTTCATTTGCCGCATGATGTGCTTGTCAACACAACTCAGGGGTTGAAGGGGTGATATAGATTAATTAGAATAAACGCTTGATCCTCTTGTCTATGGTAAACGATTTGCTTATGGTTTGCTAATTGCGGATTTGATGGTCTTTCGAAGTTGAATATAATTTTAAACACAGGGATTTTTCAGAAGAGTAAGACACTTAAGCCTGCCTCCGGTTTTTTATTTATATAACTTTATACACAAATACAATTGTAATGGAGGACTTAAAGCCTAAGGCATTGTCTACCAGTCAACCAAACGGGTGATGTGGAGAATGTCAGGGGTAGTGCTAAACTTGAATAGGTATGTGGCGAGAAAAAATACTTTTTTTTTTACAATATATTGGTTTAGGCATTTGTCCTCAATCTCACCTGATGGTAAGCGACGATGAAGACTAGGATGAAGCATGCCTATCCAAAAGATACCCATTCAATAAAAAAAATTAAATTATGTAAAAATAATCATCAAAACCATAAACTACATATAAATAATACACACTATTAATATTATACAACGTAGAAGGGACATTCTCGTATTAAATCGAATCACGGGCCATTCTAGATCACTATAGTATAATCAACCAACTCAAATAACAACCAAAAAAAAAACGTTTGATGTTCCCATACAAATTGCCCGGTCGGCTGTGCACTTTTGTTTTATGACAGAATTTTTATTTTATGTGTTGGCTGTTATTTTAATTTCATTACACTATAGTCGTCTAGTATAGCCTGTGATTCCATTTATTACGGGTATGTCCCATCCATGTGGTATATACTATGATAAACAATACCTACATACACTACATAAATACACCATAATCTATCTGACAGCTTAAGAAACGTTTCCGCAACTATTCCTTCCCTTACATCTATAGTAAGGTCCTCAACCAATGCACCATTCGCGACAAAAGTATTGCTCAAGCAAAATCAACGATCTGCTCCTGGCTTAAGACCTTGAATTATGATGAGACAGAATCACTGCTCAAAAGGGTCATATGAACAACACACACACATTTATCCTACCTCTTCCCCTTCATAATTGAGTAGTATATTTTTTTCTGTAGCTGATGATTTTATAAGTAATAATTAGTTTTAAACTTATTTTTTTCCCGCCGCTCGTCCTAAACTGTAAGTGCTTTATATTTTTGTTAATCTTTCTGATTGCCCGCGATACAGGCTTGTACCTAGTGCGGGAATCTTTGATAATCATGGAGTGTAGTGTTCTCTCGTTAAATAAATGATTTTGTATTTTTGGAACGAAGTTCCTTACGGCAGGCTTGGAGGAGATAGGGATTTTTCTGCGCGACCGAACTGAAAAAAATGTGATAGTAAAACCGTAAGGATGACCTCGTTAAATAAAACTGTTAAATGAGACGTGCGCAGGCGCGAATTGAGCACGATTTTTCTTTTGCAAATTGTGTCGATTCTACATTAGCCGAAGGAACTTCGTTCCTACCTGGTGTCCCACGACACCACATTTCTTTTTTTTTTGTATTTTGTAGCTTGTGTATGTATTAGACATGACAGGGTATGTATTATTAACGAGTAACCTTTGAGAAATGCTCTACATGTTTCGAAAACCGCATTAAAAATAGGCCCATTAGTTTCAGAGTTAATTGAGTATAGGCAGACAGTTATACGCACTAGACTTCATTAATTTATAATATTTATGGATAGATACATATATAGACTGCCTCCGTGGTCCAGTGGTCAAGGCGTTCGCCTTGTGAACCGGAGGTCATGGGTTCGATTCCCACTGGGAAGCATACTTTGTGAAAAGTTGTTTCCAGTCTGGATAGGATATTGCAGGCTTGAATCACCTGATTATCCGAAAAGAAAGATGATTCCGTGTTTCGGAAGGCACGTAAAACTGTGGGTCCCGAACGCCACCTAGCGTTTGATCATCAAACTATCCAAGGATGGTTCCTGGTTTGCCCTTTGGGTTGTGGAGGTCAGACGGCAGTCGCTCTGTGTAAAAACCAGTAACCTCGTCAAATCTCCTTGGTTAGGTAGCGGACCCCGGGCTCTGAAGCGTTACTGCTGAAGATGCAACCGGGAACACGCTCGGATGATGATGACATATATAGTTACTGAAAAAGGTTTTATTTACTAAAATAACTGAATGTTCTGTGATTTTTTAACCGACTTTCAAAAAGGAGAAGGCTATAAATTTTCGGAATATTGTTTTATGTTGTATTTTTCGAAGACGCCTAAACCTATTTGGAAAATTCTTTTTCTGTTTCAAGGGGCATACTTTACTGATAATCCATTTCTTTAAAAATAAAAATACCAGATGTCCCTATGAGAAAACTAAATATATTTTATGTAATGACAAACATGCAATGACAATCGATACTCTTTTTAAAAAAATATAAAAAAGTAAATTCTTACAAAATACCAACCAGGGTGTTATTAATTAATTCAATATGGAGTAAGTATGAAACTGTCACTTACTGTGTCGAACAGTTCCATATCCGTTAGAAAACATTCTACAAAATTACACGACTTGGTGCAAAACACCAAGTCGTGTAATTTTCTTTTCCTTTTAGCTTTTGAAAATTAACGGAATCGCCAGCAGAAGCCAGGGTAGTGGCAGATGTGAAGAATTGATCTCCGCAATTGGCCATTTTTAACCGATTTTTTCAGCAACAAGGGTTAGAGACTTTTTAAAGGGCGCTTCTGCCCATAACCTAATGGTATTTTTATTTCTAAAAAATTGGATTATCAGTATACTTGACAGGTGTTCATATAGAAATTTTATCAAAATTGGCTGTGTAGTTTGGGGGCGAAGTTGGTTTTTAGTATTTTATTTTTATAAATAAGTTTGAAAATTTAAAACGATAATCATGATGATGGATACTTGTATAATCAGTCATCAAATAGCATTGCGATGGCACTGATTTAAGGAAGGCACGTTTTTTAACAATATATCGGTAAAAATATCAGTTCCTCGTATAATCATAATAATATCTTTATTTGCTAAAAACATGGTGATATGTTTTGCTAGCAGTAAAAGCATGCATTTAAGAACAATAATTTATTTTTACTCGGAGTCCTACTAGCGTGGTTGCCTGTAAGAAATTGCTATTGCACATCGCAAATGGTTTGTTTCAATTACTATAGTGTATTTTTGGTGCAACAAAGAGTTTTATTATTATTATGTTGGTACGGTTTTCCAGCCACGGGTCCATGTGGCCAACATGAAGAGGCCTTTTAGTACCTTTTTATCTAAAAAGGAGATGGCGGCATCTATCGATGTCTATCTCTTAATGTACCATTATTATTATTATAATAACTTGCCGAAATCGATACATGCCAACTCTGTCAATAGTGGCCCACACCTCAATTCATTAGGACCTGGCAACGCAATTAGCTAATGGCGCCACGTGGGGCAAGTTGGGACAATAGGTCGAGGGGCAAAGGAGACTTGGTTGTGAAAGGGGAGTAAATAGTAGTTTTATAAAGTTGAGTGTCATGGCCATATGGGCGATTTGAATCAGTTCAAGAAAGGAGGTTATCTGTTTTTAATTGGTTCCGTACCCAAAGGGTAATAACGGGACTAGTCTAAGTATCTGCTGTCCGTCTGTCTGACTATCACAAGGCTGTATCTCCTAAACTGTGATAGCTAGACAGTTGAAATTTTCAGAGATGATGTATTTTTGTTGCCGATATAACAACAAATACGAGAAACAGAATAAAATAAATATTTTAAGGGGCTCATTTTTTATAGGTACGGAACCATTCCTGCGCGAGGCCGACTCGCACTTGGCGGGTTATTTTTAAAGTAAAAAGTCAAATGTATGTACCAGTTTCCTCTCTTCCCGCGCAGACAGTAAAAGCCGATCGAAGGAATTGGCGAAAGTTGCTAGCAACCCAACACTATTTTGATTCCTTTTTCCACCTTCTCGCCTACCATCACGTTTAATAGTCCATTACGATATATGTACGTTATGGTGGTTATAACACACGAGGCAGAATTTCAGCCCGAGCCGAAGGCGAGGGCATAATAGAGCCGAGTGTGTTTAACCAATATGCGCACACTTATATCGTACGACGTTTTTCAACTCACTTGCGAGGAAAAATATCTAATAAGCTGATTTTTATTTTATTTTAAATAAATTCAACCATAAAACTGTGATGCACAAAGTTCCCTTCCCGCCGTTTTACCTTTTAAAATCAGCGCGGCGCCCTGCCTGCTGACTGGCGCCGGGCGGGAGCTGGTGCGAAATTCGAAAAAAAAATGAAACCGAAGCGTGTAAATAAATAGAGCAGTTATAGAATTTAACTTCACTATTTTCGTTTATAACACAGGCGTGTTTTTTGAGCTGCTTTATACAGTGTGTTCGCTAGTTCATGTCCGATTACGTTGTATATCTAAAATCGGTGAAATTAGATCCACTTTACGAGCAAGTGTTAAAAATGTATCTTTTGATTTTGCGGTGGGCTCTGTCTGCTTTGAGCCGCAAGACATAATGCTCTATCTACCCTGTTAGGGATTAAGACGTGTATTGAAACCCTGCGCACACTATACCGTTGCATACATATTTAATGACATTCCGTTGCAATAATTAAACGCAGCAGCCGGTAAAAGCCGACTGAATAAATTATGAATAGGGGTTATCTGGGCTATTGTTGCCAGTTTATTCACGTCTATCATTGGGTGCGCGGGAGACAGAGTCAGCGCCACTAGCAGGGCTATCATGTATGTAGGGTTGCCAGGTCACCAAACCTCCGTGGCATAGTGGTCACAATGCTGTCCGCCACCCAGAGGTCCCGGGTTTGATCTCCGGTCAGAGCAAGTTGGAAAATGGCCCTTTTTCAAATTGTCCTGGGTCTTGGATGTTTATCTATATATGTATTTGTTATAAAATATAGTATCGTTAAGTTAGTATCCCATAACACAAGTCTCGAACTTACTTTGGGGCACGCTCAATTAGTGTTATTTGTATATTTATTTATTATTATTTATTTACCTAATAGTTGGACAGACCAGCCAATTTGGCCGGAAATTTGGGTAAATTGGCCGGACACCCTACAGTATTGAGGATTATGTGTGCAAAAAAATCAACCTTTATGATTATTACCATGAATTTCGTTAAATTTATGGTAATAATCAAAAAGATTGATTGATTGAAGCTTTTCTACTCACATACGCCAAAAGTGGCCGTTTTTAGCAATTGTGCGTAGAAAAGCTTCACGTTCTCACTGTAAACTGTAAACAGTAGTTAATAAAATAGTTTAAAGGATTATTTAAATGATGTCTCCGTTTCCTATCAAATGATTTATTTCAAATGGGGGCAGCACTGGATCCCCGAAAATTCAGGTAGCCCCTTAATAGCGCTTCCGCAAGTTAAGCAATCGCGGATGCAGTACACATAAATAGGTGACCACAAGCGGCACAAAAACTTCTTGAAGAGCTCAAGAAGTGCTTTGGAAAAGAACGTTATAGGTAATTAGTCCGTAAGCTATAAGTATAAAGTACGTGCTACGCAAGGCGCGTTAAGCCGTTATGATCTACTTGTCAACCTATCCTAGCCTTAGCCTGAAAAGACATCCTAAAAAAAACATGCTACCAGTCCTGGCGTTACACACACGAAAAATAAACAAACGAACTCAAAAACCATACCAATATCAGAATACCCCTCTGCGGCAGTCGGATAATAGGCTGTTGACATAATATCATTAAAGGGTTGGTCACATTGGCCACTTTACCCTTTAAGGCTAATCACGTTATACCCCTAGGGTGGGGTGAATGAGAAAATAATATTAAACTAGCTGTGTCCGTGGGCCTCGTTCCGTGTGAGAATTATGGGATAAAAACTATCCTATGTCCTTTCCAAGGTTTCAAACTATATCCACGCCAAATTTCATCAAAATCGGTTCAGTGGTTGAAGCGTGAAGTGGTACGTAACAAAAAAACAAAAACAATGCGACACACTTAAGGCGGCCCTTCCCGGCCGCTCTGTCGTCAACGCGAGCATAGCGTGACGACGGAACCGCACCGCACCGCGCCCCGCGCCGCCCATATAAAAACGACAGCGAGCCGCACCCAGCTCTCTTTCGTCTTCTCGTGAAGCCGTGTCGCACAGTATACAACAGCTGAGTAATTCTATTTCTCCCGGACCGACGAATCTCGTGGCCTGCTAACCCACGATCCCTATTTGTGACTAGTCTCAGTGTTCTTTTCCTAAAAGTTATAAATTGTTAAAATCTGAATTAAAAAGTTTGTTATTCTTAATATTGTTTCTTTTAATAAATCTTACCGTACAATAGTTTGAAAAGCTTGTTATTTTATCTAGGGCAATGCTGGAAAAAGTAGCAAAGCAAGAAGGGAGAGATAGCGCCTGAGGGCTCGGTTTACATTCTATTGAAAGAAATTATTATTATGATCACCTAGCCATTGAACGAATATTCACTTTTCATTGGGTGTGGAAATTTCATAAAACTTGTTCCAGGTGATACGTGTTTTTCAGTAAGCCTTACAAGTTTTTTTAAGTTTCAAGCATTGGTCCCATAGGAAAAGTTGTTCATATTGACGGTCTGAGTTGCTCCTACAAGGATCGGACAGGGTTTTTGTTACATATTGTATAGTAGGAGCAAAAAAATTGTTACTAAACAAGTTTAACAGAGAGTGATTAAGAAAGTGAATTAGTTACTATTTCATCCAGGGCAATGCCAGAAAAACAGGCAAAGCAAAAAGGGAGAGATAGCACCTGAGGGCTCGGTTTACATTCTATTGAATAAAATTATTATTATTATTATTAACTATCCATTGAACAAAAATTCACTTTTCATTGGGTGCCGAAATTTCATAAAACTTGTTCCAGGTGATACGTGTTTTTCAGTAAGCCTTACAAGTTTTTTTTTTAAGTTTTTAGCATTGGTCCCATAGAAAAAGTTGTTCATATTGACGGTCTGAGTTGCTCCTACAAGGATCGGACAGGGTTTTTGGTTGCATATTGTGTAGTAGGAGCAAAAAAATTGTTACTAAACAAGTCTAAGAAAGTGATTAAGAAAGTGAATTAGTTACTATTTCATCCAGGGCAATGCCAGAAAAACAGGCAAAGCAAAAAGGGAGAGATAGCACCTGAGGGCTCGGTTTACATTCTATTGAATAAAATTATTATTATTATTATTAACTATCCATTGAACAAAAATTCACTTTTCATTGGGTGCCGAAATTTCATAAAACTTGTTCCAGGTGATAATTCTTCAATAAGCCGTATATGTGTGTGAAAAAAAAGTTATTTATTTAAAATATTCACTACATTTGCCAGGTTTTTATCGAAATACTTTTTTTTCCTTTACAATTGATGAGTACTTTACAAACGATCGAAGTTCAAGTAAAATTTGTGCAAGAAAGCAGATTTTCGGAGGCTTATACCGAATTTGTTTTTCCAAATTTTAATTTTTTATTTCGATAGAAACCTAGAAATAGCGCACAAGATACCGGTTAGTTCTAAAAAATTCAAGAAAGATCAGTTACAACGCCATATTCACGTACGAGCGTTTGTATGAAAAGTGAGACTGGTACGCCGCTCTTAAATTGAACCAAAATGCCGGTCGTCGGCGCAGGTACAAATAATGCGCCGACAGCGGCCATTTTGGTTCAATTTAAGTGCCGGGATTTTGTACAAAAATGCTTTGAAGTCAGCCATTTTTGTTCAACTAACGTGTGTCGCATTGTCCTTATGTATACAAACTCACTTTGGCATTTTTAGGATTCTGTACCCAATATGTAAAAACGGGATCCTATTATTAAGAGTCCGCTGTCCTTCCGTCCGTCTTTCTGTCGAGATGCAACCTGGTTATCGCCCTGGCTGGAGATCAGCCTGGTTATTACTAAAATTGCCTTGCGATAGCACCGACTAGAGACACCATAGAGATCGGTGTCTAGAAATACCAGCGCTTCGTAACGACCACTGCTGAAAAGAAACGCCGAAAGAAACTCATTTTCACAGTATTGGTCGCCTACTCGCCGGAAGGGCTTCGTCATATTATTATTATTGTCTTTTAATTAAAAAATTCTTATAATACATATAACATGATTTTGACACATTATACAATGTTGCCACAATCAATGTGTGTTACCAGTGATGACTTATGGCTCTGAAACGTGGTCCCTTACTATGAATCTCATAAGAAGGCTCAAGGTCGCTCAGCGGGCTATGGAGAGGCCAATGCTCGGTGTTTCTCTACGTGATCGAATCAGAAATGAGGAAATTCGTAGAAGAACAAAAGTCACTGACATAACCCAGCGGATTAGTTCGTAGAAGTGGCAGTGGAAGGGACACATAGCGCGAAGAACCGATGGCCGATGCGGCAAAAAGGTTCTCGAATGGCGACCGCGTACTGGCAAGCGAAGCGTAGGACACCCACCATCGCTGGGAAGCGCTGGATGCAGGCCGCTCTTGACCGGTCATTTTGGAGATCCTTGGGAGAGGCCTATGTCCAGCAGTGGACGTTATGCGGCTGAAATGATGATGATGACATTATACATGTAATGTTTGCGAACAAGTAAACAAACATAAATTACGTTACAAAAAATTCTAAGTAGTAAAAAAACGAAGCTGAGCTGACCAGTCCCCCCTAAGCTACAAACTACTAGCGTTTCGGAACGACCACTGCTGGGAAGATTACCCCAAGTACATCCGCGTACGTGTTAATGACGTCACAACTGCCTAATAGCCATTAGAGGCCGTCTCGCGACCCCTGTGTCCCCGGGAGGACACCTGTGGCGCCCCGGGGGCCGACGTCACAATTTGATTCTCTTTACCCGCCTGTTCCAGAAGGAGGGTTATGTTTTTTTAATGTATTTATGTACAATTTCTTTGGCACGCTCTGCGTTTCTATTTATATCCCATTTTAGCTTGAAAGGTGTCGTTAAGTGTGTATATAAAACATTTAAAAAAACGACGGGTTGCACTCCGGGAGTGCCGGCAGAAGTGAAAACTTGAATATTAACGTTGTGCATTTTTGATAGTTTGGAATGGTTAGGGAGTAATTTTGCACGAATTGCTTTAATTATTAGTATAAAAGTACTATCATTTATGTGGTAGAATACAATATTTATTTATTTATAGCGTGCCACGCGCAAGCGCCCTGCGCCGCCTAAACGAAACAGCAGACGCAGGCATACATTTTCGCCGCGTCGTAGAAAGAGAGGGGGATACTTCCTCTCCTACACCGCGCTGGCCCTCTAGTCTCCATCCGTCTTACGAATTTTCGATCAAGTCAAGTGTCCTGACGCGGTCACGTGTCCTGACGCGAGTTTAACATTTTTTATCGATTACAAAAAAAATGTACAACGCCGCTAAAGAAGTTTTCACTTCATAAAAAACGGTCACGTGCGAGTCGGCCTCATACATGAAGGGTTCGGTACCTCCGCCCAACCCTTCATGTATTTCGGTACGGAACACTTTTTAGTATCTAGTTAATGCCATTACCAACTAGTACTTATTCTGTGCCATTACAAAGATCGAGTTGTAAACGCAAAAAAAAAGACATTTCTTGTATGACGACCTCTTTACCCCTTTAATTTTTAACTTTATTTTATTATAGTTATAGCGGCATAAGAAATGTGTCTTCTGTGAAAATTTCAACTATTTGGCTATCACGGTTCATGAGATACAGCCTGGTGACAGACAGACTGATATCCATTCCATGAATCAGTATATCAGTTCCATGAATCGTTTGTCCAGAGCAATTAGATTGAAATTGGCTTGCAATAGATGTCTAGGTATCTAAACGAAGAGGTGAGGAGTTCTGACGCGAGTTAAATTAAACCATAGCGCTAATCACATTGAGTAGATATTTCTTTGAACTTCTTATCTGAGTACGTGAATACTAGTACTTATTCTGTGGTCCGGCTGTTCTCGCCTACAGGTCACATTCCTAAACATATTCTTGTGAAATTTTCTAAGAAGATTCGTGAGTGATATAGTATTTCATAGATACAGATTTTCGAAACTTTTCAAAATAAAAGAACAACTTTTTTGAAAGAACATATTTCTGCCATTTCGATAATTTTCAAAAATGTCATTTAACTTTTTATTACCCTTATTAAGACGCAACTATTTTGTCTGAACAACTTTTATATTCGACTAGCTTTTGCCCGCGGCTTCGCTCGCGTAGGGGTGTAATTTATCAAAATCCTTTCTAAGAGGATTCTTACGTCATAGTAGCTTTATGCATGCAAAGTCTCAACCCGATCGGTTTAAAATTCACAAAGTTTCATACAAACTTTCATCCCCTATTTTATCCCCTTGGGGATAGAATTGATCAAAATCCTTTCTTAGCGGATGCCTACGTCATAACATCTACCTGCATGCCAAATTTCAGCCCGATCCGTCCAGTGGTTTGGGCTGTGCGTTGATAGATAACTATGTCAGTCAGTCACCTTTGAGTTATATATATTTAGATATACTTCAA
This sequence comes from Acrobasis suavella, assembly GCA_943193695.1. NCBI lineage: Eukaryota > Metazoa > Arthropoda > Insecta > Lepidoptera > Pyralidae > Acrobasis > Acrobasis suavella. The sequence continues at coordinate 588,709 of OW971956.1, forward strand.
GGGGTGACTCGCGAAGTCTACAGTTCACAGAGCCACTAATAAGTAATACAATACGACGGCTACTGTTTTAAACAGGTTTTAAATCTTCATCATCATCATTTCAGCCTTATAACGTCCACTGCTGGACATAGGCTTCTCTCAAGGATTTACAAAATGACCGATCAAAAGCGGCCTGCATCCAGCGCATTCCAGCAAACGTGTGGGTGTCCTACGCTTCGCTTGCCAGTATGCGGTCGCCATTCGAGAACCTTTTTGCCCCATCGGCCATCGGTTCTTCGCGCTATGTTTCCCGCCCACTGCCACTTCAACCACAGAATAAGAACTAGTACTCACGTACAGAAGTCTTACTCAGAAAAGAAATTCAAAGAAATATCTACTTAATGTGGTTAGCGCTATGGTTTACCTAATTTAGCTCGCGTCAGAACTCCTCACCTCTTCGTTTAGATACCTAGACATCCATTGCAAGCCAATTTCATTCTTATTACTCTGGACAAACGATTCATGTGACTGAATTATCCCCTTCGAAGTGGTCGCCGTGCGCATAGTAATAATGTAGGTATATTTACGATACCTAGACGGGGAGTGACACAGGCCTGCTTCAACGAGCTAATCCGCTGGGGCTATGTAATTAAGTAAGAGACTTTTGTTTTAAATCTTATTATAATTCAATTTCCCTCCAATATACCTGCCTTTTGAAAACAAGTTATCGACTTGTCACGTCATTTGACAACTTAAATGATGTCATATCAAAACGTTAGACATCTTAGATCGAGGCCGCCTTGGAGACATTGTCAAGTTTTGAGGTTATGATTGTCGCGGCGGGGGGCCGGGGTGCGGGGACTGTTGGATGTAGGGTGGCCGTGTAGGCGAGGGGTGGAGGATTTTTGTTACTTGATTTTGATTAAACAGATTTTAATTTTTAAAAGAGTAAAAAGAGTTATTTTAATTTTTAAAATAATTAAAACAAAATAAAACAGTTAACAAGGAAATTAGAAATAAATAAATAATATATAACTATGACATTTAGGAATTTTACAATACACATACGTACATCCAAATCTATTAAGGTAGGTACCTATTTTGAAATTGCGGATTAAGGTACTTACTTTTAAATAAAAACCTTGCCACAGAATAAGTACTAGTACTCACGTACAGAAGTCTTACTCAGAAAAGAAATTCAAAGAAATATCAATATATATATGGTTTAATTTAGCTCGCGTCAGAACACCTCACCTCTTCGTTTAGATATCTAGACATCCATTGCAAGCCAATTTCATTCTTATTAATCTGGACAAACGATTCATGAAACTAAATTTCCCCTTCGAAGTGGTCGCCGCGTGTATAGTAATAATGTCCTGACCTTGCAAATCTTTTTTTTTACACTCCTTTTTTTGGATCAGTCGTGTAAGAATATTTAAGAAAGTAATTTGATGCTCTGTAAAACTTACTTGAGCCATATATACCAAATCCGACAGAGGAACAAAGTTAGGGGGAGGGGCGTATTGCCTGATACAAATTAATATGATACGATAATAGTAATAAATACTCATGTCTATAGTCCATTTGTTTAGTACTCCTTCAAGCACATAAATCGCAGACACAATTGAATTCAATTGTTCTTTTGACCCGATCGGGCCAATCGGTACTTGAAGGGTTAAATAAAGGTAAACAATCTTGATATGTCTTTTTATTAAAATATACACTATATAAATCAATACCTTTGCAAGTTAAAAATCCATTAATGTATAAATTATGAATTACACTCTTAATATGTAATGTGTAAAGATATCAATTTGTAAAGTGTATATTTTAATAAAAAGGCACGTCAAGATTGTTAACATTTATTTAAATACCTAACCAAATGGACTATAGGTAGTATGTTAACGAATGAAGTGTAAGTGCCGCAACAGACGCGGCGCAAGTTGCGTCGCGTAACAGCTAGAGATGGGCAGTGGATAGTACTCAATCTTCCCATTTGAGTATTTACTCACTAGATTTAATAAATAGAGTAAATAGAGCGTGCTCATATATTGACATTGCATTTGATGTCTGTTTACTTATTTTTACGTAAAATTACGTCTATGCACACCTCCCACCAAAAATGATAATTAGTCAAAGAAGTCTACTTTCAGTGTATGATTAGTATGGTATTTTCATATAATTTAGCGTCGCATATAACGTTTACCAACATTTTAAGTATATTATGGCGTACGCACACACTTTCCGGCAAGAATTGCAAGTGTATAGGTACTAGATTTAAGTTTCAAAATTGTCATGAAAACATAAAATAATGAATATGAATATAAATATGAGTCGCAACTCATATAAATCAATCTACTCACCAAATGGATAAATAAGGCTATTCTACTGAGTAAATACTCAAATGGGTTGATTGAGTATATATTAATCGCCAATCACTAGCTGTTACGCGGCGCAACTTGCGCCGCGTCTGTTACGGCCCTAAAACCCAAAAAACGGAAGGTTGTGTTGATTTCTTAATATGAAAAGAACGCCTGACCTGACCTTAGGACCGGGGAAATCCTACGATCGGCACGAATCAACAGATTCAATATAGTTATTAGGTACTTATTTGCGTTAACCATTTAAGTTGTCAATTTTTTGTAAGATGGCGGCTTGGCGAAGAGTTCTATTGGATCAAAGAAACTTAAACAATGACGGGTTTCTAGACGCATCACCGTCTAGAAACTCGTCACTATTTTAGTCTCTTATTACAAGCTTTTATTTAGTTTCACCTGTACCGTTGACTGTTTGTAATGAAATCTCGCAAGTTAAATTTGACCCATTTCCCGGTTTCCGATTGACCTGAAATTTTGCGCGCAAACGTACCTTATATCGCGTGACAATGCAATATTATGGAGATTATCTGATGATGAAGCCTGAAGGTAGCCACAGGAAATCTGTAATGAAAGGATCCAACTCCATCGGGTTTCGGCTCGTTTGATTCGTCTTTAAGATCACTTTTAAGTTCATTGTTTGAGATAAAAACTTCTATAAAAAAATATTGATTTTTAATAGTTACTTGTTGCATTCCAATTAAATGCTGTTTTTAAATCTTTAGCATTAAGTTCACCTTTTGTTCCCTTGTGGTCACAAGGGAACAAAAGGTGAACTTAATGCTGATTCATTCTCTACCAGTCAAAGTTATGCATATGCGAGACAGTATTACGATAGATATATTTCTGTTAATTTATTTTTTAACTTAAGAATCCTTTTACCCTAGACTTTTCCAAACAAACGTAGTCTACGTTTTATTTTGAAACGACGTCCGATTACGGTAAAAAATTGTAGTTTTATAGAAACTACTACGTTTGTATGGGAAAGTCTTTCTGTTCAGGGTAAGGGGATTCTTAAACTTTATTGGTCCACAACTAACAATTATTAACAATTTGCGGACCTAAGGAGATACATGAATTTTCGTGGTCTAGTCAGAAAAATGGCAACTTTTGGAAAATTGAGCAAAGCGAAGCTTCACGTTCTCACTTTACACGTGGGAGCTTGATGATAAGAACATTTTAAATTATATCTCCGTTTCCTTTCAAATGATCTTTCCTTTAATAACCAACTGGTCGGGGTCCAGTGCTGCCTCGACCATGGTTGATATCAATTTAGTTTAAAAACATGAAAACGGACGGCGTAGCGGCCATATCGGTTTGTTATCACTCCAATAATAATTTTACGTGGTTATAGCCAAGTTAATTAAATTAGTAGGTAGGTACACATATTTATTTTCTCATTATATTATTTAGCGACATTATTATTTGATAAAATAAATTTAAAGTTACCACCAGATATAAAGCAGGCTGCTTCGTTGACAAGCTTTAATGTCAGGCTAAAACAGTGGCTTCTTGAGCGTACATTACAAGCTTTTATTTAGTTTCACCTGTCCCGTTGTCTGTCGGTCTGTCTGTCTGTCTGTCTGTAATCAAATCTTGCAAGTTAAATTTGAGCCACTTCCCGGTTTCCGACTGAGCTGAAATTTGCACCCATATGTATATCGCGTGACAATGCAATATTATGATGACATGGAGCTGATCTGATGATGGAGTTGGAAGGTGGCCATAGGAACTCTGTAATGAAACGACGCAACCCCATCAAGTTTGGACTCGTTCGATTCGTCTTGAGGAGCACTGAAAATAAAAGCTTGTTTTAAACATATTTTTTAAATAATTACTTGTTCTACAGTATCGAAGAATTTTATGAGTGTCGCTCGTAACTCTATTTGAATAATTTTATTTTATTATTTTGTAACTTTTTTATTATTATTTTTGAGTACTTTGATTTTTGGCTAATTTAATTACAATTATTGTTCCTTGTTTTTTTTTGCCCAAAGTATTTTTATTTTATTGAATGAATTGGGCACACATATGCCATGTAAGCAGTTTTTACTGCGCGCTACAATGCGACAACATGACTAGGCAGTCGCCCGCTGCTCTTTAGTTCGTAAACACGCGCTTGTCCCTAGATAGCTCCCCGAAGTTAGTTTCCCTGTGAGTGTTCGTCTAAACCAGAGTTTCCCAAACATATTTTGTCAAACGCCCACTTCAAAAAATCAGTTATTTTGTAGCGCCCCCCATTTTTTTCACCATAAAAACCTGAATCACATATTTGTCTTGCCTGTAGTTTAATTCAACCTATATTCTAAACGAGAGAGCAATAATAATACATACACCAGTACATTAGAGTATCTTTTATAAAAAATAACAATAATCAACATTGTTAATTTTAAATAAAAAAATAGCAATAATAATACAATTTTACAATATTTTTTAAACCGCTAATTTTACAATTTTATTCTATTGTAAGGCCAAGGCAAGTGTAATAAGCTCAAACTCGATGGGGTTTCGTCCTTTCATCACAGAGCCTATGGCTACCTTCCAGCTCCGTCATCAGATCAGCTCCTAGTCATCATAATATTGCATTGTCACGCGATATACGTATGCGTGCAAAATTTCATCTCAATCGGAAACCGGGAAGTGGGTCAAATTTAACATAAAAGACTTGATTACAGACAGACAGACAAACAGACAGCGGGACAGGTGAAACTAAATAAAACCTGTAAAATCGTATAATTATCTTGCCAAGCGACACAAACAAGTGTCTCTTAGCGTATTATTGCCGCTTGGTGTGGAAACGTTTGGACTATTGCGCCTAATGCAGCTTTTAAAGGAAGGCCTTCCTCAAGCAGATAATTCCACCCCTGACCACTGCGCCGGTGACAAGAGGGCTGGCTACTTCTATTCTCAACGAATTAGCATAGCTATTCAGATGGGAAATACAGCTAGCGTTCGTGGTACCATACCGCAAGGGATTTTTAGACCTATAATGTAGAATAGGTTTAATGTTTAGTTTATAGTTTAATTTCAATTCTATTTATTTATTTTCTTCTTCTACATACTTATAATTATCTTGCTCACATAATTGTTGAAAAATGCGAGCTATTGACCATCCGGACAGACATACGAACAAACTGCCCAAGCTGAAACGGAGAAGTCTCACTCTCGCTTCGAAAATTTTACTATGACGACTTATGTGGCCTAGTAGGTAGTTATCATGACAGGCTGTCGCACCGGAGGTCCCAGGTTCGATCTCCGGTCAGGTCAAGATGAAAATGATCTTTTTCAGATTGACCTGGGTCTTGGATGTTTGTCTTTGTTATACAATGTTCTTTTTAATTAAGTACAAATATTTTAAGAGGTGATTCAGTCCATCATTTTGAACAACTTTTCCCAATAAATATATATCGAAATACGAAAATTTTTCATAGTAACGATATCACGTGACTACTTCGATCTGTATGAGAACCTAAATATTTTTTTTCGTATTTCGATATATATTTATTGGGCAATGTTGTTCAAAATGATGGACTGAATAACCCCTTAAAATATTTGTACTTAATTAAAAAGGACATTGTATATATCACACTAAAATTATAAAAGCGCAAGTTTGTTAGTGTGTGCATATATTTGCTTGTTACTTTTTCACGCGCAAACGGCTTGACTAAATTTGATAATTTTTGGTATGCAGAAAGCTGACACCCTGAATTAACACATACCCTACTTTTCCGCGGGTAACACCGCGGGGCGCAGCTAGAATATAAAATAAAGTATCGTTGTGTCAGTTTATATCTATATCAAGATTTTTAAGTTTATACCTATTCATTAAAATGAATTTTCAAAAAATACTTCAAATGAATTAGTATTTAGTTCACTTAGTAAGAAGGTCTTGCCTAACATTGGGGAGTGGAACACAGATAACACGAAACTAAAATAATAAGTTCAAAAAATAAGGAAAAACGGAGACGAAATTAATGCACGAATAACTAATTAAAATCAGCCCACAGTTCTAAAGCCTAAAATTGATGTTATGCCAAACGGTCGATTTGATAAGCAATTAGACGGAATTAGACACATTTAATGACTATAATGGCTATAGTAACTAACTGGACACCACAACAAAAAAGACTCCGAGGTAGACCCAGGACGCGCTGGAGAGATGGAGTCGAAGAAGGCCTACGTAAGATGGAAAAGTACATGGCATGGAGAAGGCAGGCCAGAGACGTTATGGCGACGGATCGATGTGAAGGCCGAGACCAACAAAGGGTTGTAGCGCCGCAGAAAGTAAGTAAGTAAATGCGACACAAATAAGTTGAACAAAAATGGCGGACTTCAAAGCATTTTTGTACAAATTCCCGGCACGCAATAATGAGCCGCGGCGACGACTGTGATTTCGGTTCAATGTGGAAAGGATGAAATGAAAATAAAAACGCCTGTAACTTTTTTTGTTGTTAGGAATAACACTCTTATTTATCGTAAACTAGCTTTTGTCCGCGGCTTCGCTCGCGTAGGGGTTTAATTTATCAAAATCCTTTCTTAGGGCATGCCTACGTCATAACATCTACCTGCATGCCAAATTTCAACCCGACCCGTCCAGAGGTTTGGGCTGTGCGTTGATAGATCACTATGTCAGTCAGTCAGTCACCTTTGAGTTATATATATTTAGATAAATATCAGATTTTTTAGTTCAGTCAATTAATTATAAAAAATAAAAAAGTTTTTCAACGCAATTTCGTTCACCAATCAGCTTAACGCCGCCATATCTTTTGCCCGTCTCGTCTGACGTGTAAAAAAGATGATGTCATATGAGAGTTGACAACTGAACTGCCATTGCGGTAAAATAGGGACACTATTTTGACAACTGTGACAGTTAAATGTCAGTTAAGCTGTCAAATGTTATATGACAGTGGCAGTTGTGAAAAGTCATGAAATATTTTTTTATACGTCATATGAGAAAAGGCAAAAGAAATCCGCTAGATGACAACAAGTCAAATGAGACACTTTTTTCTAAACGTCAAAACAAACATTTTGTATGGGATTTTGTATGAAATAAGAAAGCGTGAGTCATGCTTTATTGGACTCAAATGGCGCTCTTAATAACAGTTTTTATGCATTTATAAATCTAAAATCTTGTTGAAAATGGATATGATCAATGAAAAGTGACACTTTTTGTGACGTTTTATTTTATGAACTGTACTAAATAATTTATTTTTGACTCAGTCATCTACCCAATTACGGCCTCAAGATGAAAAGTGTAAATATTTTTATTTTTATAATTAATTGACTGGATCAAAAATCTGAAATTTATCTACGATAAATAGGAATGTTATTCCTAACATGAGAAAAAGATTCAGGCGTTTTTAAAATTTTCATCCCTTCCCCATTTACGTGTCGGGAATTTGTACGAAAATGCTTTGATATCCGCCATTTTTGTTCAACTTATTTGTGTCGCATTGTACCTAGTTGGTAGGTTATAATATAATATCGCCATCGTGCGGTCACATAACTAATCCCTAAAACTACAAGCTGCTAAAACATATAAAGGATGTATATTTTTACAAACAAATTAGGTAATAATTACTTACGTACGTCAATTAAGAAATTTAGAAGCAATCAACGTGTATTCAACGTGACCATTACAAAAACCGGTTGGATCAATATACAATATGTAACAAAAACACTGTCCGATCCTTGAAACTCGAAAAAAATCGACATTTTCATACACCCGGCAATTTGTATGAAAATGTCGATTTCGTCTTCTAATTTCAAGCATTGGTCCCATAGGAAAAGTTGTTCTTATTGACGGTCTGAGTTGCTGCTACAAGGATCGGACAGGGTTTTTGATACATATGGTATAGTACAAAAAATACATACACACCTTCACTATTGGACAAAGCATTTTGGTTGCAGGCAGAACCTAGGACCGCAAGATACATACCACTTTTCACGAGACGGACGGTATGGGTAGTAAAAGGAGAAAAATTAATCTGGCCATAGCCACCATCGTCCATTCCTTCGTTCTCACTAAAAGATTCTAAGTACAGCAGCTGATACTGTCTTAGTTTTAGGGTTCCGTACTCAAAGGGTAAAAACGGGACCCTATTACTATGACTCCGCTGTTGATCCGTCGTTTGTCTGTCTGTCCGTTACTAGGCTGTATCTAAAATAGAATTATAATAGAATGTAAAATAGAATTAGTACTGCGCCCACCTTGTTTCAAATAAATTTTTCCTCCACCCAAAGGTTGGCTGGAAGAGATTGCATTTATAGCGATAAGTCCGCCTTTGTGCCTATATTGTTTCGTTGTTTTGTAATTTTTGTGTGTATATTATGGTGCAATAAAGTTGATTTGTATTGTATTGTATCTCATGAAACGCGATAGCTATTGATAGCGGGTGCACACGGGCTATTAGTGGCCGGTATGCTAGGACTGACAGTATTGGAAGGGCACCGCAAGACAATAGTTTGAATGAACTAACTGGTGGCGGTACCGCACTAAGTAATTCAAATCACATAATATGAGGTTGGTTCTATGCTTGTTTGCTTAATTAGTTGTATAAAAAAAATTTATAAAAATATAATCTAATCTATCGACGAGGAAAACCCGCAGTAAAAATATGTTATTCCAGTTATTTTATTATAAAAACAGTATTATTTAACCGCAAAGGTTATTGAATGCGATTGTCGGATACATGTTTCAGGGATCCGCATTTTAATTGGTGACATAACTAAATATTTAAAAACGATATCAACGTACACTACGTGAGTTTTTAGGGTTCCGTAGTAAACAAGGAACCCTTATAGTTTCGCCGTGTCGTCTGTCTGTCTGTCTGTCCGTCCGCGGTTTTACTCAGCGGCTATACGTACTAGAAAGCTGTGATTTGGCATGGGTGTGTATATTAATTATGCGGAAAAGTGTTAAAACAAAATATTGAATAAAAATTTTTTTCGGGGTAGCTGCCATACAAGTAAAGTGAAAAGTAATTTCTTTTTTCTCGACTAACCAATCATGTGGGGTATCATTGAACAGGTCTTTCAAAAATATTATGAGCTTGTCAATACTGTTTTCGATTTAGGTTTCTGAAATATTAGGTTTTAAAGTGAAAATTTTTGTTAAAGTTAAGAGTCTTCCCCCTCTATCTGCAAAACGGTTAAATATGGACACTTTGAAAAAATTCACAGGTATAGTATTTATAACGAAATTTAAAGGAAAACTATCAGAGATAAGTAGAGTTTACAAATTAAAAAGTTATAGGCGATCAACTTATAAAATGTACTCGGCAAAGGAAAATTTCATACAAATTCAATAGAAAATTAGATTTTCGTTTAGTGGCATGAACTCAAAGTTGGCATTCGTAACTACGGAACCCTACACTGCGCGTAGCCCGACACGCACTTGGCCAATTATTAATTATTTAGTTATGGTGCAAATTGTTTAATTGTCACTGTGACCGCTATAACAAATACTTAAGGTAAGATAAAATTAAAAATTAAATGGGGTCGACATATTTTTATACGAAAAAACTGTTTTTCACTGTTTTTAAAACTCTATAATAGCATTAACTTGATACTTGTCTTCCTACTTCTTGATATGTATAAGTATAGTACATTCACAAATGTAGTCTAACCCTCATATTCATAAAAAATTACAGCCGTTTGCTAAATCTGTTTTAGTTAAAACATCTTTTGTCCCTTTCCCACATTACAATATTTGACATAGTAAGAACGAGACAAAACACATTTTAACCAAAAGAGGTTTAGCAAACGTTAGTTAACTTTTATGAATATAGGGGTTAAGGGGCTACATGAATTTTACGGGGTCCAGTGCTGCCCCCATTTGAAATAAATCATTTGAAAAGAAACGGAGATATCATTTAAAATTTGGTCTTGATCAGACCCTGGATAACCCTTCAAACTATTTTATAAACTACTGTTTACAGTTTAAAGCTTTTCTACGCACAATTGCGAAAAACGGCCACTTTTGGCGTATGCGCGTAGAAAAGCTTCACGTTCTCACTTTAAGATGTAAACAGTAGTTTATAAAATAGTTTGAAGGGTTATCCAGGGTCTGATCAAGACCAAATTTTAAATTATATCTCCGTTTCTTTTCAAATGATTTATTTCAAATGTTGGCAGCACTGGACCCCTTAAAATTCATGTAGCCAGCCCCTTAATGAATACCTTTATAGGAAGCAGCGGGTCATTCCCATCACGAGTATCAATAGATTACTCACTGGGAAGTCCTACCATCATGTTGTAATCAAGATTACTGTAATAAATGACTATTTCATTATTCATATTTTACTTGTCCTTTCACCGATTATGTATGACTGTAGCAGCTACAACAACAAATATTACATACTAAATTTTAAAACATTTTAGGTACGGAGGTACGGAACCCTTAATGTACAATTCCGACTCGCTCTTGATCGGTATTTTATTTGCATAATGTAAAACTTTTGCAATTTAAACTCTAATTAGCGTTTACAAAACCAACAATAAGTATATAACACTACTTACATCAAGTTTATTAGACCGTATTATCGATTCGGCATGAACGTTACTGGTATATACCTAATAGGATGCGGCTCTTCGAAGAGCCATCGCGACCTTGACGTCTAAAGATAGATACAGAACATCTTTCGCGTTATTTTTTACAAGCACATAAACACACGAGTAAAAATCTCTAAGATTCTTAGAAATCGTTATTTAGGTATAGTGACGGAGAAAAATTTAATTTTTTTTCCTTGACAAGGTCGCTGGAAAGCGCTGGGTGCCGGCCGCTGTAGATCGGTAATTTTGGAAATCCTTGTGAGATGTCCAGCAGTGAACGTTGTGCGGCTGAATTGATCATGTGAATGAAGGAAAAAGTGTAATATTGCCATATTTTCACATCTTTATTCCTGACGGGGTAGACAGAGCCCAGAGCCCTAAGGCCGCGGTTAGCGTGACGGTGGGCGGATGAAAAAGGAATCAAACAAATAGTCATTACTGAAAAGAAAAAAAACCCGGCTACCTTTTTACCCGACTGCGCCAGAAGGAGGGTTATGTTTTTCGAGAGTATGTATGTATGCATGTTTGTATGTATGTATAATTGTTTGGCACGCTCTGCAGCCTGAACGGCTTGATGGACTTTAGCTTGAGAGGTGTCGTTAGATTCGTATTTACTGTAAGAGTGACACTGGGTATATCAAAATAAAAAAACAAAATGGCGGATTTTTGGCGCCAAATTATAATGTTTGGCACGCTCTGCAGCCTGAACGGCTCGATGGATTTAAGCTTGAGAGATGTCGCTAGATTCGTATTTACTGTGAGAGTGACACTGGGTATTTAAAAAGTCATTATGACTTGTTTTATACCCTTTGTCACTCTCACGTTGTCACGAATCTAATGACACCTCTCATTTATACATACAAACAACATACATACTCTCGAAAAACATAACCTTCCATCTGGCGCAGTTGGGTAAATAGTGCTGTGTCGCAAACTGCATTGCTTATTTACTTGATGCAAATCTCGTCCATTCCCTCTATCGGCTTTTACGATCTGTAGCGGGAGCGAGGTGATATGCTCGACCGCCACAAAGGGAAGATCTTCCCGCCAGGCATGTTATTGCGCCTGGGGAACCGCGGCTCCGACGGTGTATCGTCGGAAGTTGTATATATGCAGTGAATCGGGCGAACTCTGAGATCGAGATGTAGGTTACTGCTGGCGCCATCTCATATGCTTCATGTGAACTATATTGTCGGTTGTCTCTTGATTGGTTAGTTGTTGTAGTTCCTCGTAGTGGCCGTAGAGGTCGCCACAAAGTTTTTATTTTCTCCCAGAATACTAGGGAAGAGTGTTCAAAGGTTTACTTAGAATAAAGTCCCGAAAATGTGAAAAATTGTGGGAGCCCTCGCGAGTCGCGACTTCGCGACGCCCCGCCGCGAAAACCAAAAATGTTCTATCATCGAATTTCCCGCCGAAATATGACAACTTTACTGGTACTAACTCGCGAAATGACAAATTATGCCAAAATCAACTTTAATTCACTAGTAATAAAGTACACAGCACGTCCATATTGATTGTATATTGACTTGTTCGTGGTAGACAGCAAGATTTACCTTTGAAATCCCTGACAAAGTTAATGTATACATTCTTTAACTTAATTTTAGATCTTATATCCGAGGTATAAGGGTGAGTATGGATTTTTGAGATGTATTTAAGAGTATGTAGATATGTCATATGGTTTTTGTGCCGTTTAATATCGTTTAAGTTGTTACTTGATGGTTATTATAGCTTGGTGACTGTGAAGCTGAAGGTGACAGGTTCGATTCCATCAAAGACTACTGAAGATTGCTTGTCGATAAAGTAAAGACTCGATGTTTAGGGATCCTTAGTAAACAAGGAACCCTTATAGTTGCGCCATGTCTGTCTGTCTGTCTGTCCGTCTGCGATATTACTCAGCGACTATAATTACTAGAAAGCTGTGAGTTGGCATGGATATGTATATTAATTATGCGGAAAAAGTGGTAAAATAAAATATTGAAAAAAAAAATCATTGTAAAGTGAAAAGTCAATTTTTTTTCTCGAGTAAATATTTTGTTTTAAAGTGAAAATTTTTGTTAGAGTCAAGTGTCCCCCCTCCCTCTATCTGCTAAACGGTTATATATGGACACGTGAAAAATTTACAGCTATAGTAAATATAACAAATTTTAAAGGAAAACTATCAGAGCTGAGTAGGGTTTACAAATTTAAAAGTTACTAATAGGCGATCGGTCTTGGATGTTTATGCAAAATTTTTCATTGTAAGTGTATTTGAATATGATTGTGTGGTACAATAAGTCATACGGCTTATGAAAATAGATATTTTAATGCGCAGTGCGCCGATATACGTAGGTTATAATTGTTTTTAGTAATAAATGCGTATATTTAAATTTACTAGAAACCCCGAAGGGAACTCGATGGGTATCGGCTTTTTAGGATGCCTCACCACTGGTAGTTAGGCATTGAAGTTATCCCCTCTAGTTAGGGTTTCATTCCAAGCATATAATACATACACATAATTAATATTTTCTCTTGACAAGGTCTGCGAGTTCGGGTTTTTCATGCTCACAAAAATGTCCAATCCGGTGGTGGCGTCGCTGGTCGGGTCGTTGGATTCCCTCTAATATGGTTGAGTTTAACGATGGCTGATCCGTGCGTCAACTCGTGAACGGGTGCTGCCGGGAGGGACTGGTCAGCTCGGCTTCGCTTTTTTTTGACTACTTAATATTTTTTATTACGCAATTTATGTTTGTTTATTTGTTCGCAAGCATTACATGTTATAATGTGTCAACATTGTATTATATTATAAGTATTTATTAATTAAAAGACAATTATAATAATATGACAAAGCCCTTCTGGCGAGTAGGCGACCAATACTGTGAAAATGAGTTTCTTTCGGCGTTTCTTCTCAGCAGTGGTCGTTACGAAGCGCTGGTATCGGTAGCTTATCTTTAAAAATAAATTAAATTTTAATATACTTACACGTAACATAAATTATACTTATTGACGTGTAAAAGTGCCTGTAAAGGTCTAATTACTGAATAAACATTTGAATCTTTGAATCTTAGTGATTTTCAAAAATGTATAAATATATAATAAAACTAAAAACGAAAACTAGATAAATTACTGAATAAAGCCCCGAGAAATCGCTCTTACGTGGTAATATGCTCAGAAGGCTAGCAGGATTGCCGTGTTGAATGGCAATGCTAATCTTTTGAGCCAGATAAAGGCCAGAATTCTGATCACGGTTTTAGGGTTGACTGGAAGAGATCCCTGACAGGGATAAGTCCGCCTTTGTACTATTATGTTGTTGTATTTTATAATCAATAAAGAATTAACTAAAGAATTCAGCTTTCAATCAATTTAGAATACCTTGAGAAGGCTTTTGTCAAACGAGAAAAACCTTACCTCCTAACTATAGTAACTTCTTTCCCACTCTCACTTCACTTCACTTGTCACTCCACGTTCTTCTGGCAGGGCGGTTTCCGCCCGACTGGCTCAAGGGCGGGTGCTCTGGGCGGGGTTGGGAGGATCTCCAACTCCGCCCAGCACCACGCCTACTCCCCCAGGTCATTAAATATTTAAACTCTACCCTTTGCTTTGTTGAAATTGATTTTAGGGGATGAAATGTTGGCGGATTGTTTTATGAATTTTGGGAGAAAATGGACGACTAAATGGAACATTTAGAAACTTAAGGTTTTTTTTTCGTAGCCAACACTGGTGTCAGATCTTTCAGGCTGCCTTAAGGCATCTGGCATAGCTTGACGACTGCTATACAATGTTGGCAGCCGGGACCAACGGTTTATAAGTGCCTTCCGAAGCAAGGAGGAGCTCGAGAAATTTTTGTGCCACTTATGGTCACCCATTCAAGTGTGGACCACGCCCAGTGTCGCTTATCTTGCAAAAGTGCTAGTAATGCGCACTCCCGCCGGGCCACCGAGGTCCTCTTACCACCACCGAGAAACTTAAGTGACATGGTACATTAGTTACGTCATTATCTCTTACGGTTCACCGTACCTCTAACCAGGCTCTAACCTGTGGCAATAACTCTATCTTCAGAAAGAGTTATTGCCACAGATTAGAGCCTTCAAGCCCAAAGTCTTAAGAGGCTTTTTACATTTGGTTGGCTGTCTCGCTCGCACAATCAAACATTTTTAAAGATTATTAAAAAATGTGTCTCATTTGTAAAAAAGTGTTACGTTAACTTTCAATATAATTATATTGTGGATATTTAAGACATGTTCGTATATTGTGTAGACATTAAGTATTAACTACATCGAAAATTAGGTCATCAAAATTTAAATTTTTGGTGACCTTATTCTCGATACCGACACACATAAACAATAAAAAAACAGGTCTACAATTTCTAATATATAATTATACTAGCTATTGCCCGCGGCTTCGCTCGCGTAGGGGTGTAATTTATCAAAATCCTTTCTTAGGGGATGCCTACGTCATAGTAGCTTTATGCATGCAAAATCTCAGCCCGATCGGTTTAAAATTGACAAAGTTTCATACAAACTTTCATCCCCTAGTTTATCCCCTTGGGGGTAGAATTGATCAAAATCCTTTCATAGCGAATGCCTACGTCATAACATCTACCTGCATGCCAAATTTCAGCCCGATCCGTCCAGTGGTTTGAGCTGTGCGTTGATAGATCACTATGTCAGTCAGTCAGTCACCTTTGAGTTATATATATATTTAGATTGAAAGTTAGTGAAACACTTTTTTACAAATGAGTCACATTTTTAATAATCTTTAAAAATGTTTGATTGTGCTAGCGAGACGGTCAACCAAATGTGAAAAGCCTCTTAAAGCCCAAAGTCTTAATGAAAAGGCTATCTGCATCATCACATTAATGACACGATTCAGATTCTTAGGGTTACATGAATTTTCCAAAGTCCAGTGCTGCCCTCATTTGAAATAAATTATTTGAAAGGAAACGGAGATATCATTTTAAATTTTGTCTCCAACATGCCCTTTCAAATTCGAATTTAATATATATCTTATTATCACAGGATATTTATAATATCTCTTAATAATCGTCACTTCGTCTTGTTGCACAATAATTGTTGACGTCAAAAAGTTACTTAGAGCTAAGTTTACTGCCGCCTCCAAAGCGCTAGTGCAGAAGAAGCGGTAACAAAGTGCACTGCAGCATTTTCTCCAACAACGTCAACTCACAATGAAATTAATATTTTTAGTTGACTAGCTTTTGCCCGCGGCTTCGCTTGCGTAGGGGTGTAATTTATCAAAATCCTTCCTTAGGGGATGCTTACGTCATGCATGCAAAGTCTCAGCCCGATCGGTTTAAAATTGACAAAGTTTCATACAAACTTTCATCCCCTATTTTATCCTCTTGGGGGTAGAATTGATAAAAATCCTTTCTTAGCGGATGCCTACGTCATAACATTTACCTGCATGCCAAACAGACCGATCCGTCCAGTGGTTTGGGCTGTACGTTGATAAATAGATCACTATGTCAGTCAGTCAGTCATCTTTGAGTTATATATATTTAGATATGTCGACAGAGAATACATTGTTTGTTGTCATAATTTGAATAAGTTTTTCAAATGTCGAAATTTTAAAATAGATATAGATAGCCCTTGCTAACCCTTCAAACTACGTGAAGCTTTTCTTCGCACATTAGCCAAAAGTGACCGTTTTTAAGTAAAGTGCGAAGAAAAGCTTCACGTTCTCACTTGAAACTGTAAACAGTAGTTCATAAAATAGTTTGAAGGGTTATCTAGTGCTTGATCAAGACAAATTTTTAAACGCTATCTCCGTTTCCTTTCAAATAATTAATTTTATTTCAATAATAAGATTTGTAAAGTAATGCAACTGGTACATTCTAGTTCTCCCAGACCAGTTTGGAAGAAAAAAATATTTTGTTATTCAACTTGAATAATTATTAAAATTGCGGTCAAGGCGTTCGCCTTGTGACCCGAAGGTCATGGGTTCGAATACCACGGGAAGCATACTTTGTAAAAAGTTTTTACCAGTCTGGTAAGGATATTGCAGGCTTGAATCACCTGATTACCAGAAAACAAAGATGACTCCGTGTTTCAGAAGGCATGTATAAACTGTGGGTTACGAACGCCATCTAGCGTTTGATCACCAAACTATCCAGGGGTCGGCAGTCGCTCTGCGTGAAAACCAGTAACCTCGTCAAATCTCTTTGGTTAGGTAGCGGACCCCGGGCTCTGAAGCGTTACTGCTGAGGATGCAACTGGGAATACGGTAGAACGATGATGATGAAGAACTATTAAAATTCTATAAAGCAAAAGGAAGAGGAAAATATTTGTTATTCAACTTGAATAACTATTAAAATTGTATAAAGGCTAAAAGCGGCTGGGAAAAGCTTGGTTCCACTTTGATCAAACTAACTAAAAAAGCTAAATGAATTCATAACTGGATAACCCCGACCTTTTACAAATTTATAGTATTATTTCTTAAGTCTCATTATTATTTTGTAAACAATAAAGAAATAACTAACAAAACAAAACATATACCCCGGAGGGAACATCCAACTATGAATAAAGGTTTTAATATGAAAGACAACAATAATTTTCCTAAACTAAAAACCGACTTCACCCCCAAACTACACAACCGATTTTGATAAAATTTGCATGGTACCACCTGACAAGTATACCCTTTCAAACAAAAAAAGATTTTTTCAAATCATTCCAGGCGTCGTCGAAAAATCGGTGAACATATATATAAAAGAAATAACATAAAAAAACGCGACGAATTGATAACCTCTTCCCTTTTTAGAACTCGGTTAATAAACAGACTAATTACTATAGAAATATTATAGAAAAATTTAGATTTTTTATATTAGAGAGAAAGTCTAACTGTCCATTTTATAGTGCTAAGAACACTGTCTGCAGTTGCTTGCTGAAACGCGAAGACTGTTCTGTCAGATACATTAAATTACTTACTATTGTGTGACTGCTTTTTTTTTACTTGTAAAAATGATTTATTATAATAGCTAATATAGGATTATTTACAAAAATGACTGCTTAAAAGGCAGATTTTTAACCTCCGACAAAAAGAGGTGTTTTATTAGTTTGACGTGTCGGTGTAATTGTGTCTGTCTGTGAAATCGTGGCGCCTAAACGAATGGGCCGATTTTGATGCAATTTTTGTTTGAATGCTGACTTCGATTCAGCAGCAGTTATTGGGAGTGAAAATTTGAAAGTCAGGAATTTATACAAACTTTAATTCAGTTTCATCAGTCCCGTTATATTGTCCATGCATCTGTCTGTAATCTTTGCAAGTTAATTTTGACCCACTTATCGGTTTTCGATTGAGCTGAAATTTTACCCGCATACGTAAATCACGTGACAATGCAATGTTATGATGACATGGAGCTGATCTGATGATGGAGCTGAAAGGTGGCCACAGGAACTCTGTAATGAAACGACGCAACCTAATCAAGTTTGGGCTCGTTTGATTCGTCTTGAGAGGAGCACTTTAAGTTCATTGTTTTAGATACGGAAAAGCGATTACTTGTTAAAAGCCGTAAAGTTTGATACGTGCCGGGAAACTTATTAGGGTAACGAGTTGAGGGCATAAACACATTGTTTGTTTGTATGTTTGTACCGCGATAACAGCCGAACCGATGATTCGATATTGATAAAATTTGGTAGGCATGTGGGAAATATCAATAGAATTTTCAAGTTCGTTAGGCATCAAAATTGGTTCATTACTTTTTGAAATATTAATAAAAACGTCCGCGATTATGTAGTAAACGAAACCATAGCGCGTTCTAACTTTGGATAGCGCCATCTAGGTGTTACTTAGGGAACTGAATTATGTTAGAAATGTCGAAATCAGACCTAAAATTTGCCAAGTGCGTGTCGGGCCACGCGCAATATAGGATTCCGTAGTTACGAATGCCAACTTTGAGTTCATGCCACTAAAAACGTTTCAAAACTATTTTTCTACTGAATTTGTATGAACATTTCCTTTTACGAGAACATTTTATAATTTTTTATTTTTTATTTGTAAACCCTACTCAGCACTGATAGTTTTCCTTTAAATTTCGTTATATATGCTCTAGTTATGATTTTTTTCACGTGTCCATATATAACCATATAATTTTGACGACCTCCGTGGCGTAGTGGTCACAACGCTGGGCCGCCACCCAGAGGTCCCGGGTTCGATCAGGGCAAGTTGGAAAACGGCCTTTTTCAAATTGTCCTGGGTCTTGGATGTTTAACTATTATATATGTATTTGTTATAAAATAAAGTATCGTTGAGTTAGTATCCCATAACACAAGTTTCGAACTTACTTTGGGGCTAGCTTAATCAGTGTAATTTGTCCACAAAAAAAAAAAAACGGTTTAGCAAATAGAGGGGAGGAGGCATGACTCTAACAAATAATAATAAAAGACTCTAACATGACTCTAACAAAAAAAAAATAAAAATATTCACTATAAAACCAAATATTTCAGAAACGGATTCCTAAATCGAAAAACGGTATTCAACGATACCTCACATGATTGATTAGTCAAGAAAGAAAAATTTACTTTTCACTTAACTTGTATGGGAGCTAGACTAAAAACAAATATTTTTCAACTAGGGTTGCATCGATACGCCTTTTCGCCGATACGATACCGATACCGATACTCTTATACAAATATCGGCGATACCGATACCGATAATGATACGTTAATTGAATCAAACATGAAGATAAAATAAATAAATCACCAGTCGGATTATTTTTTTATTAATATGAAAAGTAGTTACATAGGTCGATATTAGATAATTATTATAAATTTTAGTAATTAACATTAATAACATTTTTATTTAAAAAACAAGTAATCTTAAGTTTTGCGGAGAAAGGCGATTTAAAAAAAAAAGTATCGTTGAATCGGTCATAAAAATATCGTCGATACCGATATATCGGCTAACTCGAAGTATCGCCGATATATCGGTATCGGTATCGGTATCGGATGCATCGCTATTTTCAACATTTAAATAAAATTGTAAATAAAATTGAAAAATTGAAAAATTGGTAAAATAACCAATTTTTCCGCATAATTAATATACATACCCACCCATGCCAAATCACAGCTTTCTAGTACTTATAGTCACTGAGTAAAACCGCGGACGGACAGACAGACAGACATGGCGAAACTATAAAAAGGCGGTTGAAAAATCGCGAGGTCTAAGTTCGCGAATTACTAGTTATTACTATAAAAAAAAGGTGTGGTTGATTGTCCACATGCCATTCGAAGTATTCGCCATCTCTGTCGTTCTGGAAAGTGTGAAAGAGACACACGTCCGCAAACTGCGACGGTGTAGGCGGAATTAAAAGAGTGTGCTTATTTTATGTAAATAGGAAGCTTTACCGTTAGCTTTTATTGCCTGGTGCTATTGTGACTGAGCTTTGGCCATAGGCCTTTGGAATTTAATAATGTTTGATGTAAATGTTTCTGAATCCAGTGGCGTAGCATAGGTCACTAGCACCCGGTGCGGATTCCAAATTTGCCGCCCTCTTATTTTTGTAATCCATTATAACTAATTTGGGCATGGTAAAAAGAGTACTTTTATTGGAACGAAGTTCCTTACGGCAGGCTTGGAGGAGATAGGGATTTTGCTGCGCGACCGAACTGAAAAAAATGTGATAGTAAAACCGTAAGGATGACCTCGTTAAATAAAACCGTTAAATGAGACGTGCGCAGGCGCGACAGTCGTATACACAAGAACTTTTGAACTTCGTTCCTACCTGGTGTCCCACGACACCACATTTCTTTTTAGTTTTATTGAATGATTTATTGAATTGAAAAGTGAAATTAACATTTTTTATTGAGAAACCTTGCGCTTGCATCACCCATGCATAGAACCTGCAGAGGTACCTGGGTATTTGGTAACA
The DNA here is from genome assembly GCA_943193695.1 of Acrobasis suavella. Lineage (NCBI taxonomy): Eukaryota > Metazoa > Arthropoda > Insecta > Lepidoptera > Pyralidae > Acrobasis > Acrobasis suavella. The sequence goes on from OW971956.1 coordinate 609,475, forward strand.
TAAAAAAAACACTGAAAGAAATAATTTTTTTTTTAAATTTTAATTTTTTTTTCTAAATTTTAATTTTTTTTTCTAACTGCCACCTCCGCAGCGCCGCCCCCGGCAAAGTGCCGCCCGGTGCGGACCGCACCCTCCGCCCCCCCCATGCTACGCCACTGTCTAAATCTAATTTATATTTTTAACTACTGCCAGTACAAGTATATTCTTGCCAATCACAGACACATAGATATCTTCCGTTTGAATTTGTTCCAATTTCGCAAAAACCTAACAAAAAAAAAAATTACGACCTGGCGTAGTGGTCATCATGCTAGTCCGCCACCCAGAGGTCCCGGGATCGATCCCCGGACAGGGCAAGTTGAAAAATGGCTTTTTTCAAATTGTCCTGTATTTGTTATAAAATATAGTATCGTTGAGTTAGTATCCCATTACACATGTCTCGAACTTACTTTGGGGCTAGCTCAATCAGTGTTATTTGTCCCTATTTATTTATTTATTTATTTAATTATAAATGCACTGGGGTCGGAGGACCCTTAACAATTATTTTCAACAATTTGTTATACATATTGTTTGTTAGATTTATTTATTTATGTATTCTAATTATCTATTAGTGTTTATTTAGTATAATATGCACCTATTAATTAGTTAGTTAATTCAAAGTTTATATAAAGTAGGTGCATTAAAAAAATTATTAAACCAATATGTATAAATATGCTGTAAACACAGTTGTAGAGTACAGTCTAGAACAGATATGTAGAAATTAGGTACCTTGGTCCTGATATGATTGTATTCTGTTTGTGTTACTAATAAAGTAAAAGAAAATACTACTGACATGAATTTAATTTGCTGTTTAATTTCTGTTAATTCTTTTTTTTTCTACTTGAATATAAATACTATTATATATCTAATCTAAATATATAAAACTCAAAGGTGACTGACTGACTTAGTGATCTATCAACGCACAGCCCAAACCACTGGACGGATCGGGTTAAAATTTGGCATGCAGGTAGATGTTATGACGTAGGCATCCGCTAAGAAAGGATTTTGATCAACTCTACCCCTAAAGGGATAAAATAGGGGTTGGAAGTTTGTATGAAACTTTGCCAATTTTAAACCGATCGGGCTGAGACTTTGCATGCATAAAGCTACTATGAAATAGGCATCCCATAAGAAAGGATTTTGATAAATTACACCCCTACGCGAGCGAAGCCGCGGGCAAAAGCTAGTTATTATATAAACACAAACTAGCTGGGCGATCTAACTTTTCTACTTAATTTGTTTTTAAGAACATAATTTTTTTAGCCGCATCATTCATCATCATCAGGTCTTTTTGTCTCCACTGCAAGAGCACGACCCTCTCTGCACTACCAGAGCTATACTTGGCCAGAGCAGCCAGAGGACTTGGCCTACACTCTCCACGCTGGCCAGACGGGTTGGAGAGTTCTCATTGATATTAATAAGCTTTGTTTAGCTTGTATTTCCTAAGACGCCTTCTACGACATCCACGGGAGGACTTACACTTAGGGAAGGGCCGCCTTAATTACTAAATTATTTACAAGAATTTATTTAACGTGTAAATAGTACGTTTTCTTTCTCCTTATAAAAGTTTACTTATGAATTATTTACTTTTAATAGGTAAATTATTTTGTTATCAAGTATATTTCAGTAAAATGACAAGTATTTCCTTCTACTTTCTTTAGAATTGATAGCATTCGAAAGTTGTGCGCAGTTGGCGGTGGTCCAACAACTAAACAAACATTTAAAGATGTTGTTCTAGCTTTATTTATTAAAAAAATATATCACATTAGGTTACCGAAGAGGTTCTGTGGAGTTCGATATTCACAATATAAAAGAAGTTTTCATTGGCCATGTTTCTAACTGGCATTGGGGGTTTAAAAAAGGTAATACTTAACAGAAGTTTGTTTGTTGTATAATACTGTGAAAATGAGTTTCTTTCGGCGTTTCTTCTCAGCAGTGGTCGTTACGAAACGCTGGTATCGTTAGCTTTTCTTTAAAAATACATCAAATTTTCATATACTTTACACGTAACATAAATTATACTTATTGACGTGTAAAAGTGCCTGTAAAGGTCTAATTATTGAATAAACATTTGAATCTTTGAATCTTATGTAAGAAAAAAAAGAAAAAAGAAAGAAAATCTTCATTCGACAAACTAAAATCTTATGTACTAGACTTATAACTATCAAGTGTGCCGAAAAGGCGGCCAGCTCAGCTTTGTGCTGCGGTGTGAACAGCGCACACAGCGCTGATTTTCAGCTGGTACCAAGTGATTCGGAGGTTAGATAGCTTTTAAAACATCAAATTAACATATAACATCGGCAGTACGATACTACACAGTACTCACATTACTCCCCGAACATCTTAAAAAAACATGAATAAAATATTCCTGTCTCCACCTATCTCAGCACTAAAGTTATATTAAGTACTTACTTAATACTAAAATGAAATTAGACAAGTAATTTGAGGTTTAGTTTAGAAGGTAATAATGGCAGTATCATCAGTTTGCCGCGGAAAGGTTAATTCTTTAATACGTTTACAAAAACTGGCAACAGAAGAGAGATTGCGAAGTGGCGAGTTTTCAAAGTCAAAGTCAAAAATTTTTATTCAATGTAGGACAAATTTATCTGTTATTGAAGGTAATTTTTTTTAAATATTATTTTAGTACAAAAGCTAAAAACTACTAGCGTTTCGGAACGACCACTGCTGGGAAGATTATGCCGAAAGAAACCCGTTTTCGTAAACGTATTAAAGAATTGTGACTACTTGTAATATGTGACTACAAGGTGAATGTATATTTGACTAGAATAATTCGGTAAATCTTAACTTTTTTATTTATAGCCTTTATTATCTGGACCTTTCTCTTAGGGAGGATTTGGCATAATTAAGTAACTATGCATGCGACGCAAAAGCCTATTGATTTCGACCAGAAACCATTTTTGTAGTTGAAATTGAAACTCCAACTCCAATATTGACATGAGCGCACATTCTCTTGATCTGCTTTTACTATCTGAAGAGAACTTTGTACATTACTTTTTATCAACTTAAAAAAAGAGGACAATATCTATGTTTTTTTATGTAGTATGTTCCTCAATAACTTCTCTGAAAGTTTGAACGATTTTGAAAAAAAAAAATCTTCTAGGTCGGAAATGATATTATAATTATGTAATTAAATTACTGGGATTTTCATATCTTAAGAATATTCCACATTTCCTAACGACGATCTATTATAAGATACAAATTAAAAATAATCCAATGATTATGAGATTCCAAGAACACGAGTTCGCATACTATAATGACCCTCTGTGCGAGTGAGACGGCAGATATGCCTGTTGTGGCGAGCGAAGGAGAAAGAAAATCGTGTTAAGTCCGTGTCTGCCTGTGGTGTTTGTAGCGCAATGAATTGACTACTAGTGATGGGATTTCGCGTCACGTCGGAGCGTGATGTCGATAAAAAAATACTTTTGAATTTTTGATTAAACAAAATATAGAATAAAAGGATAATAATGACGGTATTAAACACCTGATACAGATTGTTATTGTTGTTTGAAACAAAGTACATCTGTCAAGAAAGTTTAGAAACGGTAGGTACTTACTATAAGGGGTTTAATTTTTAAATAATGAAGTAAGCGATGTAGATTTAACGCTCTTATTTAATAATTTTCGAATTTATCTAAACATTTGTTTTTTTTTTTAAACTAGACGGACTACCAATATTACTTTCAAAGCTTATTCATAAAATAGTTTAAAGGTCTTTCTAGACATTTATACAAATACAATTTTTGATTATTACCATATTTAAGATTAAACAATTTATTTCAAATGAGGGAGCCACTTTAGCTACCACTTCATCTTAACTAAATGTATACATCAACAACAATCAAAAATGTATAGGTACATTAAATCAAAAACTTATACAATTAAAAAAGAAACAAATTTATTTGCTTAAAAAATAAAATCTAAGTCGTCCAGCAGGCAAGGCCCAAGGGACTGGCGGCATTTTTAAGTTGTATGGCCAGGCAAAATTAAGCTGTCGGCAACAATTAATATAAATATTTACACCCGCAGACTAAATGGGAAGCGGAAAGCGGGGAATGAACGCGGAATAACGCGAAATGTAGATCTTATCGGTTTTTGTTTGTAAAAGGGCTAAAGGGAACTCTGCCAATATATTTATAAATATTTAGTGCCGTTAATTGAGCACAAGAATTTAATGTAAAATATCAGTAGTAAGTCCTAATCTTGTAAAAACATTACAAAAACAGGTTGCTTTGGATTTTTTTTATCGAGTGAAGTTTATTAGATCTTCTACTAAACTGAATGCGACGATCCTTACTTAGTTAAGGTTTACATATCTTTTAATCAGATTTTAAAGCACTATTTTCTATGTATCAGACGGTTTTAAGAACTCAAAAACTCGATCTACCTAATACCTTAACAATTGATATCGACATCGACACGCGCCCACCAAAACAAGGCCATTCAACAAAACCAGTAGATGACGCGACTCGCTCGCGAAAACACGTTATGGACATTCTCCCAAAATAAAATGTTAAAATCTCGCGATGTTTCCCACTCCAGTGCTTTTTAATGTTAGTGTAGTTAACATGGTGTTATAGTGGTTCTATAAAAGTGATATAACAGCCTCCCGGATACGATTCGGCCTTGGAATCAGGTCATATAGTGATATTCTGGTCACGGTAAGTCTTTCTCAATCTTTAAACATTGATAGACTACCTGTTAGTACTGGGTTTGTCTCCTTGAGACTTTATCGCTTTTACTTTTTAACCTCCGACACAAAAGAGGGGTGTTATAAGTTTGACGCTTATGTCTGTCTGTCTGTGGCATTTTCAAACCGATTCTCCCGATTTCACTTGCGGTGGTTCTTAGCTATATTTGATAAATATCGGTTTAGCCGTGTAAAAGTTGTTGGGGGTTAACGCTTGAAAGTAAATTTACTTGGCAAGCAATAGATGGTGCTACGGATATCAATTTCACTTAACTACCTGAATTTTTCGGGGTCCAGTGCTGCCCCCATTTGAATTAAATCAGTTAAAAGGAAACGGAGATATAATTTAAAAAAATCCTGACCAGACTCTAGATAACCCTTGAAGCTTTTTATGAACTACTGTTTACAGTTTAAAGTGAGAACGTAAAGCTTTTCTACGCACATACGCCAAAAGAGGCCGTTTTAGCAATTGTGCGTAGCTTCACGTTCTTACTTTAAACTGTAAACAGTAGTTCATAAAATAGTTTGAAGGTTTATCTAGAGCCTGGTCAAGACTTTTTAGATGATATCTCCGTTTCCTTTCAAATGGGGGCAGCACTGGACCCCGGAAAATTCAGGTAGCCCCTTAAAATCGGTTGGAATATGTAGTTCCATCACTCACAACCAGATGGTGTCCGGGTTTTTTTTAATTTTCCTCGCAAATTATATTTTGTACGTAATTATGTTTTCCATCTGTTTTGGGAGATGAGAATATGTATAATGTAGGTTCTTGCCGCTTTTTAGGGTTCCGAAATAAATCATAATCATTTATTTGTCAGACATGAGTACAAAAGTTGTTAGTTTACAGTATAGGGCTTCATGCTGCCCCATCAGGCATACAAATTTTGTTTTTAAAAGTTAGTTATAAATTAAGTCAATTTTAATGTCGTTACAATTGTATAAAATTTTATTAATGAAGAAATTATTACATATCATTTTTCTCTTATCCAATGTTTACTTATATTTTGTTCTGGGCATAATAAAAATTAAAGTTTAGTCAGAGTTTGTCAGATAAGAATTCATCCACAGAATAGTATGCTTTGTCAATTAAGAATTTATGTACAAGTCTCTTAAAATTATTTGTTTCCGAGCAAGATCGAATATGAAATGGCAGTTTGTTGAATACTTTTGGTGCCATTGCGTATTTACTTTTGTGTAGGAACTTACTTTTGGTACATATAAGTTGCAAATTGCTGGAGCGACGTTGACTTTCCACTCGACTAAATAAATTGTAGTTCTGTTTAAGACGAAGTGGTAGCTAAAGTGGCGCCCTCATTTGAAATAAATTCTTTAAAATTAAATATGGTGATAATTAAAAATTTGATTTGTATAAATGTCTAGAAAGACCTTTAAACTATATTATGAAAAATCTTTGAAATTATTACCAATAGTCCGTCTGGTTTTAAAACTGTTTTTCGCCAAAAGTGGCCACTTTTGGCGAAAAACAGTTTTAAAACCAGACGGACTACCATATTACTTTCAAAGGTTATTCATAAAATAGTTTAAAGGTCTTCCTAGACATTCATACAAATATTTTTTTTAATTATTACCATATTTAATTTTGATGAATTTATTTCAAATGAGGGCGCCACTTTAGCTACTACTTCGTCTTAACAAACATAGCGACTTCATAGATATACAGGCAGGGAAAAGTTAGAAGGTTTAAATTTTTAAAGTGTGGTCTGCACGACTGTCTTTGTTTTATATTACATATTGCTCTGACACTTTTTTTCTGTGCTAGAAAAACATCTTTATTTTTGGAAGCATTCCCCCAAAATATAACTCCGTATCTGAGAGTGGATGCTACATAGCCATGATTTGCTGTGACTAGAGCAGTTTTGTTGGCGATTTTACCTAACATTGTTAATGCATAAGAGAATCTATTTAGTTTTCCACACACATGATCTATTTGTGATTCCCAAGACATATTATTATTTATTAATATTCCTAAAAATGTTGTACATTCAGTTTCATTAATAATTTGATCGTTATATGTTATATTTAATCTGGATTTTACATTTTGCCGTATTTGAAATGTCATTACTTTAGTTTTTGTCATTTAGCCAAGGAACCCTTTTAGTTTCGCCATGTCTGTCTGTCTGTCCGTCCGCGGTTTTACTCAGCGACGATAAGTACTAGAAAGCTGTAATTTGGCATGAATATGTATATCAAGTAGGCGGAAAAAAAGGTAAAAAAAATATTGAAAAAAAAAAATTTGTGTTAGCTCCCATACAAGTAAAGTGAAAAGTCTATTTTTTTTTGTCGACTAACCAATCATGTTGGGTATCGTTGAAAAGGTCTTTTAAAAATATTGTGAGTTTGAAAGCACCGTTTTTCGATTTTGGGATCCGTTTCTGAAATATTTGCTTTTAAAGTGAAAAAATTTGTTAGAGTCAAGTATCCCCTCATCTATCTGCTAAACGGTTATATATGGACACGTGAAAAAATTCGCAGCTATAGGATATATAACGAAATTTAAAGGAAAACTATCAGAGCTAAGTAGGACATACAAATTAAAAAGTTATAGGCGATTAACTTATAAAATGTACTCGGAAAAGGGAAATTTCATACAAATCAATAGAAAATTTGCTTTTAGACGTTTTTAGTGCCATGAACTCAAAGGTGGCGTTCTTAACTACGGAACCCTACTGCGCGTGGCCCGACACGCACTTGACCAATTATCTTATAGCGCAATCGTAAAAGCCGATCGAGGGAATATGCTAAATACTCAGTGACGTATTTACAAACAGGGCCGTATTTACCATATGGCTTTTTGAGCTCCAGCCCAGGGCCCAGCTAAGTCAAGTCAAAGTCAAAAATAGAGGGTAAATCAAATATTTCATTGTATTATTTTACGTATACTTGAGTAATTAGGTGGGCCCCTAAGTAGCATAAGCCCTGGGCCTCCTAAACTCACGGTCCGGCCCTGTTTACCAAAAGAGTCATAAAAGCGTGTGGCGGGTGGCGACCATTCGTATTCAGTTTATTCAGTAATTAGACCTTTACAGGCACTTTTACACGTCAATGAGTATAATTTACGTTGTTGTTAAACAATGTTCCACGTTCCACCTAAATGTAATTCTTTCCTCTGGTTTTGGGTTGTCTGGAAGAGATGCTTTAAGGGGATACCTGAATTTTTCCGGGGTCCAGTGCTGCCCCCATTTGAAATAAATCACTTGATAGGAAATGGAGACATAATTAAAAATTTTATCTTGACCAGGCTTCAGATAACCCTTCAAACTATTTCATGAACTACTATTTACAGTTTAAAGTGAGAACGTGAAGCTTTTCTACGCACAATTGCGAAAAACGGCCACTTTTGGAGTATGTGCGTAGAAAAGCTTCACGTTCTCACTTTAAACTGTAAACAGTAGTTTATTAAATAGTTTAAAGGGTTATCTAGGACCTGGTCAAGACAACATTTTAAATGATATCTCCGTTTCCTATCAAATGATTTATTTCAAATGGGGGCAGCACTGGACCCCGAAAAATTCAGGTAGCCCCCTAAGTTCATTCCATCTATATATTTGCCATAGAAAATAGCGTATTTTGCGAGTGAAATAGACATATTTTCGTAAAATCGTTATATCTCGTTCGTTTTTCAACTAATTTTTATTCTGTTTTCACTGTTAGTACTTTACTTTTGAATATTTATGGATAAACTGGTTAGATACTTAATAATTTTCTTTTCATGTATATTCCCTATAGGGTGCAAATCGTAGAAATTGATTAAAGGAATGGTTTCGTAGGTATGTAACAATACGGTTGCAGAGCTCAACCTTATTTGACCTTTAAAAAGTTTGCTTATCATAATGTGAATAATGAGTGTATTGATTTAATTAGGAAAAATAATAATCACTGAGTACCTAACAAAAACAATAACAATCGTTACTTTATAATATATTAAAATGCAGGAAAAATAGCATAGCCATTTTACAGCGCAGTAACAACAAAAACTTTTCCTTTACCAAGTACATTTTATAAGTTGTTCGCTTATATAGTATAACTTTTGAATGTGTACCTAAACCCTACTTAGCTCTGATAGTTTTTCTTTAAACTTCGTTATATATACTACTGCTGTGAATTTTTTCACATGTCGATTCTCGATACGTAACCGTTTAATAGATAGAGTTGGGGGACACTGGACTCTAACAAAAATTTGCAATATAATACAAAATATTTCAGAAACGGATCGCTAAATCGAATTATGATGTTCACAAGCTCACAATATTTTTGAAAGACCTATTTAACGATACCGCACACGATAGGTTAGTCGAGAAAAAAAAATGACTCCTAGTTTACTTGTATGGGAGCTAAAACCGCGGACGGACAGACAGACAGACAGACATAGCGAAAGTATAAGGGTTCCTTGTTAACTACGGAACCCTAAAAATGGAAATGAGAGTGATCAATACATAGTACGAACAAGTAAGTCGCTTTCTACCGTTTGTCTTTTAATTTGGGTATCTAGGCTTTTATCAATAGATCACCACGCTGGGCAGCCTTCGACTTGCCCATAAGCACTACGCTGGGCAGGCAGGTTGGTGATCGGAGTAGATGGTATATGAAGTCGAAGTGAGGAGCGCTGCTACCTGTCCCTATTACCTAATATACCTCGCTTAGACAGCAGTGCAGTCATGGGCGTAGCCACAGTGGGGCACGGTGGGGCGCTTGCCCCACCCTGGCTCAGACCTTTAAGTTACCGAACCAAACCTAAAAATTAAATTATCTAGGTACTTACGACAATACTTAATATTCGTAAGAAAGTTCACACTCGACATTTTATATGTAAAAATTAACTGGGGTAAGCGGCGGACCGTGTAGTTTGCTAGTTACATATTATTTCAGATTGCTGCCCCACCCTGAGCCCATGGCTGGCTACGCTTATGAGTGCAGTTTGTTGCCGTTTTTTCTGTACTTGCGCTTAAAGCTTGGAAGCGGCAACAAACTTTGTTTCGGCCTGTCGGAGACTTATTGAGACTGTGGTCTCGGTGGGTCCCTGTAACATTAATGTTCAAAAAGCTGTAACATTAATATGTTTAAATCATAAATTTAAATTTGTAAAATATATATCAAAAAGAGAACAGGCTAAGTGAGTTAAAAAAAACAAAGTTAGCTGTAAGTAAATGATTTGACGTCAACAACTATAATGAAATGGAAACAAAAATTGGCAATTATCAAGTGATAGGTATAAATATCCAAAGATAAATAAATGTATTTTGAGTTTGTGTCGCCTCCCGCGGGAGATGAAAGAGGTGACAAATTGCATTCTACTGTGCCGTCATCACGCGGCAAACTGACCCTAAATTGTCCATTTCCTACGGAAGATCTTAGATCAGAAACCCCACCATCTTTAAGATTACAATATTGGTCTATTATATAATTCTTCTTACAGAAGATATTTGTTCGAAATCCCATATACTAGATAATCTAGATAACTATAGTGCGTTTATAAATGGTTTGTAATGTGAAATTGACATATGTTTTTTTACAAGCTTTTGATTAGTGTCACCTGTCCTGTTGTCTGTCGGTCTGTCTGTCTGTCTGTAATCAAATTTTGCAAGTTTCTCTTTTTTTTTACTTCACTGATTTCTTTGTAGGCACATATATTTTATGTAATACTACTCATGTAACTATTACCTCTAGTGGCTACTTTATAAGTTAGACGCAAAATTTAAACTGTGAATAACGTAGTGGGTTACTTAATCATTACCACTTCATATAATAATATGTAATATTATATCTGTAAGATAGTTAAGCCTTTATTAATGTAACTGTTTGTTGTTCCTCAATAAATAAATAAATAAATAAGTTAAATTTGATCCACTTCCCGGTTTCCGATTGAGCTGAAATTTTGCATGCGTACCTATATCGCGTGACAATGCAATATAACGATGTTATGGAGCTGATCTGATAATAGAGCTGGACGTTGGCCATAGGAACTCTGTAATGAAACGACGCAACCCCATCGAATTTGGGCTCGTTTGATTCGTCTTGAGGAGCGCTTTAGATGAAAACTTGTTTTAAAAATTTTTTTATTTGTTTTACTATTTTAGTGAGGAACGGTCAATATAGTTTGCCTTATAACTATTTCGTATTTTTATTGACCGTTCCCGTAGTCTTATATTTATTTATTTTTGCTCAGATTTATAGGTAGTTTGGTTGTAGTACAGAATAAGTACTAGTACTCACGTACAGAAGTCTTAAGAAAAGAAATTCTACTTAACGTGGCGCTATGGTTTAATTTAGCTCGCGTCAGAATTCCTCACCTCTCCGTTTAGATTCCTAGACATCCATTGTAAGCCAATTTCATTCTCATTACTCTGGACAAACGATTCATGTAACTGAATTTTCCCCTTCAAAGTGGTCGCCGCGCGCATAATAATAATGTAGGTATATTTTTGATACCTACACGGGGAGTGTCACGGGCCTGATCGTAGTGAATTTTGTTCTGCGGACTGTAGTGGGCGTTTTCAGAACCTTTAAAATAAGATAATATTTCTTCTACTCCTGTACTATCTGTCTTTCAAATAGTCACGAACACTAGTGAACTTTAAAACGCTATAAACCTCTGCAGTTCAGCTGCGTTGAACTTCTTCTCGATGCTCCAGTGACCAGTTCACTCGACCACTTTCTATAAATACTATTTCACTGTCTACGCTGCTCGTCTCCGGAACGCCCTACCTCTATCCGTTTGATACGCCAAAACGTTGAACAAATTTTAAACCTTAACTAAATATCACTTTCTTAGTTTTCTTAGTAACTACTCGTAATTCACTTTTTTAATCACTTTCTTAGTTTTGTTTAGTAACCAATTTCTTGCCCCTACTATACAATATGTAACAAAAACCCTGTCCGATCCTAGCAGGAGCAACTCAGACCGTCAATATGAACAACTTTTCCTATGGGACCAATGCTAGAAACTTAAAAAAAAATCGTCACTTTCATACAAAAATGCCGGCGGGCCGGCCGAACACTTTTGTTTGAAAATGTCGATTTTTTTTCATTAGCATTGGTCCCATAGGAAAAGTTGTTCATATTGATTGTCTGAGTTGCCCCTACAAGGATCGGACAGGGTTTTTGTTACATATTGTATTTTCCCTCTTCCTGCAGTCTCTACTGTTTATTTTGAATCAGTGTGATATTTGTGTATATTGTATTATATTATGAAATTATAAATAAATAAATAAATATATGGGGACAAATAACACTGATTGAGCTAACCCCAAAGTAAGTTCGAGACTTGTGTTATGGGATACTAACTCAACGATACTATATTTTATAACAAATACAAATAAAGATAAACATCCAAGACCCAGGACAATTTGAAAAAGGCCATTTTCCAACTTGCCCTGACCGGGGATCGAACCCGGGACCTCTGGGTGGCAGACTAGCACGGTGACCACTAGGCCAATATATATTTAGTTATTTATTATGCTAGATACTATGTGTATTGAGAATATTAACTTAGTTTTTGTATTTATTACTATATTCATTTAGTGTATAAAATTATTTTCTTCACTCTTTCTTTTTTTTTTTTATTTATTTTTATTTTATTTACTAACATATTACAGAATAAATATAACATATCATTACACAACATTTCTATAAACCACTGAGGTTTGTAATGAAATGTTTAAAAGTTATTCTACGTCTTAAAAGTATACAGGTCTTAAAAAGATCACACAAATTTTGGTTGCCTGTAAGAGATTGCTTCGGCGATAATGCATTAAGTAGAAATTGTCTTCGATTTTCTTTTCTGTGTAAGACTTCTGTACGTGAGTACTAGAACGTATTCTGTATTCTGTGCTCGAAGGCACTGCCACAGTTTAACGGGTCTATCTAACGGCTTAACGTGTCCTCCGAAGCGTGTAGAAACCAAAGAAGCTAGTCTGAGACGGAACTTTCTTTAAAAGCATCATTAATTTTAAACCTCGACGCTAAAAGAGGGGTTATTAGTTTGACGCTAACGTTTGTCTGTCTGTGGCATCGTAGCGCTTGAACGGATTGACGTGAAAGCAAGTTCTTTGCGGTAGTTCTTAGCTATGTTTGTTGAAAATCGGTTTAGCCCTTTAAAGCTATTGGAGGTTAACGCTTGAAAGAAAGGTTTTTCCCTAAAAAATAATAGTGCGATGATATCAAATCGTTTCGGTAGCTACTCATCGCTAGATGGCGTTCTTGACATTCTTTTTTTAGGTTTCCGTAGTACCTACAAGGAACCTTTCTAGTTTCGCCATGCCTGTCTGTCTGTCTGTCCGTCCGCGGTTTTACTCCGAGACTATAAGTACTGAAAAGCTGTAATTTGGTACAAGTATGTATATTAATCATGCCAAAAAAGTGGTAAAATAAAATATAGAAATGTATTTTTTTTAGGGTAGCTTCCATACAAGTAAAGTAGGAGTTAATTTTTTTTCTTGACTAACCCATCGTGTGGGGTATTGTTGAATAGGTCTTTTAAAAATATAGTGAGCTTGTGAACATAATTTTTCGATTTAGGGATCCGTTTCTGAAATATTTGGTTTTATATTGCAAATTTTTGTTAGAGTCAAGTGTCCCCCCCATCTATCTATTACATGTTTATACATGGACATGTAAAAAAATTCACAGCTGTAGTACATATAACAAAATTTAAAGGAAAACTATCAGAGCTAAGTAGGGTTTACAAATTAAAAAGTTACAAGCCTACTTATAAAGTAGTAAGAAAAGGAAAATTTTATATAAATTTAATAGAAAATTAGTTTTAAGATGTTTTAGTGGCGTTAACTCAAAGTGGGCATTCGCAACTACGGAACCCTACATTGCGCGTGGCCCGACACGCACTTGGCCGGTTATATTGAATTTGCCTAGCAATTAAAATTGTTTACAACTACTTAGTTGTAAACAATTTTAATTGCTAAGTAAACAAATTTAATCAAGGCATACGTATGCCTTTTATCCCTCCAAATTCCTAAAAGTTAGTGTATGGAACCTATTTAATAAGAAATTCAATTATTTTTTTCTTAAACCTGTCCTCTTCCTCCCATAAACGACGGAATTTATTTCGATACTAGCTGAAGCCCGCGGCGTTGCCCTCGTGCAACATTTTCGACAATCCCACGGGAACCTCACATTTTCACGGGATAAAAAGTATCCTTTGTGTTAATCCAGGTATTAAGCTATCTACATGCCAAATTTTATTCCAATCCGTACAGCCGTTTTTGCGTGAAAGAGTAACAAACATTCATCCATACATACAAACTTTCTCGTTTATAATATTAGTAAGATAGGTAATCTAGCTAAAATTTGAACAAAATAAATAACAATATCAAATTCATTTCACAACAAACAAACACTCAGACAGTCATAGGTTAAAAAGCAGCGTCATATAAAGTCAGATGGATCCAAGGAATAAGGTAATTCTGTTCTGAATATAAAAAGAATTTCTTTTTTAGTTCTTGTGGTTAGTTTTGCTTTGGACAGTTCACATTTAAGTCAATTTTATTTAATATTTTATTTTCGTTTGTTTTTTAATGTAAATTGTATTATTTTTTCTTAATAAAATTGTATATTTATTAGATAACACTAACATTTATAAACAAAGGTGTATAGGTATTATAATGTAAGTATATATAGGTACATTATTTCAGTACTTATAATGTTACAAATTATAAACATGAACCACACTGAGATTTTTAATATAGTTTAATTTAATTTAGATATTAAGTTTAGTTTTTAAATTTAGTTTTTTGTTTTAATTTCAATTCATTATGTTATTATTGTATTTATATTCTTGCATAATGAGATTTCATCCATACAAAAAATGTATACATATTAAATTCAATGTAGATCACCAGCAAATTTACTACAGGCGTAATACGTCGCTATCTACATTATTATATTATGACGTGTGAATCTTATCTATGCACTTCATGACTTTGTAAACAATTGTAGCTCCAGTAATTCCCCAAAAAAATCGATTTACCCCACATCCTCATATATGTAATCTTGCGTCACAATATATACATATATTTAGAGTTAATATACTGATTACATGGAAGCGGGAGTACGCGACATCATTGGTGGAACTACCAGCAAGTTGAGTAGTTTGGAGTAGTGGCAACCACGCTAGTCAGCCACTCGGAGGTTCCGGTTTCGATCCCCGGCCAAGTTAGAAAATGACTTTTTTCAAATTGTCCTACGTCTGGGCGTTTCTCTATATAATTATGTATTTATCATAATATGTGCTGCCATCTCTGTGAGAGCAGTTGGTACTAATTTTCACTACCGGTTTTGCCTACTTACGGTATGTAGTAATTACATACATATCTAAGATACATATAAATCAAAATCAAATCATTTATTTCGCATAAGTGCAATACACCTAGCTGTTTCCAGCATGCAAAAATAATTAAATAATACATTCAACTTACATATGTCATAATTTTTGTCAAAGTGAAACAGATACTAGTCACATAATAATAAATCATACAATTAAATATTATATAAAATTAAATTAGAGCATGTATCATAAAATTGTATATAAAATCGATCAAATACTATAAAATTTATTTAACTAAAAATCATTAATATTATAAAAGGTATTGTCAGTGAGCCAGTCAAAAAGATTTTTCTTAAGACAATTAAGACATTTAAGACGAAGTGGTAGCTAAAGTGGCGCCCTCATTTGAAATTAAAAATATGGTGATAATTAAAATTTGAATTGTATCACTGTCTAGAAAGACCTTTAAACTATTTTATGAATAACCTTTGAAAGTAATATTGGTAGTCCGTCTAATTTTAAAACGGGTTTTTGCATAAAGTGGCCACTTTTGGCGAAAACCCGTTTTAAAACTAGACGGACTATTAGTAATAATTTCAAAGGTTATTCATAAAATAGTTTAAAGGTCTTTCTAGACAGTGATACAAATCAAATTTTAATTATCACCATATTTAGTTTTAAACAATTTATTTCAAATGAGGGCGCCACTTTAGCTACCACTTCGTCTTAAATGTCTTAATTGGTAGGCATTTAATATTTTCGGGTAGTCGGGTATTTTTAATACTCATGCTACTACAATTTCTAGAGCTAATCATAGTTCTACTATTTGGTAGTACATATAAATAATTAATTATTACAGACAAAAAAAAAAACAGTGGCACTCC
Source organism: Acrobasis suavella (assembly GCA_943193695.1). Lineage (NCBI taxonomy): Eukaryota > Metazoa > Arthropoda > Insecta > Lepidoptera > Pyralidae > Acrobasis > Acrobasis suavella. Next base: position 625,400 of record OW971956.1, read on the forward strand.
GGGAGTGCCGGCAGAAGTGAAAACTTGGTGTCGGTTACGGTAACAGTGTCGCGAGTTCAATGGTTTTTAACCGACTTCAAAAAAGGAGGTGTTCAATTCGACTGTATTTTTTTTTGTTTGTATGTTACGCGATATTTTCGTCAACCGTGGAGCGATTTTGATGATTCTTTTTTTATTAGAAAGGTTATAGCACCAAGTTCGTCCCATATTAATCTGGTGAAGATATGATGAACAAGTTTTCAGATATGAAAGAAACTCTTGAAAGAAAATGAAGTTGGTTGTTTTTTTTTTTGTTAGAAATTGAATTATTTCCCATCTCAACGAATGCTTTCCGTGTATCCTCAACGCTTAAAGAAGTTTTCACTACAAACATATATTTTTTGTGTTCTGTTACCATGATCTCATGTTATCATAATCTATCACTTAAACAGATAAAACATAAGTATTTATCTATTTTTCAGACACCCGATTTTTATAAATTTATTATATGTAGGAATACCTACTATTTTATTGTATACAACACATTCATACTTCCATATACTAATATTATAAATGTGAAAGTGACTCTGTCTGTCTGTTACCACTTCACGCTTCAATTACTAACCAGATTTAGATGAAATTTGGTATGTGTATAGTTTCAGACACAGGGAAGAATATCAAAATAAAAAAAAATATATTAAATATATCCTACATTGAATAAAAAAATTATTCAATGTAGGATAAAATCTCTTATTGAAGGTATTTTTTTTAATATTATTTTAGTGCTAAAGCTAAAAACTACTATCGTTTTGAAACGACCACTGCTGGGAAGATTACGCCGAAAGAAACTCAGTTCAGATTGGTCCCTACCCAGCCTGATGGGCTATGTTTCAGTTACAATACAGATTTACACTTAAGCTCAGTATACGTTATTATATACATCTAAATATAGTATATAGTTCTTGAAGACCTAGGCTTTGACTACCCCGTCAGGAATATAGACGAAATAATGTATCACTGGCATAATACATAATTCAACATCAAAATGAAATAGCAGAAATGCCACATGGCTAGACGTCAGCATGCTGCATCGGACTGGGCGTGTTTATTTTATCGCGTGTAGATAAAACGATACGATGAATTATTATACTGTCCACAATATTTTGATACCGGTGTCCTTTATGTCAGCTGGAAATAAGAGGTCATCATGATTTGGTTCTTAAACAGTGTATTGTGATCTCACCCGTTATTTTTTTCATTGATTCTATTGTATGCAAATCGACATTCTTGAACGAGAGAGCGAAATTTAAGAATAAATTAGTTCGACAATAACAAATCACACAGATTCGGCTAGCCCCAAAGTAAGTTCGAGACTTGTGTTATGGGATACTAACTCTACGATACTATACTTTATAACAAATTCGTTTATTCTTAAGTTCCATAACGTCCTTACACATTTAACACCCGTTCAGTCTTAATATAATAACTGGCCAAGTGCGAGTCGGACTGGCGCTCCAAGGGTTCCGTACCATTATTTATAAAAAGTCACGTTTATTTTATAGAAGCCCTATTTAAATTTTTAGTTTATTCTGTTTTTAGTATTTGTTGTTATAGCGGCAACAGAAATAGGTACATCATTTGTGAGAATTTCAACTGTCTAGTTATCACGGTTCATGAGATACAGCCTGATGACAGACAGACGGACGAACAGACAGACGGACAGCGGAGTCTTAGTAATAGGGTCCCGTTTTTAACCTTTGAATTTCAACTGTCTAGTTATCACGGTTCATGAGATACAGCCTGATGACAGACAGACGGACGAACAGACAGACAGCGGAGTCTTAGTAATAGGGTCCCGTTTTTAACCTTTGAATTTCAACTGTCTAGTTATCACGGTTCATGAGATACAGCCTGATGACAGACAGACGGATGAACAGACAGACGGACAGTGAAGTCTTAGTAATAGGGTCCCGTTTTTAACCTTTGGGTACGGAACTCATAAAAATATGGGTTTAATATTAAGACTCAAAGAGGACGTTGAAGTTTTATACCTCTTATGCTTGGGTCGGACCTGCGCCTTTCGTCACGAAGCTTCGTGCTATTACACGATACACGCAAATGTGACCGGCTGTTATCGGGTATAGTCCCGAATATTCGGACTTCGTCTTCGTTATCGCGCGGGTGGCGATAAATGAAACGATTTAAGCGCGCTAACAATTCGCTCTGCGTGGTTACTCACTTGCGTTGTTAATTTTGACGCTTGTTATCAACTTGTTTAGACGCGTGCTGTGCGACGGTGCCACGGTGGTTAATGCGTAAAAATGGAGTGGAACGATAAAATGGTGTTAAAATTTTTAGCTCCTTCTTTCTAGGTTTCTTTTTAGGTTTCAATAAATGTTAGCACACATGTTAAAGAAAAGAAAGTCGTCGTCCATATTCAAAACACGTAAATGACGCCCTCCTGGATTATTGCCAGATAGTTCGTGAAAAATAACGAAGCCGCTAGTGTGACCAGCGCTTTATCGCGATAACTTTTTAGTGTACAAAACGTACGAAGATTCGCCTCGAATAGCTTAGCGACGATAGGCACAAGTGCGGCCGAAGCATTAGTAATTATAGATAGCATAAAAAATAAAACAACTAAAAACCCATACCGTCTTATTATAAAACCAAGACTAACTTTGTTACAAGGTTTAAACCATTATCCGCCCAAAATGAAGTTGACATTGACAGGTGAGATAGTGTGATATCAGTAAATGTCATTTTATTTGGTCGGATAATGGTTTAAACCTAGTAACAAAGTTAGTCTGGGTTTTATAATAAGACGGATAACGTCTTATATAATATGTACTAACCTATTTCTAGAAATATTGAAAATATTTACTTACTGATTATTGAAGTACTAATATGGCTGGGAAAACCAACACTTACTTACCTATAAGTAGTCATTACATTATTGACATACATAAAACCACGTAGTTTGGAATTTGCACGAAGAGTTTACGTTCTATTGTGAAAATAATAGACGACTCTACGACTTTTTGAAAGATGTTCGGCCACGGATTATTCTGATTTAAGGGGCTACATGAATTTTCCGGGGTCCAGTGCTGCCCCCATTTGAAATAAATCTATTAAAAGTAAACGGAGATTTCATTTAAAATTTTGTCTTGATCAGACCCTAGATAACCCTTCAAACTATTTTATGAACTATTGTTTACAGTTTAAAGTGAGAACGTAAAGCTTTTCTACGCACAATTGCGAAAAACGGCCACTTTTGGCGTATGTGCGCAGAAAAGCTTCATGTTCTCACTACAAACAGTAAACAGTAGTTCATAAAAAAGTTTGAAGGGTTATCTAGGGTCTGATCAAGACAAAATTTTAAATGATATCTCCGTTTTCTTTCAAATGATTTATTTAAAATGGGGGCAGCACTGGACCCCGGAAAATTCATGTAGCCCCTTAATCTATTAGACTACTATTTTCTCATTAAAATATAATTTCCCGTAAAAAGAATTAAAAAAATCCCGACTTACATCATCACAATGTAAAATTCGATTATGCTTCATTAGCCCGCAAATGTGAAATTAAATTAGTATGAAACCACCTTAATAGGCAAACAGCTGACATACTATTTATCCTTCAGGGGATACCTGAATTTTCAGGGGTCCAGTGCTGCCCCCATTCGAAATAAATCATTTGATGGGAAACGGAGACATCATTTAAAATTTTGTTATGACCAGGCACTAGATAACTTTTTAAACTCTTTTATGAACTACTGTTTACAATTTAAAGTGAGAACGTGAAGCTTTTCTACGCACAATTGCGAAACACGGCCACTTTTGGCGTACAAAATTTTAAATAATGTCTCCGTTTATTATCAAATGATTTATTTAAAATGGGGGCAGCACTGGACCTCGGAAAATTCAGGTAGCCCCTTAAAACAAAAAACCGTATTTAATAAATACAACATGTAAGAATTCAGTCCCAGAAAAGGATATTTTAACTCTTGCCAAAAAAGAGTTGTGTTATAATTTATAATTTGATGTTTTGTTTTTCCTAAAGGGTGACTAGTAAAGAATGAATTAGCATTAAGTCCACTTTTTACTCGGCTACACCAGAAGTAGGGTTATGTTTTTCGAGAGCAGCCTGAACGGCTCGACTGATTTTAGCTTGAGTGGTGTCATTAGGTTTGTATTTACTGTGAGAGTGACACTGGGTATAACAAAATAATAAAAACAAAATGGCGGATTTTTGGCGCCAAATTCTAGTGTTTGGCACGCTCTGCAGCCTGAACGGCTGATGGATTTAAGCTTGAGAGTACTGAGAGTGACACTGAATATATAAAAAGGCACTCGGGTTTTTTTTTACAATGACTTGTGCCATTATGGTTAATTAAGATTAAATAAAGAAATACTATTTGATTTACAATGTACATATATTGATAAATAATTAATTAGGCATCTATGTATTTAAAAGTCTTGCGATATTTTTTTTATATAGCTTTGCAATGCTTTGTTATCACAATAATAAATGACGAAAATCATAGTGTACATTTTCATCGCAAACCTATTTTAATTTCTTCTCCAATTTTGTTAAGCATCTGTTTGTAGCATCGTAGCGCCTAAACAAATGGGCCGATTATGGTACTTTTCTTGTTTGAAAGCTTACTTAATCAAGATGGATCTTAGCTGTATTTGTTTGATGGAAATCGGTTTAGGAGTTCAGAAGTTATTGGGGTTGAACGCTTAAAATAATTGTTTTTCGAGAGTGTAAGTGGTCAACATTGGTATCAGATTTATCAGGCTGCGTTAAAGCATCTGACATAGCTTGACGACTGCCATACAATGATGACAGCCGGCAACAACGGCTTATACGTGCCTTCCACGGAGGAGTTTCAGAGAAATTTTCATGCCGATTCACCCATCCAAGCGCGGCCCATTTGTAATGCAAAAAAAAAGAATTCGCATCCTCACAAACACAAATAGCTGCAAACCGTATTTTATTGAGAAAAATATATTAACCTTGCCCTCATTGTATATCTTAGAAATATGTCTGTTTGTCAGAAAAAAACTTTCACCTTTTTCAACAAGTTAAAGACACGCACAACAGAAATACGCGCCAAAAATACCTCTTGACATCTGAAAATAGAATTAGACTAGAGATATTTCAAACCAGTCCGTACGAAATGTCCATCAAAATTTACAATAAATTACCTGACACAATAAAAAATAAACAAAAGGAGACTTCATTTATAAAACAGGTTAAATCACTACTACTTTTAAAAGCATATTACACAGTAGACGAATACCTAAATGATAAACTTTAGCACATTCACTAACCATCTCATTTATACTTGGCATTTACAGTGACTTGTTCTCAATCTCTCGTTCTATATTTGACTTACATAAACCTAAAAATGTGACTTAATAGATAAGTAGCTACCTATTGTTTGACTACCTTGGACGTTTTAGAACTTAAGAATTTTGACTAAGCATGCTTACGTACTTCTTTTTACCTGCATGATAGCCCTTGACATACTTTAACCTTTTTTTTTCATTGTCAATTTTTTAAACTTTTAAAATCTATAAAGTATATAATAATCATAAAATTTAATAATAAAAAATGTATTTAACGGGAACTTATACTGATATTGTTAAATTTTATTCGACGTCTGCATTGCCACACCCAAAATGGGTACATGTATTACTGCACTATCACTGATTAATGAGTAAATGATCACGCCCGGTGTCGCTTTACTTGCGAAAGCGCTTGTAATGCGCACTTCCACCGAGCCACCGAGCTTCTAATTACTCGGCTAAAAATAGACATTTTGTTATAAGGAGGAATTTGAATATATATTTTCATATTACATATCATGTTATATTTAGAGAATTGATATCATATTCTATTTTAGTTTTAGAGGAAAAGATAAAGTGTATTAATTTATTTTGGTTGGTGCGAGTATCCATGAATGTGTTCGGAGCCAAGGGTACAACATGAACCACTTCTGATTTTGCAAGCAGCCCCCGTAGCATGAAACCATAGATAAAGCCAGATAAACTTTATATCGTACGACGGTTTAGCGTCATCCCGCTCGATAAAGCCGATGCAATGTTACATGCGCAGAAAGGAATATCGTAGCCTTGGGGGTTACTACATAATGTTACGACGTCAGTCGTACGCGATGCGTGCACATGCGAGGCAATCCGAAACACATTTCGTCATGACGTCAGCGGTCGCTTTCGTACGTATTCAATGCGGACGCAACGACTTTGACAGATGAGCAGCAAAACGGTACTCGATTTGCGCCAAAATGTCTACTTGACAGCACGCGAGTCGTCTGAAAATGCCCCCCGACCCTTCCCGCTTCACCACCCCGCCGACGTCACCTCTTTTAGTTACGCATTCGTTTCGTCTGAAACGGCTTTAGGCTCTTATTGGTTAGTTTCAGTTCAAAATTTCTACGTACCTACCTACCAATACAATTTATCAAGTCCAGCTGTGGGCTGTGGGTGAGCCTCTATCTTGCTGGACTGGAGTGTAGTGAGTTTTGCACTCGACGGACTTGCGTTTAAGGTTATGATGTAAAAGTCGACGGATTTAGCCTTTGAAGAAACAAGAAATAAGAATGCATGGAGCTCAGACATGGATTGTTTATCTTAGTTCTGCTGCCTCCCCCATCGTCCGACTTGTAATAACTCCAAACTCCAAGGCGATGGAACATAAACTCATTGTGAATTTAGATTTATTTTCTTTTGCGATGTCATTAAGTGTACGGTTAGTATAAAACCTCATAACAGTTACTATATTTTTACAGATATTAATTTGCTCTTGCATTTTATGGAACGGCAGTTACAAGGAGGATGTGGCTATAGTTGCATCCACGGAACAGTTGTATCAGACTGAGTCTCGGTGTTTGCGGCAGGAGACAGTGTGGGTCTGTATTGCATGCACGCTATGGTGGAGAGAGCCATGATGCTTTATTTGACAAAATAGCCATATAAATCATCCAGCGAAGAAGCTATCTTACTGGGTATGTACATTGTACCTACATATGTAATCACTACACTTTGTAAGGTCTTACTAGGTGCTATTCCCTTTCTACTTGTTTTTAACATATCTACCTACATACATGTTGCATTCTTTTCTAATTTTACAGGAGATTCTGGGTACAAGTGGTGCAGCTTTGGACCAGTTATTTAGTTTAACAAACCCAAAAAAATGCCCCATCATAGACAAACTGGAACCCCTAATGAGATTAGATGAGGCCGCATACTATCAGCTCAAAAGCTCCACTATAAACCAAGATGTGGCTAAAATAATTATGAATTGCTTGCGCAGGTTGGTACAATTTTTTTTCTCAATATGAAGTCGGGTCCAGTGCCAAAAAATATTTTGAATACATGTACTGTTTGTTTTCCAATAGTACAAAAATATTCACTGACCAAGCATACAAGATGTAAAATTGTACAAACACTTCAAGCGATGACTAAGGATACCTCCACCCCACCGTTAGGTTAAAAGTGACATTGTGCTCTTATGGCCATAGCCTGCTGTCTACCCTGTTAAGGATGAATATGTGATACTGTAACACTATACTACTTAAATTAATATTTTACAGGTTCACCCAAGGCATCAATGGTGATTGCAGCATGTTGAACTAACGGAGGGAGATGTACAGAGCAAGGCAGAAGAACTACTAACAATTACTAATTCAATCCACAATGTGATTACAATCAGCCAGCATTTGTGGGCTCCGACTGATAACATCCATGCAGTGTTTTAATATTATTGATATGTTTATATTACCATTTAAAATTAAGGAGTGTATATAAAACAATATATATTTTTATTAATATTTTAATTTTATTTTTATTCATGCAAGAAGCCACGATTTCTTTTAAATTTGTTTTATTTAATCTTTAGGCTAGGATTTAGAATATTTTTTTATAAGTACATAAAAACATTATTCAAATGCCTATTTGTGCTGCAGGTACAATAAACCTACACAAATAAATAAATAAGGACAAATAACACAGATTGAGCTAGCTCCAAAGTAAGTTCGAGTCTTGTGTTATGGGATACTACATCAACGATACTATAATTTATAACAAATATAGATAAACATCCAAGACCTAGGACAATTTGAAAAAGGCCATTTTCCAACTTGCCCTGACCAGGGATTGAACCTGGAATCTCTGGGTGGCAGACTAGCATGGTGACCACTACGCCACGGAGGTCGTCAAAAAAGATAAAGCATTTTAAACCCACTTTAAGCATGATGGTGGGTGAGCAAAGGTGGAAATAGTAATATACACAGTGGCATTGGCTATTAACTTGATTAAAACTCGCCCATTCCCTAGATCGGCTTTATGGTCTGTACAAGAAGAAAAGCATCAGCTACAGTCCAAGCCTTTTCTTTCAGACCACCATATAAGAGCCTACGCAACTCACTAAAACATCCTCTACAAAAAGTAAAATTGAATTTGAAGACTTCTCGTACAAATTTAAACAAAGTACATATCCTACAAAACATTTTCATTTGAGCTATGCAACCAATCTGATACACATGACTTGTGTTTTTACTATTTGTATATTCTCTCTAGTAATTGCTAGCATTAAGAGTACCTAATTTGAGTAATTACAAGAAATTCAGGCGCTGAAAATAATTTGCTATATAAAAAAATCAACACTTTTACAGCAAATAATATTTGTATAGGTACAATGTATTGTCGCTTATGAAATACATTTTCCATCCATTGTATAGCTAATATTACAGTCATTCTCGAAATAAATTATCAAACACAAGCTTTCACAATCTGGAGGGTTACAAAATTCTTTTATTTTATGGAATTCACTGAGAAGAACGTATTTTTGGCATAGGTGACTTAGAGCAGCTGGAATGTTGTTTTGAGAAGTTCTTTGCTTTGCTAGTTGCTGAAGATGAAGGTCGTAGCGCTCCAAAGTTAATCGGAAGTAAGTATAAAGCTGTAGGGGTTATATTTCGGCGTGAATCCTTCGAATTTTCGTTCGGTTTAAAAATTTGCCTTTTTTGGTTTGTTTGGTAACAATCGCCTCCTCTCGAAATAAAACTGGAGAAGTTTTCTTAAAACAAATTGAAATTTAAGTATATTACCGATAGGTTATGTTTATGTTTACATGTCATGTCATACAAATGTCATATTTGAAGTTGACATGTCTGTGATACGACTTTTTAATGTTTTTGTGGTCATGGCTTCTAGGATATTGAGTCATACCGATTTTACGATACTGAAATAAATTACTTTTTATTATTATAAAAATATTTTTTGGTTCATATTAACCTAAAATGTAAGAAAAGAAAGTAAACTTTTCGTTTTTAATAACCAATCAAGATAAATTAATTATTTTTGAAAGTACCGTCATAGTACCGATAACTTTAGCAACAAAATTCACATCACCGGTATCGATGTGCGTTGTCTATGGGAACGAAAAGAATACGTGAGCAGGTATCGTCATCCAGGGAGTGGATAGTAGGCACGACTCACGTTACGTCGGTTTCTTTCAGACGTGATTGCGTTGTATGATTATGTAGTGACCCCCCTTATTCCTGGTTAAATCGGGTTTCATCAAAATACGTAAGGAGTAGAGAAAAATCGCGTTTCCAAGATCTCAAGGTTGCAGTTGGTTGTCCATGGGCAGCGGTGATCACTTACCATCAGGTGACCCGCTTGCTCGTTTGCCGCCTTATGACATAAAAAAAAGTAATGTCAGAGCTCAGGAGACCTTATTTTGAACGCGGAAGCCATACAACGAATAATTTGCGAGGGTGTTCAAAGTATCGCATGTTTAATCGCTTAAACGCGAAGGATTTGTGTCGAATAGTTACCACACGTTAATTTGTAAATGTCAGAAAAACAAAAGTGTTGCTAGTCATAAAGCGTTGTTTGCATAGAATTTAAAATTAAAACCAGAGTTCGGAAATAGTTAGAGTTATATATGTACTTACACAGATTTCATACAGCGAAAGAATAAAGTGGATATGCCTCAAATCCCGGGATTAATTTTAAAGAGCTAAAATATCCCGTGATTTCTTAATTAAAAAGTTATTAAGTTCTACACAATTTAAACCACGGCACGCGCGACGTTGCCAATATGTAAAAACGAATAAAAATACTAATGTAAGTATATACTAATAAAAATTGTATGTCAATTAACTTTGTTTTATTTGTCATATCTGTCTCTAAGGTTTTTATTATTATTTATTTGTAATATTGTTGGCAACACGGGATTTTCACAACGTTAATATTCAAGTTTTCACTTCAGCCGGCACTCCCGGAGTGCAACCCGTCGTTTTTTTTTTCATAATTCTTTTACGGCGTTGGATACTAGTCCTTTAGAGTCCATATTTATTTTATCACTTCTTTATTCCTATCCTAACCCTAACTATACAATCAAAGGTTGGTGTAGGTTCTTTGATTGCTTCAAGGGAGCTTCTGGCGACAAATCTATACGAGTCCACTGGTTTTTATAGCCGAATGAGTGGCGAACGGCGCCCAAAGAGGCCCACCATAGTCCGCAAATAAATATCACTACAGCCGCACTATGAGAGTCCACTTTAACCATTTCACATATTGTCCATGAGCATAAGCATTTATAACACTAAACTACACCGATTTCATATTATAAAGTCTACTAGAATCTATTTGCAAAAGAATTTAAAGCAAACTCCAACTGAACCCCTTGACTTCCCGCCAAAAATCAATTGTTACTGATAGTAAAACTTAGTGACGTCCAGTTTTGTGTGTTTTTCCAGAATCCCAGTAAACAATACTCGAAAGAGATAAGACATTTTATCCCAATTGTGTATAAAAACCGCAGCTGTATTTTAAAAAAAACATTGAATGTTAGTAGTTTGTTGCAGACACTTAAAAAACAACTTATTTTTAATCACATAATTCTTTCTGTAAGTACCTTATCTTTATTTTATTAACATCTAATTGTGCCATAATAAAAAGCGGCAACTTTTGGTCATCATGCCAGGCGGTGACACGGTCAGGTCAAGATGGAAAATGATCTTTTTCAGATTGACCTGGGTCTTGGATGTTCATCTATGTACTACCCGTGCGGATAAAGAATGGGATCAAAAATGGCAGCTCATCTATTCACTTCTCGCTCGCACACTATTTGCGTCTATACTCACACCCGTGGATACCGTGGATACCGACAAAAGCTGCAGTCAGCGTTGCCAAAAAGTTACTCGAGTAACCTTTTAGGTGATTTTTGGTGTATTATTTTCATTAATGTAGTGTACAGGCAAAAAAATCACAAAATAATAGGACATATGAAACAAACATAAATATTGTTTTAATTAATAAAATAACGTAATAGTTTCAACGGTAACGATATTTTATAATATACCGTTTTCAGTTATTAGCAGAGATCGGGATCACGTGTGCTAATGCTATCAAAAGTATGGATATGACTAAAAGTTCCAGGATTTCTCGAGAATCTAATTGGGTACTAAGTAAATATAACAATCATAATTATGTGATTTCGGGATAAGTAAATTTTATCGATTAAAATATATCCTGCATATTTGTGTTCATATTCCTTCCGGCTTAAGATCTTTGTTTTTTTTTTCTCTTTTTCTATCCTCATTGTACTTATTTTTTTTTCTTTTTATACATATTGTTTAAATGATTATATCTATCATTTTTATTTTTTAATCACACTACTATGTAAGACAATCTCTTGGGGTGGAGGGTTGATAACCCGAGACACAGGAATATTCCTAGTTCAGCTATCATTCCACCATAGTCTACTGTTTAAACTAAGATACTAAGTAGTTTAAGTTTTACCTATGTATGTAAATGATTATGGTGAGCAATAAACGATTATTATTATTATTAATAAAAGATTTAGGTAAATTACTTTTATTTATAGACTAATAAAATAAGTCATATCCACACTTTTAATAGCAATAGAACCAGTGATTCCGATGTCTGGTTATTAGTTACCAAATCGCTATTGCGTTTTTACGTAGTATAAAGTCAAGTCAAAGTCAAAGTCAAAGTCAAATTTTTTTATTCAATGTAGGATAAATTTATCTCTTATTGAAGGTCATTTTTTTTAAATATTATTTTAGTGCAAAAGCTAAAAACTACTAGCGTTTCGGAACGACCACTGCTGGGAAGATTACGCCGAAAGAAACCCAGTTCAGTATTGGTCCCTACCCAGCCTGATGGGCTATATTACACTTTAGCTAGGTATACATTATACTATATATTTAAACAATACAATTAAAATTTGCAGTCATCTATTTCCAAGAATTGTGATCAGACGATGATAAATAGTCATTTACATGATAATACGCATTTTTGATTAAATGATTTTTAATGGCAGTCTTAAACTTAGATAATGGTAACGCTACTACATTATCTGGAATCTTATTATAAAGGCGTAAGCCAAGACCCACAAAAGATTTTTTTGTATTTTGCAACCGAAAAGCTGAGATATCTAATTTATTTTTATTTCTAGTGTTTATACTATGAATATCACTATTTTTCTTATATAAATGTATATTTTGACGCACGTACATAATGTTTGCATAGATGAATTGCGAAGGGAGAGTCAAAATATTAATTTCTTTAAAAAGTTCCCTTAGAGTTATGCTGACGGTAGCTCTATGAGCCGCCATTTCTAATCCCATCCAACCGCACGGGTTCTATGCAATTGTTATAAAATATAGTATCGTTGATTTAGTATCCCATAACACAACTCTCGATCTCCAACTTTGGGGCTAGCTCAATCTGTGTCTATTAGTACATATATAGCCCTACTTGTGCATCCTAAATCTTTTGGATAAATGTTTAATAATTTTATGATATTTAAGATTCGTCTGTCAGAGAGAAAACAAAATGGCGGATTTTTGGCGCCGAATATACTTACGTTTGGAAATAGTTTTTACTCAAACAAAACCTATTATGTGTATTCTAAGGATATATTAAAAATAAAAAATTTGCTTAAAATGATTACGAAAATGTAAAATTAGTACTTATATTTTTTTTATTATTATAAGTAGTCTTATTTTATAAGCATTTGTAGATAATTTAACTTTTTAGTTTTGTTCATGCTTTTTGTCGCACCACCCAAGCTTGTATATTAGTGATAGTTGACTGACAGAGAACGCAATCATTTGTTCACTCTTTAAAAATAAATGTTTATATGTGATTAAATTAACTTTAAAACCTAAAAACCGACATTTATAAAATTTATTGGAACACTTTACAAGATACTTTTGAACGAAAAAAAAAATCCTAATTGGTCCAGGCGTCTTCGAGTAATCACAGAGCACACATAAAATATAAACATAAATATATATTTACATTCAAATTGGTAGCCTCATCCTTGGCAATTGGTTGGTTTGGAAATCAGTTAAAATGGATAGGATACATCTCCTAATCGGGCAACCTCGATAGCTCTTTTATCTGATCTGGCTTACAATGTTACGTAAACACTATGTCAACGCAATTTTACGGTTTCGCCTCGCTTGTTTACCGACCACGGTAGAGAAGGACCATGTTTTTGCAGCTGTGTGCGTAGCAAAAATTACAAATACGTTTGAGCTCAGTATAGTTACGTAAATAATAGCACTTATTCTGGTGTATAGTATTGGTTTCCGTCAAAAGGAGCCAGTTTAGGCGCGAAATCCCATAAACTGTTTCAAAATAATAAAAGATTTTTAATGATTTCCACCATTTATGACTAATCTTAACAGAAAATACTATTTTGTAGTAATTAGTTAGATCGTTCCTCAATTACCGAGGGTCGTGGCCTTTTCGAATCTCACTGTTCGCTTTAGAATGACGTCATGGAGAGCATTGTGGACACTGGAGTTGGGTAGTGCGAATTTGATACGCCTCGCCCGATTTTTTAGGAATTGTCGGGATCTGTCTGGGAATACACGGCTCTAGGCTCCGTCTACCTGCGTTAGGGTTCTACATTATCTGCCACCCCGGAGGATCATGAAGCCCAAGCGGCATTTATTTTGCGTACCGTCGGACCAATGATTAGTGCTCGGTTCGACGGTATTCAGGATCGACTGCTGCCAGAGCCTAGAACACGGCCCCCGCTAGCAGCAGACAAATCTCGTCCGGCAACGCTTAGGACTACCCGCGCTGTAACCCCGGAGGAAATCGGTTCTGCCCAGGTCAGTGCCCATCTACCTGAGGTTTTCCTCCCCGCAGTGAAAGGGAAGGGAAAGGGGAAGGGAATGGGTAAAGGACAACGGGTGAACGATGCGTCTAAACCAGCTGCTGGGGCGGCAGCGACTGTTACATGCACAGCAAAGGTGCCTCAAGCTACACACAGTGCAGCACCAGTTGCGGCGGCAGCCACCGTGCAGGCCGCCCCTCACCCACTATCTCCGGCCCCTGCGTCTATGACAGTGGCCTGGACAACAGTGGCCAAGCGAGGCCGCAAAAAGATGGCCGCGGCTCACCCAGTACAGGGCGCCCAGCTTGGCACTCAACCACCAGCGAGACAGCAGACTCGACAACGAGCTCCACAGCAGACTCAGCAACGGGTCCAACAGCCTAAGCTGCGCCCCCCACGCTCTGCTGCGGTGCTCCTCAAGCTCGATTCTGATGCAGAGAAGAGAGGGATCACCTATGCCACTATACTGGCTCATGCCCGACAGAGTGTGGACATCGCTGAACTGGGCATCCCCGGGATAAAAATAAAAAAGGCGGCAACGGGTGCCCGGATACTGGAGATATCGGGAGCTGACAGAGACCAGATGGCAAACCTGCTGGCTGAAAAGCTCAGTGAGGCCCTGGATCCGCAAGTAGTAAGCGTATCCAGGCCTCAGAAGTGCGCCGAGTTGCGAGTCTTGGACCTCTGTGACTCCGCAACGCCCGATGAAGTCCGCGCAGCCATTGCTCGCGTTGGACAGTGCGCTGCGAGTGATATCAAGGTGGGAGAGATAAAAGAGGACCATTCCGGCGCTCGAGTTGTGTGGGCGAGGTGTCCTGTAGCGGCCGCCAAAAAGGTGACTGCGAATCGTTCGCGGCTCCGGGTTGGCTGGGTGTCAGCGCGGGTGAAGTTGCTGCCAACTAGGGCCCAGTACTGCTACTGGTGCCTTGAAGCAGGGCATGTTAGCCAGACATGCACTTCGGAGGCTGACAGGAGCACGCTCTGCTACCGATGCGGAGGCCCGGGCCATAAGGCCGCGGCCTGTGAAGCCACTCCTAAGTGCGTTCTGTGCGCAGAGAGTGGCAAACCTGCAGGCCACCGTGTCGGAAGCAGGAGCTGTCCTGCATCCCGACCAGCCAGGAGACGAAGGCGCGTTGCAGCCGCGGCTACGGTCCAGATGCAACCTGCCCAGTCGGCGTCACAAGACGCCACTGTGATGGATACGGCACCCATCGTATAATTAGTATGGCCCTGCGAGTACTAGAGGCAAACATCAACCACTGTGCCAGAGCCCAGGATCTTCTTTGCCAGAGCATGGCGCAGTGGTTGATCGATATAACGGTGGTCGTAGAGCCATACTTCATCCCGCCTAGGGAAAATTGGGTGCCGGATCTCGAGGGCCATGTGGCGATTGTGTCGTCGGCGAACATTTCGCCTCCGTCAGATATTGTCCGCGGTCACGGCTTTGTCTCGGCTCGGCTGGATGGCTTGGTTGTGGTCGGGGTTTATTTCTCGCCCAATCGGCCACTCTCCGAGTTCGAGGCATTCCTGGCTGAAATCGAGGCGCTTCTGCTCCGATACCATCCCCGCCCTGTGCTGGTCGTCGGGGACCTCAATGCCCAATCCCCGGCGTGGGGATCTCCTGCAGTTGACCGGCAGGGACGTGGGCATGTGGTAGAGGAGCTTCTCGTTACTGTTGGGCTGGCGCTGCTTAACCGGGGTTCAGTTCCCACTTGTGTGCGTTGGAACGGCAGCTCTATAGTGGACATTGCCTTCGCAAGTCCCTCTGTAGCGCGCCGTTCCCAGGGCTGGCTTGTGATGGAGGGCGTGGAGACGCTCTCCGATCACCGCTATGTGCGGTTCGATCTCTCCTCGTCCTCAGCTCCCACAGGCGGCCCACGATGGACCCCGAGTGAGGCTGGCCCAAGGTGGCAGTTAAAGCGCCTCGACAAGGAACTTTTTCGTGAGGCGGCCTTATTGCAGGATTGGTTCCGTGCGCCGGTAGAGGTGGAGATAGAGGACGAGACCGAGTGGTTCCGGGGTGCCATGACTGCTATTTGCGATGCATCGATGCCCCGGTCCAGTACTCGTCCTCCCAGAAGGTGGGTGTATTGGTGGTCACCTGAGCTGTCGCAGCTACGTGAAGCGTGCATAGCAGCGAGACGCCAGTACTCCCGATACCGAAGAAGGCGGCGCCGGAACGAGACTGAAGAGGCTGCCTTGCTAACGGCCCTGACGGAGGCGAAATGCGCCCTGAATGAAGCCATTGCCCAGGCGAAACACGCGGCTAGACAGGAGATGCTGGCGACCCTTGACCGCGATCCATGGGGACGGCCATACAAGGCAATCCGTAAAAAGATTGGCTCCTATGCCGTCCCCCTGACGCAGAGTCTTCATCCGCAGCTGCTAAACGAAGTAGTTGGTTGCCTGTTCCCGCAGAGAGCGAGATTTCAGCCCCCCAGTATGCTTCCACCTTCGTCGGGTGTGCGGGGCGAGGAACGAGAAGTAATCCCCGAGATAACCCGGGGCGAGTTGGGCGCTGCTATGTTGAAAACGCGCGCCAAAAATACCGCTCCGGGCCCAGACGGAGTGCCGGGTCGAGCCCTCGTCCTCGCTTTGAACCTTGACGGCCTGGAAAAGCGACTGAGGGGCCTTTTCAATGCCTGTTTTGTGCAGGGAAGATTTCCCCAGGCGTGGAAGACGGGAAGACTGGTTCTGTTAAGGAAGGAGGGACGACCGGCGGATTCTCCGTCTGGCTTTCGTCCTCTCGTCGTGCTTGATGAGGCGGGCAAACTGCTAGAGCGAGTCACTGCAAACCGCATTGTCAAGCACCTCGAAACGACTGGTCCGGACCTCGCGGATTGTCAGTACGGGTTCCGCCGTGGAAGGTCTACCATCCACGCTATCCTAAGGGTAAGGACTGTAGCGCAGGAAGCGGTTGCCCAGGGTGAGGTCGTCTTGGTGGTGTCACTCGATATCACCAACGCCTTCAACACCCTGCCTTGGGCTTGCATAATGGAGGCGCTCCAGTATCACGGAGTACCGACATACCTGCGCCGCTTAGTTGGAGACTACCTCTCGGAGCGGAAGGTGGTCTTCCCTGCACAGAACGGGTGGAATGAGAGGCGGATGACGTGCGGTGTTCCACAGGGGTCTGTCTTGGGTCCACTCCTGTGGAACATCGGCTATGATTGGGTTCTGCGGGCGGCCCATCTTCCGGGCGTCCAGGTGGTCTGTTACGCCGATGACACACTCGTGGCCGCCCGTGGTTCCTCTTTCCGGGACGCTTCTGTTCTCGCCACGGCTGCTGTTGCGCAGGTGGTGCGCCGAATCCGTCAGCTGGGCCTGGAGGTGGCGTTACACAAGTCCGAGGCGCTGTGTTTCCACGGCCTTCGGGGGGCGCCGCCCCCGGGCTCTAGCATAACTGTAGGTGGAATCCAAATTGCCGTCAAGCCGACGATGCGGTACCTAGGCATCGTCCTTGACGGCAAGTGGAATTTCGGTGCCCATCTTGCGCAGATGGTGCCGCGAGCAATGGCGGTGGCTGGAGAGCTGGCGCAACTTTTGCCGAACTTAGAGGGTCCTGATGCGCCTTGCAGGCGCCTGTATATAGGGGTCGTACGGTCCATAGCCCTGTATGGTGCCCCTGTATGGGCTACGGCCCTGACTCGCGATGGAATCGCCCTTCTGCGGAGGCCACAGAGGACGATAGCGAACAGGGCCATTAGGGGCTACCGCACGACCTCCTGTGAGGCAGCTTGTGTGTTGGCCGGTTCTGTGCCCTGGGATCTGGATGCCCTAGTCCTCGCGTCCCTATTTGTCTGGCGCGAGGAGGAACTGGCCCGAGGTCACAGACCAGCCCCTCGGGAGATAGAAGGACACAGGGATGAGTTGCGTCAGCTCGCCATTGAAGAGTGGGCCCACAGGCTGGAGCAGCCCACTTTTGGGCTCAGGACCGTTGAAGCAGTCCGGCCAATCTTGGCTCAGTGGTTGACGAGGCGGCACGGCGTCTTGACGTTCCGTCTGACGCAGGTGCTCACCGGACATGGTTGTTTCGGTCGGTATCTGTGTCATAGGGCGCTTAGGGAACCGACTTCTGCCTGTCACCACTGTGACGGCTGTCCGGATGAGGATGCCCAACACACCCTAGCGGACTGCCCAGCCTGGGCGGAAGACCGCGCAGAGTTGCGCGCGGTTGTGGGGGACGACCTTTCACTGCCGACTGTGGTACGTTGCATGGTCGACAGTGAGACGTCGTGGACAGCAGTGCAGGCCTTTGCGGAGAGCGTCATGCTCCGCAAAGAGGCGGCGGAGAGAGAACGGGAGGCGACGACCAACCTGGCCATCCGCCGCCGGCGCACAGGGCGCAGGAGGCGGGCCTATGGCCTGCAACTGCTGCCCTCATAACGAGGGCCAGTCGGGCGATGGAAACGGGATTCCATCGCTCGACAAATATGGTCCTCCGGGTTGAAAGGCGCGTCTGTGTCAACACACGCCTTTACCCTAGCGGGTAGAACTGAAGGCCGACGGGCCACCCCGCAGGCCACTCCGACCCCTCTCGCTAATTGAGAGGGTACCGTGAGTGAGCCAAACCAAGGCCGCTGAAAAGCGGCCGCCGTGCCAGGTCTGTGGAGCGAGAGTAGCACACGGACTTGGCAATAGCGGTACCGGCGTTGACACCGCGGAGTTTTTAGTGGTAACACCACATAACCTTACCGGTCTCCCGTGACTGGTAAGGTATCCGAAGGGATTTTCTCCGCGTCAAAAAAAAAAAAAAAAAAAAAAAAGGGTTCTACATTATAATTGCTAACTTTAGGTATACAGCATACGAAAGTTTCAATGTGTCCCAACTAGTGACGTAGGTCTGATCAAAAATTTTTTTTTGATCAGACCCTAGATAACCCTTCAAACTATTTTATGAACTATTGTTTACAGTTTAAAGTGAGAACGTGAAGCTTTTCTACGCACAATTGCGAAAAACGGCCACTTTTGGCGTATGTGCGTAGAAAAGCTTCACGTTCTCACTTTAAACTGTAAACAGTAGTTCATAAAATAGTTTGAAGGGTTATCTAGGGTCTGATCAAGACAAAATTTTAAATGATATCTTCGTTTTCTTTCAAATGATTTTTTTAAAATGGGGGCAGCACTGGATTCCGGAAAAATCAGGTAGTCCCTTAACGTGCATGCGTGCGTGCATGCAGCATGAGATATTATGAATATCCTATTATAATAAAGGTATATTTGAACTGGATTTAATTTAATGTCAGTTTATCGACACGACCAAGAAAGAGTGTCCTCTGCGCAACGACTTAATAATGTTTTGTCCATTCAAGCTGTTCTGTTAGATATAAATAAGTTTAATTGTCATGCAAATAAAAAAAAAAACACTGACTTTTATGGTTATACCTCCATAACTTTAAAACCGCTGAACTAATTTCTATCAAACATAGCTAAGAACCAAAAGTCTAAAAGTCAAAAAAACATTTATTTATTTTTGGATATTCGTATCACTTGATAATTGTCAATCATTTCTATCAAGTCTGCTTTCAAACAAGAAAACCGCTCATCACAATCGGCCCTTTCTTTTAGGCGCTACGATGCCACAGCCACAGACGAACACATAGATACACAGACACGTCAAACTAATAACTTACTAGCAGCGCCCCGCGGTGCCACCCGCGGAAAAAATTACCTATGTCCATAATCCATGGTGTCAGCTTGTTACTTGTATAGCCTGCATACCAAATTTCATAAAAATTGATCCAGCCGTTTGCGCGTGAAGAAGTAACAAACATACAAACACTCACAAACTTTCGCCTTTAAATGTTAGTGTTATAATACCCCTCTTTTTCGTCGGTGGTTAAAAAGTGGGAGGAGATGGAAGAGAGCTTTACCCAGTTGTGGAATAGTTATGTTAGATAACAAAGCTTTGTTTTGAGCAAGAACAATGAGATGACAAATGAGTGCGACGCAGTAGGTACTGTGTGGTTATGGATGTGTTATCGCGGCGATAACAGACGGACAGACAGCCCGCAATACAAACACAAAGTCCGAAAAAAATCGCGGAAATGTTTTTTATTACCTACTTAAACACATGACCACGGAGCGAGTTAGATTCGGGAGCGATGTTATTAAAATAAAAGTTATTATTTATGCAAATTACAAGTAAGATTGTATTACTCGTAAAAATTAATCTAAGTGACAGAGGTTTATTTCCTATAGCTACGGCGAGTTTTTGGCGGGAAGTCAAGGGGTTCAGTTGGAGTTTGCTTTAAATTATTTTGCAAATTAATTCTAGTGGACTTTATAATATAAAATCGGTGTAGTTTAGTGTTATAAATGCTCAGGCTCATGGACAATATGTAAAATGGTTAAAGTGGACGCTCATAGTGCAGCTGTAGTGATATTTATTTGCGGACTGTGGTGGGCGTCTTTAGGCGCCGTCCGCCACTCATTTGGCTATGAAAACCAGTGGACTCGTATAGATTTGTTGCCAGAAGCTCCCTTGAAGCAATCCAAGGACCTACACAAACCTTTGATTGTATAGTTAGGGTTAGGGTTAGGAATAAAGAAGTGATAAAATAAAGATAGGCTTTAAAGGACTAGTATCCAGAGCCGTAAAATAATTATTAAAAAAAGAAAAAATATAGCTACAGCGCCGGCGTCTAAACTAATACTGGTGTTCGGTCACACGCAATCCGCTATTTTCCAACAAGTCAAATCAGATACTTTTTTCTAAACATCAAAACATACATTTTCTATGTGATTTAATACAGGCAAATGACGTCATAGTTTATTTGAGTCAAATAGCGCTCTTATTGTCAGTTTTTCTGCAATAAAAAATCAAAAATCACGTTAAAATGGATATGTTCAAAGACAAGTGACATTAATTTGCTAAGTTCTATTTTCTTATTAGTACAAAATAATTTATTTTTGACCCCGGAAAATACCCAATTTCTTAAAAGTAAAGCAAGGGATTGAGTTATGGGTTGCAACTGCATTCGACATAATCAGAATGAGTAAAAAATAACATAAAAATGAATTTACAAGAGTGTTAGTTATGGCATTTATTATAAACGGAAAAAAAACTAAAAGGGTTCAAAGATTCAAAGATTCAAATGTTTAATCAGTAATTAGACCTTTACAGGCACTTTTACACGTTAATAAGTATAATTTTCGTTACGTGTAAAGTATATTAAAATATAATTTATGAAATGCTACCGATACCAGCGCTTCGTAACGACCACTGTTGAAAAGAAACGCCGAAAGAAACTCATTTTCACAGTATTGGAAAATGAGTTTCTTTCGGCGTTTCTTCTCAGCAGTGGTCGTTAAAGGATCGAACAGTCAAGTGCGCGTTGCCTACTTGTCAGCACGGAGCAGCACTTTTATATACTGCTGTCCGTTTCTCTCACTCGGAACTGTTATTTACCAGAGCGAGAAAGAGCGACGGCTAACACGGCCGGTGCTTAAGCGTACTCTGACAAGTGAGATCCAACCCTTATCGGACGCAATACACGGTTTACTTATATATGTCCATCGTATGATTGTAAACACCGATAGTTTATAAACAATCGCGTGAGACTATAAACTATCGATAAATTGTGAACTGTATCGTACTACTTACGATACAGCGTATTAAGTTATGATAGTTTGTAAAGTCTTCACGTCAACATCCAGTGAGGGTTCCCAATCTCTCTTATGTAATCACTCGTCAAATTGTAGTTTGTCTCTTATTAAAATGGATTATATGTATTATTGTAGATAAACGAGTTAGGGTTGGAAGAGCGACGGAACGCTATAGCACCGCCGGTGCTATAGCGTTCCGTCGCTTTCTCTCGCTCTTGCAAATGACGGTTCTGTGCGATAGAAAAGGATAGCAACACAGAAAAATACTGTTCATATCAAATGGAGGAAAATAGTGACATTAATTTCAAATGATCTCAGACCACATTTCTAACTTTAATACATAGGGCGCACTATAAGTTTCCGGAACTGGCCATTTACATAAACAATATTTAAAAATTTATTGCAACATTTGAAAATAGAACTCTTTGGCTGTAGAATGCAGTTTGTTTCATCTGACTGTCTTTTGTTTTTACCTTGTGGCGCCATTTAAAAAATTGTGTGTCTGCATCAACATGGATTTAACTCGGGAAAATTTTCGTAGTATGATTTTCTACGATTTTAAGTGTAATTTCACAGCTCAACAGAGCATCGCTCGGCTTGAAACAGCTTTTGGCAATGAAGCACCATGCAAGACAACTGTTTATAGCTGGTTTGCAGAATTCAAGCGTGGTCGTATCAATTTCAGTGACGAATCTCGCGATGGTCGGCCGTCCACCGCTGTGATCAACAAAAACATCGATGCTGTGCGCCGTATGATTGAAACAGACAGGCATGTGACCTACCATGAAATTCGCGCATCCTTAGAAATAGGCATGAGTCAAATACAATTAATCCTACACAAACATTTGGGTGTGAGAAAGCTGTGCTCGCGGTGGATCCCACACAACTTGACCGAGGCTCAAAAAACGGACCGCGTCACTTGGTGCAGTGCCATGCTTACCAGATTCAACGAAGGTGCGTCAAATTTGGTGTGGGACATAGTAACAGGTGACGAAACATGGATTTATTGCTACGATCCCAAAACAAAGCAGCAATCGAGCGTATGGGTCTTTCAACATGAGCCGAAACAAACCAAAGTGGCGCGCGTGAAAAGTGCATCTTAGCGGATGATTGCTTCTTTTTTTAATAAAACTGGACACGTAGCTACTGTTGCTTTAGAGAATCGTCGTACAGTGAATAGTGACTGGTACACGACCATTTGTTTGCCGGAAGTTATTGACGAACTCCGTAAAAATAACCGTAAACGCCGTATCATCCTGCACCACGACAATGCTAGTTCTCACACGGCCAGACAGACAAACGACTTTTTGAAGGCGAAAAATGTAGAACTCATGAGTCATCCTGCATACAGTCCCGACCTGGCACCTTGTGACTTTTTTCTGTTCCCAAAAATTAAGAACCAATTACGCGGTCAACGATTTTCATCACCAGAAGAGGCTGTCGAGGAGTATGAAAAACACGTTTCAGAGGTCACCACAGAGGAGAGGCACAAAAGTTTTCAAAACTGGTTTCATCGAATGAAAAAGTGCATAGACGCCACGGGAGATTATTTTGAAAAACAATAAATTCATTTTGTACCTTTAATAGTATTTTTTCATATTCATTCCGGAAACTTATAGTGCGCCCCACGTATCAGTATAATTGTAAGTTGACGTTTTTGGAGAAAATGCTGCAGTACAGTTTGTTACCGCTTTTTCTGTACTTGCGCTTAGTAAACGGCAGTAAACTTAGTTGTAAGTTAATGATATGACGTGAACATTTACCTAATAATGAAATCGAAAAAAAAAGCAATGATAATTATCAAGTGATACAAATATCCAAAAATTATTCGATTTTGACTTTGACGTTTTTTATTTATTTATTTATTAGGTACACCAACGGGTTACATGACAAAAACTTACAATTAACATTTAGTAATGTTTTATGGTGTTGACAAGTGAGATCCAACTCTTGTTTAAAAAATATATCCATTGTTCCAGCGATGCTGCTTGCGCTGTTCCTGGCACTGCTCGCGCACGCCAGCGCGCGCCCCGCGTGCCCGGAGTCGTGCTGGTGTAGCCCGCTGGCAGACCGGCGCGATGAGCTGGATTGTGAACTGCCGTCCGGACGCGTGATCGTGCAAGGCACGATGCACGAGTCCATTGAGATCAAGTGTATGGTTAGTAATAACACAGAATAAGTACCTCATGAACAGAAGTCTTACACAGAAAAGAAATTCAAAGAAATATCTACTTTATGTGGTTAGCGCTGTGGTTTACTTTAGCTCGCGTCAAAACTCCTTGCCTCTTCGTTACCTAGACATCCATTGCAATCCACTTTAATACTGATAATAAAGCTGAGATCCAAAGTAAGTTCGAGACTTGTATTATGGGATACTAACTCAACAATACTACATTTATAACAAATACGCCTAAAAACATGCAAAATCAATCTGAAAAAAAAAACATTTTTCAACTTGACCTGACGGGGAATCGAACCCGGAACCTCCAGTGTGACAGCCTATCATAATAACCACTACGCAAAAGAGGTCGTCAATATCAGTCAACAAACCAAGAAGTCGTCGTGGTTGTTCTGTCCCGATAAAGCGGAATGCTGTATGTCCAATTGTCCATCCATCCATCCATAGCTGCCTTTATCTTGTATTTTCAGGACAAAGGCTTCCTCCATCACTTCACTACTGTATGTACTTATATACTTTTTTTGTAGGAAGGCCACGTTAACTGCTCCGAATTACCCCAGTACCCGTTTTCTCGCAACGGGTCCTTATCCCAGTTGACGGTTTCTGAATGCAAGCTGGAGGGCTCGCTAGCATGCTGGCTCGGCGCGTTCGGCGTGCACAGGTATCACGTTTATATATAATCAATTACAGTCTTTTGGAAAACTGCTTTCTTTATGCTTATTGTACACGTTCGCCCCCTTCCTAAGATCCCAGAACCCGTCCGACTGAATGATATCCGTCTAAACTCAATCCTTTCTTTCCTCTCAAAAAAATTGGAAGCTTCTGTGTTTGGTCAGCTTATTAAACATTTACTTGATCATAATCTACTCATCACCTATCAATCTGGCTTTAGGCCTGGCCATAGCACTACAACTGCACTGCCTAGAGTCACTGATGATATTAGGGCTGGGATGGAAAAAAAGCAAGCAACCGTTATAGCCCTAGTTGATTTCAGTAACGCTTTCAATACAGTTGACATTAACATCCTACAAGCTATCCTATCCAGTTGCAACGTTTCTCCTCCAGTGACTGAGTAATTTTCCAGCTATCTTAGCGGACGTCGACAACAAATTTGTAGTGGTCAGGATATATCCGACTGGTGTGATCTAGAGGCTGGTGTTCCGCAGGGCGGTATTTTGTCTCCAATTTTGTTTTCTATTTTTATAAATACCCTATCACTACGTCACTACCTCACATGCTCTTATCGTTTTAACGCCTATGATTTGCAGCTTTATACACAGATAGACGTCGATAATATTGATACAGCATTATCTCTTATACATGATAACTTGACCCGTATCATAGATATTTCAAACAATGTAATAAATAAAAAATAAAAATAATCACCACGCTTGACACCTGATCACAGAAGAAGGCTGTTTACGAATACCTTTTGTTGCACACCAGATCACAAAAGGCGATATGTTTACGAATACCTTTGGTTGCAGCGTGGAGACTGTGGCGTTCAAAGAAGTCAAGAGCGAGTTGCAGGCCGAGCATGTGGAGGGGCTGGTAGGGGTGCTCGCGCTGAGGATGTACTACTCATGTATGTATCTCCTAAGTATACTGCCATTATTCTTACTTTAACCGATCAAAGAGAGTAAACATATTAATCGTAAAAAAAAATCACCTCTATACAAAATAAAATACCTACCGTGCCAAAATGTATGGTGCTGCAGTTTTTTTTTTACAATTTGAGGGATTGTCCCATAGTAAAAGTTGTTCACATTGATTAATTAGTATGTTTACTCCCTTTCGGGTTTATAGCCCTTTTCTGGTACCTACACTTTGTATATACAATATGTAACAAAATCCCTGTCTGATACTTGACAGAGCAACTCAGACCGTCAATATGAACAATTTTTTCTATGGAACTAATGCTTGGAACTCGAAGAAAAATTCGACATTTTCATACAAATTTCCCGGCCGGCCGTACACTTTTGTGCCGACGAATGCTCTGGCCGATGACGGTTCTGAGCGACAGAAAAGAATAGCAGCATAAAAAAGTGCTGCTCCTTGCTAACAAGTGAGATTAAGAATAATTGAATATACAGAGAAACAGACTAAAGACTTAAGATGAAGGTGAAGATGAAGAACAAGAAGTCAGAATGAACGGTCGCCGTCGAAACTATGCCTAAACATTGATTTCCTATTGCTTCTATTTGCTTTCAATTGGTAGAATATTGCTTACTTCGTAAAATAGATTAAATAAAAGATTTAAAGGTGATCCTGAGGTAATTCTGACATCAGGATGGCTGGTCACCAAGGCCATGCCTACTCATCACCTTACAAACATAAGAATTTCTCTTTCCTCGTCATTAGATAGCGCTATAGGTGTAAATTAAAACATTAAAAAGATATTACTTTTATTTAAATAAAGCAGTAGTCTAATTAATTAAATATGACTTGTGTAATAATAAATTATATAAGTCATATATATGTATAATAATAAATAGATTCGAGTTTATTAAACACACAAAAATATGTACAATATAAGAAGAAAAAAAAGTCGTTTCTTGCAGGTTACAATACATACAAGTATATTATTGACCCATATTTATATACCTTACAAACATACATATAATATAAAACTTAAAAATAATACTATTTTTTATATGAAATGCGATAAATATTTTTAAAGAATATTCCACACTTTCTTTGTCCTCTTTTTTGCTAGTCGTGTGTGCTGCCATCTCTTGTTAGAGCAGTTGGTACTATTTGCCTATTAGTTTTGCCTTTTTACCATAGATAAGAATATGTACTAATCACAGACATATAAAGGGAAGTAGACTAAACATTATTGCATAATACAAAGAATGCCACGTGGCATGAATTTTCAGTTACGGTTGAACTAGTCGCGGGCTCGAATTCAAAGGTGGGCGCGACCTAAAAGAATACAGCCAATGTATTTAGGCGAAGCAGTGCGATGAAATGCTACATTAGTTTTGTTGTTTTTCGTTATCATAATTGGTAATATTTGAAACAAAAATAGTAAAATAATATTCTAAAGAGTACTTAAATTACAAATACCCGCAACAATTGTTTTTAAATATATTATTTAGGCAATAAAAAAAAATAAGCTACGAGTGAAAAATTGCGACGCGTTCTAAGTATGTAATGTTTGGTCTGCTTCCCTATGTATGTCTGTGTTACTGACATATAATTAAGGGCCCTTCAATAGTTTCTATGCAGTTGGGTATCTCTTACGTTAGTAATTATAAGTATATTGTCTTTGCCTAGGCGTAATGTGTTTAAAAAGCTAGAACCCGTCTACTACAAACTTTCTTTACGTTTACCCATAGTTAATTAAAAAAAAAACATTTATTTTCAGACAATGGTAGTCCATACATACAAATTTTACTTTTGACAAAAAATAATCATGAAAGTTACATCGACAGAAGATTCACGGATTGTCATGTAAAACATGCAATTCAGTGAACCTCCTAGTAAAAAAAAATAAGTCTATGGAACCTCCTGAAGATGGCTGCAACCATCCTCTCCGCTATCATATCAGGACAAACTTTGTTTCTTTTAATGCAAGCACAACAGGGATATATTAAAAAGAAGAGAGGTAGAAATTTAACATATTTTTTCCAGATGTCCAACAGACCATTCCCTCTGAGGCCTTAGCCGCCTTACCAGAATTGAGAGAGTTCCGTCTCCGCGAGGCCAAGCTGCCGGCGCCCCAACCGCTGGCCAACCTCAACCTGACGTACCTGGAGTTATCCAGTGACAAC
Source organism: Acrobasis suavella (assembly GCA_943193695.1). NCBI lineage: Eukaryota > Metazoa > Arthropoda > Insecta > Lepidoptera > Pyralidae > Acrobasis > Acrobasis suavella. Next base: position 653,138 of record OW971956.1, read on the forward strand.
ATTGAACAACTAGCTGACGGCGCCTTCCAGCTGGGGCGGCTACAGCGGCTACACATCTGGGGAAACAGCATCGAGAATATCACGGAAAATACTTTTAGAGGTAAGAAGAACGAAGATTAATTTGGTTAAGACAAATTACAATAATACCTATTTTAAGCTGTTGCATAGCTTTTATCGCGAGCTTTGAGCACGGTGACCGAATCAAGAAATTCCGTAACGAAAATAAAACCTAACACCCCCCACAGTGTCGTGGCGTTGAAAGCCGTGCATCGTCTAACCTCGTTTCAGTTCTGCAGACTTCGGCACGGTGTTTGTGTGCGTGCGATTAGACGTATGCGTGTAGACTAGCTGCTAACTGCTCATAATAAAAATTTCTGAATAACCTACATGTATTGTTAGATAATAAAAATATTTTAAACGATATTAAATTCTCATTTATTCAATAAAAAACAAATGTTTTCTTATCGGTCACCCACCACGCTCAAAACGTGTAACTTGAATAATTCAAAGAAAAAACTTGAATTAATATCAAAGAAAAAAAACACTGCATAAATAAAAAAATAAAGAAATATTTATAATTGCCTAAGTTGATAAACAAATGCTATGCAATAGCTTTACCGCGGCAGTCCCCGAGTGTCACACGTTTTTTTTTTTGTTAACCTCTACTGACCCACTGCTGGACAAAGGTCTCCCCATCTTCCTTCAAATATCTCGATCGTGTACCAATAATATAATTTTTATTTATTTATTTATTTATCGATCACATAATTTATGAATTTCTTATTTCACCACATATGGTATATTTAAAAAATTCGTGTAGATTCTTTAATAGAACAACTGTTATCAATACCTAAGTATATATAGACTTACATGACTGCGCAAAAAAAGAGTGTATGGTTTTTTTGAAATATTTCAATTACGGGCCCGAACTATATTGTCGGCGCGGCCTGACAGCATGCTGTCTCACCTAACATTGTGTTCGGGCGAAGCAGTGAGGTGAAATGCTCGTTATATTCAAAGTAAACCGAGCGAGTAATATACGTTTCTTTGGGAAAAGGGGTTTTATGCCAAAATGACGGCATTAACCGATAACAATTAAATTTTATTAAAATCTTCGATAAATAAGCCTTGTCAGTGTGGTAAGTCCACTGACAAGGCGTATTTATCGAAGATTTGGATTTTACAATTCAGAAAGTTCCGTAAAAATAAACAAAAATAAAAACGAATCTTTGATGGCTCATAACTTTTTAATGGCTTTTAAATTTACTATTCCGTATCCATAAAAAGAAACATTTATAATCAGACAAAACGATATCATGTTAAACTTTGGATGTACAATGTCAAACAGTGGAGGAAATCCCCTCCGAAAGTAAAGATGTATCGACTAGTTCCCTCTTAAGAGTCCCCTTACCCTGGACAGAATCAGACATTCCCATACAAACATTTTGAAACGACACGTCCGATATGGGCAAAATTATGTAGAACTTCTACACCCTTATATTTTCTTTCCAGTTCATAATTTTACCGTCGGAAACCAATTATAACCCTAATTAATTGCAATTTCTTTAAAAAATTACAATTTTTTACCGAAATCTGACATGTCTTTTCAAAATAAAACGTAGACTATGTTTGTATGGACAAGTTTAAGGTAAGGGCAGTGGTAGCAGATTTTTAAACATTTTACTTGCAAGAAATCGAAACCTAAATTAAATTTGGCGGAGACGTGTTAGCTAAAATTAAACTCTTGACCTTGTGAGTGCATGAGTGACGTCACTCTTCCTTGAAAGCAATGATCTCAATATCTTGTTTATCTAATTAAGGGAGTACACAGTACACATAAATTCGACGAACCGCATTTGAGAAACTTTATTTAAATTCGGAGAAACGAATATCGGTTTTCCTGAACTAAAGAAGCGGAAAAGTTGTAAATGGTTTAAGAACAGAACGAATTCTTAAAAAAAAACTTCACAGCATTGAAGTTTCTGAATCCCTGTTTGTTCTTTTTTAAATGACATGTGAGATATCGGCAGTATTTTGTAATTTTAAAGAAATTGCATATATCTAAGCATATAACCAGTTTTCGACGGTCAAATATGAACTTGAAAGAAAATATGACAGTATAGAAGTTTTCCATACTGATGGTCAAATACACTATATTCTCTATTAAGTTCATATTTTGACTGTGAAAACTGGTTATGTGCCGTAATATGTGCAATTTCTTTGAAATTACATAATTTGGCCAATATCTGTCATGCCGTTTCAAAATAAAAGCTAGACTACGTTTGTATGAAAAAGTCTGTTTCTGTCTAGGGTAAGGGGTCGCGATCTTGTATTTTATTATTTGATTATTCAAAGACGTCTGGACCGATTTAAAAAATCTTTTTTTGTTTGAAAGGGTATACTTGTCAGTTGGTTCAGGTGTCAGATACAGAACCCTTTTTTTCAGAAATAACAAGAGTCAAAGACAGCAATTTCTTTTTTTCCCGCGTAAAGCGTGCGTTCAAAAGTTGGAAACACCCTACATCGGTTTTCGCGGGCTGTGGATCTTTACTTCAACGGGGGAATCCCACAGTTATCGATGTACATACGATCCTCACGTATGGAGCACAAGCTTGGGCTTTGACCGACATCCAAAAGCATATGCTGAAGGTTTGCCAACGAAGCATGGAGCGTAGTATTGTCGGCGTTAAACTCTCCGATCGCTTACGAAACACTATGCTGCGCTCAAAAACCAAAATAATAGATGTTGCAGAAAAAACAGCAACTTTAAAATGGGACTGGGCTGGGCATGTAGTCAGAATGTGCCAAGACCAATGGGCAAAAAGAGTTACCAACTGTATCCCAAATGGCAAGCGCCAACGTGGCCGCCCTCGGACACGCTGGTGACCTCAATAAATACAACAAAAATTGGCAATCAGTAGCACAAAATCGAGAGTCATGGAGAAGTGAGAGAGAGAGAAACCTTTGCCCAATACTGGGACATCGATGGCTAATAATAATAATAATAATAGAGCAGTGTTTATTGACAATACAAACAATTGTTTTTCTGGTTTAGTATTATCAGTAGCCATTTGTAAAAACAATGAGTGAAAGGAAAAGAGGTTATCCCAGCGGAGCAATGAAAAGAAAAAGTAAACAGAAAAGGGAGTGATAAAAAAAAGGCCCAAAATTTCTTCATTTTTTCAGACACCAGCTCCTGTATGTAATTTAGATAGTGAGAAATCTTTACTCTTCGTAAGGGCCTCTAAACAATTTTTTATACGGCCAAGGCACGCTACGCCACTGTACTAAGCAAATGCGTTCGCTTTCCCCAGGGCTGCCTTCCCTGAAGCTCCTGGACATCAGCCGCAACAGGATCCGGGTGCTGCCCGCCAGGGTCTTCAGTCAGATGCCGCTCCTCAAGTCTATAGACCTGGATGTTAATGCCATAGAAGAAGTGGATAGCGACGCCTTCTATGGTCTGAGCATGCTGCAGAAGGTGAGTCATCCCGCTCAGTTTCCTTTAGCATAATCTTCAGTTAGACGCCGCTTCTCATGTCTAAAGACCTGGGTTAATACATAGAGGAGCTGGATAGCGATACATTTTATAGCGACCTTAGGAATACGAGCGTCATCATCACCTTACATTTTATAGCCTGAGCATGCTGCAGAAGGTGAGTCACCCCCTCAGTTTCCTTTAGTCTGGTTTTCAGTTAGATGCCGCTCCTTACGTCTAAAGACTTGGGTTGATACCATAGAGTAGGTGGACAACCGTGCATTCTACGGCCTGAGCATGCTGCAGAAGTTGAGTCACCCCCCTCAGTATCCTTCAGCTTGGTCTTTAGTCAGATTCCGTTCCTCTCGTCTTAAGACCTGGATTAATACCATAGAAGGGGTGGACAGTGATGCCCCTTACGATCTGAGTATGCTGCAGAAGGTAACTCACCTCCCCCCACCCCTAGTGTCATTCAGCCAGGTCTTCAGTTAGATGCCTCTCTTCACGTCACTGGATCTCAATGTTACCTATGCGTCTCTCCTTCCCACAGTTTCTTTCTGCCTAAAGGTCTTCAGTCAGATGCTGCTGCTCAAAGACTATGGAGATGCACACACTTAACGATGACGTCAACTTTATAGGCTGACTTGTCCAACGCCGACAGGAAACTCAAAACAACAATTCTGACTTCCCTTTAAAATGTATTCGTATGTTTTTTAGAGTTCCTTAGTAACAAGGAACCCTTACAGTTTCGCAATGTCTATCTGCCTGTCCGCGGTTTTAGTCACAGACTATAAGTACTAGAAAGCTGTAATTTGTACACACAAAGTAGTAAAGTGGAAGAGATCCCTGACAGCGATAAGTCCGCCTTTGTACTATTGTGTTTTTTTTACTGTATTTTATGTACAATAAAGATTTTATCTAAAAAATACAATCTGGAGAAGAAGAAAAACAATTAGGATAGCTCCCATATGTTATTATGTAAAGTGGGAATCCATTTTTTGCGACTAACCCATGGTGTGGAGTTGTTGTTGAATTTCTTTCAAAAATATTGTGAGTTTGTAAGCACCATTTTTCAAGTTAGAATTTACATTTGCTTTTAAAGTGAATTTTTTGTTAGAGTGGGGTAGGGACTATACTGAACTGGGTTTCTTTCGGCGTAATTTTCCCAGCAGTGGTCGTTTCGAAGTTTTCAGCTTTTGCATTAAAATAATATTTAAAAAATGACCTTCAATAAGAGATAAATTTATCGTACACTTAATAAATCCCCAGCCACCGTCCCCTCTATCAGCGAAACGGTTACGAACGATATATTGAATTATGGACACGTGAAAAAATTTACGGCAATAGTATATGTAACGAAGTTAAGGCGAAGTTTCAATAAATCTAACTCATTTAAAATAAATTGTTTAAAACTAAATATGGTGATAATATAAAATTTGATTTGTATCACTGTCTAGAAAGACCTTTAAACTGTTTTATGAATAACCTTTGAAAGTAATATTGGTAGTCCGTCTAGTTTTAAAACGGGTTTTTGCCAAAAGTGGCCACTTTTGGCGAAAACCCGTTTTAAAACTAGACGGACTATTAGTAATAATTTTAAAGGTTATTCATAAAATAGTTTAAAGGTCTTTCTAGACAGTGATACAAATCAAATTTTTAATTATCACCATATTTAGTTTTAAACAATTTATTTCAAATGAGGGCGCCACTTTAGCTGCCACTTCGTCTTAAAAGGAAAACTATCAGAGCTTGGTACGGTTAACAAATTAAAGCAGCAAACCAACTAAAAAACGTACTCGGGAAATGTAAAATTTCGTACAAATTCAATAAAATTCGTTTTTATCAATGAAAAAAGATGGCGCTACGGAAGTCAAGCCATATCGTTAGTTCGGCTACTTCTCACTAGATGACGTTCTTGATAGTCGGAGGTTTTTTAATTTGCCTAGCAAATAAACTTATTATTAATATTAATTTAATTTCTTTCAGATTGACGCGTTCGACAACAAAGCTCCAATGCGTTTCTCCCCGCGCGCCCTCGCCAACCTCCCCTCCCTCCAGTCCATCGTATTCAGAAACTGTCAGATCCACTCCCTCCCCGCCGATTTGCTCGCCAACTCCACCCAACTCATTAACATCACCATCACCGACAATGGGATCGAATTTCTTCCGGATGACCTCTTCAGGAGCCAGCAGCTGCTGAAGATGTTGAATTTGAGGGAGAATAAGATTAAGAAACTGTTCTTTAACACGTTCTGGCCGTTGGGCAGCTTGGTGGAGTTGGATTTGGATGGAAATCTGATTGAGGAGCTGCCTGAGTGAGTAGTTTTTTTTATGTGCAATTTTTTTTAATTCTCACTGTCTTTATGTTTTCGTGATGTTTTTAAGCAAAGAACTTTCATAATTATGCTTTGACAAAATATTCTTAAAACAAATAAAGATTTTTGCCTTTACATATCTTGTATGTATGCACGTTTGTTGCTTCGGACAAATCTTTCAACTCAATTTTCAACCAGTTGTCTTCAGCCGGTTGAGCTGAAACTTTGCAGACTTATGTGGATTTGATGAGAATACAATATTATGGAGTCTATGAGCTGTTCTGATGATGGAGCCGGGAGATATTCGTCAGAACTCAGTTATAAAACAACATAACCTCATTGAGTAAGACTCGTTTCATTTTTCTTGACGAGCACTTTATGGCAGAAGATGTCTAGGGTCTGATCACGGAGACGGAAGGTGTTCGATGGAACTTGGTTATAAAACGACGCAATTAAATCGAGTTTGGAATTATTTTATTTGTCTTAATAAGTACTTAGGCGGTTAGGCCTCATAAGAAAAGCTTGTACAAAACATGTCATTTTGTCATACGGATCATAACTGCCACACAAAATCGGTCAACTATTTTTAGTATTGACTTTGTTCCTAAACTATTTATACATAAGCTTGTGCCTTAGCTCAGAATAAATTATTATGTACAGTCAACTACCAAGATACCTGACCAGGCCCTCTACTAATATCTTCAATTTTCTCTTAAACTAAAAATAATATTAACATAAAAATTTCTGTTCAGAAAGACTTAATTAAAATGCACTACATGCTAAACGAAGTGATCCGGCGAGCTTTGGTGTCTGTTGGCGTGCCGTGCACTCTTGAGCCCCCTGGTTTGTGCCGGTCAGATGGTAAGCCTAACCCTTATTCTATGGGAGAGAGGTCGGTGTTTAGTATGGGACGCAACGTGTGTCAGCACTTTCGCGACCTCTGTGCGCACGAGTGGGCAGCTACGCAGAAACACACCAAATATGCCACACTTAAGACATCCTATGTTTTGATTCCCTTCGCGGTTGAAGTGAGCGGGGTATGGAGTGCAGAGGCCTAGGAGTTTGTGCGGGAGCTGGGAAGGCGGTTAAGGAATAACGGCAATGACCACCGCGCTGAGTCGTATCTCGTATCTGATGCAACGCATATCGCTTGCAATACAACGGGGAAATGCCGCAAGCGTCATGGGCACATTTGCACCAGGTACGATTCGGGGCGGATTGTTTGACTGACGCACTCCACGTCAAAATTGATTGACATGTATAAAAAAATAATAATAAATTTTAATGTTTAATTAAAATCTGTCTGAATAAAAAATTTCATGTTAATATTTTTTTAGTTTAAGAGAAAATTCCAGATATAAGTAGAGGGCCTGGTCAGGTACCTTGGTACTTGACTGTTCTAATAGTAAATATACTTTTCGCGGTTATATTCTTCTTTTTCGTTTGTGTCTGTGTCTACAAATAAAAATAATCATTCCATCTCACAGTGACCTCTTCAACGGCCTCACCAACCTCCGAACCCTGCGCATGAACAACAACCGCCTCCGCTTCATTTCCGACTCCGCTCTGAGCCACACCAGGTCGCTCAGCAACGTGTACATGTCGAACAACCTGTTGACATTCCTACCAGAGGAGGACGGTGCTGCTAATTCTAATAATGACACCTTCTTGTATGGTAAGAATACATTTTTCTGTGTCTCCCTCTATATCTATCTCTTCTTCTTCTATGGTGTCACCAACTTTAGCACCCTGTGCATGAACAACAACAGCCTCCGCTTCATTTCCGACTCCGCTCTGAGCCACGCCAGGTCGCCTAGCAACGTTTACATGTCTAACAACCTGTTGACATTCTTACCAGAGGAGGACGGTGCTGCTAATTCTAATAATGACACCTCCTTGTATGGTAAGAATACTTTTTTCTATCTCTTTCTCCCTATTTGTCTATCTCTACCTCTTCTATAATGTTATCAACTTTAGCACCTTGTGCATGAACAACAACAGCCTCCGCTTCATTTCCGACTCCGCTCTAAGCCACGCCAGGCCACTCAGCAAAGTTTACATGTCGAACAACCTGTTGACATTCCTTCCAGAGGAGGACGGTGCTGCTAATTCTAATAATGACACCTCCTTGTATGGTAAGAATACTTTTTCCTATCTCTTTCTCCCTCTATGTCTATCTCTAACTCTTCTATGGTGTCACCAACTTTAGCACCCTGTGCATGAACAACAACAGCCTCCGCTTCGTTTCCGACTCCGCTCTGAGCAACACCAGGTCGCTCAGCAACGTTTACATGTCGAACAACCTGTTGACATTCCTTCCAGAGGAGGACGGTGCTGCTAATTCTAATAATGACACCTCCTTGTATGGTAAGAATATATTTTTCTCTATTTTTACCTATTCTATGGCGTCGCCAACTTTAGCACCCTGTGCATGAACAACAACTGCCTCCGCTTTATCTCCGACTCCTCTCTGAGACGCTCTGAGCTGATCTAAAAGACGGACTAAGTACAGTTATACTTTTCTAATCCTGTTGTAACCCCTGTCAAAATAGTTCATTTCTTTCTAATAAAACGTTGATTTTATTATAATAAAATTTGTCGACCATGTGACTATTTTTTTTAATTAAATTCGTGGTACTTTTAATTTAAAAACGTGCTGCTTTGAACTAACTCTACTTTTGGCGCTCACTCACTTTCATTCAAAGTTAAGCTTAGGCCTCAAAAACCCTTTGTATAAATATTACAGACAAAAATAAAACAAAAAAAAAATCTTTTTGGGTCTGTTTTTTTTTTTTTTTAACACTAATTTTTATTTATTTATTTATAAACTTTATTACAAAAATTCACTGACATAGCCCAGCGGATTAGTTCGTTGAAGTGACAGTGGACGGAACACACAGCGCGACGACCCGATGGCCGATAGGGCAAAAAGATTCTTGAATGGCGACCACGTACTGGCAAGCGAAGCGTAGGACACCCACCCACAAGGTGGTCTGACGTGGCTAAGGTCGCTGGAAAGCGCTGGATGTAGGCCGTTCTAGATCGGTCGTTTTGGAAATCCTTGGGAGAGGCCTGTGTCCTGCAGTGGACGTTATGCGGCTGAAATGATGATTATAAAAATGTAACAGGCGGCCTTGAGAATCTCCTTACTTTAGACTTTTCCATACAAACGTAGTCTACGTTTTATATTGAAACAACATGTCAGATTTCGGTAAAAAATTGTAATTTTAAAGAAATTGCAATTATCTAGGGTTAGAATTGGTTGCCTACAGTAAAATTATGAACTGAAAAGAAAATATAAGAGTGTAGAAGTTTTCCATACTGATGGTCAAATATGATATAATACACTATATTCTCTTTAAGGTTCATAATTTTACAGTAGGAAACCAATCATAACCCTAGATGATTGCAATTTCTTTAAAATTACATAATTTTTCTATATCCGTCATGTCGTTTCAAAATAAAACGTAGACTATGTTTGTATAGGAAAGTCAGATTCTGTCAAGAGTAAAGGGACCTAGGCTCAAGACCTCTTCTACTAGTCGACCTACCTATTTTTTGACAGACTTATTAAATGCATAGTCACGCAATTTTTCTTGCTTTTTTATATGTGTGATATTAAAAACCACCTTTCTGACTCCCTACAGAGTACAAGGAGTACCTGCCGCAGTCACCGCTCAGGTGGCTCTTCAGCATTGAGGATTTGGATCTCAGCGGGAACAGGATCTCGAGGATTTTCAACGACTGGCAGATGCTGTTCATGGATGTTAAGATGCTCAACTTGTCCAGAAATGTTATTGGGGATTTGAACGTAAGTGTTTTAGTGTGAGTTAATATTCATCAAGTCTTTTTAGGGTTCCACACCCAAAGGACCCTATTACTTCCGATGTCCGTCTGTCTGTCAGTCTGGTCGTAATCAAATATTTCAAGTTAAATTTAACTTACTTCCCGGTTTCCGATTGAGCTAAAATGTCGCACGTAAACGTAAACACATCCAAATCGAGTTTGAGCTCGTTTGATTCGTCTTAAGGAGCACTTTAAATTTTTAAGTTTATTGTTTAAAAGTCCAAACTGCAGGTTTGCCAAAAGGCAACGGAGCGCAGTATGTTGAGTGTAAAACGTACAGACCGTGGCAGGGACATTATGCTGCGCGCCATCACCCAAGTGGTCGACGTAGGAATGAAGAGTGCCAGATTGAAGTGGGACTGGGCGGGTCACGAGCCGAATGGCGCCGGACAGATGGGCTCACATAACGACCATGTGGATTCCAGAAGACGGGAAACGATCTAGGGGAAGGCCCTTAAATGAGATGGAGTAACGACCTGTCTGCTTTCGACAAGAATTCGAAAGAAGTAGCTAAAGATCGAAACAGCTGGAAACAACAAGGGGAAGCGTTTGCCCAACTATGGGACATAAAAGGCTAGAAAAAAAATGTTTACATAAAGCGTGTTTTAAAAGATATATTTTTTAATATATTATTTTGTTTTCAGAACGCTGATTTGCAATTCTTTGCTAACCACAAGGACACTATCATCGATCTACGTCACAACCGGATCTCCACCGTCGACCTTTCCACTCTAGGCTTTGGTCCCGAAGAATTAACCACCGAAACTCTTTCTTCCACCATCCTCTTAGACGACAACCCGTTCATATGCAACTGTGAGAGCCAAAACTTCATGTTACGCCTCCATGGCAACTTTCCTTTCTACAACGCAATGCCTAAGTTAGATGTCGGCAATGCTCGCTGTATAAATCCCCCTCATTTAAAGGGGGAGCTTGTAAAGAATCTAGATCCTTCGATACTTACATGCCCGCTAAAGAAAGACTGCCCTGAGTCATGCTCTTGCGATATGAGACCCTCGACTAAACATCTAGAGCTAACGTGTTCGTTATTACCTGACCTTCTACCAAATCCAAAAAATTACAGCATGGTTGGCACAGAACTGAAACTCACAAGTGTACCAAGCAGTTTGGACTTGCCTACTCATGTCGATAAATTGATATTAAACAATTTACATCTTGAAGAACTACCATCGATACCGCACTTCGTACGCCACGTTGATTTATCGAATAATGAATTGACGGATATACCAGTAGACCTTCTACGAAGAAACATGACTGTTCTTTTGGCTGGGAATGAGTTTTTGTGTGATTGTGACCACGCGGAAGATGTACAAATGTTACAGAATAATAAATATAAGGTTCTAGACAATTCTACAGTGAGATGCAGGGAGAAACATTCGCCGTGGAAAATAGATGTGCCTCGCTTGTGCTCTGTCCGACACGCGGCCATTCTTGGCGGCTCATTGGCAACATTGAGCGTCATTCTTATAATCCTAGCGGGACTTTATTACCGTTATTCAACAGAAATCAAAATATACCTATACTCCTGCGAAAAACTGCGTTGGTTGATCTCCGAAGAGGATGTAGACAGGGACAAAAAATACGACGCTTTCATCTCTTTCTCCCATAAAGACGAGAAGTTCGTTGCTGAGAAACTTATTCCTGTTTTAGAGAGTGGGTCGAGGCCTTTTAAACTCTGCGTACACTATAGAGACTGGGTGGTGGGGGAGTTTATACCCGCTCAAATCGTGACCTCTGTGGAAGAATCCAGAAGGACAATTATAGTGCTATCAAAAGATTTTGTAGAATCCGTTTGGGGGACCATGGAGTTTAGGATAGCTCACAAAAGAGCGCAAGAAGAGAAGAGAACGAGATTAGTAATTATTCTTCTAGAAGATGCTCCACCAGCTGGTGATTTGGACGCAGAATTGAGGGCGTATCTATCAACGAATACGTACGTGAAATGGGGGGACCCTTGGTTCTGGGAGAAGTTGAGGTACGCCTTAGCTGGGGGACGGGTGGGGTCGATGGGGAAGACTGTGCGTGTGGAGAAGAAGCCCAAAGGTGGACTCAATGCGAGATTGAACAGCAACGGGCAAATAGTGAACGACACTAAAGACACGCTAAGCACAGAGCTGTCTATAGGTTGATGTGTTTATTAAGTGAAGTGGTGATAATACTTTGAAAATACTGTTATCAAACCTGAAAATTATCCCATTTGTCCCAATAGGGACGTCCACACTGGGGACGAATGGATTATACCCCACTGTTATTCAGAAGTGTTTCAGATAGTCAAGAATGCGGATTGAAGAAAAAGTTTTCCTGTTCATAAAAACTAACAACGGCTTGCTAAACCTATTTTAGTTAAGGTGGAACTAGTCGCAGGCTCGAACTCACAGGTGGGCGCGGCCTAAAAGCATGCTGTCTCACCTAACATTGTGTTCGGGCGAAGCTGTGAGGTGAAATGGTCTTTTAGAAAAAGGGGTTTATTGCAAAAAAGACTGCATTAATCGATTACAAATTAAGTTTATTAAAATCATCGATAAATAAGTCATGTAGGCGTGGACTTAGTTTTAGAGATTATAAACCTCTTTTATTACTTATTTACACCGCAAGTTGCATAATAATAAGCAAAAAAAAACAATCTTTGATGGCTTTCAACATTTGAATGGATTTTTATTTTACTATTCTGTATTTGTACAGACAAAATTTATAATCAGACAAAACTATATCATGATAAACTTTGCATGTGCAGGAAATCCTCTCCGAAAATTTTATAGAAAAAGTATCGACTAGTTCAACCTTAAACTACATTTGTCTCTTTCCATCTTTTCAAAGCGACTTAGTAAGAACGAGACAAGACATATTTTATTTAAAAGATGTTTAGCAAACGTTTTATGAATAAGGGTGTTAAATGGAATGTTAGTACATTTTATAGGTATACCGTTTCGTAAATATTTTTTTCTACTCCTGTACTGTTATCTGTCTTTTAAATGGTCCCGAACACTAATATAAGAACATAGATTATATGATTTCAGAAAAGTCTATAGTCTATTCCTAATATAATAGCACATGTGTCGTTATTTCACCAAAACGATACTCCTAGCCATAGACCTATAACTTTTTTTCTTTAGATCTACCATACTGCCAACATAATAAAATCGTTATTTTAACATATGGTGCCATTTTTCAAACGTGGAGTAACTGAACAAACGGTTTTTTGTATGAAAAAACATTCGTTTAAGTGACTCCATGTTTCAAAAATGGCACTTTTGGTCACTAGGAAGACGTCAATAAAAAAAATTAAGTCTTCCGTAGATATCTAGTATCTACCAAACATATGGTAGTATTTCGTACTTTTCTTTGTTTATTTTTGTATTTCTTTTAGTAAATGTGGTCGTAGAAAAAGTATTGTATGCAACGTTGTATAAGTAGTCCAAAAATGCTCGATGGCGTCAATTTACGATGCTCGCCAAGGCTCGCATTGTAACCTGCGTCACTCGCATTTTTTAACCCTCCTTATACAACTGTTGCATGAAATACAATTAAACAATATTTTATTAATTAAGTGAAATGTTTACGAGAAACGAAACTTTGCTGTAGAGCAAAAGGCCATCTTCATCACCAAAGGTATAAGAGTCGATTCACGAGGGAGCAGCTGCCGACTCCGATTTTTACTGTTAGACCATAAATTCACCTTTATTATATGTTATGCATAACAACTTTAAAAGTAAAACGTCAGGTCACAGAATAAGTTCTTGTGATCACGTACAGATGTCTTACTCAGAAAAGAAATTCAAAGAAATATCTACTTAATGTGGCGCTATGGTTTAATTTAGCTCGCGTCAGAACTCCTCACATATTCGTTTAGATACCTAGACATCTATTGCAAGCCAATTTTATTCTTATTTCTCTGGACAAACTGTTCATATAACTTTATTTTCTACTCCGGAGTGCTAGCCGTGCGCATAGTAATAATAAAGAATATTTTCGATACCTAAACGGGGAGTGACACAGGCCTGGTAAAGTCTTACCAGGACATTAAAAGGATGGTAGAGAGAAGAGAGGAATCTGATAAGAGCTCTTAAATTACATGAAGAATAATGTAAGACACCTTACTCGTAAAAGCAAATTTATTCGCTAGGCAAATTAAAAAACCACCGATTGTGAAGAACACCATCTAGTGATAAGTAGCGGAACTACGCGTAGCGCCATCTTAAGGGAAAGCCCTAACTTTCAAGCGATAACCCCCATTAACTTGTGAGCGCTGGTTCTTAGCTATGTTTAATGAAAATAGGTTAAGTCGTTTGAAAGTTATTGGGGTCTAACGCTTAAAAGTCGGGGTTTTTGTAGTTTTGCTTGGCAAATAATAGATGGCGGTACGGGTATTCAATCCACTATTTAGTTCTTCCGCCCATCACTAGATGGCGTTTACACGGTTTTTCAATTTTCCTGGCAAATACTAAACTTGATAAATTTGATAATAGAAAAGACTTATAATAATGATATTAAATATATAATCTCACTTGTTAAGTTTATATTATTAGTTTTTAAGAAAATTTAGTACCTATATATATTTTTTTTTTCGTGCTAATAAATCACCTTTGTATATAAAGAAATTTCAAGGTTCTAAACGTTTGTTGAGAGATGGTGAATCTCATTAGGGGTTATCCACATATTACGTCAAGCCGAATTTTGACTTTTCAAACCCCTCTTCCCCCCTTGTCACTCTTTTTTTCTATTCCTTTATGTGAAACTTACTATCATGTTTGCCATAACCTGCCTCTTGTTACGTAATATTCGGATGGCCCCTTAAAAATTTATAAAATGTAATATATTATTGAATCTCAAATAAAGCAATAAAGTCATATTAAGGGAGCTCATAGTGTAAATATCTGGTTTTCAATTAAGTATTTTTTTTATAAGTAAGTAATTATTTTATACATTATTCAATATATCAAACCCCGATATACTTATCAGTCTCGTACTGTGTGAGTCTACCTACCACAAATAATACTTATTGGTAAGATTGACAGAATAACAATTATTAAGTGACCACATGAAAAAAAATACCATTATTTTATGGGAGTATACATAGTTGGAGGGGATTTATGATCATCTATTCCTATTTTATCTCTATATTGACTGTTTTCACACGAAAAAACTAAACATAGTGCCTTTTAAGACGAAGTGGTAGCAGAAGTGGCGCCCTCATTTGAAATAAATTGTTTAAAACTAAATATGGTGATAATTAAAAATTTAATTTGTATCATTGTCTAGAAAGACCTTTAAACTATTTTATAAATAACCTTTGAAATTATTACTAATAGTCCGTCTAGTTTTAAAACTGTTTTTCGCCAAAAGTGGCCACTTTTGGCAAAAAACTTTAAAACTAGACGGACTACCAATATTACCTTCTAAGGTTATTCATAAAATAGTTAAAAGGTCTTTCTAGACATAAGTACAAATAAAATTTTTAAATATCACTGCGCGCCACTTATGCTACCATTTCGTCTTAAGTAAAATTTAAATTTCCCTCTGAAACAGAATCGCTTGTCAAATTATCTTATTCTTATCGAAATATCTGCCCCAAACTAATGATCGCGTAAAGTCTATGCGCGGATCCCGGGGGGCATCGGGGGGGTTCACAATCATCTGAGTTGTGTGGCCCTTTCTGAACCCTCCATGGTTATGTTTCGGTGGTGCCGACCGGGACGGGGGGAGCAGAATGAATGCTTAAATAAGACGGCCTCAGTTACATGTGACGCTCCCTCCCCGAACCAGGCTGGATCCGCCCTTGGGTAAGTCCCGTAGTAGTAATAGTAATTTTAAGTTTATACAGAATCTTAGATTAAAAAATATTTCTGAATTGAAATACCTCAGAGCATTAATATCATGTAAATAAAAGAAGTTTGACGTTTGAAATTTATTTTATTTCAACCTATTACACTGTTTTCCCTTCATAAGTATAATAAATTCACAAGCGGTTTTAAGGAATAGGAAATATGCACGTATTTTTTATTATTTGCTTGATAAAATCCCGATTAACCACAGTAAACAAATATGAAAGAATATATAAAATACCTTAATCAGCGACGAACATGTGATACTTTAAAATTTCAAATAGAAAGAGAAGTCCGATATGGACTGGTGACGTCAAAGTCCATATCATCTTTACATTTGCCACAGAAAATAGCGTTTTTGCGAGTGAGATAGACATATTTTTGTAAAATCGTTATATGTCGTTCGTTTTTCGACCAATTTTTATTCTGTTTTCACTGTTAGTACTTTACTTTCAATATTTATGGATAAACTGGTTAGATAACACATATTTTTTTCATGCATATTCCCTATTGAACCCTAGAACGCTTGTCATGAACTTAAATTTAACAGATCCCTGATACCTACGAAGTAATAATAGGGGTGACGACAGGGTTAGAAAAGTATAATTGCCATTAGTCCGTCTTTTAGATTATCCGAAAATAATGGACCCATATTTTTCAGTTTGCCAAAAAAGTAATATTTCACAAAGATACGAAGCATCAAAGTTCCGGAGTGAGGGCTTGCGACGTCAACTCTATGAAAAATCGTCTGTAGCCGTGACGTCACGCGAAATTTCAATGGGCTGTATCTTTGTCATTTTTTGTTTCTTAGAAGAAAGAAAAAATACGTGTACATTATTTTTTAATAACCTAACCGATGGGCTAAAAATGTTTTTGCATTCGTCATGCCTATTGTGTTTAATTGTTTATTGTGATAAAAACGACTTACATCTATAACATTTATCACACATGCATTTTTACAAAAACAGAATAATAATGGCAGAATTAATAATACATCAAGCAGTAATTTCAATTATAAGACATTTAAATATAAATATTTTCAAATCAATACAAAAAAAAAAAAAAATTAACTATCATCACTATCATAGTCGCAAGTATTACATTGGTCATGATTTTCAGTGTACTTAGTAGTGCCCTAGTGCCTTAGTAATGGTAGACTAGTTGCTAAAGAAAAAAAACTAAATGACGGGGGCTGGAAGTCTGATGAGGTAGCCTACCGGAAGAAATGAGATTCACCAACAGAAACAATCGTTTATTTAATGAATCTGCACGGTAATCTTAGCCTAGATTTATATATAAAGACTTATGCTAGGTTCACAACTTAAATTCTAACCGCTTATTCCACCTAGCAGAGAGTAAGGAGCGCTTGAGTACGATGGAGTTATGATGCGATTAGTGATGTGCCGCCGAGAAACTCGCTGTTCTCGAAAATTTATTTCCTTGAAAATTTCTGGAAATTTTCAATATTACTCGAGAATTTTAGTTGAAAATTTCCTGAAGACATTTCTTGCGAGATATTTCTTGAAATTTTCAATGGCACATCACTAGACGCGAAATGCGGTAGCGAACGGACACACAACCTCAAACGACGTCACGGAGACCTCCGGTGTGACAGCGTGGCCTGATGACCACGAGGCCACAGAGGTCTTCGAGTATGACTAGTGTCGATTGTATCCCAAGAATTGTGCCTTATTTTCTGTAGGTTCCTACATAATTTTCCCGAAGTAGGTACTTACAAAAATTATTAAAAAAATACTTTATACAGGGTGGTCAAAAAGTCGTGGATCAAACGAAACAGGGAGATAAAGGAGGTAATTTCCAACAAAAAATCTTTCCCCAGCATGGCCATAACTTCATTGCAAATAAGTGCTCTTAAAGTGAGAAGTAATTTTTTGTAACGCTTTAAAATTTACGGGAAAAAAATCATTGCTCGTTAAGTTTGATACCAAGAGCTGCAATACAATTTTTGTAGTATTGATACATTATCGACTCATAATACAACACCTTTTGTTTTATTGTTTTTAATCAATTTAATTTTTTACTGATTAAATTGTAAAAAAACTCGGTAGTTTCATTGAAAAAACTAAAATAATTCATATCTTTTCGTGCAATGAAGTTATGGCCATGCTGGGGAAAGATTTTTTGTTGGAAATTACCTCCTTTATCTCCCTGTTTCGTTTGATCCACGACTTTTTGGCCACCCTGTATGTAGTTAATATTTATCAAGAGATCATGTTATTCAATGAGAAAAAGAGACATCGGGCGTGGTCCGCACTTGGATTGGTGACTACAAGTGGCATGAAAATTTTTCGAGCTCCTCCGTGCTTCGGGAGGCTGCCTTTAGGCAGCTTGAAATCTGACACTAGTGTTAACCACTTACACACACGAAAAGCAAAGCCATTTATTTAAAATACCTATTATATACTTACTTACAATTCTAGATCTATACTAGAGTATTCATACCTACTTTTTTAAAACGAATGAAATCGAAATTTTATTGTGGCAACGTGCCCAAAATGTTGGCAGTATTGCCATGGTAAACAGGCGAAAAACTGCTAGTTCTTGGTTCTACAGAAAGTCTAAGTAGAGATCAGACATACTATTATGATACATACTTACAATATACACATATACATACACTACATACCTACACCTACGATGATGACAATGGTCAGGGGCGGATTTAGGTGAGGGCAACCGGGGCTACAGCCCGGGGCCTCCACAATAGTATTATACACTATATTCTCTTTTAAGTTCATAATTTTACCGTCGAAAACCTCCCTAGAGACAAGTTATTGCAATTTCTTTAAAATTACGCAATTTTGTCCATATCCGACATGTCGCTTCAAAATAAAACGTAAACTACGTTTGTATGGGAAAGTCTGTTTCTGTCCAGGGTAAGGGGACTCTTGAAGCGTAAGGGCTTATTTATCAGTCACCCAAATGGGTGATGTAGAGAATGACAGGGGTAGTGCAAAACTTGAATAGGTATGTGGCGTAAAAAAAAGACTATATTATGTAAAAAAGAATCATCAAAACAATAAACTACATACAAATAATACACACTATTAAGAACCTCCGTTCTCGCCTTGTCGCGTACGCAGGCGAACACACACACATTATCGTCTCTCTCTGTTATATCTTGAATTTTCTCTTAAACTAAAAATGATATTAACATGAAAATTTATATTCAGATAGATTTTGATTAATTCTTTCTGAATAAAAACTTTCATGTTAATATTATTTATAGTTTAAGAGAAAATTGAAGATATAAACAGAGGGCTTGGTCAGGTATCTTGGTACTTGACTGCACATCTTTATTGTTCATAAACAGTTTACAATTATAGGATCAGTTACAAACCATACGTGTAAGTTCAAAGGCGGACTTATCCCATAATGGGATCTCTTCCAGTCAACCAAACAGTTTGTAGTAGTACATAGTAGGCATAAATGATACTTCGATTCTTTGAAGAGCCATACCTGTGCCTACGGAAAATCCAAAATTCAAATGTTTATTCAGTAATTAGACCTTTACAGGCACTTTTACACGTCAATAAATATAATTTATATTACGTGTAGTTCATATTGAAATTTAATTTATTTGAAAGATAAGCTACCGATACTAGCGCTTCGTAACGACTACTGCTGAGAAGAAACGCCGAAAGAAACTCATTTTCACAGTATTGGTCGCCTACTCGCCAGAAGGGCTTTGTCATATTATTATTATGTCTTTTTTTAATATAATTCAATGTTGATACATTATAACAAACATAAATTACGTAATAAGAAGAAATATTAAGTAGTCAAAAAATCGACTCCGAGCTGACCAGTCCCTCCCGGCAGCACCCGTTTACAAGTTGACGCACGGATCACGTAGCTTAAAAACCCTCTTAAAAAAAGAGGGGTGTTATAAGTTTGACTGTCTGTCTGTCTGTGGCATTGTAGCCCTGGATGCGGTTTTTCACGCGAAAGTAAGTTTCCTTGCGCTGGTTCTAAGCTATGTTTGATGAAAAAAGTGATTTGAAAAGGGTTTGTAAAGCTTAGGGGTTAAAACTCGAAAGTCAGGGTTCTCTCTAGCAAATAATAGATGGCGTATAGATATCAATATAATATGTAGTTTCGCTACTCATCACTAGAGGGCATTCTTGATAGTAGGGGTTTTTTTTTAATTTGCCTTGCAAAGTTTTTGTACTCCCTAGATATTGTATTGTATTGCCATCATCATCATTCGAGCGTATTTTCCCGGTTGCATCCTCAGCAGTAACGCATCAGAGCCCGGGGTCCTCTACCTAACTATGGAGATCTGAGTTCTGACGAGATTACAGGTTTTTACACAAAGCGACGGCCGCCTGACATCCGCAACCCAAAGGGTAAACTAGAATCTATCCTTGGATAGTTTGATGATCAAACGCTAGATGCAGTGGCGGCGCAAGACCTAAACTTAACGTGGGCAAGCTACATTTCACGAGGCCCTCTGATGGTGCAAACCGAATTTCTACTTAATGAATAAACACGGGTTAACGTTTAAAAATATGTATTATTTATTTAAGCCTCACTCACGCTCGGTTTTGAAAACTGCTCATCCGGCAATGCCATACTTCCCGTCCTCTGCAGTAATGTACTTATATCAGAAATACCGATTATTTCATTCACATTCATTCGGATGCTGAAGATTGGAATATCTTTAAGTTGAGAATTAATTCTAATGTAATAATTGTAAGAAAAACCTTATGGCGTGTTTTTTTTTTGGATTTTTCATACTTTTTTTAATTTGAGGCGCTAGGCCCTTTGCACCGCGAGGCCGTGGGCGGTGGCCCACCCCGCCCACGCCTTACGCCGCCTCTGGCTAGATGGCGTTCGGGACCCACAGTTTATAAGTGCCTTCCGAAACACGAATCATCTTTCTTTTCGGATAATCAGGTGATTTAAGCCTACAATATCCTAACCAGATCGGAAACAACTTATCACAAAGTATGCTTCCCAGTGGGATTCGAACCCGCTGGCCGAACGCCTTGACCACTAGACCACGGAAGCAGTCAGGTATTGTATTGTATTGTCGTCAAACACTTCTCTCGTCGGTCGGCAGCGGTATCCCTAGCTGCGTCAGGATCCTAGGGATGTCCTCCAGCAGACTCGCCCTCCAGGGCTCTAGAGACGCCTCCCGCACCACGTCATCAGTCACCTTCTTGCAAGCTTCGCTGCCTTCCTGGGCGGCGCATTTCGCTCTGTAATAAAATTTACAATAAAAAATCTTAATCAGTCAAAGCCAAACATTTTCATAGTTAATATTCCGTACAAACGCAGCACTTAGCTGCGACCTATAGATTTAGTACACTTCTTCTTCTTAGCGAGTCAGAATGGACTAAGTAATATAGTGTGTGACAATGTGTGGCCACATTTACGCCTCTGTCATTAGCCTAGTTTAGGTCTTCTATTGTACAGGGTGGTTGGGCAGTTGAGACATGACATGACAGTAGGAGTGCCATGGTTTAACAGCTCCACAGTCACAACGATCGTTGTTTGGAAAACCCCACTTTGCTCGGATTTCGTAACATCTCCCAACACCAGTCCGAAGCCTGTTTAGGGACTTCCAGACTGCCCAGGGGAGATCGCTTCCTGATAAGTTTCTCAGCAGGCGGAATTTGAGATGGTGAAGGAGGATACTTATTCTTCCACTATGCTAACCTAGCGTTTGGGGCTTCTCTGACTGGAATGCTTGGCTGTCTTAGAAAACTTTTTCGGCTCTTCAAGCGAGGGGGTGGTGGAACTTGATTGTATAGTAGATGCCTGTTGTCATGCGTCTGTTTAGATTTCTCTACCGCGCTAGCCACACTGCGGCACCCACTGTTCCAGACACTGAGTATAGATAGTGCAACGGTGTAGGCTTTATAGTACCTGTTATAATGCGGCAAGAAGCGTATAGGGCTACATCAACCTTCTTAGCATGCGTTGAGCGAGCCCACAATCGCAGCGTATTGACGGCACGCGTATTCGCCAGCCGAGTAACATAAGGCTAGGCAACTCGTTTGTTGCAGGTGAGGTGATGCTCCTCAGCGAATAGTGACTTTATGACAACTCAAATAAGTAGCATTTAATTTTTAATAAGTTCTGAGCGAGCAAGTCGTCTGCATTAATATACGAACACAAACGTAGCTGATCAGTTTCAGTTGGTCGGTTTAGTTACTTGGGATGAAAGAACAGGTCACAGAATATAGAGTGGTTGGAAGATAGGTGCGAAGCTTTTGCGGGAACTGTATTCGTTCATGATACTGAGCAACTTTCCCCAAGGAACATACATCGAAATATGAAAAATATTCGGTATACACTACCTCCGTGGTCCAGTGTTCAAAGCTTTCGCCTTATGATCCAGAGGTCTTGGGTTCGAATCCCACTGGGAAGCATACTTTGTGAAAAGTTGTTTCTAGTCTGGTTAGGATATTGCAGGCTTGAATCACCATAACCGAAAAAGAAAGATGGTTCAGTGTTTCGGAAGGCACGTATTAACTGTGGGTCCCGAACGCCTTCTAGCGTTTGCTTAAACCTATAATCCACGGATTGGTTTCGGTCTACTCTTTGGTAGCGAATCACTTAGGTAGCGGACCCCAGGCTCTGAAGCGTTACCGCTCAGAATGCTCTTGGATGATGATGCAAAATATACGGTATAATATATCACCTGTAGTGCTGCAGACTGGCCGTGGTGTCTTTGAAGTATCTAGAGCTGCAGAAAGCGCGGCAGGCCATGGGCAGGTAGTTATGCATTTCTCTTTCTCACTCTCTCTCTTTCTCTCATGGAGAACAAACCTGTAGTGCCGCAGCCTTTTCGTGGTGTCGTTAAAGTAATTGGAGCTTCAGCAGGCGCGGCAGGCCATGGGCAGGCGGTTGTGCATCTCTTCCTCATTCTCTCTCTCTTCTCAACAAACCTGTTGTGCCGCAGCCTTGTCGTGGTATCGTTGAAGTAATTGGAGCTGCTTTAGGCGTGGCAAGCCACGGACGTGTGGTTGTGCATCTCTCTCTTACTCTCTCTTTCTCTTCTAATTGAATGAACCAACCTGTAGTGCTGCAGCCTAGCCATGGTGACGTTGATTTATCTAGAGATGCAGTAGGCGTGGCAAGCCATGGACATGTGGTTGTGCATCTCTCTCTCACTCTCTCTCTCTCTCTGTCTTCTAATGGAGTGAACCAACCTGTAGTGCTGCAGCCTTGCCGTGGTGTCGTTGAAGTATCTCTTCTACAGCAGGCGCGGCAGGCTATAGGCAGGTGGTTGTGCATCTCTCTCTCTCTTTCTCTCTCTTCTAATGGAGTGAACCAACCTGTAGTGCTGCAGCCTGGCCGTGGTGTCGTTGAAGTATGTGGAGCTACAGTAGGCGCAGCAAGCCATGGACATGTGGTTTTGCATCTCTTCTTACTCTCTCTCTCTCTCTCTCTCTCTCTCTCTCTTCTAATTGAATGAACCAACCTGTAGTGCTGCAGCCTTGCCGTGGTGTCATTGAAATATCTGGAGCTGCAGTAGGCGCTGCAAGACATGGGCGTGTGGTTGTGCATGGCTAATACCGTCTGAACGTTATGGAAGGATTTCACGCGGTCTCCTGGAATCGAAGGATAAATAATTTAGATACATATTATTTCAAAGGTGGTAAGGTCACGATCCCCGAATATATTTCACATTATATTTGATCACAAATATTTTAAAACGAGCGGAGGAAGTTCTAGTTTGACCATTTGACATGAAGCATGTAGAAGCAAACACGGATAGAGCAAAGAATTTCCTATAGTTAATACGAAAAAGTGCAACAGAAATTTATTAAAAAAATCTTATTGATATTACTTATGAATGCAATAGTTTGTATGAATTATGAATGTTTGGAATTTTGTTTCGCATTTACGCAAAAACGGTTAAACAGATTGGAATAATATATGGCGTGAAGATAGCTTTTTTGACGACCTCCTCGGCTTAGTGGTCACCACGCTATTCCGCTAGCCAGAGGTTCCGTTCGATCCCCCTTCAGGGCAAGTAAAAATGGCCTTTTTCAAATTGTCCTGTACTTGCATGTTTATCTATATATGTATTTGTTATAAAATATAGTATCGTTGAGTGAGTATCCCATAACACAAGTCTCGAACTTATTTTATGGTATAGACTTGTATTATGGTAATATTTAGGGACAAATTACACGGATTGAGTCAGCTCAATCAGTGTAATTTGTCCCTATATATTTATACTTTCTTAAACGGGAAAACGCAAGCATCTTACTAATAATTTGAAAAAATCATTTCATTTCAAACTGCGCCAGGTTGCTCGCTCAAATATGTAGCCTCTAGTTCAAAACCTATCACGATGCGAAGCACAGTTAAAGTTATCTGGTGGCAGTAGTAAGTCATTGCTTTTCAACAGCATTACAATGCTCGGATTATTATCCAAATTAAAACATGTGATGAAAAATTATGTCACGAGTGGGATTCTAACCCGCCTCCCTCACGTTAACGCCGTTTGTGCACCACCAATTGTGCTACCGTGACTTCGAATCACCCTGACGAATCCCACTCGTGACGTATTTTTTCATCACATGTTTTAATTTGGACAATAGTAAGTCTTTACTAACCATAGCCGCTGGTCTCCCTGGCTCTCCAAGTGTGCGCCAACATTCTTGCGAACGGAGGAGCTTTGTGATCCTTTTGAGCGGCGTCCAGGTAGAACACGTTGCGGCAGACCAGCGCGTCGGCAGGAGCGGCTACCTCGCGGAACAGGAGGCGGGGGTACGTGTGGTCACTGAAGTCAAAATCATTTATTTAACTTTGAATATATGTCATCAACAGGTCTTTTTGTCTCCACTGCAGGAGCACGACCCTCTTTGTTCTACCAGAACCATACTTAGCCAGAGCAGCCAGAGGACTTGGCCTACACTCTCCTCGCTGGCCAGACGGGTTGGAGAGGTCTCATTGATGTTTATAAGCTTTGTTTTACTTGTATTCACTTAGTCGCCTTCTACGACATTCACGGGAGGACTTGGAGTGGCCTTATTCTACTCTGCCGGAAACCACACGGTTTACATACCTATCAATTGGTTATTGTCCAAAAAACAAAACTGTAATGGTCTCTTCTTTAGCTTTGTGCCTTAGATATATTATAACAAAGTCGACAATGAAATGTTGAAATAAATTTGAAAGAACGAGCCACGCGAGCGAAGTTCTGAAGTCTACTTGGATAATTTGTATTTCATCATCATGAAGTCTCAGTCACAGGAAGTTCACTCCGGGACATAGGTCTCCCCAGTGATTTCCAAAACGACCGGTGATTTCCGAAGCGGCCAGCGTTATCCTGCAACTTGGCTCATTGCAGGGCGTCCGACCACCTAGCGGGCGGGTGTCCTACGCTGCGCTTGCCGGTACGTGGTGACTATTCAAAAATCTTTCTGGCCTATGGTTTTTCGCGCTATGTACCCTGTCCACAGCCACTTCCATGAGTTAATCCATGTAATTTCTATTTATTACGTGTAATGTGTAATAACTTGGATCGGAGTTTTGCCTACAACTTTTTAACATGCAAAGATTCAAAGATTCAAATGTTTATTTAGACCTTCACAGGCACTTTTACACTTCAATAAGTATAATTTATGTTACCTTTAAAGTATATTAAAATTTAATTTATTTTTTAAGAAAAGCTACCGATACCTGCTCTTCGTAACTACCACTGCTGAGAAGAAACTACCTCTGCAAGTAGATAAAACCAACACATGTTTATTTTTCACAGGAAAATTTGAAAAAACCCGACAACATCATCTAGTGATGAATGGCTAAACTACACGTGAAACTGATATCCGTAGTACCATCTAATATTTGCTATGTAAAATAAAATAATTGGCCAAGTGCGTGTCGGGCTACGCGCAGTGTAGGGTTCCGTAGTAACGAATGCCAACTTATTGAATTTGTACGAAATTTTATTTTTCCGCGTACATTTTACAAGTTGATCGCCTATAACTTTTTAATTTGTAAACCCTACTTAGCTCTGATAGTTTTCCTTTAAACTTCGTTATATATACTATAGCTATGATTTTTTTCACGTGTCCATATAACCATTTAGCAGATAGATGGGGGGGACACTTGACTCTAATAAAAATGTTCACTTCAAAACCAAAGATTTCAAAAACAGATCGCTAAATTGAAAAACGGTGTTTGAAAGCTCATAATATTTTTGAAAGACCTATTCAACGATACCCCACATGCTTGGTTAATCGAGAAAAAAAAATGTCTTGAAAAGAAATTTTTTTTTCTCGGAGCTACCACAAAAAAAAATATTTTCAGTATTTTATTTTACCACTTTTTCCAGATAATTAATATACATATCCATGCCAAATCACGGCTTTCTAGTACTTATAGTCGCTGAGTAAAACCGCGAACGGACAGACCGACATGGCGAAACTATAAGGGTTCCTTGTTTACTACGGAACCCTAAAAACCCCGCCTTTCAAGCGTTAACTCTAATAACTTTTAAACGGTTTAACCGATTTCCATCGAACATAGCTAAAAACCACCGCAAGGGAGCTTGCTTTCAAATCGGTCCATCCGTTGAAGAGTTACCAGTTACCAGAATGCCACAGGGAAACACAGACAGTACCTGACGGGCACAATGATTTCGTCAGCATCGAAGGCCGCCAGCCAGCTGTACCGGCCCACCGAGCGGTACAGACAGTCGTTCAACGGCAGCAGCTCCCGTCTGAAGTCCAGGAAGTTCCTGTCCGCCCGCGACCACTGCCGGCCTCCTCCGGGGCCCTCCAGCCACGGCGGGTGAGTCAGCTCTGTCAGGTGGACGAAGCCGAGAGACGAGAAGTGGCGCAACACTCGGAGGACGTTCTCATGAGCCTTGAATGAGAATTCATGTTTATTATTTTGTAGAGCTAGGTGCCATCATCATAACGCATAACGTCCACTGCTGGACATAGGCCTCTCACAAAGACTTTCAATATGACCGATCAAGAGCGGCCTGCATCATGCGCTTTCCAGCCACCTTGGTCAGGTCGTCTGATCACCTTGTGCGTGGGTGTTCTTCGCTTGCCAGTACACGGTCGCCATTCGAGAACCTTTTTGCCTCATCGGCCATCGGTTCTTCGCGCTATGTGTCCCGCCCACTGCCACTTCAATGAGCTAATCCGCCGTCAGTGACTTTTGTTCTTCTACGAATTTCCTCATTTCTGATTCACCTGAGCATAGCCCTCTCCACTCTCCATAGCGCGTTGAGTCACCTTGAGCCTTCTTATGAGACCCATAGTAAGTACCACGTTTCAGAGCCATAAGTCATCACATCACTGGTAACACACATTGATTAAACACTTTTGTCTTGAGGCACTGAGGTATTTTGGACGAGAAGACACTGCGTGGCTTCCCGAACGCTGTCCAACTAAAGAGCTATTAGGGTTGACGGGTCCTTTCTTGATCGTTGCTCGATAATGTCTCAATTGTTGATACTAATAGACTCAAAATGTAAGGTAACAACAGCAGACACACGACCTACTTGGTACGTGGCCGCGTGCAGCCGAAATGTGCGAGCATTGCTCAAACAATAAAACAGGGCAACAAGGTTTTTGTTGCAATGAAACTAAAAGCTGTTTATTACTGAACTCAGTATGTATAATACGAACCCAGTACTAAAATATGCCTAACAGCTCTCAATTTTATGATATTTGATGCAAATTTTATAATTTTCAAACAAATCATTGTTTGAAAATTATAAAATTTGCATCAAATATCCTGTCCAATTTAAAAAAAAAATGTTTAAATGTCCGTTTCTTAAATACGCGTGTGATACAGTAAAAGTCTTGCTCTTTGCTACAGCGTTTCAATCATTAGCAAATTTCATGTCAGTAAGGAGATAAATAAGATTTTGCTAAAGACTGAATTTCCCCATACTATTTGTATTTTAATTTTTGTATTGAAAATGGCATGGCAAATTCAACTTTACATATCTTTGAAAAAAAGAAAGGTAGGAACATGAATCAAATTTTGTTTTATAGACAAACGTGGAACTTAATTTTGCAACATTAAACTGACTATTTACAATTTTTTTTAACAAATAGCACTCCTTCAAAATATATATAAAATAACTGAATTTCAAGTTTAAAAAACGAAATATATAAAATAACTGAATTTATAGACAAACATGCATACTTCATAAACATAAAGTGATGGCAGAGGCAATAGACCAAGGTTTTTAAAAAATGGTTTGCAAGATTTACGTGGCGGTAATCCACAAAAACACCGTAACACAGAAACACCGTAACACAGAAACACCGTAGCTACTCACCCTCACGAGATAGATGTAGACAGCCTCCGCTTGGAAGTACTGCAGCAGTAGTAACCACTCCAAGATCTGAGCTGATATATCTCCATTATAGTCGAGCCACTTGAGACACACTGCCACTGACGTGGGGGGAGGAGGGGTTGCCGCAAGGTCAGGGGAGGGGGCGTTCTGAAAAAATTAAAATTTTTATCACCATCATGTTTTTAATATAAAATATAGTATCGTCTTCAAGTTCCACTTCACTCTTCCACATACTAATCTAAGTCCTCCGTGCAAGCTGTTCAACTGTGGAACTCTTTTCGTCTTATTATAAAAGCCAGACTAACTTTGTTACTAGGTTTAAACCATTATCCGCCCAAATCAAGTTGACGGCTAGTATCACACACTATCTCATCTGTCAATGTCAACTTGATTTGGGCGGATAATGGTTTAAACCTAGTAACAAAGTTAGTCTGGGTTTTATAATAAGACGGTTTACCTTTTAATTTCCGTAGCGCTAAAACTTTGTGCAGATTCAAAACGCAATTAAAAGCTCACTATCTGTCCAACTTATGATTTATTTTGTAGTGGATTCTTTCGCATTATGCTCATATTTCATTATTTTGTTATTATTATTATTTTATATGTATATATGTATGTCTATTAATTTGTAGGTATGTATGTAGTATATGTAAGTATTTGTATGTATATATTGTGGCAGGTTCTACAGTAAATACTGCAACGCCTATTTTTAAATATTCACTTCTCCCTCTACCCAAAGGTTGACTGGAAGAGATTGCTATGCGATAAGTCCGCCTTTGTATCATAATTCTGTCTTCTTTTATTTCTGTTAATTGTTTTTCCTTTTGTTTATGATGCAATAAAGAGTATTTGTATTGTATGGTATTGTATTGTATCGTTAAGTTAGTATCCTATAACATAAGTCTCGAACTTAATTTGGAACTAGCTCAATTAGTATCATTTGTCCCTATATATTTATATTTTATTTATATCATCCTCCTTCAACCTCCACTCCTGGAAATATGCCTTTCTCAATTTAAATTTCACAACACAAGTACTACCCACATTTATTATTTTTATTTATTTTATTTAAGTTGTCGTATATATTTATTTATTGTGTATCTATATGTCCTGCAGTTTATTCTTGTTTTTTATTTAGTCTTTAACACGTAACTTAATAATCTTCACAACTGATCGCACTTGCACCTACCTAAGGTTTTAGCTGAAAATCAGCGCATTGCTCTTCGAGCAATATTTTCGCTGAGTCTACGACCTTTTTGTGCTGCTACAGCATACATACACACATCACATCACTAAAAACCTGTGTTTAATATAAAAAAAGTCATTCGTGTATTTCCTTGTGTGTGAGTGTGTGTGCAGTTTTCACAAATAAACGATTTATCTATCTATCAATTATACGTTCAATCAGGGGCGTAGCTACCGCCATATCTGCCGTATCAATTATACCCCCCCGGACCACGAGGGCCTCCAACGTTCGTAAGCAAAAATTAATAAAAACTACCCAAATACCAAACTTTTTTTCTGAAAAAGTGACAGATAGATAATAATGATATATAAATTTTTCTTTTAATTTTATGTAACCATTTTTTTTTCTTTTGTTTGAAATCTGTACTCTTCCTAAGGGCCCCCAACCGAATATTTATACGGCGCCCCGCCAAGGCACGCTACGCCACTGCGTTCAATAATTAGCCCATGGTTTATATTGTTATAGCTTTTTACACAGCAGAGTGTGGAAGGAAAAATTGACTTTACTAGAAAGAAACTAGGAAAATATCCAAGATATAAGATTTATCTTAAACAGTAAAATTCAGTTGACACACATGACAGAGTTGTTTATTTCAGACAATTTTTGGTAACATAGCAACAACATTTTCTTCGTTTTTAATAGACATTTTACTTTTTTTTTTAGTGTATGCTATGCAACCTTAATACTTTCCCTCACTAACAGGAAAAGTTTTGTATACCCAAGTCGGCTCTAATTTTATTAAGCCTGGGCTTCGGGACTGCCTTGGTAAGCAGATCAGCCAACTGGTCAGCTGAGCTTGTCTTCTTGATATCAACAAGGCCCTCTTGTACAGTTTCACGAACGAAAAAATGTCGTACTCGGATATGCTTTGTCCTTTTATGAAACTCTGGATTATTGGCAAGGCGTATGGCTGCTTCATTGTCCACTCTCAAAGTTGGTATCCCTTCCAAGTTTGTAAGTTGGCTAAAGATTCTTTGGAGCCAGACTAGCTCGCGCGCACCTTCGCTTGCTGCAACAATCTCTGCTTCAGTTGTTGATATCGCGACTGATGGTTGACGCTGGCAAAGCCAGGAAACAACTCCTCCAGCAAAAAGGCAAGTGACTCCAGTAGTAGAACGTCCAGTTAGGTCGTCGCCAGCATGATCTGCGTCACTATAGCCTTCGATAATGGCTTTGGCAGAGTCTGCATTGTATCGAATGCCGTAGGATATAGTTCCTTTTAAGTATCGAAATATCCTTTTTACTCTCAGCCAGTCCTGTTCAGTGGGGTTTTCTAACGTTCTGGAAACGACCCCAACAGCGTACGCAATATCAGGACGTGTCCCTGTCATCAGGTACGCTAAAGCACCTACCGCCTCTCGGTAAGGAAATTTCTTTTCAGAGTTTCCATCTGAAACTTTCCCTCTTTCATTAGTCAAAGTTTTCTCGATTGGTGTTGACACTGCATTGCACTCAGACATCCCAAAGCGGTCTAAGATTTTTTTTGTGTAAGCTTCTTGTTTAATACATATAGAACCGTCTTCAACTCTCTGGATTTCCATACCTAGGTAATACGATGCTGGTTTCGTTGTGATTTTTATGGTTTTACCTAATTCCTCTAGGAATTGGTGTCCTAAAGCTTTATCTGTAGATGCCACAAGGCCATCATCCACATAAAGTGTTATTAGGATTTTCTTGTCCTTAAAATTCTTGGTGAATAGGCAGCTATCAGCAGTACTCTGTTCAAAACCTTTCTCTAACAGAATTTCCTCAAAACAAGAATTCCAACACCGTGGTGCCTGTTTTAGTCCATACAGACTTCTTCTTAAACGACAGACTTTTGATGTGCCATCATTGAATCCATCAGGCTGTTTCATATAAATCTCTTCGTCGATCTTGCCATTTAGGAATGCAGTTGACACGTCAAATTGCATCAGATGTAGCTTTTCTTTAGCGCTGACACTTAACAAGGCTCTTATCGTAGCCATCCGGGCCACCGGACTAAAAGTTTGTTCATAGTCAATCCCTTTTTGTTGCTTGAATCCTTTTGCTACAAGCCTCGCCTTATATTTATCAATTGAGCCATCTGGATGACGTTTGATTGTGAAAACCCATTTACACGGAAGCGGTTTCCTATTTGACGGTAAATCACATAACGTCCAAACTTGGTTCTCTTTGAGAGACTTGAGCTCATTTGCCATGGCTTTCTGCCATTCAGCTTTGTCTTCTCTTGAGATAGCTTCATTATAGGTTTCAGGGAATCTTTCCGTACCTACAAAACACACATAGTCGTCAAACTTCTTAGAACGTGTAATGGATGATCTATCTCTTAAGTTATATCGAGGCTCCAATTCGGCCACGGATTCACCTAACACAGGTTCCGTTTCCGTCAGAGGCTCTTCTATTTCCAATTGCCCTTGGTCAGCGTCAACAAAATCATCATCATCATCGTTATTCGAGCTTTCCCTTGACTCATGGTGCTCGCGCTCATGAGTTCCGCGTTCTTGATCTTGATCTTCCCTAACAATAGTTCTATCTCCCTCAAGAGCATGATCAAGTTCTTGATCTTCTGTATTGGCATTTGCAGACTCTTCCTCAAGAATATGTTGGCTATTATTGTTATCTGTAACTCCCTCTGAATCAATAGGAGCGTTCATTACGGTAGTCTTAAACTCCATATCACTTTCAAACGTTATGTCCCGCGACTTCAACGTCTTAAGTCCATCCCAGATTCTATAGCCGTCATCATTCTCGTAGCCAATTAATATGCCTTTAATCGCCTTCTTGCTCATCTTTTTGCGATTTTGCTTTGGGATATGCGCATAACATGTACTCCCAATTATTTTAAGATGGGAAATCTTCGGTTTTTTTCCATGCCATAGCTCGTATGGTACTTTACCGTTTATTTTGGTTGGCCCTGTCCTATTAAAGACGTATGCTGCTGTATTTATTAATTCAGCCCAGAGTTTCTGTGGTAACCCATCTCTGGCGTGTAACATACTTCTTGCGGCTTCCACGAGGGTCCTGTTTTCTCGCTCGCTACACCCGTTTTGCTCCGGAGTGTACGGCATTACAAGTCTCTGTTGGATCCCATGAGCATTCAGTATTTTTTTAACTTCTACATTATCAAACTCTCCACCATTATCACTTAATAAACATTTGACAATATGACCAGTAGTTTTTGTTTCATTCAACATTAATTTTAATTTATCCTTTACTTCAGATTTCTGCTTCATGAAATAAACTAGCCGATATGAGGTGAAGTCATCTTTGAAGATAATAAAATAACGGAATTTCTGAATGCTTGGGTGTTCAAATGGGCCACAAACATCAGCATGAACTATTTCCCCAGGGACGCTTGCCCTATCTCTTCTTCCAAACGGTAATCTGTGGGTTTTTCCGAAAATGCATCCCTCGCATTTAACTTTATCTTCAGGCAAGTTAATCCCAAACTCTCTCTTTATCAGAGCTTTGATATGCCTCTTGTCTTGATGTGCAAACCTCTCATGATATATTTGCAGCATATTTGTTCCCGTCAAAACATTGACCTCTATTGTCGAATGTTGTGTTGGACTTACTGTCTTCAAATCCAACTTGTATAGACCGCCATGATGAACCCTACTTCCAACAACTCTAGTCGTTCCATCAATATCTAACTTGCACTCTCTAGTTGTAGAAGTGAAGACGCTGTTCTGCATCTTATCTTGGGCCGCAAGTGTCGAAAACAAATTTTTCGTTAAAGATGGTACTAGCCACACATCATTAAGGGTAATCTTCTCCTTGTGTCCATTGACATTTGATTCTACCACTACAGAACCCA
This sequence comes from Acrobasis suavella, assembly GCA_943193695.1. Lineage (NCBI taxonomy): Eukaryota > Metazoa > Arthropoda > Insecta > Lepidoptera > Pyralidae > Acrobasis > Acrobasis suavella. Next base: position 685,972 of record OW971956.1, read on the forward strand.
TTCCAGAAGCAGAAATGGTCGTCCCGTCGGCCGTAGTCACGGTGTGATCTGAATCAAATTCATGAAATTTAGTGAAGAAATTTCTCCTTACTGCAATGTGTACAGTTGCTCCATTATCACAGAACCAGCTCTCACGATCTTGTACTTGATTGATTGAGCACGCATTTACCATCAAAGAAATCTGTTGCACTTGCTTGGACTTTGAGCTAGACTCTGACGTGCCTGGAGTTGGCTTAGGTGGCCTCTCATCCTTAATCCACTTTTTGCACTTCCGAACTCTGTGTCCTTTTCCAGAACAGTAGTTACATATCAGCTGTTCATCAGAATTCTTCTTTTTATGCTGTTCAGAAGATTTAGTCACTAGTGCCTCTTGCCGCGAGTTCTTTTGACTTCCTAACTCTTTCTCAAATGAGCACAACTGAGCTGTCAGATTATCTATGGTTCTCTCAGATTTATTTAAAAGTAACCAGCTGGATTTGAAAGTGAAGAATTTTTCGTCAAGAGTTTCAAGAATTTTGCATATCAGGAACAAATCAGGTAGATGACAACTAGCATCAGATTTTTCAATTTCAACGTTTAATTTGCTCCAGATGTTTTTCAATTTTGATAAGTGAGTAGATACATCATCTGTTAAATTTCGTTTAAAGCTGAAGAAATCCATGCAAAGAGTATATGTTCTATCTTCTGTTTGTCCATCAAACAATCGATGTAATTCTCCCCATACTTCATACGCACTTTCAAACCTCATTACTTTTTCCAAAGTTTCTTCCGTCATATTCGTTGTCAGAACCAGCAGTGCGCTGCAGTCGGCTTGCTTATATCGAGCTAATTGCTGATTATAAGTCGCAAGAGCTGCGTCACCAGCACCATCTTGAGGAGCCACAGGTTGTTTTAACTTGCCTTCTACAATCTCCATACCATCTGTTGTTCCTCGCAACATTATAGAGACTTTGTATTTCCAAGTTATCCAGTTCGATTTTCCTTCAAGATTTCCGATCGAAATTTTTGTTGAAAATTTTTCCATGGTGGGGCTTAATAACCTGTTATAGCTTTTTACACAGCAGAGTGTGGAAGGAAAAATTGACTTTACTAGAAAGAAACTAGGAAAATATCCAAGATATAAGATTTATCTTAAACAGTAAAATTCAGTTGACACACATGACAGAGTTGTTTATTTCAGACAATTTTTGGTAACATAGCAACAACATTTTCTTCGTTTTTAATAGACATTTTACTTTTATTTTTAGTGTATGCTATGCAACCTTAATATATATTAGATATATGTTAGTCTATAAGGTATTTATAAATATGGCCCTACACTGTAAATGTTTATTTCGTTGCTTGAAATAAATGGTTTATTATTATTATTTAGCCCGTGGTTTGATTTATTACGGGTATGTCCCTTGCACGCTCTAGGTATGTATATACATATAATATATAAATTATAAACAAACAGCTGCCGATCAATAAACGACCGTTGCTTTAGAGGACATATACTGTTTGTTTTGATTATCAGATGTGTATCGGCGGTAACCCACATGTTGAGTGGTCGACGGCTCAATCTGACTCAGATATTACTTACAATAATTTTTCAATACTGATAAAAAACCCATTCTGTAGCAATCTTGGCCCACCTATCTGGGTGTATCCTGCAGACATGCCCCGCCCAGAATTTGCGCTGCTTTTTTCCCATCGTCTGCTATCTATACTATACTGCGAATACTGGTGTTACTTCCATGATCTGAGAATGATCATGATCTTTTAGCCTTGTTACTTTAAGTTTTAGCTTTGTTACTTTAAGTTTTAGCTTTGTTACTTTAAGTTTTAGCTGTGTTACTTTAAGTTTTTAGCCTTGTTACTATTAGGGCTCCGTATCCTTTGGCAAAGATAATATAATTAGCCTATAGGCTAAAAAGGGACCTTAGTACTAAGACTCCGCTGTCCGTCCGTCCGGCCGTCCGTTGGTCTGGCTGTCACCAGGCTGTATCTCATGAACGTGATAGCTAGACAGTTAAAATTTACACAGGTGGTGTATGCTGCTTTAACAAAAAATAAGAAACAGGGTTTTTTTGTTTTTGTAATAATTACTTACAATAATATACTACTATTAATAATATATTATATAATAATACATTTTATTAGCCTTAGCCCACGAGCCCTTTGCCCAAAAGTGGGCCAACAAAGTCTTATTAGAAATATGCACGGTACGCCTCAAAAGTGGAGTCCCAATTTCGCATACTAACTGTATGAGAAATTGAGACTCCACTTTTGAGGCTTACCGTACATACCTTGAGGGAGGTCTATGTCCAGTGGACTTCCTGTGGCTGATATGATGATGATGACGATTTTTGGTTCAGTAGATAGATAATTAATAACCATCCAAGTGCGTGTCGGGCCACGCGCAGTGTAGGGTTCCGTAGTTGTGAATTGTTGCGGCTCCCTAAAACTATGAGCGGCGTCCTACGCTGGCCACACTGAGGGCGCTGCAACTCATCGGACGGATGGACTGCCGACGTTCTCTCTCACCTTCAGCCCGTTCAGCGTCTAACACGTATCGCGCGCTCCGTCAGTGCGTGCGATCGACGTCATTTTGCTAATATAGTTCACATCACAATTTGTAACCATTTTTCTTGGCTGCCCCAGCATAAATACGCCTTTTCATTTGAATCGCCTACAATCCTTATCTATCACGATGAGAACGGCTGCGCAGAGCATCAGCATCAACGTCTGGAGCGAGAGTCGAGCGACGTGGCATCACAGGACCACGGCGCGGCCTCATCATCTTCGGCGTTGACACCCACTTTGAGTTCACGTCACTAAAAACGTCTAAAAACTATTTTTCTATTGAATTTGTGTGAACGGTTCCTTAGACTCTTTTTCGAGTACATTTTATAGGTTAGTCGCCTGTAACTTCAACGATACCCACACACGATGGGTTAGTCGAGAGAAAAAAAATAATTCCTACTTTACTTGTATTGCGAACTAACCTACAAATTTTTCATTATATTTATTTACCACTTTTTGGCCTAATATTACAGCTTTCTAGTACTTATAGTCTCTGAGTAAAACCGCGGACAGACAGACAGACAGACATGGCGAAACTATAAGGGTTGTTTGTTCACTACGGAACCCTAAAAAGTATGGTATCGTAAGCTTCCTTTATTCTGATAAGTAATGCCGAGGTTACAGCGCATTTAAATATCGCGTTACGTCACGTTCAGCTATGATTTTTAACCGAAGGTGACGTGAATCACCTCCACTCCGTAACTTCGAAACGCTGTTTCTTTGTGAATTTTACTACTTTGCTAAACGCAAAAATATGGGTCCTTTGTGGTGAACGCACATTTATCCGAGTCGAATCGATCGAAGTTTTTAAGGCCTCTCATATCTATCCACACGAAAGAAACGACCGCGCCGAAAGAATTGTTTCTATTTCCTTTACACCTGTCGCACTGTAATTACATGTGAATTCTGATGAATCTTGACGAGCTTTTTATTGTCAGTGCTTTATTGATCAATTATGCTAGAATCACTCATTTTTGTATCATTTAAAGTTTAAAATTGAACACACACTTGTCATTGTCGAAATGTACCTAGATGATTCGATCACTCGTGCCGAATTTGATGACGTCTTCCGAATTCGTCTAGGATATCTGTGTTTCTTCCAGATTCGGACGATTTGACGCGGTCAGGTAAAGGTCATAGAATTTCATATAAAGAATTCTAAAATTAGTTTCGTTCGGCTCGTTCGGCGCGTTCGCCTCGGATAAGTGTGCGTTCACCTTTATGGATAATTTAGTTGATGGAATAAAATAATAATTAATGTTTACCCCGTCCTTATTGGTTTTCATGCTAATGACAAATATAATATAATTACAAACGTAACAGATACCCAACGCCATAGAAACGATTGGAGGGCCCGAAAGTAGGCAAAACTTTAGTTGTGGGTAGACACACAGAGATGGCAGCACACACGACTAGCAAAAAAGTGACAAAGAAAGTATTGAATAGTATATAAAAATACTTATTGCATTTTTATAAGTCATTTTTAATTAATTATAGTACTTTTTAATTATAGATTTTAATATTTTAATAAATAGCTAATAGCGCCATGTTCGAGCAATGCTCGCACATTTCGGCTGCACGCGGCCACATACTATATAAGTCGCGTGTCAGCTGTTTTACCTTACATTTTACATCTATTAATAGCAACAATTGAGACACTATCGAGCAGCGATCGAGAAAGGACCCGTCACACCCAACTACAACATGTAACTACAATAATAAACAGTTTCTACGTGACGTGGTCTTCTGTCTCCACACCAACATCTCACAACCTCTACATCAACATATCTTCGTGTATGGTGCGGGCCTAGGTGACAACCGAAGCCTGCACCGTACATAATCTAGTGACAAGGAAGATAAATAATTATGTTTATTTTATAAGGCGATGGGTGCTAATAATGATGATGATGAACGTACCTGAACTTTGAGGACATTGGTGGCTCTCTCACAAGGCCGGGACACGACGGACACGGCTGCAGGGGGGGCGTTGTGCTTATGGGGGTGGTGGTGGTGGAACGTGGGGTTGCAGCTCAGGATGTAAGGCTCGTTGACCCCGACGTTCGGGCCCCCCCACTCGGGTCGCCAGCCGTAGGTGGCTTGGGCGGTGACCACGTGGGGAGCTGACTCGTGGTGGTACCTGCGAAAATGTCGGCGATAGTGGTCTAGTGGTCAAGGCGTTTGCCTTGTGATCCAGAGGTCGTGGGTTCGAATGCCACTAGGAAGCATTTGTGAAAAGTTATTTCTAGTCTACTTAGGATATTGCAGGCTGGAATCACCTGATTATCTCGTAAGAAAAGATGATTCCGTGTTTCGGAAGACACGTTCAATCTGTGGGTCTTAAACGCCAACTAGCGTCTACTCAAACCTATCCAAAGATCGGTTCTGGTCTACCCTTTGGATTGCGGAGGTCAGACGGCATTCGCTCTGTGTAAAAACCAGTAACCTCTTCAAATCTCCTTGGTTAGGTAGCGGACCCCGGGCTCTGAAGCGTTACTGCTGAGGATGCAACCGGGAATACGTGTATAATTATTTGTAGGACAATTTAAATCATTTAACGATATCTTTTACACTATTTTGCCTTTTGGGGAGGATGCATCTTGACTCTCGTTCAAACCAGTATTTGAGACTTTGTCTGATAAGGGTGGATCAGTAGACCCACCACACCAGCTAATCACCATAATCTAGGTCTAGAATAAGCTAGTTTAAGATAGGGTCTAGAATACTCGTTTGGGCTTTGAAGCGTTACTACTTAGGATGCAACCGGGAATACGTGTATAATGATGATTTGTAGGACTCGATATCTATTACACCACTGTGCCTTTGGGGGGGGGGATGCGTCTTGACTATCGTTTAAACCAGTATTTGAGACTTTGTCTGATAAGGGTGGAGCGGTAGACCCACCAGCTGATCACCAACGGTCTAGAATAAGCTAGTTTAAGATGAGACATTTTGGCTCACCACAACTGGCAGTACAATTTCGGCAGCACTCCAACATCGGTGTACACCAGCACTCGCACCAACGGTTCCGCGAATCTGAAATTTTATACATTTTTAGTTATTGACCTAGCGAGATTTTGAAATGGGCAAAAAAATGCTTTTGTCCAACTGTCCGGCTGTTATTGCCTATACGTCGCCTTTCCCAACCGATCCTCGAAAAATTTTGGTTCGATAAGGATTGAGACACATCTCTTTTTCTCGCTCTAGCAAATGACGGTTTTGAGCGACAGAAAAGGATGCCAGATTTGTACCAACTCTAATTATGTAGAATTGCGTTGTCGATTTTTCAAAATGGCGGGTATCATTATCGTTTCAGCCGCATAACGTCCACTGTAGGACATAGGTTGGTCATTATGGAAATTCTTGGGAGAGGTCCCAAGGATTTCCAAAATGACCGATCTAGAGCAAAGTCAAAAAAGTCAAAAAAGTCAAAAATCATTTATTTATCTTTGGATATTTATATCACTTGATAATTGTCATTTCTTTTTTCTTTCGATTTCTTAATAGTTAGTTGTTGACGTCAGATCATTTACTTACAACTAAGTTTACTGCCGCCTCCAAAGCGCAAAGTACAGAAGAAGCGGTAACAAACTGTACTGCAGCATTTTCTCCAAAAACGTCAACCTTACAATTATACTGATATTAAAATTAGATATGTGGACTGAGAATACATTGCTATGTCATAATTATTAATTCAAAATGTCAAATTTGAAATTAATGTCAATTTGTATAAAATTCATGTACTGATTGTACTCAAATTATGTCATTTGTGAGTGTACAAATATAAACCTTTAAAAGGGACCCGCGCCAAGCTCAAGCCAGACGTTTTTGTCTTTAAGATAATCATCGGTTCCGTAATAAGCCTTCTCACAAAGTACTTTCTTTACATAAACTTTAAATTTTCTATCTGGCATATCAAGGACTGATTCTGGCAATTTATTATAAAACTTTATACAGTTTCCCTTAAACGATGTACTGACTGTTTTCAGCCTATAATACGGGGTAACTAAAACATTTATGTTACGTAAGTTTCTACCCGTAATATCACCTGTTTTATTAAATAGGGCAATATTTTTCCTCACATACATTATATTTTCAAATATGTACTGGGATGGTACAGTGAGTATATCAATTTTCTTAAAAAATTCTCTTAGGGAGTCTCTAGATCCTAAATCATAAATAAAACGAATTGCCCTTTTCTGTAAAATAAAAATAGTCTGTATATCAGCAGCACTCCCCCAGAGAAGAATCCCGTAGGAAATCAGACTATGAAAGTAACTAAAGTAAATTAGTCTAGCAGTTGCTACATCTGTCAATTGTCTGATTCTTCTAATAGCGTAAGCCGCTGAGCTCAGCTTATTATCGAGTTTAGAAATTTGGACATCCCACTGAAGTTTTGAATCTACTGTGATTCCCAAGAAAGTAGTATTATCAACGAGATCTAAGTTTTGACCGTCTAGTAGCACATCAACATTGGCCTGCCTCACGTTAGGAAGACTGAATCTAATGCATTGGGTCTTGTTTGCATTCAACAGAAGGTTATTGGCAGAGAACCAATTAGAAATGGCCGATAATGTGTCATTCACCGCAGTAGCATCTTCGCTATGACGGTCTATTTCAAAAATAAGAGACGTGTCATCGGCGTACAACACAATACCAGCCTGTTTTTCAACCGCGTAAGGCAAATCATTGACGTACACTAAGAAGAGGAACGGTCCTAGGATAGAACCTTGAGGTACACCCATTTTGACAAGAGATCCGTTTGACTTTATGCCATTTATATCAACAGTCTGAAGCCTATCCGTTAAATATGATTGAATGAGTTTTATAGATTTATCGTCAAAACCGTACTGACGGAATTTGAGCAAAAGTGTCGGGTGATCTACGCAGTCAAATGCTTTTGAGAGATCGCAGAAAGAACCGATTGCATCATGCTTGTTTTCCCATGCGTTGTAAATGTGAGTAACTAGCGCTACCCCCGCATCGGTGGTCGATTTCCCTCCAGTAAAACCAAACTGCTGGCTATGAAAAAGGTTATGGGTGATAAAGTGATGTTGCATTTGATTAAGCATTATCTTTTCAAACACTTTGCTCAAAACTGGCAAAATGGAGATAGGTCTATAATTACCAGGATCTGTTCTTACCCCCTTTTTAAATAAAGGAATCAATTTACTACATTTCATTAAATTTGGGAAAATACCTTTATCAATGCATTCATTAAAAATAAAAGCTAGGTCTGCAGCAATGATATTTATAATGTTGCTTACTACATTAACGGACATACCCCAGTGATCTTCAGACTTTTTTAAATTTAGCTGTTTAAATGCATCAACTATATCTTTGGGGGTAATATGTTTAAATTGAAACTTATGATTACATGGAGCTATATTATCTTTAAGTAAGGCTTCAGCATGTTGAGGACTTGAATTGACATCAGCAGTAAGTGTCAAGGGAATATTGGTAAAAAAATTATCGAATACATTTACTATGTCTTTAGGAGCGGTAATATTTTTGTCAGCATATTTGATTTCACGAATATTTTCTCTCGCTTTAGTTTTTCCTGTTTCTTTATTAATGACATTCCATGTCTCTTTTATTTTATTTGGTGAATTATTGATTCTTCTACGAATATAGATAGCTTTAGCCTTTTTGCAAACTCTTTTAAATAATTTTGAATAATTTTTAACATAATCAACAAAGCTAGGGTTAAAATTAAATTGTTTTTGAGCATATAAATCAAATAACTTTCTTCTACTTATATAAATACCTGTAGTAGCCCATTCATTAAATTTTAACCTTTTATTAACATTAACTTTTTTTTGATCCAATGTTGCCGAATATTAACTGTATGAGAAATTCATTAACGTTGCCGAATATTAACTGTATGAATTCCTTAGACACGGTACTAAACAATTTATTGTAGTGATCATCAGGGTTACTTCCAGTGTATACGACTGAACATAATTTATTTTCTAAATTCTTCTTGAGCTTACGAATCTTTTTGGAAGTAATTGGCCTACACATGATTTTATCGTCTTTCAAGCAGCGGGTGGACTTCTTGACAAAAGATACAAATACACCTGAATGATCAGATGGCAACTTGTTAATAACAGATTTGTGAAAATAACTTATATCGGTAAAGAAATTATCAAGACATGTGGCAGATGTAGCGGTGGTTCTAGTAGGTTCAAGAAAAACATTTTCTAAGTCATAACATTTAAAGAGGTTTAAGAATTGTGTACTCCTTGTATTCTGCACAAGAATATCAACATTGAAGTCACCACAAATAATTAAAATCTTTTTACTAATTGAAGCTAACTTAAGAACCTGATCCATTACTTTCAAAAATCCCTTAAAATCGCTATCAGGTGGACTGTATACACATACAATTAAATGATGTTCTAGCTCGGCACAGGCCACCTCACAACAGCGGTCAACAGAAAGTCTAACTATGTCATTCCGCTCCTTGCCACGGACACCATTTTTTGAAAATATCATAGAACCGCCTCGAGTAGTAGACTTTCTGTTAAAGCTGCTAACAATGTCGTAGTTGTTTAGGCTGAACATCATCTCACTCTCATGCAGCCAATGCTCAGTCAAACACAAAATATCTAAATCTAATTCTTCTAATACTAGTTCAACTAGTAGTTCTTTGCTGGAAAGGCCTTGTATGTTTTGATGAATTACTCTTAGTTCTAGTGGCCTTTCCGTTGTCTGGAGGTGCAGTTTAAATCTGCTATCAAGTCTACAGAATTACTATTACAATTTCCTGGTAACTCGGTAGACATCTTACAACTAGTAGTTTGTTCACAATGGAAACTCGTCCAAAACTTAATAGTATAAGCTACCAATGTAGCAATTTTTAATTTCTTATATTTGGATAGGTATATATTACCTTTTGTCAAAAAACATTCACTTATAAAATTATTAGTGTCAAAAAACACTAATTTGTCACTATGACATGTCAAGTTATGTAATAATTTATTAAGGTATTGAATGTTTTTATTTATTGATGGGGGCTGGCAACTCAAATAAGGAAACGCACATAGTATTATTTTACATACATTTAGTTTACTTAAAGTCTCTATACATTGAATTATATCTTTCTCGCGGTCTGCATCCAGCGCTTTCCAGCGACCTTCGTCAGGTCGTCAGACCACCTTGTGGGTGGGTGTCCTACGCTTCGCTTGCCAGTACGTGGTCACCATTCGACAACCTTTTTTGGAAAATGGAGGGTAATTGGGGGGTGAAAATGTAACAGAAGCAGCTGGTACATCCTAACCTTCTCCCAGACCAGCATTAAAGAATTATACTAACCTGCCATCCCAATACGCACTGTACAGATACAAGCTGCCGTTCACAAGCTCGTGTTGCTGCCAAAACGCTGCAGCATACTCTATATCCTCCACTCCAGGCACTTGCGCACAGCTCGGCGACTTATACGCTTCTGGGTGCAGACGTCTGTGTCGCCAGTACTCGAGGGGCAGCAGACGGGAGGTGGGGGTGATGGTGGGGGGAGGCAAAGAGCGAGGGAGATAGAGGTAGAGCACGATGAGCGAGAAGCAAGACCAGAGGAAGAGGAATAAGCGAACGCGAGGTGAGCAGATTAGAGAGCGTGGCTGGAAGAGAAAGTGTTGAAAAAGTGTAGTAGGGTGTATCCACATATTATGTCACAGCGATGAGGGTTAAAGGGGGATATACAGGGTTACTGGTAACTAACGCAAAACCTTTTAACATCGTATTCAAAATCCTAACATAATATAGATTTGCAAGAAAAAAATAAAAAATTCTAAGAATAAAAATTGGAATCCCCATAGAAACTCGACCAGGTGATCAGTGAATTTGTATGGGAGGCCCATTTTATTTTCTGCAATTTTTGCCTTTTTTCTTGCAGATCTATAATGTGTTGGGGAGTTTGATTCTGATGTTAAGAGGTTTTGCATTAGTTACCAGTAACCCTGTATACCAAATGTAACGGTGTTAAAGAGACGAGAACTAAACAATACAGACGTACTAACAAACAATACATACCTAACTCAAAAAGATTGCAATGAAAACTAGTTAGGTCCCTGAGGAAATAAAGGGAGTTGGTAGGACTACCAGGAGTTTTTGGTCGCAATAGATACTCGTATCCCAGTAGTCCTACCAATTTCTTTTATGTCCCCAAAAATGCATTTTCAATCCCAGTAGTATATTGGGACTGAAAGGTATATTCAGACAAAAATTCCCGGCAATTCTTCAGGTAGGACAAAGTTAGTAGGATGGGATTATCTCCTGTTTTCAAGCTTACTGATTAGCTTTTAGAGGCAGGGGGACGCTATATTCGATCAAAAATAAGCATCCTATTTTGAAATCTGGTTACTAAAGCTGAACGCACACTTATCCGAGCCGAAAGCGTCGAACGCGCCAAATAAAACGAATTTTCTACCTTTTATATGAAATCATACGACCACGTGGAATCCTCCGAAGAAAAAACAGAATTCCGACATACCGAAAATATGGTTCCGCCTAGTCCACTTAGAATCGTGATACGCGACGTATTCTGCTATCTCACAGATGACGACCTCCGTGGCGTAGTGGTCCCCATGCTAGTCCGCCACCCAGAGGTCCCGGGTTCGATCCCCGCTCAGGACAAGTTGGAAAATGGCCTTTTTCAAATTGTCCTGGGTCTTGGATGTTTATCTATACAACATGGAATGAACATACCCGTAATAATCGAAACATGACCTTTACTAGATTACTATAATATAATGAAATTAAAATAACAGTCAAAACACCAAAAAGAAAATCGACTTTCCCGTACAAATTGCTCGGGCGGCTGCACACTTTTGTATGGAATTGACGTTTTTTTGAAGTAAATACTTCTTTAGCAGCGTTGTACACTTTTTGTAATGGGTAAAAAATGTTAAACTCGCGTCAGGGCGTCAGGACACGTGACCTGATCGAAAATTCGTAAGACAGCCATCGCGGCGCGGCGTAGGAGAGGACGTATCCCCCTCTCTTTCTACGCGCGGCGAAAATGTATGCCTGCGCCTGCTGTTTCGTTCAGATGGCGCAGGGCGCTTGCGCGAATGTTCGTTTGTGTTTATGATACAGCGTGCCACGCGCATCCATGGAAATGCACAACGTTAATATTCAAGTTTTCACTTTTGCCAGCGCTCCCGGTGTGCAACCCGTCGTTTTTTTTTATTTTACTGTTATTCTATAGTAATCTAGTATAGGTTTGAATTATTACAGGTATGTCCCTTCCACGTTTTATATGAATCTATAATAAAGTATAGTATCGTTGAGTTAGTATCCCATAACACAAGTCTCAAACTTACTTTGGGGCTAGCTCAATCAGTGTAATTTGTCCTTATAAATTTATTTATGTACATATTCACACTTAAAATTTGTGACAAAGATATAAATATAAATAAATATATAAACATAAATAGGGACAAATTACACTGATTGAGATAGCCCCAAAGTAAGTTCGAGACTTGTGTTATGGGATACTAACTCAACAACACGATATTTTATAACAAATACATTTATAGATAAACATCCAAGACCCAGGACAATTTGAAACAGGCCATTTCCCAACTTGCCCTGGCCGGTGATCGAACCCGGGACCTCTGAGTGGCGAACTAGCATGGTGATCACTACGCCAGATAGACTGAACACGTCGCGTGGTCCCTCCTAACGCAGCAGACGCCCTAAAAGCGGTATGAACTTACAATCTTCATGTCAACCGCAGCCAATTAGTAGCTAGAACGTCCGTCCTTCACTCCAGAATGATTAGCACTGCATTAACTGTTACAAGAACTAATTGTCAAATAGGTGGCTTATCACAAGATAAATACCAACACTAGTTACACTCAGGTTCTAATTAAAACTTAGAAGGGTCCCGTATGTGAATTAGCTTGAGAACTGTATTTTTATACCCATAATTTTTCAAAACTAAAAACTGACTTCATCACTAAACTACTCTTCCGATTTTGATCAAATTTGTATGGGACCACCTGATAAGGATACCCTTTCAAACAAAAAAATAATTTTCTAAATCGGTTCAGGCGTCTTCGCGTAATCAATGAACATACATAAAAAGACATAAAAGATTCTGGAGAATTGACAACCTCCTCCATTTTTGAAGTCGGTTAAAAACCCGACTGTACTTTTAGGGCTTAATAGTATTATTATAATTTCAAATACTTATATTTACTGGATACTGGATACATTAATTGGATAAACTTCTTAAAGTAAGAATTTTCTCGTTGGGGGTCCTCGACATATTACGTAATTTTTTTGGAGGTCAACCCGTCGGGTTTTAGTTTTTTTTAACACTATACAATATGTAATAAAACCTCTGTACGATTCTTGAGCAACTCAGACCGTCAACAGAAACAACTTTTCCTATGGGACCAATGCTTGAAACTCGAAAAAAATCGACATTTACATATAAATTGCCTGGCCGGCCGAACACTGTATAAAAATGTCGATATTTTTTCGAGTTTCAAACATTAGTCGCATAGGAAAAGTTGTTCATAACTGACGGTCTGAGTTGCTCCTACAAGGATCGGACAATGTTTTTGTTACATATATATATATAATGTTTTTATTCAGTTTGCGCTTATACCTTGTTCTCTCTCTAGGTGGGAACGCATTGCTAGTATTTCTCCAAGTGACCCCGGGTGTAGTCCGCACTAGGATATCCGCATAAAAATTCGATCGAGAAGCAAAAATATTGAAAAAAGCCTGGCTTACCCAACTGCGCCAGAAAATGGTTATGTTTTTCGAGAGTATCGCATGTATAATTGTTTAGCACGCTCTGCAGCCTGAACGGCTCGATGGATTTAAAGAGAGGTGTCGTTTGATTCGTATTTACTGTGAGAGTGACACTGGGTATACCAAATAAAAAAAAACAAAATGGCGGATTTTTGGCGCCAAATTCAAATGTGGGGCACGCTCTGCAGCCTGAACGGCTCGGTGGATTTTAGCTTGAGAGTTGTCGTTACATTCGTATTTACTGTGAGAGTGACACTGGGTATATCAAAATAAAATGAAAAATGGCGGATTTTTGGCGCCAAATTCAAATTTTGGCACGCTCTGCAGCCTGAACGGCTCTATGGATTATAGCTTGAGAGGTGTCGTTACATTCGTATTTACTGTGAGAGTGACACTGGGTATATCAAAAAAAAATGAAAAATGGCGGATTTTTGGCGCCAAATTCAAATTTTGGCACGCTCTGCAGCCTGAACGGCTCTATGGATTATAGCTTGAGAGGTGTCGTTACATTCGTATTTACTGTGAGAGTGACACTGGGTATATCAAAATAAAAAAAAACAAAATGGCGGATTTTTGGCGCCAAATTCAAATGTGGGGCACGCTCTGCAGCCTGAACGGCTCTATGGATTTTAGCTTGAGAGGTGTCGTTACATTCGTATTCACTGTGAGAGTGACACTGGGTATATCAAAATAAAAAAAGAACAAAATGGCGGATTTTTGGCGCCAAATTCAAATGTGGGGCACGCTCTGCAGCCTGAACGGCTCTATGGATTTTAGCTTGAGAGGTGTCGTTACATTCGTATTTACTGTGAGAGTGACACTGGGTATATCAAAATAAAAAAAAAACAAAATGGCGGATTTTTGGCGCCAAATTCAAATGTGGGGCACGCTCTGCAGCCTGAACGGCTCTATGGATTTTAGCTTGAGAGGTGTCGTTACATTCGTATTTACTGTGAGAGTGACACTGGGTATATCAAAATAAAATGAAAAATGGCGGATTTTTGGCGCCAATTTCAAATTTTGGCACGCTCTGCAGCCTGAACGGCTCTATGGATTATAGCTTGAGAGGTGTCGTTACATTCGTATTTACTGTGAGAGTGACACTGGGTATATCAAAATAAAATAAAAACAAAATGGCGGATTTTTGGCGCCAAATTCAAATGTGGGGCACGCTCTGCAGCCTGAACGGCTCTATGGATTTTAGCTTGAGAGGTGTCGTTACATTCGTATTCACTGTGAGAGTGACATTGGATATACAAAAAAAAAACAAAATAAATATAATAATTACTTGTTTGGTTTAATTATTTACCATCGCGCTAAAAGTGGTATCTTTGTCTTACGTTTAGCTAGGTGTCTATCCCATTGGTAGTACACATGAAATAGCGCATCTGTATTTTTAACCACCCACAAAAAAGAGGGATGTTATTATAAGTTAGACGCTAATGTCTGTCTATCTGGGCATCGTAACTCTCGAACAGATACAGCGATTTCGTTCGGTTTTTACGTGAAAGCAAGTTCTTTTGCGTTGGTTATTTAGCTATGTTTGATGGAAATCGATTCAGCCGTTTCAAAGTCATTGGGGGTTAACGCTTGAAAGTCAGGGTTTTCCATAGCAAATAATAAATGCCACTACGGATATCAATTGAAATATATAGTTTCGCTACTCATCACTAGATGGCGTTTAATTATTTTCCTACCTTTCGCGGTGGAAACGATATACTTGGGGCCCGGAGGCTAAAGTATTTTTGAAAGACGTCACGACGCGTCTTGTTGAGGCAACAGGAGACCCCAGAGCTGGCAGTTATTTTGCTCAGCGGATAAGTCTCACAATTCAGTCAGGGAACACTGCCAGTATTCTGGGCTCGTTGCCTCGATGTGAAGCGTTGGAGGAATATTTTTATAGATAAGTTAATGTATTAGTGTAATTATTTTATTGGTATAAATGGCGTTTAATTGAAAGTCTGTTTTTTTTTAATGACATAAAATTTTTTTTATTTATTTGAATGTCCACGGAACCCTGTCTCAAACGGCAATGAATAATAATTATTTATTTATTTAGTAAATAGATTTGTTTATTTGTCTCTTGCTTGCGTGTGTGTGTTTGTGTGTGCACAAGTGGTAAAGATAACATTTGCTTAATGATGTAAGTAGATGTTTATATTTATATTATCACATCTTGATTACTCACGGGATAGTCGGAGCCCAGGGTTGTAAGAACAACCCTAGGCTCCGACTATCCCGTCCCGACGCTTCCGACGCTCCCGACTCAAACGCCACGCTTAACCTGATTACTTACAGGATAGCCTAGGGTTGTAAGACTCAAACGCCACGCAAGCCTAAATGTATGCGAAAATATTAAAATTGAATCAGAATAGTAAATGGGTTGTTGGGCGCATCGCTAATTAAACATTATCCCTCATATTCATAAAAAAATACAAGCGTTTGCTAAACCCATTTTAGCTAAAACATGTTTTGTCCCTTTTCCTCTTCTCAATATATGACATTGAAAGAACGAGACAAAACATATTTTATCTAAAATAGATTTAGCAAACGTTTGTAATTTTTTATGAATTTGGGGGAAATATATAGGGAAAAAAGTAAAATTAATAATAAAAAACCCCCAACACAGAAAATAACCTCTAAAAACTAACTAGTCAGATCCCCTCATCAACCAGAAAAGAGCTGATGATCAAACGGCTAAAGAGATTTTCATATTTTTTTTTCTGCATGTTAACGTATCTATATTCTGAATAAATACGTTAATTGTATTACGATCTAGCCTAAACTCAGACTAATATCATTGACCTAGTTCAGTCTTTCCCAAAGTGGGCGATAACGCACCTTATGGGCGCTGGAGGCTTTAAGGGGCCAGAATAAAGTTGGGGGGCGCTGATGTGATTTAAGCAATGAGTGATTTATAACTTCAGCTATTTCATATTTTAAATTTCACTGAAATTAAAATCCTCTTACTACACAACATCCATTTATTAGTTCATATTTATATCCTTTTTTATTGTACAAATATAAACTAAAAATGTAATTAATATTTATTATTTTAATGCGTTCACAACGCTATTTATATCGTTAAAGGAATCAAACACTGAAAAAATTTCGTGTTTTAAAGTTTCGCAGGTGAGGTCCCCACTTCCGATACTCTTTAGTATTTTAAAATTTGTATTATTATTGCTATTTTTTTATTTAAAATTAACAATGTTGATTATTGTTATTTTTTTATAAAAGATACTCTAATGTACTGGTGTATGTATTATTATTGCTCTCTCGTTTAGAATAAAGGTTGAATTAAACTACAGGCAAGACAAATATGTGATTCAGGTTTTTATGGTGAAAAAAATGGGGGGCGCTACAAAATAACTGATTTTTTAAAGTGGGCGTTTGACAAAATAAGTTTGGGAACCTCTGACCTAGTTTTATAAAATACTTATTTAATAAGAATGTGTCCATCGGCACTTTTCTTACTGTCTCTATTAAGGGAAGGCACTCTGTTCATGTGTCTTTAGTTTTCATTGTCACATATGTCACTGCTACACTAGTTCGAACGGTTTAGTTCTTTTAAGTCTTCGCATAATGTCTGTGTTGTCGAGGAGCTGGATCTCCTCAACGTTCACATGGTGAAGCAACCTAAACTGTGCTTCGGCGTACTTCTTTATAATTTTGTCAACGAACTGTATGTTAAGGCCCCGATGCAGGTCGTCGTTTCTTACATACCACGGGGCGTTAACAATATCTCGTAGCACTTTATTTTAGAATCGTTGGATGAAATCTATGTTGCTTTGTTTAGTACAGCCCCACAGCTGTATGCCATAAGTCCATACTGGCATAAGGACTTGTTTATACAAGAGTAGTTTGTTTTTAATTTAAAAGGTCGTTTATTTATCTCTCCAAATAATTGGAGAGATAAATAAACGATTTATTTATTTATTTTATTTGAATTTTTTCAGTGATTGCACTTTACCAATATCCAATGGCAAAGCATTCCAAAGTTTTACTGCCTGAACTGAGAAAGAATTAGAACAGAAATGTACTATGAACAGGAATTAAGAGTTTAAAGAAGACTGTATACACTTTCAAACAAAAAAAAGAATTTTCTAAATCGGTCCAGGCGTCTTCGAGTAATCGGTGAACATACATAAAAATAAAGATTCCGACGCATTGATAACCCCCTCCTGTTTGAAGTCGGTTAAAAGGAGACGGTGTTGTTTTTATTTTTCGACCAACACTATCAGATTTCTCAGGCTGTCTAAAGGGATCTGACATAGCTTGACGACTGCCATACAATGATGACAGCGGGACCAACGGCACAGAATTAAGAGGCTTTACACCTTCGGTTGGCTGTCTCGCTCGCACAATTAAACATTTTTAAAGATTATTAAAAAATGTGCCTCTTTTGTAAAAAAGTGTTTCATTAACTTTCAATATAATTATATTGTGGATATTTTAGACATGTTTGTATATTGTGTAGACATTGACTACATCGAAAATTAGGTCATCAAAATTTAAAATTTTTTGAAGACCTAATTCTCGACACCCACACACACAAACAATAAAAAACATGTCTACAATATCTAACATATAATTATATTGAAAGTTAATGAAACACTATAAATGAGACACATTTTTTAATAATCTTTAAAAATGTTTGATTGTGCGAGCGAGACAGCCAACCAAATGTGAAAAGCCTCTTAAATATGAACAACATTCAGAACGGAAACTATTAGGGTCAGCGCAGTACGCATCCCTGTTCCCCATCCCCGCACCATTCCTCCATTCTCACATCGTCGATTGAGGGGCGAACACACACACATTGCCATGTCCACGGTTGTATAGTTTTGTTTGTAGTAGTAGTAGGCATAAGTGATACTCCGCTTCTACGAAGTGACATAAGGTGGGTGTACCATGGAAGGCCACTCTAACAAATAAACAGTTATTATTCGTTTATTTATTGGATAAATGAAACTAACAAATATTTAAGTAGTACTTTGTTTTATTACGTACCATATAAACCACTTCTTTTTATTGCAGACTTAATCAATATTGATTGAACTTAAGTTTCACTGAACTCTTCCAAATGGCCTTACTAGGAACAAGGCTCCTTAGAAGGCCATTATAATAAATCAGTCATTTAACACTAAAAGTTACTAAAAAGCGATTAAATCTGCAATTTAAAAAAGTGGTTTATATGTTACGTAATAAAACAAAGTACTACTTAAATATTTGTTAGTTTCATTTATACAGTAAATAAACGAATAATAACTGTTTATTTGTTAGAGTGGCCTTCCATGGTACACCTACCTTATTTTAACGTCGTCGATTCCTGATATCGAAGAAGCGAGGGACCGTACTACCAAAATAGTAGCGAGAGTGATTCGCCGCCGCGTCTGTGATTTCCAGTTCGATGGGTGTTTGTGTAAATAGAAGGAATTTGTCATCACATGGCAATTACTACAAAATTTTAACAATTGGCCTTCGAAGGAGCATGGCCTTCCATGGTCCACCCACCTTACTATAATAAAATAATAGTATTTTATGCAACAGTTGTATAAGGAGGGTTAAAAAATGCGAGTGGCGCAGGTTACGATGCGAGCCTTGGCGAGCATCGTACATTGACGCCATCGAGCATTTTTTGACTACTTATACAGCTTAGCTTAGCTTAGAACCAGCGCAAGTTTATCTGTTCGAGAGCTACGACGCTACAGACAGACAGGTCGACAGTCAGTTAGACAGACATTAGCGTCAAACTTACAACACCCCTCTTTTTGTCGGAGGTTAAAAGGTGGTTAACTCATAATTAAAACAAAAATAGACTTATAAATTTTCTATTGAGATATATCTTCAATCCTTTGTGCTGCCTCACATCCTGGCTTGTATCCAGGCGGCAAAGGACGTGACGCGAGCGTACCCGGCCGGGAAGCCTATAGAACAACCGTTGGCAGATGTGAAGGACATCACGCCGATCTGAAAGAAAAACGAATGAATGAAACCTCTCTCTTGTATCAATAAAAAAATAAAAAGTTCAACTGAAAATATATACATAGCTACAATGGGCGGAATCGCGCCCGAAAACGATATCAGTCAAAGAGTCTCTTAGCAAAGCTGTTTGTCCTCCAAAGCTAGAGACCAGTAGACGAAGTGGATAGCTAGTTTCTACAAGGCCCGATGAAGCCAATACCAGAAGTGCAAATGGCCACCATTTTGAAACAAAGCTCCAAAAATTGCCGAAGGTTATCTTTCGGCTATTTTTGGAGCTTAATTCAAAATGGTAGTCTCCACTGAGCGCGCCCGAAAATGATATGATAACAACCAAAGAGTTTCTTACCAAAGCAGTTTGTTCTCCAAAGCTAGAGACCAGTGGACCGCCCATAGAATTTATACCTTTTATCTCTGTGACCGCCAGAGTCCCTCAGCCCAACAGGGCCCGATGAAGCCGGTACCAGCGGCGCAGACAATAGAGACTACCATTCCATGGTATATGAATTATTCTCCGAAAATAGCCGAAGGTTGCCGATCACGCCCAAAAACGAAAACAAGCAAAGAGTTTCTTACCAAAGCAGTTTGTCCTCCAAAGCTAGAGACCAGTGGCCCATTGGAGTCTCCCCTACAGGGCCGATGAAGTTCCTTCAATAGCCGAAGGTATCCGATCACACCAGAAAATTATAACAGTAAAAGAGTTTCTTACCAAAGCAGTTTGTCCTCTATAGCTAGAGACCAGGGGACCGAAGGAGATCCCCCACAGAGTCCGATGAAGCCCGTATCAGCGGTGTAAATGGTAGCTGCCAGCATTACGAATTATTCTCCGAAAATACGTTTCCAAAAACGAAAACAAGCAAAGAGTTTCTTACCAAAGCAGTTTGTCCTCCAAAGCTAGAGACTAGTGGACCGCCGGAGTCTCCACCACAGGGCCCGATGAAGCCGATACCAGCAGTGCAAATGGTGGAGGCGATCACGTTGAAGCCGTACACGATCTGGCAGTCCAGATTGCCGAGCACTCGCAGCGTGATGTGCTGCTGGAACTGCTCGGTGGTAATGTTGTCGGCTGGAAACCATTCAAAGGTATATACAGGTAGCGGCGCAAAACTCTAGCTCTGACTTTGCTTGCGCAGAAGTCAATAATTATTTTATCTAGTGATTCGCCGCGAACTTAGACCTCGCGGTTACTATTCTATAAGTTTATTGGCTAGGTAAATTAAAAAAAAAAACCCACGAAACTCTAGCGCTGACCTTGCTTGCGCAGAAGTCAATAATTATTTAAACTAGTGATTCGCTGCGAACTGCTCGGTGGTGATGTTATCAGCTGGAATTGCTGGAAACCATTCAAAGGTAAGTACAGGTAGCGGCGCGAAACTCTAGCTTTGACTTTGCTTGCGCAGAAGTCAATAATTATTTAAACTAGTGATTCGCTGCGAACTGCTCGGTGGTGATGTTATCAGCTGGAATTGCTGGAAACCATTCAAAGGTAAGTACAGGTAGCGGCGCGAAACTCTAGCTTTGACTTTGCTTGCGCAGAAGTCAATAATTATTTTATCTAGTGATTCGCCGCGAGCTTAGACCTCGCGGTTACTAGGTATTCCAAGTTTATTTGCCTCTTTTGCCAGGCAAATTTAAAAAAAACCCACGAAACTCTAGCGCTGATCTTGCTTGCGCAGAAGTTAACAGTTATTTTAAAAATATCCTTAAATCAATCTTTTATCTATTGACCTAAAAAAGTTTAAGTGCTCCTCAATACGAATCAATCGAGCCAAAATTCGGTGGGGTTATGTTGTTTTAACACAGAGATGCTATGACCACCTTCCAGCTCCATCATTAGATCAGCTCCACGCTATCATAATATTGCATTGTCATACAATTATACGTATGCGTGCTAAATTTCAGCTCAATCGGAAACCGGGAAGTGGAATTTAAGTTGCAAGATTTGATTACAGACAGACAGACAGACAACGGGACAGGTAAAACTAAAAGCTTGTAATATTTTGTACCGTACGTACCCGTGTATCCCCTCTACATGTTCATTACGTCTTTATCTCTAATAAGCTTTTTCTTCGTCTCCATAAAAATACTTTGTAATAAAATCTACTTTTGTATGGCAAAATACAATTCCCCGTACAAAGTTCTACTTCACTTTTCATTCCTTTAATGGATGATTTTAGGGATAAAAACTATCTTATGTCCGTCGTCCCTGGATCTCAAACTATATCCATACGAAATTTCATTTAAATCGGTTCAGTAGTTACAACGTAAAGAGGCAACAGACAGAGAGATGTGATCGCGCCAAAAAAACTTGGCGGCTCGGAAGTTGGCTGCAAGTGACAGTGGGGTAGCTGGCGCCCGGCGCACCGTCCCCCCAATCCTGTATTCCGAGTTATTTGACGCGTACTGGGGGTTTAAAACGGCCACTTCGATTTTTTCACCAGACGTTACAGATATGAATTGCATCGAAAATCGTAAAATGGCCACAGCGCTATTAATATATGTTTCACGAGCGACAATACTTTTCCCAATTCATTTTTTTGACAGTTTCCTTTGCAAATTCACAACAATGCCCGAATTGCTTTTGTGTTAAATAGGAGAATCATAAAAAGTTAGTCACGAGTAACTTTTAACGAAACATCTACGCGTAATGACACTTGAGGTAGAAAATAAATTGTATTCATAACCTATAAAAATAAGGATTAAGGCCTTCATAACTTATTGAAGCATTCTCTGGTACTGGAGAATATTTTGTTCAGTTAGCAGAGGATCTCAGGGCCAAATGGGGTGTAGCCATGGCATCTAGAGGTATGTAAATGCCTAAAAGTGATTTTGTTTATGCCGTCTTATATTGGCGGATTGCAATTCATCAAAGTGGCCATTTTAAACCTGCAGTACTACTATGAGAAGTAAGGATAAGGACGGGCAGTCATAGCATTAGGATAGGATCTCGCTTGACAGCACGGAACAGCACTCTTCTATGCTGCTATCCTTTTCTATCGATAAGAACCGTCATTTGCCAGAGCGAGAGAGATCGACGGAATGCTACAGCACGGTTGGTGCTATAGCGTTCCGTAAGGGCCTTGCGGCAGCGGCTCTAAGCCGACAGGGCCGTGAGACCTTAAGGCCTGGTTTAGGGCGTTAGAATAAAAAAAAATGTAAGTTATTTCCTTTCTACCAGACCAGCATTTTGACGTATAAAAACTTACTTACAGTACGATCTAAGACGTGAATATAAATAAATAAATATATAAGGACAAATATGAAAGTTGAGCAAGTGAAGGAGTTTGTATACTTGGGATGTATGTTTACGAAAGATGGCAAGCGCGAGGGTGATGTTGAAAAAAGAGTGAACGCGGGTAACCAAGTGAATGGAGCGTTGCATTCCTTTATGAGCAGTAGGAAGGTATCACACAATGCACGACTTGCTGTTCATAAAGGAGTACTAATACCTACTTTAATGTACGGTAGTGAGAGTTGGGTATGGCAGAAAAAGCATGAAAGTAGAATAAATGCAGTTGAAATGCGAGCGCTGAGGAGTATGTGTGGTGTTAATTTGAAAGATCGAATGAGGAATGATGTCATAAGGAAGCGGTGTGGAGTGTAAGAGAATGTTGTGACAAAAATAGAAAAAGGGATGTTAAGGTGGTTTGGGCATGTAGAAAGGATGGATGAAAACATGTTAACAAAAAATATTTAAAAGGCAAATGTGAAAGGAACAGTAGGGAAGGGTCGGCCTCGGCGAACATTCTGCGACCAGATTGCAGACGTTCTGAAAAAAGGAGAGGTAAAAAGTACCCGTAACCGAAGGGCAGGTATGAAGAGATTGATGAGTATAGATGAAGCGAAAGAGGTTTGTCAGGATCGTAGCAAGTGCAGGTCCATAGTCTCTGCCTACCTCTGTGGGAAATAGGCGTGATATTATGTATGTATGTATAAGGACAAATCACGTAAATTGAGCTAACCCCAAAGTAAGCTTGAGACTTGTGTTATGGGATAATAACTCAACGATACTATAAGTTAAGCCGTGCCTACTGAGGAACCCCTTTTATCCCGGGCCTACTGATAAGCAACTTGATAAGCTTGAGCGTCTCCAAAACATGTTTATTTAATACACATATGGCCTTCGTAAATATGACCATGTCTCTTACTTTAGTGTTGCAAGCAATAGTATAAAATATCAATAGCCTATCGATACTATCGTGGCCTGGAAAAACAGTCACAATATGTATAGAACTATCGATAGTATCGAATAACATATAATATATTAATAGTTTGCAATACTATTCATATAAGGTAAAACTATTGATAGTATCGATGCTATTCAATTTAGATTCTATCGACAGTATTCGTAACTATCGATAGTATCGATAATATCTAAATTCAATAGTATCGATACTATCGATAGTTTTACCTTACATCAATAGTATTGCAAACTATTGACAATCGATAGTATCGTTTATTCAATACTATCCCCTAACTACCCTATCGATATTGTGACTGTTTTTCAAGGTCAACTATCGATAGTCAAATTATCGATAGTTATGCAACGCTATCTCACTTTCGTTATGAACTCAAGTGGCGATCCGACGTCGCCGTGACTGGCACATCCTGTCCATGTTATACACAATTATTTTGAATTCTACGTCTCCTAACTATTTACGAGAATTATTTACATTCTATAGTGAGTCTCAAGGTCGTCGACTGCGCAGCTCTGAAAACATTTTTTTAGGAATTCCTTATCACTCCACTGACTTTTTCTCGTGTTCTTTCTCTGTTCAAGCCACACGCCTATGGAACTCACTACCACTTACTATCCGACGCAGCTTCAAATCCCAAGTAAAATCTTACTTTCTATCTTTAAATAAGTTAAATAAATATCCTTTCTTGTTTCCACTTAGATTATTCATCTTTAACCGACTTCCACAAAAAAGGAGGAGGTTATCAATTCGTCGCGGTTTTTTTTATGTATGTCCACCGATTAACCAGTCCACCGATAAGATTTTTGAAAGAGCAATGGCAGGTAGGTTATACAATTTCCTTGAAAAATACCAAACACTTGATGATCACCAGTATGGATTTAGGAAAAATCGATCAACAACATTAGCCGTCTATAAATACATACAAGAAACTAGCTTTTGCCCGCGGCTTCGCTCGCGTAGGGGTGGAATTTATCAAAATCGTTTCTTAGGGGATGCCTACGTCATAGTAGCTTTATGCATGCAAAGTCTCAGCCCCATCGGTTTAAAATTGACAAAGTTTCATACAAACTTTCATCCCCTATTTTACCCCCTTGGGGGTAGAATTGATCAAAATCCTTTCTTAGCGGATGCCTACGTCATGACATCTACCTGCATGCCAAATTTCAACCCGATCCGTCCAGTGGTTTGGGCTGTGCGTTGATAGATCACTATGTCAGTCAGTCAGTCTTTGAGTTATATATATTCTTGATATTGACTTGCATTAATAATAAAAAATACCCAGCAGGACTATTACTTGACATGACGAAGGCCTATGACAAAGTGTGTAATAAAACGTTACTTAGATCGTTATATGACTGTGGCATACGGGGACAAGCTTACGAATGGCTAAAATCATACTTGAGGAACCGAAAACAATACGTGGATATTGAACACCATAACATTGACACACGCGAAGCTAAATCAGTACATTCAGAGGTACGAACCACCGACTCCTCTATTCCCCAGGGGAGCGTTTTACGGTTTACGGTTTAAGAAATTTATTTCTCATAAAAAGAATACAATTCACTTATAATGAGAAATACATGATATCTTAATTATACCTAAGTAGGTACAAACATTTTACTTTTTCCTGCTAGTATGGAATGTTTACTTGTAATAATAACATATCATCATTACGAAACAAGTAATTTTACAATTATTAATGCGGGTATCAAAAATATTTGAGGGACCAATTACGTATCGAAAATGATAGCAATTATGTGTTAGTGACACAGTGTCACTTTTACGTAGTATATGATTTATTACTCTGTGGTAACATTATGAAACAAAATAATGTAAGTAATATTATTTTAAAAAATTAAATAATCTCTTAAAATGTGGTGCTTAAGGGTCTTTGTGAATAATTGGTAAGACTGTATCTCTTTAATGTTTTTGGGCAGTTTGTTATATAGCTGTGCTCCTTCATACGTAACTGTTCTTTTGCCATAGTTTGTGCGACATAACTGTAATTTTAGGTCATTTGCTTCTCTTGTGATTCTTTTCTGTAAAAAGCCTCTTTTTTTAAATGATATTTTAGAATTGATTCTTTTTTCTAATATCTAACTAAATTACATGTATTAAATCGGTATATTTGAGCTACAGTCATTATTTTCGTGTCCTTATACATTTTTTTCTGATGTTTTACGGTGTATACTCTTTTTAGTGTATATTAATGACTTACCAAGACTATTTCCTGACAATTTATGCATCATGGTTGCAGACGACGTATCGCTACTCTTCAAGTGCGACACTACAGATGAAGCGAACGCAATTCTTTCAGACGCAACTAAAATACTAAAGACGTGGCTTGACAAACAACATTTAGAAATAAATATTTAAAAAACCAAAATAATCCAATCCCGTGCCTATCAAAAACAGGCATTAAATTTAAACCTATCTTTTGAAGACCAAAAAATTGAAGATGTTGATGAATGATACTTTCATCGACTGGAAACAACACATAGAATTAACAAAGAATAAACTTTCGAAATTTATGTATGCACTTAGCGTCTTAAAACTTAACACAAATTATGAAACTGCATTGACTGCATACTATGCTTATGCATACTCGTGGTTGAAATACGGGGTGATGCTCTGGGGCATGGTATAATAAAACAAAGTATTCTCTTCCCGAGTTGGAACAAGACTACGTCACGATAAGTGTTGCCACCGATTGTTCTTTTCAGTAAATTTAAGGATTCTCAATTAGTTCATGAATATAAAATTAAATATTAACCAACGTAGCTATTCAGTATCTAGTGTGACTCATCTATTTATTATTTTGTTAATTGATATAATGAATTATTAATTCGTAATTGTTATATAAATTTCAAAAATGCATTTTTCTCAGGTAATTCAATTACACACAGTGGTAACACATCAAATTGACAAGTGTCATACTGTCAGTCTGCCCTTTCAATGTTATCATTGTCCTGCTCAGACATATAGCGCTATTTCGTTCGGTGATGAAATTACTGTGGTTTCAAAACTTAAAAAAATATTTATTATAAATAAGTTGTCGTGTAAATTACTATTTATCAGATCAAAATTCTTGGAAATAGTGGACTATAAATTTTGATTCTATTTTTTTTACGTTAAATATATTGTAAAGTAAGATAAATTTTTATTGTAATTTGTACCGTAGCCGAACGGGCTGGGTAGAATAGGGGTAGGGACCATACTGAACTGGGTTCTTTTCATCATTATCTTCCCAGCAGTGGTCATTCCGAAACGACAAACAGGGCAAATTAAATAAAATTACAAAAAGTGGTACCTACTAACTGTATTGTTTTTACCTATCATCTTTTTCCCCACCATAAAAGTTTGAGAACCCTTTAGCAACTGATTACGTATACTTGTTCCAATCACGGCACCAGCTGTCACGGGAAGAGAATATCAGGCGAAGTATATTATTATACCATGCTCTGGGGTAACAGCACCGATGCTGATGATCTTTAAGTTATGCAGAAAAAATGTATACGAATATTATGTAACCTACCATATAGACTCTCCTGCTAACCATTCTTTATAAAACATAATATTCTTACACTACCCTCAATCTACATATTTGAATTATGCTCATTCGTAAGAAAACATATGTCTCTCTTTAAACAAGTAAAAGACACTCACACAATAAACACACGGCACAAAGACAGACTAGCGATACAATAATGGTCTGTACCTTAGCGCAATCAAGATGTACAATAAATTACCAAAACTAATCACATCGGAAGAAAATGATAAAAAATTCTTTAAAAAATTAAAAGAGTTACTATTGTCGAAGGGGTATTACTCGGTCAAGGAATATTTAGATGACCTCTTATAACATAAATAGGGTTTTAGAGAAACACTCAATACACTCACCAAAATATATAGGTACTCGCTCCAGTTTTAAATTGCATCTGACCAACGCACTTGCAGTAATTATATTTATAATAATTATATTTTTAGTTTCTAATACATATTAAAATGTGTTGAAATTGAACTTATTGCATTTTTTTAAATCTTTGACTTAGAAGTTTTTAATCTAATCTATTATTTCTAACTATTGACATGAATTTAATTTACCTATTGTTTAATTTATATTAATTCTATTTATACTATTTTTATTATATAAACACAAATAGGACATATATATAAGATCGTAACGTCCTGCCAGGGTTCATGTACTTACCTACTTACCTACTTCTGTATGAGTGCATGAAAGCGATTAATAAAGAAATAAAGATTGTTCGAAGACGCCTGGACCGATTTGGAAAAACCGAGTTTGAAAGGGTATACTTTCCAGATGGTATCATATAAATTTTATCAAAATCGGTTGTGTACTTTGGGGGTGAAGTCGGTTTTTAGTTTTGAAAAATTATGTACTGATAATATATATTTTTTTTGTTTTGTGTAAGTTGTATGTATTTAAGTAAGATGTATATGTATGTTTGTTGACTGCCTCCGTGGTCCAGTGGTCAAGGCGTTCGCCTTGTGACCCGGAGGTCATGGGTTCGATTCCCACTGGGAAGTATACTTTGTGAAAAAGTTGTTTCCAGTCTGGATAAGATATTGCAGGCTTGAACCTCCTGATTATCCGAAAAGAAAGATGATTCCGTGTTTCGGAAGGCACGTAAAATTGTGGGTCCCGAACGCCACCTAGCGTTTGATTATCAAACTATCCAAGGATTGGTTCCTGGTTTGCCCTTTGGGTTGCGGAGGTCAGACGGCAGTCGCTCTGTGTAAAAACCAGTAACCTCGTCAAATCTCCTTGGTTAGGTAGCGGACCCCGGGCTCTGAAGCGTTACTGCTGAGGATGCAACCGGGAATACGCTCGGATGATGATGTATATGTATGTTTGTTATTATGATTGTTTATATGTATGTTTATTTTATTGACCACCCCGCACTAACTTTCCACCTCTGGAAAAAATTGCTTAGCGATAAGGCCGCCTTTTGCGCATTTCCTAGTTTTTAAGATAATTATGTCCTTGTATTTATTTATTTTGTGCAATAAACGGTATTGTATTGTACTCGTAATGTATATAAAACAATCAATATAATCTCTCATGTGCGTCAGTCACTGTTAGCTTAGACATTGTTTTGTAAATCTAAGGCATTACTCATCTGTTTTTAATTGCTATTTAGTTTCACATGTTTAATATCACACACATATGGTTTTTATTTACTCAGGTGAGGCTAGAGAGATACTGATGTAGCAGCTAGTGTTGCAAGCAATAGTATAAAATATCGATAGTCTATCGATACTTATCGTGACCTCGAAGAACAGAGACAATATCGATAGGACTATCGATCGTATCGAATAACCGATACTATCGATAGAATCGATTGTCAATAGTTTGCAATACTATTGATTTCAGGTAAAACTATCGATGGTATCGATACTATTGAATTTAGATACTATCGACAGTTTTCCTGATAGCTGCTACTATCGTTGCATGACTATCGATAGTTGAGTCACAATATAGATAGGGCTATTGATAGTATCGAATAACTGATACTATTGATAGTACCGATACTATCTAACTTCAATAGTATCGATACTATCGATAGTTTTACCTTAAATCAATAGAAATGAAAACTATGACGATCGATATTATCGATAGTATCGGTTATTCGATACTATCGATAGTCCTATCGATATTGTGACTGTTGTTCGCGGTCAACTATCGATAGTCAAACTATCGATAGTTATGCAACGCTAGTAGCAGCTATCGTGAAAACAGGGTTTTTTGGCGAGAAGTCGAGGGGTTTAGTTGGAGTTTGCTTTAAATTGTTTTGCAAATTGATTCTAGTGGACTTTATAATATGAAATTGGTGTAGTTTAGTGTTATAAATGCTCATGCTCATGGACAATATGGAAAATGTTTAAAGTGGACACTTATAGTGCGGCTGTAGTGATATTTATTTGCGGACTGTGGTGGGCGTCTTTAGGTGCCGTCCGCCACTCAATAAGCTATGAATACCAGTGGACTCATATAGATTTGTCGCCAGAAGCTTCCTTGAAGCAATCAAAGGACCTACACCAACCTTTGATTTTATAGTTAGGGTTAGGGTTAGGAAGAATGAAGTGAATAAATAAAGATAGGCTCTAAAGGACTAGTATCCAGAGCCGCAAAATAAATATAAAAAAAATATCATGAACACATATTGACATCGAATGGTTCTTTATACCGAGATTGAAAATGTAGCACATCTATTTGTCTCTCGCACTTTTAAAGAAAAGCCAGCGACCTGCGTCAGATGCTTTTAGGCAGCTCGAAAAATCTGACACCAGTGTTGGCTATCAACACACTCGATAAGGGAGAACGGCTCGTCAGCTCCATGGTTCAGTTTTCAAGAAGTTTGCCTTGTAATCTGGAGGTCGTGGGTTCGAATCCCACTGGGAAGCATACTTTGTGAAAAGTTGTTTCTAGTCTGGTTAGGATATTGCAGGCTTGAATCACCTGATTATCCGAAAGAAAGATAATTACGTGTTCCGAAAGGCACGCATAAACTGTGAGTCCTTAACGTCATCTACCGTTTGCTCAAACCTGTCCTAGGATAGGTCCTGGTCTACCCTTTGGGTTGCGGAGGTCAGACGGCAGTCACTCTGTGTAAAAACCAGTAACCCCGTCAAATCACCTTGGTTAGCGGACCCCGGGCTCTGAAGCGTTACCGCTGAGGATGTAACCGGGAATTCGAACAGATTACTTACTGGTTTATATGTGTTTATACGTGCCTTCGAAACATGGAATCATGTTTCTTTTCAGAGAATCAGGTGATTTAAGCTAGCAATATCCTAACCAGACTGGAAACAACTTTTCAGAGAGTATGTTTCCAAGAGGGATTCGAACCTATGACTTCCGGATTTCAAGGCGAACGCCTTGAATACTTGATAACGGAGGCAGTCAGTCACCCAGAGTGCATTTGTTTTGGATTAATTTGCCTTTATGTTTATTGGTATATATTTTAATTGATATAAAATAATACTATGCTCACTTTACTCTCCTTTTTCTGTTATTTTTTAGTTTACAACATGAGGCCGGTAGGAAGTGATTCTGCAGAACAAAGGGCCAATAACGGTTGCGAAAGAAGATATTAGATCGGACCGCCCGATACGAGACCTTGAGATGGGCTGGGGTTTTCGGGGTTTCGAATCCGAATACGTTCGGATGATGATAACGAGACTCGATAAGAGTGAGTAAGGAAAGCTTACAGTCGGAGGTGACGCCGTAACCGGTGAAACTGGCCTGGTTACCCTCGAAGGTCAGGATGAGCAGCACGCCGGACGGCAGCGCGATTGGCTGGATGGTAGCTACAACAAACAGACAACCACATTATCGGTTTTACTAGATAGTTCACAAATTGGCGATATAAAGGCATAATATAACTGATTTTCACAGTCGAAATATGAACTTAAAAGATAATAATAATAAATAATAATAAAATCGTTTATTGTCAGACAACTTAGTCCATAGAAATATTAATTAGGTTCATCAAATAAAAATAAAAATAAATTAAATTAAAATTAAAATAAATCACTTAAAAATTATATAATGAAATCCAAATAATAATAATTAAAATATCATAAAGAGAAAAAAAAATAATTAAAATCTACTTATAATAATATAGCGTATCATATCATATTTGACCATCAGTATAGAAAAATTCTACACTCTCATATTTTCTTTCAAGTTCTTATATGACTGTCGAAAACTAGTTATATGCCTAGATATGCAATATATTTAAAATTACAAAATACTGCCGAAATGTCACATGTCATTTCAAAATAAAAGCTAGGCTACGTTTGTGTGGAAAAGTGTATGGTAATGGGACTCTTAAGATGTGAAGTGTGGGAACCATACGTTGCGCAATATGACGCAACCTGCGTCGTTATTGGGTACTTTCCTGGGTCAAAAATAAATTATTTGGTACTGTTAAAAAAATAAAACGTCACATAATTATGTCACTTCCATGATCATATCCATTTTCAGCGTGATTTTAGATTTATTATTGCAGAAAAACTGATATTTGGAAGCTATTTGACTCCAATAAACTATGACGTCATTATTCTATATTTCATACAAAGCCCGTTGAAAAAGTTTCTGATTTGAGTTGTTGCTAAGAAGCGGAACTACTTGTGCGCGGTGTGAACGGTGGACAGAAATTGTATGAAACGCCATGTAAATAAATAAATAATAAATAAATAGGGACAAATAACACTGATTGAGCTAGCCCCAAAGTAATTTAGAGACTTGGGATATGGAATACTACCTCAAAAATACTATAATTTATAACAAATACATATATAGATAAACATCCAAGACCTAGAACAATTTGAAAAGGCCATTTTCCAACTTGCCCTGAACGGGGATCGAATCTGGGATCTCTGGGTGGCAGACTAGCATGGTGACCACAACGCCACGGAGGTCGTCAATAAACGTCGTAGGCGAGTAATGCGACGGACATAAATTGGGTCCCATATGCGCTGTGTGTGATTCGACAATGAAAAAAATTATGTAGGTACTTAGCAATGTCTTACATGTGTAGCCGGTGTATGGAATGGTGACAATCGCAATATCGTTGTTCAGGTTATTGAAGTTGTAGCTGGCGTGGGACTCGATGGCATTGGTGACGAGTCTGGTGCCGCCGGAGAACAGGAGAGTAGAGCCGAGGACAACAGTGATGGAGACGCCCTGGTGGCGGCCGTCGAACCAGCAGTGGGCGGCGGTGAGTACTCTCGTGTTGCTGATAATAGAACCGGAGCAGACGGAGGTGCGCCCGTCCTCGATCAAGGTTAGGAGGCCGGCCTGAGAAAGACATCATCATCATCATATGTGGAGTTCTAGTAAAACGAGCGGTGCACAAGTATTTTTTTGTTTTGAATTGACATACATAAGTTGCCTCGGACGGGATTTCCTACTTCACCGGACAAGGTTTTGAGGAGCGAGCCAGAGGCCCGGCTTCCTATATTTATAAACTACTAGCAGCAGCGCAAAGGGCTCCCAAGGGGGAAACCACGGCATTGAGCGCGCTAGGGACTATGACAAATTTTGGGGTGCTACAACACCCATGTTTTGCCGGAAGGACCGAAACTACGGTGCCAGAAGGGCCTACTTAGAACGCAAATGGGTTAGGTGCTGCCGGGCGGTACCTAGTGAACGAGCTAATGTTCCTACGCCTACGTACTATTCCATTCCGACGAATTGGAGGGGGGTCGGACTCTAGCTGCTCGGAGCCGCAGAGGTATTGAATTGGACCATGTCAGCCATAATCTGGTCATCAGAATCAGAGAGAACATGCCTCGGACGTCTGCTGGTGAGACGGTGAGGGTTGTGCTCCGGGATATAGTTAGCTGCCTCTCTAACTAGTCGGTTGGGATGGTTGGCGGCTTTATCAAAGAAGCGCTTGGTTCTTTCATAAAGTGCTTTATGGACAGGAGTTCGAGATCGCGGTGTAGGTCGCTATTTCTAGCTATCGTTTGAGCGTTGGTAGTTCTGCGGATGAATCGGTTCTGTACTCTATGAAGCCTAAGCATTTGAGTTGGGGCTGCGTGTGCGAAGACAACGCTTGCGTAGGTCAGGAGTGTACAAGTGGAATAGAATATTTACTATATACAAAATTGTAAGACTGCAGTAGTCACATATAAAGCTACACGAGTAGCCAATCTCCGTCGAGGCGCTCGATGACGTAAGCGATGTAGCCGGCGGCGGCGGCACGTAAATACCGCGCGGCAGCTGCTTTACTCAGTGTAGAATCGAGCGCTTATATAGGTGTAAACCAGTCTGCGTTATAACCAGAGATTGGAATCATGGATGCATAACCGCAGCAAAATGTTGCGCCTTAGAGAAATGAGAGTATTACAGATAGTTAGTTCATAGTAAGCCTCAATTTGTTCAAATATAGCTAAATTCGTTCATGTTGTATTTTCGAAGTTATTCAAGAAAAACTGATTTTGCTGGAGTAACGTTACTAGTTTTTCTCGAATAACTTCGAAAATACAATATGAACGAATTTTGCTATATTTGAACAAATTTAGGCTTACTATGAACTATCTGTAATACTCTCATTTCTCTAAGGCGCAACATTTTGCTAGGGTTACGCATTCGGAATCACGGGTGCTATTGGTATCAAAGTATGGATATGACTATAATCTATGAATAAAACAATCATAATTACCTATGTGATTTCAGGATATATTATAAGCGAAAAAAATAGACTTATCCTGAAATCACATAATTATGATTGTTTTATTTACTTAGTACCCAATCAGATTCTCGAGAAATCCCGGAACTTTTAGTCATATCCATACTTTTAATAGCAATAGCACCCGTGATTCCGATCTCTGGTTATGATACACTGGAATTTGATTATCTGATTCTACTAAGTATATCCACGTGAGTATAGCGATTAGGCTCGTGTTATAAGCAGATTATAAGATTATTACGCTTATTACGCACTACAGTATTGATCGAGAGATAAGATTACAGTGAGTCGCGCGACGAATCGAATATTATCGCGTATGTTTAATCGTCAAATCTGATAACACTACACGTTGGGAATGGTCAAGTACGTTCTATTATTTTACTACTAGCCGATGCCCGTGGCGTTGCCCGCGTGGAATACTTTTGACAATCCCACGGGAGCCCTCACATTTTCCCGGGATGAAAAGTATCTATGTGTTAAGACAGCCTAAGAAATGAAGAAAAAAGTTCCTTATTTATAAAAAAATTGAAATTAATTTTAGTAAATAAAACGTATTACAAACTGGACGAGTATATTAACGATAAAAAAATTAATTAAAATTGACAATTTAACAGTAATACCTTAGTACTTAACAAATAAACTTTGACATCACTTTTCAACTTATAACTTGACAATAATTTATAAATAATAAATATCACACAATCTTTGTAATAAATACTAAAAATAATACATATACTATTAAATAATATTTTGTAAACATTTATTAATAAGTTGACAGCATGTCATAAATGTCGCTTGCCGTTCCACTTTTTGTTTTGCGATACCCGACAGGGTTCATAGTGTACCTGTTATAGAAGACAGTGAATTTTAGTAGTTAGAACTGATGTACATTATGAAATGCAATACGTGATTTGAATTGAATTGAATTCAGGTAATAAGCTATCTACATGCCAAGTTTCATTCCAATCCGTACAGCCGTTTTTGCGTGAAAGAGTAACAAACATTCATCCATGCATACAAACTATCCCATTTATAATATTAGTAAGATGGAAAAAAGTAAGATATTTGATACTGCTTGTACTTCTGAGTTCGTACTGATATTGTACGGTCGTTTTCAACTACCACCAATAGCTTTTGGTGAAGTAAAGATTTAAAGATTCAAAAATTTATTTGCTAACTATGAGTTATAATACATACAGGTCTTAGGTATATTGATGTTCTCATCATAGCAACTCAAGGAGTATTGCAAATACAATGGGTAGATGTCAATCAATTAATTTAAAACTAAACACAATTAAAATAATATTAAGGGTTAAAATAAATTTCATGCATAATATGCCAACTTTAACAATAAAAAAACAATAACAATTAAAACATTATGAGGAAACCTACACACTAGTTCATTAGTGTATTTTAATTACCTACTCGTCACTAGATGACAGTCTGAATCCTTGATAGCAGAAGAAAACTATTGACAACTCGCCATGGAATATAAAAATACAGATTTTTTTACATAGAATATTATTTTCAGACCGGACCCCGGGCTTCTCAGATTATTATAATTATATTCATTAATCGATAAATTAAAGAAGACTAACTAAAAATATTTATCGTGCGGATGTGGATGTGAAAACTGGACCAGGTCGACCTCGAAGAACGTTCTGCGACAAAATTGCAGACGTTCTGAAAAAAGGTGAAGTAAGGAGTACTTATAACCGGAGAGCATGTATGAAAAGAGTAATGAGTGTTGACGAAGCAAAAGAGGTTTGCAAGGATCGTAGCAAGTGGAAATCTATAGTCTCTGCCTACCCCCATGGGAAACAGGCGTGAAAATATGTATGTATGTATGTAATTAAATGATCTGACGTCATCAACTCTTATAAAATAGAAAGAAAATTGACAATTATCAAGTGATACAAATATGCAAAGATAAACAAACTATTTTGACTTTGACTTTGTGATACTTACCAAGTACGGGAACTGCCCGAGAGCAGACGGCTGCCCGCCCACGATCCTCGCTCCATCGAAGTCCTTCGCCAGCTCGGCCCTGCGGATCCTCTCGGCAGCCGGGATGCCTACACTGCTGTGGTAAAACAGCGATATCGGCTCCACCGCTGGGGAACCAGCCACCAAGCCGACGGCGCACACCGCAATCAACACACCTAACATACGCATTATGACAGCCCTTCTAGCGAGTAGGCGCAAACCGTCTTTTCAGCGTTTCTTCTTAGCGTGGTCGTTCCGAAACCCTAGTATCGGTAGCTTTTCTTTGAATTAACAATAAAATTATATATTTTCAAAATATAATAAACAGTACACGAGATCTATACAAAATTTATTGGCTTAAAATAATGCCTGCAAAGGTCTAATTACAGAATGATTACTTGATTCTTGACGCTTTATTTAATACCTAGTATCAGGGCCGTATCCAGAAATGAGTTTCGGAGAGGGGGGGGGGGTTGAGCTAGAGCCTATGTACACACCCATGTCTCGGTTTGGGGGCGACCATTTATTACGCGAAGCGTGTTTGGGGATTTGTTGAACGAACTAAAATCACAGTGATTAAATTTAACTTTCATTATTGGTACGAAAATTTCCATGTGATTATCAGTAAAATCATCTATTCATTCAACTTCGCTCTCATTTAGCCTCTCTGAACCGTTGTCACTTGTGCACAGAATTTTAATATGGAAAAAAAATGTGACAGATTTCGTCATATTTTAATTGATCTGATTCTCTCACAATATTACATGAATTTTTGAAAGAAAAAAATTACTTAATTTTTGTCGAGACCCCTCTCCCGCAGGTGAGACTTTGCTTGACCCCCTTGCCCCTCTGATCACCTCACGTAATTAATGATTGCCGCCTGAGATTTCGAAAAGGGGTTTAACCCCCTCCCTGGCTACGACCCTGCCTAGTATCTATAATAATCATTGTTATTGATTGGGTTGGGATTTGAACAGATATGACGATAAATCGATCATTTCCTATTACGGCAAAGAACTTCGCTGAGTGGCTCCATTTTTAATTTTTTTAATCGTCTGTAAAAATGATAATAAAAATTCTGCGTAGTTACCTACCAATGATCGGAATAGGTAGAATTATATGGATATGCATGTGGGGGATTGCGGGATTCATAGAATTATTATAATCAAATGTATTTCTTCTGAAGTTTTAACATCATTACAATACAAACAGCTTTATGCATCGTTATATACAAGCTGTATATTAACCCTTTCACCGCGAGACTTTATATCAGTGGTCGTGCGCTCATGCGCTCAGCGCGAGTGGTAGTAAATCTTAAATAAATACCTACAACCAAAAAGGAATGTGGATACTTCAGTGTGGATACTTGACGACCTCCGTGTTTTATGTTATTTAGTTGAAATTTTCTTTGAACCCACACCGAGATACTTACTTAAATTTATACCTTTAGATACCTGCTTTGCACGAGTGTTACTGCGAAATACTTACTACTCAACGTTAATTTTGAAAAAAAAAAGAATTACAATTTACAACGTGGGACATACCTGTAATAAATCGAACCAGATCACTATAGTATAATGAAATTAAAAAGTAAATTCGGCATTTCCATCAGTGCAGCAATGTGTGCAGCCGCCCGTGCAGTTTATTTATTTTTGTTTATTTGATCTGTATTTAAAATGTAAATACTTACGTATATGTATTTGCAAGTAACCGAGGGTATTTAACCTCGGTAATAAACCAGCTTCGGAAAAATACGTTTGTTTAAATTACTATCCGACATACCTACTAACTGGCGACGAGGCGTGCCGCAATTACGAAAATGGCAAATTGTATTGGAAATTTAAGCGTTTTTGACCATAAAATCCATGAGTGGGAAGTTTTTTTACAGAAAATTAACACAGTTTATAAAACTAAATAATATTTCGGAAACAAACCAAAGTGCAGTGTTGTTAACTGTCGGATGAATCCTACTGTTTGGTTCGGAAACTCGTGCATCCGAATCTGAAGTTTGAGGAATCAAGTTATAGTGCGCTGGTGAAGTCGCTCAATGATCATTTTTCACCAAAAAGATCGACTTTAGCGGACAGAGCGAAGTTTCACAACGCAATAAAATCAGACGGTGAGAGCATTGAAAGTTGGGCTGCGTGGCCTAGCAGTATATTGCAATTTTGATGCCGAATTGGATATGTTGCTGCGTGATCGTTTCGTGATAGGCTTCGGAACGGGACATGGGCGCGACCGTCTCTATGAGGCCGATTGTGAAAAAATGAGTTTTGCGAAAGCGCTGGAAATTGCGCAGGCGGCGGCATGTGAACGACAGGCGGGCAGCGCCGGGCTGGCAGCCCCTAACATTAAGGAGGAGCCGGTGTTCTAAGCGGGCGAGCGCGCGGTCGGAGAAACCGCGGCCGGCGGCAGCGCGGCTAGCGGCGGTGGGCTCAGTGCACCCACAGGCTCGACCAGGGCGAAAAACAGTACGTGGTGTGCGGTTTGAAGAATCACGAGTATTTACACTTGTAGTTCTTAAACCTA
Organism: Acrobasis suavella; assembly: GCA_943193695.1. Classification (NCBI taxonomy): domain Eukaryota; kingdom Metazoa; phylum Arthropoda; class Insecta; order Lepidoptera; family Pyralidae; genus Acrobasis; species Acrobasis suavella. The sequence goes on from OW971956.1 coordinate 724,229, forward strand.
CACTTTGCCGCGTCACGACGCGGCAAAGTGTAGGTTTAAGAACTACAAGTGTCTGGCTTGTGGTCAAAACGGCCATCTAAAAAAATGTGTACGGCTAAAAAGTCAAATGTGGATAACATTGATTCGGAAGACGTGGTTCGAGTTCATGAGGATTGCAGTGAGTGTGTGTGCAACCTAAATTATTTTGACAATAAGCCTATTAAATTATCGTTGACACTAAGCCATGTAAACATACTTATGGAACTAGGGGATCTGGCAGTTCGGTTATTTGCAGCATTTTTATAACCAACAATTTGTTAAAGAGCGATTTAAACATGTGTCTTTACAATGGACATAAATTTTAGAGCGAGCTAAAGAACACTTGCTTGTTTTGAATTCGTTAAAAATATCACAGAATATGAACCAAAAACAATCAGTACTAGTCATGTCAACCTTTCTAGACATGAGCAAAGCATTCGACTTTGTGGATCATGAAAAACTTCTGAATAAGCTTTATTGCTATGGTATCAGAGGTAATGCATATGACTGGATTAAAAGTTATTTGACAAATAGGCAATAATGCACTGAAATCGTACAATTCGAACGCTCACAAAAATCTGTAATCAAAACGACATACAGACTAGAATTTAAGATATGCAAAACAGGTATCCCACAAGGGGGTATTTTAGGCCCACTACTATTTTTGATAAATATTAATGATCTTCCAGATTCTATCCGACATAGAACTATATTATTTGCTGACTATACAACATTGACCATTAAATGCGATGACATAGAAACATACGAAAATAAGATAAACAAAGCACTTTACGATGTTATGGAATGGATGGATGCGAACAACCTATGCGTAAACATAAATAAAACTAACTTAATTCAATTCTGTAGTTACAACTCTAATCATCCGTCAATTTTAATTAACTATGATAATAATAAGGTTGAACAAGTCGAAAGCACAAAATTTCTTGGCATCACAATTGATGAACACTTAAACTGGAAGGCTCACGTTGAACAAGTCTGCAATAAACTAAACATATTCAAACATTTTGCTTTAAGAAGGCTAAGGCAAACAGTCTCGATGGATGCAGCTATTACCGCTTATCATGGCTATGTTTCGTCGGTGCTCAGCTACGGATTAATTATATGGGGAAACTCAGTTCACATTGATAAAAGCATTTGAATTTCCAAAAAAAAATGATCTTATTATCTCAGAAATGTTATTTTTTTGGTAATTTTTAAATAAAGATTTTATCGAACCAAAATAAAAGTACGAACTTCGAAATTTGTTTAAAATGTAGAGCTTCAAAATGTGTTTACCTTGAAAACAATAAAAGTTATATATTAAACGTTACAGTGACTGCCTCCGTGGTCCAGTGGTCAAGGCGTTCGCCTTGTGACCCGGAGGTCATGGGTTCGATTCCCACTGGGAAGCATACTTTGTGAAAAGTTGTTTCCAGTCTGGATAGGATATTGCAGGCTTGAATCACTTGATTATCCGAAAAGAAAGATGATTCCGTGTTTCGGAAGATACGTAAAACTGTGGGTCCCGAACGCCACCTAGCGTTTGATCATCAAACTATGCAAGGATTGGTTCCTGGTTTGCCCTTTGGGTTGTGGAGGTTAGACGGCAGTCGCTCTGTGTAAAAACCAGTAACCTCGTCAAATCTCCTTGGTTAGGTAGCGGACCCCGGGCTCTGAAGCGTTACTGCTGAGGATGCAACCGGGAATACGTGAGGATGATGATGATTAAACGTTACAAGTGCACCTATAATGTATAAAGAAATAGAAGAATAATTTAAGAAAGAACAATCAGTGTAAGAATTAATTTCAGAGGAACTTTCCAATAAGACACTTTGGTGACAAAAGAAAATCGTATTAGAACTTTATAGTGAACGTATAGAATTTACATTAGGAATGAATAGGCATCTTAAAACAGCTGATGACCCACAACATAACACCTGGAGTTGCCGATGTACTCCGCCTCGCTCGTTCCAGCGTGAAGCAACGCCACTAAATAAGCGAATAATCAACATAATATGTGTATATATTTAATTAATATGTTACCTGAAAATAGTAGGTCTTTACCTATGAAATTGCCTTTTTGCAGTAAGTCCAAAATGGTTTTTAATTGGTTTTTTACGTTGTTAATGTTGTGATAACATATGAATTATTACGATAAAATGTTTGAATACTTATAAAATATAACATTTTTTTACGTAAGGATTTAAAGGTCTGGCAGACCCGGCGAACCTCCCTTTCCCGCTCCCTCTCCTGTTTTCTTCTTTTTTGATTGAACTTATTCAAACAAATACATAAGTACCTACCTACGAAATGTATGTATTTCAACATTTATATCCTGCTGAATGCCTTCTGGTCACGCAAAATAACTTTTATTTTTTCAACGTTATAGTTTCATTCAGTGCCTTCCTACTTCCTACTAGCTACCTGGCGAACTTAATTCCGCCCGATGCAGATCATCATTCCATATTTTTTCACCATAAATAAATCTTCCCTGGACGTGCACAAATATTTCTAAACCTAAATTAGCCAAACCAGTCCAGCCGTTCTCGAGTGTTAGCGAGACTAACGAACACCGATTCGTTTTTACCCCACTACAGCAAAGCCAACAACACATAACCCTCCTTGGGTTATGTGTTTCGCCGCTATGCATGTATGTTTATCTCTATACCCTTGTATCTCCTGATATCCATGGTACCTTAAAAAATGAGGTATCATATGGAAGCGTCTTGGCTGTGCGCTGGTTTGAGGCTATGTGACGTCACAATAAATTCAATATGGCGCCCTCTATAGACTTAAAAATAAGTAAGTAAAAAATAAAATCAATGTAATCATACCGTGTTTGATCAAATGAAAGAGCTTAATTAGAACATTTCAAAAATAAATACAATACTAGCTATTTCTCCCTGCTGCGCTTGCATTCACTGGATAATAATTTTCATCAAGAATATTCCCGTATTTAGTCGGGTTTTAGTTTTGAAACTACTTATATCTCGTTATTATACAGAAGAAAAGAAGATTATGTAAAATGTTCTCGCGAAGACTACATGGGTATCTAGGCGCCAAACGTGTAAGATATCCTTTTCAGAATTAGTGCTTTTTTCAAATATACAGGGTTACTGGTAACCAACTCATAACCTCTTAACATCGAAATCAGACTCCCCAGCACATTATAGATCTGCAAGAAAAAAGGCGCAAATTTCAGAAAAAAAATTGGCCTTTCATACATATTCACTGATCACCTGGTCGAGTTTCTATGAAGAGTCCATTTTTTTTCTTAGATTTTATTTATTTTTTTCTTGCAGATCTATATTATGTTAGGATACTGATTACGATGTTAAGAGGTTTTGTGTTAGTTACCAGTAACCCTGTATATTGCTTCGAACACGGGATAAGTGTTTATCATTTTCAGTCGCTTAAATATAAAGAAAAACCACGCGGGAGCTACTGCTGCATTATTAACGCTTAAATATTTTAACCTTTCTTCTCTGTGACCGGAATAAGCACTGAGGATAATCTCTTATTTCTAAGAAAATGTAATGTAGCATTACAAATACACATATGTACTATGCCGTATGGTTTTGTGCCTAAAAAAACACCACTCGATCTCTCCCTGTAGATGTCGTAAGTAGCGACTTAAGGACTAAGCACAAACATCTCGTGCTACAACTGCATTCCCAAGGAGAGTTACGTTGGGCGGCGGCTGGTTGTAGAACTTTCGCACAAATGCATTCCTAAAGACAGTTGTCGTCAGGCAGGTGGCCGGTCGTAAAATTATGCCAAATCATTTAAACTTTCTATCTACGTTTCTTTTCCATGTCGCAAGGTCTTTAGCATCCTTGGATAACCATTGATATGCATATTATTTTTGTCGAAGAAAAACCAGGAAAGCTAAGCCACCAGCACCCTTAAAGTGGGCTCTCAAGCTCGCAACCCTGGGCTCTGTCTGCCTACACCCATGCAAGATCAGGAATGCTCTGTTTGCCCCGTTGAGGATAATGAAATAGTGTATTTGCATGTATTAAAACGAAAAGCATTATTATGTCGAACATTTTTATTTGTGCTTACAATTATTTAGAAATCTAGCTTGCATATTACATACATTCAACACATGACGCCGCAAAGTGATTTTGAGACCAAACGCACGTTGGCAGAGAGTGCATTTTTAGAGCTCCACGGCGTGACGCTCGGCGCCCCGAGGCGCCTCGTCATTGTCACACCGACGATCCCTAGCACTGTCCCCATCAGGGTTCACAAAAGAATGTGAAATTCTTGTATGATTAGATTGTTTCTCCCCAGCATGCGTTTTAAGATGAGTATTTAAATGACCTTTTTGTGAAAACCGCCTTTGACAAACATTACATTTATAAGGTTTCTCGCCTGTATGTGTTTTAAGATGACGTCTTAAATTACCCTTATCTGAAAACCACCTTTGACAAACATTACATTCATATGGTTTCTTGCCAGTATGTATTTTAAGATGATTATTTAAATAATATTTTCGTGAAAATCGCTTATGACAAACATTACATTTATATGGCTTCTCGCCAGTATGTGTTCTGAGATGAATATTTAAACTATAATTTCGTGAAAACCGCATTCGACAAACATTACATTCATATAGTTTTTCGTTAGTATGTGTTTTAAGATGAATTTTCAAAGTACTCTTTAGTAAAAACCGACATTGACAAATATTACATTCATATGGTTTCTCGCCCGTATGTGTTTGAAGATGAAGATTTAATGTATCTTTTCGTGAAAACCGACATTGACAAACACTACATTCATATGGTTTCTCGCCAGTATGTGTTCTAAGATGACTTCTTAAATTATACCTTATTGAAAATCGCCTTTGGCAAACATTACATTCATATGGTTTCTCGCCTGTATGTGTTTTAAGATGAATTTTTAAAGTACTTTTTTCTGAAAACCGATAGTGACAAACATTACATTCATATGGTTTCTCGCCAGTATGTGTTTTGAGATGACAATTCAATTTATCTTTTCGTGAAAACCGCATTGGACAAATATTACAATTATATGGTTTTTCGCCAGTATGTATTTTAAGATGCGTTTTTAAACTACTCTTTTGTGAAAACCGCCTTTGACAAACATTACATTCATGTGGTTCCTCGCCAGTATGTGTTTTGAGATGACTTTTAAAATTAAACTTTTGTGAAAACTGACTTTGACAAACATTACATTCATATAGTTTCTCGTCATTATGTGCTTTTAGGTGACGTTTTAAGTTACTTTTATGTCGAAACTGACGTTGACAAGTGTGACAAATAAATGGTTTCGTATCATTGTGTACAACAAGGTGACGTTTCAATTCTTGCTTTGCAGAAAACCTACGTTGACAAACGTGAGACGCAAGACTTTTCTTCCCAAAGTGCGTATTTAAATGACATTTTATATCAGATCGATATTGAAACCGACGTTCACAAATATCGCATTCATACGGTTGGTCGTCTGCGTGTATTTTAAGATGACTGCGTAAGTTACGTTTTTGTGAAAACGAACGTGGACAATGATTACATTCATATGCTGGCTGGACGTTTTGTGCGTTCGAGTCTCCCCGAGACAGGTGTGTGCTGTCGGTGTCGTCGTCTTCTTGTTCCGCAGCTCCTGGTTCGAGAGCAGAGGCGTCGGCTACGGATTTATGAGAGATTTGGTTAGTGACTAGCTAACTTAACTTTTAAATCAAAAAACACAATGCTTTTATTTTTCTTTTGAGTCAGTCGAATTATTATGTGTTATTGTGACCTAAAAACTAGAAACCCAAAACGACACAAAAACAAATTGCTAAGGCCGGCGACCCGCCTAGAACTTGATTCTAAGAGCACTTTAATTATGTCTATAGAAATCTACAATAAATTGCCAAAATCCATGAAGGAAGAAATAAATGACAAAATATTTTTTAAAAATTTTAAAAAGATTCTTATAAGCAAAGCCTATTATAATATAAATGAATTCCTGAACGACAAAATTGAAAATTGAAAAAGAAATATAATGCTTTTTTTATAACTTAGTAATACTATGTAATAATTAAATATATAATTAAATTAATCAAATTTAATTAATTTAATTAAAATAGGTAACTAATTGAGTTAATCCAAATAATTTATTTTTAATCTTTTTAATAAACACCTAAATGACATAATTCCCTATAAAATAAACTTAGAACATACGACAATATACATAATTTTATCATAAATTTAAATACCAAAAATGTTTGACAACAACAAACATTCATTCCAACCTTATTTTTAATGTTTGAGTGCGACCTCGTCTTATCTAACCAAATTGCTGTGCCCGACAGGGTCCATAAATGATCTATAATTGTATTGGTAACATCTAATGTACTTTATGGTTTGCAATAAAATATTTAGTATTGAGTATTATCATATGAGAATCAGAAATTGAATATAAAATTAAAATATATTTTATTTCTTCTAAGAAAAAAAAATTTTTTTTTTGTTCACCAGTGCTCGGTTCTCGGTCCATACCTGTTTAGTGTGATATTAGACGAAATGTCTAACAGCATTAGAGACACACACGAGCAACCTCCGTGGCTGCTTATGTATGCTGACGATATCACACTGGCGGATTCGGACAGAGGGAGACTGGTGCGACGCACAAATGTGTGGAGGGAGTCGCTTGAAAACGGTTGTCTGAAGCTAAATGTGGCGAAGACTGAACAACCACCCACCACCCACCCGTGGTGTGCCAAAGTGGCGGGAGATTACTGGTGTCATTTGTGACCCCAAAATGCCGGTTGGGTGGGTTGAAGGGACTGGTCTACAAATCCATCATTAGACCTATCCTTTTATATGGAAGTGAAGCATGCTGCCCCCATTTGAAATAAATTATTTTAATGGAAACGAAAAAATAATTAAGTGATATCTCCGCTTCCTTTCAACTAACTTATTTCAAATGGAGGCAGCACTGGACCCCGAATAATTCATGTATCCCTTTAAACTACCTGTGACGGCCTCCGTGATCCAGTGCTCAAGGCATTCGCTTGTGATCCGGAGATCGTAGGTTCGATCTCCGAAGGGAAGCATTTACTTTGTGAAAAGTTTTCCGTCTGGTTGGGATATTGCAGGCTTGAACCACCTGATTATCCGAAAAAGAAAGATGACTCCGTGTTTTAGAAGCCATGTATAAACTCTAGGTCCCTAACGCCAACTAGTGTTTGTTTGCTCGAACCTATCCAAGGATTGGTTCTGGTCTACTCTTTGGGTTGCAGAGGTCAAAGGCAGTCGCTCTGTGTAAATCCAGTAACCTCGTCAAATCAACTTGCGAAGGTACCGGAACCCGAGCTCTGAAGCGTTACCACAGAGGATGCAACCAGGAATAAGCTCGGAAAATGATGTATTAAACTACCTGTGTGAGCCCGCTTCAGTCCGTCCCCCTCAAACGCCGCACTGTCACGCGGCGGGGGGTGTTCAGGGCCTTCTCTCTCCTCCCTCGCTCCGCTTCCTTCCCGCACCGTGTCTGCACTATGCAGGGGGAGGTTTTCCTCGACTTCACGCTCTACTTTAGTATCATTCCTCGCCTCCACTGCTCTTCCAAGCAACGGGAGATGTTCATTGTGTTCCTCGTCTTCACTGTCTTCATACTTGATGTATGAGGCCAGGCTGCGCGCCGGGCGACCAGCGGCTGGTGCTTCAACGGATCCTGCAAGAAGATTTAATGTTACTCCACTGCCTGGTCTGAGTTTGATGGCGAAGCGGTTTGCTGCTTTAAGGGTAGAAAGCTCCGCGGGCAGAGTAGAATGCCACGTATTAAAACCCTTTTCTTTTCAACAGGTGTTGTTAGAGACGACTAAGGTGTGAAGGTAGCAGAGAGTGGGTAGCAGCGTGCGGTGAAAACACTCATACAGTTTATTTTTTTCACAGCGGTCATCGTCATCAGCCTGCCTAGCGTAGTAATTATAGACAATTCTTCCTTGTACTGAGAGAGACATTATTCGAACAGTGGGCCGACAGAGGCCGTAAAGAAGGGTGTAAAGCATCGCTGGTTTATACGGCTGTTTCGGAAGGTCCTTACCTGTTGGTAATCATTATCAAGAAAAAGGAAATGGTTTGAAATGTGGGCCACCTCATGAATGTGTGGCGACTCGGGACCTCTACGCCACTCGCCCTCTACGACACACACGAGAAATTACAACCACAATAGCAAAACTACAATATACTATAATTTACAAGAGGCATACAAGATGGCGCTTATATATCCTACATCTCGTCATCAGATTTCCTGCCATTAGTTGCAATACTCGTACTTACGAGTACGACCTCCGACAATACACCGTCGGTGTCGCGGTTTCCTGGTCGCAACACCCGCCTGGCGGAAATATATTCCCTTTGTGGCGGTCGAGCATACCACATCGCTCCCGCTATAGTCACCGTCCATGTCATTGATCACATACCCTCTGATTCCTCCCGCTCCGCCTCAGTGCCGGCATCTTCCTCAGTCTTGACCTCGCCTGGAGTCAGGCTGTCGTAGCACGCCACCTTGGAGACCCGCAGCGACCAGTGCAGACCCTCAGCCTGCCTGTCGACCAATGACGCCGACTGGACAGTCATCTGGAAACATATCACCAAGTCTGAATAATATGGCCCGTGGTCTAGTTGCCTACTCTGCGCAATGGTTGATCCGACTTAAGTGGGAGAAAACAAAACGTCTCTCTCATAGTAGCACGTTCACTATTGCATCCTTTCGAATCAGAGGTAGAGGCGAAAAGCTCTCTTTTCATGCGGTTTCAAAAGTCTAGCACCATTGTTGAAACTTTCAAGAGGTCGACTGCCAAAGGAGACGGCAATGGGAGGTATGAAAGAGAAAGTTCTTTTTCATGGGTCCCCTACACCATTCAGAATTTCAGAAACGTGTTACGTTTATGTTTCCCAGATGACTTCCAACCGATCATACCTTCCGTTGCCGTCTCCTTCAGCAGTCGACCTTTCGACATTCATATCTAAAGCGGCTATCCAGCGGGCAAAACCTCTCTTTATGTAGTTGCTGATTTATAGGATGGCTAAGATCACCTTAGGAAGTGCTTCAAGTATATATACTGTATAGGCTTGAGCAGATCCTGTGCGCAGGCCGCCTTTAGCTGAGCCAGTTCACATTTTGCCACCACTCCAAAAAAGTCTAATTCTGAAGGTGTGGCAAAATGTGAATTTTATTTTACATGACGACGGGGTGCAAATGATTTAATTCACCACCCCAACTGCTGAATATGCAGCGCCCTTCTTAATGTTGCTGCCCCTTAAAAACCAAAGTCCTTGCTGGCTCTTCCCTTTTTCATGGGATTCATTTCAGCAAGAATAAAATTTAAAATTTGAGCCAACAACACCATAAGAATAAGTGAGGGACGTATCGGAGAACTGTCAGCAGCGACCTTTGTGTCAGAACTTTGAACCGTGTTCTGCGATCACCAACCCACCTATTGGTGATATGTATGGGCAAATTCTCCCTGTATTAGAAAAGGCCTGTAGTAGCAGGGGTTTGATATTTGCAGATAAAGAAAACAGCTTACTCTGGGTTGTGTTTGAAGTACTCTCTTGACCAAGTCCTGTGCGCGCGCCGCCTTCAGCATCAGCTGGTAGGCGTTCCAGAGCTGCGCGCGGCACACGCAGCACACGCCCGCGGACCAGCGGGGAGACGGCACCAGCTGACATAGCAAAACAATGGCAAGTTATTATAATAAGTTAACTTTCCCGCAAGCAGTCGCGCTATGAGCTTTTCCCGCACAGTTAATTGAAAACAGGCAGCATTCAGTGATTAAAGTACGCATGTACTTGAATCCCCGTTTTGCTGAGTTTCATACTTTTCTCTTTTGCCAACAATATATTTTTTCAATTCATACGGCACATGTAATTAATAATTTGACTAAAATTAATGTTTTATGGTCACGTACGTCTTCAATACCTATTTGGGCATTAAAATCACCGATAATGATTAAGAAGGCATTGCTTGGGGTTTTCCTAATAAGATTTTCTACTTGTGAGAACCGGGATGTTGATTCTGACGAGATATGCGTGTTAATGACGAAAATATTTATTGGGTCATTGACATTGGCAATTTTTATCTTTAAGTTTATTGCTATTACGTTACGGGTTTCGCGATATATGCGTATTATGTCGTAGTAAATTTTTTGTTAATTATGATGGCAATTTCTCGGTATTCCTTAGCACTTTTGCCTCCACCTACTATCCAGTTGTAGTTCTTTGATTTATAGCCTCCGGTAGCTATATGAGTTTCTTGTAGTCCTGCAATGGTTATATTGCGTTCTGAAAGAAGTTTGTCCCTATTGTTCTTATCGCGTAGTGTTGCGCATCCCAGTACATTCCAGGTGGCAATTGATAGAGCTTCGCATGGCATAGGTGCAAGTTTTAGTAGCACGAGTACTTCGGTGACGTCTTACGAAATATCGTTCTTGATTCGTTTTATGGCCTCCCGTGTTATTTTCTATATTAGGTAATGGCTGTTGATGTGGTGTTTCGAAGTAAGCTGTACTATCATAGTGACTATTTTCGAAGTATAAATAGATGTTTGCCACAGCGTTATCTGATGGATGATATACAATTGGATTCCTATTTTGCTCATATACGTAAACGTTTATCACATAATATTCTGCTGCTGCTATGACGATGTTCTTTCCCCCCCAGAAGCCATCCTCGAATTGTTTTTCTATATATCTGTTGATGTGTTCACCTAATGTTATACTACTTTTTGGACAAGACAGGTCGGTGCAGTCTAAGATGTTATTCTGTAGTGCTAAGTTAATATTAGACACGTGTTTGTTGTTTTTAACGTAAGAGGCTAAGTCGCGGCGTATCATGTTACTGCGGCGGTGGTCAAAAGTTACTCCGAAAATATTGTTAATTTGGTCCGCTAAGGCTCTAAACAGTACGCAGACGACTTTGTATTATATTTTAGCCATAAAGAATTCAGCAAATGTGAAACTGAAATTCAGATAGGATTGGATTTAATAGTCCCCATTTTGAATTATTTAGGGTTAGAGTTATCTGCAGACAAATCTAAACTTTGTGTTTTTAGCAGGCGAAACAGGCGGTTAATACCTACAATTAAAGTAAATGACTGTCCTTTATCTACGTCCGATTGTATCAAGTACTTGGGTTTATGGTTGGACCCAAAATTATTGTGGAGTAAACACATCAATGAAACTAGCGAAAAATGTTCAAAATTTCTAAATATCTTAAAGGTACTGGTAGGGTCAACTTGGGGAGTTCACCCCAAACACGTTCGAAAACTGTATATATCGCTTATCAGAAGTAGGATGGACTACGGAAGTCCCTTGTTTGGAAACTGTGCGAAAACACATTTTAATAAGCTAGAAAAGGTCCAAAACCAAGCACTGAGGATAATCGGAGGTTTTATTAGAAGCTCACCCATCCATGTGATGGAAAGTGAACTTAGTATACCTCCCCTCCATATACGAAAACTTCAATTAGCATACAAATACTGCCTTAAATGTCAGTCAATGTTAGGAAATGTTACCATTCATCTCCTTAATAAACTCTCCTTAAATATTGGAAGAAAAAAAAGAAACCGCTGTTGGTATTATGCTATGAAAAAACAAAGCTGGAGAAAGTTCACGTAACTTCTCCGCTTGAAATGTTTGGTTTACCTACCTGGGTTTCGAACATTAATATTACACATTATATTGAATTAAATTTAGAAACTATTACACATGCCAAAAGATTATATGATATAAACCTTCTTAAATACAATGTAATGAATGAAATTTTTGAAAAATATCACGGTTGGCATATGGTATACACCGATGGCTCAAAGAGTACTGAGTCCGCAAGAGCTGCTTTTTATGACTGCAACAGAAACGTCTCTAGGTGTTTTAAGGCCGATCGCGGTCTGTCTATTATGCCCATTGAGTTGATTGCAATTTTAAACGCGATGTTGTATGTGAAAAATGTTGGTCTGCGCCAATGCGTCATCTTCACTGATAGTAGAAGTGCGCTTCAGCATGTGGCTCGATGTGCCTCTGGGAATATCAGAGGCGTATCGATGGCCTACGATATACTTTCTATTTTGACTGAACTAGACCAAAGCGATGTTGAGTTAAAATTGCAATGGATTCCAGGACACATAGGTTTAAAGGGCAATGAAGAGGTTGATTTGCTGGCCAAGGAAGCAAGTCGGATTGGATCTCAGACTTCGTTCCTTCCATGCTATTTGGAAAAATATACCGATTTTAAAAATTTGATTTATAAGTCCTGGAAAGAGTATTTTGATAAGAGATCACTAGAAAAAGGTATTTGGTATAAGACACTACAGAATGAACCTCTTCAAGTGCCCTGGTTTAATGATGTAAAGCTTAATAGAAATGTTTTGAAGATAGCTTTTAGATTTCGTTCTGGACACTATCCATCAAATAAATTTAATTTTTTGATAAATAAGTCGGATTCCCCCAATTGTGAATTATGTGGGGTAGTAGAAGATGTCCAACATATATTAATGGAGTGTACCAAATTCAAATGTAAAAGGGATTCACTAATGAGGGAATTAAAATTAAATCATTATGATATCGGTATCGCTCAGTCTATTCTGTCGAAACCAGGCTCGATAGTAGCAAAAAAATTTTATATAATTTTCATACCTCAGACGTAAATTCCTTAGTTAAGGGTACGATAGGGCTGACATGTCTATTAAGATAAAAGCCCTTAAAAATAAAGAGAAAAAAAAAAAAAAAAAAAAAAATATTGTCAATTTGGTCCGCTAAGGCTCTAAACAAACAATTACCATCACCCGCCATTTTTCGAACTCTTATGTTTCGGCTTGTATTCATTGTGTGCAGCTGTTTTATTACTTTATGTATTGTCTTATTTGAGGCTGTTCAAAATTATCGGTTGGCGAGGGATTAATACGAGCGCTATTTTATTTTGGGCAATTTCCATTCTTAATGTTTTTAGGGCACTGTAAGCCGTTAAGCTTGTAATTGTTTTATTTGTGTGTGAAAGTTTAATAACTTAACTTTATTATAAGGTTATTACGTGGGTGTTGTTCTTAATACGTTTTAATATTTTCTGTTCCGAATATTTGTTTTGGAATTAGTAACGTATTTCGAGCTAGTTAATTTCCTTTGTTTAATAAATATTTCTCTTAATTTTATGCAAACTTTTTTTTTCTTTTGTGAGAAATCTTTACCCAGTCTAACCTATTATCCTGCGAGCACTCGCGCCCTCAAAAATTACACGAGCACATGTCGGCAATGATTTTTTATTTAAAATATTACAATTAATATTGTAAATCTTTTAAATTTCCTTATTCTATAACAAATAAGGAAAAATGGAAAGGATCGAACTTCCCTTTGTATGTTCGTGTGATCTTCAATAATATAATATTGAAAACAGATTAGATACTTACGGTGGCCCTCGTCAGTGTTTCATAGACGATTTGTAGCGGAGTGCCGGCGATGGAGACCAAGCGGACATCGGTCGCCAGGCAGACTCGACACACACACGTGTTCGGAGGCATCTCCAACACCAAGTTTCTTGCAACGCCAAAGAATTTCACTCACTACACTACACGCGGAAGCGAAAATAGTAAAAAGAAATCACAGCCTGAGAAAGGAAACGCACGGAACGAATGATGAAGCCACTCTGCGTCTTGATGTTTCGGGACCCAAAGATACCATACTAGTACCTGCCCCTTGTGGCTGATCCCCCCACCCAGCGCACTCATGGCCGTCAAAGATTGCTTGCTTTGTTTTAGGACCGGTCGGGCGGTGTTCAATAGAGCCTCGCAGTAGTACAACAATACAGTCAAAGGGACCAGCAACAATAGCTCGTAAATGCCGATTACTTATGGAACATGCTACATCTAGCTGCTTTCTCGGCTGAGCTGCTTCGGAGCCCGGAGTGCGCTTTCCTACTTCTTCTTTTACAAAATATATATAAAAGACTGACTGACATATCAACGTAATAAAGACATATACACACACACATATATACATAACATAATAATTCATATGTTATCACAACATTAATCACGTAAAAAAACTAATTAATAATCCTATTAGAACCATTTTCGACTTCTACGCGGACGAAGTCGCGGGTTAAAGCTAGTATAATATACATGTCAATGGTCACCCAGTGATGCCGGAGATTGTGCGAAATCGAGGAGAAATAGCCGAATCAATTTAAAAGATTTGGCTATAAGTAGATCTACAACAGGCCTCCTCCTCCTTGGGAACGCAATGCTAGCACGAGATGTTTGTGCTTAGTCCTTTAGTCGCCACTTACGACAGCGACAGCGTGGCTCTTTTCTAGGCCGGAAGCCACGCGATATAGTGAGATAGTATGTGTATTTGGCGCTATAGCAAATAAATTATAAAAAAAACGACCAAGTGCGAGATGACTAGCGTGGAGAGGATTCCGTATAATGCCGAAGATTTTTCGTAAGTGAACGTAGTATTGTATTGGAGTTTACCATTTTTTTTCAATTAGCAATGAACTTATTTAACTATTTACACAACAATTTTTTTTTTAATTTTAGGCTCAGTAGTTTCGTAGATCATGGAGGGGTAAATTTTGGTCTTTCGGAGAGGAGAATGGTCAATTTTCGTCTTTTATGATTCAAATCAAAACTATTTATTTAACAATAATAACAAAAATATATGTAAGATCTCTATAACGAGCCATTCGATATATGACACAGAAAGGCTTCCAATTTTTTTTAATTTCCTGATTAGTACCCCAAAATTACCATTGTTTTGAAAAAAAATTACTTTGCCATCTGTGTTTGGGTCATAGTATCACACCATCCTACTAAATTTCACCTGATTTGGTCCAATAGATTCGGAGCAAATTGGCTGTGATAGACGGATGGACAGACAGACGCATGAGTGATCCTATAAGGGTTCCGTTTTTTTTTGTACGGAACTCTAAAGAATTAAGAGATTATCCTCAGAGCATAGTTCGGTCACAGATAATGAAGGTCTAAATATAAAGCGTTCATAATGCAGCAGTAGCTCCCTTGTGATTTGTCATTTTATTTAAACGACCGAAAACGATTAATATCCCGTGATCTAAAAAATACCCTAACTTTAAACATTACCTATCTGCCCCGGTAGCCTTAAGAGAAGCATCTGTACCTCAAAATGAGGGTAATAGATGCTTCTTTGAGGGTTTCCAAAAATATAGAACACCAGATAGCAGTATAGGGTCCGAAAACGATAAATTTCATTTATCGGAAAAAATTCGAAAAAGCATCTGTGACCATGTTTTTTTATGGCAGAAAAGCATTTGGAAACAAATTATCAATGACCAAGATGCCATACAATTTACTCTCCCTGTTAACTATTACAACAAAGTAATACTTATCGCAAAAGCGATAGCAGCCTAACATTCCACACAATACTTAATAACCGGCATACTTATTCTTTTAAGGTCATAAAACACCTAGTGTGGTGGGCGAGCGGAAAAAAAGGTTTTGTTTTCTTATCTTACCGTCCAAAGTTTGGTGATTTGTTTTTGGAATTTAATTATTTGTAAATAACTACTGAATTTTTTTTTGCGTGAGCAAGACGTTTCTCAGGAAAGAAGTAAGTATTGATATACAAAAACTATGGTAACTATAATAACGATTTTGTGATCACATGTAATTTATTTCATGGGAAAACTATACGGATATATTAAAAAAACTTTATTATATTTTTGCAATTGAATGGATAAATATTTTGTGCTACACCAGTGTTGGTAACTTGTTTTGAACAGCTCGGTGGCCCGGCGGGAGTGCGCATTACCATAGGCATGTATAAGCCGTTGGTCCCGGCTGTTATCATTGTATGACAGTCGCCAATCTATGTCAGATGCTTATAGACACCCTGAAAAATCTTTCACCAATGTTAGCCTCTTACATACACGAAAAACAAACTGGTTTTTGAACAAGTTTTCAATATCAATTTCATAAAAAAACATGGTATACTTACATCACGTGTACTGATTATTGTATTTTCTATATAAAAAAGCTACCGATACTAGCGTTTCGGAACGCCCAGACTGAGAAAAAACGCTCTCCATTTTAATATTCGGAAAGCTCAAACTCGTTTAGCGTTCAAAAAGGCAGTGCGTTCACATTATCTCCGAAAACTGTCAGTGATGTTTACGTATGTAATTTATAAGGGAATTATTTATGTATGTATATTTTTGTGTAGGTTTATTATATATAATTAATGTGTATGTATAAGTTTGGAAATATCAATATATATTTTATTTTTATATTTTTCTTTGCTGTACTTACCCCCAACAGATTGCTTTCCCAGCATCACCTGTTGGTTGACTGGTGGAAAAGGTTTCAGGCCTTAAGTCCGCCATGTACGGTAGGCCTCAGAAGTGGAGCCCCAACTTCTCATACTAAATGTATGAAAAATTTTGAGACTCCACTTTTGAGACTTACCGCACATGTATTGTAATAAAGTTAAATAAATGAAACGCCACAAGGACGGTTTGGTCGCGTCCTCGCTAGAAGGTTGCGTATGTTAGGTGTGTTGGTTGCGGTGTGCGCCGTGGGCTTGGTGGCTGGTTCCCTAGCGGTGGAGCCGATGTCGCTGTTCTGCCGCAGCAGTGTGGGCATCCCGGTGGCCGAGGATCAGCAGCGACGAGCTGGCGAAGGACTTTGATGGAGCGAGGGTCGTGGACAGGTAGAGTATGGGAACAAACCCAAAACAATTTTTTTAAAGATTTTATTTTACCACTACCGGCGAGACTGATATACATACCCATGCCAAATTACAGCTTTCTAGAACTTATAGTCTCTGAGTAAAAACCGCAGACATACAGACAGACATGGCGAAACTATAAGTGTATAAGTTGCATTTCAGATGAGTAGTAGTTAAGTTGTAAGTTTGAAGAGTTGAGAGGTGTTTTGATGCATGATGGGAAAAGCCGAGGATAGTTGAAGTGTGGGATGAAAATCACCAAACCTAACCAAAGTTAGTGCTACAATTATATGAAAACTTTGACTATTCCTTTCCGTTTATAGTGCGAATGCACTCCGGTTCAATGCAGTACACATACTAAGTAATAACAATAAAATAGGTATGACGCGCGACTGGTGATAGCCGCTTAAGCATAAAACGTTAGGTAATGTACAGTAAACGGTACATCAAGAGTACCTACTTTGTTTACTACGGAACCCTAAAAAATAAAAAACGCGAACGAATACGGGGAATCAGCAAAAAGCTAAGGATTTTGTTGATTTTTCGAAACAATCCTTATTCAAAATAATTCATAACGATTAACAATAAGCTAAGCTTTTGTATTCCTTAGAATCGGAAACAATAGAAGTTTATGAAAACTACTCGCAGTTTCATAAACCTGTATCTCGATACAGGTTTATAAAAACCTTGAGGTTGGTTTTAGAACAACTATGCGATGGCATAGCAGTCACTACGACTGTTACCCCGGAACAGGTCAGATCTGTAAGGGTGTCTAGCGGGGGTTAGAACCGCACCAAGTGTCCGGCAATGTGTGACGCGATTTCTAACAGTATTACGAATCCGGACCAATTTTTTATAATCCTAATAATCATAATCTCTTTATTTGCATAAATGTAGGTACATAATATGGTACAAATTCTTTAAAAGTGCCAGTACATTTTGCCTCTGTAAGGCGTGCAAAAAATTATAAAATAAAAGTTAAAGTTAATTGTCAAAAGTTAATTGTCAAAAATAATAAATTTTAAATATTTTTTAAATTGTCAAAAGTAATAATTAATAATTGTCAAAAAATTGTGAATAAAAAAAAACAAATTAACAAATAGAAAAACAGAAAGAAATAACAAATTAACAAATCCATCAATCTAATCTAAAAATCTGTAGTTTTTAATTTGTCAGATATAAACTTCTCTAGGCCATAATAACATTTGTTAATTAACATTTGTTTCAATTTAAATTTGAATTGTCTAGTGCTAAGTTCTTTTAAAGAGTCTGGTAATTTATTATACAATTTTGGGCCTAAAATATATATCGTTCTGTCATAGCTGGCCATATTTGAGATTTGCTGTGGATGTATTTGAACTTTATTTCTAGTGGCTCTAGGGTGTCTGTTAACAATTTTTATAAATTTATCTAGGTTTTGTTTCACATATAGGCACGCTTCTAGTATATATAATGAAAACAATGTCAATATCTTTAGCTTCTTAAAATAAGGAACGAAACTCTCTGTTTGTCTCAGCCCAAACATAGCTCTTACACTTTTTTTTTGCATTCTAAAAAGCGGTAGTATGTGTACATCAGTACGAATCGGATTGAGCTACGAAGCAGACGTGCGTTCGAAATCTCAAAGCGGTGTCGTTGAGTTGTCGGTGAATTTTGAACCTTAAATGTAGTGTCTGTAGTTCCAGTGCAAGTGCAAACAGTGTGCTACCGGTGTGTCCTTAGAACGTCCGTTTCCTACTACTGCATTATTTTGCAGCGAAGGATATATCTCTGTCCTGCTCTGATAACCACCAGTATTTGCGTCACACCACAGCCTGGTACCTATCGATAGGCACCGTGTCCGAGCAACCTCTATACATACTTACCTACATACTGGGCTTAGTTGCTTTCTCTTATTGAACATATATCGTAACTTGTACCTAAGGATACCATTACTTGTGCTCCAGCATAGGTAATTAGGAATGATGCAACACTCACCACCAGGTATTAGTAAGTCTAACCCAAACTTAAAAAGCATAGACGCCTCTGACCTTCAAGATCCTTCAAAAAAAAGAAAAATGGGCGAGCCGCCTGGTGACTCATTTTCTTGTGCGTATGAAAGAATAATGGAGGGAATAGAAAAGTCTATGAAGTCATTCCAAAATGACATGAGCTCAAAATTTGAATATTTCACTCAAAATATAAATCAAACGTTATCTACTGAATTAAATGCTCTTAGAGACGTCGTCCACCATGTAAAGGATGAAGTACAGGATATCAAATCCACTCACACAAAACTCGAACAAACCCTTTCACAAGTGGTCCTTCAACAAGAAGAGTCTGCACAGGAAATAGTCAAATTGAATGACCAAATTCATAAACAAGATCAACGCCTTTTGGAACTCGAAACCTCACAAGAAAACCAAATGATAGACGGTAAAACGCTTGCAGAGCTGTCCACTACTGTACTGCAGCTTAATCAACAACTTGCGGCATACGAGCAGCGTAATCGATTAAAAAATCTTGAGATCTCGGGTATTCCTGTGACAAAGGATGAAGATTTATATTCAGTTATTAAAACGCTGTGTGACAAAATTGGCTTGCCACTATCCCCAAACAACGTAGAAGAAATACATCGTGTCCGCAGATTCCAGAACCCTGGGGAGTCCCAGGCCCAGCCCAAGCAGTTCCCGAACGTTTTGATCCACTGCAGCACTCGAAGATTTAAGGACGAGTTGCTAACGGCGTGCAGAGCGAGGCGCGGGGTCACCACGGCGGACCTCGGATTCGACGGCGCGGCTCGGCCGGTATTCATTAACGAACATCTTACCCCACAAAATAAGAAGTTACTAAAAGATGTACGTAGCATCGGGAAGGAACTCAATTATATGTAGATTCATCTGGGTCAAGGACTGTAAAATATTTGTACGTAAACACGAAGCATCTAAAATAATTTTTATACGAAACGAAGACGATATTTTAAAAATAAAATGACTATACAATGCTTATCGGATATGTGAAAACAATAATCTAATACATTATTATATTGCTGAAAAATTATCCACCTTACGACTAAATCAACACGTAAATAACTATGGTGTTAAAAATTCACTAAGTTTAAATCATTCCTACATTGTAAAATCAGTTAAACAACAATTTTATTTTACTTACACTAATAATCATAAAACCAGCTTCAGCCTACTTGGTAAAAAGTGTGTATTATTCGAACTGCGAACCTTGGCCCTATGGCCGACTTTAGGTTATCCATAGCATATCAAAATGTTAGGGGACTAAGAACCAAAAGTACAGAATTTTTTTCAAGTTCTAGTTTATGTCATTACGACATTATATGTATAACGGAAACTTGGCTATGTGATTCATTTTTCAGCAGCGAATATTTTAATGATAATTTTCATGTTTATCGGAAGGATCGAGACATAGTAAGTACGAACAAGCAGATCGGAGGTGGGGCGGTGGTGGCCGTACGTCGTGCGCTGTGCTCTGCGGCGGCAGGTGAGTCGCGTCATGCGCCTGCGCATTGTGACGAAATCTGGTTGACCGTACCGCTGACCGCCGCCCCCGCCCGCGCCGCCGCCGTCGGCCCGCATCGCTCTGACTCTTCACTGCACTCATCTCCCGATTGTACGAACCTACATATTATATGCACATACATTCCACACGGGTATAGTCGCCGAGATCATAGTAACCGCCTCTCGTCCTTCTATGACAGGGTACAAAGCTACGTAAACTCGCACTTGGGTGATATTTTTATTGTTCTGGGCGATTTCAATGTAACAAAGGGAGTATGGAGCTATAATAATGATTCTTTAAGTATGACATTAATGACTAGTACTGACGAGTTGGTAAACTTGACAACTGATTTTATGAATTTAACTAATTTAAAACAATTTAATTCAATACCAAATAAAGACAATAGACATTTGGACCTCCTATTTTCTAACTCAAATTGTAGTATTAGCCACTGTTTATATCCATTGGTAAAGGAGGATCCTCTTCATCCAGCTCTCGATATATTTTTAACGATAGAAAATTTCACTTCTTTCAAATGTAATACCACAGCTCGGAAACCACTATTTCATTTGGCCAATTATGATGCTATTAACACTGAATTGAGAAAAATTAACTGGGAGGAAGAATTTCATAAACACGATGATAACATCAACTTATTGGTTGACCATTTTTATTCCATCCTAAATAAACTCATAGTGAAGTACATACCTACTAGGACACTGAACTCTTCAAATCATTACGCACCGTGGTTTTCGCGTCCTTTGATAAAACTCCTTGGCGAAAAACGTAAATACCATAGAAAATGGAAAACATATGGATGTTCGTCAGATTACGAAGCGTTTAACCTACTTAGGAAAAGAGCAAAAAAAGTTGAGGATCAATGCTATCAATCATACAAAAAAATAGTTGAAGATAAAATTAAATCAAACCCTAAATATTTTTGGACCTATGTAAAATCAAAAACTGGTCAATCATCATTACCACAGAAATTATATTATAACGACGTTTCTTCCACTGACAGTGTAATTATTTGTAATTTATTTAATGAATACTTTAATTCCGTATATATTGATTCCCCCAGTACATCAACTTCTTCTATCCAAGACTATAGTGATTGTGAACCAAATGCACCTTCCGATATAAGCACTATAGACATTACCATGGAAAAAGTTAAAAAAGAATTGGAGAATGTTGATGTCCAAAAAGGTGCAGGCCCTGATGGTATTCACCCCTTTTTTATACAAAAATGTCATAAAGAATTATTTATTCCTATCACATATATTTTTAAAAAATCAATTAATATTGGCGTTTTTCCAGACAAGTGGAAAAAATCAATTGTTACTCCCATACCTAAAAATTACAAAAGAAGTGACATAACACAATACAGACCTATCTCAAAACCAAGTATATTTAGTAAGATTCTCGATAAAATCGTCACTGAGCAGCTGTCATTTGCCGTTCGCAATCAAATTGCTCAAAATCAACATGGTTTCTACCGGGGTCGGTCTGTAGAAACAAATCTAACCACATTCACTGATTTTATTCTTGACTCACTCAATAACAGACTTCAAGTAGACGTCCTGTACACCGATTACTCCAAGGCCTTTGATAAAATTAATCATGAATTACTATTGGAAAGGCTTTGGAGGGCCGGTGTGCATGGCGACCTGTTCCGATGGATAAAATCTTATATTACAAATCGATCCCAAGCTGTTTCAATCAGAGGATTTATATCAGATTATCAAACTATTCCTTCCGGTATTCCCCAAGGATCACATATCGGACCCTTATTGTTCAACTTATATATTAATGATATGTGTAATATACTACAACATAGTCATTTACTCTTGTACGCGGATGACGCTAAAATATTTAAAGTTATTCGTAATGAATCTGATTGCAACGATTTGCAGTCCGACATTACGGCTTTAACCACTTATTGTGAACAAAATCAAATGTTTTTGAATATTGATAAATGTCATATAATAACTTTTACCCGCAAAAATAAACCTATTACATACAATTATAAAATTGACAACATCTTGCTTACAAGAGTGGATTCGATTCGAGATCTTGGAGTCATTGTAGACAGCCAGTTAACTTTTATAGATCATTATGATTATATAATTAAGAAAGCCTTTAAACAATTAGGTTTTGTTTTACGTACTTGTAAACCCTTTAAAAAAATTATCACATACAAGCTTCTTTATTTCAGTCTGGTTCGATCAATTTTAGATTTTGGCTGCGTGATCTGGAATCCTTATTACCAAACACATATAGATAGAATTGAAAGGGTTCAAAAAGTATTCTTAAGGACACTTGAATACCGGATCGAGGGAAATTATACCTCTTATCATACATCTTACAATGAACTATTGAAAAAGTACAACATACTTCCTCTAAATTTAAGACGTGAACAATTTGAACAAATGTTCGTGTACAAAATAATTAATGGACTTATCGACTCCCCTAACCTCTTGCAAAAAATTTTGTTTAAAATACCTTTCAAAAGTGTTCGCAGAACGAATGTACTATTCACTGTTACACCCGCTCGAACTAAATATGCTGCTATGGCATTCTTTCGTCGTTGTCTGACTGATTATAACCGTAAATTTTCAAGTAAAGATATTTTTAGTAATAATATTAATAATTACAAAAAATCATTAATAACCTTTCTTTTCTCGGAAATTGATAAAGCATAATAACTAAATACTGTTTTTAAACTAAGTAAAAACAATAACTAGCACCTAATAACAACTTATTATACCATATACCATTGTTAGCTACACGCAATACTTAGCCTCAATATTAATAATATGTTTTCAATGTATGTATAGTGTCTACATTCGTTTATTATAATTGGAAACTATAGTTAACTAATTCACCGATTCCATAGCTATCGCTTTTGATTCGCACTCTCTCTGATTTATTTACATTAGTAATATAATGTACCCGTATTAGGCACTCAAGGTCTATTATCTAAGATATTTTTTAAGTATTAACATAAGTATATGACTGTATGTTGCCAAAATAAAATAAAATAAAATAAAATAAAATAAAATAAAATAAAATAAAAATAAAATAAAATACATTAGCTGCGTTACCCCAATGTAATATGCCGTATCTTAGGATGGAGACAATATTGGCATGATATGTACATAAAGCTGTTTTCTGTGACACTGTTTTAGTTATAGTTCTTAGGACGTATACACATTTGCTTAATTTAGAAATTAAATTGTCTATATGTGGCTTCCAACATAAGCAATGGTCAAGGATAATACCTAAAAACTTAAATTCTTTGACGAACTCAATTTTTGTCTTATCAAATTGAACTAAGATATTATTTGGTTTACTTTGTGGAACATGGAATTGTATACCCTTTGTTTTTTTCAAGATTCACTATCAATTTGTTTGTACGTAGCCAGTTAATAGTTTCATAAAGTGCATTATTACAATTTTTTTTCATGGTCATCTATGTTTACATCACTAATTAGCACAGTTGAGTCATCAGCATACAATACCATTTTTTGGCTAACATGTGCCGGCATGTCATTAATGTAAATCAGGAACAGAAGGGGTCCTAATATACTACCCTGAGGAACGCCACTTTTGACCGTCTTTAAATCTGGTTTAGCAATGGTTTCAACATTCTTGTCATTTATGTAGGTCACATAAGTTAATTGTTTCCGATTTTGCAGATATGATTTGATAAGATCATGTGCCGGTCCTCTTATACCATATCCGTACAGTTTATTTAGCAATGTTATGTGGCAAACAAAATCGAACGCCTTCGTCATATCCATAAATAAAGATGTTACTGGACGTCGATTATTCATACAATCTGTAATAGTATTCAATAAATCATCTATGGCATTGTGAGTAGATTTATTTTTTTGGAAACCATTCTGTTGTTTTGCTATTATTTTATATTTTGTAAAAAAACTATATAGAATGTCATATATAACTCTTTCAAATATTTTAGAAAGAACCGGTATCAGAGCTATAGGGCGATAATTATCACAATTTTGTTTACTTCCTTTTTTATGCATTGGTTTTATCACCGTTATTTTTAACTTGTTTGGGTATACTCCTTTCGCTAAACATAAATTGATGATATGACACAGTGGAGCCGATAGTTCACCACTGCAATGTTTGATTACTCTAGTACATATTTCATCAAATCCCACACTGTTTGTGTTGTTTAATTTATTAATAATTTTCTTAATTGATAATGGATCAGTAGGTGCCAAGAATATAGTGTTCTGATTAGGTTGAATGTTTTTTGATAATTTGTTATTATTATTTTGTTTTATACTGTCACCTTTATCTATGTATGTGTCATTAAAAGCATTAGCTATGTCATGTGGTTTAGTCAGATGTTTATTCTTATATATTACTTTTTCAATATTTTGCTTACTTGGTTGGTGTTTTATTCTATTTATTACTTTCCAGGAAGCTTTTATTACATTCTTTGCACTTTTGATAAATTTATGATTCCTAATTTTTTGTGATAAATAAACGGACTTTTTGAATATTTTATTATATCTGTCATAAGGTTCTTTATTTTTCTTTTGTATACTCTGCCAATAAAGTTTACGTTTTGTTATGCTGGACTTTTTTAATCCAGGTGTAAGCCACTTTGTTTTTTGATTTAAATTAAATCGTTTCCGAACGATAGGAAAACAGAGATCATAAAATAGTTTAATAGTATCATGGAAAGATTCATAAGCTACATTTAGATCGTCACTAGAGTAGACTTCGTTAAAACTCAAGTTCTTAAGACACTCTCTAAATTTATTCATATTATCCACAGAATAATCACGTTTAATGGTGTAGTAGTGTTTCTTAGTTTGATTCGCTCTGATAGGATATTTACATCTTTACTATCTACCAAAGCCACCACGCCCCAACTTTTATATTCGAGAATTGAACCTGCATTAAGGCCAAACATAGAGAAACTTCCAACCTTTATAAAATAATGGAGGTCTGCCCTCGCTAGCTCTTACTCAAATAGTATGAGAGATAATGACTCTATATTAGAAGCCTGACTTTTCATATTGAAATGAAAAACATTTTTATATCAAACAATTTAATTTAGCAAACTAGCTTGCACATTACATACATTGATATCGAGGTGTTCTCACCAGTGCGCAGATCACCACATGACGCCGGAAAGCGATTTTGAGACCAAACGCACGTCGGCAGAGAGTGCACTCGTAGGGCTTCTCGGCGTGACGCTCGGCGCCCCCGGGCGCCTCGTCATCGTCACACCGACGATCCCCAGCACTGTCCTCATCGGGGTTCGAATCAAAATGTAAAATCCGTGTATGATCAGATGGTCTCCACAGTATGAGTTTTATGAACATTGACAAATATTACAATCACATGATTATACGCCAGTATGTGTTTTAAGGTGATTTTTTAAATGAACCTTGTGTAAAAACTGCCTTTGACAAACATTACATTCATATGGTTTTTCGCCAGTATGTGTTTTAAGATGCGTATTTAAACTACCCTTTTGTGAAAACCGCCTTTGACAAACATTACATTCGTATGGTTTCTCGCCAGTATGTGTTTTAAGATGCGTATTTAAACTACTCTTTTGTGAAAACCGCCTTTGACAAACATTACATTCGTATGGTTTCTCGCCAGTATGTATTCTAAGATGAATAATTAATTTACTTTTTTTTGAGAACCGTTTTTGACACATATTACATTCATATGGTTTCCCGCCAGTATGTGTTTTAAGATGCGTATTTAAACTACCCTTTTGTGAAAACCGCCTTTGACAAACATTACATTCGTATGGTTTCTCGCCAGTATGTGTTTTAAGATGCGTATTTAAACTACCCTTTTGTGAAAACCGCCTTTGACAAACATTACATTCGTATGGTTTCTCGCCAGTATGTATTCTAAGATGAATATTTAATTTACTTTTTTTTGAGAACCGTTTTTGACACATATTACATTCATATGGTTTCCCGCCAGTATGTGTTTTAAGATGTTTATTTAAATTACACTCATGTGAAAACTGCTTCTGACAAACATTACATTCATATGGTGTCTCGCCAGAATGTGTTTCACGATGATTATTTAAACTATCGTTATATCGAAACCGACGTTGGCAAACATTACATTCGTACGGTTTCTCGCCAGAATGTGTTCTAAGATGAATATTTAAACAATCCTTTCGTGTAAACCGCCTCTGACAAACATCACATTCATATGGTTTCACGCCAGTGTGTGTTTTAATATGTCTATTTAAATCACACTTATGTGAAAACCGCCTCTGACAAATATTACATTCATATGGTGTCTCGCCAGAATGTGATTCAAGATGAATATTTAAACTTTTTTTATATCGAAAACGACGTTGGCAAACATAACATTCGTATGGTGTCTCGCCAGTATGTGTTTTAAGATGTTTATTTAAATTACCTTTTGCTAAAAACCGGCGATGACAAACATTACATTCGTATGGTTTCTCGCCAGTATGTGTTCTAAGATGAATATTTAATTTAAACTTGTGTGAAAACCGCCTTTGACACACATTACATTCGTATGGTTTCCCGCCAAAATGTGTTTTAATATGAATATTTAAACTAACTTTATGTCGAAACCGACATTGACAAACATTACATTCGTATGGTTTCTCGCCATAATGTGTTCTAAGATGAATATTTAATCTACACTTTTGTGAAAACCGCCTTTGACACACATTACATTCGTATGGTTTCCCGCCAGAATGTGTTTTAATATGACTATTTAAACTAACTTTAAGCCGAAACCGACATTGACAAACATTACATTCGTATGGTTTCTCGCCAGTATGTGTTTTTAGATGTCTATTTAAATTACACTTATGTGAAAACCGCCCCTGACAAACATTACATTCATATGGTTTCTCGCCAGTATGTGTTCTAAGATGAACATTTAATTTACTCTTTTGTGGAAACCGCCTTTGACAAATATTACATTCATATGGTTTTTCACCAGTATGTGTTTTAAGATGATCTTTTAAAGTAGTTCTTTGTCGAAACCGGCGTTGACAAACATTACATTCGTATGGTTTCTCGCCAGTATGTGTTTTAAGATGTTCATTTAAAGTACACTTTTGTGAAAAACGCCTCTGACAAACATTACATTCATATGGTTTCTCGCCAGTATGTGTTTTAAGATGTCCATTTAAATTACACTTTTGTGAAAAACGCCTCTGACAAACGTTACATTCATATGGTTTCTCAGTATTTGTTGTAAGATGAATATTTAAATCACCCTTTTGTGAAAACCGCCTTTGACAAACATTAAATTTATATCGTATCTCGCCAGTATGTGTTTTAAGGTGACGTATATAACTACTTTTATGTCGAAACTGACGTTGACAAGTATTACACTCGTATGGTTTCGCACCATTGTGAACAACAAGGTGACGTTTAAATTCTTGCGTTGTAAAAAACCTACGTTGACAAACATGACACTCGAGACGTTTCTTCCCAAAGTGCGTATTTAAATGACTTTTTATATCAGATCGATATTGAAACCGACGTTCACAAATATCGCATTCATACGGTTGGTCGTCTGCGTGTATTTTAAGATGACTGCGTAAGTCACGTTTTTGTGAAAACGAACGTGGACAATGATTACATGCATATGCTGGCTGGACGTTTTGTGCGTTCGAGTCTCCCCGAGACGGGTGTGTGCTGTCGGTGTCGTCGTCTTCTTGTTCCGCAGCTCCTGGTTCGAGAGCAGAGGCGCCATCTACGGATTATGACAGAACTGTGTCAGTTACTAGCAAACTACACTTTTAAAATAAAAAACTAAATTCTTATTTTTCTCTAGAGTTCGTAGAGTTATTAACAGATAAGAGGCGGAAATACAACAGATTTTAAAACGAAATGTCTGCAAGATGACAGCTAAAACTCTTCAACAACATTGTTAGCACTTTAATTTGCGTCATTGGACCGGATCAAAAGTAATCGCATCGATAGCGATAAAGGCGCTGTTCATTTTCGCATACAAAACGCAGAAAAAAGCGATACGAATATTTTCACGCAAATATTCGCGCTAACCATTATTAAAAGCATTAAAAAAAGTTAAGTGGAATATAATAGGCTTAAGCGAAGTCGGACGACTAGGAGAAAGCATAAAAGACTATGGCGACTTCGTGTTCTACCACAATAGAGAAACACTTGGCCAATATGGAGTTGGGTTCTTGATACAGAAGCACTTAAAAGATTGCATAGAATCATTTATAGGCATATCGGAGCATATAGCTATACTTAATATCACACTACCCTCTTACAATAAAATATGGACAATTATGCAAGTTTACTCCCCAACTGAACAAGCTACCGAAACTGAAATTGATAAGTTTTACACCTTGCTCTCAGAAACAATGAGACAATATGCTCACAACAACCTAATAGTAATGTGCGACTTTAACGCGCGAACAGGAAGTAGAAGATATGGAGAAGAGAAAATATTAGGCCCTTACTGTTCAGGGAAGAGAACAAGAAACGGTGAGAAGGTAATCCAACTGGCAAATGAAAACAACCTAGCTCGAACACTCAATACAAGAACCGGATAAACAACAGATGGACATGGACATCTCCTAAGGGAAACTACAAAAATGAAATAGCATTCCACGATTGTAGAGTGATAAACAAACTCAACTTTAACAGTAACCACAGAGCTGTTAGAACAAAACTAAACCTTAATACTTCATATCATACAAGACCATTCAAAGCAAAATCTAAAACTATAACAACATCCATAGACACTCAATTACTTAAAGAGGCACTGCACAACTTTATCGAAAAAACCAAGAACTTAAATACACAAGGAAAGTACAACAATCTGCATGAAATCTTGAACAAAAAATCAAACGGACAATTAGGCAAAAGTAAGGCAAAAATATGGTTAACAGACAAAACAAAAAGTCTCCTAGAAACTAGATCCCATCTACTATCTGCAACCAACAAAACGAAAGCCGAGAGAAAGAATGTAGCAGAAATTAGCAAACAGATCAGAACAAACATGAGAAAGGACAGACAACAACACAGATTAAAAACATTAGAAAATGGTGTTTAAGAGACTGGAGGTATAAAAAAAGCAGTCAAGAAACTAAAATCAAAGAAAGCATGGATACCTAGCATCAATCACAAACAAGGAAAAAAAATTGACCAAAAGGAAAGAAGTACTAACAACAGCTACTGAATTCTTTAGTGAACTATACACCAGCCATAGCCCTACACATTTAATTGATTTACCAGGAAAAGAAAAGGTACCAAAAATATTGATTGCAGAAGTCGAAAAAGCAATAATGTCACTAAAAAAAGATAAATCTCCAGGCCCAGATGGCATTACTAACGAATTCTTAATAGAATGCATCGAATACATTAATCCTATACTTACGTACATATTCAACGACATCCTAGAGAGTGAGTCCATACCAGATCAATGGCTGATATCATCAATAATACATATACATAAGAAAGGTGACAAAAGTGACATGAATAACTATAGAACAATCAGCTTAATGTCGAACATCTACAAAGTCTTTGCGAAGGTGATATTAGGCCGAATGGAAATGATACTTGAAGGAAACCAGCCAAACGAACAGGCTGGATTCAGAAGTGGTTTCTCCACTCTCGATCACATCTTCGTCGTAAGGCAACTTTTTGAGAGATGCAGAGAATACAATATAAACTTTTACTGCTGCTTTGTGGACTACAGCAAGGCGTTTGATTCACTTGAACATCAAACCATATGGCAAGCACTCAAAAATCAGGGAGTTGAACATAAATGTATAAGAATATTAAGGAATATATACGAAAACAGCAAGGCAAAAGTATTAGTGGAACAAGAAGGCAAGGATATAAGGATAGACAGAGGAGTCCGCCAAGGCGATCCCATATCACCTAAACTCTTTACTGCAGTTCTCGAAGAGATATTTAGGAACTTGAACTGGGAAAATTTTGGACTGAAAATCAATGGCGTTGAACTGTCACACTTAAGATTCGCAGACGATCTGGTGCTATTTTCTTCCTCAAAGAAAAATCTACAAACAATGCTTAATGACCTAGACAGGGAAAGTAAAAAAGCAGGATTAAAAATGAACACTCAAAAAACGAAGGTAATGACGAATGGAATCCAAGAACCAATCACCATCAATGGTAACCTGATAGACTATGTAAACGACTATGTAAAAGCTACCTTGGTCAAATAATCTCCCCAACTGACGAAACCACAAAAGAAATGGAATCAAGAATAGGTAATGCTTGGAAAAGATACTGGAGCATGAAGGAGATAATGAAAAACAGCTCTACAAATATGGCTATCAAGAGATAATTATATAACACCAGTATACTACCCATTCTATTCTAACCTATGGATGCCAAACACGGGCCCTCGCCAAAGCACATACCAGGAAACTAGAAGTATGCCAAAATTCCATGGAACGAAGTATGCTGGGGGTGAGACTAAGAGATAAAGTTAAAATTTCATTTCTAAAAATACTTACCAACAGTCAAAATGTTTCAATAATAGTAAACAAACTTAAGTGGCGATGGACAGGGCATACGGTGAGAGGCAGAGACAAGTGGAGTAAACGTATAATTCATTGGTATCCAAGGGACAACAAATGGAAAAGAGGAAGACCGTTTAAGAGATGGTCAGATGATAATTCATTGGTATCCAAAGGTTGGCTGGAAGAGATTGCATTTATAGCGATAAGTCCACCTTTGTGCCTATATTGTTTCTTGTTGTTTTGTAATTTTTGTGTGTCTATTATGGTGCAATAAAGTTGATTTGTATTGTATTGTATTGTATTGTATTAAAGATGCAGCAGGTGGCATATGGACCAGAAGGGCACTAAATAGGGAGGAGTGGAAAAAAAATGGAGGAGGCCTTTGCCACTAAGGGCACACAGACGAGAGATGAAGAGACAACAAAGTGAATCTTTAATTGTGACAATCTGTATCTCTCTCTGAATAAAGGCTATTATTATTATTATTCGCGCTTACCATACAGCTCACCCCAAACTTTAAATCGCGAGTTCTCCCCCTCAGCAATGATTTGGCTCATGTTCGAACTTAAGAATTCTATTGGATATAACTAACTACACATCTATCAAATTTCATAAAGCTCTGATCAACAATATTCAAGTTATCGTCGAACAAACATACTAACGTCGGATTGTTCAAGTAGACTCGGAGACAAGCTATATAAGGCAGAAGCATGGCCAGTAAACATACCTTTTAGTGAATGGATATTTTTTCGGAGCTCCCGGAAAGCGAGTGAGGGAGAAACAAGATAGAATTGTAGAGGTGGTCCACAACAGCAAAGCTACAACGTAATTCACAAGAGGCAGACAAGATGGTGTTAATACATTCTATATCTTGATATCAGAGGGCCTCGCAAAATGTACCTTGCAGACATTAAGTTTAGGTCTTGCGCCGCCACTGACAGCCTTCATTTTGGGCCAGTGCAACAAAAGCTTAGATCATTACAAGAAAATTTATAGAATTAAATAAATTTTCAGTAAGAGGAAAAAGCCAAAAATGTGGCTTGGAGACTAAAATTATTCGTAAAACTTACATAGTGTTTGAATGGAGTAAGGAACTCTATAAAATTGTCTCATGTGTTTTGCTTGTTTCTTTAGCAATTTCCACTATAAATATGCAGCGGCAACTCAGCTTGTCCATATGATCGACTTTTCATTTGCAGTTTCGAAAAGATGAAATTAAACCACAATGTGACTTAACAACACTCCATCATATTCTGAATGAGTTACCGTAATGTAAGAGAGTCAGGTTACCAGTCTTATATAGTAGAATAATGTTGCTGCCTGCCTTTCCTCGGCCTGCTCACCTGTCTCTTGCTGCTCTGTGTGCGCACACTCCACATGTTTGTGCTCATTGTCATCTCTGTTGCCATCTTGGTCTTGTGTGTCATCCAACATTGCTGATGCTGGGGACGGGGGACCGTCAGGACGATCAGAGCCCCGCTCATCATCATCTTGCTCAACTTTGACAGCGGTGGCAGAGCATGGTATGTTGTCCAGGTACTCGGCTCCAGATACAGTAAGCGGGCTGCACAGCCCCAGCTTACTCCGGTCCAGCAGAGACACAGATTGCACATCAATCTGCAAACAAAATACATGGTCATGTTATATACCATTAAAACATTATATTAAAAACAGTCGGATCTATAAAACAGTCCTTAGGCCGATTTTAATGTACGGATCCGAAACTTGGACGCTGACTCTGAAGGAGCAGAGCAAACTCTTAAGGCAGGTTTAGACGAAGACTATTTTCAGCTGCCTAAATTACGGCGCCTAAGAAAGGCACCGTGTAAACACTTTTGGCGCCATTTTTTCGCGGCATGCCAGCGCTGGCACAGAATAGAACACGCGCCTATTGTTTGGCGCCAGTGGCCTCCGCCCGCGTCTCTCGCTGCCCCCGCGCCTCTTTTGCTAATGACTGATACTGAAAAGTCACCATGTAAACGACTAGTGTCGGTTTGGTGGTCACTGGCGGCGAGATTTAGGCGCCTGAAAATAGTCCTTCTCTAAACGGTCTGAAGATGTGCTGTACGGTTGACACTGGCGCCGTAATTTAGGCGTCTCAAAATAGTCTTCGTCTAAACCTGCCTTTAGTGATGGATCGAAAGATATTGCGGAAGATTCTGAGACCAACAAGAGCAGAAGATGGGGCATGGAGGTGTAGGTACAAACGGGAGATAGAAGAGCTAGTATCCGAGGCGAACATCATGGGAGAAATAAAATCTTCCCGACTTCTGGAGAGGATGGGAGAAGATCGAGCCGCAAAGAAAGCTTATTATGGTAAACCGTTCGGGCGCCGTCCGGTGGGGCGTCCAAGATATCCATGGAAGGATGAAGTCGCCAAAGACCTGAAAGAACTGCAAGTGGTCCACTGGTCAGATTTGGCACAGAATAGGGAAGAATGCCGCACTTTAGTGTCGGAGGCCAAGATCCACTTCAGGTCGCTGAGCCAGTGAAGTAAGTAAGTTATATACCAGAAGTTATGAAACATGAAAATTTGTAAATACCTCAGAGTAATGTTGAAGTACGGCAGTGAGCAGAGCCTGCGCGCGGGCCGCCTTCAGCATCAGCTTGTGGCTCTTGAGCAGCTGAGCGCGGCACACGTAGCACGCAACCACGGGCCACGCCTCGCTCCTCATCAGCTGCAACCGTCAAACACAACGTACAGTTCCTATAATATCACAATTTGTACAAAGGTTATTAAAGATTCCTGATACTAACACTGTCATTCGTAAGCTTCTCAAAGACGACTTGTAGCGGAGTACCGGCGATGGAGGACAAGCGGCCATCGGTCGCCAGGCAGACGCGACACAAGGCAGTGTTTGGAGGCATCTCGAACCAACCATTCATAGCTTGCTGTTGTGTTATTTCTATGTTATTGCAAAAAAACCCAGAACAAATGAAGTGAATAATAAATCTTTAATAAATAAAACAAATCAATAAAAGAATATAATTAAACTAAACATCGTGATCATATCGTGATCATTAAATGAACTGCTTGACTTGACAGTGACAAATAGATGAGATAGATTTCTGTTCTGACAGTAAAATAGATTGCATAAATAACGAATGTTTTGTAATTCATTCATTCGGTGCTTTGCGCACACTATTCCTTACCCAACTGCGTCAGAAGGAGGGTTATGTTTGTCGAGTGTTTGTTATGGGACGCCCAGCAGCCTATACGGCTTGCTGATTTAGGCTTGAAAGATGTCGTTAGATTTGTCTTACTCATTGGGTACCTATATAACTAAAAAGGTTAGATACCTTTTTAGTTATATAAGGAAAATAGTGGCGTCACACTTGAGCTAATTAAGTAGTTAAGAATATATCACTGTATGTTGAATTAGTACAAATATATATATGTATGTATCTATATGTAAGTTTATGAGTATAAAGTATATGTGTATGTGATGTAGTTATATATGTATAATCTTTTAAAATATCTAGTACGTACTTACTTCTACCTTTTTAATTGAGTAAATATCCTCTCAATTTATCGCAGGTTGACTGGAAGAAATGCCTATATGTATACCGTAACTTACGCAGCTTCTATAATCTCCGTCTTCAAGTCCCCTTCCACTCTTCCACATACTACTCTAAATCCTTCTCCGTTCAAGCTGTTCGACTGTGGAACTCCTTACCTATTAATATCCGTAGCGCTAAAACTTTGTGCAGCTTCAAAACGCAATTAAAAGCTCACAATACCACGTTGAAACAATAGAAAGTTACTTATTTTGCGTGACCAGAAGGCATTCAGCAGGATATTGAAATACATACATTTCGTAGGTAGGTACTTAAGTATTTGTTTGAATAAGTTCAATCAATCATCCGAGCGTAATCCCAGTTGCATGAATGGCCTCAGCGGTAACGCTTCAGAACCCGAGGTCCGCTACCTGACCTAGGAGATTGTTGTTTGTTTTTTCGTGTGTGTGAGTGGCCAACACTAGTGGCAGATTTTTCAGACTGTCTAAAGACATCTGACATAGCTTAACATCTGCCATACAATGATAACAGCAGCTGGGACCAACGGCTTATACGTGCACCCATCCTTATTCACAAAGTATGCTTCCTGTGGGATTCGAACCCCAGACCTCTGGATCACAAGGCGAACGCCCTTGACTACTGTCGACGGAGGCAGTTTGAGCAAGTTATAAACAACTTATAAGTTGGATATTGCTATAATTAAATTATTTAGTTTTATGTATATACAACACTGGTTGTCATTTTGTTGTGTCTTAGTAGTATGGCAACACAGTGTTTTCGTTCTTCTTCCGTTTCCAGTTTTGAATCCTCTCCCTATTCGTCGGCTTCCCTAGCGTGGTCGGAAATCCATGCCTTTATAGTAATAGTGATGAAATAGTCGCAAGATCTCTGATTTTCGTATTAAATTCCTTTTGCTCACAAGGCAGTGCATCAAGGCACCATAAATTCTAAAGAACTTTCATTTATAACAAGAATTGCGTAGTGAGCCGCTAATCTGTGTGTGTTCCCACGTAAGGCAGAGAAATTGGTAAGGTATACCTGGGCCCAGCACTTTACCACGCTAATCTACCTGCTAGAAGGGGGAACAGAGCTTCGCCAAAAAAGATTTCCAGGTGAGTTCATGTCGCAATTCGTTTCAACCTCTAGGTACTTTTGAGAAGTCAGCAAGGTCGCATTCAATCCATATAAAGATTCAAATTATCGCATTGACAGTCCACTAGATATCGTCCATTTTTGGTCCCTTCGGCCGAATTTATTGAAATAGTACCTTTTGTCGTGAATTTTTGCATGGTTGAATGTGATTTTTCATGATTTTTTATATTTTTATTTTGTTGAAGGTACTTGATAAATTGCCTTTTGTTACATTTACATATTTTGTAGTGTTTATTGTACACCATCTTTTTCTCGTTTTCGTTTTTCGTTAGGTTGGCAGTACAACTTACAACTTCGTTCTCGTTTGTTTTCGTATGTTGTCGGTAATATCATTCATTCCTTTTTCGTTTTCGTATGTTGCCGAACAACATCCGTCAAACGTCATCGTTGAAACGTCAACGTCAAGTTTCAAGTGACGTCCTGTACTCCTGATCACTACTTCGTTTGTGGTGACGTCCGGTAAATAACATTATTGATAGCGTGCTTATTTTTGTTTTGATTAGGTAGTTCTTTGTAAAATTTTAATTAATTTAAAACAAAATGAGTATTGAAAATAGTGACGAACCGATCATCCGTGCGTCAACTCGTGAACGGGTGCTACCGGGAGGGACTGGTCAGCTCGGCTTCGCTTTTTTTGACTACTTAATATTTTTTATTACGCAATTTATGTTTGTTTACTTGTTCGCAAGCATTACATGTTGAAATGTGTCAACATTGTATTATATTATAAGTATTTATTAATTAAAAGACAATTATAATAATATGACAAAGCCCTTCTGGCGAGTAGGCGACCAATACTGTGAAAATGAGTTTCTTTCGGCGTTTCTTCTCAGCAGTGGTCGTTACGAAGCGCTGGTATCGGTAGCTTTTCTTTAAAAATAAATTAAATTTTAATATACTTTACACGTAACATAAATTATACTTATTGACGTGTAAAAGTGCCTGTAAAGGTCTAATTACTGAATAAACATTTGAATCTTTGAATCTTTGACGAAGAACCCGTAACGGTAGATGCATTCCGCGTCGCTCGCGACTATTGCGTAATGCGGTTAGAACATATAGAAACTTCAGACTTGCAAGGATATACCGAGTTTGATTTGAAGGATATTGAAAAAAACTTTCGCGATGCCCAACTACGTATTTTGCGGCCACTTTCGCAAGCGCAACGAAAAGAGGAATGTGCAGTTACTAGAGAATTTGAAGATAGAGTAAGGTCGGTTAAATCTAGATTAAGACAGAATCCTCAAAGTTTTAGTTAAATATAGCCTGTTATTTTGGAAAATAATGTAGCTGAATTGCTAAAAATTTCGATAAAGCCTTATGATTCAAAGCTGGAAAACTGGGTGTCTTTCAAACAACTTTTTGATTCATTGATTCATCAGCGGACCAACATTTCTGATGTTGAAAAATTACATTATCTTTAGTCGAGTGTTCAGGGTTCTGCTTATGAATTGATTCCCTTGTCGAATGATAATTATGTCAATGCTTATGAGGCTCTGTCTAACTATTATGATCGGAAGAGAAAAATTGCAATTTTGTATTATAAAAAGATGTTGAACTGCGAAGCAGTCAAGGGCAAACATGATTTAGAAAGAGTATTTCGAACGTTTGATGAAAACTTAAATATTTTGTCAAAATTCAGTCTTCCTGGTCAGAATTTCATGATGTATTATTTATTATGGTCAAAATTGGATATTGCTACTCGTGAAGCATATGAATTGCAACTTACTTCTAATATTGACGTTCCAATGTTTTAAGATTTGAAAAATTTTATTGAACAAAGAATTAAAGCTTTAGAAAATTTAAATGTTAAGCTGTCTAATGTTAAACCAGTGACTAAAAATAAAACAGTATTTATCGTATTGAATCCGACCTGTGTCTTTTGTACTGGTCAATACAGTCTTGCCAGTTGTAGTGAATTTTTAAAACTGGACAATAATAAGCGTTTTAATTTTGTGAAGAAAAAGAGTAAATTGTCGCGCCTCTCGTTGTAGTGTGTGTAGTCGCTCACATAACACTTTATTACATTTCACTAAAAATACAGAAACACCCACTATATACATACACTATATAATACTACAGAAACTGGTAATGCGGTGGCCAGTATTAACTGCAATAGTAATACGGTCTTAACTTCACTGATTGGGAAAAATACCATTTTATTTTCGACTGTAAAAGTGTTAATTAAAGATAGTTTTGGTAACTTCCATCCAGTGTGCGCATTTCTAGACTGTGCAAGCGCGTGCAATTTTATTTCGGAATCATGTGCTAATACGCTAGGATTACATTTTTGCCGTGGCCAACATACTGTGTCTGGCATTGGCAACTCTATCGCTAAGCCACTCGGCTCAATCTTGTGTGAGATTAGGCCGTTTGGCAAACAAACCTTTTCATCGAATGTCAAATTCGAAGCTCTTATTTTACCATCAATTTGTGCTGACCAGCCGATTCAATTTGTCGATCCGTCGGGGTGGTCACGCATTAATAATTTATCACTTGCTGATCCTGACTTCTCCCGCCCAGGACCAGTGGACATGCTGCTTAGTGCAGATATTTTCGCTTCGTCATTGTTACCTGGCCTTCGGCGAGGGAAGCCTGGACAACCCACCGCATTAAATACCGTGTTTGGGTGGATTGTCATGGGCGAGTGTGACAGGAGTCAATTCAAATCGAATCGTCGTAACAATAATAACCATTGCCTTTTTGTATCAAATCTCGATAACTTCTTGAAGAAGTTCTGGTAGTTAGAGAATGTTAGCTCTCCGAGCAAACCTCTTTTGTCGAAGGAGGATCAACTCTGCGAGAATTGGTTCGCCGAAAATATTGTCGTAATAAGGAAGGCAGGTTTGTTGTTCCCCTACCTTTTGTCGATCCAACAAACAAACCTTCTTTCTCTAATTCGCGCGAAATCGCTTTAAAACGTTTTTTTATCGTTGGGACGCAAGTTCAATCAAGTAATCTAGAGTTTAAAAGATCATATTTCAAATATATGGAAGATTATTATGAGACTCGTGATCATCTAGAAGAAGTCGATCCTCCTGCTATTAGCGAGGGCGAGTTTTCTTACATTCCTTATCATGGTATAATTCGCGATTCTATAACCACACCCCTGCGCGTGGTCTTCGACGCTAGCACCAAGGACGCCATAGGATTTTCGTTAAATTCCACTCTTCTATCTGGCCCTAAGCTCCAGACTAATATTTTTGACCTACTTGTTGGTTTTCGCTGGCATGCTGTCGTCTTCACAGGCGACGTCATGCAAATGTATAGGCAGATATTAGTATGTGGAAAGCACGCTGGTTATTATCAGCGCATTTTGTGGCGGCCATCGGCTTCGGTCCTGTGCGTGATTATCGTTTAAAAACAGTGACATATGGTGTCTCTGCTGCACCGTTTCAGGCTCTTCGCACCATGTTTCAACTTGCTGTTGATGCCACAGACTCCTACCCAGATGGTGCAGCTGTTCTCGCTCGCGATATCTATGTCGATGACGTCGTCACAGGGGCAGAGGTTAGGGTTGCGCCTTTACGTAAGTTGTCATTTCCACGTTTTGAATTAGTTGCAGCGGTTCTATTGTCGGATTTAGAGTTAGCGTGAGCATTCAATCGAAGCGGACGTCTTTTTATTCCTGCTGATTTAAATGTGCGCCATTCCACTTTGAACCTACACGCGAAAAATATACTACTCATATCGCAAGAAATTAAAGTGACGAGTTACATCCCCCACCAAGACCTGGGTAAGCAGCACCAAGAATATCTTTATCTCGCTCTTACAGTTGCTACAAGCTTATCCCTGCATACGCTTTGAAATCACTTGCACCTTAACGCCCCATTATACTACCAAAATAACATAAAAGTTGCTTAACATGAATGTAATGAGGTCCCCAACTAGCAAGGCAAACACTTCGGCGTCCTATCTTGACGTATCTAAGCTAACCGATATGGATAAACACAATACAACGTCGCTGCGTAAGCGCAAACAACCAGAGGCGGACTGTGAATGTAATAATTTGCACAGCGAAATAAAATCAATGCTAGAAAGTTTTACTAAATCTCAAGCGGAATTATTTTCTTCAATGAAAAATGATATGTCTGAAGTAGTGAAAAAAGTAAATAATATTCAAAATACCACTGAGAGTCTTGCACTTGAGCAAAAGAAAATACTTGCAGAGATATCTGAGCTGAAAGAGAAAGGTACTACCTCAGAACAGAATATAAAAAAAATAGAAGAAGAAATAGAAATGCTTAAAAATGATCGAGAAAAAAGTCCAGAAGCCATTCCAGTGTACAATCAAGAACAGCTTATTGAAGAGATTCGAAATCGCTCCGAAAGGGAAAGGAATCTAGTAATCGTAGGTATCAAAGAACCGAGAGCAGACACTCGAGAAGACAGACAAAAACACGATACAGATGAAGTATTAGAAATTTTGAAGAACATTCTAGTAGATATTCCAGAACCACTGAAGGTGATCCGTCTTGGCAAATATAAACCAGGAACAAATCGCCCCGTTAAAGCTTACTTCAGGTCATCAGACATCCCAAAAAAGATACTTTCTAAAAAAGGTAATGTTGTTCCGAAGGATATCAAGCTATTCGCTGATTTAACACCCATACAGCAATCCCACCTCAAAGAACTGAGACAACAACTAGCAAATAGAATAGACAATGGAGAGACCGGAATTACTATTAAATATATAAAGGTTGTGCCAAAAATTGTTTCAATCACAAAAAACTAACTACAATAGCTACCGGTCTAGTAGCTACTGCAAATAAATTAGACACTACTTATCAAATACTACACACATATAATGACTTTAAGAAGATACAATCTGCAGTAAACTTCTTATATTTTAACATGAGAAGCATTAAAAAATCTGGAAAACTAGATGAGCTCAAGTGTATTATTAAAGCTATTCAAGCTGAAATACATGTAATCCTGATATCAGAGACTTGGATGAAATCTACAGATAAGACTGAGGATATTAATTTCCCAAATTACACACATTATACTAATACTAGAAGAAAAAAGCGAGGTGGAGGAGTGTCAATATTCATACGATCTGATATGGAACACAGCTTAGATTTTGAAAAGTACGTTCATGGAAATAACTATCTATGGATTAAATCTAAAACTTTACACCTCGACATTGGAGTGGTCTATAAACCAGGAGATACCAATAATAAACAATTTTTAGAAGACTTTGAGACCCAGATACAAGGAAGAAAGCGATGTATCATCTTCGGCGACTTCAATATCGACCTTTTAAAAAATAAAAGCGACGCAAAGGAATACACAGAAATGCTACATGAAAACGGATATAAGATAAAAAACTGTATACATAAAGATTATGGAACACGCACCACAAACTCTACAAATTCTATTTTGGACCACGTGATTACAAATATCAAAAACAAAAAATTTCACCTCGCTATAACTGACTCATCAATGTCGGATCATAAACAAATCATACTCTGCATGAAGCACAACAAGCCGGAAAGACCACAAAAAATAAAATACGACACGATTGACTACAATGAACTTTATAAGTGAACTAAAGAAGAAGGTCCAAATACAAAACAAAGCACTGACTATAAAGAAATAGAAACATCTATAAAGAATACGGTAAAGAAAGCCACAAAACAAAAAATAAAGATACAAAACTTACCAAAACAAGATTGGATAAACAAGGAAGTGATTGATAGTATTAAAAAAAAAAAAAAACAAACTTTGGAGACAGTTAAAAAGTGAGCCAAATAACAAAAAACTACAAAATACCTACAAAAAATCTAGTAACAAAACTACTGCACTAATTATCACAACAAAGAAAAAATACTATTATAAATTATTCGATAAATGCAAGAACAACCCTAAAGCAATATGGAAAGTAATAAACAACCTCTCTAATAATAAAAACAAATCCGCTAGTTTGCCATCACCCCTTGAAATAGCGGGTAAGAAAATCACTGATGCTAATGAAATTTGTGAAGAATTCAACAAGTTTTTTTCTACAATCGGGTCACAACTTGCAAACCAAATCCCACAAAAATACCACAACAACTTAATATATACTCTAACAAATCTCCCTGCCGACAGCCAACAAAATCTCTCGGAATTTGTCCCATGCAGAAAGAAAGAAGAAATTTTTAAAATAATAGATAACCTCGACTCAAACCGTAGTTCAGGAATAGATGAAATCAACACAAAAACAATTAAATGTATCAAAGAATTTCTGGTCCCCAAATTAACCGAGAGCATGAATCACTGCCTTCGACGAGGGATATTCCCTGATGAGCTAAAAATTGCTAAAGTAACACCTATCTATAAAGCTGGGACGAAAACAGATCCTAACAATTATCGGCCTGTGTCGGTGCTGCCAGTGATTTCAAAAATCTTTGAAAAAGTGCTATACAATCGCTTAGATACATACCTAACACAAATAAATTTTTTATTCCCCCGCCAATATGGTTTTCGGCAAAAGTCTAATACATTATCAGCAACTATAGATTTAGTAACCAAAATTAAAACTAACATAGATAACAAGAATCTTGCACTTGGAATATTTATAGACTTAAAGAAAGCATTTGATACGGTCAGTCATTCATTGCTATTGAAAAAACTCAAACACATTGGAATTACTGGCAAAGCATACGACATGATAGCATCATACCTTCAAAATCGTGCACAAATAGTTAAATTGGGCAAATATAAGAGTTCACCCATGCCGATTACTTTTGGGGTACCCCAGGGATCGATCCTTGGCCCACTCCTCTTCCTAGTTTATGTCAATAACATTAGTACATTGTCTTTACACGAAGATATCAGCCTATATGCAGATGATACATGTGTATTCTATTTTGGGCATTCAGTAGAAGATATAATCAAATTAGCACAAGAAGATCTTAATAAACTGCACGATTGGTTTCAATATAATCTACTTACAATTAATATCTCTAAAACTAGCTACATAATATTCAAGGCTAAAAACAAAAAAGTTCACAACTATAATCCTTTGTCTATCGACAATATAAAATTAAAAGAATCCGGTGAAGAAAAATATCTTGGACTAATACTAGACAGTGGTTTGACTTGGAAGCCTCACATAGAAAAACTAAAATCAAAACTTTCGGCTTTAACTGGTTCCCTTTATGGTATGACCAAATGTATTCCTCGTAAAGTTCGATATAATATTTACTTTGCACTAGTCAAATCTCACTTAGATTATCTAATTGAAGTTTGGGGCTCCGCAGCAAAAAAATTACTGAACAATATACAACGATCCTAAAATAAAGTAATAAAAATACTATTTAAATATGATTACCTAACTCCGACGAATAAAATTTACAAAGATACCAAACTTGTGTCTATAAAACAGCTTTTTCAATATAATACTTGCGTTTTAATAAAAAAATTATGAGTAAAAAACTACACTCTGAACTAACTTTTCAGACTAAAAAGGAATTAGGATTAAGACTGCTCAGAAGCTCCAATAATATTTTTCTCCCAAGACCGCGAACTAAAAATTATGGAAAAAAAAATATAAAATATGGAGGCGCAAAGGTTTTTAATAAATTGCCATCGGAAATCAAACTATCCAGCTTTAATGCATTTAAAACGAAACTAAAAGAATACATTATATCCAAAGTAAGTCCAACATAGGAAACTAATAAACTGAGTCCGCCCCTGTGTACAGTATCAGCGTCACAATATAAAGGTGTTCCTACACAAAACCGACGGTAGCCGATATTCGTACGATATGTTTATTAACACATAAGCATACCGTTATAACATATTTTGAAAAGTACTTTGATGTAACAAACAAACTAACATGTTAAAAAAAAACTGTAGATCTCAAGGGTATACGTAAGAATTTTGTCAAATTTAGGAGGGTGTTTAACTTTATGATTAAAATTTATCAATCATGTTTTTTACGACATTTTTGGAAAATACTTAAATATTTTTTTCTTTTTATTAATTGAAAACTTAATCACTTAAGCCCTGCTTCCATTTGTTATTAACGCAGGTGAACGACCACCTTTACCGATGTTTTGCGTCTTCTACTTCGTAAAGCGCACAATGACTGTTAGTGAACTACCTACATTACTTTTATTATTTTTTGTGTTTTGTTTGAATGTTCTCACCAACACTGTTTGAAATGTAATTATTATTATAATTATATACTAGTTTTAAGATTTCTCTGTAAGTGAAAATGTAATATTTTCTTTGAGAAATAAAGATTCTTTAACCACGATTTGATGGCATCAGTTGTTGAGGCTTTAAAGCCCTTTTATACGATAAGCGAAATTTTCGCTTGGTCAGATTCCAGTGTTACGTTGACTTGGATCAAATCGTGTCCATCTGAATGGAAGACGTTCATCGCTAATCGCTAAGCCATATTCAGGATATAATTCCTCCCGACTGCTGGCATCATGTCCGAACTGCTGAAAATCCAGCAGACTGTGGTTCTCGTGGGCTTCTACCTAACGACTTAGTTAACCTGAGTTGTTGGTGGAACGGACCATTTTGGCTCAAGCACCCAAGTGCAGGAGCAATGGTGCTCATAATAAATGAGACATTAGATCCTTTTAATGGCCACTAGGTCGTATCGTTGCCC
The DNA here is from genome assembly GCA_943193695.1 of Acrobasis suavella. Lineage (NCBI taxonomy): Eukaryota > Metazoa > Arthropoda > Insecta > Lepidoptera > Pyralidae > Acrobasis > Acrobasis suavella. The sequence continues at coordinate 768,272 of OW971956.1, forward strand.
TGCACCCGGGTGCAGATGGCATCTATCGTGTCGTCACCGTTAGGACTGCCACTGGGCAGTACAAAAGACCGGTCGTGAAAATTTGTCCTTTGCCAATGGCAAATGACGCTTTATTTTCAATTTCCACAATTTGATCACATAGCCCTGGTTACTACAAGGCTATGTGTGATTTTTCGTTATAGTAGTAAGTTATCGTTTTCTAATATCGTTTATTTTTGCTGCTTTTCAACAGCATCTTTTCGTTATTTCGAATTTCGTTATCTTGAGTAGGTAAATATCACGGCATTCTTCCGCATGTCGTCTTATTTAAGTGGGCGGAATGTTGGATATTGCCATAAGTAATTATTTAGTTTTATTTATATACAACACTGGCTGTCATTTTTTGTCGTGTTTTCGTAGTATGGCAACACAGTGTTTCGTTCTTCTTCCGTTTCCAGTTTGAATCCTCTTCGTTTTCACTGTTTTCGAAAACCATGCCTTTATAGTAATAGAGATGAAATAGTCTGTAATGAAATAGTAAATAGATTTTCGTATTAAATTTCTTTCGCGCACAAGGCACTGCATCAAGGCACCATAAATTCTAAAGAACTTTCATTTATAACAAGAATTGCGTAGTGAGCCGCTAATCTGTGTGTGTTCCCACGTAAGGCAGAGAAATTGGTAAGGTATACCTGGGTCCAGCACTTTACCACGCTAATCGACCTGCTAGAAGAGGGAACAGAGCTTCGCCAAAAAAGATTTCCAGGTGAGTTCATGTCGCAATTCGTTTCAACCTCTAAGTACTTTTGAGAAGTCAGCAAGGTCACATTCAATCCATGTAAAGATTCAAATTATCGCATTTATAGTCCACTAGATATCGTTCATCCGGTGACTGAGAAAAAAGGCAAAAAATTTAAGGCATAAATAATGCAGCAAAAGCCCCCTCGCAGTTTTTAACCCCCTACAAAAAGAGGAGTGTTAAAATTTTCACGCTAATGTCTGTCTGTTTGTCTGTGGTATCGTAGCGCTCCAATGGATGGACCGATTTCGATGCGGTTTTTTTACGTGAAAGCAAGTTCCCTTGCGATGGTTTTTTAGCGATGTTTGATGAAAATCGGTTGAGCAATTTAAAAGTTATTGATATTAACGCTTGAAAGTCAGGGCTTTCTCTAGCAAATAATAGATGGCGCTACGGATATCTATCTAGTGATGAGTAGCGGAACTGCCAATACGACTTCGGTAGTTTCGCTACTCATTATTAGATGGTATTTTTGACAATCGGGGGTTTTTTTATTTGCCTATAGCAAATAAACTTGTCATTATATATAAGCGACTGAAAACTACAAGTTTTGTGCCTAGATACTTATGCACTCTTCGCGAGAACATTTTACATAATCTTTTTTTTTGTTTTTGCTTGGGCCGCATCTGCGTCTATCGTCCCGAAGCATTGCGCGACAAAGCTTCGTTTTATACACTAAAAAGTGATCGCGTTTAAGCTCTGATCATATTAGCGGTGTCGTTATTTTTTTACGAAATATCGTGCCAATCCATGATGGCGTCATCTAGGCATTTAAATATAGATGACGACTTTCTTTACTTTTACATGTGTGCTAACAATTACATAATGCATTTATTGAAATCTAGAAAGAAAAACCTAAAAATTCTAACACCCTTTCATTGTTCCACTCCATTTTTACCCATTAACAACCGTGACACCGTCGCACAGCACGCGTCTGAACCAGTTGAAAACAAACGCCAAAATGAACAACGCTAGTCCGACCACGCAGAGCGAATTAATAGAGCGCTAAAACCTTTTGATGTACCGCCACCTGCTCGATAAAAAAGACGCAGCCCGAATATTCGGGACGATAACCGATAACGGCCGGTCACATTTGCGTGTATCGTGTAATAACACGAAGCTTCCTACCGATAGGCGCAGGTGCGGCCCCAGCATCAAGCTTCCATCAAGCCATTTAGGCTGCAGGGCGTCCCATAGAAAAATATATTTAAAAGCACTCGAAAGACATAACCCTCTTTCTGGTGCAGTCGGGTAAAGAATAGCGCGTAAAGCACTGAATGAATGAAATTTCTTATCATTCGTTATTTCGATATAAATTCCTTAGTTATGGTATCCCCTGTCGACATGTATCTGTCACTGTCAAGCAGTCAATTTGACTTTCATTCACGTCAGTTCACGTCATTTGTTTGATTAATCCTTTCAATGATTTGTTTTTCATAATATTTATTATTCAGTCAATTTGTCCCGATTTTGTGCAGTAATATAATATCATCTAAATCACCACAGCAAGTTGTAAGTGGTTGGTTCGAGATGCCTCCAAACACGACCGTGTGTCGAGTCTGCCTGGCGACCGACGACGCCCGCTTGTCCTCCATCGTCGGCACTCCGCTACAAGTCGTCTTCGAGAAGCTTACGAATGAAACTGTTAGTATCAATAATCCTTAATAACGTCGTTAATGTACAGATTGTGATATCATAGGAACTACGTTGTGTTTGACGGTTGCAGCTGGTGAGGGGCGAAGCGTGGCCCGTGGCTGCGTGCTACGTGTGCCGCGCTCAGCTGCTCAAGAGCCACAAGCTGACGCTGAAGGCGGCCCGTGCGCGGGCTGTGCTCACTAACATATTTCAACATTACTCTGAGGTATTTACAAATTTTCATATTTCATAACTTGCGGCTCAGCGACCTGGATCTTGGCCTCCGGCATTATGTGCGCCATTCTTCCCTATTCTGTGCCAAATCTGACCAGTTGATCTTTTCTAGCTCTTTCAGGTCTTTGGCAACTTTATCCTTCCATGGATATCTTGGACGCCCCTCCAGACGGCGCCCGGATAGTTGACTATGATTAGCTTTCTTTGCGGCTTGATCCTCTCCCACGTCCACATGCCCTAGCCAGCGAAGTCGGGAAGATTTTATTTCTCCAATGATGTTCGCCTCGGACACTGCCTTTTCTATCTCCGGTTGTACCTCCACCTTCATGCCCCATCTTGTCCTCTTGTTGGTCCCAGAATCTTCTGCAATATCTTTCGTTCCGTGACTAAGAGTTTGCTCTCCTCCTTCAGAGTCAGCGTCCAAATACCCGTACATTAAAATCCTGTTTTTTATATAATGTTTTTATGGTATATAACATGACCATTTATTTTGTTGGCAGATTGATGTGCAATCTGTGTTTCTGGTGGACCGGAGTGAGCTGGGGCTGTGCAGCCCGCTTACTGTATCTGGAGCCGAGTACCTGGACAACATACCATGCTCTGCCACCGTTGTCAAAGTAGAGCAAGATGACGATGAGCGGGGCTCTGATCTTCCTGACGGTCCCCCGTCCCCAGTGTCAGCAATGTTGGATGACACTCAAGACCAAGATGGCAACAGAGATGACAACGAGTACAAATATGTGGAGCAGCAAAAGACAGGTGAGCAGGCCAAGAGGCAGGCAGCGACATTATTCTATTATATAGGACTGGTAACCTGACTCTCTTACATTACGGTAACTTATTCAGAATATGATGGAGTGTTGTTAAGTCACATTGTGGTTTAATTTCATCTTTTTGAGACTGCAAATAAAAAGTCGATCATATGGACAAGCTGAGTTGCCGCTGCATATTTATAGTGGAAATTGCTAAAGAAACAAGCAAAACACATGAGACAATTTTCTAGAGTTCCTTATGCCATTCTGAAGCACTATGTAAGTTTTACGAATAATTTTAGTCTCCAAGCTACATATTTGGCTTTTTCATCTTACTGAAAATTTATTTAATTCTATAAATTTTCTTGTAATGATCTAAGCTTTTGTTGCACTGGCCCAAAATGAAGGCTGTGTTTTTCGAGTGTATGCTTATGTGGGTGGAGTGTACAGCCATATGGTGTCCAGCCTCGAGCAGAGATTCCTGTGGATGTCGTAAGAGGCAACTAAAGGACTATAAGCACACACATGTCTGGAAGAAAAACTTAAATTGTACTGGCTGCTTCTCTTCCCGTGCATGTCGTAAGGGGATGGGCAAAAATGAGCTGTGAATAGACTTTATGGAAGCACTGTGTGAAATAAACATATCTGCTGCAAGCTGCTCGTCTATAATAACTAAATAGTAATAAATAATATACAAGCCTCCCAAAGAACCAGGGTGTAAAGACCGGTGATTTCAAAAGGAGATTGTAAGGTGGTACGAGTGACTGCTTGAAGTACTGTTTCACACGACCTTCAAGTAGTCACTCGAACCAACTTGCAGTATTCGCCGTCACAGAAGACTATGATGACTCTGACGGAGAAGACTGCATTCCACTGGAAGGTGACACGCTGATGTAAAGTATCAGGTTTAACTAAATGCAGGGTTATTTACTGGCAATCAGATGCAGTCTACGAGCTGTGTGGCTTCCAGTATATGTACATAGAATGGGATCACTCCATCTCTTCCTGTGGATGTCATAAGAGGCGACTAAAGGACTAAGCACAAACATATTGTGCTAAAATTGCATTCTCAAAGAGGGTTGACGTCAGAAGACTGCCGTTTGAAAAACTTTTCACACAATCAATTTTCCAAAGAAGATTGTTACTAGCAAGTGGAACGAGGTGGTATGCTCGATTATATCCAATAGAATTCTTAAGTTCGAACATGAGCCACGTCAAGTGTTTACCGTGGTGGTGAACTCGCGATTTAAAGTTTGGGACAGCGGTATGGTTAGCGCGAATATTTGCGTCAAAATATTCGTATCGTTTTTTTTTCGACGTTTTGTATGCGGGAATGAACAGCACCTTTATCGCTATCTATGCGATTACTTTGACGCAAATAAAAGTGCTAACAAAGTTTTAGCTGTCGTCTTGCAGACGTTTCGTTTTAAAATCTGTTGCATTTCCGCCTCCCACTGTTAATAAATCTACTGACTCTAGAGAAAATAAGAATTTAGTTTTTTGATTTAAAAAGTGTAGTTTGCTAGTCACTGGCACAGTTCTGTCTTAATCCGTAGATGGCGCCTCTGCTCTCGAACTAGGAGCTGCGGAACAAGAAGACGACGACACCGACAGCACACACCCGTCTCGGGAAGACTCGAACGCACAAAACGTCCAGCCAGCATATGAAATTAATCATTGTCTACGTTCGTTTTCACAAAAACGTGATTTACGCAGTCATCTTAAAATACACGCAGACGACCAACCGTATGAATGCGATATTTGTCAACGACGGTTTCAATATCGATCTGATATAAAAAGTCATTTAAATACACACTTTGGGAAGAAAAGTCTTGAGTGTCATGTTTGTCAACGTAGGTTTTCTACAAAGCAAGAATTTAAACGTCACCTTGTTCAAACTGGTACGAAACCATATGAGTGTAATACTTGTCAACGTCAGTTTCGATATAAAAGTAGTTGTATACGTCACCTTAAAACGCATACTGGCGAAATACCATATGAATTTAACGTTTGTCGAAGGCGGCTTTCACAAAAGGGTGATTTATATATTCATCTTATAACACATACTGCCGAGAAACCATATGAATGTAATAATTGTCAAAGGCGGTTTTCACGAGAGGATCATTTAAATATTCATCTTAAATCACACACTGACGAGAAACCATACGAATGTAATGTTTGTCAATGTCGGTTTCGACATAAAGTTAGTTTAGATATTCATATTAAAACACATACTGGCGGGAAAACATATGAATGTAATGTGTGTCAAAAGCGGTTTTTACAAAAGAGTAAATTAAATATTCATCTTAGAATACATACTGGCGAGAAACCATACGAATGTAATTTTTGTCAAAGGCGATTTTCACAAAAGAGTAGTTTAAATATGCATCTTCAAATACATACTTGCGAGAAACCATACAAATGTAATGATTGCCAACGTCGGTTTCGACATAAAAATAGTTTAAATATTCATCTTGAATCACATTCTGGCGAGACACCATATGAATGTAATATTTGTCAGAGGCGGTTTTCACATAAGTGTGATTTAAATAGACATCTTAAAACACACACTGGCGTGAAACCATATAAATGTGATGTTTGTCACAAGCGGTTTTCACGAAAGGATTGTTTAAATAATCATCATAAAACACATACTGGCGAGAAACCATATGAATGTAATATTTGTCAACGTCGTTTTTTACAAAAGTTTAATTTAAAAAGTCATCTTGAGACACATACAAATACATATATTTGTACTGGCGTATAATCATGTAATTGTAATGTTTGTCAATATTCATAAAACTGTGGAGAGGACATCTGATCATACACGGATTTTACATTTTGATTCGAACCCTGATGAGGACAGTGCTGGGGATCGTCGGTGTGACGATGACGAGGCGCCCGGGGGCGCCGAGCGTCACGCCGAGAAGCCCTACGAGTGCACTTTCTGCCAACGTGCGTTTGGTCTCAAAATCGCTTTCCGGCGTCATGTGGTGATCTGCGCACTGGTGAGAACACCTCGATATCAATGTATGTAATGTGCAAGCTAGTTTGCTAAATTAAATTGTTTGACATAAAAATGTTTTTCATTTCAATATGAAAAGTCAGGCTTCTAATATGGAGTCATTATTCCTCATACTAATTGAGTAAGAGCTAGCGAGGGCAGACCTCCATCATTTTATAAAGGTTGGAAGTTTCTCTATGTTTGGCCTTAATGCAGGTTCAATTCTCGAATATAAAAGTTGGGACGTGGTGGCTTTGGTAGATATCATATGTAGGTAGTAAAGGTGTACAAAATTGGTCCGGATTCGTATTTCTGTTATGCTTCGGCCGCATTTGTGCCTATCGTCCCGATGCAATTCGCGGCGAATCTTCGTACGTTTTGTACACTAAAAAGTTATCGCGATAAAGCGCTGGTCACACTAGCGGCTTCGTTATTTTTCACGAACTATCTGGCAATAATCCAAGATGGCGTCATCTCCGTGTTTTAAATATGGACGACGGCTTTCTTTTCTATAACATGTGTGCTAATGCTAACAATTACATAATGCATTTACTGAAACCTAAAAAGAAACCTAGAAAGAAAAAGCTAAAAATTTTAACACCATCTTATAGTTCCACTCGATTTTTAAATGAACAACGCAAGTGTGACCACGCAAAGCGAATCTTTAGCGTGCTTAAATCCTTTGATGTATCGCCACCCGCGCGATAACTAACACGAAGTCCGAATATTCGGGACGATACCCGATAACGACCGGTCACATTTGCGTGTATTGTGTAATAGCACGAAGCTTCGTGACGATGGGCGCAGGTCCGGCCCAAGCATTAGATCGCGTCAGCCGCCGCCGCCAGACACCAGATCTGACCTGTTCCGGGGTAACAGGCGTAGTGACTGCTATTTTCAAACCTCAATGCTTTAGTTTCCAAAGTGTCAATTAATTTTATATTGCATAATGGCGCGGGCTTTTTCACTTATGTTATTGACATAGCTTTTAATTCTTGAAATCATTAGGTATTATCAATAGGTATTGAATTTAATAAACTTACTCACTCATTCTGAATAAATTATATTCCTGTATCAATCATTCATTACGTAAGAAATTTATCTTTCACACATCTTAATACACCATTCCACCCGATGTACACCTACAGGCTAAAACTGAAAACCAGTGTACCGCCTTTTAGGCCAACCACGCTGAGTTTTGGCCTACTTTGCGCTACTGCAGCACATACATGTGCAGTATCACTGTTTTCTACTGTTATTGTTGTATGTTTATTGTTAAGTATTGTTTATGTACTGCTCTGTTCTTGTGTCTACTATAAGTGTGTGTATGTGATGCAGTTTTCGTAAATAAACGTATTATCTATCTATCTATCTATACCATCGCAAGTTGTTCTAAAACCAACCTCAAGGTTTTTATAAACCTGTATCGAGATACAGGTTTATGAAACTACGAGTAGTTTTCATGAACTTCTATTATTTGTTTCCGATTCTAAGGAATACAAAAGCTTAGCTTATTGTCAATCGTTATGAATTATTTTGAATGAGGATTGTTTCGAAAAATCAACAAAATCCTTAGCTTTTTGCTGATTCCCCGTATTCGTTCGTATTTTAATTTTTTTAGGGTTCCGTAGTAAACAAAGTAGGTACTCTTGATGTACCGTTTACTGTACATTACCTAACGTTTTATGCTTACGCGGCTATCACCAGTCGCGCGTCATACCTATTTTATTGTTATTACTTAGTATGTGTACTGCATTGAACCGGAGTGCATTCGCACTATAAACGGAAAGGAATAGTCAAAGTTTTCATATAATTGTTGCACTAACTTTGGTTAGGTTTGGTGATTTTCATCCCACACTTCAACTATCCTCGGCTTTTCCCATCATGCATCAAAACACTTCTCAACTCTTCAAACTTACAACTTAACTACTACTCATCTCAAATGCAACTTATACACTTATAGTTTCGCCATGTCTGTCTGTATGTCTGCGGTTTTTACTCAGAGACTATAAGTTCTAGAAAGCTGTTATTTGGCATGGGTATGTTCAGTTTCGCCGGTAGTGGTAAAATAAAATCTTTAAAAAAATTGTTTTGAGTTTGTTCCCATACTCTGCCTGTCCACGACCCTCGCTCCATCAAAGTCCTTCGCCAGCTCGTCGCTGCTGATCCTCGGCCACCGGGATGCCCACACTGCTGCGGTACAACAGCGACATCGGCTCCACCGCTGGGGAATCAGCCACCAAGCCCACGGCGCACACCGCAACGAACACACCTAACATACGCATTCTTCTAGCGAGTACGCGACCAAACCGTCCTTGCGGCCTTTCATTTATTTATTTATTTAACTTTATTACAATACATGTACGGTAAGTCTCAAAAGTATGAGAAATTGGGACTCCACTTCTGAGGCCTACCGTACATGGCGGACTTAAGGCCTGAGACCTTTTCCACCAGTCAACCAACAGGTGATGCTGAGAAAGCAATCTGTTGGGGGTAAGTACAGCAAGGAAAAATAATATATATATATATATATATATATATATATATATTGATGTTTCCAAACTTATACATACACATTAATTGCATATAATAAACCTACACAAAAACATACATACATAAATAATTCCCTTATAAATCACATACATAAACATCACTGACAGTTTTCGGAGATAATGTGAACGCACTGCCTTTTTGAACGCGAAACGAGTTTGAGCTTTTCGAATACCTATTGAAATGGAGAGCGTTTCTTCTGTCTGGCCGTTCCGAAACGCTAGTATCGATAGCTTTTTTACATAGAAAATACAATAATCAGTACACGTGATGTAAGTATACCATGTTTATTTATGAAATTGATGTTGAAAACTTGTTCAAAAACAAGTTTGTTTTTCGTGTGTGTAAGAGGCTAACATTGGTGACAGATTTTTCAGGGTGTCTATAAGCATCTGACATAGATTGACGACTGTCATACAATGATAAAAGCCGGGACCAACGGCTTATACATGCCTATGGTAATGCGCACTCCCGCCGGGCCACCGAGCTCTTCAAAACAAGTTACCAACACTGGTAAAGCACAAAATATTTATACATTTATTTCAAAAATATAACAAAGTTTTTTTAATATTAGGTTGGGGAAAAAGTCTTTTCGCATATAGTATGTATGAACTTGTAATAAAACCACTTTGGCTATACTATTTGTACCTGGCTGGTTTTGGTATCATTTAAAGTTTAAATTTTAAAGAAGATAATTCCAAATTCAAATTAGGAAAATGCGTGATTTTCATTTGTTTTTCTTACCGTCAAGATGAGTGAATCTAATGAAGAAATTAGATACATTTTAAAATTTTACTACGAGCAGGGCAAAAATGCAACGCAAGCCGCGAAAAAAAATTGCGATGTTTATGGACCTAGTGCAGTGTCTGTGAGTGTAGCACAAATTTGGTTTAAGCGTTTTTAATCCGGAAATTTTGATGTCAAAGATGCACGTCGCTCTGGTCGCCCTGTTACGGATAAAATGGATGCTATTTTTGAAAAAGTGGAGCAAGATCGGCATATCAGTAGTTACGACGTCGCTGAAGAACTGGGAATTGACCACAAAACAGATTGGCGCATTTGAAAAAAAATGGGTACACATAAAAGCTCGATATTTGGGTACCTCACGAGCTCTCTGAAAGAAACCTAATGAACCGGTTGAGTACCCGGTTCATTAGGTTCATTAGGTTTGTGATTCTTTATTACGACGTAATGAGACCGAACCATTTTTGAAGAAATTGATAACTGGTGATGAAAAGTGGATCACGTACGACAAGAACGTGCGAAAAAGGTCATGGTCAAAGGCCGGTCAGGCTTCACAGACTGTGGCGAAACCCGGGTTAACTCGCAACAAGCTGATGCTGTGTGTGTGGTGGGATTGGAAGGGCATTATTCATTATGAGCTGTTACCACCAGGCAGGACCATCGATTCAGAACTCTACTGCGAACAATTACTGATAAGATTAAAGCAAGAAGTTGAGAGAAAGCGGCCGGAATTAATCAACAGAAGGGGTGTGGTTTTTCATCATGATAACGCTAGACCTCACACATCTTTAACCACTCAGCAAAAATTAAGAGAGTTTGGCTGGGAGGTGTTAATGCATCCGCCGTATAGTCCTGACCTGGCACCTTCAGATTTCCACCTGTTCCGGTCTCTTCAGAATTCTTTAGGCAGTGTCAGGTTAGCATTACAAGAGGACTGCCAAAACTACTTGACGCAGTTTTTTGATCAGAAGCCCCAAAATTTCTATAGCAATGGGATCATGTCCCTACCTATAAGATGGCAAAAAGTTATCGAACAAAATGATACCTACATACTTTAGTTAAATGTAAAAAAACTATATTAAAAATGTTTTGAATTTTCATATAAAATGCGAAAAGACTTTTTCTCCAACCTATTATATCCGTACAGTTTTCCCATGAAATAAATTACATGTGATCACGAAATCGTTATTATAGTTTTTGTATATCAATACTTATTTCTTTCCTGAGAAATGTCTTTGGAGAGGCGACCGTGTAAATAGGTCGTCTCCTGGGGATGAAGCGGTTCGAGGACCTAAGGTTACATCTAATGTCTCGGATAAGACTTAGATCAAACGGCCTGTGGGTAGGAAGAAATGCTACAACTCGGTGATTTAACGAACTAAGTAATCGCTTACCTCGTTGACGAGCTGCAGACTTCTCTGGTGCACCAGTCCTTCTCTTCTCTGTAGCAGAGCGGTGATAAAGTTCCGGTGAGAATCAAGTTCGGCGCGCGAGGGTGGCCACGGAGGCGCAAATTCGCATGCGCGCTGTCACAATGACGTACGAAACAAGACTGATCGTCAGGACGCTGACCACCGCCGTTGAGGTCCGCGTCTCCATCCCTCTCTGATCATACTCGCCGCAAGAGACAGCGATACCAAGCCGTCTTATCACCAAGTTGAGGAAGAAGGGGAAAAATTAAAAATTGAGGCGCCTGGCCTCAACAGTCTTGCTCACGCAAAAAAAAATTCAGTAGTTATTTACAAATAATTACAAATAATTAAAAAAACAAATCACCAAACTTTGGACGGTAAGATAAGAAAACAAAACCTTTTTTTCCGCTCGCCCACCACACCAGGTGTTTTATGACCTTAAAAGAATAAGTATGCCGCTTATTAAGTATTGTGTGGAATGTTAGGCTGCTATCGCTTTTGCGATAAGTATTGCTTTGTTGTAATAGTTAACAGGGAGAGTAAATTGTATGGCAACTTGGTCATTGATTATTTGCTTCCATATGCTTTTCTGCCATAAAAAACATGGACAAAGATGCTTTTTCGTATTTTTTTCGATCAATCAGCATCTATTACCCTCATTTTGAGGTACAGATGCTTCTCTTGAGGCTTCCCGCGCAGATAGGTAATGTTTGTAGTTAGGTATTTTTTCGATCACGGGATATTAATCGTTTTCGGTCGTTTAAATAAAATGACAAATCACAAGGGAGCTACTGCTGCTTTATAAGCGTCTAAATATTTTGACCTTCATTATCTGTGACCGGACTATGCTCTGAAGATAATCTCTTAATTTTTTAGGGTTTCATACAAAACGGAACCCTTATAGAATCACTCGTGCGTCTGTCTGTCCGTACGTCTATCACAGCCAATTTGCTCCGAATCTATCGGACCCAATCAGATGAAATTTGGTAGGATGGTGTAATCCTATAACCCAAACACAGATGTGCAAAGTAAATATTTTTGGTTATCACCTGTAATTTATTTCATGGTAAAACTGACGTATATAAAAAAAACTATTATATTTTTGCAATTAAATGAATATATTGTTTTCTACCAGTGTTGGTGAGCTCTTGTTTTGAAGAGCTCGGTGGCCCGGCGGGAGTGCGCATTACCACATTTGGAATGGGTGACCAAAAGTGGCTTGACAAATTCTCGAGCTCCTCCGTCCCAACAAACACTCATGAAGTCACCACAATGTGCCGCACGTGCTTCGGAAGGAATGTAATTATACAAGCCGTTTTTCCCAGCTGTTGTCATTGTATGCCAGTCGTCAATCTGTGTCAGATGCTTATAGGCAGCTTGAAAAATCTGACACGAGTGTTGGCCACTTACACACACAAAAAAACTAGTTTTTTACAAGTTTGCAACAATATAGTTGGAGACAAAAGAAAAACTTAGTATATACTCGTATCAGCTGCTTCTCTCCCGCGCTGATAGTAAAAGCTGATCTAGGGAATGAGCGAGAATCTGAATCGTGATAATAGGCGATGCGGCTAGCAACCTATCACTATTTCGATTTCCTCTTTCCATTTATTACAATAAATAATTTAAAGCGTATTGAACACTTTCTTTGTCACTTTTTTGCTAGTCGTGTGTGGTGCTATCTCGTGCCTATGCAACGGCCGCAACTCTAGTTACCTACTAATTATATTATCTTGGCCACAATTATTCGTTGACTGGACTATTTTTACCAAGTTTAGTAATGTTTTATTCATTCCCAAGAAAAGAAGTCCGCCGCCCAACGCCACGTTACAATGATCATATATCTGTACCGTGCCAACGTTAACATTTCCAAGAAGAGTTAACGTTGGGCGGCGGCCGGTCGTATCGACAAGTCGACAATTTATTCTCTAATTCGCAAGGTCTTTTGCATCCTTAGGTCAAAATCGACAAGCATATTGTTACGAAACTGGGGTTCCAGATTTGGAGAAAAACGCTAAACTTCTTATGAGGGTATTTATTCACTACGGAACCCTAGGTTGACACGTGCAGATGGTCTTCCTGATGTCCAAGCTCAAGTCGCGTAGCTGTTGAGGTCCAGGTATCTCCAAAGTTGTCGCAGGCACTTTCACTTGTCGCACTTAGATAGGATTCCTTCGAAGTGATCGCTTTCGTAGCTCGTAGTGAACTGATGTGGTGCGTGCGCCCTCGATCGCCTTTTTATATGTGCCTGTATAGAGGTCTCCATTATTCTCGAATATTCTCCATACTAGATGAATGTAGTTCGAAGACGGGAAACGTCGAAGCGCCGGTAGTTGACTTTATACTGTAAAGACATAAGTCCTAGTTTCTCTTGCACCATTCTGACTTATTTCGACATTCGGCTCGCGAACACGCTGTGTCTATCTCGTTCGCGACAATAATATATTTATTATAGGAGAATAAACAAGATATTACAATACAATACAATACAAATCAACTTTATTGCACCATAATAGACACACAAAAATTACAAAACAACAAGAAACAATATAGGCACAAAGGCGAACTTATCGCTATAAATGCAATCTCTTCCAGCCAACCTTTGGGTGGAGGAAAAAATTATTTGAAACAAGGTGGGCGCAGTACTAATTCTATTTTACCTACTTACATATGAATATATACCTAAATACATATACACACATATATAATACATAATAAATATACATATACATAAGCATAAATAATACATACTTATATGATACATAAAAATATTTACATAAATACATATAGTAACACTGAACAGAACTGATTATATCGTCAGGTAATATTTATAAAGGCGATTTTTAAAGATTGTTTTAGTATTTTATAGGAGAATAAAAAAAGAAAACGCAGGAAAGCGCACCCCGGGCTCCGAAGCGGCACAGCTGAGCCCACCACCACGCTACAAGTAGTCTATTGACCTTGTGGCTCTGGGCTCTGTCTGTCCCGTTAAAGTTAAGAGGGGATAGAGTATTTGCATATACTCGTATTTAAACGAAAAGCATTTTCATGTCGAATAATTTTATTTGTGCTTACAATTATTTAGAAAATTAGCTTGCATATTATACACATTGACTAGCTTTAACCCACGACTTCGCCCGCGTATAAGTCGATAATGGGTCTAATTGTTTTTTTTTACGTTTTTAATTTTTTATAACATAAGAATTATTATTTTAAAATGTTTTAATACTTGTTAAATAAAACAATCTTTATTATAGTGTAGGGATTTAAAGGCTTAGCAGACCCGGCGATTTTTCCCCAATTTTGAAAATTCCTGAAACACGTACTGACTCATTTGTCGCCAGGAGTACACATGCAAATTTTCGAATAAAATTGTCTAACTAATCTTGTTTTCTAATGTAAAATCCGTTTATGATCAGGTGGTTCCTCATATATGAATAAAGATCTAAGATAATATTTAAATTATCCTTTTGTGGAAACCGACATTGACAAACATTACATTCATGGTTTCTGGATAGAATGTCTTTAAAGATGTCTATTTAAATAATCATTTAGTAATAATCGATTGTGACAAACATAACATTCTTATGGTTTCTTGGTAGTTTGTGTTTTAAGATGACTATTTAAATTACCCTATCGTGAAAATCGAATTCGACAAACATTTCATTCATACGGTTTCCCGCCAGTATGTGTTTTAAAATGCCTATTTAATTGATCATTTCGTGAAAACCGCTTTTGACAAATATAACACTCATATAGTTTCTCGCCAGTATGTGTTTTAAGATGATTATTTAAACTAACTTTATGTCGGAACCGATATTGACAGACATTACACTCAAATGGTTTCTCGCCAGTATGTGTTCTTAGGTGAATATTTAAGTGACCCTTTTGTAAAAACCGCTTTTGACATACATTACATTCATGTGGTTTCTCGCCAGTATGTGTTCTAAGATGAATATTTAAACTAACTTTATGTCGAAACCGTCTTTGACAAACATTACAAACATATGGTTTCTCACCAGTATGTGTTTTAAGATGAATATTTAAACTATCTTTATGTCGAAACCGATATTGACAGACATTACACTCAAATGGTTTCTCGCCAGTATGTGTTCTTAGATGAATATTCAAATGACCCTTTTGTAAAAACCGCTTTTGACAAACATTACATTCATATTGTTTCTCGCCAGTATGTTTTCTAAGATGAATATTTAAACTAACTTTTTGACAAAAGTGCCTTTGACAAACATTACAAACATATGGTTTCTCACCAGTATGTGTTTTGAGATGCAAATTTAATCTATCTTTATGTCGAAACCGATATTGACAGACATTACACTTAAATGGTTTCTCGCCAGTATGTGTTTTTAGATGAATATTTAAATACCCCTTTTGTAAAAACCGCTTTTGACAAACATTACATTTATATGGTTTCTCGCCAGTATGTGTTCTAAGATGAACATTTAAATGATCCTTTCGTGAAAATTGCCTTTGACAAACATTACATTCATATGGTTTCTCGCCAGTATGTGTTCTAAGATGAACATTTAAATGATCCTTTCGTGAAAACCGCCTTTGACAAACATTACATTCATATGGTTTCTCGGTAGTATGTGTTATGAGATGAATATTTAAATCACCTTTTTGTGAAAACCGCCTTTGACAAACATTTAATTCATATGGTATCTCACCAGTATGTGTTTTAAGGTGACGTATACAACTCCTTTTATGTCGAAACTGACGTTGACAAGTATTACACTCGTATGGTTTCGCACCAGTGTGAACTTCAAGGTGACGTTTAAATTCTTGCATTGTAGAAAACCTACGTTGACAAACATGACACTCAAGACTTTTCTTCCCAAAGTGTGTATTTAAATGACTTTTTATATCAGATCGATATTGAAACCGACGTTGACAAATATCGCATTCATACGGTTGGTCGTCTGCGTGTATTTTAAGATGACTGCGTAAGTCACGTTTTTGTGAAAACGAACGTGGACAATGATTACATTCATATGCTGGCTGGACGTTTTGTACGTTCGAGTCTCCCCGAGACGGGTGTGTGCTGTCGGTGTCGTCGTCTTCTTGTTCCGCAGCTCCTGGTTCGAGAGCAGAGGCGCCATCTACGGATTTATGACAGAACTGTGTCAGTTACTAGCACACTAGACTTTTTACATCAAAATACTAAATTCTTATTTTTCTCTAGAGTCAGTAGATTTCTTAACAGATGAGAGGCAGAACTAAAACGGATTTTAAAACTAAACAACAGTAAGACATCTGCTTAAACTTGCGTCAAAGAATTCGCATCGATGGCGATAGAGGCGCTGTTCATTTCCGCATACAAAACGTAGACAAAGGCAATACGAATACTTTGACGCAAATATTCGCGCCTTACAGAATTAATACTAGTAGTTCGCCCCGAACTGTGAATCGCGAGACCTATCTCGGCAATCTCTTGACCTATTTGACTCAGGTTCAAACTTAAAAATTCTATTAACCATATTTATTTACACTTTTAACAAATTTCATGAAGCTCCGATCAAAGGTAAAGTTATTGTCGAACAAACAAACACACATACACACAAACGCCGGATTGTTCAAGTACATTCGGAGAACTTCGCTCGCTCATACAATAAGTAACAACTATCTTACATACGTCCCACTTCGTTCGAAGACTGGCATCGCCGATGTGGGCCACGAGACCGCTGAAATGGGCTTGGGTGACGTCACAGACTGACACACAGACACGTCAAATTTATAACACCCCGCTTTTTAGTCGAGGGTTAAAAAGGTAACGTACAGAAGGGAGGCTCGCAACACAACCCTCTTTAGAATTGCATTTCTGCGACAAGTTTTACAACCAGCAGGCTACCGACGTAACGTCAACAGTCCTTTAGTCCTTTAGTCCTACTCTATGCCGGAAGCCACACGGCTCGTAGACTGCATCTGATTGCCAGTAGGTAACCCTGCATTTAGTTACACCTGATATCTTACATCTGCATCTCACCTGCCAGTGGAATGCAGTCTTCACCGTCAAAATCGTCGCAGTCATCTTTAACGACGGATGCTGCAAGTTGGCATGAATGACTGCTTGAAGTACCTGTGGAACGGCCATAGTTTGAATTTACACAGTTAGGTAGTCCCGGGTAAGGATCTCCCCTGGGCTGTTTTGAAATCTTTAAACAGACTCCGCTCTGGTACAGGGCGATGCCGGGAGAGCAGGGCCAAATGGGGTTGGAACTCTGGCAACAGTTTGTGTGACTGTGGGGTCACACAATCCATGGACCATCTTTTGTCATGTTCCAACTGCCCGATTCCTTGTACTAAGTCAGATCTGAATATGGCCAATGACAGGGCGGTTGCCGTGGCTAGGTTCTGGTCTAACAATATCTAATATGAGCCATTTCGACTCGATAAGAAGAAGAAGTAGACACAGTTTTACCCAAGGAGGTTCCAAACTATGATAAGACGATGAGACGACCTCCGTGGCGTAGTGGTCACCATGCTAGTCCGCCACCCAGAGGTCCCGGGTTCGAACCCCGGTCAGGGCAAGTTGGAAAGTGGCCTTTTTCAAATTGTCCTGGGTCTTGGGTGTGTATCCATATATGTATTTGTTATAAAAATATAATATCGTTGAGTTAGTATCCCATAACATAAGTCTCGAACTTACTTTGGGGCTAGCTCAATCAGTGTTATTTGTCCCTATATATTTTTATTTTATTTATGATGCTGTGATACAGGGTGCAGCCATAGACCTTGTATGTAACACGACACGACTGGGTATTAGTGAAAAAGGGGCAACCAAAATATATTTATTTTTAATTTATAGTTTACCGAGGCTTCAGTTCATTTGGTGTGACTATGCCAGCTTCATGGGGAACTTCGTAAAAGTTCCATACTCTTTTAGAACATTTTATTCCCACCAAGCAGGATATCTAAGGTTATACTTCACACACGATCTCATGTTTATTCGCTTGTTGCTTAAGTATTTCCACTCTAAGTGTAAATACGAAGTGGCGACCCAGCTTGCCCATACGAATGCCTTTTTATTTGGGTCTCAAACATATAAAATTGAGTAACACTGAGACTTAATGGCACTCCATATTCCCATTGGGTTACAGAATGTAATGAAGATTTATACAAACATTGCAGCGTTGCCAGTCCCCTGTGTGTCAGTATGATGTGCTGCCTGCCTCTCTTCAGCCTGCTCAATTCAATTCAAATTTATCTTCATTATCATAGGATATGTATAATATCTCTCAATAATCGTCACTTTGTTTCGTTGCACAATTGTTGACGTCAAAAGTTATTTAGAGCTAAGTTTACTGCCGCCTACAATGCCCTAGTACAGGAGAAGCGGTAACAAATTGCACTGCAGCATTTTCTCCAAGAACTCATAATGAAATGAATATTTATAGTTGATATGTGGACAGAAAATACATTGTTTATTATGTCATAATTTAAATAAAAGTAAATCTATTAAATGCCGTAATTTTATAATAATGTCAAATCAAGTTGTAGATTCTTTATACTAATGTACCAAATTATAACATTTGTGAGTATACAAACCTTTAAGAGGGCACCCGCGCCAAGTTTAAGCCAGACCTTGTCAAAAATTCAAAATTCAAAATGTTTATTTATACCTTTACAGGCTCTTTTACACGTCAACACGAAGTGTCCACGCATTTTTATCTTTTAAATAATCATTAAAAGTATAGTATGCATTATTCAATAAAACTTTTTTAACATGTATTTTAAATTTTGACATGGGTACGAGTAGGTTTTAAGACGGAAGGAAGGAAGTTTGTTAAATAATGTTATACTAGACCTAGAAGACTTTCTGGTTTTAGCAAGTCGAAATTTAGGCGTATGAAGCTTATTTTTGTCGCGAGTGTTATAACTGTGAACTTCCCTATTTTTCTTGAAACTATTTAACCTTGATTTAACAAAAAGGAGATTTTCATTTATAAATTGAGATGTCACAGTATTAGTATATTTATAGATTTAAATAACTCTCTTAAAGGATCGTGTGGTTTTGGCACAGAAATAGTATTTATGTTAACCGTTTTGCCCCATAAGAGCAATCCATATGGCATTATGCTATGAAAATAACTAAAGTATACTAGCCTAGCAGTTTCAACATTAGTACACCGTCTGACCCTCCTTACAGCATATGCTGCCGAACTAAGTTTCTGGGCAGTGGCCTCAATATGTTTATCCCATTTTAAGTTGCAGTCTTGGTGTTGGGTACCTATTCTAGAACTTGGCCATTAAGACTCAGAGGTATGTGAGTATTGGGTTTACTCAAGAGTGAAAAATTAACACACTTAGTCTTTTGTGTGTTTAATGCCAGTTTAGTTGAAAACCAACTGAGTACTTGTGACATTGTATTGCTTACATTGTCATAGTTTGAGGATTTTTTGTCAACCTTAAAAAGTAAAGATGTGTCGTCAGCAAACAATACTACTTCACAAAACTTGTCTTGTTGTCTTTGAGATAGTCATCAGTCCTATAACAAGCCTTCTCACAGAGAACCTTCTTTACATAAGCTTTAAACTTTTTGTCAGGCATATCAAGGACCGATTGTGGCAATTAATTATAAAAAAGTATAATGTTCCCCATAAATGTTTGACTAACTGTTTTGAGCAACTAAGTCACTCTTATTGCGTAAGTTTCGAGTGATTTAACAATCACTTACTTTATTGTATGAGGAAATATTTGCTTGCTCACCTGTCTCTTGCTGCACTGTGTGCGCACACTCTGCATATTTGACCTCGTTGATATCTGTGTTTCCATCTTGGTCTTGAGTGTCAACCAAAATTGCTTTCGCTGGGGGACCGTCAGAGCGATCAGAGCCCAGCTCAGTATCGTCATGCTTAATTTTGACAGTGGTGGCAGGGAGTGGTATGTTGTCCAGACACTCAGCTCCAGATACAGCTAGTGAGCCGCACAGCCCCAGCTTACGCCGGTCCAGCAGAGACACAGATTGCACATCAATCTGCAAACAAAATAAATGGTCACTGACTAATGTATTATAGATTATATACCACACATTAAGAAATGAAATATATTGTTAATACCTCAGAGTAATGTTGAAATACGGCAGTGAGCAGAGCCTGCGCGCGAGCCGCCTTCAGCATCAGCTTGTGGCTCTTGAGCAGCTGAGCGCGGCACACGTAGCACGCAGCCACGGGCCACGCCTCGCCCCTCACCAGCTGCAACCGTCAAACACAACGTACAGTTCCTATAATATCACAATCTGTACAGAGGTTATGAGGGATTCCTGATACTAACACTGTCATCCGTAAGCTTCTCGAAGACGACTTGTAGCGGAGTGCCGACGATGGAGGACAAGCGGGCGTCGTCGGTCGCCAGGCAGACTCGACACACGGTCGTGTTTGGAGGCATCTCGAACCAACCATTTACAGCTTGCTGTGGTGATATAGATGTTATTATATTGCTGCAAAAAATCGGGACAAATTTACTGAATAATAAATGTTACAAAAAAACAAATCAATGAAAGGGTTAATCAATCAAACAAATGACGTGAACGAACTAACATGAAAGTCAAATTAACTGCTTGACAGTGACAGTGATAGATACATGTCGACAGGAGATACCATAAACAAGGAATTAATATCAAAATAACAAACGATTAGTAATTTCATTCATTCAGTGCTTCACGCGCTATTCATTACCCGACTGCACCAATAAGAGAGGGTTTATGTCTTTCGAGTGTTTGTAAGTATATTTTTCTATGGGACGCCCTGCAGCCTAAATGGCTTGATGGAAGCTTGAGAGATATAAGACACTGGATATCGTTAAGAAGGAGGTTGGGCTTGATATCCATGGTATCTAATGAGGTAACGTTGAAAACGTCGAGGTTTTCAACGATATGCTATGTGACGACACAATAAATTAAATGTGGCGCCCTCTATAGACCAAAAAGTTAGTAACTTAAAAAAAATCGAATCATATCGTGGTATCAAATGAAATAGCTCAATTAGCACATTTCAAAAATATACTAGCTGCTCTCCCTGCTGTGCTTGCATTCACTGGATAAACGTACTTTTCAGCAAGAATATTCCCGTAGTCGGGTTTTAGTTGTTAAACCTATGCCTTGTTATTATACAAAAAAAGAAATACGCGTAGTTTTCAGTCGCTTTTATATAATGACAAGTTTATTTGCTATAGGCAAATTAAAAAATCCCCGATTGTCAAAAACACCATCTATTGCTTGAACTAGCCCTGACTTTCAAGCATTAACATCAATAACTTTTAAACATCTCTAAGAACCAAGAGCAAGGGAACTTGCTTTCACGTAAAAAAAAACGCATCGAAATCGGTCCACCCGTTCAAGCGCTATGATGCCACAGACATACATTAGCGTCAAATTTATAACACCCCTCTTTTTGTAGAGGGTTAAAAACTACGAGGGAGCTACTGTTGCATTATTAACGCCTTAAAATTTATTTTTTTTTCTGTTACCGGAATAAGCTCTTCTGATTTCTAAGAAAATATAATTCGTTTTACCATTCCATAGCATTATAAATACAAATATGCCGTGTGGTTTTGAGCCTAGAAAAACACCACTCATTCTCTTCCTGACGATTTCGAAAGTGGCGACTAAAGGACTAAGTACATGCACCTCGTGTTACGACTGCTCTTTCCTAGGATAGTTACGTTGGCTGGTTGTAAAACGTTTTGCACAAATGCATTTCCAGAGCAGTTCTCAAAACTTTTGTACCCTACTAATTTTATGTGTATTTTCAAAAGCGTGTCTTAACCGGCTTTTAATAGAAAATTAGGTGTCGGTAATATTCTCTTGTGTTATTTATAAATGGTATCTGTAGGTGACTTCCATATTTATATAGAATTTATATGTTTCATATTTATTTTCTATATTAATATTATTTCTTACATTTATTTAATTACGAAGTTCAAATGGCCACCTTCCAGCTCCATTATCAGACTCTGGAAACCATCTGATGACAAAGTACTCGTCAAGACGAATCAAACGCCCAAATTTGATGGAGTTATGTTGTTTTATTACCGAGCTCCTATTGCCACCTTCTCCAGCATCAGATCAGCTCCATGTCGTTACATTGCATTGTCACGCGATATAAGTGCGTTTTACTTTTACTATGTACTAGTAGGTATATATATTTTTCAAAACGAATACATTTTCAAAACTAAAAACCGATTGATGACCTCTTTTTTGGAAGTCGGTCAAAAATTGGTTTGTATGTATAGACATTTTATTTTTGCAACCAATTTATCATCAAATATTACTGCGTAAGATGTGAAGTGTGTTTACAATATGTAACAAAAATCCTGTCCGATCCTTGTAGGAGTAACTCAGACCGTCAATTTGTACAACTTTTCGTATGGGACCAATACTTGAAACTTGAAAAAAAACGTCATTTTCATACAAATTGCCGGGCCGGCCGAACACTTTTGTATGAAAATGTCGATATTTTTCTCGAGTTTCAAGCATTGGTCCCATAGAAAAATTTGTTTATATTGGCGGTCTAAGTTGCTCCTACAAGGATCGGATAGAGATTTTGTTGCATATTGCGGAAATAATTAAAATGTTTTCAAATAATTAAAATGTTCTATGTTCTATTTGTGTTCATGACGTGTTTTTTTATGCAGAATTGATATTCATCAAAAAAAGAAATAAAAATTTATCAGAAAAAAAAATATTTTGTCATATTTCCCACAAAAAATTAAAATTATAAAAAAGTATAACTATCTTACTTAGTATCATACCTATCGTATAAAAAGCTGGTATTGTGTAAATTCACATAATAATAATAATAGGAACCTACATAACAAAAAAATAAAAAAAATTTAAGGACCATATGGTGGGATTCGATCCTGGGGCCGCACGGATGCCATGTTTTGAGTTTCACCAGGCTTTCGGGTATATAATCAATTAAAATATATATTTAATTCAGATTTTTTCATCGTCCACATTGGACGATACAGTCACATAAAAAACATCAATTTTTTTTAGGTACCCTTTAATTATAAAAATAGTAATTTTACGTCAAATATTAACATTATTGCAATTTGAGGACAATAAAGTTATGTATAAATCAAAACACACTTGATTAAAAGTATTTATTTCAAAAGTCAAAAGGTTGAAGATCAATATTGATACTTAGGTAAAAATTTAAACTTTATTTTACGATTTACCAAAAAATGTTATGTACTAGGCTTAAAGTATTATGGTCATTGTCATACGTAGTCATAACTTATCATTTTCTGTAAAATATTTAATGAGTTATTAATGTAATCTAGAAACCAGGGGCGTAGCTTCTGCCGTACCAATTATACAGGGCCCCCGGGCTACGAGGACCCACAACATGCATAAGCAAAATTTAATAAAAACTTCCCATTTTTTTTTATTTCAGAAATTACAATAGTCAAAAAAGAAATTTCTTTTTTTCCGCGTAAAGCGTGCGTATAAAACTCGGTAACTGTATGGCGCAAGCTTCGGTTTGGTCACCTAGGCCCTCACTTTTCTTGTATGGTGCGGGCCTAGGTGACCAAACCGAAGCCTGCGCCATACATAATGGTCCTTCGAGCCGGATGGAATTCGAGCCCCTTTACGACACCTAGCGAATCGGTTCACCGGCCTCCCACAAGCGGGTCTCACCAGTTGAATAGCGCAGCAGCGGATGGACATCGCCGGGACGTTTCCAGGGACTCCTACGTCGCATGAATCAAGAAGTGTGAAGCAAACATACCTAAATTCATTTATAATCATACAATTTACTCTATCATGTCAAGTGGCGGTTTCTTTCTCGATCTTTCATCTTTTGGTCTTGCGAGCTTGGCTCGTACATGCGTACGAGCCAAGCTCGCACATTTCGGCTGCACGCGGCTTCAGCTATGTAGGTCGCGTGTCAGTTGTTTTACTTTACATTTTAAATCATAAAATAACATTCAAATCAGACACTATCGAGCAGCGATCGAGAAAGGACCCGTCATACCCAACCTACACCATGTAACATAACGACAATAAACAGTTTCTACGTGACGTGGTCTTGTGTCTCCATAACATCAAACAACCTCAACATCATCATCTCTTCATGTATGGTGCGGGCCCAGGTGACCAAACCGAAGCCTGCGCCATACAGTAACACCCTACATCGGTTATCGTGAGCTGCGGAATTTCCCCGTTTAAGTCATACTTACTTCAACGGAGGAATCCCACAAAAATTTGGAAAAAGTAACAGATAGATAATAATGATGAATAAATATTTCTTTTAATTTTATGCAAACATTTTTTTTTGTGAGAAATCTTTACCCTTCTTAAAGGCCTCCAAACAAATTTTTATACGGGGCCTCGCCAAGACACGCTACGCCACTGCTAGAAACATAACAATTTAAGACATGAAAAAGCCTATAAGTATTTGAAGACAGTAACAAAATTGAGTGCGATTGACCAATGAAAAAGTAAGGACTCTTTTATACTGGCACTTTATTTTATACATTTTTGTTTATCTATCTGAATCTAGTAATTACTTCTATAATCCAATATATGATTCCAAACAATATTATAAATGTGAAAGTAGCTCTGTCTTCCGCCCTCTGTCTGTTATCTCTTCACGCTTGAACCACTGAACCGATTTCGATGAAATTGGATATAGTTTGAGACCCAGGGCCAGGGAGGAAATAGAAAAGTTTTTATCTCAAAAATAATTCATTGAGGGAGGGAATGATGCCTAAAAATCCTTGTGGAATCACCCTCCTGGTTTTATGCCGTACATAAACACTAGTGTGTTTGCCGTACATAAACACTAGTGTGTTTGCCGTACATAAACACTACAACAAATGCTCGTCATCACTAGTGCTAACCATCTGCTGCATGGCCGGAATCTGGCCGGCACTTAGGAAAAAGGTATGACAAAACAAATCTTTGAATGTCAATAAAAAGTTGTGGAATAACTCTGTTTCGTACCATACTAACAAAGCTCACCTTAGTAGTACTAACAATAGAAATCATGGCCGCCTAATAGCTGGAACTTTGACTTTGGGCCCAATTTAAATTTTCTCCATTATTTATTTACTTTATTTTATTGGTTCATGTACACTTGAAAATTAACAAATAAAACCTTATAAGATAGATAGATAGATAAACACATTTATTTGCTGCTATAACACACATAAAAAAACACAAAT
This sequence comes from Acrobasis suavella, assembly GCA_943193695.1. Classification (NCBI taxonomy): domain Eukaryota; kingdom Metazoa; phylum Arthropoda; class Insecta; order Lepidoptera; family Pyralidae; genus Acrobasis; species Acrobasis suavella. The sequence goes on from OW971956.1 coordinate 793,574, forward strand.
CAGACACAAAAAGTAAACATCCTTCTACCTACCTGCACAATTTTCATTGTGTGTGTTACAGCAATACAAATAGGCCACAGCTCAGTGGTAATATTGCCCGAGAGCAATACACTGATTTTCAGTTAACAAAGTACATATGTAGGTGCTACTTATTTCTAAAGAAATTTCTTCCAGCAGACCCGCGCGAGGAAATGGGAAGAGGTAATTGGCGTGTACAATACAAAAATAAATAAATACTTATACCTACAAGAAACATAAATTAATAGACTTATAACTTCATAGACGTACGTAAAATAAACTTACATAAATACATAAATAAAATACACTGATATTTACAATTAATGAATACATAAGATAATATTTCTAAATAAGTATGATGATCAGGATGATAAACACAGATAGTTATCTTTTCCTCGTTTCTTAAACATTCCTTTGCAATGTAAAACCAAATATTTCAGAAACAGATCCCTAAATCGAAAAATGATGTTCACATGCTCGCAATATTTTTGAAAAACCTATTCAACGGAAACCCACACGATGGGTTAGTCGAGAAAAAAATTACTCTTTCTTTACTTTTATGAGAGCTAATAAAAAAAAATCTATTTCAATATTTTATTTTACCACTCTTTTTGGCATGATTAATACACACACCTATACCAAAATACAGCTTTCTAGTACTTATAGTCTCTGAGTTAAACCTCGGACGGATAGACAGACAGACATGGCGAAACTATAAGGGTTTCTTGTTTACTACGGAACCCTGAAAATGGTAAAACGAGAACGAATTCGGAGAATTAGAAAAAGCTAAAGATTGTTTTAGTTTTTCAAAATAATTTATTAGGATTGACAAAATGCGAATGCGAATACGAATGCTTAGGCTGCGAATGCGAAAGTAGACATCAAGTATTACCAAAAACATATATATGAATTAATTATTATTCACTTTATTTATTCATATTTTCTTAGATTAGGGTTTTATAATATATCTATAAAAAGTAAAATATAAAATATTCTACATAAAATACACATATTATAAAAAACCTAATCTAGCTGCCCACTGGCAGCGGGGCAAGGCCAAAGCTACTGGCGGTTAGGGCCGCAGAGAGAGAAACCTCCTGACAATGCGTGCCGTGCCCAGGAGTACTGCCTTCTGTATCTGACCCTTGATCCAGCCATCTAGCGAGAGAGTCTTGAGGTGTTCATCGAGACTCTTCACTATAAGACCGTTCGCCGATACGACTATCGGGACAATGATCGTTGAATCCACATTCCACATGGCAGTCACCTCGTGGGCCAAGTCAAGGTACTTACTAAGCTTGTCCTTCTCGGCCTTCACGAGGTTCTCGTCATGCGGGATGGTGATGTCAACAAGCACTGTCTGGCGCATCAATCGATCTGTCAGCACGATATCAAGCTTATTGGCGACAATAGTCCTATCCGTGATGACATATCGATCCCAATAGAGCGTGGCACGACCATTTTCGAGAACCGGCATCGGTGTGTACTTATAGTACGGTACCTCAGATTGTACAAGTCCGTATCGAAGAGCAAGCTGCTGGTGAATAATTCTGGCTACGAGGTTATGTCTGTGCAAGTACTCACCGTTAGCGAGATGAGAACAACCAGAGATTATATGCCTGATAGACTCTCCGGGACGTCGACATGCTCGACAGACGTCAACCGTACCGTCCCTCAGGATATATCTCCGATAGTTGACCGATAGTCGTCATCATGACTTCGTCTGCAATTGCACAGGCAAAACCTTCAGTTTCCCCAAAGAGGTCACCGAAACGTAGCCAGTTCACCGATGCAAGCTGATCCACATCGGGCCCTGTTAAGGCCCGATAGAACCGCCCGTGGAGCTCCTTGCTTTTCCATACGTTCATGCGATCCTCGGTACTTAACACCGTTGGTTTGCGCCAGTTCTCATTTGCCAAGGAAAGCGGCGTGAGGCCCTTGTCTACTGCCACAACATCACGATGCAAGCCACACTCACTGTTAAGGAAGTACTCCCTAAGGCTGCACACCTCGCGGTTGTGGAGAGTCTTGGCATTTAAGAAGCCTCGACCTCCACGCTTCCGTGGGATGTACAGTCTCATAACAGATGAGCGTGGGTGTAGCATACGAAATGTTGTGAGCAGTAGGCGGACCCTTCTATCCAGAGCATCCAGCTCAGTCTGAGTCCACCTTAATATGCCAAAGGAGTATATGAGTAGGGGTATCACCCAGGCGTTGAAGGCACGCGTCTTATTTCCTACTGACAAAAGACTTTTAAGTACTTTTGTCAGTCGGCTAAAGAAGCGTTCCTTCACCGCCTGTTTTATGTCCCCATCCATAATACCCAAAGACTGTAACATACCAAGGTATTTGTAGGTTTCCGACTCCGAGAGAGTCTTGATCGTTATTGTCTCAGAAAGCTGTAAATTTGTAGAATTTACAACCTTCCCCCGCTGTACATGCATAACCGCACACTTATCTACACCAAACTCCATCTTGATGGCACTACTAAAAACTTCTGTAATATTTAGTAGTTTCACCAAGTCAGCTCGTTTTTGTGTAAATAGCTTTAGGTCATCCATGTACAGTAAGTGAGAAATAACTTCACCCTCTCTTCTGAGCCGGTAGCCCAGTCCTGAGTCCTTTAGCAAAGAGCTAAGAGGATTCAGGGCTAGACAAAACCATAACGGACTCAAACTGTCACCCTGGAAGCTGCCTCGCTCAATCCTTAACTAGTCTGACGGATCTGAGGGACTATCTCCACTTCCCGGTTGACAAAGGACTGTGATACACTGCCTCATACAAGTGCTCAGAAAGGATCTTAAAATTGTATCAACTTTGTACAACTCCAATATCCTTTGCAGCCATGAATGAGGCACTGAATCATAGGCCTTCTTATAATCAATCCAAGCAGTAGAAAGAGCCACCTTATTCCGTCGAACTTGTTGGCTAATAGTCATGTCGATGAGGAGGAGCTCTTTAGTACCACGGGACCCAACCCTACATCCATTTTGAGTTGGGGCCAAAATTTTATTAGCAACAATGTGCCTATTAATTTTTGTTCCCAAAATGGATGTAAGGAGCTTGTATAATGTCGGCAAGCACGTAATGGGTCTGTAGTTTTTCGGATCCGTGGTATTACCTGACTTATAGAGCAGAAAGGTGATACCCGTTGTAAGGAAAGTGGGAAGTGAAGCTAGCTCTAGCGCGTGTTGAAATTGCTCCGCCAAGCTACGTATGAGCTTCGAAACCATTTTATCCAAAAGTTATGCAATCCATCCGGCCCAGGAGATTTTCGGTTATGTGCCGTACGAATTGCACAACTTACGTCGTCGGGGCTGATAGTGACAGCCCCCATGGCTTCGATATCCTCACACTCACGCTCGACGACACTAATCCAATCGCCCTCCGTGTGTTCAACCGGCACCGACCAGATGCTACGCCAGAAATTATTCATAGCAGAAGAATCCGGTGGCTGCCCGTCGAACACACGTTGATCAGTTCCCTCCCATTTCCGGTATACCTTTTTTTGGTCACTTTGGAAGAGGCGATTCTGCTGGAATCGATCCACACGCTCCCTGTAACGACGAATACGACCCGCCCACGCAAAGACTTTCTGCTTTTAAAAGTCAATGCGCTCCGTGACACAAGACAAATAATCACGGGGTCTGATTCCAGTCCCCGCAAATGCTTGATTCACGAAGCGCATGACTCGGGGGCGGTTGTGGCCCCCTCTGAAGCAGATTAGCTTTGCAATGAGAGTCCTGAATGTGTTGATACGTCGCTTAATTCTAATAATTATTATTATTATTATCTATCTTGGCGTTAAAAATCGCCATATTTCACTATTATATTCCGGTGCTGGTGGCGCGCTAGCGCCCTCTGTTTTTTTTTATAAACATTAGTTACGCTAATTAATAGCAAATCATAATTTTATCACTGCTTTCAATTATTATGTGTGCTGTGCTGGCCTCTGGTTTTGTTGGAGTTCTCGATGAAACCGAGAGATGGCACTAGGAGTGACAGTTGAGGTCACTCTCTCAGAAGGCTTCTCGGAGAAGCCATCCATCAGTCCCGTCTTCGCTTGTTCTCCGCACGGCACTTGTGCCAATCGCCGCAGTGTGCTTCCCGTTTGCACATTTTTCCTTGTTATTCCCAATTTCGGGATACGCCCCCCGTCCGACGCTGTGGGGTTCGTCCTCATTTCTTTTTGTAAACTGGCGTTAGTGAGGACTCATTTCTTCGTGAACTATAGACTTTTGTGTGACGCTGACCGCGTGCTAACCGACCCACGCCTCCGAAGGTTCCAGAAGTGCCTGCAGCAGATCCTGGGAGTATTCGGGGACGAAGACAAGATTCCAGGTCAGTGCTAGCCTTCACATTAGTAAATTGAAAGCAGTTCTCACTTCCCTTTACAAACGCTGTTAGATACCTTTAGGTATTTTACTTTCAGTGAGCAATCTCACCCCCCGTAGGGACTATTTACACGTCCCTACCAGGTGCCATAATAAAAATCTGTCTAATTATCCCAAAATAGTTTAATATACAATAAACTAGGGTTCGAAAGTGATCTAGCGTTTGCCCAAGGATTGGTTCTGGTCTAACCTTTGGGTATCGGAGGTCATACGGCAGTTGCTTTGAGTGAAAACAAGTAACCTCGTCAAATGATATGGTTTAGTTAGCTGACCTCGGGCTCTGAAGCGTCACCGCTGAGAATGCGACCAGGAATACGCTCGGATGATGATGATGACAATAAACTATTTGTTTATCTAAATAAGCAATTACAAAAAACTCAAGTGATATAAACGCTTCCTGTTGGTTGAAATAATCACGTTATGCGCTAATCATGGAAACGCAGAATTTTGGCGCGGTGGCACGTCATGACGTGCACACATTCGCATTAGATTCGTATTGAATGCGAATGTCGATGCGAATGTTTAAAACGATGCGAACCATTCGCATTTGCGAATGCGAATATTCGTAACACCCCTACTTTTAACCAGTATGTGTTTTAAGATGAATATTTAAACGATTCTTTCGTGAAAACCGCTTCTGACAAACATCACATTTATATGGTTTCTCGCCAGTATGTGTTTTAAGATGAATAGTTAAATTACCCTTTTTTGAGAACCACCTTTGACACACATTACATTCATACGGTTTCTCGCCAGTATGTGTTTTAAGATGAATATTTAAACTATCTTTATATCGAAACCGACGTTGACAAACATTACATTCGTATGGTTTCTCGCCAGTATGTGTTTTAAGATGTTTCCTTAAATTACCTTTTTCTAAAAACCGCCGTTGACAAACATTACATGCATGTGGTTTCTCGCCATTATGTGTTTTAAGGTGACGTATTAAACTACTTTTAAGTCGAAACTGACGTTGACAAAAATTACATTCGTATGGTTTCTCGACGTTATGTGTTTTAAGATGACTATTTAAATTATCTTTATGTCGAAACCGACTTTGACAAACATTACATTCGTATGGCTTCTCGCCAGTATGTGTTTTAAGATGTTTATTTAAATAACCTTTTTCCATAAACCGCCGTTGACAAACATTACATTCATGTGGTTTCTCGTCATTATGTGTTTTAAGGTGACGTATTAAACTACCTTTATGTCGAAACTGACGTTGACAAAAATTACATTCGTATGGTTTCTCGCTAGTATGTGTTTTAAGATGAATATTTAAACCACCCTTTTGTGAGAACCACCTTTGACACACATTACATTTATACGGTTTCTCGCCAGTATGTGTTTTAAGATGTTTATTTAAATAACCTTTTTCCATAAACCGCCGTTGACAAACATTACATTCATGTGGTTTTTCGTCATTATGTGTTTTAAGGTGACGTATTAAACTATCTTTATGTCGAAACTGACGTTGACAAAAATTACATTCGTATGGTTTCTCGCCAGTATGTGTTCTAAGATGAATATTTCGTTTACTCTTTTGTGAAAACCGCCTTCGACAAACATTACATTCAAATGGTTTCTCGCCAGTATGTGTTTTAAGATAAATATTTAAACTATCCTTTTGTAAGAACCACCTTTGACACACATTATATTCATATGGTTTAAAGCCAGTATGTGTTTTAAGATGACTATGAAAATCATCCTTACGTGTAAACCGTCTTTGACAAATATTACATTCGTATGGCTTCTCGCCAGTATGTATTTTTAGATGTTTATTTAAATTACCTTTTTCTAAAAACCGCCGTTGACAAACATTACATTCATGTGGTTTCTCGTCATTATGTGTTTTAAGGTGTCGTATTAAACTACTTTTATGTCGAAACTGACGTTGACAAGTATTGCACTCATGTGGTTTCGTACCAGTGTGTACATCAAGGTGACGTTTCAATTCTTGCTTTGTACAAAACCTACGTTGACCAACATGACACTCAAGACTTTTCTTCCCAAAGTGCGTATTTAAATGACTTTTTATATCAGATCGATATTGAAACCGACGTTGACAAATATCGCATTCATACGGTTGGTCGTCTGCGTGTATTTTAAGATGACTGCGTAAGTCACGTTTTTGTGAAAACGAACGTGGACAATGATTACATTCATATGCTGGCTGGACGTTTTGTGCGTTCGAGTCTCCCCGAGACGGGTGTGTGCTGTCGGTGTCGTCGTCTTCTTGTTCCGCAGCTCCTGGTTCGAGAGCAGAGGCGCCATCTACGGATTATGACAGAACTGTGTCAGTTACTAGCAAACTACACTTTTAAAATAAAAAATCTAAATTCTTATTTTTCTCTAGAGTCAGTAGAGTTATTAACAGATAAGAGGCGGAAATAAAATAGATTTTAAAACGAAACGGCTGCAAGACGACAGCTAAAACTCTTGAACAATATTGTTAGCACTTTAATTTGCGTCATTGGACCGGATCAGAAGTAATCGCATTGATAGCGATAAAGGCGCTGTTAATTTTCGCATACAAAACTTAGAAAAAAGCGATACGAATATTTGAAGCAAATATTCGCGCTAACCATACAGCTTACCCCAAACTTTAAATCGCGAGTTCACCCCCTCCGCAACCCGTTGACCGATTTGGCTCATGTTCGAACTTAAGAATTCTATTGGATATAACTAAGTACACATCTGTCAAATTTCATTAAGCTTGATCAACGATATTCAAGTTATCGTCTAACAAACATACTAACGCCGGATTGTTCAAGTACACTCGGAGACAAGCTATATAAGGCAGAAGCATGGCCAGTAAACGTACGTTTTAGTGAATGGATATTTTTTTGGAGCTCCCGGAAAGCGAGCGAGGGAGAAACAAGATAGAATTGCAGAGGTGGTCCACAACAGCAAAGCTACAACGTAATTCACAAGAGGCAGACAAGATGGTGTTAATACATTCTATATCTTGATATCAGATTTCCTGCGATTAGTTGCAGTATGTATTCAACTAAATTTTCTTTAAAAAGAAAAGTACACTCTCATCTATTCTATCATTCTAAAATAGTGTATATTTCATTTTCACCATCATCATTCATTATTAAATATTGTATGTATGTATATACATATAATAAGTGTAAGTACATGTAGGTATATTTATTAGGATTTATTTAGTAATTATTTTGCGCCGCAACTAGATCTCTGTTTATCCTTATGGTTTACTGGGAGAGAACGCATTTAGCGTTAAGTCTGCCAAATGTATATTGTGGATCAATAAAGTTTTATAAATATATATACTACCTCCGATAATACATCGCCGGAGTTGCAGTTGTCTGTTTAGACGTAACGCCCAGCCTGGCGGACAGATATTCTCTTTGTGGCGGTCGAGCATACCACCTCGTCCCACTTGCTAGTAACAATGCGCTTTGGAAATTGTGTGAAAAGTTTCACAAACGGCAGTCTTCTGACGTCAACCTTCCTTGAGAATGCAATTGTAGCACGATATGTTTGTGCTTACTCCTTTTCTATGTACGAGGGAGCGTTTTTATGTTCGCGGAATGGAGGGTAAGGGGTGGAAATAAAAAAACCAAATTATTTTTCCTTTTCAATATATTCACCTGCAAGACGGATACATTTTCAGACCTTTCAATTAATTTATTTATACCCTATTTATCATAAAAAAATGTTTTATCTTTGTCTTCAAAATACGCTGAAACTGCCTCCTTAACTTCATCATCGGTGGTATATTTTTTACCCCGAAGCTCTTTTTTCATTTTTGGGAAGAGGTAATAATCACTCGGGGCTAGGTCTGGGCTGTAGGGTGGGTGGTTTAAAATATCGAAGCCCACCTTATGCAGGGCAGCCAACGCAACGCGACTCTTGTGGACGGGCGCATTGTCGTGCAAAAGCAGCACACCCTTCGTCAATTTTCCCCGTCTTTTCTCTTTAATGGCTTCTTTTAGTCGCTCTAATATTGAAGCGTAGTATTCTCCGGTTATAGAAACACATTTATCTTTATAATCGATAAACAATATTCCTTCTGAGTCCCAAAAGACCGTTGCCGTGAGTTTCCCAGCTGACTGTGACACCTTAAACTTCTTGGGGGGTGCTGTGCCCTTTTTATGCCATGGAGTCTTGTTTCGACTCAGGTTCATAATGATGAACCCAAGTTTCGTCTCCAATAACAATTCGACTCAATACAACATCCTTGTCGTCACTGCAGAGGTCCAAAAATGCACGTGAACACTCTACGCGTTGTTGTTTTTGCGGCGGCGTGAGCATTCTCGGTACCCATCTTGCGCTGACCTTAGTCATGCCAAAATGATCGTGCAGGATTTTAAAAATGGTTGTATCGGATACTCCAACCATTTCTGCGAGTTGTTTCTTCTTTAGTCGAGCATCTTCGAGTACAATTTTTTCGACTTTTTGCATAAGTTCTGGCGTGGTCACCTCGATGCTCCTGCCCGGCCTCGGGTCGTCTTCAAGGGATTCCCTTCCTTGTTTAAACAAACTGAAAACTGTGCCACTTGTATACCATGGTTTTTCCTGGACAAGAGTCACCGTAAACCGATGACATCTCATCCGATGACAGTTCATACCGGCAGAGAGGACGGTTTCATACCAAATGCACTGCTGATGTTCAAAGCAAATCAAAAAAGTGGAGATTACCATAACAATATGAATACAGAAAACTGCACGAAATGGTCACAAACGCAATTAATTCCAAATTTAAAGCTCAATAGCGTTGTGGTGGTAGACAATGCATCTTACCACAATTCGTTAGAAAATCCCGCTCCCAACTCAAATAGTCGTATACAAGAAATGATTGGCTCAAATATCGCGATATTGATCACTCTACATCGATGCTTAGACCACAACTATATGAATTGATATTACAACACAAACAAAGATTTATTGAATATAAAATTGACTCTTTACTTAGAGAACATGGTCACAGCGTCCTTCGTCTACCACCGGATTTCAGCCCAATTGAAAATATATGGGCAGTGATAAAAGGATCCGTGGCGAAAAAAAACGTGTCAATGAATATGGATACCATTATGAGATTACTTATTAATTGAAATACCTGGGAGGGATAGTAACACTCGGCATGTTATTAGTGCCGCATACATACCACCCTGGGTAAATTCATCCGCATATGAAAATCACTTCGATTACCTTCTCGAAGCATTAAATAATACCAATGTGAATAATATATATATTATTGGGGACTATAATCTCCCTTATATTCAGTGGTCCTACAGTAATAATATTGATTCCCTTGATGGTATGTCACATGATGATACGTCACCTCAAGGCCTGCAGTTAAATGAGTGTATGGCAGCATTTGGCTGTAAACAGTACAACTCACTACTAAATACAAATAGCAGGATTCTTGATTTGGTTATTTGTAACGTTCCATGTGCCATCCAACCTCAGCCCAATTCCATCGTGCCCCCTAATAAGCATCATCCCCCTTTTGTGTCGTACATTTTAGTATCCGTTTCAAATAAGTCTTTGACAAAGAAACCTGTTGTGAAATTTAACTTCTATAAAGCTGATTATCTGACTATAAATAATGAAATAGCTGCCATCAATTGGACAGAAGAACTTAGCCATCTCACAGCCGCGGAATCAGTTGATAGGTTTTACAATAAAATTAATATTATAATAAAGAACAATACACCATTGACAAAACCAAAATCATCCAAATTTCCGGTCTGGTGTTCACATTCATTAATTAATATATTCAAAAAAAAGCAAAAGGCATGGGTTAAATGGAAGAAGTTTGGCAATATTTCTGACTATGAAAATTTCTCTTATTATAGAGGTATTTTTAAAGAAAAGAGTTCTTTATGCTATCGCGAATACATACGATCGGTAGAAAATAATATTTCTACCGACATTAAATACGTTTGGACTTATATTGCCAACCGTAAAGGGAAATCCACGATAACCACTGAAATGAATTACAAAAGTGCTAAATCGACCAAACCAGAGGATATATGTAATATGTTCTCTGAATATTTCAAATCTGTGTTTGAGCCCAGGTCACCTACTTTTGATAAATGGCAACCTCCTTCAGACATCGACGAAAACTGTGTTCTCGTTACTGATTTGTCTTTTACGGAAGATAAAATTCTAACGAACTCAAGGCACTCAACACTTCCAAAGGAGCTGGACCTGATGGAATTCCTCCTTATTTTCTGAAAGCAACGGCTGATAATATATGTAAACCCCTGTTTATAATCTTCAACAAATGTTTGTCCGAGGGATTTTTCCCCGCAATATGGAAATGTGCTTATATTAGCAAAAGCGGATCAAGACATGACGTTGAACAATACCGCCCTATTTCCATTATTTCTGCACTGTCTAAACTTTTTGAGCGGCTTGTTCATAATGAACTATACCCAATTCTTCACAAAATTATCATTCAGGAGCAGCACGGTTTTGTTAAGTCTCGCTCCACCTCATCCAACCTGATTGAGTTCACCTCTAACTTATTCGAGAATCTTGATGCCGGTGTTCAAGAGGATGCCGTATATACTGATTTCCAGAAGGCATTCGATAAGGTTGATCACGAAATACTACTGAACAAAATAGCGTACAATGGTATCCGTGGTAATTTGTTGCGCTGGTTCCACTCTTATATTACTAATCGCACACAAATGGTTGTAATCAATGGTTATCACTCTGATCCGGTTGGGGTTACGTCTAGAGTCCCTCAAGGCTCTATTCTATCCATAATAAATTGTTCGTAGGAAAAATAGACATATTTAGTTGTAAATTCCAAAAATATAAAAAACTGCTCAACACTGCTTTGACTGAGCATGACGTTAGTTCCTTTTAAGTTTTTAAGTCAACATTTTTCTATACATTCTTCTAATTTTCTCTTTTTTGTTTTTTTTTTTTTTTTACTTCACTGATTTCTTTGTAGGCACATATATTTTATGTAATACTCATGTAACTATTACCTCTAGTGGCTACTTTATAATTAAGACGCAAAATTTAAACTGTGAATAACGTAGTGGGTTACTTAATCATTACCACTTCATATGTAATATTATATCTGTTAGATAGTTAAGCCCTTATTAATGTAACTGTTTGTTGTTCCTCAATAAATAAATAAATAAATAAATAAATTAGGGAAAGAAAAAGTTGACACTATCACTGTACAAGAATGGAGAAATGTATGTGACCACGCAATAAAACAAAAAAAAGTTTCATGGTCACGACACCGTTATTGATGATATAATAAACGATTCATTATCAACACAAACAATACATCAGACGAGAGTGATAATAAAAATGATGAAGATGCAATGTCCGGTGTAGAAGAATTGTTATAATTTCTTTATATTTGAATTTTATTAATAACTAGCTTTTACCTGCGGCTTCGCCCACGTAGACTACATAAATTAGATTGTTTTTCTTTTTAAACTGGGGTTGCAATTTATTGAAATGCAATAAATGGATTATTATTTTTTCTTTTCTCTCTTCTCTCTTCTCAGCCCATTATCACCCAATGCTGAGTGTAGGCCTCTAGCAATGCACGCCATTCCTTTCGATCTTTAGCTTTCCTCATCCATGTCCTTCCGGCAACCTTGACCAGATCCGTCGGTCCATCTAGTGACTGTTCTACCCACGCCCCTGCGGCTATTTCTAGGTCTCCACTCCAGCACTTCCCTTTATTATTTTTATTTTTTACTAACCACTAATTCAAAAATGTCATGTGTCTTTAAAACTGACGAAGATTCATACAAACTGCCAACTCCTATTTCACTCCCTTAGGGATGGAATTTCCAAAATCCTTTTTTAGCGGACGTCTCCTAGTCACAAACCTTCCTGCTAAATTCATCTTCATTGGCTAAGTACTTTTTGAGATTTCGTGATGAGTGAGTGAGTGATTTTCACTTTTATATATAAAACTGACGAAGATTCATACAAACTGCCAACTCCTATTTCACCCCCTTAGGGATGGAATTTCCAAAATCCTTTTTTAGCGGACGTCTCCTAGTCACAAACCTTCCTGCTAAATTCATCTTCATTGGCTAAGTACTTTTCGAGATTTCGTGATGAGTAAGTGAGTGATTTTCACTTTTATATATATAAATATAAAGATTGATCTCTGACTTCTCAGACACACTTACATATGAACACATACTCATCAGTCATACATATCATTGATGGCCTTTATTTAATGATATTTTATTTTTAAACCTCTCCTCTCCTACTTATGTACCTACCTAAAACATAATAAAATTTCTAGTTTTTTGTCAGACTCAGCTCAGCTTAGACCTCGCGAACTGTACTTTATTTTATGAGGAAATATTTGCTTGCTCACCTGTTTCTTGCTGCTCTGTGTGCGCACACTCTGCATATTTGACCTCGTTGATATCTGTGTTTCCATCTTGGTCTTCAGTGTCATCCAAAATTGCTTTAGCTGGAGGACCATCAGAGCGATCAGAGCCCAGCTCAGTATCGTCATGCTCAATTTTGACAGTGGTGGCAGGGAGTGGTATGTTGTCCAGGCACTCGGCTACAGATACAGCCAGTGAGCCGCTCAGCCCCAGCTTACGCCGGTCCAGCAGAGACACAGATTGCACATCAATCTGCACACAAAATAAATGGTCACTGACTAATGTAAATAGAAGATTATATACCACATGTTATGAAATATTAAACTTTGGACTGCCTCTGTGGTCCAGTGGTCAAGGCATTCGCCTTGTGACCCGGAGGTCATGGGTTCGATTCCCATTGAGAAGCATACTTAGTGAAAAGTTGTTTCCAGTCTGGATAGGATAGTGCAGGCTTGAATCACCTGATTATCCGAAAAGAAAGATGATTCCGTGTTTCGGAAGGCACGTAAAACTGTGGGTCCCAAACGCCATCTAGCGTTTGATTATCAAACTATCCAAGGATTGGTTCCTGGTTTGCCCTTTGGGTTGTGGAGGTCAGCCAGCAGTCGCTCTGTGTAAAAACCAGTAACCTCATCAAATCTCCTTGATTAGGTAGCGGATCCCGGGCTCTGAAACGTTACTGCTGAGGATGCAACCAGGAATACGCTCAGATGATGATGTTATGAAATATAAAAATTTGTAAATACCTCAGAGAAATGTTGAAGTACGGCAGTGAGCAGAGCCTGCGCGCGGGCCGCCTTCAGCATCAGCTTGTGGCTCTTGAGCAGCTGAGCGCGGCACACGTAGCACGCAGCCACGGGCCACGCCTCGCCCCTCACCAGCTGCAACCGCCAAACACAACGTACAGTTCCTATGATATCGCAATCTTGTATAGAGGTTATTAAGGATTATTCACAGATATATAGTTAGACTAGATAACTTAAACACCTCAATCTGTATGAAAACCAACCGTGTCACTTTTATTCTGCCTACTGTGACGTCACAAGAGCGAATTAGTGGTGCGAATTCCTCGTTGCCAACGCAAAATCGATTCAAAGGCGAGGCCGCCGCCTCACGCGCCGTTCGGCTCGACTCGATTCAGTCAGACAGAGGTCAGTCTTTGTAGTGTATGGATACCTCTTGGATACCTCTGCATAATCTCAAGTAAGTATACTCGTTGATATTTAAATTTAAACACGAGGGATTAGTATAGACATGCATGACAAGAAACGCATTAGTTTTAGATAACCTAAAAATATTTATTACAACCAAACGGGACTTAATCGCGTACACATAGATGTTTATTTAATTAACTCGACGTTTCGAACGTTCAAAACACCTGTGTGTACGCCATTAAGTCCCGTTTTGTTGTATAACCTAAATATCACTAATCGATTCACATGAATGACATCGATTTTCTGACAGACGAATGATTTAGACAGATGAATAATATTAAAAGGATTTATTAAATAAAGGAAGCATATTAGAATTACATTTTCAAAATAAAACTTATAAGATTTTTAGCTCTGTGAGCTGTAGACATCGCTTTGTTTTGAAATGGTAATAATTTGTATTTTTTTAAGTACCCTGAATCAAATTTTAATCAAATTTTATACCTATACACATACATAAACAAAGATTGGTTTTTGTATGTGTATAGGTATAAAATTTAAGATTTTTTTAGTTAAAACTCACCTATATTAACTTGTATGCATGGTCATATTTTTCTTGTTGTAGGCTATGGAAAGAACCAGAGAAGATATTTTAGAAGCCAAAAGAAGTTAGTATCATTCGTCTGTCCGATATCGATTAAAATCGATTATCGAAACATGTTGTAGAACGAACAACACTAGTTGCTAGATTTGACAGACGAATGATAAGTTGCCTTGTACCACGAACTCGAAGCGATGAGCGACAGTATCGCTTATTCTCATATTCATCGTCTCTTAACACATAGCGTCAGATTAAACGCTCAAAGCAAACGCAGCAATGTAATGTAAACATTGTTTAATTACCGATAATCTCTAGTTACTTAGGTACAGACTTGGGATCACACCTCGGAATACTTAAAAAAATAATTTAAAATGAATTTACGCATAATATAATTTGAAAATAACTTACCTGTGATAGGAAACATGTCCTTGCGTTTGTGTGCACACAATTTTGTGGCTATCGCAGTTTAGTATGACGCAACAACGCATTTTAATAATATTTACGGACGACCGGCCACAACAACAGACGCGCGCGGAATGTCTGTAGTGACGGCCAAGTGTGGATATTCTCCACAGTTCGGACACGCGAAGTAGATGCATTTGCGTTATCTAGTCTAACTATATATCTGTGGGATTATTGATACTGACACTTTCATTCGTAAGCTTCTCGAAGACGACTTGTAGCGGAGTGCCAGCGATGGAGGACAAGCGGGCGTCGGTCGCCAAGCAGACTCTACACACAGCCGTGTTTGGAGGCATCTCGACCTCTCTCCAACCATTTATAGCTTGCTATGGTGTTATAATGTTACTGCAAAAAATCGGAACAAGTTAGTTAACTGAATAATAAATGTTTTAAAAAACAAATCAATGAAAGAGTTAAACAATAACGTGAACTGTCATGACCGTCAAATTAACTGCTTGACAGTGACAGATACATGTCTGACAGGAGATACCATAAACAAGGAATTTATATCGAAATAACGAATTAGTAATTTCATTCATTCAGTGCTTTACACGCTATTCATTACCCGACTGCACCAGAAAGAGGGTTATGTCTTTCGAGTGTTTTCAAGTATATTTTTCTATGGGACCCCCTGCAGCCTAAATGGCTTGATGAAAGCTTGAGAGATATAAGATACTGGATATAGTTAAAAAGGCAGTTGGGCTTGATATCGATGGTACCTTAACTAATGAGGTATCGTTGAAAACGTCGAGGTTGTGCGTTTGTTATGTGCTATGTGACGTTACAATCAATTAAATATGGCGTCCTCTATAGACCAAAAAGTAAGTAACTTAAAAAATAAAATTAATCGAATCATATCGTGGTATCAAATGAAATGGTTCAAAAAGCACATTTCAAAAATATACATTTTTAGCTGCTCTCCCTGCTGTGCATTCACTGGATAAACGTACTTTTCAGTAAGAATATTCCCGTAGTCGGCTTTTAGTTGTTAAACCCATACTACTAACTAAAGTCGTATTTTTAATTAGACGAAGCCAACTGACAGTAGCTAATGTCACTTTGTAAAATAATGTTGCCATATTTAAAGTAATAGTGATGCGTTCAGTTCTCGTTCAATCAGATGAATGAACAAATGTAATAAGCGATGTTTTTTATTTTCATTACCTACCTGTAATTGTTATATTTTATACATCTATAGTTTCAACTGCATGATGTGTTGAAAATAGGACAGTCTTACAAGTTTCCTCGCAATGTTTTCCTTAATGTTTAAAACTCTCGGTATTCAGTATAGGTAGATACTATAGGAACATAGTCATCGAAAACTCGTTGGTCTTGGTATGTACAAAGCACGACTAAAATTCGAACCCCGTACTCGATATCGGCAATTCGACACACTTACTATTACTTACTACGACCTCCGTGGCGTAGTGGTCACCATGCTAGTCCACCACCCAGAGGTTCCGGGTTTGATTCCCGGTCAGGGCAAGTTGGAGAATGGCCTTTTTCAAATTGTCCTGGGTCTTGGGTGTTTATCTATATATGTATTTGTTATAAAATATAGTATCGTTGAGTTAGTACCCCATAACACAAGTCTCGAACTTACTTTGGGGCTAGCTCGATCAGTGTAATTTGTCCATATATATTTATTTATTTATTTATTCACTAGACAATCGAGGCAATTTCATTAATTCAGGAGTTTTTTCAATCATTCACTTTGTCACAACACTATTTTTATTTCATCAAAAACTGACAACACAGTAAACGTCAGTTGACTTCGTCTAATTAAAAATACGACTACCTATAGTTATTATTTGCTAGAGAAAGACCTGGCTTTCAAGCGTTAACCTCAATAACTTTCAAACGGCTCAATCGATTTTTATCAAACATCGCTAAGAACCACCGCAAGGAAACATGCTTTCACGTAAAAAAACGCAAAAAAAAAACTGCGAAGGAGCTGCTTCTGCATTATTGACGCCTTAAAAAATTTGCCGTTTATCTCTGTGACCGGAATAATCTCTGAGGATAATCTCTTCTGATTCTAAGAAAATATAATTTGTTTGCTATTCCATGGCATTACAAATACACATACGTACCTAGTTATATGTAGGTTAGGCAGATATTTATAAATGCAGCCTACGGCCTACCTTATAAATCCAAGCTTCAGCGGCGGCGGTTGTATATAAGCCCAGCGGTGCACGGCAGGTAGCAATAATCCAGTAAGTAGGTACACGAAAGAGTTTATTGTTTACAGCACAGCACAGCAAGATTAGGATAGAATCAGAAGGAGAACAAGAGACACTACAGAAGAGAAGATGAGTAAAATTAGCATGAAAGCGTAAGGTCAGTATATAGTACGGTATCAGCGTTGGCGTCAAGTACATAGGTACAGAGCAAGCGAGCGTGCGCTTTGCGTCGTGAGCTAATCTCGACTGGTGCGGCGAGTGCGGCGTGTGCGCAGCGCTGCGCCGGTAAATAACCGCGTTATATACATGGTGAGACTAGTGCGTCGGAAGTCTCGATAATCCATTGTCGATATCGACATCGACAAATTGGTACTGTATAAAATATTTGTAAGTGTAATTTAAGTAAGTAGTCAGTAAGAATTGTAGATAAATAAATATAATATGTGTTGTATTTATATATATAATGTAGATAGATATAAGAATTGTATTTGTGTATTTATGATATTAAATATATATTATAATAATTTAAGATAATATTAAATATATTTAAGTGAGTAGCCTACATATATATCAGCGATATGTTTATATTAAAATTATAAATAATACAAGTTATGCCGACATTTAAACGCTGTTAACACTTACTTACTCGATCCTTTTTTATTTTTTGCCTACGTCAAGTGCACCTCATAACTCAGCCCCTCGGAACGCTCGTATTTTACAATTTTTTGTGAAGTATTTTGATAGGTCTCGGTGACAAAATCATTAGCAGTTAAGTATTAGAGTAGGCACAACATAAAATCTGTTGTCTTAGTTTAATTATTGTAAATGACCAAAATAAATCTTTTGCATTTACTTAATAAAAAAGCGCTCCCGAATCTTAACTATCTAGGTACTATCCCGTGTTGTTTTGTGTCTTGAAAAACACCACTCCATCTCTTCCTGTCGATGACGTAAGTGGCGATCAAGGACTAAGCACAAACATCTCATGCTACAACTGCATTTCCAAGGAGAGTTACGTTGGGCGGCGGCTGGTTATAAAACTTATTATAAAACTTTTTGCACAAATGCATTCCCAGAGAGTGGACGTCAGGCAGGCTTTGCATGACATGCTTATTATTATTATTGAAAAAAGTCAAGAAAGCACACCCCTAGCCCCGAAACATTACAGCTGAGCGCACCATCACTCTGAAAGTGGTCTCTGGGCCTCGCGGCCCTGGGCTCTGTCTGCCTACAGCCCCGCAAGATCAGAAGTGCTCTGTCTGCCCCGTTGAGAATACAGAGGTGATGATAAATTATTTGCATATATTGAAATCAAAAGCATTTTTATGTCAAACAATTTATTTGTGCTTACGATTATTTAGAAAACTAGCTTGCATATTACATACAGTGATATCGAGGTGTTCTCACCAGTGCGAAGTCACCACATGACGCCGCAAAGCGATTTTGAGACCAAACGCACGTTGGCAGAGAGTGCACTCGTAGGGCTTCTCGGCGTGACGCTCGGCGCCCCCGGGCGCCTCGTCATCGTCACACCGACGATCCCCAGCACTGTCCTCATCAGGGTTCACATGAGAATGTCAAATCCGTGTATGATCAGATGGCCCCTCCATAGTATGAGTTTTATGAATATTGATTGACAAACATTACAATCACATGATTATACGCCAGTATGTGTTTTAAGGTGATTTTTAAATGAACCTTTTGTAAAAACCGCCTTTGACAAACATAACATTCATATGGTTTCTCGCCAGTATGTGTTCTAAGATGAACATTTAAATTACACTTATGTGAAAACTGCCTCTGACAAACATTACATTCATATGGTTTCTCGCCAGTGTGTGTTTTAAAATGACCTTTTAAGATATTTTTATGTCTAAACCGACGTTGACAAACATTACATTCGTATGGTTTTTCGCCAGTATGTGTTTTAAGATGACCTTTTAAAGTAATTTTATGTAGAAACCGGCGTTGACAAACATTACATTCGTATGGTTTCTCGCCAGTATGTGTTTTAAGATGATATTTTAAAGTAATTTTTTGTCGAAACCGGCGTTGACAAACATTACATTCGTATTTCTCGCCAGTATGTGTTCTAAGATGAATATTTAAACAATCCTTTCGTGAAAACCGCCTCTGACAAACATCACATTCATATGGTTTCACGTCAGTATGTGTTTTAAGATGTCTATTTAATTCACACTTATGTAAAAACCGCCTCTGACAAACATTACATTCATATGGTGTCTCGCCAGAATGTGTTTTAAGATGAATATTTAAATAATCTTTATAGCGAAACCGACGTTGGCAAACATTACATTCGTATGGTTTCTCGCCAGTATGTGTTCTAAGATGAACATTTAATTTACTCTTTTGTGAAAACCACCTTTGACAAACATTACATTCAT
The DNA here is from genome assembly GCA_943193695.1 of Acrobasis suavella. Taxonomy (NCBI): domain Eukaryota; kingdom Metazoa; phylum Arthropoda; class Insecta; order Lepidoptera; family Pyralidae; genus Acrobasis; species Acrobasis suavella. The sequence goes on from OW971956.1 coordinate 813,151, forward strand.
ATGGTTTTTCGCCAGTATGTGTGCTAAGATGATCTTTTAAAGTAGTTCTTTGTCGAAACCGGCGTTGGCAAACATTTCATTCGTATGGTTTCTCGCCAGTATGTGTTCTAAGATGAACATTTAATTTATTTTTTTGTGAAAACCGCCTTTGACAAACATTACATTCATATGGTTTTTCGCCAGTATGTGTGCTAAGATGACCTTTTAAAGTAGTTCTTTGTCGAAACCGGCGTTGGCAAACATTACATTCGTATGGTTTCTCGCCAGTATGTGTTCTAAGATGAATATTTAAAGTACACTTTTTCGAAAAACGCCTCTGACAAAAATTACATTCATATGGTTTCTCACCAGTGTGTGTTCTAAGATGAATATTTAATTTACTCTTTTGTGAAAACCGCCGTTGACAAACATTACATTCATGTGGTTTCTCGCCAGTATGTGTTTTACGGTGACGTATACAACTACTTTTATGTCGAAACTGTCGTTGACAAGTATTGCACTCAAATAGTCTCGTACCAGTGTGTACAACAAGGTGACGTTTAAATTCTTGCTTTGTAGAAAACCTACGTTGACAAACATGGCACTCGATACTTTTCTTCCCAAAGTGAGTATTTAAATGACTTTTTATATCAGATCGATATTGAAACCGACGTTGACAAATATCGCATTCATACGGTTGGTCGTCTGCGTGTATTTTAAGATGACTGCGTAAGTCACGTTTTTGTGAAAACGAACGTGGACAATGATTACATTCATATGCTGGCTGGACGTTTTGTGCGGTCGAGTCTCCCCGAGACGGGTGTGTGCTGTCGGTGTCGTCATCTTCTTGTTCCGCAGCTCCTGGTTCGAGAGCAGAGGCGCCATCTACGGATTTATGACAGAACTGTAACAGTGACGAACAAGTAATAATAAAAAACTAAACTCGTATTTTTCTTTTGAGTCAGTCGAATTATTAACAGATGAGAGGCGGAAATAAAGCGGATTTTAAAACTGAACGTTTGCAAGACGCCTACTAAAACTCTTCCACAAGAAATGGTTAGCACTAATATTTGCGTCTAGGTATTCGCTTCGATTTGCGATAGAGGCGCTGTTCATTTTCGCATACACAACGTAGACGAAGATGATTGGAATACTTTGGCGCAAATGTTAGAGCTAACCTTACAGAACAGAATCAACAGTAGTAGTTCTTCCCGAACTGTAAATCGCGAATTCACCCCCTCGGCAACACCTTGACCGATTTGGCTCATGTTCGAACTTTAGAATTCTATTGGACATAACTAACCACACATCTATCAAATTTTATGAAGCTCCGATCAAAGATATCCAAGTTATCTTCGAACAAACATACATACAAACGCCGGATTGTTCAAGTACACTCGGAGAACTTCGCTCGCTCATTCAATAAGTAACTACTAACGTACAAACGTCACACTTCGTTCGAAGACTGGCTTCGCCGATGTGGGCCACGAGACTGCTAAACTGAAATGGAATTGAGCGATGCCACAGACAGACATACAGATACGTCAAACTTACAACACCCCCCTTTTTTGTCCGGGTTTAAAAAGTTAACTACAGAAAGGAGGCTCGCAACACAACCCTCTTTAAAAGTTTTACAACCAGCAGTCGTCCGACGTCAACCCTCCTTGAGAATGCAATAGTAACACGAGATGTTTGTGCTCATTCCTTTAGTCGCCTCTTACGACATCCAAAGGAAGAGATGGAGTGGTACTATTCTATGCCGGAAGCCACACGGCTCGTAGACTGCATCTGATTGCCAGTAGTAACCCTGCATTTAGTTACACCTGATATCTTACATCTGCGTCTCACCTGCCAGTGGAATGCAGTCTTCACCGTCAGAGTCAGCATAGTCATCTTTGACCACGGATGCTGCAAGTTGGCACGAGTGACTGCCTAAAGTACCTGTGGAACGGCCATAGAGTTTGGATTAACACAGTTTTACCCAAGTCATAACTATCTATATATGTATATTAACAATATCATAGTTTGGAACCTTACAAACTATGATATTGTGATACAGGGGGCAACCAAAGATCTTGTAAGTAACAAAACTGTCTATTAGCACAATATACCTACCTATACAGTAGCTTGACTCGGCCGTATCCTGGAAATTCATACTACGGCTGGTCGGAGCGCTAAGGTTGACGTCTGCGTAAAGAAAGCTGTCATGTAAGCATAGATTTTTACCTTCCGGAGTCTAATGACCATAGTGTGAAATTGACCAATGTGTCTAATGACCATTTATTGTATGTATGTAGTTTTATGTTAAGCGATAAAACAATGTTAATTTATTCATAGCCCCCCTTAAGTGGGGGGTTGCGGAAACTAGTAGCTGAGCTAGTAGTTTAGGAGTTTTTTTATTTTTTTATTGACCTGGACTCTTTCCAGCGAGGTTGGAGGCAGCTGTAGGTGCAGATAGGTAGGAGGAAATGGGGGAGGTTTACCCAGCAGTGGGACAACATCTGTGGACTACTATTTACAGTTTTAAGTGAGAATGTGAAGCTTTTCTTCACACATTATTTAAAAGTGGCCATTTTCCGCAAATGTGTGAAAAAAAGCTTCACGTTCTCACTTTAAACTGTAAACAGTAGTTCATAAAACAGTTCTTCTCTAGGGCTTGATCTAGACAAAATTTAAAATGATATCTCCGTTTCCTTTCAAATAATTTCTTTCAATTTGTGGCAGGACCCTGAATAATTCATGTATCACTACCTGTGACGGCCTCCGTGGTCCAGTGGTCAAGGCATTGACCTGTGATCCGGAGGTCATAGGTTCGAATGGATAAACTTTCCAATAAGGACGGTTGAGTTGGAGGTTGATATTTTTTAGCAAAAAGAGTAACATCTAAGGAGTCATTGACCGGAATTTCGAATTGCGGAAATGTATAATTTTTATTTTTAATGAAATATTAAATAAAATCGTATTTTACGTGAACGAAGCGTGAAATGAAAGCAATTTATTATAGCTTGACGAAGTTTTAGCAACTAAAAGTAGTTGCTGTTACAAAAGTAGGTTAGGTTATGTTAGAACTGCGACCCCCAGAAAATAATTGCTGCCAGAAAAGTAGGTTAGGTTAGAACCGTGACACCACGTGACATTCACCAGAAAGAACGCTTTGCGGTAGCGATTTTCGTCACACCCTAAACGACAACTGCAACCGGGAATAAGCTTGGAAGATGATGTAAACTACCTGTGTGAGCCCCCTCAAACGCCGCACTGTCACGCGGCGGGGGGTGTTCAGGGCTTTCCCGCTCCTCCCTAGCTCCGTCCCCTTCCTGCACCATGTCTTCACTATGCAGGGGGAGTTCTTCCTTGACTTCACGCTCTACTGTCGTATAATGCCTCGCCTCCACCACTCTTTCGAGCAGCGGGAGGTGTTCATTGTGTTTCTCATCTTCACTGTCTTCATACTTGATGCATGAGGCCAGGCTGCGCGCCGGGGGACCAGCGGCTGGTGCCTCGATGGATCCTGCAAGGAAACTTGGTGTTAGTCCACTGCCTGATCAGAGTTTGATGGCAAAGGTATTTGCTTCAACTATTAAGATAAGAATTTCAACGGGTGTCATAAGAGACAACTAAGGTGTGTAGCCAAGAGTGAGCAGGAGTGTGCGGTGAAAACACTCAAACAGTTTATTCTTTCTACTGCAGTCGTCAGCCTGCCTAGCATGGTAATTATAGGCAATTTTCTTTATTAAAAGAGGCATTTAGTCAAACAGTGGGCTGACATAGGCCGTAAAGAAGGGTATAAACCAACACTGGTCTATACAGCTACTGTGGAAGGTGGGAAAGCCTGGACCTTTCCTATTAGTGATCATTAGCAGGAGAAAGGAGAAAAGAAATGTTTTGAAATGTTCACCGCCTCATGCATGAGTGGGGACTGGGAACCTGTATGTCACTACGACTAATTACAACCACAACAGCAAACGGCACTACTACATCCTACATCTTGATATCAGATTTCCTGGCATTAGTTGCAATATATACAACCTCAGATAAAACACCGTTGGAGTCGCGGTTCCCTAGGCGCAACACCCTGTCTGGTGGAAAAACCATTCACACACAATTTAATTGTGTGAAATGTTTTACAACTGGCAGTCATCTGACGTCACCACTCCTTGAGCATGCAAGTGACTGCTTGAAATACGTGTAAAATAACCATTTAATTTGGATTAACACAGTTGGTGTGATATTCTCCTGCATGGCAGTATGATGTCGCTGCCTGCTTCTCCTCGGCCAGCTCACCTGTCTCTTGCTGCTCAGTGTGCTCACACCCCACATGTTTGACCTCATTGATATCTGTGTTGCCATCTTGGTCTCCAGTTTCATCTGACATTACTGACGATGGGGACGGGGGACCGTCAGATATGTTAGAGCCCAGCTCAGCATCATCTTGCTCAATTTTGACAGTGGTGGCAGGGCGTGGTATGTTGTCCAGGCACTCGGCTCTAGATACAGCCAGTGAGCCACACAGCCCCAGCTTACGCCGGTCCAGCAGAGACACAGATTGTACATCAATCTGCAAACAAAATAAATGGTAATTGACTAATGTAAATAGTAGTTTATATACCACAAGTTATGAAATATGAAAAAAATTTAATACCTCAGAAAAATGTTGAAGTACGGCAGTGAGCAGAGCCTGCGCGCGGGCCGCCTTCAGCATCAGCTTGTGGCTCTTGAGCAGCTGAGCGCGGCACACGTAGCACGCAGCCACGGGCCACGCCTCGCCCCTCACCAGCTGCAACCGCCAAATACATCGACAGTTCCTATGATATCACAAGCTGTACAGAGGTTATTAAGGATTCCTGATACTAACACTGTCATCCGTAAGATTCTCGTAGACGACTTGTAGCGGAGTGCCGGCGATGGAGGACAAGCGGGCGTCGGTCGCCAGGCAGACTCGACACACGGCCGTGTTTGCAGGCATCTTGAAACAACCATTTATAGCTTGCTGTTGTGATATAGATGCTTTTATATTATTGCAAACAAATTAACTGAATAATACATCTATATGAAATAAAAAAGTCAATACAATTACAAGAAAATAAAGAAATAAAATGTATTACACCGTGACCAATATCATAAATACAAAAGTACCACTGTGATCATAAACAAACAACAACACCAAAGAATATAATACTCTCTAACAACAACACTTCGAAATTGGCAGTGAAGGAATGCAATAAAAAAAATTGCTCGGTATGTCAAAGGGGGGGGAGGATCGCAAAACAGAGCCATGCAGCGTAGTCACCACGCACACGTGGCCGGACCGCACTATAAGTACATATTTAGACTATCGATATTTTACCAATAATAATAAATAGTACCTAATCCTGACATTCCAGAAGTGCCATTTCTGAAAGGAGGAGTCACCTAAACGAATGGTTTTCCCATACAGGAAACCGTACGTTTAGTGACTCCGCGTTTGAAAAATGGCACCACAGGAGTGCTTTTTTTCATTAAAGGACTCACCGAAACACAAAGCATGTAGTTTTCCAACTCACGGCTCGCGTAAAAAACCATTTGGTAGTATCTTTGAAACCTTCGTGTCAGCTAAAAACAATATTGTTTTACGCAGAAAACATCGAAAATGTGTCTATGGTTTTCTAAGAATTTCACAATGAATAAAAAAGCAACATGAATCGGACGGATTCGCCAAGGTTTCTTTGATGCTTGGGCCGGACCTGCGCCTATCGTCACGAAGCTTCGTGCTATTACACGATACACGCAAATGTGACCGGCCGTTATCTGGTATCGTCCCGAATATTCGGACTTCGTGTAGTTAACGCGCGGGTGGCGATACATCAAACTATTTCTGCACGCTAACAATTCGCCCTGCGTTGTTCGTTCATTTTGACGTTTGTTTTCAACTTGTTCAGACGGTGCTGTGCGACGGTGCCACGGTTGTTGAGCGTAAATATGGAATGGAACGATAAAATAGTGTTAAAATTTTTTTGCTGTTTCTTTCTTGGTTTCTTTTTAGGTTTCAATAAATGCATTATGTTATTGTTAGCACACATGTTATAGAAAAAAAAGTCGTCGTCCATATTGAAAACACGTAGATGACGCCATCTTGGATTATTGCCAGACAGTTCGTGAAAAATAACAAAGCCGCTAGTGTGACCAGCACTTTATCGCGATAACTTTTTAGTGTACAAAACGTGCGAAGATTCACCGCGAATAGCTTCGGGACAATAGGCACAAGTGCGGCCGAAGCATGACATATTTACGCCACAAATATCAAAATTACGAGTGTTCAAGACCACTCGTTAGAAATCCTTCGCAAACAATCATTTCAAAGATGCGCCCGTTTAGAAACGCGAGCGTAATGTATTCGTAATGTGACAAGTGATTTCAAAAATACGTCCCCTGACTGACGACGAACGGCATAGGCATTTTTCGATTAAAACTGTTTATTGTAAAACTATCAATGGCTTAGGCACTTTCCCCGCCCCCGTCAAAAACCCTCCCCTGCCCTTCCTCCTCGCCCCTCTACTGTCCCTGCCTCTCGCTTTCCCAAAAAAGAAGGCTCAACTGATGAGAAAAGTTAACCCTGCACTGGTCGCGCATCTAAATGTGTCAACAGTAGTCGCGCGGATTACATATGTAGTCTATTTTCAAACTGAAATAAACAAATATTTAAACCTTATTTATTTAATTTACTTATAACAATATTATCAGTATATTTATCTTAACTAGATACGAAAAATAAACCTTAATCACAACCTCTGTGTTATAATTAATAAACAAAAATTAAAATCTTCAATAAATTGGCACGAAAATTACAAGTCTTGCTCTAATCAATATCACAAAAACCTATTTACTAAAAAATATTATAAATAATTTTTTCCTGCTTAGGAAAGAAACGTTATCTTCGAATAATTCCCACTTTCTGGTGATTTTATTGCGCGTTCTTCCATAATCATGACAACGGCGCACTACATCAACTTCATTCAACCACGCCTCAATCTGTGCAGCATCTTGTCGATCGTCCATTTTTATTCTTAAATTATTTAGTTACATCAATCTACAACAACAAAACAATAAAAACGAGGTTAAAACTAGGCATTTATATAAATTTGACATAAAATAAACAAGAAAAAATTATGCTTAAAAAATACTTACGTAATTGGTCGCGTGGACTACATATGTGGGGAGCTACTGTAACAAGCCCGCACGTTCCCGGCGCTTGTGCTGCACTGAGAGCATCTCTCGATTGTTTATTTAAAAGTACCTAGCGGCACATGAATCTAACGCTTACGATTTTAGAGAAAAATATGATTTTGTATTAGTGGACTACATATGTAATCCGCGCGATTACTGCAGGTTAAGGGAACGTCTGACCGCAAAATAGATCGACAAATGTTCCAAAAGGAACGATCTGGCAACGCTGCTAAGTAGAAATGACAAGTTGACAACACGTGAGTACGTGAGTGAAAGTTTAACTGCTTGACACTCTTGACAGTGACAGATACATTTTTGACAGTCGATACCATAAATAACAAATGATTGAAAATTTCATTATCAGTGCTTACGCACTAATTAAACCCGATTGCTTTAGAAGGAGGGTTATGTTTTTCAAGTGCATGTATGTATATTTCTATGCGCTCTACAGTCTAAATGGCTTTCTTTCGCTAGATTCGTCTTAATCCTGAGAGTAACACTGGGTCCATAATAAAGTAAAAACAGTGGGGTGTTTTGAAATAATTACTTGTTTGAAAGCAATGGTTTCAATCGATTCGAACTATTACCTATCAAATACAGTCCTTGTTATTTTTCTCAGAACATACATATTTACTCATTTTACTAATCAAATCTTCTATCTTCAATCTAACCAGAGATGATATAACATAATTTAGATTCTCGCCCATCCATTACCGCTCAAACGGCTATCCTGAGAAATGCCTTCTGTACCCCTACCGGGAGTTACTGTAGTAAAATCGCTTGACGCAACTATTCTCGTTACGGTGAAGACGCAAACGAGATCGTTGGCGTAAAATTGGTACCATGAGTTTGATCGAACGCTTCGATACTCGCTATCGAGTAGACGACAGGTGCTATAGTTAAGCATTTTCTCTATGGTTGTGAACTAAGTTTTGTGGCTCACTTCATACTAGTCGATTATGCTAAAATTGGCAAAATACATGTGTATCCAAGCTGGAAATTATATTTTTTAAGAGCACCTTGTCAGTGTCATACTTGATACGGATAAATTAAAAAACTTCATCATTGAATAGTGTCGTAAGGAGCTACGGGTATTTTTAATTTCCTTGGTTATTCTCTTTTATCTAACCTAAAAAATATGAACTGAAAACAAGTTGTTAGTTGTGTTAAATTCACAATTTAGCTCGTATATTGTAGTTAATATCTTTATTGCTCTAAAAAATAGTAAAACAGATGTGGAAAGGCAACGCTTATTGTTTCCTTCATAAAAGGTAAGTTATAGTGTTTATGTACTTTTTGGAAGTTAATAAATTGTGTAATGTAACTGCAAGATTTGACTCTAACAAACATCTATTGCAATTTAAATTAAAGCTTTTCATATTTGGCATGGGATGTTGCATGTCATGAAGCAATGTACTTACTCAAATCTACTACAGTTTCCATTTCCATGACCACAATGCTCCAATTGTAAATATTTTCTAAGTAACAGAAATCAAAACTGATGAGATTTGTATATTTTCAAAAAACGACACAGTATGCTGTTTTGAAATTTAAAAAGTAGCCGGTCAAGTGCTAGTATTTATTAGTCTATATTCAGGAAGTATATGTAGTACATATCGCTTTCCTGTTCTACGTTTTTCATGATTTATTTTTATCTGAATATTATTAGAAACGTTGTAATCCAAAAACTAATTAACTTTTTGACTTACAATATTAAATGATCATTAACAATTAATAACCTAAGGTATTTTATTTTACAGCAAATGAAATCTGAATTTTACCGGAGCCAAGAAAACATCACCATTTGCCAAGCCCGTAACCATCAGCACCTATGTCAGTCAGACAAAGGAAATGGACCGAAGAATCTTCTAAGAACAATACAAGAAGGGGGCTTTTAAGCTCACCCAGCCCTTCTAAGGCTGAGTTAGCTTGAGAGAGTGTTCTCCAGAATAATGTAATATGTCAAATAAACATATAAACAGTTATCTTTGTTTTATTGTAAATGTTATTTCATCATACGGGCATTATCCTAATGGGCAGACGAGGTACAGAGCCACAAAACTGAAGGCCACTTTTAGAGTTATGGTAGACGTTTAGATATAGAAAAAGGAAATCAAAATAGTGATGAGTTGCCCACTGCATTATCTATTGCTATGATTCAGATTCCCTTGATTTGCATTAATGATGTGTCTGTGCGGGAAGAGAAGCAGCTTGTACATTCCAGTATATAAGGCATTATATTCAAAATCCAAACTAAAATTAAATTTCTTTATTCTTTTTCTTAATTAGGCTTGCATGTCACAGTGTACATAATGTATAAGTAAAATACATATGTAATATGATATTTTTTAAATAAGCTTGAAAATAATGGCAGTTTAAAATAACCATTGCTGAGAGAAACTCTTAGAGCCAACAGTTGCCAAGTTTTATCAAGATGATATATCTCTGTGAGGATACAAATTATAATGAAACCAATTATACTGCTGGTATACTAATGCTAGAATGATTTGGTGACACTATCTGCTATCTTGTTCTCAGTGCTCCCATCAGTAGCTGGTTATGCAGATTTTCTGCAATCACACTACGAACCAGATGTACATCTAAAAATAAAACATTTTACAGATTTAAATACAAAAGTGAGACAATTTTCAAAGTATAAAAATTTTAATTTATTAACTTGACTTACATCTTTTATCTGGCTTGTCTCGTGGATCAGCAATGTCATCTAGCAAACTATTGTTGTGCAATACACGACATCCAGTGATAATTTGGGGCAGCTAATAATGTTTGGTCCTTAATATAACAATGCCAGCAGTTCTTGTTGTCAAATTTGTTCTCTATTACAACCCAATCGTTATAATGTATTTTGATATAAGCCGTTGAGAATGCGCTGAACCGCCTGCAAAAAATTCAATGCTTATATGAAAAATTTATAAATTTTAATGTAGATAATCAATATCAATAAATTTAATGCATTACACATGAAACATTATCTTTCATACTGACCTAAAAGCCAATCCGCTTCTAGTTGCTGTACAAAGTCCGCTTATACCTATGTATTGATCTGCCTGGTTGTCTATTGCCACAAACACAGTATTATTGTTTCTTGAGAGAAGTTATAAGCCTGCCCAACAACACATTGGTAGATCCCTTTAGCGAAGAAGACCAAGGAACATTGTGCCTGAAATTAAATATAATAATGAGTGTTAAATTAGAGAATTTGACGAAGAGATAGATCTACAAGATAAATGTAAAAGGAGAGTTATAAAATCAGCACAGAATCGGCGATTTGGACCACTTTCTTATCCCTTATTGTTAAACAAGCTTTACGAGGTTTGTTAAATTCTACTCACCTTTTTCTTTAGCTCATTTGCTTGCTGGATGATTTGTGTGTTCTTTCAGCATGTTACACAAATCTATATAAGCTTGCTGGCTGGCTCAAAACGTCTTTAAATCGTTTCTCGGTGTAAAACACAAGCGGATTTTGGAGTGCGTATATCTTCACAGCTAGTGACTTTTGGTCGCGCTCGTCTACTAATTTAACCACGGCAAGCATTCTCCACGCTAAATAAGCCCTTTTTGGCATGAATGTTTTTTCAAAACACGAAAATAAAGCATAAAATCGATGTGTAGTAAACTCTCTCACGCTAAAAAACAAAGTGACTCCCGTAACTACTGCGGGAATAGTTAGTGACTATGACAGCTGTCAAATTTGTAACTCATGGTGCCAAAACCGTAGTTAACTATTCGTTAACTACAGTTGGTATCGAGTAGTAAAGAATATGTAACTACAATAGTTAACGAATGCAACTCATGGTACGTATTTTCATGTCCAAACTATCCGCTAGGGGCGCTGTACAGAATTCCATATAATTATTTTACTACAGACGCTAGCGTCTGTAGTAAGCCAAAACTCCCGGTAGGGGTAAAGTACTCAGCTCAAGTGGCTTCCTATTCGTCATCGCCGGAATACACATATCCTTTCTTAACATAATATAACAGGGGTAAAAGGGAGATAACATAAATATTATGTTACCTCCCTTTTACCCCTGTTATCTTAAGGAACGTTTTGAATTTCTACATTCTAAGAATAGGCACAATTTAAGGTCATCAGAAAATCTAGCTTTGGACATGCCTATGCATCGAACCAACTCTTACGATAAGTCCTTTACGGTCCAAGCAGTGCGCCTGTGGAATGAACTGCCAGTTTTAATACGGCAGGGACAGTCTCTTCCCGTTTTTAAGAAAAGGGTAGTAGATTACTATCTATCAAAAAGTAATTAAAATTGGAATGATCACATTATAAATTACTCTATTTTATGTAGGTATCAAGTTATCAGTAAGTCTGTTTGCTATTTAAAAATATGTATTGTATTTGTATATGTTTATATATAATTTATGTATTGTATATGTATACGTGTACTATATAATTTATGTATGTATATTTATAAAGGTTAAAATGTGTGTTAAATTTATTAAGTTTATAAATGCTTTAGATACATTTTTTTTTTCCTTCTTAGTCTGTTGCATCACCGTCTTTGTCTTTCTCACATTCCTCTCCATCCGCTGGTTGTCTGGAAGAGATCGCTTTAAGCGATAAGACCGCCCATTGTACTCATTTAATTTAAAATTATTTCTTTGTTACATTTTTCTTTTGGTGTACAATAAAGAGTTATCTATCTATCTTATAGAGTCACTTGTGCATCCTATATGAATTCTATAAAATGAAAGTAAAGTGATAAATTTAATATTTTCACTTACTTATACAAAATTAGGTATGCGAATCATACCGTGCTTGGTAACAAATGAATGGACTCAATTAAGATATTTCAAAAATATAAACATTACTCGTACTAACAATTTCTCCCTGGTGTGCATGCATTCACTGGATAAACGTACTTTTCAGCAAGTCGGGTTCCCGTAGCCGTGGTTTTGATCCTAGAAAAACACCACTTCATCCCTTCTTGTAGATGTCGTAAGAAGCGACTAAGGACTAAGCACAAACATTTTGTGCTGAAACTGCGTTCCCAAGGAGGGTTACGTTGGGCGGCGGCTGGTTGTAAAACTTTTTGCACAAATGCATTCCCAAATTGAGTTGACATCAGGCAGGTGGCCGGTCGTAAAACTAACCAAATCATTTAAAGCGATTGATTCGGCAATTTCTTCTCATTTCGCCTTCTTTGGTATCCTTGGGTAACCATCAACAAGAATATTTTTTCTGTTGAAAAAAAAATCGGGAGAGCGCTTCCCTGGCTCCGAAGCAGTACAGCAGCTCAGCTCACCATCACGCTAAAAGTGGTCTTTGGGCCTCGCGGCCCTTGGCTCTGTCTGCCTACAGCCCCGCAAGGTCAGAAGTGCTCTGTCTGCCCCGTTAATAAAGAGGTGATAGTGTATTCGCATCTATTGAAATGAAAATCATCTTTATGTTGAACAATTTTATTTGTGCTAACAATTATTTAGAAATCTAGCGTGAGTATTATATACATACATTGATATCACGGTGTTCTCACCAGTGCGAAGTCATCAAAGTGAATTTTTCTAAAATAAATTTCAAATGTCGAACGTCTCTTAACCTTTAGATCAGTGGTCGTGCCCCCAGCGCGAGGGGTAGTAAATCTAAAATAAATACCTACAACCGAAAAAGGATGTGGATACTTCAGTTATGTCTGTGTGTGTGTGTGTCTGTCCATGTGACGCTCGCCGAATGGGCACGACAATGTTTGTCGGATAAATCCGACGTACGCGGTGAAATGTTTAACTATCAACTTTTTGTTAAGGCAATATGTAGGAGGTGAAAACGAATTGTTTTAGCCACATCTTCATGGGGGTGAAAGTCCCATACATTGCGATTTTTTTGTTTTGAACGACGTTATCTATTACTATTATTCCAGACTAAATATCAAAATCACTTTTAGTTATTAGTTTCCTAAAATTTGTATAGATGTCGCACTACATGCTGTCTCATTCTACCGTTTTACAGTATAGTAACCAATAATTTCGAGTACGTAGTACGAATCCCGAATGGTGTAACGGTTAGGGCGACCCAAACTAATCAGGAGACCTCAGGTTCAATTCCCCGCGATGGCTAAAAAATTCAAAGTCTTTCTATTAATTTAGTGTTAACTTTATAAGCGATAATTCCGCATATTCAGTACCAAGCCTGAATGGTGTAGTGGTTAACGCAGTAGACTCAAATTTACAGCGATCTCAGGAATCTCAGGTTCAAATCACACCTCAATGCAAATAAATTTTATATTTGAATTTTATTTTGGAATAGCATTAATAGATGACACTACATTTGCAGGTTTGCAGCTTAAATTGTTGGCACAAAAGTTACGCGAGATGGCTCTCTATTTCAGTTATATTATAGTACTCTATGCACATCTTGTTAGAGGTGTTCCTCACAACGTGTGTAGGTCGCTTTACCAGTAATCCTGTAGATTTCGGATAAAATTATTTACCGTAATCAACCGTAATGCAGATTAATTTAATGGTTCCCATGAAGTTAAGGCAACAAACAAAAGTTAACAATTTTTTTATTGCTAGACGTATTTTGATGAATGCTTCTTTATACAAGATACTAGCTGTAAATCGCGACTTCGTCCGCGTGGAAGTCGGAAATGGTTCTAATAGGATCTTTAGTTGTTTTTTTACGTTATAATATCCCGTTCCCGTCATTTGCTAGAGCAAAAGAGAACAAATGATTTTTTCGTCTCTCACTCAAAAAATGACGAAGATTCATAATAATATAAATTTGCAACCCCTAATGCACCCCAGGGGATGCAATTTTTAAAATCTCATTTCTGTATTATTATTTTTATTGACCAATTTACAAATGTCATGTGTCTCGCTTCAAAAATGACGAAGACTAAACTTGCTACCACTATTTCACCCCTATAGGGATGTAATTTTCAAAATCTAATAAATCCATTATTATTGTCTACTACATAAATAAATAAAAAATTTCATGTGTCTCACTTTAAAAATTACGAAGTTCCATACAAACTGGCAACCCCTATTTCACCCCCTTAGGGATGGAATTTCCAAAAATCCTTCTTATGCTTCGGCCGCACCTGTGTCTATCGCCCGAAGCAATGCGTGGCGAAGCTTTGTACGTTTTGTACACTAAAAAGTAATCGCGATAAAGCTGTGGTCATACTAGCGGCTTCGTTATTTTTGACAACTATTAGGCAATAAACCAAGATGGCGTCATCTACGTGTTTTAAATATGGACGACGACTTTCTTTACTTTTACAAGTATGCTAACAATTACATAATGCATTTATTGAAACCTAGCTTCAAAGATTCAAGATTTAAAGATTCAAGATTCAAAGATTCAAATGTTTATTTAGTAATTACAGTCGTATTTTTAATTAGACGAAGTCAACTGACGTTTACTGTGTTGTCAGTTTTTGATGAAATAAAAATAGTGTTGTGACAAAGTGAATGATTGAAAAAACTCCTGAATGAATGAAATTGCCTCGATTGTCTAGTGAATAGTTAGTGTGCCGAACTGCCGATATCGGGTACGGGGTTCAAATTTTCGACGACAATGTTCCTATAGTATCTACCTATACTAAATACCGAGTGTTTTAAACATTAATGAAAACATTGCGAGGAAACTTGTAAGACTGTCCTATTTTCAATACATCGTGGAGTTGAAACTATAGATATATAAAAAACCTCGCTTATTACATTTGTTCATTCATCTGATTGAACGAGAACTGAACGCATCACTATTACTTTAAATATGGCAACATTATTTTACAAAGTGACATTAGCTACTGTCGGTTAGCTTCGTCTAATTAAAAATACGACTATAGACCATTACAGGCACTTTTACACGTCAATAAGTATAATTTACGTTACGTGTAAAGTTTATTAAAATATAATTTATTTTAAAGAAAACTACCGATACCAGCGCTTCGTAACGACCACTGCTGAGAAGAAACGCCGAAAGAAACTCATTTTCACAATATTGGTCGCCTACTCGCTAAAAGGGCTTTGTCATATTATTAACTGTCTTTTAATTATTAAATACCTATAATATAATACAATGTTGACACATTTAACATGTAATGCTTGCAAACGAGTTAACAAACATAAATTGCGTAATAAAAAATATTAAGTTGTCAAAAAAAGCGAAGCCGAGCTGACCAGTCCCTCCCGGCAGCACCCGTTCACGAGTTGACGCACGGATCAGCCATCGTTAAACTCAACCATATTAGAGGGAATCTAACGATCCGACCAGCGACGCCACCACCGGATTGGACTGTTTAGTAAGCATGAAAAGCCCGAAATCGCAGACCTTGTCAAGAGGAAATATTAGTTATATGTTGGTCACCTATTGATCGCAGAGCATTAACATGTTTTACAGTAAGCTAATTATTGTTACAGAGAATACAGTTCTTATGTTTTATATGTGGAGTGTAATGGAAAATTTATAGGAAGTGTCCAAGCGTTTTTATCTTTTAAATAATCATTAATAGTATAGTACGCATTATTCAATAAAACTTTTTTAACATATATTTTAAATTTTGACATGGGTAGGTTTACGACCGTTTCAGGAAGTTTGTTAAATAATGTTATACCTAGACCCAAGAGTGACTTTCTGGTTTTTGCAAGTCGAAATTTAGGCGTATGAAGCTTATTTATGTCGCGAGTGTTGTAACTGTGAACATCGCTATTTTTCTTGTAACAATTTAGTCTTGATTTAACAAAAAGGAGATTGTCGTAAATAAATTGAGATGTCACAGTAAGAATATTTATAGATTTAAATAATTCTCTTAAGGAATCGCGTGATAAAAGAAAACCATTTGATCGTGATCCAAAAAAGATTGATCACTATGTAAACAAATAATTAAAAAAAACTAAAATATTAAATATCTCTTAAATCGTTATCTTTTGGATAGTACATTATAGGGCTAAATCAATTCCAAATAACAGTACCTACAACCTCCTGAGGGGATAGCATTCAATTACCAGTAATCCTGTATACAAAACTAAGCTTTATACTATGACGGCATTGGGGTCCAATTTTGTACAGCTTTTCTACATGATATTTATCAAAACCGGACCCGGTTTTGATTACCTACGTAGTTGCGAGCGCCGCTACTACGACGCACGCCGTTGCGAATTCTTTTTCCACTGCCTCGGAAGTAGAAAAAAAAACGGCGACCACATCCTGTGAACTCGAAGGATGTGGTCGCGAACGACGCTGTTTCGAAAAACATTTCCACTGCATCACACGCTCGAATGCTAGAATTCGAAACAGCGTCGTTCGCGACCACATCCTTCGAGTTCACAAGCCCTCGAACCTATGAGGCAGTGGAAAAAAAATTCGCAACGGCGTGCGTCGCAACCGCGGCACTCGCAACTACGTAGGGCACTCTCCAACCTTTATGAAATAACGGAGGTCTGGCCCTCGCTAGCTCTTAGTCAATTAGTATGAGAGATAATGACTCATATTTTACATATTAAAATGAAAAACATTTTCAAGTCGAACAATTCAAGTCCTCCTTACAATTATTTAGGAAACTAGCTTGCACATTACATACATTGATATCGGGGTGTTCTCCACATGACGCCGCAAAGCGATTTTGAGACCAAACGCACGTTGGCAGAGAGTGTACTCGTAGGGCTTCTCAGCGTGACGCTCGGCGCCCCCGGGCGCCTCGATCGTCACACCGACGATCAGGGTTCGCATCAGAATGTGAAATCCGTGCATGAACCCACCGGCTTCTAACCAGGGATGTTACGAATGTCAAATTTTCTACATTCGCGAATGCGAATACGAATGCTAAAGCTGCGAATGCGAATGTAGACATCAAATATTACTTAAAACATATATATGAATTAATTATTATTATTATCTATCTAGGCGTAAAAATCGCCATATTTCACTATTATTTTCCGGTGCCATAATGAAAATTTGTCTTATTATCCCAAAATAGTATAATATACAATAAACTAGCATTCGAAAGTGATCTAGCGTTTGCTCAAACTTATCCAAGGATTGGTTCTGGTCTACCCTGGGTATCGGAGGTCATACGGCAGTCGCTTTGTGTAGAAACCAGTAACCTCGTCAAATGACCTGGTTTAGGTAGCTGACCCCGGGCTCTGAAGCGTTACCGCTGAGAATGCGACCAGGAATACGCTCGGATGATGATGATGATGACAATAAACTATTTGTTTATCTAAATAAGCAATTACAAAAAACTCACGTGAAATAAACGCTTCCTGTTTGTCGAAATAATCACGTTATGCGCGAATCATGGAAACGCAGAATTGCGGCGCGGTGGCGCGTCCGCGAGACCGATGGGCATTCGCATTGCATTCGTATTGATTGATGCGAATGCGAATTTCGATGCGAATGTCTAAAACGATGCGAACCATTCGCATATGCGAATGCCAATGTGAATATTCGTAATAACCCTACTTCTAACCAGTATGTGTTTTAAGATGAATATTTAAATGATCCTTTCGTGAAAACCGCCTCTGACAAACATTACATTCGTATGGTTTCTCGCCAGTATGTGTTTTAAGATGATCTTATAAATTAAATTTTTGTATAAACCGGCGTTGACAAATATTACATTCGTATGGTTTCTCGCCAGTATGTGTTTTAAGATGAATATTTAAATGATCCGTTCGTAAAAACCGCCTCTGACAAACATTACATTCGTATGGTTTCTCGCCAGTATGTGTTTTAAGATGAATATTTAAATTACTCTTTAGTGAAAACCGCCGTTGACAAACATGACATTCATATGGTTTCTCGCCAGTGTGTGTTCTAAGATGAGTATTTAAATTACCTCTTTCTGAAAACCGCCTTAGGCAAACATCACATTTATGTGGTTTCTCGCCAGTATGTGTTTTAAGATGATCTTTTAAAGTAATTTTTTGTCGAAACCGGCGTTGACAAACATTACATTCGTATGGTTTCTCGCCAGTATGTGTTTTAAGATGTCTATTTAAATTATACTTTTGTGAAAAACGCCCCTGACAAACATTACATTCATATGGTTTCTCGGCAGTATGTCTTTTAAGGTGAATATTAAATTTACTCTTTTGTGAAAACTGCTTTTGACACACATAACATTCATATGGTTTCCCGCCAGTATGTGTTTTAATATGAATATTTAGATTACTCTTTCCTGAAAACGGCCTCTGACAAACATCACATTTATATGGTTTCTCGCCAGTGTGTGTTCTAAGATGAATATTTAAACTACTTTTATGTCGAAACTGACGTTGACAAACTTTACATTTATATGGTTTCTCGCCAGTATGTGTTTTAATATGAATATTTAGATTACTCTTTCGTGAAAACCGCCTCTGACAAACATCACATTTAAATGGTTTCTCGCCAGTGTGTGTTCTAAGATGAATATTTAAAATACCTTTTTTTGAAAACCACCTTTGACACACATTACATTCATATTGTTTCAAGGCAGTTTGTGTTTTAAGATGACTATTAAAATAATCCTTACGTAAAAACCGCCTTTGACAAATATTACATTCGTATGGCTTCTCGCCAGTACGTATCGCAATATGTCTATTTTCTAAAAACCGCCGTTGACAAACATTACATTCATGTGGTTTCTCGTCATTATGTGTTTTAAGGTGTCGTATTAAACTACTTTTATGTCGAAACTGACGTTGACAAGTATTGCACTCAAATGGTCTCGTACCAGTATGTACAACAAGGTGATGTTTCAATTCTTGCTTTGTAGAAAACCTACGTTGATAAATATGACACGCAAGACTTTTCTTCCCAAAGTGAGTATTTAAATGACTTTTTATATCAGATCGATATTGAAACCGACGTTTACAAATATCGCATTCATACTGTTGGTCGTCTGCGTGTATTTTAAGATGACTGCGTAAGTCACGTTTTTGTGAAAACGAACGTGGACAATTATTACATTCATATGCTGGCTGGACGTTTTGTGCGGTCGAGTCTCCCCGAGACGGGTGTGTGCTGTCGGTGTCGTCGTCTTCTTGTTCCGCAGCTCCTGGTTCGAGAGCAGAGGCGCCATCTACGGATTATGACAGAACTGTAACAGTGACGAACAAGTAATAATAAAAAACTAAACTCGTATTTTTCTTTTGAGTCAGTCGAATTATTAACAGATGAAAGGCGGAAATAAACGGTTTTTAAAACTAAACGTTTGCAAGACGCCTACTAAAACTCTTCACAAGAAATGGTTAGCACGAATATTTGCGTCTAGGTATTCGCTTCGATTTGCGATAGAGGCTCTGTTCATTTTCGCATACACAACGTAGACGAAGGCGATTGGAATACTTTGACGCAAATGTTAGAGCTAACCTTACAGAACAGAATCAACAGTAGTATTTCTTCTTGTTTATGAACTACTGTTTACAGTTTAAAGTGAGAATGTGAAGCTTTTCTTCACACATTATTTTAAAGTGGCCATTTTCCGCAAGTGTGTGAAGAAAAGCTTCACGTTCTCACTTTAAACTGTAAACAGTAGTTCATAAAACAGTTCTTCTCTAGGGCTTGATCTAGACAAAATTTTAAATGATATTTCCGTTTCCTTTCAAATTGTGGCAGCACTGGACCCTGAATAATTCATGTATACCTGTTAAACTACCTGTGACGGCCTCCGTGGTCCAGTGGTCAAGGCATCGACTTGTGGTCCGGAGGTCGTCAGTTCGAACGTATAAGCTTTCCAATAAGGACGGTTGAGTTGGAGGTTGATATTTTTTGCAAAAAAAGTAACATCTAAGGATTCATTGACCGGAATTTCGAGTAGCAGAAACGTATAGTTTTCTTTAATATTAAATATATAAAAAAAATCGTATTTTACGTGAACGAAGCGTGAAATGAAAGCAATTTATTATAGATTGCCGAAGTTTTAGCAACTAAAAGTAGTTGCTGTTACAAAAGTAGGTTAGGTTATGTTAGAACTGCGACCCCCAGAAAATAATTGCTGCCAGAAAAGTAGGTTAGGTTAGAACCGTGACACCACGTGACATTCACTAGAAAGAACGCTTTGCGGTAGCGATTTTCGTCGCACCTTAGACGACGATTGCAACCTGGAATAAGCTTGGAAGATGACGTAAACTACCTGCGTGAGCCCCCTTCAGTCCGTCCCCCTCAAACGCCGCACTGTCACGCGGCGGGGGGTGTTCACCCCCTTCCCGCCCCATGTCTTCACTATGCAGGGGGAGTTCTTCCTCGACTTCACGCTCTACTGTCGTATAATGCCTCGCCTCCACCACTCTTCCAAGCAGCGGGAGGTGTTCATTGTGTTTCTCATCTTCACTGTCTTCATAATTGATGCATGAGGCCAGGCTGCGCGCTGGGGGACCAGCGGCTGGTGCCTCAATGGATCCTGCAAGAAAACTTGGTGTTACTCCACTGCCTGGTCGGAGTTTGATGGCAAAGGTATTTGCTTCTTGAAGATTAACTATTAAGATAAGAATTTCAACGGGTGTCATAAGAGACAACTAAGGTGTGTAGCCAAGAGTGAGCAACAGTGTGCGGTGAAAACACTCAAACAGTTTATTCTTTCTACTGCGGTCGTCAGCCTGCCTAGCATGGTAATTATAGGCAATTTTCTTTATTAAAAGAGGCATTTAGTCGGCTGACATAGGCCATAAAGAAGGGTATAAACCAACACTGGTCTATACAGCTACTGTGGAAGGTGGGAAAGCCTGGACCCTTCCTATTGGTGATCATTAGCAGGAGAAAGGAGAAAAGAAATGGTTTGAAATGTGGACCGCCTCATGCATGTGTGAGGATTGGGCACCTCTACGACGCCACTACGAGAAATAACAACCACAACAAAGCTACAATATAGTTTACAAGAGGCATACAAAATGGCGCTAATACATCCTACATCTCAGTATCAGTTCCTGCGCTTAGTTGTAATATATGCTACCTCCGATAATACACCATCGGTGTCGCGGTTCCCCAGGCGCAAAACCCTGCCAGGCGGACAGATCTTGCCTTTCTGGCGGTCGAGAATATCACCTCGCTCTCGCTACAGTCACCATGCATGTCATTGAATACTTGATCACATACCCTCTGATTCCTCCCGGTCTGCCTCAGTGCCGGCATCTTCCTGCTCAGTTTTGACCTCGCCTGGAGTCAGACTGTCATAGCACGCCACCTTGGAGACCCGCAGCGACCAGTGCAGACCCTCAGCCTGCCGGTCGATCGATAACGCCGAGCTTACAGTCATCTGGAAAAATATCAATAAGTCAGAATTATATAGCCCGTGGTCTAGTTTCCTTCTCTCTCTGCCTTTTAAAAACACCCTTCTTATCTTAGCACGTTCCTTACTGATCTTTTGGAATCAGAGGTAGATGCGAAAATCTCTCCTTTGACAGATGCATTCATGTGGTTTTAGAACTCTAGCACCATTGTTGAAATTCTCAAATGGTCGACTGCCGAAGGAGACGGCAATGGGAGGTATGAAAGAGAACTAACAGCAGAGTTACAATGAGATTCGTAACCTAAGCGGGTATATCCAGCGGGCAATCCTCTCTATATGTAGTTGCTGATTATAGGATGGATAAGATCACCATAGGGGAGGTACTGTCTTGAGCAGATCCTGTAAGCAGGCCGCCCTTAGCCAGAGTCAGTTCATATTTTGCCACCCGTCCAAAAAAGTCTTATTTTACAGGAGTGGCAAAATGTAAATATTTTCTAATAAACGACGACGGGGTGCAAAGGATTTAGTTCACCGCTCCAACTTCAGAATATAAAGCCCTCTGCTTGATTTTACTGCCTCTAAAACCAAAGCCCTTGCTGGCTGTTCCCTTTATCATGGGTTTCATAAGAGGTCAGAACGAATATAGTTTAAAATTTGAGCCAACGATATGACAAGAATAAGGAAGGGAAGTATAGGTATCAGAGAACAGGCAGCAGCGACCTTTGTGTCAGAACTTCGAACCGTGTTTTGCGGTTACCAACCCACCTGTTGGCGATATATATGGGCAAATTCTCTCTATATTAGAAAAGGCCTGCAGTAGTGGGGTTTGATATTTGCCAAAAAAGAAAATAACCTACCCTGGGTTGTGTTTCAAGTACAGCCTTGATCAAGTCCTGTGCGCGCGCCGCCTTCAGCATCAGCTGGTAGGCGTTCCAGAGCTGCGCGCGGCACACGCAGCACACGCCTGCGGGCCAGCGGGGAGACGGCACTAGCTGACAGGGCAAAACAATGGCAAGTTATTATAATAAGTTAACTTTCCCGCACGCAGTCGCGCTATGAACATTTTCCTCACGGTAAATTGAAAACAGGGGGCATTCAGTGCTTAAAGTACGCATGCACTGGATTCCTCGTATAGCTGAATTTTATACTTCTCCTTCAAATACATAACAGTTACTATGTCAAAGTTCACCGTTTACTTGAAAAAAGCAGTTTGTTCAGCCGGGTCTTGTCACGCGGGGGTTGCTCAACGAGCAAGTGTCTCCGTTAACATTTTTTCCGACTCATGCGGTACAAAAAATTATTAATTTGACTAAAAAAAAATTTTTATAGTCATGATTATGTAAAATAATGAGAAAGAATAAAGTAAGCATTGAAAGAGACAGATAACAAATGTTAGCTTGTTGGATAATTGCAGGTATATTGAAGGACTGTCTTTTTACGCAGATATAACTAATATTGAAAGCGATGGAGACAGTTAGGTTAGCGATCATGAAAACAGTCATTAAATGAAAATAAGGTGAAAATTTCTTTTATTTGAACTGGGAATTCATTTTATCACAAAGTTCAAGAGACACAAAAAAGACGTATTTTGCCTGCACGAAAAGTTTATGTACAGAATTTATTTTTAGTTTTTGTTTTAAATGTAAAAAGGTGGCATTTAGTGAAGATAAAAAATGTATATTTTTTTAAAAATGTTTTATTTGGATTTTTTCTTCAAAAGGTTCATCGAGTGGCTATGCTTTCAAGTAAACACCGACATATCTGTTATAAAATTTAATGCTATTTGAGATTTTTATATTCTTAAAATAACTTCTTTATTTTATTAAACGTTATTATTTCCGTATAGAATAAGAAAATTGAAAGCTTTTATGTTTTTAATTAAATGACATTGCCGACAAAATTTGGACCGAAATGCTCTACGCGAAAGTGCTCAAGTGCTCGTGTAAATTCTTAAGTTGCGAGTGTTCGCGGGTTAATTCCGTCCAGATTATCTAAATAAAAAGAAGGTGTGTGTGTATGTTTGTTACTTGATCACGCGCAAACGGCTGGATCAATTTTTATAAAATTGGTATGCAGGTAGCTGACACCCTGGATTAACACTTACTTTTTCCGCACACCGCGGGGCGCAGCTAGTAAAATAATAAAATATAGAATGCTTTTCGTCTGTTCTCTCGATCAAATAACTGACTAGGAAGCGACTGGTACTTTCTAGGGGTTATCTTCCTCAGTTTGTTTTTTCCCTAGACAACCGAATTATACCCATGCTGTTAGGATTACCTAACAGCATGGGTATAATTCGGTTGTTACATGCACAATTTCATTATTTAATGTTTTTGAGTGTAGATAAACTTTCCAAAAATGAAATAAGTGCCTATAACATTTACTAACATGCTATGTAGATTATTTTTAAAAGAAATATAGGTACTTAAATCTGTTCTGTCTATCATCACTGGGCATTAATTTTCTGGGGCTTGAAAGCTGCACGCTGAGCACATAACTTCTAACGAATTTCCCTTCGTAAGTTCGTTTGATCTTTAATAAAATGATATACCTAATATTGAAAACAGATTAGATACTTACGTTGGCCCTCGTCAGTGTTTCAAAGACGAGCTGTAGCGGAGTGCCGGCGATGGAGACCAAGCGGACGTCGGTCGCCAGGCAGACTCGGCACACACACGTGTTCGGAGGCATCTCCAACACCAAGCTTCTTGCAACGCCACAGAATTTCACTTACTACACGCGGAAGCGAAAGAAAATAGTAAAAAGAAATCACAGCCTGAGAAAGGAAACGCACGGAACGAATGCCGAAGCCACTCTGAGTTTCGATGTTTCGGGACCCAAATATACCATACTAAGTACCTGCCCCTTGTGGCTGATCAGTGATCCCCCCACCCAGCGCACACATGGCCGACAAATGATTGGTTTCGTTTGTTTTAGGACCGGTCGGGCGGTGTTCAATAGAGCCTCGCAGTAGTACAACAATACAGTCAAAGGGACCAGCAACAATAGGTCGTAAATGCCGATTGTTGATTATTTGTGGAACATGCTACATCTAGCTGCTTCTTCGGCTGTGCTGCTTCAGAGCCCGGAGTGCGCTTTTCCACTTTCCTTCTCCAAATATAATATACATGCCAATGGTCACCCAGTGATATCGGAGATTATGCGATATTGAGAAGAAATAGCCGAATCAGTTATATGAACAATATGGCTATCGTTTTACGACCGGCGGCCGCTCGTCGGCAACACTCCTGAGGAATGCAGTTGTAGCACGAGTCGTTTGTGTTTACTTTTAGTGGCCTCTTACGACATGGATCCACGAATATTAGATATTCGGCCAGGCTGACTAAACAACGAGCGGCAGTACTACTGCTTTGTAACACATACTTTTCTGCTGGTCTGTGTAATGTTACAGCTGCTTCTCGTGGAGCCCGGGGGGTGCTTTCCGGCTCTTTCTTCTTCAAATAGAACATGCATGTCGATATCTCCCAAGGAAGAGTGCCAAGTTGCCAATGACCTTTCGAAGTGGAGATGAATTGCCGGAACAGTTTAAAAAATTTGACTATAATTCTACAACAGGCCTCCTGCCTGACGTCAATCCTCTTTGAGATGTTTGTGCTTATAGTCCATTTGTTTAGGTATTTTAAAGAATGTAAACAATCTTGACATGTCTTTGAAATATACCCTTTATAAATCAATACTTTTGCAAATTTAAAAGAAAAAAATGTAATTTATAATTTATAAAAGAAATAATTTGTAATTTGCAAAGGTATTGATTTATAAAGTGAATATTTCAGTAAAAAGAGATGTCAAGATTGTTCACATTCTTTTAAATACCTAACCAAATGGACTATAGTCCTATAGTCGCCACTTACGACATCGAGTGCCTCTTTTCTAAACCGGAAGCCACACGACATAGTGTGATTGTGTGTGTATTTGTATTGCTATAAGAAATGAATAATTAAAAAAAATAGAATAGATAATCGTCAGAGCATAGTCCGGTCACAGATAATGAAGGTCAAAATATTAAGGCGTTCATAATGCAGCAGTAGCTCCCTTGAGATTTGTAATTTTATTTAAACGACCCCTAACTACAAACATTACCTATCTGCGCTGCGCGGGAAGCCTCAAGACAAGCATCGGTACCTCAAAATCAGGGTAATAGATGCTTCTTTGAGGGTTTTCAAAAATATACAACACCAGATAGCAGTATAGGGAACGAAAACGATAAATATCATTGATCGAAAAAATACCCGTAAAAATACGAAAAATCATCGGTGTCCATTTTTTTATGGCAGACAAGCACATGGAAGCAAATAATCAATGAACAAGATGCCATACAATACAATTTACTCTCCCTGTTAACTATTACAACAAAGTAATACTTATCGCAAAAGCGGTAGCAGCCTAACATTCCACACAATACTATAAGCGGCATATTCTTAAGGTCATAAAACACCTGGTGTGGTGGGCGAGCGGAAAAAAAGGTTTTGTTTTCTTATCTTACCGTCCAAAGTTTGGTGATTTGTTTTTGGAATTTAATTATTCGTAAATAACAACTGATCTTTTTGCGTGAGCAATACATTTCTCAGGAAAGAAATAAGTATTGATATACAAAACTATGGTAACTATAATAACGATTTCGTGATCACATGTAATTTATTTCATGGGAAAACTGTACGGATATATTAAAAAAACTTTATTATATTTTTGCAATTGAATGGATAAATATTTTGTGCTACACCAGTGTTGGTAACTTGTTTTGAACAGCTCGGTGGCCCGGCGGGAGTGCGCATTATCATAGGCATGTACAAGCCGTTGGTCCCGGCTGTTATCATTGTATGACAGTCGCCAATCTATGTTAGATGCTTATAGACGCCCTGAAAAATCTTTTACCAATGTTAGCCTCTTACATACACGAAAAACAAACTTGTTTTTGAACAAGTTTTCAACATCAATGTCATAAATAAACATGGTATACTTACATCACGTGTACTGATTATTGTATTTTCTTTATAAAAAAGCTACCGATACTAGCGTTTCGGAACGCCCAGACTGAGAAGATTCATAAACCTGTATCTCGATACAGGTTTATAAAAACCTTTAGGTTGGTTTTAGAACAACTATCCGATGGCATAGATAGATAGATAGATAATACGTTTATTTACGAAAACTGCATCACATACACACACTTATAGTAGACACAAGAACAGAACAGTACATAAACAATACTTAACAATAAACATACAACAATAACAGTAGAAAACAGTGATACTGCACATGTATGTGCTGCAGTAGCGCAAAGTAGGCCAAAACTCAGCGTGGTTGGCCTAAAAGGCGGCACACTGGTTTTCAGTTCTAGCCTGTAGGTGTACATCGGGTGGAATGGTGTATTAAGATGTGTGAAAGATAAATTTATTACGTAATGAATGATTGATACAGGAATATAATTGATTCAGAATGAGTGAGTAAGTTTATAAAATTAAATACCTATTGATAATACCTAAATGATTTCAAGAATTAAAAGCCATGTCAATAACATAAGTGAAAAAGCCCGCGCCATTATGCAATATAAAATTAATTGACACTATGGAAACTAAAGTATTGAGGTTTGAAAATAGCAGTCACTACGCCTGTTACCCCGGAACAGGTCAGATCTGTAAGGGTGTCGGGCGGGGGGTTAGAACCGAACCAAGTGTCCGGCAATGTGTAACGAGATTCTAATGCTTGGGCCGGACCTGCGCCAATCGTCACGAAGCTTCGTGCTATTACACAATACACGCAAATGTGACCGGTCGTTATCGGGTATCGTCCCGAATATTCGGACTTCGTGTTAGTTATCGCGCGGGTGGCGATACATCAAAGGATTTAAGCACACTAAAAATTCGCTTTGCGTGGTCGCACTTGCGTTGTTCATTTAAAAATGGAGTGGAACGATAAGACGGTGTTAAAATTTTTTGCTTTTTCTTTCTAGGTTTCTTTTTAGGTTTCAATAAATGCATTATGTAATTGTTAGCATTAGCACACATGTTATAGAAAAGAAAGCCGTCGTCCATATTTAAAACACGTAGATGACGCCATCTTGGATTATTGCCAGATAGTTCGTGAAAAATAAAAAGCCGCTAGTGTGACCAGCGCTTTATCGCGATAACTTTCTAGTGTACAAAACGTACGAAGATTCGCCGCGAATTGCATCGGGACGATAGGCACAAATGCGGCCGAAGCATAACAGAAATACGAGTCCGGACCAATTTTGTACACCTTTACTACCTACATGATATCTACCAAAGCCACCACGTCCCAACTTTTATATTCGAGAATTGTACCTGCATTAAGGCCAAACATAGAGAAACTTCCAACCTTTATAAAATAATGGAGGTCTAGCTCACTACTACTACTGGATGGTAGCTCTTACTCAATTAGTATAAGAAATAATGACTCCATATTAAAAGCCTGACTTTTCATATTGAAATGAAAAACATTTTTATGTCAAACAATTTAATTTAGCAAACTAGCTTGCACATTACATACATTGATATCGAGGTGTTCTCACCAGTGCGCAGATCACCACATGACGCCGGAAAGCGATTTTGAGACCAAACGCACGTTGGCAGAGAGTGCACTCGTAGGGCTTCTCGGCGTGACGCTCGGCGCCCCCGGGCGCCTCGTCATCGTCACACCGACGATCCCCAGCACTGTCCTCATCAGGGTTCGAATCAAAATGTAAAATCCGTGTATGATCAGATGGTCTCCACAGTATGAGTTTTATGAACATTGACAAACATTACAATCACATGATTATACGCCAGTATGTGTTTTAAGGTGATTTTTTAAATGAACCTTGTGTAAAAACCGCCTTTGACAAACATTACATTCATATAGTTTTTCGCCAGTATGTGTTTTAAGATGATCTTTTAAAGTATTTTTTTGTTGAAACCGGCGTGGACAAACTTTACATTCGTATGGTTTCTGGCCAGTATGTGTTTTAAGATGCGTATTTAAAGTACCCTTTTGTGAAAACCGCCTTTGACAAACATTACATTCATATGGTTTCTCGCCAGTATGTGTTTTAAGATGATCTTTTAAAGTATTTTTTTGTCGAAACCGGCGTTGACAAACATTACATTCGTATGGTTTCTGGCCAGTATGTGTTTTAAGATGCGTATTTAAACCACCCTTTTGTGAAAACAGCCTTTGACAAACATTACATTCGTATGGTTTCTCGCCAGTATGTGTTCTAAGATGAATATTTAATTTACTTTTTTTTGAGAACCGGCTTTGACACATATTACATTCATATGGTTTCCCGCCAGTATGTGTTTTAAGATGTTTATTTAAATTACACTTATGTGAAAACTGCCTCTGACAAACATTACATTCATATGGTGTCTCGCCAGAATGTGTTTCACGATGATTATTGAAACTATCTTTATATTGAAACCGACGTTGGCAAACATTACATTGGTACGGTTTCTCGCCAGAATGTGTTCTAAGATGAATATTTAAACAATCCTTTCGTGTAAACCGCCTCTGACAAACATCACATTCATATGGTTTCACGCCAGTGTGTGTTTTAAGATGTCTATTTAAATCACATTTTTGTGAAAACCGCCTCTGACAAACATTACATTCGTATGGTATCTCGCCAGAATGTGTTTCAAGATGATAATTTAAACTATTTTTATATCGAAACCGACGTTGGCAAACATAACATTCGTATGGTGTCTCGCCAGTATGTGTTTTAAGATGAATATTTAAACTACCCTTTTGTGAAAACCGCCTTTGACAAACATTACATTCGTATGGTTTCTCGCCAGTATGTGTTCTAAGATGAATATTTAATTTATACTTGTGTGAAAACCGCCTTTGACACACATTACATTCGTATGGTTTCCCGCCAAAATGTGTTTTAATATGAATATTTAAACTTACTTTATGTCGAAACCGACATTGACAAACATAACATTCGTATGGTTTCTCGCCAGTATGTGTTCTAAGATGAATATTTAATCTACACTTGTGTGAAAACCGCCTTTGACACACATTACATTCGTAAGGTTTCCCGCCAGAATGTGTTTTAATATGACTATTTAAACTAACTTTAAGCCGAAACCGACATTGACAAACATTACATTCGTATGGTTTCTCGCCAGTATGTGTTTTAAGATGTCTATTTAAATTACACTTATGTGTAAACCGCCCCTGACAAACATTACATTCATATGGTTTCTCGCCAGTATGTGTTCTAAGATGAACATTTAATTTACTCTTTTGTGGAAACCGCCTTTGACAAATATTACATTCATATGGTTTTTCGCCAGTATGTGTTTTAAGATGATCTTTTAAAGTAGTTCTTTGTCGAAACCGGCGTTGACAAACATTACATTCGTATGGTTTCTCGCCAGTATGTGTTTTAAGATGTCTATTTAAATTATTCTTTTGTGAAAACAACATTTGACACACATTACATTCATATGGTTTTCCGCCAGTATGTGTTTTAATATGAATATTTAAAGTAATTTTTTGTCGAAACCGGCGTTGACAAACATTACATTCGTATGGTTTCTCGCCAGTATGTGTTTTAAGATGTCCATTTAAACTACACTTTTGTGAAAAACGCCTCTGACAAACATTACATTCATATGGTTTATCGCCAGTATGTGTTTTAAGATGTACATTTAAATTACACTTTTGTGAAAAACGCCTCTGACAGACATAACATTCATATGGTTTTCCGCCAGTATGTGTGCTAAGATGATCTTTTAAAGTAGTTCTTTGTCGAAACTGGCGTTGGCAAACATTACATTCGTATGGTTTCTCGCCAGTATGAGTTCTAAGATGAATATTTAAAGTACACTTTTTCGAAAAACGCCTCTGACAAACATTACATTCATATGGTTCCTCAGTATTTGTTGTAAGATGATTATTTAAATCACCCTTTTGTGAAAACCGCCTTTGACAAACGTTAAATTTATATCGTATCTCGCCAGTATGTGTTTTAAGGTGACGTATACAACTACTTTTATGTCGAAACTGACGTTGACAAGTATTACACTCGTATGGTTTCGCACCAGTGTGAACAACAAGGTGACGTTTAAATTCTTGCTTTGTAGAAAACCTACGTTGACAAACATGACACGCAAGACTTTTCTTCCCAAAGTGAGAATTTAAATGACTTTTTATATCAGATCGATATTGAAACCGACGTTGACAAATATAGCATTCATACGGTTGGTCGTCTGCGTGTATTTTAAGATGACTGCGTAAGTCACGTTTTTGTGAAAACGAACGTGAACAATGATTACATTCATATGCTGGCTGGACGTTTTGTACGGTCGAGTCTCCCCGAGACGGGTGTGTGCTGTCGGTGTCGTCGTCTTCTTGTTCCGCAGCTCCTGGTTCGAGAGCAGAGGCGCCATCTATGGATTATGACAGAACTGTGTCAGTTACTAGCAAACTACACTTTAAAAAAAAATCTAAATTATTATTTTTCTCTAGAGTCAGTAGAGTTATTAACAGATAAGAGGTGGAAATAAAATAGATTTTTAAAACGAAACGGCTGCAAGACGACAGCTAAAACTCTTCAACAATATTGTTAGCACTTTTATTTGCGTCATTGGACCGGATCAGAAGTAATCGCATTGATAAGCGATAAAGGCGCTGTTAATTTTCGCATACAAAACTTAGAAAAAAGCGATACGAATATTTGAAGCAAATATTCGCGCTAACCATACAGCTCACCCCAAACTTTAAATCGCGAGTTCACCCCCTCCGCAACCCGTTGACCGATTTGGCTCTTGTTCGAACTTAAGAATTCTATTGGATATAACTAACTACACATCTTTCAAATTTAATTAAGCTTGATCAACGATATTTAAGTTATCGTCGAACAAACATACTAACGCCGGATTGTTCAAGTACACTCGGAGACAAGCTATATAAGGCAGAAGCATGGCCAGTAAACGTACGTTTTAGTGAATGGATATTTTTTCGGAGCTCCCGGAAAGCGAGCGAGGGAGAAACAAGATAGAATTGCAGAGGTGGTCCACAACAGCAAAGCTACAACGTAATTCACAAGAGGCAGACAAGATGGTGTTAATACATTCTATATCTTGATATCAGATTTCCTGCGATTAGTTGCAGTATGTATTCAACTAAATTTTCTTTAAAAAGAAAAGTACACTCTCATCTTCTAAAATAGTGTATATTTCATTTTCACCATCATCATTCATTATTTATATATTGTATGTATGTATATACATATAATAAGTGTAAGTATATGTAGGTATATTAGGATTTATTTAGTAATTATTTTGCGCCGCAACTAGATCTCTGTTTATCTCTGTTATGGTTTACTGGGAAAGAACGCTTTTAGCGTTAAGTCTGCCAATTGTATATTGTGGATCAATAAAGTTTTGTAAATATATTTACTACCTCCGATAATACATCGCCGGAGTTGCAGTTGTCTGTTTAGACGTAACGCCCTGCCTGGCGGACAGATATTCCCTTTGTGGCGGTCGAGCATACCACCTCGTCCCACTTGCTAGTAACAATCCGCTTTTAAAATTTGATTGTGTGAAAAGTTTTACAAACGGCAGTCTTCTGACGTCAACCTTCCTTGAGAATGCAATTGTAGCACGATATGTTTGTGCTTAGTCCTTTGCTATGTACATATACTGGAAGCCACACGGCTCGTAGACTGCATCCGATTGCCAGTAGGCAACCTGCATTTAGTTACACCTGATTTCAATTTTCAATTTATTTATTTATTGCATTTCATAATGTACATCAGTTCTAACTACTAAAAGTCACTGTCATATTATAAGGTACACTATGAACCCTGTCGGGTATCGCAAAAGACAAATGGAACGGCAAGCGGATTTTATGTTATGCAGAGGTTAATTCATAAATATAAATCTAGTATTTTACCTAGTATATATGTATTTAAATATAACTGGTACATATTTGAAATATCATGGTAAGTATTATTATTTATTTGCGAATGTTTATCATTTGTGTTTAATGTCAGTCATAAACGTAGTCAATGTCAGTTTTTTATTCGGAACATCAATTTCAATTTATTTATTTTTTATCATTAAAAAACTCGTCTATTGTGTAGTATGTTTTATTAATTAAAATTTGTTTCAATTTATTTATGAAGTCGGAATTTTTTTCTTCGTTTCGTAGGCTGTCAGGTAGGGAATTATAAATTTTTATTGTCATTGCTAGCGGGCCAGACTTTAAGAGTTCTAGCTTGGAGGCGGGTGTCACGAGCACATTTTTCTTTCGTGTGGGATATCTTCGTGGTTAGTCTTCTTTTTTAGTGTAGAACTAAGGATATTTCCGAACAAATTTGCAGGCTTCTAATATGTAGATCGATGGTAATGTTAATATTTTTAAATCTTTAAAATATTGTTTGCAAGTCGCGGTCCCTCTTATATTAGTGATAAAACGTAAGCATTTTTTTTTTGAAGCATTAGCAGTTTGTCTGCGTCGGTACTATTTCCCCAGAGAATTATTCCGTATGTGAGCCATGAGTATGCATACGCGTAATAAGCCGTTATCGCGGTTTGTACGTTAGTGGTTTTTTTAAGTTCTCTGAGTGCGTACGTGAATGTCGATAGTTTAGTTGCTATTTTGTCAACGTGTGCTTTCCAGTTTGTGTTTGTATCTAGCACTAAACCGAGCGACTGGAACGTATTGACGCTTTCAAGCTTTTTCCCGTCATAGCTATAGTCTATTTTTAGAGGGGCATTTTGATATGGTCGAAATTCAATTAATTTAGTTTTCTTAAAGTTAATCTCCAGGTTATGGTCGGATAGCCACGATACTATTGAGTCAATTATCGGGGTCAGTATTTGATTTAGTCGTCAGGTTTGGAATAAGAAGTCAGTATTGATACATCGTCAGCGAATAATACGCACGTATGGTCTATGGTTTTTGGAAGGTCATTTATGTAAATGAGGAACAGTGATACTTTACATCTGCGTCTCACCTGCCAGTGGAATGCAGTCTTCAGGGTCAGAGTCATCGTAGTTTTCTGTGACGGCGAATACTGCAAGTTGGTTCGAGTGACTGCTTGAAGTACGTGTGAAACAGTACTTCAAGCAGTCACTCGTACCACCTTACGATCTCCTTTTGAATCACCGGTCTTTTCACCCTGGTTCTTTGGGAGGCTTGCATATTATTACTATGTATTTATTATAGACGAGGCTTGCAGCAGATATGTTTATTTCACACAGTGCTGAGAGTCCATAAAGTATTTTCATAGCTCATCAATTTATCAACAACACTTTATTTGTCCTTATCAACATGTCGAGTCTATTTTAAATTGCATTTATCTACACCCATGCTATAAATCCTCTATAAAAGTTTCTGAAACAGCTTATTGTCAACATTAAAACACCCAGTGTCATAGTAACCATTATATAACCCAAACGAGTGTTATAATGTTGTACTAAATTTCATTATGCATCGCAAACTCGATCCCTTCCTTACTCATCAAACAGTCACATTCATTATAATTTCAAAAAAAGAACATTTTCATATACGCGCCGTTCACGAACACAGCTCCGTTATTTAAAAAAGGAACTTATTGGTTATTTATTTTCATTCCAATAATTCTACGATCCAAAATTTAAATAATTATTACAATAAATAATTTCATTATGACCTATACATACATAGTTAGTTTGTATTTGATACTCAGCAATAAACTTACCAGGAACTTACAAAGACTTCTTAAAACACTGTACAAGACCCCATGGATTTAGAACCTTTTATAGAGGATATAAATAAAGTTTTGTATGCAACTGTAATAATTAGGTATTAAAACAACTCGCATTCGTATTTTAATACCCCTTAAAGTGATTTGCAGCTTTGGTTTTAGTCACAGCAGTGTCCTCGTGATGGTTTTGTGCTTTGCCTCATGTTGAAGATGGTGTACAAGTTAGGTAGGTTGTCGACGATATTGCGCATTCGCGTTTCAATGTTAAGCAACATTGAGCATTGATGTATCAAGATAAAGTCTGATTTGGTTTGACATAGAAATAGGACTTCACTATCGGACGACTTTCATATTATTATTATTTTATGAAGTAAACCCCCCAGCGAAATCAGGCGAAATGCTAAAGGCGGGGGCTCCTTGCCAGCGTGACGCGGCGGTTAAGCTTCTCGATGAAGCTGTGCGTTTATATGCGAATAGATGCGGTCGGCGACGAACTACACGTTCACAGCCTGCGGCGACGGTCTTTC
This sequence comes from Acrobasis suavella, assembly GCA_943193695.1. Lineage (NCBI taxonomy): Eukaryota > Metazoa > Arthropoda > Insecta > Lepidoptera > Pyralidae > Acrobasis > Acrobasis suavella. The sequence goes on from OW971956.1 coordinate 847,767, forward strand.
AGGACGCGACGGAAAAAAGGGAGCGAAGCGAATACGCACGTCTTTCGTCGGGCGCTAATTTTATACCACTGGTCGCGTGTGCGAATGCGCACAATTCAAATGGGCGAATCAGGACTCGGGTTTTTAGCACAGATAAAACACACTCTTACGAAATATGCCACTTGTCTATGTCCAAGTCCAAGTAATTAAAATAAGCGTACAGTTCGCGAGGTCTAAGCTGAGCTTTGCATTTGTGTAAGTGCACATAGATAGTGTAGGTGTGATGACGGCCTAAAGCACCGCACGTCCTTTGCTTGGTTAAAACCGGTTTATACTGCTTTTTGGCAATCGGCCTGATGCGCGGTTCGTACCTCGCGTGACGCATCTCCGCCGCGCACCTTTCATACTTAACCTCTTGTACTGGTAGCAGCGTGACATATTTAATTATATATATTTTATTCTTGTGTTCGATTTATTTGTGAAATGGCTGCAAACACAAATAAAGGGATAATACGAAAACCTTTAAATAGCCAAGTAAAAGAAATATTATGTAATTTAAATAGTTATTTTAAAGACATTAACGATAAAGACGGGTCAAGTGTCACTACATCAACCCAATTGGCAGCGATATCGACGAGAATGCCGCTGTCCACTGTTAAAAAGAGTTTTATTGGAAGGTAAACGTCTTTTGGAAGACGGACGCAAATTTAAATCTCCGAAAAAGACCAGATGCAGGAAAAATATCATTATCATTGACGATTTTGATAAAGCAGTAATCCGAAGAACTATTCACAACTTTCACATTACTGATAAAGAGGTGCCAACTATGAAGCGAATACATGAAAAGTTGAAGGCAGAAATTAACTATTCAGGTTCAATTTGGTCATTGCGTAGAGAAGTGTCTCTTTTAGGATTTAAATGGAAAAGGACAGAAGATAACAGAAAAATTCTAATGGAAAAACATGAGATTATCTACGTATAAATTTTTTGATAAAAATTCACGAATATCGCATACTGGGCCGGCCAGTCGTTTATACCGATGAAACATATATAGACGACTCACACTTCTTTGAAATCTTATTCAGATGGCAGCACCTCTGGTTTAAAGAAACCAATGTCTAAAGGAAATCGTTTAGTAATAGTTCATACCGGCAGAGAGGACGGTTTCATACCAAATGCACTGCTGATGTTCAAAGCAAATCAAAAAAGTGGAGATTACCATAACAATATGAATACAGAAAACTGCATGAAATGGTCACAAACGCAATTAATTCCAAATTTAAAGCTCAATAGCGTTGTGGTGGTAGACAATGCATCTTACCACAATTCGTTAGAAAATCCCGCTCCCAACTCAAATAGTCGTATACAAGAAATGATTGGCTCAAATATCGCGATATTGATCACTCTACATCGATGCTTAGACCACAACTATATGAATTGATATTACAACACAAACAAAGATTTATTGAATATAAAATTGACTCTTTACTTAGAGAACATGGTCACAGCGTCCTTCGTCTACCACCGGATTTCAGCCCAATTGAAAATATATGGGCAGTGATAAAAGGATCCGTGGCGAAAAAAAACGTGTCAATGAATATGGATACCATTATGAGATTACTTATTAATTGAAATACCTGGGAGGGATAGTAACACTCGGCATGTTATTAGTGCCGCATACATACCACCCTGGGTAAATTCATCCGCATATGAAAATCACTTCGATTACCTTCTCGAAGCATTAAATAATACCAATGTGAATAATATATATATTATTGGGGACTATAATCTCCCTTATATTCAGTGGTCCTACAGTAATAATATTGATTCCCTTGATGGTATGTCACATGATGATACGTCACCTCAAGGCCTGCAGTTAAATGAGTGTATGGCAGCATTTGGCTGTAAACAGTACAACTCACTACTAAATACAAATAGCAGGATTCTTGATTTGGTTATTTGTAACGTTCCATGTGCCATCCAACCTCAGCCCAATTCCATCGTGCCCCCTAATAAGCATCATCCCCCTTTTGTGTCGTACATTTTAGTATCCGTTTCAAATAAGTCTTTGACAAAGAAACCTGTTGTGAAATTTAACTTCTATAAAGCTGATTATCTGACTATAAATAATGAAATAGCTGCCATCAATTGGACAGAAGAACTTAGCCATCTCACAGCCGCGGAATCAGTTGATAGGTTTTACAATAAAATTAATATTATAATAAAGAACAATACACCATTGACAAAACCAAAATCATCCAAATTTCCGGTCTGGTGTTCACATTCATTAATTAATATATTCAAAAAAAAGCAAAAGGCATGGGTTAAATGGAAGAAGTTTGGCAATATTTCTGACTATGAAAATTTCTCTTATTATAGAGGTATTTTTAAAGAAAAGAGTTCTTTATGCTATCGCGAATACATACGATCGGTAGAAAATAATATTTCTACCGACATTAAATACGTTTGGACTTATATTGCCAACCGTAAAGGGAAATCCACGATAACCACTGAAATGAATTACAAAAGTGCTAAATCGACCAAACCAGAGGATATATGTAATATGTTCTCTGAATATTTCAAATCTGTGTTTGAGCCCAGGTCACCTACTTTTGATAAATGGCAACCTCCTTCAGACATCGACGAAAACTGTGTTCTCGTTACTGATTTGTCTTTTACGGAAGATAAAATTCTAACGAACTCAAGGCACTCAACACTTCCAAAGGAGCTGGACCTGATGGAATTCCTCCTTATTTTCTGAAAGCAACGGCTGATAATATATGTAAACCCCTGTTTATAATCTTCAACAAATGTTTGTCCGAGGGATTTTTCCCCGCAATATGGAAATGTGCTTATATTAGCAAAAGCGGATCAAGACATGACGTTGAACAATACCGCCCTATTTCCATTATTTCTGCACTGTCTAAACTTTTTGAGCGGCTTGTTCATAATGAACTATACCCAATTCTTCACAAAATTATCATTCAGGAGCAGCACGGTTTTGTTAAGTCTCGCTCCACCTCATCCAACCTGATTGAGTTCACCTCTAACTTATTCGAGAATCTTGATGCCGGTGTTCAAGAGGATGCCGTATATACTGATTTCCAGAAGGCATTCGATAAGGTTGATCACGAAATACTACTGAACAAAATAGCGTACAATGGTATCCGTGGTAATTTGTTGCGCTGGTTCCACTCTTATATTACTAATCGCACACAAATGGTTGTAATCAATGGTTATCACTCTGATCCGGTTGGGGTTACGTCTAGAGTCCCTCAAGGCTCTATTCTATCCATAATAAATTGTTCGTAGGAAAAATAGACATATTTAGTTGTAAATTCCAAAAATATAAAAAACTGCTCAACACTGCTTTGACTGAGCATGACGTTAGTTCCTTTTAAGTTTTTAAGTCAACATTTTTCTATACATTCTTCTAATTTTCTCTTTTTTGTTTTTTTTTTTTTTTACTTCACTGATTTCTTTGTAGGCACATATATTTTATGTAATACTCATGTAACTATTACCTCTAGTGGCTACTTTATAATTAAGACGCAAAATTTAAACTGTGAATAACGTAGTGGGTTACTTAATCATTACCACTTCATATGTAATATTATATCTGTTAGATAGTTAAGCCCTTATTAATGTAACTGTTTGTTGTTCCTCAATAAATAAATAAATAAATAAATAAATAAATTAGGGAAAGAAAAAGTTGACACTATCACTGTACAAGAATGGAGAAATGTATGTGACCACGCAATAAAACAAAAAAAAGTTTCATGGTCACGACACCGTTATTGATGATATAATAAACGATTCATTATCAACACAAACAATACATCAGACGAGAGTGATAATAAAAATGATGAAGATGCAATGTCCGGTGTAGAAGAATTGTTATAATTTCTTTATATTTGAATTTTATTAATAACTAGCTTTTACCTGCGGCTTCGCCCACGTAGACTACATAAATTAGATTGTTTTTCTTTTTAAACTGGGGTTGCAATTTATTGAAATGCAATAAATGGATTATTATTTTTTCTTTTCTCTCTTCTCTCTTCTCAGCCCATTATCACCCAATGCTGAGTGTAGGCCTCTAGCAATGCACGCCATTCCTTTCGATCTTTAGCTTTCCTCATCCATGTCCTTCCGGCAACCTTGACCAGATCCGTCGGTCCATCTAGTGACTGTTCTACCCACGCCCCTGCGGCTATTTCTAGGTCTCCACTCCAGCACTTCCCTTTATTATTTTTATTTTTTACTAACCACTAATTCAAAAATGTCATGTGTCTTTAAAACTGACGAAGATTCATACAAACTGCCAACTCCTATTTCACTCCCTTAGGGATGGAATTTCCAAAATCCTTTTTTAGCGGACGTCTCCTAGTCACAAACCTTCCTGCTAAATTCATCTTCATTGGCTAAGTACTTTTTGAGATTTCGTGATGAGTGAGTGAGTGATTTTCACTTTTATATATAAAACTGACGAAGATTCATACAAACTGCCAACTCCTATTTCACCCCCTTAGGGATGGAATTTCCAAAATCCTTTTTTAGCGGACGTCTCCTAGTCACAAACCTTCCTGCTAAATTCATCTTCATTGGCTAAGTACTTTTCGAGATTTCGTGATGAGTAAGTGAGTGATTTTCACTTTTATATATATAAATATAAAGATTGATCTCTGACTTCTCAGACACACTTACATATGAACACATACTCATCAGTCATACATATCATTGATGGCCTTTATTTAATGATATTTTATTTTTAAACCTCTCCTCTCCTACTTATGTACCTACCTAAAACATAATAAAATTTCTAGTTTTTTGTCAGACTCAGCTCAGCTTAGACCTCGCGAACTGTACTTTATTTTATGAGGAAATATTTGCTTGCTCACCTGTTTCTTGCTGCTCTGTGTGCGCACACTCTGCATATTTGACCTCGTTGATATCTGTGTTTCCATCTTGGTCTTTAGTGTCATCCAAAATTGCTTTAGCTGGAGGACCATCAGAGCGATCAGAGCCCAGCTCAGTATCGTCATGCTCAATTTTGACAGTGGTGGCAGGGAGTGGTATGTTGTCCAGGCACTCGGCTACAGATACAGCCAGTGAGCCGCTCAGCCCCAGCTTACGCCGGTCCAGCAGAGACACAGATTGCACATCAATCTGCACACAAAATAAATGGTCACTGACTAATGTAAATAGAAGATTATATACCACATGTTATGAAATATTAAACTTTGGACTGCCTCTGTGGTCCAGTGGTCAAGGCATTCGCCTTGTGACCCGGAGGTCATGGGTTCGATTCCCACTGAGAAGCATACTTAGTGAAAAGTTGTTTCCAGTCTGGATAGGATAGTGCAGGCTTGAATCACCTGATTATCCGAAAAGAAAGATGATTCCGTGTTTCGGAAGGCACGTAAAACTGTGGGTCCCAAACGCCATCTAGCGTTTGATTATCAAACTATCCAAGGATTGGTTCCTGGTTTGCCCTTTGGGTTGTGGAGGTCAGCCAGCAGTCGCTCTGTGTAAAAACCAGTAACCTCATCAAATCTCCTTGATTAGGTAGCGGATCCCGGGCTCTGAAACGTTACTGCTGAGGATGCAACCGGGAATACGCTCAGATGATGATGATGTTATGAAATATAAAAATTTGTAAATACCTCAGAGAAATGTTGAAGTACGGCAGTGAGCAGAGCCTGCGCGCGGGCCGCCTTCAGCATCAGCTTGTGGCTCTTGAGCAGCTGAGCGCGGCACACGTAGCACGCAGCCACGGGCCACGCCTCGCCCCTCACCAGCTGCAACCGCCAAACACAACGTACAGTTCCTATGATATCGCAATCTTGTATAGAGGTTATTAAGGATTATTCACAGATATATAGTTAGACTAGATAACTTAAACACCTCAATCTGTATGAAAACCAACCGTGTCACTTTTATTCTGCCTACTGTGACGTCACAAGAGCGAATTAGTGGTGCGAATTCCTCGTTGCCAACGCAAAATCGATTCAAAGGCGAGGCCGCCGCCTCACGCGCCGTTCGGCTCGACTCGATTCAGTCAGACAGAGGTCAGTCTTTGTAGTGTATGGATACCTCTTGGATACCTCTGCATAATCTCAAGTAAGTATACTCGTTGATATTTAAATTTAAACACGAGGGATTAGTATAGACATGCATGACAAGAAACGCATTAGTTTTAGATAACCTAAAAATATTTATTACAACCAAACGGGACTTAATCGCGTACACATAGATGTTTATTTAATTAACTCGACGTTTCGAACGTTCAAAACACCTGTGTGTACGCCATTAAGTCCCGTTTTGTTGTATAACCTAAATATCACTAATCGATTCACATGAATGACATCGATTTTCTGACAGACGAATGATTTAGACAGATGAATAATATTAAAAGGATTTATTAAATAAAGGAAGCATATTTGAATTACATTTTCAAAATAAAACTTATAAGATTTTTAGCTCTGTGAGCTGTAGACATCACTTTGTTTTGAAATGGTAATAATTTGTATTTTTTTAAGTACCCTGAATCAAATTTTAATCAAATTTTATACCTATACACATACATAAACAAAGATTGGTTTTTGTATGTGTATAGGTATAAAATTTAAGATTTTTTTAGTTAAAACTCACCTATATTAACTTGTATGCATGGTCATATTTTTCTTGTTGTAGGCTATGGAAAGAACCAGAGAAGATATTTTAGAAGCCAAAAGAAGTTAGTATCATTCGTCTGTCCGATATCGATTAAAATCGATTATCGAAACATGTTGTAGAACGAACAACACTAGTTGCTAGATTTGACAGACGAATGATAAGTTGCCTTGTACCACGAACTCGAAGCGATGAGCGACAGTATCGCTTATTCTCATATTCATCGTCTCTTAACACATAGCGTCAGATTAAACGCTCAAAGCAAACGCAGCAATGTAATGTAAACATTGTTTAATTACCGATAATCTCTAGTTACTTAGGTACAGACTTGGGATCACACCTCGGAATACTTAAAAAAATAATTTAAAATGAATTTACGCATAATATAATTTGAAAATAACTTACCTGTGATAGGAAACATGTCCTTGCGTTTGTGTGCACACAATTTTGTGGCTATCGCAGTTTAGTATGACGCAACAACGCATTTTAATAATATTTACGGACGACCGGCCACAACAACAGACGCGCGCGGAATGTCTGTAGTGACGGCCAAGTGTGGATATTCTCCACAGTTCGGACACGCGAAGTAGATGCATTTGCGTTATCTAGTCTAACTATATATCTGTGGGATTATTGATACTGACACTTTCATTCGTAAGCTTCTCGAAGACGACTTGTAGCGGAGTGCCAGCGATGGAGGACAAGCGGGCGTCGGTCGCCAAGCAGACTCTACACACAGCCGTGTTTGGAGGCATCTCGACCTCTCTCCAACCATTTATAGCTTGCTATGGTGTTATAATGTTACTGCAAAAAATCGGAACAAGTTAGTTAACTGAATAATAAATGTTTTAAAAAACAAATCAATGAAAGAGTTAAACAATAACGTGAACTGTCATGACCGTCAAATTAACTGCTTGACAGTGACAGATACATGTCTGACAGGAGATACCATAAACAAGGAATTTATATCGAAATAACGAATTAGTAATTTCATTCATTCAGTGCTTTACACGCTATTCATTACCCGACTGCACCAGAAAGAGGGTTATGTCTTTCGAGTGTTTTCAAGTATATTTTTCTATGGGACCCCCTGCAGCCTAAATGGCTTGATGAAAGCTTGAGAGATATAAGATACTGGATATAGTTAAAAAGGCAGTTGGGCTTGATATCGATGGTACCTTAACTAATGAGGTATCGTTGAAAACGTCGAGGTTGTGCGTTTGTTATGTGCTATGTGACGTTACAATCAATTAAATATGGCGTCCTCTATAGACCAAAAAGTAAGTAACTTAAAAAATAAAATTAATCGAATCATATCGTGGTATCAAATGAAATGGTTCAAAAAGCACATTTCAAAAATATACATTTTTAGCTGCTCTCCCTGCTGTGCATTCACTGGATAAACGTACTTTTCAGTAAGAATATTCCCGTAGTCGGCTTTTAGTTGTTAAACCCATACTACTAACTAAAGTCGTATTTTTAATTAGACGAAGCCAACTGACAGTAGCTAATTGCACTTTGTAAAATAATGTTGCCATATTTAAAGTAATAGTGATGCGTTCAGTTCTCGTTCAATCAGATGAATGAACAAATGTAATAAGCGATGTTTTTTATTTTCATTACCTACCTGTAATTGTTATATTTTATACATCTATAGTTTCAACTGCATGATGTGTTGAAAATAGGACAGTCTTACAAGTTTCCTCGCAATGTTTTCCTTAATGTTTAAAACTCTCGGTATTCAGTATAGGTAGATACTATAGGAACATAGTCATCGAAAACTCGTTGGTCTTGGTATGTACAAAGCACGACTAAAATTCGAACCCCGTACTCGATATCGGCAATTCGACACACTTACTATTACTTACTACGACCTCCGTGGCGTAGTGGGCACCATGCTAGTCCGCCACCCAGAGGTTCCGGGTTTGATTCCCGGTCAGGGCAAGTTGGAGAATGGCCTTTTTCAAATTGTCCTGGGTCTTGGGTGTTTATCTATATATGTATTTGTTATAAAATATAGTATCGTTGAGTTAGTACCCCATAACACAAGTCTCGAACTTACTTTGGGGCTAGCTCGATCAGTGTAATTTGTCCATATATATTTATTTATTTATTTATTCACTAGACAATCGAGGCAATTTCATTAATTCAGGAGTTTTTTCAATCATTCACTTTGTCACAACACTATTTTTATTTCATCAAAAACTGACAACACAGTAAACGTCAGTTGACTTCGTCTAATTAAAAATACGACTACCTATAGTTATTATTTGCTAGAGAAAGACCTGGCTTTCAAGCGTTAACCTCAATAACTTTCAAACGGCTCAATCGATTTTTATCAAACATCGTTAAGAACCACCGCAAGGAAACATGCTTTCACGTAAAAAAACGCAAAAAAAAAACTGCGAAGGAGCTGCTTCTGCATTATTGACGCCTTAAAAAATTTGCCGTTTATCTCTGTGACCGGAATAATCTCTGAGGATAATCTCTTCTGATTCTAAGAAAATATAATTTGTTTGCTATTCCATGGCATTACAAATACACATACGTACCTAGTTATATGTAGGTTAGGCAGATATTTATAAACGCAGCCTACGGCCTACCTTATAAATCCAAGCTTCAGCGGCGGCGGTTGTATATAAGCCCAGCGGTGCACGGCAGGTAGCACTAATCCAGTAAGTAGGTACACGAAAGAGTTTATTGTTTACAGCACAGCACAGCAAGATTAGGATAGAATCAGAAGGAGAACAAGAGACACTACAGAAGAGAAGATGAGTAAAAATAGCATGAAAGCGTAAGGTCAGTATATAGTACGGTATCAGCGTTGGCGTCAAGTACATAGGTACAGAGCAAGCGAGCGTGCGCTTTGCGTCGTGAGCTAATCTCGACTGGTGCGGCGAGTGCGGCGTGTGCGCAGCGCTGCGCCGGTAATTAACCGCGTTATATACCTGATGAGACTAGTGCGTCGGAAGTCTCGATAATCCATTGTCGATATCGACATCGACAAATTGGTACTGTATAAAATATTTGTAAGTGTAATTTAAGTAAGTAGTCAGTAAGAATTGACAACATTTCATTTTCAAAAAGGTACGAAAATTCGAAAATAATTTCGAGATTTTGCGATTCTGAACACGTAAAATATTTTTTTAGATTTTTTTGAGTTATATTTTTAGAGATAAATGAAAAAAACTCAAAAGAACAAGGATATAGGCATTTAACAGGTTACGCCTTTGCTTGAACATCTAAAAGTAAAAAAATAATGTACAACCTGTCAGCTGTCAATTGACACGTGCGTCAATCTGACAACTGACATCACGAGTGAGAGAGAGAGATAATAGTAGTGTTGTTCTATAGAAGTATCAGTTCGATAGGAAGACCCACGGAACAGAGAAATAGGTGGAAGTGCCAAGTGGGCGTGGCGCGCCTGTCATAATCCGGTAAAACTACACAAGATCGACCGACTCCGTACATCAGTCGTATTCTAGCTACGTGTTGAGATCGTTTTGTTCGCCCGACCAACATTTTTTTCGCTAAATATGCCGTGTTGTAGTGTTTTAGTATGTAAAAATAGCAGTAAGAACAAAAATAAAAGCAATGCAGGTATTTCTTTCCATCAGCATGTACGATAATATGCATTTTATTTTAAAAAATACGAAAATATTCTGGTACGATCATATTAACTAGGTAGTTCTAAAAATTTCGTTCCCGTAAGTTGTCGCTACTCGATTAGTGATGTACAGATTTTGCTATTCGATTAGTTACAAATTTTATCGATGAAATCTCGCTACTCGAGTAGTGATGTAGTCGAGTCGGGTGCGGATTTTGTCGATAAAATAAATCAAAATTTCAGGTATAATTTAATAGAATAACGCAACGATTTTAAATAGTATATAGACTTACTTTGAACATTTTCCAGTATTTTTATAGCAATAAAAAAATATATATTAGTCTAACCTTTCAAAATATTTTTAGACCCAAATGTAAAAGAAAAGTGGATAGATGCAACGGGTAGGGTTAACTGGATGCCAACTAAATCAAGCACCATATGTTCGGAGCGTTTTGAAGAAAATAATTTACTTATATCTAATTTACTTTTACATAATAATATAATTTTCTTATAAAGGTTGTCCTTCATGTATTTTTTTTTTCTGCTCTTGCTCCTGCTGCTCCTCCCAAATTTATAGGTAACTAGCTTTAACCCAAGACTTCGTTAATGTAATATAAGTAATTTGAAAAAGTCTCCATTTGTATGGCAAAATAAGATTCACCATGCCAAGTTCAATCACTCTTTTTTGGGGATATAAGCCTATGTCCTTTTCCGCGACTCTTAAACTATATACCTACCTACATATTCAATTTCAATTAAATTGGTTAAGTAGTTGAAGCGTGAAGAAGTAACAGACAGACGGATTTACTTGAATATCACTTTAATACTAGTAATGGATCTACAAAGTTATACTCACATTAATTGATTAATATAATTTATTTAAAAAAAACACAATTCTCTGTATTTTAAGCTCACCATGCTAGTTTGGGTGAAAGGGACAAAAGAAAATAAATAGAATGTACCAACTTCCCGCGTTCCCACGCAGATTGTAAAAGCCGATCGAGAGAATGGGCAAAATGGCAGAAGAGAAATTCCTCTGCCATTTCGACCATACGGGTAGCAACCCATCACTATTTTGATTCCCTTTCCCACTTTCTCGCCCGCCGTCACGCTAAAAGTAGCCTTTGGTTCTTGCGGCCCTGGAGTGCTATTTTTCATTTAAGGACTCACCGAAACACAAAACGTGTAGTTTTCCAAGTTACCACTCGCGTAAAAACAATTCGGACGTATTTTTGAAATCATCGTGTCAGCGAAAAACAATATTGTTTTACGCAGAAAACATCGAAAATATGTCTATAGTTTTCTAAGAATTTCACCACTTATAAAAAAGCAGCATGAAACGGAACGGATTCTCTATGAAAGGTTTCTTTGACATATCTGCGCTACAAATGTCAAAATTACGAGTGGTCGAGACCACTCGTAGCAAATCCTTCGCAAACTATCATTTCAAAAATGCGCCCGTTTGGAAACGCTCGCGTAAACCATTCGTGATGTGACAAGTGATTTCAAAAATGCGACCCTGGGCGATTTCAGCTTAAAACCGCAAGACTCAAAATGCTACAGGGATAAAGACGGATTTTTCATTTTCTCAAAATAAAAGATCTTTAATTATTTGAGACTGGCTTCGCCCACGATTTATTCTGCATATCCATACTAATCATAAATAAGCAAGTTACGTAGACGAAGTCGCGAGTGAAAGTTAGTGTTAAATAAAGATAAAAAAATTCGAAAAAAATGCCTTTGCGTCAAATGATATCGATACTGTTGATCAATATTAAATAATGTGGACATCACTATTCGAGTAGCGCACCTGTCGGCAAGTAGCAGAATTATTTCGTAGCTTGGGATTCAAGTGACGAAAAAATTCTGCTTCTCGACGATAGATGACGCAATTATTAGACTTTTTAATTTAAGTTAGACAGTACATAGCAAAACGTCCTAAGTACTTTTTGAACCGTAGCAAAATAAACCTTATGCTTGAGACTTAATGTCGTTTTTAAAATGTAGGGTCTATTGACTTAGGCCAATATTGAAATAAATATATTCGACCAATCAAACGAATTTTTCGTATGTGTGCATTAAGTGATTATTGGTTTATTTGTGTGAGTTTGGCGACGCTGGTTTCTTAACTAATTTAGGCCCAAGGCATTTCCACCTATTTCTCTGTTCCGTGGGAAGACCCATCTAATATCGATAGTTCTTTCAGTATAGTAGAATTAGGATTGGAAAAAATACACATGCATTCAAATGTTTACATAGTTTGGTGACGAAATGATAATATTTCCTATAAATGATTGATATTTCAGGTTAAATAAACATAATATTTACATCAAGGTCTTAAAAACATTTAAAAAATTAAATAAATAAATTATTATGCCCTAAAATGGGGCGACTGTCAAAACACAAGGTGACATTTATGATAGCCTTTTTTTGGGTTTTTAATTAAATCTTTCAAATTTCTGAACGCATGTTTATTTATATTTTTGAAAAAGCAATCCTGGTATGTCCGCCATCTTCTTTCCACAACGCGTGTACGCCGGAGCCTTTGATTTTATTTTCAGTCAAATTCGCCTCAACTTCAAAACGCTGTATTCCGTAAGGGGCGACTATGAGAATCCGTTAAAAAACGTGGGTTACCCAAAAACCCCATTTCAAGAATAGAGTTGATAGGGCACATTTTTTTATTGTCGAATATTACAAGCGTAATTTTTATGCCATTTGTTTTCCACATACCAAGTCGTCTATATAGTATTTTGTTTTGCCAATAATAGCTGAGATAGAAGCGTTTGATTTTTAAATTAATCAAAGTACCTTTTTGTGCGGTACGTAAGTTTTTGTTAGTTAATGTTTAGATATAAAATACTAAGATTATATCTACTTCTTTAATTTTACTTTTTGTAATTAATAATACTATCGATATCGATATGTTACTGCTACAAAACACAACTCTATAGACGTCAGTAAACGTTTTATTTTTAATTATAAAGTACCTATGGCAAAGATGTAAACTCTTTACATCCTAACTCTTGTACTTACGCTCTTTTGGAATGGAGAGATTTTAAGAATTTAATTTTAGGAGAAATAATGAAAAGAAACGAAAAAGAAAAAATACGTGTGTCCTTTTTTTGAAGTTCTTTAAGGAAAAAAAATAAAATATGTATTTAAATTTTTTGAAATGTTGTCAATTGTAGATAAATAAATATAATATGTGTTGTATTTATATATATAATGTAGATAGATATAAGAATTGTATTTGTGTATTTATGATATTAAATATATATTATAATAATTTAAGATAACATTAAATAAGTGTAAGTGAGTAGCCTACATATATATCAGCGATATGTTTATATTAAAATTATAAATAATACAAGTTATGCCGACATTTAAACGCAGTTAACACTTACTTACTCGATCCTTTTTTATTTTTTGCCTACGTCAAGTGCACCACATAACTCAGCCCCTCGGAACGCTCGTATTTTACAATTTTTTGTGAAGTATTTTGATAGGTCTCGTTGGTGACAAAATCATTAGCAGTTAAGTATAAGAGTAGGCACAACATAAAATCTGTTGTCTTAGTTTAATTATTGTAAATGACCAAAATAAATCTTTCGCATTTACTTAATAAAAAAGCGCTCCCACATCTTAACTACCTAGGTACTATCCCGTGTTGTTTTGTGTCTTGAAAAACACCACTCCATCTCTTCCTGTCGATGTCGTAAGTGGCGATCAAGGACTAAGCACAAACATCTCATGCTACAACTGCATTCCCAAGGAGAGTTACGTTGGGCGGCGGCTGGTTATAAAACTTATAATAAAACTTTTTGCACAAATGCATTCCCAGAGAGTGGACGTTAGGCAGGCTTTGCATGACATGCTTATTATTATTATTGAAAAAAGTCAAGAAAGCACACCCCTAGCCCTGAAACATCACAGCTGAGCGCACCGTCACTCTGAAAGTGGTCTCTGGGCCTCGCGGCCCTGGGCTCTGTCTGCCTACAGCCCCGCAAGATCAGAAGTGCTCTGTCTGCCCCGTTGAGAATACAGAGGTGATGATAAATTATTTGCATAAATTGAAATCAAAAGCATTTTTATGTCAAACAATTTATTTGTGCTTACGATTATTTAGAAAACTAGCTTGCATATTACATACAGTGATATCGAGGTGTTCTCACCAGTGCGAAGTCACCACATGACGCCGCAAAGCGAGTTTGAGACCAAACGCACGTTGGCAGAGAGTGCACTCGTAGGGCTTCTCGGCGTGACGCTCGGCGCCCCCGGGCGCCTCGTCATCGTCACACCGACGATCCCCAGCACTGTCCTCATCAGGGTTCACATGAGAATGTCAAATCCGTGTATGATCAGATGGCCCCTCCATAGTATGAGTTTTATGAATATTGATTGACAAACATTACAATCACATGATTATACGCCAGTATGTGTTTTAAGGTGATTTTTTAAATGAACCTTTTGTAAAAACCGCCTTTGACAAACATAACATTCATATGGTTTCTCGCCAGTATGTGTTCTAAGATGAACATTTAAATTACACTTATGTGAAAACTGCCTCTGACAAACATTACATTCATATGGTTTCTCGCCAGTGTGTGTTTTAAAATGACCTTTTAAGATATTTTTATGTCTAAACAGACGTTGACAAACATTACATTCGTATGGTTTTTCGCCAGTATGTGTTTTAAGATGACCTTTTAAAGTAATTTTATGTAGAAACCGGCGTTGACAAACATTACATTCGTATGGTTTCTCGCCAGTATGTGTTTTAAGATGACCTTTTAAAGTAATTTTTCGTAGAAACCGGCGTTGACAAACATTACATTCGTATGGTTTCTCGCGAGTATGTGTTTTAAGATGATATTTTAAAGTAATTTTTTGTCGAAACCGGCGTTGACAAACATTACATTCGTATGGTTTCTCGCCAGTATGTGTTCTAAGATGAATATTTAAACAATCCTTTCGTGAAAACCGCCTCTGACAAACATCACATTCATATGGTTTCACGTCAGTATGTGTTTTAAGATGTCTATTTAATTCACACTTATGTAAAAACCGCCTCTGACAAACATTACATTCATATGGTGTCTCGCCAGAATGTGTTTTAAGATGAATATTTAAATAATCTTTATAGCGAAACCGACGTTGGCAAACATTACATTCGTATGGTTTCTCGCCAGTATGTGTTCTAAGATGAACATTTAATTTACTCTTTTGTGAAAACCACCTTTGACAAACATTACATTCATATGGTTTTTCGCCAGTATGTGTGCTAAGATGATCTTTTAAAGTAGTTCTTTGTCGAAACCGGCGTTGGCAAACATTACATTCGTATGGTTTCTCGCCAGTATGTGTTCTAAGATGAACATTT
This sequence comes from Acrobasis suavella, assembly GCA_943193695.1. NCBI lineage: Eukaryota > Metazoa > Arthropoda > Insecta > Lepidoptera > Pyralidae > Acrobasis > Acrobasis suavella. The sequence continues at coordinate 863,408 of OW971956.1, forward strand.
AATTTATTTTTTTGTGAAAACCGCCTTTGACAAACATTACATTCATATGGTTTTTCGCCAGTATGTGTGCTAAGATGACCTTTTAAAGTAGTTTTTTGTCGAAACCGGCGTTGGCAAACATTACATTCGTATGGTTTCTCGCCAGTATGTGTTCTAAGATGAATATTTAAAGTACACTTTTTCGAAAAACGCCTCTGACAAACATTACATTCATATGGTTTCTCACCAGTGTGTGTTCTAAGATGAATATTTAATTTACTCTTTTGTGAAAACCGCCGTTGACAAACATTACATTCATGTGGTTTCTCGCCAGTATGTGTTTTACGGTGACGTATACAACTACTTTTATGTCGAAACTGTCGTTGACAAGTATTGCACTCAAATAGTCTCGTACCAGTGTGTACAACAAGGTGACGTTTAAATTCTTGCTTTGTAGAAAACCTACGTTGACAAACATGGCACTCGATACTTTTCTTCCCAAAGTGAGTATTTAAATGACTTTTTATATCAGATCGATATTGAAACCGACGTTGACAAATATCGCATTCATACGGTTGGTCGTCTGCGTGTATTTTAAGATGACTGCGTAAGTCACGTTTTTGTGAAAACGAACGTGGACAATGATTACATTCATATGCTGGCTGGACGTTTTGTGCGGTCGAGTCTCCCCGAGACGGGTGTGTGCTGTCGGTGTCGTCGTCTTCTTGTTCCGCAGCTCCTGGTTCGAGAGCAGAGGCGCCATCTACGGATTTATGACAGAACTGTAACAGTGACGAACAAGTATTAATAAAAAAGTAAACTCGTATTTTTCTTTTGAGTCAGTCGAATTATTAACAGATTAGAGGCGGAAATAAAGCGGATTTTAAAACTGAACGTTTGCAAGACGCCTACTAAAACTCTTCCACAAGAAATGGTTAGCACGAATATTTGCGTCTAGGTATTCGCTTCGATTTGCGATAGAGGCGCTGTTCATTTCCGCATACACAACGTAGACGAAGATGATTGGAATACTTTGGCGCAAATGTTAGAGCTAACCTTACAGAACAGAATCAACAGTAGTAGTTCTTCCCGAACTGTAAATCGCGAATTCACCCCCTCGGCAACACCTTGACCGATTTGGCTCATGTTCGAACTTTAGAATTCTATTGGACATAACTAACCACACATCTATCAAATTTCATGAAGCTCCGATCAAAGATATCCAAGTTATCTTCGAACAAACATACATACAAACGCCGGATTGTTCAAGTACACTCGGAGAACTTCGCTCGCTCATTCAATAAGTAACTACTAACGTACAAACGTCACACTTCGTTCGAAGACTGGCTTCGCCGATGTGGGCCACGAGACTGCTAAGCTGAAATGGAATTGAGCGATGCCACAGACAGACATACAGACACGTCAAACTTACAACACCCCCCTTTTTTGTCCGGGGTTAAAAAGTTAACTACAGAAAGGAGGCTCGCAACACAACCCTCTTTAAAAGTTTTACAACCAGCAGTCGTCCGACGTCAACCCTCCTTGAGAATGCAATAGTAACACGAGATGTTTGTGCTCATTCCTTTAGTCGCCTCTTACGACATCCAAAGGAAGAGATGGAGTGGTACTATTCTATGCCGGAAGCCACACAGCTCGTAGACTGCATCTGATTGCCAGTAGTAACCCTGCATTTAGTTACACCTGATATCTTACATCTGTGTCTCACCTGCCAGTGGAATGCAGTCTTCACCGTCAGAGTCAGCATAGTCATCTTTGACCACGGATGCTGCAAGTTGGCACGAGTGACTGCCTGAAGTACCTGTGGAACGGCCATAGAGTTTGGATTAACACAGTTTTACCCAAGTCATAACTATCTATATACGTATATTAACAATATCATAGTTTGGAACCTTACAAACTATGATATTGTGATACAGGGGGCAACCAAAGATCTTGTAAGTAACAAAACTGTCTATTAGCACAATAGACCTACCTATACAGTAGCTTGACTCGGCCGTATCCTGGAAATTCATACTACGGCTGGTCGGAGCGCTAAGGTTGGCGTCTGCGTAAAGAAAGCTGTCATGTAAGCATAGATTTTTACCTTCCGGAGTCTAATGACCATAGTGTGAAATTGACCAATGTGTCTAATGACCATTTATTGTATGTATGTAGTTTTATGTTAAGCGATAAAACAATGTTAATTTATTCATAGCCCCCCTTAAGTGGGGGGTTGCGGAAACTAGTAGCTGAGCTAGTAGTTTAGGAGTTTTTTTATTTTTTTATTGACCTGGACTCTTTCCAGCGAGGTTGGAGGCAGCTGTAGGTGCAGATAGGTAGGAGGAAATGGGGGAGGTTTACCCAGCAGTGGCACAACATCTGTGGACTACTATTTACAGTTTTAAGTGAGAATGTGAAGCTTTTCTTCACACATTATTTAAAAGTGGCCATTTTCCGCAAATGTGTGAAGAAAAGCTTCACGTTCTCACTTTAAACTGTAAACAGTAGTTCATAAAACAGTTCTTCTCTAGGGCTTCATCTAGACAAAATTTAAAATGATATCTCCGTTTCCTTTCAAATAATTTCTTTCAAATTGTGGCAGGACCCTGAATAATTCATGTATCACTACCTGTGACGGCCTCCGTGGTCCAGTGGTCAAGGCATTGACCTGTGATCCGGAGGTCATAGGTTCGAATGGATAAACTTTCCAATAAGGACGGTTGAGTTGGAGATTGATATTTTTTAGCAAAAAGAGTAACATCTAAGGAGTCATTGACCGGAATTTCGAATTGCAGAAATGTATAGTTTTTTTTTTTAATGAAATATTAAATAAAATCGTATTTTACGTAAACGAAGCGTGAAATGAAAGCAATTTATTATAGCTTGACGAAGTTTTAGCAACTAAAAGTAGTTGCTGTTACAAAAGTAGGTTAGGTTATGTTAGAACTGCGACCCCCAGAAAATAATTGCTGCCAGAAAAGTAGGTTAGGTTAGAACCGTGACACCACGTGACATTCACCAGAAAGAACGCTTTGCGGTAGCGATTTTCGTCACACCCTAAACGACGACTGCAACCGGGAATAAGCTTGGAAGATGATGTAAACTACCTGTGTGAGCCCCCTCAAACGCCGCACTGTCACGCGGCGGGGGGTGTTCAGGGCTTTCCCGCTCCTCCCTAGCTCCGTCCCCTTCCTGCACCATGTCTTCACTATGCAGGGGGAGTTCTTCCTTGACTTCACGCTCTACTGTCGTATAATGCCTCGCCTCCACCACTCTTTCGAGCAGCGGGAGGTGTTCATTGTGTTTCTCATCTTCACTGTCTTCATACTTGATGCATGAGGCCAGGCTGCGCGCCGGGGGACCAGCGGCTGGTGCCTCGATGGATCCTGCAAGGAAACTTGGTGTTAGTCCACTGCCTGGTCAGAGTTTGATGGCAAAGGTATTTGCTTCAACTATTAAGATAAGAATTTCAACGGGTGTCATAAGAGACAACTAAGGTGTGTAGCCAAGAGTGAGCAGCAGTGTGCGGTGAAAACACTCAAACAGTTTATTCTTTCTACTGCAGTCGTCAGCCTGCCTAGCATGGTAATTATAGGCAATTTTCTTTATTAAAAGAGGCATTTAGTCAAACAGTGGGCTGACATAGGCCGTAAAGAAGGGTATAAACCAACACTGGTCTATACAGCTACTGTGGAAGGTGGGAAAGCCTGGACCCTTCCTATTGGTGATCATTAACAGGAGAAAGGAGAAAAGAAATGGTTTGAAATGTGGACCGCCTCATGCATGAGTCCATACTCATGCATGAGGTCCACATTTGGAACCTATATGTTCCAACTGGTACAACACTGGGAACCTATATGTCACTACGACTAATTACAACCACCACAGCAAACGGCACTACTACATCCTACATCTTGATATCAGATTTCCTGGCATTAGTTGCAATATATACAACCTCAGATAAAACACCGTTGGAGTAGCAGTTCTCTAGGTGCAACACCCTGTCTGGTGGAAAAACCATTCACACGCAATTTAATTGTGTGAAATGTTTTACAACTGGCAGTCATGTGACGTCACCACTGCTTTAGCATGCGAGTGACTGCTTGAAATACCTGTGAAATAACCATTTAATTTGGATTAACACAGTTGGTGTGATATTCTCCTGCATGGCAGTATGATGTCGCTGCCTGCCTCTCCTCGGCCAGCTCACCTGTCTCTTGCTGCTCAGTGTGCTCACACCCCACATGTTTGACCTCATTGATATCTGTGTTGCCATCTTGGTCTCCAGTTTCATCTGACATTACTGACGATGGGGACGGGGGACCGTCAGATATGTTAGAGCCCAGCTCAACATCATCTTGCTCAATTTTGACAGTGGTGGCAGGGTGTGGTATGTTGTCAAGGCAATCTGCTCTAGATACAGCCAGTGAGCCACACAGCCCCAGCTTACGCCGGTCCAGCAGAGACACAGATTGTACATCAATCTGCAAACAAAATAAATGGTAATTGACTAATGTAAATAGTAGTTTATATACCACAAGTTATGAAATATGAAAAAAATTTAATACCTCAGAAAAATGTTGAAGTACGGCAGTGAGCAGAGCCTGCGCGCGGGCCGCCTTCAGCATCAGCTTGTGGCTCTTGAGCAGCTGAGCGCGGCACACGTAGCACGCAGCCACGGGCCACGCCTCGCCCCTCACCAGCTGCAACCGCCAAACACAACGTACAGTTCCTATGATATCACAAGCTGTACAGAGGTTATTAAGGATTCCTGATACTAACACTGTCATCCGTAAGATTCTCGTAGACGACTTGTAGCGGAGTGCCGGCGATGGAGGACAAGCGGGCGTCGGTCGCCAGGCAGACTCGACACACGGCCGTGTTTGCAGGCATCTTGAAACAACCATTTATAGCTTGCTGTTGTGATATAGATGCTTTTATATTATTGCAAACAAATGAACTGAATAATACATCTATATGAAATAAAAAAGTCAATACAATTACAAGAAAATAAAGAAATAAAATGTATTACACCGTGACCAATATCATAAATACAAAAGTACCCAGAGGGGTTAATGTTAGTACAACAAAGTAGGAAATTATGATGTATAATGATATCGATTCAAAATGTATTCTATCTTTGTATGATCCTTATATAAACCAAGATCATTTTATTTGGTCATATAATATAAGTTCGTACTAGAAATAACAGATGGCATAACTAGTAAAAGTAACTAAATAGTTCAATAGAATTTGAAAAGATGTCTCTAGTTACTTACTCATTTTTTAACGATAGTAGATTTTAATAATAAAAAAAAATATAATTCGATACAAATGAGGGTGAAAATAAAACCAATAAATATGATTTTAACTAAAAAAACATTTAACAAACCATAAAAAGACAAATGTCCGTAAAATTACATCAACGTCAATTTTGTCTTGGTACAATTTCTATATCTGTAAATGGCAACACCGATAAAGTTTTAAACTGGTAGGTACTAGTTTGTAATGTTGTGATGTGAACTTTGGTGTGAAACAAAAATCAAGAAAACTTACTAAACATATAAAGTATGTGCTGAGACAAATAGAACTGTTTTATATTTTGGATATGTTTTGTCATTTCAACCATGTATATTCTGCGATGATCGTGTGATTTGATAATATAATTGATTTTCATTACATTTTAAATAAGGCTTTCATTTTGAGCCTATTTTGCATTGTTTATGTACTTAATTATTTATAATCCAAAATATTGTGTGACTGCCATCTCCATTAATTGTCTCTTTGTCGTAATTACATAAACATTGTGAAGTATGGCAGGTTTATCTCCCAAAACAAAAACATCATACGTAGGTAAACTATAAAGTAGGTATACCATAGACGGCTTCGTGGTATAGATATATATATCTAATCCTTACTAAAAATAACAGATGGCGTTAGTTATGCATTGCAAAATTTATTTCCGCTTCACACCGCGAAGATAGGTCTCTATTTCAGTATATACAAAAGTACTCAGTGAAAGTACCTCTGTGATCATAAACAAACAACAACACATACACCACAGCACGCAGTACGCACAAAGTATCAGTGTTGCCAGTAGTGGTTGGCTATTTACCACGCCGAAATGTCTAAAAAGGAACGAAATTCGAAATTGGCAGTGAAGGAATGCATTTTTATTGCATTCCTTCACTGCCAATTTCGAATATTGCTCGGGATGTCAAAGGGGGGGGAGGATCGCAAAAGAGAGCCATGCAGCGTAGTCACCACGCACCACGTGGCCGGACCGCACTATAAGTACATATTTAGACTATCGATATTTTACCAATAATAATAAATAGTACCTAATCTTGACATTCCAGAAGTGCCATTTCTGAAAGGAGGAGTCACCTAAACGAATGATTTTCCCATACAGGAAACCGTACGTTTAGTGACTCCGCGTTTGAAAAATGGCACCACAGGAGTGCTTTTTTTCATTAAAGGACTCACCGAAACACAAAGCATGTAGTTTTCCAACTCACGGCTCGCGTAAAAAACCATTTGGTCGTAAACAAGTACATATAATTCCATGTTTGAAACCTTCGTGTCAGCTAAAAACAATATTGTTTTACGCAGAAAACATCGAAAATGTGTCTATGGTTTTCTAAGAATTTCACAATGAATAAAAAAGCAACATGAATCGGAACGGATTCGCCAAGAAAGGTTTCTTTGATGCTTGGGCCGGACCTGCGCCTATCGTCACGAAGCTTCGTGCTATTACACGATACACGCAAATGTGACCGGCCGTTATCTGGTATCGTCCCGAATATTCGGACTTCGTGTAGTTAACGCGCGGGTGGCGATACATCAAACTATTTCTGCACGCTAACAATTCGCCCTGCGTGGTCGCACTTGCGTTGTTCGTTCATTTTGACGTTTGTTTTCAACTTGTTCAGACGGTGCTGTGCGACGGTGCCACGGTTGTTGAGCGTAAATATGGAATGGAACGATAAAATAGTGTTAAAATTTTTTTGCTGTTTCTTTCTTGGTTTCTTTTAAGGTTTCAATAAATGCATTATGTTATTGTTAGCACACATGTTATAGAAAAAAAAGTCGTCGTCCATATTGAAAACACGTAGATGACGCCATCTTGGATTATTGCCAGACAGTTCGTGAAAAATAACGAAGCCGCTAGTGTGACCACCACTTTATCGCGATAACTTTTTAGTGTACAAAACGTGCGAAGATTCGCCGAGAATAGCTTCGGGACGATAGGCACAAGTGCGGCCGAAGCATGACATATTTACGCCACAAATATCAAAATTACGAGTGTTCAAGACCACTCGTTAGAAATCCTTCGCAAACAATCATTTCAAAAATGCGCTCGTTTAGAAACGCGAGCGTAATGTATTCGTAATGTGAAAAGTGATTTCAAAAATACGTCCCCTGACTGACGACGAACGGCATAGGCATTTTTCGATTGAAACTGTTTATTGTAAAACTATCAATGGCTTAGGCACTTTCCCCGCCCCCGTCAAAAACCCTCCCCTGCCCTTCCTCCTCGCCCCTCTACTGTCCCTGCCTCTCGCTTTTCCAAAAAAGAAGGCTCAACTGATGAGAAAAGTTAACCCTGCACTGGTCGCGCATCTAAATGTGTCAACAGTAGTCGCGCGGATTACATATGTAGTCTATTTTCAAACTGAAATAAACAAATATTTAAACCTTATTTATTTAATTTACTTATAACAATATTATCAGTATATTTATCTTAACTAGATACAAAAAATAAACCTTAATCACAACCTCTGTGTTATAATTAATAAACAAAAATTAAAATCTTCAATAAATTGGCACGAAAATTACAAGTCTTGCTCTAATTAATATCACAAAAACCTATTTACTAAAAAAAATATTATAAATAATTTTTTCTGCTTAGGAAAGAAATGTTATCTTCGAATAATTCCCACAAATTAACTGTATGCACGCTGTGTACGACTTTCTGGTGATTTTATTGCGCGTTCTTCCATAATCATGACAACGGCGCACTACATCAACTTCATTCAACCACGCCTCAATCTGTGCAGCATCTTGTCGATCGTCCATTTTTATTCTTAAATTATTTAGTTACATCAATCTACAACAACAAAACAATAAAAACGAGGTTAAAACTAGGCATTTATATAAATTTGACATAAAATAAACAAGAAAAAATTATGCTTAAAAAATACTTACGTGATTGGTCGCGTGGACTACATATGTGGTCCAGGATCTTTGCGGAGCTACTGTAACAAGCCCGCACGTTCCCGGCGCTTGTGCTGCACTGAGAGCATCTCTCGATTGTTTATTTAAAAGTACCTAGCGGCACATGAAACTAACGCTTACGATTTTAGAGAAAAATATGATTTTGTATTAGTGGACTACATATATAATCCGCGCGATTACTGCAGGTTAAGGGAACGTCTGACCGCAAAATAGAACGACAAATGTTCCAAAAGGAACGATCTGGCAACGCTGCTTATGGAGGGTAAATGGAAGGAGAACTGTCTCTGTATGTAAAAAGTGTCCGCTGAAATGTGTTAAATTAGGGTGGCGCTACAGTAGCAACAGGGTAAATTTTAAATCAAGCGCCATAATTACTATTTTAGGTTATATTTTTCAAAATATATTGGACAACGTAAACAAGAAACGTTTATTAAATTTAACTTTTACTAGCTGACTAATTTAGCCACAAAAATTATTTAACCCAGTAATTCTGTGACTCGGCTAACTTCAATTTGTCACCAACGGCTACATTCATTCCATACCCTTTGCTGCAGCTAGCGCCACTCTTGGAGGATTTTTCAACTGTTATTTACTGCGTACAGCTGGACACTTTTTCAAATATCCCCCATATAAGATAGTTCTCCTTCCATTTACCCTCCATAACGCTGCTAAGTAGAAATGACAAGTTGACAACACGTGAGTACGTGAGTGAAAGTTTAACTGCTTGACACTCTTGACAGTGACAGATACATTTTTGACAGTCGATACCATAAATAACAAATGATTGAAAATTTCATTATCAGTGCTTACGCACTAATTAAACCCGACTGCTTTAGAAGGAGGGTTATGTTTTTCAAGTGCATGTATGTATATTTCTATGCGCTCTACAGTCTAAATGGCTTTCTTTCGCTAGATTCGTCTTAATCCTGAGAGTAACACTGGGTCCATAATAAAGTAAAAACAGTGGGGTGTTTTGAAATAATTACTTGTTTGAAAGCAATGGTTTCAATCGATTCGAACTATTACCTATCAAATACAGTCCTTGTTATTTTTCTCAGAACATACATATTTACTCATTTTACTAATCAAATGTTCTATCTTCAATCTAACCAGAGATGATATAACATAATTTAGATTCTCGCCCATCCATTACCGCTCGACCGGCTATCCTGAGAAATGCCTTATGGTCGCGGAAAACCAAAGATATAGGAGGTATATAGATTCCGCGATGATGGCTCCTAAACGTACACTGTTTTGAAATGTAGAGGAGGGCATTTAGCCATCCACTACCTTTCAAGCCACTTCTAAATAGAAAAGTCGCGGGATCAGAATTCAATGTCATTAGACAATGTCATTCAAATTTTGTCGTATTAAACAGCTCATTTATACAAATCGGCTAGACTGCATTTTAAATTGAATTTTCTAATAGGCACTAAAAGTAATTTAAAATTAATTTCTACATTTTTATTTATAAGCAAGATACCATCGAAGTGCATATTGCCGTGATGAAAATGCCGCTGTAGTAATAAAGAAAATCGTGACAAAAGTAAGCTTTCACAGATGAGCACATATTTTTCACTTGAAATCACAGATTTTTATAGGTACACGTGTTACATTTTTTACTGGAAATAGAGTGCCATACTTTCCCATTTTATTATAAATAGAGAACACAGTAATTTATGCTAATATTTCTTAATATATAAGTGTTTGTAAGCTGTTCGTAATTATTGAATTAGTTGACACTAGGGTTAGAAAAAAACTAATCGATAAAAATATCGATACCACATGACAACACATAATATTTTTATTTTGAAAATTAATAAAGTAATAAATAATTGGCCAAGTGCGTGTCGGGCCACACGCAGTGGAGGGTTCCGTAGTTACGAATGTCCACTTTGAATTCATGCCACTAAAAAAGTCTAAAAACTAATTTTCTATTGAATTTGTGTGAAATTTTCATTTTGCGAGCACATTTTAAAAGTTGATCGCCAATAACTTTTAAAATTGTAAACCCTACTTAACTCTGATAGTTTTCCTTTAAATTTCGTTATATATACTATAGCTGTGAATTTTTTCACGTGTTTATATATAACCGTTTAGCAGATAGGGGGGGGGGGGGGACACTTGACTCAAACAAAAATTTTCACTTTAAATATAAAAATATTTCAGAAACGGATCCCTAAATCGAGAAACGGTGTTAACAACCTCATAATATTTTTAAAATACCTATTCAACGATGCTCAACATAAATGGTAAGTCGAGAAAAAAATTGCCTTTTCACTTTACTTGTCTACCCTAAATATAATTTGTTTTCAATATTTTATTTTACCACTTTTTTTGCCTAATTAATATACATATCCATGCTAAATCACAGCTTTCTAGTACTAATAGTCGCTGAGTAAAACCGCGGATGGACAGACAGACAGACAGACATGGCGAAACTATAAGGGATTCTTGTTTACTACGGAACCCTAAAAAATGAATGAAGCAAATAGGGTAGGGTTTTACATTTCTTGATCGGGCTTGATTTTCGAGAGTGTGCTCAAACTATTTTGAATTGCCTTGTTTCACTTACGTGAAGAATCGCATGATTTGGGTGTTATCTGCCGGATGCTACCTCTGCACCTTTGATCAAAAGTATCCTATGTGTAAAGCCAAGGAATCAAATCAATCTAGTATTAGTATAATTAAATTAAAATAACAGACAAAAACGAAAAACAAAATTGACATTCCCTATATTTGTAGTGTAGTGGTCTATTATAATTATACTGTAGTGATCTATTATAGCCCGTGGTTTGATTTATTACGGGGGTATGTCCCTTCCACGGTATATATTTTTCAGCAAGAATCTCTCTGTTGTCTGGTGTTAATTTGTAAAACGATGTGTTCTATAAATAAATACTGTTCTTCCACGTTGTTTAAGTCGCTTCGTACGACACCTCATTTGGCAAAGTGTCATGGATATACATATAGTGAAAAATATTATTAATATCCATAATAAAATTATTTTTAATTGAAAAGTCTTTATTCTTTAAGTACTGACTTCTTGCTAACCCTATTATCCATGCACAAGGGTGAGTATTTCCCAAAAGTATCGATGTCGATATTTTTCATGTCATTCCTCCCTCGGTTTTCACAAACAGTGTACGCTTTCGTTTTTGACGTTTAACGAAGTCTTATTCTTGCAACAGTAAATTCTCATAATAGGGAAAGAGACACAAAATGGGTTTTATGTCAGAACCTTTTTGAACCTAAAAATTTTTTTTTGCTCTTTGCGCAAAACAACTACTGTAACTTTTATCACTCACACTCACACACCACACACACACACTATCACGTCTTTATCCCTAACGGGGAGACGGGGCACTTGGGGTCATGCGGCTCTGTGACAGTGCCGTCCGCAAGACTCAAAGGCCACTTTTAGTGTGATGGTGGGCGAGACGGGGGAAAAGGAATCAGATAGTGATGGGTTACTAGCCGCGTCGCCTTTTAATATGATTCGCATTTTCGCCCATTTCCTCCATCGGCTTCTACGATCTGCGCTAAAGAGAAGCAGCTGGCACTTACATTCAATTTTTTTTTCTCCTAGACCAGCATGGATATTATTATAAAGGTTCCGTACAAAAAATTAAAAAACGGAACCCTTACTTAGAAGACTCCGTAATTTTCTACCTACTGCTACTAAAATGGCGCTTGCTCAAACACTTTTGCTTCCTATTTTGGATTATGCGGATGCCTGCTATCTTGATCTCACTGAGGACCAGCTAAGTAAGCTTGAGCGACTTCAAATCTTCTGCATAAGGTTTATATTTGGTTTACGCAAATATGATCATGTCTCACAAGTACTCAGCTCAAGTGGCTTCCTATTCGTCATCGCCGGAATACACATATCCTTTCTTTATTGTATAACTTAAATATTATGTTACCTCCCTTTTACCCTTGTTATCTTAAGGGACGTTTTGAATTTCTACATTCTAAGAATAGGCACAATTTAAGGTCATCAGAAAATCTAGCTTTGGACATGCCTATGCATCGAACCAACTCTTACTATAAGTCCTTTACGGTCCAAGCAGTGTGCCTGTGGAATGAACTGCCAGTTTTAATACGGCAGGCATAGTCTCTTCCCGTTTTTAAGAAAAGGGTAGTAGATTACTATCTATCAAAAAGTAATTAATTGGAATGATCACATTATAAATTACTCTATTTTATGTAGCTATCAAGTTATCAGTAAGTCTATTTGCTATTTAAAAATATGTATTGTATTTGTATATGTGTTATATATAATTTATGTATTGTATATGTATACGTGTACTATATAATTTATGTATGTATTATTATAAAGGTTAAAATGTGTGTAAATTTATGTTTAATTTGTTAAGTTTATAGTTGCTTTAGATATTTTTTTTCCTTCTTAGTCTGTTGCACCACCGTCTTTGTCTTTCTCACATTCCTCTCCCTGGTTGTCTGGAAGAGATCGCTTTAAGCGATAAGACCGCCCATTGTACTCATTTAATTTAAAATTATTTCTTTGTTATGTAAGTTAGGCAGATATTTATAAATGCAGCCTACCTTATAAATCCAATCAGCGGTGGTGGTTGTATATAAGCCCAGCGGTGCAGAGCAGGTAGTAATGAAATCCAGTAAGTAGGTACACGAAAGAGTTTATTGTTTACAGCACAACACAGCAAGAATAGAATAGAATCAGAAGGAGAACAAGAAACACTACAGAAGAGAAGATGAGTAAAAATAGCATGAAAGCGTGAGGTCAATATATAGTACGGTATCAGCGTTGGCGTCAGCACATAGATACGGAGCAAGCGAGCGTGCGCTTCGCGTCGTGAGCTAATGTCGACTGGGGCGGCGAGTGCGGCGTGTGCGCAGAGCTGCGCCGGTAAATAACCGCGTTATATACATGGTGAGACTATTGCGTCGGAATTCTCGATAATCCATTGTCGATATCGAGATCGACAATGGATTATCAGTAGTAGAGTAAGTAGTCAGTAAGAATTGTAGATAAATAAATATAATATGTGTTGTATTTATATATATAATGTAGATAGATATAAGAATTGTATTTGTGTATTTATGATATTAAATATATATTATAATAATCTAAGATAATATTAAATAAATGTAAGTGAGTAGCCTACACCACCCCCCTCCAGAGCCCGTCAAGGGCGATAAAAATCAGTGAATTTCACTCGTCGTCCAGAGCGGGTGACGTAATCTTTCGGATCGGATTGTTGGGGAGGGTTCTTCGGATTGGTCAGACAGTATGAAGGCCGGTTTAACACGGTCTATCGATACCGTTACTTCTTTATTTTTGAGAAGAATTTTAAAAACTTTATCTCCTCTAGATAAAAGTTTGTGTGGCCCAGAATAAGGAGCTTAAAGAGAACCACGTAATGCATCTTCACGAAGGAAGATGTAATCACTGTAGGCAAGGTCCTTGTAAATAAATACTTTGGGCTTACTATGATGGGAGGTAGGCATGGGTTGCAACTTTTTTGCAAATGACCAAATGCGAGCGATAAACTCAGAAGGATCTGTAGTACCGGCTAAAGACGGGTCGAAAAATTCTCCAGGCAATCTTAAGTGCTCGCCATATACAAGTTCGGCTGAAGAAGATTGTAAATCGTCTTTGAAAGAACTTCGTATGCCCAATAATACCCAGGGTAAGGATTCTGTCCATTTCTCGTTCGCGTGGCACATTATCGCGGCTTTAAATTGTCTGTGAAACCGTTCCACTAGCCCATTAGCAGCGGGGTGATATGCTGTGGTTCGCTTGTGCTCGAAGCCAACTATATTCGAAAGACATTTGAACAAGGCTGACTCGAACTGCCGCCCACGATCAGTCACAATGTTTGCCGGGCAACCAAAGCGATTCCTATTCCTTCTCGGTACATGCAGTCAGACTATGGAACTCATTACCACCTGTAATACGCGACTCTAAAACGATTTCGGTATTTAAAAGACGAGTAAAAGATCATTATTTATTGGAATCATCTTAATTGTAACTTATAATGTTCATATTAAGTATATATTTTATTTTATTCTTAATAGACATATGTATTTATTTAAGTATATGTGTAATAATATATGTATGTATATGTATGTTTATTTGTAGTTTGTGTAGTTTTATGTCATTTCAATTTTCTTCCTCCTTTATTTCATGTATAAACACGCCTGTATGCCTCTCTTACATAAACATCTCCTCTCACAGGCCTACTGGAAGAGATCTCTTTTGAGATTTTATTTATTTATTTATTTATTTATTTAACTTCATACACAAATACAAGTGTAATGGCGGACTTAAAGCCTAAGGCCTTATCTACCAGTCAACCAAACGGGTGATGTAGAGAATGACAGGGGTAGTGCAAAACTTGAATATGTACATGGCGAAAAAAAAGACTATATGTCAAAACAATAAACTACGTACAAAAAAATACACACTATTAAGTATATACTATGATAAACAATACCTACATATACTACATAAATACACTATGATCTATCTGACAGTTTTTGAAGAAAGTGTGCCTTCACCTGTTTCTTAAATGAAAAGCGGGTTTTAGCCTTCCGGACATCAACTGGTAAATCGTTCCATAGTTTGATAGCCTGGACGATGAAAGAATTTGTAAAGAACCCACTCCGGTGAACTGGCAAAAATAGGTTGAAATTGTTAGAGGAGCGAAGATCTTTGAGATGGGTATCACCCTGAAATTGAAAATTACACTTGAGGTAAGCAGGAGTACCGGGTTCAAAAAGAATCGAAAAGAGAGTTGTAAGTATGTGCAAGTTACGCCGTTGACGAATTGGTAACCAATGAAGTTGGGAGCGGTAAGACGACACATGATCATACTTACGAAGACCAAAGATATAGCGAATACAGTTATTGAGAAGACGGTCAAGTTTGTTTAGCATATCGCCAGTCAAGTCCGAGTAGCACACATCAGCATAATCTATGATTGGCAGGATCAATGTATTCACCAGCATTGTTTTGGTATCACTGGGGAGGAAATTTTTTAACTTATATAGAGTTCGTAGGACACCCGTAATCTTTTTAGAAATTTCCGTGACCTGTGTATTCCACGATAGATATGGATCTATGTGAAGACCCAAGTCTTTGACAGTTGTGCCAAATGGTATTACGATGCCCTCAAAACAAACAGATAGTTGGGAATCAATGTCAATCCGCCTAATAAAGTGTGAACTGCCAACTAATAAGGCCTGACATTTTTTTAGATTGACCTTGACCCCGAATTTTCGCGACCACTCAGCTACAGCACTCAGAGCAGTATTGACTTGATCAATAGCAGCGTCCAGATTATCTATGTCAGCTTGTGCATAAAGTTGCAAGTCATCGGCATAAAGGTGGTACGAACACAGAAGATCTTTTGTAATACTATCTATAAAAATAGAGAAGAGTAATGGCGAAAGAATACCTCCTTGGGGGACGCCTGTCTCAAGCTTACGCCAATCTAAGTAGTGCCTTTGTACAACTTTTATTTGATGTATTCTCTGTATAAATTTTCCGTGTACATAAATTGGTAAATAAATAAATAAATAAATAATAACGGCTTGGCCACAGTTTCTGCCGTAATGTCCTTGATTGGGATAACTTTAGGCCATCGAGTGAATCGATCCACAGCAGTTAGGCAGTACCTATACCCATCAGAGTGGGGGAGGGGACCAACAAGATCAATATGAATCTGTGTAAAACGTCCTTTTGGCAAATTAAATGCACTGACTGGAGCATTTACATGACGGTGCACTTTTGCCTTTTGGCACATTATGCAACAACGTGCCCATTCCCGGCAGTCCTTTCTCATACCTGGCCAAACATATCTTTCAGCCACTAATTTTGCCGAAGCATTAGCGCCAGGATGACTTAGGGAATGTAGGCTATCGAACACCTGCTTCCGGAAATATTTTGGGACAAATGGTCTGGATGCTGGTGTACTTACATCGTAGTACAAAGATACTTGGCTTCCAGGTATGCAAAACTGTACCAAGCGCAGGGATGATCCCCCATCTATTAATTTGGATAGTTCTGTGTCTGTGGATTGAGCTTTGGCGAGTGTCTCTAGGCTTACTGGTACTCCCAGTTCTTCGATACGTGACAAGGTATCTGCGACAACATTATCTTTGCCAGATATATGTCGAATGTCAGTCGTGAACTGGGAAATAAAGTCCAAATGCCTGTACTGCCTAGGCGAACAGTTTTTCTTTCGCTCGTGAAAGGCAAAACTGATCGGCTTATGGTCAGTGTACACTATAAAATGCCGGGCCTCGAGCATATGCCTGAAATGATTAATTGCCTCATATATGGCTAATAACTCCCGGTCATATGGCGAGTATTTGACCTGAGATGGACTCAGTTTTCTCGAAAAGAAGGCCAGCGGCTGCCAAGCATCGTCTTTCCACTGCTGAATTACAGCTCCAATAGCCTTATCCGATGCATCTGTCACTAGTGCTAGTTTAGCAGTGCAGTCTGGATGCGCTAACAGCGCGGCATCGGATAAACTAAGTTTACAGGCCTCAAAGGCTTCTAAAGAGTTGCCTGTAAGAGTAATTGGTTGAGATCCCTTCACCGATCCTGTCAACAGTGCGTGTAACGGAGCTTGGATCTGGGCTGCACGTGGAAGAAATCTTCTATAAAAGTTTAACATACCTAAAAATGCTCTTAGTTGGCGCACGTTAGTAGGGATGGGGAAATTCTTAATGGTCTCGACTTTTGAGTCTAGTGGTCGGGTACCTTGAGCGGAGATACTGTACCCTAAGAAGGTTACCTCCTCTGCCCCGAAGACACACTTAGACGTATTTACCAGCATTCCGTAGTCACGAAGTCTGCCAAAGATAATACGTAAATGCTCTTTGTGCTCTGTTTCGGACCTGCTAAATATGAAAAATCGTCCAAATAAGAGTAGACGAAATCTAGCCCTCTGGTCATTTCGTCAACGAAACGTTGAAAGGTCTGACCAGCGTTTCGAAGGCCAAAAGTCATAAAAGGGAATTCATACAGACCGAAAGGTGTGGTGATAGCGGTTTTTGGAATGTCCGCTTCGCTGACAGGTATCTGATTGTAAGCTTTCACTAAGTCTAGGGTGCTAAAAACTTTACACCCGGCTAAAGAATGAGCAAAGTCATGGATATGCTTTATCGGATACCTGTCAGGAATAGTGCGGGCATTCAACATGCGGTAGTCGCCACAAGGTCGCCAGCCGTTGTCTTTTTTCGGAGCGAGATGCAATGGTGAGAACCAAGAGCTTTCCGAAGGTCTGGCTGTTCCATTGTCAAGCATGGACTGAAATTCCTGTTGAGCAATTTTTAACTTATCTGGCGCTAAACGGCGAGGCGCTGAAGAAACTGGAGGCCCTGGGGTGGTGCAGATGTGGTGTACTGTGTTATGCGAGATATTTCGATGCGTACCAGCTGGTCGAGTGATTTCTGGGAACTCATTAAGAATTTTATGATATGGAGTCTCACCAGTCAAGATTTTTACAGAATACAGGCTATTACATTTCACAGAACTAGCTATAGTGATTACGGAGGTTGTACTGTCTATCAGACGTTTATTACTACAATCTACAATGAGGTGATAGAAATTGAGAAAATCTACGCCTATTATTGGTTTTGTCACGTCTGCAACAACGAAACGCCACGGAAAAGTTCTACGTAAACCAATGTCCAAATTTACATGTATGAAGCCGTACGTCGAAATGCTGGATCCATTTGCCGCAGAAAGTTGAAATCCCGTTGAAGTACGCCGATCACGCAGCATCGAGCGGGGGAAGACACAGAGGTCGCTTCCGGTATCGACCAAAAACTGGGTCTTCGAGTGTCAATCGGTTATAAACAGGCGACCAGTAGAAGTTGGAGGGCAGTCGTCAGCCGCCATTATCGACCGCCCTTCAAGTTTTCCGAGTTGTAGTCGCATGGGCGAATGCATCTGCTCGCTTTCTCGCCAAACTTATGATGATACCAGCAGAGAGGGTGTTTCCGATAGTTGGACTGCGAGCGTTGTCTTGTAGAGGACCTATCCCGTCCTGATTGGGAGGGTCGGGAGCGAGGTCTACTGTTTCGAATAGAAGTGAACGCTTGATTGAACTGCTTGCGGAGCTCTGCAATTTCCCTGGTCAGGTTGCTGATGACAGAGCTTGAACTAGCTGCGTCCGTAGCTGCAACTCTCGTAGACGGTGATGCAACGTCGTTCACACGGTCAGCTAAATCCGCTAAATGTTCTAGCGCAGCCGAGCTAGGCTGTCCTGCCAGAACTGTCTGGATGCCAACGGGAAGGCGACTGATCCAAATCATTTTCATAAAATCATCGGGTACATCCACACCGGCGAGTCCTTGAAGGTAACGAAGAAACTGAGATGGTTTTCTATCTCCAAGCTCTTCATGCATGAGCAGTTGTTTCATCTTCTTTTCATTAGATGCACTCAGTCTTCTAATCAGTTCTGATTTTAACTTATCATACTTATTTTCCGCTGGCGGATTGATAATTATATCCTTCACTTCCCTGGAATATTGGTTATCCAGTTGGCCTATAATTAAATTTCGTCAAATCGTTCTTAATTTTATTTATCGCAAATTGCCCCTCCACTTGGGCAAACCAAATCTCAGGCTCCTTGGGCCAAAAAGGAGGAATTCTAATGCTCACTTTATAAACATTGCCATTATTTATCGATACGTTCCCATCACTAGCGCTCGAATGTTCTTTGTCTTCATCCGCCATCTTGGCGTGTTCTTTGTCCACTAATCTGATGATGTGGATGTAGGGTCACCAGTGTAAGTTAGGCAGATATTTATAAATGCAGCCTACCTTATAAATCCAATCAGCGGTGGCGGTTGTATATAAGCCCAGCGGTGCAGAGCAGGTAGTAATGAAATCCAGTAAGTAAGTACACGAAAGAGTTTATTGTTTACAGCACAACACAGCAAGAATAGAATAGAATCAGAAGGAGAACAAGAAACACTACAGAAGAGAAGATGAGTAAAAATAGCATGAAAGCGTGAGGTCAATATATAGTACGGTATCAGCGTTGGCGTCAGCACATAGATACGGAGCAAGCGAGCGTGCGCTTCGCGTCGTGAGCTAATGTCGACTGGGGCGGCGAGTGCGGCGTGTGCGCAGAGCTGCGCCGGTAAATAACCGCGTTATATACATGGTGAGACTAGTGCGTTGGAAGTCTCGATAATCCATTGTCGATATCAACATCGACAAATTAGTACTGTATAAAATATTTGGAAGTGTAATTTAAGTAAGTAAGTAGTCATTAAGAATTGTAGATAAATAAATATAATATGTGTTGTATTTATATATATAATGTAGATAGATATAAGAATTGTATTTGTGTATTTATGATATTAAATATATATTATAATAATCTAAGATAATATTAAATAAATGTAAGTGAGTAGCCTACAGTTACATTTTTCTTTTGGTGTACAGTAAAGAGTTATCTATCTATCTTATAGAGTCACTTGTGCATCCTATATGAATTCTATAAAATGAAAATAAAGTGATAAACTTAATATGCTCACTTACTTATACAAAATTAGGTATGCGAATCATACCGTGTTTGGTAACAAATGAATGGACTCAATTAAGATATTTCAAAAATATAAACATTACTGACAATTTCTCCCTGGTGTGCATGCATTCACTGGATAAACGTACTTTTCTGCAAGTCGGGTTCCCGTAGCCGTGGTTTTGATCCTAGAAAAACAACACTCCATCCTTTCTTGTAGATGTCGTAAGAAGCGACTAAGGACTAAGCACAAACATTTTGTGCTGAAACTGCGTTCCCAAGGCCTGGCCGCACTGGGCGGCGGCTGGCTGTCAAACTTTTTGCACAAATGCATTCCCAAATTGAGTTGACATCAGGCAGGTGGCCGGTCGTAAAACTAACCAAATCATTTAAAGCGATTGATTCGGCAATTTCTTTTCATTTCGCCTTCTTTGGCATCCTTGGGTAACCGTCGACAAGAATATTTTTTCTGTGGAAAAAAAAATCGGGAGAGCGCATCCCTGGCTCCGAAGCAGTACAGCAGCTCAGCTCACCATCACGCTAAAAGTGGTCTTTGGGCCTCGCGGCCCTGGGCTCTGTCTGCCTACAGCCACGCAAGGTCAGAAGTGCTCTGTCTGCCCCGTTAATAAAGAGGTGACAGTGTATTCGCATCTATTGAAATGAAAATCATCTTTATGTTGAACAATTTTATTTGTGCTTACAATTATTGAGAAATCTAGCGTACATATTATATACATACATTGATATCACGGTGTTCTCACCAGTGCGAAGTCATCAAAGTGAATTTTTCTAAAATAAATTTCAAATGTCGAACGTCTCTTAACCTTTAGATCAGTGGTCGTGCCCCCAGCGCGAGGGGTAGTAAATCTAAAATAAATACCTACAACCGAAAAAGGATGTGGATACTTCAGTTATGTCTGTGTGTGTGTGTGTCTGTCCATGTGACGCTCGCCGAATGGGCATGACAATGTTTGTCGGATAAATCCGACGTACGCGGTGAAATGTTTAACTATCAACTTTTTGTTAAGGCAATATGTAGGAGGTGAAAACGAATTGTTTTAGCCACATCTTCATGGGGGTGAAAGTCCCATACATTGCGATTTTTTTGTTTTGAACGACGTTATCTATTACTATTATTCCAGACTAAATATCAAAATCACTTTTAGTTATTGTCGCAGAGCCGGGTTTTAAAAGAAAACGAAAGGCTTCGACTAGAAATTTATTTAAAATTTAAAGAAAGGTCGTGGGCGGAAGGCCCGTCTGTTTGCACTTTTTCACTTTGTTCGCTAACGGTGGTACTTCCCGGGTGCGGACGGTGATAGCAGCTCCTGGTGGTCGGCAGCTCAGCGAGTAGGTATTCCGGGGGTAGGTCAGCGTAGCCCCGTGCGACGAAGAATCTACGACGGGCGGTAGCTCGGTGCGTGATGTCGATCGTGGGAGCAGAATGCCCCAAATCTTGAACCCTATAAATAATAGTACGGGTAAGGAATGTATCCCAGATCCCACTCTGATTGGCAACACTGATGGCTGGCGGCGATAAGCTATCGGAAGTACCAAATGTGTAGAAGGTGCAGTGTCAGTGGCAATCAGAGCGGTTTTGTTTTAGCAGACAGCGAGTTACAATGATTTGTGATTATGAGATGAAAAGCCCAAACATAAAGGATGAAAGTGATAAGTGACACAATATGATTATTATTTTTGTGAGATGCAAAATCAGCTTGGCAGGTATGATCAGATGCTTTCTTTCCATTGACAGCCAGTAAGAGATGAGTGATACATAGTGGTGAATTAGCTTGCAAAATACACACTTAATCTACACTTACAAACTACAGCTAAGCTACTGACTGATATCTGTTCAACACTTACCCAATTAGGGGTTTAAATCCACGTTTGTTTAGTTGTTTTTCGTGTGTGTAAGTGGCCAACACTGGTGTCCACGTATTTCACAAGTACGATGATTTCAATGAAACTTCTAATTAAATTAAGCAATGCTCATCGAGAGACTTAGGTATAGGTACTTTGAAGACGTTTATGACGTAAGTAACCAAACCCGACGCGGAGCGCGCAATACGTGCCGCTCGCTACGAGATGTTTTTATGATTGCCGACATTCAGGCTGGCTGAGGCTCGGGCCGCCTCGGGGAGCGCGGGCCGCGGGCGCCGGTCGCAGCGCGATCGCCTGATCGATGACGTAATGGATCATACGATGGGTGAGGACCAATGGGAGCCGATTGTGAGGACAATAGAACGCCAACTCGGTACAGTCAACAGAATGAAACTTGTACAATAATAAGTTAAGGTTTAATTTTAGTTTGGGATTTAGGTATGTATATTATTTTATTGTTATTTATAGTTTTAAGTTATTTTTAGGTTTAAGTTAAGTTATTATTTTGATATTTAGGTTTAATTATTTATTTATTTTTTATATAATTTTTAAGTAACGAGTACTTACGTTACATTACCCCCTCCGGTACCGAAAGGATTTTATCCCTCAGATAAAATCCGCAACAAATCACGCTTACGTATTTGTTTTCTCATACACTCTTCATCTTTTATTCTTTATTTTCATACATCACGCAAATAAACAACAACGATATTCGTTTGTAATAATAACGTCGCATCCTTACTATAGGAAGGGTATCGGTTTATGATTAAAACACGAATAACCTATACAAATACTCCTTGTTTTATTTATTTTTTGGTTTTAACGGTAATTGGGACAATTTATGCTTAAGTGTGTATTGTTTATTTATTTAATTAATATTTCCTATCGATTTTAAATCTTTAATATGCCAAGAACCTATGTTTTTTCCTTGCATATTTTCCAAAACATAGACAAGTGGTGATTTTTTTTCTATTATTTTACATTTCATATATTTTGGGGCCAGTTTCTTACTAAAATATTTATCCTTGTCACTTATAACATAGGTACGCTTCATGACAAAATTACCCACTTCAAATTCCGCCGGTTTACGGCGCAAATTATAATGTGCGGTATTTTTAACGTGAGCATGCCACAACTGCTTTTGAACTTCATCGAAAATGGCTGAAAGGCAACCTATATTTTCGGCGTAGATATCACGAGGTAAAAATAAAATTTCTTTACCCAAATCATTATCGACATAATGAGTACCACACGAAACAAGCTCACGTCCATAGACTAAAAAGGAGGGAGTATAACCCGTGGCCTCATTAACGGAATTGTTTATGGCAAACTGGACTTTGGGAATGAAAATGTCCCAAGTTCTATGATCATTTTCTACAAATGTGGAAATACAAGTGATGATAGTTTTATTATATCGCTCAACCATGTTCACTTGTGGCGTATATTTTGGAGTGAAAAATACATTCGGGACATTGTATTTTTTAAAGAACGCATCCGTTGCACCACTGATAAATTGACTTCCGTTATCCATCAGGACAGTCTGTGGCACGCCGTGAACTAAAAAAACTTGGTTTTCTAAGATTTTAATAATAACGTCCGCGGTAGGTCTTTTGATGGCTGATACGATACAATATTTCGAGAAACAACATGTTATAACTAATATGTAATTTTTTTGAGCACGACTGACTGGAAGTGGACCAACAAGGTCGATGGAAATCATCTGGAAGGGCCGTGAACATTGTTTAGGTCGACCCATCTCCCCAAACGTCTTGTGGTTCTGCTGCTTGTATTCTAAGCAAGTTGTGCATGAACTTATAAACTTCACCACATCAGTGTGCATTCCTGGCCAAAAATAGCGTAAAGCCAAACGACGATAGGTTTTAAAAATACCTAAATGACCTGCGATAGGTTCGCTGTGATTTTCAGCCAAGACCTGATGACGGAGTTCTTTCGGTACGACTTCTTTCCATGAGAACTCTGAAGTTAGCTCGTGTTTATTTTTAGTCAGTCTATATAATGTGCTGTTTTTAATGTGGAAATTTGGAAAATTTTGTGGTCTATTGAGTACACCATTGAAAATATCCCTATACCATTGATCGTTGGTACTCGTGAAGCTATTAGACGTAGAAATGGTACCAACAGGGACCGCTCTTGACAAGGCGTCAGGTATGACATTGTCCACACCACGACGATGTTTGATCTCAAAATCGAATGCTGACAAGCGCACACCCCAACGCGCCAGTCTACCAGTGGGGTTATTCAGGGAAAGGAACCACTTTAGTGCACTATGGTCTGTATAAACGGTGAAGCGCTTTCCGTTCTCCAAATAACACCTCCAGTGCTCAATCGCAGTCAATACAGCCAATGTTTCACGCTCTGTGATGCTGTAATTCTTTTCTGCCGCAGACAATGACTTGCTCATATAGGCTATAGGGTGTTCTTTACCATTAACCGTTTGGGTCAACATACCACCGACACCATAGTTCGAAGCATCAGTATGTACTTCGAAGGGCAGAGTGTAGTCTGGGCAAGAAAGAACAGGTGCTGAAATCAACGACTCCTTAAGCTTTTGGAAGGCAAACTCCGCTTCAGGTGTCCACCTAAAGAGTGGAGCGCCTTTCTTGCTAGATGTCAACTTATTGAGGGGACCGGCAACGGTGCTGAAATTAGGGACAAAACGACGATACCAAGTCGCAGTGCCGAGAAAGCGTTTAAGGTCCTTACGACAAGTAGGTGTCGGGTAGTTAAGGATTGCCTCGACTTTTTCTGGATCGGTACGTAACCCCTCATTATCAACAACGTAGCCCAAGTATTTCAGTTGGCTTCTAAAGAAATTGCACTTTTCTAAATTGACCGTAAGGTTTGCCTGTTTCAATTTTTCAAGAACTCGCAACAATAGGGAGACGTGGCTATTAAAATCTTGAGATACGACGATAATATCGTCAAGGTAACAGAAGACCTTTAAATCAAATTCTCTGAACAGAAGATCGACGAGACGCTGCTGCGTAGCAGGCGCATTGGTCAGCCCAAAGGCGGTACGTTTAAAACGTAGAGTTCCTCTGCCTGGTACGTAAAATGCAGTTTTGTTCCTGTCCTTTTCATCAATAGGGATTTGCCAAAATGCCTTGGTTAAGTCTATGCTAGACAAATAACGAGCATCCCTAAGATTGTCAAGGATTTCAGAAACGTATGGCAAACTGTAAGCGTCACGTTTAGTTACAGAGTTTAGTTTACGACTATCAAGACAAAAGCGAGGTTGGCCATTCTTCTTTGTAACAAGAAGAACAGGAGAAGACCATTCGCTTTCGCAAGCCTCAACGACGTCCAAGGACAACATTTCATCGACCTGTTCGATCAGGATGCGCTGCTTTTCTGGTGACATGCGATAGTAGCGTTGTCGAACAGGTTGTGCGTCGCCAGTGTCAATACTATGCGTTATAAGACTTGTCTCTCCTAATCCCTTTCGCTCAAAAGAAATATCCTTAAACTGTTCTATAACATTGTCTGCTAACTGACGCTCTGTTTCTGTTAAATTATTATAACCGTGTAAATGTTTGCCTGAATTTTCGAGCTCAAGTGTTGCCTTTTTGTCTTCCGTGAATTGTAAACTACTTAAATATTTACGACAAATTCCAAAATCTCTCCAAAAATCTACTCCTAATATAAGGTTGGAAGTGATAGATGGTATAACAAATGCTTTTATTATGTGCAATTGGTTATCAAACTTAATAGGTAAGGAAAAGTAACCGATACTTCGTAACACTTGACCACCCGCAGCTTGTACTGTTGTATTAGTGTCGTCATGCATGAAAAATCCATGTTTTAATAGATGTATATGTGTATTGTTACCAATTATTGTTATAGCAGATCCAGAATCTAAAAGACCAGCTATTTGAATATCATTAATATCGAGAGTGACATAAGGTCTATTATCGAGTGGTGGTTTTTTATGTAGAATTGTGTCAATCCTATAGGACCTAAAAAAGTTTGAAACGGTTTTAAGCCAACAATTCCAATCGGCTTTATCAAATTTATTGTTTTGGGGATTGGCACAATTCTCACTATTCAGTTTTTTGTACTTGTAGTAGTACGCTTAGCCTTTGAACAAGTCGGGCACTGTGGTGTTTTAACATCTTTTCGACCACAGACAAAACAAAATACCTCGTCTTTGTTAGCCGTACACTGACGTAAGTTATGAGTGTCTACGCGGCAGCGAGGACAAAAACGTTTCTTATCATTTCCTGTGTTTGTATCTATAGCATTTAAATTATCATATTTTGTATTTTTATTATTGTAGCTTTTATTGTTGTTGTTTTCATATTTTGTATTTTTACTATCGTAGCTGTTTTTGTAATTGTTTTTGTAAAATGTATTATTTGATTTAAGATTTTGATTATAAGTTTGCCTTTGATAGTAATTGTTTTGTTTGGTACCACCAGAATAGGCAAATTCCGGAGCTAAAGTGTCAGCTGAGGGTTTAACTGGCTCATGAAAGTGAGCGAGACGAGACTGGAAATTTTCATAATTTCGGCAAATCGTTTTTAAAGAGTCAATGTCTTTTATTTCTGAAACTGCTGCTAAAGTGCTCGTATAAGTTGGTCTTATATTATGAAGGACAATTTCTAATTTTTCCTCTTCCGTTAAGGGTTTTGACAAACGAGAGAACATACCTGTCATGATGGACAGATAAATTGTTATGTTCTCAGTCTCACCTTGAGTTCGTGAACGAATTTCAGAAATTAGCCTATAGTCATAATCTGCCGGTCCGAAATCTTTAATCAAAATAGAAACGAGTTCACTCCACTTTTTAACGTTAGCTTTGATGCCTCTATACCAATGGAGTGCATCTCCTACAAAAATTTCCGTACAATATGACAACAGCTTTGAGTCATCAATTTTTCTTGCATCACAAAATTCTGAAATACGCTGTATAAATGTGCGCACACATGATTTTCCGTCATATTTAATCTTAGTAATTTCGCTAGAAATCCCACGCTCACAAGTTACCTTGATATTTAAGGGGTTCGTAGCTTCCTGCTCGGTTGCTTGGAAATCAAGGGGATCAACGACACTATCCTTGATAGCGTCATATTTCCGGTAGTAATCCTTAAATTTAAGTATTGCAGAGTCTCTCATTGATTTAGACTGTGTATCAGTGGGCTGAATTCTTTTAAGGCGGTGATAAATATGATGTAACAAATTTTGAGTACGCAAAAGTGTATTTTTGTCTGGCAATTCGTCCGAATCTAAAACTGTTGAAATTTTGCTTATAACAGCGTTTACACCTAACAAATCACTATTTATATCATATGGGCTATTCAAGACGTCCTCTGATGGGAATAAAGCTGATAATTTTGAAATTTGTTTTCGCAGTTCCGTGACTGTACTAGCTGGCGTTTCACCTCTGACGCCTACTTCGTATTCCAACTCAGCCTTGTTTAGTGACAAAAGTTTTATGTGATAGGCCATGTTTTTTTTAATAAAAGGAAAAAGAGTCAGAGAAAAAAATATAAGTAACGTGTGTTCCTTGAGTAAGTGTTGAACAAAATATTTCGGTATAATCTTGACTAAGCTACGAATACTAATCGATAAATAACCTGCTCTGTTACAAACCAGCGTTAAAAACTACAACGTCTTTGCAAATAAAAAAAAATGATTGTGAAAAAAAAATATAAATCAACACCATGAAGAAGGAAAAGAAATGAAAGCTGAAAAATGATTAAAAATTAATTAATTCACACTTGTACAATTTTATATCCTGCCGACTGTACTTTTAGTACGGAAGAATTTTAGTTTTAACAAATGCAATGGTCGCAGGGTTAAATTAAGTGCGAATTAGTTAGTTTCAATGAAAATGAAAGAAAAATAAAAAGGACGTTTCACAAAAATGAAAATAAAAACAAACACATGCACACAACTACTGCTAACAAAGTGAAAAAAAAACAGACCTTTAAAATAACCACGTTGGCGCCACTGTCGCAGAGCCGGGTTTTAAAAGAAAACGAAAGGCTTCGACTAGAAATTTATTTAAAATTTAAAGAAAGGTCGTGGGCGGAAGGCCCGTCTGTTTGCACTTTTTCACTTTGTTCGCTAACGGTGGTACTTCCCGGGTGCGGACGGTGATAGCAGCTCCTGGTGGTCGGCAGCTCAGCGAGTAGGTATTCCGGGGGTAGGTCAGCGTAGCCCCGTGCGACGAAGAATCTACGACGGGCGGTAGCTCGGTGCGTGATGTCGATCGTGGGAGCAGAATGCCCCAAATCTTGAACCCTATAAATAATAGTACGGGTAAGGAATGTATCCCAGATCCCACTCTGATTGGCAACACTGATGGCTGGCGGCGATAAGCTATCGGAAGTACCAAATGTGTAGAAGGTGCAGTGTCAGTGGCAATCAGAGCGGTTTTGTTTTAGCAGACAGCGAGTTACAATGATTTGTGATTATGAGATGAAAAGCCCAAACATAAAGGATGAAAGTGATAAGTGACACAATATGATTATTATTTTTGTGAGATGCAAAATCAGCTTGGCAGGTATGATCAGATGCTTTCTTTCCATTGACAGCCAGTAAGAGATGAGTGATACATAGTGGTGAATTAGCTTGCAAAATACACACTTAATCTACACTTACAAACTACAGCTAAGCTACTGACTGATATCTGTTCAACACTTACCCAATTAGGGGTTTAAATCCACGTTTGTTTAGTTGTTTTTCGTGTGTGTAAGTGGCCAACACTGGTGTCCACGTATTTCACAAGTACGATGATTTCAATGAAACTTCTAATTAAATTAAGCAATGCTCATCGAGAGACTTAGGTATAGGTACTTTGAAGACGTTTATGACGTAAGTAACCAAACCCGACGCGGAGCGCGCAATACGTGCCGCTCGCTACGAGATGTTTTTATGATTGCCGACATTCAGGCTGGCTGAGGCTCGGGCCGCCTCGGGGAGCGCGGGCCGCGGGCGCCGGTCGCAGCGCGATCGCCTGATCGATGACGTAATGGATCATACGATGGGTGAGGACCAATGGGAGCCGATTGTGAGGACAATAGAACGCCAACTCGGTACAGTCAACAGAATGAAACTTGTACAATAATAAGTTAAGGTTTAATTTTAGTTTGGGATTTAGGTATGTATATTATTTTATTGTTATTTATAGTTTTAAGTTATTTTTAGGTTTAAGTTAAGTTATTATTTTGATATTTAGGTTTAATTATTTATTTATTTTTTATATAATTTTTAAGTAACGAGTACTTACGTTACATTATTAGTTTCCTAAAATTTGTATAGATGTCGCACTACATGCTGTCTCATTCTACCGTTGTTAAGCTTATTGTCATTTCCGATAGATGGCGCCTCAATGTAAACAACTGTTCCTCAAACGCGCTATGGTTATTTTTTCATAAAACATGAATACTTTGTGCGAAACAAATAAATGTATCCTCGTTCCTGGCATTGTTTTATTCAGAGGTCTAGACCTAGACTGAATCTACACCTGGGAGACTTGTTTTTGGGAACTTAAACATGGTCCTTTAACGAGTCGGATTAATTGGAGTAGCGAAGCGACGTCATCGGAAGTGAAGCGGATGTGACATCTATAAGGTGAAGTGCAAAGTGGAAGTGAACTGTGAGTACATTTACATGAACTTAGTTAAAATTTCAAGAAGAACAGCACTTAGAAAATATTTCAAGATTAATGCATGGACTTAGAATAATTCGGATTGTATTTGCATGGACTTAGAATAATCACAGTAAAAGTGGAACTACGGGGAATCCACGCCGGTTTGACTACCGAAGTGTCAAACACTTAGAAAATTTGTGAGCAAAATATCTTAGAAAATTTTTGAAAAAAAAAAAAAATTTTTTTTCTATGATGGATACCTACCTTAATATACAACAAGATACACTACAAAAAATTCAGAAAGCAAGGACAAACTTCAAAAAATCGCCGAGAGATCGAATTACACTATCGTATGTGGAAACGCGATTAGAAACATTAGAACAACATTGGTCATTGTTTTGCGACACACATAGGACTATTATTTCTGAATTCGAGGCTAATGCAGTAGCAGAATCACCTTACTCTGTAAAGGATCTGTATAATCAATCAGAAGAGCTTTATATAGATTACAAAAGTGAATTAAAGGATTTTTTGACAAAATTGAAACCCAAGACGGAAAGTATAAATACCAATAAGAACAGTGAATCCACTACAGCAAAAGGCCAGTCCTACGCTATTAAATTTCCCAAAATGTCGATTCCCATTTTCAGTGGTAAATACACTGAATGGACGAGTTTTCGTGCTTTATTCTTATCTATCGTCGAAAACAACGAAGATCTGAATGATTTACAAAAATTACACTATTTGAGAAGTAGCTTAACCGGAGAAGCCGAACTACTTAGACATGAAGCTATTACTGCATCTAATTATAAAAAGTGTTGGAAAAAATTAGAAGAACGCTTTAATGACAAACGATTTTTAGCCAATGAGATATTAAAACGTTTAGTTAATCAAAAGCAAGTTAATTCAGAATCAGCTAATGCAATTAGAGAGTTACTTAATACTACTGAAGATTGTCTAAGTGGTCTTACTGGTTTAGGGTTTGATGTAAGCACGTGGGATATCATTGTTACATTCATTGTATTTTCAAAATTAGATAATGAATCCAAAAAATTGTGGGAAGTTGAAGTTAGCAAACTTTCATATGATGTACCAAAGCTGTCTGATTTTTTGAAATTTTTAAAATATCGTTCGAAATCCCTTGAATTTTTAGATAATAAGTCAACTAAGTTCACACCAAATACTCGTAACAATACGTCCAAAGCAATGCATGTTACTACAAGCTTGTCATGTATTTTCTGTTCCGAAACTCACAAATTATGTAATTGTAAAAAATTCGCGAGTGAAGATGTCGATGTACGCCGTAAATTTGCCCAAACAAATCGGTTATGTTTTAATTGTCTTGGGTCTAATCACGCTGTCTTTTCATGCCGTCAGTCAACTTGTTGTCGCATTTGTAGAAGGAAGCATCACTCTTTGCTTCACCCAAAATCAGTCTCCAATCTTGATTCTGTGAATAATAATCAGTCAACGGTCAACGTGGCACAGGTTTCAGATTTCTCGAAACCATCAACCTCACAGGACGAGGCATCAAACATAGTAACCTGTTTTTCCAATTTGAACAGTCAAATTCTTTTGGCCACTGCTTTGGTATAGGTAGAGTCGAGAGCAGGTACCACCATTTTGCGATCTCTTCTAGATCAAGGATCGCAGGCGTCTTTCATCACGGAGTCTGCTGTCCAAATGTTGGGTTTGAAGAAGATCCCAGACGTGAGTTACATTTCAGGATTAGGTAGTGATCAGAATGCCACTGTGCAGTCTAAGTGGATCGTAAGGATCAATATTCAGTCACGCCATGATCCCAGTTTTTCACTGTTGGTTCAAGCTCACGTCCTTGGTAAGTTAACTTCTTTTCTGCCGGAAAAGAAAATCGCAATGAAAGGCTTGTCAAATGAAATAAAAGCTTTAGAATTAGCAGATCCATCTTTCGACACACCTCACAAAATTGATTTATTGCTCGGCGCTGAAGTGTACGGCCAGATTTTGTTGAATGGTCTTATCAAGGGTTCACCAGGTTCTCCTATTGCTCAGAATACCAAGCTTGGTTGGATCCTCTCTGGTCAAGTGCACTTACAGTCACATTGTAATAAAATAATTAGCATGCATACTAAAGTGACCGATTACGATATATTAAAGAAGTTTTGGGAGTTAGAGGAGATCACTTCTGTGGAAGCCAAACAGTTCACAGAAGAAGAGCAGAAATGTGAAGATTTTTTCTCCGAAACTACCAAAAGAGACGACGAAGGTCGCTATGTGGTGAAGTTACCATTCAAGTCACAAGTACCGAATTGTCAATTCGGCAATTCCTTTGAAATCGCTTTAAATCGATTTAATATGCTAGAAAAAAGGTTTTCTAGGGATCCAGGATTCCGCAACCAATATTCTCAAGTAATTGAGGAATATCTTCGACTCGGTCATATGGAAGTGATTCCTAAATCAGATATCGACAAACCAAATGTCGTCTATTTACCCCATCACGCAGTTGTAAGAAACGACAAAAAGACAACGAAGGTTCGAGTAGTCTTCGATGCTTCATGTGTGCTTAACAATGCCTCATCTTTAAACAAAGATCTTATGGTTGGTCCAACCATACAACCGGAATTGCGGCATATTATAATGAATTGGCGTTGTTATCCAATAAGTCTCATTGCGGACATAGTTAAAATGTACCGGCAAGTGAAAGTTGCTGAAGAAGATGTTGATTTCCAGCGTCTGTTATGGCGTAATGATTCTAGAGCAGAAATCCAACATCTTAGACTCTCCAGAGTTACTTTCGGTACTTCCGCAGCACCTTACTTAGCTGTACGTTCATTGCAACAAATCTCCCATGACGAAGGCAAAGACTTTCCTTTAGCTGCCGGTCGAGTTCTTAAGGAGTTCTATATCGATGATTTGATGTCTGGCTGTCATTCAGTAGAAGAAGGCGTTCAGATATATCGCGAGATGAACGAAATGCTTGCTCGCGGTGGTTTCCAACTCCAAAAGTGGTCTAGTAGCGATGGCAAATTGCTGCAAATAATACAAGAAAGTCAAAAGGAAACCAACGATGAAAATTTTGATATAAACTCTGATGCTACTATGAAGATATTAGGTTTGACTTGGAATCGACAAAACGATGAATTTCAATACACGGTTCAACTTCCTCCATTGGAGTTCCCCGTTACAAAGCGTAAAGTCATCTCTGATATCGCGAGGCTTTACGATCCGCTCGGCTGGATTGCTCCAGTCATAACGATAGCAAAGGCTTTTATTCAAAAAATTTGGCTATCAGGCATCGAGTGGGACGACGAGTTACCTGCTCAGCTTTTGAAGGAGTGGCTTTTCTATCGTGAGAAACTAACACATCTTACTCAATTTCGAATTACACGGTGGTTGAAAACATCTCATGACGACGTGTATCTAGAGCTTCAAGGCTTTTGCGATGCCTCTAACATAGCATTTGCTGCTGTGGTATATATTAGAGTGAAAGATAAATTGGGCAACATCCACGTCAATTTGGTTACCTCTAAAACAAAGGTGGCACCAGTGAAACAGGTTTCCATACCTAGGCTGGAGTTGTGCGGCGCTGTGCTCCTGGCGAAACTTCTTTGCGAGGTCTCCAACACTCTTGGAGTGTCTAAGGAAAAAATTCACGCTTGGACTGACTCTAGTGTAGTCCTTGCATGGTTAAGCAGTCATCCATCTAAATGGAAGACTTTCGTAGCCAACCGGGTCTCCGAAATCCTGGTACTAATGGAGCGTGGCCAATGGTCACACGTTAAGTCTGAAGAGAATCCTGCAGATTGTGCCTCGAGAGGTGTAAATCCATGCGCTTTTAGTGATCAGGAACTCTGGAGGGAAGGTCCAACCTGGTTAAAAGCTGAAGAAATTCATTATAACAAAGGAGAAATCAAACAAATCAATCTAGAAGAAAGAAAACAAAAAGTTTTATGTCATATAGTTACTGAGTCGGACGATATTGTAGGAAAATTTTCAAATTTACGCAAATTAGTCAGAGTTATTTCATACTGCAAGAGGTTTTTAACTTTAAAAAATAAAACTAAACAGACGATTTGGCTTACCACAAAGGAAATAAATGAGTCCTTACTTACCTGCATCCGTATATGTCAGTCGTCAAAATTCCGGGAAGAAAAAGAAAATATTAAAATACATGGAAAAGTGAAGAAAAATAGTAAACTCACCTCTCTTAATCCGTTCCTCGATAGCGACAATATCCTCAGAGTGGGTGGACGATTGCAGAGAGCCAATGTTGAATTAGACATGAAGCACCCAATACTAATTCCGAAGACGTCACATTTGACCAACCTCATAATAGCCGATGCTCATGAGCGAACCTTACATGGGGGGCCTCAGTTAATGCTTAACTATTTGAGGACAAAGTATTGGATCGTAAATGCTAAAGCACTCGTACGGCAGTACTACCGTAAATGTGTAATTTGTATTCGGTACACCGGTCAAGGTATTCAGCAGTTGATGGGCCAGTTACCTCCAGCACGCGTCACGGCATGTCGAGCTTTTTTGCATTCTGGAGTTGATTACGCAGGACCCATTAGTGTCCGCGCGACAAAGGGTCGTGGTCATCACTCCACCAAAGGCTATATTTGTTTATTTGTCTGTATGGCCACACGAGCCATACATCTAGAAATTGTTAGTGATCTAACGTCCGAAGCGTTTTTGGCGGCATTCAGACGTTTTGTTGCCCGAAGAGGCCACTGCGCAGAGTTATGGAGTGACAACGGCACTACCTTTGTAGGCGCTAATAAAGAGTTGAGGATTTTACTTGATCGCGAAAAATCTACAATTGCTAAAGACATTAGTGATTGGTTAGTGACAAATGGGACAAATTGGCATTTTATTCCACCCCGCTCTCCAAATTTTGGAGGGCTTTGGGAGAGTGGAGTAAAATCCACAAAACATCACCTGAAACGAGTAATTGGTACCAGTACTCTTACCTTTGAAGAGATGACCACGCTTTTATCCCAAATTGAAGCGTGTCTCAACTCGCGTCCGATCTCTCAAATTAGTACGAATCCGGAAGACCCGTACCCATTGACTCCAGGGCACTTCTTAGTAGGTGAACCTTTAGTTCTTATCCCAGACACTAATTTTAAAAATTCTACGATAAGCACGCTCAAAAGATGGCATTTCACTCAAAGACTTGTGCAGGATTTTTGGCGTAGGTGGTCACAGGAGTATCTCACTCAACTGCATCATAGATACAAATGGGCACATCAAACTGCAGAACCCAAGATTGGAGACATCGTTCTAGTCAAGGAAGATGATCTCCCACCAACAAGGTGGCTGTATGGCATAATTACAGACAAACATGTTGGTTTAGATAATCTCACAAGAGTGGTTTCATTGCGTTGCAAGGGATCTATTGTTAAGAGACCTGTGTCTAAACTTATTGTATTACCAGTAACAAACTAATGTTAGAAATTATTTGTTAGTTTCTTAGTTTTTCTTGCGAATATCTTCAAATTCTGTTGATATTTAGTAAGTCAACAGTCAGTTGTTATTTTTCCCTGTTACTATCTTTTTTATTTTATTTTCATTATTGTTTTTGTATTAATACAAGCTTCATTTATACCTATTGTATGTAAATTTAAGATTAGTTATGAACAAGTGTTCATTGTGGGCGGTATGTTAACCTTATTGTCATTTCCGATAGATGGCGCCTCAATGTAAACAACTGTTCCTCAAACGCGCTATGGTTATTTTTTCATAAAACATGAATACTTTGTGCGAAACAAATAAATGTATCCTCGTTCCTGGCATTGTTTTATTCAGAGGTCTAGACCTAGACTGAATCTACACCTGGGAGACTTGTTTTTGGGAACTTAAACAACCGTTTTACAGTATAGTAAGCAATAATTTCGAGTACGTAGTACGAATCCCGAATGGTGTAACGGTTAGGGCGACCCAAACTAATCAGGAGACCTCAGGTTCAATTCCCCGCGATGGCTAAAAAATTCAAAGTCTTTCTATTAATTTAGTGTTAACTTTATAAGCTATATTCCGCATATTCAGTACCAAGCCTGAATGGTGTAGTGGTTAACGCAGTAGACTCAAATTTACAGCGATCTCAGGAATCTCAGGTTCAAATCACACCTCAATGCAAATAAATTTTATATTTGAATTTTATTTTGGAATAGCATTAATAGATGACACTACATTTGCAGGTTTGCAGCTTAAATTGTTGGCACAAAAGTTTCGCGAGATGGCTCTCTATTTCAGTTATATTATAGTACTCTATGCACATCTTGTTAGAGGTGTTCCTCACAACGTGTGTAGGTCGCTTTACAAGTAATCCTGTAGATTTCGGATAAAATTATTTACCGTAATCAACCGTAATGCAGATTAATTTAATGGTTCCCATGAAGTTAAGGCAAATAAGATACAATTTTTTTATTGCTAGACATATTTTGATGAATGCTTCTTTATACAAGATACTAGCTGTAAATCGCGACTTCGTCCGCGTGGAAGTCGGAAATGGTTCCAATAGGATCTTTAGTTGTTTTTTTACGTTATAATATCCCGTTCCCGTCATTTGCTAGAGCAAAAGAGAACAAATGATTTTTTCGTCTCTCACTCAAAAAATGACGAAGATTCATAATAATATAAGATTCAAGGATTCAAAGATTCAAATGTTTATTCAGTAATTAGACCTTTACAGGCACTTTTACACGTCAATAAGTATAATTTATGTTACGTGTAAAGTATATTAAAATTTAATTTATTTTTTAAAGAAAAGCTACCGATACCAGCGCTTCGTAACGACCACTGCTGAGAAGAAACGCCGAAAGAAACTCATTTTCACAGTATTGGTCGCCTACTCGCCAGAAGGGCTTTGTCATATTATTATAATTGTCTTTTAATTAATAAATACTTATAATATAATACAATGTTGACACATTATAACATGTTATGCTTGCGAACAAGTAAACTAACATAAATTGCGTAATAAAAAATATTAAGTAGTCAAAAAAAGCGAAGCCGAGCTGACCAGTCCCTCCCGGCAGCACCCGTTCACGAGTTGACGCACGGATCAGCCATCGTTAAACTCAACCATATTAGAGGGAATCCAACGACCCGACCAGCGACGCCACCACCGGATTGGACATTTTAGTGAGCATGAAAAACCCGAACTCGCAGACCTTGTCAAGAGAAAATATTAATTATATGTTGGTCACTTATTGATCGCAGAGCATTTACATGTTTTTACAGTAAGCTTATTATGGTAACAGAAAATGCAGCTATTTATGTTTCATGTGTGGAGTGTAATGGAAAATGTTTAGGAAGTATCCACGCGTTTTTATCTCTTAAATAATCATTGATAGTATAGTATGCATTGTTCAATAAAACTTTTTTAACATGTGTTTTAAATTTTGCCATTGGTAGGTTAACGATCGCTTCGGGAAGTTTATTAAATAATGTTATACCTAGACCTAAGAGTGACTTTCTAGTTTTAGCAAGTCGAAATTTAGGCGTATGAAGCTGATTTTTGTTGCGAGTATTATAACTGTGAACATCACTATTTTTCTTGAAATTATTTAACCTAGATTTAACAAATAGAAGATTTTCGTAAATAAATTGAGATGTCACAGTAAGAATATTTATAGATTTAAATAACTCTCTTAAGGAATCGCGTGATTTTAGTCCGTAGATCGACCGAATTGCTCTCTTTTGTAGCACAGAGATAGCATGTATGTTAGCCGCTTTACCCCATAAGAGCAAGCCATATGACATTATGCTGTGAAAATAACTAAAGTATACTAGCCTAGCAGTTTCAACGTTAGTACACCGTCTGACCCTCCTCACAGCATATGCTGCCGAACTAAGTTTCTTGGCAGTGGCCTCAATATGTTTATCCCATTTTAAGTTCCAGTCTACAGTTATGCCTAAAAATTTGGTGTTGGGTACCCATTCTAGAACTTGACCATTAAGACTCAAAGGTATGTGAGTATTAGGTTTATTCAATAGTGAAAAATTAACGCACTTAGTCTTTTGTGTGTTTAAGGCCAGATTATTAGTCGTAAACCAACTAAGTACTTGAGACATAGTATTGCTCACATCGTCATAGTTTGTGCATTTTCTGTCAACCTTAAAAAGTAAAGATGTATCATCAGCAAACAATACTACTTCACACAACTTTTCTGCAAGACAGGGGAGGTCATTAATATAAATCAAAAACAAAAATGGACCAATTATTGAACCCTGAGGCACACCCATGCTCACAGGTGCACTATCTGAGGATACTCTGTTGATTTCAACTCTTTGAGTTCTATTATCAAGATAAGATGAAATAACAGAGAGTGCAGTATCAGTAACGCCATAAAATTTTAGTTTATTTTTTAATATTATGTGATCGACACAATCGAATGCCTTCGACAGATCGCAAAAGATACCTATAACGTCTTGTCGATTCTCCCAGGCTTCGTAAATAATTTTAACTAAGGTCGCTGCTGCATCAGTGGTAGAGCGCCCTTTTGTAAATCCATATTGGCGACAGTGAAGTAATTTATTAATATTAAAATACGATACTAGCTGGTCTAATATAATTTTTTCAAATATTTTACTTAAAGCCGGTAATATTGAAATTGGTCTATAATTGTTCGGATCATCTTTGGATCCCTGTTTAAACAGTGGTATAACTTTACTTGCTTTCATTAAGTCAGGGAAAACACCTTCTGAAATACATTTATTAAATATTAAAGTTAAGTGAGGAGCAATCAGGTCGATGATACTGCTCAAAACGGAAACCGAAATACCCCATAGGTCCTCAGTTTTTTTAGTATTAAGAGCCTTGTAAGCCGAGATAATGTCATATGGAGTTGTGCTAGTAAAGGTAAAAGTTGTTTTGGGCGTAGATGAATTACTTTTCAATAGTTCATCGGCGGCGTTCGGACATGAAAGCAATGACTGGGTGATATCTTTGGAAATGTTAGCAAAAAAAGTATTGAATTCATTAGCTACTTCGATATCCGAGTCAGCGGTTTTATCTCCAATTTTCAATGTGAATGTTGAGTCCCTAGTATTGGTTTTTCCTGTCTCATTATTAATAATTGACCATGTTGTCTTAACTTTATCTTTAGAATTTTTAATTTTGTTCGTTAGATGTAATGCTTTCGCAGCCAAACACACCTTTTTGAACAATTTAGAATATTTTTTAACATATGCCAAAAAATCCGCATTAAAATTATATCTTTTTTCACCATATAGTTCATATAATTTCCTCCTACTAGTGTAAATACCTTTAGTAGCCCAATCACAAAATTTTGGTTTATTATCAGCTTTAAGAGTTTTTAGTGGGAAGCTTTTGCTAAACTCTCCTTCCACCGTGTTAAAAATATTTTTGTAATGGTCGTTAGGGTTTGCAATAAAATCTAATCTAGGTAAATTATTTTGTATACATTCCCGAAAATGCACTCTACGATTGGTAGTAATAGGCCTGCAAGTGATAGGTCGTGGGGTGTGATCTTTTGGAGATACAAGTGATACTTGTTGGCCGAGGTGGTCAGAGCCAAGACAATCAAAGATTTTTTTATCAATGACTGGGCAATCACAAAAAATATTATCAATGCACTTGGCAGATGTTTCAGTTATTCGAGTGGGCTCAAAGAATGTATACCTCAAATTAAATGAATTAAATAAGTTAATGAACCTAATACTTTCTGTGTCCGAAACTAAAATATCTACATTAAAGTCGCCACATACAATAATATGTTTATTTTGAGAGCTAACTCGGGTTAGGACGTCTTCCATAACGTTTTCAAAAGTGTTATAACAAGCTGAAGGAGGTCTGTAAGCACAAATAATAATGTATTTATCTAACTCCACACATGATAGTTCAATGGTACATTCAAGAGACAACCCTACTATGTCTTTTCTTTCTTTGAATTTAATATTATTATTTAAAAGAATTAAGGAACCTCCATGTTCTATATTTTCTCTTATATATGCACTACCTACTGCAAATTTGTTCGGAAACACTAATTGATTATCATTTTGGAAAAAGTGTTCTGTGACACAAAAAATATCAACATTGTTACTTTCTAGGAACAGGCAAGTTTCTAGATATTTGCTGGTGAGGCCCTGTATGTTCTGATGTACAAAATTAATGTTAGAGGACTTCACCATTGTCTTATTATCTAGTTTTTTAAGTTTTTAGTACTTGTACTAATGTTGGTCGAGTCTTTAAGATACTGCGTTATATTACTTATAACGGGTTTAAAAATATGATATGCTAACAATTTAGCAAACGTCGTCTTAAGCCTAGTTCGCAGGTACACTGTACCATTGTATATATAGAAGTTATTAAAAAATCTATTTATATCAATGACATTAATTTTTTTGTGATGCCACACCAAGTTACACAGATATATATTCAACATATGAATATGCTTGTTCATATAACTATAATTAAGATAGGGGAAAAGACAAATCACTATCTTGCCTACACCCAACTCCTCTATACCTGAGAGAACTTTAATACAAGAAAGTATATTGTCGCGAGTTACATTTAAACTATTTCCTACAGCTAAAATTAAGGTTGTGTTACAGTCATATTTTTCAGATTTTAATTTTGACACTAACTGGCTAATGTGTGCCCCTGGCATGCATATATTGGTAACATTTTGATTTAGTGTAGTTCTGAAGCGTTACCGCTGAGAATGCGACCAGGAATACGCTCGGATGATGATGATGATGACAATAAACTATTTGTTTATCTAAATAAGCAATTACAAAAAACTCACGTGAAATAAACGCTTCCTGTTGGTCGAAATAATCACGTTATGCGCGAATCATGGAAACGCAGAATTGCGGCGCGGTGGCGCGTCCGCGAGACCGATGGGCATTCGCATTGCATTCGTATTGATTGATGCGAATGCGAATTTCGATGCGAATGTCTAAAACGATGCGAACCATTCGCATATGCGAATGCCAATGTGAATGTTCGTAATAACCCTACTTCTAACCAGTATGTGTTTTAAGATGAATATTTAAATGATCCTTTCGTGAAAACCGCCTCTGACAAACATTACATTCGTATGGTTTCTCGCCAGTATGTGTTTTAAGATGATCTTTTAAATTAAATTTTTGTATAAACCGGCGTTGACAAATATTACATTCGTATGGTTTCTCGCCAGTATGTGTTTTAAGATGAATATTTAAATGATCCGTTCGTAAAAACCGCCTCTGACAAACATTACATTCGTATGGTTTCTCGCCAGTATGTGTTTTAAGATGAATATTTAAATTACTCTTTAGTGAAAACCGCCGTTGACAAACATGACATTCATATGGTTTCTCGCCAGTGTGTGTTCTAAGATGAGTATTTAAATTACCTCTTTCTGAAAACCGCCTTAGGCAAACATCACATTTATGTGGTTTCTCGCCAGTATGTGTTTTAAGATGATCTTTTAAAGTAATTTTTTGTCGAAACCGGCGTTGACAAACATTACATTCGTATGGTTTCTCGCCAGTATGTGTTTTAAGATGTCTATTTAAATTATACTTTTGTGAAAAACGCCCCTGACAAACATTACATTCATATGGTTTCTCGGCAGTATGTCTTTTAAGGTGAATATTAAATTTACTCTTTTGTGAAAACTGCTTTTGACACACATAACATTCATATGGTTTCCCGCCAGTATGTGTTTTAATATGAATATTTAGATTACTCTTTCCTGAAAACGGCCTCTGACAAACATCACATTTATATGGTTTCTCGCCAGTGTGTGTTCTAAGATGAATATTTAAACTACTTTTATGTCGAAACTGACGTTGACAAACTTTACATTTATATGGTTTCTCGCCATTATGTGTTTTAATATGAATATTTAGATTACTCTTTTGTGAAAACCGCCTCTGACAAACATCACATTTAAATGGTTTCTCGCCAGTGTGTGTTCTAAGATGAATATTTAAAATACCTTTTTTTGAAAACCACCTTTGACACACATTACATTCATATTGTTTCAAGGCAGTTTGTGTTTTAAGATGACTATTAAAATAATCCTTACGTAAAAACCGCCTTTGACAAATATTACATTCGTATGGCTTCTCGCCAGTAGGTATCGCAATATGTCTATTTTCTAAAAACCGCCGTTGACAAACATTACATTCATGTGGTTTCTCGTCATTATGTGTTTTAAGGTGTCGTATTAAACTACTTTTATGTCGAAACTGACGTTGACAAGTATTGCACTCAAATGGTCTCGTACCAGTATGTACAACAAGGTGATGTTTCAATTCTTGCTTTGTAGAAAACCTACGTTGATAAATATGACACGCAAGACTTTTCTTCCCAAAGTGAGTATTTAAATGACTTTTTATATCAGATCGATATTGAAACCGACGTTCACAAATATCGCATTCATACTGTTGGTCGTCTGCGTGTATTTTAAGATGACTGCGTAAGTCACGTTTTTGTGAAAACGAACGTGGACAATTATTACATTCATATGCTGGCTGGACGTTTTGTGCGGTCGAGTCTCCCCGAGACGGGTGTGTGCTGTCGGTGTCGTCGTCTTCTTGTTCCGCAGCTCCTGGTTCGAGAGCAGAGGCGCCATCTACGGATTATGACAGAACTGTAACAGTGACGAACAAGTAATAATAAAAAACTAAACTCGTATTTTTCTTTTGAGTCAGTCGAATTATTAACAGATGAAAGGCGGAAATAAACGGATTTTAAAACTAAACGTTTGCAAGACGCCTACTAAAACTCTTCACAAGAAATGGTTAGCACGAATATTTGCGTCTAGGTATTCGCTTCGATTTGCGATAGAGGCTCTGTTCATTTTCGCATACACAACGTAGACGAAGGCGATTGGAATACTTTGACGCAAATGTTAGAGCTAACCTTACAGAACAGAATCAACAGTAGTATTTCTTCTTGTTTATGAACTACTGTTTACAGTTTAAAGTGAGAATGTGAAGCTTTTCTTCACACATTATTTTAAAGTGGCCATTTTCCGCAAGTGTGTGAAGAAAAGCTTCACGTTCTCACTTTAAACTGTAAACAGTAGTTCATAAAACAGTTCTTCTCTAGGGCTTGATCTAGACAAAATTTTAAATGATATTTCCGTTTCCTTTCAAATTGTGGCAGCACTGGACCCTGAATAATTCATGTATACCTGTTAAACTACCTGTGACGGCCTCCGTGGTCCAGTGGTCAAGGCCTCGACCTGTGATCCGGAGGTCATAGGTTC
This sequence comes from Acrobasis suavella, assembly GCA_943193695.1. NCBI lineage: Eukaryota > Metazoa > Arthropoda > Insecta > Lepidoptera > Pyralidae > Acrobasis > Acrobasis suavella. Next base: position 905,878 of record OW971956.1, read on the forward strand.
GAATGAATAAACTTTCCAATAAGGACGGTTGAGTTGGAGGTTGATATTTTTTAGCAAAAAGAGTAACATCTAAGGATTCATTGACCGGAATTTCGAGTAGCAGAAACGTATAGTTTTCTTTAATATTAAATATATAAAAAAAATCGTATTTTACGTGAACAAAGCGTGAAATGAAAGCAATTTATTATAGCTTGCCGAAGTTTTAGCAACTAAAAGTAGTTGCTGTTACAAAAGTAGGTTAGGTTATGTTAGAACTGCGACCCCCAGAAAATAATTGCTGCCAGAAAAGTAGGTTAGGTTAGAACCGTGACACCACGTGACATTCACTAGAAAGAACGCTTTGCGGTAGCGATTTTCGTCGCACCCTAAACGACGATTGCAACCTGGAATAAGCTTGGAAGATGACGTAAACTACCTGCGTGAGCCCCTTTCAGTCCGTCCCCCTCAAACGCCGCACTGTCACGCGGCGGGGGGTGTTCACCCCCTTCCCGCACCATGTCTTCACTATGCAGGGGGAGTTCTTCCTCGACTTCACGCTCTACTGTCGTATCATTCCTCGCCTCCACCACTCTTCCAAGCAGCGGGAGGTGTTCATTGTGATTCTCATCTTCACTGTCTTCATAATTGATGCATGAGGCCAGGCTGCGCGCTGGGGGACCAGCGGCTGGTGCCTCAATGGATCCTGCAAGAAAACTTGGTGTTACTCCACTGCCTGGTCGGAGTTTGATGGCAAAGGTATTTGCTTCTTGAAGATTAACTATTAAGATAAGAATTTCAACGGGTGTCATAAGAGACAACTAAGGTGTGTAGCCAAGAGTGAGCAACAGTGTGCGGTGAAAACACTCAAACAGTTTATTCTTTCTACTGCGGTCGTCAGCCTGCCTAGCATGGTAATTATAGGCAATTTTCTTTATTAAAAGAGGCATTTAGTCGGCTGACATAGGCCATAAAGAAGGGTATAAACCAACACTGGTCTATACAGCTACTGTGGAAGGTGGGAAAGCCTGGACCCTTCCTATTGGTGATCATTAGCAGGAGAAAGGAGAAAAGAAATGGTTTGAAATGTGGACCGCCTCATGCATGTGTGAGGATTGGGCACCTCTACGACGCCACTACGAGAAATAACAACCACAACAAAGCTACAATATAGTTTACAAGAGGCATACAAAATGGCGCTAATACATCCTACATCTCAGTATCAGTTCCTGCGCTTAGTTGTAATATATGCTACCTCCGATAATACACCATCGGTGTCGCGGTTCCCCAGGCGCAAAACCCTGCCAGGCGGACAGATCTTGCCTTTCTGGCGGTCGAGAATATCACCTCGCTCTCGCTACAGTCACCATGCATGTCATTGAATACTTGATCACATACCCTCTGATTCCTCCCGGTCTGCCTCAGTGCCGGCATCTTCCTGCTCAGTTTTGACCTCGCCTGGAGTCAGACTGTCATAGCACGCCACCTTGGAGACCCGCAGCGACCAGTGCAGACCCTCAGCCTGCCGGTCGATCGATAACGCCGAGCTTACAGTCATCTGGAAAAATATCAATAAGTCAGAATTATGTAGCCCGTGGTCTAGTTTCCTTTTAAAAACACCCTTCTTATCTTAGCACGTTCCTTACTGATCCTTTGGAATCAGAGGTAGATGCGAAAATCTCTCCTTTGACAGATGCATTAATGTGGTTTTAGAACTCTAGCACCATTGTTGAAATTCTCAAATGGTCGACTGCCGAAGGAGACGGCAATGGGAGGTATGAAAGAGAACTAACAGCAGAGTTACAATGACATTCGTAACCTAAGCGGGTATATCCAGCGGGCAATCCTCTCTATATGTAGTTGCTGATTATAGGATGGATAAGATCACCATAGGGGAGGTACTGTCTTGAGCAGATCCTGTAAGCAGGCCGCCCTTAGCCAGAGTCAGTTCATATTTTGCCACCCGTCCAAAAAAGTCTTATTTTACAGGAGTGGCAAAATGTAAATATTTTCTATTAGACGACGACGGGGTGCAAAGGATTTAGTTCACCGCTCCAACTTCAGAATATAAAGCCCTCTGCTTGATTTTACCGCCTCTAAAACCAAAGCCCTTGCTGGCTGTTCCCTTTATCATGGGTTTCATAAGAGGTCAGAACGAATAAAGTTTAAAATTTGAGCCAACGATATGATAAAAAGTCAAAAAACTGCTGTGTAATAAATTAAATTTAAATTATAATTATTTCAATAAATATCTAGTAAATTTACCAATAAATACAATGTCTATACTATAATTAATTCGTAAAAGTGTTTGTGACAAAAAGTCTTCGATAAATCGTTCATATATTGATGAAAAGGTTTGACAGCTCACCGGCTACAAGCAACGATGGTTGTTTAAAAATCCCTATAATTGCGGACGGATTACTACGAAAACCAGATGAGTATTAGCTTTTAGTACCTTTTATTATCTAGGTTTTAATATACAAATCGTAAATACAGTGATTAATTTACATTCATTCTAAAACTATCATAACCTATACTCACCAATCATCTGTTTTCTGGATGCTGCCTACATAAGTAGTATTGAGTAAATTCACGAATTTATAATATGTTTTTCACAACGACATATTAATAGATCTAATTCTTAGTTTGTAGGCATAATCAATATTTTGCCATTAGTATCTGCAGTTTGTTTTCACAGTATTCACACGAATGTTGTTTGAATAACACACTATAGTTACACATATGATTTTATGTACAGTACCTACTAAGTCTGTTTTCTGACGTCTCAGCACTATATTGAGATGTAAATAACTAGTAAATAGACTTTCGCATACCTATTAATAAGTTAAGTCAGTGTACACACACATTTTGTTATAAGTAATTATCATCCCCAGTAATTATTATAATTTTCCAACTGAGTACTTTATAAAATAAAATAATAACTTTGTTTTTTTTTACAAAATTATAATATCATTCAACTATTTTCAGACTAAAATGGCAATGTTGACCCGTAAAGCAAGTGAGCTGGATGCCAAGCTCAAGGCAGCCCTCCTCGAGCTCAAAAAAGTCAGAGAGGAGTGCGGCCAGCTCAGACAAGAGAAGGAGGACAGCGAGGATGAGTTCCACCACCTAATAAAAAGGAACTCGACATTGAAAAATGAGCTTGTTGCAATGAGTACACGCCTGGCGGAAACTACCATTGAACGTGACCATCTTCAATTCGCAGTGGACTCTTCAGACCGATGTCGGGCTACCTTTGAGGATACTCTACGTCGTTCCTCATTTCTCGAATCTCGGCTGGCCGAGGCCAAAGAAGAAATAATATCCCTCCAGACCGAAAAACAACTTGCAGAGTTCAACACCACCTCGACTTTATACAACGAGCTTATGAGTGGATCTTGCCATGCGGGCGATGAAAATGTCACTTTAGAGAACAATTTAATTACAGTAGATCTTACTAACACACCCACTCCTAAAAATAATAAGCGGAAATCAATTATTGGCTCAAATAAAATTAAAAAATACACTAGAATTAATAAATTTATAAAGAAATCTGAAAACGCAAGGCAAAAATTAGGAAAAACTTTACCAACTAAGCAGCAAAATTTAGACTTAAGGACACAATTATCATCATGTCAAGATACTATAGAGAGTAATAATGATGAGTTAGAACAGTAACAAAATAAAATTGTTTCCCTACAGTCTGAATTACAGTCAATGACTAACAAATATAACTTATCGAGTAAAGTCATTGCTGAATATTCAGTCGCATTAAAAAAGTTAGTCGAGGATTGCTCGGGCAATGGGTGTAAGAAAAGCGATTCCCTTATACCTGTCCCCGATGGGGAGGCACCGGCTCTGGATGCCTCCACCAGCTCTTTGAGTGTGTTGCCACTGGAGACTCCGCCCCCTTTACAGGCTCCTCCAGTCACAACACAGTCAGTTGTTGAAAACAGTTCTTTGGTTAGGTCAGGCTCCACTGACTGCAAGACCCCTAGAACTATTATCTTCTCGGACAATCTTGGAGTAAATATGGGTCCTATTTTGTCAAACTACACTAATCAAAATGTTACCAATATATGCATGCCAGGGGCACACATTAGCCAGTTAGTGTCAAAATTAAAATCTGAAAAATATGACTGTAACACAACCTTAATTTTAGCTGTAGGAAATAGTTTAAATGTAACTCGCGACAATATACTTTCTTGTATTAAAGTTCTCTCAGGTATAGAGGAGTTGGGTGTAGGCAAGATAGTGATTTGTCTTTTCCCCTATCTTAATAATAGTTATATGAACAAGCATATTCATATGTTGAATATATATCTGTGTAACTTGGTGTAGCATCACAAAAAAATTAATGTCATTGATATAAATAGATTTTTTAATAACTTCTATATATACAATGGTACAGTGTACCTGCGAACTAGGCTTAAGACGACGTTTGCTAAATTGTTAGCATATCATATTTTTAAACCCGTTATAAGTAATATAACGCAGTATCTTAAAGACTCGACCAACATTAGTACAAGTACTAAAAACTTAAAAAACTAGATAATAAGACAATGGTGAAGTCCTCTAACATTAATTTTGTACATCAGAACATACAGGGCCTCACCAGCAAATATCTAGAAACTTGCCTGTTCCTAGAAAGTAACAATGTTGATATTTTTTGTGTCACGGAACACTTTTTCCAAAATGATAATCAATTAGTGTTTCCGAACAAATTTGCAGTAGGTAGTGCATATATAAGAGAAAATATAGAACATGGAGGTTCCTTAATTCTTTTAAATAATAATATTAAATTCAAAGAAAGAAAAGACATAGTAGGGTTGTCTCTTGAATGTACCATTGAACTATCATGTGTGGAGTTAGATAAATACATTATTATTTGTGCTTACAGACCTCCTTCAGCTTGTTATAACACTTTTGAAAACGTTATGGAAGACGTCCTAACCCGAGTTAGCTCTCAAAATAAACATATTATTGTATGTGGCGACTTTAATGTAGATATTTTAGTTTCGGACACAGAAAGTATTAGGTTCATTAACTTATTTAATTCATTTAATTTGAGGTATACATTCTTTGAGCCCACTCGAATAACTGAAACATCTGCCAAGTGCATTGATAATATTTTTTGTGATTGCCCAGTCATTGATAAAAAAATCTTTGATTGTCTTGGCTCTGACCACCTCGGCCAACAAGTATCACTTGTATCTCCAAAAGATCACACCCCACGACCTATCACTTGCAGGCCTATTACTACCAATCGTAGAGTGCATTTTCGGGAATGTATACAAAATAATTTACCTAGATTAGATTTTATTGCAAACCCTAACGACCATTACAAAAATATTTTTAACACGGTGGAAGGAGAGTTTAGCAAAAGCTTCCCACTAAAAACTCTTAAAGCTGATAATAAACCAAAATTTTGTGATTGGGCTACTAAAGGTATTTACACTAGTAGGAGGAAATTATATGAACTATATGGTGAAAAAAGATATAATTTTAATGCGGATTTTTTGGCATTTGTTAAAAAATATTCAAAATTGTTCAAAAAGGTGTGTTTGGCTGCGAAAGCATTACATCTAACGAACAAAATTAAAAATTCTAAAGATAAAGTTAAGACAACATGGTCAATTATTAATAAAGAGACAGGAAAAACCAATACTAGGGACTCAACATTCACATTAAAAATTGGAGATAAAACCGCTGACTCGGATATCGAAGTAGCTAATGAATTCAATACTTTTTTTGCTAACATTTCCAAAGATATCACCCAGTCATTGCTTTCATGTCCGAACGCCGCCGATGAACTATTGAAAAGTAATTCATCTACGCCCAAAACAACTTTTACCTTTACTAGCACAACTCCATATGACATTATCTCGGCTTACAAGGCTCTTAATACTAAAAAAACTGAGGACCTATGGGGTATTTCGGTTTCCGTTTTGAGCAGTATCATCGACCTGATTGCTCCTCACTTAACTTTAATATTTAATAAATGTATTTCAGAAGGTGTTTTCCCTGACTTAATGAAAGCAAGTAAAGTTATACCACTGTTTAAACAGGGATCCAAAGATGATCCGAACAATTATAGACCAATTTCAATATTACCGGCTTTAAGTAAAATATTTGAAAAAATTATATTAGACCAGCTAGTATCGTATTTTAATATTAATAAATTACTTCACTGTCGCCAATATGGATTTACAAAAGGGCGCTCTACCACTGATGCAGCAGCGACCTTAGTTAAAATTATTTACGAAGCCTGGGAGAATCGACAAGACGTTATAGGTATCTTTTGCGATCTGTCGAAGGCATTCGATTGTGTCGATCACATAATATTAAAAAATAAACTAAAATTTTATGGCGTTACTGATACTGCACTCTCTGTTATTTCATCTTATCTTGATAATAGAACTCAAAGAGTTGAAATCAACAGAGTATCCTCAGATAGTGCACCTGTGAGCATGGGTGTGCCTCAGGGTTCAATAATTGGTCCATTTTTGTTTTTGATTTATATTAATGACCTCCCCTGTCTTGCAGAAAAGTTGTGTGAAGTAGTATTGTTTGCTGATGATACATCTTTACTTTTTAAGGTTGACAGAAAATGCACAAACTATGACGATGTGAGCAATACTATGTCTCAAGTACTTAGTTGGTTTACGACTAATAATCTGGCCTTAAACACACAAAAGACTAAGTGCGTTAATTTTTCACTATTGAATAAACCTAATACTCACATACCTTTGAGTCTTAATGGTCAAGTTCTAGAATGGGTACCCAACACCAAATTTTTAGGCATAACTGTAGACTGGAACTTAAAATGGGATAAACATATTGAGGCCACTGCCAAGAAACTTAGTTCGGCAGCATATGCTGTGAGGAGGGTCAGACGGTGTACTAACGTTGAAACTGCTAGGCTAGTATACTTTAGTTATTTTCACAGCATAATGTCATATGGCTTGCTCTTATGGGGTAAAGCGGCTAACATACATGCTATCTCTGTGCTACAAAAGAGAGCAATTCGGTCGATCTACGGACTAAAATCACGCGATTCCTTAAGAGAGTTATTTAAATCTATAAATATTCTTACTGTGACATCTCAATTTATTTACGAAAATCTTCTATTTGTTAAATCTAGGTTAAATAATTTCAAGAAAAATAGTGATGTTCACAGTTATAATACTCGCAACAAAAATCAGCTTCATACGCCTAAATTTCGACTTGCTAAAACTAGAAAGTCACTCTTAGGTCTAGGTATAACATTATTTAATAAACTTCCCGAAGCGATCGTTAACCTACCAATGGCAAAATTTAAAACACATGTTAAAAAAGTTTTATTGAACAATGCATACTATACTATCAATGATTATTTAAGAGATAAAAACGCGTGGATACTTCCTAAACATTTTCCATTACACTCCACACATGAAACATAAATAGCTGCATTTTCTGTTACCATAATAAGCTTACTGTAAAAACATGTAAATGCTCTGCGATCAATAAGTGACCAACATATAATTAATATTTTCTCTTGACAAGGTCTGCGAGTTCGGGTTTTTCATGCTCACTAAAATGTCCAATCCGGTGGTGGCGTCGCTGGTCGGGTCGTTGGATTCCCTCTAATATGGTTGAGTTTAACGATGGCTGATCCGTGCGTCAACTCGTGAACGGGTGCTGCCGGGAGGGACTGGTCAGCTCGGCTTCGCTTTTTTTGACTACTTAATATTTTTTATTACGCAATTTATGTTAGTTTACTTGTTCGCAAGCATAACATGTTATAATGTGTCAACATTGTATTATATTATAAGTATTTATTAATTAAAAGACAATTATAATAATATGACAAAGCCCTTCTGGCGAGTAGGCGACCAATACTGTGAAAATGAGTTTCTTTCGGCGTTTCTTCTCAGCAGTGGTCGTTACGAAGCGCTGGTATCGGTAGCTTTTCTTTAAAAAATAAATTAAATTTTAATATACTTTACACGTAACATAAATTATACTTATTGACGTGTAAAAGTGCCTGTAAAGGTCTAATTACTGAATAAACATTTGAATCTTTGAATCTTTGATAAGAATAAGGAAGGAAAGTAAAGGTATCAGCGAACAGGCAGCAGCAACCTTGTGTCAGATGTTACCAACCCACCTGTTGGCGATATATATGGGCAAATTCTCTCTATATAAGAAAAGGCCTGCAGTAGTGGGGTTTGATATTTGCCAAAAAAGAAAATAACCTACCCTGGGTTGTGTTTCAAGTACAGCCTTGATCAAGTCCTGAGCGTGCGCCGCCTTCAGCATCAGCTGGTAGGCGTTCCAGAGCTGCGCGCGGCACACGCAGCACACGCCCGCGGGCCAGCGGGAAGACGGCACTAGCTGACAGGGCAAAACAATGGCAAGTTATTATAAGTGTCAGTATTCGCTCGTACGCCGTGCGGCATGTGCGTGTGCACCGACGCCTGCATTGTGCGCACATTGACCGTGCCGTGCAAAGTAAATTGTAAACAATGTCGACTGAAATAGTCATTAACGAGTTCTTGGCATTTTGTCAGAACAAAATAAAAATTATGGATGATGTCTCAATGGTGCAAATATGTGACTCTAATTTTACGGACGAGGAGGTGGAAACCGGAAAAGCCCATCTGATGAACGCGTTTTCTAGTGAGGGAACAAGAAGTATACAAAGGAAGGGTGAGGATAAAAGGAAGAAGAATATCAAAGACGTTCTAAAAGTTCTGAGGGAAACTTCGAGGGACAAGCAGCCTACATACGTCGCGGCAGCGCTCGAACGTTTGCCACCCCTTTGTTTTGATCATGTGGATGTAACTAGGCTTTTAAAAGACATACTTATTTTGAAGTCCGAGATACAACAACTACGCAACGAATCGGTTTCTAAGACCGAAATTGAGATTATAAAACAAAATATTGTTTCCGAGATGCAGTCCAGCACAAAAATCGACTCCGTAAAGGGCTCACAAAAACGGCATAAAAATTACAAGGACAATGTAAATCGGAACGTAAATATTGATGAACATAATAACGCGGTAGTATTATCGCCACCGAAGATGCGCCCGCGCTCCGACTCGCTAGAAACAGTTGTTTCCGTACCCACTTATCGGGAGATACTGAGCCGCGGCGATCAGCTGGCGGCTTTGCCCGCAAAATCGAACCTTATGTGCGATGATCCGAGAGTTGATAACGAGGGTTTTACACGCGTTGTAAACAAGAAGAAGCGTCAGTTACGTAACAATAATAAATGTGGAACAGGTATGGCAATGGGCTCGAGTAAACTGCAAGTGGCGCAATTACCCGAGGCGATTTATTTGTCTCGTTTACAAACATCGTGCACCGTTGAGGACGTCAAGGATCACATTCTCGCAATGGGAGCAGAAGCAGTCGATGTACAGTTATTGCCACAACGTCAAGCATTGGATTTTAAGTCCTTTAAGATTATAGTAGCGAAACAAAATGTAGATAAATTTTTAAGTACCGATTTCTGGCCTAAGGATTTGGTATTTAGACGATTCAAGGAGCGTATTTTTAAAGTAAATAAAACAAATTAATATGGATAGTAAACCTAAAAATATTAAAATGATTTCGTTTAATTGTCAGAATATTAAAACGTCTATGCGTCATGTCAGGGACTTGTGTACTGTTGCAGATATAATAGCACTTCAAGAGACCTGGCTCATGCCGCATGATCTCTGCATGGGTGACACTGTTGACGTAAACTTTGGCAGTGTGAGTAGGTCAGCTATGGATACGTCGAAAGGCGTCATAAGGGGACGCCCGTATGGGGGCACAATCCTATTGTGGAGGAAATCTAAGTTTCCAAATGTATCTATTATTGACTGTGGAAGTGACAGAATCGTTGGTATATTGGTAGATAAAAACGGAAAACAACCTTTTATAGTATTTAATGTTTATATGCCAACTGATAAACCTGACAACCTACCTGAATTTACAAACTGCCTATCACGGATGCACGCTTTAATCGAGGAGTTCGACGTTCCTTTTGTTTATATTTTGGGCGACTTTAACGCGCATCCTACTGCAGACTTTGGCATGGAACTTAGGGCGTTTTGTGAAGAACAAGAACTTTTTTGCGTAGATGTAGATACTTTGGGAATCGCATCAGGTACACATACTTTCGAGAGTAAAGCGCATGGTACTTGCTCGTGGTTGGACCATTGTGTCACTACCACAGCGGCCCGTGACTCTGTTAAGTCAGTAAAAGTTTTATATGGCGTCTACACATCGGATCATATACCGCTGAGTATTGAATGTGAACTGGAAATCCGTTGTGGTCCGAACGCGAGCGAGAATCATGCACCTGATAACAGTGACAACCACAAAATACGGTGGGGATGCAGAGATTCTAGTCAAATAGATAAATATCGTGAATATTGTACAAATGAATTAAATAAAACGGAAATGTTGAAAAAACTTGATATGTTAAATAATTGTAATACTAACTTGAATCCTAACAGCGAAGACTATTTTAAAATTATTTACGATCTATACGGTGAGATTATTAGAATATTACAATTGGGTGCTATTAGTAATTCAACCCTGCGGTCATCCGGTAACCGAAGGCGCGCACCATTGGCGGGATGGAACTATCATGTTCAAGAAAGCCACTCGGCAGCCCGACTTCGATATGATATTTGGTTAGCGGCTGGCAAGCCGGCCACAGGTGACATCCATGACAAAATGGTCAGTAGTAGGAAGATTTTTAAAAACAAGGTAAAATGGTGCATTCGAAATGAGGAGACCATCAAAATGGACATATTAGCAATGCATAGGAAGGATAAACATTTTCCAAAATTTTGGAATGCTACGAAAAAGCTTCAAAATAAACAAAGTCTACCTGTCTCTGTGGATGGCTTGCAGCAGCCGGAGGATATAGCAGATTTATTCGTGTCTAAATTTAAAAAAGAACCAATGCCTACAACACAGTCACCACTGTTGGAACGCAAAACACACATGGTTTATTGCGAGCCAGTGATACAGTTTACTATTGAAGACATTATCAAAGCAGTACGTAGTATGAAGAGGGGCAAGTCTCCTGGGTATGATAACTTGAGTATAGAGCATGTTCTGTTCGCTGGAGAACCGTTGTGGACTAGACTGTGTGTGTTTTATAATTTATGCTTAAAACACTCATATCTTCCTGACTCCCTCATGCGAACAGTAGTCGTGCCTATAGTCAAAAATAGGACGGGAGACTTGAGTTCCTCAACTAACTATAGGCCTATCTCTCTAGGGACTGTATTGGGCAAGATTTTAGAGCGTTTGTTACAGCCCGAATTACTGAAAAATTTTGATATTGATGAAGCACAGTTTGGCTTCCGATCCGGTGTGTCAACAGATTCGGCTATTGTATGTTTAAAATATACAGTGGATTATTATGTAAAGCGCGATACACCAGTTTACGGCTGCTTTCTGGACATCAGCGGTGCGTTTGATCTAGTGAATTATGAAATTCTTTGGAACACACTGCGCTGTTCTGGGGTCCACGAATCGATTGTTCGGCTGCTGACATACTGGTACGGAGGACAAACAAACTATGTAAGATGGGGCGACGCGACTTCCAGCGCTTATAAGCTGGAATGCGGAGTACGTCAAGGCGGGCTTACCTCTCCGGATCTATTTAACATGTATGTCAACGGGTTGATCGGTGGGCTGAGAAGCACTGGAGTTGGCTGTCATATTGATGGTGTGTGTTTTAATAGCCTCAGTTATGCGGATGACATGGTTCTTCTCAGTCCATCGATCAGTGGACTCACTGAACTGCTGTCAGTCTGTGAGAATTATGCTAGTTCTCATGGACTGAAGTATAATGCGGCGAAAACGGAGATGCTTGTCTTCAAAGCGGGAAAGAGTCCGGAGAGGGTACCCGAAGTGTTTTTGAATGGCTCAGTAGTTCGGGTTGTGGACCAATTTAAGTATCTTGGACATATTGTTGCCGGAGACCGCAAGGATGACCTTGACATGGAGCGAGAAAGACGGGCATTGTCGGTTCGGTGTAACATGCTCGCGCGCTGATTTGCTAAATGCAGTAAAGAAGTGAAGGACACACTCTTTAGAGCGTACTGTCAATGCCTATACACTTGTCAATTATGGTATAGGCATAAGAGAGTGTCCTTCAGCACCATAAGGGTGCAGTATAATGATGCATACCGAATCCTTATGAAGCTTCCACGCTATTGCAGTGCGTCGGGCATGTTTGCCGAGACGAGAATGCCTGACTTTTATGCGATTATTAGAACGCGTATATCTTCCTTTTGGACTAGATTGCGTATGTCTAGTAATAGCCTGCTCCGAGTAGTTAGCCAAGATGTGACTAGCCCGATGATGCAGTACTGGATAAATGCACATCGGGAACTAAACAAAAAATGACGGAATGGTATACACGGTGTATGTACTGTATAATGTAATTAAAAGTTATTTAAGTTATTATATTATTATTATTTTATATAATTTAACTTAGACTGTACTAACTCTATACATTGTACTACTTATTTATTTATATTGGGTGTTTACCTTTAATAAAGAAATTTATTATTATTATTATTATTATAATAAGTTAACTTTCCCGCAAGCAGTCGCGCTATGAACATTTTCCTCACGGTAAATTGAAAACAGGCGGCATTCAGTGCTAGAAGTACGCATGTACTGGATTCCTCGTATAGCTGAATTTTATACTTCTCCTTCAAATACATAACATTTACTATGTCAAAGTTCACCGTTTACTTGAAAAAAGCAGTTTGTTCAGCCGGGTCTTGTCACGCGGGGGTTGCTCAACGAGCAAGTGTCTCCGTTAACATTTTTTCCGACTCATGCGGTACAAAAAATTATTAATTTGACTAAAAAAAATTTTTATAGTCATGATTATGTAAAATAATGAGAAAGAATAAAGTAAGCATTGAAAGAGACAGATAACAAATGTTAGCTTGTTGGATAATTGCAGGTATATTGAAGGACTGTCTTTTTACGCAGATATAACTAATATTGAAAGCGATGGAGACAGTTAGGTTAGCAATTATGAAAACAGTCATTAAATGAAAATAAGGTAAAAATTTCTTTTATTTGAACTGGGAATTCATTTTATCACAAAGTTCAAGAGACACAAAAAAGACGTATTTTGCCTGCACGAAAAGTTTATGTACAGAATTTATTTTTAGTTTTTGTTTTAAATGTAAAAAGGTGGCATTTAGTAAAGATAAATGTGTATTTTTTTTAAAATGATTTATTTAGATTTTTTCTTCAAAAGGTTCATCGAGTGGCTATGCTTTCAAGTAAACACCGACATATCTGTTATAAAATTTAATGCTATTTGAGATTTTTATATTCTTAAAATAACTTCTTTATTTTATTAAACGTTATTATTTCCGTATAGAATAAGAAAATTGAAAGCTTTTATGTTTTTAATTAAATGACATTGCCGACAAAATTTGGACCGAAATGCTCTACGCGAAAGTGCTCAAGTGCTCGTGTAAATTCTTAAGTTGCGAGTGTTCGCGGGTTAATTCCGTCCAGATTATCTAAATAAAAAGAAGGTGTGTGTGTATGTTTGTTACTTGATCACGCGCAAACGGCTGGATCAATTTTTATAAAATTGGTATGCAGGTAGCTGACACCCTGGATTAAAACTTACTTTTTCCGCACACCGCGGGGCGCAGCTAGTAAAGTAATAAAATATAGAATGCTTTTCGTCTGTTCTCTCGATCAAATAACTGACTAGGAAGCGACTGGTACTTTCTAGGGTTTTATTTCCTCAGTTTGTTTTTTCCCTAGACAACCGAATTATACCCATGCTGTTAAGATTACCTAACGTCATGGGTATAATTCGGTTGTTACATGCACACTTTCATTATTTAATGTTGTTGAGTGTAGATAAATTTTCCAAAAGTGCAATAAGTGCCTATAACATTTACTAACATGCTATGTAGATTATTTTTAAAAGAAATATAGGTACTTAAATCTGTTCTGTCTATCATCACTGGGCATTAATTTTCTGGGGCTTGAAAGCTGCACGCTGAGCACATAACTTCTAACGAATTTCCCTTCGTAAGTTCGTGTGATCTTTAATAAAATGATATACCTACCTAATATTGAAAACAGATTAGATACTTACGGTGGCCCTCGTCAGTGTTTCAAAGACGAGCTGTAGCGGAGTGCCGGCGATGGAGACCAAGCGGACGTGGGTCGCCAGACAGACTCGGCACACACACGTGTTCGGAGGCATCTCCAACACCAAGCTTCTTGCAACGCCACAGAATTTCACTTACTACACGCGGAAGCGAAAGAAAATAGTAAAAAGAAATCACAGCCTGAGAAAGGAAACGCACGGAACGAATGCCGAAGCCACTCTGCGTTTGGATGTTTCGGGACCCAAAGATACCATACTAAGTACCTGCCCCTTGTGGCTGATCAGTGATCCCCCCACCCAGCGCACACATGGCCGACAAATGATTGGTTTCGTTTGTTTTAGGACCGGTCGGGCGGTGTTCAATAGAGCCTCGCAGTAGTACAACAATACAGTCAAAGGGACCAGCAACAATAGGTCGTAAATGCCGATTGTCGATTATTTGTGGAACATGCTACATCTAGCTGCTTCTTCGGCTGTGCTGCTTCAGAGCCCGGAGTGCGCTTTTCCACTTTCCTTCTCCAAATATAATATACATGCCAATGGTCACCCAGTGATATCGGAGATTATGCGATATTGAGAAGAAATAGCCGAATCAGTTATATGAACAATATAGCTATCGTTTTACGACCGGCGGCCGCTCGTCGGCAACACTCCTGAGGAATGCAGTTGTAGCACGAGTCGTTTGTGTTTACTTTTAGTGGCCTCTTACGACATGGATCCACGAATATTAGATATTCGGCCAGGCTGACTAAACAACGAGCGGCAGTACTACTGCTTTGTAACACATACTTTTCTGCTGGTCTGTGTAATGTTACAGCTGCTTCTCGTGGAGCCCGGGGGGTGCTTTCCGGCTCTTTCTTCTTCAAATAGAACATGCATGTCGATATCTCCCAAGGAAGAGTGCCAAGTTGCCAATGACCTTTCGAAGTGGAGATGAAATGCCGGAACAGTTTAAAAAATTTGACTATAAGTAATTCTACAACAGGCCTCCTGCCTGACGTCAATCCTCTTTGAGATGTTTGTGCTTATAGTCCATTTGTTTAGGTATTTTAAAGAATGTAAACAATCTTGACATGTCTTTGAAATATACACTTTATAAATCAATACTTTTGCAAATTTAAAAGAAAAAAATGTAATTTATAATTTATAAAAGAAATAATTTGTAATTTGCAAAGGTATTGATTTATAAATTGAATATTTCAGTAAAAAGAGATGTCAAGATTGTTCACATTCTTTTAAATACCTAACCAAATGGACTATAGTCCTATAGTCGCCACTTACGACATCGAGTGCCTCTTTTCTAAACCGGAAGCCACACGACATAGTGTGATTGTGTGTGTATTTGTATTGCTATAAGAAATGAATAATTTAAAAAAATAGAATAGATAATCGTCAGAGCATAGTCCGGTCACAGATAATGAAGGTCAAAATATTAAGGCGTTCATAATGCAGCAGTAGCTCCCTTGAGATTTGTAATTTTATTTAAACGACTCCTAACTACAAACATTACCTATCTGCGCTGCGCGGGAAGCCTCAAGACAAGCATCGGTACCTCAAAATGAGGGTAATAGATGCTTCTTTGGGGGTTTTCAAAAATATACAACACCAGATAGCAGTATAGGGAACGAAAACGATAAATATCATTGATCGAAAAAATACCCGTAAAAATACGAAAAATAATCGGTGTCCATTTTTTTATGGCAGACAAGCACATGGAAGCAAATAATCAATGAACAAGATGCCATACAATACAATTTACTTTCCCTGTTAACTATTACAACAAAGTAATACTTATCGCAAAAGCGATAGCAGCCTAACATTCCACACAATACTATAAGCGGCATATTCTTAAGGTCATAAAACACCTGGTGTGGTGGGCGAGCGGAAAAAAAGGTTTTGTTTTCTTATCTTACCGTCCAAAGTTTGGTGATTTGTTTTTGGAATTTAATTATTCGTAAATAACAACTGATCTTTTTGCGTGAGCAATACATTTCTCAGGAAAGAAATAAGTATTGATATACAAAACTATGGTTACTATAATAACGATTTCGTGATCACATGTAATTTATTTCATGGGAAAACTGTACGGATATATTAAAAAAACTTTATTATATTTTTGCAATTGAATGGATAAATATTTTGTGCTACACCAGTGTTGGTAACTTGTTTTGAACAGCTCGGTGGCCCGGCGGGAGTGCGCATTACCATAGGCATGTACAAGCCGTTGGTCCCGGCTGTTATCATTGTATGACAGTCGCCAATCTATGTCAGATGCTTATAGACGCCCTGAAAAATCTTTTACCAATGTTAGCCTCTTACATACACGAAAAACAAACTTGTTTTTGAACAAGTTTTCAACATCAATTTCATAAATAAACATGGTATACTTACATCACGTGTACTGATTATTGTATTTTCTTTATAAAAAAGCTACCGATACTACGAAAGCTACGTTTCGGAACGCCCAGACTGAGAAGTTTCATAAACCTGTATCTCGATACAGGTTTATAAAAACCTTTAGGTTGGTTTTAGAACAACTATCCGATGGCATAGATAGATAGATAGATAGATAATACGTTTATTTACGAAAACTGCATCACATACACACACTTATAGTAGACACAAGAACAGAACAGTACATAAACAATACTTAACAATAAACATACAACAATAACAGTAGAAAACAGTGATACTGCACATGTATGTGCTGCAGTAGCGCAAAGTAGGCCAAAACTCAGCGTGGTTGGCCTAAAAGGCGGCACACTGGTTTTCAGTTCTAGCCTGTAGGTGTACATCGGGTGGAATGGTGTATTAAGATGTGTGAAAGATAAATTTATTACGTAATGAATGATTGATACAGGAATATAATTTATTCAGAATGAGTGAGTAAGTTTATAAAATTAAATACCTATTGATAATACCTAAATGATTTCAAGAATTAAAAGCCATGTCAATAACATAAGTGAAAAAGCCCGCGCCATTATGCAATATAAAATTAATTGACACTATGGAAACTAAAGCATTGAGGTTTGAAAATAGCAGTCACTACGCCTGTTACCCCGGAACAGTTCAGATCTGTAAGGGTGTCGGGCGGGGGGTTAGAACCGAACCAAGTGTCCGGCAATGTGTGACGAGATTCTAATGCTTGGGCCGGACCTGCGCCAATCGTCACGAAGCTTCGTGCTATTACACAATACACGCAAATGTGACCGGTCGTTATCGGGTATCGTCCCGAATATTCGGACTTCGTGTTAGTTATCGCGCGGGTGGCGATACATCAAAGGATTTAAGCACACTAAAAATTCGCTTTGCGTGGTCGCACTTGCGTTGTTCATTTAAAAATGGAGTGGAACGATAAGACGGTGTTAAATTTTTTTGTTTTTTCTTTCTAGGTTTCAATAAATGCATTATGTAATTGTTAGCATTGGCACACATGTTATAGAAAAGAAAGCCGTCGTCCATATTTAAAACACGTAGATGACGCCATCTTGGATTATTGCCAGATAGTTCGTGAAAAATAACGAAGCCGCTAGTGTGACCAGCGCTTTATCGCGATAACTTTCTAGTGTACAAAACGAACGAAGATTCGCCGCGAATTGCATCGGGACGATAGGCACAAATGCGGCCGAAGCATAACAGAAATACGAGTCCGGACCAATTTTGTACACCTTTACTACCTACATGATATCTACCAAAGCCACCACGTCCCAACTTTTATATTCGAGAATTGAAACTTTTTTTTTTTTTTTTTTACGGAAGAAAGATCCCTGTTACGGATACCCGTCAGCCTGCGGGGGAGGCTGTCGGGTTATGTGGGACTCCACGCCAGATCGACGTGCCTACCCACTAAAAAACCTCCGGAGTTCCATCTCAACCGCTTTTGCCGGGGACACGGGAACGGAAATACATCCGCGAACCCCGGCGCGGCTGGCCGCCAAAGCGGCCCCTCCACGGGGGCGTCACAGCGCCCCCCCACTCACCAAGTCGGCGCGTCTGGAACTCACGGACGCGCCATACCTCCTCGGCCCAATTGAAAGGCGGCAAACTCCCACGCAGTCCACCGCCTGTGGACCCATGGGAGCCAGATAAACCGGCTCCCAGCGGCGGAGAAGATGAAAGGCTCCGCCGCTTACCTCTCGCCGCAAACGCGGTGCGGCACCGCTCGGTCGCGGAGGATAGGGAGAGCGGCAACGTAACACCGACACTCCTCCTCCTCCGCGACCGATCTCCAACCACAGCCACGGCGGTGTGGCCCCGCCTGAAGCGCCGGGAGGGCAATGAAACATTCCCCTCCCGGCGGCCCCACCCCGGGTGGGGGGAGAACTTCCCACTCCCCCGCCGCCCCATTGGGCGCATCCCTACAGGCTCAAGGCCGAAGCCGAGCCCGCGGGAGCGCCCCTCCCCGGGTGGGGGGAGATCTTCCCACTCCCCCGCCGCCCCAATGTGGGCGCTTACTGCTGGTTGACGACAGCAGGAACGCCCCCTCGCGGGTTCCTCTTAGCTTCCCCGTGGCTCGGGATACCACGGGTACTGAGCCCCCCCGGTACGACAAACCGGGAACCCATTGGGGGGGTCGAGAATTGAACCTGCATTAAGGCCAAACATAGAGAAACTTCCAACCTTTATAAAATAATGGAGGTCTGGCCCTCGCTAGCTCTTACTCAATTAGTATGAGAAATAATAACTCCATATGGAAGCCTGACTTTTCATATTGAAATGAAAAACATTTTTATGTCAAACAATTTAATTTAGCAAACTAGCTTGCACATTACATACATTGATATCGAGGTGTTCTCACCAGTGCGCAGATCACCACATGACGCCGGAAAGCGATTTTGAGACCAAACGCACGTTGGCAGAGAGTGCACTCGTAGGGCTTCTCGGCGTGACGCTCGGCGCCCCCGGGCGCCTCGTCATCGTCACACCGACGATCCCCAGCACTGTCCTCATCAGGGTTCGAATCAAAATGTAAAATCCGTGTATGATCAGATGGTCTCCACAGTATGAGTTTTATGAACATTGACAAACATTACAATCACATGATTATACGCCAGTATGTGTTTTAAGGTGATTTTTTAAATGAACCTTGTGTAAAAACCGCCTTTGACAAACATTACATTCATATGGTTTTTCGCCAGTATGTGTTTTAAGATGATCTTTTAAAGTATTTTTTTGTTGAAACCGGCGTTGACAAACATTACATTCGTATGGTTTCTGGCCAGTATGTGTTTTAAGATGCGTATTTAAAGTACCCTTTTGTGAAAACCGCCTTTGACAAACATTACATTCGTATGGTTTCTCGCCAGTATGTGTTTTAAGATGATCTTTTAAAGTATTTTTTGTCGAAACCGGCGTTGACAAACATTACATTTGTATGGTTTCTGGCCAGTATGTGTTTTAAGATGCGTATTTAAACCACCCTTTTGTGAAAACCGCCTTTGACAAACATTACATTCGTATGGTTTCTCGCCAGTATGTGTTCTAAGATGAATATTTAATTTACTTTTTTTTGAGAACCGGCTTTGACACATATTACATTCATATGGTTTCCCGCCAGTATGTGTTTTAAGATGTTTATTTATATTACACTTATGTGAAAACTGCCTCTGACAAACATTACATTCATATGGTGTCTCGCCAGAATGTGTTTCACGATGATTATTTAAACTATCTTTATATTGAAACCGACGTTGGCAAACATTACATTGGTACGGTTTCTCGCCAGAATGTGTTTTAAGATGAATATTTAAACAATCCTTTCGTGTAAACCGCCTCTGACAAACATCACATTCATATGGTTTCACGCCAGTGTGTGTTTTAAGATGTCTATTTAAATCACATTTTTGTGTAAACCGCCTCTGACAAACATTACATTCGTATGGTATCTCGCCAGAATGTGTTTTAAGATGATAATTTAAACTATTTTTATATCGAAACCGACGTTGGCAAACATAACATTCGTATGGTTTCTCGCCAGTATGTGTTTTAAGATGTCTATTTAAATTACACTTATGTGTAAACCGCCCCTGACAAACATTACATTCATATGGTTTCTCGCCAGTATGTGTTCTAATATGAACATTTAATTTACTCTTTTGTGGAAACCGCCTTTGACAAATATTACATTCATATGGTTTTTCGCCAGTATGTGTTTTAAGATGATCTTTTAAAGTAGTTCTTTGTCGAAACCGGCGTTGACAAACATTACATTCGTATGGTTTCTCGCCAGTATGTGTTTTAAGATGTCTATTTAAATTATTCTTTTGTGAAAACAACATTTGACACACATTACATTCATATGGTTTTCCGCCAGTATGTGTTTTAATATGAATATTTAAAGTAATTTTTTGTCGAAACCGGTGTTGACAAACATTACATTCGTATGGTTTCTCGCCAGTATGTGTTTTAAGATGTCCATTTAAACTACACTTTTGTGAAAAACGCCTCTGACAAACATTACATTCATATGGTTTATCGCCAGTATGTGTTTTAAGATGTACATTTAAATTACACTTTTGTGAAAAACGCCTCTGACAGACATTACATTCATATGGTTTCCCGCCAGTATGTGTGCTAAGATGATCTTTTAAAGTAGTTCTTTGTCGAAACCGGCGTTGGCAAACATTACATTCGTATGGTTTCTCGCCAGTATGAGTTCTAAGATGAATATTTAAAGTACATTTTTTCGAAAAACGCCTCTGACAAACATTACATTCATATGGTTTCTCAGTACTTGTTGTAAGATGATTATTTAAATCACCCTTTTGTGAAAACCGCCTTTGACAAACGTTAAATTTATATCGTATCTCGCCAGTATGTGTTTTAAGGTGACGTATACAACTACTTTTATGTCGAAACTGACGTTGACAAGTATTACACTCGTATGGTTTCGCACCAGTGTGAACAACAAGGTGACGTTTAAATTCTTGCTTTGTAGAAAACCTACGTTGACAAACATGACACGCAAGACTTTTCTTCCCAAAGTGAGAATTTAAATGACTTTTTATATCAGATCGATATTGAAACCGACGTTGACAAATATCGCATTCATACGGTTGGTCGTCTGCGTGTATTTTAAGATGACTGCGTAAGTCACGTTTTTGTGAAAACGAACGTGGACAATGATTACATTCATATGCTGGCTGGACGTTTTGTGCGTTCGAGTCTCCCCGAGACGGGTGTGTGCTGTCGGTGTCGTCGTCTTCTTGTTCCGCAGCTCCTGGTTCGAGAGCAGAGGCGCCATCTATGGATTATGACAGAACTGTGTCAGTTACTAGCAAACTACACTTTAAAAAAAAATCTAAATTATTATTTTTCTCTAGAGTCAGTAGAGTTATTAACAGATAAGAGGTGGAAATAAAATAGATTTTAAAACGAAACGGCTGCAAGACGACAGCTAAAACTCTTCAACAATATTGTTAGCACTTTTATTTGCGTCATTGGACCGGATCAGAAGTAATCGCATTGATAAGCGATAAAGGCGCTGTTAATTTTCGCATACAAAACTTAGAAAAAAGCGATACGAATATTTGAAGCAAATATTCGCGCTAACCATACAGCTCACCCCAAACTTTAAATCGCGAGTTCACCCCCTCGGCAACCCGTTGACCGATTTGGCTCATGTACGAACTTAAGAATTCTATTGGATATAACTAACTACACATCTGTCAAATTTAATTAAGCTTGATCAACGATATTTAAGTTATCGTCGAACAAACATACTAACGCCGGATTGTTCAAGTAGACTCGGAGACAAGCTATATAAGGCAGAAGCATGGCCAGTAAACGTACGTTTTAGTGAATGGATATTTTTTCGGAGCTCCCGGAAAGCGAGCGAGGGAGAAACAAGATAGAATTGCAGAGGTGGTCCACAACAGCAAAGCTACAACGTAATTCACAAGAGGCAGACAAGATGGTGTTAATACATTCTATATCTTGATATCAGATTTCCTGCGATTAGTTGCAGTATGTATTCAACTAAATTTTCTTTTAAAAGAAAAGTACACTCTCATCTTCTAAAATAGTGTATATTTCATTTTCACCATCATCATTCATTATTTATATATTGTATGTATGTATATACATATAATAAGTGTAAGTATATGTAGGTATATTTATTAGGATTTATTTAGTAATTATTTTGCGCCGCAACTAGATCTCTGTTTATCCTTATGGTTTACTGGGAGAGAACGCATTTAGCGTTAAGTCTGCCAATTGTATATTGTGGATCAATAAAGTTTTATAAATATATATACCACCTCCGATAATACATCGCCGGAGTTGCAGTTGTCTGTTTAGACGTAACGCCCTGCCTGGCGGACAGATATTCCCTTTGTGGCGGTCGAGCATACCACCTCGTCCCACTTGCTAGTAACAATCCGCTTTGGAAATTTGATTGTGTGAAAAGTTTTACAAACGGCAACCTTCCTTGAGAATGCAATTGTAGCACGATATGTTTGTGCTTAGTCCTTTACTATGTACATATACTGGAAGCCACACGGCTCGTAGACTGCATCCGACTTCCAGTAGGCAACCTGCATTTAGTTACACCTGATACTTTACATCTGCGTCTCACCTGCCAGTGGAATGCAGTCTTCAGGGTCAGAGTCATCGTAGTTTTCTGTGACGGCGAATACTGCAAGTTGGTTCGAGTGACTACTTGAAGTACGTGTGATACAGAACTTCAAGCACTCGTACCACCTTACGATCTCCTTTTGAAATCACCGGTCTTTTCACCCTGGTTCTTTGGGAGGCTTGCATATTATTACTATGTATTTATTATAGACGAGGCTTGTAGCACATATGTTTATTTCACACAGTGCTGAGAGTCCATAAAGTATTTTCACAGCTCATCAATTTACCAACAACACTTTATTTGTCCAGAAACAGCTTATTGTCAACATTAAAACACCCAGTGTCATAGTAACCATTATATAACCCAAACGAGTGTTATAATGTTGTACTAAATTTCATTATGCATCGCAAACTCGATCCCTTCCTTACTCATCAAACAGTCACATTCATTATAATTTAAAAAAAAGAACATTTTCATATACGCGCCGTTCACGACCACAGCTCCGTTATTTAAAAAAGGAACTTATTGGTTATTTATTTTCATTCCAATAATTCTAAGATCCAAAATTTAAATAATTATTACAATAAATAATTTCATTATGACCTATACATACATAGTTAGTTTGTATTTGATACTCAGCAATAAACTTACCAGGAACTTACAAAGAGTTCTTAAAACACTGTACAAGATGGGTGTAAATAAAGTTTTGTATGCAACTGTAATAATTAGGTATTAAAACACTCATGTAATACTATTATCACACTCGGCTTCGCCTCGTGTGATAAACTCGCATTCGTGTTTTAATACCCTTTTAAGTGATTTGCAGCTTTGGTTTTAGTCACAGCAGTGTCCTCGTGATGGTTTTGTGCTTTGCCTCATGTTGAAGATGGTGTACAAGTTAGGTAGGTCGTCGACGTTATTGCGCATTCGCGTTTCAATGTTAAGCAACATTGAGCATTGATGTATCAAGATAAAGTCTGATTTGGTTTGACATAGAAATAGGACTTCACTATCGGACGACTTTCATATTATTATTATTTTATGAAGTAAACCCCCCAGCGAAATCAGGCGAAATGCTAAAGGCGGGGGCTCCTTGCCAGCGTGACGCGGCGGTTAAGCTTCTCGATGAAGCTGTGCGTTTATATGCGAATAGATGCGGTCGGCGACGAACTACACGTTCACAGCCTGCGGCGACGGTCTTTCAGGACGCGACGGAAAAAAGGGAGCGAAGCGAATACACACGTCTTTCATCGGGCGCTAATTTTATACCACTGGGCGCGTGTGCGAATGCGCACAATTCAAATGGGCGAATCAGGACTCGGGTTTTTAGCACAGATAAAACACACTCTTACGAAATATGCCACTTGACCAATAAGCGTACAGTTCGCGAGGTCTAAGCTGAGCTTTGCATTTGTGTAAGTGCACATAGATAGTGTAGGTGTGATGACGGCCTAAAGCACCGCACGTCCTTTGCTTGGTTAAAACCGGTTTATACTGCTTTTTGGCAATCGGCCTGATGCGCGGTTCGTACCTCGCGTGACGCATCTCCGCCGCGCACCTTTCATACTTCACCTCTTGTACTGGTAGCAGCGTGATATATTTAATTCTTAATATTTTGTTCTTATGTTCGATTTATTTGTGAAATGGCTGCAAACACAAGTAAAGGGATAATACGAAAACCTTTAAATAGCCAAGTAAAAGAAATATTATGTAATTTAAATAGTTATTTTAAAGACATTAACGATAAAGACGTGTCAAGTGTCACTACATTAGCCCAATTGGTAGCGACATCGACGAGAATGCCGCTGTCCACTGTTAAAAGAGTTTTATTGTAAGGTAAACGTCTTTTGGAAGACGGACGCAAATTTAAATCTCCGAAAAAGACCAGATGCAGGAAAAATATCATTATCATTGACGATTTTGATAAAGCAGTAATCCGAAGAACTATTCACAACTTTCACATTACTGATAAGTGCCAACTATGAAGCGAATACATGAAAAGTTGAAGACAGAAATAAACTATTCAGGTTCAATTTGGTCATTGCGTAAAGAAGTGTCTCTTTTAGGATTTAAATGGAAAAGGACAGAAGATAACAGAAAAATTCTAATGGAAAAACATGAGATATGTTATCTACATATAAATTTTTTGATAAAAATTCACGAATATCGCATACTGGGCCGGCCAGTCGTTTATACCGATGAAACATATATAGACGACTCACACTTCTTCGAAATCTTATTCGAATTCGAAGAAGTGTGAGTTCGAAATTCTCTGGTTTAAAGAAACCAATTTCTAAAGGAAATCGTTTAGTAATAGTTCATGCCGGCGGAGAGGACGGTTTCATACCAAATGCACTGCTGATGTTCAAAGCAAATCAAAAAAGTGGAGATTACCATAACAATATGAATACAGAAAACTACACGAAATGGTTACAAACGCAATTAATTCCAAATTTTAAGCCCAATAGCGTTGTAGTGGTAGACAATTCATCTTACCACAATTCGGTAGAAAATCCTGCTCCCAACTCAAATAGTCGTAATCAAGAAATGATTGACTGGCTCAAATATCGCGATATCGATCACTCTACATCGATGCTTAGACCACAACTATATGAATTGATATTACAACACAAACAAAGATTTATTGAATATAAAATTGACTCTTTACTTAGAGAACATGGTCACAGCATCCTTCGTCTACCACCCTACCACCCGGATTTCAACCCAATTGAAAATATATGGGCAATGATAAAAGGATACGTGGCGAAAAAAACGTGTCAATGAATATGGATACCATTATGAGATTAGCGAAAGAAAAAGTTGACACTATCACTGTACAAGAATGGAGAAATGTATGTGACCACGCAATAAAAGAAGAAAAAAGTTTCATGGTCACGACGCCGTTATTGATGATATAATGGAACGATTCATTGTCAACACAAACAATACATCAGACGAGAGTGATAATGAAAATGATGAAGATGCAATGTCCAGTGTAGGAGAATTGTTATAATTTCTTTTATATTTGAATTTTATTAATAACTAGCTTTTACCTGCAGCTTCGCCCACGTAGACTACACAAATTAGATTGTTTTTTTTTTAAACTTGGCTTGCAATTTATTGAAATCCAATAAATGGATTATTATTTTTTCTCTTCTCTCTTCTCTCTTCTTCAGCCCATTATCACCCAATGCTGAGTGTAGGCCTCTAGCAATGCACGCCATTGCTTTCGATCTTTAGCTTTCCTCATCCATGTCCTTCCGGCAACCTTGACCAGATCGTCGGTCCACCTAGTGACTGGTCTACCCACGCCCCTGCGGCCATTTCTAGGTCTCCACTCCAGCACTTCCCTTTATTATTTTTATTTTTTACTAACCACTAATTCAAAAATGTCATGTGTCTCCCTTTAAAACTGACGAAGATTCATACAAACTGCCAACTCCTATTTCACCCCCTTAGGGATGGAATTTCCAAAATCCTTTTTTAGCGGACGTCTCCTAGTCACAAACCTTCCTGCTAAATTCATCTTCATTGGCTAAGTACTTTTCGAGATTTCGTGATGAGTGAGTGAGTGATTTTCACTTTTATATATATAAATATATAGATTGATCTCTGAATTCTCAGACACACTTACATATGAACACATACTCATCAGTCATACATATCATTGATGGCCTTTATTTAATGATATTTTATTTTTAAACCTCTCCTCTTCTACTTATGTTCCTACCTAAAACATAATAAAATTTCTTTTTAATAGTTTTTTGTCAGACTCTACTTTTGGTGATCACTCACACAAATGCAAAGCTCAGCTTAGACCTCGCGAACTGTACTTTATTTTATGAGGAAATATTTGCTTGCTCACCTGTTTCTTGCTGCTCTGTGTGCGCACACTCTGCATATTTGACCTCGTTGATATCTGTGTTTCCATCTTGGTCTTGAGTGTCATCCAAAATTGCTTTCGCTGGGGGACCATCAGAGCGATCAGAATCGTCATGCTCAATTTTGACAGTGGTGGCAGGGAGTGGTATGTTGTCCAGGCACTCGGCTACAGATACAGCCAGTGAGCCGCTCAGCCCCAGCTTACGCCGGTCCAGCAGAGACACAGATTGCACATCAATCTGCACACAAAATAAATGGTCACTGACTAATGTAAATAGAAGATTATATACCACATGTTATGAAATATTAAACTTTGGACTGCCTCTGTGGTCCAGTGGTCAAGGCATTCGCCTTGTGACCCGGAGGTCATGGGTTCGATTCCCACTGAGAAGCATACTTAGTGAAAAGTTGTTTCCAGTCTGGATAGGATAGTGCAGGCTTGAATCACCTGATTATCCGAAAAGAAAGATGATTCCGTGTTTCAGAAGGCACGTAAAACTGTGGGTCCCAAACGCCATCTAGCGTTTGATTATCAAACTATCCAAGGATTGGTTCCTGGTTTGCCCTTTGGGTTGTGGAGGTCAGCCAGCAGTCGCTCTGTGTAAAAACCAGTAACCTCGTCAAATCTCCTTGATTAGGTAGCGGATCCCGGGCTCTGAAACGTTACTGCTGAGGATGCAACCGGGAATACGCTCAGATGATGATGATGTTATGAAATATAAAAATTTGTAAATACCTCAGAGAAATGTTGAAGTACGGCAGTGAGCAGAGCCTGCGCGCGGGCCGCCTTCAGCATCAGCTTGTGGCTCTTGAGCAGCTGAGCGCGGCACACGTAGCACGCAGCCACGGGCCACGCCTCGCCCCTCACCAGCTGCAACCGCCAAACACAACGTACAGTTCCTATGATATCGCAATCTTGTACAGAGGTTATTAAGGATTATTGATACTAACACTTTCATTCGTAAGCTTCTCGAAGACGACTTGTAGCGGAGTGCCAGCGATGGAGGACAAGCGGGCGTCGGTCGCCAAGCAGACTCTACACACAGCCGTGTTTGGAGGCATCTCGAACCAACCATTTATAGCTTGCTATGGTGTTATAATGTTACTGCAAAAAATCGGAACAAGTTAGTTAACTGAATAATAAATGTTTTAAAAAACAAATCAATGAAAGAGTTAAACAATAACGTGAACTGTCATGACCGTCAAATTAACTGCTTGACAGTGACAGATACATGTCTGACAGGAGATACCATAAACAAGGAATTTATATCGAAATAACGAATTAGTAATTTCATTCATTCAGTGCTTTACACGCTATTCATTACCCGACTGCACCAGAAAGAGGGTTATGTCTTTCGAGTGTTTTCAAGTATATTTTTCTATGGGACCCCCTGCAGCCTAAATGGCTTGATGGAAGCTTGAGAGATATAAGACACTGGATATAGTTAAGAAGGCAGTTGGGCTTGATATCGATTGTACCTTAACTAATGAGGTATCGTTGAAAACGTCGAGGTTGTGCGTTTGTTATGTGCTATGTGACGTTACAATCAATTAAATATGGCGTCCTCGATAGACCAAAAAGTAAGTAACTTAAAAAATAAAATTAATCGAATCATATCGTGGTATCAAATGAAATGGCTCAAAAAGCACATTTCAAAAATATACATTTTTAGCTGCTGTGCATTCACTGGATAAACGTACTTTTCAGCAAGAATATTCCCATAGTCGGCTTTTAGTTGTTAAACCCATACTACTAACTAAAGTCGTATTTTTAATTAGACGAAGCCAACTGACAGTAGCTAATGTCACTTTGTAAAATAATGTTGCCATATTTAAAGTAATAGTGATGCGTTCAGTTCTCGTTCAATCAGATGAATGAACAAATGTAATAAGCGATGTTTTTTATTTTCATTACCTACCTGTAATTGTTATATTTTATACATCTATAGCCGCTCAGGCGATGCCCCGGCGCGATAACCAGCCTCTAAAGCGCTGCTGAGCGCTATCAATTACCAACCGCAAATAGTGCGGTATGGGTTTTCATTTTTACAGTTAGTACAAAAAAAATTGGCAATTGATTTAATTTTTAACACTAGTTTCATAAAATATATTAGTAAGGGGTTATATATAAATGCATTCTTAATTGAATGTCACGTTTTCGATATAAGAAAAATCACGTAAAATAAATTTTTTGTAAATATTTTATTCACTTGCATTAAATGATTCATGTTTCAGAATACAAACAATAAAATTTGTGGGTTTTGTATGATTTCAGATCATACATATTCTACGTTATAATATAATGTAAAAAAACTGACTATCCAGTACAAAAAATAAAATAATTAACTTGAGAGAGAGGCTATCAAATTCTAGTTTCCAAACGACATTGCAGCGCGCAACGTTAAAGATAAACATTAATAGCGTTTAAAATACTTGTTTGTTTTACTTAATATTGACCAAAACTGTAGAAAACAATATAACCTTTAACTTTACTTAACATAACTGAAAAGAAAATATACATAAACCTTTCTAAAAATAAGTGAATTCTCCGACAGCCTTGTTACATTACTGTTCACAAATGTTCATATCATATCACTTATATACAATAACGGAGAAAGATTATTAAAACACAAAAAACTACATTCAATTGTGAACAAATTGAATTAATGCACTGTTCAAAATATTAAAAGAAACTTTACAAAACTAGCTTGCAAAGTGCATATCGAATCACACTGACTGGGGCACGGATTCGCGCCTAAAGCGTTTTAATACCTCACAAGATAAAGGTCGTTTCACGGTGGTATTTTTTCTGAACCAAACGAAGCTAGAGTTAGAACTACATACACAAACATACGAAAGGTAGGTTGAATGTTGTAAATAAAACCGTCCATTATTAAAGTAGTCATATTTGACTTCGTATTTGATTACCAGATGACATCATGTTGGCTTGCAAAGTACCTTACTTATTTTTGTCCATCTTGTAAGTAAACAAACGCCTTATTGTTTTAGTTCATTCATACGGTAAGTATGTACTAATCTGATCAAAAATATCAACCAAGGGCGAGTTCAATTTGCACTTGGGTTCCGTGTGAAGTCTTTTTTATCCTGGTCGAGAGCAATTATGCATTTTCAGCGGTAAGTCCGCCAATGTATAACCGTATGTAAATGAATACGGCGTACCTACTTACAATAAAGAAAATTGTCTTATCTTAAAGGTTGATACTTAGATAAAAGGTAAATTAAAAACAATATGTGATCATTATTACTATTATATTGTGTGAAAAGCCTATACACACAACAAACATACGAAACTATATATACTAAGCATTATTAACTAGAGTACTTACCACCTATTATTTGAGCATCATTTTAAGAATTATTATTTATCATTCATAGCAAAAAACTGCGTCTTTGGCTATGAATGATATTCTTTAAAACAATTTTCAAAACATAGTGCGACCGTGCATTGTTCGCATTTGTATGCGGTTCTTTTCTTTTTATCGTACTGTACACGGCACCACACGCATACAGTGTGTCTGGTTTCAGACTTTACTATAAAGTGATTCCCAGATAATATTGGGCGCTCTTTTGATCGCCGGTGCTGCATTTGTTTTATGCAAATGGTCCGAATCTGCGTACGGGGCGACGGAGGGCAAGATACGGACAAGAGAGCTTCAGCCAAATTATTTCTAAAACTTCTGTGTTCAATATTAAACTTGCATTTATAAATAACATAGCTGTTTAATATCGAGACATTGAGAAGCCTCAGAAACAATTTTTTATACCACACTTGGTTTCGTTTCCGCTCCATGGGATATGCTGACAAAAGCTGATCTTTTTTGTCGACACCTCCCATAAGCAGATTATAGTCAAGTACGGCTTGTGGCTTATATTTAATCTTGCCGTATTTCTCCTTCGGCGCCACCGCCACTTTATGGTATGTCGAGAGCATACACACTAAATTAGAGTCTCGCCACAAAAGAATCGTTAGGTCATCGGTGTTACTAAATGCAATTTCACCGATGCGCATTTCTCTTTTGGTGAGAGACTTAATCGATTCGGGTACCAACTCACGATTGACACGAAGGGTCCCCAACACATCCGTTTTTTGTTGTTTGAGACAACGCGCTAGTAATGGCGAATTATAGTAATTATCCATTACTAGCGTGTGGCCTAAATTGAAAAGTGGCCTAGCTAGGTCGTAGACTACTTTCGCTGTCGCCCCGTCTGGTTGTGGGTCTGTTCCGTGGTCCTGTCCTTCTGTTTGTGTGTCTGTATCGTCTTGTCTGTCTGTTTGTGTGCCTGTCTGTGCATCTGTCTGTTGGTTCTTTGCTGCACCGCCATAGACAAAAAAGTTCCACAAGTAGCCTGTGGCCGATTCGCACAGCTCAAAAGTTTTTATACCGACTTTAGCGGCTTTATTGCTGATCTTTTGAGCAAATGCCAGTCGGCCCTTCCACATGAGAAGACTTTCGTCTATTGCGATGCTTTGACCAGGCATGTATAGTGACTTAAATTTCTCAGTCAGTCTGTCAACAAGGGGCTGTATTTTGTGGAGTCTGGTCTGTTGTTCAGTTAAGTTTGGAGGGAGATGGTCAGAAAAATGGAGGAAACGCTTTAATAAGACAAAACGATTATAGGTCATCACGGCAGCTAATTCTGGCATTGCAAGAATCCCTGATGCCTTGAAATAATCCTTTTGAACAGGGAGGTGTGCTAAACCATGAAATTGGTAAACGGCTAGAAAGCGTAGTATTTCAAGTCTGTCTGTCGGTGTCCAGGACCAAAGTCGGGAGTTTTTTTGTAGGGGACCTTTTGCGGCAATCGTTGCAGCTGCGTATTTATTGGTCTGATCTACAATAAAATCAATCAAAGGAGCATCCCAGATCTTAAAAAATGCATCCAACGGGCATGTCAGATCCGATAGCGGAAAAGTCGGACCGGCGTTGCCTGTGAATGATTCTCTAGACCCTTTAAAAACCTGGGGATCACTCAGCCACTCAAAATTTAATAAATCTGGTGACATGACGCTCCGCAACGCCATGTCGTCCCTTAAATCGGCCCTGCGGATTCTCTCCACCTCAGCTAAGCTTATAGAATCAGGTAGAACCGCTGGGGCCAAGGATGCCATATCTTCGTCATCGCTTTCTTCCGGCATCTCATCGTCCGTCGAATCCTCAGCTTCTACAAACAAAAATGTCATCTGTTTTATTTAACATAATAATAAATTTAAGGATTTGAATTTGGGTAAAGAAAATGCTATCAAAAATAAAGTTATTGAGAAACCTATAAAGTTTATGACCAGTATAATAATAAGTGACTTTATTGAATCAGAATAAATTAACCTATCACTACTTTTCCTTTAATTAAAATAAAATGAAACTGCGTTAACCTGATTGTACTCCAGAACCAACATTCAAAGCGGGAGATATCAGCCTAAGCTCTTGCGCATCTGTTGCGGCATCAGGTACTTCAAGTACAATGGGCGACCCCGGCTTGAGCTCGTGCATGGCAGAGTCTAAAACAATGACAATAA
The DNA here is from genome assembly GCA_943193695.1 of Acrobasis suavella. Lineage (NCBI taxonomy): Eukaryota > Metazoa > Arthropoda > Insecta > Lepidoptera > Pyralidae > Acrobasis > Acrobasis suavella. The sequence goes on from OW971956.1 coordinate 938,002, forward strand.
ATATATTTGTAGACAAAGAAGTATACTTAAACTTAAGTACGAACTGGTTAACATAAAAACTAACACAAAAACCTAATGATCTTTGTGAATAAGCAAACAAAAAGAAACTTACAAACATAAAACTAAGAGCGCGGTGCACGTGCTGCATAGTACACAATGGTTGCTGTGCAACGGGTGCATTTTACTTCATTTCAATAAGAGAATTGATGTTTATATTGATAATTATTATCGCGGTAAAAGTAAGAAGACTTATTAACTAACCTGCGGATGTTGATGCTATGGGTAGTGGTGGGTCTGAAGACATCGAAGAGGATGCTGAAATTATGTTTTAATATTCAAACACGTATACTTCTCAAAAAAAAAATACGTTTCTTTGCACTAGAGATGAAAGTTTATAATGTAGAAAAATATTATAACTTACATGCAGATATTGATGCTATAGGAAACGGTGAGACTAGGGGCGGTTTTATGAGAACATCTGAAATAATATAATATTTATTTAATATTTATGTTAGTTTCTTCTCACAAATTTATAACTTTTTACGCATTTATTACTAACTTGACAGTACACTGATTTGTTTTTCAGGTCTTATATAACTTCGATCTGAAAGAAAAGAAAAGCGTGTTTAGGAAACAAGTACAGTTTTTGGTTATCTTAAACTTAGGTCATTAATTCATTTCCATGACATCTGAACTAAGTAATTTTTTTTAGTAAGAACACTCACTTAATGTAATAAAAGGACGCTCCGGGCTTCCGGGTATATCATCACACTCTTCAGCCTCTACCTCAACACAACCCTCAATGCCTCCACGCCAGCAGGATGGCGATAGCGACTCAACCTCTACTATGCTTGCCATGCTGCTGCTACTGTACAAAAAAATAACAATATATTAATCATTAAATGCAATATCAAACATTTGAGTACCTACTTCATCGTTTGAACACTTGAAAAACATACCTCCTAGGCATGGTAGGAGCTCTTGCTGGCGAAGAAATGTCAACGAGAGAATGTGACGTGGAGCTCGTGGATGGGTCGGGGTTAATAACTGGCAGATTTGCCATGGGACATTCGATACGCGAAGGAGACGATAAGCTGTATGAAAAAAAAAAGTTTAACAATGTTTAAAGAAGAAAGTTTTATTAAACTTGCTAAAGTATAAAGGGATAATTTAAATTATAATAGTATCTCACCGTCTTCGTTTCGCGTCTGGTGCGTCCGGCAGAAGAAACCTAGCAAGTTGCTTCTTCCTCTTCGCTTCTATCAATTGTTTTTTTTTTGTAGGTGATAGATTGCGAACGCGTTTTAAGTGCATTTGGTGCTGAGTCCGCATCTTGTCCAAGTCACTCAGAGGGCTAAGATAAAAAAATATAATAAATTTTAAATTTACAATTTCTATAAAAAAAAATTTTTGCATTACGACTTAATGTTTCTAATTCTTCGAAGCAGATTATATCTACCTTTATTTTTAATAAAGAATATCATATGGACTGAAACGCTAACATCGGAACAGTGATTAAGAAGCTATTACTGACTTAAAAAAACAGCTGATATTTAACACTACGTGCGCTATATTCTTATTAATATCTACTTACTTCGATGTTGAGGTAGACGGAGTTTGCTGATGCCCCGGTATTGAAGACAATGACGACTCTTCAAATCGCGCCGAGAGCGTTCGGCGGGAACCTATTCCTCGTGGGCGACCACGGCCTCGGCCTAGGCCTCGTCTAGGCTAACCAGAGCGGCTAAAATTATTTCAAGATATTAAAAACCATTACAATAAAGTTCAAGCTTAGAAAGAACTTTAATGTCAAAACCTAACACATTTATTAATTACAAAACCACAAAAATAGCAAATAATAGAAAATATTATCATAAAAATAACAGGTGCCTAAACTATAACATGCAATACAACCCAACCGCGGACTATAATTAAAGATTCCTAAAATACCAAGCAATAATGAGTTACTACTCTAGTCATTTATTGTTAAAGTAGGTAGATACATTCAAAGAAATGCCAGTAAATACTTTAGTTAAAACATTTGTACAATAATTCAAATGATTTATAAAAAATATTATGAAGTTGTCGAAAGACATAGGAAACCATAACGGTTCTCGGGAACCCTAAAAAATATACGATATGAAAGATACTTCAACCACTCAACTATATACAGAAGAAAATAAGCTTTAATAGGAACACAATAGGGGTGAAATTAGAAATTCCAAGATTTTGTTATTCCATCACCTCGCTCGTAACTCAAGTGTTTTCTTAACTAATTCGTGTGTAAGCCAACCAAACACCATTGAGTAAATTGCTGAGTTTTGATTTACACTTACAGGATAATGTAAAACAACCCAATTCAAGTCCATATCCAAGGTCCGGAGAACAATCAAACACACCTGAATGAACACACCTTTACATTTTTAATGGCCGACTTGGGGCAGCAATTTGAAGCCCGCAGCGGTATAGGATCATTGTTACATTACCCGAATAAAGGATTAATGACGAAAATTCATATTTGCTGAAAAAAATATTATTCTGTAGGGTCACAATTATATCTGTAAATATCTAGAATTAGTTTGTATGTAGTTTTTGATTATATAAATAATTTTACATACTTATTAAATACATTTTACTGACCATGTAAAGATCCTCATGAAACAATCAACTTTTAAAAAATATTTTCTGCTCAACTTTACAGGACTTTTCTTAAAAAAAGTTATCAGGTTTTATAAATATAGTCCATATATTTAATTTATAACAAAATATTATTTAGAAAATACTTACTTCATAGTTAATACTGCAGAAGAAAACACACAACAACACTCCACTTCAACTAAACTTCACAGCACTACTGAGGCTTTTTTTTTCTTCTATGATCATTGACGTTTTGCGTCTATACAATAGTGCTGTCCATTTAGAATCAAATTCAATCGTATTAACTCGACTAACACGTCTTAAAATTGAATGAATAACATTTTAACATCACTAGTAACCAAATCAGCTGAGGCGCAAATCCGCGCCTCAATCGCTTTAGAACGTACTCGTCGGGTATCAAAGTGCAGCCCGCAGCGCCTTAGTGGATAGTTTCAACTGCATGATGTGTTAAAAATAGGACAGTCTTACAAGTTTCCTCACAATGTTTTCCTTAATGTTTAAAACTCTCGGTATTCAGTATAGGTAGATACTATAGGAACATAGTCATCGAAAACTCGTTGGTCTTGGTATGTACAAAGCACGACTAAAATTCGAACCCCGTACTCGATATCGGCAGTTCGGCACACTTACTATTAACTAGACAATCGAGGCAATTTCATTAATTCAGGAATTTTTTCAATCATTCACTTTGTCACAACACTATTTTTATTTCATCAAAAACTGACAATACAGTAAACGTCAGTTGACTTCGTCTAATTAAAAATACGACTACCTATAGTTATTATTTGCTAGAGAAAGACCAACGCAACCCGATGCGATGCGTGCGACGCAAGCGGGGGTGGGGTCACGGGTATTCCCCGATTTTAACGAACGAGATAGCTAAGGCAAAACAAAAAAATGAACAATCATTTGATTGAAAGTGTGTGTGTGTAAGGTGCGCATTGAATTTTTATAATCATTGTTTGGGTGTTACCTACTGATTGTTTTAACGTGTTTTCACGATGAGTGATAGTAATCATGATAAAAAAAGAAATTATCTGGTTACCAGAATCTAATAAGGAAAAGAAAACAAGAAGAAGAACGTAATAAAAATGCAACTAAAATAAGTAAATATTTTACGGCTCAACCATCCACTTCGACACAATCATTAGAGACAGAAACCAGTCATGTTATCGATGAAAGTGTTATTAAATCTGATTCAAAAAACGCTTCATGTAGTGGTAAGTGTGTACTTTTTATGTAATTTTGTATAAAATAAATATTATAACTTCTGTTTGGGATATTTTAAAAAAAATATTTTTTTTTTCAATTTTGAATAGAAAAATTAACTTTTTCCGGCCGTTTTTAGAGATTAGACGGAAGGAACAGACAGACAAAAATTGAAAAAAAATATATTTTATTTTATGTACTTTTTACTGAATGCGTACATCCATAAGCATTTAGTAAAAAGCGGTTATTTTAATATTACAAACAGACACTCTAATTTGTATAAATATAAATAATTATTCATAGATAGATAAATCAGTTTATTCAGACAAGGAGATAGATAGGTACTCATGTGAACAATATTATGTATTTGTTTGTCTGTTATTAATTTAAGATGATGCCGCCGAAGTTACTTCTGTGCCTGTGCCTGATACACCATCGTCACTGTCAAGACAATTATCGTCACCAATACCAACTTTTTCCAAAGATGATCCTGGAGCCTGGCCAGAAGTTTTAAACGCTACTTTGATCCAGTATTTAATAGAAAATCCGATTAAACAAATTAAACAGTATAATTTTCCGCGTGATTCTTCGGGACGGAAATTTTCTGAGTATTATTATGAAAGGCATTTAGGAAACGGTGAAAAGTATCACAGAGAGTGGCTGCTGTATTCAGTGTCCAAAAATGCCGTTTACTGCTTCTGTTGCAAGCTATTTGAATCAAAACATAAAAATAAATTCTGCTAGGGAATTAGTGATTGGCAACATCTAGCTTTGTATTGCAGCAGACATGAGAAAAGTTCTGCTCATTTCAATAATTATAAAAAATGGACAGATTTGTGTCATGCTCTTAAAAATAAGAACACTATTGATAGTATTCAACAAAATCTTTTAGAGGTTGAAAAGCAGCGCTGGTACGATGTAATCAAAAGAATAATATATGTGGTCTAATTTCTAAGTACACAAAATATGGCTTTTCGTGGCCAAAGCCAAAAATTATATGATCGTAACAATGGTAATTTTTTAAAATGTATTGAAATGTTAGGAAAATTTGATCTTTCAATGACTGAACACATACGACGCGTAACGAATGATACGGATTTCAAAAATATGCCGACTTATCTTGGAGATAAAATTCAAAATGAAATAATTTACATACTCGGTAACCAAATTCAACATTTTGTTTTAAATTTATGTCGAATTAATAAATATTTTTCAATAATACTGGATTGTACTCCTGACGTTTCACACGTAGAACAAATTAGTATTATAATAAGATTTGTCAATTTTAACACAGAAACTAGAAAGTTGGAAACAAGCGAGCATTTCCTAGCTTTCTGTCCAATTATAGATACAACTGGCGCTGGATTGAGGTCATTTATTTTAGAAAAACTAGACAACATTAATTTGGATATAAACAATTTAAGGGGACAGGGTTATGATAATGGATCAAATATGCGCGGTAAGAATAATGGTCTTCAAAAAAGATTGCTGGATTTAAATCCCCGCGCTTTCTATGTACCGTGCGCTAGTCATAGTTTAAATTTAATAGTAAACGACGCTGCCAACCTCAATCATCATACGACTGGTTTTTTTTTGTATTGTGCAAGAATTATATAAATATTTTTCGTCCTCTGCTAAAAGATGGGATTTATTAAAAAAATATGTCATAAATCTGACCTTAAAACCATTATCTGAAACAAGATGGTCAAGCAGAATAGATGCTATAAAACCGCTGTTTACAAATTTACCAATAATTTATGATGCCCTATATGAAATATCAAATAATATATCATATGATCAGAAGGCAAAATATGACGCTAAATGTCTAGCAGAAAAAATATGCACCTTTTCATACATTTGTTCACTAAATGTATGGCATATAATATTGACAAAAGTAAATTTTGTGAGTAAAATTCTACAGTCCGTCGATATGAATATGCAAGTTGCTTTAGATGCTTTAACAGAATTAAAAAAGTTTTTGATAAAAATTAGAACAGACACAAATTTTGAAGAAATTGTAAGTGATGCCAAAAAAATTGCCGAAAAATTAGACGTCGATTCTGAATTTGAAACTTCCAGATCCAGACCCCTAAGACGTCGTAAAACTCCAAAGAGTTTTGATTATGAACACGAAGACCACACTATAAATGATCCGAAAACCTCTTTTAAAATTAATGTATTTTTTTATATATTAGACCAAACGTTATCCTCCGTAGATGAAAGATTTGATTTATTGAATAATCACAACGACGTGTTTAATTTTTTATTTAATTTAAGTGATGACCAAGATCAAAGTCGATTAAGAAGTAGCTGTCATCGTTTACAGGAAAAAACTTTCAGCAAATCATTCATTGGATATTAACGCCGATGATTTGTGTGAAGAAATTACGTCTTGTCAGCCATTTTTCAAAAAATTAAGTAATGATGTGGTGAAAATTCTTGAATTTATATATTTAAACAATTTGACAGCTGTATGCCCTAACATTACCATAGCATTACGAATTATGCTAACTATGCCAGTTACAGTAGCAAGCGCGGAAAGGTATTTTCTAAATTAAAACTTATAAAAAATTACCTGCGCTCTACAATGAGTCAGGAAAGATTAACTAATTTAGCAACAATATCCATAGAGGAGGCCATACTAGACCATATAGACATACATGAAACTATTAAGGATTTCGCAAACAAAAAAGCGAGAAAAGTGGAAATATTATAATTTAAGTAATGTTTGTATTCTTGCAAATGTTAAGACTCTTGTTGCTTTTTTAAAACATAACATAGGTAGGTAATAGTCATATTAGTATTATTATTCTTAGAAAAAAGTCAGCTTCTTTGTTATTCATATTTAAGTATTAAATTCTTTGTATTAATAAAGCATGTTAAAATTTTGTTCGAGTTCGGGTCCCGAGAGGAACCAGCGCGATGAAGAGGGCTTCGTCAAGGTGGAAAGGAAGAGGAGGAAGCCCGTGAGCCGTAACAACTGCGGAACCGCGCCGCCCGGACCGGACTCTCCCCTGCGTCCTGCCGTACCATCGACGCAGCTGTACGTGTCCCGTCTGCACTGGTCTACGAGGACAGAGGAGGTCGTGGACTACGTCCGAAAGAAGTCTAACTTCACCTTGAGGGTTGAGCGGCTGCAGTCTCGCCACAAAGCGAATTTTAATTCATATGTGGTGAGAGTGCCGACGCATCATCTGCCAACCTTTATGAAGAAGGACTTCTGGCCGCAGGGTGTCGTATTTCGGAGGTTCCGAGGTCGGCTGCCCGACGACACCGTGCGTCACACGTCGCCGACACTACGTGTAAATTAGGATAGGAATTATATATTATGTATGTTAGTTATAAGGTATTTATAATATGGGCCTCTGGCATTGTACAAATTTGTAAGTACAATGCTATTGCCTGAAATAAATGAATTATTATTATTATTTTTCGCAGTCATTGGCAAACAGAAGCGAACGGGATTTACCTATTTAGTATCCTAATTCCTAAATGTTCCACAGTTTTGTACACTTAGATATTAATGATAATATTATCTAAGTACTGTAAAACTGGAGAACATTTATTTCAGTCAAAATTAACAATTAAAAATATTCATTCAAAAATTAAATTCGTTTTTTATGATGATTCGTTAAAAAAGAGGCGCTTCATAGGTTTCGCACACAGGCGCTACCGGGGGTCGGCGCGGCCCTGAATAAAGCATAAAATCGATGTGTAGTAAACTCTCTCACGCTAAAAAACAAAACAAAGTGACTCCCGTAACTACTGCGGGAATAGTTAGTGACTATGACAGCTGTCAAATTTGTAACTCATGGTGCCAAAACCGTAGTTAACTATTCGTTAACTACAGTTGGTATCGAGTAGTAAAGAATACGTAACTACAATAGTTAACGAATGCAACTCATGGTACGTATTTTCATGTCCAAACTATCCGCTAGGGGCGCTGTACAGAATTCCATATAATTATTTTACTACAGACGCTAGCGTCTGTAGTAAGCCAAAACTCCCGGTAGGGGTACAGGATAGCCGGTCGAGCGGTAATGAATGGGCGAGAATCTAAATTATGTATCTCTGGTTAGATTGAAGATAGAACATTTGATTAGTAAATTGAGTAAATATGTATGTTCTGAGAAAAATAACAAGGACTGTATTTGATAGGTTCGAATCGATTGAAATCATTGCTTTCAAACGAGTAATTATTTCAAAACACCCCACTGTTTTTACTTTATTATGGACCCAGTGTTACTCTCAGGATTAAGACGAATCTAGCGAAAGAAAATCGTTTAGACTGTAGAGCGCATAGAAATATACATACATGCACTTGAAAAACATAACCCTCCTTCTAAAGCAGTCGGTTTTAATTAGTGCGTAAGCACTGATAATGTTTCAATCATTTGATATTTATGGTATCGACTGTCAAAAATGTATCTGTCACTGTCAAGAGTGTCAAGCAGTTATACGTTCACTCACTTGTTGTCATTTCTACTTAGCAGCGTTGCCAGATCGTTCCTTTTGGAACATTCTTCGTTCTATTTTGCGGTCAGGCGTTCCCTTAACTTTTCTCATCAGAAGTGCGATTTCCGAAACGCAGAGTCACTTAAACGTATGGTTTTTGTATGGGAAACCATTCGTTTAGGTGACTCCGCGTTTCAGAAATCGCACTTCAGTTGAGCCTTCTTTTTGGGAAAGCGAGAGGCAGGAACAGTAGAGGGGCGAGGAGGAAGGGCAGGGGAGGGTTTTTTACGGGGGCGGGTAGAGTGCCTAAGCCATTGATAGTTTTACAATAGACAGTTTCACTTGAAAAATGCCTATGCCGTTCGTCGTCAGTCAGGGGACGTATTTTTGAAATCACTTGTCACATTAGGAATAGTTTACGCTCGCGTTTCCAAACGGGCGCATTTTTGAAATGATCGTTTGCGAAGGATTAGCAACGAGTGGTCTTGAACACTCGTAATTTTGACATTTGTGGCGTAAATATGTCAAAGAAACCTTTCATGGCGAATCCGTTCCGATTCATGTTGCTTTTTTATTCATTGTGAAATTCTTAGAAAACCATAGACACATTTTCGATGTTTTCTGCGTGAAACAATATTGTTTTTAGCTGACACGAAGGTTTCAAAGGTACGATCAAATGGTTTTTTACGCGAGCCGTGAGTTGGAAAACTACATGCTTTGTGTTTCGGTGAGTCCTTTAATGAAAAAAAAGCAAGGTGCGTGGTGACTACGCTGCATGGCTCTCTTTTGCGTTCCCCCCCCCCCCCCCCCCCGTTGACATCCCGAGCAATTTTTTTTATTGCATTCCTTCACTGCCAATTTCGAATTTCGTTCGTCTTTAGAAAATTCGGCGTTGTAAATAGCCAACCACTACTGGCAACACTGTTACTTTGTTTGTGCCTACTGAGCAGTGTTGCCAGACCGTACCAAAAAGTACGGTTTTCCGTACTATTCATCACATAATCGTACCACAATCGTACCTCAGTGTACCTTTTCCATATTAGTTGTTTATTTTTCACTACAACCTACAAAGAGTAAAAAAACAAAAAAAAAATCGCCTTCTCCTGTTTTGCTCAACATTCTGAATTTGAGTTCAAAAAACTTTTTTCTTCCAACCAATTGAGACTGCTGTTTGGATTACATTCCTTGCCTTCCTTTCTCAGGAGCGATAAATTTAAAGAAAAAAACAGAACAATCGGAATATAGTCTGTGTCTGTGTGGTGATAGTCTCTATCACCGATGTCTATAGTCAGTCTAGAACCGAGATCGAACTAAAGATGTAAATGTAACTCATTCTCACAAGTATGTACTTTTAAAAAGTGCAATAGGGATAGGGATAATTTGATCTCGTCTTTTTATGGTCTATCGGCTTACATGAAAAGTGAGGGGGCTGTTTACAAACAAATCTTTTCGTTTTGGTTCAGTTGCTTTAGCTGTTACTCATTTTGAAGTTTTCTTATTAAATAACAAAATAAGTCCCTATTTATTAGGTTAGGGAAAAAGTCTTTTCGCATATAGTATGTATGAACTTGTAATAAAACCACTTTGGCTATACTATTTGTACCTGGCTGGTTTTGGTATCATTTAAAAGTTTAAATTTTAAAGAAGATAATTCCGAATTCAAATTAGGAAAATGCGTGATTTTCATTTGTTTTTCTTACCGTCAATATGAGTGAATCTAATGAAGAAATAAGATACATTTTAATATTTTACTACCAAAAAGGTAAAAATGCAACGCAAGCCGCGAAAAAAAATTGCGATTTTTATGGACCTAGTGCAGTGTCTGTGAGAGTAGCACAAATTTGGTTTAAGCGTTTCCAATCCGGAAATTTTGATGTCAAAGATGCACGTCGCTCTGGTCGCCCTGTTACGGATAAAATGGATGCTATTTTTGAAAAAGTGAAGCAATATCGGCATATCAGTAGTTACGACGTAGCTGAAGAACTGGGAATTGACCACAAAACAGTTTTGGCGCATTTGAAAAAAAATGGGTACACAAAATAGCTCGATATTTGGCCACCTCACGAGCTCTCTGAAAGAAACCTAATGAACCGTGTACTCATTTGTGATTCTTTATTACGACGTAATGAGACCGAACCATTTTTGAAGAAATTGAAAACTGGTGATGAAACGTGGATCACGTACGACAAGAACGTGCGAAAAAGGTCATGGTCAAAGGCCGGTCAGGCTTCACAGACTGTGGCGAAACCCGGGTTAACTCGCAACAAGGTGATGCTGTGTGTGTGGTGGGATTGGAAGGGCATTATTCATTATGAGCTGTTACCACCAGGCAGGACCATCGATTCAGAACTCTACTGCGAACAACTGATAAGATTAAAGCAAGAAGTTGAGAGAAAGCGGCCTTAATTAATCAACAGAAGGGGTGTGGTTTTTCATCATGATCACGCTAGACCTCACACATCTTTAACCACTCAGCAAAAATTAAGAGAGTTTGGCTGGGAAGTGTTAATGCATCCGCCGTATAGTCCTGACCTGGCACCTTCAGATTTCCACCTGTTTTGGTCTCTTCAGAATTTTTTAGGCAGTGTCAGTTAACATCACGAGAAGACTGCCAAAACTACTTGACGCAGTTTTTTGATTAGAAGCCCCAAAATTTCTATAGCAATGGGATCATGTCCCTACCTATAAGATGGCAAAAAGTTATCGAACAATATGGTACCTACATACTATAGTTAAATGTAAATAAACTATATTAAAACATGTTTTGAATTTTCATATAAAATGCGAAAAGACTTTTTCCCCAACCTATTAGTTTAATCCAAGTTTAGTCCCGTGGTTTACTATAAACCTTAACCTCATAAACCTGTTTTTCTTTCTAATACGAGACGTCCGAAGGCGCGCTTCGCGTGCCCTCGTCGTGATTTTATTTTTGCGTTTGAACTAATGAAATAAAAAAGTCACGTGACTTTCAACCAATAAAACCGTTCAACATTGCGACGTCAACCAATCACGTTACGAATAAAATCTAAAAGAGTCTTTTACATAGGAAATCTCTCGCTTGTACTTTGCTTTCCACCGCTCCGTGACTTTTAAATAGTTTATTGCTTGTACATTAGAATTTGTTTTTAAAAAAAGTATTGTGTTGTGATGTTCGGATAGTCACATAATCGATCGAGAAAACAATGCGAATCTCGAGACCGAAAAAAAGTTAAGTCAACGTAAAACGAAATTACAATAATAATTTTGTTTAATTGAATTATAATACCGGTAAAAATTTTTAGATGTAATTTCGTAAAAAGACTTTGTAAATCAAATAAATTTTTTTTAGAAAAATCTACATTTGTTGAAATATACACATACAATTGACTAAAATTTACTTAGATCTAAGTAGATTTACAAAAATTGGAAAATATTTAAAAGGATCTAATTAGATCTAAAAAAAAATCCCATCTTTGAGATCTAATTAGATTCACAGTTTCAGAGCTAATTTGATCTTAAATTATTATATTCTAAGCTCAGTTTGTATTTAAATTTTGAAACTTATTAATACAAGCCTTACTCGATTCAATAATTAATTATCATTTATCGAATGGAGTAAGGCGAGTATTAATGAGTTAAAAAAAATAAATTATAATGTTATTAATGATTACTAATTGGAATATATTCAAACAGATTATCAATCTTCATAAATAATTTAAGTAAATTCATACGATTTTCGTTGCTAATTTATATATTTACTTAAGTTACATGAAATTCCCACTTAATGAATAATAACGATTTTTACCTCCTTCAAACAACTACAATTTCTCTGTTTGTGTAAAAATGTTTAAATACTCTTCTGACATTAAAAATATTTTCAAATTCAAAATGATTCCAAAAGACAACTTCAGCGCACCCTGTCGAGAACTTTGAATACTGAAATGAGGTGTCTTTATGATCGATTCCCTATCGCTTTTTTTAAACTATGGTCGCAGACAGCCAACTCGAAGGAAAAAAAAAACTGATCTAGTTTTTGCAAAAGTATCCCAACCCAACCGTACCTTGAAGTTGAAGACCGTACCTTTTCAGAAAGTGAACCGTCCTTTTTTGGTAAATCATACTGGCAACACTGGTACTGAGTGTTGTAGTTTGTCTTACGTAGTATTTGAATTCTCTTTGGTAGTTTGTTTATGATATTGGTCACGGTGTAATACATTTTATTTCTTTATTTTCTTGTATTGATTTTTGTATTTCATATAGATGTATTATTCAGTTCATTTGTCCTGATTTTGTTTGCAATAATATAAAAGCATCTATATCACAACAGCAAGCTATAAATGGTTGTTTCAAGATGCCTGCAAACACGGCCGTGTGTCGAGTCTGCCTGGCGACCGACGCCCGCTTGTCCTCCATCGCCGGCACTCCGCTACAAGTCGTCTACGAGAATCTTACGGATGACAGTGTTAGTATCAGGAATCCTTAACAACCTCTGTACATATTGTGATATCATAGGAACTGTACGTTGTGTTTGACGGTTGCAGCTGGTGAGGGGCGAGGCGTGGCCCGTGGCTGCGTGCTACGTGTGCCGCGCTCAGCTGCTCAAGAGCCACAAGCTGATGCTGAAGGCGGCCCGCGCGCAGGCTATTCTCACTGCTGTACTTCAACATTTTTCTGAGGTATTAATTTTTTTTCATATTTCATAACTTGTGGTATATAAACTACTATTAACATTTGTCAATGACCATTTATTTTGTTTGCAGATTGATGTACAATCTGTGTCTCTGCTGGACCGGCTTAAGCTGGGGCTGTGTGGCTCACTGGCTGTATCTAGAACCGAGTGCCTGGACAACATACCACACCCTGCCACCACTGTCAAAATTGAGCAAAATGATGCTGAGCTGGGCTCTAACATATCTGACGGTCCCCCGTCCCCATCGTCAGTAATGTCAGATGAAACTCGAGACCAAGATGGCAACACAGATAGCAATGAGGTCAAACATGTGGAGTGTGAGCACACTGAGCAGCAAGAGACAGGTGAGCTGGCCGAGGAGAGGCAGGCAGCGACATCATACTGCCATCCAGGAGAATATCACACCAACTGTGTTAATCCAAATTAAATGGTTATTTCACAGGTATTTCAAGCAGTCACTCGCATGCTCAAGCAGTGGTGACGTCAGATGACTGCCAGTTGTAAAACATTTCACACAATTAAATTGCGTGTAAATGGTTTTTCCACCAGACAGGGTGTTGCTCCTAGGGAACTGCTACTCCAACGGTGTTTTATCTGAGGTTGTATATATTGCAACTAATTCCAGGAAATCTGATATCAAGATGTAGGATGTAGTAGTGCCGTTTGCTGTTGTGGTTGTAATTAGTCGTAGTGACATACAGGTTCCCAGTCCCCACTCATGCATGAGGCGGTGCACATTTCAAAACATTTCTCCTTTCTCCTGCTAATGATCACTAATAGGAAAGGTCCAGGCTTTTCCACCTTCCACAGTAGCTGTATAAACCAGTGTTGGTTTATACCCTTCTTTACGGCCTATGTCAGCCCACTGTTTGACTAAATGCCTCTTTTAATAAAGAAAATTGCCTATAATTACCATGCTAGGCAGGCTGACGACTGCAGTAGAAAGAATAAACTGTTTGAGTGTTTTCACCGCACACTGCTGCTCACTCTTGGCTACACACCTTAGTTGTCTCTTATGACACCCGTTGAAATTCTTATCTTAATAGTTGAAGCAAATACCTTTGCCATCAAACTCTGACCAGGCAGTGGACTAACACCAAGTTTCCTTGCAGGATCCATTGAGGCACCAGCCGCTGGTCCCCCGGCGCGCAGTCTGGCCTCATGCATCAAGTATGAAGACAGAGAAGATGAGAAACACAATGAACACCTCCCGCTGCTCGAAAGAGTGGTGGAGGCGAGGCATTATACGACAGTAGAGCGTGAAGTCAAGGAAGAACTCCCCCTGCATAGTAAAGACATGGTGCAGGAAGGGGACGGAGCTAGGGAGGAGCGGGAAAGCCCTGAACACCCTCCGCCGCGTGACAGTGCGGCGTTTGAGGGGGCTCACACAGGTAGTTTACATCATCCAAGCTTATTCCCGGTTGCAGTCGTCGTTTAGGGTGTGACGAAAATCGCTACCGCAAAGCGTTCTTTCTGGTGAATGTCACGTGGTGTCACGGTTCTAACCTAACCTACTTTTCTGGCAGCAATTATTTTCTGGGGGTCGCAGTTCTAACATAACCTAACCTACTTTTGTAACAGCAACTACTTTTAGTTGCTAAAACTTCGTCAAGCTTTAATAAATTGCTTTCATTTCACGCTTCGTTCACGTAAAATACGATTTTATTTAATATTTCCGCAATTCGAAATTCCGGTCAATGACTCCTTAGATGTTACTCTTTTTGCTAAAAAATATCAACCTCCAACTCAACCGTCCTTATTGGAAAGTTTATTCATTCGAACCTATGACCTCCGGATCACAGGTCAATGCCTTGACCACTGGACCACGGAGGCCATCACAGGTAGTGATACATGAATTATTCAGGGTCCTGCCACAATTTGAAAGAAATTATTTGATAGGAAACGGAGATATCATTTTAAATTTTGTCTAGATCAAGCCCTAGAGAAGAACTGTTTTATGAACTACTGTTTACAGTTTAAAGTGAGAACGTGAAGCTTTTCTTCACACATTTGCGGAAAATGGCCACTTTTAAATAATGTGTGAAGAAAAGCTTTACATTCTCACTTAAAACTGTAAATAGTAGTCCACAGATGTTGTCCCACTGCTGGGTAAACCTCCCCCATTTCCTCCTACCTATCTGCACCTACAGCTGCCTCCAACCTCGCTGGAAAGAGTCCAGGTCAATAAAAAAATAAAAAAACTCCTAAACTACTAGCTCAGCTACTAGTTTCCGCAACCCCCCACTTAAGGGGGGCTATGAATAAATTAACATTGTTTTATCGCTTAACATAAAACTACATACATACAATAAATGGTCATTAGACACATTGGTCAATTTCACACTATGGTCATTAGACTCCGGAAGGTAAAAATCTATGCTTACATGACAGCTTTCTTTACGCAGACGCCAACCTTAGCGCTCCGACCAGCCGTAGTATAAATTTCCTGGATACGGCCGAGTCAAGCTACTGTATAGGTAGGTCTATTGTGCTAATAGACAGTTTTGTTACTTACAAGATCTTTGGTTACACCCTGTATCACAATATCATAGTTTGTAAGGTTCCAAACTATGATATTGTTAATATACATATATAGATAGTTATGACTTGGGTAAAACTGTGTTAATCCAAACTCTATGGCCGTTCCACAGGTACTTCAGGCAGTCACTCGTGCCAACTTGCAGCATCCGTGGTCAAAGATGACTATGCTGACTCTGACGGTAAAGACTGCATTCCACTGGCAGGTGAGACGCAGATGTAAGATATCAGGTGTAACTAAATGCAGGGTTACTACTGGCAATCAGATGCAGTCTACGAGCCGTGTGGCTTCCGGCATAGAATAGTACCACTCCATCTCTTCCTTTGGATGTCGTAAGAGGCGACTAAAAGAATGAGCACAAATATCTCGTGTTACTATTGCATTCTCAAGGAGGGTTGACGTCGGACGACTGCTGGTTGTAAAACTTTTAAAGAGGGTTGTGTTGCGAGCCTCCTTTCTGTAGTTAAATTTTTAACCCCGGACAAAAAAGGGGGTGTTGTAAGTTTGACGTGTCTGTATGTCTGTCTGTGGCATCGCTCAATTCCATTTCAGCTTAGCAGTCTCGTGGCCCACATCGGCGAAGCCAGTCTTCGAACGAAGTGTGACGTTTGTACGTTAGTAGTTACTTATTGAATGAGCGAGCGAAGTTCTCCGAGTGTACTTAAACAATCCGGCGTTTGTATGTATGTTTGTTCGAAGATAACTTGGATATCTTTGATCGGAGCTTCATGAAATTTGATAGATGTGTGGTTAGTTATGTCCAATAAAATTCTAAAGTTCGAACATGAGCCAAATCGGTCAAAGTGTTGCCGAGGGGGTGAATTCGCGATTTACAGTTCGGGAAGAACTACTACTGTTGATTCTGTTCTGTAAGGTTAGCTCTAACATTTGCGTCAAAGTATTCCAATCGCCTTCGTCTACGTTGTGTATGCGAAAATAAACAGCGCCTCTATCGCAAATCGAAGCGAATACCTAGACGCAAATATTCGTGCTAACCATTTCTTGTGGAAGAGTTTTAGTAGGCGTCTTGCAAACGTTTAGTTTTAAAATCCGCTTTATTTCCGCCTCTCATCTGTTAATAATTCGACTGACTCAAAAGAAAAATACGAGTTTAGTTTTTTATTATTACTTGTTCGTCACTGTTACAGTTCTGTCATAAATCCGTAGATGGCGCCTCTGCTCTCGAACCAGGAGCTGCGGAACAAGAAGATGACGACACCGACAGCACACACCCGTCTCGGGGAGACTTGAACGCACAAAACGTCCAGCCAGCATATGAATGTAATCATTGTTCACGTTCGTTTTCACAAAAACGTGACTTACGCAGTCATCTTAAAATACACGCAGACGACCAACCGTATGAATGCGATATTTGTCAACGTCGGTTTCAATATCGATCTGATATAAAAAGTCATTTAAATACTCACTTTGGGAAGAAAAGTATCGAGTGCCATGTTTGTCAACGTAGGTTTTCTACAAAGCAAGAATTTAAACGTCACCTTGTTGTACACACTGGTACGAGACTATTTGAGTGCAATACTTGTCAACGACAGTTTCGACATAAAAGTAGTTGTATACGTCACCGTAAAACACATACTGGCGAGAAACCACATGAATGTAATGTTTGTCAACGGCGGTTTTCACAAAAGAGTAAATTAAATATTCATCTTAGAACACACACTGGTGAGAAACCATATGAATGTAATGTTTGTCAAAGGTGGTTTTCACAAAAGAGTAAATTAAATGTTCATCTTAGAACACATACTGGCGAGAAACCATACGAATGTAATGTTTGCCAACGCCGGTTTCCACAAAGAACTACTTTAAAAGATCATCTTAGCACACATACTGGCGAAAAACCATATGAATGTAATGTTTGTCAAACGCGGTTTTCACAAAAGAGTAAATTAAATGTTCATCTTAGAACACATACTAGCGAGAAACCATACGAATGTAATGTTTGCCAACGTCGGTTTCGCTATAAAGATTATTTAAATATTCATCTTAAAACACATTCTGGCGAGACACCATATGAATGTGATGTTTGTCAGAGGCGGTTTTCACGAAAGGATTGTTTAAATATTCATCTTAGAACACATACTGGCGAGAAACCATACGAATGTAATGT
The DNA here is from genome assembly GCA_943193695.1 of Acrobasis suavella. Classification (NCBI taxonomy): domain Eukaryota; kingdom Metazoa; phylum Arthropoda; class Insecta; order Lepidoptera; family Pyralidae; genus Acrobasis; species Acrobasis suavella. The sequence continues at coordinate 955,660 of OW971956.1, forward strand.
TTGTCAACGCCGGTTTCGACAAAAAATTACTTTAAAATATCATCTTAAAACACATACTGGCGAGAAACCATACGAATGTAATGTTTGTCAACGCCGGTTTCTACAAAAAATTACTTTAAAAGGTCATCTTAAAACACATACTGGCGAAAAACCATACGAATGTAATGTTTGTCAACGCCGGTTTCTACATAAAATTACTTTAAAAGGTCATCTTAAAACACATACTGGCGAAAAACCATACGAATGTAATGTTTGTCAACGTCGGTTTAGACATAAAAATCACTTAAAAGGTCATCTTAGAACACACACTGGCGAGAAACCATATGAATGTAATGTTTGTCAGAGGCAGTTTTCACATAAGTGTAATTTAAATGTTCATCTTAGAACACATACTGGCGAGAAACCATATGTTACGTTTGCCAACGTCGGTTTGGATATAAAGATTGTTTAAATGTTCATCTTAAAACACATACTGGTGAGAAACCATATGAATGTAATGTTTGTCAAAGGCGGTTTTCACTATAGAGTAAATTAAAAATTCATCTTAAAACACATACTGGCGAGAAACCATATGAATGTTATGTTTGTCAAAGGCGGTTTTTACAAAAGGTTCATTTAAAAAATCACCTTAAAACACATACTGGCGTACAATCATGTGATTGTAATGTTTGTCAATCAATATTCACTCATACTATGGAGGGGCCATCTGATCATACACGGATTTGACATTCTCATGTGAGACCCTGATGAGGACAGTGCTGGGGATCGTCGGTGTGACGATGACGAGGCGCCAGGGGGCGCCGAGCGTCACGCCGAGAAGCCCTACGAGTGCACTCTCTGCCAACGTGCGTTTGGTCTCAAACTCGCTTTGCGGCGTCATGTGGTGACTTCGCACTGGTGAGAACACCTCGATATCACTGTATGTAATATGCAAGCTAGTTTTCTAAATAATCGTAAGCACAAATAAATTGTTTGACATAAAAATGCTTTTGATTTCAATATATGCAAATAATTTATCATCACCTCTGTATTCTCAACGGGGCAGACAGAGCACTTCTGATCTTGCGGGGCTGTAGGCAGACAGAGCCCAGGGCCGCGAGGCCCAGAGACCACTTTCAGAGTGATGGTGCGCTCAGCTGTGATGCTTCGGGGCTAGGGGTGTGCTTTCTTGACTTTTTTCAATAATAATAATAAGCATGTCATGCAAAGCCTGCCTGACGTCCACTCTCTGGGAATGCATTTGTGCAAAAAGTTTTATAATAAGTTTTATAACCAGCCGCCGCCCAACGTAACTCTCCTTGGGAATGCAGTTGTAGCATGAGATGTTTGTGCTTAGTCCTTGATCGCCACTTACGACATCGACAGGAAGAGATGGAGTGGTGTTTTTCAAGACACAAAACAACACGGGATAGTACCTAGGTAGTTAAGATTCGGTAGCGCTTTTTTATTAAGTAAATGCGAAAGATTTATTTTGGTCATTTACAATAATTAAACTAAGACAGCAGATTTTATGTTGTGCCTACTCTAATACTTAACTGCTAATGATTTTGTCACCAACGAGACCTATCAAAATACTTCACAAAAAATTGTAAAATACGAGCGTTCCGAGGGGCTGAGTTATGAGGTGCACTTGACGTAGGCAAAAAATAAAAAAGGATTGAGTAAGTAAGTGTTAACAGCGATTAAATGTCGGCATAACTTGTATTATTTATAATTTTAATATAAACATATCGCTGATATATATGTAGGCTACTTACTTACATTTATTTAAAATTATCTTAAATTATTATAATATATATTAAATATCATAAATACACAAATACAATTCTTATATCTATCTACATTATATATATAAATACAACACATTATACACATTATATTTATTTATCTACAATTCTTACTGACTACTTACTTAAATTACACTTACAAATATTTTATACAGTACCAATTTGTCGATGTCGATATCGACAATGGATTATCGAGACTTCCGACGCACTAGTCTCATCAGGTATATAACGCGGTTATTTACCGGCGCAGCGCTGCGCACACGCCGCACTCGCCGCACCAGTCGAGATTAGCTCACGACGCAAAGCGCACGCTCGCTTGCTCTGTACCTATGTACTTGACGCCAACGCTGATACCGTACTATATACTGACCTTACGCTTTCATGCTATTTTTACTCATCTTCTCTTCTGTAGTGTCTCTTGTTCTCCTTCTGATTCTATCCTAATCTTGCTGTGCTGTGCTGTAAACAATAAACTCTTTCGTGTAAGTACCTACTTACTGGATTATTGCTACCTGCCGTGCACCGCTGGGCTTATATACAACCGCCGCCGCTGAAGCTTGGATTTATAAGGTAGGCCGTAGGCTGCATTTATAAATATCTGCCTAACCTACATATAACTAGGTACGTATGTGTATTTGTAATGCCATGGAATAGCAAACAAATTATATTTTCTTAGAATCAGAAGAGATTATCCTCAGAGATTATTCCGGTCACAGAGATAAACGGCAAATTTTTTAAGGCGTCAATAATGCAAAAGTATCTCCATCGCAGTTTTTTTTTTTGCGTTTTTTTACGTGAAAGCAAGTTCCCTTGCGGTGGTTCTTAGCGATGTTTGATAAAAATCGATTGAGCCGTTTGAAAGTTATTGAGGTTAACGCTTGAAAGCCAGGTCTTTCTCTAGCAAATAATAACTATAGGTAGTCGTATTTTTAATTAGACGAAGTCAACTGACGTTAACTGTGTTGTCAGTTTTTGATGAAATAAAAATAGTGTTGTGACAAAGTGAATGATTGAAAAAACTCCTGAATTAATGAAATTGCCTCGATTGTCTAGTGAATAGTAAGTGTGCCGAACTGCCGATATCGAGTACGGGGTTCGAATTTTAGTCGTGCTTTGTACATACCAAGACCAACGAGTTTTCGATGACTATGTTCCTATAGTATCTACCTATACTGAATACCGAGAGTTTTAAACATTAAGGAAAACATTGTGAGGAAACTTGTAAGACTGTCCTATTTTTAACACATCATGCAGTTGAAACTATAGATGTATAAAATATAACAATTACAGGTAGGTAATGAAAATAAAAAACATCGCTTATTACATTTGTTCATTCATCTGATTGAACGAGAACTGAACGCATCACTATTACTTTAAATATGGCAACATTATTTTACAAAGTGCAATTAGCTACTGTCGGTTAGCTTCGTCTAATTAAAAATACGACTTTAGTTAGTAGTTTAACAACTAAAAGCCGACTACGGGAATATTCTTGCTGAAAAGTACGTTTATTCAGTGAATGCACAGCAGCTAAAAATGTATATTTTTGAAATGTGCTTTTTGAGCCATTTCATTTGATACCACGATATGATTCGATTAATTTTATTTTTTAAGTTACTTACTTTTTGGTCTATAGAGGACGCCATATTTAATTGATTGTAACGTCACATAGCACATAACAAACGCACAACCTCGACGTTTTTAACGATACCTCATTAGTTAAGTTACCATCGATATCAAGCCCAACTGCCTTCTTAACTATATCCAGTGTCTTATATCTCTCAAGCTTCCATCAAGCCATTTAGGCTGCAGGGGGTCCCATAGAAAAATATACTTGAAAACACTCGAAAGACATAACCCTCTTTCTGGTGCAGTCGGGTAATGAATAGCGTGTAAAGCACTGAATGAATGAAATTACTAATTCGTTATTTCGATATAAATTCCTTGTTTATGGTATCTCCTGTCAGACATGTATCTGTCACTGTCAAGCAGTTAATTTGACGGTCATGACAGTTCACGTTATTGTTTAACTCTGTCATTGATTTGTTTTTTAAAACATTTATTATTCAGTTAACTAACTTGTTCCGATTTTTTGCAGTAACATTATAACACCATAGCAAGCTATAAATGGTTGGTTCGAGATGCCTCCAAACACGGCTGTGTGTAGAGTCTGCTTGGCGACCGACGCCCGCTTGTCCTCCATCGCTGGCCCTCCGCTACAAGTCGTCTTCGAGAAGCTTACGAATGAAAGTGTTAGTATCAATAATCCTTAATAACCTCTGTACAAGATTGCGATATCATAGGAACTGTACGTTGTGTTTGGCGGTTGCAGCTGGTGAGGGGCGAGGCGTGGCCCGTGGCTGCGTGCTACGTGTGCCGCGCTCAGCTGCTCAAGAGCCACAAGCTGATGCTGAAGGCGGCCCGCGCGCAGGCTCTGCTCACTGCCGTACTTCAACATTTCTCTGAGGTATTTACAAATTTTTATATTTCATAACATCATCATCATCTGAGCGTATTCCCGGTTGCATCCTCAGCAGTAACGTTTCAGAGCCCGGGATCCGCTACCTAATCAAGGAGATTTGACGAGGTTACTGGTTTTTACACAGAGCGACTGCTGGCTGACCTCCACAACCCAAAGGGCAAACCAGGAACCAATCCTTGGATAGTTTGATAATCAAACGCTAGATGGCGTTTGGGACCCACAGTTTTACGTGCCTTCCGAAACACGGAATCATCTTTCTTTTCGGATAATCAGGTGATTCAAGCCTGCACTATCCTATCCAGACTGGAAACAACTTTTCACTAAGTATGCTTCTCAGTGGGAATCGAACCCATGACCTCCGGGTCACAAGGCGAATGCCTTGACCACTGGACCACAGAAGCAGTCCAAAGTTTAATATTTCATAACATGTGGTATATAATCTTCTATTTACATTAGTCAGTGACCATTTATTTTGTGTGCAGATTGATGTGCAATCTGTGTCTCTGCTGGACCGGCGTAAGCTGGGGCTGTGCGGCTCACTGGCTGTATCTGTAGCCGAGTGCCTGGACAACATACCACTCCCTGCCACCACTGTCAAAATTGAGCATGACGATACTGAGCTCGGCTCTGATCGCTCTGATGGTCCCCCAGCGAAAGCAATTTTGGATGACACTCAAGACCAAGATGGAAACACAGATATCAACGAGGTCAAATATGCAGAGTGTGCGCACACAGAGCAGCAAGAAACAGGTGAGCAAGCAAATATTTCCTCATAAAATAAAGTACAGTTCGCGAGGTCTAAGCTGAGCTTTGCATTTGTGTGAGTGATCACCAAAAGTAGAGTCTGACAAAAAACTATTAAAAAGAAATTTTATTATGTTTTAGGTAGGAACATAAGTAGGAGAGGAGAGGTTTAAAAATAAAATATCATTAAATAAAGGCCATCCATGATATGTATGACTGATGAGTATGTGTTCATATGTAAGTGTGTCTGAGAATTAAGAGATCAATCTATATATTTATATATACAATGTGTCTGGTCAGCGGTGTTGGAGACTTTGGGGGGATGAAATACGGTATTTTTTATCGGTATTTTTTATCGACAAATCACCCCTCATAAGTAGTTTTTCTCCTACCATAATAAAATGGCAGCCATTTTGTTTTTCTTTTTAATCGAAGCACGAGTTTTGTACTAAATTAGCCATAGCTCCCTATGTAGAGGTCCTAGAAACACAAAATAAGTCTCATTCGAAAGCGAAACATGTAGACCATAAACTATTGGTAATAAAAATGCTAATTTTATTTATAAAAAGAACCGAAAAAATTGCTAAAAGAAAATAATTATGTAATTATTTTGCATTTTTTTTACAATATTAGGTTTAAAAAAAAATCTAAGCTGTTGGCCTACATTTTTTTTTTGTCTAAATGATAGAACAGTATGTCCCCTAAATAAAACAGCATACATCTTAGCCCTAAAATACATAGTTCAGAAGCTATGATGGTTTGAATAGACCCCTTATTGTCTAATCCGGCAGTTGAGAAAGAAATAAAACAAAATACTTTACATTAACCATCGCAATGAGCATCTTTGGCTCCATGATAATCCTCATGCTGTGAGACCAAGCAATTTTCAACACCAATTTTCAGTAAATGTGTGGGCAGGAATGATTGATGATATTTTAATTGGCCCACTAATTTTGCCAGGCACGATGAATGGCCCTAGATTTCTAGAGTTCTTGGAAACCGACTTTCTGGATGCTTTAATGGAAATACTACTGATTTATAGGATAGGCATGACTCTACAACTGGACGGAGCTCCGGCACACTTCGCTGCGAATGTACGAAGCCATTTAAATGAATTTTATACGCCGTGGATTGGACGCGGTGGAACAATCGCTTGGCCACCGCGTTCACCGGACTTGACCCCACTTGATTTTTTCTTGTGGGGTACAATGAAACAGAAAGTCTATGTCGACGTGCCAAATACACGCGAGGAGCTAATTAACAAAATTATTCAAGTCGGAAATGAATTAAAGAATGACAAAGCGATGATAAGACGCTCTACGCAACATGTAGCAGTAAGAGCAACAGCATGTCTGCAACACCACGGAGGACATTTCGAACAATGGTTATCATCATCATCTTCATCACCAGGTCCTAATTAGTCTCTACAACAATGGTCAAAACATTGTTTTTTTTTATTGCCAAAATAAATGTCGTGAAGACTAAGTATTTTGTTTTATTTCTTTCTCAACTGCCGGATTAGACAATAAGGGGTCTATTCAAACCATCATAGCTTCTGAACTATGTAACTTAGGGCTAAGATGTATGCTGTTTTATTTAGGGGACATACTGTTCTATCGTTTAGACATAAAAAAAATGTAGGCCAACAGCTTAGATTTTTTTTTAAACCTAATATTGTAAAAAAAATGCAAAATAATTACATAAATATTTTCTTTTAGCAATTTTTTTTGGTTCTTTTTATAAATAAAATTAGCATTTTTTTACCAATAGTTTATGGTCTACATGTTTCGCTTTCGAATGAGACTTATTTTGTGTTTCTAGGACCTCTACATAGGGAGCTATGGCTAATTTAGTATAAAACTCGTGATTCGATTAAAAAAAAAACAAAATGGCTGCCATCTTATTATGGTAGGAGAAAAACTACTTATGAGGGGTTAACCCTTCAACAGTCTACGACCGTAATACGGTCGCGCGCCATTGTTTTACTATTGTTCTTTATTGACAGACAGTTAAGCGATTATTTGTCGATAAAAAATACCGTATTTCATCCCCCCAAAGTCTCCGACACCGCTGACCGGACACATTGTATAAAAGTGAAAATCACTCACTCACTCATCACGAAATCTCGAAAAGTACTTAGCCAATGAAGATGAATTTAGCAGGAAGGTTTGTGACTAGGAGACCTCCGCTAAAAAAGGATTTTGGAAATTCCATCCCTAAGGGGGTGAAATAGGAGTTGGCAGTTTGTATGAATCTTCGTCAGTTTTAAAGGAAGACACATGACATTTTTGAATTAGTGGTTAGTAAATAATAAATATAATAAAGGGAAGTGCTGGAGTGGAGACCTAGAGAAGAGAAAAAATAATAATCCATTTATTGGATATCAATAAATTGCAAGCCAAGTTTAAAAAAAAAACAATCTAATTTGTGTAGTCTACGTGGGCGAAGCTACAGGTAAAAGCTAGTTATTAATAAAATTCAAATATAAAAGAAATTATAACAATTCTCCTACACCGGACATTGCATCTTCATCATTTTCATTATCACTCTCGTCTGATGTATTGTTTGTGTTGATAATGAATCGTTCCATTATATCATCAATAACGGCGTCGTGACCATGAAACTTTTTTTCTTTTTTTATTGCGTGGTCACATACATTTCTCCATTCTTGTACAGTGATAGTGTCAACTTTTCCTTTCGCTAATCTCATAATGGTATCCATATTCATTGACACGTTTTTTTTCGCCACGTATCCTTTTATCATTGCCCATATATTTTCAATTGGGTTGAAATCCGGTGGTAGACGAAGGATGCTGTGACCATGTTCTCTAAGTAAAGAGTCAATTTTATATTCAATAAATCTTTGTTTGTGTTGTAATATCAATTCATATAGTTGTGGTCTAAGCATCGATGTAGAGTGATCGATATCGCGATATTTGAGCCAGTCAATCATTTCTTGATTACGACTATTTGAGTTGGGAGCAGGATTTTCTACCGAATTGTGGTAAGATGAATTGTCTACCACTACAACGCTATTGGGCTTAAAATTTGGAATTAATTGCGTTTGTAACCATTTCGTGTAGTTTTCTGTATTCATATTGTTATGGTAATCTCCACTTTTTTGATTTACTTTGAACATCAGCAGTGCATTTGGTATGAAACCGTCCTCTCCGCCGGCATGAACTATTACTAAACGATTTCCTTTAGAAATTGGTTTCTTTAAACCAGAGGTGCTGCCATCTGAATAAGATTTCGAAGAAGTGTGAGTCGTCTATATATGTTTCATCGGTATAAACGACTGGCCGGCCCAGTATGCGATATTCGTGAATTTTTATAAAAAAAATTATATGTAGATAACATATCTCATGTTTTTCCATTAGAATTTTTCTGTTATCTTCTGTCCTTTTCCATTTAAATCCTAAAAGAGACACTTCTTTACGCAATGACCAAATTGAACCTGAATAGTTTATTTCTGTCTTCAACTTTTCATGTATTCGCTTCATAGTTGGCACTTATCAGTAATGTGAAAGTTGTGAATAGTTCTTCGGATTACCGCTTTATCAAAATCGTCAATGATAATGATATTTTTCCTGCATCTGGTCTTTTTCGGAGATTTAAATTTGCGTCCGTCTTCCAAAAGACGTTTACCTTACAATAAAACTCTTTTAACAGTGGACAGCGGCATTCTCGTCGATATCGCTGCCATTGGGTTGATGTAGTGACACTTGACACGTCTTTATCGTTAATGTCTTTAAAATAACTATTTAAATTACATAATATTTCTTTTACTTGGCTATTTAAAGGTTTTCGTATTATCCCTTTACTTGTGTTTGCAGCCATTTCACAAATAAATCGAACACAAGAACAAAATATTAAGAATTAAATATGTCACGCTGCTACCAGTACAAGAGGTGAAGTATGAAAGGTGCGCGGCGGAGATGCGTCACGCGAGGTACGAACCGCGCATCAGGCCGATTGCCAAAAAGCAGTATAAACCGGTTTTAACCAAGCAAAGGACGTGCGGTGCTTTAGGCCGTCATCACACCTACACTATCTATGTGCACTTACACAAATGCAAAGCTCAGCTTAGACCTCGCGAACTGTACGCTTATTTTAATTACTTGGACTTGGACATAGACAAGTGGCATATTTCGTAAGAATGTGTTTTATCTGTGCTAAAAACCCGAGTCCTGATTCGCCCATTTGAATTGTGCGCATTCGCACACGCGCCCAGTGGCATAAAATTAGCGCCCGATGAAAGACGTGTGTATTCGCTTCGCTCCCTTTTTTCCGTAGCGTCCTGAAAGACCGTCGCCGCAGGCAGTGAACGTGTAGTTCGTCGCCGACCGCATCTATTCGCATATAAACGCACAGCTTCATCGAGAAGCTTAACCGCCGCGTCACGCTGGCAAGGAGCCCCCGCCTTTAGCATTTCGCCTGATTTCGCTGGGGGGTTTACTTCATAAAATAATAATAATATGAAAGTCGTCCGATAGTGAAGTCCTATTTCTATGTCAAACCAAATCAGACTTTATCTTGATACATCAATGCTCAATGTTGCTTAACATTGAAACGCGAATGCGCAATAACGTCGACGACCTACCTAACTTGTACACCATCTTCAACATGAGGCAAAGCACAAAACCATCACGAGGACACTGCTGTGACTAAAACCAAAGCTGCAAATCACTTAAAAGGGTATTAAAACCCGAATGCGAGTTTATCACACGAGGCGAAGCCGAGTGTGATAATAGTATTACATGAGTGTTTTAATACCTAATTATTACAGTTGCATACAAAACTTTATTTACACCCATCTTGTACAGTGTTTTAAGAACTCTTTGTAAGTTCCTGGTAAGTTTATTGCTGAGTATCAAATACAAACTAACTATGTATGTATAGGTCATAATGAAATTATTTATTGTAATAATTATTTAAATTTTGGATCGTAGAATTATTGGAATGAAAATAAATAACCAATAAGTTCCTTTTTTAAATAACGGAGCTGTGGTCGTGAACGGCGCGTATATGAAAATGTTCTTTTTTTGAAATTATAATGAATGTGACTGTTTGATGAGTAAGGAAGGGATCGAGTTTGCGATGCATAATGAAATTTAGTACAACATTATAACACTCGTTTGGGTTATATAATGGTTACTATGACACTGGGTGTTTTAATGTTGACAAAAAGCTGTTTCAGAAACTTTTATAGAGGATTTATAGCATGGGTGTAGATAAATGCATTTCAAAATAGACTCGACATGTTGATAAGGACAAATAAAGTGTTGTTGATAAATTGATGAGCTATGAAAATACTTTATGGACTCTCAGCACTGTGTGAAATAAACATATCTGCTGCAAGCCTCGTCTATAATAAATACATAGTAATAATATGCAAGCCTCCCAAAGAACCAGGGTGAAAAGACCGGTGATTCAAAAGGAGATCGTAAGGTGGTACGAGTGACTGCTTGAAGTACTGTTTCACACGTACTTCAAGCAGTCACTCGAACCAACTTGCAGTATTCGCCGTCACAGAAAACTACGATGACTCTGACCCTGAAGACTGCATTCCACTGGCAGGTGAGACGCAGATGTAAAGTATCACTGTTCCTCATTTACATAAATGACCTTCCAAAAACCATAGACCATACGTGCGTATTATTCGCTGACGATGTATCAATACTGACTTCTTATTCCAAACCTGACGACTAAATCAAATACTGACCGCGATAATTGACTCAATAGTATCGTGGCTAACCTGGAGATTAACTTTAAGAAAACTAAATTAATTGAATTTCGACCATATCAAAAAGCCCCTCTAGAAATAGACTATAGCTATGACGGGAAAAAGCTTGAAAGCGTCAATACGGTCCAGTTGCTCGGTTTAGTGCTAGACACAAACATAAACTGGAAAGCACACGTTGACAAAATAGCAACTAAACTATCGACATTCACGTACGCACTCAGAGAACTTAAAAAAACCACTAACGTACAAACCGCGATAACGGCTTATTACGCGTATGCATACTCATGGCTCACATACGGAATAATTCTCTGGGGAAATAGTACCGACGCAGACAAACTGCTAATGCTTCAAAAAAAAAAATGCTTACGTTTTATCACTAATATAAGAGGGACCGCGACTTGCAAACAATATTTTAAAGATTTAAAAATATTAACATTACCATCGATCTACATATTAGAAGCCTGCAAATTTGTTCGGAAATATCCTCAGTTCTACACTAAAAAAGAAGACTTACCACGAAGATATCCCACACGAAAGAAAAATGTGCTCGTGACACCCGCCTCCAAGCTAGAACTCTTAAAGTCTGGCCCGCTAGCAATGACAATAAAAATTTATAATTCCCTACCTGACAGCCTACGAAACGAAGAAAAAAATTCCGACTTCATAAATAAATTGAAACAAATTTTAATTAATAAAACATACTACACAATAGACGAGTTTTTTAATGATAAAAAATAAATAAATTGAAATTGATGTTCCGAATAAAAAACTGACATTGACTACGTTTATGACTGACATTAAACACAAATGATAAACATTCGCAAATAAATAATAATACTTACCATGATATTTCAAATATGTACCAGTTATATTTAAATACATATATACTAGGTAAAATACTAGATTTATATTTATGAATTAACCTCTGCATAACATAAAATCCGCTTGCCGTTCCATTTTTCTTTTGCGATACCCGACAGGGTTCATAGTGTACCTTATAATATGACAGTGACTTTTAGTAGTTAGAACTGATGTACATTATGAAATGCAATAAATAAATAAATTGAAAATTGAAATCAGGTGTAACTAAATGCAGGTTGCCTACTGGCAATCGGATGCAGTCTACGAGCCGTGTGGCTTCCAGTATATGTACATAGCAAAGGACTAAGCACAAACATATCGTGCTACAATTGCATTCTCAAGGAAGGTTGACGTCAGAAGACTGCCGTTTGTAAAACTTTTCACACAATCAAATTTTCAAAGCGGATTGTTACTAGCAAGTGGGACGAGGTGGTATGCTCGACCGCCACAAAGGGAATATCTGTCCGCCAGGCAGGGCGTTACGTCTAAACAGACAACTGCAACTCCGGCGATGTATTATCGGAGGTAGTATATATATTTACAAAACTTTATTGATCCACAATATACAATTGGCAGACTTAACGCTAAAAGCGTTCTTTCCCAGTAAACCATAACAGAGATAAACAGAGATCTAGTTGCGGCGCAAAATAATTACTAAATAAATCCTAATATACCTACATATACTTACACTTATTATATGTATATACATACATACAATATATAAATAATGAATGATGATGGTGAAAATGAAATATACACTATTTTAGAAGATGAGAGTGTACTTTTCTTTTAAAAGAAAATTTAGTTGAATACATACTGCAACTAATCGCAGGAAATCTGATATCAAGATATAGAATGTATTAACACCATCTTGTCTGCCTCTTGTGAATTACGTTGTAGCTTTGCTGTTGTGGACCACCTCTGCAATTCTATCTTGTTTCTCCCTCGCTCGCTTTCCGGGAGCTCCGAAAAAATATCCATTCACTAAAACGTACGTTTACTGGCCATGCTTCTGCCTTATATAGCTGGTCTCCGAGTGTACTTGAACAATCCGGCGTTAGTATGTTTGTTCGACGATAACTTAAATATCGTTGATCAAGCTTAATTAAATTTGACAGATGTGTAGTTAGTTATATCCAATAGAATTCTTAAGTTTGAACAAGAGCCAAATCGGTCAACGGGTTGCGGAGGGGGTGAACTCGCGATTTAAAGTTTGGGGTGAGCTGTATGGTTAGCGCGAATATTTGCTTCAAATATTCGTATCGCTTTTTTCTAAGTTTTGTATGCGAAAATTAACAGCGCCTTTATCGCTTATCAATGCGATTACTTCTGATCCGGTCCAATGACGCAAATAAAAGTGCTAACAATATTGTTGAAGAGTTTTAGCTGTCGTCTTGCAGCCGTTTCGTTTTAAAATCTATTTTATTTCCACCTCTTATCTGTTAATAACTCTACTGACTCTAGAGAAAAATAATAATTTAGATTTTTTTTTAAAGTGTAGTTTGCTAGTAACTGACACAGTTCTGTCATAATCCATAGATGGCGCCTCTGCTCTCGAACCAGGAGCTGCGGAACAAGAAGACGACGACACCGACAGCACACACCCGTCTCGGGGAGACTCGAACGCACAAAACGTCCAGCCAGCATATGAATGTAATCATTGTTCACGTTCGTTTTCACAAAAACGTGACTTACGCAGTCATCTTAAAATACACGCAGACGACCAACCGTATGAATGCGATATTTGTCAACGTCGGTTTCAATATCGATCTGATATAAAAAGTCATTTAAATTCTCACTTTGGGAAGAAAAGTCTTGGGTGTCATGTTTGTCAACGTAGGTTTTCTACAAAGCAAGAATTTAAACGTCACCTTGTTGTTCACACTGGTGCGAAACCATACGAGTGTAATACTTGTCAACGTCAGTTTCGACATAAAAATAGTTGTATACGTCACCTTAAAACACATACTGGCGAGATACGATATAAATTTAACGTTTGTCAAAGGCGGTTTTCACAAAAGGGTGATTTAAATAATCATCTTACAACAAGTACTGAGAAACCATATGAATGTAATGTTTGTCAGAGGCGTTTTTCGAAAAAGTGTACTTTAAATATTCATCTTAGAACTCATACTGGCGAGAAACCATACGAATGTAATGTTTGCCAACGCCGGTTTCGACAAAGAACTACTTTAAAAGATCATCTTAGCACACATACTGGCGGGAAACCATATGAATGTAATGTCTGTCAGAGGCGTTTTTCACAAAAGTGTAATTTAAATGTACATCTTAAAACACATACTGGCGATAAACCATATGAATGTAATGTTTGTCAGAGGCGTTTTTCACAAAAGTGTAGTTTAAATGGACATCTTAAAACACATACTGGTGAGAAACCATACGAATGTAATGTTTGTCAACGCCGGTTTCGACAAAAAATTACTTTAAATATTCATATTAAAACACATACTGGCGAAAAACCATATGAATGTAATGTGTGTCAAATGTTGTTTTCACAAAAGAATAGTTTAAATAGACATCTTAAAACACATACTGGCGAGAAACCATACGAATGTAATGTTTGTCAACGCCGGTTTCGACAAAGAACTACTTTAAAAGATCATCTTAAAACACATACTGGCGAAAAACCATATGAATGTAATATTTGTCAAAGGCGGTTTCCACAAAAGAGTAAATTAAATGTTCATCTTAGAACACATACTGGCGAGAAACCATATGAATGTAATGTTTGTCAGGGGCGGTTTACACATAAGTGTCATTTAAATAGACATCTTAAAACACATACTGGCGAGAAACCATACGAATGTAATGTTTGTCAATGTCGGTTTCGGCTTAAAGTTAGTTTAAATAGTCATATTAAAACACATTCTGGCGGGAAACCTTACGAATGTAATGTGTGTCAAAGGCGGTTTTCACACAAGTGTAGATTAAATATTCATCTTAGAACACATACTGGCGAGAAACCATACGAATGTTATGTTTGTCAAAGGCGGTTTTCACAAAAGGGTAGTTTAAATATTCATCTTAAAACACATACTGGCGAGGTGTCTCGCCAGTATGTGTTTTAAGATGAATATACGAATGTTATGTTTGCCAACGTCGGTTTCGATATAAAAATAGTTTAAATTATCATCTTAAAACACATTCTGGCGAGATACCATACGAATGTAATGTTTGTCAGAGGCGGTTTACACAAAAATGTGATTTAAATAGACATCTTAAAACACACACTGGCGTGAAACCATATGAATGTGATGTTTGTCAGAGGCGGTTTACACGAAAGGATTGTTTAAATATTCATCTTAAAACACATTCTGGCGAGAAACCGTACCAATGTAATGTTTGCCAACGTCGGTTTCAATATAAAGATAGTTTAAATAATCATCGTGAAACACATTCTGGCGAGACACCATATGAATGTAATGTTTGTCAGAGGCAGTTTTCACATAAGTGTAATATAAATAAACATCTTAAAACACATACTGGCGGGAAACCATATGAATGTAATATGTGTCAAAGCCGGTTCTCAAAAAAAAGTAAATTAAATATTCATCTTAGAACACATACTGGCGAGAAACCATACGAATGTAATGTTTGTCAAAGGCGGTTTTCACAAAAGGGTGGTTTAAATACGCATCTTAAAACACATACTGGCCAGAAACCATACAAATGTAATGTTTGTCAACGCCGGTTTCGACAAAAAATACTTTAAAAGATCATCTTAAAACACATACTGGCGAGAAACCATACGAATGTAATGTTTGTCAAAGGCGGTTTTCACAAAAGGGTACTTTAAATACGCATCTTAAAACACATACTGGCCAGAAACCATACGAATGTAATGTTTGTCAACGCCGGTTTCAACAAAAAAATACTTTGAAAGATCATCTTAAAACACATACTGGCGAAAAACCATATGAATGTAATGTTTGTCAAAGGCGGTTTTTACACAAGGTTCATTTAAAAAATCACCTTAAAACACATACTGGCGTATAATCATGTGATTGTAATGTTTGTCAATGTTCATAAAACTCATACTGTGGAGACCATCTGATCATACACGGATTTTACATTTTGATTCGAACCCTGATGAGGACAGTGCTGGGGATCGTCGGTGTGACGATGACGAGGCGCCCGGGGGCGCCGAGCGTCACGCCGAGAAGCCCTACGAGTGCACTCTCTGCCAACGTGCGTTTGGTCTCAAAATCGCTTTCCGGCGTCATGTGGTGATCTGCGCACTGGTGAGAACACCTCGATATCAATGTATGTAATGTGCAAGCTAGTTTGCTAAATTAAATTGTTTGACATAAAAATGTTTTTCATTTCAATATGAAAAGTCAGGCTTCCATATGGAGTCATTATTTCTCATACTAATTGAGTAAGAGCTAGCGAGGGCCAGACCTCCATTATTTTATAAAGGTTGGAAGTTTCTCTATGTTTGGCCTTAATGCAGGTTCAATTCTCGAATATAAAAGTTGGGACGTGGTGGCTTTGGTAGATATCATGTAGGTAGTAAAGGTGTACAAAATTGGTCCGGACTCGTATTTCTGTTATGCTTCGGCCGCATTTGTGCCTTTCGTCCCGATGCAATTCGCGGCGAATCTTCGTTCGTTTTGTACACTAGAAAGTTATCGCGATAAAGCGCTGGTCACACTAGCGGCTTCGTTATTTTTCACGAACTATCTGGCAATAATCCAAGATGGCGTCATCTACGTGTTTTAAATATGGACGACGGCTTTCTTTTCTATAACATGTGTGCCAATGCCAACAATTACATAATGCATTTATTGAAACCTAGAAAGAAAAAGCAAAAAATTTTCACACCGTCTTATCGTTCCACTCCATTTTTAAATGAACAACGCAAGTGCGACCACGCAAAGCGAATTTTTAGTGTGCTTAAATCCTTTGATGTATCGCCACCCGCGCGATAACTAACACGAAGTCCGAATATTCGGGACGATACCCGATAACGACCGGTCACATTTGCGTGTATTGTGTAATAGCACGAAGCTTCGTGACGATTGGCGCAGGTCCGGCCCAAGCATTAGAACTCGTCACACATTGCCGGAGACTTGGTTCGGTTCTAACCCCCCGCCCGACACCCTTACAGATCTGAACTGTTCCGGGGTAACAGGCGTAGTGACTGCTATTTTCAAACCTCAATGCTTTAGTTTCCATAGTGTCAATTAATTTTATATTGCATAATGGCGCGGGCTTTTTCACTTATGTTATTGACATGGCTTTTAATTCTTGAAATCATTTAGGTATTATCAATAGGTATTTAATTTTATAAACTTACTCACTCATTCTGAATAAATTATATTCCTGTATCAATCATTCATTACGTAATAAATTTATCTTTCACACATCTTAATACACCATTCCACCCGATGTACACCTACAGGCTAGAACTGAAAACCAGTGTGCCGCCTTTTAGGCCAACCACGCTGAGTTTTGGCCTACTTTGCGCTACTGCAGCACATACATGTGCAGTATCACTGTTTTCTACTGTTATTGTTGTATGTTTATTGTTAAGTATTGTTTATGTACTGTTCTGTTCTTGTGTCTACTATAAGTGTGTGTATGTGATGCAGTTTTCGTAAATAAACGTATTATCTATCTATCTATCTATCTATGCCATCGGATAGTTGTTCTAAAACCAACCTAAAGGTTTTTATAAACCTGTATCGAGATACAGGTTTATGAAACTTCTCAGTCTGGGCGTTCCGAAACGCTAGTATCGGTAGCTTTTTTATAAAGAAAATACAATAATCAGTACACGTGATGTAAGTATACCATGTTTATTTATGACATTGATGTTGAAAACTTGTTCAAAAACAAGTTTGTTTTTCGTGTATGTAAGAGGCTAACATTGGTAAAAGATTTTTCAGGGCGTCTATAAGCATCTGACATAGATTGGCGACTGTCATACAATGATAACAGCCGGGACCAACGGCTTGTACATGCCTATGGTAATGCGCACTCCCGCCGGGCCACCGAGCTGTTCAAAACAAGTTACCAACACTGGTGTAGCACAAAATATTTATCCATTCAATTGCAAAAATATAATAAAGTTTTTTTAATATATCCGTACAGTTTTCCCATGAAATAAATTACATGTGATCACGAAATCGTTATAATAGTTACCATAGTTTTGTATATCAATACTTATTTCTTTCCTGAGAAATGTATTGCTCACGCAAAGAGATCAGTTTATATTTACGAATAATTAAATTCCAAGAACAAATCACCAAACTTTGGACGGTAAGATAAGAAAACAAAACCTTTTTTTCCGCTCGCCCACCACACCAGGTGTTTTATGACCTTAAGAATATGCCGCTTATAGTATTGTGTGGAATGTTAGGCTGCTACCGCTTTTGCGATAAGTATTACTTTGTTGTAATAGTTAACAGGGAGAGTAAATTGTATTGTATGGCATCTTGTTCATTGATTATTTGCTTCCATGTGCTTGTCTGCCATAAAAAAATGGACACCGATGATTTTTCGTATTTTTACGGGTATTTTTTCGATCAATGATATTTATCGTTTTCGTTCCCTATACTGCTATCTGGTGTTGTATATTTTTGAAAACCCTCAAAGAAGCATCTATTACCCTCATTTTGAGGTACCGATGCTTGTCTTGAGGCTTCCCGCGCAGCGCAGATAGGTAATGTTTGTAGTTAGGGGTCGTTTAAATAAAATTACAAATCTCAAGGGAGCTACTGCTGCATTATGAACGCCTTAATATTTTGACCTTCATTATCTGTGACCGGACTATGCTCTGACGATTATCTATTCTATTTTTTTAAATTATTCATTTCTTATAGCAATACGAATACACACACAATCACACTATGTCATGTGGCTTCCGGTTTAGAAAAGAGGCACTCGATGTCGTAAGTGGCGACTATAGGACTATAGTCCATTTGGTTAGGTATTTAAAAGAATGTGAACAATCTTGACATCTCTTTTTACTGAAATATTCACTTTATAAATCAATACCTTTGCAAATTACAAATTATTTCTTTTATAAATTATAAATTACATTTTTTTCTTTTAAATTTGCAAAAGTATTGATTTATAAAGTGTATATTTCAAAGACATGTCAAGATTGTTTACATTCTTTAAAATACCTAAACAAATGGACTATAAGCACAAACATCTCAAAGAGGATTGACGTCAGGCAGGAGGCCTGTTGTAGAATTACTTATAGTCAAATTTTTTAAACTGTTCCGGCAATTCATCTCCACTTCGAAAGGTCATTGGCAACTTGGCACTCTTCCTTGGGAGATATCGACATGCATGTTCTATTTGAAGAAGAAAGAGCCGGAAAGCACCCCCCGGGCTCCACGAGAAGCAGCTGTAACATTACACAGACCAGCAGAAAAGTATGTGTTACAAAGCAGTAGTACTGCCGCTCGTTGTTTAGTCAGCCTGGCCGAATATCTAATATTCGTGGATCCATGTCGTAAGAGGCCACTAAAAGTAAACACAAACGACTCGTGCTACAACTGCATTCCTCAGGAGTGTTGCCGACGAGCGGCCGCCGGTCGTAAAACGATAGCCATATTGTTCATATAACTGATTCGGCTATTTCTTCTCAATATCGCATAATCTCCGATATCACTGGGTGACCATTGGCATGTATATTATATTTGGAGAAGGAAAGTGGAAAAGCGCACTCCGGGCTCTGAAGCAGCACAGCCGAAGAAGCAGCTAGATGTAGCATGTTCCACAAATAATCGACAATCGGCATTTACGACCTATTGTTGCTGGTCCCTTTGACTGTATTGTTGTACTACTGCGAGGCTCTATTGAACACCGCCCGACCGGTCCTAAAACAAAGCAAGCAATCATTTGTCGGCCATGTGTGCGCTGGGTGGGGGGATCAGCCACAAGGGGCAGGTACTTAGTATGGTATCTTTGGGTCCCGAAACATCCAAACGCAGAGTGGCTTCGGCATTCGTTCCGTGCGTTTCCTTTCTCAGGCTGTGATTTCTTTTTACTATTTTCTTTCGCTTCCGCGTGTAGTAAGTGAAATTCTGTGGCGTTGCAAGAAGCTTGGTGTTGGAGATGCCTCCGAACACGTGTGTGTGCCGAGTCTGCCTGGCGACCGACGTCCGCTTGGTCTCCATCGCCGGCACTCCGCTACAGCTCGTCTTTGAAACACTGACGAGGGCCAACGTAAGTATCTAATCTGTTTTCAATATTAGGTATATCATTTTATTAAAGATCAAACGAACTTACGAAGGTAAATTCGTTAGAAGTTATGTGCTCAGCGTGCAGCTTTCAAGCCCCAGAAAATTAATGCTCAGTGATGATAGACAGAACAGATTTAAGTACCTATATTTCTTTTAAAAATAATCTACATAGTATGTTAGTAAATGTTATAGGCACTTATTTCATTTTTGGAAAATTTATCTACACTTAAAAACATTAAATAATGAAAATGTGCATGTAACAACCGAATTATACCCATGCTGTTAGGTAATCCTAACAGCATGGGTATAATTCGGTTGTCTAGGGAAAAAACAAACTGAGGAAGTAAAACCCTAGAAAGTACCAGTCGCTTCCTAGTCAGTTATTTGATCGAGAGAACAGACGAAAAGCATTCTATATTTTATTATTTTACTAGCTGCGCCCCGCGGTGTGCGGAAAAAGTAAGTGTTAATCCAGGGTGTCAGCTACCTGCATACCAATTTTATAAAAATTGATCCAGCCGTTTGCGCGTGAACAAGTAACAAACATACACACACACCTTCTTTTTATTTAGATAATCTGGACAGAATTAACCCGCGAGCACTCTCAACTCGCAACTTCAAAAATTACACGGGCCACCTGCGTGTAGAGTATTTTCGTCCAAATTTTGTCGGCAATGTAATTTAATTAAAAACATAAAAGCTTTTCAATTTTCTTATTCTATAAGGAAATAATAACGTTTGATAAAATAAAGTATTTATTTCAAGAATATAAAAATATCAAACAGCATTAAATTTTATAACATATGTCGGTGTTTACTTGAAAGCATAGCCACTCGATGAACCTTTTGAAGAAAAAATCCAAATAAAACATTTTAAAGAAAATATACATTTTTTATTCTTCACTAAATCCCACCTTATTACATTTAAAACAAAAACTAAAAATAAATTCTGTACATAAACTTTTCGTGCAGGCAAAATACGTCTTTTTTGTGTCTCTTGAACTTTGTGATAAAATGAATTCCCAGTTCAAATAAAAGAAATTTTCACCTTATTTTCATTTAATGACTGTTTTCATGATCGCTAACCTAACTGTCTCCATCGCTTTCAATATTAGTTATATCTGCGTAAAAAGACAGTCCTTCAATATACCTGCAATTATCCAACAAGCTAACATTTGTTATCTGTCTCTTACTTTATTTTTTCTCATTATTTTACATAATCATGACTATAAAAATTTTTTTTTAGTCAAATTAATAATTTTATGTACCGCATGAGTCGGAAAAAATGTTAACGGAGACACTTGCTCGTTGAGCAACCCCCGCGTGACAAGACCCGGCTGAACAAACTGCTTTTTTCAAGTAAACGGTGAACTTTGACATAGTAACTGTTATGTATTTGAAGAAGTATAAAATTCAGCTATACGAGGAATCCAGTACATGCGTACTTTTAGCACTGAATGCCGCCTGTTTTCAATTTACCGTGAGGGAAATGTTCATAGCGCGACTGCTTGCGGGAAAGTTAACTTATTATAATAACTTGCCATTGTTTTGCTCTGTCAGCTGGTGCCGTCTTCCCGCTGGCCCGCAGGCGTGTGCTGCGTGTGCCGCGCGCAACTCTGGAACGCCTACCAGCTGATGCTGAAGGCGGCGCGCGCACAGGACTTGATCAAGGCTGTACTTAAAACACAACCCAGGGTAGGTTATTTTCTTTTTTGGCAAATATCAAACCCCACTACTGCAGGCCTTTTCTAATATAGAGAGAATTTGCCCATATGTATCGCCAACAGGTGGGTTGGTAACCGCAAAACACGGTTCGAAGTTCTGACACAAAGGTCGCTGCTGCCTGTTCTCTGATACCTATACTTCCCTTCCTTATTCTTGTCATATCGTTGGCTCAAATTTTAAACTATATTCGTACTGACCTCTTATGAAAACCCATGATAAAGGGAACAGCCAGCAAGGGCTTTGGTTTTTAAGAGGCAGTAAAATCAAGCAGAGGGCTTTATATTCTGAAGTTGGAGCGGTGAACTAAATCCTTTGCACCCCGTCGTCGTTTAATAGAAAATATTTACATTTCGCCAATCCTGTAAAATAAGACTTTTTTGGACGGGTGGCAAATATGAACTGACTCTGACTAAGGGCGGCCTGCTTACAGGATCTGCTCAAGACAGTACCTCCCCTATGGTGATCTTATCCATCCTATAATCAGCAACTACATATAGAGAGGATTGCCCGCTGGATATACCCGCTTAGGTTACGAATGTCATTGTAACTCTGCTGTTAGTTCTCTTTCATACCTCCCATTGCCGTCTCCTTCGGCAGTCGATCTTTTGAGAGTTTCAACAATGGTGCTAGAGTTCTAAAACCACATGAATGCATCTGTCTAAGGAGAGTTTTTCGCATCTACCTCTGATTCCAAGGGATCAGTAAGGAACGTGCTAAGATAAGAAGGGTGTTTTTAAGAGGCAGAGAGAGAAGAAAACTAGACCACTAATTCTGACTTATTGATATTTTCCAGATGACTGTAAGCTCGGCGTTATCGATCGACCGGCAGGCTGAGGGTCTGCACTGGTCGCTGCGGGTCTCTAAGGTGGCGTGCTACGAGAGTCTGACTCCAGGCGAGGTCAAAACTGAGCAGGAAGACGCCGGCACTGAGGCAGAGCGGGAGGAATCAGAGGGTATGTGATCAAGTATTCAATGACATGCATGGTGACTGTAGCGAGAGCGAGGTGATATTCTCGACCGCCAGAAAGGCAAGATCTGTCCGCCTGGCAGGGTTTTGCGCCTGGGGAACCGCGACACCGATGGTGTATTATCGGAGGTAGCATATATTACAACTAAGCGCAGGAACTGATACTGAGATGTAGGATGTATTAGCGCCATTTTGTATGCCTCTTGTAAACTATATTGTAGCTTTGTTGTGGTTGTTATTTCTCGTAGTGGCGTCGTAGAGGTCCCCAGTCCTCACACATGCATGAGGCGGTCCACATTTCAAACCATTTCTTTTCTCCTTTCTCCTGCTAATGATCACCAATAGGAAGGGTCCAGGCTTTCCCACCTTCCACAGTAGCTGTATAGACCAGTGTTGGTTTATACCCTTCTTTATGGCCTATGTCAGCCCACTGTTCGACTAAATGCCTCTTTTAATAAAGAAAATTGCCTATAATTACCATGCTAGGCAGGCTGACGACCGCAGTAGAAAGAATAAACTGTTTGAGTGTTTTCACCGCACACTGTTGCTCACTCTTGGCTACACACCTTAGTTGTCTCTTATGACACCCGTTGAAATTCTTATCTTAATAGTTAATCTTCAAGAAGCAAATACCTTTGCCATCAAACTTTGACCAGGCAGTAGAGTAACACCAAGTTTTCTTGCAGGATCCATTGAGGCACCAGCCACTGGTCCCCCGGCGCGCAGCCTGGCCTCATGCATCAAATATGAAGACAGTGATGATGAGAAACACAATGAACACCTCCCGCTGCTTGGAAGAGTGGTGGAGGCGAGGAATGATACGACAGTAGAGCGTGAAGTCGAGGAAGAACTCCCCCTGCATAGTGAAGACATGGTGCGGGAAGGGGACGGAGCTAGGGAGGAGCGGGAAAGCCCTGAACACCCCCCGCCGCGTGACAGTGCGGCGTTTGAGGGGGACGGACTGAAGGGGGCTCACACAGGTAGTTTACAATACAATACAAATCAACTTTATTGCACCATAATAGACACACAAAAATTACAAAACAACAAGAAACAATATAGGCACAAAGGCGGACTTATCTCTATAAATGCAATCTCTTCGAGTCAACCTTTGCGTGGAGGAAAAAAATATTTGAAACAAGGTGGGCGCAGTACTAATTCTATTTTACTTACATATGAATATATACCCACACACCCACACCCGTTGAAATTCTTATCTTAATAGTTAATCTTCAAGAAGCAAATACCTTTGCCATCAAACTCTGACCAGGCAGTGGAGTAACACCAAGTCTTCTTGCAGGATCCATTAAGTCACCAGCCGCTGGACCCCCGGCGTGCAGCCTGGCCTCATACATCAAGTATGAAGACAGTGAAGATGAGGAACACA
This sequence comes from Acrobasis suavella, assembly GCA_943193695.1. NCBI lineage: Eukaryota > Metazoa > Arthropoda > Insecta > Lepidoptera > Pyralidae > Acrobasis > Acrobasis suavella. The sequence goes on from OW971956.1 coordinate 979,580, forward strand.
ATGAATACCTCCCGCTGCTTGGAAGAGCGGTGGAGGCGAGGAATGATACTAAAGTAGAGCGTGAAGTCGAGGAAAACCTCCCCCTGCATAGTGCAGACACGGTGCGGGAAGGGGACGGAGCGAGGGAGGAGCGGAAAGGCCCTGAACATCGCCTGCCGCGTGACAGTACGGCGTTTAAAGAGGACGGACTGAAGGGGGCTCACACAGGTAGTTTAATACATCATTTTCCGAGCTTATTCCTGGTTGCATCCTCAGCGGTAACGCTTGAGAGCACGGGTTCCGGTACCTTCGCAAGGTGATTTGACGAGGTTACTGGATTTACACAGAGCGACTGCCTTTGACCTCCGCAACCCAAAGAGTAGACCAGAACCAATCCTTGGATAGGTTCGAGCAAACAAACACTAGTTGGCGTTAGGGACCCAGAGTTTATGCATGCCTTCTAAAACACGGAGTCATCTTTCTTTTTCGGATAATCAGGTGATTCAAGCCTGCAATATCCCAACCAGACGGAAAACTTTTCACAAAAATATGCTTCCCAGTGGGATTCGAACCTACGATCTCCGGATCACAAGCGAATGCCTTGAGCACTGGATCACGGAGGCCGTCACAGGTAGTTTAAAGGGATACATGGATAATTCGGGATCCAGTGCTGCCTCCATTTGAAATAAGTTAGTTGAAAGAAAGCGGAGATTATCATTTAATTTTTTTTCGTCTCCATTCAAATAATTTATTTCAAATGGGGGCAGCATGCTTCACTTCCATATAAAAGGATAGGTCTAATGATGGATTTGTAGACCTGTCCTTTCAACCCACCCAACTGGCATTTTGGGGTCACAAATGACACCAGTAATCTCCCGCCACTTTGTCCACGGGTGGGTGGTGGGTGGTTGTTCAGTCTTTGCCACATTTAGCTTCAGACAACCGTTTTCAAGCGACTCCCTCCACACATTTGTGAGTCGAACCAGTCTCCCTCTGTCTGCATCCGATAACGCGATATCGTCAGCATACATAAGCAGCCACTGAGGTTGCTCGTGTGTGTCTCTAATGCTGTTTGACACTTCGTCTAATATCACACTAAACAGGTATGGACTGAGAACCGAGTCCTAGATAATAAAAAAAAAATTTTACAAGGAATAAAATATTTTTTTAATTTTATATTCAACTAGCTTTTGTCAAAATCCTTTCTTAGGGGATGCCTACGTCATAGTAGCTTTATGCATGCAAAGTCTCAGTCCGATCGGTTTAAAATTGACAAAGTTTCATACAAACTTTCATCCCCTATTTTATCCCCTTGGGGGTAGAATTGATCAAAATCCTTTCTTAGCGGATGCCTACGTCATAACATCTACCTGCATGCCAAATTTCAGCCCGATTCGTCCAGTGGTTTGGGCTGTGCGTTGATAGATCACTATGTCAGTCAGTCAGTCACCTTTGAGTTATATATATTTAGATTTCTGCCTCTCATCTGATAATAACTCGACTGACTTAATAGAAAAAAAATAAGAATTGTGTTTTTTGATTTAGAAAGTTTAGTTAGCTAGTCACTAACCAAATCTCTCATGAATCCGTAGCCGACGCCTCTGCTCTCGAACCAGGAGCTGTGGAACAAGAAGACGACGACACCGACAGCACACACCCGTCTCGGAGAGACTCGAACGCACAAAACGTCCAGCCAGCATATGAATGTAATCATTGTCCACGTTCGTTTTCACAAAAACGTGACTTACGCAGTCATCTTAAAATACACGCAAACGACCAACCGTATGAATGCGATATTTGTCAACGTCGGTTTCAATATCGATCTGATATAAAAAGTCATTTAAATACGCACTTTAGGAAGAAAAGTCTTGAGTGTCATGTCTGTCAAAGTAGGTTTTTTACAAAGCAAGAATTGAAATGTCACCTTGTTGTACACACTGGTACGAAATCATATGAGTGCAATGCTTGTCAACGTCAGTTTCGACATAAAAGTGGTTTAATACGACACCTTAAAACACATAATGACGAGAAACCACATGAATGTAATGTTTGTCAACGGCGGTTTTTAGAAAAAGGTAATTTAAATAAACATCTAAAAATACATACTGGCGAGAAGCCATACGAATGTAATATTTGTCAAAGGCGGTTTTTACGTAAGGATGATTTTTATAGTCATCTTAAAACACATACTGCCTTGATACAATATGAATGTAATGTGTGTGAAAGGTGGTTCTCAAAAAAGGGTCATTTAAATATTCATCTTAGAACACACACTGGCGAGAAACCATATGAATGTAATGTGTGTCAAAGGCGGTTCTCTAAAAAGGGTCATTTAAATATTCATCTTAGAACACACACTGGCGAGAAATCATATAAATGTGATGTTTGTCAGAGGCGGTTTTCACGAAAGAGTAATTTAAATATTCATATTAAAACACATACTGGCGAGAAACCATATGAATGTAACGTTTGTCAACGTCAGTTTCGACATAAAGTTAGTTTAAATATTCATCTCAAAACACATACTGGCGAGAAACCATATGAATGTAATGTGTGTCAAAAGTGGTTCTCACAAAAGGGTGATTTAAATATTCATCTTAGAAAACACACTGGCGAGAAACCATATGAATGTAATGTTTGTCTAAGGTGGTTTTTAGTAAAAGGTAATTTAAATAGACATCTTAGAACACATACTGGCGAAAAACCATACGAATGTAATGTTTGTCAACGTCAGTTTCGACATAAAGATAGTTTAAATATTCATCTCAAAACACATACTGGCGAAAAACCATTTGAATGTAATGTGTGTCAAAGGTGGTTCTCACGAAAGGGTGATTTAAATATTCATCTTAGAAAACACACTGGCGAGAAACCATATAAATGTGATGTTTGTCAGAGGCGGTTTTCACGAAAGAGTCATTTAAAAATTCATCTTAAAACACATACTGGCGAGAAACCACATAAATGTGATGTTTGTCTAAGGCGGTTTTCAGAAAGGGGTAGTTTAAATATTCATCTTAGAACACACACTGGTGAGAAACCATATGAATGTAATGTTTGTCAAAGGCAGTTTTCACTAAAGAGTACATTAAATATTCATCTTAAAACACATACTGGCGAGAAACCATATGAATGTGATGTTTGTCAAAGGCGTTTTTCACGAAAGGATCATTTAAATATTCATCTTACGACACATACTGGCGAGAAACCATATGAATGTAATGTTTGTCAAAGGCGGTTTTCACTAAAGAGTACATTAAATATTCATCTTAAAACACATACTGGCGAGAAACCATACGAATGTAATGTTTGTCAGAGGCGGTTTTCACGAACGGATCATTTAAATATTCATCTTACAACACATACTGGTTAGAAGTAGGGATGTTACGAATATTCGCATTCGCATATGCGAATGGTTCGCATCGATTTAGACATTAGCATCGACATTCGCATTCGCATCAATCAATACGAATGTAATGCGAATGCCCATCGGTCTCGCGGACGCGCAACCGCGCCGCAATTCCGCGTTTCCATGATTAGCGCATAACGTGATTATTTCGACCAACAGGAAGCGATTATTTAACGTGAGTTTTTTGTAAAATTGCTTATTTAGATAAACAAATAGTTTATTGTCATCATCATCATCATCCGAGCGTATCTCGGTCGCATTCTCAGCGGTGACGCTTCAGGGCCCGGGGTCAGCTACGTAAACCATATCATTAGACGAGGTTACTGGTTTCTACACAAAGCGACTGCCGTTTGACCAACCCAAAGGGTAGACCAGAACCAATCCTTGGATAAGTTTAGGCGAACGCTATATCACTTTCGAACGCTAGTTTATTGTATATTAAACTATTTTGGGATAATTAGACAGTTTTTCATTATGGCACCGGAAAATAATAGTGAAATATGGCGATTTTTTACGCCTAGATAGATAATAATAATGATTAATTCATGTATATGTTTTTGGTAATACTTGATGTCTACATTCGCATTCGCAGCCTAAGCATTCGTATTCGCATTCGCATTTTGTCAATCCTAATTAATTATTTTGAAAAACTAAAACAATCTTTAGCTTTTTCTAACTCTCCGAATTCGTTCTCGTTTTACAATTTTCAGGGTTCCGTAGTAAACAAGGAACCGTTATAGTTTCGCCATGTCTGTCTGTCTGTCCGTCCGAGGTTTTACTCAGAGACTATAAGTACTGGAAAACGATATTTTTGTATAGGTGTGTATATTAATCATGCCAAAAAAGTGGTAAAATAAAATATTCAAAATGATTTCTTTTTTAATAGATCTCATAAAAGTAAAGAAAGAGTCATTTTTTTCTCGACTAACCCATCGTGTGGGTTTCCGTTGAATAGGTCTTTCAAAAATATTGCGAGCATGTGAACATCATTTTTCGATTTAGGGATCCGTTTCTGAAATATTTGGTTTTACATTGCAAAGGAATGTTTAAGAAACGAGTAAAAGATTACTATCTGTCTTTATCATCCTGATCATCATATTTATTTAGAAATATTATCTTATGTATTCATTAATGGTAAATATCAGTATATTTTATTTATGTATTTATGTAAGTTTATTTTACGTACGTCTTTGAAGTTATGTCTATTAATTTGTTTTTTGTAGGTATAAGTATTTTGTTACGGGCCTTAATAAATAATAATTAATGATAAGACACATTTAGTAATAGCAATTGCAATGTAATTAGATAATCAGTTCTTATAGTTCTTCAATTGTACAAGACGTAGGGGCGGGCCTTAATTAGTTCGCCCAATTAGCTTCGTCAAGGGCGGGGCTTACACCCTCTCCATGAGTCGCTCTCCTGTCGGGTTTTGAATGCTAGGAACTCACTCTCGCTTGTGAACTTGTGTAAGCTAGTAATAAACTTAAGTGTATGAAACTCGTGGTTTATTCTACGCCCACCTCTAGTGAACCCTGAAGATCAACATTGTAAAAATTTATTTATTTTTGTATTGTACACGCCAATTACCTCTTTCTTCCTATTTCCTCGCGCGGGTCTGCTGGAAGAAATTTCTTAAGAAATAAGTAGCACCTATGTACTTTGTTAACTTTTATAAGGTTTTATTTGTTAACTTTCAAGTGTACATGAACCAGATATAGATAAACGAAAATGTACAAAACTAAAGTGCCAGTATAAAAGAGTCCTTACTTTTTCATTGGTCACCAATCGCACTCAATTTTGTTACTGTCTTCAAATACTTATAGGCTTTTTCATGTCTAAAATTGTTATGTTTCTAGAATACATTAATAAATAACTCATTAAATATTTTAAAGAAAATGATAAGTTATGACTACTTATGACAATGACCATGATACTTTAAGCCTAGTAAACAGTTTTAGGTAAATCGTAAAAAAAGACTTAATTTTTTACCTAAGTTTCAAATTGATCTTCAACCTATTGACTTTTGAAATAAATACTTTTAAATCAAATGTGTTTTGATTTATACACAACTTTATTGTTCTTAAACAGCAATAATGTTAGTATTTGACGTAAAATTACTATTTTTATAATTAATTTGGATTAATCAAATAGTAACAAAATTGAATACAAATAGTAAACATGTCCAGAAAAAACTGCTTTTATACTTAAGCTGTAGATAATAAATCGATACCATTTATAAATAACACAAGAGAATATTACCGACACCTAATTTTCCATTAAAAGCAAGTAAAGACACGCTTTTGAAAAAACACAAAAAATTAATTAGGGTACAGAAGTTTTGAGAACTGCTCTGGAAATGCATTTGAGCAAAAAGTTTTACAAAAAGCCAACGTAACTATCCTAAGGAAGAGCAGTCGTAACATGCTTGACTTAGTCCTTTAGTCGCCACTTACGACATCGACAGGAAGAGAATGAGTGGTGTTTTTCTAGGCGCATTATAAATAGACATATGCATAGTACCTATGTCTATTTATAATGCTATTGAATTACATTTTCTTAGAAATCAGAAGAGCTTATTCCGGTGCAAAAAATGGCTAAAATTTTAAGGCGTTAATAATGCAACAGTAGCCCCCTCGCAGTTTTAAACCCCCTACAAAAAGAGAAGTGTTAAAACTTTCACGCTAATGTCTGTCTGTTTGTCTGTGGTATCGTAGCGCTCCAATGGATGGACCGATTTCGATGCGGTTTTTTACGTGAAAGCAAGTTCCCTTGTGGTGATTTTTTGCGATGTTTGATGAAAATCGGTGTATCGGTAGATGGTGTTTTTGACAATCGGGGGTTTTTTAATTTGCCTATAGCAAATAAACTTGTCATTATATATAAGCGACTGAAAACTACACGCTTTGTGCCTAGATACCTATGTGCTCTTCGCGAGAACATTTTACATAATCTTTTGGTAATGCTATGGAATTCCAAACAAATTGTTTGGAATTCCATAGCATTAACAATACACATATATACTATGCTGTCTGGTTTATTGTCTAGAAAACACTACTCCATCTCTTCCTATCAATGTCGTAAGTTGCAAAAAGGACTAAGCACAAACATGCAACAGGATCGAGAGACTCCCTAAAAGAATTTTTCAAGAAAATTAATATACTCACTGTACCATCCCAGTACATATTTAAAAATTATGTTATAAAAAATATTGCCTTTATAAAACAAGGTGATTTTCCGGGTAGAAACTTACGAAACATAAATAATTTAGTTACCCCGTTTTATAGGCTAAAAACAGTCAGTAAATCGTTTAAGGGAAACTGTACAGAGTTTGAGAGATATGCCAGAAAGAAAATTTAAAGCCTATGTAAAGAAAGTACTTTGTGAGACAAAAACGTCCGGCTTGAGCTTGGTGCGGGTACCTCTTAAAGGTTTGTATTTGTACACTCACAAATGTCATAATTTGAGTACGATCGGTACATATATGTACTTTATTTACAAATTGACATTAATTTCATTTTTGACATCATTCATTGAGTAAAGTTATTGTCATTTCCTAATCTGTCCCTCGGAAATGACCCTTTAAAAAAATATTTATTTGCCCGTCTGTGTTTGTGTCATAGGATTACACCATCCTACCAAATTTCACCTCATTTGGTACAGTACATTCGGAGCAAATTAGCTGTGATAGACGGACGGACAGACAGAGGGTTCCGATTTTTCAATTTTTGGACGGAACCCTAAAAAGAACCGTCAAGTTAATACGTATGTTCTGAAAAATATAAGAAAGATTCGACGAAAAATAAGATAATTCGTATTGATTGATTTCAAACGAGTAATTAATACAAAAACAAGAACCCCAACTGCCTTTTTATCTGAATATGCAGCTATGAAGCCTTAATCCATCAAGTCATTTAGGCTGCAGGGCATCCCATAAAAAATATACATACATACACTTGAAAGACATAACCCTCTTTCTGATGCAGTCGGGTAAAGAATAGCGCGCAATGGACTGAAGTAATGAAATTTCTAATCATTCGTTATTTCGATATATCAATTCGTTATTTACCTACCACTACCTTATTTTATATTTGACACATATCTGTCACTGTCAGTGTCAAGCAGTTAATTTAACTTAAGGATACGCAAAATTTCAAAAGTATCGATACTTTACTCGATACCAAAAAAGTATCGGAACGAAAGTATCGATACCTGAAGGTATCAAGTACTTTTTAATACTTTTACTAAAAACCTGGATGGAGTGTTGTTTGTGTTGATAAGTTTCACAAAAAAATATAGCAAGAACGTGTTATTAATATCCAATAGATATTTAGAAACTCTTAGACATAACGTAAAAATTTGGAGAAAATAATACATTAGAACAGTATTTTAATTAAAATAAATTACACATTAAAAATCACAAATTAGTTTGGAAAACTCAAAAGGGCAAACGCCTCATAACGCTTATTTACGTCACCTTCATGTAAATTGTACTCAAATACGCAGTGTTGCTACTTGTTATTTCATGAACATGTCTGAGAATTACTTTTCTACAACTAAGGAATTGAAAGATGCTATGCAAATAATCTAATAATTGCATTATTTGCACAGCATCTTTCAGTTCCTACCTAAAAAAAGCTCCTGAAACAGTCAATATAATAAAATGGTAACACGCATAAGTGCTTGGCAATGAGCCGGAATTCCCTGAATCATGCCTTAGGTTTAGTAGTAATGTTTTGTTTAAAATATCGATGAATAATTTTCATTTTTCTTATTACTAATTTACAAGAAATGAGGATAAGAAAAAGAAGGGGAAGAAGAAGAAGAAAAGTATCGATACCTCTGAAAAGGATCGATACCTCGAAAGTATCGGAACAAAAGTATCGATACCAAAATTACTTGGTATCGAAACAAAAGTATCGATACCTTGAGGTATCGTAATTGATACTTTTTGCGTATCCCTAATTTAACGTTCACGACAATTCATGACAATTCACGTTGTTGTATTGCTATTTGTGTGCTATTTTTTTTCTTTCTTTCTTTCTTAGTTTTATTCTTTCTTTCTTTATTTGTTATATTCTGTCTAATTTGTGGATTTGTTTTTAACCCTTCTAATGGCATGCGCCATTTTGTATGATGACGTATAGTGTGGCAGGGGACGGGGGTAAAAATTTGAAATTTGACACCAGCATCTTCAAAAATTTAAATAGGCATATTTTTGCATTAAAACTATCAAGTATTGTATAATTTTTTTATTATTATTATACAAACAAAATTATAGAATAGCAATTACTATAGTACAATGAGTCAGAATTTTACAATTTAAAGTTGAAATAGGGTTATATATTTTTTTTTACATTTACAACCCAATATTTTATCAACGAAACAAGATTAAAGCAAAGTTTTTTGTTATTTTCATTTTAAAATGAACAAACTTCCAGTTTACAACTTGAAAACAATACCATTTCATAATATTTTTTATCACAAAGTTCAGTCAAACAGACGACCTCCACGGCGGCTACTCAATTACGTGACGAAAACAAGGACGCATTCAAGTGTTTTTTTCTTGGAATGAGTGTACCTAGGTGTTTGGACATGTAATGGGTTTCATTTATCGCTACGTTATTGAGCTTAATTTATACAAACATAACTATGAGGCAGATGTTACTATAATAATGTCATTAACAAAATATTGAGACTATGCAAATGAAGGCTAAAAATAGGTGTCACAAGAAATTAATTTATTTTGACAATGAAAATAATTTATTTACGAAATGCAAGCTGAATAACCGCATAACTTATCGACTTGAATTGGACTGTATAATTTTATATATCTTGTATCTTATAGCCTCTTAAGTCTTATAACATAAATAAAATATGTTTCGTTCTAAATATCGTTTATTCTTGTCTTACTTTTTCTTGTCACTATTGACAGCACGAAATACTTTTTCGTATAAAAAGCAATATAAAAAGAAGGTTTTAACACTTCAACATACCGGCCTCCAAAGGGCACTATTTTGCCCTTTAATTTACAGAAAATAGCAATTAAAAAGAAAATGTACATAACTTACTGCACAAAATTAATCAATAAACTTATAAATCTTAGAATAACACAAAATAAAAACAACATTTTTTTAAACAATCTTAATATGTAGTCTCAACTACTGTTGTATTGGTAGAACACATAACTTGGACGTAGGTCTCTTTATTAAGGAATTCTGAGTGCGAAGAGTAACCACTCTAGTCAAGCTATCTTTACCTATATGTTTGATTACCACTCTACCAAGCAGCCATCGACATGGTGGTAAATCATCTTCCTTTACTAATACTACATCCCCAATTTCCGGCTCAGGAGTTTGATAAGACCACTTATAACGGTGAAGAAAATGCGTAAGATATTCCTGAGACCAACGTTTCCAGAATGTTTGCATCAATTTCTGTGTAAGCTGCCATCTTCTAAGTGCAGGAGTATTACACTGGCCAAAATTATAATCTGGTGCTGTTACCAAAGGTTCACCCACAAGGAAATGACCTGGTGTTAATACATTAATAGCATCTGATTCAGAGTCAATTCGTGACAATGGACGTGAATTCAAACAAGCTTCTATCTGAATAAGAACCGTAGATAACTCCTCATAGGTTAAAGTCATATCTCCAATTAATCTTTTTAAATGAAATTTTGTTGACTTTACTCCTGCTTCCCATAAACCGCCAAAGTTGGGCGCATGTGGTGGAATAAAATGCCAAGTGGTTCCTTGATTTGAAAGACTTTCAGATACTTCGTCTATCAGCCTAGAATTTTCATCAGCAAGCATCCTTTGCAACTCTCTAGATGCACCCTTAAAATTATTTCCATTATCGCTCCACAATTCTGAACAATGTCCACGACGAGCAACGAAACGTTTGAAGGACGCTAAGAAACCTTGAGTTGTAAGATCGCTCACTACTTCAAGATGAATAGCTCTTGTTGACATACATACAAAGAGACATATGTAACCCTTAGTGGAACGATGACCACGACCCTTTGAAGTCCTTATATTTATAGGCCCTGCAAAATCTACCCCACTAAACTGAAACGGTCTACTAGGAGAAACTCGTGCTGATGGTAACTGTCCCATGAGTTGAACTGATGTCTTACTTGAAAATCGAAGACATTTAATACATTTTCTTACACATGTTTTAATTAAATACTTCGCTCCTACGATATAATATTTTGACGAAATGTATGCAAGCATTAATTGAATCCCACCATGCAAAGTTTTTTGATGTGCATCATTAATAACCAAATCAGTGAAATGCGACCTCTTCGGTAACAGAATGGGATGTTTTGCATCCTTACTAAGTTGAGATCTATCTAATCTTCCTCCTACACGTACAATACCACTAATATCTAAAAACAAATTCAAAGATTTATAAGGCATTTTGAATTTAGCCTCTCCTGGTTTGTTTAATTCGGCTATCTGTTCTTTAAGAGTTTCACCTTGATAAAACTTAATGCAAAATTCTAATGCATGAGATAACTCCTTTGTAGTTAAATAACGACTATTATGTCGTTTGTCAGGTATTCTAATATTAATAAATCTCTTACAATAAGCTACTACTCGAATCAACTTCGATAATGTAGAATACTTGTTCCATATTTCAGATTCTGCTACAACCAAAAAACTTTTAGATTCCTCCAAATTAGTTCCGATATCTTTAGGCTTATTATATAATATTAAATTCTCGCTCAGAAATTCCGGACCATTGAACCACATTGTTTTTGTCAACAATTCTGATGGATGGACACCTCTAGATGCGTAGTCAGCAGGATTTTTCGAAGACATAACATGTGACCATTGATCAGCTTCCAAAGTGATTAAAATCTCGGATACCCTGTTAGCGACAAAAGTCTGCCATCTACTTGGGTGATTGTTAAGCCAGGCTAAAACTACGGTCGAATCTGTCCAAGCATGGATATCTTTCTTATTTATTCCCATTACATCTGACACTTCCACAAGTAATCTAGTCACAAGGACTGCACCGCAAAGTTCTAAACGAGGAATTGAAATTTGTTTAATTGGAGCAACTTTAGTTTTAGCAGTAATTAACGAGACACGGACTTTATTATCACTATCAATTATTCTAATATACACAACTGCTGAGTATGCTATCTTGGATGCATCAGAAAATCCATGCAATTCGATTTTTTTATTGTTCACTTCCATGCCAAGCCATCTGGGAATGTTTATTTGCTTCAGTTGGTATAAATCAGAACGATAAATATCCCATTCGCTTACTAGATTGCTCGGTACCACTTCATCCCAATCCATACCAGTAATCCATAATTTCTGAATTAAAGCCTTAGCTAAAATCACACTAGGTGCTATCCAGCCCAAAGGATCGTATAACATTGTTATTTCGGATATAATTTTCCTTTTTGTTACTGGACCAGATTCCTTTGGTAAATCTACCGAATATTTGAAGACATCAGCGCAACGATCCCAGGTTAAACCTAGTAACTTTACAATGGCATCAGTTTTCAACTTCAATCCTTTTAAAGCTTCTACATCTTCTTGCTTTATTTTATTTAAAAGGTCATCATTATTTGTCGTCCATTTTTGTAGTTCAAAACCCCCTTTCTTCAGTAACTTATTCATCTGTTCATAAATTGTAACTCCTTGTTCTACTGTATCACATCCAGTTAATAGATCATCCATATAGAAATCATTCTTTACTATATCTGTATGAGCTATCATCTCATACATTTTAGCAAACAATTAATATCTACATAGGTAACAATATTTTAACCTACTTTTTAACTATATGCACAACTTAGCGATTAAGTAATCTGGGTCAATATGTCAATCAAATAGTGATCTTAGCGTTTAAGTGAAATCAATAAAACTAGTGTGACGAAATCACTCGACGGGTTCGGTTATATTCTCTTCGGAGTTCCTCCCGCCTAGCTAGCAACCCTTCAGCTTAACTTAGCTTAACTTTCTGTGTGGTTAGCCCATACATATGGTCCTTCGAGCTAACGGTTAGCGGGACTTTTTGCGAGTTTACTCCTTCGGTCTCGCGTACTGTGAACTAGCGCGTGTGGATTAATTCGAGTTCATACGCTTTCCGCGTGACGTGACAGTTTTCATGAACTTTCGTTCCGTGGGACACTAGCATACTTCCGGGGCACGTGTTCGCGAATCTAGGAACACTCCTCGCAGCTTCAGCTACAGCAATTAGCTTCAGGAACTTTCATCGTGTTTGCGTGGGTTGTAAGACGCGCAAGCTGCAGATAACAAGTAAGATCTTTCCTGTATATTACTAACCAAGCTATTACAATGTCGAACGTCCAAGCGGTATTTGACCGCCAGAGCGAGCTCGTTGCCAAAATCCAGCAAATTGGCACCAACTTCAACAAGGACTCAACTCATAGAAAAACCTCAGAGTATTTACAGCTACGTCTAGAGACCTTAGATAGCCTCTGGGGAGAGTTCGAACTTAATCATGTACGGTTAGAATCGTTAGGTACCAAAGAGCAAAGGTATTTTCAGGAATCTATCTTTGAACGAACTAAACAATATTATACTGAGTTTCGTGCGAAAATAGCTAAGCACGAACCGTACAAACTGCCCTCTGGATCGCGCCCAGAGGAAAAAGATAATGTGGGTAAAATTGATGAGCTTTTATCACGTCAAAGAACTAATTTCCGAGCATTCCAGCGTATGATATCTAGTATTGAGATTAGTGAAATTACCGAAAAATGGGAATTAGATGACGAGCTTAATAACTTTCAATCTATCTGGAAGAACATTGACAAATTACATTTAGATATAGATAATATTCTGGGAGGTGAAGATGAAGTGTATCTTAATGAGTTTTTAAAATATGAAACAGAATTTAAGCGGATGAAAAGAGAATTAAATCAAAAACTAGCTGCAACCTCTCATTTACAACATGCTACTCCTTTGTTAGAAGTTCCCGTTTTTACAGGCAGGTACAATTTTTGGCCCACTTTTTTTGATCTTTTCTCTGAATCAATTCATAACAATAAATTCCTGCCAAAAGCGCAAAAAATGCAACATCTGAAAGGCAAGTTAAAAGGAGAGCCTGAGCGTCTAATTCAGCATTTAAATATTTCAGCTGAGAATTATGATATAGCATGGGAAATACTGACCCATCGTTATAATAATACGCACTTATTATTCACAAACCAAATAGAAACTTTCCTTAATCAACCTATAAGCAAGCCGACATCTCAGTATATCAAACGACTTTATGATACCTCAACTGAATGTATTCATGCAATTCATAATCTTGGAGTGGATACAACAACCTGGGACCCGATTCTCGCTCATCTTGTTGCTAAGAAATTGGACAGCGAGACTTTAATTGATTATAAGGCAGCGCGCAAGTCCCCTAGGGATCTAGCTTCACTAGACGAATTAATGCAGTTTCTCGAGAGCAAATACATCGCACTTGAACCTAGTACACAAAGATTTGAAAAACAACACTCGTTTAATCCCTCGAGACAAGCTACCAATTCTTCTAAACAACATTTTAGGAGTTCATATAACAATAACAGGTCACCGTTCAGAGGATTTCAAGCTGCCCATGCGGCGCCACGCATTAGATGTCCTTTATGTAATTCGGATCATGAGCTCTACAAGTGTTCTAGATTTATCAATATGTCCGCTGACCTCAAATTGAAAACGATTGCGCAATTGAAACTCTGTAAAAACTGTTTATTTAAACATAATGATAAATGTATGTCAATAAAAAAATGCAAATACTGCAACAACGCGCATCACACAAGCATACATGATTGTTATTCTGGGTCACCGGTACAAGGTGCGTCTTTCACAGCTGAGCAACCTCTACCAAACACTTTAACTTCGTCGAATCGTGTCGTCACCAATAAATCCTTTGTCTCCAACAATGTCTGCGCGACTGATGAAGAAGTCCTATTAGCTACAGTCTTACTAAATGTCAAAGCAATTGACGGGAATTATGTAACCTTACGTTGTCTATTGGATCAAGGTTCCCAGTTAACTCTAATCTCCGAAAATGCAGCTCAACGATTAGGATCACCTCGGCGTAGGTTTAGCGCATCATTAGCAGGTGTCGGCGTCAGTCCTAAACATAGCAGAAGTATAGTTACTCTAGAATGTCATTCAATCTACGGTGACTACAGCTTCATTACCGAAGCAGCTGTTCTCCCTCGTTTAGTAACGGATTTACCAAATGTCTCATTTTTAAAACAATCATGGCCTCATCTCCAACACATGAGGTTAGCTGATCCCGATTACAACATCTCAAAGCCAATCGATCTGTTATTAGACGCTAGCGTATACTCCGACATTATTTTGAGTGGATTAGTCAAAGGTGCTCCAAATATGCCGATAGCTCAGCAAACAAAACTTGGTTGGATCCTGTCAGGTACCGTGAAGACTTTCACCTGTAGTGTAGTCATTAACGATTTGGAGGAAATAGCTAAATATTGGGAGATGGAGGAAGTTCCCAGCACAGCATCCGAACTTAGTGAAGCAGATAAATACTGCGAAGAGTATTATCAGGCCACTACTAGACGCCTAGAAAATGGTAGGTACGAAGTAGCCTTGCCTATGAAAAGGAATTATAAAGAGTTTCTCGGCTTGTCAAAGGGAAAAGCTATAGCACAATTCAAGCACTTAGAAAGCAAGCTAATTACAGATAAAACATATTCAGAAAGCTATATACAATTTATGAACGATTTTCTACAGTTAAATCATATGCGCCTAGCGGGCCCTGACGAAACCCCTAAATGTTATCTTCCTCACCACGGAGTAGTAAAAGCCGATTCAACAACTACGAAATTACGAGTGGTCTTCAACGCGTCGTCAAAGACTAGCTCTGGGTTTAGCCTAAATGATCTTATGGAATGCGGTCCCAATCTACAGCAAGATCTACCAACTTTATTGTTAAACTGGAGGAAATTCAAATATGTCTCCAGTTGTGACATTCAAATGATGTTCCGTCAGATTATGATGAGACTTAGTGATCAACGTCTTCAATCCGTTATTTGGAGGGAGCATCCCCTTGAACCACTACAGGAATATCTTCTGACTACGGTTGTATACGGGACAAAAGCAGCTCCGTTTTTAGCTATGCGAACTCTAAGGCAGATCGCCAACGACGAAGCAGATAAATATCCTATGGCAGCCTCAGCTTTAAAAAATAATTGTTATATGGACGATATTCTGTGCGGAGAAGATACAATTTCAGCCACAAAGGAATTACAAAACCAACTTATTGCAATTTTAAAAGGAGCAGGGATGAACCTACGAAAATGGTCCGCCAATGATCCTCAGTTATTAGAAGATTTACCATCTGAACAGCTAGATAAGCCATTCAACTTTAAACATCCCGAAACTAGAAAAACATTAGGTCTGCGGTGGATACCTACCAACGACTCATTCGTATTTTCTTACGACATTGGTACGCCAAATAAAATTAATTCCAAACGACAGCTCCTCTCAGCTATATCTAAAATATTTGACCCACTAGGCTGGCTTTCACCTGTAACAGTTAGAGCCAAACTCCTCTTTCAAAAAACTTGGGCTACTAATATCGGATGGGACGACGCTATCCCTTCAGATATCCAAATAGAATGGCTTCAGCTTCAGCAAGACTTATCAAACATTAGCCAATTCGTAATACCACGATACTTAGGCAACTTAAATGAAAAATATCAATTACATGCATTTTGCGACGCCTCGGAAAAAGCTTACGCTTGCGTTGTGTATTTAGTGGCACGCGATAATAAAGGAGAGTTCACAGCGAGACTTGTAACAGCTCGTACGAAATTATGCCCTATGAAAAAGAAGATTTCATTAGCACGATTGGAACTATGTGGCGCCCTACTTTTAGCTCAGCTGATAAAAAATATTAAAGGTTCATTTGACGTTACGGAAATTTTTGCATGGACCGACTCTACCATAGTTTTGGGTTGGCTTCAAGGCGACATTAATCGATGGAAGCCTTTCGTAGCCAACAGAGTTCAACAAATTAAAGAAATCATACCAGCTGACAGGTGGAACCACGTAAAATCTGAGGACAATTCTGCGGATTGTGCTACTCGCGGAGCTACAGTCGCTAAATTACAAACAAGCTCTCTTTGGTGGAAAGGACCAGAATGGTTAAATAATTTTGATGCAAATAATATTAAAAAGCAAACTTATAGCGCACCTTCATTGGAAACGAAACAAGCCAGGGTGAACGTAGCCTTACAAACAAACTCGGATTTCATTTATAATTTATTATTGAATAACAGCTCCATCACACGTGCTGTAAACATACTAGGTTGGGTGTTACGTTTCAAGGCCGCTTTACGTCATACTACGAGGAACCATGACACCTATTTAACAGCTGATGAACTAGATGACTCATACAAATTTATTATTAAGCAGGTGCAAAGAAGCGAATTAAGAAGCGATTTTTTTGACATTACAACCAAAGGACATGTCCGTCCTAATAGCAAACTAGCAAGTCTCCATCCATATCTAGATGAGGAAGGAATACTGAGAGTAGGAGGCCGTCTCAGCTACGCCAACATTGGCAACAAGTCAAAGCATCCAATTATATTAAGTAGCCATGGTCGATTCACTAATCTTATTATCGAGCAAGCACACGTCACTACGCTGCATGGAGGTCCACGCCTTACCCTGTCATATATAAGAGAAAGATATTGGATTATTGGCGGGATGAGAACAGTCAAGCGACAGCTGCGTCTTTGCGTTAAATGTCGACGCTTTAGCAATGATAAACAGCAGCAAATAATGGCTGATCTCCCTCGAGCCAGGGTTACACCCTCCAGGCCCTTCACCAACACAGGTTGCGATTTCACTGGTTATTTTGATCTTAAATTGAACAAGGGTCGAGGAGTCACAACATATAAAGGATACGTCGCTGTTTTTATCTGCCTGGCGACAAAGGCTGTTCACCTTGAATTAGTGACAGATCTTAGCACCCCAGCGTTCTTAGCAGCTTTTCGTCGTTTTTGTGCGCGGAGAGGGATGCCTCGTCACATGTATAGTGACAACGGAACAAATTTCGTGGGAGCCAAACGCGCATTAGACAAAGAATACAAAGAAATCGTAAGGACGATTAACCAAGACTTCTTCAGAAATCTCAGCGAATTTAACATCGAATGGTCATTTAATTGTCCCAGCTGGGCTTCAGCGGGTGGTATTTGGGAAGCAGCAGTCAAAAGTTTTAAACGGCATCTGAAGCGTGTTTTAGGAGAACAGAAACTCACATATGAAGAGTTTACTACTTTACTCCATCAAATAGAGGCTTGTCTAAACTCGCGGCCTTTATATCCCTTGACAGAAAATCCTGAAGATTCGTATCTTACTCCAGGACATTTTTTGATAGGCGACTCACTGTTGTCAAGGCCTCAAATGGACCCAGACCACCTTAGCTTACCAACGCGTTGGCAACTCGTTCAGAGCATGAATAAACAATTTTGGAAATTATGGTCAGCGGACTATCTCCAGCATTTACAAGAACGGTCTAAATGGAGGCAACCTATCAAAAACTTCGATGTTGATGACATTGTCTTAATAAAGGAAGATAACATGCCCCCTGGCAAATGGGCATTAGGTAGGATCCAGGAACTACATCCCGGCAAAGATGGATATGTTCGAGTGGTATCTCTTAGAGCAAAGGGTGGTATAATTAAGCGTCCTGTAACAAAACTTTTACAACTACCCATACCAAATAAAGAAATCGATATTCCTCCCAACAATGAAACAAAACAAATTGTAGAGCATGAGCCAAGGCCAGCACCTGTAAGGACAAAGAGAAATCCTAAAATATTTTCAAACTTTATCACACTTGTACTTCTACTACTAGCTTCTTTTATACCTCCGTCGGCACAAAATAACGTTTCGACAACTTCACTAAATGATAACAGCTCCTTGTACTTCGATAAGATTTCAAACATAAAGAATATTCGGGATGAATGGAAGCTAGTTGTTTACTACAACCTAACCAACTACTTTCAAGCGATTGAAGATATGGATATATACATTAATAATCTAACAGATATAAGCTTGGCTATGAGATGCAGTTCCCCATATCGAAGAATATCTGAGCAGCTAGCACATGAACTAACGGAGATTGAGCATTACAATCAGCTATTTTTGAGCTCCAACAACAAACGACAAAAAAGAGGATTAATAAACGGTGTTGGTAGCGTAGCAAACTATCTATTTGGAGTACTAGACGACAACTTTGCACAACAATACGCCAAGGACATTGAAAGGGTATCCTCTAACGAGAATCATCTTCAGCAGCTTATAAGAAATCAAACGCTCATCATTGAAGCCGAATCAAACATTGTGAAGCGCAACGAGCACATAATGAATAAACAATTTTCCCTCATCAAAGAACATTTAGAAGAAGCTTCCTATGAAGTAAACCAGTTACGTTCCGACATAAATCGAGGTCTTTATTTTACAGCTTCAGCCCTATCCGCTAACATCATACTCGAGCACATAAGACGAACGCAAGATTCTCTCATCAACACTATCACCGATATTACTCACGGTAGCTTTGATACTCACCTCCTATCTATAGAACAACTGGAAAAGCAAATTCAATTTATTTCCAACCAGCTACAGGGTGATCTCAAATTAGCTGTTGAAAAGGAAAACATTCTAGATTTTTACAAAATGATTAAGGTATACGCTAAGGTTCATAGAAGTTACCTTATCATTGAAATAAAGATTCCTATTGTCAGCGAAGAAGTATATGAACTCGACAAAATCATTGGCATACCGCAGAGTAATGGAGCTCATTCGTCTATTACCATATCTATGTATCCATATTTAGCGTTTAACCTTCATAAAGAGAAGGTAGTATTCCTCACGGACTTCGATCTACAACATTGTCTGCACGCCTCGGACGAATATTTGATGTGCAGCTTAGACAAGCCACATTATAACTTAGATCTTCAACAGCACATATGCAATATCACTTTAATTAATGCGGAAAAAATATCATCACCTTGTATCCACGAGCAAGTGCCATGTATAAACAGATGGATCAAGTTACATCGCCCGAACATATGGCTGCATTCATGTTGCGGCAAATGCAGCGTTCGCATATTTTGTCCATCCGAGGTCATTACTAAAACGTTGACAGGCAATGGCCTCTTCACTTTAGGTCAAGGTTGCACTTTAAAAAGCGATTCCTTCATCATTTACTCTCACAATAAATATCTGAAAACACTTAACGTCCAACCTACATTCGAAGCCCCAGAGGTATCCGTCTTGAACACTCTCATAAATAGCTCTATACCAACATATGACTTTACTACAGAAAATCACGAACAAATCTATCATCAGATAAAGGACGAGATAAATAATCTCAAGCAAGCATCTTACCCTGATCTTACTTTTCACGACTTCCACCAGTATGCAGTCAGCTATTCGAGCCTAGCAATAATACTAACATTGGTAATCGTAGCTATATGCATATTCGTAAGAAGGAGACGCCGTCGCCAGCACCCAGGAACAGCAGTCCTCCCTGTCTCAAGCAGGGCGGGCACTTCAACGAGCAAAGACAATTATTTCGGTCTTCGTGTGCTTAATAGTGAAAACCGCGTTTCGTGTTGTGAAGGTCGTGAGTGCCACAAGTGTGTGAGAGGGAGCGTAGACACCAGTGTAGAGTATAACTCGCCTCTGACGAACCAACCGCACTTTGTGTCTATTCCTATTCCAACGGACAGTTATGGGGAATCGGTGCGACCTAACAAAGACAAATAGGCTTATCGAGAACTTAAACAATGACACTAACTTTAATATTTTGGTTTTACTACAACATTTCCAATCCCTCACTGTATTGTTTATATCATCTAGCGTTACTTTTCAGCTTGATTGTAGTTGCTATTGTAGATATCATTTTATTCTAGATATTAAGTAAGTAGTTGTCCTTTCCTCCTTTTGAGTCGGCAAGATGTATGAGCTATCATCTCATACATTTTAGCAAACAATTAATATCTACATAGGTAACAATATTTTAACCTACTTTTTAACTATATGCACAACTTAGCGATTAAGTAATCTGGGTCAATATGTCAATCAAATAGTGATCTTAGCGTTTAAGTGAAATCAATAAAACTAGTGTGACGAAATCACTCGACGGGTTCGGTTATATTCTCTTCGGAGTTCCTCCCGCCTAGCTAGCAACCCTTCAGCTTAACTTAGCTTAACTTTCTGTGTGGTTAGCCCATACAATATCTGCTACTTGATTATAATTAGGGCCTTCATCTATCGCCACTTGTTGTAGTGTTTTTACGGCTAAATATGGAGCAGCTGCAGTTCCAAATGTAACTCTTGTTAGTCTATATTCTTGTATTGCATTGTTTTTTTCATTGCTCCAAATTAGACGCTGAAAATCAGCATCATCTTCAGATACCTTTATTTGCCGATACATCTTAACAATGTCAGCGGCTAAACATATTTTATGCGTTCTCCAGCGCATTATTAAATGATGCAAGAGTGGTTGTAAACTGGGTCCAATCATTAACATATCATTTAATGATACTCCGTTGTAATTTTTTGCTGAAGCATCAAATACAACACGAAGCTTCGTTGTATCTCTGTCCTCTTTAATCACAGCGTGATGGGGCAAATAAAAACATTCTTTTTTATCTTTTTCTTTGTCTGGTATCTTTTCCATGTGTTTCATTTGTACATATTCATCAATTACTTGTGTATACTTTATCTTTAAATCTTCATTCTTATCGAATCGCTTTATTAATCCTCTTAATCTTTTCAAAGCTACTTGCTTCGAATCTCCATTCACCTTTTCAGAAAATTCCATTTTAAATGGCAGTTGAACTATATATCTACCATCTGAATCACGTCGTGTAGTTTTAGAATAAAATTCCTCGCATAAAGTTTCTTCTTCGGTCATCAGACGAGATGTATTTGAATCAGATTCTAACTCCCAAAATTTCTTAAGAAAATTATTGTCAGGGGTACACACGTGCATGGTAATAACATTATTAACATTATAGCCTTGTTTATCAGTAACTCCAGAAAGAACCCACCCAAATGAGGTCGATTGTGCTATTAAGGAGCCATTAGGTGCCTTTAATACTCCTTCTTGTATTATTTGCCCATACACTTCAGCTCCTAACAACAGATCAATTTTGTTGGGAGTATGATACTGAGGATCTGCCAGCTGTAATTTGTTTAAGTCCAACCATTCAACCGGAATGACCTTTTTATTTGGCAAAAGAGAAGTGATTGCCTTTAACACGTATGCTTGAACAGTAATAATAATGTCATAGTTAATTCTTGAACGAATCTTAAGTTGTACCATATATTTAGCTGTAATATTTTTATTTCCCTCTAAACCAGATATAAATCCCTTTACTGGAAACTTACGAATTCCTAGGTATTGCACAGTTGCTTCTGTCACAAAAGAGGCTTGAGATCCTTGATCTAGTAAAGCCCTAATCATTTGACTCTCTCCAAAAGCTGTTTCAGCTTGTACAACAGCTGTCGCAAGCAATACTTGACTATTTAAGGACATTTCACCCGAAGCGAAACAAGAAACAACTTGACATTCATCATCATTATTAGAAGCTGCTGCTTCTGCTACAGGAGTATTCGCGTTATCCATTACTACGGTTAAGGCTTTATTATCAACTTTAGTACTATCAACAACCGAGTCCGAAACCGCAGAATGCAGCAATGTATTGTGTTTTCTTTTGCAAGTTTTGCATAAAGGTGCGATGCGACAATACTTGGCAGAATGGTTATTACCAAAACAATTAAAACATAACCTATTTTTTGATATGAACTCATAACGCTTATAGACATCCAAAGCGCAAAACCCTTTGCATACACTCAATTTGTGATTCTCTGAGCAAAACTCACACTCAAACGTATTACTTACATGGAATGATCTTGTTATACCAGTGGAAGTTGAAGGTCTCTGCCTTGAATCAATACACTCTAAAGCTCGGAATCTGCTTTGTAAAAAGTCTGAAAATTGAGCATATGTTGGTAACTCTGTTGACATATCAGCTGATATTTTCAACTCCCACTGTTTCCTGGTTTCCATATCTAATTTGTACCCAACTATGTGTATAACAATTATATCCCATGAACTAACATCAATTCCTAAATTCTTTAATGCAAATAGGCAGTCAGATGTCGTATCCAAAAGATCTTTTAAAGCAGCTGCTGATTCAACTAAAGTACTACGTTGACTAAATAATCGTTTCAAAATGCAATTTGCTAAATATTTTTTATTATTGTATCTATCATGTAACTGATTCCAACATTGTACATAGTTAGCAGCAGTAATTGGGGTTTGGCGTATTAATTGTTCCGCCTCACCACTCAAGTGAGCCTTTAAGTAGTGTAACTTCTGGACATCATCAATAGACGGATTAGCATGAATTAACGACACAAACATGTCTCTAAAAGATGTCCATTCATTGTATTTTCCCGAAAAAATTGGAATTGTTATTTTAGGCAATCTTACTGCCGACTTTGTTGTTCCATTTTCATTTAAAGTATCTTTATTTGTAGAATCTTTATCATACTTAGAACCAAATGTTTTCAACTTTAAGTTCAATGCAGTTTTGTATTCTATAAAAAGTTCTTCAGTTTGTTCGTACAGATCTTCCTTGGCATACGAACTATCTAGTATTTCTTCTCTTTTATATTCTTTTACAATCTGTTCATGTGTAGTTTTAAATGTTCCCCATAATTCTTCTAAATTTACAAGACGTGTCTCAATGTAAACATCAGTAATTCTGTCCTTTAGTGACTTTTTAAAATTTATGTAAGCTTTATTAATTCTTTCTTTAATATCGCTTTGACAATTTAACCAGCCCTCCATTATGAAAATTTGGTTTACAAACGGAATTGTAAAATAAAATATAAATTAATTATTTGGCCAAGGAAAAATCTGTATAAACTATAACTGTATAACATATAATTAGAATAGCAAAATCCAAAGAAAATATCAACAAAAAATAAATAACTAAACGTTTTTTAATTGTTCCATCTCAATGTTCACCTTAATTCACTTTTCACTTTTGTTTATTAGTTCAATCGTACTTACAGTTTATCCAGATATTTATTCCGACACCATCCCTATTATTTGAAAATTTTCGGCAACTACCTTATTACATCGCAGAATTTTTCCGTCACTTTTATTAAATATGAATACTCTCCAGCGATGCTCTACCTTCAGAAGTAGGTAATAATAATAATGGATGTCTTTTTTCTAAAAAAAAGACATCCAAAATATGTAAAAGTTACCAATTTTTTTTAAACATTGCGCCTTGCAGAGATAATTTATGGATATGGCATTTCTTAGGTCAAGTAAGTACGGAAAATATTGTACGTCGTTGTTTTTAGTTTAAGATACCAAACTAAAAACAACGACGTACAATATTTTCCGAGCTAAATGGTAATGAATTGTGCGCAAAGCACTGGAATAATGAATTACAGATCATTCGTTATTTATAAAATTTATTTTACGGCCAGAAACAATCTCAATACATAAATAGGTCTCTCAATATATAAATTACTCTATGGTCAGAAATCTATCTGTCACTGTCAAGCAGTTAACCACGTAGTCTTACGTAGTATTTGAATTCTCTTTGCAGTTAACGTTTGTCGTTTAAGCATTAAGGTGTTTATTAAATTCTTTCATTGAGTTGTTTAGTTTATTAAAGATTTATTAGGTATTCAGTTCATTTTTCATGATTTTTTGCAATGACATAGAAATAACACAACAGCTATAAATGGTTGGTTCGAGATGCCTCCAAAAACGCCCTTGTGTCGCGTCTGCCTGGCGACCGACGCCGACCTGACCTCCATCGCCGGCACTCCGCTGCAAATCGTCTTCTAGAAGCTTACGAGTGACAGTGTTAGTATCAGGAATCCTTAATAACCTCTGGATTGTGATATTATAAGAAATGTACGTTGTTTTTGTCGGTTGCAGCTGGTGAGGGGCGAGGCGTGGCCCGTGGCTGCGTGCTACGTGTGCCGCGCTCAGCTGCTCAAGAGCCACAAGCTGATGCTGAAGGCAGCCCGCGCGCAAGCTCTACTGATTGCCTTATTTCAACATAACTCTGAGGTATTAACAATATATTTTATTTCTTAATGTGTTGTATATAATCTATAATTACATTAGTCAGTGACCATTTATTTTGTTTGCAGATTGATGTGCAATCTGTGTCTCTGCTGGAATGGCGTAAGCTGGGGCTGTGCGGCCCACTAACAGTATCTGGAGCTGAGTACTTGGACAACATACTACGCCCTGCCACTGCTGTCAAAGTTGAGCAAGACGATGCTGAGCTGGGCTCTGACGGTCTCCTGTCCCCAGCATTTTCAGATGAAACTCGAAACCAAGATGACAACACAGATGTCAACGAGCACAAACATGTGGAGTGTGCACAGACAGAGCAGCAAGAGATAGGTGAGCAGACCGAGGAGAGGTAGGCAGCGACATCATACTACACACAGGGGACTGGTAATGCTGCAATGTTTTTATAAAAAAAAATAAGTGTGGCATTCGGGGACTGCCACAGTAAAGCTATTGCATAGCATTTTTTATCAACTTATGCAATTATAAATATTTTTTTATTTATGCAGTATTTTTTTTCTTTGATATTAATTCAAGTTACACTTTTTGAGCGTGGTAAGTGGTGACAGGGATAAGAAAACATTTTTTTTTCTTTTATTGAATAAATGAGAAGTTAATATCGTTTAAAATATTGTTATTATCTGACAATACATGTAGGTTATTCAGGATTTTTTAGTATCACCATGTCCTGTCAGTCTCATACATTTTACTTTTAGTTACATAAAAATGTTAACACATTGCACTACTTACCTCATTTCAAAATAAGTTCCAACTTTTTGGTTTTATTCTTAGATTTAAAGCAATTTTTTATGAGTTTAAATCTTTGTATCATCATCCAGTTATTACTACTTTACTATTTATTGACATGTAGTCATTTAAATCAGAATTTTTATTTTTTCCAAATGAAAAGCGCTATCTCTCAAAATTTGGTCAAATTCAATCGGAACTTCTAGTAATCACGTTGTCCCATAGTACTTTCTACTCAAGACAGATGGCGCTCATCTTTTTTTATTTTTAATCTCCAAGAATTTGTTCCAGGGATTGGCAATAAATATTTGATATTGACTATCGATACTTTTGTAAACATGATCCCAACAAAAACATTAACATGTACAAAAATGCACAAGTCTTGCAAGACATAATGCAGTTCTTTTGCCGTAAAAAGTTTTTAAATCGAATGTGAACCAAACCAGGGTAGGTAACTTACCCTGTGGGAGCAGCTATCGAATCAATTTGTCATAAAGTGATACCTTGTTAGTTAGCCAATATTTTATAGTTGATGTAATATCAATACTACAATTATTTTTAATTAATAAAGTGACTTGATAATCGCACGCAGCAACATAATCTTCAGCTTGCTTCTTGCTTTTCGTATGTGTAAGTGGCCAAAACTAGTGTCAGCATTTTCACTGCGTTCTGACATAGCTTGACGACTGTCATACAATGATGACAGCCAGGACCAACGACTTATGCGTGCCTTCCAAAGCATGGAGGAGCTCGAGAATTTTATATGCCACTTGTGGTCACCCATCCAAGTGTGGAGCATGCCCGTTGCCGCTTTACTTGCAAGAGCGCACTCCCAGCGGGCTACCAAGCTCCTTTATACATGCTCTTCTCCAACATAATCTACTAAGTAATTAAAATAGTCTAACATATAGATACTTTCAAACAAATAAAAGCACAGAGCGTAGGAATAGACAGATTTTGTTTGATGCACATTCTTTTGCCTTCTGCAATTACCAAGTCACTCTATTTATTAAAAAAAAACCAGCCAAGTGCGAGTTGAACCCGCGGGAGAGGGTTCCGTACAATGCCGAAGATTTTCCGTAAGTGAACGAATTATATTGAGTTTACCACTTTATTTTCAATTGATAGAATTCTTATATTACGTTTCTTGTAATCTACAAGCAATGAGCTATATTTTGTACTTTTTCAAAATTTTAGGCTCGGTAGTCTCGGAGATTTTTTAATTTCCTAATTTGTCCCTCGAAAATTACCCTTATTTTAATAAAAATATTTATTTACTTTACACATCTGTTTGGGTCATAGGATTATACCATTTGTTACCGCTTCTTCTGTACTTGCGCTTAGGAGGCAGCAGTAAACTTAGTTGCAAGTAAATGATCTGACGTCAACAACTAACTATTAAGAAATCGAAAGAAAAAAATAATTTGAATTATCAAGTGATAAAAATATCCAAAATAAATGAATTTTTACTTTTTGCCACTTGTATTACACACAAGGTCTTTCGTTGCACCCTGTGTCACAGTATCATAGTCTGGAACCTCCTTGGGTAAAACTGCGTTAATCCAAACTATGGCTGTTCCACAGGTACTTCAAGCAATCACATGTACCACCTTGCAGTATCCATCGTTAATGAAGACTGCGATGACTCGGACGGTGAAGACTGCACTGCACTGGCAGGTGAGACGCTGATGTAAAATATCAGGTGTAACTAAATGCAAGGTTACCTACTTGGAATCAGATGCAGTCTACGAGCCGTGTGGCTTTTGGCATAGAATAGGACACTCCATCTGTTCCTATGGATGTCATAAGAGGCGACTAAAGGAATGAGCACAAACATATCGTGTTACTATTGCATTCTCAAGGCCTGTTGTCGTCGGACGACTGCTGGATGTAAAACTTTTAGCACAATTGCTATCCTAAAGAGGGTGGTGTTGTGAATCTCCCTTCTGTACTTTACCTTTTTAACCCCCCATTAAAAAGAGGGGTGTCGTAAGTTTGACGTGATCTGTGTGTCTGTTTGTGGTATCGCCCAATCCCATTTCAGCTTAGCAGTCTTGTGGCACACATTGGCGATGCCAGTCTTCGAACGTAGTGTGACGTTTGTACGTTAGTAGTAAATAATATTAAATATATAGGGACAAGTTACTCTGATTGAGCTAGCCCCAAATTAAGTTCGAGACTTGTGTTATGTAGTTAGGGAGCCCAAGAGGGGATTTTGGGATTTACTCGAGCGCGTCAGATTAACATATAGGGGGTACCTTGCACCCTGCTGAGAACCTCCACCAGGTATAAGCTATTGATCTAGGAGGATGCGTCTAGGGTAGCCTATCAGAATAAAAAAATCGATGTTCAGAAATACTTGTGCGCGACAGATTAAGATAAGGTGGGTTAATTACATGTGGAAAAGTATGCGTTTCAATAAGCAAGACGATTTGAGCGTGACATAAGGGAGGGGGACGGTCTCAAACTTACTGGGAGCTGTAGATTTTTTTTATTTTGAAGGAAATAATGTAAAAATAACGGAAAAGATATTTATTTCTTTATTTCTCGCTTACATGCACTTATATATATATAATCTGACGACAGCGGCCTACAAGCGGAAGTAGCAAAAATCGTAAATGCAGTATAGTGTGAACGTTTGATTTGTATAAAGCATGTATTCCCTAGTCCGCACCTCTCTCCTTACTCTCTCGCACCGGCCCCACACTTCTTCTTCAATCATCAGATCTTGATATTGAAGGTATACCGCCTGCAGAAACTGTTAAAGAGTTAAAGACCTGATTTTTTCCAAAATGTGGGAGGTTGTAGGCAGTTTGACGACAGACAACTATTTTTTTTTTTTTTATAATTCACGATGGCCGCCTCACGAGGGTAATTTAAAACCGTGTGATTAAGAAAATCTCTCCAAAATATCGTTAGATTTGGGCTAGCACGATCAGGACAACAAACTGAACCTTCTGGTATAATAATGTGACCCGCTCGAGTATCTCAATATGGCGGTAGCCGCTACGTTCTTGCGTCACTTCCGAATCGGTCTTTTAAATTTGAGTTTCTTTCAGGCTCAATTTACATCCTATCTGAAAATGGGACAGGATCATAATTTTTTTATTTTTCTATTTTCAACCCTTCTGTATGGCCACATCCACCATGCAAGTCGGCAGATTGACATGCCTTCGTTTCAGAGACACGTGGGAGCATTTAAGTTATCATTATCTGACGCGCTCGAATATTTCCATTTATCGTTTTTTTTACCCCCACCAGTAAAAAAGGGTAACTATCTAATATTCTAAATCTAATCGGTCCCCAAGGCGTTCGAGTAAATCCAAATTTAGCCTCGTGGGCTTCCCAGCTAATGGGATACTAACTCAACGGTACTAAATTTTATAACAAATACATATATAGACAAACATCCATGTTATTTTAAAAAATGAGCGAGCGACGTTCTCTGTGTGTACTTAAACAATCCGGCGTTTGTATGTATGTTTGTTCGACGATAACTTGAGTATCTTGGATGTAATTTGGTAGACATTTAGATAGATATGGCCAATAGAATTCTTAAGTTCGAACATGAGCCAAATCGGTAAAGGGCTTGTCGAGATGTGAACTTGCGATTCACAGTTCGGGGCGAACTACTAGTATTATAATATAAAAAAAGACGTGTGGTACTAGGGGACTGCCGCGGTAAAGCTATTGCATAGCATTTTTTATCAACTTATGCAATTTTGTTTTTTTTTTGTGCAGTATTTTTTCTTTAATATTAATTCAAGTTACTCTTTTTGAGCGTGGTGACCGATAAGAAATCAAAAAAATTTTTTTGTCTTTTATTGAATAAATGAGAAATTAATATCGTTAAAAATATTTGTACTATCTTACAATACATGTAGATTATTCAGGAAATTTTATTATGAATAATTAGCAGCTAGTTTCAGAGATGGGCAAAATTGGCCATTTTTTTCAATTTTGAGCATAGATTCTTTATAAGAGACCACAGGGACCCCCAGATATCGATTTTGAAGGCAATCGATCCAGAAACAATAAAGTTCAAAATGGCGGCTAACTTTTTCAAATTCGAGCATAAATTAATTACAAAACACCACAGGGACCCCCAGATATCGATTTTGAAGGCAACAGGTCCAGAAACAAAAAAGTTCAAAATGGCGGCTATCTTTTTCAAACTCGAGCACAGATTTATTATAAGAGACCACAGGAACCCCCAGATATCGATTTTGAAGGATATCGGCGCAGAAACAAAAGAATAAAAAATAGCGGCCAGTTTTTTTTACATTTTGAGCATAGATTCAACATGAGGGACCACAGGGCCGTCCAGATATCGATTTTGAATGCAATCGGTTAGAAAGAAAACACTCGTACACTCCAAAATGTAACTCTTCCCGACGCAATCGGTTTAAAGAGAATGGTAAGTTTAAAAAATAATTCGTTATTTAGAATAACGAATAAAATCATAAGTTATTCGCGAATGAATTATTCGTAATTAATTTTCCACGAATAAATTTTTATTCGAATAATTATCTAGATAAATTTTTATTCGAATAATGTCCAACTCTCTACACGCATACGTCTAGTCGCACGCACACAAATACCGTGCCGAAGTCTGCCGAACTGAAACGACGATAGACGAGTGTTAGGTTAAATTTTCGTTACGGAATTTCTGGATTCGGTCGCAGCTCCAAGGCCCGCGATAAAATCTATGCAATAGCTTAATAAATAACGTTTATATTCTCTTCACAATAGGTACCTAAGTAACTAGTTACTTGTCATTATTTCGCAACTCCTACCGGAGTTGCGAAATAATGAACCGCGTGCATTTCATACAGACACATAGACTTTGTCTCCCCTGTGCCACCCTGATATAATATCGGATACTAGCGAAAGATGTATTTTGCTTGATATGCAGCCGTTCTCGTAATTTAGGTAAACTTACTGCCTACCCTGTTATAAATATTTGTGCACGTCACACCGCAACTCTTGTTCTGTTATAGTAGACTTTGTGAAGAGATTTGTTCTTGAAATAGGTCTCAAGGGGACCTGTGCTACAGGTAACTAGGCCCCTCGGAATACTTATTGTAGGGATTGCAGGTGTACCTACGAGATTTGCTTATTTGACTAATTTAGTTTATGTGCTAACAAGCTGTGACCGCGGGCTTCGCTCCCCGTGGGAATTTCGGGATAAAAACTATCATATGTCCTTCGCTGGGTCTGAAACTAGATCCATACAAAATTTCATCTAAATCGGTTCAGTGGTTGAAGCGTGAAGAGGAACAAACAAACAAATACATACTAAATATTGACTGTTTAGGTGGTGTTATGCGTGTACTTGTGTAATAGTTTATACGTATGTGTTTGTGTGGGCGAGGTTAATGTGGATGGGAGTAAGTGAGGACGATCAGGGGATAGTGTAGGGGATAGCGTTAGTAGTAGTAGTGCTGTTCTGTAAGGTTACCGCGAATATTTGCGTCAAAGTAATCGTAACGCCTTTGTCAACGTTTTGTTTGCGGAAATGAACAGCGCCTCCATCGCTGTAGATGCGAATACTTTGACGCAAAAACAAAAGGTTCAGTTCGTCACTGACACAGTTCTGTCATAAATCCGTAGATGGCGCCTCTGCTCTCGAACCAGGAGCTGCGGAACAAGAAGACGACGACACCAACAGCACACACCCGTCTCGGGGAGAATCGAACGCACAAAACGTCCAGCCAGCATATGAATGTAATCATTGTCCACGTTCGTTTTCACAAAAACGTGACTTACGCAGTCATCTTAAAATACACGCAGACGACCAACCGTATGAATGCGATATTTGTCAACGTCGGTTTCAAAATCGATCTGATATAAAAAGTCATTTAAATACTCACTTTGAGAAGAAAAGTCTTGAGTGTCATGTTTGTCAACGTATGTTTTCTACAAAGCAACAATTGAAACGTCACCTTGTTGTACACACTGGTACAAAACCATTTGAGTGTAATATTTGTCAGCGTCAGTTTCTACAAAAAAGTAACTTAATACGTCACCTTAAAACACATACTGGTGAGAAACCATATGAATGTAATGTTTGTCAACGTCGGTTTCGACATAAAGCTACTTTAAATTTTCATCTTAGAACACATACAGGCGAGAAACCATATGAATGTAATGTTTGTCAAAGGCGGTTTCGACATAAAGCTACTTTAAATTTTCATCTTAGAACACATACAGGCGAGAGACCATATGAATGTAATGTTTGTCAACGTCGGTTTCGACATAAAGCTACTTTAAATTTTCATCTTAGAACACATACAGGCGAGAAACCATATGAATGTAATGTTTGTCAAAGGCGGTTTTCACAAAAGTGTAGTTTAAATGTTCATCTCAAAACACATACTGGCGAGAAACCATATGAATGTAATGTTTGTCAAGGTGGGTTTCGACATAAAGTTACTTTAAATATTCATCTTAAAACACATACTGGCGAGAAACCATTTGAATGTAATGTTTGTCCAAAGCGGTTTTCACAAAAGTGTTATTTAAACTCCCATCTTAAAACTCATACTGGCGAGAAACCATATGAATGTTATGTTTGTCAATGTCGATTTTCTCTAAATGGTAATTTAAAAAGACATCTTAAAGTACATACTGACGAGAAACCATATGAATGTTATGTTTGCCAAATTCGATTTTCACAAAAGGGTCCCTTAAATATTCATCTTAGAACACATACTGGCGAGAAACCATATCAATGTAATGTCTGTCAAAGGCGGTTTTCACAAAAGAGTCAATTAAATATTCATCTTAGAACTCATACTGGTGAGAAACCATATGAATGTAATGTTTGTCAGAGGCGTTTTTCGAAAAAGTATACTTTAAATATTCATCTTAAAACTCATACTGGTGAGAAACCATATAAATGTAATGTTTGTCAGAGGCGTTTTTCGAAAAAGTATACTTTAAATATTCGTCTTAGAACTCATACTGGTGAGAAACCATATAAATGTAATGTTTGTCAGAGGCGTTTTTCGAAAAAGTGTACTTTAAATATTTATCTTAAAACACATACTGGTGAGAAACCATATGAATGTAATATTTGTCAACGTCGATTTTCTCTAAAAGATAATTTAAAAAGACATCTTAAAGTACATACTGACGAGAAACCATATGAATGTTATGTTTGCCAAATTCGGTTTTCTCAAAAGGGTCCCTTAAATATTCATCTTAGAACACATACTGGCGAGAAACCATATCAATGTAATGTCTGTCAAAGGCGGTTTTCACAAAAGAGTAAATTAAATATTCATCTTAGAACTCATACTGGTGAGAAACCATATGAATGTAATGTTTGTCAGAAGCGTTTTTCGAAAAAGTGTACTTTAAATATTCATCTTAAAACACATACTGGCGAGAAACCATACGAATGTAATGTTTGTCAATGTAAATTTTCAGAAAAGAGTAGTTTAAGACGTCATCTTAAAATACATACTGGCGAGAAACCATATGAATGTAATGTTTGTCAACGTCGATTTTCTCTAAAAGATATTTTAAAAAGTCATCTTAAAGTACATACTGACGAGAAACCATATGAATGTCATATTTGTCAAAGGCGTATTATGCATAAACGTAGTTTAAATGTTCATCTTAAAACACATACTCGCGAGAACCATATGAGTGTTATGTTTGTCTAAGGTGGTTTTCACAAAAGAGCCATTTAAATAGACATATTAGAATACATACTCGCGAGAAACCATACGAATGTAATGTTTGTCAAAGGCGATTTTCACGAATGGATTATTTAAATATTCATCTTAAAATACACACTGGTGAGAAACCAAATGATCATACACGGACTTTACATTCTGATGTGAACCCTGATGAGGACAGTGCTGGGGATCGTCGGTGTGACGATGACGAGGCGTCCGGGGGCGCCGAGCGTCACGCCGAGAAGCCCTACGAGTGCACTCTCTGCCAACGTTCGTTTGGTCTCAAAATCGCTTTCCGGCGTCATGTGATGACTTCGCACTGGTGAGAACACCTCGATATCAATGTTGATAATACGCAAGCTAGTTTTCTAAGTTATTGTAAGCACAAATAAAATTTTTGTGAAAAAAAAAATGCCTTTCATTTGAATACACTATTACCTCTTGTACGGGACGGCCTTCGATGTCGAGCTCAGGTGACACGTTAACCGCCTCGCACACGCGGTTCTGATGTTCTGTGTCAAGCAGTGGACTGAGTGGTGCTCGATGGTGGTTTTTGGAGAGGGCCAAGCAGCAGTAAAACAACCATAGTGGTTCATACGCAACGCGCCTTGGAAAGTGGGAGGCCAGAGAGCTTCTTCTCAGGGTTTCTACTTTCATCTTAGGGCTCCTCACGATCGTATAGTGGGATACACCCGAAATTTCACGGACGAACTTCTGCGGGCTGACCCCGCTATATTTATAGCTGCGCGAGCGTATGCCCTGCGTCCCGCTTCCCCGCGAACTTGCAAACTTTAATTCTCTTATATTTCTTACGCTATGTATTTTACAATTAGTATAAGTTATCCTTTTATTTATATCTTCATTTGTACGAATGCTAAGACCTCGTTTTTTCCGAGGAAAAGCCGCTAGTATAAATACCCTGCGCTTACGCGCAGAGCCCGCCCCGCACCCCTCCAGCGGGGGCCCTTTAAATACTCGGAACCTAGGTTGTCGCGCTCCCATTGTCATGGCATTCATACAGACTTTTCGCTGATGACATTTCCGTATTATTTCCCTGTGAAAATACCTTGACATTAAAAAATCAACTTTCACCATACCATAACCTAAAAATTAATTAGACAAAAACTAAAATTATGCAGTTCAGACCCTACCAGAAAGCCCCTATAGACATAAATTTTCACGTAAATGGAAATGCAATCAAATGTGTTGACAATACAATGCTACTTGGTATTGAAATTGACACAAATATCTCCTGGAAGCAGCATGTCCAAAAAACAAAAAGTAAGCTTTCTAGTTTTACCTATGCTCTATCTCAGCTAAAGTGTACTACTGACCTTAAAACTGCGCTAACAGCTTACTATGCCTATGTTCATGTTCAGTTACAATATGGCGTTATATTATGGGGTAATAGTACTGATGCAGATAAACTTTTAAAAGTGCAACGAAAAATGTATTCGCATTTTAGTAAATGCTAGAGATCAAACTGAAAGCTGTCGACCCCATTTTAAAAAGCCAGTAGGAATACCGGGAGTTACTGTAGTAAAATCGCTTGACGCAACTATTCTCGTTACGGTGAAGACGCAAACGAGATCGTTAGCGTAAAATTGGTACCATGAGTTTGATCGAACGCTTCGATACTCGCTATCGAGTAGACGACAGGTGCTATAGTTAAGCATTTTCTCTATGGTTGTGAGCTAAGTTTTGTGGCTCACTTCATACTAGTCGATTATGTTAAAATTGACAAAATACATGTGTATCCAAGCTGGAAATTATATTTTTTAAGAGCACCTTGTCAGTGTCATACTTGATACGGATAAATTAAAGTAAGCCTTTTTTTCATTGTACAATGCCAATGCGACTGTCTTCTTTAAATCTTTATAATATGCTATGTCCCGGTCCGATTTGGTTTTACGGCTTTTACTATGCGCTTCATCTCTTAGCCGCATCATTGCCTTTATGGTTTGTGTTATCCAAGGATAACTCTGCTCTTTTAAATATGATGATTTAACAGGGGCATGACGATCATACAAGGCAATTATTTGTTCATTGAAAGCTGCTAGAGAATCATTAATATTGTCACATAATAAACTCTCCCATGTCAAAGAATTAACATCTCTATCAAAATCCTCAATATTAATGTCTTTGAGGGGTCTATACGTCACCCGTCGCGGTTTTAGCTTTGGTTTTTTAATATTGAGTTCAAATGAGATAAAAGCGTGGTGACTCAAATCTGGCACATAGTCTTCAACAAGATTCGTGACACTTGTAGTACTACATACAACATCCAACAGTTTAGCCGAGTGGTCAGTGAAATGTGTAGGTTCTTGTACATATTGGTGCAGACTCAAGCAATCGATAAAGTTAAGAAGTTTTTTGGAATCACTTTCATTCGGAATTAATAGATCTATATTGAAATCACCTACAAGAACAACATGGTCAAATTTAGAAAAAGTGCTGACCGACTCAGTTATTGCGTCTATGAACGTATCTACATTCATCCATTGTGGACGGTATGCGGTGCCAATAGCGAGTCTATAGCCGCCATGTTTTATACTGATCCACATTTGTTCGACATGCTGATGTGGTGGGTGCTCAAGGGTACGCGCACTTATCCCGCGCCGTAGGTAAAAACCAACTCCACCTCCGCGCCCGCGTGGTGCATGCACCGAACGCGGTGCGTGTCGCAACCTGAAACCAGGAACTACGGGTGCACGCGCATCCTCGTCCTCGTAAAGCCACGTTTCGTTAATAGCCAGCACGTCTACTGAGTGGCGTTCCATGGCAACTACTAACTCGTCATGGCTACGGCGATTACCGAGAGAGCCAGGATTTAGCAAACCTATAGTGAGATTATTCCGTTTTATGAATCTTATTACATAACTAAAGGAAATCTGTATATAATTACAATAATTTAAGAAAAAAGTCAATATAGTTAGGTGACGCCGATCAAGTCTAAGAACAAGGGAGTGAGCAATCGGGCCATACGTCGCCACATACACGCTACGCAATTGTGTTGTTGGAACAATATTTACAGCAAAAACAATCTTTGGAACCATTAATCTGTAAGTAATGTGATGCTTAAAAATTATTAAATATGTATTGGTATTATCATTATTCTGCATTATCGACCGGTTAATTATAAAATACATTAAAATAAATTAACAGTAGGCAATGAAAATTGATTGGTAAACATGATGCACATCTTAAATTATTCATTTTTAGTGTAACAGAAGGTAATAAACCATAAATTCTTATATTGAACTCGGACACTTTACAATGATAAACAATACCAAATACCAACATCGAAAGATAATACCTATAGATTATATTATAACAAGTTATAAATGAGATTATTCTGCAGTAGGCCAAAATTATACAACAATACTTTAAACAAAAATATATGAATAAGTATAAGGCTTTTTTGAGATCTTTGGAATGTCTTTTTATTCCAAAATTATTGCACTGAGCTCGTGTCAGAGCTAACGCCGCTGTGGCCAAAAACCTTTATAATGTCTAAACTCGCCTTCCCTTGCTCTTTTCTAGCATATATTTTGCCTTCTCTCGTCCATACGAATTTCCAGCCAGTGCGCCTACCAGATTCGCGTGTCTTCTGGAACAGTTGTCTGTTTGATTTCGTAAGCCTTTCGTTTACATAAAAGGCGCGAGGCGGTCCCTGCTGTTGGAAGTCCATACCCTCAGTAGTAACACGGCGACGGACACGCGCCGCCCTCAGTACCCCTACCGGGAGTTACTGTAGTAAAATCGCTTGACGCAACTATTCTCGTTACGGTGAAGACGCGAACGAGATCGTTAGCGTAAAATTGGTACCATGAGTTTGATCTAACGCTTCGATACTCGCTATCGAGTAGACGACAGGTGCTATAGTTAAGCATTTTCTCTATGGTTGTGAGCTAAGTTTTGTGGCTCACTTCATACTAGTCGATTATGCTAAAATTGGCAAAATACATGTGTATCCAAGCTGGAAATTATATTTTTTAAGAGCAACATGTCAGTGTCATACTTGATACGGATAAATTAAAAAACTTCATCATTGAATAGTGTCGTAAGGAGCTACGGGTATTTTTAATTTCCTTGGTTATTCTCCTTTAGACCTTTATCTAACCTAAAAAATATGAAATGAAAACAAGTTGTTATTTGTGTTAAATTCACAATTTAGCTCGTATATTGTAGTTAATATTTTTATTGCTCTAAAAATAGTAAAACAGATGTGAAAAGGCAACGCTTATTGTTTCCTTCATAAAAGGTAAGTTATTAAGTGTTTATGTACTTTTTGGAAGTTAATAAATTGTGTAATGTAACTGCAAGATTTGACTCTAAGAAACATCTATTGCAATTTAAATTAAAGCTTTTCATATTTGGCATGGGATGTTGCATGTCATGAAGCAATGTACTTACTCAAATCTACTACAGTTTCAATTTCCATGACCACAATGCTCCAATTGTAAATATTTTCTAATTAACAGAAATCAAAACTGTAGAGATTTGTATATTTTCAAAAAACGACACAGTATGCTGTTTTGAAATTTAAAAAGTAGCCAGTGAAGTGCTTGTATTTATTAGTCTATATTCTGGAAGTACATATTGCTTTCCGGTTATATGTTTTTCATAATTTATTTTTATCCGAATATTATTAGAAACGTTGTAATCCAATAACTAATTAACTTTTTGACTTACAATATAAAATGATCATTAACTATTAATAACCTAAGGTATTTTATTTTGCAGCATATGAAATCTGAATTTTACCGGAGCCAAGAAAACATCGCCATTTGCCAAGCCCGTAACCATCAGCACCTATGCCAGTCAGACAGAGGAAATGGACCGAAGAAGCTTCTAAGAACAATACAAGAAGGGGGCTTTTAAGCTCACCCAGCCCTTCTAAGGCTGAGTTAGCTTGAGAGAGCGTTCTCCAGAATAATGTAATATGTCAAATAAAATATAAACAGTTATCTTTGTTTTATTGTAAATGTTATTTCATCATACGGGCATTATCCTAATGGGCAGACGAGGCACAGAGCCACAAAACTGAAGGCCACTTTAAGAGTTATGGTAGGCGTTTAGATATAGAAAAAGGAAATCAAAATAGTGATGAGTTGCCCACTGCATTATTATTGCTATGATTCAGATTCCCTTGATTTGCTTTAATGATGTGTCTGTGCGGGAAGAGAAGCAGCTTGTACATTCCAGTATGTAAGGCGTTATGTTAAAAATCCAAACTAAAATTAAATTTCTTTATTTTTTTTTTCTTAATTAGGCTTGCATGTCACAGTGTACATAATGTATAAGTAAAATACATAATATGATATTTTTAAATAAGCTTGAAAATAATGGCAGTTCAAAATAACCATTGCTGAGAGAAACTCTTAGAGCCAACAGTTGCCAAGTTTTATCAAGATGATATATCTCTGTGAGGATACAAATTATAATGAAACCAACTATACTGCTGGTATACTAATGCTAGAATGATTTGGTGACACTATCTGCTATCTTGTTCTCAGTGCTCCCATCAGTAGCTGGTTATGCAGATTTTCTGCAATCACATTACGAACCAGATGTACATCTGAAAATAAAACATTTTACAGATTTAAATACAAAAGTGAGACAATTTTCAAAGTATAAAAATTTTAATTTATTAACTTGACTTACAACTTTTATCTGGCTTGTCTCGTGGATCAGCAAGTCATCTAGCAAACTATTGTTGTGCAATACACAACATCCAGTGATAATTTGGGGCAGCTAATAATGTTTGGTCCTTAATATAACAATGCCAGCAGTTCTTGTTGTCAAATTTGTTCTCTATTACAACCCAATCATTATAATGTATTTTGATATAAGCCGTTGGGAATGCACTGAACCGCCTGCAAAAAATTCAATGCTTATATGAAAAATTTATAAATTTTAATGTAGATAATCAATATCAATAAATTTAATGCATTACACACGAGACATTATCTTTCATACTGACCTAAAAGCCAATCCGCTTCTAGTTGCTGTACAAAGTCCGCTTATACCTATGTATTGATCTGCCTGGTTGTTTATTGCCACAAACACAGTATTATTGTTTCTTGAGAGAAGTTATAAGCCTGCCCAACAACACATTGGTAGATCCCTTAAGCGAAGAAGACCAAGGAACATTGTGCCTGAAATTAAATATAATAATGAGTGTTAAATTAGAGAATTTGACGAAGAGATAGATCTACAAGATAAATGTAAAAGGAGAGTTGTAAAATCAGCACAGAATTGGCGATTTGGACCACTTTCTTATCCCTTATTGTTAAACAAGCTTTTCGAGGTTTGTTAAATTCTACTCACCTTTTTCTTTAGCACATTTGCTTGCTGGATGATTTGTGTGTTCTTTCAGCATGTTACACAAATCTATATAAGCTTGCTGGCTGGCTCAAAACTACTTTAAATCGTTTCTTGGTGTAAAACACAATCGGGTTTTGGAGTGCGTATATCTTCGCAGCTAGTGACTTTTGGTCGCGCTAGTCTACTAATTTAACCACGGCAAGCATTCTCCACGCTAAATAAGCCCTTTTTGGCATGAATGTTTTTTCAAAACACGAAAATAAAGCATAAAATCGATGTGTAGTAAACTCTCTCACGCTAAAAAACAAAGTGACTCCCGTAACTACTGCGGGAATAGTTAGTGACTATGACAGCTGTCAAATTTGTAACTCATGGTGCCAAAACCGTAGTTAACTATTCGTTAACTACAGTTGGTATCGAGTAGTAAAGAATACGTAACTACAATAGTTAACTAATGCAACTCATGGTACGTATTTTCATGTCCAAACTATCCGCTAGGGGCGCTGTTCAAAATTCCATATAATTATAATTATTATTCCATATAATTTATATAATTATTTTTCTACAGACGCTAGCGTCTGTCGTAAGCCAAAACTCCCGGTAGGGGTACAGCAATGCGTCGGGTAACGCGGCGCGCCAACCGAGCGATCAGCGGGCGAGGGCGCGGCGTCGCGCCGCCCTCCACTGGTGCCGGAATGGGCCCCACACGATGAGCAATAATCACATCGCGCTCTTCAAGCTCTACGCCTAATTTTTTAGCCACGGTCAAGATAACGTGGGTAGAATTTTCATTGTTTTCTTCAGGAAAACTCGCGATTTCTATATCATTTCCTAGGGCTTCTTGATCGCGGTCTTGTATTCCAATTTTCAACTGTAACACTGTCTCTTCTAGCTCCTTTAGTTTATTGCTATCTTGTTCACTTTTCTTGTACTCTACGGAGTCCATTCTTTGCTCTAATTTATCCAGTCGTGAGTTAACTACCTCTGTAAAGTTGCTAAGATTGTCGCACATTCTTCTTAATTCTAACCGCATAGCTTGCAGTTCCTCTGTGAGGGCCTGTACGGAGATGTTGGAGTTTGGCGAGTTCTCAATTTCAACTCCCGAGCTATTTAATATTGATATGTCAGATATCAGTGTTTTAGGTTTATTCCTAATTGTTACATTTTGAGTGTCATCGTGAGGACTTTCAATGTTAGCCGTGCTGTCAGTAATGCTAACAGGTGGATTTACACGAACAGGCGTGTTTAGATTTCCCTGTTTTGGCACTTTGCATAAACACTCAGGACACTTCCAGTTCAGTTTCGCCTCAGAACCTGCAGAATAGAACGAGCGGAAGCGCTGACTTGTAATATTTAAGCATAGTATGTCAAATGCCGATTTACATGAGATACAGCGCAAGTGTTCCTTTTTCATCAGTGATTTACTGCATGCTGCACAGTTTTCAGACACCGCAGATTTAGATGAATGCATTTTCTTGTTTACTCGCAGGCAACGCCCTCCGTCGGTGAGTAGTAGAAACAAATATAGGTCCGATTTTTTGTTCGTAGAGAAAATTGTAGATGGCGGTAAAAAATCCTTGTTGTGTGGCGCCCTCTGTTGTCGAGTAGTCGAAGCTTCAAAAAATTTTTTATTGAAATAGTACGTTAAAGTAGTATATTCAAAATTAATCACTCTTCACTGTTATTATTGTCAATTTTTACTTTTTATTTAGTTCCAGCATTTATCATTTATTTAATACATAAAAGGTTCATATGAAATGTTGATTAACACTCCATTATTTACGTTTATCAGCCTGTCCAATTTTTTT
Organism: Acrobasis suavella; assembly: GCA_943193695.1. NCBI lineage: Eukaryota > Metazoa > Arthropoda > Insecta > Lepidoptera > Pyralidae > Acrobasis > Acrobasis suavella. Next base: position 1,020,682 of record OW971956.1, read on the forward strand.
GAGATTTCTGATTTTCGTGTGTATATTTTGCCACAAATACTGTCACTTCACTATTTTCGAACTATAGTCACAATCCATTCATCACTAGGCTACTACATAGACTTTAATTAATTTTAAAATAAAACAATACAGAGCGCAATGCTTTTGCTGCGACAACAGCGCTATCAATCTCTGTACCCCTACCGGGAGTTTTGGCTTACTACAGACGCTAGCGTCTGTAGTAAACTAATTATATGGAATTCTGTACAGCGCCCCTAGCGGATAGTTTGGACATGAAAATACGTACCATGAGTTGCATTCGTTAACTATTGTAGTTACGTATTCTTAACTACTCGATACCAACTGTAGTTAACGAATAGTTAACTACGGTTTTGGCACCATGAGTTACAAATTTGACAGCTGTCATAGTCACTAACTATTCCCGCAGTAGTTACGGGAGTCACTTTGTTTTTTAGCGTGAGAGAGTTTACTACACATCGATTTTATGCTTTATTTTCGTGTTTTGAAAAAACATTCATGCCAAAAAGGGCTTATTTAGCGTGGAGAATGCTTGCCGTGGTTAAATTAGTAGACGAGCGCGACCAAAAGTCACTAGCTGCGAAGATATACGTACTCCAAAATCCGCTTGTGTTTTACACCGAGAAACGATTTAAAGTGGTTTGAGCCAGCCAGCAAGCTTATATAGATTTGTGTAACATGCTGAAAGAACACACAAATCACTTAGCAAGCAAATGTGCTAAAGAAAAAGGTGAGTAGAATTTAACAAACCTCGAAAAGCTTGTTTAACAATAAGGGATAAGAAAGTGGTCCAAATCGCCGATTCTGTGCTGATTTTACAACTCTCCTTTAACATTTATCTTGTAGATCTATCTCTTTGTCAATTTCTTTAATTTAACACTCATTATTATATTTAATTTCAGGCACAATGTTCCTTGGTCTTCTTCGCTAAAGGGATCTACCAATGTGTTGTTGGGCAGGCTTATAACTTCTCTCAAGAAACAATAATACTGTGTTTGTGGCAATAAACAAACAGGCAGATCAATATATAGGTATAAGCGGACTTTAAACAGCAACTAGAAGCAGATTGGCTTTTAGGTCAGTATGAAAGATAATGTCTCATGTCTAATGCATTAAATTTATTGATATTGATTATCTACATTAAAATTTATAAATTTTTCATATAAGCATTGAATTTTTTGCAGGCGGTTCAGCGCATCCCCAATGGCTTATATCAAAATACATTATAACGATTGGGTTGTAATAGAGAACAAATTTGACAACAAGAACTGCTGGCATTGTTATATTAAGGACCAAACATTATTAGCTGCCCCAAATTATCACTGGATGTTGTGTATTGCACAACAATAGTTTGCTAGATGACTTGCTGATCCACGAGACAAGCCAGATAAAAGTTGTAAGTCAAGTTAATAAATTAAAATTTTTATACTTTGAAAATTGTCTCACTTTTGTATTTAAATCTGTAAAATGTTTTATTTTCAGATGTACATCTGGTTCGTAATGTGATTGCAGAAAATCTGCATAACCAGCTACTGATGGGAGCACTGAGAACAAGATAGCAGATAGTGTCACCAAATCATTCTAGCATTAGTATACCAGCAGTATAATTGGTTTCATTATAATTTGTATCCTCACAGAGATATATCATCTTGATAAAACTTGGCAACTGTTGGCTCTAAGAGTTTCTCTCAGCAATGGTTATTTTGAACTGCCATTATTTTCAAACTTATTTAAAAATAATCATATTATGTATTTTACTTATACATTATGTACACTGTGACATGCAAGCCTAATTAAGAAAAAAAATAAAGAAATTTAATTTTTGTTTGGATTTTTAATGTAACCCCTTATATACTGGAATGTACAAGCTGCTTCTCTTCCCGCACAGACACATCATTAAAGCAAATCAAGGGAATCTGAATCATAGCAATAGATAATGCAGTGGGCAACTCATCACTATTTTGATTTCCTTTTTCTATATCTAAACGCCTACCATAACTCTAAAAGTGGCCTTCAGTTTTGTGGCTCTGTGCCTCGTCTGCCCATTAGGATAATGCCCGTATGATGAAATAACATTTACAATAAAACAAAGATAACTGTTTATATTTTATTTGACATATTACATTATTCTGGAGAACGCTCTCTCAAGCTAACTCAGCCTTAGAAGGGCTGGGTGAGCTTAAAAGCCCCCTTCTTGTATTGTTCTTAGAAGCTTCTTCGGTCCATTTCCTCTGTCTGACTGGCATAGGTGCTGATGGTTACGGGCTTGGCAAATGGCGATGTTTTCTTGGCTCCGGTAAAATTCAGATTTCATATGCTGCAAAATAAAATACCTTAGGTTATTAATTGTTGATGATCATTTTATATTGTAAGTCAAAAAGTTAATAAGTTTTTGGATTACAACATTTCTAATAATATTCAGATAAAAATAAATTATGAAAAACATAGAACAGGAAAGCAATATGTACTACATATACTTCCAGAATAAAGACTAATAAATACTAGCACTTCACCGGCTACTTTTTAAATTTCAAAACAGCATACTGTGTCGTTTTTTGAAAATATAAAAATATTTACAATTGGAGCATTGTGGTCATGGAAAATGAAACTGTAGTAGATTTGAGTAAGTACATTGCTTTATGACATGCAACATCCCATGCCAAATATGAAAAGCTTTAATTTAAATTGCAATAGATGTTTGTTAGAGTCAAATCTTGCAGTTACATTACACAATTTATTAACTTCCAAAAAGTACATAAACACTTTATAACTTACCTTTTATGAAGGAAACAATAAGCGTTGCCTTTTCACATCTGTTTTACTATTTTTAGAGCAATAAAAATATTAACTACAATATACGAGCTAAATTGTGAATTTAACACAAATAACAACTTGTTTTCATTTCATATTTTTTAGGTTAGATAAAGGTCTAAAGGAGAATAACCAAGGAAATTAAAAATACCCGTAGCTCCTTACGACACTATTCAATGATGAAGTTTTTTAATTTATCCGTATCAAGTATGACACTGACATGTTGCTCTTAAAAAATATAATTTCCAGCTTGGATACACATGTATTTTGCCAATTTTAGCATAATCGACTAGTATGAAGTGAGCCACAAAACTTAGCTCACAACCATAGAGAAAATGCTTAACTATAGCACCTGTCGTCTACTCGATAGCGAGTATCGAAGCGTTAGATCAAACTCATGGTACCAATTTTACGCTAACGATCTCGTTCGCGTCTTCACCGTAACGAGAATAGTTGCGTCAAGCGATTTTACTACAGTAACTCCCGGTAGGGGTACTGTACAGAGATTGGTGGCAGTGTTGTCGCAGCAAAAGCATTGCGCTAAAGTAGGTATTACTACTCCTTTATGAACAGCAAGACGTGCTTGTGTGATACGTTCCTACTGCTCATAAAGGAATGCAATGCTCCATTCATGTGGTTACCTGCATTCACTCTTTTTTCAACATCACCCTTGTGCTTGCCATCTTTCGTAAACATACATACACTCGAAAACATAACCCTCCTTCTCATGCAGTCGAGTAATGCATAGTGTGCAAAGCACTGAATGAATAAGATTGTTCTCATTCGTTATTTATGGTATCTGCTGACAGACATGAATCACATCTGTCACTGTCAAGCAATTATTTAAACCAAAAGAGCATTGAATTTAACGTTCACGACAGTTCACCTTATTCTTATCTTTCATTTATTTGATAAATACAACATTTATTACATATTCAGTTCATTTGTCTCGATTTTTTGCAATAACATAAAATAACGTCTATAACACAACACCAAGCTATAAATGGTTGGTTCGAGATGCCTCCAAACACGGCCTTGTGTCGAGTCTGCCTGGCGACCGACGGCCGCTTGTCCTCCATCGCCGGCACTCCGCTACAAGTCGTCTTCGAGAAGCTTACGAATGAGAGTGTTAGTATTAGGAATCCTTAATAACCTCTGTACAGATTGTGATATCAGAGGAACTGTATGTTGTTTTTGTCGGTTGCAGCTGGTGAGGGGCGAGGCGTGGCCCGTGGCTGCGTGCTACGTGTGCCGCGCTCAGCTGCTCAAGAGCCACAAGCTGATGCTGAAGGCGGCCCGCGCGCAGGCTCTGCTCACTGCCGTACATCAACATTACTCTGAGGTATTTACATATTATCATATTTCATAATCTGTGGTATAACCTACTTTTACATTAGTCAGTAATCATTTATGTTGTATTCAGTTTATTGTGCAATCCGTGACTCTACTGGACCGGCGTAAGCTGGAGCTGTGCGGCCCGCTGGCTGTCTTCCAAGCGGAGGACCTGGTTAACATACCACTCCCTGATGCTGGGCTGGGCTCTAATGGTCCCTCATTCGTAGCATCAGCAGATGACATTCAATACCAAGATGGCAATGCAGATGTCAATGAGCACACTGTGGAGTGTGCGCACACAGAGCAGCAAGAGACAGGTAAGCAGGCCAGGTAGAGGCAGGCAGCGACATCATACTTCATGCAGGGTACTGGTAATGCTGTATTGGTTTTATTAACCTTCATTCCATTACATTACTGTTAAGTACTCCATGGGTATATGGAGTGCTGTTAAGTAACATCGTGACTCAATTTCATTTTTTTGAGACCCAAAATGAAAAGTCGTTCTTATGGACAAGCTGATGTTAAAGTGTGGAAAATGCTTTCCTATAAGTAACAAGCGAAAACATGAGATCATTTGTCTGTGGGTTACATGACTAGATTTAGATGTCCTGCTTGGTGGGAAATAAAATGTAATCAATCACGAAATACTAAAAGTCATCATCGTCATCATCCGAGCGTATTCCCGGTTGCATCCTCAGCAGTAACGCTTCAGAGCCCTGGGTCCGCTACCTAACCAAGGAGATTTGAAGAGGTAACTGGTTTTTACACAGAGCGCCTGCCGTCTGACCTTCACAACCCAAAGGGCAAACCAGGAACCAATCCTTGGATAGTTTGATGATCAAACGCTAGGTAGCGTTCGGGACCCACAGTTTTATGTGCCTTCTGAAACACGGAATCATCTTTCTTTTCGGATAATTAGGTGATTCGAGCCTGCAATATCCTATCCAGACTGGAAACAACTTTTAACAAAGTATGCTTCCTAGTGGGAATCGAACCCATGACCTCATGGTCACAAGGCGAACGCCTTGACCACTGGACCACGGAGGCAGTCCAGAAATACTAAAAGTATGGAACTTTTATTGAATATTCTTAGTGATAATGATCAACTTTAAATTAGCTTGGCTTACTTTGTGGAGCAGATATTGAACATAATTCACAATATTTGCTTTTGTAATGTATTTGTGTGTATGTATGTTTGTTTATCCTGATTGAGCTGAAATTTTGCATACTTGTGTAAGTCGCATGACAATACAATAATATGGAGTGAATGAGCTGCCCTGAAGATGGAGCTGAGAGATATTCCTCGGAACTCAGTTATAAAACAATGTAACCTCATTGAGTAGGACACAATTGATTTGACTTGAGAAGCACTTGATGGTAAACGATGCCTAGGGGTCTGATCACAGAGACAATGCCTAGGGGTCTGATCACAGAGACAATGCCTAGGGGTCTGATCTCAGAGACAATGCCTAGGGGTCTGATCACAGAGACGATGCCTAGGGTTCTGATCACAGAGACGGAAGGTGGTCGATAAAACTCATGAATAAAACGACGCAACTCCATCGAGGGGCTTATTTCATTTGTCTTAAGAGCCTTTTCACCTTTGATCGGCTGTCTCGCTCGCACAATCAAACATTTTAAAAAATTGTTAAAAAAATGTGACTCATTTGAAGAAAAGTGTTTCATAAACTTTTTAATATATTATATTTTAGATATTGTAGACATGTTTTTTTGTTGTTTATGTGTGTGTGTGTATCGAGAAATAGGTCATCAAAATTTTAAATTTTTAAAGTTTATAATACTTTTTTGAACAAACATACATATACAAACGCCGGGTTGTTCAAGTAGACTCTGAGAACTTCGCTCGCTCGCTGACTGGTTCAAATTAATCGATTTTCATTTATTTAAGTATGTACCAATTGAAATATCTTGATATCCGCATCTGGGGATGAAAACCTCTTAAATTCGCATCCGCGGATATCGAAGTTGTTACATCCACAACAATCCTGGTCTGCATTTGGATGGGTGACCACAAGTGGCTTAAAAAATTCTTGAGCACCTCCGTGCTTATTTTTTATATTTATTTTTTGTCGAACAATATACAATCAGATGCATGCACAGAAAACCTCATGCTATATAATCTAATTACAGATTTTCCAAACGTTGGAATTGCCATACAAAAATATAAAGCCAAGTGCGAGTTGAACTTGCGTGGAGAGGGTTCCGTATAAAGTCGAAGATTTTTCGTAAGTGAACAAACAATAGAGTTTACCACTTTATATTCAATTGATTAAATTTAAATTTTAAGCTCAGTAGTTTCGGAGATCAGGACGGGGCATGGTAAAATTTACTTCTTCTTTCATAAATAAAATTATAGCTATTTAATTTTACAATAAAAACAAAGTGAGTAAGTGAAGGAGTTTGTATACTTGGGATGTATGTTTACGAAAGATGGCAAGCGGAGTATGTGTGGTGTTAATTTGAAAGATCGAATGAGGAATGATGTCATAAGGGAGTGGTGTGGAGTGAAAGAGAATGTTGTGACAAAAATAGAAAAAGGGATGTTAAGGTGGTTTGGGCATGTAGAAAGGATGGATGAAAAATATTTATAAGGCAAATGTGAAAGGAACAGTAGGGAAGGGTCGGCCTCGGCGAACATTCCGCGACCAGATTGCAGACGTTCTGAAAAAAGGAGAGGTAAAAAGTACCCGTAACCGAAGGGCATGTATGAAGAGATTGATGAGTATAGATGAAGCGAAAGAGGTTTGTCAGGATCGTAGCAAGTGGAGGTCCATAGTCTCTGCCTACCCCTGTGGGAAATAGGCGTGATATTATGTATGTATGTAAAAACAAAAATGTTTTTGAGATCCTCATAACGTCCATTTCATTTGATATATTACTCAGTAAGGACCGCAAAACTTTTTTTTTAATTTCCTAATTTGTTCCTAGAAAATGACTCTTATTTAAAACATAAAAATATTTACTTTGTACATCTGTTTTTAGGATTACACCATCCTTCCAAATTTCACCTGATTTGGTCCTGCAGATTCCGAGCAAATTGGTTGTGACAGACAGAGGGACATACTTGACAGATGCACCACGAGTGATCCTACAAGGGATTGCTTTTCTTCAATTTCTTGTACTGAACCCTAAAAAACTTGAATAGTAAATACATGAACATCAATCATTCCTATCAAACATGTAACTTCTAATAATTCACAAGCATGACGAACAAACATCTTCTTTATTTTCTTTATTTCTTTATTACTCGCTTTCATGTATTCATACAGAAGATGGTTAGTAAGTAAGTACATGAACCCTGGCAGGGTGTTGCGAACTTCAATGTAATGCTGACAGTCTGACACAATAAAGTGCAAGCGCCGTCGCTGGAGACCCGGTGAACCGGTTCTCCAGGCTCAAGCAAATAACTATGCATAGAGATATAACACAAATATGTTTGATTTCCTTTAGTTTTGGTAGTCAAATATACGTGCGGTAAGTTTTATTATTTGGTGTAATACAAATATATTTAAATATGTAAAGTGAACATAATAATCTAATTTGGTTTTAAACTTAAATTTAAAATTTGTTTTATTTAGTGAAAAGGGTCGTTATGAGGATCTCAAATATATTTTTTATTATTGTAAAATAAAAAGTTTTGTTTTTATTCATAAAAGAAGACGAAAATTGACCTTTGACCTGATCTCCAAAACTACTGAGCCTAAAATTAAAAAAAAATACAAATCATTGCTTGTAGGTTACAGGAAAAATAATATGAATTCTATACACGGTGATTTTTCATTGGTTTGCAGCCGAAGGCCACTTCATAAGGATCCTTAGTAAGACCTTATTAGCTAGTCAAAATAAAAATTCAGAAACAAAATATGTTGACTAAAACTCGAATGTAAAATCGTGAGATCAATTAGTAGTACCGCCGCGCCGCCGGCCGGTTAGATTTCGAGTTCATCGGGGCTGTGATCGGGGTCACGCGTCAGTTTTGAACGTGCGTAACTACGTGGTCTCGATCGAAAATCATTTTCGCAACTTTTTTATCTTATGTCATACACAAATTTGGATTACGTATATGGATAGAGGAATTTATTTACTACGTGACATTCTTTTTTCCAAAATCAATGAAAAGTCAGCGTGTATATATATTATAACTTATAACTCAATATAATACGTTCACTTAAGGACAATCTTTTGTATTGTACGGAACCCTCTCCACGCGAGTTCAACTGGCACTTGTCGGGTTATTTAGATATTATTTTAGTGCAATTATTAGCAACTTTATGTAACCAACGTTCCCCAAAATGTCCACTTCGGTCAATCTTGCCGGCAGCGTTGCGTGCAAAATTCCCTTTGATGCCAATATTGCCGGCAACGGTACATCACTACGTGCGTTGTACTTCTATTGAGAGGCGGCGTAAGGCATGGGCAGTGTGGGCTACCGCTCACGGCCTCGCGTTGCAAAGGGTCTCGTGCCTCACAGCCGAAAAGATATTTGAAAAAGTATGGAAAATTCAAAAGTACACACGCCACAAGGGTTTTCTTATTTCCACTCTTTGGCGCACGAAATGAATGAGAATGAAGCAGCTTTGGCAGTTTTATCTACTGAAGTAGATATAGCATATAAGTTACGAACCAAATCAGTAAAATCAAAAGTAGAAAATTTCTGTTCCTTTAACTTTTTTTTTTTTTTCATTTTTGTTTAATGTTCCAAAGGAGTATGTATAGTAAAATGTTGGTTTGTTGGAACTTTTTAATTTTATATTCCTTCTTGCACCATCCTCGCGAAATGTACCTTGCCCACATTAAGTTTAGGTCTTGCGCCGCCGCTGCTTGTATTGATTCTGTGCTGTATGGTTAGCGCGAATATTTGCGTCAAAGTATTATACACTATCTAATACTTTGACGCAAATATTCGTGCTAATCACACTGTTATTGAAGTGTTTTAGTTTAGCAGATGTTTTGAAGATGTGTAGTTTTAAAATCTGTTTCCGTCTGTCTGTTATAAATTCGATTGGTTACTCTTACTCAAAAGGAAAATAAGTATGTAGTTCTTAGAAAAAAAAAAGTTTAGTTAGCTAGTCACTGACACAGTTCTGTCATAAATCCGTAGATGGCGCCTCTGCTCTCGAACCAGGAGCTGCGGAACAAGAAGACGACGACACCGACAGCACACACCCGTCTCGGGGAGACTCGAACGCACAAAACGTCCAGCCAGCATATGAATGTAATCATTGTCCACGTTCGTTTTCACAAAAACATGACTTACGCAGTCATCTTAAAATACACGCAGACGACAAACCGTATGAATGCGATATTTGTCAACGTCGGTTTCAAAACCGATCTGATATAAAAAGTCATTTAAATACTCACTTTGGGAAGAAAAGTCTTGAGTGTCATGTTTGTCAACGTATGTTTTCTACAAAGCAAGAATTGAAACGTCACCTTGTTGTACACACTGGTACAAAACCATTTGAGTGTAATATTTGTCAGCGTCAGTTTCTACAAAAAGGTAACTTAATACGTCACCTTAAAATACATACTGGTGAGAAACCATATGAATGTAATGTTTGTCAACGTCGGTTTCGACATAAAGCTACTTTAAATTTTCATCTTAGAACACATACAGGCGAGAAACCATATGAATGTAATGTTTGTCAAAGGCGGTTTTCACAAAAGTGTAGTTTAAATATTCATCTCAAAACACATACTGGCGAGAAACCATATGAATGTAATGTTTGTCAAGGTCGGTTTCGACATAAAGTTACTTTAAATATTCATCTTAAAACACATACTGGCGAGAAACCATATGAATGTGATGTTTGTCAAAGGCGGTTTTCACAAAAGTGTCATTTAAATATTCATCATAAAACACATACCGGCGAGAAACCATATGAATGTAATGTATGTCAAAGGTGTTTTTTAGATAAAGCAAATTTAAATAAACATCTTAAAATACATACTGGCGAGAAACCATATGAATGTAATGTTTGTCAGTGTCGGTTTTCACAAAAAGGTAGTTTAAATATTCATCTTAAAACACACACTGGGGCGAAACCATATAAATGTTATGTTTGCCAAAAGCGGTTTTCACAAAAGGGTTATTTAAATTCTCATCTTAGAACACATACTGGCGAGAAACCATATGAATGTAATGTTTGTCAAAGGCGGTTTTCAAGAAAGGATCGTTTAAGAAATCATCTTAAAACACATACTGGTTAGAAGCCATGAGATCATACACGGATTTCACATTCCGATGTGAACCCTGATGAGGAGGACAGTGCTGGGGATCGTCGGTGTGACGATGACGAGGCGTCCGGGGGCGCCGAGCGTCACGCCGAGAAGCCCTACGAGTGCACTCTCTGCAAACGTGCGTTTGGTCTGAAAATCGCTTTGCGGCGTCATGTGACGACTTCGCACTGGTGAGAACACCTCGATATCAATGTATATAATATGCAAGCTAGTTTTTTCAATAATTGCAAGCACAAATAAAATTATTCGATGTATAATTTTTTTTAAATTTAATATGTGCAAACCCAGTATCACCTATTTGATATACAGGGTGTTTTTAATATCATTGGCATCCTTTCTACTGGTGAAAGTACTCATGAATATGAGCAACTTTTTGTATGGGACCAACTCAATCCAACCGAAAAAAAATCAGATGTTCGATACATTTTGGGATTCTAAGTATTGTAAAATAGTATGAAACAGTGGATTTTTTTTCGGTTGGATTGAGTTGGTCTTATACAAAATATTGCTCATATTCATGAGTACTTTCACCAGTAGAAAAGATACATACATACGTACATATTTTCACGCCTATTTCCCATGGGGGTAGGCAGAGACTATAGATTTCCACTTGCTACGACCCTTGCAAACCTTTATTGCTTCATGTAGAAAAGATGCCAGTGATTTAAAAAACACCCTGTATATAAATCGATAGTGCAGTGCTATGCGCCTTTGTAACTGGACGCGCATCACTCTGCTAACGAATTATAAATTATAATTCGCGATACGCGCGGCTTTAGCTGCTGCCCGCCTTCGGCATGAGTTCCAAACTTGTGGTCAACGAATTGCTTGCGTTTCTGTGGAAGCAGCTGGATTGTATGGACGAGGTCAGTGTGATCCAGATTTGTATCAGCAACTGGAACGAGGACGAAATCCGCAGCGCAAAAGCGCTGCTATATGAGTCGCTTGGAAAGAGCGACCGAATGACGTCTCGCAGTAGAGATGAAAGAGAAGAGTCTCCAGGACACCATCAGGTTGTTCAAGGAGACCGACCCGGATGAGTGGCCTGTGGAGTTTGTCTGCAAGAATCTACACCGCCTACCACCCGTCACGTTCGATCACGTTGATGTTACCAGGTTGTTATAGGACATAACGACGCTGAAGTCAAACCTGGCAGATATACGGTTGAAGTTTTAGGCTTCTCAAACAGTCATTTCTGATTTGCACTCGGAAATAATGGAATTAAAAACCGTTAATTCCGTAAGTAGGTCACAAGATGTCTCAAAACCCAAGTGTAGCGGTGTACTCAATGCATCGAACTCGAGTTTTGCGTCGACGACGGCGACGTTGCTCTAAGTGTCTCGCCTTCACTATTCAACGAAGAGTGAAGATTTGGTGGATTACATGAGAGTCAAGACCAAGTTCACCTTAAGCGTCGTCGAGTTGGAATCGCGTCACAACGTAAATTTTAATTCATATGTGGTGCGAGTTCCGACCGCACAGCAGGATTTCTGGCCCAGAGGTGTCGTCTTCCGGCGTTATCGCGGGAGGCTTCCCGACACCGCGACATCGTGCAGTGCGTCACAGACATTACGTACAAAATAGTGTTATTTTTAAGTTTTATATTATATGTATGTTAGTCTGTAAGGTATATATAAATATGGGCCAATAATGTACGTGTATGTTTTGTTGCCTGAAATAAACAAATTATTATGTTGGTACGCTTTTCAGCCACGGGTCCCTGGGAACCCGGTCCTTTGAGGCGTTCATGGGGCCAAAGCCATGGGCGTAGCCTCGGTGGGGCACGGTGGGGCGCTTGCCCCACCCTGGCTCAGACCTTTAAGTTACCGAACCAAACCTAAAAATTAAATTATCTAAGTACTTACTACAATACTTAATATTCGTAAGAATGTTCACACTCGACATTTTATAATAATATGTAAAAATTAACTGGGGTAAGCGGCAGACCGTGTAGTTTGCTAGTTACATATTATTTCAGATTGCTGCCCCACCCTGAGCCCATGGCTGGCTACGCGTATGGCCAAAGCCAACATAAAGAGGCCTTTCAATACCTTTTTATCTAAAAAGTGAGATGGCTGCATCTATGGATGTCTATCCCTTAATGGACCATTGACATGCACTAACGGACAGTCCTCCGCAGCTGCCGAACTATTGCCAGGGAGGGATTTACTTGGTTTGGACTTTATGGATGGGATGTTAGTGGACCGGAACTGGGTTATGGAGTGAGATACGGACATCTACCTAAAAACCTCTCACAACAATTATTATTATATTATTATTTATCCTTAACGGGGTAGACGTAGCATTTGCGATCTTGCGGCCGCAATGCGCAACGACCACTTTTAGGTCGATTTGAGCTCGCTGGTGTGCTGCATCTGCAGATTTTAGGGATCCGTTTCTGAAATATTTGGTTTTATATTGCAAATTTTTGTTGGTCACAGGGGACATGACCTACCCCAAAATCTAAGGTCAAATTGAAAAATCTCAAAAATTTGCCAAATAATAAAAGGAAATTTCTAGCTATCCCCTAACAGCGATAAATTAATGGTTTGATGACATCTATGTTTTTATGAACTACGTACGATGGCCAAAATAACTTGGAAATGACATCTAATATACCTATTTTTTTATAAGTGTAGTGAGTGACCGCCTCCAAAATTTCAGGCTGCGACCGCGCCTGGAGTCGTGTCCCCCCAACTACTCGTATCTATTAAACGGTTAAAAATATCACAGCAACAGTACATATAACGAAGTTGGAAAACTATCAGAGCTAAGTAGGATTTACAAATCAAAAAGTTATAAGAAACTGACTTATAAAATGTACTCGGAAAAGGAAAAGTTCATATAAAAATAGTTGAACGTGAACTCAAAGTAGGCATTCGCAACTACGGAACCCTACTCTGCGCGTGGCCAGTCACGCACTTGTCCGATTATTGCTATTTAGGTTCGGAACCCTAAAAAATGAGGGCGCCACTGGATCTAGGATCTAATGAAACCAAACATTTTGTTTAATGTTTTATTATTCTTTACAATAAATTAATATGATTAATAAAGTTTTCTACGTAACACACGACTATAGGACTACGCTATATTGCTACTCATTTCGAATTTGTTGACTTTGAGGCCTTAAACTGCCTCAAACGAGACCACGCGACGTGCTATCTGTCAAAAATTCTTTTTTTTTTATAATTATATTACGGCTCTGGATACTAGTCCTTTAGAGCCTATCTTTATTTAATCACTTCTTGAATCTTAACCCTAACCCTAACTTTACAAATAAAGGTTTGTGTAGGTCTTTTGATTGCTTCAACAGAGCTTCTGGCGACAAATCTATACGAGTCCAATGGTTTTCATAGTGACGATTGAGTGGCGGACGGCGCCTAAAGACGCCCACCACAGTCCGCAAATAAATATCATTACAGCCGGACTATGACTATTTCCACTTTAAACATTTTACATATTATCCATGACTATGAGCATTTATAACAGTAAACTACAACAATTTCATATTATAAAGTCCACTAGAATTTTGCAAAACAATTTAAAGCAAACTCCAACTGAACCCCTTGACTTCCCGCCAAAAACTCTCACAAACTTTATGCGACTAGGGTTGCCAGGTCGCCAAATCTAAAAGTCAGTTTGGCCGGATATTTGGGTAAAATGGCCGGACACTCTACATTATTAAGGATTTTGTGTCTCAGTATTAAAATCACGACAATTTTTTTTAATGTAAAGTCAAGCTTTTTTGGTTATTACTCGTACCATAAATAATGTTCTTCTGAAATATAAATAAAATCGAATTATCACCGATTCAGTCAAAGTACTTTATTTTTATTCAGTAAAATAAAGGCATCAGTCAAAATTAAATTTAAGATAAACATTTTCAAACTTCTTAACTTCTGCGGGAGCCACCGACGGTCGACTCGCCTGTGCTCGGCTCTCACACGTTTGGGAAATAAAAAGCCTAACAAAAGCCGGACACCGTTTATTTTGGCCGGACATGCATACAAAAAGCCTATGTCCGGCTTTATCCGGACGCCTGGCAACGCTATGTCCGACCATGCCTACCCATCGCCTTACAAACATAATTTCTCTTCTCACTAGATGGCGCTATAGGTATTTACTGAAACATTAAAATCTTTTATTACTGTCATTTAAATAAAGAAGTACACAGTATAACTAAGTGTAATTCAATAATTATTTTTAAAGCATATTCAACACTTTTTTTGCTAGTCGTGTGTCGGTGCTGCCAATCTCTGTGTGCCTACCGGCAACTCTAGTTTTGCCTACTTACGGGCCCAATAGTTTCTATAGCGTTGGGTACTATTACGTTAATAATTATAATACCTTAGGTGCGACAGAGATAGCGGAATAAGTCACGTGGTGCCGTTTCTTTGTCGCACGTAGAATTTTTGACGATTCCGTCAACTGGGACCGCAATCAACTCGGACCGCGGTCCCAGTCGCCGGAATCAAAAAAATGTATATTTTTCTTCCAGCGACAGGGACCAAGCATACATTTTTTAATCATCTATTGTTTTAGCCAAAACATGTTTAAATGAATAATATAATTTCCTTATCTTACGAATTTATTCCATGTCAGCAAGAAATTAAGCCAGCATGTTATCACGTGATTATTGATAGCATGATTTATGAATTATTTTGTATTACCTAACGTAAATTTTAATTTACTAGTATGGTAATCAAAGTGTTGAATATTTCTTTAATACATAAATAGATGATATTTTTGAATCAAGCACATATTAAATGTCTGTTTTTTTTGTTTAATTTATGAGTGGTCCCAATCGCTGGAAGAAAAATATTAAAAATTTTGGATCCGGAGACTGAGACCGCGGTCCGAGTTTATCGCGCTCCCAGTTGACGGAATCCTCGAATTTTTGACAGAGTCCCGCGGTCTCGCGTGACACAGTTTATGCCTTCTTTAACCCCCAACAAAAAAGAGGGATGTTGTAAGTTTCTAATGTCTGTCTGGTATAGTAGCGCTCGAACGGATGGACCGATTTCGATGCGGTTTTTTTTCGTGGAAGCTAAACCTTGCTACACCGACTTTCATCAAACAGCTAAGAACCACCTCAAGGGCGTTCCCTTGAGGTGGTTTTTAGCTGTTTGATGAAAGTCTGTGTAACCACTCAAAAAGTATTGGATATTAACGCTTGAAAGTCAGGGCTGTCCCTTTTATGAATATGAGACTTAGCATCCAGGTCACAGAAGACATAATTAATTAAAATTAAATAATATAATATTTACAAAATAGTTATATAATAAAGTAAATAGTATTTATATATTATTTACAGAGATAGAAGACTCAGATGCCGTCTTAACCCTACATAGAGTGGAGTGGGGTAAGGTGAGGTAGAAGAGAAAGATTTTTGATCGAATTCGGTAAGGTGTCGCTGTAGCCAATAGAAATCGCTACTTTCCACAACGTCAAATCAGATACAACCCGACACAAATAAGTTGAGCATAAATGGCGGGCTTCAAAGCATTTTTGTACAAATTCCCTGCACGTAGGTACAACCAAAATGGCGGTTATCGGCGCAGGTACAAATAATGCGCCTACGACCGCCATTTTGGTTCAATTTACGTGAAGGAAGTTTTAAAAAAAAATCTTTGAAGTCCGCCATTTTTGTTTAACTTATTTGTGTCACATCGCATCGTACGTTTTTAAAACGGGATATTTATGAAATACAGGCCAATGACGTCATAGTTTCTTGGAGTCAAATAGCGCTTAATATCAGTTTCTCTGCAATAACAAATCTAAAATCACGTTAAAAATGGATATGGTCATGACAAGTAACATTGTTTTGTGACGTTTTACTTTCTAACGGTACTAAATAATTTATTTTTGACTCGGGAAAGTACCCAATTCAGCAACTTGCGGAATATATCCAATTTTTGTGGTACGGGGGGGGGGGTATATCCCCTTTTCATTCGTTCTTGACCCTGGCTTTCCTCACGCGCGGCGGCATGGGGATCTTCATGTGGACCGTCTAATGTTTGTATTGCTTTATTAGTGTACGGGAGGGGGGGGGGGGTAATATCCCCTCTTCATTCGTTCTTGACCCTGGGTTTCCTCACGCGCGGCGGCATGGGGATCTTCATGTGGACCGTCTTGATATGCACTTTAACGCACGTTGACGTCAGGAACGTCTTCTGGCAGATCTCGCACACGTGTTTGCGGACGCCGGTGTGGCTCTGAAAGTGGTTTTTGCTTAAAAATTGTAACGTATTCGTTACGATTTTTAATAACAAGGTAAAAATAAATATACTATAACTAAAAATAAAAGGTTTTCTTGTGCCTGAGCGCGTTAAACACGGATCCCTAAATATCTCTCGTCACGCAAAACCTGTTTGACCGGTGCCCCGGCGGCTGCGCGCGCGCCATTGCGCCGCTGATCTTATATTGAGACGGACACGTACTGCTGGTCATTGGGCTAACGTCGAGCCTGCATTTTCGATACCTTTTAATTTATAACTTATTGGCTGAAGCTGTAACAGCCTAGTATTGGCTGCTGAGTGGTGGAACACCATTTATTCAACTTATTTGGATTATTTAACCCCGTTAGGGGTCCCAAGTTCCGGCTGAAGGTACCGGAGGCGAACGTCGTGCTAGTGACTTCTTCAAGCCTGGCCAATTTAAAGATCTTCGTTTCCCGCTTGGCCCACAAGGGAAGTACTAGACTGCGTGGCAAGGTTAGGCGGCCATCTGAACTCACGACCTAATTGTGTTTTTGTTGGGGTAACCACGAAATAAATTTTGTTTAACGTTACCGGTGTTTCATTTAAATATCCGGAACGTAACAAAATAACGTAACACAGACATTATTAACACAGCACGGGTTACTCACGTAGAGAGTCAGGTACTGGCCGACATGCTTCGACCTCATCCAGAGGTCTCCATCAGGGCGAATGTGACGCGCATACACGAAGCCGCTACTACTGATCAAACGCTAGATGGCGTTCGGGACCCACAGTTTATACGTGCCTTCCGAAACACGGAATCATCTTTCTTTTCGGATAATCAGGTGATTCAAGCCTGCAATATCCTAACCAGACTGGAAACTACTAGTCACAAAGTATGCTTCCCAGTGGGATTCGAACCCATGACCTCCGGGTCACAAGGCCAACGCCTCGATCACTGGACCACAAAGGCAGTCTGAGGACGAAATTTTTTAACGATTTTGCTGATCTGATGATGGCGCTGGAAGGTGGCCATAGGAATAGTATAATGAAAGGACGCAGCCCCATCGAGTTTGGGTTCGTTTATTCGCCTCAAAGAGCAGTTTAAACTTTTAAGTTAATTAAGAGGCATTTCACATTTGGTCGGCTGTCTCGCTCGCACAATCAAACATTTTTAAAGATTAATAAAAAATGTGTCTCATTTGTAGAAAAGTGTTTCATTAACATTCATGTCATGTCGCAGAGCGGCTCTGTGAACGAGCGTCACATTCGCCCTGATGAAGACCTCCGGATGAGGTCGAAACATGTCTGCCAGTACCTGACTCTCTACGTGAGTAACCCGTGCTTGCTTATAATCTCTGAAAGTGTTATTTGTTAGTGACATCAAATTCACCATCGTTTAAGCGGCAGGAAGTCCACTGCTGGACATAGGCCTCCTCCAAGGCTGTACAAATTGATCGATTTTTTTTAAACAAGCTTTTATCTTTCACGATGAACAAGTTTTAACTGCTCTTTAAGGTCATGGGTTCGAATCCCACTGGGAAGCATACTTTGTGAATAGTAGTTTCCAATATGGTTAGGACATTGCAGGCTTAAATCACCTGATTATCCGAAAAGATGATTCCGTGTTTCGGAAGACACGTAAAAACTGTGGGTCCTGGACGCCATCTAGCGTTTGATCATCAAACCATCCAAGGATTGGTTCTGGTTCACCCTTTGAGTGGAAGAGGTCAGACGGCTGTCGCTCTGTGTAAAAACCAGTAACCTCATCAAATCTCCTTGGTTAGGTAGCGGAGCCCGGGCTCTGAAGCGTTACTGCTGAGGATGCAAACGGGAAAATACGCTCGGATGATGATGATGATGGGGGCAGCACTGGACCCCGAAAAGATAGCCTCAGTGTTACTCACCAACATATGCCGCTTGTAGCCGGCCCACTCTTTAAACGCCTTGGGACAGTCTGAACACTTGAACGGACGCTCGCCCGTGTGCACGCGCATGTGGTTCTACAAACAAATTGTCATTTTTAAGAGACTAATAGACGACCTCCATGGCGTAGTGGTCACCGTGCTATATCGCAACCCAGAGGTTCCGGGTTCGATCCCCGGTCAGGGCAAGTTGGAAAATAGCCTTTTTCAAATTGTCCTGTGTCTTGGATGTTTATCTATGTATGTATTTGTTATAAAATATAGTACCGTTGAGTTAGTATCTCGTAACACAAGTCTTGAACTTACTTTGGGGCTAGCTCAATCAGTGTAATTTGTCCCTATATATATTAAATATGTAACAACAACCCTGTCCGATCCTTGTAGGAGCAACTCAGACTGTCAATATAAACAACTTTTCCTATGGGACCAATGCTTGAAACTCGAAGAAAAAATGGACATTTTCATACCAATTGCCGGGCCGGCCGAACACTTTTGTATGAAAATGTCGATTTCTTTCTCGAGTTTAAAGCAGTGGTCCCATAGGATAAGTTGTTCATATTGAGGGTCTGAGTTGCTCCTACAAGGATCGGACAGGGTTTTTGTTACATATTGTATATACTAAAAAGAAAAAAAAAAACTTAGAAAAGGGGAGCTTTTCGATGAGGGCACAGAATAAGTACTAGTACTCACGTACAGAAGTCTTACTCAGATAAGAAATTCAAAGAAATATCTACTCAATGTGGTTAGCGATATGGTTTAATTTAGCTCGCGTCAGAATTAAAAAGAAACTAGAAAGCTGCAGAGCGTGCCAAACAATTAAACATACATACATACATACATACTCTCGAAAAACATAGCGGTTCCTTCTGGCGCAGTCGGGTAAAAAGTGATCGCGAGTCCACAGTTCGTCGCGACCCGGTAAATGTAAAATTTTGATCGATTGGCCCAAGAAACTCAGCACTCACCCTAAGCAGTGTGGAGACGTTGAACTTCTTGTTGCAGTAGGAGCACGTGAACAACTTCTCGCCCGTGTGCAACCGCTGGTGCAGCTTCAGCAGAGACACATTCTGAAAAAAAGAATGATAAAAAGAAATAACTAGTCGTGGGCTCGAACTCACAGGTGGGCGCGGCCCAAAAGCATTCTGTCTCACCTAACATTGTGTTGGGGCGAAGCAGTAAGGTGAAATGCAAAATAATTCATAGTAAACAGAGTGCGAATAGAACGTCCTTTAGAACAAGGGGTTTTATGTAAAAACTACTGCATTAATCGTTTACGAATAAAGTTTATTAAAATCTTCGATAAATAAGCTGTGTCGGTGCGGACTTTGTTTTGAAGATTTTGCACTTCTATTATTACTTATTAACACCGAAAGTTGTGTAAAAATAAGCAAGAAAAGCAATCTTTGTTGGCTTAAAAATTTTTAATGGCTTTTTATTTTACTATTCTGTATCCGTTCAAACAACATTTGTAATGAGACAAAACGATATCACGTTAAACTTTGCATGTACAATGTCAATGAAGGAAATCCCCTCCGAAATTTGTATAGAAAAAGTATCGACTAGTTCAACCTTAAGGGACAAGACAAAGTAACTTAAAGCAACCCCTTTTGTTAGAAACTGTATGGTTGCTTTTGAGTCTTTTGATACATTGAACAACAAAATATTCTGTTATAAATAGTTTTAAATTTTGGAATATATACCAATTGTTGCTATTTGCATGGAAAAAAAAAACATAGTTGCCGAGACTCCTATCATTATTTTCAGGAAATGTCCATTTTCGACACTTCTAGTAGCGGAGTTCCGCAAGGTTTTAGCCTCATGCCTTTAGACTTTAAAATTACCTTATATGTCGCAGGCAAATCACTTTACGACGGCCTTACCTGATTTGGCTTCTGCCTAATACTTACCATACTCTTCAAAATAAATCTATACTTAACCACTTTTTGGTTTCTCCTGAGGCTTACGATGTAGTTAACCACCATAAACGAATGTGATAGGTAGTCCATATGCAGTATACAGTCACGTCTTTGAATGTCAGAATTTTGAGTCAGCCGAGCCTATTTACCGAATATCCCAAACCCTTACAAAAATATACAATTTTTAAATTTACAGTAGCATAGTTCCACAAGGTTCTAACCTAAGACCTTCATATTTTGAACTTAAGACTATGTGCCTTAGAAGGCACCGCTTACCGCGAAAGCCTTCCCGCAGACCTCGCACACTGCGTCCCGCACCCTCTCCTCCACAATGAGCTGTCCGTCCGATGACAGTTTCTCCATCACCAGTCGTCTCTCCCCGTCGACCACTCGCCACTTCCTGATCGTGTGCTCTTTAGAAGTGTCCACTTTTCGACCACGCTTGCGGGGTGCTTGCTTTTCTTTCTATGTATAAAAATATCAATCACTAGCGTTGCCCGCATATCCAAAAGGTATTGAACCGTACGTTTTCCCGGGACAAAAAGTTCTCTATGTTTTTATCCAGGTATTAAAGGTTTCTCTCATTCACTCACTTGTCAACACGGAGCAGCACAGTCATTTGCCAGATTGAAAGAAAGCGACGAAACGCAATAGTACCATATAAAAGTGCTGTTCCATGCTGACAAGTGACATCCAACCCTAAGCTATCTACATGCCCAATTTTAATCTGTTCAGCCATTTTGGCGTAAAAGAGGCAAACGTCCATGCAAACTTTCGCATTTATAATATTTCGCATTAATAGGATTGAGTAAATTCCGTGGTTTGGAAGTCAAATTCAAATATATCTTTATTATCATAAGATATTTATAATAATCGCCACTTTGTTTTGTTTGCACAATAATTGTTGACGTCAAAAAGTTAATTAGAGATAGGTTTACTGTCGCCTCCAAAGCGCTAGTGCAGAAGAAGCGGTAACAAACTGCACTGCAGCATTTTCTACAAGAACGTCAACTCACAATGAAATTGATATTTATACTCGTAGTTGATATGTGGGCAGAAACACGTAGAAACGTTGGTTCTGGTTGTCATCATAAGAAGGCAGTTGTCAAGCTACATCAGATGCTTTTAGTTAGCTTGGACGATCTGACACCAGTGTTGTCTTAGGTTATCATTTTTCAAAACTAAAAAACCGACGTCGCCCCCGCACTAATCAATCGATTTTGATAATATTTCCATGGGACCACCACAAGTATACCCTTTCGAACAAAAAAAAGAATTTTCCAAATCGGTCCTCACGCCTTCCAATAATAGGTGAACACACATAAAAAAAACCCAAGATCGCGACGAATTGAGAACATCCTCCTTTTTGGAAGTCAGTTAAAAAGACGCACTCACCGGCATGGAGGATCCCTTGCGGTGCTCGTGCCCGCGCGCGCAGTGGTCGCGGAAGTAATACGCGTTTGTGAAAGTTTTGTCGCACTGCAACAAACGGGAGAAAATGTTACGTATTGTTTGTTGTAATAACGGCAACAGAAATACATCATCTGTGAAATTTTCAACTGTCTAGCTATGACGGATCATGAAATACAGCCTGGTGGCAGACAGTCGGACAGCGGAGTCCTAGTAGGGTAGGTAGGGTCCCGTTTTTACCTTTTGGGTACAGAACCTTAAAAACAATGAATAAAACCAAACAATTTTCCTTACCTCTTCACACTTGAAGAAGTTCAAAGATGTATGTTCTTTTGCCTCATGCTCATTTAGCGCCTTCTCATCCTCAAAGTGATCCCCGCATTGCACACACACCGCATTGGCCCCACAAGCGTGTCTTTGGAACGCTGCATTACTGTGAAAACTGACCCCACAACCCACACAGTCACTCGTCAGAGACTCTTCATTACCATGCTTTTGGACTAAATGATACTTCAGTAACTGCAAACTGGCAAACGCATCTCCACATTGGACGCAATTTGATAAGTTACACCGATTTAAACTCCTATGTTTCTCTAACGCTTTATCGTTTAAGAAACTTGTCTTACAATTGTCACAAGATATAGTGGGTTCTTCGATGTCTTTGTGAGCTCTCTTCTTATGAGCTTGCACTCCCTTTTCTCCTATAAAAGATTCTCCGCACAGTTCGCACCAAGGGAGTAAAGATGCGTGTATTAATCTAACGTGAGACATGTAACTTGAAACTTTAGAGAAATCCTTCTTACAGTATTCACAAATATATTTCTTCCCTTGGTGGAAATGGTAGTGTAATTTCAATCCACATTCTCTATTCGTAACGAAATCACAATTTCTACACCGAAACCTTTCTCTGTGAATCTTCATGTGTGTGTTTAACCTATTTTTCGCTTTAAACCTACACTGACAAATATCGCATGCGAAGCAACCGACGCTAATGTCGTGATATTTCTTAAAATGAGATTGCCTTGACTTTTTCGATTTGAAATTTTTCCCGCAAAGTATGCATTTGTTGTCGTATTTAATTTCTCTGTTCTTTAGATCTGTTACTTGTATTTGCTCTTCTTTGGTCAAGAAAATGACGTCGAAATTGAATGTGTCCGCGTCTTTCTTTATTTCTTCAGCTGACTTGCATTTCTTTGTTCTTCTTTCCTTCTTCACTCTCACTGGCTTCTTTTTAACTTTAATTTCTTTCTTGACGCTGTCAGCGAATACTGGCAACGGTTCTATTTCTCTATCGCTGTCACTCTCTGATTCTTTTTCTGACCAATCTTTATCTGAATCATCTTTTTCTGATTCCGTTTCTTGTTTGTCTGAATTCAATTCTTCTTTTTCAACATTGACTGTTACATTCATCTTTCTAGAACTTTCTATTTTACTCAAAGGGAAGTCGTCAGAGTCAGAACTAAAGTCTTCTTGTTTGATTTCCGGCTCGATTTCTTCGGTCTCAAATAGTTCTAAAGTTTTTACATCTGTTCTTGTGTACAGAGGCTTTATTTTCTGGCCGATTTCTCTGATGTAAGTTGATGTTAACTGAAATAAGAAACAGGACAGTCTGAATCATTAAGTAATTTGAGTATATGTTCTAATATATCATCAAATAAGTTCTAAGGAGCTCGGTGGCCTGACAGGAATGCACATTACTAGCGCTTTTGCAAGTAAAGCGATACCCGGCGTGGTACGCATTTGGATAGGTGACCATAAGTGGCATAAAAAATTCTCGAGCTCCTCCGTTCTTCAGAAGGCACGTATAAGCCATCGGTCCCAGCTGTCATCATTTACGGTAGTCGTCAAGCTAGGTCAGATGCCTTTAGGCAGCTTGAAAAATCAGACATCAAAGTTGGCTACTTACACACACCAAAAAAAAAACAAATCTAGTTGCGATTACATCTATATGACATTCATACAGGATGCAGCTTGGGCATGTTCAAAAATCAGACACCCTTAAGAAAGAAAGAAAGAAAAATTGATTATTTGGCTACACACTTATAAAACCTAACAATTTGTTTAGCTACATGAACACAAGCATTCACCAAAACGGCCTCGCTCAGCATGTGCCTTGGACCGTGGCACGAACGACGCTGGTCTTCCGCGGAAGCCGAAAAAAAATATTATATAATATAAATAAAATACATGAATTGAGAAAAAAGGAAAATAAATTACATATATTTTAAATAATATTAAAAATTAAACATCGAAACATAGCCCTTGTTAGCTATTGCGATTAGGACTCGCCCATAAAGGGTTCCGTAGCAGCTAGTAACATAATATAAAAGTTTTTGTAGTTCGTTGAACTTTGATCGATGTTTTAATAAACGTATTAAAAAAAACTACTTACTAGATCTCGTTCAAACAAGTTTTAGGTGGAAGTTTGCATGGTAATGTACATCATATATATTTTTTAGTTTTATCAATTTTCTTGATAACACTAAGAAAAAACGGGTATATCCCATTTGTTGCCCAAAACTCAAAATTGTGTTTTGTTTGTTTCGATTGTCACCACCGCCACCGCCTCGTCCCCACTGGGAAAATGACTATTATTTCATAGTTCCATTCGGGGACGAATGGGAGAAACTTGCATTACAATTCCCATTTATCCCCAGTGGTGACGAATGGGAATCTTCGTTTTTTGATTCCCAATTGACCCCAGTGGTGTTGGCAAATAGAACGGATATTATTTCGTCCCCAGGTATGTTAGATAGAATAGCTGTCCCATTCGACCTCAGTGGGGATGAGATATACCCTAGAACTACTTGATCAGTTACTTCTTGTTGGGTTTTACGAATTCATTTTGCCTGAAATTCACTAAAAACCATTCACTAAAATTAAATGAGTACAATGGGCCGTCTTATCGCTTAAAGCAATCTCTTCCAGACAAGTTAAGTTTCGACACTCAATGTCTACACTACATGTATCAATTTTAGTGAGATATTTTCGTTAATGGCTATTTGTGTCACAATAAAGATAGAAAAAAACTCACATTCCTGCCCTGGAATTCAGCATCCACCAGCATCTCCTGCACCCTCCAGCATCTCTGCCGGAACATGGAACACTTCCGCAGCAGCTCCTTGCAGATCACGCACAGGTGCTGCGGGAAGTGGCTCTGTAGCTACAATAAAACATTTTTAATTTACAGGACAACAACTAAGTTAGTGGATCACTAATTGTTATTAGGATTCCCTACCCAAAGGGTTAAAACGGGACCCTAAAGGCAGGTTTAGACGAAGACTATTTTGAGACGCCTAAATTACGGCGCCAGTGTCAACCGTACAGCACATCTTCAGACCGTTTAGAGAATGACTATTTTCAAGCGCCTAAATCTCGCCGCCAGTGACCACCAAACCGACACTAGTCGTTTACATGGTGCCTTTTCAGTATCAGTCATTAGCAAAATAGGCGCGGGGGCAGCGAGAGACGCGGGCGGAGGTCACTGGCGCCAAAAAATAGGCGCGTGTTCTATTCTGTGCCAACGCTGGCATGCCGCGAAAAAATGGCGCCAAAAGTGTTTATACGGTGCCTTTCTTAGGCGCCGTAATTTAGGCGGCTGAAAATAGTTTTCGTCTAAACCTGCCTTAATACTAAGAGCCTACTGTCCGTCTCTCTGTCTGTCACCAGGCTGAACATATGTATGAACCCAGGCCCTGATCTAGACAGGGGCGTCTAATGCAAAAAGGTCTAGATCGGCACTGCATGATATTGAATAAATATTTGATTGGGACTCTGATAAAGCAAACGTGATTTTTTTTTTATAGATAGTTGGGTATTTTCCTGGGATAAAAATAAATTATTGTGCACTGTTAAGAAAATAAAACATCGCAAAATAATGTTACTTGTGATTGTACATAGCCATTTTAACGTGATTTTAGATTTATTATTGAGGAAAAACTATTTATAAGAGCGCTATTTGACTCCAATAAACTATGACGTCATTTGTCTGTATTTCATACAAATCCCATAAATAATGTGTAGTAATCAAAAAATGGGTCTTTATGCCGGTTCTCCAGTAAATGCAAATTGCTGGGGTCTCTCTGAACCAACAGTTCACTGGATCATAAGAAGACGAGTGGCGTGCACTCCATACAGAGAAATAGCAATTTTGTCTACCCTAATAATTATGGTAAAGTGAGAAATCTACCTATTTTCTTCGAAATGAAGCAGTTTTCATAATTTAGGTTATCATACCTAATTTACAAGATGGGCACTGATCACAGGGCCTTCCTTATAAAAAAAAGCAATGCATGTCCCTGAGCTTTGTTATCTTGTTTTTCGATGAGCAAATGTTTTTGGAAGAACTTACAGAAACTCCAATAAACTGCCCAAAGCTCTCCGCCAGGTTGTGTGTGTGTATGTCATACAGCTTCACGTCCGTAGAGAGGCAGCCTATGCAGGCCGCCTGAGCCTTCATGTCGTCCACTACATGCATTGACCACATCTTTACTACATTTGAATACACATTACACACTTTAATTTAAATTTACTGCATGATTATAATTTTTTATTCATATATTTGTGTCTTGTAGATCACATTTCTTTCATTAATTCTGAAAATAAATTAAACATATTAATTAGTGTGTAAAACATAATAAAATAAGCAATATTTAACGTAGATTGTATTGGAAAAACTTTATAGATTTAATAAAATAGTAAATATGAATTAGGACTAACGTACATACCCAAATATTATATTGTCAATAAATTAACTGAAAACTAAGAAAAATAATAGAAGAAATATGTTTTTATAATTCCAAGCTACACAGTACGTTAATTGTAGAAGAGTATTTATGAAAATTGCGATTAAATTACTTATTTTTATCAATTATATTATTTTTCTGCGATGAGCGTCCATCTCTCTGTTTACTTATTTTATTTTTTAATGATGTAAGTCAAATGTCACTTTATTGTCAATGTCAAATTATCAATAAATAAAAAAGGCAAAGAAAGAATACATATTGTGAGTGAAATAAATGACTTATACGTTGCGCAGTTTGGCTGTATGAGAGATTGAGAGCTATGCTTTATAGTTTGACAGTTGCAAACTGACAAGACAACAAAAAAAAATAGGTGTATTGCTTTGGTGTATTGTTGTGGTGTTGATTGATTTTTTGAATTGATATATTTATTCGAAAATATGTATAAAAATAAATTTAATTTTGAATAAAAATGTGGCTAGGTGACGTGAAAAATAAAGATGCACCTCTGGTTTGCAGAGGGTGCTTCGCTTCTGACATAAAACTACATAATGTTTATGAAAACAATTTGGCCGAGAAATATGTACAACTTACAGG
The DNA here is from genome assembly GCA_943193695.1 of Acrobasis suavella. NCBI lineage: Eukaryota > Metazoa > Arthropoda > Insecta > Lepidoptera > Pyralidae > Acrobasis > Acrobasis suavella. The sequence continues at coordinate 1,047,897 of OW971956.1, forward strand.
AATCTCGGTAAATATTTATTTGTGTAGTCTGACGATATATTTCATCTAGACTTGTTTCTAAAGATTTAGACAGTCTGTCAGCTATTATAAGAAAGCGCACGGGTTCCTTGATTCACCGAATGCGGTGCAGCGCCAACATTCTAGTGAAAACGGTTGCGGCTAAATTGTACGTGGACAGTGCTATCATGCAGCACTGGACTCGCGATCACCTATTTAAAGACACGGAACCGTCTAAAATTTTTATTTAGATGTTATACTAACATAGTTATAAGTTTCCTTTGTTATTTCTAAGCTAGCCCCAAAGTAAGTTCGAGACTTGTGTTATGGGATACTAAGTCAACGATACTATATTTTATAACAAATACATATATAGATAAACACCCAAGACCCAGAACAATTTGAAAAAGACCATTTTCCAACTTGCCCTGACCGAATCGAACCCGGGGCCTCTGGGTGGCAGACTAGCATGGTGACCACTACACCACGGAGGTCGTCTTGAACTTTGGCACCTCTCAGTGGTAAACAAAGTCAAGGCTTGTAAGACAAAGAAGAATTAAAGGATTAAATAAATAAAAGGAAATTAAGACATGTGATGAAAAGATGCATGCTTCAAGTGCGTGTGTACTATGTGTTGAGAAAATTCGTCAGGGTGATTCGAAGTCACGGTAGCACAATTGGTAGTGCACTCACAGCGTTAACGTGAGGGACGCAGGTTCGAATCCCACTCGTGACGAAATTTTTATCACATGTTTTAATTTGGATCACAATCCGAACATTGCAGTGCTGTTGAAATCCAATAATTAAAATATAAAAGTAGTTGCTTCAGGCTTTACAACCCATAAAGTGATAATAAATAATTAATAAATAAATAAATAAATATATAGGGACAAATTACACTGATTGAGCTAGCCCCAAAGTAAGTTCGAGACTTGTGTTATGGAATACTAACTCAACGATACTATATTTTATAACAGATACATATATAGATAAACATCCAAGACCCAGGACAATTTGAAAAAGACCATTTTTCAACTTGCCCTGACTGGGGATCGAACCGGGGACCTCTGGGTGGCGAACTAGCATGGTGACCACTACGCCACGGAAGTCCCTGATGAAAAAGCGTGTTATAAGTTTGACGTGTCTGTGTGTCTGACTGTTGTATCTATAGCGCCTTAACAAATGGGCCCACTTTCATGTAGTTTAAAAGCTGACTTGATCGAGATCTATCTTAGCTATGTTTGATGGAAATCGGATTAGCTTTAAAAGTAACGGGGGTAAACACTTGAAAGTCGAGAGTTATTTTTTAATTTGGCACTTTATTATTTTTAATTTGGCTGGCAAATAAAGTTGTCTTCTCAGTTGCAGGACAACTTCTCGCAGTATGTGTGCGTAGTTTGCAAAGCTCTGCTGCTAAAGTTCGCGCAATTCAGAGAAAGCTGCCGTAGAGTTCAGGAGGTGTACGCACAAGCAGCCAATCAGGGGAAATGTGTAAGTGTGACATCATCAGTATAATAATAATAAAGCCATTTATTACAAACATTTCAATATTTACACATCAAATAATTTAGTTTAACAATAGTTTTTGGTTTGCTGTTGTCCTCTATTGGCAAAGGCTTCCTCCAACTGCTTCCAAGATTCTCGCACGCTGGCTACTCTCGTCCATGACTTTCCTGCTGTTGCTTTTATATCGTCCACCCATCTTCGCCATGGTCTACCTCGCTTTCTCTTCTTATGTCCTGTGAACCAGTACATAACCATGTTTGACCATTTGTCACCTCCTCTCACAGTGTGGCCAGTCCATTTCCACTTAACATCGTCAGTAAATAATAAATAAATATATACACAAATTGAGCTAGCCTCGAAGTAAGCCTCAACTTTTCCTATGGGTTCAATGCTTGAAACTCAAAGAAAAAATCGTCATTTCCATACAAATTTCCAGGCCGGCCGAACACTTTTGTATGAAAATGACGATTTTTTTCTAGTTTCAAGCATTGGTTCAATAGGAAAAGTTGTTCATATTGACGGTCTGAGTTGCTCTTACAAGATTCGGACAGGGTTTTTGTTACATATTGTATATTTATATGAATGTTGTCACTTTCTTTCACCACATTGAAGGTAGATAGATAGTTAACTGTTTGTTGTACACCAAAAGAAAAAAATACACAAAGAAATAATTTTACAGTTCATAAGTTCAGTCAAGTACCAAGATACCTGACCAGTCTCTCTACTTAAATCTTGAATTTTCTCTTAAACTTAAAATAATATTAACATGAAAATTAATATTCAGACAGATTTTAATTGAGTCTTTCTGGATATTAATTTTCATGTTAATATTAAATTAAGTTTAAGAGAAAATTCAAGATTTAAGTAGAGGGCCTGGTCAGGTATCTTGGTACTTGACTGTACAATGGGCCTCATTGTGTTCCCATATCTTTCAGCTCACCTCATCATCACTACTCGAACTAAGTCGCTTCCACTACAAACCGAAATGCAACCGAACGAAAAATGTATCCGGCTACATCCAGTACATAGAGGAAGAGCCAAAAGTCAAACTTGAAGATGGAGAAGAAGATGTAGAAGAAACCACCACGGAACCCCAAGACGTTATATTCATTAAAAACGACATAGAAGAAGAATTCGAAGAAAAAGAAGAGTTAGACAGCAATAGAGAAGAATTAGACAGCGACAGAGAAGGAATACAAAGCGACAGAGAAGAAACATTAGTCATAATCGACCCAGTAGACATCAAAGTTAAAAAGGAAAAGCCAAAAAAGAAAAAACTCAAAAAACAAGTGCGAGTCAAGAAGGAGTTTGGACGCAAATCGAAAACCGCAGACGATATAAGGAAAATTGCCGACATGCAAGACTTCGACGTCATATTTTTAAGTAAAGAAGAACAATTATCAGAAGTAGCGGAACGCAAAAGCAAGAAGATTAGGTGTTCCAGGATCGGATATAGAAAGTGCGAGTTCTGTGGGAAGAACGTGAAAGGTGAAGAACAGATAAACAGTCACTACAAATCTTTTCATGACCCGTCCGTTGGGCCGTTAGAGTGCGACGTTTGTTTCTGCCGGTTCAAAGACCGGAGGAGACTGAACGCGCACTTGCGGATACACCGAGAGAAGTTCTGCTGCAGGAACTGTGACTTCGTGGCGAAGGGAGAGGCGTGTGTGAGGAAGCACTACGAGTGGCATAAAGGGACTAAGTTTAACTGCCAGTATTGTGGACAGGCGTTCCCGAAACTTACTAGTTGTTTGTCTCATACAAGGTAAGTAGCAAATCTTTATACAACGTGAAAAGGGACATACCCGTAATAAATCGAACCGCGGACTAAATTGTTTTTCGTGTATGTAAGCGGCCAACACTGCTGTCAGATTTTTCAGGCTGCCTAAAGGCATCTGACATGGCTTGACGACTACCATACAATGATGACAGCCGGGACCAACGGCTTATACGTGCTTTCCGAAGCACGGAGGAGCTCGATAAATTTTTGTGCCACTTGATGATGGGTGACCACCATCCAAGTGCGGATCACGCCTGGTGTCGCTTAACTTGCGAAAGCGCTAGTAATGCGCACTGCCGCCGGGCGACCGAGCTCCTCAAGGTAAATACTAGATCATTATACAATGATTTTTATACTTAAAATTTTTATACTTGACCAAACGAAGTGTGCAGATATTAGACGAAATAATAGGTTGGGGAAAAAGTCTTTTCGCATTTTATATGAAAATTCAAAACATTTTTTAATATAGTTTATTTACATTTAATTAAAGTATGTAGGTACCATTCTGTTCGATAACTTTTTGGTAGGGTAGGGACATGATCCCATTGCTATAGAAATTTTGGGACTTCTGATCAAAAAACTGCGTCAAGTAGTTTTGGCAGTCCTCTCGCGATGTTAACCTAACACTGCCTAAAGAATTCTGAAGAGACCGAAACAGGTGGAAATCTGAAGGTGCCAGGTCAGGATTATACTACGGATGCATTAACACCTCCCAGCCAAACTCTCTTAATTTTTGCTGAGTTGTTAAAGATGTGTGAGGTCTAGCGTTATCATTATGAAAAACCACACCCCTTCTGTTGATTAATTCCGGCCGCTTTCTCTCAACTTCTTGCTTTAATCTTATCAGTTGTTCGCAGTAGAGTTCTGAATCGATGGTCCTGCCTGGTGGTAACAGCTCATAATGAATAATGCCCTTCCAATCCCACCACACACACAGCATCACCTTGTTGCGAGTTAACCCGGGTTTCGCCACAGTCTGTGAAGCCTGACCGGCCTTTGACCATGACCATTTTCGCACGTTCTTGTCGTACGTGATCCACTTTTCATCACCAGTTATCAATTTCGTCAAAAATGGTTCGGTCTCATTACGTCGTAATAAAGAATCACAAATAAGTACACGGTTCATTAGGTTTCTTTCAGAGAGCTCGTGAGGTACCCAAATATCGAGCTTTTTTGTGTACCCATTTTTTTTCAAATGCGCTAAACTGTTTGTGGTCAATTCCCAGTTCTTCAGCTACGTCGTAACTACTGATATGCCGATCTTGCTCCACTTTTTCAAAAATAGCATCCATTTTATCCGTAACAGGGCGACCAGAGCGACATGCATCTTTGACATCAAAATTTCCGGATTATTTCCGATATTCCCGACACGTAAATTGAACCAAAATAGCAGTCGTCTGCGCATTATTTGTACCTGCGCCTATAACCGCTATTTTGGTTCAACCTACGTGCCGGATTTTGTACAAAAATGCTTAGAAGTCCGCCATTTTTGTTCAACTTATTTGTCTCGCATTGTATAGTGATCTAGTATAGCCCATGGTTGGATTTATTACGGATATGTCCCTTCCACATTGTGTAATATCTAACAAAATGTAATGAAACTGACTGCAACCAGTAAGTCGTTCGCTTTGTGACCCGGAGGTTGTGGATTCGAATCCCACTGGGAAGCATACTTTGAGAAAAGCTTTTCTAGTCTGATTAGGATAATGCAGGCTTGAATCACCTGCTTAGCCGATAAGAAAAATTTCGTGTTTTGGAAGGCACGTTTAAACTGTGGGTCCTGAACGCGCTCTAGCGTTTGCTCAAACCTATCCAAGGATTGGTTGCGGAGGTCAGATGGCAGTCGCTCTGTGTAAAAACCAGTAACCTAGTCAAATCACCTTTGTGAGGTAGCGGACCCCGGGCAGGCCTGTGTCACTCTCTGTTTAGGTATCGAAAATATACCTCCATTATTAATGCGGCGACCAATTCGAAGGGGAAAATTCAGTTACATAAATCGTTTGTCCAGAGTAATAAGAATGAAATTGTATCACTATACGTAATCCAAATTTGTGTATGACATAAGATAAAAAAGTTGCGTAAATGATTTTCGATCGAGACCACGTAGTTACGCCCGTTCAAAACTGACGCGTGACCCAATGAACTCGAAATCTCGCCGGCCGGCGGTACTATTAATTGATCTCACGATTTTACATTCGAGTTTCAGTCAACATATTTTGTTTCAGAATTTTTATTTTATCTAGCCAATTAGGTCTTACTAACTGCCTGCCTCCGTGGTCCAGTGGTCAAGGCGTTCGCCTTGTGACCCGGAGGTCATGGGTTCCATTCCCACTGGGAAGCATACTTTGTTAAAAGTTGTTTCCAGTCTGGATAGGATATTGCAGGCTTGAATCACCTGATTATCCGAAAAGAAAGATGATTCCGTGTTTCGGAAGGCACGTAAAACTGTGGGTCCCTAACGCCACCTAGCGTTTGATCATCAAACTATCCAAGGATTGGTTCCTGGTTTGCTCTTTGGGTTGCGGAGGTCAGACGGCAGTCGCTCTGTGTAAAAACCAGTAACCTCGTCAAATCTCCTTAGTTAGGTAGCGGACCCCGGGCTCTGAAGCGTTACTGCTGAGGAAGCAACCGGGAATACGGGAGGATGATGATGAATTAGGTCTTACTAACGATCCTTATGAAGTGGCCTTCGGCTCCAAAACCGATGACAAATCACCGTGTATAAGTATTACATACAGATTGTAGTTTCCCTGCGTGATCGAATCATAAATGAGGAAATTCGTAGGAGAACAAAAGCCACTGACATAGTCCAGCGAAGTAGTTCGTTGAAGTGGCATAAGAATGGGATAAGTCCGCCATTGTATATTAGCTCTTTCGATATTTTTGTACTTAATTTTGTTTTTTGGTACAGTAAAGTTCATCATCATCATTTCAGCCGCATAACGTCCACTGCTGGACATAGTCCTCTCCCAAAGATTTCCAAAATGATCGATCTAGAGCGGCCTGCATCCAGCGCATTCCAGCGATCTTAGTCAAGTCGTCAGACCACCTTGTGGGTGGGTTTCCTGCGCTTCGCTTGCCAGTACGTGGTCATCGGCCATCGGTTTGTCGCGCTATGTGTCCCGCCCACTGCCACTTCAACGCCGCTTCATAATCCGCTGGGCTATGTCAGTGGTTTTTGTTGTAACAATAAAGTTATTACAAACAAACAAACAATATTTAAAGGTTAAAGCACGCAGCCGAGCTCCCCTGGTGCGAGATCTGCGGCGAGTCCTTCATCGGGGAGAAAGGCGTACAGACGCACAAGAAGTTAGCGCACCGCAACATCGAGGCGCCCAACTTCGTGTGCGTCGACTGCGACACACACTTCTTGAACGAGAAGGCGCTCGACAGACACATCAGTCAGAAGAGGTAATGTTATTATGGTGATGATGACGATCATCAACTTCGTGTGCGTCGACTGCGACACACACTTCTTGAACGAGAAGGCGCTTGACAGACACATCAGTCAGAAGAGGTAATGTTATTATGGTGATGATGACGATCATCAACTTCGTGTGCGTCGACTGCGACACACACTTCTTGAACGAGAAGGCGCTTGACAGACAGATCAGTAGAAAAGCTAATGTTATTATAATGATGATAATAATCATCATTATGATTCATCATTATCAACTTCGTGTGCGTCGACTGCGACACACACTTCTTGAACGAGAAGGCGCTCGATAGACACATCAGTAGAAAAGGTAATGTTATCATAATGATGATGATCATCATCATCATGATTCATCATTATCAAATTCGTGTGCGTCGACTGCGACACACACTTCTTGAACGAGAAGGCGCTCGACAGACACATCAGTCAGAAGAGGTAATGTTATCATAATGATGATGATCATCCTCATGATTCATCATTATCAACTTCGTCTGCGTCGACTGCGACACACTTCTTGAACGAGAAGGGACAAAGGGACAAATAACACTGATTCAGCTAGACCCAAAGTAAGTTCAAGACTTGTGTTATGGGACACTAACTCAACGATACTATCATAACAAATACATAATATATTGATAAACATCCAAGATCCAAACATTGCTCAAGCATTTTTAGATATATGTCACTTATAATTGGATTTGGATATGATTTATATGCACGCACCCTTGGCATCGCGTAACAAGCAGACTCATATAAACCAAATATTATTTTTGATTTTTTTGTTTTGCCAAAATGTTTTAAAACTTTCATGAACGGTTACGTGAAAACAAGAGGAGGGGGGGGGATCTTGGCATATGCTACGGATGGCCATCGAAGGGGGGGAGGGGGGAAAAAATATGTCATGTAGTATGAGTACGTTCCCTTAAATAAATAAATATATATGGACAAATAACACTGATTGAGCTAGTAGTAACCCCAAAGTAAGTTCGAGACTTGTGTTATGGGATACCAACTCAACGATACAATATTTTATAACAAATACATATATAGATAAACATCCAAGACCGAGGACAATTTGAAAAAGGCCATTTTCCAATTTGCCCTGACCGGGGATCGAACCCGGGACCTCTGGGTGGCGGACTAGCATGGTGACCACTACGCCACGGAGGTCGTCAAAGTTAAAAGTATGTGTTTGTCGCAGGTGTGATCTGTCCAACTGCGTGCAGTGCGGGGACGCGTTCGCGAGTTTGCAGCTTCTGAAGTACCATTTAGTGCAAGGTGAGTGTGATAGAGACGTGACCCTGTGGTCAAGGCGGTCGCATTGTGATCCGGAGGTCGTGGGTTCGAATCCCACTGAGAAGCATTCTTTGTAAAAAAAATGTTTTCAGCCTGGTTTGGATATTGCAGGCTTGAATCACCTGATTATCCGAAAATAAATAAATATATATAGGGACAAATAACACTGATTGAGCTAGCCTCGAAGTAAGTTCGAAACTTGTGTTATGGGATACTAACTCAACGACACTATATTTTATTATAAATAGGTACGTATTAGATAAATATCCAAGACACAGGACATGCCAACTTGCCCTGACCGGGGTTCGAATCCGGGACCTCTGGGTGGCGGACTAAAGATAATTCACAGAAGAAAGATAATTCCGTGTTTTGGAAGGCACGAATACACTGTGGGACCCGAACGCCGTCTAGCGTTTGCTCAACCTATTGGTTCTGGTTTACCCTTTGGGTTACGGAGGTCAGACGGCAGTCGCTCTGTGTAAAAACCAGTAACGTCGTCAAATCACCTAGGTTAGGTAGCGGACCCCGAGCTCTGAAGCGTTACCGCTGAGGATGCAACCGGGAATACGGGAGGATGATGATGTACATATGTGAAGGAGACTTGCTATAACTTTTTTAAAAAGGCCCAAAGTCATTTCATGAAATATGGAGAGAGATGCTCGTTGTTTCAGTGTCAGGGGCGTTACTCCAAAAGCGGTACCATCGCATATAGTTGAAATAATTTGTGACGACCTCCGTGGCGTAGTGGTCACCATGCTAGTCCGCCACCCAGAGGTTCCGGGCTCGATCCCCGGTCAGGGCATGTTGGAAAATGGCCTTTTTCAAATTTTCCTGGGTCTTGGGTGTTTAATGTATTTGTTGTAAAATATAGTATCGTTGAGTTAGTATCCCATAACACAAGTCTCAAACTTACTTTGGGGCTAGCTCAATCTGTGTAATTTGTCCTTATATGTTTACTTATTATTTATTAATAATTATTTCTCTTCCTTGTCACTAGATGGCGCTATAAATATTTTTCAAAATATTGAAATCTGTTGTTATTATTATTTAAATAAAGTAGTATTCTAATTAATCAAATATGACTTACATGAAATGCAATAAATATTTTTAAAGCATATTCAACACTTTTTTGTCACGTTTTGCTAGTCGTGTGTGCTGCCATCTCTGTGTGCCTAACACGTAACTCTAGTTTTGCCTACTTTCGGGCCCTCCAATCGTTTCTATGGCGTTGGGTATCTGTTATGTTTAGTGTTCCCGAGGACTATAGGCTTTTAGCCCTAAATTTAAGCCTATCGGTCCTTTTTTAGGGCTATGTCATTTTTAAAAGCCTATTAGCCTAAACAGCCTTTCTTGTGTTGGTTTTTTAGAATAATAGGCTTATATTTGGCGAAAGTCAATTCTTTTGTATCAGCCCTGAGTAAGACATAATAATTATGAATAAAGGATTTATTTTATTTTTTAATTAATATTGAAAAAAGAAAAGAAAATTTATATTTTACCAAAAGCCTATAAAGACTTATAGTCCTTTAGGCTCGGCCTATTCAACAGCCCTAGCCTAAAGGACTAAAAGCCTTTATAGGCTTAGCCTGTCAAGCCCCTTTATTAGTTGTCTAGGCTTCAAAAAAAGGCTTAAAGCCTTTAGTCCTCGGGATCACTGGCTATGTTAGTAATTATATTATTTTTGGCGGTACGCAAGATGTTTTTGCGTATCCGCGTTTCAGTGACAAGCAACATTGAGCATTAACGTATGATGATAAAGTCTAATTTGGTTTGACATAGAAATAGAACGTCACTATCGGACGACCATCGAATTATTTTATGGAGTAACCAAGGGCAGATCCAGGGGATCATGGGGCTCATGACCCCCCCCCCCTCTGGGCTGGGTCCAGGACCTAGATGGACCACTAATTAAAATTGTTAAACATAATGTTTTTAAATATTTTTGTCACAATATAGATTTTATGTTACCTTTAATAATTAATTTAATAGAATATTTTGTATAATGGCAAACGCATTATACAAAATATTATATTCGAGAACGAAGGCATCGAAAATTTGAATTTTACCGCGCCACCGCCACCACATTTGTCATTTAAATTGATTATAAAAAATAAGTTATAACTTCTTGTGACTTAATCACGACTGTCCCCCTCCCCCCCCGGCACCAAAGCTGGATCCGCCCTTGTGAGTAACCCCCCAGTGGTCGTTGCGAAGCGTTGCTATCGGTATCTTTTCTTTTACTTCATATTTATATCAGCTTTCGTGCCCTCAGCGCGAGGCATAGTGAATATATACCTACAACCGAGTGAGTTGACGTCCTTTGAGGAAATGCTGCAGTGCAGTTTGTTACCGCTTCTTCTGCACTAGCGCTTTGGAAGCGACAGTAAACTTAGCTCTAAGTAATTTTCTGACGTCAACAATCGTGCAACAAAACGAAGTGGCGGTTATTATAGTTCATTACTATATAAGTGCATTATGGTGGTTACAACAAACGAGGCGGAATTGTTTTTAACCAATACACGCACGTATAACGTACGTTTTTCAACACACTTGCTAGGCAAAATAGGTACCTAACAAACCGAAGTTTTGATTTAAAATAAACTGAACCATAGAACTGTGATGCACACGGCTGCTTACCCGCCGTGTTACTTGTTTAAATTAGCGCGACGCGCTGCCTTCTGGCAGGGGTTCTGCGGCAGGCCAGTTCGAAATTTAAAAAAAAACTATTTGAAGGTTATAAATAGCAAATAGTGCGATTTTAGAATATAACTTCACTATTTTCTTTTATAACGCACGCGTGTTTTATGAGCTGCTATATACAACGTGTAAGGGACATACCCGTAATAAATCGAACCACAGATAGATCACCATTGTATAATGAACCACCACATAATAGATCACTATTGTATAATGAAATTAAAATAACAACCAAAAAACAAAAAAGAATTCGATAATCCCATAAAAATTGCCCGAGCGGCCGCACACTTTTGTATGGGAATGCCGATTTTTTTGCGTTTTGGCTGTTATTTTAATTTCATTATACTATAGTGATTTAGTGTAGCCTGTGGTTCGATTTATTACGGGTCCCTTCCACGTTGCGTTATAAACGAAAATAGTGAAGTTATATTCTAAAACCGCACTATTTACTGTTTATAAATAAATAAATAAATATATAGGGACGAATAACACTGATTGAGCTAGCCCCAAAGTAAGTTCGAGACGTGTGTTATGGGATACTAACTCAACGATACTATATTTTATAACAAATACATATATAGATAAACATCCAAGACCCAGGACAATTTGAAAAAGACCATTTTCCAACTTGCCCTGACCGGGGATCGAACCCGGGACCTCTGGGTGGCGGACTAGCATGGTGACCACTACGCCACGGAGGTCGTCAATAAGTTTTTCACAAATTTATAAGTTTCAAATAGTCTTTTTTTTTTGTAACCACTTTGTATAATCTAGAACTGGTGAAATTTGATCCACTTTACGACCAACTGTGTTTAAGGGGCTACCCGAATTTTTCGGGGTCCAGTGCTGCCCCCATTTTAAATAAATCATTTGAAAAGAAACGAAGATATCATTTAAAATTTGGTCTTGATCAGACCCTGGATAACCCTTAAAACTATTTTATAAACTACTGTTTACAGTTTAAAGTGAGAACGTGAAGCTTTTCTACGCACAATTGCGAAAAACGGCCACTTTTGACGTATGTGCGTAGAAAAGCTTCACGTTCTCACTTTAAACTGCAAACAGTAGTTTATAAAATAGTTTTAAGGGTTATCCAGGGTCTGATCAAGACCAAATTTTAAATGATATCTCCGTTTCTTTTCAAATGATTTATTTCAATTGGGGGCAGCACTGGACCCCGAAAAATTCAGGTAGCCCCTTAAAAGAGATATTATAAATATCCTATAGTAATAAAGATATGTTTGAGATTGAATTTGTGCGTGTTGCAGGGCACGGCAGCAGCGAGCAGCCGCTGACGGCCGACTGCGCGGACTGCGGGGTCCGCTTTCACAGCTCCGCCGCGTTGCAGAGGTATTTACATCCACAGAAATACCGTTAAATAAATAAAGAACCGGCCAAGTGCCAGTCGGACTGTCATTTTTAAAAGCCTATTAGCCTAAACAGCCTTTCTTGTGACTGTAGGTTTTTTAGAATAATAGGCTTATATTTAGGCGAAAGTCATTTTTTTGTATCAGCCTGAGTAAGAGATAATAATTATGAATAAAGGATTTATTTTATTTTTAATTAATATTGAAAAAAGAAAAGAAAATTAATATTTTAGTTAAATATTTTTTTTTTTTTTTTTTTTTTATATTGGGTTAACAAACAGTGTAACTTTACAAATAACGTAATAGAATTCATAAATCTTAAATATTACTAAAAGATACACCAACGACATTAACCTCATTTATATTTAAGTTTTACAAAGTTGAATGAGGTGATCGACAACTAATTACGGAAACAAAATTCTAAACAAAAAGCAGATACCATGTAGGTACTTAGATAGTAAGAACACGCTTCAATATAGTATAAAGTATCTATATCTATTTTAACCTCTTTCGTTTAGGTGTCCCCATGAGCTAAATGTTACCAATAAGGTAAACAAGGAACAAAATATACTTCCTAATGATGTACTAATATAAGTATCTTGTGGTTTTTATTTTACAATATTAAAGACACTACCTAGGCATATATTTAAATTGCTTAGTTACGGTATACTTTATTTATCTTAGTTAAAGGAAACAGGCTGTAAAAAATTGCACATACCGTACTCAAACGCATCCAATATTAATAGTTGTCCGTGATAAAAGTAGTAAATTAAATTAAAGTCCACATACTCATAAAGAACCCGCCCCTCCCCCTTTACAGAGAAAAAAAAGAAAACCAAACTTTTAATTAATCAGCAGCATCGCCTTACACTATCAATCTATAAAGCGCAGATTCTTTACGAGTATGATTGTAGTGATAATTATAACAAACATTATACTATCTACCCGCCATTCAAAAGTGTCATCAAAATAAAACCGTACATAAAAGAAAACCATCATTATGGGCCGTGGTAACAGACTAAAGGTGTTAATTTACAAAAATAAGTACAGTCAATCACAGAGGCAGAACTTCGCAATAAATAAAGGTCTCGATGACGATCAATTAATTAATTGACTTAAAATAGACATAAGATTTACCATTCAGCGTTATGATGAAATGCGGCTGTAGGCAAAAAAAAACCCCTATGACCATTGATCGATCGTGACGATCGTAGGCACCATCATACAAGGTTATATATACATTATCTACATTGTCATTTACTGTAATCGAGACCTGCATCCCGGCTAACCAACCTCACCACTGACTACGTCTTAGTAAGTACCCATAGTCCATTCGCCTAGGCACCCCAAAGAATGCAAACAATCCCGACACGTCTCCCCACCGAAACACACACCCCACAAAACAATAACCCTGCAAGTCACAAAAAGTGTGATATGTATTTTATAAAATAAATAATTTGTAACCTACAAAGGCATCGATCCACAAAGCGTATACCCCAATAAAAAGACATGCCAAGACCGCCCACACTTCCCCAAATACCCAAACAAATGGACCACATATATACACTACACCACCTCACTAAAACGTAACAGAAAACAAAGATTTTACTAAAACATGGCTACACGCGGCACTCAGTATCCAACATCCACAACAGAACAAAATGCTGTCCCATATATGATAGCAAACGAGTCCGTCAATAGTTACCCACCTGAACAGAGAAAGGCTCATTATAATTATAACGTGCAAATAGCAAGCGCACCATTAAACCAGTTCGAAGGGTAGGTACATATCCACACTTGATAAAGGCTCGAGATCGGGACGGTACGATACTTAAAGATTATATCAACAAGCGATAATAGGGATGATAACGGTAATAGGGATGTGGACTGGGTGAACAAATAATAATATCATTTTATTTTATTTAGTTCGTCAACTAGATTATCCAAATCCATCCAACGAGCCAAAAAACAACTACCTATGTATTTTAGTCCCACATACCTATTACTAAACATAGCTAGTGTTAGTAGGTACTTGTTCGTAATGGGTAATTAGATAACATCAAATTGAATACATTTACTATATTACATCTCTGACAGATATTTATTAACCGACTTGCAAAAAGGAGTAGGCTCTCAATTTATCGCGATTTCTTTCCTATGTAGTTCACCGGTTGTTCGACGACGCTTGGCCTGGATTGATTTTGAAAATTCTTTTTTGTTTGAAAGGGCATACTTCAGGTGATCCCATAGGAATTTTATCAAAATCGGTTGTGTAGGTTAGAGGTAAAGTCGAATTATAGTTTTTAAAAAATTATGTTATTAATCCAATTATTTTATCTTTACAATAATATTTAAATGTTTTTATCAATCATTTTAAGAGTGAATACAAATTTGTGGATTATAAAACTGCCAAAGGCGAGACAAACCCAAGGGATATCCTTCGGTCACATCAACATGTTTCTTCCACTCGTAGCTTAAAGGGTTTCTCCAAGGAGTGATTATGATCCATATCAATCACTCATTATAGAAGCCAGTACTTTCTTCCTAAATGAACCAACTTTATTTGCAAAAATATCTATGTTATTAAATTTTTCATTGTAGGTTCTAACCATGCGATTAAGCGGCGATCTTACCCCTGCATTAGTGCGCGCCCTTTTAATTGCAAATAATACAGGAGTCTGACGTACCATCCGCAAACGAGGTCTACGGGGCACATTATAACTTATTCCATTAACCAATTTAAGACTGTCATATTTATTATTACAAAGGTCATAAAGAAGCATTGCCTCTAATTGGTTGCGTCTAGATTTTAAATCTACAAGATTATATTTCTTTAGGAGATTATCATAGGTAATTTTATTACGACTGAACTTGAATTGTATTCGCTTCAGGAATTTCTTTTGAACCTTCTCAATACTATTATGGTATTTTTCATAAATTGGATTCCATATTGACACTGCATATTCTAGTTGAGGCCTGATAAGAGATTTAAAAAGATAAATGTATGAAAACGGGTTTCGGAATTCAGTTGTTGATCTCATTACGAAGCCATACATTTTGTAAGCTTTACTGATAATATTATCTATATGGGTATCAAAGTGTAATTTAGAATCCAATGTAATTCCCAGATCCCTAATAGTATTTACTTTATCAATGGTAGACCCACACAATGTATATGAATAATTACTTATATTGTATTTTTTGGTAAAAGTTATACTTTTACATTTATTCAGACTCAATTGAAGTTTATTATCACTACAATATATACTAAATCTATTTAAATCTTCTTGTAATTTAACATGATCATCATTGTTTTGTATAACTTTATAAATTTTGAGATCATCTGCGTAAAGGAGAAATTTACTATGCTGAAAACAATTTACAATGTCGTTGATGTAGATGACGAACAAAAGGGGACCTAAAATTGATCCCTGAGGGACGCCTGAAGTAACGTTCGCAATATGAGATTCATGGCCTTGTATAACTACCTTTTGAGTTCTATTAAGTATGTACGATCTAAACCATCTCCACAAATTACCCCTAATGCCATTAAATGCAATTTTGTCTAAAAGTATCTTATGATCCACCCTATCAAAGGCCTTACGAAAATCAGTGTATATAGTGTCTGTTTGTTTGTTTTCATCCATCGCATCAAATATGTCAATAATGTAGTCTAATAAATTTGTTACAGTTGACCGATGCTTAACAAAGCCATGCTGTTGTTGCAGAATAATTGCGTGTATACTGGGATAAATTGCATTGTGAACCAGCTTTTCGAAGACCTTTGACAGGGTAGGCAATATAGATATCGGACGATAATTTTCTACATTATCCTTTGATCCATCTTTATAAACTGGTACGATCCTAGCACATTTCCAAATTTGTGGGAACACTCCATGCTTTAGGCAATTATTAAATATATAACATAATGGCTTATCCAATACCGAGGCTGTTGCTTTAAAAAATATAGGCGGTATATTGTCGACACCTGCACCTTTAGACTCATCTAACTCAAGAAGAGCTTTTTGAACGTTATCTTCAGAAAATGCAATGTTGCTTATTATTAGGTCAGATTTATCATTTTGAAGGTTATTAGCATTCTGATCATTATATTTATAATCGTCAGTTACAGAGGACGGTTGAAAAATTGATTGAAAGTAATTACTAAACAAGTTACAAGCGTCTTCGGGATTATCAGCAGAATTATTGTTATATTTAACAGTGTGAGGGATATCTGATGTTGCTTTACGGTTAGCTATAAAGGACCAAAAATGTTTAATATTATCTTTCATGCTATTTTCTACTGTTTCGATGTATTCTTTATAACACTTTTCTGATTCTAACTTGAATTGTTTTCTATATATAGAGAAGAGATTATAACTTGATTCACTATAGTTTCTTTTCATTGCAATCCACGCTCGATGTTTTTTATTGTACAGATTAATCAGATTTTGAGTAAACCATATCGGATAATTCGATGGTTTGACACACTTGGTGGGGATATTTTTTCTTATGATTGAATATAGATTTTCATAAAGAATACTTACACATTCTTCAGGATCTTTATTTAAAAATAATGTTTCCCAATTTATATCGGATAGTTCTTGTCTTACAACATTATAATCCGCTTTATTATAACAATATTTTGTATAAGGCTTACGACGTAGGTATTGTTTATTATCCTTATATGGGGCGAGAGCATAAAATGTGGGATGACGTTTATCTGGAGGGACTAGCGATACAGCCGACGATAGACTACAGTCTAGGATATTGGTAAAAAATAAATCCAAGGTACGATCATCGACATTTTTAAGAGGGTTAAGCTGATAACAATTTAATGACGTCATAAAATTTTTTATGCATCTATGAGTTTGATTGGTATCACTATTTCCAGTGTAAAGTTTGTATGTTTCATTATTATTGCTGATCCACTTCAAATGCGGTAAATTAAAGTCACCTACTAAAAAAAAGTTTGTGCTCGGGTCATTTATAAGTTTGTCCTGAATCATGTCACAATATGTACAATATGTTTCATATGATTGATTCGGTGGTATATAAATGGCACTAACAAAGTAAAGTTGTGTATCAAGTCGAAACTCAATGCTCAAATGGTCAACCACTGGCGGCAAGTTGTGTTGCATGGGAACGAGGCGCACACTATTGCACAAACTATGTTTAATATAAATTAACACACCACCACCGTCGGCAAGCCCACAGCGAACAAGGTCACGATCCCTGCGAAATACTTTATATCTCGCGTCAATGTATTCACTATCCGAGATGCCTGAGTGCAGCCACGTTTCCGTTAGTATAATAACGTCGTAATCGTATGAAAGAATGTTCATGTACAGTGTGTGTAACTTAGTTTTAAGGCCACGGCGGTTTTGATAGTATATACTAATATTGTTATCCATAAATAATGGTAATTCTATTTAACAATATAAATTGTAAGTTTTGGAGATGACATATTAATTTAAATAAAAATAGTTTAATTAAAATGGTGGGTAAAATGTTACCTTTAGTGCGAGCAAGCGATACATATAATTGACCACATATATGTTTTACGGTATGTTTATAATTTAGGTAAAAATAAACCAGGTTAGAACTTTCATTATGTAACCTCCCGTGTTGTAGATAGTGTCTTTTTACAAATATTAAATATCTAATTTTATTTTGAAAATAATTTGCTAAATTATTTGTTATTTTGATGTAATGCAAATAGGATGTATTACCTTTACTTATAATTACATTTAAATTCCATTTTAGTATGAAGAAATGGGCTAAGCTATTTAGCACAAGGGAACTTAAAATATAATATGTGTGTAGGGCAAAATGTTCATCACTTGATTTTGGTAAGATCCTGGACGCAGCGAACTGCAAGAACTGGGGAAGTGTCCGTCTTCCTGACGAGTATAGTCCCATGTTTGACCCACACAAAGCGATAGTCCAGCTTTTTGGCCGCATCACGGCACTCACGAAACAACATTTTATTTGTGAGCGTGAGGTGCTCATTAACGTAAATAGTCACTGATGATCCAGGAATACCGAGCTTTAGAGTGTCGATTCCCTTGACGGCACGACAAGCAGATATTATGTTGTCCCGTAGGATCCTACTGTTAAGCTTTACGATAACGTTTTTTGGTCGCCTATTGGCTGGATCAGCGTGGGGTACCCGGTGTACTGCAATGATGTCGCTGGGACGTATCGATGCTTTATGTAGTTCCCTAGGCATTCCAAAACTCCTACAAGATTTTCACTCCGTCTCTCAGGCAAATTGGAGATTTCGATGTTGGTCTGCCTAGCCTGCTGCTCCAGATTGGATAGTTTAAGTTCAAGCGAGTGGATCTGTGTACCGAGGTCACTATTATGAGAAGTACCTGCCTCCATCGCCTTTAACCTTACATCAAATGATTCCTGGCATTCAGACGTATACCTTAATGCTTTTTCCACTTCACTAAGTCGTTGATTGGTTTCAGTCAGCGACCGGCGCATGTCCAGATTATCAGCCTTGAGTTCTTTTACATTGTTATTAATCTCGCTAAGACTCGCAGAGATGCCAGCCATTTCAAAGGAGACCGATGTACTGACCGCTTTACTCACGCAGTTCATAATCCTCTCATCCCATACAGATAATTGTTTATCAAATTTTTCATTAAGGTAAGCCATGTCGGGATCAAATTGTTTACGTTTTGATGCTCGGAAATGAGTGTCCCTTTCATCCATGATCGAATTAGGAATATTGGAATCCGATGGGCACTTGCCGCACGGCGGCGAGTGTTGTAAGGCCATCACAGGTGGCGGGGATAGGCAATTGCACCGACACACTTCACGGACACGCGATTCTCACTTATAACACTATGAGGCACTAAGTTGAAATTCGAACGCACGTATTTCTACAGATTTTTGTCGCAAATATCGTTAGTTGAACACCACCACACACAACGCTCGCGCAGAGCAGAATGAAATATCGCCAAAACAACATCGAACCAAAAGCCTATAAAGGCTTATAGTCCTTTAGGATTGGCCTATTCAACAGCCCTAAAGGACTAAAAGCCTTTAGGCTTTTAGCCTGTCAAGCGCGAGGCATAGTGAATCTATGTATATGTCGAGGCATAGTGGCATAGTGTATTTACATCCACAGAAGTACCCTTAAATAAATAAAGAACCGGCCAAGTGCCAGTCGGACTCGCGCACGAAGGGTTCCGTACCATTATCTATAAAAATCACGTTTGTTTTTGTTTTGTGTTTGTTGAGGAGCTCGGTGGCCCGGCGGGAGTACGCATTACTAGCGCTTTCGCAAGTTAAGCGACACCGGGCGTGGTCCGCACTTGGATGGGTGTCCACAAGTGGCACAAAAATTTCTCGAGCTCCTCCGTGCTTCGGAAGGCACGTATAAGCCGTTGGTCCCGGCTGTCATCATTGTATGGCAGTCGTCAAGCTATGTCAGATGCCTTTAGGCAGCCTGAAAAATCTGACACTAGTGTTGGCCACTTACACACTCGAAAAACAAACAACGTTTGTTTTATGGGATTCTATTCTGTTTTTAGTATTTTTAGGGTTTCGTACAAAAAAAGGAAAAACGGAACCTTTATAGGAGCACTCGTGCGTCTGTCTGTCCGTCCGTCTGTCACAGCCAATTGCGGAAAAAGTAGCCTATGTGTCAATCCAGGGTGTCTGCTACCTGCATACCAAATTTTATCAAAATTGTTTCAGCCGTTTGCGCGTGAAGAAGTAACAAACATAGGCACACACGTCCACACGTACACACATACACACATACGCACTCACAAACTTTAGCCTTTATAATATAAATAATAAATAAATGTAAATAAATATATAGTGACAAATACACTGATTGAGCTAGCCCCAAAGTAAATTCGAGACTTGTGTTATGGGATACTAACTCAACGATACTATATTTTATAACAAATACATATATAGATAAACATCCAAGACCCAGGACAATTTGAAAAAGACCATTTTCCAACTTGCCCTGACCGGGGATCGAACCCGGGACCTCTGGGTGGCGGACTAGCATGGTGACCACTAAGCCACGGAGGTCGTCTATATAATCGGAGGTCGTCAATATTAGTGTGATGTTGTTGTTTTTTGTGTATGTAAGTGGCCAACACTGGTGACAGATTTTTCAGGCTGCCTAAAGGCATCTGACATAGCTTGTCGACTGCCATACAATGATGACAGCCGGGACCAACGGCTTATACGTGCCTTCCGAAGCACGGAGGAGCTCGAGAAATTTTTGTGCCCCATGTGGTCACCCATCCAAGTGCGGACCACGCCCGGTGTCGCTTAACTTGCGAAAGCGCTAGTAATGCACACTCCCGCCGGGCCACGTGTGTGAGTGTGATCTTCTTCTTTTCGTATCGATGGTACCACTATATTTTGTCACTCCACTGTCAGGCCACATCGAAAGCTTTATCATTATTATTATTTTTTTATTTATTCTTTACAGAATCAACAGCACATTACATATATTATCATTTTATCTATAAACTACTAGCTGACCCGGCAAACGTTGTTTTGCCAAAATTGAGGATTGTATGTATTTTTGTATGTTGTATCATAAAAATAGAAATTAAAAATTTTGTCTAAAAAAAACAAAAAAAAATTTAGGGGTGGACTACCCCTAACATTTAGGGGGATGAAAAATAGATGTTGGCCGATTCTCATAGATACCGGATAAGCACAAAAAATTTCATCAAAATCGGTCAAGCGGTTTCGGAGGAGTATGGCAACAAAAACTGTGACACGAGAATTTTATATATTAGATTACTTACTGCCAATTACAGATTCACATTTTGTAATTAAAATATTCAAAAACTATGTTTAGAGAAAACAGAATGGATATTATAAACTAAAACATTTTTTTAAAAATTAAACGATGCACGGCAAGAAAGTTTTAAAAGGAAGCAATGTAGCCAAAATAACTTATTACGGATCTACACTTTACGGATAGAATAATAACATGTACAGAATTTTAAAAAGTTAAAACAAAATTACAGAATAATGTTAGCACGCATCAAGGGTGTGTTTATAAGTGTGTGTGTGTGTAAGGGTGTATGTATGTATGTATGAAAGTGTGTGCGAATTAAGTCAGGTCTTCCCAAGTGCAGGTACAATACAATACAATGCAAATACTCTTTATTGCACCATAAACAAAAGGAAAAACAATAAACAGAAAAAAAGAAGACAGAATTATGATACAAAGGCGGACTTATCGCATAGCAATCTCTTCCAGTCAACCTTTGGGTAGAGGGAGAAGTGAATATTAAAAAAAAAAAATTTTACATAAAAAATTATATTTTATATAACAGGTATTTGGACACCTGGGACATGCGAGTACATGCTCCATAGTTTGTGGGGAGAAACCACACTGGCAAAAGTTTTGCGAACTGTTTATCATCTTCCATCTGAGTGTGATATATAAATAAATATAAATATATAAATATATAGGGAAAAATCACACTGATTGAGCTAGCCCAAAAGTAAGTTCAAGACTAGTGTTATGGGATACTAACTCAACGATACTATATTTTATAACAAATACATATATAGATAAACACCCAAGACCGAGGACGATTTGAAAAAGGCCATCTCCCAACTTGCCCTGACCGGGGATCGAACCCGGAACATCTGGGTGGCGGACTAGCATGGTGACCACTACGCCACGGAGGCAGTACCGTCTTCACCATAAAACGGGGCCCGTGCCCATGGCCCCCATTCTAAGGGGGGCCCCGAAGGACCGACAATTTCTCTCACACATTCTTAAAGCTTTTTTGTCGGGCACATTACACTTTTTTCCCGAAGAAATCCCAAAGGATATCGTAACCAAAAAACCAGCAGCATTCTAATATCATTAATGACATATTATATCATACTGTATTTGAAAACAATAAATGGTTATACTTAGTAAAAAAAAATTATTATCATTCGCTGTTTTACTTTCAAAAGGGCCCCAAATTCTTGTGTGCCCAAGGGCCCATGCCTAGTTTAAGACGGCCCTGCACGGAGGTCGTTGAGTTGTTTTGACGCATATTCCGTGTGGTGAAGACACAGGTTCGCGTGCGGCGCGAGCGCGGTGTGCGTGCAGTGCGGCGAGCACTTCGAGCACGAGCGGCGGCTCAACGAGCACGAGGCCAGCGACCACCCCGCCACGGACGTCTTCAAGTGCGACGAGGTTTGTGTTTTTTTTTTCGTGTATTTATAACGAAGTGGTAGCTAAAGTGACGCCCTCATTTGAAATAAATTGTTTAAAACTAAATATGGTGATAATTAAAAATTTGATGTGTATCACTGTCTAGAAAGACCTTTAAACTATTTTATGTATTATTTTATTTTTACCTTATTGGCTCAGATAGAGGCGTGCCTCAATTCTCGGCCTCTTTGCAAATTAGATAACACCACAGATACACCATTGACGCCAGGACATTTTTTGGTTGGTGAGCCTCTCATCTTGGTTGGTGTGCCTGATCAAAACCACGAAGATACGCGAGTTAGTCTTTTAAATAGGTGGCAACTCATACAAAAAATGACACAAGATTTTTGGCGTAGGTGGCAAAACGAATATCTTCACACATTGCAACAAAGATACAAGTGGCAAGTCTCAGTGCCCTCGCCTGCTATAGGAGATGTTGTAGTTATAAAAGAGGAAGATATGCCTCCTACTAAATGGTTGTTAGGACGGGTCAAGGATATCCATCCTGGGTCAGATAATTTGGTTCGAGTTGTTACAGTTCAATGTAAGGGAAACCACTTATTGAAAAGACCCGTGTCTCAATTGATACCTCTCCCTAAAGAACTTGAAAATTAGTGTCATTAGGATTGGCATAAATTATATAATTTTAAAGCATGTTAAAATGGGTGATTTAGGAAATTAATCCACCATGGTTGATAATTTTTTTTTACTATTTCTATTTTGAGTTTGGTAAAGCAATTTAAATTAATTTATCCACTTTGGATTGAAATTTTGTAAAATGATTTATGTTATGTATTATAAGCTAGATCTTTCAATTGTTATTATTAAAAAAAAATTGCCATACAATAAGGTTAAGTATTCTTCAGAATTTACAGATTTTACAATCTATTGTTTCAATTTGAGGATAATATTAGCTTTATACAAAACGTTTCAACTGAGATTAATTGAACATACTAAATTGCTAGCTCCAATATGAAAACTATTGTTTTGGTAGGCGGTATGTCGGATTCATTTCATCGTTTTGTATGCAATCTCAGTGCAAAAATAATGTCAGTACAGTGAAGACGTGCATCTTATTTATTTAAATTCTCTACACCCGCTCCATTCGATATTGAACCTTAATATCAAACATATATAAGGTGGGTGGACCATGGAAGGCCATGCTCCTTCGAAGGCCCATTATTAAAATTTCGTAGTTATTGCCATGTGATGACAAATTCCTTCTATTTACACAAACACCCATCGAACTGGAAACCACAGACGCGGCGGCGAATCACTCGCGCTACTATTTTGGCAGTACGGTCCCTCGCTTCTTCGATATCGGGAATCGACGACGTTAAAATAAGGTGGGTGTACCATGGAAGGCCACTCTAATAAATAAACAGTTATTATTCGTTTATTTACTGGATAAATGAAACTAACAAATATTTAAGTAATACTTTGTTTTATTACGTAACATATAAACCACTTTTATTAATTGCAGATTTAATCGCTATTTAGTAACTTTTAGTGTTAAATGACTGATTTATTATAATGGCCTTCTAAGGAGCCTTGTTCCTAGCAAGGCCATTTGGAAGAGTTCAATGAAACTTAAGTTCAATCAATATTGATTAAATCTACAATAAAAAGAAATGGTTTATATGTTACGTAATAAAACAAAGTATTACTTAAATATTTGTTAGTTTCATTTATCCAGTAAATAAACGAATAATAACTGTTTATTTGTTAGAGTGGCCTTCCATGGTACACCCACCTTATTGTTTATTATTTGTTCTTTTGCTCTAGCAAATGACGGTAACGGGAACGGGAAAGGAAACGGAAACGGGATATTATAACACAATTTATAACGTTTAAAAAAAAACCCTATTAGAACCATTTTTGACTTCTACGCGGACGAAGTCGCGGGTTACAGCTAGTGGCTATATATACCTGTTAGTGTAGCAACAGCGAAAAGATAGTTAAATTAATTAAATATATGTATTTTTGAGTACAGTAAGTACTATTTTTAACATACATTAATAAAATACCTACTTTTTACTTGTATCTAAGAATAAAAAAAATAAATTGTAACTTCTTGTGACTTGACCACGATATTATGTGGACCCCCCCCCCCCCCCCCCGGCACCGAAGCTGGATCCGCCCTTGCCTGAAGGCACTATACAAAAAATTGTGAGATAATAATGAATACACACAAATAGTTCACAGAAAACCTACTAGATGGCGCTGACAGTATCCTACATCACGGAATGAGTAAAGAAGTCCCACTCAGTAAAAAAATTCAAAGGAATATCTACTCAATGTTGTTAGCGATATGGTTTAATTTTGCTCGCGTCAGAACTCGAGACCTTTTCGTTTAGATACCAAGAAATAAATTACAAGCCAATTTAATTCATATTACTCTGGACAAACGATTCATGTAACTGAATTTTCCCCTTCGAAGTGGTCGCCGCGCGGATAGTTATAATGTAGGCATATTTTCAATACCTAAACGGAGAACCTTCCTACATCTCGATATCAGAGTTCCCACGATTGGTTGCATGTAAACAATCTTTGACAATACACCTTTTACCACAGTCCCCCTCTTGTCGGGAAAATCTTCCCAACGTAGCGGTCGACCATAGATATTAGTTAGACCCTGTATAGTCATACGTTATGTCTGTCTGTTTGTCCGCAGTGCGACAAGGTGTTCACGAGCGTGTACTACTTCCGCGACCACTACTCCAGGCGACACCACGACAAGAAGCTGCCGGTTAGTATATGCAATCAATGAGACCTCTCCAACCCGTCTGGCCAGCGAGGAGAGTGTAGGCCAAGTCCTCTGGCTGCTCTGGCCAAGGTGCTCCTGCAGTGGAGACAAAAAAAAGACCTGATTATGATGATGTCTGAATAGGCATGACGAATGGAGAAATAATATTAGCGCATCGGTTAGATTTTTAAAAAAATATTGCATGTTTTTTTTTCTTTGAGAAGCAAAAAAATTCAAAGATACAGCGCATTGTAATTTCGCACGACGTCACGGCTACGTACGATTTTTACATAGAGGTGACGTCGCAAGCCCCCGCTCCGCAACTTTGATGCTTCGTATCTTTGTGAATTTTTACTTTTTTGTCAAACAGAAAAATTGGGTTCATTGTTTGTGGATAATCATAATAAATTAGAGCAGTTAACTTTTGATTTTAGTAATTGTTCCAATTTTAATGTCCATTTTAATTAATTTAACCTTATTTTTTCTTCATTAAATGTCTTTTTAGGGTTCCGTAGTAAACAAGGAACCCTTATAGTTTCGCCATGTCTGTCTGTCTGTCTGTCCGTCCGCGGTTTTACTCAGCGACTATTAGTACTAGAAAACTGTGATTTGACATGTTTCGTTTAAATTTTTCTTTTAAACCGATTTCCAAAAGAGGAGGTTATCAATTCGTCGGAATCTTATGTTTTATATATGTTGATCGATTTATTCGAAGACCTCTGTACCGATTTAGAATATTCTTTTTTTTTTAAGGGAATACCTGTCAGGTGGTTATTAAAACCGATTGTGTAGTATGGTGGTGAAGTCGGATTTTAGTTTTGAAAAATTCTTCTCGTAGTCATGGTATAAAGTATAGTATGCAATTCTAGAATAAAGCGGATTTACATCGAGGACCATGAATCACTCGCATTGCTCAGGATTCTAACACTTGAATCACTCGCTACGCTCGTGATTCAATCATCATGAATCACTCCCTGCGGTCGTGATTCAGTCGTTAGAATCCTTCACCTGCTCGTGTTTCATCTATGGCCCTCGAAGTAAATCCGTCCTTTATTCACTAATTGCATAATATACTATTTTAACCTTGTCGTTACCCCTATTGCACACACCCCCATATTCAATATGAATGAATATTTTCGCTCGCTACTCTAATACACACAGATAAATTTTGTATAAACAAACTCAGAGCCATTAATTATACAACTTGGAAGGGACATACCCGTAACAAATCAAACCAGGGGCTGTACTAGAACAAAAAAGTATAATGGTATTAAAATAACAGTCAAAAAGCAAAAAAAAATCGACATTCCCATAAATTGCCCGAGCGGCTGCACACTTTTGTATAAATAATAATTTCATTATAGTACTAGCTGTAACCCGCGACTTCGTCCGCGTAGAATTCAAAAATAGTTCTAATATGATCTTTAATTGGTTTTATACGTGATAAATTGTGTTATAATATCCCGTTTCCGTTACCGTCATTTGCTAGAGAAAAAGAGAACAAATGATCTATTTGTCTCAATTTTTTTGTCTCTCACTCAAAAAATGATGAAATTTCATAATAATATAAATTCGCAATCCCTATTGCACCCCAGGGGATGCAATTTTTAAAATCTATTTTCTGTATTATTATTTTTTATTAACCACTAATTCAAAAATGTCATGTGTCTCTCTTCAAAAATTACGAAGATTCATATAAACTTGCAACCCCTATTTCATCCCTATAGGGATGTCATTTTCAAAATCTAATAAATGCATTATTATTTTCTACTTACTATTAAAATAAATTAAAAATTTCATGTGTCTCTCTCTAAAAATTACAAAGCTCCATACAAACTGGCAACCCCTATTTCACCCCCTTAGGGTTGGAATTTCCAAAAATCCTTTCTCCTAGTCACAATCTACCTTCCTGCCAAATTTCATTTTCATTGGCTAAGTAGTTTTCGAGATTTCGTGATGAGTGAGTGAGTGATTTTCGCTTTTATATATATAGATAGATAGTGATCTAATCTATCCCGTGGTTCGATTTATTACGGGTAGGCCCTTCCACGTTGTGTATAAAAATTTTCGCTGGCTATTCAAATACACACTGATAAATTTTGTATAAACAAGCTCAAAGACATATAATTATGTAATACACATTAAAACAAAACAAAATAAAAATTTGCGAACTCTAAGCCTAACTATTAAACCTTTATAAAACCTAATTACAATGAACTTGAACAAAAATGGCGGACTTCAAAGCATTTTTGTACAAATTTTCCACACGTACATTAAACCAAAATGGCGGTCGTCGGCGCATTATTTGTACCTGCGCCGATAACCGCCATTTTGGTTCAACCTACGTGCCGTGCGTGTGTTGTACAAAAATGCTTTGAAGTCCACCATTTTTGTTCAACTTATTTGTGTCGCATTGTATTTATTTCGTTTCATAGTTTTGTAACAGTAATGGCCCAAATTCTCACCCAACGCCACTGCTGTACGACAAGGTCTAGTTATAACCATCCTTTTGGCTTCGCTGAAGTTAAGTAAAAAAGTGCTTTTTCTCAGCCCGGTAGAAAAAAACGCGGCGGTACCCGCTCCCTGAACAAGGAGGCCATCCGCAAGTGGGGAGTCGCGGACGGCGACCGCAGACTCGTAATGGAGAAGGTTCTCGACGGCAGGGTGCTGCGGGAGGACAGGGTGCACGATGCCATCTGCGAGGTGTGCGGGAAAGCCTTCTCTGTGAGTATCACAAGAAATCTGGGCTCGTAACCTGTTGTGATAGGTTATAGGCCCAGTTTAGGGAGTTACACGAACAACATAATTGTGAATAATTGACAAGATTCCTCCTCTCTGCTTTGCCGTGCCCAGCAGGGTCCTTAAATGAGTGTAGAATCGTACAACAATGTGTATAGTATAACACTATGTATCTGTACAGTCTGCATGTAATTTGAGGAGCAATAAAGTATTGAGTATTGAGTAACTTACCAGGCTTTTCGGTGAGTTAAAAATAAAATATCACTGTGGCCATATCTTGCTATAGTTTATAGGCACAGTATATATTTGAACGGGAAAATATAAAACTTGTTATTATTTTTGTATTTTGAACCTATAAACCTGTCGAAATAGTCTATGGACCGAGTTTAGTTATAGAGATAATACAAGCGTTCTCTATGAGGAAAAAATAAAACTGGGCACATAACCTGTTGCAACAGGTGATGGGCCCAGTTTAGTAAGGGAAAGACGTCGTTTTACGTAAAGCTCTTTTCTGTTTTCGCTCGCTTACAATTTTTTTTTCAGTCCGTGGCCCTTCTGAAGTACCACCAACGCCTGCACACGGGCGAAGGCCTGCTCTCATGTACTTACTGCCCTAAGAAGTTCAACGTTCCAGTCTTACTAGAAGTGAGTACGTTTTTCTAAGTGGTTGGGTTACGTATAGTATGTTTGTTTTTTACCTTCGATAAAAAAGAGTGATGTTGGAAGTTTGACGCTAATGTCTGTCTATCTGTGGCATTGTAGCTATCGAACAGATGATTTAGAAAAACGAGGTTATCAATTCGTCGGATACTTATTTTTTAAATGTATTTTTGACTGATTAAGAATTATTTATTTAAAAAAAATACAAAACAAGTAATTATTACAAAAACTAAAAAAAACCCGACTGCCTTTTCTTTTTGTTTCTTTTTTGTATTTTTGTTTTTTTTATTTTATTTTGACATACCCAGTGTCACTCTCACAGTATATACAAATCTAACGACATCTCTCATGCTAAAATCCATCGAGCAGGCTGCAGAGCGTGCCAATCAATTATACATACATACATAGATACAAACATACATACTCACGAAAAACATAACCCTCCTTCTGGCACAGTCTGGTAATGAAAAACAAAATAGGGAATTATCTTTATTTAAAATCAAAAAGGAAAAACTATAAGAAAATAAGTGTGAACGTCCGTTCGACCTGAGACGTGCAGCGTAACAGAGCGTAAGCCAGTGGTTTCGAACGTCATAGTGCGAAATAGGTATATCTGCCCACTAAAATCGGTACATTTGTACCCAAAATCGGTATATGACAAAAAAATTCAATAAAAATCGTTTATTTATCAAAAACTAAAGTCCACTTAATAATAGAAAATTGACCTTGCTACATCGAGTTGTAGGACTCAAGGGAATTCTCCAAAATATATGCAATATTCTGCAATTTATATTTACTTATCCATACTTACTTACTACTAGCTTTTGCCCGCGGCTTCGCTCGTGTAGGGGTGTAATTTATCAAAATCCTTTCTTAGGGGATGCCTACGTCATAGTAGCTTTATGCATGCAAAGTCTCAGCCCGATCAGTTTAAAATTGATAAAGTTTCATACAAACTTTCATCCCCTATTTTATCCCCTTGGGGGTAGAATTGATCAAAATCCTTTCTTAGCGGATGCCTACGTCATAACATCTACCTGCATGCCAAATTTCAGCCCGATCCGTCCAGTGGTTTGGGCTGTGCGTTGATAGATCACTATGTCAGTGAGTCAGTCACCTTTGAGTTATATATATTTAGAAGAAGAAGATAGATGATTGAGGGATTCCGCATAACGTAAAACATCTTGAATGAAAAGGGATTGCCAACTTTTCCAAGTTGGCAATCCTTTTCATTTAAGATGTTTTGTGTAAAATCGGGAAAATTTCCAAAAAATCGTTGCATTTCTGTAGTTTAAAAGTGTAAAATCGGTTAAAAATATCGAGAAAATAACCATGTATTCTCTGGAATCGTGGAAAATTCATTTCGATATTTCGGTAGGACAGAGTTCATATCGGTAGAAATACCGAAAAATCGGTAAGTTCGAGACCACTGGCGCAAGCGCCGGTCCGCACGTTGCAAGCCACCCGCTCTCTTCCCCCGCCAAGTCGATGACGCGGCTAGGCTCCGCCCTTTTTAGGTTCTTTTTCAGCTAATTGTATGGACACGCCTAGACTGACTTAGAATTTTTTTGTTTTTGTTTGAAATTGCATATTTGTCAAGTGATCCCATAGAAATTTTATCAAAATTGGTTGTGTAGTTTGGGGGAACTTACCAGGGGATTTTTCATTGGTTTTGTAACCGAAGGTCACTTCATACGGATCGTTAGTAAGACCTAATTGGCTAGTCAAAATAAAAATTCTGTAACAAAATATGTTGACTAAAACTCGAATGTAAAATCGTAAGATCAACTAGTAGTTGTTCATCGGGGTCACGCGGCAGTTATGAACGGGCGTAACTACGTGGTCTCGATCGTAAATCATATTTACAACTTTTTTATCTGTCATACACAAATTTGGATTACGTATTATGGATAGAGGAATTTATTTACTACATGACATTCTTTTTTACAAAACCAATGAAAAGTCAGCGTGTATATACAACCCCGAAGAGACATACCCGCAATAAATCAAACCACGGCCTGTACTACATTACTATCTTCTTCTTCTATCTTCTAAATATATATAACTCAAAGGTGACTGACTGACTGACATAGTGATCTATCAACGCACAGCCCAAACCACTGGACGGATCGGGCTGAAATTTGGCATGCAGGTAGATGTTATCGTAGGCATCCGCTAAGAAAGGATTTTGATCAATTCTACCTCCAAGGGGATAAAATAGGGGATGAAAGTTTGTATGAAACTTTGTCAATTTTAAACCGATCGGGCTGAGACTTTGTATGCATAAAGCTACTATGACGTAGGCATCCCCTAAGAAAGGATTTTGATAAATTACACCCCTACGCGAGCGAAGCCGCGGGCAAAAGCTAGTAGTATAATAAAATTAAAATAACAATAAAAAGAACAAAAATAAACTTCGACATTCCCATACAAAGTGCCCGGGCGGCTGGACACTTTTTTATGGAAATGCCGAATTTTGTTTTTGTTTTTGACTGTTGTTTTCATTTCATTATACTATATGAAACAGCTATATTTGTAAAGAGTAATTCTCACCTGTTTCCTAAATAGTCTGATACAGTAGAAAGAAACCGTCGTGAGGACAAATTGTGCATACGTTCATCTAAAACTGCATTATTAAATGATAGTGTATTAGGTATGGTACCGATAATATTTAATAAAATACCAAAACAATATAAAGAACTAAATTTGACTTTGTTTAAGAAGAAAATTTAGTTAAAAAGTTATTTTTGATAGATAAATGTTATTATAGTGTTAAGGATTTCTTATCTGATATACTGTAAATTGACTTTGTTTCATAGTAAATCGTTAAATGTTTATAGATTAAGTAGGTATATTTTTTATAGTATTATTATGATAGATGATAGCTTTTCTGACAAAATTTGCACACCGGTGATGGTAAACATGATTGGACGAAACTGAATGTAATATCTTGTAACACATGTTTTGCAAATAAATTATCTTTATCTTTTATCTTTATAGTTAGTTACATTTCTAGTTTTCGTGCACAACTCAAGTGGCTCCCTATTAGACAACGTCGTAACTTGCGTATCCTTTCCCTTCTTTATTCAGCCCTGTTCGTTCTTTCTTCTCTGCTATACCTTAAAGAACGCTTTGCCTTCTTTCGTGAGAACAGTCGAAGTGTGCGTAGCGCAGTCTCCTTTAAACTCTCAATTCCTGTTCATAGTACTCATTTCTATTCAATTTTTTTCTCAGTTCAGGCAGTAAAACGTTGGAATGCTTTGCCACTGGATATTCGTAAAGTGGAATCATTGAAAAAGGTTTATTGACGTCCCATTACCTTTCCTCTCGCTCTAACTAATATCTCTTTGCTTCTTTTCTTTCCACTGGCTACTTTCATTTACTTTTTTTAATGTTCGTACAAATTTTATGGTGTATGTATTTCTATTAATTTATTGTTCATTTATTTGTTATAGTATGTACTCCTATTATTTATTGGTATACCTATATTCTTCTACACTGTAATACTCTAACTGCGCCGACTCCCTCACATCTTCTATAGTTTTCTTTACCCAAAGGTTGGCTGGAAGAAATCGCTTTAGTGATAAGCCCGCCTTTGTACCTACTAGATTTTAAATGTACTTTTGGTTATTGTCACACTTAGTTGGTGCAATAAAGAAATGTTATCTTATCTAATCTTAGTTATCTAGTATAACCAGTAGTTCTATTTATTACGGGTATGATATTTCGCCGTGGTAAAATATATTTTGAAGTCTCTTAAAAATGACGACCTCCGTGGCGTAGTGGTCACCATGCTAGTCCGCCACCCAGAGGTCCCGGGTTCGATCCCCGGTCAGGGCAAGTTGGAAAATGGCCTTTTTCAAATTGTCCTGGGTCTTGGATGTTTATCTATATATGTATTTGTTATAAAATATAGTATCGTTGAGTTAGTATCCCATAACACAAGTCTTGAACTTACTTTGGGGCTAGCTCAATCAGTGTGATTTGTCCCTATATATTTATTTATTTATTTGTTTGTTTGTAGAACCATATGCGCGTGCACACGGGCGAGCGTCCGTACAAGTGTTCGTTCTGTCCCAAGGCGTTCAAGACCGCCGTCAACTTCAAGAGACATCATTTGGTAAGCTCGCACTATATTAAGAGGCTTTTCACATTTGGTTGGCTGTCTCGCTCGCACAATCAAACATTTTTAAAGATTATTAAAAAATGAGACTTATTTGTAGAAAAGTGTTTCACTAACTTTCAATATAATTATATGTTAGATATTGTAGACATGTTTTTTTATTGTTTATGTGTGTGTGTGTGTGAGGGTGTGTGTGTGTGTGTGTGTGTGTCGAGAATTAATTAGTTCATCAAAAATTTAATATTTTGATAACCTTATTTTCGATATAGTCAATGTCTACACATTACACAAACATGTCTAAAATATCCACAATATGTGTTGAAAGTCAGTGAAACAAGGCTTGCTTGTTTGCTTGTGTTGAAAGTCAGTGACAAGTTTGTTTGGCAGGCAAATAAAAAATAATTGGCCAAGTGCGTGTCGGGCCACGCGCAGTGTAGGGTTTCGTAGTTACGAACGCCAAGTTCATGCCACTGAAAACGTCTAAAAACTATTTTTTTATTGAATTTGTACGAATGTTTCCTTTTCCGAGTACATTTTATAAGATAGCCTATAACTTTTAAATTAATAAACCCTACTTATCTGTCTTTAAACTTCGTTATATATACTATAGCTGAGAATTTTTTCACGTGTCCATATATAACCGTTTAGCATATAGAGGGGGGGGGGGGACACTTGACTTTAATAAAAATGTTCACTTTAAAACGGTGTTTACAAGCTCATAATATTTTTAAAAGACCTATTCAACGATACCCCACATGATTGTTATCCCATAACACAAGTCTCGAACTTACTTTGGAGCTGGCTCAATCTGTGTGATTTATACATATACATTTATTTAAGTATTTAAGGTTAATAATCTTTCGAAACTAAATACCGATCTTACTCCCTAATTACACAACCGATTTTGATATGGGACCACCTGATAAGAATACCCTTTCAAACAAAAATATCGTTGAACTCATATCTCCTCCTTTTTGGAAGTCGGTTAAAAAAGAACTCTTGATGATGTTTCCTGATGATGTTCCCCAGGTTCACTCCGGGCTTCGCAAGCACGTGTGTGAGATCTGCCAGAAGGCGTTCCAAACTTCTTCCTGTGTGAAGGCGCACATTAAGACGGTCCACATGAAGATCCCAATGCCGCCGCGGGTGAGGAAGACCAGGGTCAAGAACGAGTGAAGAGTGGATATAAACCCCCCATTCTCCAATAAAACAAAGTTTGAATACCTGAAGACGGTCCACATGAAGATCCCCATGTAAGAAAGACCAGTGCCAGGAACGAGTGAAGAGTGGATATAACTCCCCCCCCCCCATACACTAATAAAGCAAAACAAACATTTAGACGGTCCACCTGTTTAATCCCCATGCGCAGCGCGTCAGGACGACTAGGGTCAAGAACGATACTATAACGAAAAGCACTTCGCTTTGGTAATCTCTCTTTCTCTCTCATCTCAGCGCATTCCTAGTTGCATCCTCAGCCTTAATCACACTGAACAGGAAGGGACTGAGAACCGAGCGTTGGAGAACCCCGACTGTAACGGGGAAGGCTTTAGAATACCGGTGAAGAGAATGCGGTTAAAAAGGTTTGTTTTAAAGCCTTCCAGGCTTCGATGGGCACTTCAACGGCTCCGACGGCTTTCCGGTCCTTCATGCAGTGAAGAGCTGAGTGGACTTCCTCAGGCGTTATTGAAGGCCCTAGTCCTGGATTTGGAGGAAGGTCCGGTGGCCGCATCTCTTTATGCTGTACAAACGGGAAAATTTTCAGTTTTATGGGTTTCGTTTGTCACCATCGCGTCGTCCCTCTAAACTGAAGCCAAATGGGAATTTCTATTATTTGACAGTGCCATTCGTCCACAGTGAGGACGAATGGGACAGACATCCATTATAATTCCCATTTTTCTCCAGTGGGAACGAATGGGATATCACAAGTGCATTGTGATATACCCGCCATTTGGGTCGGTGGCGCCAGCAAAAACCAGTAACTTCGTCAAATCTCCTTGGTTAGGTAGCGGACCCCGCGCTCTGTAGCGTTACTGCTGAGGATGCTGACCGGACAAATACGCTCGGATGATAATGTTTTTTTAAACACACTCTGCTCTATTACGCCCTCGCCTTCGGCTCGGGCTGATATTCCGCCTCTTGTGTTATAATCCCCATAACGCACTTATATCTTAATGTACTATTACGTATGATAAGGTAGCAGCGGAATTACATGACACGTATGCCTCGTTGATAGGAATACAGGCGACTGAGCGACAAACGCGAATACAAACATACATACGATTTACATGCACACGGGGTGGCTGTATACTCATTTCACCCGTACCTTAAATAGATTAACCTTTCAAAATAAACAAATACATATATTTGACAAATTTTTACAGTCCATCGTCTCGTCTACAACCAATATTAGCCAAGTCGGTCCAACCGTTCTCAAGGTTTCGCAAAGCTAAGTAAACTGCGTTTCAATTGGCTTGTTAACTTAATAATATAAAAGTTTTGTAGATTTAAATCGAAAATATAGACAATTTTAAGAATTGATATTTTTTTATATAAAATGTTCGACTTTACACCAGAAGTGACGACACACAGCAATCGAAGTTTTCATTTTTTCTATTGCAGCACAAAAAAAAAGACAAATCTGTCAATCAACAACAACAACAAAATCTGTCAATGTCACCTGTTTTAATTACTTTTTTTATGTTGGTTGTGGTCATTTGAAATATATTGATGTAGGGAGATGAAAGTGACAGTGACAGTAAAGTACTGAAACCGGAAATTGGCAATCTTCAACGTGACTTCACTTCCTTAAATAAGCTTGACCTTGCTTGAAAATGAAGGTCATTGGGATTTTTGCAAATATCTTAATAAGTAAGACCTTATTTAGAAATCTGATTTGAGAAAGCTTCTAGAGGCTTCTCCTCGAAAAGATTTGCGAATTGGATTTTTTCAATTTCTTTACTAGCTAATTCACAAACCCTTTTTGCGACAGAGACACGGCATCACGCGAATTATGCTACTATCTCTGTCGCACGTAGAGTTTGTAATGCAATGTAATTATACTTATTGACGTGTAAAAGTGCCTGTGAGGGTCTAATTGCAAAATAAACATGTGAATTTCGAATTTGAG
Source organism: Acrobasis suavella (assembly GCA_943193695.1). Taxonomy (NCBI): domain Eukaryota; kingdom Metazoa; phylum Arthropoda; class Insecta; order Lepidoptera; family Pyralidae; genus Acrobasis; species Acrobasis suavella. The sequence goes on from OW971956.1 coordinate 1,083,584, forward strand.
TTCGTGACAGAGATGGAGTGAACACGTCACCTGCTTTACGCACTGAGAACAGAAATTATTTTATATTATACAAATGGAAGGGACATACCCGTAATAAATCTAACCACGGGCTATACTAGATCACTATAGTATAATGAAATTGAAAAAACAGTCGAAAACCAATAAAAAAATGGCATTCCCATAGAAATTGTGTGGAAATGGCTTTTTTTTTGTTTTTGATGTTTTATTAAGCGTAATATATGTATGCAGTAATTTAATTATAGAGTATAATGTGCTCCCAATGTAAATAAATACAATTTAAAATAATTTCGTGTCTTATTTTCACTTGGTTTATCATCATCATTTCAGCCGGATAACGTCCACTGCTGGACATAGGCCTCTCCCAAGGATTTCCAAAATGACCGATCAAGAGCGGCCTGCATCCAGCGCTTTCCAGCGACCTACGCTTCGCTTCGCCATTCGAGATCCTTTTTGCCCCATCGGCCATCGGTTCTTAGCGCTATGTGCCCCGCTTACTGCCGCTTCATCAAGCTATCCGCTGCGTTAACAACCTAATCTAGTGGTGCGCCGCGAACTTAGACCGTCTTTTAGGCGTTCGCACTCAACAAATCCCAGGATTCCGGTTACAAAGTTGTCCCATCATCTACTAAATGGGGTGCTATGCGTTTTTCTGACGTGGCTCCTCAATTCGTACATTTCTTGACAGTTTTTTTTACCTGGGTTTGTACAAATATCTTTGTTTGTAAAAACTGATTTTTTCTCATATTGACATAGTATATTATAATAATAAAACTTCGCTTTTGAACGAAATTGGTTTTTTTTTTATTTTTGGTAATAATGAGTAAAATACGCAAACTATGGAACCGATTTTGACCATTAAATACATCCTTTCAAATAAAAATTGAATTCCGTATATCAGTAAATAAATAACGAAATTATTAACAAAAAATTGTTATGTTAAACAATATTACGATATTGGAATACAACATTATTAACAAATTTAATAGTGGAATGAGACTACCAAAGCAAATATGGTATATTATCAAATAAATAAATAAATATGAACAAATAACACTAATTGAGCTAGCCCCAAAGTAAGTTCGAGACTTGTGTTATGGGATACTAACTCAACGATTCTATATTTTATAACAAATACATATATAGATAAACATCCAAGACCCAGGACAATTTGAAAAAGACCATTTTCCAACTTGCCCTGACCGGGGATCGAACCCGGGACCTCTGGGTGGCGGACTAGCATGGTGACCACTACGCCACGGAGGTCGTCAAAAAAAATAAAATTGTACATCTGCATATCGTTACTCTGTGACCAAACCGAATAGCAAAAGAGCGCGCTAGCGCGTGCTGTAACATGCTAAAGCGTGCTGCCGCATTCTGCAGCACTCAAATGCGATCGCACGCGGCAGCATGCTGCCGCGTAGTGTTGCAAGCAATAGTAAAAAATATCTATGGTCTATCGATACAATCGTGACCTCGAAGAACAGTAACAATATCGATAGGACTATCGATAGTATCAATAGTATCGATACTTTTTGTTTTATACAATTCGATAATAAAGGTATCTACTGTTTGTATTAAAAACTATCGATAGTATTGTAACGAATATAGATAATACTATAGGTGTACCTATATGATATTGATATGTCACGTCAGCAATCTGACTGCGCCATGCGCCCAGTTGTTCCCTGCCTGCTGACTCGTGCTAGTGTGTATAACTGTATACGCTTCTATCCCTTGAGTATTTCATCATTTGTGAGTTGTGAAAAGTGCGATAAATAAAAATATAGTGAACCTAATTCGGACTATAATTGATGGACCCTTGTACCCTTACACCACGTGCACATACACACACGTAGAGACAACACACATACACAAAAATACTATCGATAGTAATTTAGCTATCGATGGTTTTTCGTACAAAAAGTAGTTCTAGTATCGATACTACCGATTGTTTCACCTTTTTTCAATAGTATTGCAAACTATTGACAATCGATACTATCGATAGTCCTATCGATATTTTGACTGTTTTTCTAGGTCAACTATCGATAGTCAAACTATCGATTGTTATGCAACGCTACTGCCGCGTGCTGCAACATACTGTCGCGAACGAGATAGACGCAGAATGTTCGCGAACAAGAACCGCGTAGAAATACGTCGGTATGGTGCAAGCGAAACTAGGCCTTGTTCTTAAAACATAAAGTCTAGAATTGTTTGGCCGGTTGCACTCACATGCGTACCGGCGCTTCGATGTTTCCCGGTATCGAAATACATTCTTCAAGTATGGGGAATATTCGAGAATAATGTAGACCTCTGTACCGGCGCATATATAAAGACGAACGAGTGCGCACAACGGCAGTTCAATACGAGCTGCGGAAGCGATCAGTTCAAAGCGAACCGAAGCGAAGATAGCCTACTTAAGTGGGACAAGTGGAAGTACCTGCGACAACTTCGGCGAGATACCTGGACCTCAGCTGCTACGCGACTCGGACTTGGACATCAGAAAGACCATCTTCACGTGTCAATTTAGGGTTCCGTAGTGAATAAAGACCCTCACACGAAGTTTGGCTTTTTCTCCAAATTCGAACCCCAGTTTCGTAACAATACTATCGCGGTAGCACAGGCGGAACAAATGGTGTTCCGTGCTGAAAAATGAGATCCAACCCTAATAGTGTTCGTGACTATAAATAATGCTAACAGTGCAGGAGTAAAAAAAATATTTCTTGCATTACATAAGTCATATCTAATTATATGGCCGTGTGGTTTCCTGCAGAGCAGAATAGGGCCACTCCAAGTCCTCCCGTGGATGTCGTAGAAGGCGACTCAGGGAATACAAGCTAAACAAAGCTTATAAACATCAACGAGATGTACACGTAGAGTGTAGGCCATGTCTTCTGGCTGCTCTGGCTAGGTATGGTTCAGGTAGTACAGAGAGGGTCATGCTCCTGCAGTGGAGACAAAAAGACCTGATGATGATGATGATGATATAATTATATTAGATATATTAAATGTAGTGGGAGAGAGGTGATATGCTCGACCGTCACAAAGGGAAGATCTTCCCGCCAGGCATGTTGTTGCGCCTGGGGAACCGCGGCTCCGACGGTGTATCGTCGAAATTGCTTGCTTTTTGTGTGTGTAAGTGGCCAACACTAGTGTCAGATTTTTCAAGCTGCCTAATGGCATCTGACATAGCTTGACGACTGCCATACAATGATGACAGTCGGGACCAACGGCTTGTACGTGCCTTCCGAAGCACGGAGGAACTCGAGAAATTTTCATGCCACTTGTGGACACCAATCCAAGTGCGGACCATGCCCGGTGTTGCTTTACTTGAAAAAGCGCTAGAAATGCGCATTCCCGCCGGGCCACCGAGCTGCTCCCTGTTACAATTAAAAATAAACAAAATTTGAATTTAGGATCCGTTATTTTTATATGATTTTTTATTGTGGCGCCATTACATTGTACAATCTCTCTCTCTCTCCTCTCTCTCTCTCTCCTCTCTCTCTCTTCTCTCTCCCTCTCCCTCTCCCTCTCTCAGTCACTCTTTCCCTCCCTTCCAAACTGGGACTGGGGTCACAAATGACACCAGTCACCTCTCGCCACTTTGCCCATGCGGCAGATATACGGGCCTTGACGTCGGCATCGATGTCTCCGGACGCGTGAAGTACAGATCCCATGTATTTAAACTGGTCCGTACGCTTGACCAAGTCTTCGCCTATGCGTACGGGTGGGGGGGGTATGTCTGTAGCATTGCAAGCCATGTATTCAATCTTCGCCACATTTAGCTTCAGACCACCGTTTTCAAGCGACTCCCTCCATACATTTGCGCGTCGCACCAGTCTCCCTCTGTCCGCATCCGCCAGTGCGATATCGTCAGCATACACAAGCGGCCACGGAGGTTGCTCATGTGTGTCTCTGATGCTGTCAGACACTTCTAATATCACACTGAACAGGTATGGACTGAGAACCGAGCCTTGGTGAACCCCGACTGTAACGGGGAAGGGTTTGGAGTCACCAACAGCAGTCCTAACTATAGACTTGGAATCGCGGTACATATCGCGGATTATGTCAATATAGATCTCAGGCACCCCTTTGGACCTCAGAGCCCACCAGATCATCTCTCGAAGACAGTCAAAGGCCTTCTCCATATCCAAAAACAGGAAATAGAGAGGCGTATTCTTTGCCCTGTATTTCTCCATGATGACTCTTAGGGCAAAGATAGGGTCCGTGCCTAGGCCATTAGATTGTACAATATTTTGCGATATTAAAATGGAGTGGGGTGATAAAGAAAACCGAATCGCTGTGATTGCATTATACAAAGTAGTTATGGAGCCAAATGCAATTTTTAAATGTTTGTGTACCGGGCTATTAATAGGTACAATGAGACCTCCTCTGTTTGTGACAGATAAAGATCTGGCCGTCCACGTAGTGTTCGTACGTAAAAGGTCAAACAGTAACGGAAATCCTGCACGAAAGCAACCACCACCAATGCGAAGTCATCACATGACGCCGCAAAGCGATTTTGCGACCAAACGCACGTTGGCGTGACGCTCAGCGCCCCCGGGCGCCTCGTCAGGTTCATCAGGTTAACATCAGAATGTAAAATCCTTGTTTGTTGCTCAGATGGTTTTTCGCCTTACTAGACTAGTAATATGAAATTTTTAAATAATCCCTTTGTAAAAACCGACATTGACAAACATTACATTCATGGTTTCTCAACAGTATCTCTTTTAAGATGACTATTTAAATTATCATCAAACATTACATTCATATGGTTTCTCGCCAGTATGTGTTAGAAGCCCTACTTAATATGTCCTACGAAGAAACAGAGGAATTGCAAATAGTTTTAAAATAATAAGCGTTCCATTTGTTTATAATATATTATTTTTTATTTTCTTTTTATTTTTTTCCTAACGATTTTAATATCATTGTAAGTATAATTGTTTATTAAGTTTATTATGAGTATATAATACGTGTGTCTTGTGTAACGCCTGAAATACAGGATGATTTTCATCCTAGCTCAGGTACCGTTGGATTATAATATATATCCTTAATGTATCAAAAATGTGTTCCTTATAAAATGTCTAGCTCCTAATTATTTTAATAAAGATTTTATTATTTATTTATTTATGGTTTCTCAACAGTATGTCTTTTAAGATGACTATTTAAATTATCCTTCCGTAAAAATCGAGAGTGACAAACATTACATTCGTATAGTTTCTCGATAGTATGTGTTTTAAGATGACTATTTAAATTATCCTTTCGTGAACATCGAAAATGACAAACGTTACATTCAAATGGTTTCTCGCCAGTATGTATTTTAAGATGAAGATCTAAGTGTCTTTTCAGTCTAAACCACTTTTTACAAACATTACATTCATATGGTTTCTCGCCAGTATGTGTTTTAAGATGAAGATCTAAAGAACCTTTCTCTCGAAAGCGCTTTTTACAAACATTGCATTCATATGGTTTCTCGCCAGTATGTGTTTTAAGATGAGAACTTAAACTATTTTTATGTCGAAACCGATATTGACAAACAAAACATTCATATTGTTTCTCGGCATTGTGTATTTTAAGATGAATAATTAAATGACACTTTCGTATAAACCGCCTTTGACAAACATTACATTCATATGGTTTCTCACCAGTATGTATTCTAAGATGACAATTCAAATGACCCTTGTGTGAAAACCCCTTTTGACAAACATAACATTCATATGGTTTCTCGCCAGTATGTCTTTGAATATGATACTTTAAACTACATTTATGTCGAAACCGATATTGACAAACATTACATTCATATGGTTTCTCGCTACTATGTATTTTAGAATGAAGATTTAAATTACCCTTTCGTAAAAACCGCCTATGACAAACATTACATTCATATGGTTTCTCGCCAGTATGTGTTTGAATATGAAACTTTAAACTACTTTTATGTCGAAACCGATATTGACAAACATTACATTCATATGGTTTCTCGCTACTATGTATTTTAAGATGATTATTTAAATAACCCTTTTGTGAAAACTGCTTTTGACAAACATTACATTCATGTGCTTTCTCACCAGTATGTGTTTTAAGATGATTATTTAAATAACGCTTTTCTGAAAACCGCCTTTGACAAACATTACATTCATGTGCTTTCTCACCAGTATGTATTTTACGATGTTTATTTAAAGTACCTTTTCCTGAAAACCGACATTGACAAACATCACATTCATATGGTTTCGCGCCATTGTGTGATTTCAGATGACGTTCTAAATTACTCTTTCGTGAAAACCGCTTTTGACAAACATAACATTCATGAGGTTTCTCGCCAGTATGTGTTTTAAGGTGTCCTACTAAAGAACCTTTTTCTCGAAACTGACGTTGACAAATATAACATTCATGTGGTTTCTCGCCAGTATGTGTTTTAATGTGACGAATTAAATAACATTTTTGTCGAAACTGACGTTGACAAGTATTACACTCAAATGGTTTCGTACCAGTGTGTACAACAAGGTGAAGTTTCAATTCTTGCTTTGTAGAAAACCTATGTTGACAAACATGACACTCAAGACATTTTTTCTCAAAGTGAGAATTTAAATGACTTTTTATATCAGATCGATATTGAAACCTACGTTGACAAATATCGCATTCATACGGTTGGAAGTCTGCGTGAATTTTAAGATGACTGCGTAAGTCACGTTTTTGTGAAAACGAACGTTGACAATGATTACATTCATATGCTGGCTGGACGTTTTGTGCGTTCAAGTCTCCCCGAGACGGGTGTGTGCTGTCGGTGTCGTCGTCTTCTTGTTCCGCAGCTCCTGGTTCGAGAGCGGAGGCGCCATCTACGGATTTAGGACAGCATTGTGTCAGTGACGAACTAAAAAGATTCTTAAATATTATTTTTTCTCAAAAAACTAAATTCGTATTTTCCTTTTGAGTAACCAGTCGAATTAATTAACAGACAGGTGGAAACGAATTTTCAAACTATAATTCTAAAACACTTCAACAACAGTGTGGGTGGCACGGATATTTGCGTCAAAGTATTCGCATCGATAGCGATAGAGGCGCTGTACATTCCCGCATACAAAACGTAGACAAAAGCGATACGAATACGTTGACGCAAATATTCGCGGTAACCATACAGCACAGAATGAATACAAGTAATAACATAAAAACGTCACACTTCGAAGACTGGCCACAAGGCTGCTAAGTTGAAGTGGGATTGGGCTGGTCACGTCAGCAGAATGACGTCTGAGATGTGGGCTGACAGGATAACTCCTTGGATACCCGAGTACGGTCGGCGTCGCAGGGGTAGACCTAGAAAGCGATGGCGCGATGACCTGCATAATTTCCAGCGAGATTGAAGGCAGCTTTGGATAAAGATAGATAGAAGGAAATGGGGAGCTTTAGCCAGCAGTGGGAACATAAAAAATAACATGCAGATTCAATTCAAATTCAAATTCAATTGTTTATTCAGTAATTAGACCTTTACAGGCACTTTTACACGTCAATAAGTATAATTTATGTTACGTGTAAAGTATATTAAAATTTAATTTATTTTTAAAGAAAAGCTACCGATACCAACGCTTCGTAACGACCACTGCTGAGAAGAAACGCCGAAAGAAACTCATTTTCACAGTATTGGTCGCCTACTCGCCAGAAGGGCTTTGTCATATTATTAAAATTGTCTTTTAATTAATAAATACTTCTAATATAATACAATGTTGACACATTATAACATGTAATGCAGAGAGGGGGCTCTTAACACTTAGGAATTCATTTGTGCAAGAAGTTGTACAACCGGCCGAAGTCCGACGTCAACCCTCCGAGAGAATGTAATTGTAGCACGAGGTGTTTGTGCTCATTCCTTTAGTCACGTCATCGCCTCATTTACGATAATCTTCTGTTTGATAAATCTAGGTTACATCATTTCAAGAAAAATAGTAAAGATAACAGTTAACACTTGCAAAATCAGATTCGACTAAATTTTGACTAGCTGAAGTCACTCTTTGGTGTAGGTCTATAACATTATTTGATAAACTTCCCGAAGCGATCGTAGACCTACCAATATCAAAATTTAAAATACATATTAAAAAAGTATTATTGAATAATGCGGACAATACTATCAATGATTATTTATGAGAATAAAAAACTAGCCAAACATGAAACAAAAGATAGCTGTATTTTCTGTTTCCATAATAAGCTTACTATAAAACCATGTCAATACTCTGCAATCAATAGGTGACCAATATATAACTAATATTTCCTCTCGACAAGGTCTGCGAGATCAGGTTTTTAATAATATACCCTACCTCCAGGGGGACCATACACACATGCGCTAACACACACATACACACAGTTACACACCCCCCGCCTCTGTCTTGCCTCAACTGGCCGGCCAGAGAGGAGTCGCAAGAGCAGAACATACGCTCCAGGGTGGAAGTGTATTGCACGTAAAGGCGTAATAACGGGGAAACCCGCTCTCGGGCTAAGCCCCGTGATGGTGAAACCGGAGCCGCACCTCTCGACAATCTCAGCTGCTCACATTGTATTGCGCCCTGGCCGCATTTTCGTGGCTAGTTAGGGTGCCCACAGGCAGTGTAGCCAACGAGCAGCAAGTCACCATCTATCAGGCTAAAATTGTTGTGAGAGATTTTTAGGTAGATGTCCGTATCTTACTCCATAACCCAGCTATCCGGTCCACTAACATCCCATCCATAAAGCCCAAACCAAGTAAATCCCTCCCTGGCAATAGTTCGGCAGCTGTGGAGGATTGTCCGTTAGTGCATCTCAATGGTACATTAAAGGATAGACCTCCATAGATGCAGCCATCTCACTTTTTAGATAAAAAGGTACTAAAAGGCCTCTTCATGTTGGCTTTGGCCCCATGAACGCTTCAAAGGACCGGGTCCCCATGGACCCGTGGCTGAAAAGCGTACCAACATAATAATAATAATAAATCTTTATTCAAATAAACTTACAGAGAAACTTAACATATTGTAAATTAAAATTAAAAGATAGGTATATATTTATTGTAGAACATGAGCTAAGATTTTGACAATCTTGTATTTCAGGCGGCTCTATGCTAGGCTAAAGTAGGTACTATAAACAATCATATCTAAATCAAATTTAACATCAAACATATCTACTTTATATAAATGAAAAAAATACTTAAAAATGAGGAAAAATAAAAATTATATATATATATATATAATACAACTTATTTTAAAACTGTTAGTAAGTCCTCTGTATCCTCATAGGTCATATTTAGAAGGGCTTCTTGTAGTATTCCCTTACACTTTTTTAGATTTAGGTGAATCTAGTCTTCTATTTAGTTTATTATAAATGAGTGGGCCAAGAAATAAAAAGAACCTAGATGAGAAAGCAAATTTCGTACCTGAATGAGGGCAAACATTATCTCTCCGTCTTCTGTTACTATTGTTAATAAATGGAAGTGCAGTGTGTACTTTAAGCACAGTGTTGAGTACAAATAGTTGTCTCACAGTTAATACTTTACAGGATTTGTACAGAAGGTCGATAGGGAAGAGGAAAGGGCGAAAAGTAGAAACTTTTAGTACTGCTCGCTGTGCGCGTTCAATAATTAATAAAGTCGTTTTAGCAATGCCACCCCATGACGTAATACAGTAAGTTAATATAGACTGACATAAGGCAAAATAAACTTGTTTTGTTATGGCTGAATTCGCTATTGATCTTATTTTTTTGAAGATATATATTAACTTACGTATTCTGCCGTTTAAAACTTGAATGTGTTGTTTAAAAGATAATGTTTTATCAATAAGTATACCGAGGTATTTTACTGAGTTTGTGTTAGCAATTTTTGAACAGTTGCAGGTGGTGATAGTATTACTGCAAAAGTGTGCAATAATATTGTTGTTTGTGTGACCTGATTGTGAATGACGCATATTGAATTGAATAAATTTAGTTTTGTCTGTGTTCAGGGTTAAAATATGTCCTTGGAGCCAGTCATTTACAATATTGAATCCCTGTTGTGCGAGTTTGTATACCTCTGTTATGGAATTTGCAGAGAACGGCAAGGCAGTATCATCAGCATAAGAAATTAGTTTTCCTCCTTCCAAATTTAAATTACAGAGGTCATTTATGTATATAAGGAAGAGGGTTGGGCCTAGAATACTTTCCTGAGGGACCCCAAATAAAGTGTTTTTTTGGTCAGAGCTGATAATATTACCTATTCTCACGCATTGAGTTCGTTCCTCTAAATAGTTTGAAAACAACTTTAGTTGGTTTCCCCGTGCGTGTGCTCTGAGGGCCACTCTCTCCGAATTCTTTGAAAATGTGCTCAGGATTTTTTGAATATTCCCAAACAATTGTGAAACTTGGAACCAGATTTTGTGAAAATCAAATAAGATTCAAAGATTCAAAGATTCAAATGTTTATTCAGTAATTAGACCTTTACAGGCACTTTTACACGTCAATAAGTATAATTTATGTTACGTGTAAAGTATATTAAAATTTAATTTATTTTTTAAAGAAAAGCTACCGATACCAGCGCTTCGTAACGACCACTGCTGAGAAGAAACGCCGAAAGAAACTCATTTTCACAGTATTGGTCGCCTACTCGCCAGAAGGGCTTTGTCATATTATTATAATTGTCTTTTAATTAATAAATACTTATAATATAATACAATGTTGACACATTATAACATGTTATGCTTGCGAACAAGTAAACTAACATAAATTGCGTAATAAAAAATATTAAGTAGTCAAAAAAAAGCGAAGCCGAGCTGACCAGTCCCTCCCGGCAGCACCCGTTCACGAGTTGACGCACGGATCAGCCATCGTTAAACTCAACCATATTAGAGGGAATCCAACGACCCGACCAGCGACGCCACCACCGGATTGGACATTTTAGTGAGCATGAAAAACCCGAACTCGCAGACCTTGTCAAGAGAAAATATTAATTATATGTTGGTCACTTATTGATCGCAGAGCATGTAAGAGAGTTATGGGCTTTAAAGTCGGACCCTCAATCCACATATAGAGGATTGAGGGTCCACTTGTACCCAATTAACTAAGGGCACTACACAAAAACTCTTTACGCCCTTTAAGCTAATGCCAAAAAAATTGTGGAAACAAAACATTAAAGCAAAACACTGTATTACTTTGTATATCTCCGTTCAAAATGGACCCTCAGATAGAAAGTTTATAACGCTGATAATAAGGAACCTCTTAACTTTTTGTTGCTGTTTGAAATCCTATATAATATGAAATAATTTTTGAAATTTTGTGAAACAAAGAACACATCCCGATATCACGTTATTTGAAAAATATCAGCTTGTCAAAATTCGGACCCTCACACCACCACTTTTTTTGTTTTCGTTTTATTACGCTCAGCGTATGATGTATAAGCCAAACACAAAATTATCTACTGTAACGATTCGCAAATACGCACTTGTTATTTCCATTCTCAAATACTTTACAAACTTGCAGGAATGTATTTATCTTTTTTTCAGTCGGATAAAATATTATAGTAATTGACAAAAGAGGAAAAATACGAAAAATAAAAAGAAGCTCGGATCGAAACTGACAGAGAAAAAAATAGTTTTGTTTTGGAGATGAAGTAATTTGGTCACGGAAAATAATAGTTATCTTTCCAAAGATTTATTTGCAGAGAATTTTGTGGAAGCTATTAACAGGATAACAAACGGTAAAGGTTTAAAGATCGACCGCAGACGTGGTTTACTTAGGGCATCTATTAGTCTAAATCCGTCACTGTATACAAGGACAAACCGGGGTAAGGTTTTAACTCTATACTATTTTAAAGAAGATTATCACAAGAAGATATGGATCTTCAGATGAGATGAAATGAAATTATGAAGAAAAGGTATTTAAACTTTTGATTCCAATTTTACTACCAAGTCAACTCTATTTGGATACGGTATTTGCATTGAAAGTATGTATGTCTACTAAGATGAGAGAGTTAGAATATTTCTCCCAGCCTTTGCCCTATATTGGACATAAGAAAGCCAATATGATCCATATATAAGAAAGCCAATATGATGATAGATTCCCATGTGGGATGACTTACTCAATATATGTTTATTTCCTATGTTTTCTCTAATCTGAGTTAATTATAGCTTTGTTTAATAAAAGCGACACGATGAGTTTACGTTGAGATGATATGATCTACGAGGATTCACCTAATTTGTAAGTGATTTGTACTAACAAACTCCGTTGTGATCTATAGACTGGATTACGGTCAAAGGACCTTAGATTCTTATGTTCCAAAAGAACCTGAACAACGTTTACAATCTCTGAAGATAACATATTTATTCCTGTCATTGACTTGAAGATACTTATATTCATCTGTTACATCAGATATCACTGATGTGTTTAATCTTTACTGATTTCGTTGTTAACTATTTCACCACACGAATACTTATCCTTACTAGAATATTGCCTTCGAAGCTGGAGTTATGTAAAATGATTCTATTTCAGAAAGCAATAGCTTTGTTATTATACTTACTTACTCTGGTTGGCTGGCTTGTTCAGTGGAATGGTGATTTGTCTTGGAAAAGTCGAGACTTGAAGTTGGATTGAGTAATTCTGATACTTATCTATATATTATATTATTTTGGGCCATCTAAACAGGCTGTGTTGACACTTTACTGAGTTATGCTAAAGTCACGCTCAGAGGATATGATTCCCGCTGCAGCGCAAGGAAGCTTCTTTCGTCACCGTCAGTGTTATGTACACACTTGTTTAGAGAAGCCTATTTCGTCATAAACATTCCCTTTGAGCATAGAAAAGTTATGTTCTAAATGAAGTCTACTGACTAAGAGACTTATATTATAAACAAAATTTATTAGAATTATCTAAACCGATTCTGGTTGAGGCTTAGCTTTGGACATTGTTGCCATGGCCTGTTGAATAAGCTTAGTCTTAACAGACTTTTAACTGTGCATTCTAATTGCTGTTTTATCATAATATCAAAGATATTATGATGTTCTATTAAACACGGAGAAGTCGTGTAGAACTAATAAAACTACCTACTGACAAAGAGGTATTTCTTAAACAATATTATAAATTATGTATACTATGGAATTCAGCTTCTATTGCTGTCTGAAATGACTTCTACTCATCTTCATGAAACCTTATAATCGCAATATTTATTATTACAGTATTTATTTATTACCCTCATATATACTGACAAGACAGACTAGAACAAATATTTGTAGAATGCTCTCCTAGCAATCAGTTTCCAGTTGATTTGATATAATACTTTGACGCTCAGACCGGGATACTGTATAAGTACAGATCTCGAAGCTGCTGGAAACGCTTGGTGAGCTTTACTCGCACTCCCCCTGTCTCTTGCCTGAAAAGGCTTATTAGAGTTAATATTTATGTATGATACTGAGCATTTGCAGTCCCTCGGATGGACAGTATTCAGTCTGGGTCGAACTCACAGGAAGACGCGGAATTTGGAGGGGCGTCTCCTTTATCCGTAATAAAATAATGAGCGAATGTCTATAATATAAATATGTACATGTAAGTCTATCCTTCTACATAAAGAACAGAACATGTTACAGAACTTCATCTCTCAAATTCTCTAATTTTATGTTTTATGATTTATGTGTACTATGAGTAGTGGAACGAAACGTGCTGCGCTATAATCTGAGTTACTGCTTTGTACAACTTGGGTCCACTACAATGACGATCACCGCCTAATCCCAGGACTCACTAAGCTCGAGATAATGATTTATAGTAAGAGAGGTCTCGTGGTAAATTAAGGTATTTATAATTTATTTCTTAAGTTTATAGATAACTCAAATAGGTAGCGTTTAGGATGTTACATCTTGGTGCTACATGCCCAGGATGTCTCATTCAGGTTGTTACACTACCTATGTAAAATAAAATGTGCAACAACTTCAGTATCATTGAAAATCAAAAACACCTTTTATTATATATGAAAATCAAGTTTTATTTTCAATATGTAGAAACTAACTAGGGTGACAACAATTTCAATAAAGCCCTGACATGAAGCCCAGTGCTGCCCCTAGTAGAAATATTTTTATTTCTTAGCTCTTAAAACACACACATTAATGTTTTTTTCGTTTTTATATTTGAAGGTAACTGTAAATAATGTCGTTACTTACTTACCCTCATTAATATTTACGTCATTCATTAGTGATCGAGCTCACTTGTTTACGAACACAAAAATAAATAATCAGTGAAGTTAAAGATTCCGAAATATCTAGGATTATTGTTTAATGCATATATATCCATAAGGATATTTAATTTGCTACTGCGTTAGTGCATAAAACCTAAGTGACCTGTCAGTTTGATTTCCTGTTTGGCACTGTAAGTACCTATACATATTAATTAATTTTGTATCAATTTTATTATTAGTTAACTTTATTATTTATGCATTAAAAGTGTTGACTACTTACTGACCTGACTTTGTCTTATAATTTTATTAATTACTAGCAGTCCGCCCCGGCTTCGCCCATGGACATACATTGTAGTATGTGTTATTCTGATGTATAAGTTAAACTAGCTGTCTGCCCCGGCTTCGTCCCCTATTCATTAGGTATAATAAAAAAAAAAGAACCAGTTGTCCTAGAAAAAAAAGAACTAGTAATAGTATAGATATATTATATTTATATATAATATATTTTATATTTTATCATACTTCATACTATACTAATATTATAAAGAGGAAAGATTTGATTGTTTGTTTGTTTGCATCGAATAGGCTCCGAAACTACTGGACCGATTTTAAAAATTCTTTCACCGTTGGAGAGCTACACTATCCCCGGTGAACATAGGCTATGTATGAACCACGGGCGAAGCCGGGGCGGACAGTTAGTATTACATATGATTCAAAGACATTTTTTTTTTAATTTTTGACTACGAAAGTACCAAGTTATATCCCCAACAACCTTGAGATAAATAATTATTGTGGAGGGGACATTTTGGTGAAGGGACATTTCGGAAAAGGGACGGAAGGGAGGGATTTTTTAGTAAACTACATAATAGCATTTTTCCCCAACAGTTACCTGTTACAATGCGAAGAGGACGCACGCCATCTATTTCTACAGAAGAACAAATATCATTATTAAAAAAATATATAACTGTCCTGCAGGATGTACACATTAAATATAATAATCCCATATTTATGCAAATGTCCCAAGAAATTCAAGGAAAAATGTCCACCAAAGCTTTTCACATGTCTTTTTTGCGACATCGCAGTTGTATAATAAGTACAGATTCCACTGGCGATGTTGTCGACACCAACCCTTCATCAGACACCGATTCTGGTTCGGTTGATTTCTTTAAAGAGGCTGCTAAAGAGTCGGACAATTATTCTTCATCATTCTCGTTTGATATTGATGTTCATGAATGGGAAAAAATTAAACTAATTCGTTCTATTAAGAAACGATGTGACTCCAATCGCTACAGAACTTACCTAACTTTACCTAAATTTAAATGGTCCACAATGTTAAAAGAACATATTTGGCTGACTTCGAAATTACCATGCACATGGGTACTAAAGACGAGCAAAATTACGCCTGAACAAATTCTAGTTAAAGGCCAATGTTCCCAGTGCAATGCACAAATCAACATTAGTATTTTTAAAAGAACTGATAATTTTCATACAGCCTCCTGCATTTTATCGAACTTTCATTCTAAATACAAACACAACATCTTAAAAAAGTCTAAGCTCAACCAATACAAGCGACAAAAGTTAGCGAATATATTAAAATACAGACCAGCTATCGCAGTGCACAAAGATTTAGCTTCTAAATTATTATCTGAAGAACCTAATAATTTAAGAAATGCATCGTCATCTTCACCTGTATTACCAACCGTTACTGCCCTACGGAAAATTAAGTCAGATGAAAGGATTGGCAAGCAATTTCACAATGATGTAGTTTTATCATTGACAACCATGTCTCATGATGACAGATATAAAAGTTTCTTTCGCCAAATAAATATATTTCCAAATTTCTGTGTCCCGTTTTGGAGCCAACAACAAGTTGACTTCTATAAAGTGTACCGTGAAACAAAATATAGGACGACGATTACTGTTGATGCTACCGGCCCAATCTTTAAAGCAGTTTCCCTTCCAAATGGAACGACTATCACAAAACGAATTTTTTTGTACCAAGGGCTAATTACATGCGATGAAAAATTGCGTTCCATTCCAATTTTTCAAATGATAACTGATTCTCATAGCCATGAATCTATTTGTAATTGGTTGAGGATTTGGAATCTGAATGTAGATGGAATGAAGCCTCAAGAAGTCATAACTGATGATTGTGCGGCATTGATATCAGCTGTAATCACAACTTTTACTGAATTTAGCTCTACTAAAACGTATATAGAACATTTATTTTATATTTTGAGTGGAAATAATTTAGAAGTGCCACCTGTTTTTGTTAGACTCGATACGAGTCACTTCATAAAAAATTTACACAATTTACCATGTTTACAAGGAGTTGACGTCGAAATTAAATTATTCTATATTAGATGTATATATTATTTTAAAAAAATGTGAAGATTTTTGTAATTTGAAATGTACTATTCAAGATATATTGGATATATGCTACAGTAAAAAGGTGTCTTTTAAAAAAAGTAAGCTCGACAGTATTTTAAAAAATGAACACGTTTTTTCACCCCTAGATGATAATGATTACACCGAGAGAGAAGATATTGGAATTGGGGAGGATGAACTTAATAATGACTTTTTTTCCTGGTTTGATAGAGAAGTACTTTTGAAAAAAAATAGTAATGAAAGTGATGGCACTGATAATAGAGAAGAAAATCCATTCTATTTGCCCACAATTGCAGCGACATTACGTAGGATATTATTTAAACTTCCACTGTGGTCTAATATATTAGTTTCGCATTTTAAATCTGACAATATATCTCCATCATCTGCGGGCGTAGAAAGCTTTTTTAAAACAATTAAGCATTTAATCTTCAAAACAAAAACACAGAAATACAGAATAGATGAATTCATTCAGAGTTTTGCTCAATATATAGACGGTTGTCAAGAAGACAGATATTAAAAGAAGAAAAAGGAAACGTTCTCAGAAAAAACAAATTACAAAAAAGGCCAAAATAGTTAAAGTTCTAAATGAAGATTCCGTATTTTCAGAAAAACCTTCTTTAGTTGAGAATTGGAAAGGAGAAGGTAAAGAAGACAATACAGCTAAAATACTAAAACAAATATATGCAAAATAGTAACTCATGTTCTACTGTAGGAGTGAATAATAGACAAATGAAACTTAAAAATACATGCGGACTAGATTCAATGTTTTATCTTTTGTGTTTTGGTTACACTCAAAATCTATATTTAAAAGATATTGTTGACATGTTCAGTTTTGAATTAACCTCAAAGTACATTAAATGTTTGGTAGGTGAAATGACAAGTTACGATCCGTATGAAATCCGAGCAGAGTTAGTCCATAACCATTATTTTAAAGGAATCTGTACTGGAATCAAATAATGATGTTATTATTGTTGATTGCCAAAGCAATGTGACAACTTATCAAGAAACAATTCTATTGAGTAATTTTTACAGTGCATTATTTACAACACGGTGCGTTAACGAATTTTGTACATCGATTTCGATTGAAAGAAAGTTTGCTTTCTTACCACTCAATTTGAATTTGTTATCCATTTTTGGGATTGAGTGTTTGGAGGAAGCGATTTGTTTTGATGAATCATCAAGTCATGTCTTACTTGTGGTTCTGGTACAGCTGTAAACTACGAATTACAATCTATTTTTGCAGTTGACTTAAATGGTACCGGTGAGCATTGCCTACTGAATATTCCATATACAGTAAGAATAAAATCAAAGGTACATGAACTCATCGGAGCTATTGAATTCGTTCCTCCACCCTTTCCCGATAGCATAGGTCATTACAAATGTCATGTATTAATAAATAGTAATTTTCAATGTTATGATGATAATAAGAGAAAAATAGAACCAAGCTTATTAAAACCTGAAACTTTCCATTAAATAATCTACGCTGCAATTTGAAGATGTACATGTTGATCTATTAATATTGATTTATTTATTATTCTACGTATTAAAGTGCTAAAAGAAAGTTTTCTACTAGCGGCAGTACTGGGCTTCATGTCAGGGCTTTATTGAAATTGTTGTCACCCTAGTTAGTTTCTACATATTAAAAATAAAACTTGATTTTTATATATAATAAAAGGTGTTTTTGATTTTCAATGATACTGAAGTTGTTGCACATTTTATTTTACATAGGTAGATAATTTTGTGTTTGGCTTATACATCATACGCTGAGCGTAATAAAACGAAAACAAAAAAGTGGCGGTCTGAGGGTCCGAATTTTGACAAGCTGATATTTTTCAAATAACGTGATATCGGGATGTGTTCTTTGTTTCACAAAATTTCACAAATTATTTCCTATTATATAGGATTTCAAACAGCAACAAAAAGTTAAGGGGTTCCTTATTATCAGCGTAATAAACTTTCTATCTGAGGGTCCATTTTGAAAGGAGATATACAAAGTAATACAGTGTTTTGCTTTAATGTTTTGTTTCCACAATTTTTGTTTGGCATTAGCTTAAATTTGGGCGTAAAGAGTTTTTGTGTAGTGCCCTTAGTTAATTGGGTACAAGTGGACCCTCAATCCTCTATATGTGGATTGAGGGTCCGACTTTAAAGCACATAACTCTCTTATTTGATTTTCACAAAATCTGGTTCCAAGTTTCACAATTGTTTGGGAATATTCACAAAATCCTGAGCACATTTTCAAAGAATTCGGAGAGAGTGGCCCTCAGAGCACACGCACATGAAAAATCAAGTGTAACTACGAAAAAATTAATTATTAAAAGCCGGTGGCAACACAAAAAAAATATGGCACACTATAAAGCAGGTCACATGTACTACAAAAAAGCATGAGTCATCTTTCTAGTTTATTACAAGGGCACGCTTCACAGATGACCTCTGCAAACATTGCAAATTCGTACTTTGTAAATATAGGTAAAAATTTAGCAGAAAAAGTAAAAAAGCAGTTGCCCTCAAGTTCGATTCCCTGCTGTTCTCTCAATTCATTTGTGTTACTAGACACGGATGAAACTGAAGTGGAAGCGATTATTACGAGCTTGAGGGATACCTGTACCACTGATTGAGACAATATATCTAATCATATACTTAAACATTTCAAACATAGCCTGGTCCGCCCATTAACCCATATTTAAAAAAAATGCCTGAGTGATGGTACTTTCCCTAAATATTTAAAAAAAGCCGTCGTAGTTCCTATTTATAAATCCGGTGACAAAGAGCAAGTTTCAAACTATAGACTTATTTCATTATTGCCTTCGATATCAAAAATATTAGAGAAAATTATACAAACAAAAGTTTTATTACTTATTTGGAAAAGTACAATTTATTATCGGAAGTGCAGTATGGTTTTAGGTCTAAGTTATCAACAGCGGATGCTGTTCATAGTCTGACCGATTATTTAGTACAGGAACTCGATAGTGGCAAACAAACAATTGGAATATTCCTTGACCTTGCAAAAGCATTCGACACAATTTCCATTCCTATTTTATTGCACAAGCTTGAAAACATAGGGATAAGAGGAAATGAGCTTAAACTTTTTGCAAATTTATTGGACGAACGTACTCAGTGCGTCAAAAAAGACAATATCATTAGTTCTGACCAAAAAATTAGCTGTGGAGTTCCCCAGGGAAGTATCTTAGGCCCTACCTTGTTTTTAATTTACATCAACGACCTATGTAATCTGAATCCACAAGGGGGGAAAATAATTTCGTATGCCGACGACAAAGCTATATTATTTTCTGCTAACTCAGTTGATGAAGTCTTGAAACTTGCGCAACAAGGTTTTAATGTAGTAAATAATTGGCTTCAGCAGCATCTACTAACTTTAAACACTGAAAAGACTAACTTTATTCAGTTTTCCATACGCCATTTGCACTCATCACATTCTAACACAAAAATGTATGCACATCACTGCACAAACCCTGCAACTAAGACGTGCCAGTGCCCATTTATTTCTAGCACCGACAAAACAAAATATTTGGGTATTGTACTTGACAAAACACTTTCTTTCAAGCATCACATTGAAATCTTAAATGGCAGAATCCGTAAGTTAATATTTGTCTTCAAAAAATTACGCTCTATGGCGGACTCAAAAACAATCAGACAAGTTTATTTTGCCCTTTGTCAGTCAGTATTAACTTATTGTATTACGTCATGGGGTGGCACAGCAAAAACATCCCTACTAACAATTGAGAGAGCTCAGCCAGCCATTCTTAAGGTGTCTACTTTCCGCCCTTTCCTTTTTCCGCACTCAACTGACGAACAAAAGACTGAAAGATATTGTTTGCACAAAACATGTTCAAACAAAGCACGCCTTCTCCTCTCGATTTTTTCTATTCCTTGGCCCACTTCTCTACAATAGACTAAATAAAAAATTAGGTTTTCATCCCCTCACTTATAGTACAGCTAAGAAAATTCTTCAAGAAGCCCTACTAATATGTCCTACGAAGAAACAGGAATTGCAAATAGTTTTAAAATAATAAGCGTTTCATTTGTTTATAATATACTATTTCTTTATTTTCTTTTTATTTTTTTCCTAACGATTATAATATCATTGTAAGTATAATTGTTTATTAAGTTTATTATGAGTATATAATACGTGTGTCTTGTGTAACGCCTGAAATACAAAGATTTTATTATTTATTTATTTATGGTTTCTCAACAGTATGTCTTTTAAGATGACTATTTAAATTATCCTTCCGTAAAAATCGAGAGTGACAAACATTACATTCGTATAGTTTCTCGATAGTATGTGTTTTAAGATGACTATTTAAATTATCCTTTCGTGAACATCGAAAATGACAAACGTCACATTCAAATGGTTTCTCGCCAGTATGTGTTTTAAGATGAAGATCTAAACCACCTTTCGCTCGAAACCGCTTTTTACAGACATTACATTCATATGGTTTCTCGCCAGTATGTGTTTGAAGATGAAGATCTAAACAACCTTTCGCTCGAAACCGCTTTTTACAGACATTACATTCATATGGTTTCTCGCCAGTATGTGTTTTAAGATGAGAACTTAAACTAGTTTTATGTCGAAACCGATATTGACAAACAAAACATTCATATTGTTTCTCGCCACTGTGTATTTTAAGATGAATAATTAAATGACCCTTTCGTATAAACCGCCTTTGACAAACATTACATTCATATGGTTTCTCACCAGTATGTGTTCTAAGATGACAATTTAATTGACCCTTGTGTGAAAACCCCTTATGACAAACATTACATTCATATGGTTTCTCGCCAGTATGTGTTTGAATATGATACTTTAAACTACATTTATGTCGAAACCGATATTGACAAACATTACATTCATATGGTTTCTCGCTACTATGTATTTTAGAATGAAGATTGAAATTACCCTTTCGTGAAAACCGCCTATGACAAACATTACATTCATATGGTTTCTCGCCAGTATGTGTTTGAATATGAAACTTTAAACTACTTTTATTTCGAAACCGATATTGACAAACATTACATTCATATGGTTTCTCGCTACTATGTATTTTAAGATGATTATTTAAATAACCCTTTTGTGAAAACCGCTTTTGACAAACATTACATCCATATGGTTTCTCGCCAGTATGTGTTTTAAGATGAAGATCTAAACAACCTTTCTCTCGAAACCGCTTTTTACAAACATTACATTCATGTGCTTTCTCACCAGTATGTATTTTACGATGTTTATTTAAAGTACCTTTTCCTGAAAACCGACATTGACAAACATCACATTCATATGGTTTCGTGCCATTATGTGATTTCAGATGACGTTCTAAATTACTCTTTCGTGAAAACCGCCTTGGACAAACATTACATTCATATGGTTTCTCGCCTGTGTGTGTTCTAAGATGGAAATGTAAAGTAGCTTTATGTTGAAACCGACGTTGACAAACATTACATTCATATGGTTTCTCACCAGTATGTGTTTTAAGGTGACGTATTAAGTTACCTTTTTGTAGAAACTGACGCTGACAAATATTACACTCAAATGGTTTTGTACCAGTGTGTACAACAAGGTGACGTTTCAATTCTTGCTTTGTAGAAAACATACGTTGACAAACATGACACTCAAGACTTTTCTTCCCAAAGTGAGTATTTAAATGACTTTTTATATCAGATCGATTTTGAAACCGACGTTGATAAATATCGCATTCATACGGTTGGTCGTCTGCGTGTATTTTAAGATGACTGCGTAAGTCACGTTTTTGTGAAAACGAACGTTGACAATGATAACATTCATATGCTGGCTGGACGTTTTGTGCGTTCGAGTCTCCCCGAGCCGGGTGTTTGCTGTCGGTGTCGTCTTCTTCTTGTTCCGCAGCTACTGGTTCGAGAGCGGAGGCGCCATCTACGGATTTACGACAGCATTGTGTCAGTGACGCACATATATATAGTTAGATTAGATAACTTAAACACCTCAATCTGTATGAAAACCAACCGTGTCACTTTTATTCTGCCTACTGTGACGTCACAAGAGCGAATTAGTGGTGCGAATTCCTCGTTGCCAGCGCAAAATCGATTCAAAGGCGAGGCCGCCGCCTCACGCGCCGTTCGGCTCGACTTGATTCAGTCAGACAGAGGTCAGTCTTTGTAGTGGATGGTCGCGCGCGAGTTGTGACTTGTAAAACCTGAATACTCGTTGATATTTAAATTAAAACACGAGGGATTAGTATAGACATGCATGACAAGAAACGCAATAGTTTTAGATAACCTAAAAATATTTATTACAACCAAACGGGACTTAATCGCGTACATATAGATGTTTATTTAATTACCTCGACGTTTCGAACGTTCAAAACACCTGTGTGTACGCGATTAAGTCCCGTTTTGTTGTATAACCTAAATATTACTAATCGATTCACATGAATGACATCGATTTTCCGACAGACGAATAATTTGGACAGACGAATGATTTAGACAGACGAATAATATTAAAAGGATTTATTAAATAAAGGAAGCATATTTGAATTACATTTTCAAAATAAAACTTATAAGATTTTTAGCTCTGTGAGCTGTAGACATCGCTTTGTTTTAAAATGGTAAAAATTTGTATTTTTTTAAGTTTCCTGAATCAAGTTTTCATCAAATTTTATACCTATACACATACATAAACAAAGATTTGTTTTTGTATGTGTATAGGTATAAAATTTAAGATTTTTTTAGTTAAATCTCACCAACATTAACTTGTATGCATGGTCATATTTTAATTGTTGTAGGCTGTGGAAAGAACCAGAGAAGATATTTTAGAAGCCAAAAGAAGAGCTAGCCGAATACGACATGAAAAAATAAAAAAAGATTCGAAACTAAGCGCACTCAGAAAAGAACAACAAAAAGAAAATTATGCAAAGAGAAAGAGAGAGAAGCGTGTCGTGTCTGTAAAAGATATGGGAATAGATGAGCAGCAAAAACAAAGACAGAAATGGCGAGACAATTGACAACATTTCATTTTCTAAAAGGTATGAAAATTCGAGAATCATTTCGAGATTTAGCAATTCTGAACACGTAAAATATTTTTTCAGATTTTTTTGAGTTATATTTTTAGAGATAAATGAAAAAACTCAAAAGTACAAGGATATAGGCATTTAACAGGTTACGCCTTTGCTTGAACATCTAAAAGTGAAAAAATTATGTCAAGCTGTCAGCTGTCAATTGACGTGTGCGTCAATCTGACAACTGACATCACGAGTGAGAGAGAGAGATAATAGTAGTGTTGTCTATAGAAGTATCAGTTCGATAGGAAGACCATCTAATATCGATACTGCTACATCTGCCACATGTCTAGACAATTTTTTTAGTAATATTCAATATTCTGACAAATCTGTTATTAATAAATTGCCTTCTGATCATTCGGGTGTATACGTAGCTTATGTCAATGAGTCCAAAGGCAAGTTCAGCCACTTGAACAAAGATAAGACCTTCTGTAGGCCAATTACTTCAAAAAATATAAGAAAACTTTAAAATAATTTATATAAAAACTGTTATCAGTCGTATACACAGGGAAAAATCCGGACGACCATTACAACAAACTTTTTAATTGTATTTCTTCAGAATATTTTTAAACTTTGAAACAAAAAAAAGTTGCTGTGCATAGTAAATCACAATTTAGTGAGTGGGTTACTACCGGCATCTACATAAGTAGGAACAAGCTTTATGACTTATATGCCCAAAAACAATTTAATTTTATTCCTTCCTTTGTAGAATATGTTAAGGCCAATCGTATTAGTAAAAAAATAAATAATGCCCCTAACAAAATAAAAGAAACTTGAAATGTTATTAATAAAGAAACTGGTAAAAATAAAGCAAAAGAAAATATCTGTCAAATTAAAGCTAGCGGTAAGATTATTACTAAACCTGAAGAAATTGTTAATATTTTTGATAATTTTTTTACTAAAATTCCTTTGGAACTTACTTCCAATGTGGATTCTAACCCCCAACGTGCTGAAGCGTTGCTTAAGAATAATGTTAGGCCTTGTGATTCTAAATTTAAATTTAACCTTTCGTGAGTGACCGCCGCTCGGGTGTCAAATTACGCCAGACCTGACACTTACAGTTTTTTTAGCGCGTCAGCGCGTTATCGCATTTTTTACATAATTGAGACCAGATGTTTACACTTCAGAGCCCGGGAGTGGCAATTGTGAGAAGTTATTGTAATAAACTATCAACTTAAGCTAAATGGACAGCTTTATGATGTTTACATTATATTTTATCGGCGCCTGAAGTGGCCATTGTGATAAAAAAATTTGGTTCGAAATAAACAATCGTAATTCAAATTTAGAACTCGTAAAGTATTAACACCTTATGTATTTATATTCTGCAATATATAAGCTTTATAATGAGGGTTAAATATAGGTATCCGCCGATAGTTTTTTTTTTTATAAAATCACTCAAATACAATCGGGATTTTTTTTTGCTCCTTACGCTCGGCTCCTATGTTTGTAAATTTATTATGGGGAGATTATAACATCTAACTATGTCGTGTTATTTTTTTTACATAGTTTAGTTATTCAACGATATAAAAACATATATTTTTTTTATAATAATAAGTTTAGGTAGGTAGAAAATAAAAAACCGGGACCTATGTTAATGGTAAGGCATCGGTTATATACAAAAATTTACAAAAATGTGACAATTTATTATTTAAAATTCTAAAAACATCTTAAGCATGTTGGCCCTAATGATATAGTAGAAGCATTTAAACATTTAAATTTAAAAAAATCGGAAGATCATTGGGGCATGTCGGTTGCTGTAGTAAGCCATATTATAAATGTCATAGCTGGTGATTTAGCTTTTATATTTAACGAATGTATTAATGAAGGCATATTTCCTAACCTAATGAAATGTAGTAAACTAATCCCCTTATTCAAAAAAGGAGAAAAAACAGACCCTGGCAACTACAGACCTATATCTATCTTGCCAGTTTTGAGTAAGGTGTTCGAAAAGATAATGCTCAATCAAATGCTACTTCACTTCAAGACCTACAACCTTTTCCATAGCCAACAGTTCGGCTTTACTGGCGGAAAATCAACCACCGATGCGGGAGTGGCACTCATCACTCATATTTACGACGCATGGGAGAGCAAAAATGATGGGATTGGATTCTTTTGCGATCTCTCTCTAAAGCATTTGATTGCGTAGATCATCCGACACTTTTGCTTAAATTTAGTCAATTTGGTTTTGATGAAAATTCAATTAAATTAATAGAATCTTATTTAACAGATAGGCTTCAGACTGTTGATTTAAACGGCATAAAATCGCACGGATCTAATGTTAAAATCGGCGTACCACAAGGTTCTATTCTAGGACCTTTCCTTTTCTTAGTTAATGTAAATGACTTGCCTTACATGGTTGAGAAACAGGCAGGCATAGTGCTGTTTGCTGATGACACCTCGCTAATATTCAAAATTGACCGTCATAACACAGATGCTAGCGCGGTGAACAGCACCTTGTCTTCCATTTCTGATTGGTTTACTGCCAATAACCTCATGTTAAATGCGAAAAAGACCCAATGCATTCGATTTTCTCTTCCCAATGTAAAGCAAGCTTGCGTCGACATACTGATAGATGGCGAAAAACTCGATCTTGTTGAAAGTACTACCTTCTTAGGAATTACGATCGACTCGAAACTTCAGTGGGGCGCTCATATATCAAAACTTTCAAATAACCTTAGCTCTGCGGCTTATGCTGTTAGGAGAATAAGACAAATGACAGATGTAGCAACTGCTAGACTAGTGTACTTTAGTTACTTTCATAGTTTAATGTCATACGTCATACTACTATGGGGGAGTGCAGCCGATATTCAGACTATTTTCATTTTACAAAAAAGGGCAATTCGAGCTATCTACGGCTTAGGATCTAGAGACTCACTCAGAGAATTATTCAAGGAAATAGGTATACTAACCTTACCATCACAGTATATATTTGAAAACATAGTGTACGTAAGGAAAAATATTTCCTCATACAATAAAGTAAGCGATTTTACCGTCAGAAACTTACGCAATAAGAGTGACTTAGTTGCCCCGTATTATAGGCTCAAAACAGTTAGTAAAACGTTTATGGGGAACGGTATACTTTTTTATAATAAACTGCCACAATCGGTCCTTGATATGCCTGACAAAAAGTTTAAAGCTTATGTAAAGGAGGTACTCTGTGAGAAGGCTTATTATAGGACCGATGACTATCTTAAAGACAACAAAGTCTGGCTTGAGCTTGGCGCGGGTCCCTCTTAAAGGTTTGTATACTCAGAAATGGTCATAATCTGGTACATTAAGTACATACTGAATTTACAAACTTGATTTGGCATTATTACAAAATATCGACATTAAAAAAATTAATTTAAATTATGACAACAAACAATGTCCACATATCAACTATATATATTAATGTCATTGTGAGTTGACGTTCTTGGAGAAAATGCTGCAGTGCAGTTTGTTACCGCTTCTTCTGCACTAGCGCTTTGGAGGCGGCAGTAAACTTAGCTCTAAGTAACTTTTCATCTTCATTTGCTAAGTAATCAAAGTAACCCTATTTTACGGTACGTAAAATAAAAACACTAAGATTATATCTAATTCTTTAATTTTACTTTTTGTAATTCATAACTATCTATATCGATATCTTACTGCTACAAAACACAACTCTGTAGACGTTAGTAAAAGTTTTATTTTAAATTATAAAGTATGGCAAAGATGTAAACTTGTAGAAAATTGTGGAATCCTTTGTTTCGCCCTGGATTCAAAGTAGCGCCCTCGCCTTCAAAATATTACCTTAGCCCCTTGTAGCACAATCTACTATATTAATTAAAAGACAATAATAATAATAATATGACAAAGCCCTTCTGGCGAGTAGGCGACCAATACTGTGAAAATGAGTTTCTTTCGGCGTTTCTTCTCAGCAGTGGTCGTTACGAAGCGCTGGTATTGGTAGCTTTTCTTTAAAGAGAAATATTTTTTTATATACTCTCACGAACGTGATAAACGCAGAGTGATCGCGAGCAAAAAATCCATGGAATTTCGTCAGAATGTTGCAACCGAAAGTAGGCCATGAGACAACTTAAGGTTCCGTAGTGAATAAAGACCCTCATACGAAGTTTGGCGTTATCTTCAAATCCAATGCCAAGTTTAGATGCACTTTAAGAGGAAATATGATAGAGAGCAACTGGATAGTCACAAATAAAACCCAAGAAAACTATGGAAAACTATTAATGACATAACAAGCCGTAACAAAAATAAAGTAATTAACTTACAGCTATTAGATTCACATGGCACTCCCCAGCAATCAGTTGATTATGTAAACAGTAACTTTGCCAACGTTGGTAAAAAGCTAGCAGAGGACTTAATAAGAAATCCAGCTCCACGACAACTGACAAGCACTCTCAGCACGGGGAGTGCTGTGAACTCCTTTGTTTTTTTTATATGACACTGACCATGAAGAAGTGTCCTTGACTCTTATGCAACTCAACTCTGACAGTGCTCCTGGCTGGGATAACAAACATACCTACCAAATTCTTAAAACTTGCCAGCTCCGTTATGGTACCCATAATTACTTATTTTGTCGACCTCTGTTTTAAACAAGGCACATTTCCAGATATGCTTAAAAAGGAAGTAATAACGCGTGTGTATGGAGACAGGGATGATGTGTCCAACTTTCGACCTATATTAACGGTGATCTCAAAAATTTTATAAAAGTTGATTAATTATCTTAACAAATATGGACTTCTTTCAGACTCACAGTATGGCTTTAGAAATAATCTATCCACAGAAGATGCGAATACAGCTCTGACATCCTATATTGTTGAGGAAGTGGATAAGGGCAGACCTCAAAAAAGCATTTGATACTGTCTCCGTCTCGATTCTTATTAAAAGGTTGGAAATGATTGGCATTACAGGAACTGCTTTGGAATTATTAGCCGATTATCTTAGAGAACGAAAACAGGTTGTTAGAATAGGAAAATATGTTAATAAAGAAGTCGATGTGGCTTATGGAGTTCCCCATGGAAGTGTTTTGGGCCCAACTCTCTTCTTGATTTATATAAATAGCCTCTGCAATCACAAAACCAACAACTGTAAAGTATTTTCATATGCCGATGATACTGCTATAGTATTTGTTATCAAAACATGGGACACTGTAAAACAAGACACTGAGGATGGACTAATGTGTATACAGACTTGGTTAATGAACCATCTCCTAACATTGAACTTAGGTAAAACAAACTATATGGCTTTTACTAAATATAACAATACCCAACCAAGTTCCACCTACCAAATTAAGATGCACACGTGCAATAATCCCAGAGCTACATGCTCGTGTATAGGAATTGACAAAGTGGACAGTACAAAATATCGCGGTGTTTTAGTAGACCAAATGCTGACCTGGCACGCGCATCTTGAAGTTACAATGAACAGAACGCGAAAACTAATATGGGTCTTCAAAAAATTAAGACACTTCGCCGATCAAAAATTACTAAAACAGATATATGTATCACTAGCCCAGTCAATTTTAAAATATTGCATATCTGTTTGGGGTGGCGCTAATAAATGATTTTTTTGGAATTAGGAAGAGCTCAAAGAGCGTTACTTAAAGTCATGCACTTTAAACCATACCCGTCTTATTATAAAAACAGTACTAACTTTGTTATTAGGTTTTAACCATTATCCGCCCAAAATGAAGTTGACATTGACAGGTGAGATGGTGTGATATTACTATATGTCAACTTGATTTGGTCAGATAATGGTTTACACCTAGTAACAAAGTTAGTCTGGGTTTTATAATAAGACGGTACAGGTTTTCTTCAAACAAATAACAAAGGCACTCAAAAGCACAAGAAGTATCTACACATACCCATAAATAAATAAATATAAATATATAGGAACTAACACTAACACTGATTGAGCTAGCTAGAATAACACAGATCGAGCTAGCCCCAAAGTAAGTTCGAGACTTGTGTTATGGGATACTAACTCAACGATACTATATTTTATACCAAATACATATATAGATAAACATCCAAGACCCAGGACAATTTGAAAAAGGCCATTTTCCAACTTGCCCTGACCGGGGATCGAACCCGGGACCTCTGAGTGGCGGACTAGCATGGTGACCACTACGCCACGGAGGTCGTCAAATTACACACACCATTGAGCTGAATGGCCGACACTGACTGTTTGGTGCAATTATTTTGTGTTAATTATTTCTAAGTGGCTAACTAGTGAGTGATAGACTGAACCTAGTGATTGATACAGAGTAAGGGTTGGATCTCATTTGTTAGCACGGAACAGCACTTTTCTATACTGCTATCCTTTTCTGTCGCTCGGAACCGTCACTTGCCAGAGCGAGAGGGAGCGACGGTACCCTAAAGCACCGGCCGTGCTATTTAGCTGTTGAACCTGCTGAAGACTCCGGTGACGGACATCCAATTCATATCATATTATAATATAATCTACCTAAGCACCCTATTACACACGGCCTTGCTGTAATGTGGCGGGTAGTTTTCTGGATAAGAGATGCTTGTTTTTACAATGTTTATGTATCATCACTCACCACACTTCAAAGTTTAGTAATCTGCTTGGCTTTTGAATAGTAGATGCCTAACACCCTTAAGAGCGGCCTTCCCGTCTTACTTTTCATACAAACGCTCGTACGTGATTATGGCGTTGTAACTGATCTTTCTTAAAAACTCACAGGTATCTTGTGCGCTATTTCTAGGTTTCTATCGAAATAAAACTTTAAAATTTGGAAAAACAAATTTAGTATACGCCTCCAAAAATCTTCTTTTTTGCACAAATTTTAGCTGAACTTCGACCCTTCATAAAGTACTCATAAATTGTAAAAGTAAAAAAAATATTTTGATAGAAACCTTTTAAATTTAATGAGAATTTTAAATTAAAAACATTTATTTCACACACTTGTAAGGCTCAATGAAAATCATGTATTTCCTTGAACAAGTTTTATAAAATTTCCGCACCCTATGAATAGTTAATATTCGTTCAATGGATAGTTAATATTAATACTAATTTCATTCAATAGAACGCAAACCGTGCCCTTAGGCGCTGTCTCTCTCTTTTTGCTTTTTCTATTTTCTTAGTATTGCCCTGGATGAAACACTAAGCTTTATAAACTATGCTCGCGTTGAAAACAGGCCGGGAAAGGCCGCCTTAACCCCTTAACATGCATATTTCGGGGTCCAGTGCTGCCCCCATTTGAAATACTTTGTTTTGAAAGGAAACGGACACATCATTTTAAATATTTTCTTGACAAAGACCTAGGTAAACCTTCAAACCACTTTATGCACTATACTGTTTATAGTTTACAACAAATTGGAATGTGCTTAGAAAAGCTTTACGGTATCTCTTTAGGGTTGGATCTCACTTGTCAGCACGGAGCAGCTCTTTTCTATGCTGCTATCCTTTTCTGTCGCTCAGAACCGTCATTTACCAGAGCGAGAGAGAGCGTCAGAACCCTATAGCACGGCCGTTGCGATAGCGTACTGTTTATTTCCAAAGTTAATGTTCGTTTAAGGAACGCAGTTTCATGAATAATTACACAATACACACTGTTTAGATTCTGTACCTATATATTGATGACGTATTAATAACAAGTAGTGACGTACCACGCATAAAAAAACATTTAGAGCTTGAGTATCAAAGATTTGTTAAGTTTGGTATCTGTATCAATTAGGATGAGTGTTGTTTCGGTAAAGATGAGGTAAAGTTTCTAGGGTATGAAGTTTCTACTGAGGGGATACGACCTTTGGAAGACACAATCAAGGATTTCATAGCCGCAGTAAAATTTTGGAATTCGTTTCGTCGTTTTTAGGAATGCAGAATGTTTATCACGCTCATATTCCAAATGCCGCATCGTATCAGTCCGAGCTTAACAAGTGTTTAAACGGCGCTAAAAAGAATGATAAAACTGTTATTCAATAGGGAGACTGCAGGGAAAGCTTTAGAACATTGTGAGGTTAGTTTACAAAACGCCTTTACTTTGTTTCACCCAGTAGACGCACGGTTAGCATTAAGAGCGGCCTTCCTGTCTTACTTTTCATACAAACGCTCGTACGTGATTATGGCGTTTTATCTGATCTTTCTTGAAAACTTTTGAACTCACAGGTATCTTAGGCGCAATTTCTAGGTTTCTATCGAAATAAAAAATTTAAATTTAAAAAAGCAAAGTCAGTATAAGCCTCCAAAAATCTATTTTGCACAAATTTTAGCTGAACTTCGACCTAGACTCATAAATTGTAAAAGTAAAGAAAATATTTCGATACAAACCTCGAAAATGTAATGAAAATTTTAAATATACAATACATTTATTTCACATACTTGTTAGACTTACTGATAAACACGTATCACCTGGAACAACTTTTATGAAAATTCCGCGCCCTATGAATAGTTAATATTCGTTCAATGGATAGTTAATAATAATACTAATTTCATTTAATGGAATACAAACCATGCCCTTAGGCGCTATTTCTCTCTTTTTGGTTTGCCTTTTTTTCTACCATTGCCCTGGATGAAACACCAAGCTTTTCAAACTATGCTCGCGTTGAAAAAACAGAGTGGCCGGGAAGGGCCGCCTTAAGGAAATACATTAATTTTTCGAGGTCCAGTGATGCGCCCATTAGAAATAAATTATTTGAAAGGAAACGAAGATATCACCTCTAGAGTACACAACCGACTTTGATAAAAAAAATTATGGGACCACCCTTGGGGTATCTCCTTTCCAAAAAAAAAAGAATCATCAAAATGGAATCATAACACAAGTCTCATATATATATATATATATATATATACGGACGAATTGAGAAACCTCCTTCTTTTTTGAAGTCGGTTAAAAACGGTTAGTCTATGGACAGTGTAAGGTAAATTTACAAAACGCGATATAATAAATATATAGGGATATATAACACTGATTGAGCTAGCCACAAAGTAAGTTCGAGACTTGTGTTATGGGATACTTACTCAACGATACTACATTTTATAACAAATACATATACAATGTCCTTTTTAATTAAGTACAAATATTTTATGGGCTTATTCAGTCCATCATTTTGAACAACTTTGCCCAATAAATATATATCAAAATACGAAAAAAAATATTTAGGTTCTCATACAGATCGAAGTAGTCACGTGATATCGTTACTATGAAAAATGCAAAAAATTTTTTCGTTTTTCTATATATATTTATTGGGAAAAGTTGTTCAAAGTGATAGACTGAATCACCTCTTAAAATATTTGTACTTAATTAAAAAGGACATTATATATATATATATAAATTATATATATATATATATGGCTATATATATATATATAGCTATATATATATATATAAATTATATATATATATATATGGCTATATATATATATATATATAGCTATATATATATAACATTCAAGACCCAGGACAATTTGAAAAAGATCATTTTCCGAGGTCAGTTTCAGAGGTCCCGGGTTCGATCCCCGGTCAGGGCAAGTTTACCCTGACCGGGGATCGAACCCGGGACCTCTGGGTGGCGGACTAGCATGGTGACCACTACGCCACGGAGGTCGCCTGTTCTTTGTTTGACCTAGTAGCAGACACGCCTCCGACACGTGTGTGGGCTCAGTATTGCAGCAATACGTTGGCAATTCTTGGAAGCCGCTTTGTTAGATTTTACCGACTTCAAAAAATGAGAAGGTTATCAATTCGACATGTTTTTTTTTTTTTGTATAAATTTAACGCGATATCTTCAACCGTGGACCGATTTTGATGATTATTTTTTTATTGTAAAGCCTTTAGTACCAAGTTTGGTTCCATATTATTTTGGTGAAGATATGATGAAGAAGTTTGGAGATATGGGACCTCCTGAGAGAAAATGAAGTAGTTTTTTTTTTTGTTAAAAATGTTATTATTCTAATGCGTTATCAACAATGCATCGGAAATACTCAGCTTATGATTGGTATTTATGGCTGTTAAACATTTTAAGAACCTGCATGACGGAAGGTTCCTCATCATTTACACCGAACATAAGCCGTTAGTTTACGCGTTAAAAAAATAGGCACTGATAAGGAAACACCTCGACGGACGAGACAATAAATTTCATTCTAACGTGAGTTTTCGACCGACATTCGTCATACTGAAGGTCAGGGACAACGTGGCTGCTGATGCGCTGAGTCGCGTCGAAACAATACACTGTCCCACGACGGTCGATTACGCAGCGTTAGCAGAAGCTCAGTCCCACGACAAGTATCAGGTAACATTCGTTTGAAATTCTTTAACCTACTTAATTGCGATTATAACTATTTATAAGTTATATTATCGCGATCAAATTGCAGACGTTCTTAAAAAAGGAGAGGTTAGAAGTACCCGTAACCGGCGGGCATGCATGAAGAGAGTGATGAGTGTAGATGAAGCGAAAGAGGTCTGTCAGGATCGTAGCAAGTGGAGGTCCTTAGTCTCTGCCTACCCCTGTGGGAAACAGGCGTGATAATATGTATGTATGTATGTATGTATATTATGATTTTTTGATGATAATTTTCGGCCTTGTACCAAAAAAATGATCGTAGGATTATTTTTGACAACGTGCATGGTACAAGTCATCGAGGAATCAGAATTTCACGAAACTTGATAAGCGAATACTTTTTCTGGCCTAATATGAATCTAGATATAGGACTTTCGACAGGATCATGTATATTCATGCATGCATTGCATAAATGCCAAATAAATGTCCGTTTACGCGGAATAAATGCCCATTGTCAGGCTAAAAACATTAAGGGGCTACCTGAATTTTCCGGGGTCCAGTGCTGACCCCATTTGAAATAAATCATTTAAAAGGAAACGGAGACATCATTAAAAATTTTGTCTTGATCAGACCCTAGATAACCCTTCAAACTATTTTATGAACTACTGTTTACAGTTTAAAGTGAGAACGTGAAGCTTTTCTACGCACATACGCCAAAAGTGGCCGTTTTTCGCAATTGTGCGTAGAAAAGCTTTACGTTTTCACTTTAAACTGTAAACAGTAGTTCATAAAATAGTTTGAAGGGTTATCTAGGGTCTGAAGACAGAATTTTAAATAATGTCTCCATTTCTTTTCAAATGATTTATTTGAAATGGGGGCAGCACTAGTCTCCGTAAAATTCATGTAGCCCCTTAACAGAATATTTTTTTACTTTTTCATTTAAATAGCTACAATGTTTTCCTATTACGAATATCACGGCAGATACTGTCGCGCGTTTTATGTCATCGAATCAGAAATGAGGAAATTCGTAGGAGAACAAAATCACTGACATAGCCTGACGGATTATAGATAGATAGATAGATAGATAAAAACTTTATTTGTCTCACTGAGGCACACACATATACATGTTTATACAAATCAACATAAAATCATAGACAATAAGATTAGCTCGTTGAAGTGGCAGTGGGCGGGACACAGCGCGACGAATCGATAGCCGACGGGGCAAAAGGTTCTCGAATGGCGGACACGTACTGGCGAGCGAAGCGTAGGACACCCACCAACAAGGTGGTCTGACGATCTGACTAATGACCTGGATGCGGGCCACTCTAGATCGGTCATTTTGGCAATCCTTGGGGGAGGCCTATGTCCTGCAGTGGACGTCATGGGGTGAAATGATGATGATGCATGATGTTATACATCAGGGATGGGTAACCCGTTTCGGTTGTCCGCACAAGATAACCAGTGATCAAGGTCGTCAATTCGAAAGCGATATATTTACGTGTTTGATGCATATTATGCAAGTGAAAAAAAATTTTAAACCTCTTTATTATTTTAGTATAATAATGCAGAATATTACACATACATATATTCAACGATAAAACAAAATGCTAATTGGATAGCAAAATACACACGTCATTATTTAAAAAAAAAAAAACAAAAACAAAAGAACCGCACTGCCTTCTTTCATAGCTACCCAGTGTCACTCTCAGAATTAAGACGAATCTAACGACACCTCTCAAGCTAAAATCCATCGAGCCGTTCAGGCCGCAGAGCGTGCCAAACAATTATACATACGTACATACTCTCTCAACTCAAAATGTTCAGCTGGCCTGGCAATTTGTATGAAAATGACGATTTTTTTATTGAAGTTTGAAGCTTTGGGCCCATAGAAAAAGTTGTTCATATTTACAGTCTGAGTTGCTCCTAGAAGGATCGGACAGTGTTTTTGTTACATATTGTACATTACACACCAAGTATAGAATTCTATTCGTATATGTTTACTTGTTGCTGATTTGAGATACCAATATCTTTTCCAGGCATTGGTTTTTTTTTTTTTCTATTTCTGCTTCCATCTGGCTTGCAAATGATACAATTTGTCCAAGGTACACATATGAATCCACATACTCAATGGGTTCATCGTCTACCACAATGGAGGAGAGTGGCGAGAGATAGGCAAAAGTGGAAAGCTCTGGTGGAGGCCTATGTGTCACAAGGACACGCTGAAGACGCCAACGACTGATTAAAGTGCTTTTGTAAATGTATATAACAATTATTATAAATTCATCAATAAAGGCTATTGAAATTGAAACTGAAATTGAGTTGCTGGTTTACCGTAGACTCTAACTTTCCCTGTCTTTCCCATCCCCCTGACTGCCATCTCTCCTACCCCTATAACATGCTGAACTGGTTTTACGAGCCTGGTACTGGTGCAAAGATGTCTGACGTAGCTGCCCTAGTAAAACAGAAGCAATAAGTACCCATAGCTGTAAGTGCAGTCATGTTCATTCCAAAGTGGACCAGCTCCAATGCTCTGTGAAAAGCGGTCTGGGTGAGCACAGAACTGAATTGAAATCACCGGAAAACCTTGGATTTTCAGAGCCAAACCCCAAATGAGCACAAAAATGTTTGTCAATAAATCTCATTCATTATAGGGTTAATAAGTTTAAGAGATAGTGTGATAAATTAATACCTAAAATAAGACTCACCAGTGAAATGAGTTTTTTACAACCTTTTGTTAGGCCAAAGTACTTATTAAGGGCCGTAACAGACGCGGCGCAAGTTGCGCCGCGTAACAGCTAGTGATGGGCGATGCATAATACTCAATCAACCCATTTGAGTATTTACTCAGTAGATTGAGTAAATATCTGATAAATATCCTTATTTATCCATTTGGTGAGTAGATTGATTTATATGAGTTGCGACTCATATTTATATTCATATTCATTATTTCATGTTTTCATGACAATTTTGAAATTTAAATCTAGTATACACTTGCAATTCTTGTCGGAAAGTGTGTGCTTACGCCATAATATGCTTAATATTTAGGTAAACGTTTTATGCGACGCTAAATTATATGAAAATACTAATCATACACTGAAAGTAGACTTCTTTGACTAGTTATCATTTTATGGTGTGAAGTGTGCATAGACGTAATTTTACGTAAAAATAAGTAAACAGACATCAAATGCGATGTTAATATATGAGCTCGCTCTATTTACTCTATTTATTAAATCTAGTGAGTAAATACTCAAATGAGTAGATTGAGTACCATCCACTGCCCATCTCTAGCTGTTACGCGACGCAACTTGCGCCCCGTCTGTGGCGGCACTAAGACAAATCAAATGAGCCCAAACTCTATGAAATTGCAATTTTTTATTACTGAGTTCCATCAACCACCTACCGCCTCCGTGATCAGACCCTGATATAAATATGCATTGTCTTATGGTCAAAAGCAAATATTGTGAATTTTGTTAAATATCTGTCTGCTCCACAAAGAAAGCAAAGCTAAGAAATGTACTCTTTATGTATTATGTGATTATATTTCGTTTTCCAGCAAGCAGGACAACTAAATCTGAAGTCATTTTACCCATGGACAAATGATCTCATGTTTTCGCTTGTTACTTATTACTTATAGGTAATAATTTTCCACTCCTATCAATCAACTTGTACATAAAAAGGACTTTTCATTTTAGGGTCTAAAAAGATGAAATTGAGTCACAATGTGACTGAACAGCACTCCTTTCAAATTGAGTACCTAAAAGTAATGAAATGGAGTGAAGATTAATAAAACCATTGCAGCATTACCAGTCCCCTGCATTTAGTATGATGTTGCTGCCTGCCTCTACGCAGCCTGCTCACCTGTCTCTTGCTGCTCTTGACACTCCGCATGATTGTGCTGGTGGACATCTGTGTTGCAATCTTGGTCTTGAGTGTCATCTGACGTTGCTGATGCTTCAGATGGGGGACCGTCAGAGAGGTCAGAGTCCAATCCAGCATCAGGGAGTGGTATGTTATCCAGGTGCTCGGCTCGGGAGACAACCAGCGGAGCGCACAGCTCCAGCTTACGCCGGTCCAGCTGAGACACGGATTGCACAATAATCTGCAAACAAAATAAATGGTCACTGACTAATGTAAAAGTAGGTTATACGACAGATTATGAAATATGGAAATTTGTAAATACCTCAGAGTATTGTTGAAGTACGGCAGTGAGCAGAGCCTGCGCGCGGGCCGCCTTCAGCATCAGCTTGTGGCTCTTGAGCAGCTGAGCGCGGCACACGTAGCACGCAGCCACGGGCCACGCCTCGCCCCTCACCAGCTGCAACCGTCAGACACAACGTACAGATCCTATGATATCACAATCTGTACAGAGGTTATTAAGGATTCCTGATACTAACATTCTCATTCGTAAGCCTCTCGTAGACGACTTGTAGCGGAGTGCCGGCGATGGAGGACAAGCGGGCGTCGGTCGCCAGGCAGACGCGACACACGGCCGTGTTTGGAGGCATTTCGCTGTGGTGTTATAGATGAAAAAGAAGACGAATGAACTGATTAAGAAAATATATATAGGTACCTACTAAGAAATAACTCAAATCAATGAAGAAATTAAAAAACAATGCACTTCAGTGAACAAATAGCAAACACGGACCCCAGACGGAGTAGCACGGACCACAGACGAAGTAGTGATCAGGAATTCAGGATAAGTCTTTTCAATCCCACATAAAAAAGTAAACAACTTTATGTCGCTGTCAGTGTGACATTTCAGGGGCTTTAGCTCATGGGGGTGAAAGTGCCATAGATTGTGAATTTTTCGTTTTGAAGGACGTAGGTACTCTATTAATCTTACTCTGAATTAAATATTAAAAGCACTTTAAGTTATTAGTCTGTTAGAATTTGTAAAGATGTCGCACTACATGCTTTCTCATTTTACGGTTTTACGGTATATTATAACCAATAATTTCGCACGATTAGTGTGAAGCCTGTTTGGTGTAACGGTTTAAGCGATCATAACTAATCAGGAGTCTACAGGTTCAAATCTCCTCAAAGGCTGAACATACCTATTGTCGCGTAATGACACTGTCAACGTCACGAATTCGAACAAAAAGAATTCAACTGAAGGAAAATTTCGTCAGTAGCGTCAGAACACGATTGGCCTTTCATAGTTTAATGTCATACATCCAATATACAGACTATTTTCATTTTACAAAAAAGGGCAATTCGTGCTATCTATGGCTTAAGATCTAGAGACTCACTCTGAGAATTATTCAAGGAAATAGGTATACTAACCTTACCATCACAGTATATATTTGAAAACATACTGTATGTAAGGAAAAATATTTCCTCATACAATAAAGTAAGCGATTAAGCGAAGAAGCTTAGTTGCCCCGGATTAAAGGCTTAAAACAGTTAGTAAAACGTTTATGGGGAACGATATACTTTTTTATAATAAACTGCCACAATCGGTTCTTGATATGCCTGACAAAAAGTTTAAAGCTTGTGTTAAGAAGGTACTCTGTGAGAAGGCTTATTATAGGACCGATGACTATCTTAAAGACAAACTCTGGCTTGAGCTCGGCGCGGGTCCCTCTTAAAGGTTTGTATACTCAGAAATGGTCATAATTTGGTACATTAGCTACATACTGAATTTACAACTTGATTTGACATTATTTCAAAATTTCGACAATAAAAAAAATATTTAAATTATGACAACAAACAATGTTTACTCTGTCCACATATCAACTATAAATATTAATTTCATTGTGAGATGACGTTCTTGGAGAAAATGCTGCGGTGCAGTTTGTTTCCGCTTCTTCTGCACTAGCGCTTTGGAGGCGGCAGTAAACTTAGCTCTAAGTAACTTTTTGACGTCAACAATTATTGTGCAATAAAACAAAGTGACGATTATTAAGAGATATTATAAATATCCTATGACATTAAAGATACATTTGAATTGAATTGAATTGGCCTAGTGGTCTAAGCGATGGACTGTGAATCCAGATACCGCTGGTTCAAATCACAGTCAATTTTTTGAAGTTTTACAAGAAGTTTCTAGATAATACTAGACTAAATGGAAAAGAAAATACGGGACAGAAAATGAGTGACAGAAAAGGCGATAGCAAATTAGTAATTTGAATTTGAAACATTGATGCGATTTTGTTCGAATTCGGGGGGTATATAAAAGGAACAAGCCGCCGCCTAAGCAGTTTTAGTTGGAAAGTGAAATCCGAAGAAGAAGGAAGAAAAGAGAAAAGAGAAAAGAAGAAGAAAATAATAGTAGTGAGTAAAGTGAATAGTGAGTAAAGTGAAGTAGTGAGTAAAGTGAAGTGTTCAGTGCAGTGAAGTCCGCGCGTGTGACAGCACAGAGACGTTTCAAGAGTGCAAAGAGGATTGACACTGTCAATTGTAAGTACCGCTTGTGTTGTAAATAAAGGCACCATTCCATAGTATTGCTGTTTCCTTTCCTATCCCCAACCCACTCTCGTGACACTATTAAAACACTTTTATTTGTTTTTCTTTTCATTAAGAGTTATGCTTCGGCCGCATTTGTGCCTATCGTCCCGAAGCTATTCGCGGCGTTTCTTCGTACGTTTTGTACACTAAAAAGTTATCGGGATAAGGCGCTGGTCACACTAGCGGCTTCGTTTTTTTTTTTCACGAACTATCTGGCAATAATCCAAGATGGAGTCATCTACGTGTTTTAAATATGGACGACGACTTTCTTTTCTTTAACATGTGTGCTAACAATTACATAATGCATTTACTGAAACCTAGAAACAAACAGCTAAAAATTTTAACACTATTTTATCGTTCCACTCCATTTTTACGCATTAACAACCGTGGCACCGTCGCACAGCACCGTCCGAACAAGTTGAAATCAAACGTCAAAATGTACGAAAAACGCGAGTGCGACCACGCAGAGCGAGTTGTTAGCGTGCATAAATCCTTTGATGTATCGCCACCCGCGCGATAACTACACGAAGTTTGAATATTCGGGACGATACCCGATAACGGCCGGTCACATTTGCGTGTATCGTGTAATAGCACGAAGCTTCGTGACGAAAGGCGCAGGTCCGGCCCAAGCATTAAAGTATAAGCGATAATTTCGCGCGCCTAGTACTAAGCCTAATTGGCGTAGCGGTTAAAGCAATGGACTCAAAGTCATTGAGAACTCAGGAAACACAGGTTCAAATCTCACCTCACCTCACTGCAAAAAGACTTTATATTTGATATTTTAGTTTATTTTGGAATAACATTAATAGATGACACCACGTTTGCAGATTTGCAGCTTAAATTGTTGGCTGAAAAATTACGCGAGATGGCTCTCTATTTCAGTTATATTATAGTACTCTATGCTTTAGCTACGGGTTTTTGCGGACGGAGGTGTAGCGGAGAGATTCCGCACCGTAGCGTAGTCCAGCGTAGTCAGCATGGGCCTGAAAGTCCCATACATTGCTAATTATTCGTTTTGAATATATATATTACTCTTATTCCGGACTAAATATCAAAAACACTTTTAGTTAATAGTTTCCTATAACTTGTATAGATGTCGCACTACATGCTTTCTCATTCTACCGTTTTACGGTATAGTAACCAATAATTTTGAGTACGTAGTACAAAATCCTGAATGGTGTAACGGTTTGGGCGTCCCAAACTATTCAGAAGGCCTCAGATTTAATTTCTATTAATTTAGTGTTAACTTTATAAGCCATAATTTCGCACGTCCACACCAAGCCTGAATGGTGTAGTGGTTAACGCAATAGACTCAAATTAACAGAGATCCCAGGAATCTCAGGTTCAAATCTCACCTCAATGCAAATAAATTTTATATTTGAATTTTATTCTATTTTGGAATAACATTAATAGATGACACTACATTTGCAGGTTTGCAGCTGTAATTGTTGGCTTAATAGTTATGTACGCGAGATGGCTCTCTATTTCAGTTACATTATAGTAGTCTATGGTAGTCAGCGTTAGTATCCAAAGAGTATATAATCACAATCACTAGTCACTACGTTTTAAGTTTGTGGTCAGCGAAGTCGTTTGCACAAATTAGTTGGATACAATAACTATCTAATTTGTGAGAGAGATATTTTGCGTCGTTTGTGAGTTAGACCCATGAGCACAAATTAGATAGTTGTTGCCCTAATCACTACTTCGTCTGTGGTTATTGCCCATGAATTAGACATTGTCAAGAGTGCTTGCTATTTGTTTTGTTCGCTGAACGAACTGCATCGTTTTTTAATTTCTTCATTTATTTCTACACTACTTCGTTTGTGATTGATTTGATTTATATATTAGTAACTACTTCTATACCAGCACAGCCAGATGCCTCCAAACACGGCCGTGTGTCGAGTCTGCCTGGCGACCGATGCCCGCTTGTCCCCCATCGCCGGCACTCCGCTACAAGTCGTCTACGAGAAGCTTACGAATGAGAGTGTTAGTATCAGGAATCCTTAATAACCTCTGCACAGATTGTGATATCATAGGAACTGTACGTTGTGTCTGACGGTTGCAGCTGGTGAGGGGCGAGGCGTGGCCCGTGGCTGCGTGCTACGTGTGCCGCGCTCAGCTGCTCAAGAGCCACAAGCTGATGCTGAAGGCGGCCCGCGCGCAGGCTCTGCTCACTGCCGTACATCAACATTACTCTGAGGTATTTACAAATTTCCATATTTCATAATCTGTGGTATAACCTACTTTTACATTAGTCAGTGACCATTTATTTTGTTTGCAGATTATTGTGCAATCCGTGTCTCAGCTGGACCGGCGTAAGCTGGAGCTGTGCGCTCCGCTGGTTGTCTCCCGAGCCGAGCACCTGGATAACTTACCACTCTCTGATGCTGGGCTAGACCCTGACCTCTCTGACGGTCCCCCATCTGAAGCATCAGCAAAGTCAGATGACACTCAAGACCAAGATTGCAATACAGATTTCCACCAGCACAATCATGCGGAGTGTCAAGGGCAACAAGAGGCAGGCAGCAACATAATAATAGTGCAAGATTTGATTACGGACAGACATAACGGGAAAGGTGAAACAAAATATAAGCTTGTAAAAATTGCGACATTTCCACACATATTGCCCGGCTGCTCACTTTTGTATGGAAATGCCGTTTTTTTTTTATTATTTAGCATGTTTTGGCTGTTATTTTAATTTATAATACTAAAGTGATCTAGTATAGCCTATGATTCGATTTATTACAAGTATGTCCCTAATCGTCGTTAAGAGCGGCCTTCCCGTCTTACTTTTCATACAAACGCTCGTACGTGATTATGGCGTTGTATCTGATCTTTCTTGAAAACTTTTGAACTCACAGGTATCTTGGGCGCTATTTCTAGGTTTCTATCGGAATAAAAAATTGAAATTTAAAAAAACACAGTCAGTATATGCCTCCAAAAATCTGCTTTTTTGCACAAATTTTAGCTGAACTTTGACCGTTCATAAAGTACTCATAAATTGTAAAAGTAAAGATAATATTTCGATACAAACCTCGCAAATGTAATGAAAATTCTGAATACAAAACATTTATTTAACACACTTGTAAGGCTTACTGATAAACACGTATCTCCTGGAACAAGTTTTATGAAATTTCCGCACCCTATGAATAGTTAACATTCGTTCAATGGAACGTTCCTTAGTACTAATTCATTTAATAGAATGCAAATCATGCCCTTAGGCGCTATCTCTCTCTTTTTGGTTTGCTTTTTTTTCTAGCATTGCCTGGGAAGAAACACCAAGCTTTTTAAACTATGCTCCCGTTGAAAACAGAGCCGCCGGGAAGGGCCGCCTTAAGCCAATTTTTCACTCCTTTGTAAGATGCGGAATTTGTTGACAATGTCGCAATGGTGTTCCAACCTGGTTGTTTCTGGCTTCTGGCGTGTTGATTTTAAATTATGGTTTCTTATT
This sequence comes from Acrobasis suavella, assembly GCA_943193695.1. Taxonomy (NCBI): domain Eukaryota; kingdom Metazoa; phylum Arthropoda; class Insecta; order Lepidoptera; family Pyralidae; genus Acrobasis; species Acrobasis suavella. The sequence continues at coordinate 1,127,297 of OW971956.1, forward strand.
TGTGATGTGCTGTTCAGTACTTCTCTTACTTCCGGCTCCTTCATCCCAATTCCTGACTGCCAAACCCTGGCCCCTGACTTCGGGCTCGTGACACCTGACGCCTGTTTTTTTTTAATTTAGGTTTCCGGTCAGTAACTTTAAGTTTTCCTATTTCTGAGGTCTACTTGCTGGATTCTGATTTTTGATTTCTGAAAATCTTTTTATCCGATATCCTTTGCTTCTTTCCTCTTACTTCCGACATTTGGTTTGTGACTTCTGACTCCTGACCGCTGATCTCTTACCCCTGACTTCCGACTGCTGCCTTCTTGGCATCTGGCTCTTGGTTGCTGGGATCTGGCTCCAGCCCTATGACTTTTTGACGTTTGACTCCTGCCACCTTGACCTCCTGGCTCCCGACTCCTCAGATTTCGAACTTTGGGCTTTTAACCTTGAGTTTCTGACTTCAAACTTCTGCCTTCTGACCTTTGGTTTCTGTCTTCTGACTTTAGACTTAAGGTTTCAGACTTCTGAGTTCTGATTCTTGATTTTCGCCTTCTGATTTCTGTCTTCTGACTTCAGAATTAAGGTTGCAGAGTCTGACTCTTGATTTCCGACTTCTGATATTTGACTCCTGACTTTTTACTTTTGATTGCGAGTTCGATTATTCGAGTTTCTTGTTCCATGTATCTTGGAATGGACATTTTATAGTAATAAAGGCATCTCATTGTTTCCTATCCTTGTTACCTCCTGTGCCGTTTTCTTGTTGCACAGGGCTTGACAAGCTTCTCTGCTCCGTACCCTGTACCTTCTTCGCGATCTAGCGGTACAGGGCACGAAGTGCTTTTCTGTAATACGGTTACATTTACGTCTTTAAGTACATGTCTATGGAAATACGCGATACTCTGTTCTTAATTTGAATTACAAAAACCTTACTTCTTCTTTTGACGACCTCCGTGGCGTAGACCACCATGCTACTTCGCCACCCAGAGGTTACGGATTCGATCCCAGGTCAGGGCAAGTTGGAAAATGGCCTTTTTCAAATTGTCCTCGGTTTTGGGTGTTTATCTATGTATGTATTTGTTATAAAATATAGTATCTTTGAGTTAGTATCCCATAACACAAGTCTCGAACTTACTTTGGGGCTAGCTCATTCAGTGTAATTTGTCCCTATAAGTATATTTATTTATTATTATTATCATTGCATGACTTTATAGGGACCGTCATAGGTCGGTCGGTCGCTTGTAAAGGTATCCTCACCGCGTCATTTCTTATAAAAACATAATCACTAGTCTTGAGACCAGGATGCACAAGTATCGAGCGCGAACAACGTTGCGAATTTGACACAGGCTTTTACTTACCTATCGTATCTCGTTTTCGTTCAACCAATGTCACGGGATTTGATATATTTAGTATGTTCGTTTGGCAACCTTAAGGCATGTGTAAAATAGGTGCCCGAGAGAAAGAGGGAAATTGGTATAGATCTATTTATTTTTATCTGCTTAGTAGTTAAGGCGCGTTGAAACAGAGACCGGACATTGTCCAAATTTCCTTTTATACTAGTACAATATGACATCTATTGGCGACTACTTGAATTACTTATTTACAGGGATGCTACAAGCATCAAGCATTGATACAAGATTCAATATTAGAGTACTTAATACCTACTTAATGCAATGCAAGCCATATAGATGGCGCTTGTGTTTAACAGCATGTCTGTACACCATCTCAGCGGCACTTACCCCAGTATCGCTACGGATCACTGCGCGTAATCCTTGTATTCGTCTACCCAGGATGAGCTATCCATACGGGCAGTAAGAGCGACCTTGAATGATCTGCGAAATCCCAATTGCCCCATTACATTGCGCGTGAAAAGCCGAAGAGCTCGATTTTGTCACGCCCATTATATGCATCAATAAACACGTAAATATATCGCTTCACCTTAATCATTGGTTACCTTGTGCGGGTAACTGAAATGGGTAACCCATCCCTGATGTATAACATCATTCAGCATCATCATTTCAGCCCATAACGTCCACTGTAGGACATAGGCCTCTCCCAAGGATTTCCAAAATGACCGATCTAGAGCGGCCTGCATCCAGCGCATTCCAGCGATCTTAGTCAGGTCGTCAGACCACCTTGTGGGTGGGTTTCCTACACTTCGCTTGCCAGTACGTGGTCATCGGACATCGGTTCGTCGCGCTATGTGTCCCGCCCACTGCCACTTCAACTAGCTAATCCTTGGCTATGTCAGTGACTTTTGTTCTCCTACGAATTTCCTAATTTCTGATTCGATGATATATAACGCGCGACAGTATCTGCCGTGATATTCGTAGTAGGAAAACATTCAGGCCATTTAGTACACCTATCAACCATTGTTACTAAATATCTGTTTCCTTCTGATGTAATGGGAAGACGGCCTACAATGTCGACATGGAAATGTTCAAACCTACAGCTACAGCAGATCAGATAGTGTATGCCTATGAACTTTGCTCCTTTGACACTGTATACAAAGAGATGGGTCGAGAGCATAAATGGGTATAAACGGGCGTATTGGGCAAAAAAGAGTTAACGCCCAAATAAATGCCTGATAGTTGGGAAGAAACAAAAAAAAAAATTTGCATAGCAGGAACTTAATCGGAATTTTGTAAATCATAATTTTGTAATAATCACAGTCTCGTTAAATTTAAAATAAATCGAAGCTAGATTTATTTTAAATTTAACGAGACTGTGATTATTACAAAATTATGATTTACAAAATTCCGATTAAGTTCCTGCTATGCAAATTTTTTTTTTTGTTTCTTCCCAACTATCAGGCATTTATTTGGGCGTTAACTCTTTTTTGCCCAATACGCCCGTTTATACCCAATACATTCTAGTTTTCAGTGGACAGCCGAAAGAGTGATATTTTGCCTACATTGACTAATTCATTAAACATAAAATAAATTTATTGTTTTTAATTGTTAATTTATTAATCATTATCATAATCTAATTATGATTTGTGCATACTCAAATGTAGCTATTTGAATGAAAAAGTAAACAAAAATTCTGTTAATGTTTTTGCCCTGGTAATGGGCATTTATTCGGCATATACGGACATTTATTCGGCATTTATGCAATGCGCCCAATATGCTCGGGCATAAACCCATCTCTATGTATAAGTACATGATCTTGCCCAAAGTCCTATGTCTAGATTCATATTAGGCCAGAAAAAGTATTCGCTTATCAATTTTCGTGAATTTCTGTTTCCTGGATGACTTAAACCATGCACACTGTCGAAAATAATCCTACGATAATTTACTGGTACACACGGCCTAACATTGTCATCTGAAAAATCATAATATAACTTATATATAAGTGTAATCGCAATTAGGTAGGTAGGTTAAAGCATTTTAACCGAGTGTTACACTGGATAACAAGATTTTGCCACAAGCATACTTGTAGAGATTTCTAAAAGAATTCAGTGCACAAAACATGAATCTATTTATAAAAAATGTAACGGACGTCTAAATTTTCAAATTTATTTTCTCGGTATTTCAAAATTATACCATAAATTCAATTAGGTGTTTTCCAATTTCACTGTGCAAACCTTATATTTTACATTACTTTTTACATCGTTGCTATATTATTTAAAAAAAAATGGACTTATTACAGACTTTTTGTGGGTCGGTATAACGCCATACAATGCGCGCAGTACACAATGTATGGGAAATATTATGGTACTTAACTTTAATCTTTATATATCTCCATAGATAAAAACGGTATAAATGTAAAACAAATTTTGTTTTGATTTTGAAGGCTGATTACATCATTTTATGTTAACATATTAAATAACCTGCACGTAATCTATTTACTATAAATAATTAAAAATATCGGAAATTGGGGAAAATCAGATTTTTGATATAACATTATTCTCAATTTTGATCTCCTAGAAACAAAAGAAAAATATTTCCATATACACTATACAAAAATCTGTACAAGACAATTATGTAGTCTTATTCCAGTGGGAAAAAAAAAATGCAAAATTTTGTCGACCAGTGTTACCTGAGCTGTTGTTTGTTACATACTCGTCGTGGGACTGAGCTTCTGCTAACGGTGCGTAATCGACCGTCGTGGGACAGTGTATTGTTTGCTAAGCGCATCAGCAGCCACGTTGTCCTGCTGACCTTCAGTATGACGAATGTCAGTCGAAAACTCATTTATAGAAATTTATTGTCTCGTCCGTCGAGGTATTTCCTTATCAGTGCCTATTTTTTTAAAAGCGTAAATTAACGGCTTATGATCGGTGTAAATAATGAGGGACCTTCCGTCATGCAGGTTCTTAAAATGTTTAACAGCCATACTAGTATATACCGATCATAAGTTTAGTATTACCGTTGCACTGTTGATAACTCCTTAGAATAATTGAATTTTAACAAAAAAAAACCTACCTACTTCATTCTCTCTCAGGAGTTTCTCCCATATCACCAAAGTTCTTCATCATATCTTCACCAAATTAATATGGGACCAACTTTGTACTAAAGGCTTTCAAATAAAAAATAATTATAAAAAACCGGCCCACGGTTGACGAAGACATCGCGTAACATACATACAAAAAAAAACATACAGTCGAATTGATAAGCTCTAAAACCCAGATAACAGCTAAAGGTCGGATAACCAATAAAAATACCAACCTCCCAACCGTAATACCAACCGTCCGCGTATAATTCAATTAAAATGCAAGATTTTTTATTCCGGTAGACTCAATTTTATTTAGGAAATGGGTTCGGGAAATTGGGGATAAGCAAGAATTCTACAATTAATAAGTATTTGTTTACTAGCTGTAACCCGCGACTTCGTCCGCGTAGAAGTCGAAAATGGTTCTAATAGGATCTTTAATTGTTTTTTTTTTACGTTATAAATTGTGTTATAATATTCGTTCCCGTTCCCGTTCCCGTCATTTCCTAGAGCAAAAGAACAAATGATCTATTTGTCTCAATTTTTTTGCCTCTCACTCAGAAATTACAAAGTTCCATAATAATATAAATTCGCAACCCATAAGATTTTAAAAATTGCATCCCCAGGGGATGCATATTTTAAAATCTTATTTCTGTATTATTATTTTTTATTGACCACTAATTCAAAAATGTCATGTGTCTCGCTTCAAAAATGACGAAGATTCATACAAACTTGCAACCCCTATTTCACCTCTATAGGGACGTAATTTTCAAAATATAATAAATGCATTATTCTTTATTTACTAACTATTAAAAAAATTAAAAATTTCAGGTGTCTCACTTTCAAAATTACAAAGTTACATATAAACTGGCAACCCCTATTTCACCCCCTTAGGGCTAGAATTTCCAAAAATACTTTCTTAGCGGACGTCTCCTAGTCACAATCTACCTTCCTGCCAAATTTCATCTTCATTTGCTAAATAATCAAAGTAACCCTATTTTACGGTACGTAAGATAAAAACACTAAGATTATATCTAATTCTTTAATTTTACTTCTTGTAATTCATAATACTATCGATATCGATATCTTACTGCTACAAAACACAACTCTATAGACGTTATTGAAAGTTTGATTTTAAATTATAAAGTATGGCAAAGATGTAAACTCGTTACATCCTAACTCTTGTACTTACGCTCTTTTAGAATGTAGAGATTTTAAACAATTTAATTTTAGGAGAAATAATGAACAGAAATTAAAAAGAAAAAATATGTATGTCTTTTTTTTAAGTTCTTTAAGGAAAAAATAAAATATGAATATAACATTTTTGAAATGTTGTCAATTTAATCATTCTGCATTTTTTTGCATTAAGTTGCATTTCTTTATTTAAACACCATTCATGTAATGCATTTAGATCTTTTTGAAAAAGGAAACTTGATCTATTTATCTATATTGAATATTTGGGAAAATTGATCATTCTGGAAAGTTTTAAGTCATCCTCGAACATAAATGTAGAACAATGGTGCAACTGTGAAGGAAGTTCGTTTACAAATATGTTGAATAATATTGGACCCAAAATGGATCCCCGGGGTACTCCCGATGTGACTGTATGGCTTGTCGAAGCATAGCCATAAACAAGAACATAAAATGTCCTGTTAGTGAGATACGACTCTAAAAATCAAAGCAGGTTACCAGAGATGCCGTGTGTGCTTAATTTGTTTAGTAGGACACTGTGAGGTACTTTATCGAATGCCTTGCTAAAATCTGTATACTACATCGGTTTCCTTCTTGATCATCAATTGCCTCGGATAACTCACCGTTAAAATCGACTAGGTTGGTACAAATAAACCTAGATATAAGTACCTAACTTTATTTCACAACATCTAAGACAGCAACACCATACCAACACACGTGACAAGATCACATTTTTCTTTTCTCATTTTTTCCTTCATCCGACGTTCGCGATAAGAGAGTTCAAGGCAACAGTAAAATCTATCAAATTTACCTTTGTATCATCAAAACACCAACTTTAAAAAAAAATTGTACCTGTATTCACCTGTATCACAGTTTCGAAGTTTGGTACCTCCTTGTGCAAAATTGTGTTTATGCTAATTCTATGGCTGTTCCACAGGTACTACTCGCAGTCACTCGTGCCAACTTGCAGTATCCGTCGTTAAAGATGACAGCGATGACTTTGACGGTGAATACTGCATTCCACTGGCAGGTGAAAGGCAGATGTAAAATATCAGGTCGTAACTAAATGCTAGTAAGAGTTACCTACTGCCACATGGGCTAGAATAGGACCTTTCCCTGTGGATGTTGTTGAGGCGAAATTCAAAAATCAAAATTCATATGTTTATTTGGTAATTAGACTTTTACAGGCACGTCACAAGTCATTGGGTATAATTTACATTACGTGTAATGTATTATAACGAAACTGGGTTTCGAGATTTGGAGAAAAACGCCAAACTTCGTATGAGGGTCTTTATTCACTACGGAACCCTAAGTTGTCACGTGAAGATGGTCTTCCTGATTTTGATTTCCAGGTTGATGTCCAGGTATCTCGCCAAGATTGTCGCAGGTACTTCCAGTTGTCGCACTAGGGTAGGTTTCCTTCGCTTCGGTATCCTTCGAAGTGATCGTTTTTAAGCTCGTATTGATTTAGCGTGGCGCGCACTCGATCGCATTTTTATATGCGCCGGTATATGTCTACATTATTCTCGAATATTCTCCATACATGAAAAATTAATTTTGATGACGGCGAAACGTCGAGACGCCGGTACGTATGTGCGAGTGCAACTGGCCGAACAATTTTAGACGATGCATTAAAGACATAAGGCCTAGTTTCGCTTGCAACATTCTGATGAAATTCCATGGATTTCTTGCTCACGAACATTCTGCGTTTATCACGTTCGTGGCAGTATATAAAAAAATATTTCTCTATAAAGAAAAGCTACCTATACCAGCGCTTCGTAACGACCACGGCTGAGAAGAAATGCCGAAAGAAACTCATTTTCGCCTACTCGCCAGAAGAGCTTTGTCATATTATTATTGGTCTTTTAATTAATGAATACTTATAATATCATACACTGTTGACACATTATAACATGAAATGCTTACGAGCAAGTAAAAAAAAAAACAGAAATTACGTAATAAAAGCGAAGCCGAGTTGACCAGTCCCTCCCGGCACCACCCGTTCACAAGTCGACCGGTTCAGCCATCTTTAAACTCAACCATATTAGAGGAAATCCAGATTGGACGAAAAACCTGATCTCGCAGACCTTGTCGAGAGGAAATATTAGCTATATGTTGGTCACCTATTGATCGCAGAGTAATTACTTTAAGATTATTATGGAAACAGAAAATACAGCTATCTTTTGTTTCATGTGTGGAGTGCAATGAAAAATTATTAGGAAGTGTCCACGCGTTTTTTCTCTTAAATAATCATTGATAGTATAGTCCGCATTATTCAATAAAACTTTTTTAACATGCATTTTAAATTTTGATATTGGTAGGTTTACGATCGCTTCGGGAAGTTTATTAAATAATGTTATACCTAGACCTAAGAGTGATTTTCCGGTTTTAGCAAGTCTAAATTTAGGCGTATGAAGCTGATTTTTGTTGCGAGTGTTATAAGTGTAACATCACTATTTTTTTGAAAGAACATATGCAACCTAAATTGAACAAACAGAAGATTATCGTAAATGAGGCGATAAAGCGACAAACACCTTGTGCTGCAATTACATTCTCTCGGAGGGTTGACGTCGGTCTGCGGCCGGTTGTACAACTTCTTGCACAAATGAATTCCTAAAACGTGTTAAGAGCCTCCGCTCTGCACGTTATTTTGTCAACCTTTATGTTCCCACTGCTGGCTAAAGCTCCCCATTTTATTCCGTCTATGTCTATCCAAAGCTGCCTTCAATCTCCCTAGAAATCATGCAGGTCATCGCGCCATCGCTTTCTAGGTCTACCCCTGCGACGCCGACCGTACTCGGGTATCCAAGGAGTTATTCTGTCAGCCCACATCTCAGATGTCATTCTGCTGACGTGACCAGCCCAATCCCACTTCAGCTTAGTAGTCTTGAGGCCCACATCGGCGATACCAGTCTTCGAAGTTTGACGTTTTTATGTTATTACTTGTATTAACTCTGTGCTGTATGGTAGCCGCGAATATTTGCGTCAAAATATTTGTATCGCCTTTGTCTACGTTTTGTATACGAAAATAAACAGCGCCTCTATCGCTATCGATGCGAATACTTTGACGTAAATGTCTGTGCCACCCACACTCTTGTTGAAGTGTTTAGGAATTGTAGTTTTAAAATTCGTTTCCGCCTGTCTGTTAATAAATTCGACTAATAAATTCGAATTCGTATTTTCCTTTAGAGTAACCGCCAAAGGAAAATACGAATTTAGGTTTTTTAAGAAAAAGAATTATTAATGAATCTTTTTAGTTCGTCACTGACATAATTCTGTCATAAATCCGTAGATGGCGCCTCTGCTCTCGAACCAGGAGCTGCGGAACAAGAAGACGACGACACCGACAGCACACACCCGTCTCGGGGAGACTCGAACGCACAAAACGTCCAGCCAGCATATGAATGTAATCATTGTCAACGGTCGTTTTCACAAAAACGTGACTTACGCAGTCATCTTAAAATGCACGCAAACTTCCAATCGTATGAATGCGATATTTGTCAACGTAGGTTTCAATATCGATCTGATATAAAAAGTCATTTAAATTCTCACTTTGAGAAAGAAAGTCTTGAGTGTCATGTTTGTCAACATAGGTTTTCTACAAAGCAAGAATTGAAACGTCACCTTGTTGTACACACTGGTACGAAACCATTTGAGTGTAATACTTGTCAACGTCAGTTTCGACAAAAATGTAATTTAATACGTCACATTAAAACACATACTGGCGAGAAACCACATGAATGTTATATTTGTCAACGTCAGTTTCGAGAAAAAGGTTCTTTAGTAGGACACCTTAAAACACATACTGGCGAGAAACCTCATGAATGTTATGTTTGTCAAAAGCGGTTTTCACGAAAGAGTAATTTAGAACGTCATCTGAAATCACATAATGGCGCGAAACCATATGAATGTGATGTTTGTCAATGTCGGTTTTCAGAAAAAGGTACTTTAAATAAACATCGTATAATACATACTGGCGAGAAAGCATATGAATGTAACGTTTGTCAATGGCGGTTTTTAAAAAAGGGGCATTTAAATAATCATCTGAAAACACATTCTCGCGAGAAACCATATAAATGTAATGTTTGTCAACGTCAGTTTCAAGAAAAATATAACTTAGATATTCACCTTAAAATACATACTGGCGAGAAATCATATGAGTGTAATGTTTGTCAAAGGCGGTTTCTGCATAAAATTATTTTAAGACGTCATCTTGAAACACATACTGGCGAAAAACCATATGAATGTAATGTTTGTCATAGGCGGTTTTTACGGAAGGGTAATTTAAATCTTCATCTTAAAATACATAGTAGCGAGAAACCATATGAATGTAATATTTGTCAATGTCGTTTTCGACATAAAAATAGTTTAAAGTTACATCTTCAAACACATCATAGCGAGAAACCGTATGAATGTAATGTTTGTCAAAAGCGATTTCCACAGAAGAGTGTTTTGAATATTCATCTTAAAACACATACAGGCGAGAAACCATATGAATGTAATGTTTGTCAAAGGCGGTTTTTACGAAAGTGTCATTTAAATGTTCATCTTAAAATACATAGTGGTGAGAAACCATATGAATGTTATGTTTGTCAACGTCGGTTTCGACATAAAAATAGTTTAGATCATCATCTTAAAACACATACTGGTGAGAAACCATATGAATGTAATGTCTGTAAAAAGCGGTTTCGAGCGAAAGGTTGTTTAGATCTTCATCTTATAACACATACTGGCGAGAAACCATATGAATGTAATGTTTGTAAAAAGCGGTTTCGAGCGAAAGGTGGTTTAGATCTTCATCTTATAACACATACTGGCGAGAAACCATTTGAATGTAACGTTTGTCCTTTTCGATGTTCACGAAAGCATAATTTAAATAGTCATCTTAAAACACATACTATCGAGAAACAATACGAATGTAATGTTTGTCACTCTCGATTTTTACGAAAGGATAATTTAAATAGTCATCTTAAAAGACATACTGTTGAGAAACCATGAATGTTTCTCAATGAGTCAAAAACAAGAATGATGCAATCGGTTCTTTCTGCGATCTCTCAAAAGCATTTGACTGCGTAGATCATCAGACACTTTTGCTCAAATTCCGTCAGTACGGTTTTGACGATACATCTAAACCTCATCCAGTCATGTATGAATAGGCTTCAGACTGTTGATATAAATGGCATATAATAGTCAAACGGATTTCTCTCTCTCTCTCTCTCTTTCATCTCAGCGTTTTCCCAGTTGCGTCCTCAGCTGCAATGCTGAGAAGCCTGGAGTCCGCTTTCCGACTTTTTCTTCTCCACTTTGCACGGTCTTGAGCATCCTTGGTTGTGAGACGATTAGCACGCATATCATCTTTGACGACGTCAAGCCAGCACTTCTTGGATCTACCCCGATTGCCGGGCCCCGGCGGAGGAGGCATGGCTATACATTTGTTTCCCACGTAACTTGCCGGCTTTCGTAGGACGTGACCGTACCAGCGTAGGCGACTTTCCTGCAGTTTGTTTGTCTGACATGAAGGCTGCCGCGGATGCGGGTGTTTCTAACACGATCTCTCCGTGACACTCCGCATATCCAACGTAGCATTTGCATCTCCGTGACACGCAACTCCTGCTTGTGCCGCTCAAGCAAAGGCCACGCTTCACTCCCATATAAAAGGACAGGTCTAATGATGGATTTGTAGACCTGTCCCTTCAACCTAACCGGCATTTTGGAGTCACAAATGACACCAGTCACCTCTCGCCACTTTGCCCATGCGGCAGATATACGGGCCTTGACGTCGGCATCGATGTCTCCGGACGCGTGAAGTACAGATCCCAAGTATTTAAACTGGTCCGTACGCTTGACCAAGTCTTCGCCTATGCGTACGGGTGAGGAATCTGTGGCATTGCAAGCCATGTATTCAGTCTTCACCACATTTAGCTTCAGACCACCGTTTTCAAGCGACTCCCTCAACACATTTGCGCGTCGCACCAGTCTCCCCCTGTCCGCATCCGCCAGTGCGATATCGTCAGCATACACAAGCAGTCACGGAAGTTGCTCGTGTGTGTCTCTGCTGCTATCAGACACTTCGTCTAATATCACACTGAACAGGTATGGACTGAGAACCGAGCCTTGGTGAACCCCGACTGTAACGGGGAAGGGTTTGGAGTCACCAACAGCAGTCCTAACTATGGACTCGGAATCGCGGTACATATCGCGGATTCTGTAAATATAGATCTCTAGCACCCCTTTGGACCTCGGAGCCCACCAGATCATCTCTCGAGGAACACAGTCAAAGGCCTTCTCCATATCCAAAAACAGGAAATGGAGAGGCGTATTCTTTGCCCTGTATTTCTCCATGATGATTCTTAGGGCAAAGATAGGGTCCGTAGTGCCTAGGCCGGGGCAAAATCCATATTACCACTCCGAGACTGTACTCTCCTGTCGGATCCAAGAGTCTATTATCCTCTTAAAGAGCTTCATGGTGTGGGACATGACCTTTACACCGCGGTAGTTGCTGCACTCTTGCACCGATCTCTTTCCTTTAAAGACTGGAGTAATAATACTCAGCCTCCATTGGTCAGGAATTTTACTGGTGAAGAGTATGCGGTTTAAAAGGTTTGTTAAGATGTCCACACCATGGGAACCCATAGCCTTCCAGGCTTCGATGGGCACTCCATCGGCCCCGACAGCTTTCCGGTCCTTCAGGCAGCGAAGAGCTGAGTGGACTTCCTCAGGCGTTATTGGTGGCACTAATCCTTGATTTAGAGGGAGGTCCGGTGGCTGCACGTCTTTATGCTGCCGGTTCATCAGCTCGTGAAAATACGAGCGCCATCAATCCTTCATCGCAAGGTCTTCGTATAAAAGGTTGCCGTTAGGGTCTTTAACACAGCGGCACTTGGAGATATCCTGTGCCGCTTTGACCCTGGAACGTGCTAACTTATAGATAAGCTTCTGCCCCTCAGGCGACTCCAATCTATCATACAATGGCTGTACGTGGTTACGCCTGGCCCGGGCAACGGCTTTCTTAGTGGCCCGTTTTGCAACCCTGTATGCGTCGTGGTCTTCAGGAGATCCGGACGCTTGCCACGTTTTAAAGAGTGCTTTCTTCACCCTTATCTCCCTCTGGACTGTGTCGTTCCACCACCAAGTTTCCTTGTCACACTTGCGTCCACCCTTTGACATACCCAGCACTGCCTTCGCCGCACCAGTGATAGCTCTCTGAATCTTGTCCCAGTTAAGCTGGACCGTTTCGCCATCGGTTTCGTCGCACTTGTTACCGATCGCAGTTGCGAACTCTTGGGACTTGGATTCTCCGAGCCGCCACCACTTGATTTGGCGGCGACAGCGCTCAGTGGGCTTGCCAGCAGGCTTAATGCGAAGATCCATGACAAGGAGACGGTGTTGCGCAGTGTATGCGCAGCATAATAGTCAAACGGATCTCTTGTCAAAATGTGCTCAAGTTTCTTTTTCTTAGTTGAAGAATCAGACAATTGACAGATGTAGCAACTGCTAGACTAGTTTACTTTAGTAACTTTCATAGTCCTACGGGATTCTTTTCTAGAAAATTTAAAGTCTATGTTAAGAAAGTACTTTGTTAGGCGGATATTACGGAACCGATGATTACAAAAACGTCTGGCTTGGTGAACATCAGAATAGCCAGTGTAACTAAAAAAACAGTGGTGCCATACATATGAAAGCAATGTTCTAGCAATGTGAGGAATGTGCGTAAAATTTCAAGCAATGTGCTCTTATAAAACTAGAGTTATTTCAAAAACTTAGTTAGCTGCCAGCCTGCCGTCAGAATGGCGGGTGTATATTTAATCTTAGCTAATTACTTACTATCTAAGCATGAAAACATTAGCGTAGCAATTTTCCGGCTCGAACGTACCAAAAAGCAGAACCAGATGCGGCTTTTTGTATATTATCTAATAAATACCTTAATTTACTAAAGATCTCTTACTTTAAATCACCCTCCGTACCGCGTTTCTCTGTGAGCTTGATCCGAGGGACTGCAAATGCTCATTTTTAATCATAAACTAGCTGTAACCCGCGACTTCGTCCGCGTAGAAGTCTAGAAAATGTTTCAGATATATATTTTTTTGTTTCTTTTTTACGTTTTTAATTTTGTTATGACATAATATGAATTATTATGTAAAAAATTTAAAATGTTTGAATATCTGCTCCCGCTCCCACTCCGCTCAAACACGTCATGTTTCTCGCTTCAAAAATGTCGAAAACTCATACAAACTTGCCACCCCTATTTCACCCCTAGAGAGATGTTATTTACAAAATCTAATGAATGCATTATTATTTTCTTCTAACTACTGAAATAAATAAAAGAAATCGTGTCTCTCACTTTAAAAATTACGAAGTTTCATACAAACTGGCAACCCTTATTTCACCCCCTTAGGGATGGAATTTCCAAAAACCCTTTCTTAGCGGACGTCTCCTAGTCACAATCTACCTATCTGCCAAATTTCATCTTCATTGGCTAAGTAGTTTTCGAGATTTCATGATGAGTGAGGGAGTGAGTGATTTTCGCTTAAATAGATAGAAGAAGAAAATAGTATGTATATTAACTTTAATAAGCCTTTTCAGACAAGAGACAGAGGGTGGAATGTGAGTAGAGCTTACCAAGCGATTCCAAGTCTTGACCTCTCTAAGACAAGTCTCCACTCCACTGAACAAGCCATCCAACCAGATTAATTTAATACCAAAGCTATTGCTCTCTAAAATTAAATCAGTTTTACATCACTCCAGTTTTAATGATAATATTCTAGGAAGGATAATGATGTGAAGTATTTAACAACAGTATAAGTAAATATTAAACACATCAGTGTTATCTGTTGTAACAGATGAGTATAATTAATTATCTTCAAGTCAATGACAGGAATAAATATGTTATCTTCAGAGTATGTAAAAGTTGTTTAGGTTTCTTTGGAACATAAGAATCTAAGGTCAATCGACGATAATCTAGTCAATAGATGACAACAGATTTGTTAGCAATAAATTGTTACTTACATAACAGAAAGTGAATCCTCATAGGTCATATAGGTACCTATTCATTGTAAACTCGTCATGTCGCTTTTATTTACAAAGCTATATTGAATTCATATTAAAGAAAACACAGGAAATAAACATATATTGATTAATTTCATCCCACATATGAATCATACATTGTTGTTGTCATATTCATAATGTCTCAACATAGGCCTCTTCGTCATATTTGGCTTTCTTATGTCCAAGGTAGAGCAAAGGCTGGGAGAAATATTCTACCTCTCTCATCTTAGTAGACATACTCGTACTGTTACGAAACTGGGGTTCGAGATTTGGAGAAAAACGCCAAACTTCGTATGGGGTTGTATATTCACTACGAAACCCTAAGTTGACACGTGAAGATAGTCTTCCTTATGTCCAAGTCCGAGTCCGAGTCCGAGTCGCGTAGCAGCCGAGGTCCAGGTATCTCTCCGAGGTTGTCGCAGTTACTTTCCCTTGTCGCACTAGATTAGGCTTCCTTCGTTTCGTTCGGTTCGCTTCGAAGTGATCGCTTTCGTAGCTCGAAATGAACTGCCGTGGTGCGCACTCGTTTGCCTTTTTATATGCGCCGATACACAGGTTTACATTTTTCTCGAATATTCGCCACACTCGACGAATGTATTTCGATGCGCCGAAACGTCGAGGCGTCGGTATGTGTGTGTGTGAGTGGAACTTTCCAAACTATTCTAGACTTTATGCTGTAAGGACATAAGGGGCCTAGTTTCGCTTGCATTATATCGACGTATTTCTACGCGGTTCTTGCTCGCGAACATTCTGCGGCTATCTCGTTCGCAACAATACTTTCAACACAAACAGTGTATCCAAATAACATTGACTTGGTGGAAAATACCCTTTATTCATAATACATTTAATTTAATCTGAAGATCCATATCTAATTGTGATTCTCTGCTTCAAATAGTATAACATAACATTAAAACCTTACCAGATTAAGTCCGTGGATTTTTAAACCTGCATAACTTCCTTTTGTTTAGACATAAGAAACGTCCTGTATTCCACATGAAAATGAAAAACATCCTCTATCTCTGCAAATATTTAAAAAACTTAAAATCCCTGGAACACAATTGTAGGGGTGTACATACACTCATGCTTTCGCACTAAATCAGCGTTTTTGCGGTCTAGGGAATTGAAGCCAGTCGCCTCGCGTCCGCCTACCGATTGTCGCGCACGTAGTCATAGTTCCGTACTCTATGTAAATTGCGTTATACGAACACTGAAACTTTTGATTTGCCTATTCCGATGTTGTGAATTAAATTTAGTTTCTGGTATCAATATATTCGGACATTCGTGAACTGCATTGTGTTGTTTTACTGGAGCACTACCCTTCTGAACATTACTGATCAGTGATTTAGACAAAAGACTTAGCAACAAAACCTTTACAGTGGTAACCCCTCAAGGAACCCCACAGTGGTGACACCCGTGTGCAGTAAAGTGACTTTCAGTGCAAAATTTTCGGGGCGACTCAATTTCAAGCGTCGGTAGGCGGACCCGTTTTTCAAGATACCTTTAGGTTCACTCTCCGCGGACGGTGAAATATATCTGAGATGGCAGATGAGGACAAACCGGAAGTAGTGTTGATCTCGGTATCAGCGCGCATTCCTGAATTTTGGACGGACCAGCCGGCGTTGTGGTTTATCCATTTCGAAGCTACAGTAGCTCCGCAAAAGGCCAGTGACCAGGCAAAGTACCAGCTGCTCATCGCGAAATTGGGCAAGAATGTTATACAGCAAGTAGCAGGGTTCCTAGAGGCACCACCCGATACCAAGAAGTACGATGCGTTGAAAGCACATCTTCTCAAAATCTATGAGGAATCGGAGACCCACCGCGTTCAAAAACTCACGGGCGAGATGCAACTAGGTGATCAGAAGCCTTCGCAACTTCTCAGGCGAATGCAGAGTTTGGCAGGCACGCGCGTATCGGCACCAACTCTGTTGTTGTTGTGGCAGAATCATCTTCCGACGGCAGTGCGAACGGTTTTGGCAGCCACTACCTTGGAAGACGCCGAGAAGCTCGCAGAAGTAGCAGACAAAGTGATGGAAACATCCCGGCCATTGGACGTTGCAGCCGTCACGCAGGAGCAGCAGTCAAACCACCTGGCAGAGGCTATAGCAAAACTTACCTTGGAAGTCGCAGAGCTACGACGAGAGAAGTTTGACGCACGCAACCGCAGCAGGTCAAATCAGCGGCATAGAGGACGCAGTACTAGTCGAAGGAGAGAACAATCTGGTACAAGAAAGGAGAACTACCTTTGTTATTTCCATCACCGGTTTGGGAAAGAGGCGAGAAAATGTAGAGATCCCTGTGCATGGAAGTCGGAAAACTAACAACCGTACAGTCGGCGACGGGAAGCTGTATCGAGGGAACAAACCGTCGGTTATGTGTCACGGATAAAAATAGTAAGCTAAGTTTTTTAATAGATACAGGTGCCAATGTGTCAGTTTATTAAAACATATGGTACTTGCACATTGACCCTGGATCTTAGTATTAGAAGAGTATTACGCTGGACGTTCATAGTCGCTGACGTAAAGCAACCAATTATAGGAGCAGACTTTTTAAGCCACTATAAATTGATAATTGATTTAAATAATAGACGATTAATCGACACGCTCACAAACCTTAATGTTATTGCCAGTGTTCAGAGTTGTAATAATACGTCTGTCACGACTTTATCTGAATATCATCCATATCACGATTTACTTAAACTTTTTCCAGACATAACAAAACCCATGTCTTTTAAAGATCCTCCACAGCATTCAGAGAAGCACTATATCGAGACAACCGGACCACCTGTCTACGCGAGAGCTAGACCGTTACCTCCAGAGCGTTTGAAGAAGGTAAAAGAAGAGTTTAGGATTATGGTAGAATTAGGTATTTGCAGGCCATCAAAGAGTGCGTGGGCAAGCCCACTGCATGTCGTGCTGAAGAAAAATGGAGACATCCGACCGTGTGGGGACTATCGGCAGCTGAATGCCATCACCAAACCGGACAGATATCACCATCCCGCGCCTGCACGATTTCACTTACATTCTGGCAGGTAAAACAATTTTTTCCCGTGTTGATGTAAATAGGGCGTATCATTTTATTCCTATTAATGATGATGATATTCCAAAATCGGCCATTACAACGCCTTTCGGATTGTTCGAATTCCAGAGGATGACTTTTGGTTTACGGAATGCAGCGCAATCCTTTCAAAGGTTCATGCATCACACCGTGTTACAAGGTTTGGACTTTCTTTTCAGTTATATTGATGACGTCATCATCGCAAGTAGCAGCGAGACAGAACACCGTGAACACCTACGTCTGTTATTTGAGCGTTTAAACAGGTTTGGATTAACAATTAATCAAAATAAATGTTGTTTCGGAGTATCAGAGCTGGATTTCGTTGGTTTTCACGTCTCAAGCCAAGGCATTCGACCGCTAGCAGAAAAAGTACAAGCCATATCCGATTTTCCGAAACCATCCAATGTCAATCAATTAAGACGTTTTTTAGGCATGATTAATTTCTATAGAAAACATATTCCACACGCGGTTCAGAGTCAAGCCATTTTATCACGATATTTACATAACGCTAAAAAGAATGACAAAACACCAATCGAATGGACGCCAGACGCCGACGCAGCGTTTCAGGAATGTAAGTTACAATTACAAAATGCGGTCACGTTGTCGTATCCGAGCAGCGACGCTACGTTAGCGCTGTTTACAGATGCATCGGACACATGTACAGGAGGGGTTCTACAACAACTTGACAAAGGTGCGTGGAGACCTCTAGGTTACTTTTCTAAACGTCTATCGGATACACAGCGGCGTTATAGCACGTACGATAGAGAACTGTTAGCGATCTATTTCGCCATCAAACACTTTCGAAAGTTGTTTGAAGGAAGGCCTTTAACAATTTATACGGATCATCGACCATTAGTACACGCTTTTACGAAAATAGGTACAGAGTCTGAAACACCTCGCCGAACAAGGCAACTCTTATTCATAAGCGAATTTACGACGGACATTCGACACGTAGTAGGTAGCGACAACGTAGTTGCAGACGCGTTATCACGCGTCGCGACGATTTCCTGTCCCACAAGCATCGATTACGAGCAACTAGCTGAGTCGCAGAAACACGACGAATGCTTAGCGCGGCTCGAGGCGGGAAACGTAAGTAATAACAATGTTGTAATCAAGCGTATAATGTTACCCACAGGCGGAAAAGAGGTGTATTGTGAGACTTCGACATCAAAAATCAGACCTTATTTACCTGAGACTTATAGACGTTTAGCTTTTGACAGTGTGCACGAACTTAGTCATCCCAGTGTACGCACCACGCGTAAAATGATATCTGATAGATTTTTCTGGCCTGGCATGAACACTGACGTAAGCAGATGGGCTAAAGCTTGTGTCAGTTGCCAAAAATCGAAAGTCAACAGGCACACGATTTCAGAGTACGGCACATTTCAGCACGCAGGTCGTTTCGAGCACATACATGTAGACATAGTAGGGCCACTACCCATCTCACCCGAAGGATACAGGTACTGTGTAACCATCATAGACCGAGGTACACGGTGGCCTGAAGCCATACCGATTAAGGATATAACGGCAGAGACGGTCGCCAGAGTCATCTACGACAGCTGGATAACCAGGTATGGATGCCCGGTCAGACTGACAACTGACCAGGGTCGACAGTTCGAGAGTCATCTGTTTGCAAGTTTAATGAAGTATTTGGGCGTGACGAGGGCAAGAAGCTCACCCTATCACGCGCAGGGAAATGGCCTGATCGAGCGCTGGCACCGCAGCATGAAAGCTTCGTTGATGGCTCGTTTAAACAATAAATCATGGGTTGACGAGCTACCAACAGTGCTATATGGTTTACGCGCAGCAGGGCGCAGCGAAAACGGCGTAAGCGCAGCTGAGTATACGTTCGGAAAACCATTAAGACTTCCGAATGAATTTTTCACCCCGTCGGAAACTATACTTGACGACTCGTATACGTATATAGAAAATATTCGTCAGTCAATTGAAAAGTTGCGGCCAATACCAAACACCCATAGGGATAATCGTAAGTGGTTTGTACATCCAGACTTAAAATCATGTACACACGTTTTTATTAGAGACGATTCGGTGAAAAAACCATTAAAATCTCCTTACGATGGGCCATATAAGGTAATTAAAAGAAATGAAAAAACTTTCGAAATTCAGTTACCTAATCGTCGTTCAGTAATATCGATAGACAGATTGAAACCAGCATATTTAATTAATATCTCGGACGAGCAAACACCGGCGTCAAGTATAGTTATCGACACGGGTAAACAGGTGACGCAACCTAGCACCGCGGACGACCCGGCAACGCAGCGAGTTTCGCGCAGCGGCCGTGTCATCAAAAAACCCGTACGTTTTATGTAGAAATAGCTTAGTATTTAGGACATATATATTTTTTAATTTCCGCAGAGTTACTTTCTTTCGTCACAATCAGAACAGAACACATTTTCGATTGGTATAACTACCACATCAGTTAACAGTAAATTTTTATTAAAAGACATCCAACATGGGTCAATACGCTACCAAGTTAGAAGAAGTAAGTTATACGCAAAACAATATGAATCAAGTTAATGAGATTAAGTCAAAAATGGAAAGTTTTAACCTCATTCTTATCTGCATAAGTGTTTGCACAGTTTTATGTTTGCTCTGCTGCATGTATTTTTGTTTCGCGAAATGCACAAGAAGTATGAAGATTTGGTTGAACAAACGATTGACAGTAACTCTCGAGGAAGCTATTGATCAACGATCATCATCAGGCCAGGCAGAGAAAGGTAAACAGAGAGTGATTATTGCATAAAGACACCTGAACCTGAGCCTGGAAATCGTTTTTAAGTCACTAATGTATTTTTTTGCAGTTGCGATACCTGAAAGACTGGCATTTTGGTTTATAAATAGTTTCATTATTGTAACAGTAACTTAACAAGGTATTAACATAAATTGAGTTCCTAATGTTCCTATCGAATTGCATTGTATAACGGATCGTAGTATAGTACAAATATAGAAGTTACAGATGTAGAGCCTCGTAAAGAACAATATTTTTTTTAATGTTTTAAAATTTTCGATTTCTGTGTAGCAAATTTTAGGGGGGTGTGATGTAGGGGTGTACATACACTCATGCTTTCGCACTAAATCAGCGTTTTTGCGGTCTAGGGAATTGAAGCCAGTCGCCTCGCGTCCGCCTACCGATTGTCGCGCACGTAGTCATAGTTCCGTACTCTATGTAAATTGCGTTATACGAACACTGAAACTTTTGATTTGCCTATTCCGATGTTGTGAATTAAATTTAGTTTCTGGTATCAATATATTCGGACATTCGTGAACTGCATTGTGTTGTTTTACTGGAGCACTACCCTTCTGAACATTACTGATCAGTGATTTAGACAAAAGACTTAGCAACAAAACCTTTACAGTGGTAACCCCTCAAGGAACCCCACACAATCATCTCTGTCAACTCTTATTAATTATGTCATAAAATTACTCATCCCAAAACAAAACTTTTTTCTGTGTCAGTTTTGACTGAAGCTTCTTTTTATTTAATCGAATTTTTTCTCTTTAATCAATACTATCTTTTTATTAACCGACTGAAAAGAAAAAATCCATTCCTACAGACAAAAAGTATTTGAGAATAATTCACTATTAAAAAATTGAAATAAAAAATAAATATGATAATATATATCCAAAGATAAATAAATGATTTTTGACTTTTGACTTTCTGACGTTTCCACAAAGGTATTAATGTAAAATATCTTATTACACATACTGGCGAGAAAGCATCTAATCATATTGTCACGTAAGGAGATGAATGACATTGTCAACGTCACGAATTCTAACAAAAAGAAATCAACTGAAGGAAAATTTCGTCAATAGCGTCAGAACAAGATTGGCCTAGTGGTCTAAGCAATGGACTGTGAATCTAGAGACCGCTGGTTCGAATCACAACCACTTAGTGTTTTTGAAGTTTTGAAAGAAGTTTCTAGATTATTCTAGACTAAAAGGAAAATAAAATACGGGACAGAAAATAAGTGAGAGAGAAGGCGATAGAAAATTAGTAATTTGAGTTTTGAACATTGATGCGATTCACACAACCGTTTAACATAAAAATATTTTTTTATTTAATTTATTTTCAAGTTTTTAGTTTTGTTGCTAGATGATACTTCTCATTCTACTGAGTTCATTTAATGTCTCACTATTTTTTCAGAATGAGCTCTATTCTACTAATCAAGCCCTTTCATTAGACACCTGTATTGAGGTGATTGTGAATAATCCACCATTTTGTGGCGGCGACCATCTTGGATTTTATTTTTTATTTTTCAGTATCAGCTCTATTCTACTCACAGATCACATAACCCAAAGACCACGCTTTCATGGACTTTACTACTAAAACCAAATCGCCAAAAGTTGGCGGGGTGCGGGGCAAGGTCCGATAGTTTTTATTGGCTCGCTCAAGGTCACGCCTAGATTGACGATAGCAGGTACATGTCACCGTTAACTCCATAGTGATGGTGACTTTGTCCTTATATCGATAAACACCGTTGAGTTTACGATAAAATGGAAAAATAAAAATAAATGTTTATTTCTGTTATATAGTAACATCATCAGCAAAAAAATAAGGTCGATGCACAAAAACTAATTCTTGGTATAATATAATTAAAACACACGTGAAATAAAGTAATCGCAATCGTCTAAACACGGTTTTATTTAACGTTATATAATGTTATTTATTTGTTGTTGTGTTGAAACCTATGTCCGACAGTGGACTTCTGTGGCTGATGTAATGATGATGATATATATGCATACAAACATACATGACATACATAAACCGTGTATTCATTACACTTTTTTAATAGGAAACAGCAAGGTTGCAGGAAAATAATGGATGCAGGCCGCTTCCAATCGATCGTCTTGAAAATTCTTTGGGGAGACTTATATGATTTATACTATGCATAAAAATTTACTAAACTACATACATAAACCATGTAATCATTACACTTATGGGGCAGTCTTGTACAAACCAGATTTAAATATCAAACAGTCTGAAATACATATATACTTTTTTTTTTTATCTATATAATAAAATAAATTTTTAAATAAAATAGTTAAAATGTTGTCGATAGTTAATTCCTTATATTTACGTTGTGTCTCGTCACTATCAAATAGACAGAGCGAGACAACCTTATGCTAATCACATGAAGAGTGAAATAGACTTTTTTAAAAGACATCAACGGGTACCCTTTTAAATATAAGGGAACATGTTTTACTGGAAATTATATTTTCAAAATTTTATCACAGTTTTTCTATTATTTCCCGCCCAAATTCATCGAGGCAGTACTCAAGGGCCATTTATCGTTCGGCAATGCAAAAAATATCAAAAATTTCATGAGTGTGCGAGATCTCATGCAAATAGCCAGTGGCATCGTGAATCGGTTATACGTTCTAAAAATTTTCTGGAAATCTTACAAAGAAAAAAAATGACGTTTATGAACAGATTGATACTGAATTTTGAAGAAAACAGGGTAATTTCAGAAAACAGAAAAAATCTGCGCATGATTTACCCCTTCGAGGAAGAACAGATAAGTAATGACAGAAGATGGGTCAGTTTTCAAAGACTTACTACATTTCCGAGTTTAGGCAGGAGATACGGTTTTAAACGACCACTTTGCGACTGGTTCGAAAAATGCCCTCTATGTATCCCATCAAGTACAAAACGAAATTATTGAATTGTGCTGTGCTGATGTTCTTCGTGAAACCATTACTGATGAAGCAAAAGAAGCGGCATACTTTTCAATCTTGGCTGACGAGACAGCGGATATAAGCGGGACTGAACAGCTTTATATTAGGCATAGGATACGTCAAGTTTGAACAAATGAAACACAGTTATGTAATACTTGAAGAATTTTTGGGGTACAGACCACTTCAAAAATTAGGTGTAGCATCGATTTCTGAAGTTATAATATCTTTTTTGACATCATGTGGTTTAGATCTCAACAAAATGGTTGGGCAAGGGTATGATGGTTGCTCCACGATGTCTGGACATGGTGGAGTTCAGAAAATAATTAATGATAAATAGAATCCCAAAGCAAAGTATTTCCAATGTGCTAGTCACATATTAAATCTTGTTGTCAATGATTTAAATAATTTGAGTGAAATAAGAAATACTGCTGGAACTATTAAGGAAACTATAACTTTTTTTAGAGGAAGCTTTTTACGGCAAAAAAAAAATTCCAAATATTCCCTTGTTTTGCGAAACCAGATGGTCTGCCAAGTACCAGTGGCGTAGCGTGCTTTAGCGGGGCCCCGTATAAAAAATTGTTTGGGGACCCTTAGGAAGAATAAAGATTTCTCTTTTTACAAAATTTTAATTCTTTTTACAAAATTTTGAAAATTCCCAAAATTCCCCGTTAAAGTAAATGACTTAAACGGGGAAATCCCGCAGCCTGCGATAACCGATGTAGAGTGTGGCCAACTTTTAAACGCACGCTTTACGCAGGAAAAAAATGCATTTTTTGACTTTTGTCATTTCTGAAATAAAAAAAAACTGGGATGTATTTATTAATTTTTGCTTACGCACATTGGAGGCCCACGTGTCTCGGGGGCCCCGTATAATTGATACGGCAGATACGGCGGTAGCTACGCCCCTGCCAAGTACAAAAGTATTCGAATTTTCGCTCAAAATTTCACCAAAATTGTAGAAGCATTACAAGACCTCTCAGAAGATCAAGCCACTAATTCTAATACAAAGGTTTTAGCTTACCAACTGCGCACTGCTTATATTGGACCACCACAAATTTTATTGTGGCATTGCATATTATTGCTACTTACTCGGCAAAGCTTGAGCCTGTCTGCAGCCAGCTTCAACAAGTGGATTTAGACATTAATTCAGTGAATGACCACATTTGCAAACTTATTAAAATAATAGAGGGTCACAGACAAAACGCATCGCAGGAATTTACTGCTATATTTGGAGAAGCTAAACAAAGTTGCGAAGACCTTAATATTCAGATTAAATGCCAACGAGTTACGAAATGACAGGCTCATCGATCCAACCACCCATCCGAAAACGTTGAAGAATTTTACAGAACTTTATACATCCCTTACCTTGATTCGATAATTTCTTCTTTAAAAGACAAATTTTCTGACACACAAAAAATCGTTTTCTCTGTTACAACTACACCCAAAAATAATAAAAGGCCTCAGTAAAGAAGAATTTCTTAGAGCTGCAAAAGACATAGAAAATTTGTATGGCGATCTTTTAACTAATTTTATTTCACAAATCACAACTTCGTTTGAAATGTGGAAATATCCACAGCCAGCGGCAAATAATATCAGTGGAGTTGATCGTTATGAAAAACATCTTAGAGACTACATCGACGAGGCAAAAGATTTCTTTCCTTCGGTAGCAGAAGCGATCAAGATTGGCCTTAGTCTACCCGTATAAAGATCTTTTAGCGCACTGAGAAGAGTTAAAACTTAAAATAGATCCACAACAGGTGACGAGCGACTGTCTGGATTATACTTGTTAAGTGTCCACCTAGGCAAGATAACCAAGGACAATAAAGATAACTTTATAGAAAACGTCATTAATAAGTTCGGTCATGAACCCCGCCGGCTGCAGTTGCTTTTTAAATGATTACTGCCTACTAATTATTGTGAATAAAAAAATGATTTCCAACAGACGGCTTTTAATTTTAATAATTCCTCGAGATTCCCAAGGGGTGCAAGTGCACCCCTTGGCACCCCCCTGCCGGCGCCCATGCTAGACCTAGCCTACACTGACTTAAATCTAGAACTTAAGGCTAAAGATAGGCAATCTTTAGCCGCCTATGCAATTCCCGAGAGCAAATACGGTACGTTACGGAACGTTTGTTTTGACACAGCTACAAACGATAAGGCGCGCTAACAGAACGGGACGGAAGAAGTACTCACCTACTTCTACGGATTGGATCTAGCACAACGGATCACCGGATGCGAGGGGGTTGCACCGGCGTAATCACCCTGAGGGGGTGCGGAACGGGATACACACGGGGGTGCAAAGTAAAGAGGCGCGCGGAGCGCTAAACGGGGGCAGGGTACGGACGGACCTGCCGGACGGAACGGTAACGGGGCACGCACGCGGGTGCGTGGGCGTCGGGGTGCCACCCCTATCGTATACCGACGGTAGGGTGGCGGTAAGGCGTTCGAGGACGCGGGGTGAGGGGTGTGGAAGGCACACTAGGCATCGGTATCGCTGAGCGCTCCGAGGCACGTCAGGGTCGGGACGCCAATCCCCAACGTTGACGACGAAATTAAAGTCAAAGTCAAAATTTTCTATTCAACGTAGGATAAAATCTCTTATTGAAGGTAATTCTTTTTAAATATTTTTTTAGTGCAAAGCTAAAAACTACTAGCATTTGGGAACGACCATTGCTGGGAAGATTACGCCGGAAAAAACCCAGAAATATATAAATATATATATATATATATGTGTGTGTGTATTTAAACAATACAATTACAATTTGCAGTCATCTATTTCCAAGAATTGTGATCAGATAGTCATTTACATGATAATACGCATTTTTGATTAAATGATTTTTAATGGCAGTCTTAAACTTAGATAATGGCAACGCTACTACATTATCTGAAATCTTATTATAGAGGCGTAAGCCAAGACCCACAAAAGATTTTTTTGTTTTTTGCAACCGAAAAGCTGAGATAGCTAATTTATTTTTATTTCTAGTGTTTATACTATGTGTTGACGATGGGCCAACGCAGGTCCTTGCAGGGTGTTTAGTGGACTGTAGACACTAGATGCTGGTTCCAAATAAAACACTGGAGAGATTTCTGCTTCGATGGTGTATTCACTATTGCTGCTTGTCTGTACACTGTCTGAACTCAACTGAACTGACTACTGAACTTTCATACAACCTAGGGCTATATATATATACAAAACGAGCGGAGCAAAGAACAGTGAAGATAGAAGACAGAAAATACAGAAGTAAAATTCACAACGTTAAATTAAAAAAATTAGATTTTTCTCTGGAGAAAATTCTATTGGCTCAAGTGACAGGCAGAGAAACTTGAAGGAAGGTCTTTGTCAGTTGGCTATATAGCGAAATGTCTGCGCGCGCAACTGCCAAAGACGCTTACGAGTAGAAAATAAAGAGTTTAGATTGCAGAAAGTATTAATGTTTGTTTGATAAATAAGTAAGTAGGAGATGTTATACCCACATGTTATTCTTTAAATGTTTTGATTACCTTTTGTTGGGTATCCCATACACTCTATTGGTTATGTTATGACTCCCAAGCTTTGTTCCGAGGAGAACGGTTAGAAGCTATACACATCTTTATTAGTATGTAGGAATTCTCCGTTTAAAATCCACCTGCCTCATAATAACGAAAAAAAAAACAAACCAATCACATGAAATTTCTGCGGGGGGGTCAAGATATATCACTACAAATCATTAGTGAAATTTCACATCAATAATGTTTACAAAGAAATATGTACAACTTACTCATGGAAAATCTGATTTACTAAATTTATCCAAACAAAATAAATACATGTCGAAATGACATTTTAAATGGCTGCGGATACCAAAGACAATATAAAATCACCTAATCTACATGGTTTGATAAAAACCATTCTATATCACGCTCCCGAATGCAACTCGGTTTTAAATTATAATAATAAGCCCTTTTTTTTAAAATATAATACCGGATATTTTATAAGACAAATAAGGTTTTAATGTCGTATTATTTGTTTACATAATACAGTGCCCTATCACATTTTTTTGAAATAAAATAAATTTACAAGGCATCCGTCAGAATTAAACGGAACGCCGCGCACCAGTGATGGAGCTAAACGAAATAATATAGCGTTATCTCACTCTCAAAATTGTTTGGGAATAGACATATCATTCGTTCTTTCAAATCACTTAGCAGGAAAGAAACAGTCTTGTTTTAAAAGTTCATGGTACGCTTTGAAACAATTTTAATATAAGCTTGAAACAAAACGGACCTAAACTATCATGATTTTTCTGTCAAGTTTATGATAAAGCCCCAGGCAAGGACATTCCCTTGATTGCCTTTTACGATTCCACAATTTGTTCTTTTCTTCCATATCCAATGTTTTAGTATTATGAATAACGCTACTTAATCGACTATGAAGATTAGTGAACTCTTATAGATTTGTCGCCACAAGCTCCCTTGAAGCAATCAAAGGACCTACACCAAACTTTATGAAACTAGTCAGGATTAGGATTAAAAATAAAGGAACCAAGAAATTAAGATGGGCTCTAAAGGACTTGTATTCAGAGCCGTAAAAAAAAACAAATACCATTTTGATCGCTACTTTGACGTTTAAACAATAATGCTGAACTTTGACGTTTTTAAATAATAATGCTAATAGACATGTGTTGTTTGTTCAATATTTAGGATTTCAATCAATACTGAACCGTTCAGTAGGCGACCCGGGTCTTTCGACCCGTTCAATCGATTGATTGGTTTTCTCACGAAATAATCGTTAGCGGCTTTCGATCGCGAGCGAATAGATACTCTGGTGGCATTTTTCAAACGCAGAGACATTGAAAAACGGTTTTTTGTTTGAAAAGACCATAATGTCTCTATTTACATTTTGTCAAAAACTGCCAAAATAGCGCGGGAAAAGAATTATACGTCACTCCCCACTAATGACAAAGACTTATCTTCAATTATTTTATTTCTAGAGTGAGTTTCTTTTACGCAGATCATAAAGTTAACAGTAGCAAAAACTAGAAAGTGTTTATATCTAAGTAAAAATAAGTAAGCAAAAATGGACTTTTAATATTGCATTTCGTAAACATTCGGAATCGTGTCGCTCCGTTCGTTCGCAGGTCGCAGCGTAGGCGCGGGTCTGTCAGTGAGTGTGAGGTGAGCTAAATCAATCGCGAACGAAACGGTTCGTTTCGTTCGCCGCGATCGATTCGACCCAAAGCCGGCCGAAGTAAAAAAAAGCCAGAAACGAACGACCGAATCATTTTTGTAGAAGTGAACGAACGGGTCGTGACGAGCTAATGACCCGTTCCTTTTGATTCGTTCAATCGCGAACGACTCATCTCTAAATGCTAATCATGTCTTCGTATCATGACAGCGTTGAGAAACCTAGATAAAGTAATGTCGCCCGACAGACAAGTGCCGCTCGTTATTATTGCGTAGAGCAAGATAGTGATAAATGATAGTGCTCCATAAACGCTGTCGCCGGAGATCGTACTCCTGCTTGTACCGATTGAGCGAATGATAATGTATGACGTCACAAAATTGCTAGCAAAATCAACATTAAAGTAATATTACTATATTATATAGTAATATTAGTTGTTTTCTATTGATCATGGTACGAATTGACAAAGTAATATTAAAACAAGAATGCTATTAGAGGTCATAGTAAGGCCCCATATCTTTGTGCTTTACATAAGCTATGTTCTCAGATATGGGACTCAGAGCCCCTTCATGTACAATACTGCATTGTATAGATTGTTCAAACTGATCTTTGAATCTAACATTTCATCTAATAACTGAGTGTATTGAATATGTAAGTTGGTACATTCGTTTTTCAGCACAGAATTTATTCTTGTTCCGTTGCCTCCCGTTCAAGAAGCTGTGAATTTTCTTCCTGGCACGCTTTGAGTTCAAATAGAGACTTTTTTTTTTCCGGAGGAAAGATCCCTGTTACGGATACCCGTCAGCCTGCGGGGGAGGCTGTCGGGTTATGTGGGACTCCACGCCAGAGCGACGTGCCTACCCACTAAAAAACCTCCGGAGTTCCATCTCAACCGCTTTTGCCGGGGACACGGGAAAGGAAATACAACCGCGAACCCCGGCGCGGCTGGCCGCCAAAGTTCACATAGAGCCTGCCTTAACTTCATGGTCAGTACTTTGGCCGCTGCTTTGCGGGTCTGCATTATGAATCAGGAGGTAATGGCAACTGAAATATACAAATGCCAAATGAGTATGCTTGAAAGTAGTGTTTTTGATGAGTTTAGAGGAATCTTGTAGTAATTGTTTATTACTCTTTGTAAAAAGTGAGATTTGGAGAATATTACCTATACTAACTTGCAAATTAGGTATGTACTTAAGTATTAAAACAATACAACACTTATAGGTTATATTGATATTTACAGATATTTTATTATTTAGCGTTTATTTCTAGTAAAAAAAAAAATCATTTGCATGAGTAAAAGAGCTTACAGTATGTGTTCAAATAAATGCTCTTTATTTTATGGCGTATTTTCAGAGATTTACTGATAGTTATTGCCAGCAGGTTATTGACAAAGAAACATTGACTTTTTAAAAACACGAACAAATTCTATAAAATTGTGGTGTTGGCTTTTAAAGGGAAGACCTTGTTTATGTTAGATACTAAAAGCAATACTCATCTGGTTTAATTGGTGATTTCTCGCAGATTGAATTTTAAACAACGATCGTTGGTTGGTACCGGCTTGTCAAAGTAGGCAACTCGAACAATTTCACCACTGAATCTTCATAGAAATCATTAGTGTGTGCTTATTTAGATTTGTTATTATTAAAACTTTATATATTTATGCTTATAAAGCAGTATTTATACGAAAATCTAATTTTATTAAATAAAATACAAATCAGGTGATTTTGACTAGGTTGGTGCGGCGCGCGGGATAGTGTCCACTCGACGGGTCGCAGGGCAACAACGGGTTGCTCAGGCGATCTACCCTGAAGGAGCACGCGGGACGCGCGAGAGCACGTCGGCGTCGCGGCGCTCCCTCACATGGGGGTGAGAGGGGGTGCCGCGGATAGTTTGGAAGGGTCCCGGACCGTACTCAGATGTCTGATCCAAGCGGCCGCGGGGGTTAGAAGGGGAGGGGGTTCGGGAACCCGGACCGTACTCAGATGTCTGATCCAAGCGGCCGCGGGGGTTAGAAGGGAAAACCTGATCGTACTTAGATATCCGATCCAAGCGACCGAGGCGGATACCCGAACGAGTATCGGCGTTTAATTTTATTTTTTTAAATGACTGACATAGGTTGCCTCGGACGGCATTTCCTACTTCACCCGGACAAGGTTTGAGGAGCGGGCCAGAGACCCGGCTTCCTATATTTATATACTACTAGCAGCAGCGCAAAGGGCTCCCAAGGGGGAAGCCTCGGCTTTGGGCGCGCTAGGGATTATGGCAAATTTTGGGGTGCTGCAACACCCATGTTTTGCCGGAAGGGCCGAAGCTACGGTGCCAGAAGGACGCAAATCGTCCAGGTACCGCCGGGCGGTACCTAGTGAACGAGCTAATGTTCCTTCGGCGTTTAATGGGCGCGCTCCGCTTTTTAAAGCCGGCCGGCGTGGGGATACGGTGGTGGAAAAGAGTTCTGATTGGTTCGCTATTGTGAGTAGGTTTGTAAATGGTGCGCATCGATTGTAGCTGTGTGAGTAGTGGAATGTTCTGGAAGATTCCTGAGGCGTATGTGTGCGGCGACGTCGGCTCGCCAATCGCTGCATCACAACTTAATTATTATTACGCTCTTTTTCGATGTTTGGTAAAAAGAAAAACCTACGTTTTAGTATATTATGTTTTCATTTTTGTGATTTCCCTTTTATACCCTTGTTGGTAATCATTGCCAACCAGATTTACCAGTAATATGTAATGCTAATGGTATATCTGAAGACTTGTCGGCAGATTTAAACTGAACATTAAGATAACGGAAAGACCTCATGAATTAAAAATAGTACATCAAAATTTTGAAGGTTTTTGGGGCAAAGAATTATTAGTTAAATTAGTTTTAGAGGAATTGGATGTGGAGATTTTATGTTTGACTGAACATTGGCTGTATGAGAATAAGATGATGTTCAGCCTAAACAACTATAATATTGTCAGTTATAGGAAGTCTGCTCAACGAGGGGGTTCCATCATTTTTCTAAAAGATTCTTTCCGCACCAAAGAACGTTAGGATTTTGTCTGACTTTCTGTTGAGCGCTGTTGTGAGGTGACCTGTGCCGAGCTAGATCATCATATAATTATGTTAGTACGCTTTTCAGCGACGGGTCCATTGAGACCCGGTCCTTTGAGGCGTTCATGGGGCTAAAACCAACATGAAGAGGCCTTTTAGTACCTTTTTATCTAAAAAGTGAGATGGCTGCATCCATAGACCTACAATTTTTTTTACTACTGCATCTATGGAGGTCTATCCCTTAATGTACTATTGAGATGCACTAACGGACAGTCCTCCACAGCTGCCGAACTTTTGCCAGGGAGGGATTTACTTGGTTTGGACTATTATTATTATTTGTGTTTATGTTACGGTCAAAGTGATAATTTTTAATGCCCGGGCATTATGAATAATGCCAAGCTAATTCGGGCGAAGTAATAAATTATAATTAGTATTTATTTATTCATCACATTGCCTTGACATTAGTTAGGTCTATGACAAAGTTAACGATATTATCGTAAGTTTTGTAGAGATGGGTTTCGGCCCGGGCAGAGTACGAAAAAAATAAACGCCCGCTATTCGACCATTTACGGCCGATATATGCCCATTTCACTGGGCGTGTACTCTAAACTTAAAAAATTAGTACTTTTTTATATTTATCGATAAAATAATACAAGACTATACGTTTTTGATAAAATAATAATAATAGTTAGGCGTCGGGACGTAACGACCCCATCGCCCACTGGATTCCCAGTGCAGTCAGTCAACGCAGGGCAGCTTGTGGCGAGCTGATGGTGAGTGGCGACACCACGTACCCGACCTCCAGGGGGCCCATACACACATCCGCTTACACACACACATACACACAGTTACACACCCCCCGCCTCTTTTTTTTGTTGGTCGATCGGGGTTTCGTGACATAGCTGTCGCAAACGGTTATTCGATGTAGTCTCAAGCCAGCAAATGTCGAGAATCTGGCGCAGGTGACGGTTCACAAAATTTTTACAATGTTGGTCTTCAGGGTTCACTAGAGGTGGGCGTAGAATAAACCACGAGTTTCATACACTTAAGTTTATTACTAGCTTACACAAGTTCACAAGTGAGAGTGCGTTCCTAGCATTCAAAACCCGACAATAGAGCGATTCATGGAGAGGGTGTAAGCCCCGCCCTTGACGAAGCTAATTGTGCGAACTAATTAAGGCCCGCCCCTACGTCTTGTACAATTAAAGAACTATAAGATCTGATTATCTAATTACATTGCAATTGCTATTACTAAATGTGTCTTATTTATTAAGGCCCGTAACAAAATCCTACATGTTCTGGGTGAGTTCCTTTGTGACTTTCCAAGTTTTGCAGCCATATAGGAGCACTGATTTTACGTTGGAACCAAATATTTTGCGCTTAACTCGTTGTTAAAAGCGATATCCATATAGGGCACAATCGCGCAAATGCTCTGGCCTTGGTAATTCTGAAAGCGATATCCTCATCCGTTCCTCCAAATTCAGACATAACACTACCAACGTAAGTAACAGTCGAGACACATTCCTTGGATTTAGTGCCAATCAGCGGTGTTATGTTCCACCCCAGCACGCATTTTAACATTAATAAAGGTAAAAGTATTTAGGTAAAAAATCATAATAATAATTTATTAAGTAAGGATTCAATCTGGATAAATACCAAAACAAAGCAATGTCACTTTCGATTATTTATTTCTGGTAATTTTAAACATCGTGGTTGATTGATATCAACACCAGTTACATAAGAAACAAAAGTAAAGCATACCTCAAAAAACAAGTTTCTTTGAAATAACGTCCTTTCGTCCTAAAAAATATACGTCGCACAAGTTCACACATCAAATACTAGGATTTTAGGCCCAAATAGATAAACTAAATCATGGAACCTTATTTCAAAAAATATAAATTACTGACCTTGCCATCTATATACATATGTGGTGTCATTTGCATATTTACTCATCAAAATTTAATAGTATTTTATGCAACAGTTGTATAAGGAGTGTTAAAAAATGCGAGTGGCGCCAGGTACAATGCGAGCCTTGGCGAGCATCGTAAATTGACGCCATCGAGCATTTTTTGACTACATATACAACGTTGCATACAATACTTTTTCTACGACTACATTTACTAAAATAAATACAAAAATAAACAAAGAAAAGTACGAAATACTACCATATGTTTGGTAGATACTAGGTAGACTTAATTTTTTTTTTGACGTCTTCCTAGTGACTAAAAGTGCCATTTTTGAGACATGGTGTCACTTAAGCGAATGTTTTTCATACAAAAAACCGTTTGTTCAGTGACTCTACGTTTGAAAAATGGCACCATATGTTAAAATAACGACGAAAAAAAGTTATAGGTCTATGGCTAGGAGTATCGTTTTGGCGAAATAACGACACATGTGCTATTATATTAGGAATAGACTATAGACTTTTCTGAAATCATAAAATCTATGTTCTTATATTAGTGTTCGGGACCATTTAAAAGACAGACAACAGTACAGGAGTAGAAAAACTCTTTAAAAAAAGTAAAGGACACACATAATATTAACACTAGACATAGAGACAGACCTTATTTGTCTGCAGCTAGAATAAAAATGTTAAATACAAGTCCGCACCACATGGCAGTCAAAATATATATTAATAATTAATTACCAGCATTTATAAAAAACGAAAAAAAAAGTTCTCAAATGACCTAAAATCCTTCCTACTTTAAAAAAATATATTATTCTGTAAATGGATTCCTTAACATGTAATGAAATTGAAATTGTTATTTATAGAATGTAATGCTAATAAGTAATCGAAATTGTTTGATATAAAGTTTTTAATATTAATAAAGTAAATCGAAATTATTGATATATAAAATCTGGAACTATTGTAATACCCCATTTGCAATACTCGCTGAGTTGCTATGATATGAACAAAAATTTTATACACACCTGTATAGTACATATGCCTCATAGTTAATGTTTGAATCTTTGCTCCGATTATGAGGCGTGCAAGAAATAAAGACAAAAAAATTGATGTGACATAAAATTTTCGGAAATCGTAAAAAGTTTTTTTTTTTATTTATTTTTCTGTATTTCACCATCATTTAAAAACGACGATTTGCCAATGTCGAGTATTGGGATGACACTATATAAGTACTGTGAATTGTGATAGGATTTAAAGTGGTTGTTGTTGTTGTATTGTTTTGTGTCAGTCATCATCGTCACATAAAAACGTCAACACGCGCAACTTTATTTTCAAACCGCATCAAAATCTTCTCAGTAGTTCTGACGATGGCGCCACAGGTTGTTTTTAACCTGTGTTATGGACAGTGCCATGTTAAATTTAGTTCCGACTTGTCCCGGAACATGGCGAAGCCTACTAACATTTGCTAGCCTTACAGACGATAAATGCGATGCGTTGGAAGATTTCATATTATAAAAAGTACAAAGAGATTTGTTGACAATTCTGTTTACACTATCTCTACTGTAAAATGTAAGTACAATTCATTATACAATGTTTGATATTGCAATTAGCGTCGAAAAACAGTCACAATATCGATTGTCAATAGTTTGAAATACTATTGATGAAAGGTTAAACTATCGATAGTATCGATACTACTGAATTTAGATATTATCGATAGTTTTTAATTGATACTATTGATATTAGTCACAATACTATCGAGATTTTAATTTAAGACGAAGTGGTAGCTAAAGTGGCGCCCTCATTTGAAATAAATTGTTTAAAACTAAATATGGTGATAATTCAAAATTTGATTAGTATAAATGTCTAGAAAGACCTTTAAACTATTTTATGAATTCTTTAAATGAATCTCTTTGTGGAAACCGACAAACATTACATTCATGGTTTCTTAACAGTATGTCTTTTAAGATGACTATTTAAATTATCCTTTCGTAAAAATCGAGAGTGACAAACATTACATTCGTATAGTTTCTCGTTTGTATGTGTTTTAAAATGACTATTTAAATTATACTTTCTTGAACATCGAAAATGACAAACGTTACATTCATATGGTTTCTCGCCAGTATGTGTTTTAAGATGAAGATTTAAAGAACCTTTCCGTCGAAACCGCTTATTACAAACATTACATTCATATGATTTCTCGCCAGTATGTGTTTTAAGATGAAGACCTAAACTACCTCTATGCCGAAAAACCTTTTTACATACATTACATTCATATGGTTTCTCGCCAGTATGTGTTTTAAGATGAAGATCTAAACTATTTTTATGACGAAACCGACATTGACAAACACGACATTTAAATGGTTTCTCACCACTATGTATTTTAAGATGAACATTTAAATGGGTCTTTCGTAAAAACCGCCTTTGACAAACTTCACACTCATACGGTTTCTCGCCAGTATGTGTTTTAAGATGTTGTCTTAAATTAACCCTTCCTGAAAACCGCATTTGACAAACATTACATTCATATGGTTTCTCACCAGTATGTGTTTTAAGGTGAACATTTAATTGATCTTTATATCGAAACCGATATTGACAAACATAACACTCAAATGGTTTCTCGCCAGTATGTGATCTAAGATGAATATTTAAGTTAACCTTTCGTAAAAACCGCTTTTGACAAACATTACATTCATGTGCTTTCTTACCAGTATGTATTTTACGATGTTTATTTAAAGTACCTTTTTCTGAAAACCGACATTGACAAACATCACATTCATATGGTTTCGCGCCATTATGTGATTTCAGATGACGTTCTAAATTTCTCTTTTGTGAAAACCGCTTTTGACAAACATAACATTCATGAGGTTTCTCGCCAGTATGTGTTTTAAGGTGTCCTACTAAAGAACCTTTTTCTCGAAACTGACGTTGACAAATATAACATTCATGTGGTTTCTTACCAGTATGTGTTTTAAGATGAACATTTAAATGGCTCTTTCGTAAAAACCGCCTTTGACAAACTTCACACTCATACGGTTTCTCGCCAGTATGTGTTTTAAGATGTTGTCTTAAATTAACCCTTCCTGAAAACCGCATTTGACAAACATTACATTCAAATGGTTTCTCACCAGTATGTGATCTAAGATGAATATTTAAGTTAACCTTTCGTAAAAACCGCTTTTGACAAACATTACATTCATATAGTTTCTCGCCAGTATGTCTTTTAAGATGAATATTCAAATCACTCTTTAATGAAAATCGGTTTTGACAAACATTACATTCATGTGGTTTCTCGCCAGTATGTGTTCTAAGATGAATATTTAAATTACTCATCTGTAAAAACCGCTTTTGACAAACATTACATTCGTATGGATTCTCGCCAGTATGTGTTTTAAGGTGACGTTTACAACTTCTTTCATGTCGAAACTGACGTTGACAAGTATTACACTCAAATGGTTTCGTACCAATGTGTACAACAAGGTGACGTTTCAATTCTTGCTTTGTAGGAAACCAACGTTGACAAACATGACACTCAAAACTTTTCTTCTTAAGGTGAGTATTTAAATGACTTTTTATATCAGATCGATATTGAAACCGACGTTGACAAATATCGCATTCATACGGTTGGGCGTCTGGGTGTATTTTAAGATGACTGCGTAAGTCACGTTTTTGTGAAAACGAACGTGGACAATGATTACATTCATATGCTGGCTGGACGTTTTGTGCGTTCGAGTCTCCCCGAGACGGGTGTGTGCTATCGGTGTCGTCGTCTTCTTGTTCCGCAGCTCCTGGTTCGAGAGCAGAGGCGCCATCTACGGATTTATAATAGAACTGCGTCAGTGACGAACTAACTTAACTTTTAGTTTACACGGGAGGACAATTTTATTTTCATATTTTAATGTGGGTTCATTGGAGAAAGTTGATCAGTGTCAAGGGCGGGGCGAGCCCTCAAAATGGTTTTAGTATGTTTACATGACTGGTCAAAAAAGATATGTATTGTTTTTAGATTTCATGTATGTACATATGTATGTATGTATGTAGGTAAGTTTCTAAATCCGGTATATTTAGATTTGGATGAGTGGGGTATCATTAGAATCCTTACGGGCCCCCGAGTGACTATATATTTTTCGGGATGGCTGTCGTGTTTTTTTTTAACTCGTTTGTTACACATTAATATAGATATATACATATGTAAATATCTTTTAAAAGTGCAGATATATATCTGCACTTTTAAAAGCGATATCCAAAAAGCAAGATTATACAAAATATACACGCGAATAGCACTAATTGAGGATTGTTTTCTCATGCTGTATGTTGCGTATGTATTAAGTTTCCCGCTGACTAGAGTTTTTTTCATTGCGTAATATTTCAGTTTTGATGAATGAAACCTTTATATTTTTTATCATATACTTATATAGTTAGCATAGCCCTAATTATATAACTATATTTTAACTTGATCACTTTCATAGAAAAAAAGTTGCCCGCTGGCTAGCGGCTTATAAAAAAAATTGATAACTCTAAAATAATTCGATAAATAATAATAATTATTATAATAAATAATTTGATAACTCTAAAATATATATATATATATATATATATATATATATATATATATACCGGAAACGGAATATAACGGAAAGACCTATATCAAAAAAGCATGTGTTCCCGCTGAGTATAGACACACCAAAAAAGACTTTAGAAATGGATTTGTGAGAAAAGTTTTACAACCAGCAGTCGACCAACGTCAGCCCTCCTTGAGAGTGCAATAGTCATTTGAGATGTTTGTGTTCATACCTTTAGTCGCCTCTTAAGACATCCACAGGAAGAGGTCGTATTCTAGGTTGGAAGCCACAGCTCAGCTTATGGACTGCATCTGATTGCCAGTAGGTAACCCTGCATTTAGTTACACCTGATATTTTACATCTACCTCTCACCTGCCAGTGGATTGCAGTCTTTACTGCCAGAGTCATCGCAATCATTTTTGAGAACGGATACTGCAAGTTGGCACGAGTAACTCTTTGAAGTACCTGTAGAATGACCATAGAGTTTGGATTAACACAGTTTTACCCAAGGAGGTTCCAAACTGATTCTATGAAACAGGGCGCAACCAAACTCCTTATAAGTAACACGACAGGCTAGAAAGGGAAAAAAGGCGAAACAAAAAATATTTGTATGAAAAAAATTGACAAGTTTTTTAGGAATTAATATTAATAATTCCTACAAAACTAATAATAATAATTTATTATGCCATATATGGGTTACTTGAAAAGGCGAATGTGAGGGCAATATGCGCCCTGACAACATCCAGATGAGGTCGAAACACGTCAACCAGCAGCTGACATTGTATGTGTGTGATAAACCCATAAATTATAATACATTAATAATGTTCGTCTGATGTTCGTTTTAACCAAAAAATAGTTGTACATGTTCGGATCTTATTAAGGTAAATTTGATATTGTTTTATATCGTTTTAAATTACAAAATTTAATGATAGTGTGATAAAACTAAAAATAAACAAAAAATAACAAAATATAACTCACCAGTGAAAAATGTAAAAATATAGTGAATTTTGCTCAATACCATACTTAATACTCATACCAATACCATATATTCGATGGGTCATAAATCATAATATACAATAGCTACCATATATTGTACTGGTTCGATCCCCAGCCAAGGCAAGTTGGAAATTGGCTTTCAAATTGTCCTGGGTGTTGGGTGTTTATCTATATATGTATTTATCATAAAATATACGTTATCGTTGGGTTAGTATCACAAGCTTAAGCTTACTTTGGGGCTAGCTCAATCTGTGTGATTTGTCTGTATATATTTATTTATTTATATATATGTAATACTTATACAAATCGTGTGTCAATACTGGATATGCACCACAAAGTAAGCCATGCATCAACTAATCAAATTACTAACTTAACAAAATCATCATTAAAATTGAATTGGATAGCACTATTGAGCTTAGAGTACCATTAAAGACTCCCGAGCAGCTTAATATCGATCAACACTCCTAAGATAAAAAACTGTCAATGTATATCCAATAGAAATTAGTGAACTCATCACAGAACAAGTAATTATTACAAAAACAAAAAATCCGACTGCGTTTTTTTTTATTATTTTGATATGATACCCAGTGTCACGTTCACAGCAAATACAAATCTAACGTCACCTCTCAAACTAAAATCCATCGAGCCGTTCAAGCTGCAGAGCGTGCCAAACAATTATACATACATGCATACTCTCGAAAAACATAACCCTCCTTCTGGCGCAGTCGGGTAAAAACGAAAGCAAAGGAAATTATGGCACCAAACCACGTCACCAGATGACAAGAGAAAATTAAATAACCTAAAAAAAAAAACTTAAACATGCAATCCAGAATCATGTTGATGAGTGTACAAACACATACCTCCAAAGGCTTTCCAGTGACCGTAGCACAGATTACACACTCTGGAAGGCCACAAAATATTTGAAGTGCCCCATCAACTACATCCCTCCCCTAAGAATGGGATCTGGAAGGTGGGTAGTTACTAATGAACAAAAAGCTGTTAAGTTTGCTGATCATCTATAGGATATTGTTAAACCAAAAGAAAGTCAGGAAGGAAATTATGAGGCCGAAACTGTGGTAATCAGCGATATCAATGATGAATAAAACAACATAAAGCTTGTGACACCGAATGAAGTTTTACGTGAAATAAAACACACATCAATCCAAAAAATCGCCTGGCTTTGATCTGATATTAGGGGAAATACTACACAACCTTCCTAGAAAAGCTCTAATTAAACTAATAAATCTGATAAATGCTGCGTTGAGACTTAGGTATGTACCAGACTTGTGGAAAATAGCTGAAGTTATAATGATAGCAAAACCTGGAAAGCCACCAAATAAAACAACGTCTTATAGGCCCATATCCTTGCTACCTGTAATGTCAAAACTGTTCGAAAAACTGTTACTTAAAAGGCTAAATACTATATCTATATAATGAGAAATCTTATACCTGAACATCAGTTTGGCTTTAAGAGAAAATCACTCTACAATTGATCAAGTACATAGGATAACTAACATCATTGAACAATCTCTAGAAGATAAATAATTTTGCTCAACTATCTTACTAGATGTAGCACAAGCTTTTGACAAAGTGTGACATGAAGGCCTAATTTTAAAAGTCAAAAGAATGCGTCCCAAAATCTTTTTAGAGATACTAACGTTTTGTATAACCGGTAGAGCCTTTAGAGTGGGCCAAGATTATGCACGCTCTGAAGCTAAGGAAATAAAAGCTGGAGTTCCTCAAGGAAGTGTATTAGATACGGTCCTGTAACTTTTATACACCTGCGACATTCCTGAACTAGAAGAAAACACTATCGCGACCTTCGCTGATAACACGGCTATTATGGCAGTTGGAAACAGTTATTCCGAAGCAGCAGAAGAGGTCCAAGCAGCTGTTAATAAAGTTCACAACTGGACAAAGAAATGGCGAATAAACTAAACGAATCAAATACTGTCCACGTCAATTTCACAAATAAAAATGATGACTACTGTCCCGTCTACATAAATTGACAGCAGGTGCCATATGAAAACAATGCTAAGTACCTAGGTATGACCCTCAACGCGAAGCTTCGATGGAAAGCCCACGTCAAAAAGAAAAGAGAGGAACTTGATATAAGAAACAAATAAACAAATAGATTCCAAAAGATGGCTACTTGGAAGGAATTCTGCATTGTCAGTAAATAACAAAATACTACTTTATAAACAGTCTTCATGCCAGTACGGACTTATGGTATGCAGTTATGGCGTTGTACCAAACAAAGTAATATTGAAAGAATTCAACGCTTCCAAAATAATGTACTGAAGGCCATTGTGAATGCGCCCTGGTATATAAGAATCAAAAATCTACACCGGGACCTTAACACGCAGACCATCAATAAAGTTATCACGAAATACCCTAAAAACTGCTTCACCACGTGAATGTTGAAGAGATCCAGCTCCTCCACAACATGGATATAGTGCGACGTCTTAAAAGAACTGAACCTTTTGAACTAGTGTAGTTTAAAAAAAAACTGGCCAAGTGCGAGTTAAACTCGCGTGGAGAGGGTTCCGTACAATATCAAAGATTTTTCGTAAGTGAACGTATTATATTGAGTGTTCCACTTTATTTTCAAAACTTAACATTGGAGTTAAAAAATATGTTCTCCCACACATTCCACCTGCAAATGTAAGTTGGTACGCACAATATTGAGTGATTTACCATGTTATTTTAATATCATGGACTTCTTATAGGTTTTCCTATAATCTATAAGGAGAAAACTAATTTCTGTATTTTTTTCAAAATTTTAGGTTCAGTAGTTTCGGAGATAAGGGGGGGGGAATGGTCAATTTTCGTCTATTTTCTTGAATAACTCGGAAACTATTTATTTTAAAATTACAAAAAAATACATTTAAGATCTTCTCGACAAGACCTTTCATTTGATATGCCACACGATGCAGTTTTCAGATTTTTTTTTTTAATTTTCCCCTTCCCCCCCAAAAATGACCCCCCATATACAGATTTCATCTGCTCACGTCACACTTCTGTGTTTGGGTCACAGGAATTGATATTTGTACCAAATTTCAACTTAATCGGTCTAATAGATTCGGAGATAATTGACTGTAAGCGACGGACGGACAGACACACGAGTGATCCTATAAGGGTTCCGTTTTTGTATTCAGACGTACGGAACCCTAAAAACATTGATATTATAGTGCAGTGATGTACCAACAGAGACACAAGAATAAAGTGCCTTCCCCTTAATAGAGACAGTAAGAAAAGTGCCGATGGACACAGTCTTGGTCAATAACATATAAAACTAGGTCAATGTTAAATTACTTATTAGTCTGAGTTTAGGCTACATTGTAATATTATTACCATACTTATTTACTTTAGTAGGTATGTTAAGAAAAAAAAAAGAAAAATTAGGAATATTCAATAAAAATTCTATACTCTTTTAGTATTTTGTGAATAAATTTTCTATCCATATGGTATGATGTTTTCGCTTGTTATTTAAGCATTTTCCATTCTTTGTAAAATAAAAAGTGCTGATGCTGATTCAGCTAGTCCACATAAATGACTTTTCCTTGGGTCACAAAAAGATGAACTTGAGTCACAATGTGACTTAACAGCACTCCATATTCCCATTTAGTACCTAACAGAATGTAATGGAGTGAAGGTTAATAAAACCATTACAGCATTACCAGTCCCCTGCATGTAGTATGATGTGGCTGCCTGCCTCTGCCTGGCCTGCTCACCTGTCTCTTGCTGCTCTGTGTGTGCACACTCCACAGGTTTGTGCTCGTTGACATCTGTGTTGCTATCTTGGTCTTGAGTGTCATCTATCCTTGCTGCCGCTGGGGACGGGGGACCGTCAGAGCGATCAGAGCCCAGCTCAGCATCATCTTGCTCAACTTTGACAGCAGTGGCAGGGCGTGGTATGTTGTCCAGGTACTCGGCTCGCGAGACAGCCAGAGGGCCGCACAGCCCTAGCTTACGCCGGTCCAGCAGAGAAACAGATTTCATATCAATCTGCACACAAAATAAATGGTCATTGACTAATGTAAATAGTAAATAATATATCACATGTCAAATAAAAAAAAAATGTTAATACCTCAGTGTAATGTTGAAGTACGGCAGTGAGCAGAGCCTGCGCGCGGGCCGCCTTCAGCATCAGCTTGTGGCTCTTGAGCAGCTGAGCGCGGCACACGTAGCACGCAGCCACGGGCCACGCCTCGCCCCTCACCAGCTGCAACCGTCAAACACCACGTTAAGTTCCTATGATAATACAATCTGTATAGGGGTTATTAAGGATTCCTGATACTAACACTGTCATTCGTAAGCTTCTCGTAGACGACTTGTAGAGGAGTGCCGGCGATGGAGGACAAGCAGGCGTCGGTCGCCAGGCAGACTCGACACAAGGCCGTGTTTGGAGGCATCTCGAACCAACTATATATAGCTTGCTATTGTGTTATAGATGTTTTTAAGTTATTGCTTTTTGCGTTAAATCTTTAATATATTATTCAAAACAAATTACATAATTAAAAAATTATCAGTAAACAGATAATGTGAACGATAAATTAACTGCTTGACAGTGACAGATTTCTGACAGTTATATAGATACCACAGATAACAATGAATGACTAAACATTTCAATCATTTATTGCTTTTCGCGCTTTTCATTACCCGACTGCGTCAGAAGGAGGGTTATCTTTGGAGTATGTATAGAATAGAATAGAATAGAATATGGTTTATTAGCGAAATATGTACAGTTACAATTTTACAAATTTGCACATTCATTATAATCTAAATATGACGCTAATCCGACG
Organism: Acrobasis suavella; assembly: GCA_943193695.1. NCBI lineage: Eukaryota > Metazoa > Arthropoda > Insecta > Lepidoptera > Pyralidae > Acrobasis > Acrobasis suavella. The sequence goes on from OW971956.1 coordinate 1,171,152, forward strand.
TCCACTCAGCATGTGTCGAGGCATTTTACAACACCCCAACGCTGGTCTTCCGGGGACCCCGGCCCAACAAGAAGTACCACTGCGCACTGCAACGACACGCCGAACCGTGTACATGTCATTCGATATCTTGTATATTCTAAATCTTTGATTTCGAAGCAGTAGCACCACTGCATGCAACAATATCATTATGACGTACAGTGATTCCCCAAAACAAAGCAGCATACTAACAAGACTGTGTGAAATGATTATAAAAATAACATATGTTTGAAATAACAAAACACTTAACGCTTGCAAAAGGGATTATAGTAATTGTAATTAAATAAATAACTTGAATAGTTTGTACAACACAGCACAGGCTAAGTTAATTTCTGTTTATTCAAAAGATACTTTTTAAATTCAATTTTAAAAGATTTAACAGTAAGACAGTTCCTAATGGGTGGTGGAATATTATTCCAACACTTCGTGGCAGCATAACGAAAACTGCCACGAAATGCTGCTGTGCGGTGATGCACACCCAGCAAACGTTGGGCGGATCTAATTGGACGTTGTGAGAATTTAAGCTTAGCATAGCATTAGATAGGGAGGTGATTTTGTATGCACAGTGTTAAAGAGTAAGCAAGCAAAATGATAAGTGTGCCTAGTTTTCATATTCATTAGACTGCTCTGATTGAGAAATGGGGTAACATGAGCCCGTCGCGGAATATTCCTATGGGATGTCCTGCAACCTAAACGGCTTCATGGATATAAGCTTGAGAGGTGTTATTAGATTCATCTTAATTCTGAAAGTCACACAATAACCGCGCAAGTGCCAGTCGGACTCACACACAAGGGTCTTTTTATTGAAATGTAAACTTAAGAAATCAATACCTTTGCAAATCACAAATTAATCATGTAATTTATCTTAATCTTAATCTATATAAAAGCGAAAATCACTCACTCACTCATCACGAAATCTCGAAAACTACTTAGCCAATGAAGATGAAAGGCAGGAAGGTAGATTGTGACTAGGAGACGTCCGCTAAGAAAGGATTTTTGGAAATTCCATCAAATGGGTGAAATAGGGGTTGCCAGTTTGTATGAAACTTCGTAATTTTTAAAGTGAGACACATGAAGTTTTTTAATTAATTTTAGGAATTAGTAGAAAATAATAATGGGAGCGGGAACGGGAACGGACCATTTTCGACTTCTACGCGGACGAAGTCGCGGATTACAGCTAGTAATCTATAAAATAAATATTTATGCAATTTGCAAAGGTGTTGATTTATAAAGTGTAAATTTCAATAAAAAGATATGTCAAGATTGTTTACATTCTTTTAAATACCTAACCAAATAGATTATAGCTATCGCGGTTCTTGTGTTACAGCTTGGTGACAGACAGACGGACAGACAGCGAAGTCTTAGAACCTCAGAAACACCTTTGGGCTAGCTCATTACTATAACTTCGGTCCGTATAAATTAACAAATCCAGGTTCGCCTGAGCATCTTAAACATAAAAACACATAATAATGAATGGGTTTTGGAAGGAGAGCCACGTAACATCAACTTCTCCAAAGGAATTCCCACGCAAGCCTCCCAAAGAACCGATGTTAATCGACCCGTGATTCCAAAGGATACAAATAAATAATAAAATTCTTTATGCATGCATACATAGATATACATAATATCACGACTTTATAAAAAAAATCAATAAAAGCTATTGCATATAGCTTTTATCGCGGGCCTTGGCGCGGCGACCGAATCTATAAATTCCATAACGAAAATAAAAGCTAACACTCGTCTAACTTCGTTTCAGTTCAGCAGACCTTCGGCACTGTGTTTGTGTGGGTGCGACTGATGTATGCGTGACTGTAGACACAGAGTACTATATATACTAGCCATTTGGTACCCGGCTAAAGTATACAGCGCCAGCACTAACAAGAGGAACTAATTTGTCAGCTGGCAGAAAGTTGTGTGTCTTTTACAAGTTTTACAACAGAGGGCGCATTCATCACTGTGCCTCGTGCGTATATGTTATTACTGAATTGTACACGGAACAGAGAAATAGGTGGAAGTGCCTTGGGCCTAAATTAGTTAAGAAACAAGCGTCGCCAAACTCACACAAATAAACCAATAATCACATATTGCACACATACGAAAAATTCGTTTGATTGGTCGAATATATTTATTTCAATATTGGCCTAAGTCAATAGACCCTACATTTTAAAAACGACATTAAGTCTCAAGCATAAGGTTTATTTTGCTACGGTTCAAAAAGTACTTATAACGTTTTGCTATTTACTGTCTAACTCAAATTAATAAGTTTGATAATTGCGCCATCTATCGTCGAGAAGCAGAATTTTTTCGTCACTTGAATCCCAAGCTTCGAATTAATTCTGCTACTTGCCGACAGGTGCGCTACTCGAATAGTGATGACCATATTATTTAATATTGATTAACAGTATCGATATCATTCGACGCAAAGGCATTTTTTTCGAATTTTCTTATCTTTATTTAACATTAACTTTCACTCGCAACTTCGTCTGCGTAACTTTCTTATTTATAATATTAGTATGGATGTGCAGATTAAATCGTGGGCGAAGCCAGTCTCAAATAATTAAAGATCTATTATTTTGAGAACATGAAAAATCCGTCTTTATCCCTGTAGCGATCTTAATCCCATATGGAATGGAACATACAGAGCCTTTTGAGTCTTGCGGTTTTAAGCTGAAATCGCCCAGGGCCGCAAGATCCAAAGGCTACTTTTAGCGTGACGGCGGGCGAGGAAGTGGGAAAGGGAATCAAAATAGTGATGGGTTGCTACTCGCATGATCGAAATGGCAGAGGAATTTCTCTTCTGGCATTTTGCCCATTCTCTCGAATGCGGGAAGTTGGTACATTCCTTTCACCGAAACCAACATGGTGAGCTTAAAATACAGAGAATTGTGTCAATAACTTTGTAGATCCATTACTAGTATTACAGTGATATTCAAGTAAATCCGTCTGTCTGTTACTTATTCACGCTTTAACTACTTAACCAATTTAATTGAAATTGAATATGTAGGTTTATTGTTTAAGAGTCCCGGAAAAGGACATATTTATTTATTTATTTTATAATTACATTGCATTGCACATGATCTATTCTATACAAAAAAAACATCACATGCACCTTGTCAGGAATTGCAATGGGACGAGAGGAAGGTAGACATTTTCTATTTTATTTTATCGTATCCTGCAGGTATTCGGCGACTAAATAATATGATTTTTTTAGCAGATGAGATTTTAATAATTTTAAAAATGTTTTGTAATTCTCTTCGTCTTTTATGTTCTTGGGCAAGTGATTATATAATTTAACAGACATAGGGTAAGGTCCAGATTTATGTAATTCTAACTGTTACACTCATTCATCATAACTCTAGATGATATTTGTATTATGTCGTTTGGTGTGCGCGATTCAAATCGACGCGGAACGTCGATGAACTTTTTATAAAGAATAGATTTTTTTCTCACAAAACACAACTCTAATATGTAAATACTTGGCAAAGTAAGTATTCTGAGATTTGTGAGGTGCTCCCTACAACTGTCACAACGCTTTAGATTAGTGAGTATTCGGTCACATTTTTTCTGGAGCACCAACAAATTATGGACATCCGTGCTATCCCCCCACATTATCACTCCGTAACTTAACCACGCGTGCGCGAATGCATTTATATCCCCAAAAAAGAGTGATGGAACTTGGCATGGTGAATCTTATTTTGCCATACAAATGGAGACTTTTTCAAATTACTTACATAATATTAACGAAGTCTTGGGTTAAAGCTAGTATAAATTTGGGAGCAGCAGCAGGAGCTAGAGCAGAAAAAAATTGACATAAAGGACAAACTTTATAAGAAAATTAAATTATTATATATAAGTAAATTAGATATAAATTATTTTCTTCGAAACGCTCCGAACATATGGTGCTTGATTTAGTTGGCATCCAGTTAACCCTACCCGTTGCATCTATCCACTTTTCTTTTACATTCGGGCCTAAAAATAATTTGAAATATTAGACTAATATTAATTTTTTTATTGCAATAAAAATACTAGAAATGTTCATGTTTATAATAAGTCTATATATTAAAATCGTTGCGTTATTCTATTAAATAATACCTGAAATTTTGATTTATTTTATCGACAAAATCCGCATCTGACTCGACTACATCACTAATCGAGTAGCGAAGTTCATCGACAAAATTTGTACATCACTAATCGAATAGCAAAATCTGTACATCACTAATCGAGTAGCGACAACTTACGGGAACGAACTTTCTAGAACTAGGTACCTAGTTAATATGATCGTACCAGAATGATTTTCGTAATTTTTTTAAAGAAAATGCATGTTATCGTACATACTGATGGAAAGCAATACCTACATTGCTTTTATTTTTGTTCTTACTGCTATTTTTACATACTAAAACACTACAGCACGGCATATTTATCGAAAAAAATGTTGATCGGGCGGACAAAACGATCTCAACACGTAGCTAGAATACGACTGATGTACGGAGTCGGTCGATCTTGTGTAGTTTTACCGGATTATGACACGCGCGCCACGCCCACTTGGCACTTCCACCTATTTCTCTGTTCCGTGGAATTGTATGTAATAGATGGCGATATTAACAATCAATTATGTTGAGGTTATGGGGTCAATGCATCAGCATCGAGCGGGCGGCTTTTTATTCCTTTCAAACACCTACCTATCGGTCGGATACTCTTCATATGCGATGCTTATTTCATAACTTTGCATTTCAGAGGCAACTTTTTGTATAAACAAGTTTAGTCATAGACAAACTATACTTTTGCTACATAATGGAACGGAACAGTATTACGAGATCGGTGTTTTTAATAATTTATTTTTCTCTATCACAATCTATTTTTAGGGTTTCGTAGTAAACTGGAACCTGTCTGCTTATATGTCTTTCTATCAGTCTGTCCGCGGTTTTATTATTACTAGAAATCTTGGAACATGGCTTGGCCAAAAATGGGTTAGGGGGGGAGATTCGAGCCAAAGATAATAATTAATAAGTTACATCCATTCATTCCGTGCGACTATTAATTACGTGGGGTAATAAAGGGGGGAGGGAGAGGAGGGGGGGGGGGAAACATACAAATCAATCATGTAAATATGTTAATCATAACAAATAAATGTAAACCATGTTTCTAAACTAAAATATGGCAAAATCTGACACATTACTTTTATATATTAAATTCTAATTATTATATTAAAGTCCATGGAGAGTCTTCAAGGTTTTAAGTGATTATTGGTGCCAACATTCTCATGTATCGCATCAAGCGCTGGTATCGGTAGCTTTTCTTTAAAAAATAAATTTAATTTTAATATACTTTACACGTAACATAAATTATACTTATTGACGTGTAAAAGTGCCTGTAAAGGTCTAATTACTGAATAAACATTTGAATCTTTGAATCTTTGAATGTGATTTTCAGTACAATCATGTACGCCTATGTACACATTGCACAAGTCTCGCAAATCGCACGGAACGGAATTACTTTGTCATAAATTGATACCTTGTTGTTAGTTAGCACATTATTACATTTACATTATTAGCCCGCCGCGTGGTTTCCGTCCTTGAATAGAATCTCCATCCATTTCCTCCTGTGGATGTCGTAAAAGGCGACTAAAGGATATTCCTTCACTGAAGATGAACAGACTTTCGATGGGCAGCAGCGTCGGAAGTACGATAGTGACTCCCAGTGCGCTCGCCAACCCGCCTGCCAAGCATGGCGAGTATGGCAATATCCCCTCACGAATAGAAACCAAACGAAATCCTTGGGAGATACATAGGCCTCTCCCAACGATTTCGTTTGGTTTCTATACAGCCGCATAACGTTATGCGGCTGAAATGATAATGATGATTTACATATACATTATTCTTTCATATGATAGTAACCATAATATCAATATTATTTTTTTATGGTTCTGTACAAAAAAAGAAAAAACGGAACCTTTATAGTATCACTTGTGCGTTTGTCTGTCCGTCCGTCTGTCACCGCCAATTTACTCCGAATCTACTGGACCAATCAGGTGAAATTTGGTAGGATGGTGTAATCATATGACCCAAACACAGATGTGTACGGTAAATAAATATTTTTGAAGTAAAAACTTCTTTAGCGGCGTTGTACACTTTTTTTGTAATGGGTAAAAAATGTTAAACTCGCGTCAGGACACGTGACCAGGTTATTCATAAAATAGTTTAAAGGTCTTTCTAGACAGTGATACAAATCAATTTTTTTATTATCACCATATTTAGTTTTAAACAATTTATTTCAAATGAGGGCGCAACTTTAGCTACCACTTCGTCTTAAGTAAGAAATAAATTAAACAATAAATACAATTAATAACGCTTTGTTTTGGCAATGTCTGTTTATCGATGCTAAATTAAATATGATTTAAAAAAGTCCTGTTTTTCTTAACTGGAACTTTAAAAAAAATGTGTTTTATGAAAACTAAATTGGAAACGACAAGATTACATTTAAACATAAGTATTAAAAAAATCTTACAAATAATAAACATTATTTCTTGGTCTTACTTATCTCAACTCAATAAGCAGAAAGATAACGAAATATAAATGAGTAGATATATATTTATACCATTCCCCTCTCAGAAGTTTATTTTATTCACTAAAAACAGTAAATAAAATGCACTTTACTCACTATTTTGATGTTTAAATTTAGAACAATTTACTCTTAATTTTAGTAATTGTTCCAATTTTAGTGTCCATTTTAATTAATTTAACCTTCTTTTTCCTTCATTAAATGATTATTTTTGCTTAAATTTTTCTTTTTAACCGACTTCCAAAAGAGGATGTTATCAATTCGTCGGAATTTTATGTTTTATATTTATATATGTTGATCGATTTATTCGAAGACGTTTGTACCGATTTAGAATATTCTTTTTTTTTTAAGGGAATACCTGTCAGGTGGTTCCATAATTTTTTTATTAAAACCCGTTGTGTAGTTTGGTGGCGAAGTCGGATTTTAGTTTTGAAAAATTCTTCTCGTAGTCATGGTATAAACTATAGAATGCATTTCTTGAATAAAGCGGATTTACATCGAGGGCCATGAATTCAATCATCATGATTTCATGAATCACTCCCTACGGTACGGTCGTGATTCGGTCGTTAGAATCCTTCACCTGCTCGTGATTCATCTATGGCCCTCGAAGTAAATCCGTCCTTTATTTACTAATTGCATAATATACTATTTTAAATATATTATATACATATTTAGTATATATATTTTTTCATCAAACTTTAAATTGAATATCATATTTATTGATTTATTTAATGTATTAATCAAACGAAATAATAATTAAACACCTACTTAACGCATATTTTCTAAAAAAATGCCCTACCTATACTAATTTCTCCAGTTATTAATAGTAAATTGTGCTTCAAGGGGCTAAGGTAATATTTTGAAGGCGAAGGCGCTACTTGAATCCAGAGCGAAACGAAGGATTCCATTTTTGAATCACGAGCGGAGCGAGTGATTCTACGTTGGAATCCTGAGTGTAGCGAGGGATTCATGTATATCACCCGAGATAAAAATATTACCGTACCCGAGTAGCACACTCTACTTTTCATCTTCATCTATGAGAAAAACTAGCACATACAAAACAGAATATAAAGAACAGAAGAACACCTACAATACCTAACAGACCTTATCCAACAATTTAATACTAACCTTTGTTTGGTGTCGTTTTCATACAATAAATACTTTTTTCTACTCCTGTACTGTTATCTGTCTTTTAAATGGTCCCGAACACTAATATAAGAACATAGATTTTATGATTTCAGAAAAGTCTATAGTCTATTCCTAATATAATAGCACATGTGTCGTTATTTCGCCAAAACGATACTCCTAGCCATAGACCTAGAACTTTTTTTCTTTAGATCTACCATACTGCCAACATAATAAAATCGTTATTTTTACATATGGTGACATTTTTCAAACGTGCAAACACTGAACAAACGGTTTTTTGTATGAAAAAAACATTCGTTTAGGTGACTCCATGTTTCAAAAATGGCACTTCTGATCACTAGGAAGACGTCAATTAAAAAAAAATAAGGCCTTCCATAGATACCTAGTATCTACCAAACATATGGTAGTATTTCATACTTTTCTTTGTTTATTTTAGTAAATGTAGTCGTAGAAAAAGTATTGTATGCAACGCTGTATAAGTACGTCAAAAAATGCTCGATGGCGTCTCCTTACCATCGTAACCTGCGCCACTCGCATTTTATGAACCTTCTTATACAACTGTTGCACAAAATACTATTTTGGCAAACTGAAAAATATGGGTCCATTATTTTTGGATAATCTAAAAGACGGTCTAATTAAAACTATATATTTTTTAACTTGTGATCACCCCTATTATTAAATCTCAATAGATAACGATAACTTGTGATCACCCCTATTATTAAATCTCAATAGATAACGATAACTTGTGATCACCCCTATTATTAAACCTCAATAGATAACGATAACTTGTGATCACCCCTATTATTAAATCTCAATAGATAACGATAACTTGTGATCACCCCTATTATTAAATCTCAATAGATAACGATAATTTATAAATACTACTTATTTAAAATACTTTTGAGAACTGCTCTAATATGTTTAAGTGGCTAAGTACCCACATTAATAAGTAGATATGTTGCCTAGGAAACTACTAGGTACCTATTATTCATTTATTTATTTTTTTATCCAGGTATTTTACTGTGTGTATAAAGGGAAATACTTACCTATTAAAACTTAAATATAAAAACTATTTTTAGTCTTACCCTACCTTTCGGAGTTTTGGAGTAACCTAAAAAAATATCTCTGGATGCTTAAGTGCCGGAACAGACGTGGCGCAAGTTGCGTCGCGTAACAGCTAGAGATGGGCAGTGGATAAGACTCAATCTACCTATTTGAGTATTTACTTACTGAATTTAATAAATAGAGTAAATAGAGCGTGCTCATATATTGACATCGCATTTGATGTCTGTTTAATAATTTTAACATATAATTACGTCTTTGCACACCTCCCAGCAAAAAGTGATAATATGTCAAAGAAACCTACTTTCAATGTATAATTAGTATGGTATTTTCATATATTTTAGCGTCGCATTTGACGCTTACCTACATTTTTAGCATATTGTAGCGTATGCACACAATTTTCGACAAGGATTGCAAGTGTATACTAGATTTCAGTTTCAAAATTGTCATGAAAACATGAAATAATTAATAAATATAAGTCGCAACTCATATAAATCAATCTACTCAGCAAATGGATAAATTAGGATATTTATCGGGTATTTACTCAATCTACTGAGTAAATATTCAAATGGGTTGATTGAGTATTTATGCAACTCCCATCACTAGCTGTTACGCGGCGCAACTTGCGCCCCGTCTGTTACGGCCCTTACTGATGAATACAAACAACCGAAAACAGCACAATATTGTTTATGTTTTGCTGTATTATTTTTCCACGAATAAGATTATAAATAAATATTTACAAATCGCACGCTTACTGCTCAAAAAATTACCGTTCGCCACTGCGGCGCATCCGCGACTGTTTGTACGCCGAGTCACGAAACAAGTCTATGCTGACCTAGGAGGCGCGTAGGTATAACTTGCGTTCTGATCCGACCGTTTGTATAAAGATACAATACTGTACATATATCTGTACCGTGGTCTGGGTTTTATAATAAGACTGCGAATATTTACGTGCCATCTAGTATCCAATAGCCAAACTTTTAAGCACTTCATATTTTTAGTTCTCATTCCACTCAATAGGTGACGTTGTGCTAAAAAGATAAATTTGAAAATTCCATATACGTATGGGCAGATGGCGTTGCCATATAAATCTAATACTTTGGTGTTATTTTTATAGACATTTTTTTAACACTATTTTACATATTACATAGTTTATATTCTATCGGGATTGTAAGTAGTAAATAAAACCACTTCATTGAACTAATACTGTATTTTCTTAATTACTTAATTAGGTATAATATATACTTAATAATAAATTTACAAGAGAATTTTTAAAAATGTTTTCGAAAAAAATCGTAATTTTCATACAAAAGTGTTCGGCTGGCCCGGCAATTTGAATGTTTTCATTCAAATTGCCGGGCCAGCCGAACACTTTTTGTTGATTTTTTTTTCGATTTTCAAGCATTGGTGTCATAGGAAAAGTTGTTCATATTGTCAGTCTGAGTTGCTCCTACAAGGATCGGACCGGGTTTTTGTTACATATTGTATACAACGTAATAAATCGAACCACGGGCTATACTAGATCACTATAGCAAAAAAAAAGTGCATTTCCATACAAAAGCGTACATCCCATACAAATTAGTATGGGAATGTCGTTTTTTTTGGCTGTTATTTCAATCTCATTACTCTATAGGGATCTAGTATAGCCCGTGGTTCGATTCATTACGGGTATGCCCCTTCCACTTTGTATAGTCAGAAACCAGAACTCTGAAATTGAGATGTAGAATACTGCTGGCGCCATCTCGTATGCCTCTTGTGAACTATGGTTTCGCTTTATTCAATGTTGTTTGTGGTTGTACTTCCTCGTAGTGGTGTAGAGGTCGCCACAGCATCGTATCGTAGAACGATAATTCGTTACTTTGCAACAAGTCAAATCAGATACTTTTTTCTAAACGTCGAAACAAACATGAAATATAGAATAATGACGTCATAGTTTCTTGGAGTCAAATACCGCTCTTAAGGGTACGCTAGTCAGGTGTTTCGCCATACAAATTCTGTAGGGTGATGACTTCGTTGTTTGGTATCGTCTGTTTAAAGTTTTTAATTCTATCGATTTGTCTTGATATCTATGCTTGTATGGAATCATAATTGTAAAATGATAAGTACTTTAAAAGTCATGAGTCTCAAAACATTCCGTTTCAACACGTAATTTTAACGCAACTTTGGGCACAATTAAATACCGGAAGGAGTATAAAATCTCTAAAACAAAATTAGTACAAGCATAGTTTGGTTATTAAAAAATTTAAATAACTTTACTTTTAATTAAAACATTCAGATGTAATATCACAAGAACACTTCTCCCAAACGCATACTCGTGAATTTTTAGACGTGTAACGTAACGTTTTTGTGCGATAAGTCGGATACGACACACTAGCTAGACTGTAGTTCCGATGTGCGTATAAATCGGTGTAAATAGTTCCACACTGTTCATAACCGAGTCTATCCCTTTCTCAGCGAAATAGCACGCAAATTAGCCACGTGCGCCGACGAGTTCGAGTTCCGAACAAGCTCATCCTTAATATCAGTTTTTTTGCAATAATAAATCTAAAATCACGTTGAAAATGGATATGATCATAACAAATGATATTATTTTGTGACGTTTTATTTTATTAACAATACCAAATAATTTATTTTTGACACATTTTAGATCTGTCTGTAAGTCATTGTCATCCGAGCGTATTTTCCCGGTTGCATCCTCAGCGGTAACGCTTCAGAACCCGCGGTCCGCTACCTAACCAGGAGATTTGACGAGGTTACTGGTTTTTACACAGAGCGACTGCCGTCTGACCTCCGCAACCCAAAGGGTAAACCAGAACCAATCCTTGGATAGGTTCGAGCAAACGCTAGATGGCGTTCGGGACCCACAGTTTATACGTTCCTTTCCGAAACACGGAATCATTTTTCTATTCGGATAATCAGCTGATTCAAGCCAGCAAAATCCTAAACAGACTGGAAACAACTCACAAACTATGCTTCCCAGTGGGATTCGAACCCATGACCTCCGGGTCACCAGACGAACTTGACCACTGGACCACGGAGGCAGTCTGTCTTTATTCCTTATATCGCCTATTCCTGATGCGAGGCGGCATGGGTATCTTCATATGGACCGTCTTGATGTGCATCTTGGTGGCGGTGGAGGTCTGGAACGACTTCTCGCAAATCTGGCACACGTGCTTGCGGAGCCCGGAGTGAACCTGCACACGGGATAGCAAGTTTATTTTATAACAAAATGAAAAAAAATCCCCGATTGTCAAGAACACCATCTCGTGATGAGTAACGGAACTACCGAAGTCGCATCAATAGTTCCGCTACTCACCACTAGATGGCGATCCGTAACGCCATCTATTATTTGCTAGAGAAAACTCTGACTTTCAAGGGTTAAAGGGGATACATGAATTCCTCGGGGTCCAGTGCTGCTCATTTGAAATAAATTATTCGAAAGGAAACGGAGCTATCGTTTAAAATTTTCTTTATTTATTTCTTTATTACTCGCTTTCATGCACTCATACAGAAGATGGTTAGTAAGTAAGTACATGAACTCTGGCAGGGTGTTGCGAACTTATCCCTTCAACAGTCTACGACCGTAATACGGTCGCGCGCCATTGTTTTACTATTGTTCTTTATTGACAGACAGTTAAGCGATTATAGGAATTATTTGAGTTTATATAATAATAGTATTTATAATCAAGTACAAGAAGATAATTAACATAAATTAAGAGTAAGTTCAATTGATGTCAATGGTTAGAAGATTAAATTAAATAATTAAAAATACAATAGGTTCAATGTCAACAAAAAGTTAGTAATAGGTGTTTACAGACAAAAACTATAATTATTGTAAATATAATTACTGCAAGTGCGTTGGTCAGATGCAACTGGAAACTGGAACTAAAAACTACGAGTACCTACGCAGATATATTGTGTTTTTTGAGTCTTTCTTTAAAACGCTTATTATAGTTGGTCATTTAAATATTCGTTAACCGAGTAATACCCCTTTGACAACAGTAGCCCTTTTAATTTTGTCTTCATCAAACCCTAGATAACCCTTTAAACTGTTTTATGAACTACTGTTCACAGTTTAGAGTGAGAACTTAAAGCTTTTCTACGCACATTTGCGAAAACGGACACTTTTGGTTGACTTCATCCGTAAATAGTTTCAGCATATTTTGTTTAAATAATATTATTGTAAAAATTAAAAATAAAATTTCGGCATTTTTAAACATAAGTGTCCAACCGCCCGGGCAATTTTTATGAGAAAGTCTTTTTTTTGCGTTTGATTGTTATTTTAGTTTCTTTTTTTATAACGGGTATGTCCCTTCAGCACCTAATAGACCATACAATTTTCAGTGTGCGATTTTAAGACTGTCTTAAGTCTAACTAGACAGGTCACTATTTACACCACACATATCGCACGTTTATTCATTTTGCACAGCAGCAAAGAAATTGTAATTTGTTTGGTTGGCATCGCGTTGCAAAAATGGCACTTCTGATTATATTTTGGCATTAAAATCAACAACTTTTAATATAAGTTTGACTCACGAAAGGCACACAAAAGAGGGAACACATGATCGCAAAACAGAACACAAAATGTACTAAAAGAAACGATCTGTCGAAGAGCAGAGTCTAACACTACTCTATTTTAAGACTGTAAGACAGTCAGACCGGTCGAGAGAGCTCGATCGTTCGATTTTAAGACTCAAACAGTCTATCTCTTATTACACCACACTGAGTCTGACTACGACTGTCTGAATATTGTTTGATTGTTTGTTTGTTTGTAATAACTTTATTGTACAAAAAAAATCATTAAAAAGACAACATACGAAAGAGCAAATATGCAAAGGCGGACTTATCCCATGTAGGGATCTCTTCCAGTCAACCTGCGATAGATGGAAAGGATATTTACTCAATTAAAAGGTAGAAGCAAGTACGTACAAATTTAACTATAAGATCATACTTACATTTCTATAATTTATGTATATATATATATATATATATATATATATATATATATATATATATATATATATATATATATATATATATATATATATATACATAAATTATAGAAATACATATCTACACATATATATAAACATATTGTATGGTCTAATAGGCGCTTTCCACGTGAAACATTGAAATTTATATACAAATTTCAATTAATAAACTAACTATGCTCACCAAGTAGTGCCTTGTGTAAGCTTGGTACGTTTTGAAAGCCTTCGGACACTCCGGACACTTGTACGGACGCTCTCCTGTGTGGACTCTCTCGTGCATCTGAAAGTATCTTTCATTATAATAATAATAATAATATAGACTTTTATTTCCTTAATAAAAAATAAAAACAATTTACATTCATTAAAGTGCATGCTATTTATAACTAAGTTTTCCTAATTTATCAATCAATTTATACAAAACAAATTTAAGACGAAGTGGTAGCTAAAGTGGCGCCCTCATTTGAAATAAATTGTTTAAAACTAAATAAGGTGATAATTAAAAATTTAATTCGTATAAATGTCTAGAAAGACCTTTAAACTATTTTATGAATAACCTTTGAAAGTAATATTGGTAGTCCGTCTAGTTTTAAAACTGTTTTTCGCCAAAAGTGGCCACTTTTGGCGAAAAACAGTTTTAAAACTAGACGGACTATTCGTAATAATTTCAAAGGTTACTCATAAAATAGTTTAAAGGTCTTTCTAGACATTTATACAAATCAAATTTTTAATTATCACCTTATTTAGTTTTAAACAATATATTTCAAATGAGGGCGCCACTTGAGCTACCACTTCGTCTTAATCAAGTAATATAAAAATAAATTATAAATTGAAATATTAATTATTTCATTTGTGATTTATTAAGGACCTCTATCGAGTAAAGGCCTCTGTTCGGTCCAAACCTCGCATTTTTCATATTTTTTGATTCAGCAAATAGACGCGTCGCGCATTCCATCAATTAAATACCTAGCATTTACTTTAGTACACGTTTTTCGCCACATCATCGCGGACGCGTTCTCATCCAATCCAATCCGGTGGTGGCGTCGCTGGTCGGGTCGTTGGATGGGAATCCACTAAAATGTCCAATCCGGTGGTGGCGTCGCTGGTCGGGTCGTTGGATGGGAATCCACTAAAATGTCCAATCCGGTGGTGGCGTCGCTGGTCGGGTCGTTGGATGGGAATCCACTAAAATGTCCAATCCGGTGGTGGCGTCGCTGGTCGGGTCGTTGGATGGGAATCCACTAAAATGTCCAATCCGGTGGTGGCGTCGCTGTTGGGTCGTTGGATGGGAATCCACTAAAATGTCCAATCCGGTGGTGGCGTCGCTGGTCGGGTCGTTGGATTCCCTCTAATATGGTTGAGTTTAACGATGGCTGATCCGTGCGTCAACTCGTGAACGGGGCTGCCGGGAGGGACTGGTCAGCTCGGCTTTGCTTTTTTTGACTACTTAATAGTTTTTATTACGCAATTTATGTTTGTTTACTTGTTCGCAAGCATTACATGTTATAATGTGTCAATATTGTATTATATTATAAGTATTTATTAATTAAAAGACAATTATAATAATAATATGACAAAACCCTTCTGGCGAGTAGGCGACCAATACTGTGAAAATGAGTTTCTTTCGGCGTTTCTTCTCAGCAGTGGTCGTTACGAAGCGCTGGTATCGGTAGCTTTTCTTTAAAAGTAAATTAAATTTTAATATACTTTACTAAACGTAAATTATACTTATTGACTAGTAAAAGTGCCTGTAAAGGTCTAATTACTGAATAAACATTTGAATCTTTGAATCATACAATTTGTACCATCAATCATACGTAGTACAAAAGTCCAGTCGCAATAAACTAATCAATATCATAACTTCTTTCAATCAACTATCAGTAAAAGGTGTCCCATACGGCCTCTTCCAGTTTTCTCCATTTAGATCTATCATTTGCTTTAATTAAACTTATACTCCATTTTCATTCGAATGAGGAATGATGTCATAAGGGAGCGGTGTGGAGTGAAAGAGAATGTTGTGACAAAAATAGAAAAAGGGATGTTAAGGTGGTTTGGGCATGTAGAAAGGATGGATGAAAACATGTTAACAAAAAATATTTATAAGGCAAATGTGAAAGGAACAGTAGGGAAGGGTCGGCCTCGGCGAACATTCTGCGACCAGATTGCAGACGTTCTGAAAAAAGGAGAGGTAAAAAGTACCCGTAACCGAAGGGCATGTATGAAGAGATTGATGAGTGTAGATGAAGCGAAAGAGGTTTGTCAGGATCGTAGCAAGTGGAGGTCCATAGTCTCTGCCTACCTCTGTGGGAAATAGGCGTGATATTATGTATGTATGTATACTCCATTTGTTTAGGCAGGTAAAATAAAGGTTAACAAATTTGGATTGTCTTTTTACCCGACTGCGGCAGAAGGATTATAATAAGTGAATTGCACAATTAGTGAATTGCAGACAATAGCGTCAAACTTTTAACAATCCTCTTTATTGTCGGGACGCCGTCAGCACGTGAACTGATTCAACCGCTGGTTGGTTTCCAGCTCGTGGACCTCTAGGAACACGCGAGTTGGCCACCAACACTCACCTGCGACTGCACTCTGCTTGAACCCCTTGGAGCAGTACGAGCACGTGAACTGGTTCAACAGCTGGTTGGTTTCAGCTCGTGGACCACTGGGAACACGACAGTTGGCCACCAACACTCACATGTAGCTGCACTCTCTGCTTGGACCCCTTGGAGCTGAGCGAGCACGTGAACTGGTTCAACCGCTGCTTGGTTTCAGCTCGTGGACCTCTGGGAACACGCGAGTTGGCCACCAACACTCACCTGCAGCTGCACCCTCTGCTTGAACCCCTTGGAGCAGTGCGAGCACGTGAACTGGTTCTCGTCCGAGTGGAACCTCTGGTGGGTCTTCAGCTCCGTGGAGTTCTTGAAACAGGGGAAACCAAACATGAAAGTCGACATCAAAAAGGGTTATTTCAAACGTGAATAGTGACTTATATAGTCGTATTTTTAATTAGACGAAGTCAACTGACGTTTACTGTGTTGTCAGTTTTTGATGAAATAAAAATAGTGTTGTGACAAAGTGAATGATTGAAAAAACTCCTGAATGAATGAAATTGCCTCGATATCGGGTACGGGATTAAAATTTTCGACGACTATGTTCCTATAGTATCTACCTATACTGAATACCGAGTGTTTTAAACATTAATGAAAACATTGCGAGGAAACTTGTAAGACTGTCCTATTTTCAACACATCATGCAGTTGAAACTATAGATATATAAAATATAACAATTATAGGTAGGTAATGAAAATAAAAAAAAACATCGCTTATTACATTTGTTCATTCATCTGATTGAACGAGAACTGAACGCATCACTATTACTTTAAATATGGCAACATTATTTTACAAAGTGACATTAGCTACTGTCAGTTAGCTTCGTCTAATTAAAAATACGACTATAG
Source organism: Acrobasis suavella (assembly GCA_943193695.1). NCBI lineage: Eukaryota > Metazoa > Arthropoda > Insecta > Lepidoptera > Pyralidae > Acrobasis > Acrobasis suavella. Next base: position 1,188,402 of record OW971956.1, read on the forward strand.
CTCTGAAACGTGGTCCTTTACTATGGGTCTCATAACAAGGCTCAAGGTCACTCAGCGCGCTATGGAGAGGGCTATGCTCGGTGTTTCTCTACGTGATCGAATCAGAAATGAGGAAATTCGTAGTAGAGCAAATGTCACTGACATAGCCCAGCGGATTACTTCGTTGAAGTGGCAGTGGGCGGGACACAGCGCGAAGAACCGATGGCCGATGGGGTAAAAAGGTTCTTGAATGACGACCGCGTACTGGCAAATAGGACACCCACCCACAAGGTGGTCAGACGACCTGACCACGGTCGCTGGAAAGCGCTGGATGCAACCAGCTCTTGATCGATCATTTTGGAAATCCTTGGGAGAGGCCTATGTCCAGCAGTGGACGTTATGCGGCTGAAATGATGATGATGAAACGTACTATTTGTGGTAGAGCCACGCTGCCGGCAAAACTCTGTTTTGCTAGTAGCATGAATGGGCCGGCTCGTCCGGGGAAGTACCGCACTCTCACAGAAAATCGACGTCTGAGTAGTAGCGTCACCGCTTCTATGCTTCGTTCGGTGAGTGAGAGAGCCGGACCCCCCCTCCCTCCCCCCCCCCTCCCCCTACATCTTCCTGAAAGGTCAGCAACGCTTCTGTTACACCCCTGGTGTTGCAGTTGTCCATGGGCAGCGGTGATCACTTACCATCAGGTGACCCGCTTGTTCGTTTGCCGCCCTATGACATAAAAAAAAACGTGAACAGAACACTGAACCCTCTCGGGAGGATAATCGTCTAAACCGATCGAAACCATCGCCTCATAAACATAATTATTTCTCTTCCTTGATACTAGATGGCGCTATAGCTATTAATCAAAACATTAAAATCTTCTATTACTGTTATTTAAATAAATTTGTACTCTTATAAATTAAATTAGATTTATATGAAATGCAATAAATATTTTAAAAGCATATATAACACTTTCTTTGTCACTTTTTTCTCGTGTGTGCTGCCATCTCTGTGTGCCTACCGGCAACTCCAGTTTTGCCTACTTACGGTTGGGTATCTGTTACGTTTGTAATTATATTATCTTTGCTATGAGTAAAATCGTGTTAAATAGTTGTAAAATTATCTCACATTACTTTTTTTTGTGTCAATTGTTGAAGTTGTTTTGTGTCAATTGGTGAAGTTGTTTTGTGTCAATTGGTGAAGTTGTTTTGTGTCAATTGGTGAAGTTGTTTTGTGTCAATTGTTGAAGTTGTTTTGTGTCAATTGGTGAAGTTGTTTTGTGTCAATTGGTGAAGTTGTTTTGTGTCAATTGGTGAAGTTGTTTTGTGTCAATTGGTGAAGTTGTTTTGTGTCGATTGGTGAAGTTGTTTTGTGCCAATTTGTGAAGTGATTTTGCGCAATTGTTGAAGTTGTTTTGTGTCAATTGGTGAAGTTGTTTGTGTCAATTGGTGAAGTTGTTTGTGTCAATTGGTGAAGTTGTTTGTGTCAATTAGTGAAGTTGTTTGTGTCAATTGGTGAAGTTGTTTTGTGTTAATTAATGAAGTTGCTTTGTGTCAGTAAGTTGTTTCGTGTCAATTGGTAAAGTGTTTTAAATAAACAGTGAAGTCTTGTTTTTATTGATCAAGTATTTCTGGCGTCAAAGGTAGATTTTATGGAGCTCACCCTGAACCCCTTCCCGCAGACCTCGCAGATGACGCTCAGCACTTCATTCCTCTGAATGATGCTGCCGTCTGGCGCGTGTTTCTCGGCAACCAACCCTCTTTCGCCGACGACGCGCCATTTTCGAATGGTGTCCTTCATTTTTGGGAACTTCTTGTGCTGCATCTGTAATAGATGTTGACATAGTCAAAGATAAAATAATTACTAACGTAACAGATGGGTATCTGTTACGTTAGTAATTATTTTATTTTTACGCCATAGAAACGATTGGAAGTCCCAAAAGTAGGCAAAACTAGAGTTGCCGGTAGGCACACAGAGATGGCAGCACACACGTCTAGCAAAATGTAACAAAGAAAGTGTTGAATATGCTTTAAAAATATTTATTGCTTTTCGTATAAGTCATATTCAGTTAAATATAGTACTACTTTATTTAAATAACATTAATGAAAGATTTTAATGTTTCAATAAATAGCTACAGCGCCATCTGGTGACAAGAAAGAGAAATAATAACGTTTATAAGGCGATGGGTAGGCATGACATAGTTTTACACGACGCATATTACTACGGCTTACGAAATATACTGAAACTGTTTTAAGGGCGAATTTAGTCCATGATGCTGTGCTTTTTAAAAGGAACATATGACGAAATATGAAAAATATGTTTTTGATTTCCATACAAACACGGAAACAATACTACAATACAATACAAATCAACTTTATTGCACCATAATAGACACAAAAATTACAAAACAACAAGAAACAATATATAGGGACAAATCGCACTGATTGAGCTAGAAAGTAAGTTTAAACTTGTGTTATGGGATACTAACTCAACGATACTATATCTTTATAACAAATACATATATAGATAAACATCCAAGACCCAGGACAATTTGAAAAAGGCCATATTCCAACTTGCCCTGGCTAGGGATCGAACCCAGAACTTCCGGATTAGCGGACTAGCGTGTTGACCATTGCGCCACGGAGGTCGTCAAACACAAAAACAAGAAACAATATAGGCACAAAGGCGGACTGATCGCTAGAAATGCAATCTCTTCCAGCCAACCTTTGGGTGGAGGAAAAATTATTTGAAACGTATCACCTTCTTCTTATCGAGTCGAAATGGTTTCAATGTATATTCATTTTCAAATCATTTTTGACCAGTATGTTGTTACATTGTTTATATTTGACTGTCAATTTGTATGGTGTTTATTTTTCATATTTCTACATTTTCTTGGGGAAATTTGTTCAGTACGTTGGACTGAATTGACGCTTAAAATAGTTTAAGTATATTTTGTTAGACCTGTATACAAAATACAAAGAGAAAGCGGACCGAATTGCTTAAGACGACCTTCGTGGCGTAGTGGTTACCATGCTAATCCGCCACCCAGAGATCCCGGGTTCGATCTCCGGTCAGGGCAAGTTGGAAAATGGCCTTTTTCAAATTGTCCTGGGTCTTGGATGTTTATCTATATATATATTTGTTATAAAGATATAGTATCGTTGAGTTAGTATCTCATAACACAAGTCTGGAACTTACTTTGGGGCTAGCTCAATCAGTGTTATTTGTCCGTATATATATATTTATTTATTTATTTAATACAAGGACTAATGTAAAGGAAGACACGTACATTAAAAATTATCAGAGGTCGGAATTAGGTAGAGTTATTTATATACTTGCATCGAAATGTTGATATTAATATGGATCTTCCCGGTATTTCTTATGGACCAATCCCATGTTGCCAACAATATTACAAATAAATAACCATAAAAACCTCAGAGATAGATAAGACAAATAAACAAAGATAATTACATACAATTTTTATTAGTATTTACATTAGTATTTTTACTAGTTTTAACATATTGGCAACGTCGCACGTGGAGTGGTTTAAATAGTGTAGTAAACTTTTCATTTAAGTATTCACGGGATTTTTCTGCTCTTTAAAATTAATCCCGGGGTTTGACGCATCCACTTTATTCTTTCGCTGTGTTCACGCATAGAACATGCAACTCAGTAGTGCAGTGACCGACCCAAAACGCATACTTGCAGCGCAGTCAAGAAAATTTAGGTTTCATACAAACAAATATTGTTATGATTTACTCACACCAATGTAAATACATTTAGTATAAGTACTTTGTAATTTTGTAAATAAATTCTCTTTGGTATCAGACAATCGACGTGTTTTCTTGTCTGGGATCTTGACGGATCCATCTACCAATACTTTCCTCCTACTACGGCCAAGACACCCTTAGCCGTCAGTTTACTGATCAGTCTTGTGAGTCTGCTTGACTGGTGGTAGGAAAATCCTGGCCAGTGCACATTGCACCCCGTGCACTACACCTTGTTCCTACCCACTGTCCGTCTAATATCTTAGGTCTCATGGTATTAGACTTCCTTGCCTATCTATTTACGTATATATTCTTGGCTTATGGTTAGGGCTAGGGTGTTAGGTGCTAGGGTTGTTTGTAGGTAATAGTTATCCCTATAAATAATAAATTCATGTACAGTTAGCTAGCTAATACAGCACAGAACATTACTACGCAGATACACTTTGATTCACACTACATATACTTAACAAAAAACACTAATAAATAGCTAGTTGATTGTACACGCTGTATGAAATCAGTGTTAATACATAAATAACTCTACCTAATTCCGACCTCTGGTTATTATACAATTCATGAATACGTAAAAGATAAAGAAAAGTAATAAATATATAAATAAACTAGCTTTTGCTCGCGGCTTCGCTCGCGTAGCGGTGTGATTTATTAAAATTCTTTCTTAGGGGATGCCTACGTCATAGTAGCTTTATGCATGCAAAGTCTCAGCCCGATCGGTTTAAAATTGACAAAGTTTCATACAAAATTTCATCCCCTATTTTATCCCCTTGGGGGTAGAATTGATCAAAATCCTTTCTTAGCGGATGCCTACGTCATAACATCTACCTGCATGCCAAATTTCAGCCCGATCCGTCCAGTGGTTTGGGCTGTGCGTTGATAGATCACTATGTCAGTCAGTCAGTCCTTTGAGTTATATATATTTAGATTTTGAGCAAACGTGCCTGTTTTAAGAAATGTAGCTTTAAGACTTTTTTTAGGTATGTTTAAATTGTCAAGTGCTCATAATGTTCTGAGTTTATAAAGTGTAAATATTTTATCAACTGTAGCGCCCTACCAGGGTCTCATGGGCATTTGTGAACTAGATTTAAGTTTCAATATTTGTCATGAAAACATGAAATAAATGAAAATGAACCAATTTTGCATGCCAGGCTCTGTTGAAAAGTGCTTGTATCTACATATATTTTAATTAAGAGTGAACTAGTCGATACTTTTTCCATACAAATTTCGGAGGGGATTTCTGCCACTGTTTGACATTGTACATGCAAAGTTTAACATGATATCGTTTTTTCTCACTATAAATTTTGTCTGTACGGATACAGAATAGTAAAATAAAAATCCATAAAAAATTTATGAGCCCACAAAGATTCGTATTTTTTTTATTGTTTTTACGCAACTTTCGGCTTAAATAAGCAATAAAAGAAATGTAAAATCTCAAAAAAAAAAAGTCCACATCTACACGACTTAGTTATCGAAGATTTTAATAAACTTTATTTGTAATCGAATAATGCAGGCGTTTTTGCATAAAACCCCTTTTCCTAAATTACTTTACGTATTTTTTACGCGCTCGATTTACTATGAATTTATCGTGCATTTCACCTCACTGCTTCGCCCGAACACAATGTCAGGTGAGACAGCATGCTTTTAGGCCGCGCCCACCTGTGAGTTCGAGCCCTCGACTAGTTCAACCTTAAGTACCCTTGTTGCCACTTTTCTAGCAAACAAACTTTGATTTGATTAGAATACCTGGTGTCTCCGAACTAGGTCCCCGTACAGGGGCTGTCTCCCGCGCGGTCTGCGAGAGCGGCCCGTGTGCGCCAGCGAATAGTGGCGCTTGAAGTACGATGAGTTCGTGAACTGCTTGCCGCACTGCAAACAACATATTACTGTTACTTCTCCCCAAGGGTGGCGATTTTATCCAAGGCCAAAGGTGGCGGTTTTAGCCTGGGCTAAAGGTGGCGTTGTTAGCCTGGGCCGAAAGTGGCGTTTTAGCCTGGGTCAAAAGTGGAGTTTTTAGCCTGAGCTATAATGGAGGCGTTTTTAGCCTGGGCCAAAGGCGGCGTTTTTATCCTGGGCCAAAGTTGACGTTTTTAGCCTGGGCTAAAGGTGGCGTCTTTAACCTGGGCCAAAGGTGGCGTTTTTAGCCTGGGTTAAAGGTGGCGGTTTTAGCCTGATCAAAAGGTGTCAGTTTTAGCCTGGGCCGAAAGTGGCTTTTTTAGCCTGGGCCGAAGGTGGCGTTTTTAGCCTGGGCCGAAGGTAGCGTTTTTAGCCTGGGCCGAAGTTGACGTTTTTAGCCTGGGCCGAAGGTGACGTTTTTAGCCTGGGCCAAAGGTGGCGTTTTTAGCCTGGGCGGTAGCGTTTTTAGCACAGGTCAAAGGTGACGTTTTTAGCTTGGGCCAAAGAAAGTCATTCCATGATGGCCTATAGAGGGCGACATGTTAAATATACTGTGACGTCACCAGCGGACGGCCAAGACAACTCCGAAGGGGGAAATTCAGTTACATGAATCGTTTTTCAAGAGTACAAAGAATGAAATTTGCTTGCAATGGATGTTTAGGTATCTAAAGGAAGAGATACTGAGTTCTGACGCGAGCTAAATTAAACCATAGCGCTAGCCACATTGAGTAGATATTTCATTGAATTTACTTTCTGAGTAAGACTTCTGTACGTGAGTACTGGTACTTATTCTGTGGTTTGGTACACGTACCCTTTTGTAGGACACCTAAGCCTACAACTTCACCGATTCGGGTGATAAAGGTCACTGTTATAATGTGTCAACATTGTATTATATTATAAGTATTTAATAATTAAAAGACAATAATAATAATATGACAAAGCCCTTCTGGCAAGTAGGCGACCAAATCTGTGAAAATGAGTTACTTTCGGAGTTTCTTCCCAGCATTGGTCGTTACGAAGCGCTGGTATCGGTAGCTTTTCTTTAAAAATAAATTAAATTTGAATATACTTTACACGTATGTAACGTAAATTATACTTATTGACGTGTAAAGTGGCTGTAAAGGTCTAATTACTGAATAAACATATATATACAGGTTCTTCGGAAACCTAGCACGGGCACCAACTCCACTTTTAACACACTTCTTAACCTTTTTATGTATGGCTTTTTTACCTTTTTATGCTTTATGCTTATTTTAAGATAAATTGTGGGGGAAATAAAAAAAAGGTTTATTAAAAAAAAATATTGAATCTTTGAATCACCGACCTCCTCGCACTTGAAGATGTCGTGCTTCAGTCCCATGTGGTCGAGAAGCTTCTCGTCGGATTCGAAGTTGTCCCCGCACTGCGGACACACCACCCGCACGCCGCACGTGTGCCGCACCAGCGCGTCTTGGTTGTAGAACCTGACGCATTAGAGAAATACCATCTTATTATAGAACCCAGACTAACTTTGTTACTAGGTTTAAGCCATTATCCGACCAAATCAAGTTGACATATAGTAATATCACACTATCTCACCTGTCAATGTCAATTTCATTCTGGGCGGAAAATGGTTTAAACTCAGTAACGAAGTTGGTCCTGTTTTTATAATAAGACCGCAAGTGTTTAAAAAAACTTAAAAGATTCAACGACACTTGTTTCAGAAAAAGTGGAAGGGATGAAGGAGAAGGAGTAAGACGAGACGGAGAAATGAGAAGAAAGACTAAGAGAAAAAGAAAATGAAAGAGAAGAATAAATAAATTTATAGGGACAAATAACACTGATTAAGCTAGTCCCAAAGTAAGTTCGAGACTTGTGTTATGAGATACTAACTCAACGATACTATATTTTATAACAAATACATATATAGATAAATATCCTAGACCCAGGAAAAGGAGAAAAAGGAGGAATTTGAAAATTCCATTTTCCAACTTGCCCTGACCGGGGACCGAACCCGGAACCTCTGGGTGGCGGACTAGCATGGTGCACCACTACGCCACGCAGGTCGTCAAAGAATGAGGAGTAAGAGAAGACGGAGTAAGAGAAGATTAGAAAAAAAGAAAGAGAAGAAGGAGACACAGAAGAAGAAGAAAGAGAAAAAGGAGACAGGGAAGAAGGAGAAAGAGAAAAAGGAGACAGGGAAGAAGGAGAAAGAGAAAAGGAGACAGGGAAGGAGAAAAAGAAGGAGACAGAATACGGAGAAAGAGAAGAAGAAAGGAGAACGACAAATAGAGAATGAGAAAGTAAAAGATTAAGTGTAAGAGAAGCATGTGAAAGAGAAAGTGAAAGGGAAGAAGAAATTAGATACAGTGAAAGATACCTCATCTTGCAGTGGTTACAGTCGAAAGTTTCAGGTACTGTGTTATCGAAATGCCGCTGCACCAAGTGGTACTTGAGCAGCTGGTCGTTGGTGAACGAGTCGCCGCACTGCACGCAGCTCGGTACGTTGCAACCTGCACATCATAATAATTTCTCAAAACTAATAATTGGCCAAGTGCGTGTCGGGCTACGCATAGTCTAGGGGTTCTATTGAATTTGTATGAACTTTGCCTTCTCCGAAAGTCAGTCATTTATAAATTTTTAATTTGTAAACCCTACTTAGATGTCATAGTTTTCCTTTAAACTTAGTTATATGTACTACTGCTGTGATTTTTTTCACATGTCCGTGTATAACCGTTTAAATCTATTAAACGGTTATACAAATTTTTTTTAGAGTCAAGTCCCCCCCCCCCCGACTTGAAAATTTGCAATATAAAACCAAATATTTCAGAAACGGATCCCTACATCGAAAAATGATGTTCACAAGCTCACTATATTTTGAAAAACCTATTCAACAATACCCCACACGATGGGAAAGAAATTAAAAAAATTGGCTGCTACTTTACTTGTACGGGAGCTACACAAAAATTTTTTTTTCCATATTTTATTTACCACTTTTTTGGCATGATTAAAACACATACATACCCATACTAAATTACTGCTTTCTAGTACTTATAGTCTCTGAGTAAAACCGCGGACGGACAGACATGGCGAAACTATAAGGGTTCCTTGTAGGTACTACGGAACCCTAAAAAACAAATTTAGTCTCAAACTACACAACCGATTTTAATAAAACTCCTATGGAACCACCTGACAAAAGTACCCTTTCAAACAAAAAAAGAATTTATTTCCCAAATTGGTCGAGGCGTTTTCGAATAATCTGTGAATATACATAAAAAAAGTACGCGACGAATTGATAACATCCTTCTTTGTGGTAGAAAGAAAAACATTGCATGCATAATCGGCAGTGTGATAGGCCTCTTATAGTATTTTTTCTACTCCTGAAGTGCGATTTCTAAAACGCGCAGTCACCTAAACGTATGGTTTTCCCATAAAAAAACCATACGTTTAGGTGACTCCGCGTTATTTCGCCAAAACCATACTCCTAGCCATGGACCTATAAAATTTTTTTTTTAGATTTACCATACTGCCAACATAATAAAATCGTTATTTTAACATATGGTGCCATTTTTCAAACGTGAAGTCACTGAACAAACGGTTTTTTGCATGAATAAACATTCGTTTAAGTGACTCCATGTTTCAAAAATGGCACTTTTGGTCACTAGGAAGACGTCAATAAAAAAATGAAGTCTTCCATAAATACCTAGTATCTAGCAAACATATGGTAGTATTTCATACTTTTCTTTGTTTATTTTTGGATTTATTTTAGTAAATGTTTTCGTAGAAAAAGTATTGTATGCAACGTTGTATAAGTATGTCAAAAAATGCTCGATGGCGTCTCCTTACGATGCTCGCCAAGGCTCGCATCGTAACCTGCGCCACTCGCATTTTATGAACCTTCTTATACAACTGTTGCATAAAATACTATTATGCAACAGTCGTATCATCGTAAGAAGACGTCATCGAGCATTTTTGACATACTTATACAACGTTGCATACAATACTTTTTCTACGACTACATTTACTAAAATAAATCCAAAAATAAACAAAGAAAAGTATGAAATACTACCATATGTTTGCTAGATACTAGGTATCTAATCTATGAAAGAATAATTTTTTTTTTAATGACGTCTTCCTATTGACCAAAATTGCCATTTTTGAAACATGGAGTCACTTAAACGAATGTTTTTTTCATACAAAAAACCGTTTGTTCAGTGACTCCACGTTTGAAAAATAGCACCATATGTTAAAATAACGATTTTATTATGTTGCCAGTATGGTAGATATAAAGAAAAAAGTTATAGGTCTATGGCTAGGAGTATTGTTTTGGCGAAATAACGACACATATGACACATAGACTTTTCTGAAATCATATAATCTATGTTCTTATATTAGTATTCGGGACCATTTAAAAGACAGATAACAGTACAGGAGAAGAAAAAAAAAATATAATGAGCCAGGTTTGCGAAGAGGAAAGATGGGTGAAATGAAATAAAGTTTAAGGGTGGTGGTGATAGGGGGTGGGGTATCTCACCTTTCACTAAAGTTTATCTCACTCTTAAACTAGAGGACTATCCAACCTACTTACACAATTAACTTAAGAACCCCCTTACCCTAAAATTTTCCATACAAACGTAGTTTAGCTTTAATTTTGTAATGACATGTGAGATTACAAAAATCTCTATACATTTATATAGAGATTTTTGTAAAAATATATTGGGGGGGGGGACACGTCTCACCTTTAACCAAAGTATGTCTCTCTAATGCAGCTACGCTCTTAAATCTCTTGTCACAGTTACAACAGGCGCAAGGGAACTCTTCCACCACGTTGTGTGTCAATAGTTTATGGTTCTCAACTCCTTTCTGGCCGATGAAGAACTCGCCGCAGAACTCGCACCAGGAGAGCTCGGCCGCGTGCTTGAGACGCACGTGGGAGAAGTAGCTGGTGGTCTTGTCGAACACTTTCTCGCAGTACTTGCACGGATACCTGAAAGAAAGAGAGGTGGAGTCACGACCTGACGGTCTCCGACGCAAAACTTAATACCGACTTCACCCCCAAACTACTCAACTGATTTGGATAAAATGTCTACGGGACCACCTGACCAGTGTGCCCTTTCAAACAAAAAAAGAATAGTCTAAATTGACCTAGGTTTCTTCGAATAATCGCTCATCATCACCATCATCATCCTCACGTATTCCCGGTTGCATCCTCAGCAGTAACGCTTCAGAGCCCGGGGTCCGCTACCTAACCGAGGAGATTTGACGTGGTTACTGGTTATTACTCAGAGTGACTGCTTCTGACCTCCGCAACCCAAAGGGTAGACCAGAACCAATCTTCGAATAATCGATGAACATACATAAAATAAAAGATTCCGATGAATAGCTTTACTAGTCAAAGGAAGCAACGTTTTTGAGCCACGATAAGTATAATTACTGTTTCCCTTGGTGAAATTTCTGATGCTTCCTCAACACGGACTTCTGGTTGGACTTAAACCCGCACGTCTGGCATGTGAAGATCCAGCTGTGGTTCCACAAATAGACGGATGTCTTTCACTTCTTCGTTGTGTATTATCAGATTATACCTTTCCATGCCTTTGCCATGTCTCCCATGCCTTTCTAATGAACAACTGTAGTAGCTCCAAGACAAACATTACTGCTCCTTCTAGAGTCAGATAACAATATAAGTCAAATTTACTTACACTTTTTGGTTAGCTTCCCCCCCCCCCCCCCAAGTATGACAGCTTACTAAGTATGACAGCATCCTTATAGTCGTACGTGATGTTAACTAGGATATATATTTAGTTAGCCTTTAGTCATCTGGATGGCATTTATAAATGCTACATCCATTGTCTTCACATCGTGTCTGGTGTTAGCGGTAAGGAAGGGGTTGATAAGCAAATAATTTATTTTGTTAATTTAGCACATCACTTACTACCTGGACCTATAGATTCAATATAACACTGTACAATATTTTAGAATAAATACTCTGCAATAATTTTTTACCGTTTCCCTTCGTGGAAATTCTGATGCTTCCTCAACACGGACTTCTGGTTGGTCTTGAAAACGCACGTCTGGCACATGAAGGTCCAGCTGTGGTTCAAAAAATGGGGGGGGGGGGAGAGAATTGAAATTCTCTCTCTCCCCCTCGTTGTGTTTTGATAGATTATGGTTCTCCATCCGTTTCTAATGAATAACCGTAGTATCTCCAGGAAACATTACCACTCCTTCCGGAGTTAAGTAACAGAATGAGGCAAACTTACTTAGACTTTTTGGTTTTGGGGTTTTGACTTTGTTTTGACATTCATATGTTATGTCACGTTCTTACCTACTATGTCAAATATTGGAAAGAGGGAAAGGGGCAAAACACGTTTAATTAAAATAGGTCCAGCAAACGGTATTTCATTTTTATGAATATGAGGGTAAGTATATATCTTTAACTAAAATATAGTATCGCTGAGTTAGTATCCCATAACACAAGTCTCGAACTTACTTTGGGGCTAGCTCAATCAGTGTTATTTGTCCCTATCCATTTATCTATTTTCTATTTATAAATATATATAACTCAAAGGTGACTGACTGACATAGTGATCTATCAACGCACAGCCCAAACCACTGGACGGATCGGGCTGAAATTTGCCATTCAGGAAGATGTTATGACGTAGGCATCCGCTAAGAAAGGATTTTGATCAATTCTACCCCCAAGGGGATAAAATAGGGGATGAAAGTTTGTATGAAACTTTGTCAATTTTAAACGGATCGGGCTGAAACTTTGCATGCATAAAGCTACTATGACGTAGGCATTTAGTATATAGACAAAGGATTTTGATAAATTACATCCCTACGCGAGCGAAGCCGCGGGCAAAAGCTAGTATATTTATATGAACAAAGGTCTCTAAAATCAAGGTGTATAATTAATTACTTACCGTTTCCCTTCGTGGAAGTTCTGATGCTTCCTCAACACGGACTTCTGGTTGGTCTTGAACCCGCAGGTCTGGCACGTGAAGGTCCAGCTGTGGTTCAACAAGTGTCCGCGCAGCGTGCGCTTCTTGCGGAACAGGCACGAGCACACGGCGCACATGAAGCAGTCCGGCCGGAACACGTGGTACGTCTTCTGGTGTCTCTCTAGAGCGGTCACGGCGTCGAAGTGTTTACCGCACTGTCTGCAGTTGTGACCTGGAAATTACATTTGAATAGTTGTAGGCGACGCACTTACGTATTCATTTAATTTTGATTTGTTTTTAATTTAACTTGTACATTGTTAACTTAAATTTGAAACTACTAGCGCGATCTATTATGTAAAATTAGAACTAATTGACGACCTCCGTGGCGTAGACGCCATGCTAGTCCGCCACCCAGAGGTCAGGGCAAGTTGGAAAATGGCCTTTTTCAAATTGTCATCGTCCCTATATATTTATTAATTTATTTAATGTTTTGGCGGTACCCCGCATTAATTTTGTTTTTTCTTATGCTGGATGCGGTCTGCATCCAGCACTTTCCAGAGACCTTGGTCAGGTCATCTGCCCAACTTGTGGGTGTGTGTCTTACGCAACGGTTATGGAGAAGAAAAACAAGAAAGAGCATCCTATGCTACAGCCGGGGGAGGCCTTTGCCAAGAGGCAAGTTGGCGACCAAAACCAGCAGTCAGAAAAGTAACAAGCAGAGGATGTCAGCAAGAGAAGTTGCAGTAAGTCAAAAGGATTCTAAACTGAATCACGACGGGAGTGATTCATGATGATTGTATCGTTAAAAATATAGTATCGTTGGGTTAGTATTAATCTCATAACATAAGTTTAAAACTTTGGGGCTCAATGACTATAATTTGACCTTATATATTTATTTATTTATAATAGGCTTGCAAAAATTCATCAGCAACAAGCAAATTTAATTACGGACACCGACAAGACAGGTGAACCTAAAAATATTTTTGCCGTAATGAATAAGATGAAATGGAGGCTCCCAGTTCATCTGAGGAGTCGTCGACGCATGAAACCAGCAATCCCCACCACAGTGGTGGGGATACGCTACGAGCGATCGCTCGAACCCGCGCGACCCACCACTATCACCAGTATTTCGCGGAGCGGCTCTGTGAACGAGCGTCACATTCGCCCTGATGAAAACCTCCGGATGAGGTCGAAACATGTCGGCCAGTACCTGACTCTCTACGTGAGTAACCCGAGCTGTGTTAATAAGAACCCAAAACAAAGATGGTAAATACCTGTGGCGCCTGCTTCATTCTTCTTTTCCTCGATCTGTTGCATCTGCTCCGAATGAGACAAGAAAGTGATATCAAACCCAGCAGACTTAGCGTAATCCATCACTATTTGCTTATCCGACTTCGTAACCTTCTTAGGCCGTTTTTTCCTCACATACTTCTTCTTTATCTTTTCTTTAACTTTATCCGTCTTCCTTTTACGTTTCGGCGCTTCTTTCTTCATTTTTTTATTAACTTTCTTTTCTTCTACTTCTGTTTTTAGTTCGTCTACGAATATTTCTAAGTAATCTTTGAGTTTGATTTCATCTTCATATTTGGGTTCGCTTATATCTTCATATATACGTAAATCTTCTTCGTTGTCACTTAGTATCTCTTCCTTATGTACTTCTGTTAAATCAACAAGTTCTATCTTCGCTTCTTTTTTAACACTTCTTCTAGTTTTAGCTCCAGCTGGGGGTTCACTCGCACTTTTCTTGGGTTTTTGTGGAGCTACGTCTAAAGTGACGGTTTTGGTTTGGATGAAGCGAGGTTTCAGCTCAGGGCAATTTGTGGTCAGAGAATACGAGTATTCCTTGGTCACCTTAAAAAAAAAAAATTTTCAAATGTTGGTCAAAAAAAGAAGAATGACTTTAAAAAAAGTCATATTTTAAGATTACGTATTAATTTTTTTAAGTGGTGTTTAAAATTAAACCAAAGCTGGATTTAAAAAAAATTGCAAGATCTTCATTTAAGACGAAGTGGTAGCTAAAGTGGCGCCCTCATTTGAAATAAATTGTTTAAAACTAAATACGGCGATAATTAAAAATTTGATTTGTATCAATGTCTAGAAAGACCTTTAAACTATTTTATAAATAACCTTTAAAATTATTACTATTAGTCCGTCTAGTTTCGCCAACAGTGGCCACTTTTGTCGAAAACCCGTTTTAAAACTAGACGGACTACCAATATTACTTCAAAGGTTATTCATAAAATAGTTTAAAAGTCTTTCTAGTCATTGGTACAAATAAAATTTTTAAATATCACCATATTTAGTTTTAAACAATTTATTTCAAATGAAGGCGCCACTTCTGCTACCATTTCGTCTTAATGCTTCTTTCATTATAAGCAATTTCAAATTAAAAAACGATTGATTTTAATCTGCCATTCTTTTCAAACTGTGTAAGGTTGTCCGCCCATTTCTTCCTTGGTCTTCCTCTCTTTCTTTGATTAGGCACGAAACATAGCAAGCACCCGGGCGCGCGCTTTAGGCACTCAATTCAATTGTATGGAATATAGAACAATACCTGGCACGTAAGTTGAACAAAAATGGCGGTCGTTGTTGTATGTTGTTTGCCGTTTATGTGATTACATTTTTATCCAAACTTCAGAAAGAAATAATTTCGGCTTTGAAGAAAGACCAAAAAATCTCTTTTAACACTTTTATCTCCAATTAAACATGCGCCGACGGCCGCCATTTTTATTCAACTTACGTGCCGATTAATGTATGTAACAAAACATAGCAAGCGCCCGAGGCGCGACGTGGCACCACGGGCGCTTGCTATGTTTTGTGCGTTATGAAACATAAGACCTTTTGATTATAAGAAAAAATACCTCAGCCCCGTGCAGCTGGGCGTGCTGCAGCAGCTCCAGCACCTTGTGGCAGCGCGCCTTGAACTCTGCAAACTTGTGCAGCATCCGGTAGCAGTACGAGCACATATGCTGTGGGAACCGGTCGGACGGCAGCAACTGAAAACACATAACACGCTTTTATTAGATGCTTTTTGTTGGTAACAGAGAGTGGCACGAGACAGAAAGGAGTGGAAAAGGCTGGAGGAGGCCTAAGACCGGCATAATAGAATGGCGAGAACACGAGAACAGTCTAAAAATAATAAGGCTGTAATAATAATAATAATTTGTTTGTAACAGAATCTTCAAACGTGATTTTCACCCACTTCCAAACTCACTCTCTCTCTCTCTTAGCTCATTCCCAGTTGCATCTACAGTCATAATGCTGAGAAGTCCGAGGTCTGCTTTCTGCCTTTTCCTTCTCCACTTAGCACAGTCTTGAGAATACGGTTGTAAGCGATTGGCACACATATCTTCCGTGACATCGTCAAACCACACTTCTACGGTGTAGGCGACATGGCTATACACTGGTTTCCCATGTAACCTAGCGTAACTTACTGTTTTACAAGACATGACTGTACTAGCGTAGGTGACTCTCTTGCAGTTTGTCCTTCACCCACTTCCAAACGTCAGATAAATTTGAAACTTTGCATACATATCAAGAGCTAATACAATAGTTGGCCATTAAAACATTTGTTTTAGTTTTTTAACATATAACATATATACCTATACTTTTTTGATGAAGCATGTTGCAGATAGTTTTCTGTTTACTTTTTTGATGAAGGATGTTGAGGATATTTTTCTGTATCCCTATCTTTCTTTGTTCAATAAAGATTTCTGAACACAAATTAAAAATAAAAATTATGCAACTGCAAATTACTTAATTATACAATATGTAACAAATACCCTGTACGATCCCTGTAGGAGCAACTCAGACCATCAATATGAACAACTTTTCCTATGGGACCAATGCTCGATACTCGAAAAAAAAAATTGACATTTTCTTTCAAATTGCCAGGGAGGCCGAATACTTTTGTATGAAAATGTTAATTTTTTTGGGGTTTCAAGCATTGGTCCCATAGGAAAAGTTGTACATATTGACGGTCTGAGTTGCTCCTACAAGAATCGGACAGGGTTTTTGTTACATATTGTTTATCAAATAAAAAACCTTATCTTTAAGCTGATATGCTAAATTAAAACACCATTTTATTTCTTCCAAGTTTGTCTGGGCTCTTTAAATTAAATTTTAAACATTAATTCCATGTAGAAAAAAAAATTGACTGTACCAGCTGCTTCTCTTACTGTTCAGATGGTAAAAGCCGACCAAGGGAATCGTCGAAAGTGCGAATTATGTTGGAAGATGTCGCTGAACCTATCACTATTTTTTAATCCTTTTTCCACCTCTCCCACCATCAAGCTAAAACTGACTTTTGGGACTTGCGGCCCCAGGCTCTATCAGCCTAGACTCCAGGACCCAAAATGCTCTGTCTGTCTGATTAGGGCTAGAGACGTGATAGTTAATAAAATGTAAAGTCTATTCTAGTCAACATACCGGAATTCCTACAAGATTCTCATAAGCTTGGGCAGTGCTAAACTCATGTATGAATTTGAACTTTCCTTCCACCGCTAAACAAGCCCGGCACATCGGATTTTGTTGCATTTTACTTGAAGGTAGTCTTCATTCAATAAACATCGTAATTATACATGGGAAGCACTTTTTGAGGATAAAAATCAATAAAAGAGCGACAAAAACCAACTCTGTACAAGTTTTCTTGTATATTTTTGACAATTTGAACGTCAAAATGTTATTTTCCCGAAAACTGAACGAATGAAAGTACTAAACATTGAGTGTGTTCTGATGTGCGATTTTTGAAACGCGGAGTCACCTAAACGTATGGTTTTTGTATGGGAAAACCATTCGTTTAGGTGACTCTGCGTTTGAAAAATCGCACTTCTGGGGACGCATTTTTGAAATCACTTTTCACATTACGAATGGTTTACGCGAGCGTTTCCAAACGGGCGCATTTTTAAAATGATCGTTTGCGAAGGGTTTGCAACGAGTGGTCTCGACCACTCGTAATTTTGACATTTGTGGCGCAGATATGTCAAAGAAACCCTTAAGAATATGTCCGAATTGTTTTTTACGCGAGTGGTGAGTTGGAAAACTACACATTTTGTGTTTCGGTGAGTCCTTAAATGAAAAATAGCACTTCTTATGGTGCGATTTTTCAAACGAGGAGTCACTAAACGTACGGTTTTTTTGTATGGACAAAACAATTCGTTTAGGTGACTCCGCGTTTGAAAAAATCGCACTTGAGAGCTGAGTGAGAGTAATCGATATTAGGTATAAAAACGATTTTCATTTATATATAGTTGATATTTTTATCTGTATGTTGGTAGAACTGTCTAGCTGTCATTGTCAGTCATTCTGTGTTTTTGGTTTTGGCTTGGGGCCAAGCCAATTGATTACCTATATTATTTAATTTATCAATAAATCCAGCGATTGATATGCACAAACTGTGTTAAACAAAATGGACAAGCAACCGACGTGCCGGTGCTGCCTGGCAGTGGAAGGAAAGTTCGTTTACATTCACGAAGTCAACACAGCCCAACTTTATGTAGATGTTGTAGGTGTACCGGTAAGTTGTTGATTATTGTACTCCAGAGCGTCGCACTGATGTCTCTCGACTATTATAAACCTTCTAGAATAAATTAGCAACATATCAGTTCAAACAATCTCGAAATTCGTTGAATAGTTTAGAAAAACGACGACTGGCTGACGATAACTATCTTAACTCATCTATCACTCTTTTAAAAAATTATAAATTATGAAGCGTGGCCTTTGGGTCTTACCAGAGGTGCCGGGTTTTATCCCCGGTCTTTTTCTAATTGTCGTCTTGGATGTTTATCTATGTATTTGTTATAAAATATAGTATCATTAAGTTAGGTCTCCCTTATCACAAGTCACGAACTTACTTTAGGGCTAGCTCAATCAGTGTTATTTGTCCCCATATATTAATTTATCTTATAGCCCTGGGCTCTGTCCACCGCATCAGGGATAAATGCGTGGATAAATGTATCTGTATCTATCTGTAAAAACTACTAGGAGCTAGGTTTTGTCTACAACTCCATTGACTTGAATCTGTTATAATTATTATTATAATAGAAAAATTTAAGTTGTATGTCTGTTTAACCCGTCAACAACTGCAATTTTGCAAACCCATTGTTATCTATTGTTTTCTCGGTCGGATCTGACCGTCTGGAAGCTGACGGGTTAAGTAGGCTAAGGTTCTCAGATACACCGTCATATTTTTATTCATAACAAGGTATACACAACCTAAGGCAGTTAGAACCAGCCCCCCCCTTTAAGACTGATAGAGGGTGTGAAAATAGAAAAGATACTCATCGTTTCATAAAAACCATGTAATAACATCTTCTAAATTAACATGTTTGCTGCCAACTATGAGTATACTCTTTAATCAAATGATGAATCAATTTAAATTAAAATCGATTAAACCAATCATTATTAAATCTAATTGTGATTGATTTAATCTATCGAAATTTAAATCGATTAATTTAAAGTAATTACCTACTTAAATTTTAATAAAGATTGATTGTTTTAAATAACTCATAATAAGTAATCATATGTCATATTGATTGCATTAAGTTAGCAGTTGAAAAGAATCGCGTGTAGTCAAATTAAAAGCAAAAACATAATTTTGCAAAAATAATAATTATAAGGTTCTAGTTATAATCCCATTCCGTTTAACACTTATGATAGCATAAGTTTGAAGTAAGTGTTCGAAGTGCAAAAAAAAACACTTATTAAAACATTCGATAAAATTTTAGATTTTTTAAACAAATGTTTAAATAAAGTCTTTGCTAGGTATCAATCAGCACTTATCTTTACGATGGACAAATGGAAATCAAAAACACAGGAAGGCTTTCCTTTATTGGTAACAACAAGAAGAAGAGAATTATTTAAAAATTTAAAAAGCCTATATTTTTCACATACAAGACGAATCTAACGCCACCTCTCAAGATAAATCCATCAAGTATTTTAAGCTACAGACCATGCCGAAGAAACTTACATACATACACTCGAAAAACAAAATCTTACTTCTTGCACAGTTGGGTGAAAAGACGAGAACTTATCTGGATTACCATATAATGATTTGAATAAATTAATCGTTTATCCACTGAAGATAACTGACTTAATCATAATCTGGATTAACGATTGACAATTAGATTAAATTAATCTACAATTAATGATTGAAATCTTAAATCATGATTAACTTATTAATCGTTATTTTATAATAGTAATTGGATTAATGTTTTGCCAAAACTGCTTGTAGTGAAACAATGAAATATGCATTGTTATAGAAATACCAGTGGCGAACATGTTAATAATACGTGAAGAAAGATTTTCGTCACAAGTGAAGATTTGAACTCACACTTCAAGTGGAAGTGCACTAATAGTTAAGACTCAAGGGGTGTGAGTTCGAATCTAACTTGTGGCTAAATAATCTTTTCACATATGTATTATTAATTTAGATATTTTTCCTAGAATTGGCTACATTTTTGGGTCAAAAATAAAACGACTCAAAATAATGTCACTTGTCATGATCATATTCATTATCAACGTGATTTCAGATGTATTATTGCAGAAAAACTGATATTAAGATCGCTATTTGACTCCAAGAAACTTTGACGTCTTTAGCCTATATTTAGAAAGAAAGAAAAAAAATATTTCATACAAATTCCATAGAAATTGTTTGTTTTGTCGTTTTATTAAAAAGTATCTAATTTGAGTTGTTGGAAAGGATATTATAAGGAAAGGTATTGCTATTAATAAATAAATATACACGGACAAATCACACAGATTGAGCTAGCCCCAAAGTAAGTTCGAGACTAGGGTTATAAGATACTAACACAACAGTACTATGATACTATATTTTGTAATAAATAAATATATAGATAAACATCCAAGACCCAAGTCAATCTGAAAAAGATCATTTTCCATCTTGACCTGACTGGGGACCGAACCCAGGACCTCCGGAGTGGCAACCTGGCGTGATGATCACTAGGCCATAAAGGTTGTGAAGTTATATAAATCAATAACTACTTACATATTGCTGCAGGTGCTAACAACGGACAGGTTTCCGCAGCATCTCTGTGCATTCTGTGTCCGCAAGCTGCAGAAGTTCGCTCAGTTCAGAGCACGGTGCCACAAGGTGTTGGAGGTGCTGTACCATACTGTAGTGCAGGGCACTGAGGTAAGGATTTACTTTACAGGCTGAATGGCAAATCACGTGTCATACTTGAGGACATAATAAATCATGATCATGTGTAACTTTAAAAAATATAAGACACTTCCGAGTCGCGGTTTTTTCTGTTCTTAGTGTATGGCTCCAGCGGCAACAAAACGATGATTTTGCCAATGCCAAGGTTGAAGATGGCATGGTAGTGTATACTGAGATTGAAACTAAATTTTTTGACAACTGACCGGTACTGCTTTATTTTACTAGTCGCGCTTTTTTCGATCAAAAATACGACAGAAGTTCTGTTTGTGGCCCAGACTGAGTTATGTTTTGACCAATTTTTTTGCTGTCGTTACAGGTAACACATGAGTATACCCGATCCTTTACCGCCAACTATGAAGAACTTAAACCACAGTACATACAAACTAAGACCCTAACATTTGACGTTGCTTCCAATAATATAGCTGACAATGATAACCCGTTAGACTTGCCAGAGCTGTATGTTGAGTTCAAAGTGGAAAAGGAAGAGCACCAGAGTGAGATAAAAGGTGTAATAGAAGAACTGTTAGAGCCGAAAGAAGAAACGTCTAAAGATGTTGTTTACATCGAAAAGGGGCATGAAACACATTATTTAGAAGAAGATGATCATTTTGATTCATTTGCTGATGACTTTGATGAAGTAAAAGGCGAACGAAAGACAACTAAGAATAGTAAAAAGAAAAACAGAATCACAAAAGTTTCGAAGAAAAAGAAGTTAGATAAAATTACTAAACATACAAAACGAAAGACTAAATTAAAAAGACGACAAAGCAAATCTAATAAAAAAGTAATGATGGAGTTTGCTGAAGCTATAGGTTTTAATCTAACAGAGTTGTCTCTTGCCGAACAAATACAAGAGATTGAAGAGAAGAAGAGAGAGATAGCTAACGGATTGATCTGCGACAAATGTGGGAAAAGATTCAACAACTTCAACTGTTTGAAGAGGCATAAGAACTGCCACGTCTTAAAACCAAATAGTTTCATGTGCGACCTATGTTCTTGGGTATTCAAAAAGAAGAATTTACTAATAGAACACATGTTAGACCACAGATACATATTCAGCTGCAAATCTTGTGATTTCAAAACTAAAAAACGTATCACTCTGAAAGGGCATCACGAATTTCACCAAGGGAAGAGATTCCCTTGTAAATATTGCGACAAAGTGTTCGAAAAATTGAGTAGTTACTTTACTCATGTGAGATTTAAACATGAATCCGAACTGCCTTGGTGCGAACTATGTGGAGAAGCATTCATAGGTGACAAAGGTGTGACGAGTCACAAGAAACTAACTCATAACATCTTTGATGAATTCCCGTATGAATGTCCGAAGTGTGATAAGAGATTTAGAAGCAAAGCTGCAGTTGAAAGGAATTTAATAGTGAAAGGTTGTGATCTCCCGAGTTGTTTACATTGTGGAGAGGCATTCCCAAGTGATCAGCTGTTAAAACATCATCTGATTCAGAGGCATATAGACGGAGCTGTTCCTAATACATTTGACTGTAAACACTGTATTCTCCGATTTTATACACATGACGCTTTGGTTCGACATTCGTGTGGCTGTAGCGCGGCGTGCGCGCAGTGTGGAGAGAGCTTCGTCTCATCACAGCTCTTGATTGAGCACATCACGATGAGGCATGACATCTTTAAATGTGAAGAGGTAAGTTTATTTTCAAAAATATGGCTTCACTATTTTATTTATTTACAAGGAATTTTTGATGTTTGTAAAACAGTCGTGCTATTGGCGTGTATTGTTAGTTTTTAATAATTTTGCTAAAGCATTTGACTTTTAGACAATATAATTTTTCTATACAAATCAGGTTATTATCTAATGAAGATATTTATTCTATTCTAATTTACGTTTTATTTGAGTGGGAGAGAAATAAACTGTGAATCGCTTAAAATAAAAATCACTCAATATCTTTTTTTAAACTGGTGTTTTTCAGGGCATTATGTTGGGACCATTGCTATTTAACAAAAACTTCGTCTGTTTCTTTTTATCTTTTTATTTAATTAATGTAACTCTTGCAGTGTGCCAAACAGTTCACGAGCAAGCACTTCAAGATACACTACATGCTGAAGCACTCCGGGGCTCCGAAGAAACGCGCGCGCGCTCGCAAGAGGACGTCGGGGCAACTGGAGGACCGGGTAAGAGATCACCTTTTAAGACGAAGAGTACGGTCCAGAGGCATTTGAAATTCTACTGCCATGAGTAAGACACGTTAAATACACACCCAGAGATCCCGGGTTCGCTCCCCGGTCAGGGCAAGTTGGAAAATGGCCTTTTTCAAGTTTTCCTGGGTCTTGGATGTTTATCTATATATGTATTTGTTATAAAATATATTATCGTTGAGTTAGTATTCCACAACACAAGTCTCGAACTTACTTTGGGGCTAGCTCAATCTGTGTCATTTGTCCGTATGTATTTATTGATTTGTTTATACTATCACGTCCTTACCCCTAACGGGGCAGACAGAGTCCAGGGCAGCAAGGTCCAAAGATCAGAATAAAAGTCACAAAATAATTGTCATTGATCATGTCCAATTAGAAAGTGATTTTAGATTTATTGAAGCAGTAAAACTGATATTAACTGTACATATTAACAGGCAGCACTGGACCCCGAAAAATTCAGGTAGCCCCTTAAGAGCGCTCGCTATTTCACTCCAAAAAGCTTTGACGTACAAGTCCCATTGAATGTGTTTCTTTGGATGTTAAGGAAAAAATATTCGAGTCGTTGCAAGCTAGCAGATTATTTATTTTAACATGTCATCATCATTTCAGCCGCATAACGTCCACTGCAGGACATAGGCCTCTCCCAAGGATTTCCAAAATTATCGATCTGGAGCGGCCTGCATCCAGCGCTTTCCAGCGACCCCAGTCAGGTCGTCAGACCACCTTGTGGGCGGGTGTCGTACTTTTTTTATGTCATAAATATATTTAGTTCTTAGTCGGCAAACGAACAAGCGGGTCACCTGATGGTCTGATGGTAAGTGATCACCGCTGCCCATGGACAACTGCAACACCAGGGTGTAACAGAAGCGTTGCCGGTCTTTCAGAAAGGGAAGATGTAGGGGTCTGACGGTCCGGTGATCACCGCTGCCCATGGACAACTGCAACACCAGGGGTGTAACAGAAGCGTTGCCGGCTTTTCAGGAAGGGAAGATGTAGGGGGGAGGGGAGGAGGGGGGGCTCCGGCTCTCTCACTCACCGAATGAAGCATAGAAGCGGTGACGCTTCTACTCAGACGTCGATTTTCTTTGAGAGTGTGGTACTTCCCCGGACGAGCCGGCCCATTCATGCTACCGGCAAAACAGAAGTGCCAGTACGTGGTCGCCTTTCGAGAACCTTGTTGCCCCATCGGCCATCGGTTCGTCGCGCTATTACACTTGTAACTTGTACCATGTGATTTATGGTTATTTGACTTGTAACAGGTGAGGAAATGGCGTGTGGTGGACGGCGAGACGATAAAGCAGGTGGAGCCGCCGGCGCGGCCCGCGGCCGACGCGGGCAACATGACGCACATCTGCGAGGTGTGCGGGAAGGGCTTCCTGGTGAGCTACTCTTGTTACCGACGAAAACCAGTGCGGTATTATCTCCGAGTTCCTTACTCAGCTGCTTCACAATGGACTGTAGAATGAAACACTTCTTTCTTGTAGTCTTCTTTATTCGAAGGACACTGAACTACGATTTCATACAACAGACCTCTTATACAATGTGTATTTTTTATAATTGATCAAACGAAATCTGCGGACATTAGGCGAAATATTATCAATAAAAACCGGAAAAAATATCGTTATTAAAACTTTTTTTTTTTTCTCTTTAAGTAAACGGCATATTTTCTTCAAAGTTGTCTCATTTGAAAACCACAAAGTTTAAGAAGCTAAGAAAGGAAAAATTTATTAACGATACCAAAAAGGGAATTAGTTAAAAAATAATTGACGAAAAATTTAAAGTGCTTGGATTTTTTACACAAAACTGGACCTCGAAAATAGTCACAATAGCGATAGGACTATCGATAGTATCGAATAACCGATACTATCGATAGTAACGAACACTGTCGATATTATCAAAATTTAATAGTATCGATACTATCGATAGTCCTATCTATATTGTGACTGTTTTTCTAGGTCACCATAGTACCTGTTTAGGCCGTATGCTACGCCTGATAAATTTCAAGAGCAAGACGACGAAGTGTAGCATTGTGCAGCGGCTATCATTGCGTAGTAGATCTCCGTACTGTTAACATCTGTTTTTTTATTGTATTTAAATTTCAAGTAATTACACTATTAAGAAGCAGTTCAAGGAGTTTTTACTTCAAAGTCCCTTCAACCACATATGGAGAAGAAAACCGGCGCAATCAGTACCGATAGACTCGATATTTTATACTATTGCTTGCTACGCTAATATACCGGTATTTCAAGACTTGGATGTATGTAAGATGTTTTAGCGCCATCTAGTGTGCTTCTCGTGAACTATTTCCGTGACTCCTTTCAGAACTCAACCAAGCTGAGCATCCACAAGTGGCGGGTGCACTGCCCCGAGCACTGCCACCGCTGCCCACACTGCCCCAAGACCTTCAAGACACGGGAGGCGCTCGATGTGAGTTTTAAATTAAAAAATTACAAATTAATAAAAGCCCCGAAGGAAAATGTCAAGAACGCCATCTAGTGAGGAATAGTGGAACCGATACCATTTGATATCCCAACGCCATCTATATATTTTTTTAGGAAAAGCCCTGACTTTCAAGCTGTAATCCCAACAACTTTAAAGCGCCTAAATCGATTTTCATCAAACATATAAGAGCAAAGGAACTTGCTTTCACGTAAAAAAAACCGCATCATAATCGATCCATCCATGCGAGCGCTACGATGCCACAGACACACAGACTGACTTATAACACCCCACTTTTTTGTCCGGGGTTAAGAAACATAACCCTCCTTTTGGCGCAGTCGTATATAAAGAAGAGAGGGCGTAAACTGCATCAAGCGTCGTGTTCAGTGTGAAACTCTACGTGCGAAAGAGATAGAATATGTCGCGTTGTGGGAACTCCACCTGTCCCAGCTAGTTAGGGTGCTCCCACATGAGTACTAGTAGGTAGCGGAGAGCGAGAGAGAGTGTAATACCACAGAATAAGTACTAGCACTCACGTACAGAAGTCTTACTCATAAAAGCAAAAAGAAATATATACTTAGACCGTCTTATTATAAAACCCAGACTAACTTTGTTACTAGGTTTATACCAATATCCGACCAAATCAAGTTGACATCTAATAATATCACACCATCTCACCTGTCAATGTCAACTTGATTTTGGGCGGATAATGGTTTAAACCTAGTAACAAAGTTAGTCCTGTTTTTATAATAAGACGGAGAGAGTTTAGCGCTATGGTTTAATTTAACTCGCGTCAGAACTCCTCACCTTTTCGTTTAGATACCTAGACATCCATTGCAAGCCAATTTCATTCTTATTGCTCTGGACAAACGATTCATGTAACTGAATTTTCCCTTTCGAAGTAAACGGGGAGTGACACAGGCCTTAAACCTTTTCTCCTTCATTTTTTTCATGACAGTTCTACACTTCTGGCATCGCCAGACTATATCAGTCATAGATCTAAAGGTATAACATATCCACAGCGTATTGTAAAATGAGACAGAGCGACCCTGCCAGCAGTTTGTGTGGTAAGTACAAATACAACCAATTTAACCCTTTCACTGCGAGACTTCGTATTGTAAAATGAGACAGAGCGACCCTGCCAGCAGTTTGTGTGGTAAGTACAAATACAACCAATTTAACCCTTTCACTGCGAGACTTCGTATTGTAAAATGAGACAGAGCGACCCTGCCAGCAGTTTGTGTGGTAAGTACAAATACAACCAATTTAACCCTTTCACTGCGAGACTTCGTATTGTAAAATGAGACAGAGCGACCCTGCCAGCAGTTTGTGTGGTAAGTACAAATACAACCAATTTAACCCTTTCACTGCGAGACTTCGTATTGTAAAATGAGACAGAGCGACCCTGCCAGCAGTTTGTGTGGTAAGTACAAATACAACCAATTTAACCCTTTCACTGCGAGACTTCGTATTGTAAAATGAGACAGAGCGACCCTGCCAGCAGTTTGTGTGGTAAGTACAAATACAACCAATTTAACCCTTTCACTGCGAGACTTCGTATTGTAAAATGAGACAGAGCGACCCTGCCAGCAGTTTGTGTGGTAAGTACAAATACAACCAATTTAACCCTTTCACTGCGAGACTTCGTATTGTAAAATGAGAAGAGCGACCCTGCCAGCAGTTTGTGTGGTAAGTACAAATACAACCAATTTAACCCTTTCACTGCGAGACTTCGTATTGTAAAATGAGAAGAGCGACCCTGCCAGCAGTTTGTGTGGTAAGTACAAATACAACCAATTTAACCCTTTCACTGCGAGACTTCGTATTGTAAAATGAGACAGAGCGACCCTGCCAGCAGTTTGTGTGGTAAGTACAAATACAACCAATTTAACCCTTTCACTGCGAGACTTCGTATTGTAAAATGAGACAGAGCGACCCTGCCAGCAGTTTGTGTGGTAAGTACAAATACAATCAATTTAACCCTTTCACTGCGAGACTTTATTATGATGTTCCGATCCCGGCAGGATCGTCATTTGATATTACGGCGATGGCAGGGTCGCCATATGATAAGGCGACCCTGCCGGGATCGTAACATCATAATAAAGTCTCGCGGTGAAACAGTTATATGGGTTGTATTTGTACCTACCACACGAACTATCGGTAAAGCAGTACGATACCTGTTGAGGCCAGGCGCCTCAAATTTTAATTTTTCCCCTTCCTCAACTTGGTGATAAGACGGCTTGGTATCGCTATCTCTTTCGGCGAGTATGATCAGAGAGGGATGGAGACGTGGATCTCAACGGCGGTGGTCAGCGTCCTGACGATTAGTCTTGTTTCGTACGTCATTGTGACAGCGCGCATGCGAATTTGCGCCTCCGTGGCCACCCGCGCGCCGAACTTGATTCTCACCGGAACTTTATCACCGCTCTGCTACAGAGAAGAGAAGGACTGGTGCACCAGAGAAGTCTGCAGCTCGTCAACGAGGTAAGCGATTACTTAGTTCGTTAAATCACCGAGTTGTAGCATTTCTTCCTACCCACAGGCCGTTTGATCTAAGTCTTATCCGAGACATTAGATGTAACCTTAGGTCCTCGAACCGCTTCACCCCCAGGAGACGACCTATTTACACGGTAGCCTCTCCAATAGCATCTTTCAAAGGTAAGATAACTTACAAATTAACACAGTTGACAGTCAAAAAAAATATTTTTTTTGTGAAGTTCTTCGAGCCAAGCTAATAATGCGTTATATGTTTTGTATGAAAACTTTTCACATTGTCAAATTGATCCATTTTGCACATAATGAAGCATTACATGTTATAATGTATTAACATTGTATTATAGCATTACATTTTATAATGTATCAACATTGTATTATATTAAAAGTATTTATTATTTTTAAAAAAAGACATAATAATAATATGACAAAGCCCTTCTTTCGGCGTTTCTTCTCAGCAGTGGTCGTTACGAAGCGCTGGTATCGGTAGCTTTTCTTTAAAAATAAATTAAATTTTAATATACTTTACACGTAACATAAATTATACTTATTGACGTGTAAAAGTGCCTGTAAAGGTCTAATTACTGAAAAATAATATAGGTCAATGGTATCAGTCCACGGCTGGACAAATGCCTCTCTAACTGCTATGTTTTTAAACATGATTTAACACATTCTGTGCCAGATCCACATCCGCGTGCACACGGGCGAGCGTCCGTACAAGTGTTCGCAGTGCCCGAAAGCCTTCAAGCACCGAGGAGCGTATACAAGACATTTCTTGGTAAGTTCAATATGGAATTGAATCTACTAAATAATCCAACTAAAATTATAAATGCGAACATGAGTTTATGTATTTGTTTGTTACGCTTTGACCAGTAAAACTACTTGGATGAAATTTGGTATGGATATACTTAGTTTGAGACCCGGGAAAGGACATAGGAAAGTTGTTTTCCGAATTTCCCACGGGAAACGGAGTCCGCGAGCACAGCTAGCTACTATATTAATTATATTGAACATGCTTACAAAATTTCAAGACATCATCATCATCATCATCCGAGCGTATTCCCGGTTGCATCCTCAGCAGTAACGCTTCAGAGCCCGGGGTCCGCTACCTAACCAAGGAGATTTGACGAGGTTACTGGTTTTTACACAGAGCGACTGCCGTCTGACCTCCACAACCCAAAGGGCAAACCAGGAACCAATCCTTGGATAGTTTGATGATCAAACGCTAGGTGGCGTTCGGGACCCACAGTTTTACGTGCCTTCCGAAACACGGAATCATCTTTCTTTTCGGATAATCAGGTGATTCAAGCCTGCAATACCCTATCCAGACTGGAAACAACTTTGCACAAAGTATGTTTCCCAGTGGGAATCGAACCCATGACCTCCGGGTCACAAGGCGAACGCCTTGACCACTGGACCACGGTGGCAGTCAAAAAATTTCACGACTATCTGTTGAGAAATGCCGTTTGTTCCTGTTGAGTCACACCAAGATTAGTAACACTGCTACTCATTGGGAAATAAATCCCAATAAGTAACAGTGATGATACACATTGCAACTGACATTTTTTACCAAGTGTTACAAATCTTGGTGTGACTCAAGGGGAGCAAACGGTATTTTGTCAACAGATTCTCGTGAAATTTTGTGAGCATGTTCAATTTAATAATATAGATATTAAGAGCGTTATTTGACTACAAGAAACTATGACGTCATTAGTCTTTATTTCATACAATTCCCGTAGAAAATGTTTGTTTTGACGTTTAGAAAAAAGTATCTGATTTGTGTTGTTGGAAACTGCTGTCATACTAAACTCCGACTTATAAACATCGATGTACAATGATACACAAATAAGTTGAACAAAAATGGCGGACTTCAAAGCATTTTTATACAAAAGGTATATATAACAATTGAACCAAAATGGCAGTCGTCGGCGCATTGTTTGTACCTGCGCCGGTAACCGCCATTTTGGTTCAACCTACGCGCCGGGAATTTGTACAAAAATGCATTCAAGGCAGCAACAAATTCCCGGCACGTAGGTTGAACCAAAATGGCGGTTACCGGCGCAGGTACCCGCCAATAATGCGTCGACGACTGCCATTTTGGTTTAATTGTCATACTTGTCGGGAATTTGTACAAAAATGCTTTGAAGTCCGCCATTTTTGTTCAACTTATTTGTGTCGCATTGTACGGAACTTCGAAAGTTTCTTTATTTTGGAGTTCCATACAGAAACTTTTCGTCTCAGTCGTACTCCAAATCTTTCACAGTCTTGGCGGCAAGGCTTTGGAACTCGCTTTCTGCTGAAGTAAAGATGGCACCTTCACTGGATACTTTTAAAATTAGGTTATTAAAGTCCTCTCTGGTTGCGTCACACTTGGACTGAATAGGTACCTATCTGTAAATCTGTTTCATGTATTTATTATGTATGTATGTAGGATATGTAGGATATTTATATATATAGGGTTACTGGTAACTAACTCATAACCTCTTAACATCGAAATCAAACTCTCCAGCACATTATAGATCTGCAAGAAAAAAGGCGAAAATTGCAGAAAAAAAAATTGGCCTCCCATACAAATTCACTGATCACCTGGTCGAGTTTCTATGAAGAGACCATTTTTTTTCTTAGATTTTTTTTATTTTTTTCTTGCAGATCTATATTATGTTAGGATTCTGATTACGATGTTAAGAGGTTTTGCGTTAGTTACCAGTAACCCTGTATATAGTTAGTATATGTGTATATATGTATTGCTATAATTTATGTATGTATGTTATATATACAGATATATTTTTGTATGTGCGTAGCGATGTAAGTATGATCTTATAGTTAAATTTGTATGTACTTGCCTTACCTTACCTTTTTATTGAGTAAATATCCTCTCAATCTATCGCAGGTTGACTGGAAGAGATCCCTACATGGGATAAGTCCGCCTTTGTATATTTGCTCTTTCGTATGTTGTCGTTTTAATGTATTATTTTTTTTTGTACAATAAAGTTATTACAAACAAACAAACAAGTTCCGTACATCGATATTTTAAAAGTCGAAGTTCAGTATGACAGTCGTTGGAAACTTCCTTATTGCAGGTGCACTCCGGGCAACGCAACCACATGTGCACAATGTGTGAGAAGACGTTCCAGACGTCCACCGGGGTCAAGATGCACATCCAGACGGCCCACATGAAGATGCCGTGGCCCGCCAAGAGCAGGAGACCGAAAATAAACGAGATGATGATGAATGAGTGAAACAGAAAAAAAAATGTTAAATGGGCTGGTTTCTGCCAGGACCAACGACTTTAAACTTGGTTAAAAAAAATCGGGTTGAATAAGGTTTTTTCTTTTGCCTCCCTTGAAAAATATATTGGCTGTATGAGCTTGATTCTTACTATATTTTTTTCCCATTGGATCCAGTTTCAAACTTTTCTTTCTTAGTTGATCTCTAAAGTTCAGTAATTAGACCTTTACAAGCACTTTTAATTGTAATTGTATTATAAACGGTCTTTGATTGATTTCAATGAATGTAAATAAATTGAAAAAGAGATACTAGTCTAGATAGATTGTTAACACTTGTAAAATTAGTCTATTAAGTTAATGGAGTCATATTTATCAATTAGAATTTATAGACTGGTAGTTTAAATAATTTTTCGCCTGCGCGGTACAGGGGCGCGGGGTGTGGCGAGTGCGGGAGGTGCGGGCGTGTACCACCCCACGCGGACGTCTCAGTCCTTTTAGGGCCAATTCGAAGGTTTGTTTGTTTGTAATTACTTTATTGTACCAAAAGACAAAATAAAGTAGTAAATAATTCA
Organism: Acrobasis suavella; assembly: GCA_943193695.1. Taxonomy (NCBI): domain Eukaryota; kingdom Metazoa; phylum Arthropoda; class Insecta; order Lepidoptera; family Pyralidae; genus Acrobasis; species Acrobasis suavella. Next base: position 1,220,046 of record OW971956.1, read on the forward strand.
AAAGAGCAAATATACAATGGCGGACTTATCCCATATAGGGATCTCTTCCAGTCAACCTGCGATAAAAGGTAAATATGGTTTGACTTTAAAGTACGCTGCCAGCCGCTGCCCTTTCAGTGTTTATTAACCCTTATTCACTATTCCCCCGCGCCCCTGTACCGCGCAGGCCAGGACTCTAGCGGTCGGTCTATTAATATAAAATAAAAAAAAATGTATAGAAAGTACATAAGTATTGAAATAAAACAATTTAAATAAGAATGTGGTGTTTTTATTACTTTGGGCTACAATCCGCGACACTTCACAACATCAGTGACTTCTGAACCTTTGTGGCTTAGTGGTCGTCATACCTGTATTGTGATAAAATATTGAGTCATAAATATACTTTCCCACGGGTGGTCCCGGGTTCGATGCCCGGTCAGGTCAAGATGGAAAATGATCTTTTTCAGATTGAAATGGGTCTGGTCTGCAGATAAACATGCAGACCCATTTCAATCTGAAATTGAAATGGGTCTGCATGTTTATCTGCATATATATATATATATATATATATATATATATATATATATATATGCAGATAAACATGCAGACCCATTTCAATCTGAAAAAGATTATTTAGTATATATATGTGCAGATATATATATTAAATATAGTTAGTATCCCAAAACTCGAACTTAGTTTGGGGCTTGCTTAATCTGTGTGATTAGTCCCTAAAAAAATCAGTTATATTCTTCAATCTTTCTCTACCTCATAATAATCGTTCTGTATTTCTTCGTCTCCTTCCATGTTCACTTTCTCCACTCTTCTATCCTTATCACCCCTTCTCTTAGCATGGACTGTATCTTTAACATGGACATCTTTTCTCTTAACATGGACTGTATCGTTGGCACGTCGCCGCCTCCTCTTCCTGGGAGGGGCAGGCATTTTGAGGTGCACCGTGTTGATGTGAAGTTTCACCGAGGTGGAGCTGGAAAAGGCTTTGCGGCAGATCTGGCAGATGTGACGCTTCTCTTGGGTGTGCTTCTGTAATTCAACACGAACTTTTATTTCGTGAAATTACAACGTGTAAGTGACTTTTTTCTATGAAAATCAATTTTGCCTCGTCACTTCTTGAATACCGAGTTTCATCAAAACCACTGCTTTCCAAAGTGGTCAACAAAAGTTTGCACTTTCAAAACAAATACATATATAATAAATATGTATATACAGGGTGTTTTTTAAATCACTGGCATCCTTTCTACTGGTGAAAGTACTCATGAATATGACCAACATTTTGTATGGGACCAACTCAATCCAACCGAAAAAAAAATCAGCTGTTCCATACATTTTGGGATTCTAAGTATTGTAAAATCGTATGGAACAGCTGATTGCTCATATTCATGAGTACTTTCACTAGTAGAAAGGATTCCAATAATTTTAAAAACACCCTGTATATACATATTTATTATATAGGTATTTGTTTTTAAAGTGCAAACTTTTGTTGACCACTTTGGAAAGCAGTGGACTTCCTGCGGCTGAAATGATGATTTATTTACAAAATCCAGGTACACAAAATACAAACATAGAAACAAAGTAACAAACAGGTACTGCTTATTTCGTAAGAAATCTCTTCCAGCAGACCCAGGAGAGGAAAAGAGAACAGGAAGTAGTGTTGCAAGCAATAGTATTAAATATCGATAGTCTATTGATGCTATCGTGGCCTTGAGGAGCTCGGTGGCCCGGCGGGAGTGCGCATTACTAGCGCTTTCGCAAGATAAGCGACACCGGGCGTGGCCCGCACTTGGATGGGTGACCACAAGTGGCACAAAAAATTCTCGAGCTCCTCCGTGCTTCGGAAGGCACGTATAAACCGTTGGTCCCGGCTGTCATCATTGTATGGCAGTCGTCAAGCTATGTCAGATGCCTTTTGGCAGCTTGAAAAATCTGACACCAGTGTTGGCCACTTACACACACGAAAAACAAAACAAACAATCGTGGCCTTGAAACACATAGGAATATCGATAGTAAAGGTATTATTTGTATTAAAAACTATCGATAGTATTGTGACGAGTATCGATATTATAATACTATCGATAGTAACAGACGACCTCCGTGGCGTAATGGTTACCATGCTAGTCCGCCACCCAGAGGTCCCGGGTTCGATCCCCGGCCAGGGCAAGTTGGAAAATGGCCTTTTTCAAATTGTCCTGGGTCTTGGATGTTTATCTATATATGTATTTGTTATAAATTATAGTATCGTTGAGTTAGTATCCCATAACACAAGTCTCGAACTTACTTTGGGGCTAGCTCGACCAGTGTAATTTGTCCCTATATATTTATTTATTTATTATAATTAAGCTTTCGTCCAAAAAGTAGTTACAGTAGCGATACTATCGATCGTATCTAAATTCAATAGTTTCGATACTATCGATAGTTTTACCTTTCATTAATAGTATTGCAGCTCACTGTGCACTAAACAAACACCTTTTCACCCTAGGCCTAACTAACAGCCCTCTGTGCAGAGCTTGCATGGAGGCTGAAGAAACTGCGAGCCATCTCCTCTTGGAGTGCGATGGTGTCGCACACATAAGAAGAAGGTTCCTAGAACATTCGGGAACTATGGCAGAGGCGTGCAGGGCGCCAGCAGAGCTGGGCTGGTTCGAGAACTGAGACCGGAGTCCGCTCCTCACGCAAAACGGGACCGGCAAAATCGGACCTGCTTGCGGAAAAGTTGTCCTCGAAGGAAGTAAGAAGTAGTATTGCAAACTATTGACAATCGATGCTACCGATATTGTAACAGTTTTTCGAGGTCAAGTATCGGTAGTCAATCTATCGATAGTTATGAACGCTAACAGGTAGTAGGCGTGTACAGTCAAGTAACAAGATACCTGACCAGGCCCTCAACTTATATCTTGAATTTTCTCTTAAACTAAAAATAATATTAACATGATTTTTTTTTTATTGAGAAAGACTTAAGACGAAGTGGTAGCTAAAGAGGCGCCCTCATTTGAAATAAATTGTTTAAAACGAAATATGGTGATAATTAAAAATTCGATTTGTATCAATGTCTAGAAAGACCTTTAAACTATTTTATGAATAACCTTTGAAAGTAATATTGTTAGTCCGTCTATTAGTAATAATTTCAAAGGTTACTCATAAAATAGTTTAAAGATCTCTCTACTCGTAGTTCGACGAACTGGGAATTGACCACAAAACAGTTTTGGCGCATTTGAAAAAAAATGGGTACACAAAAAAGCTCGATATTTGGGTACCTCACGAGCTCTCTGAAAGAAACCTAATGAACCGTGTACTCATTTGTGATTCTTTATTACGACGTAATGAGACCGAACCATTTTTGAAGAAATTGATAACTGGTGATGAAAAGTGGATCACGTACGACAAGAACGTGCGAAAAAGGTCATGGTCAAAGGCCGGTCAGGCTTCACAGACTGTGGCGAAACCCGGGTTAACTCGCAACAAGGTGATGCTGTGTGTGTGGTGGGATTGGAAGGGCATTATTCATAATGAGCTGTTACCACCAGGCAGGACTATCAATTCAGAACTCTACTGCAAACAACTGATAAGATTAAAGCAAGAAGTTGAGAGAAAGCGGCCGGAATTAATCAACAGAAGGGGTGTGGTTTTTCATCATGATAAAATTAAGAGAGTTTGGCTGGGAGGTGTTAATGTATCCGCCGTATAGTCCTGACCTGGTACCTTTAGATTTCCACCTGATTCGGTCTCTTCAGAATTCTTTAGGCAGTGACTGCCAGAACTACTTGACGCAGTTTTTTGATCAGAAGCCCCAAAATTTCTATAGCAATGGGATCATGTCCCTACCTATAAGATGACAAAAAGTTATCGAACAAAATGGTACCTACATACTTTAGTTAAATGTAAATAAACTATATTAAAAATGTTTTGAATTTTCATATAAAATGCGAAAAGACTTTTTCCCCAACCTATTATAACCGTTTAGCAGATAGAGGCGGGGGACACTTGACTCTAACAAACATTTTCACTTTAAAACCAAATAATTCAGAAACGGATCCCTAAATCGAAAAACGGTGTTCACAATCTCCTAATTGACTTTTGACTTTACTTGTATGGGAGTTACACAAAAATATTTTTTTTTTCAATATTTCATTTTACAACTTTTACCGCATAATTAATATACATACCTATACCAAATTACAGATTTCTAGTACTGATAGTCGCTGAGTAAAACCGCGGACGGACAGACAGACATGGCGAAACTATAAGGGTTCCTTGTTTACTAAGGAATCCTAAAAAAAGTGTTGGCCACTTAGGGTGTCCGCTGAGTGACGCGGGCGCACGCGGCGGGTTTCAGTCTATCTCTGTCGCAAACTCTTAGTGTGAGATAAATGACAAAATCCGTCGCGGGTCACCTGTCTCTGTCGCACGTAGAGCTTGTGACTGAGATAGACTGAACCCGTCGCGTGCGCCCGAGTCACTTAGTGGACACCCTTACACACACGAAAAACAAAAAACTTACCTGCAGCGCCCGTTTGTAAGAGAATCTCTTGGGGCAGTGGTCGCACTGGAATACGCGCTCGCCATGCGTGTGTTGCACGTGAATCCGCAACAGGGCGTAGTTCTGCAAATTTTTTTTTATTATTTTGCGGGGGCTATTTTTTTATTATGCAAAAAAATTGATGACCACCCGAAACAAGTGTGAGGGCTGAAGGGGAGTTAGGTTCAAGTTATTTTTTATGACCATCTGGAACAACTATAGTGGTCTTGACCACTCGTAATTTTAGACATTTTTATCTTAGATATGTCAAAGAAACCTTTAATGAAGAACCCGTTCCGATTCACGGTGCTTTTTTAATTATGATGAAATTTTTAGAAAACCAAAGTCAAAATTTTGAAGTTTTCTGCATAAAATAATATTGTTTTTCGCGGACACGACAGTTTCAAAACTACGGTCAAATGGAATTTTACGCGAGCGGTGAGTTGGTAAATTACAAGTTTGTGTTTCGGTGGGTCCATCAAAGAAATTAGCACTCGAGGCGTTTTAAAATTTTCATCCCTTTCCATTCTCCCCACTGATACTCCACACTTTGTCGCTGTTTGGGAAACTGCTATAATTACAAACAACGACTTTCCGCAGACACGACACTAGCTCTTCTTAGCGTGTGCTTCATCTTCCGTCGTGACGTGTGTGTAAAACTAAACTGATGGGCCGGTAATTAGATATATTATTTCTAACACAAAAAAATCGTCAAGCGTTATTAAAATTTTCATCCCTTTCCCATTGCTACACACTGATACTTCACACTTTGTTGCTGTTTGGGAAACTGCTATAATTACAAAGAACCACTTTCCGCACACATGACACGTGTTCTTCTTAGTGTGTGCTTCGTCTTCCATCGTTACGTGTGTGTGACACTAAACTGATGGGCCGGTAATTAAATATATTATTTCTAACATTAGAAAAAGCTTCAAGCGTTTTTAAAATTTCCGTCCCTTTTCCACTGCGGTGAGCGGTGAGTTGGTAAACTACACATTTGGGTTTCGGTGAGTCCATCAATGAAAGAAAATAGCACTCGAGGCGTATTTAAATTTTCATCCCTTCCCATTGCTCCCCACGGATACTCCACACTTTGTTGCTGTTTGGGAAACCGATATACTCACAAAGAACGACTTTCCGCACACATGACACATGCTCTTCTTAGCGTGTGCTTCGTCCTCTGTCGTGACGTGTCCTACAAGCACGCGGCCGTCCGGCGTGCGCGGGACCAATTTTCCGTCCAGTACACCCCACATCTTGACATCGTGGCTGCCAAAGTATCTTGCCGCGAAATTCTATTAAAAAAAATAATGAAAAATGTTTAAACTATTATTGGTTTTTGCTGTTGTTCAGTTGAAATGAGAGCGCTGAGGAGTATGTGTAGTTTACTTTGAACGATCGGATTAGAAATGATGTCATAAAGGAACGGTGTGGACTGAAAAATGTAGTAACAAAAATTGAGAAAGGAACCATCTCAACATTGGAAGGGATGGATGAAAGGAAATTTACTAAAAGGGTCTACAAAGCTAATGTGAGTGGCAGAGTAGGTAATGGTCATTCTCAGATTGCAGACGTTTTTAAAAAGAAGAGGCCGGAAGTATACGTAACATAACCGGCGGGCATGCATGAAGAGAGGGATAAGTGTAGATGAAGCGAGAGAGGTCTGTTAGGATTGTAGCAAGTGGAGGTCCATAGTCTCTGTCTCCTATGTGGGAAACAGTCGTGAATCAATCACACACAGTGACAACGCTCGCAACTGATGACATATTCTTAGGCCAATCACGTGATCAGCTAAACCTTTTCTGCTACGTCCCAAAGGTGAGCTTGTAGACAATGCTTAGCATTAAGTTGTACTTTTCGTACTATAATCTTAAGATTTTAAGTGCAAATTTGACCATGGTCACACCACACCACGGTCAAATTTCTTGACTCCTTCTAGCTTCGGAAGGCACGGTCATGAGAGGAGGGAACAATAGCATTCAGTGCCCCCCCCCCCCCTCCCACTTTCACATCAGAACTCTTACCCTCTTCTTGCGCGGTTTCAGCTCTTCCCCCGTGTCCTTCCTCTTTCTGGTCCTCGGCTCCATGGCCTCAGAATTGTGTTTTCTGTAGTGCAGTTGAAGGCTATGCATGTTCTTACAAGTCTCGCCACACTGCAAAAGCCAAATCTTGTTAAATACAGGTATAGTCGAAGTAATCAAATAATCCTGCTGAAGAATCTTAGTCCATCTAACCGGCATCACTTTTTGTATTTTTTTTTAACCTGGTTTGGGCAAAGATCTCCCCCTGTTCCTTCCATACGTTCCACATTCATGAAAGAGTCTATATCGTCCCACCATCTGTTTCGTGGTCTAACCCTGCATCTCCGTCCTTCTGGCACCAATAACGTGATTTTTGGGGCCCATTTTTTATTTATTTATATAAAAATAAAATATATTATTGATGGACTTAACGCTAAAAGCGTTCTCACCCAGTCATCAAAGATAAACAGAGATTAAGTTGCGGCGCAAAATAATTAGGTACCTAAATAAATCCAACACATACCTAATAAACATACCTACATATCATCATCATCAGGTCTTTTTGTCTCCACTGTAGGAGCACGACCCTCTATGTACTACCAGAGCCATACTTGGCCAGAGCAGCCAGAGGACTTAGCCTACACCTACATATACCAACATTTATTACATGTATATAGATACATACAATCTTTAATATATAAACAATGAATAGTGATGTTGAAAATAAAAGGGGATACATTATTTCAGAAGACAAGAGTCTCCTATTCTTTTAAATAAAAAAATGTGAAAATGTCCTTGATGTCAACGAGTAAAGAATTCCCGAGCTGTGAAGCTTGTAGGATAAAGGAGTTTGCCATAGAATTTGTGCGATGTAGAAGAATAGAAAAAAGACGACTATCGGTAGAGCGAATTTGTCGATTATGAGTGTCGGAAAGAAATTAAAATTAGCATTTTAAGTATTGAGGAGAATTTGGATTCGAAAGAATTGAAAAGAGAGTGCACAGAATTCGCATTTGTCTGCGTTCTCGGATAGGAGGGATCATTTAAGCGCTGAACGGAAAGATTATATATGATATGATCATATTTTTTTCTTATTTTATAAACCACTTTTTTTAATGGCAGTCTACTATTAGACCAAACAGCTTTTACAAGTCAGACGAGACGGGCAAAAGAAATGGCGGGTTAAGCTGATTGGTGAACGAAATTGCGATTAAAATATTTTTATTTTTTATAATTAATAGACTGGACCGAAAAATCTGATTATTTATGACAAGTAGAAATGTTATTCCTAACTCTAGAAAAAGCTTCAGGCGTTTTTAAAATGTTCATCTCTTTCCCAATGAAAAACAACTGAGTTCGCTATTTTCCAACAATTCAAATCAGATTTTTTTCTAAACGTCAAAACAAACATATTCTATGGGATTTGTATTGAATAGTGGCTAATGAAATTATAGTGTCTTGGAGTCAAATAGCGATCTTATTAGTAGTTTTTCTACAATAACAAATATAAAATGGATATGATTATGACAAACGCATTATTTAGTGAAGTTTTATTTTCTTAAAAGTACCAAATACCTAATTTTTTTTAACCCAGTGAAGTACGATTTTTACTTAGGGATTTAAACAAAAAAGCGAGCAAAACGATAAATATTTTAAAATTTATTTGTGACGTCACAAACCTTGACGCCTCCCACCCTTTGTCACACATTGTCATACTTAATTGACCCCCTCCCCTTAATGTGTGAAGTAATTTATGGATGGTCCCTTACCTCTCCGCAGGTGAAGCCAGACGTATCATGCGACCTCGCATGCTGCAGCAACAGCTGTCCGTCCTTACACAGCTCCCCGCACAGCGCGCAGTGCAGTCCTCGTCTGCATGACGCTTGGTGCCGCCGCAGGCCGAGGCTGCTGTGGAAGCAGACCCCGCACTCCCAGCAGTCCCACGTGATGGGACCTTCAATGGGAGTTAACGAATTTTAATATCATTTTTAGGGTTGCATATCCAAAGGATAAGTCCCTATTACTAAGTCTCCGTTGTCCGTTCATTCGTCCGTCTGTCTATCTGTAACCAGGCTGTATCTCATGAACCATGATAGACAGTAGAAATTTCCACAGATGATGTATTTCTGTAGCCACTATATGACAACACATACTAAAAACATAATAAACATATGTACTCATAGTAAAAACTCCACTCACCAATATCACTAGGAACATTATGCACCAAAATCAGATGCATCTTCAGCAAATATTCATTTCCAAACACGTATCCGCAGTGTTTACAATTATATAAGTCACATACCAAACTCATGTGCTTCTCTAAAGCGTTATCATTTAGGAACACAGCATTACACGTCTCACAAGACACCATATTCACATTATAGTGTACAATTTTACTGTGCAGTTGTACACCTCTTTCGTTTGTGAATGACACGGCACATATATCACACCACGGATGTAAAGAAGAATGCCAATTCCTTATATGCTTATGCAAAGAATTAGGTGATTGAAAAAGCTTGCCACAACAATCGCATATAAAACACTGCTTCTTACTCTTATGCCTCATATGGTGTTTCCGCATATAAATGCGATTTTTCGTTTTAAACTTGCACAATTGACAGCAGTAGGTAACTCTATGCCATTTTATGTGAAATTCAAGCATGTTCTTAATGTTGTATCTTACGTTGCAAATCTTACAAGAATATTTAGCAGTTACGTTGTGCCATTTCTTAGTATGCTCTTCGAGTATCAGTTTATTTATTTTCCGTTTCCCGCATATTTGGCATACACATCCCGGTCTCTGCTTCATCTCTTCTATTTCTTGTAACTGTTGCTCTTTGGTTAAAAACTCCACTCGAAAGTCGTAGGAATTTGCAAGCGCGATTATGTCTTTATCTGTAAGGCGCTGCAGTTGTTGGTATTTCGGCATCGAGTCTCTATCAAGTTCGTTAGATTCACCATTTTTTTTCCCTGGGCCACATTTTCTAAACGCATCGAGGGCAGCGTCGACGTCATTTAATAGATATTCTATTTTATACTTTCCTTTCATCCATTTGTCTTCAACTACTTTAAATGTCTCGTCATCAGCATCTATGAGGTCTCCTAGAGTCATGTCTATGTCTGTATCGTTTTCATTATTAATATCATCATCATCATCATTGATTACATCTTTTGTATTATCATATAAATCATCATCAGAACTAAAATCTACTTTCGTTTCCGTTGTGCTACTTTGATTTTTCATTTGTTCATTGAAATGATCTTCAACTTTGACGTCAATTTGAGTGATAGTATAATCAGACATACGAGGGGGGGTCAAAAAGTTCGCGGAACGGAGGGGAAGGGGGGTGAAATAAAATACTGTACTATTTTTCTTTTTCAATATATTCCCCCTTAAGTCGAATACATTTTTCAGATCTCTCTATTAACTTATTAATACCGTCGAAAAAAAATGATTTGTCTTTGTCCTCAAAATAGGCCGAAATCGCCGACTTGACTTCTTCATCATCGGAAAATTTCTTCCCCCGAAGCTCTTTTTTTAATTTGGGAAATAAAAAATAATCACAGGGGGCTAAGTCTGGACTATAGGGAGGATGGTTTAACATTTCGAAGCCACAGTGATGAAGGGCAGCCATCGCAACGCGGCTCTTGTGTACCGGTGCGTTGTCATGCAAAAGCAGCACACCCTTTGTCAACTTTCCCCGCCTTTTCTCCTTGATTGCTTCTTTTAATTGTCTTAGTAGATTAGCGTAGTATTCTCCCGTTATAGAAACACCCTTATCTTTATAATCTATTAATAAAATACCCTCTGTATCCCAAAAAACAGTTGCCATGATTTTTCCAGCCGATTGTGACACCCTGTATTTCTTAGGGGGGGGCTGACCCTTTTTATGCCACTGCATAGACTCTTGCTTCGACTCAGGCTCATAATGATGAACCCAAGTTTCATCTGCAGTAACAAGTCTTGCAAAAATTCCTTCCTTGTCGGCGCTACAGAGGTCTAAAAACTCCTTTGAATACTCGACGCGCAGCTGTTTCTGTGGTGGTGTGAGCATTCTTGGCACCCATCTTGCGCTGACTTTTGACATCCCAAGATTGTCGTGTAGAATATTTAAAATGGTTGTAGGTGATACTCCAACCATTTCTGCAAGTTGTTTCTTCTTCAAACGAGTATCCTCCAGTATAAGATTCTCCACTTTTTCAACGATGTTTGAGGTGGTGGCCTCAATCGGCCGTCCTGAGCGAGGGTCGTCTTCAAGAGACTCTCTGCCTTGCTTGAAAAGGCTATTCCACTTGTACACCATGGTTTTCCCAGGGCAAGAGTCCCCGTATACTGATAACATTTCTTCCAAAATTTTCTGAGGTGGTTTTCCTTGCTTAGTGAGGAACTTTATGACGGCACGAAACTCGATTTTTTCCATGTTCAAGTTTTTCTTCCGGATTCACTTGTTTGATCGACGACAGGTCAAAGGTTATTGACACAATCAGGTTCAAACTTGGCATATATACTCACAAAGAGTTGCTCATTAGTTACTACCTGCGGCAGGTCCCCCACCCCCCGCTATCCCCTCCATTCCGCGAACTTTTTGACCCCCCCTCGTAGGTACAAAATGTGTTATTTTGTTGATATCTTCGTTTTCCGTCCCTGAGAGAGAGTATGGTTGATGGACTTCTTTGTGCAAAGTGTGGATGTTGCGTATGTTTGTTACTGTCATCTGAAAAAGTTAATCATAATCAAAATCATTTATTTATCAGAGATGAGTATAAAAGTGGTTAGTTTACAGTGTAGGGGTACATGCTGCGCGCCGTCAGGCATATTAATGTTGTTTTTAAGAATTGGTGTAAAATTTTATGAATTAGAAATTAGTACATTTTATTTTCCTCTTATTTGGAAACAATTTTTATTACATTATATTTAGTTCTTGGCATAATTAAGATTCAAGTTTAGTCATAGTTTGTCAGATACGAATTCATCCCCACACCCATCCCCAAAATCAACTCACACTTTGTCCATTCAAACTTGCTTCCACCAACAGATTGTAAGCATTATAGCATCTCTCTTTGAATGCGGTGAATTTCTGCAGCAACGCTGCACAGTAGCAGCACAGATGCTGCGGGTAGCAGTCCTGGAGCTGGAATAGAAGCCCTGCCAATAAGGATTCGTCAGTCTTAGTCAGACTCAGTGTGGTTTAATAAGAGTTAGACAGATGCCGTCTTATTATGAAACTCAGACTAACTTTGTTACTAGGTTTAAACCGTTATCCGCCCAAAATGAAGTTGTGAGATAGTGTTATATTACTAGAAGTCAACTTGATTTGGTTCGATAATGGTTTAAACCTAGTAAAAAAGTTAGTCTGGGTTTTATAATAAGACAGTCTGGGTCTTAAAATTGAATAAATAAATAAATAAATATATAGGGACAAATAACACTGATTGAGCTAGCCCCAAAGTAAGTTATAGATTTGTGTTATGGGATACTAACTCTACTACTACTACTTTATTTTATAACAAATATATATATACATAAACATCCAAGACCCAGGACAATTTGTAAAAGGCCATTTTCCAACTTGCCCTGACCGGGAATCGAACCCGGGACCTCTGGGTGGCGGACTAGCATGGTGACCACTACGCCACGGAGGCCGTCAAAATGAATGATCGAGTGCTTTCGACCGGTATTATTACACTACTCGATTTTAAGACTGTACAGTCTTAAAATCGAGTAGTGTAATAAGAGTTAAACTCTGATCGTCGACTAGGGTTGCCAGATCATTCCTTTTAGTACATTTTGTGTTCTGTTTTGTGATCATGCGTTCCCCTTTCGTTTCCATCTTTTGTGCGCCTTTCGTGAGTCAAACTTGTATTAAAAGTTGTTGCTTTTAGTGCCAAAATATAATCAGTAAAGAAACAAAACAAAAACCACATTTTGTTTTGAATTTTTATGAATGCCTGTTTACGAAACACTCTGTGCAGTGTTCTAATCTTTGGACCACTACTTGCAACCTTGCAGTTGAAGCGCGGGGCGCTGCCAAATAAGATTTTTTTTATGCCAACAGTGCAAAATGAATAAGCATGCAAATTCAGTCTGGTGTAAATAGTGACCTGTCTAGTTAGACTTTAAGACAGTCTTTAAATCGCATGCTGAATATCGTGTGGTGTAATAGGTGCTTAAATAAATAAATATAAATATATACGGACAAATGACACTGATTGAGCTAGCCTCAAAGTAAGTTCGACACTTGTGTTATGGGATACTAACTCAACGATACTATATTTTATAATAAATACTTAAATAGATAAACATCCAAGACCCAGGACAATTTGAAAAAGGCCATTTCCCAACTTGCCCTGACCGGGGATCGAACCCGGGACCTCTGGGTGGCGGACTAGCATGGTGACCACTACGCCACGGAGGTCGGTAAGAAATAGTTAATGCAAATAATTTTTCAAAATTAAACACCAAATATTATTATATTTATTGGTCGCAAGTCACACAAAAATCGGGATAAGTGGAAGTATATGGGGGAATTTCCTAATTGGTCCAAGCCAGACATCAAGAACAAAAAAAAAAAAAACTGGTGTGTTGGCCGATTACTAACGCTGAAATAAGTTAACAATTACAGATGAACACAGTTAAGGAAGAAATACTTAAGGCGTCTGATATGTACAAGGGGAAACTGGAGGTCCACCCTAATGAACTGGCTGCCGGGCTGACAACACGCTCTTACCAGAAGCGACTCAAAAGGAAAGACACACTGTTGCTGATGCTGAGTAGAGGCTATCGCTGGAGGACCCACTCAAAAAGCCACGACAATCCTCAACAAATTTGCTTAACTCGTCAGCTTCCAGACGGTCGGATCCGACCGAGAGAACAATAGATAACAATGGGTTTGCAAAATTGCGGTTGTTGACGGGTTAAAGCGAAACACCGCTGATCGCATATGAAAAATGAAGACAAAAAAAAAAACATTTAAATTGATAACCACCTCCCCAAGTAGTTAGCTAAAAATTAGCATCTGTTAAAAATTGCAACAAATTTTGAGTGTAAGTTTATTATATTTTACTATTTTATTGAGCCTCCCAAAGCACAGAGGAGCTTGAGAAATTTTAATACCGCTTGTGCCACTCATCCAAGTGAGGAACTAGCTCAGTGTCACTTAACTTGCGAAAATGCTTGTAATGAAAATGGCCTTTTTGAAATTGTCCTAGGTCTTGGATATTTATCTATATATGTATTTATTATAAAATATAGTATCGTTGAGTTAGTATCCCATAACACAAGTTTCGAACTTACTTTGGGGCTAGCTCAATAATCAGTGTTATTTATTTATTACTGGTGGTTAAGTGGGTACTCACAGAAACTCCAACAAGTTGGGAATAATCCTCGGCAAGGTGGTTCTCTTGGATGTTGTAGAGAATGACGTCCGTCGCCAGGCAGGCTCTACAGGCGAGCACATCCTTCTTGATCTGAGCTTCCGCGGGCTTTACAGGCTTCATAGACCACATTTTTTATTTGTTATCAAAATATAATTTCATGAAAAATCTTCGGTCATACGTTAACTAAAATAAATTCCCTGTACATCCAACCACAAACTTTATAGAGATGACAGATAAATACCAATCTAGTTAGTTATGTATACCTGCCAAAGAGTACACAATCACTTCGTTTTAATACTTGCCTGAAGTGCCTGATTGGTAACAAAAACAAAAATTTAGAATTTAAATCAACAAAAACAATTAAACCATCATACATATTCTCCCGTCATAAATCCCGTACCCGTAACGTAAAAACATACCAGAGGGGTTAATGTTAGTACAACAAAGTAGGAAATTATGATGTTTAATGATATCGATTCAAAATGTATTCTATCTTTGTATGATCTTTATATAAACCAAGATCATTTTATTTGGTCATATAATATAAGTTCGTACTAGAAATAACAGATGGCATAGCCAGTAAAAGTAACTAAATAGTTCAATAGAATTTAAAAAGATGTCTCTAGTTACTTACTCATTTTTTAACGATAGTAAATTTTAATAATAAAAAAAAATATAATTCGATACAAAAGAGGGTGAAAATAAAACCAATAAATATGATTTTAACTAAAAAAAACATTTAACAAACCATAAAAAGACAAATGTCCGTAAAATTACATCAACGTCAATTTTGTCTTGGTACAATTTCTATATCTGTAAATGGCAACACCGATAAAGTTTTAAACTTGTAGGTACTAGTTTGTAATGTTGTGATGTGAACTTTGGTGTGAAACAAAAATCAAGAAAACTTACTAAATATATAAAGTATGTGCTGAGACAAATAGAACTGTGTTATATTTTGAATTTGTTTTGTCATTTCAACCATGTATATTCTGCTATGATCGTGTGATTTGATAATATAATTGATTTTCATTACATTTTAAATAAGGCTTTCATTTTGAGCCTATTTCGCATTGTTTATGTACTTAATTATTTATAATCCAAAATATTGTGTGACTGCCATCTCCATTAATTGTCTCTTTGGCGTAATTACATAAACATTGTGAAGTATGGCAGGTTTATCTCCCAGTAGGTATACCATAGACGGCTTCGTGGTATAGATATATATATCTAATCCTTACTAAAAATAACAGATGGCGTTAGTTATGCATTGCAAAATTTATTTCCGCTTCACACCGTGAAGATAGGTCTCTATTAATTTGTGACGTTAAGCTCTGACAAGAGTGACAAGTGACATTTATCATGTAAATAATGTTACCATGTTAAAACTTAAGTGATGTACGATTACGATTTTCAGGTGAATCATGAAGATTTTCTATCCGACTACAAAAAGAGGTTAATGTTTTCCACTACAACAAAACATGGTTTTTATTCTTTTTTATATGATCAATTATTTGTATACATAGGATTCTTTAAGTGTTTATCAGTGTTATAAATAACACCAGGACTATTTATTTCTTTAGTATATTTCTCTTGGTTGGCCTGATACTTGTTGAAAATATAGGGGAAAGGTTTTTGCATATTCTTTATTAAAACATCGGACCCATCTATATAATTTAATATATGTTTTTTTACTCCATACACACTTCACAATCACACAATATCAAAGGGTAGTATCCAAGGTCAAAAATAAATTATATTGTACTGATAAGAGAATAAAACTTCACAAAATAATGTCACTTGTCATTGAACATATCCATTTTCAATGTTATTTTCGATTTATTATTTCAGAAAAACTGATTAAAGGAGCACTATTTGACTCCAAGAAACTATGACGTCATGCCGTGCTATTTCATACAAGTGCCATAGAAGATGTTTGATTTGACATTTAGAAAAAAGATGCTGATTTGACTTGTTGGAAACTAGCGGATTATAAACATGGTTCTTGTGATTTTACATTTTCAAATCAATTTTCTTCTCTATATAGTTACCAACCAAACATAATTCTCTTTAATAAATTCAAACCATTAGACATTACTTTTTCTTTACTATTCAAATATTACAGCCAGTCACTATGAAATACCAGAGACTAAATATTTATAACATCCTCTCTGAATTTCATATCTAATAGTATCTCTTCAATTAATTTAAACACCTATCACTCATTCAAATAATAACCCACATACTATACTCCCTACCTATTACTTCGTAAGTACTTATTCACACGAACAATTTCAAATTATAATCCCACTTCCTCCACAAATATCTTCCCTATCCTCTTCATTTAAGGATCAAAATAGTTTCAGTGTACCGGAGGAATTGACAGATGAGTTTCTAAATCGTCTTGCTCCACCATTTGTTGAGGAGTCTATTCCTGATTTTATTTGTTCAACACCAGAAATAAAGGTTGGAACAGATTTTCAATAAGATTCTCCTTTTACTCTCTTAGAATTAAAAGGTGTTCTCAGTAATATTAAAGATACTTGTCGTGGTGAAGATCATATTACTTACTCATTGTTAGCTAATTTATCAGATTCACGTTTATCCCATTATTTAGACATTATTAATAACATTATGTTTACGGGGCAAATTCCAGAGGAATGGAGGTCCCATATAATCTTACCTATCTTGAAACCTGGGAAATCACCCGGGGAAGCTTCTTCGTACAGGGCCATCGCCCTTTCCTCTGTTATGGGCAAAGTGGTGGAACATTTACTTAAAAATCGGCTGGAGTGATACGTAGAACATAATAACTTCGTGCTGCTCAATCAGATCGGATTTAGAAAGGGTAAAAGTACAATTGATAGCCTAAGTATCTTCACCACGGATATCCGTATAGCGTTTTCAAATAATAAATCATTGTTGGCTGCTTTTCTAGATATTAATTCGGCGTATGATAATGTCATACTGACAGTACTTGACAACAAACTTAAAAAAAATTGACATTCCGTTGACGTTCAGAAAGTTTGTTTTCATTATGCTGTCGGGAAGGCAAATTCACTTGTTTTTAGATGACAATAAAAATATATCCCGAACTTTGTGGAAGGGTCTTCCACAAGGTTCGGTACTGAGTCCGTTATTATTCAATATTTATACTTCTGATGTAAAACCGTCCTTGCAGAATCTGAATGTTGAGGTTCTCCAA
Source organism: Acrobasis suavella (assembly GCA_943193695.1). Taxonomy (NCBI): domain Eukaryota; kingdom Metazoa; phylum Arthropoda; class Insecta; order Lepidoptera; family Pyralidae; genus Acrobasis; species Acrobasis suavella. The sequence goes on from OW971956.1 coordinate 1,237,159, forward strand.
TACCCCGAAGATTTGCTTGTGTACTCGTTAAGTGTTTCTGTTGAGGCAGCTACTTCAGTAATAAATGAAGCTTTAATTCAGCTTAAAAATTGGTTGGATAAAAATGGTTTTGAGTTGTCAGTATCCAAAAGCTCAGTTGTATTGTTCACTCGCAAACGTAAAATTTCGGCTTTTAAGGTTATTTTGGATGGACAGATTCTCCCTGAGAAAAAGGAGGTCAAATTTTTGGGAGCATATTTAGATCCTAAACTTACAGGAGTTGTTCATTGCAATTATGTTTACAACAAATGTGAAAAAAACCTAAATATTCTTCGTTGTCTCACAGGTGTATTGTGGGGAGCTCACCCATATTCATTAAAACTTCTATATAATACTATAATCCAAAGTGTTTTAGATTATGCTACTTTTATTTTTGAACCAGGTAGTACAGTTGCTTTTAGAAGATTGGATGATGTTCAAGCCAAAGCTATGAGAATTATAACTGGTGCAATGAAGTCTAGCCCTATCAATGCTTTACAGGTAGAATGTGTCGAAGTTCCTTTACAGTTTAGAAGGCAAATGATTTGTGACAAAATATTGTTCCGTTCTATGCAGGTATCTCCTAACATGCTTACAGTTAGAGTCCAGATTCTATTTGACGTGATACAGTCATCTCGATTCTGGACTAACAAATCCCCCCCAAGTTTAATTATAAGCTATAATAGATATATTTCTCTCAACTGCCGTATCCATTCTGCAAAAACTCACCCTCTTTTCGATAGTAGCTATCAGGCGTTAATAGCTCCCGTAAATATAAATCAGCCCCCCAACGCGGCGGATGTCAGTGAAGTTGTTCTTGATGGTGATCATCATACCTTGTATATGGATGCGTCCAAGGGGTCTGTGGGCTGTGTTGGCGTGGGTGTTTACCACCCACAATACAAAAATTAAGCTGCCTCCTGAGACTTCCGTCTTCACAGGCGAACTTTTTGGCCTACTAAAAGCGATGGCATACATAATTCTAATGAAGCTTCCCCACACCACTATTTTCACAGACTCCCTTGGTGCGTTGCAGACACTACAAAAATTCCCATTTAGAATGAAAACTCATTTTCCCTTAATAATCCAAATAAGAAATTTACTTTTCAAATCTTCTTCTCTTCACCTTTCTGTGAAATTTTCTTGGGTACCTAGTCATAGCGGTGTTACTGGGAATGAAAAAGCCGATGAATTGGCAAAAGAGGTTATTTTTTTTTTTTTTTTTCCTCCCTGTAGTGGTTAGCAAAAGAGGTTATTAAGTGCGGTGATATGCACCCTTATATTAATTATTGTCACGATCTAGTTAATTTGCCCAAAACTTACCTTAGAGATTCTTGGGATAAAATATGGCAACAAAGCTCTAAGTCTAAAGGCATCTATTTTTCTAAAATTCAACCCAACATACCTTTAAAACCTTAGTTTTTTTAAATAATTCTAAGCAAAAAATCCACATCCACTATAATTAGAATGCGAATTGGACAGAACAGTTCGCCTCATCATCTGTGTCGAATTGGAATCTTTGACAATGATAGTTGCAGCTGTGGTATGGGAGTTGGTGACTTAAACCATATCCTTTTTAGCTGTTCACTTTTATACCGAAATCTGCTGGAAAAATGCATTTTTGATGAAAATATTTCACTTCCTACTCATGTTATTTCTCTTCTTCGTTTAAATTCTAAATCAATATATGATTCAATTAGTAATTTTTTGAAATGTTATAATTTAAATTTATAATATGTATTATTGTTATTTATGTCATATATCGTAATATCGTTTCTATATTTTATTTTTCGCGTTATATTATAGTTTTCCACGTTTTATAAACTCGTACATGGCTAAATACGCAACAGCGTCAAGCAAAAAAAAAAAAAGGGGGCCAAGCCAAGTTCCTATCGGCTAATTGTTCGCCTCAAAAAAGGGTTGAAATCCAATCCAATGCCAAGTTTAGATGCATTTTAAAAAATATCTAAAATGATAATATTTCTAAAGAACTTGGCAGGTTCTCGTGCTGTACGTAACACTTACTTATGATTGTTTTATTTATACATTATATAGTCATATCCATACTTTTGATAGCAATAGCACCTGTGATTCCGATCTCTGGTTACAATACAAATTGAAATCTAAGCGCACGGTAGTGCGCAGGCCAAGTTCCAGCAACAGGCCGCGCGCATGCCGTGCACTATTTACACGAACCGTTTCGACCCACTTTTGACCCCCCTGTAGCTCAGTGCCTATTGCGAGTACAGAGATAAAATTGTATCTACGCAATCATATACTAGTACTAAAGCAGTATGCCAAATTTCATAGACATTTCCCACTCTTTTACACTCAAACACACACCCGCACTCAAACACACACACACTCAAATTCAATTGCTGATGCGCTGTTGCAGGCTGTAGTACACCCATATGCCTTGCTATTCTTAGTTATTTTTTTGAGTAATGTATTATAATACTTTACATAATCTTAGAGACAAAAATATAAACTGTATCAATAGTGTGGGAAGTCTGAGGCCTGTAGCACAGTTTTAAACTAACACAGAGCCTCAGAGCTGTCAAATATATTGTTAACACCAGTGCATTATTTTGAATAAAGTATTATTATTATTATTATTATTATAGCTTCAGTAGATCCTGAAATATGACCCTGAGAAAATAGCTAATTTTGGCACTGACCGGTAATCACAACTCTAGGCCACTTCCAATTGTCCTAGCGTTATGAAATTTTGCACTTAGGTCGTGTTTTATATGTAGATTAACAAAAAATTAAGAAACTTAAGAAATCGGTCAAGCGTGAGTCGGCCCAATCGAGTATCGAATTTTTAATAAAAATATTTGTGAACCAGTGATACAGTAAGAAAACGATGAGGAGGGGGGAGGAGGAGAGGGGGGAGGGGTATAAAAAATTGTCATGTATACATTATAATGCATACTGTATAGCTTATTATTAAATACTGCTTACCTAAAAAATCAGGCTTCTATTGTTATAAATTACTTTCGATAGATGGCGCTAGCGGTATAATTAAATCGCGATGTAGAAAAAAAAGGAACGATTTCTTGTAAAAAAGTATTGAAATCCCACCAAAAAATATCTGTTAAAAAGGGGGCCAAGTTCCTATCGGCTAATTGTTCGGCTAAAAAGAGTTGAAATCCAATCCAATGCCAAGTTTAGATGCACTTTAAAATCGATCATAATCATCTTCATCAACAGCCTGATCCACTGGTAAAAATTTGCCATTCCCAATACTTGAACTTGGCAGGTTTTATTAAATAGGTTAATTTAATTATATAAATAATAAATTTAATCACACAATTAATCAAGTGTAACGTACAGCACGAAAACCTGCCGTCTTGGGAGTGGCAAATGTTTACCAGTGGATCAGGCTGTTGATGAAGATGATTATGATCGATTTTAAAATGCATCTAAACTTGGCATTGGATTGGATTTCAACTCTTTTTAGCCGAACAATTAGCCGATAGAAACTTGGCCCCCTTTTTAACAGGTATGTTTTGGTGGGATATAAGACAACACCAAATGTATCGTCGTGATACATATTCAAATAAGCTTTACATACGAGGTTACTGTTAGATACATATACATTATCGAACGCATCGGTCGAATCTTGTTGCGATAATTTTTCTAAACTAAAAACCGACTTCGCCCCCAAACTACTCGACCGATTTTGATAAAGTTTCTATGGGACCACCTGAAAAGTATATTCTTTTTAACAAAAAAAGAATTTTCCAAGTCGTTCCAGGTGTTTTCAAATAATCGGTGAACATAAATAAATTAAAAAAAAAAGATCGCGACGATTTGATAACCTCCTCCTTCTTTTTTGGAAGTCGGTAAAAATAGGATTTCTTTGGGCGTGGTCGGTCTGTATTTTTTTTTTAGTTTTTAGTGTTACACTAAGCCAAAATGGAGTTAAGAGGACTATTTGTTTGTTTCTTGGTGATTGGCATATCGAGTGTGCAAACTTGTAAGTACCTAAATTATTTTTTTTATCTGTGGTTCAAATTCGGCGTCGTCCGAGGTCTGTTAGTTGCTTGATCGATTAATTAGGAATTATTTAGGTTAATAGATATTTAGATTAATAGGTTTCTATGATAACTTGGATCAGTAGCATCCTATAAATTCTAAGGCATTTCAAATATCTAACATAATTATATGTTAGACATGTTTTTTTATTGTTTATGTGTGCGTGTGTATCGAGAATTAGGTCATCAACAATTTAAAATTTTGATGACCTAATTCTCGATGTAGTCAATGTCTACACAATATACAAATATGTCTAGAATATCCACAATATAATTATATTGAATGTAATGAAACACTTTGCAACAAATGAGACACATTTTTTAATAATCTTTAAAAAAATTTGATTGTGCGAGCGAGATAGCCAACCAAATGTGAAATGCCTCTTAACATATTATTATAAATATTTCGTATAAATAAGTATGCCTAAGTTTACCTAACCATCGTTGACCGGCTAAAACTAGGCGTAGGTAGGTACCCGCATTTCGGCCTTTAGCCGTAACACGTACACTTTCACATCCTTATCAAATGGGACAGACCGAATATGTAACGTGTAGGGGACATGCCCGTAATAAATCGAACCACAATAAATCAACTCAATCAAATCTACATAGTGCTGTTGCAGAAACAGACACCAAGCTTACTCCATTAAACTTACACGACAGACAGACACAACCTACTGAGACAATAATAGACACACAACATAAAACAGCAGCATGGGCTGCCAAGTCACTCCATGGAAGACACCGAACCTACCTGAGCCAACCACACGTCGATGGGGAGAAGTCGAACGAATGGCTCAGGAAAGGCGAACTGTTTCCGGAGACCGAAGGCTTTATGCTTGCTATTCAAGACGAAATTATTGCCACCCGTAACTACCGGAAATACATAATGAAAGACTTCAATCAACCCACAGATCTTTGTAGGCACTGTAATGCAGCATCAGAAACTATACAACACATCACCGGTGCTTGTAAATCGACCGCCCAGACGGATTATAAGCACCGGCATGATCAGGTAGCATCAATAGTCCACCAACACCTTGCCCACAAATACCAATTTATACCGAAAATGACTCCATACTACAAATACACTCCCAACTCCGTACTTAGATAACAATAACTTTAAAATCTACTGGGACAGAACCAATATCACCGATAAAACTATCCATTACAATAGACCAGACATCACCCTACACGATAAAGTCCATAAAATAGTCTACCTCATTGATATAGCTATCCCCAATTAAAAGTGTGATACCAAAATCCCTAATTAAAAGTTTAGATACGCTAGATATTCCAGCACACATACTTACTTTAATTCAAAAGGCCGTGATCCTCAATACCTGCCGCATCACACGCAAATTCCTTAGTTCCTCCACACTTACTTCAACTTACAGTAAACAATAACCCCTTTTACGCTTGGCTTCGGCCCGCGTAGAAAAAAACAACGCGAAGAAAAAAATCGACATTTTCATACAAATTGCTAGCTAGCCGCACATTTTTGAATGAAAATGTAGTTTTTTTTTCGAGTTGTTGTATTGTACAGTTGTAAAGTTGTTCATATTGACGGTCTGAGTTGTTGCTACAAGGATCGGACAGGGTTTTGTTACATATTGTATAGTATAGTTAGTATCTCGTTTCACAAGTCTTAAACTTAATATGGGGCTTGTCGCGAATGGTCGACATCTAAAATCAGTAAATTTCAACAAAACATTGTCAATACTTTAATCTTTGAATAGATCAACTGTCAAGGGCGTGATGGCGCTTTTAGGTACCTAGATACGATACGAACGTGTTTGTTTTTCACTGCAAGTCCAATTTATTATTGCGAAGCTATACACGCTGTTTTCATTGGTTATGGAAAAAGAGTTTGAAAGCATTGTTCCCATAGGATAAGTTGTTCTTATGCTCCGGCCGCACTTGTGCCTATTGTCCCGAAGCAATTCGCGGCGAATCTTCGTACGTTTTGTACACTAAAAATTTATCGAGATAAAGCGCTGGTCACACTAGCGGCTTCGTTATTTTTCACGAACTATCTGGCAATAATCCAAGATGGCGTCATCTACGTGTTTTAAATATGGACGACGACTTTCTTTTCTTTGACATGTGTGCTAACAATTACATAATGCATTTATTGAAACCTAAAAAGAAACCTAGAAAGAAAAGGCTAAAAATTTTAACACCATTTTATCGTTCCACTCCATTTTTACGCATTAACAACCGTGGCACCGTCGCACAGCACGCGTCTGAATAAGATGAAAACAAACGTCAAAATGAACTACGCAAGTGCGACCACGCAGAGCGAATTGTTAGCGTGCATAAATCCTTTGATGTATCGCCACCCGCGCGATAACTAACACGAAGTCCGAATATTCGGGACGATACCCGATAACGGCCGGTCACATTTGCGTGTATCGTGTAATAGCATTATTGACGGTCTGAGTTTCTCCTACAACGATCGGACAGGGGTTTTCGTTACATATTGTTTAAGTATTTTATAACAAATACATATCTATACAAGGTGGAAGAGACATAACCGTAATAATCAAACCACAAGCTTTACTGGATCACTATAGTATCATGAAATATCAAAATTAAAAAACCAAAAAAAATGACATTCCTGTACAAATTGTCCGGGCAGCTGCACACTTTTGCATGGAAATATCGAATTTTTTTTTTGTATTTTGGCTGTTATTTAAATAGTGATCCTTCTCCCTCCTTCCACATTGTATATAGTGTATTTTTTTTTAATTGCCGGGCCGTTGAATACTTTTATATGAAAATGTCGATGTTTTCCAGTTTTAAGCATTAAATTGGTCCTATAGGAAAAGTTGTTCATATTGACGGTCTGAGTTGCTCCTACAAGGATCAGACAGGGTTTTTGTTAGGTACATAATGTATAAGGTCCGATATTATCCCCACATTCTTCACAACCACTACGACACTGAAGTCATCGTAAGTAATATAATAATGTAGAAATATTTTCGATACCTAAACAGGGAGTGACACAGGCCGAAGTGACACAGAATTGCGACGGTATAACGTCGCCATCTAATTCTATAATCACCATCAGCTATTAAGAACCCATTGCTGGGTCTAAGTCTATTTTATTTATCTACGTCACCCCGTTCTGAAGATTCGCGCTCGTTATGAAGCGCTGGTATCGGTAGCTTTTCTTTAAAAATAAATTATATTTTAATATACTTTACACGTAAAGTAAATTATACTTATTGACGTGTAAAAGTGCCTGTAAAGGTCTAATTACTGAATAAACATTTGAATCTTTGAATCTGGGGGTTACTCTATAAAATAAAATAATAGTCGTCCGATAGTGAAGGTTTTGTCTATGTCAAACCGAATTAGACTTTATTATTATAATATATTAATTCTCAATGTTGCTTTACACTGAAACGTGGACACGCAGTAATTTCCGTCTTGCGTACCGCTTTAGGAGTAACCCCCCTGTTCCGGCCATCACTAACCAGTTATTCTCACCTAGCCGCTAAAAGTCAGGCCTGTGTCACTCCCCGTTTAGGTATCGAAAATATACCTACATTATAGCATGCGCGCGTTGATCGGTTCGAAAGGGAAAATTCAGTCTTCGGAATGAGAGGAAACTCGTATATACCATCCTTTAGGTGTTCTAAAAGCTGTGTTAGGGCCGTTACAGACGGGGCGCAAATTGCGCCGCGTAACAGCTAGTGATGGGAGTTGCATGAATACTCAATCAACCCATTTGAATATTTACTCAGAAGGTTGAGTAAATACCCTATAAATATCTTAATTTATCCATTTGGTAAGTAGATTGATTTATATGAGTTGCGACTCATATTTATATTCATATTCATTATTTCATGTTTTCATGACAATTTGAAACTTAAATCTAGTATAAACTTGCAATTCTTGTCGGAAAGTGTGTGCATACGCCACGACATGCTTAAAATGTCGGTAAACGTTAAACGCAACGCTAAAATATATGAAAAACCATACTAATCATACACTGAAAGTAGGCTTCTTTGACTAATTATCATTTTTTGCTGGCAGGTGTGCAAAGACGTAATTTGATGTGTCAATGTCAATATATGAGCACGTTCTATTTACTCTATTTATTAAATCTAGTGAGTAAATACTCAAATGGATAGATTAAGTACTATCCACTGCCCATCTCTAGCTGTTACGCTACGCAACTTGCGTCCCGTCTGTTGCAGCACTTAAAGCTGCGTCTACGTCGTAAGTTATTATTGAAGGTCAAGATCAGAAAAAAATCACAATGCTATGTACATTATTATAACTCTTTGCCACATACTTTCTGACAAAATTGACATAATAAAACGCCGTTGGTTTCCTAAATAAAATTTATAAAAAAAATATGTTTACGTCATTTATATAACGATAGGTTGCTTATCATATCGCCCGCAAATAAAACTTGTTATGTGTTAGGTATCATGTGATAGGGGTGATATCACTTCAGAGAATAATAGTTTCCAAGTAAGTACATTTGAAGATTGATTGTTAAAAGGGTACCTACTTGCAAATGTTGCGCTGGATATGCGGATTATCTCGGAGAGATCGTGTGGGAAACACCCGCATCCGCGGCAGCCTTCATATCCGTGACTTAGCAGACAAACTGCAAGAGAGTCGCCTACGCTGGTGCGGTCGCCTTGCCGGGGCCCGGCAGGCGGGGTAGACCCAAGAAGTGCTGGCTTGACGTCGTCAAGGATGATATGCTTATCGCCTTACAACCAAGGATGCTCAAGACCGTGAGAAGTGCAGAAGAGAAAGTCGGAAAGCGGACCCCGGGCTTCTCAGCATTACAGCTGAGGATTCATACGCTGAGATAAGAAAGAGAATGAAAGAGAGAGAGAAAGAGAGAGAGAAGTGGGTACCTACTTGCGCTCTAGGCTCTGTATACCCCATAAGAGATATAAACACGATGGTGTAGGTAGGTATACTGTACATAGGTACAGACAGACCTACTTTGATAACCTCCGTGGCCTTGTGGTTATTATGCCACGCTGTCACACCGGAGGCCCCGGGTTCAATCCCAATCAGGTCAAGATGGAAAATGATCTTAGATTGACCTGGGTCTTGGATGTTTTTCTATATATGTATTTGTTATAAAATATAGTATCGTTGAGTTTGTATATTTTCGTTAAAATTGTGCCATTGTGATGAAAGCTGCCTGACTGCCTCCGTGGTCCAGTGGTCAAGGCGTTCGCCTTGTGACCCGGAGGTCATGGGTTCGATTCCCACTGGGAAGCATACTTTGTGAAAAGTTGTTTCCAGTCTGGATAGGATATTGCAGGCTTGAATCACCTGATTATCCGAAAAGAAAGATGATTCCGTGTTTCGGAAGACACGTAAAACTGTGGATCCCGAACGCCACCTAGCGTTTGATCATCAAACTATCCAAGGATTGGTTCCTGGTTTGCCCTTTGGGTTGTGGAGGTCAGACGGCAGTCGCTCTGTGTAAAAACCAGCAACCTCGTCAAATCTCCTTGGTTAGGTAGCGGACCTTGGGCTCTGAAGCGTTACTGCTGAGGAAGCAACCGGGAATACGGGAGGATGATGATGATGATGTGCCATTGTGATGAACAGTGATCATTTTAAGAAGTGGAAGCAAGCTGGATTTGACACCTAACACATTATCATGTTCATCACGGACCTATCATTTGCTTTTAATAATATTATTTGAAAGCTAATAGAAAAAGAGGTTAAAGCTATTAAATACATAACAATACATAAAATTCTAATGATACCTTAATCATCAGACAGAAGCAGAGGGCGCCTGCGTTCTATGTTAATACTGTGGGTTAAAATTCTATGGTTAAATCCTATGGGTTAAAATTCTATGGTTAAATCAGCTGCGTCATAGATAAATATATGTATCTATGGCTAAACGGCTTTAATTTCGGAACCAGTTTTAGTAGAATTCTTAAAAAGCAGCAAAAAAAGTGTGGGGGCGTATGCATATTGAATAATACATCCCTTGAAGTAAAAGAGCTACCATATATATTAATAAACTAGCTTTTGCCCGCGGCTTCGCTCGCGTAGGGGTGTAATTTATCAAAATCCTTTCTTAGGGGATGCCTACGTCATTAGTAGCTTTATGCATGCAAAGTCTCAGCCCGATCGGTTTAAAATTGGAAAAGTTTCATAAAAACTTTCATCCCCTATTTTATCCCCTTGGGGGTAGAATTGATCAAAATCCTTTCTGAGCGGATGCCTACGTCATAACATCTACCTGCATGCCAAATTTCAACCCGATCCGTCCAGTGGTTTGGGCTGTGCGTTGATAGATCACTATGTCAGTCAGTCGGTCACCCTTGAGTTATATATATTTAGATTAGCATTCGAGCATACATTTGAATGTGGAGTTGAGATTGTGTAAACATATTCTTTAACAAACCTGATGAAATATTACTAAATAAGTTAAGAAACAAAACTAGCAAAAATATAATCTTAACAGAAGATTGGAATATAAATACTTTAGGCAAGGATAGAAAATCAGTAAAATTATCGAAAACAAAAAAATACATAGCTACAATTTATCCACAGTCTCTCTCTCTCATCTCTCATCTCAGCGTTTTCCCAGTTGCGTCCTCAGCTGCAATGCTGAGAAGCCCGGGGTCCGCTTTTCGACTTTTTCTTCTCCACTTTGCACGGTCTTGAGCATCCTTGGTTGTGAGACGATTAGCACGCATATCATCTTTGACGACATCAAGCCAGCACTTCTTGGGTCTACCCCGCCTGCCGGGCCCCGGCGGAGGCGGCATGGCTATAAATTTGTTTCCCACGTAACTTGCCGGCTTTCGTAGGACGTGACCGTACCAGCGTAAGCGACTTTCCTGCAGTTTGTCCGCTATGTCACGGACATGAAGACTGCCGCGGATGCGGGTGTTTCTAACACGATCTCTTCGTGACACTCCGCATTCATGCACAGTCATAACCTTAAATTACATATAAATACAGCCACTCGCAAAAAATCTGGTATTGATCATTTTGCGAGTATCCTGGGAGCTTGTGGAAAAACTCTACCCCTCCTGTTGTCTGACCATGATACTGGGCAATTTTAAACTGTTCCTATTGAAAAGACATAATCCTGGGTCGAAAGTAAAAGAGACATTAGTGAGAACATTTCAATATTAATTAACAAATTATCCATGGTCAGAAATTCTTTATACAGATGACGTTCGGAAAACATTTACAGGATTTCATAATAGTATTTTATGCAACAGTTGTATAAGAAGGTTCATAAAATGCGAGTGGCGCAGGTTACAATGCGAGCCATGGCGAGCATCGTAAGGAGACGCCATCGAGCATTTTTTGACATACTTTTACAACGTTGCATACAACACTATTACTACGACTACATTTACTAAAATAAATCCAAAAATAAACAAAGAAAAGTATGAAATACTACCATATGTTTGCTAGATACTAGGTATCTATGGAAGACTTAATTTTTTTATTGACGTCTTCCTAGTGACCAAAAGTGCCATTTTTGAAACATGGAGTCACTTAAACGAACGTTTTTTCATACAAAAAACCGTTTGTTCAGTGACTCCATGTTTGAAAAATGGCACCATATGTTAAAATAACGATTTTATTATGTTGGCAGTATGGTAGATCTAAAGAAAAAAGTTATAGGTCTATGGCTAGGAGTATCGTTTTGGCGAAATAACGACACATGTGCTATTATATTAGTTAGTTAGTTAATCTATGTTCTTATATTAGTGTTCGGGACCATTTAAAAGACAGATAACAGTACCTACAGGTGTAGAAAAAGATCTTTAACTACCTGATCGGCTTTGCTTCGAAGATTTGACAATTAAAATGTTAAATACCAGAATTGCAAGGCAGTACTATTCAGTAGGTACTCACTTAAATATCTCTAATGTAAAAACCACTTCTGCTGCTTAAACTACTGAACCGATTATGATGATTAAGGTGTCATTGGAAAGGGGGTCAATTTCTTATACCCTTTCCATTTGGCTTCATAAAAATGTCATTAAAACTAAATAAAACATCCTTGATATCGAATTTGACCTCTAAAATACGTTAGGTGTCAAAAATCACAGTGGTGTCTTCTAAGCATGGTAAAAATTTACGCTTTCATCACAATGCGCACAATAAGCTTGCACTTAGTTTGTTTTTGAACAATATTTTATACGAATAACAAAGAACACTAACAAGAAGCCGTTTTCCGAAAATGAAAGTATATTGGTTATTAAATGAGGCAGCAATTATCATTTTAAATATAAGAGTGGAGGCGTGGTGGGGACATGTCGCTATCTCTTTCGTAAGCGTGACACCTAATGACAGTAACGTCATGCGGGTGTATGTGCATCCTTCTTCTGTTATTTGACAGTTTCCCCTTCCACCGGATTTAAAAGGCTTATAACTTGCTTATTTTTGAGAAGAGTAAAATTATTATTTACGTTTTCGGTTTCGTGTGATGTTACTTTTTGATATGAATAAGAAAAAAAATCGAGTCAAATGGCGATTTTTTTGATATCCCGCCCCACTATATCCCATAATACTCTGCCATAACACTAGTCTCGAACTTACTTTGATGCTAGCATATATATGTCGGAGAGTTCAATGTACAATTCCCTTTTTATTATTTTTTACACGTGCAAAGAGAAAGTTATTTACTACAAAATGCAACCGTTGGATTTGAAATGGCAATACTCGTTAGCAACAAGTTATAAGACCGGTCGACCTAGCGACAGGGACAGTCTTGGGCGGACCGCCGTATTGTGCACAACTCGGTTGTGTAGTTTGCTGTGGCTTGGTCATGACTCATTTAATTGTGATTATTGTAATAGATGTGGATTGGTGAACCGATTTATTACAATGACAGTTTGTTTAAGCAAGACGGAAAGCCCAGGTGTATACACAGTATTCAATTCTGTGGGGCCAGGGAATCCAGACATGGTGGTTGCGATTCATGATTCAGTGCGGAGGCGGAGCACTGGAATTCCGTCACATTTTTATAAGGCTCACGTAAGATCTCTCATGTGGCGGCATCGGTAAGGTGACGTGACTGAAAGTAAGTTTTCATCCTGACATCAGTTTGTTCTCGTACTGTAAGTAACTAAGTGGGTAGTTTACGTCACTTGAGATATCAGATGCCGATCACGCCACGCTCTGCCCCCTTTTATTCATCCGTCTGCGACATATATATTTATTACCTACTGTTACAAACTGCGAGTGTAAATGTACGATTAAGGAAAAAAATATAGATCGAATTGATGATCCTTTAAATGAAAATTGTAAATGTGTAAATGATGATTTCAGGGGTCCAGTGCTGCCTCCGTGTGAAATAAATGATTTGATAGGAATCGGAGACATCCTTTAAAATTTTGTCTTGACCAGGCACTAAATAACCCTTTAAACAATTTTATGAAATACTGTTTACAGTTTAAAGTTAGAACGTGAAGCTTTTCTACGCACATACGCCATTGGGGGTAGAATTGATCAAAATCCTTTCTTAGCAGATGCCTACGTCATAACATCTACCTGCATGCCAAATTTCAGCCCGAGTCGTCCAGTGGTTTTTGCTGTGCGTTGATAGATCACTATGTCAGTGAGTCAGTCACCTTTGAGTTATATATATTTAGATTTCCATGAACAAAAAATTCTTAGGAGGTAGGTAACTAGGTATTACTCAACGATCAAAACAATGCTTTGAAAATTTTAAAATTATAATCGCGCATGAAGCGTTCCGTACCATTATTTATTAAAAATCACGTTTGTTTTATGGAAGCCTCACTTTTATATTTATTTTATTCTGTTTTTACTATTTGTTGTTATAGCGGCAACAGAAATACATAATCTGTGAAAATTTTAGCTGTCTAGCCGTTTTTACTATTTGTTGTTATAGCGGCAACAGAAATACATAATCTGTGAAAATTTTAGCTGTCTAGCTATCACGTTCATGAGATACAGCCTGGTGACACATAGGCGGACGGACAGCGAAGTCTTAGTAATAGGGTCCCGTTTTTACCCTTTGGTTAAGGAGAAAGGTCTTTCATTTTAGTACCTCTACTCGTCAGAAATTTCACACGAAAATCTACTGCTGGTCAATCGCGTGCGCTCCCAACATCTAAATATATATAACTCAAAGGTGACTGACTGACTGACATAGTGATCTATCAACGCACAGCCCAAACCACTGGACGGATCGGGCTGAAATTTGGCATGCAGGTAGATGTTATGACGTAGGCATCCGCTAAGAAGGGATTTTGATCAATTCTACCCCCAAGGGGATAAAATAGGGGATGAAAGTTTGTATGAAACTTTGTCAATTTTAAACCAATCGGGCTGAGACTTTGCATGCATAAAGATACTATGACGTAGGCATCCCCTAAGCAAAGATTTTGATAAATTACACCCCTAGGCGAGCGAAGCCGCGGGCAAAAGCTAGTTGAAATTATATTTTACAAAGAACTGTGATGAAAATCAAAGATTTAGAATGTACAAGTAGTGATGAAAATGAACACTCTCTGAAATAATGTAACTTTCTCTTGCAGACAGGTTATGCATCCCATACTTCGACATTGCGGCATGCCAGAATCTGGAAATCAGTGGCAGCGGGGTATCCTGTGTGAAAGTTGATAACAGGTAAACATTTTTTAAAAATCCTTTCTTGTTGCACCCCTAGCCATTATTATATTATATATTATTGGATGCAGAAAGTTTCCCAATGACTACTTTCGACCTCTTGCCCCCTGCCCGCGTATCGCACTCGCCTAGGTAGTGGTAACCCCATTTCACCCCTCTAGGGGATGAATTTTGAAAGATCCTGAAACACATACTTGCTCCTTATTTACCGCCAGGATTTACTCTTGCGAAGTTTCGAATAAAATAGTCAAACAAATCTTGTTTCTCCATACAAACTTTAGCCCCCGTTTCATCCCCTTATGGGATGAGTTTTGAAAAATCCTTTCTTAGTGCACCCTTAGACCTCATAAGGAACCTATGTGCCAAATTTGGAGCCTTTAGACACAGCGGTTTGGGCTGTGCGTTGATATGTCAGTCACACAGTTAGTTAGTCATTCAGTTTCTTCTTTTATTAACCGACTTCGAAAAAGGAGGAGGTTATATGTTCGACAGTATTTTTTTAAATGTATGTTCGCCGATTTCTCCGTCAATTGTGGACCGATTTTCAAAATTCTTTTTTATTCGAAAGAGTACACTTTCGAGGTGGTCCCATTGGAACCAAGTCAAGATCTGATGGTGGAATGCGAAGAAATCGAGGGAAAGCCTCAAAGGCACTTATAATGTTTTTGAAACCCTCAAATTTCACAGGCACTTATAATATTTTTTTACATATTTTTATTATCAGATATTTGTGTATAATGTTATTGCTGAGCTGATATGACGGAAGAGACAACTCTTCAACGGTTAGGAGTTAGATGATATTTCTTTAAATATTATGGGGACGTACTAATTCTAAACGTAGACAACTAATTGTATACTTAGAAGTTATTTAGTAAGAAGATGATTAAAGCAGGGACCGGATCGCTTTACCCTTCAGGGGTTTTTGAGGAGTTTTTAGTAAGGTTTCACCATTAAGGATGTTTCGGATGATGATGATGACTATATTACAAAGATTTATTATTTGAATACGTCGGATGGCGTAGGCGACGACGCGCGGCTGCCTTTGGCGGGCTGTCGGCCCGGCGCGGTCAGGTCGGCGGCAGCAACAGGCGCGGTCGCGGACAGGGCCGGATCTATCATATGGCTTTTTGGGCTTAAGCCCAGGGCCCCGTGGATTCCAAGGGCCCCCAGCCAAGTCAAGTCAAAGTGAAAAATAGACGATAAAGAAATGTAGCTGTTCTTGATCAAGATTGGCAACCCTGAACACTAAAGCATAAAATATTACGATATAAATCAAATGTTTTACTGTCTTATTTTTTCCTATACTTTCAATAATAAGGTGGGCCCCTAAGTAGTATTAGCCAAGGGCCCCCTAAACTCACTGTCCGGCCCTGGTCGCGGAGGTCGTCATTGCGCCCGACCGTTACCAATCTCTTGTATGAGTGTAGAGTTCGTGACATGTAGGTATTTAGGCTGTATGTATATGGTGTAGTGGTAAGAGTCTTCAGCTTACACGCGGAGGTCGCAGGTTCGATTCCCGGCGGGGCTAACGACTTTTGTTGTTGTTCTAGTTTGGTTAGAACATTTGTCAAATCACTTAGGCTAGGTAGCGGACTCCGGGGCCTGAATCGTCACCGTTGATGAGTATATTATAAAGATTATTATTTGAATACGTACAATGTATTTCTTATATTTATTTATCAAAAAAAATAATTTTTTTTTTTTTATTTCTTATAATTTGAATAAATCATTGTTTCTTCATTCCTATTTTTCCTTATACGGGCTGCACCTTTACTTGGACTAGCCATTGTTATAATTAATACAATAGCTGCGTAATTTATCAAGTAAAATATCTTACACTAAAAAGAGAAAAATAAATTATTTTTTTGAAAAAAAAAATTGAAGCGACTTCAAAATACATAAGCAACTCATTACCTGTATTTTGAAGCCAGTTCAATTTTTTTTTTTCAAAAAAGAAATATATATTTATATGCTAACAACGGAGGCTTAATAATAGGGTCCTGTTTTTACCCTCTGGATACGGAACTCTAAAAATGTGTCCGGAGATTGAATATATTACCATAAAAATTTGGGGTGGTGGAAACATAGTAATTGAGTAAAAATTAAAAAAATAGTCTGTCTGTTTGTACACGCTAATCTTCGGAAATACTGGATGAAAATAATGTAATTGATTTTGAAGAATGGAACACCTGATGCAGAACCATAATGGTCCAGCTAAACTATAAGAAATATAAAAATGACGCCTTAACAAAAGTTGTTTAGCCTGATGAGCATTTTTGTCGAGGTATAAAAATCGAAGATCTGGAAAACCTGATGCAGATACGCCGAGTCATAAAGTCCACGCCAACGAAGTCGCGGGCATCAGCTAGTAATTAATACATTTTAAAGTAATAAGAGATCATTTTACAGCTTAGATTGCGCTATGAAGCTCGTACGCGGTGAAGTTGACTTCGCAGCCTTCACGGAGGAGGAGACGCTGCTAATAGCGCAGATGGAGCCGGAAACCCGGGTCATCGCCACAATCAGAATTAATTACGAGTATATTCCTGGTAAGATCTTATGTTAAAATTTGTAACGTTGTCGCAATAACCCAGAGGTAAGGGATATTATTATTAATCTTTGCAATAAAACCTATCCTCCATGCATGGGCGTAGCCACAGTGGGGCACGGTGGGGCGCTTGCCCCACCCTGGCTCAACCCTTTAAGTTACCGAACCAAACCTAAAAATAAAATTATCTAGGTACTTACTACAATACTTAATATTCGTATGAAAGTTCACACACGACATTTTAACTGGGGTAAGCGGCGGACCGTGTAGTTTGCTAGTTACATATTATTTCAGATTGCTGCCCCACCCTGAGCCCATGGCTGGCTACGCTTATGCCTCCATGTCCTTACATACCTCCTTTCTCTATCATTTCATTCTGTCCACTTTTACAAATTACATTTTTAAATTCAATTTCAAAGCGGACTCCACGGGCTACACTGCCAACGAAGTGCCGGCAGATTTTCACGCCACGGCTCCATTACGATGGCTTAGAGTGAAAACCTCGTATATGCAAAATTAGGCAATTTTATTTTATTACATTTTTGAAAAGAAAACCTCGTAACGCACTGGTCTGGTCTCACCTGCTCAGTCATTCGAATCGTATAGCGCCATCTACGAGGCTAAATGCAAACCTCGTTACCCACCGCTCATCTCAGTTCGATAAGAAAAGCTCGTAACGGCGTGTTAATAAGTGATAAAATATTCAAAAACAAGAGAAATAAGTGCTGTTTGAGGTTCTTTTCAAAAAAACGTAAGTCCCTTTGTGTTCAGAATCTTATATAGTTACATCTGATATCTAATCGAAATGTCTTTAATTTATTACTGTGATTACCAGGTATTCTCAATAACTTAACATTATAATTACTGAAAACCTCGTATAGCATCATTTAACGGCTTTAGGATTTAGTAAAAAAAATTAGATAAAGCCCGTAAAAGACGTTTAAATTAAATGATAAAATATGCTTGGTCAGGCTTCACACCAGAAGGAAATTTTACAGGACGCAGTTTTTTGTTCATCTTGAAAATTTACGGTTTTCGCAATACGAGGTATTCACTCTAAGCCATCGATTAATAGTATCGTAAAAAGGGCGCTTGCCACCATCGACATCCCTGATGTGTTAGAACCCATATACCCTCGGGAGCGGGGGAGGGCACTCGCACAGAACCACATGTAGAAAGCGTAAATGCGCTTACTTCGCGTGTACTTTTCTCAGACAAAGCGTCTAGGTTGGCCGCCGCTACTGACAGTCCGCGCGCGTCTGTAATTGCAGCCGGACGACTGCGAAAAATAACAAAATGCTGTGTTGCGTGATAATTAACAGCAATAGCCCAAAAATTGCAAGCGCCCAAAGGCAAGTATATATTTTCTATCACAGGTAAGTTATTTAAAATTTATATTGTGCGTGAATTCATTTTAAAACAATTTTTCAAGAATTCCGAGCTGTGATTTCAAGATTATACCTAAGTAACTATAATAAAGGTTAAAAACAACATTCACGTTACATTGCCGCGTTTGCTCTGATCGTTTAATCTGACGGACAAGCGATACTGTCGCGCATCACTTCGACGTCTTAGTACCGGCAACTTCTCATTCGTCTAATAAATTTAGCAACTAGTGTTGTTCGTTGTACAACATATACCGATAATCGATTTTAATCGATATTGGAAAGACGAATGATATTCACCATTATAAAAAAAGCCATTTTGGTAGATATTGAATTAAACAAGTCCATGTAATAAAATTACACCTTAAAAAAGGAGGGTAATATTTTAGAGTTCATGTATGTAATGTGTAATGTAGAGTTCATTAATGTTTATCCTTTGAACATAATAGGTTGGGAAAAAAGTCTTTTCTTATTTTATATGAAAATTCAAAACATTTTTTAATATAGTTTATTTACAGTTAACTAAAGTATGTAGGTACCATTTTGTTCGATAACTTTTTGCCATCTTATAGGTAGGGACATGATCCCATTGCTATAGAAATTTTGGGGCATCTGATCAAAAAACTGCGTCAAGTAGTTTTGGCAGTCCTCTCGTGATGTTAACCTGACACTGCCTAAAGAATTCTGAAGAGACCGAAACAGATGGAAATCTGAAGCTGCCAGGTCAGGACTATACGGCGGATGCATTGACACCTCCGATGAAAAACCACACCCCTTCTTTTGATTAATTCCGGCCGCTTTCTCTCAACTTCTTGCTTTAATTTTATCAGTTGTTCGCAGTAGAGTTCTTAATCGATGGTCCTGCCTGGTGGTAATAGCTCATAATGAATAATGCCCTTCCAATCTCACCACACACACAGCATCACCTCGTTCCGAGTTAACCCGGGTTTGACAGTCTGTGAAGCCTGACCGGCCTTTGACCTTGACTTTTTTTGCACGTTCTTGTCGTACGTGATCCACTTTTCATCACCAGTTATCAATTTCTTCAAAAATGGTTCGGTCTCATTACGTCGTAATAAAGAATCACAAATGAGTACACGGTTCATTAGGTTTCTTTCAGAGAGCTCGTGAGGTACCCAAATATCGAGCTTTTTTGTGTACCCATTTTTTTTCAAATGCGCCAAAACTGTTTTGTGGTCAATTCCCAGTTCTTCAGCTACGTCGTAACTACTGACATGCCGATCTTGCGCCACTTTTTCAAAAATAGCGTCCATTTTATCCGTAACAGGGCGACCAGAGCGACGTGCATCTTTGACATCAAAATTTCCGGATTGAAAACGCTTAAACCAAATTTATGCTACTCTCACAGACACTGCACTAGGTCTATAAACATCGCAAATGTTTTTCGCGGCTTGTGTTGCATTTTTACCTTTTTGGTAGTAAAATATTAAAATGTATCTTATTTCTTCATTAGATTCACTCATATTGACGGTAAGAAAAATAAATGAAAATCACGCATTTTCCTAATTTGAATTTGGAATTATCTTCTTTAAAATTTAAACTTTTAAATGATACCAAAACCAGCCACATAATAAAACCACTTTGGCTTTACTATTTGTACCTGACAAATAGTAAAGCCAAAGTGGTTTTATTATAAGTTATACATACTATATGCGAAAAGACTTTTTCCCCAACCTAATACATACATTAGAGAACGTACCCATACTAAGTGACACGATTTTCCCGCTTTTTTTACTGTCAAAATGTTTGATCAAAGATTCATGAAATGTTGAAGCTTAAATCTCAAAAAAAAGAGAATCTCAAAATTTTAAATCGATAATTCATATAGGTATGTTACCTACCTACTTAACCAATAAAGTGGTTCTTAGCTATGTTTGATGAAAATCAGTTCATTAAAAGTTATATGGGATTAACTTTCGCAAGTCGGGGTTTTTAATTTACCTGGCAAATAATAAATGGCGCTACGGATATTGTTAAGGAAACCAAAAAAATGGCTCCCATTGTGAAGTGTTAGCTCTTATCTCCTGTCCAGTCTAATATTTATACTAACGCCCAACCCAGTCCCCTTGGTAACAATAGATTCCTATATACGCTAATGATCTGGCTCACATCTCTCAAACAAAGTCTTTTGGTCAGCTGAGGCCAACCTATCAAGAGCCCTAGAAGACTTAGGTACACTATGCGGATAAAACTTTAATAAAAATATAAAAAAAATTTGCGTTGAAAATCGTCGTTTCAAATCGAATAGAGTCGAGTCAAGAAAATCGCAGCGTACAGCACTATTCTTAAGTTTGCCATAAAAATTTGAATTTGGCCTTGAAAACGACTCGACACTTGGAATTGCTTATTATTACATCACTGGATTTGAATGCAAATGAAGTCTTGTTTGTCCAAATAAAGCCGCAATGGAAAACTAGCGTTGTCCACAAAATCGCCCCCTCGTGTTTTAATGAAAATAATACGGAGCTACAAAATAAATTGTTTCTTAATTAATGTCAGATATTTCAGGACGAAGAGTACTTACTGATGAAAGAAAATACTTCGATTAACAGCTCCAACTTTATTGGTGGTGTTTGAACAGTTAGCTACCGAATAACAAGTAATTTTTCTTTCGAAACCTGACGTCGCACGCGGAAAGCGATGGGTAGCAGACTTAACTTTGCGGTGAGCACTGGCGCCTACATCATATCGTTTTAGCACGCGAGGCACATACACTTTTTCCTTCTACTTGATATAGTTCTGTGCTCCCGACCCGACCCACACAGTAGCTGACTTTCTACATAAGTTTATCGCATTTTACCAACTAGCTTTTAAACGCGACTTTGTCTGCTTAAGATAAATAAGTACTTTGTAATTTAGTATACTTTTGTATGGAAAAATAGGATGCCCCCATACGAAATTCCACCTGCCACTTCATTCCTGGATAATTTTTCGGTTAAAATCTATCCTATGATTTTCTCGGATTTCAAACTATAGGTATCAATACCAAGTTTCATCTATATCGGTTCACTGGTAAAGCGTGAAGAGGTAACAGACAGTTACTTCCACATTTTAATGAATGTATGGAAGTTTTGTTTCACGATAGTTTGTGGGAACTTCACCTGTCCCAGTTAGTAGGTGTGCTCCCACATGAAATATGTAGATCCGAAACAGTAGTAGGTACCTAGAGCAAGACAGAGATACACGACAAGGGTTAATACATTTTTCTACTCCTGTACTGTTATCTGTCTTTTAAATGGCCCCGAACACTAATATAAGAACATAGATTATATTATTTCAGAAAAGTCTATAGTCTATTCCTAATATAATAATAGCACATGTGTCGTTATTTCGCCAAAACGATACTCCTAGCCATAGACCTATAACTTTTTTTTTTAGATCTACTGCCACCATAATAATAAAGTCGTTATTTTAACAAATGGTGCCATTTTTCAAACGTGGAGGCACTGAACAAACGGTTTTAACCCTCCTTATACAACTGTTGCATAAAATACTATTATTTGTCAAAATTTATAATAGTATTTTATGCAACAGTTGTATAAGGAGGGTTAAAAAATGCGAGTGGCGCAGGTTACGATGTGAGCCTTGGCGAGCATCGTAAATTGACGCCATCGAGCATTTTTTGACTACTTATACAACGTTGCATACAATACTTTTTCTACGACTACATTTACTAAAATAAATACAAAAATAAACAAAGAAAAGTATGAAATACTACCATATGTTTGGTAAATACTAGGTATCTATGGAAGACTTAATTTTTTTTATTGACGTCTGCCTAGTGAATAAAAGTGCCATTTTTTAAACATGGAGTCACTTAAACGAATGTTTTTATACAAAAACCGTTTGTTCAGTGACTCTACGTTTGAAAAATGGCACCATATGTTAAAATAACGATTTTATTATGTTGGCAGTATGGTAGATCTAAAGAAAAAAAAGTTATAGGTCTATGGCTAGGAGTATCGTTTTGGCGAAATAACGACACATGTGCGAAATAACGACACATATAAGAAATAGACACATAGTAGAAAAAATAATATAATTATACCTAAGTTGCTTGTATCAGAGGTGGTGAAGGAATGAATCAGAAATATGAGGATGGAATGAATGTTTCAAAAATTTTGTTTTTTTTTTGTATATTGGTATGTCGGGAGCGGCATTCCATAAGCCTGTTGATTTTGTCCAACAAGCACACGGGCTTTTGTAGTTGAAACCTAGCCGAAACCCCAGAGCGTTTCGGCCGGGCCGAGCCCTAGGTTATTGGAAAAAGTGTAAGTTTGAAAATGCCTGTCCATTTTGGCCAAAAAGCGTTCTGGGTTTTGTTGTTGGTAACTTAAAACCCCAGTGAGCTAGAGTATTTTTGTTAAATACTACTTATAATTTCTGCAAGTTATACTGGTTACAGATAAAAGTATAAAACATCTTGTTGATAGCAGTACTAATCTAACACAAAAATAGTTACAAAGATTAGTCCATCTAACACAAAAACGACAAACTAAGAGCTCGGTGGATCGCTGATAGACCGCATCATTACTAACGCTTTAGCAAGTTGAGTAACTCCAGGTGTGATCCGCTCTTGGATAGGAGACCAGGGCTGTAGCAAGGGAAGGGGTTGGAGGGGACCCCCCTCCCCCCGAAATCTCAGAGCCAACCAAAGGGGACGTCCATTAATTACGTGAGATGATCAAAGGTCAAAAGTCTCACCAAATCACTGGGGGAGAGGAGGGATGTTGAAAAATAAAAAGTAATATTTTTTTTTTCAAAAAAATTATGTTTAAAATCAGACATTGGCGTCAAACTTACTCTTTTTGTGTCGGGCGGGGGTTATAAAACACTGTTATCTATATCACCCAACCTCATCGTCATTGTCAATGAGTTTGAGTAAATCAATAGTGAGCATGCCGTTTTTTTTAACTTTTTCCCTTCAATCAAACTGGTATTTTCAAAATGTATGGAATAACAAGTAATTATTACAAAAACAAAAACCCGACTGCCTTTCTTACTTTGTTTTTTTTTTTATTACTTTTTTAAATTTTATTTTAATATACCTAGTTTCACTCTCACAATAAATACAAATCCATCAACACATCTCAAGCTAAAATCCATCGAGCCGTTCAGGCAGCAGAGCGTGCCAAACAATTATACATACATACATACGAACATACATATAAACACACTATCGAAAAACATAACCCTCCTTCTCGTGCAGTCGGGCAGTACTATGTAGTACTGTATTTAGTTTGAAACCAGTCTGTCCATCCCGTGCCCGCAATTCATTTTTCTTTTATGATTGGATCATGTGGAAAACTAAAAAACTAACCTAAACGTATAACATATAAAATATGTTCAAAGGATAAACATTAATGAACTCTACATTACACATTAAATACATGAACTGTAAATTACCCTCCTTTTGTAAGGTGTAAAATTATTACATGAACTTGTTTAATTCTGTTGGATTGGAATGTCTGTTCGGTTTGGGCTAAATTTAAATACTATTTAACTGGTGAATGACTGGTCATAGTTCAAAAATAAAGATTGATTTTTGCAAGTAAAATAATATAAATCAACTAATTCAATATCTACCAAAATGGCTTTTTTATAATGGTTAATATCATTCGTCTTTCCAATATCGATTAAAATCGATTATCGTATATGTTGTACAACGAACAACACTAGTCGCTTTTAGTGCCGCAACAGACGGGACGCAAGTTGCGTCGCGTAACAGCTAGAGATGGGCAGTGGATTACTCAATCTACCCATTTGAGTATTTACTCACTAGATGTAATAAATAGAGTATATAGAGCGTGCTCGTATAGAGACATCGCATTTGATGTCTGTTTACTTATTTTAACATCAAATTACGTCTTTGCCCACCTCCCAGCAAAAGATGATAATTAGTCAAAGAAGCCTACTTTCAGTGTATGATTAATATTGTATTTTCATATATTTTAGCGTCGTATTTAACCTTTACCGACATTTTAAACATATGATGGCGTATGCACACACTTTCCGACAAGAATTGCAAGTGTATCTATACTAGATTTAAGTTTCAAAACTGTCATGAAAACATGAATATGAATATAAATATAAGTCGCAACTCATATAAATCAATCTACTCACCAAATGCATAAATTAGAATATTTAATGGGTATTTACTCAATCTACGGAGTAAATATTTAAATGGGTTAATTGAGTATTTATGCAACTCCCATCAGTAGCTGTTACGCGGCGCAACTTGCGCCCCGTCTGTTACGGCCCTTATCAGACGAATGAGAATTTGCCGGTACTACGACGTCCAAGTGATGCGCGACAGCATCGCTTGTTCCGATATTCATCGTCTCATAACACACAACGTCAGATTAAACGCTCAGAGCAAACGCGGCGATGTAACGTGAATGTTGTTTTTTAACCTTTATTATAGTTACTTAGGTATAATCTTGAAATCACGCGCTTGCAATTTTTGGGCTATTGCAGTTAATTATCACGCAACGAGGCATTTTGTTATTTTTCGCAGTCGTCCGGCTGCAATTACAGACGCGCGCGGAATGTCAGTAGCGGCGGCCAACCTAGACGCTTTGTCTGAGGAACTTACACGGGAAGTAGGTGCATTTACGCTTTCTAGTTTTACCTATTGCTGCGCCCATATTTTAGAAAACCCTCATTCACACACTAGCGTCCAGGCTTTTGGATGGTTCTGAAACTCTCCTCTCCCTTTCAGATGTGCTGTACTCCTTTGAAGCTGTAGCTATAGTCCCGAACAACCACACTGGGGGGGTGGAAGGCCTCCGCGGCGGGAAGTACTGTCACCCTGGCCTTGATTTGTTAGACCCACGCTGGTCTCCGCGCGTCCACAGGGCTTTGGAAACTTTGGTAAAATGTTACTTCTTTCTAGTGTAAAGGTGGCCATTCCCGGCCGCTCTGTCGTCAACGCAAGCATAGTTTGTAAAGCTTGTTGTTTCATCCAGGGAAATGCTAGATAAAGAGGCAAAGCAAAAAGAGAGAGATAACGCATGAGGGCTCGGTTTGCATTCTATTGAATTTTAGTACTATTTTATCCATTGAGCGAATATTTACTATTTATAGGGTGCGGAAATTTCATAAAACGTGTTCCATGTGTTACGTGTTTTTAGTAAGCCTTACAAGTGTGTGAAATAAATGCTTTTTATTTTTAAAAAATGATTAAATTTGCGAGGTTTGTATCAATTTTTTTCTGTACCTTTACAATTTATGGGTACTTTGTGAACGGTCGAAGTTCAGGTAAAATTTGTGCAAAAAAGCAGATTTTTGGAGGCTTATACTGAATTTCTTTTTCCAAATTTTTATATTTTATTTCGATAGAAACCTAAAAATATCACACAAGATACCTGTAAGTTCAAAAGTTTTAGTTCAAACTAACTCAACGATACTATATTTTATAACAAATACATAAATAGATAAACATCCAAGACCCAGGACAATTTGAAAAAGGCCATTTCCCAACTTGCCCTGACCGAGGATCGAACCCGGGACCTCTGGGTGGCGGACTAGCACGGTGACCTACTACACCACGGAGGTCGTCAGAAGAATAAGAATGTATAAGTCTGGGACTTTCACTCTGATAAGGATCAAGTTCTTATTCTCTCCATTAACATTAAGTAAGCAAGTTTTTTACCAGGCAAACGAAGAAAACCCCGACTTTCAAGCGTATACCCCAAATAACTTTTGAATGGCGGAACCGACTTTCATTTATGTTTGATGCAAATCGGTTCAGCAGTCGATTACAATTAAATATACAACGTGGAAAGGACATACCCGTAATAAATCAAACCACGGGCTAAACTAGATCAATAGCTTTTGCTCGTGGCTTCGCTCGCGGTGTAATTTATCAAAATCCTTTTTTAGAGTAGCTTTATGTATGCAAAGTCTCAGCCCGATCGGTTTAAAATTGACAAAGTTTCATAGAAAGTTTCATCCCCTATTTTATCCCCTTGGGGGTAGAATTGATCAAAATCCTTTCTTAGCGGATGCCTACGTCATAACATCTACCTGCATGCCAAATTTCAGCCCGATCCGTCCAGTGGTTTGGGCTGTGCGTTGATAGATCACTATGTCAGTCAGTCAGTCACCTTTGAGTTACGAGTATATATATAAGATATTTAGATTAAGATTATATAGTATTATGAAATTAAAATAACAGCCAAATCACAAAAAAAAATGTTACGGCATTTCTATATAAAAGTGTGCAGCCCGGGAAATTTGTATTTGGAAGTAAATTGTTTTTTTTTTTGTTTTTTTGCTTGTTATTTTAATTTCATTATACTATAGTGATATAGTACATCCAGTAGTTCGATTTATTACGGGTATGACCTTTCCACATTGATTATACATAAAAATTAATAAATAAAAATCTCACAGCAAGTTTCAATTAAATATGTATAAACACGTCTTTATGTCTCTCTTACATAAACATCTTCTCTCACAGGCTGTATTCTCTGTATAAATTTTCCGTGAATTTTGGTCCAGCGAGTCGGAGGTGTCAAAAAAAAAAAAACAAAATTTAAAAGACTAATTTATTGAAACATAGAAATTACAACTGAATCTAAAAATAGAACTTAAATTTCGAGTTCAGATTACCAACTCGAAATCAAAATTTCGAGTTGGTAATCTGAACATATTACTACTTGCATTATAGTTTCGAGGTGGTGCTGCGAACATCTGTTGGGTGCGAGTAGGCATGCGAGGTGTGATTTGATTGTGTTGAAATGGTGCGTTAGGTTGAGGTTAATGAGTGTTGAAGTTCTGACGAAGTAGAAATTGTACCATAGAACCAAAAGTGAAAGGTTTGGGTATCTGAGGTTGTTAAGATTGTGGCGTTGGCATTTGTGTCTGCACAGGTTTAGGGGCGGATGGCCCTTGCAGATTTTTAGGCAATCCTTCATTACGTTGCTGCAAGTACATAGTATTCATTGTATATGCTAAATGTTTGGTTTCGTTTGAAGTGTTACTGGGCGGAGCGCAGCTTAGCTTTTTGGGGTTGGTCTTATTAGTGTTTTTCATCTGCCGCTCCGACCAGTTCCGTTCCTCCGGGACAAACTCCAATGCTTTCTCCATGTTCTCTGGCTGCATGCACCTTATACGAGATCCCAAGGGTTCTTTCAGTCCGCGAACAAAATTTTGCATTGTCAATTTTTTATACAGGTCCCTCTTAGCAGTCACAGTCGTGAGGATGTCCTCGTGTAAGGTGACAAACGTTATAATGGTGCTAAATAGCGTCTGACACCTATCGTAGAACTCCTGTGGAGAGCTATTTGGATTTGCATAGTTAGATCGTTGTACAGAGTGGTCTCATCTCTCTTTGGTCACTAAAGTTTTTTAATAAGATGGTTTCTAATACCTAACCAATCGGATGGAATACCATTTGCATTTATAGTCATTGCAGCATTTCCATTTATGGGCGAAAAAAACAAAATTTAAAAGATTAATTTCAATGATTTTTAACGGCAGTCTTGAACTTAGATAATGTTAACACTACTACATTAACTGGAATTTTATTATAGAGACGCAAGCTAAGACCCACAAAAGACTTTTTTTATTAGGCAAAGACATTTAGCGTTTAAAATAAATGTAAATCAGTCGCAACTCCCTACCACTCTCGTGCATATTTACATTACATTTACGTTTTAAGGTGGCAACCCTGTTTATTTATATTTTACGTCACGGGGATCAATAGTAACTGGTAATAATGGATGAGTAGTTAGTTATTATCACAGAATATTCCATATTTTTAGGGAGCTTGGGTTTTCCGCTCGGAAATTCACTTGTCCGAGGAACCGAATTAGTTTATTGTATTTATCGATTAGACTGTTAGTTTGTTTTTTTTTTTCACTGAATATTGTATTTTTTTGTCATATTCCGATTTTGGGTACAAATGTACCGATTTTAGTGGGCAGCTATATCGATTTCGCACTTCGACGTTCAAGACCACTTGCCGCGGCAGGCGGCGGCTGCCGATTCTCTAACTGCGCGGTCAAACGCCAAGGTCAAAAATTGCCTGATAAATTGAATTTTATGACAATGCACTAAGATTGAGGTTTTTTTGCGTCCGATCGGACCCATGGGGCCGGTTAGAAAATGAGAGGTTGGCATTTAATTGTTTTAAAGGAGCTAAGCCTAACGTAGGTGACAAAATTTTCAGTGTCCATACCCGATGCGTTAAAACGTGGCTGAGATCAACAATGATCGAAGACATGTTAAATGGATTTGTATGCTTAGGGTAAATAAAGAAACCCGTAAACAATGTAGGCGATTATTTTTGCTCGAAAGTTACTTTTAAAGCAGAAGTCGATTCAAACAATTCAAATAAAAATGCGTATTTACATTTACGTTTATTTTGTTAACTACCTATAAAGCAGGATCTCTTGCGGGTGTTTGCTAGTGATGTACAAACCTCGAGACGTCGAGTTCTTATTTTGAAGCCTCGAGGCAGATTGGCAGGACTCGGTAGGCGTCGAGCCGAGACGTGAGCTCTACGCCTCGAGGCTTCAAAAGAGTTCGAGCCTTCAAAAAAGCTCGAGTTTTAAAATGAACGCGAGCTTTCAATGAAAGCTTGAGTTCTCTGAGTCCTTTTATTTAGAGACTTCGGAAGCGGAGCCTATTAATTTGATTTAATTTATTTTTTTATATTTAAATTTAACAAAAGTAGGTAGCCGCGCGAAAATGATCATACATCAATAAATAAATAAATAAATATAAATATATAGGGACAAATTACACATTATTGAGCTCACAGAGCTCATATAAAGTCTCAAGCCGTGATAAAGCCTCCAAATCGATCGAGCTCTCAAAAAGGCTTAAGCTCTGAAAAAGACTCAAGGCGTGAAAAAGCCTCCAGATCGATCGAGCTCTCGAAAAGGCTCGAGCTCTGAAAAAGACTCCCAAGTCGTCGAGCTTCACACAAACGGGGCGGGCCCTGTAAACGACTCCGAGCTCTAGACAAAAGGACTCGGAGGCCTAGAGCCTTGTACATCACTTGCTCTTCACACTACATATACCTTATGATTCATGTACGTGACCTTTTGTAGTGTGTATGACAAAATGTGTAGGGCAAGTTATAGGTCAGATCGTTTGCGCTAAACGATCTGACCTAAAACCTGCCCCCCCCCCCCCAGGCCAGAAACTGGGTACGCCCATGGCAGTCGGGTTTTTGTTTTTGTAATAATTACATGTTCAAAAATTTATCTTTATGCTTGGGTGCAATGTTGCAGGCTGCCCAAACAAACCGTTGTCCAGGCGTGAATACAGATAACAAAGCACCCGAGGAGTTGGAGGTGGAGACCCTCAGCCACTTCTTCAGCGAGGCCTGCAGACCCGGGCGTTGGAGCTTCAACGCTACCGTCGACGCTGACCTTAGTAAGTAATTCAGAGTAGGACTTAGTGGTGGTGCAAGCAATAGTATAAAATATCGATACTATCGTGGCCTTGAAAACCAGTCACAATATCGAAAAACAATTATAATAATATGACAAAGCCCTTCTGACGAGTAGGCGACCAATACTGTGAAAATGAGTTTCTTTCGGCGTTTCTTCTCAGCAGTGGTCGTTACTATCGGTAGGTTTTCTTTAAAAATAAATTAAATTTTAATATACTTTACACGTAACATAAATTATACTTATTGACGTGTAAAAGTGCCTGTAAAGGTCTAAATACTGAATAAACATTTGAATCTTTGAATCTTTGAAAAGACTATAGATAGTATCGATACTATTGAATTTCGATATTATCGACAGTATAATACTATTGATAGTCCTATCGATATTTTGACTGTTTTTCAAGGTCAACTATCGATAGTTATGCAATGCTAGTAGGACTGGCCCACAGACAGAGGCGGCGTAAGGCGTGGGCGGTGTGGGCCACCGCCTACGGCCTCGCGGTGCAAAGGGCCTCGCGCCTCACAGTCTAAAATAAATTTGAAAAAGTATGGAACATCCAAAAGTACACGCACGCCACAAGGGTTTTCTTATTTCCATTCTTTGGCGCACGAAATGAATGAGAATGAAGCAGCTTTGGTAATTTTATCTATTAAAGTCGATATCTAAATATATATAACTCAAAGGTGGCTTACTGACTGACATAGTGATCTATCGACGCACAGCCCAAACCACTGGACGGATCGGGTTGAAATTTTGATCAACTCTATCTCCAAGGGGATAAAATAGGGGATGAAATTTTGTATGAAACTGCCAATTTTAAACCGATCGGGCTGAGACTTTGCATGCATAAAGCTACTATGACGTAGGCATCCCTTAAGAAAGGATTTCGATAGATTACACCCCTACGCGAGCGAAGCCGCGGGCAAAAGCTAGTAGCATATAAGTTACGGACCAAAACAGTAAAATCAAAAGTAGAAAATTTCTGTTTCTTTAATTTTTTTTTCATTTTTGTTTGATGTTCCAAATAAGTATAGTAAAAATTTAAGTTTGTTTGAACTTTTTAATTTTTCTTTTATATTATCTTCTTCTTGCGCCATCGGAGGGCCCCGCGAAATGTAACTTGCCCACATTAAGTTTAGGTCTTGCGCCGCCACTGCCCACAGAATACGTAATAGTACTTACTAAAGTATAGAACTAGCTGTAAAACACTTTTTAAAAAACTTAAACTGTTGACACTTCCTAGCCTGTATATTTATGAGTCATGTGTTTTTGTAAAAAATAATATATATTTATTTCGACGGCAAGGCGATTATACTAATTACAGTTCTAGACGTCCAAACCGACTCCTCCTACCAAATAGTAGAACTATGATTTGCTCTAGAAATTGTAGTAGCATGAGTATAAAAATGTATAATCGTCTACCTGAAAATATTAAATGCCTACCAATTAAAACATTTAAGAAAAATCTTTTTCACTGGCTCACTGACAAAGCCTTTTATAGTATTAATGATTTTTAATGAGATAATTTGTATAGTATTTGATCGATTCTATATACAATTTTATGATACATGCTCTAATTTAATTTTATATAATGTTTAATTCTATGATTTATTATTATGTGACTAGTATCTGTTTCACTTTGACCAAAATTATGACATATGTAAGTTGAATGTATTATTTAATTATTTTTGCATGCTGGAAACAGCTAGGTGTATTGCACTTATGCGAAATAAATGATTTGATTTGATTTGAAGAATTACTCTTGGAAAGCAAATTTACTAAAGTAAACTCAGTTACAGCATACTAAAGTCCCATTTAGATTGCACGCCGCGCATATAACTTCCGACTTATAAATGTTATTAGCCTAGAGTGCGCCGAACGAGCCAAAATGTAAGTATTGGACAACGCAAACCAAGCCCCCACAAAGTTGGTATTCCTGTGCTATCCAAAGTCACGTTATATACGTCATCTGCCAATGGGATTTACCGGACAACATTTTTTTTCACAACAGCTGTGAGAATTAGGCAATCTGTTTGGGTCTCTAATGTTTGTCATAAAAATATTTGTAATATTACAGTTTGAAATAATGCTTTTATGTAGGTATAATCATAATAACTCATAATGAATTTTCATATAATTTTGTTAATTTTTTTTTTCCGTAGGAATAGTTATCATAAGTAAACATTGTCATAAGTATTTAAAATTCTCATATAAATTTAATAATAATAGCTTTTACTCAAAATGTAAATTAATATTAAAATTATTTTAAAATAACTATTTATTTTAAAATAATTTTTATGGGCCTCCCCCGTCGCGCCATAACCTAAACTACATGACCTGCATGGTATACATGACTCTGCAAAAACACTGTTCGCGGCTTGGGGTGGCCCGTGGGCCACCCCCGCCGCACCATAACGTATACTACATGACCTGGGGTGGTCTACATGACTCTGCAATAACGAGTCTGCTGTTGGCGGCTATTCTGAGACATAGGAGATAAGCGTTAAAACAATGCCCGGACGGATAAAACATTGTGAGAGTAAAAATTATATATGTATAATATCTTTTGGTTAACCCCACTTATGGGATAAGGTCCCTATATATAAAAAAGTAAGGGAAGGAAGAATAAGATGTATGTGTCTACATGAATATTATGAACAAAATACAATATTAAAGCCGTTATGAGAAACCATTTTATGAATAAAATCAGAATTATAAACTATGATTATGGCTAAAGAACCATTATTACAATAAACATTATGTGAAACAATTGTTATGATAAAAAAGTTATGACAAAGTCCTTATGACAAACCAAATTATGATAAATATACTTATGGGAATGAGAGGATTCCAATTTGTTTACTATTACAACCTTAATTTCATTAACAATACAGTTCTAAATAGTTTGAATTTTTTTAAATGGGGCCGGCCCACTCGTCGCGAACTTCGCTCCCGATTTCGGGAGCAATGAGCCTTACCAAATTTCATCTTAATAGGTTAAGTCCTAAAGGTCCAGTACAATAACTCTTTCAAAACGCTGATGAGGCTGCCTCGTTACTGTACAGATAGGATGGATGTCGATGGTGCATTGATGAGGCAGTGTACTTTGATTCATAAAAAGGAATGTACGTCGATCGCTTCTAGACGTAGGTTCGCAAGAAGCTCCCTACGACTGGAAGCGACGGACGCTCCGCATCCCTTTATCTCAAGATGCGTTTGTGGGGCAGCCTAGCTTCATGATGAGCCTAGGGCATTTGCCAGCCAGGCCCCAGTCTGCGCAGATTCTTGCTGTGTCAAATATACGATACTTATCACTTTATCACTGATACGTACATACGTATTAAGTAAATAGGGCTTTTTTTATTTATTTATCTTTGGATATTTATATCACTTGATAATTGTCATTTCTTTTTTCTTTCGATTTCTTAATAGTTAGTTGTTAACGTCAGATCATTTACTTACAACTAAGTTTACTGCCGCCTCCAAAGCGCAAGTACAGAAAAGCGGTAACAAACTGTACTGCAGCATTTTCTCCAAAAACGTCAACCTTACAATTATACTGATATTAAAATTAGATGTGTGGACTGAGAATACATTGCTATGTCATAATTATTAATTAAAAATGTCAAATTTGAAATTAATGTCAATTTGTATAAAATTCATGTACTGATTGTACTCAAATTATGTCATTTGTGAGTGTACAAATATAAACCTTTAAAAGGGACCCGCGCCAAGCTCAAGACAGACGTTTTTGTCTTTAAGATAATCATCGGTTCCGTAATAAGCCTTCTCACAAAGTACTTTTTTTACATAAGCTTTAAATTTTCTATCTGGCATATCAAGGACCGATTCTGGCAATTTATTATAAAACTTTATACAGTTTCCCTTAAACGATTTACTGATTGTTTTCAGCCTATAATACGGGGTAACTAAAACATTTATGTTACGTAAGTTTCTACCCGTAATATCACCAGTTTTATTAAATAAGGCAATATTTTTCCTCACATACATTATATTTTCAAATATGTACTGGGATGGTACAGTGAGTATATCAATTTTCTTAAAAAAAACTCTTAGGGAGTCTCTCGATCCTAAATCATAAATAAAACGAATTGCCGTTTTCTGTAAAATAAAAATAGTCTGTATATCAGCAGCACTCCCCCAGAGAAGAATCCCGTAGGCTACATAATACACCCAGGATAATCAGGAAATGGCAATTACTCAACTTGCTCTGGTACGGGATCAAACCGGAAACCTCCGAAAAGGCTAGATGTTATCATATGCTACGGTAGTCACAGAATAGAAGTTAACACGTTGCTAGTGAAGTGGCAAGTTTTCGTAAAACAAGTTTCAATTCAAATTCTTTTTCAGAGACTCGCTTCCCGAACCTCTGCGCGCTTTGCTACAACTCTTCATGCGACAGCGGGTACAGATCTTTATTCGTCAGCGTCTATGACGTCTCCTACAATAACCAACACATCCAAGCCCTGGACTGTTTGGTGAAAAGAGGAACAGTCGCATACGTGGCGTGGAAGCACGTTCAGGGGTTCTTTACAGTAAGTTTTGAGGTTTTTGTTAGCGGCTTCTGAAGAGCAGCTCTTGCTTTTTAACTGTTTTTCTAGACTGTCCGGCGAACAAAAGAACAGTCACGGAAGTGGCGTCAGCACGTCCTAGGGTTCTTCACAGTAAGTTTTTATGGTTTTTGTCAGCGGCTTCTGAAGACCATTCATGTTATCCTTATCAAAACATTAATGACGTAAAATACCAATTAAAAATCCTTATAGAACCATTCTCGACTTCTACGCGGACGAAGTCGAAGGTTAAAGCTAGTAGTATAATAAAATAATATAAAAAAAAACAGTCAAAATACTAAAAAGAACATAGATTTCGTGCCTCACACGACTCTCGACCACATTAGAAATGAATCTACGGAATGCTTGCTTTGCTTTTCGTGTGTGTAAGTGGCCAACACTAGTGTCAGATTTTTCAAGCTGCCTAATGGCATCTGACATAGCTTGACGATTGCCATACAATGATGACAGCCGGGACCAACGGCTTATACGTGCCTTCCGAAGCATGGAGGAGCTCGAAAATTTTTCATGCCACTTGTGGTCACTAATCCAAGTGCGGACCACGCCCGGTGTTGCTTTACTTGCGAAAACGCTAATAATGCGCATTCCCGCCGGGCCACCGAGCTCCTAATCTACGGAATTAGAAAAAATTATGTCGTGAAAATGTCGTTATGATTTAAAAAAAAATTTTAGGCTACATGACAAACCCTTAACCCGATTGTCTTTGTTTTACGCTCAAATTGTAGCTGACTAAATTATCCAAAAAAATGTTCTCAAATTGATATCATTCTTCGTTCCCAAAATATCGAGCGCCAAAATCAAAATATTGGGAAAAAAATTATTTTTTTTTCACTATTTCGGCCATACATTTTGCGTTTTTGACTTTCTCGAATAATTCTCTTTTCACCTTAGATTCAAAGATTCAAATGTTTATTCAGTAATTAGACCTTTACAGGCACTTTTACACGTCAATAAGTATAATTTATGTTACGTGTAAAGTATATTAACCTTACAGAACTCTTACCATTATCTCATAAAGCAGTCCTTAAACTGAATGGTTTTGTTTTATAAGTGTTGATGGTAGCCTCCCAAGTCTCGTGAATAGGTATGCGTCTTTTTTTAAATATTATATCTTCACAACTCTCCGAGATATAATGAGATCGCATTTTTTCATGAAATCGGATCCTACACTGGAGCGATCGAAAAGACATTTCCAATGTCAAAATTTGGTACTTCCATACTAAAGTGTGCAGCCGCAGTGTGTAAGAAAATGGCGGACGTTTTTGGAACGAAGTTCCTTACGGCAGGCTTGGAGGAGATAGGGATTTTGCTGCGCGACCGAACTGAAAAAAATGTGATAGTAAAACCGTAAGGATGACCTCGTTAAATAAAACCGTTAAATGAGACGTGCGCAGGCGCGACAGTAGTATACACAATTCTTTTGCAAATTGTGTCGATTCTACATTAGCCGAAGGAACTTCGTTCCTACCTGGTGTCCCACGACACCACAACTTTTTTTATTTTTTGACTGTTATTTTCCTTTCATTATACGATAGCGATCTAGTATAGTTCGGTGGTTCGATTTATTACAGGTATGTCTCTTCCACATTCTATACAGGACGACCTTTTACCCACCAGCAAAATTTTTGGAGTTAGTGCAGTCCACGATAGTGAATTACTTTCATTAAGGGGCTACCTGAATTTTCCGGGGTCCAGTGCTGCCCCCATTTGAATTAAATCATTTAAAAGGAAACGGACATACGCCTAAAGTGGCCGTTTTTCGGAATTGTGCGTAGAAAAGCTTCATATTCTCACTTTAAACTGTAAACAGTAGTTCATAAAATAGTTTAAAGGGTTATCTAGAGCCTGGTCAAGACAAAATTTTTAATTATATCTCCGTTTCCTTTTAAATGATTTAATTCAAATGGGGGCAGCACAGGAACGCGAAAAATTCAGCTAGCCCCTTAAAATAAAGTTAATAAAAATTGATAAAAAAAGTTTTGCTAAATCCTTTTGGCTGAGCTCCGATATGTATGAGAAAGCCGAAATTTTTTTTCGTTTTTCGGTAATTGTTCTTATGGAAAGTGGTGCAGTATCGTGGACTGGCCTAGCTCCAAAAATTTGGATAGTGGTTAAAGAATAACGTAAGACACATCTTAGCGTCTAACTGGCGCCAACATTTGGAAAATACCATGCGGCAAACGGCAACATGGGATTATAGCTGGCAACCTGATCAGGGGAGTGACGGTGATGCCCAGTCACCGGTCTTCTTGACTCGACGGTCGCCACGTAGGTTTCCTATCCATAATCATAAAAAAAAATAACGTCATAATGTAACTTGGCATTCTGTTTTTTGGCATAATTGTTTAAAAGCTTATCGTTATTATGCATAACAGTTTACGCATAATTATTTTAAGCATAATGTATCTAAGCATATAATACTATTTAAGCATAATATTCTTAAGCATAAAATTATTTACGCCAAATTGGT
Organism: Acrobasis suavella; assembly: GCA_943193695.1. Taxonomy (NCBI): domain Eukaryota; kingdom Metazoa; phylum Arthropoda; class Insecta; order Lepidoptera; family Pyralidae; genus Acrobasis; species Acrobasis suavella. The sequence continues at coordinate 1,274,273 of OW971956.1, forward strand.
CACTTCTGTCACTTTGTCGACGCTCGCTCGCTTCGCTTGCTCGCTCCTGTGATGGTCACTGCACAACCATAACCTAACCTACCCTACCTTTCGCCACTAATTCGGAAATTATGCGAATGAACACTATGCCAAAACAAATTAGCCTAAAAGATAATTATGTCAAAATTATCAGTTGTAGGATCAGTCGGCCAGTAGCTGGCTCTCTAGGGTAAATATTTATTAATCTGTACTCGTAAGTAACCCGTGCTTGTTAATAATATAGTTGTTTTAAGCGTTGCATAACAATCGATAGTTGACCTTGAAAAACAGTCACAATATCGACAGGACTATCGATAGTATCGATTGTCAATAGTTTGCAATACTCTTGATACAAGGCAGAATTATCGATAGTATCGATACTATTGAATTTAAATAGTATCGATACTATCGATAGTTTTTAATTCATACTATCGATACGATACTGTGACTTCTTTTTGTACGAAAAACTATCGATAGCTAAACTACTGTCGACAGTATTATAATATCAGTGGGAACGTTTGGCAGCACAGCGGTCAGAATGGCGCAACGTAATCAATGCCCACGTACGTGACTTCGAGGATCAGCGCAAAACTGACCTCGACGTTAAACGTGATTAGATAAAGGCACGCCCACCTGCTGGCATTGTTTATAACTATGAAGACGGTGAGCTTACGTGCCCTCAATGTGCACGGAGGTTCACTGTAAAGATCGGCTACATTAGCCATCTTAGGGCACACCAGTGCCAAAACACCAATCAGGAGTCTGAAGTGGTCGCCATGATCGAAATCGGTCGGACATTAACATTAACAACAACAAATACTATCGATAGTTTTTAATACAAATAGTACCTTTACTATCGATACTATCAATAGTATTGATACTATCGATACTATCGATATTGTAACTGTTTTTCGAGCTCACGGTAGTATCGATAGACTATCGGAATTTTATACTATGGCTTGCAACGCTAGTTGTTATTCACCCAACAGATGCACAACCCTCAAGATGTGACTCGCTTCTCGGTGCTGTGTCCCAACGGGACTCTGGTCCCCCTGTTCCTTGAACTGTTAATGCACGGCGTCTCCCCCTGCGCTATCGTGAGGCAGCCGTGGAGGACCATCATAGCCAGGCCGTAAGTAAATATTCAGGTTAAAACTACGTGAGATACATGCTATCAATGTCAATATAAACCAGTTAACCTATAACAAACCAGTAAAAATCGCGTGTCTGTACATTTGTTACATTTATGAAAAAACTAGCCGATGCCCGCGGCGTTGTCCGCGTGGAATATTTTTGACGATCCCACGGGAGCCTCACATTTTCCTGGGATAAAAAGTTACCTTTGTGTTAATCCAGGTAATAAGCTATCTACATGCCAAGTTTCATTCCAATCCGTACAGCCGTTTTTTGCGTGAAAGAGTAACAACAATCCATCCATACATACAAACTTTCGCGTCTGTAATATTAGTAAGATGAGTGTGGGAGTTAAAAAAGTGACTGAACACAAAAAAAAATTTGACCGTGTTGTGCCAAATCATACCAATCCACAACTTGGCCAAAATTTAGTTAAATACATGATCCGACGTAAAATCGCCTCTATTTTCATGTGGCTAAGTTTGATTTCAATCTGACAAGCAGAGCCAAAGTTATCAAAAAATAAAGGATGTCTGGAACCAACCCACATTATAAATAAACAAATATTTTGTTTGTCGACACATGACATGCCGCTTGGAACTTGTCCTAAGATGTAAGCGATACGAGTATTGAATGTACCAAAAGCACTTGGTATATCATGGCAATAAAATTCGGGTCAATGTATCAGTCAAAACATTCTAAACTTCTTGTAATACAGCAATTGTGTATTAAAATAATTCTGCAAAAATGTGCCAAGAAGTTTGGTTGATATGCATTTAAAAAAATCAATTTTACCAAAATGCTCCATAAATATATCGTATAACTTACATATAAAAATAGTGAGAGAAAAAAAAAATATTCAGACTTCAACACTACAATAACAAAGTAGCACGTGGGTGACCTGTTTATTCGTATGTAATGTATTTATCGTACGCTATTTTCAATGATATAGGTAGTCTTTATGTTTAAAACTTTTAAGTTTCATTTTTTATATTTTACTCTACTTACTTAAGGTGAATGCGAAGGGCTCTTCATTGAACAATTCCCGTTAGATGGCGTTGATTTCCATATTTTTTGATTTTTTTTAAATTCTCGCGTTATTGCATGCCTAATAGGGAACATTTTTAATCGGCGCGCGGTAAACATACTCTTTTATTTAATTTATGGCATACTATTTTGCTTTAGTCAAAATCATTCCGAAAGAGTCGTAGAATTAAATCTGTTATTTTCTTTCGTATCTTTACATTCACTCACACTAAAATAAGAGCTTTAAGAATACATAAAAGAGGGCGTAAAGCATTGTTTTAGATTTGAAAATCGCCACTAGATGGAACTAATTTTAAAAACCCTATTGCTTCGATCTTCGCTCGGTTCTCCCCATTCGGTCGGCATTTACGATCTGAGCGGGAAGAAAAGCAGCTGATTGATATACATTCTGTGTTTTTTAATTAGCCAAACCAGCATGATACTACCTTTTTAACCAACTTCCAAAAAGGAGGTTATTTATCAATTCGTCGGGTCGGGATCTTTTTAGGTTTTATGTATATTCATCGATTATTCGAAATAGCCTGGACCGATTTGATTTGTTTTAAGTTTGTTTGAAAGAGTCTACTTGTCAGGTGGTCTCATTGAAATTTTATCAAATTGGTTGAGATTTGGGGCGAAGTATTTTCAGTTATTTCATCAAGTTTTATTCTGAGAAGTGAAAGGTAATTTCACCATATCGGACAACTCGCCGATGGCACATTGGGATAATGGATATCTTAAATGAGAAGAGAGTACCAGGTTCGAGCCCCGGCACACACCTAATGTTTTTTTTAATTTTATCGTTATATATATTTTTTATTTTTTATTATTTATTTTTCTTCGTCTTTTTTAATAAATATTTTAAAGACGTTTGATTTGTAAAAAAAAATATAGTAAAACTAAAAGTTTTCTTAATTATTTCAGACGCAATGTTATTGTCACGAGAGTGGGTTGGGGATAGGAAAGGAAACGACAAACCTATGGAATAGTGCCTTTATTTATAACTCAAGCGGTACTCACAACTGACAGCGGTAGTCCTCTTTCCACGCCAACTGTCTTCTCACACGTACACGTATCGTCACGCGCGCGGAAACGTCACTACACTGTCACGCGCGGAACCGGTACCTCTCTGTCACTCGCACGGAATTCACTGCACTGAACACTTTACTTTACTCACTACTATTCTTTTCTTCTTCTTTTCTCTCTTCTTCGGATTTCACTTTCCAACAACAAACTCAAATCACAAATTTTCTATCGCCTACTCTCTCACTCATTTTTTGTCCCGTATTTTCTTTTCCATTTAGTCCAGAATTATCTAGAGGCTTCTTTTAAAACTACAAAAACTTTATGCGTGATTGTGATTTGAACCAGCGATCTCTCGATTCTCAGCTCAACGCTTAGATCACTAGACCTGGTTGGTCTAGTGATCTAAGCGTTGAGCTGTTCTGACGTAACTGAAGAAAATTTTTCTTTAGATGAATTCTTTTCGTTCGAATTCGTGACGTCGATCATTTATCGCCCTACGCGACATTGATATAATTATAGCGAGCTTTTGAAGATTTGAAGTTGATGTTCATGGTTTAAATCCAGCCAAGCTATTTTAGTTTGTTATTTTTTTCATATTTTTTGTTTCTTTCATATTTATTCTTCTATTTAATTATTAATTGACCGAGTGAGCGAAGCGAACGAAGCGTCTCAGTTTCGAGATTGGCCAAAAATGCTTTTGTCCGGCTTTCTGTCAGTTTGTCTGTACGAATGTTCTCGCCTACAGGTCGCATTTCTCAACTGATTCTTATGAAATTTTGTAAGGTTCGAAAATGAATAGAACTTTTTTTAACATTCAGTTTTTTTTTAATTTTTAAAATGGCTGAAATATGGGAGTTGAAAATTTGAAACATATTATATTTTAGCCATTAAGATTTTTTTCAAAAATTTCATAAATCTTTTTATTACCCTTATTAAGAAGCCCCTTTTTTGGCTGAACAATTTTTGGGCTGAAGTTCCTTTTCGGACAGTACGAACTAGGTAAAAAAAGTGTAAGATTTTTCAGTCACTTTTTTCCGTCACGAATCTTTATATGTGTAAATCTTCTGTGCGTGTGTTTGTAATTAAACTCCTAAATGGCTGGACCGATTTTGATGATTTTTTTAATGTGTTCAAGTGGATTCGAGAATGGATTAGATTTACAATTAGATGATTTTGCGTTAAACTCCTAAAAGGCTGGACCGATTTTGATGATATACCTATATTTGCATGTGTTCAAGTGAATTCGAGGATGATTCAGATTAAAATAGAAACTTTTTTTTTAATTTTTTTGTATTGATTGATAGAACTTCTTTTTGTACGAACGTTTGTACCAAGTTTTCCACAACACTCACGCAATTAAAAAAAAAAAGGATAATTTAGTATTTAATTTCTTGTACTGGTACACGATAAAAAGGCAATAAATCCCACTGTGAAATCTTTCCTTAACTTTATTCAATAGAAATTATTTTTGTTTATAGTTGACTTGAATGAAAAGGTAAAAAAGAAACAAAACATAAAACGAGTAAGATACTCCGCTACCATTTATTTCATTCGTCAACGTCCAAGCAATTTTTTCCAAGTCTGCCTGGGGCCTTACTAAGGGCCTGACACGCCTTGATAGAGTGAGAACTTATTGCGATTTCTTAAAAAAAAAAGGAAAATAGAGCAGTGTCTTGTCATTATCACCGACCGAGACCTCATTGACTCTGTATTATATTGTCATCCGACTTCCAACTTACACAAGTATGCAAAATTTCAGCTCAATCGTCAACCGAATTGCAAGGTTTGACCTAAACAAACATACAAACAAATTACATAAGTTAAATACCTACCCTAAAAAAAAAAAAAAATTGGTTGCCTGTAAAGTCGGTATACGGGCGAAAGTTTTACGTGACAACGACTTTGAATGCCCGAGTGGAAGGGACGCGTGCCTCTCACTCGCTCTCATTGTGAGCGCATAACGTGAGCGGAGCGTAACGCAGTTTCTTGAAGTGTCACCCGGCAAACCAATTTATAAGACGTTGTCACGTCAAAATTATTTGTTACAGCCCGATGCAAACTTTATGGCGGCTCGGAACATCGCGCGAGTCGATGCGCAGTACGTTGTTATTAGGTATCAGCGGGATGAAGCAAGAGCGTGGCGGCGGCGCACACCCCCGCGCGCTTTTTCCATCTCCCCGACTTGCCCTACGCATCATAGCGTTAGTGTGTGAGTTACGTTCGTGTAGTGCACACACGCGTCTTTGTTGTCGTAGTACAGTCGAGCTCTAAGTGTTTGTTGTCGTTTTTTGTTATTTTAAGTTCGTTAAGATTTTATTGTTGTTATACCGTTAAGTTTTTGTTACTATTATTCCGTTAAATTTTTTGTTATTATTTCGTTAAGTTTTTGTTGTTATTGACATTTTGTTTTATTTACCTATAAGTGTGCGAAAATGCCTCGCGGTCGATTTAACGTCCTACGCAGGCAAGCTAGAAAAATTGTGTATACTGTTTTACAATTTATCAAAAACGGGCGGCAGTTGCTACGGGCGTCTCGCTGAGAACTGTGCAAAGAATAGCTTCAACTGCAAATAAATCTGGTATGTTAACAATATTTCGTACACCTGGAAAAAAAAGAATCGGGAAAAAGAAAGTGACAGGTATCGATAGTTTTGATCGCGGTGTGATCAAAAGATGTGTACATAACTTTCACATCACAGAAAAAGAGTTGCCAACCTTAAAACAGTTGCAAAAAAAATTACAAGCTGACATCAATTTTAAGGGCTCTATAACAAGTCTGGGCCGAATTCTTAAAGAATTAGGTTTCCAATGGAAAAAAACTGAAAATGAAAGACAACTGCTCATTGAACAGACAAATATAAGACTGCAGCGTATAGAATACTTGGAAAAATCACAAAATATCGTTCAGAGGGCAGACCAATAATATACAACGATGAATCTTATGTTGATTCGTCCCACAGTACGTCAAAATCATGGAGCGATGGATCGGAAAAGGGATTGAAATCAAAAATTTCTAAAGGCCAAAGAGTTATTATCGTGCACGCGGGTTCTGAAACTGGTTTTGTACCGAATGCGCTACTGATGTTCAAGGCTGGTGCAAAAAGTGGTGACTACCATGAAAATATGAATTTTCAAAATTATGAAAAATGGATTACTACCAAATTAGTACCAAATTTACCATCGAATGCCGTTATTGTGGTAGATAATGCATCGTACCACAATAAACAAGAGGAACTCGCACCAACATCTCTAACAAAGAAGGCTGAAATGCAAACTTGGCTTCGCGAAAAAAATATACCTTTTGAAACTAATTTGTTAAAGCCGCAACTTTATGAGATAATATCCAAAAACAAAAACAGATTTAAAAAATTTACGATCGATACAATTTTAAAACAACATAATCACTCTGTGTTACGTCTTCCTCCGTACCATCCAGATTTAAATCCAATCGAGATGGCATGGGCTGCAATAAAACAATACGTTGCGAATAAAAACGTGACGTGGAATGTCAACAAGGTTATGGAACTAGTCCAAGAGAAAGTTAATTTAATGGGCGAAAATGAATGGAGAGCGTTATGTGAGAAAGTAAGAAAGATAGAAGAGGAGTATAAAAAAAGTGATGGCGTTTTAGATAACTTAACGGAGGAATTCGTCATTCACGTCAGTGATTCCGAACGTGAGTCAGAAGAAGAGTCTGAAATGTCTGAATCAGATGAAGATGAAAGTGACAGCGACAGCTCGATGGAAAATTTGCCTTCCACGAGCAAAGACATTTATATAGAAGGCGTGCAGCCTTTTAATAAATAATATAGACTTTTTATAATATTTCATAAAATGCGTTTCATTTTTTTAGAATTTTTATCCTTTATTTACATTTACCCTTTACCATTCTTTTTTTTGCTATACCAATACACCTAACTTGTGATTTTCATCAAATATTTTTCTACATTATCTGTACGTATAATTTGATTGTTGTGCAGATTGTAAAACAAGAATTCAATTAATAATTTAAAAAAAAAAGCCATCCCTTCCAAAACAACAATAGTCTTTGTGATTCGAAGACATGTAACGTTTCTAGCGAAAAGTTATGAAATAATGGAGAATAATGAAATTCACATACACACACTAAACCTAAACACAATACTTACTCTTTTTTCTGGCTAGCCCGGTAAAAAATATAAACAGGCTATAACCGTTTCGACTCGTCTGTACCTGCGTCCATCCGCGCTCGTAGCTAATATCCGAGCCGCCATTAAGTTTGCATCGGACTGTACTATAATATTTAACCACTTTTTTGGCATGATTAATATACATACCTATACCAAATCACAACTTTCTAGTACTTAAAGGCTCTGAATAAAACCGCGGACGGACAGACAGACATGGCAAAACTACAAGGGTTCCTTTTAGGTACTACGGAACCCTAAAAAGGGACGGTACGGCTTCAGAAGGTACGAAAATCGTCCCTTTTGGGACGATCTGGCAACCCTGGTACGGTACGTTCATAGAATATAATTCTTATAAATGTATTCTAAAATCTTTGGGAAGATAAGATACGTTCAGAAGTATGTTATATATTTATATCGTGTTGTGAAGTTCAAAATAAAAACTTTAAAAAAAAAATGGGCGGTAATATTAGTTTACTGAGAAACTAAATAAAAATACATACATTCGTTACATTAGTACTTAATTTCGAGTTTATGAATACTTGTATAATACCTACTAAATGTAATCATTCCTTTTGTTATATGTACATTTTTTTAAATTATTTGTTTCAGTTTCAGAACGAACTTGTAGAAATATTTTTTTAAATTATTTGTTTCAGTTTCAGAACGAACTTGTAGAAATATAAGGATTTATGCATTCGATTTGTTCATAAGCAGCGTTGCCGTCCCGTGCGGCAACGACGCGGCGCGTCAACGTCGCACATGCATACGTTATTATAATATTATGTAATAGCATCGATGAAATATTTACTAGTAATATTTCATCGCTGGTAATAGGCACTAGAAGTAATACCTAGGTAATCGTCACGTTTGGTATCAAATTAAGTAAACATTAATTTTTGATTTGGGATAAATATACTTATCCACTAGATTAATGCCATTCTATGGAATATATAAAATTTAAGAAAAGAAAAATTGGGCAATCACTTCGATATTTTAATGTAATTATTTTTATAGCGCCATCTAGATAATATTTGGTCTGTAGGTGCAAGCATTAAGCTCTCAAATTAGACAAATGCTAGTAGTTTGTAATAAATCTGCTAGATGACGCCCTTAAATCTCACTCACACATACGTAGAAATGTCTTGTTTTAAATATCGTTTTACTTGTAAAATACTGTAAATTATTATGTCAGATTGAAAGGGAGCGCCCAATTAATTCATAAAAATTGGAAAATCGGTTGTATTATGAGAAACACTATCCACATTTAGAGCAAAGCTGTAAAACAAAATGTATGGGACGGCCTAGGTTCGCTATCACCTTAACTTACTTATTTAACTCAAAATATTGCTGAGAGAAAATATCAAAATTGAATGCACCTTTTATTTTCTTACACTGGCAATACTGTGGCAGCACTGTCAGATGTCCGACTTTGAACTAAAAGAGCTAATGCTTGGGCCGCACCTGCGCCTATCGTTACGAAGCTTCGTGCTATTACACGATACACGCAAATGGAACCGGCTGTTATCGGGTATCGTCCCGAATATTCGGGCTTCGTCTTTGTTATCGCGCGGGTGGCGGTACATCAAAGGGTATTAGCGCGCTAACAATTCGATCTGCGTGGTCGGACTAGCGTTGTTAATTTTGGCGTTGTTAAGACGCGTGCTGTGCGACGGTGCCACGGTTGTTAATGCGTAAAAATGGAGTGGAACGATAAAATGGTGTTAAAATTCTGAGGTTTTTCTTTCTAGGTTTCTTTTTAGGTTTCAATAAATGCTTTATGTCATTGCACACATGTTGAAGAAAAGAAAGTCGTCGTCAATATTTAAAACCCGTAGATGACGCCATCTTGGATCTAGTTCGTGAAAAATAACGAAGCCGCTAGTGTGACCAGCGCATTATCGCGATAACTTTTTAGTGTACTAAACGTACGAAGATTCGCCGCGAATTGCTTCGGGACTATAGGCACAGGTGCGGCCGAAGCATAAATGTACCTTATTTTATTGTCTTTAAATGAATAAAACAGGGCAGCAATCAAAGTTCATTTGATTGATACTTGCTTGTTTTGGTTAAAGAGATTATAACGCAGTATATTGGGTGTATATTTTATGGTTTATTTAATATTTTAACGAAAAATCGCATGGCCGGATTTAGGGTTGATTATTTCATGAAAAGCCTAATGTCGGCTGTTACAAATGGTGATGGCCGATACAAGGCGAGTCAAAATTCTGATATCGGCCACAAATGGCGGCCGTAAAAATTAATTCTGACTGCGACCGATGTTCCTGTAGCGGAAGCGAGGTGATATGCTCGACCGCCACAAAGGGAAGATCTTCCCACCAGGCATGTTGTTGCGCCTGGGGAACCGCGGCTCCAACGGTGTATCGTCGGAAGTTGTATATATGCAGAGAATCGGGCGAACTCTGAGATCGAGATGTAGGATACTCTGCTGGCGCCATCTCATATGCTTCTTGTGAACTATATTGTCGGTTGTCTCTTGATTGTAGTTCCTCGTAGTGGCCGTAGAGGTCGCCACATTCCTATGGCGGGATTCGTTATTAGGGTTCCGTACAAAAATGAAAAAACTGAACCCTTATATATAGGATCACTCTTGCGTGTGTCTGTCCATCCGTCTGTCACAGCTAGTTTGCCGAATCTACTGGACCAAATCAGGTGAAATTAGGTACGATGGTGTAATTCTATGACTCCAATACAGAAGTGCAAAGCAAATATATTTTTTAAAATAGGTAAGTTTCAGTTTCGGGGGCAAACCAGAAAATTTGGCACACTTGATCTGAAACTATTGAGGTCCGAAAATTATGAATAAATAAAAATATAGTTCATTGCTTGTAGATTACAAGAAATTAGAATTATTAAGAATTATTAGAATTATTAAAGATTATTAGAAAACCTTTAATAATTCTATTTATTGAAAACTAGCTTTAACCCGCAGGATTTTAATTGGTTTTTTACGTTATTAATGTTGTGATAACATATGAATTATTATGTATAAATGTTTGAATACTTATAAAATATAACATTTTTTATTTTAACGTAGGGATTTAAAAGCCTAGCAGACCCGGCGAACCTCCCTCTCCCGTTTCCTTCCCATTCCCGTATCCGTCATTTGCTAGACCGAGAGAGAGCGACGGAACGCTTCAAAATGGTTAAACAATCTTGTTTCTCCATACAAACTTCGGACCCCCATTCACAGTCACAAGGGGGTGACCCCTTAGAGGTTGAATTTAAAAAAAAACCTGAAAAACATACTTACTCATTTACCGTCAAGAGTACTCCTGCGAAGTTTCGAGTAAAATAGTCTAACTAATCTTGTCACTCCATACAAACTTTGAACCCCCGTTTTACCCCCTTTAATATAGGAACAATATAGGGACAAATTAAACTGACTGAGCTAGCCCCAAAGTAAGTTCGAGACTTGTGTTATGGGATACTAACTCAACGATACTATAATAGATAACAAATACATACATAGATAAACACCCAAGACCCAGGACAATTTGAAAAAGGCTATTTTCCAACTTGCCCTGACTGGGGATCGAACCCGGAACCTCTGGGTGGTGGACTAGCATGGTGACCACTACGCCAAGGAGGTCGTCGCCTTTGGGAGTGAGTTTTGAAAAATCCTTTCTCAGTGTACTCCTCAGACCTCATAAAAAACCTATGTGCCTAATTTGGAGTCTCTAGACCAGTCTTTCCCAAAGTGGGCGATAACGCCCCCTTGTGGGCGCTGGAGGCTTTAAGGGGGGCGGTAACTGGCCCAGAATAAAGTTGGGGGCGCTGATGTGATTTAAGCAATTAATGATTTATAACTTCAGCTATTTCATATTTTAAAATTCACTGAAATTAAAATCCTCTTACTACACAACATCCATTTACTAGTTCATATTTATATCCTTTTTTATTGTACAAATATAAACTAAAAATGTAATTAATATTTATTATTTTAATGCGTTCACAACGCTATTTATATCGTTAAAGGAATCAAACACTGAAAAATTTTCGTGTTTTAAAGTTTCGCAGGTGAGGTCCCCATTTCCAATACTCTTTATTATTGTAAAATTGTATTATTATTCCTATTTTTTTATTTAAAATTAACAATGTTGATTATTGTTATTTTTTATAAAAGATACTCTAATGTACTGGTGTATGTATTATTATTGCTCTCTCGTTTAGAAAATAGGTTGAATTAAACTACAGGCAAAACAAATGTGATTCAGGTTATTATGGTGAAAAAAATGGGGGGCGCTACAAAATAACTGATTTTTTAAAGTGGGCGTTTGACAAAATAAGTTTGGGAACCTCTGCTCTAGACCCTGCAGTTTCAGCTGCGCGTTGATCGATCAGTCTCTATCTATCTATGTCAATGTCGAAATTGTGTCTTATAGGGCTCTCCCTCTCCCTCTCCCTGTTCCCCGTTCCGCGTTCCGCGTTTCCTGTTCCATGTTCCATGTCCCCTGTCCCCTGTCCCCTGTCCCCTGTCCTCTGTCCCCTGTCCCCTGCCCCCTGTTCCCTGTTCCCTGTTCCCTGTTCCCTGTTCCCGTTTTCGTTCCCGTTCCTGCATTTGCTAGACCGAAAGAGAGCGACGGGACGCTTCAAAATAGTCAAACTAATCTTGTTTGTCTATACAAACTTTGGACCCTTTCACCCCCTTAGGGGATGAATTTTGTATAATCCTAAAATATGTATTCACTTATTTACCGCTGGGAATACTCTTGCGAAGTTTCGAATAAAATGGTCAAACTAATCTTTTTTCTCCATACAAACTTTGGACCCCTGTTTGGATCCCCCATAGGGGATAAATTTTGAAAAATCTTGAAATTTGTATTACTTATTTAGAGCCGGAAATACTTTTGCGAAGTTTCGAATAAAATTGTCAAACTAATCTTGTTTCTCCATAAAAACTTTGGACTCCCGTTACACCCCGTTAGGGGACGAATTTTGAAAAATCCTGAAACATGTTTTTACTTATTTACCGCCGGGAGTACTCTTGCGAAGTTTCGAATAAAATGGTCAAACTAATCTTCTTTTCTCCATACAAACTTTGGACCCCCGTTTCACCCCATTAGGGGATGAATTTTAAAAAATCCTGAAATGTGTATTACTTATTTAGAGCCGGGAATACTTTTGCGAAGTTTCGAATAAAATGGTCAAACTAATCTTGTTTCTCCATAAAAACTTTGGATCCTGGTTTCAACCCTTAAAGGATGAATTTTGAAAAATCCTGAAACACGTTTTTACTTATTTACCACCGGGAGTACTCTCGCGAAGTTTCAAATAAAATGGTCAAACCTATCCTGTTAGTCCATATAAACTTTGGACCCCCGTTTCACCCCTATAAGGGGAGAATTATGAAAAATCCTTTCTTAGTGCACCCCTAGACCTCATAAAGAACCTATGTGCTAAATTTGGAGTCCTCAGACCCAGCGGTTTGGACTGTGCGTTGATATGTCAGTCAGTCAGTCATTCGGTTTCGTCTTTTATATATAGATAGAGTCAGTCATTCAGTTTCTTCTTTTGTATATATAGACTAGCTTTTGCCCGCGGCTTCGCTCACGTAGGGGTGTAATTTATCAAAATCCTTTTTTAGGGGATGCCTATGTCATAGTAGCTTTATGCGTGCAAGGTCTCAGCCCGATCGGTTTAAAATTGGCAAAGTTTCATACAAACTTTCATTCCCTATTTTATCCCCTTGAGGGTAAAATTGATCAAAATCCTTTCTTAGCGGATGCCTACGTCATAACATCTACCTGCATGCCAAATTTCAACCCGACCCGTCCAGAGGTTTGGGCTGTGCGTTGATAGATTACTATGTCAGTCAGTCAGTCACCTTTGAGTTATATATATTTAGAGATAGACAAAGTGGTAAACTCAATGTAATACGTTCACTTACGGTAAATCATTGGTATTGCGCAGACAGAACCCTCTCCACACGAGTTCACCACGCACTTTGCCGGTTATTTTTCTATTTTAAAGTGTAATGTTTAAAAATATATATTTATACATATCATATATATTTATACATATAGCGCGCGACTCAAGTGTTTTGATACTTTGATAATTCTTCTTACTTTTTGATACGATTTAATTAATGCATTTATTGCAGTGTTGTTACCGTACAAAATATCTTTAATGTGAGTAAATTAATGCTAATAATTTTATACCTGTATATACGGTCGAATTGAAAAACTTCCTCCTTTTTTTAAGTCGGTAAAAAATGTGAACCCTTGATTCCTTATCAGGGACACCGCCGCCTCCATCCAGACACGCATGGCAGGTGACTGGATGGCCTCGCTGCACGAGGCCCTTATAGGACACAGCCAGTTCCAAATCGTGACCGAGGACATAGTCTCCACTTTCAACTTCACCAATGCCAGTGAGTTATCTATAATTTTTTTAACCCACAACAAAAAAGAGGGGTGTTGTAAGTTTGACGCCAATGTCTATCCATCTGAATCGTAGCTCCCGAACGGATGGACCGATTTCAATGCGGGTTTTTACATGAAAGCAAGATTCCTTGCGGTAGTTCTTAACTATGTTTGATGTAAATCAGCCTAGCGGTTCAAAAGTTCATCATCATCGTCTTCACCATAACGTCGACCGCCGATTCAAAGATTCAAATGTTAATCCAGTAATTAGACCATTACAGGCACTTTGACACGTCAATAGACAGTAAAAAAATTCTAGGTCTATGTCAATAAATATAATTTACCTTACGTGAAAAATATATTAAAAATTATTTTTAAACAAAAGCTACCGATACCAGCGCTTCGCAAAGACCGCTGAAGAAGAAACACCGTAAGAAGCTCATTTTCAAAGTATTATTACTAGCTTTAACCCGCGACTTCGTCCGCGTAGAAGTCGAAAATGGTCCTTATAATAGGTATTTGTAATTGTTGTTTTTACGTTATTAATTTTGATATAAGATATGAATTATTATGTTAAAATCTTATCTAAGATTTTAACATAATAATTCATATCTTATATCTAAATCATAGTGTAAGAATTTACCCTCCCTCTCCCTTTGCCTCTGCCTCTGCCTCTGCCGCTGCCTCTCCCTGTCCCCCTACCCTACCGCTCCCCCTCCCTACCGCTTAGGGGGTGAATTTTGAAAAATCCTTTCTTAGTGCACCCCTAGACCTTATAAGGAACCTATGTGCCAAATTTGGAGACTTTAGACCCAGCAGTTTGGGCTGTCCATTGATGTGTCAGTCAGTCAGTCAGTCGGTATCTTCTATATAAGTATATAGATTGTCTTTTAATTAATAAATACTCATAATATAATACAATGTTGACACATTATAACATGTAATGCTTGCGAACAACTGGACTTAGGTCTCCTATAAGGATTTCCAAAATGACCGATCTAGAGCGGCCTGCATCCAGTCCAGCGCCTTCCAGCAACCTTGAAAAAGAACTTTTGAAGACCTTAGTTTAAAGTTATGGGGAATGAATGCTTGAAAGTCGGATTTTTTATATGGCTGGCTAATAAAATTCTTAGCATTTCCATAAATCAGCCGTAATTTTATTAACACTGGCAATCCAAAATGTGAGAAATAGTAACACTGGCCACGCTGCTGTCAATGTTAGACATTAAGAAAAATGCCGCCTTTTCTTGCAGCGATTTGTAAAAGGGATTATGTATGATTATTGATACGAATGCACAATATACAAGATTTAACTAGCTCCCAGGTTTTATTGGCCGAGCGAACGAAGCGTCTCTTCGAGTTCGACTGGCCGAAAATTCTTTTGTCCGTCTGCCTGTCGTTCTTGCCTACAGGTCGCATTTCTTAACCGATTCTCGTGAAATTTTGTGAGCAGGTTCGGTAATTATATAGATTTTTTGTCAAGCCATTTATATAAACATACCATATGCGGTATCAAATGAAAGGGCTTTATGAGAAGATTACACAGTAATAAACTTCACTCCATATTGGTCAAACCCACAGACTATATTTAGTACAAAAGTTAAATAGTTGTAAGGGCTCGCGACGTATACTAAAAACAAGCTTCCGGTTCCGTTCTCATTCCCGCACTTCGTTCACCGTTCCCATTCCCGATCCCGCCGTTATGTTAGTATCCCATAATACAAGTTTAAACTTAGTTTGGGGCTAGCGCTCACATTCAGTGTGATTTGTTCTTATCTACTTATTAGTGTGCAGGTACTTATAATATCTAGGGTAACGGCACTAGTAGTTAGCCCCGCACCAGCACTCAGCCTTTTCGGGATAAAAACCTTCAGGAATAGCACTCTAATAAAAATTTGCCAATCAAATTGTATTAAACTGTTTTCTTGTCATTGATCAATCCGAAACATAGTCATATGTAAGCTAAGTCGCTACAAGAAAAAGAAATTAGGTAAGTAAAAAATTTTTTAAATGTAAAGTGTAAAACAGACATTTGCAAAATTTTTTAAGTGTAAATTTTGTAAATGTCTATTTCGCCGTCATCATCTCGCGAGTCGACAAGTGGCATACGCATCGAAATTTCGTTGGTAACGTTTCGTTAGAACGAGCGTTCTCAAAAACAGTGCTTTACGCCTCTCCACCAGCATTACAAAATGTCCACATCCAATTGGGTCATTTCCTCGATTAAAAATAAATATATTTTATACTATTAAAAAAATTTAAAGTCGCAAAATAATGTCACTTGTCTTTGAACATGTCCATTTTAACGCGATTTTAGATTTATTGTTGCAGAAAAACTGATAATAAGAGCGCTATTTGACTCCAAGAAACTATGACGTCATCTGCATGTATTTCATACAAATCCTTTAGAAAATTTTTGTTTCTGACGTTTAGAAAAAAGTATCTGATTTGACTTGTTGGAAAATAGCGGATTGTTTGGCTGCATCACCTCCATCCGTTTCTGCAGGATTGAACCTTCCAGATAATCTCTGACGCATTCTCCTAAAGAACTCTGACTGCATCTTTTTCTCCATCCAATTTTCTATCCTTGCTCTCCACCTTTTACATCCAAAATAAAGTACGACAGCAACAAGAATCACCAAGGCTGTTGCCAGTAACACGTTTTTGGACATCATATTATTATGGTTCTGTATGTCCATATCCGAAATTCCAGCACTATTGCTTCCTGCTGCATTTTGGGTGATCAATATCTCTTTATCTTTCGGTTTTCGAATACTATTTTCCCATTATGAACACCGTTTAACAGCCACAAATTCACAAAAGTTAACACGAATCGTTGTTTTTCGTAATAAGTGTTCTTTTAAAAATATACCTACATTATAACTATGCGCGCGGCGACCACATCGAAGGGGAAAATGCAGTAACATGAATCGTTTCTACAGAGCAATAAGAATGAAATTGGCTTGCAATGGATGTCTAGGTATCAAAACGAACCTTAGAGGTGATGAGTTCTGACGCGAGTTAAATTAAACCATAGCGCTAAGGGAAGTACCCGAATTTTCCGGGGTCCAGTGCTGCCCCTATTTGAAATAAATCAAATAATAAGAAACGGAGACAATTGCGAAAAACGGCCACTTTTGGCGTGTGTGCGTAGAAAAACTTCACGTTCTCACTTTAAACTCTAAACAGTTCATAAAACAGTTTGAAGGGTTGTCTAGTGCCTGATCAAGACAAAATTTTAAATGATGTCTCCATGTCTTTTCAAATGATTTATTTGAAATGGGGGCAGCACTAGACTCCGTAAAATTAAGTAGATACACGTAATTTATCAGTAAGCCTGCATAAGTGATTGTTAGACACAAGCGCTATCTATATGGCTTGCATTGCATTATGTACTAAGGTAGATAAAGTAATGCACTAGTGAGCGAACCGAGCGAGGTCTCTAAATCGAGTTGGGTTGGGGCGAAAACACATTGTTTGTATATATGTTTGTTACGCGATAACTGCCGAACTGATAATCCAATTATGATTAAATTTGTTAGGCATGTAGGAAATATCAATAGAATTTTCAAGTTCTTTGGGCATTAAAATCGGTTCAGTAGTTTTTGAAATATTAACAAAAATAGGTATAAGTATATTTGTAATCGCGAGGTCTAAGTTTGCGGCGAACTATTAGTAGATATATAGTATATCATGTTTGATGCTTTAAGCATCCCTTTAAATAAGTGATTTAAGAAGTCGCCACTAGATGTCACTTAGCAGTCACCTCAAAATAAATCGATACATACCATATTTCCCTCTTTCTCTCTGGAACCTATTTTTAACGCCTGACAAAAAAGAGGGATGTTATAAGTTTGACACTAGTGTCTGTCTGTCTGTGTCTCGTAGCGCTCGAACGGATGGGCCGATTTCGATGCAATTTTTTTTACGTGAAAGCAAGTTCCCTTGCGGTGGTTGTTAGCTATTTTGAGAAAAATCGGTTCAGTTGCTTAAAAGTTATTGGGGGTTGAAGCTTGAAAGTCAGGGTTTTCTCTAAAAAAGAATAGATGGCGCTATAATATGATATTCATCACTAGATAGCATTCTTGACATTTTCGGTAGGGAATTTTTTAAATTGATTTTTTTAAAATACTTGTACGTGATAACGTGTCTTTAATTCCAGTTCGCCCCATCGACAAAATTGACGCTTCCAGCAGTTGCATGGCTGACGTCCGCTGGTGCACCGTGTCCGACGCCGAGGCCGTTAAGTGCGCCTGGCTGGCCGCCTCCGCATACACGCTTGGCATCCAGCCAACCATCTCGTGCGAGAAGAGAACCGACACTTTCGCCTGCCTCGCCGATATCAGAGCTAGGAGAGTAGACTTCCTCTCTGTTAACTCGAATTATGGATACATTGCTAGGAAGTGAGTCGTTGTTTTAATATTTAAGACTGTTTGTTTGTTTTATCTACGACCTCCGTGGCGTAGTGGTCACCATGCTAGTCCGCCACCCAGAGGTCCCGGGTTCGATCCCCGGTCAGGGCAAGTTGGAAAATGGCCTTTTTCAAATTGTCCTGGGTCTTGGATGTTTATCTATATATGTATTTGTTATAAGATATAGTATCGTTGAGTTAGTATCCCATAACACAAGTCTATAACTTACTTTGGGGCTAGCTCAATCAGTGTTATTTGTCCCTATATATTTATATTATATTTATTTATATTTAAGTATACCTAATGGACTAAATATATTGACGAATCCCTATCTCTTTTTAACGGACTATCTTTTATATATATATACCAGGCATTGTATATTATTACCTAGGAAATGTATACAATGCCATATTTTAAACACATTGCCAGTAACATATGTATGTATGTATGGTATGTATACCATTTCATACATTGCCTAAAAATGATTCAGGCATTGTATATTATTACCTAGGAAATGTATACAATGCCTTATGTCAACACATTGCCAGTAACATATGTATGTATGTATGTATGGTATGTATACCATTTCATGCATTGCCTAAAAATGATTCAGGCATTGTATATTATTACCTAGGAAATGTGTACAATGCCTTATTTCAACACATTGCCGTCGAAGTCAAAGTCAAAGTCGAAGCCAAAGTCGAAGTTGAAGTCGAAATCAAAGAAGATGTGTGAGTTTCAACTACAAAAGCTGTGTGCTTCCTGGCCGAAATCAACATGCATTTTTAATCTCACTTTATTGATATATACTTACTCCAATCGCCTGTAGGTTTCGGCCGTCGGACCCGACGAAACGCTCTGAGGTTTGGAGTATTTTGTAGTGCAAATTTTAACTACGAAAGCCTGTGTGATTCCCGCTGAAATCAAAAGGCTTTTGGAATGTGGCAACGCGACACACAGCTACGTACGTCGTGTAACTTTTGGAGTAAGGTGACATGTCACTGTGTTGCAGGAACTTCCGTCTGACGCCCATCAAGCTGGTTGCGAACTTTCGCAGTGCCGGGTCCCGAGTTGCCGCCTTCGTGAAGAAAACTGCGTCTCAGAATAACGTGACCAAGTTCGAAGACCTGCGGGGTAGAGTGGCTTGCTTCCCGGAGTACGGAAGCCTCGGTGAGTTACTCTCTGCTTAAGAATTTAAGTGGCAAGTTTATTTGATAGGCAAATTAAAAAAAAAGTTCGACGACGCCCTCTTGTGATAAATGGCGGAATATCATTATATTCTAACCGATGTTAATTGGAATTGATATCCAAGTGAAAATCATTTATTTATCTTGCGATATTTGTATGCATAATTTGAATTCTGGATCCAATGAGAAAAAATATCTCACTCTGGATCTTCTGAGAATAATCGGTTTGGAAAATAGCGAATTGCAGTGCCTTTGAACGTACTTATTTGAGGGGTCTTTGCGCTATGAAGCCAACTCCGGTCTTCAGATTATGAAATGTACCTAACTAAATTAAAACGTGACGAAACGAGCGAGTGGGATTCGAACCCGCGTCCATTACGTTAACGCCGTGAGTGCACTACCAATTGTGCTACCGTGACTTCGAATCACTCAGACGAATTTTTTCATCACATAGTACACACGCATTTTAGCATGCGTTAATCTTCACTTCTACCCACTATTTAAAAGTGTGATATTCAACTTAATTCAATTTAGATGACTTGAAAGTTGATTAAAGTGAAGATTGAAGGCTTAATTATTGGTTTTTTAACAGCATTACAATGCTCGGATTATTATCCGAATGGTGTTCACAAACTCACAATATTTGAAAGACCTACTTATTCAACGAGAGACCACGCGAAGGGTAATTCAAGAAAGAAGTCATTATTAAAAAAAAACGCCTTTTATACCCAGTGTCTATCTCAGAATTAAGATAAATCTAATGACATCTCTCAAGCTAAAATCCATCGAGCCGTTCAGGCTGCAAAGCGTGCCAAGCATTTGAATTTGGCGCCAAAAATCCGCCTTTTTTTTATATACCCAATGTCGCTCTTACAGTAAATACAAATCTAACAAAACCTCTCAAGCTAAAATCCATCGAGCCGTTCAGGCTGCAGGCGTGCCAAGCATTTGAATTTGGCGCCAAAAATTCGCAATTTTTTTTTTTATATACCCAATGTCACTCTCACAGTAAATACAAATCTAACGACACCTCTCAAGCTAAAATCCATCGAGCCGTTCAGGCTGCAGGCGTGCCAAACAGTTATACATACATACGTACAAACATAACCCTCCTTCTGGTGCAGTCGGGTAAAAACATTCACTCACACTTTACATGTATGGGAGCTACCACAAAAAAAGCAAGACTTCAGAGGTCTGCAGCTGTTCTGATTGGAAGAAACAATCAATCAACAAACAAACAGTTTCAGATCATTTTTGACGACCTCCGTGGCGTAGTGCTCACAATGCTAGTCCGCCACCCAGAGGTCCCGGGTTCGATCCCCGGTCAGGGCAAGTTGGAAAATGGCCTTTATCAAGTTGCCCTGGGTTTTGGAAGTTTATCTATATATGTATTTGTTATAAAATATAGTATCGTTGAGTTAGTGTCCCATAACACAAGTCTTGAACTTACTTTGGGGCTAGCTCAATCAGTGTTATTTGCCCCTATATAATTATTTATTTATATTTATTTATCCGCAAATAACAACATGATGCATCTACCACCACATCAACTAGGTCATTAACCGGTCTCATAAACAATGGTCTACTTGCTTCAGCATACATGGCCTTCCTGCGCACTGCACACGAGCATTCCATTATCAGCTCGACGGAATGCGACTACGCCCGCGCCGTCGGCGAGTTCTTCGGCGGTGCCTGTGCACCCGGAGCCACCAGCTATACCCATGCTCTCAACGAAGCCTCTGTAAGAACATAGGCACGTTAAGAGTCCCCGTACCCTCGACAGAATCAGTCTTTCCCATACAAACGTAGTTTACGTTTTGTTTTGAGACATGTTGGTTATGGGCGGGCGAAATTTAGTAATTTCAAAGAAATTGCATATATGTAGGCATATAACTAGTTTTCACAGTAAAAATGTTAACTTAAGGGGCTACCTGAATTTTCCGGGGTCCAGTGCTGCCCCCATTTGAATTAAATCATTTAATAAGAAATGGAGATATCATTTAAAATTTGGCCTTGATCAGACTCTAGACAACCCTTTAAACTATTTTATGAACTACTGTTTACAGTTCAAAGTGAGATCGTGAAGCTTTTCTACGCACATACGCCAAAAGTGGCCGTTTTTCGCAATTGTGCGTAGAAAAGCTTCACGTTTTCACTTTAAACTGTAAACAGTAGTTCATAAAATAGTTTGAAGGGTTATCCAGGGTCTGATCAAGACCAAATTTTAAATGATGTCTCCGTTTCCTTTTAAATGATTTATTTAAAATGGGGGCAGCACTGGACCCCGGAAAATTCAGGTATCCCCTTAAAAGAGAATATAGTTTATTATTATATCATAAACATAATTGACCATCAGTATGGAAAACTTCTACTCCCTTACATTTTCTTAACAATTCATAATTTTATTATAACCCTAGATAATTGCAATTTCTTTGAAATTATAAATTTTTACCGCAATCTCACATGTCATTTCAAAATAAAACGTAGACTACGTTTGTATGGAAAAGTCTAGGGTAAGGGGACTCTTAAGCCTTTGGTCCCGGCTGTCATCATTGTATTATAGCAGTCGTAAAGCTGTCAGATGCTTACAGGCAGCTTGAAAAATCTGACGCCAGTGTCGGCCACATACACATATGAAAAATATAAAAAAAAAAAATATTTCAGTAGTTGAAAACAAGCAAATTTACAACATAAGTATGCCACCAAAAAAGTTTCACTCAGCTTTAAATATATTATAATGTTTGTTGTATAGGAACCTGGAACCCCCAAAAATATTAATTTTATTCTGTTTTAAGTATTTGTTGCATCTTAGAAATGCTGGGGTACATCTACCTAGAGTTCTCACTATGTTATTTAATTTTCGTATAGGTCACTCCTACCTGCCCCCTGACCTCATGAAAACGTTGGTTGTCCCTATCATTAAAAATAAGACAAAAGACCCGTCCAAAAAAACAACTTCCGTCCTATTTCTCTGGCCGCAGTCATTGGCAAGGTTCTGGACAGTTTGGTTGACACAAGGTTAGAAGCTAGTGTCAAGCTGCATGACGCGCAGTTTGGGTTTAGAGCTGGGCTGTCCACTGCAATACTCTGTGTCAAGCAAACGGTTCAGTACTACACGGACAGGAAAACGCCAGTCTATGGTTGTTTTCTTAATTACTCTCAGGCCTTTGACCGCGTGTGCTATGACATATTGTGGGGGCAGCTATCAGAAAAGACGGATTTGCCTTCTGAGTTTATTAGTATATTTAGTTAATTGTACTCAAATCAGAGTAATATGGTTAGATGGGGTAACAATCAGTCTGCCCCTTACGGCTTACAGTGTGGGGTCAGGCAAGGTGGATAAATCGGCTGGTACGCGAACTGAGCAGCTCTCCCGTCGGTTGTTCCATCGATGGAGTGATGATGAACAACATCTGGTACGCTGATGACGCTGTACTGCTCAGTCCGTCAATAGATGGGTTGAGAAAACTGGTGGCCGTCTGTGAGAAGTATGCGGAGGCATATGGCTTAAGATATAACGTGGAGAAAAGCGAGGTCATGGTGTTTAAAGCGCGTCATAGGAAGGTAACATACGTGCCGCCTATCCGATTATATGGAACACCACTTCGTGTAGTAAACCAATTTAAATATCTTGGCCATATGCTTACGGATCGACTCAACGACGACCTTGATATAGACAGGGAGCGCAGAGCGTTGACAGCCCGTTGCAACATGCTTGCTCGCAGGTTTGCACGATGCACTAAACAAGTAAAACTCACGTTATTTCGAGCTTATTGTCAATAATTTTACTCGTGCAGCCTGTGGGTGCAGTGTACGCGAGGGGCTTACAATGCTTGCGCGTCCAGTATAACGATGCGCTGAGGATGCTGCTGGGGCTACCGCGGCGATGTAGTGCGTCGGGTATGTTCGCCGAAGCACGAATAGACAATTTTTATGCAATAATGCGTAAGCAGGCTGCCTCGGCGCTGCAGCGTCTCCGAGGGGGCTCTAACAGTATCTTAGCACCCTAGCGGCCAAAATTGATGGGCCTTTTGTAAGGCACTGGGCAGACCTGCTGGTGCATAGAGGTGTACCTTATAAATTAAATATTTTTCTCGCTCGTAATTACTAACATTAGGATAAGTACTTTGTTTTTTACTAATATTGTATGGAACATGGCCTGAAATAAAAATATTATTATTATTATTATTAAAGCGGCTAAAGAAATATATCATCTGTGAAAATTTTACCTGTCTAGCTGTCACAGTTCATAAAATACAGCCTAGTGACAGACAGACGGACGGACGGACAGCGGAGTCTTAGTTATCGAGTCCCGTTTTTACCCTTTGGGTACGGAACCCTAAAAAGCACTAAGTATTTATTCCAACATGCAATTCGGTTCTCGGGTAGTAATAATTACCGGCCAAGTGCGAGTCGGCGCACGAAGGGTTCCGTACCATTATCTATAAAAAATCACATTTTTTGTATGGGAGCCTCACTCAAATATTTATTTTATTCTGTTTTTGGTAGGTATTTTTTGTTATAGCGGCAACAGAAATACATCATCTGTGAAAATTTCAGCTGTCTAGCTATAACGGTTCATAAGATACAACAAACGTGCCAGACAGAAAGACGGACAGCACAGTCTTAGAACTTAAATAAAAAATAAATCCCTATTCGTTTGCATAGAAACCACAGAATGCTATGTCTCCTTTTCAAAATTTTGTACAACCCTACTTATCCTACATATCTACGTGATCGGTTTTCTTTTGCCCGTCCGTCTAATGTGCTCTGTCCCACCTTAGAACCGTACTTAGGATCCCTGACTATACTTCTGCGTGCTATTCCCACTCCTTCTCTGTACAAGCGGTGAAATTATGGAACTCACTAACACACACTATACGAGACTCCAAATCATTTTCTGTTTTTAGAAAGCGAGTGAAAGAGTATTTATCTTTCCTTAACGTAATGAATGGTATATATGTATATAGGTATATTTATTCTTAACTTATATATAATTTTATTTATTTACATTTATAGTTAGGTATATTTTAATTTATGTATTATATAATATGTATGTGTATGTTTAAACTTTTAGATAAGTACCTATTTTATGTATTTGTATTTGACTTGAGTCTATTTTGTACACGCCTACTACTACCTGTTTTCGTCTCTTTTCCTGTCCTGGGTCTGCTGGAAGAGATTTCTTATGAAAAAGCAGTACCTATGTACTCAATGTTCTTACTTTGTTCGTTCCTATGTTTGTATTTTGTGTACATGAATTTTGTAAATAAATAAATAAAAACGAATTACGAGGGCTGCAGACGGAGGGTGCAGAAGGAAAATGTAGACTTTTATTTTAAGTTGATATATTCAGGAAAAATACATCGAGTGATATAAAATAATTAAATCTAAGTGGCGTGACGATTGATCGATGTAAGATTCAAAAGTGAGGTATCTTCGGGGAGTTCGGGCCGGTGCCAGGTGTGCGGCGGATTGCGACATCGACGCTCTTGTTGGGTGGTCATCGGTTCCGCGATCGCGTGATGTCTTACTGAGATATTATAAAGGTACTGCTCCATATAATTTAGGTAAGGGTTATCGTCCATATGTAACACCTCCCCCCATAGATCAGCAACTATTCGCGAACGCTTTTGGGGATAGTTGCGGGAATGTTCCTGTGATCCACTCTAATCTCACTTGGATTTACTTCTTTGAGAGTTATGATAGCTTCGTTCTTATTTCTCTGGTGTTTTCTTAGTCGGTAGATAGTCACGGCGATAGCAAGTGAGATTGAAATAGTTAACACCATATATACAGGGATAGTCGTATGGTACAGCGATTGTTCAACGAATTTCTTCAGATGTACTGGAGCTTGGATAGATATCTTCTTGTATGCAGAATGCAGGTTTCCTAGATCTGTGGAATCTAGGACGACAGATGGATGATCCAGTTGCCTGTACTCATCATACAAAGGCATTTCCAGAATCTTCACGACGTGTCCTTTTACGTGCTCGTTCATATTGGCGATGGTAAAGTCAGGAGCTTTCAACTGGCAGTGAAGTGGTACTACTGCTAGGAAGCTTCCATGGAGAGTCTTGTATTGTTCTTGACCGCAGGAGATTTTAACTTTAGTTGGCGTCGGGAACGACATAGTGTAGTGCTTATCATCGAGTTGTTCGAGTGCTTCTCTCATCATGGTAACTGAAGTCTGGTTACAAGTCTTTAGGAGTTCTTGCTTGGCAATGAGATGTTGTATGCAGTCCGGTTCATCTAGTAGTCTATTCTTCGGCTTCGCTTCGCAGAGATATGACGAGTTAACTTTCAGACATTCTGTCTCCATGTACACATAGTTCTTCCCAGAAATTGCTATATAAGGTAAGGTGGGTATCAGGACATTTTTAAATTTATTTGGGACTATGGACAATCTATACAGGATGTAGGAAGGAGAATAGGCAATCGGTATCTGTATAACTATAACTATTCGCCTATCTGTGTAAAAATATCCTAGCTTAATTATATCATAGAAATCTCTGTACTCGATGTCAAAGATTTCTTCCTTATTATATATAGCTTTAACTGTATCGATTATATTCTTAACATTATCTAAACTAACTACTGAATGGGGTGTGCTCGATGCACGAATAAAAGCTAAATTATTCTCTATTTTAAGTATTTCTTGGGACAAATCTTCGATATTGTCTCCAACTATTAATAAGTACTGCGCCAAATGGGCATACTTGAATAAAACAGATTCGCTTTGATTTTTATGTTCCATAAACTCGTTAATGATTTGATTTATCTTAGCTTGATTTTGAACTAGACTATCTAAAATTTTTGTATTATAAGATATATATTCTTTATTTAATGTAATATGGTTATTTAACTCTGTTTCTAATTTTAACTCATTTTTCTGGATAACCTGAATGGCTTTATCATATTTAATAGCATCGGTGTAATCTAAGTTTCCAGAGATACTTTTAATAATTGAACCTAATCCATCTACGAGGCCTCTCCTTACACGATGTGGCTCAAAGGTAAGTAGTTGATCTGAGACAGCGTTAATTTTAAGTTTCAAATGTTCAATATGAGGATCAAATAGGTGTAAAGTATTATTACTTAATTTAAGTTTTACTTCAGATAGTTGTAATTGAACTTTATTGATCTCAGTACGAATATTATTAAGATCAACGAAATTAAGGAAGGAATGGTAATGAGATATGACCTTTGCGGGTCCTACTTTAAAGGGAAGTAAGCCTGGTCCGCTGTCCAAAGAGTCAATCGTTATTTCTTGTCCTTTCGTCAGCTGGAGAAGAGTCGTTAGAAGTATTATCCTGTAACAAAGTGGGGATTTTAGGAGTACGTTTAAGTCGAGATTTAGCGACAGGGCCGCGTTTCTTTTTGGTGTAAATGTGGATAGGGAGATCAGCTAGAACAGTATCCTGAGTATATCTTGGCGCTAGCTTTTGTCTACTCGCCATAGGATTACGTATGAAAATCTGCTGATCGGGAGTATAGTCTTTTTTAGGTTCACGGTTTCTGTTTCTGCTTTCAGTCAGTTGAGTCCTGTCCTGAAGGGAAGTCTGATTTATTAAGTCGTACACTTGAGTCATGCGATTTTTATGGGTTTGTGAATACTGTTGTAGAAGATGTTGAGTCAGATTCATATCTAATGGATCACGAGGATCGAAGTGTCCTGTAATTAGGTCTAGAGGTCTACATTTAGTGAAGCTGTGAATTGAGCTGTTATATGCTAATAAGGCATATGTCATAAGATTCACTACTGGTTCATTTGGTTTTTCGAGTTGTAATATTCGAAGATGTTCCAAAATAGTAGAATGAAAGCGTTCCACTATACCGTTTTCATTAGGAGTATGGGAATTAATTTTTTGGTGTTGAACTTTATGGAGTCTCGTAAATTCAGAGAACAGCTGGTTGGTAAATTCAGGACCTTGGTCAGTAATTATGGTTAGAGGTAGACCATGATGAGTCGAAAATGTAAGTAGAGCTTGAACTACACTTATTGCTGTTCCATCTCTAAGATGATATGCTTGAGCATATTTCGAGAAAGAGTCAACAAATGTAAGATATTTTTCGTTTTTAGCTGTAAAAAGATCTAAATGTACAATTTCAAAGGGTTTTGTAGGTGGAGGAACTATATTAAATCTTTGCCTTATAGGATTCCTGTCATATTTCGCTTGACCACAAATACTGCACTCGTTGATGTATTTGGTTATATGGTCCCTCATCTTAGGCCAGAAATACTTAGAAGATAGGGCTAAATAGGTTTCATTTATACCACGATGGTTCGTCTTGCCCTCGTGATATTTTTTAATTATATCCTGCTGTTTTAAGTAATCTTTAATGTTTTCTAGTTCTACTTTGGTAAGTACTAAGTTCATTGAGGAACTTCTAAAGTTATCCTGAATAATGGGAATTACTTGGTACATAGCTAGAGGTGGAAAGATCTTAAGACCTGTCTTGATTTTGGGATTCACAAATTCTTTAATGGCTTGTATGACTTCAGCTTCAAGATTGGATTCTGAAATACGAATAGTCGTTCTAGTATGTGTGTCAAAAGGTCTAGTCATTGTTGGTTTTTTCTTTAGGTCTCCTACTACAACTAAGCAAATTTGGTGAGTGAATTTATTGAGAGGTTCATCTGTTATAGGAATTTCTAATATAGGATTTTCAGCACTTGTATGAGCTGTTAAGGTGGATGAACCAGATTCAGAAGGTGGTTTCTCTGAGACATTAACTGCAATGGAGCTAGTTTCTTCATTATTAATTTCTATACGGGACAAAGCATCGGCGTTGGTGTTATGTTTGCCTTGCTTATAGACTGTAGTAAAATTGTATTCACTTAGCTTTAGGCGCCATCGAGTTAATCTAGAATTAGGTTCTTTGAGATTCATTACCCATTGAAGGGGTTTATGATCCGTAACTACTTTAAATTTTCTCCCAAATAGATATGGCCTAAAATATTTGGTGGCCCAAACAATAGCCAATAGTTCTTTTTCTATTGTGCTATAATTAATCTCACTAGAGTTAAGGGTTCTAGACGCGTAAGCTATAGGTTTATCACTACCAATAGGACCTTGTGAGAGGACAGCACCAATTGCATAATTTGATGCGTCTGTGGTAAGAACAAAGTCTTTATTAAAGTCAGGATATTGCAAAATTGGGTCGTTAGTCAGTAATGTCTTACATGTCTCGAAACTTTTAGTATAATCAGAATCATTATAAGTTATTTTAGATCCTTTTTTTAAGCATTTAGTCATTGGTTTGGTTATACGCGCAAAATCCGGTATAAACTTTCTGTAATATCCAACAAGTCCTAAAAATCTTTTTATCTCTGTAGCAGTTTTAGGTAAGGGAAATTTTTGTATAGCTTTTATTTTATCCGGGTTTGGTTTTATACCATCTTTACTAATTATATGTCCTAGATAGGCTGTTTCTAATTTGAGGAATTCCGACTTATCCATTTGAATTTTAAAATTTGATTCTCTTAATCTTCTGAATACTTTTTCCAAATTGACTATGTGTTCTTGCAAAGAAACGCTAAAAACTATGATATCGTCTAGATAGACTAGACAAACTGTATTCTGGAGATCTCTGAGGACATTATCCATCACACGTTGAAACGTGGATGGGGAATTTTTCAGACCCATGGGCATACGCAGAAATTCAAAGTGCCCATGTTCTACGTTAAATGCGGTCTTTTGAACGTCGTCAGGATTCATTTCCACTTGATAGAAACCACTGGCTAAATCAAGGGTACTGAAATAGTGACAGTTGCCTAATTTATCTAAAACATCGGTTATATTGGGTATTGGGTATTTATCGTCTATAGTTTTTTCATTCAATTTTCTAAAATCGACAACTATTCGCCATTTAGTTTTACCAGACGCGTCTGCCTTCTTTGGAACAACCCAGATGGGAGAGCTCCATGCTGATTGTGAAGGACGAATAATGCCTTGAGATAACATTTTTGAAATTTGATCTTGAACTTCATTTCTATGTATAAAGGGATATCTATAAGATTTTGTGTAGACTGGTAACTCATCAGTCGTTTTGATGCTGTGTTTGATTTTATTAGTGAATGTTAACGGTTCGCCATCGATATAAAATACGTCAGCATATTGGGCACAAAGATTTTCTAGGTTTGCACGCTCTTCGGGATTTAGATGTTCAGTACGAAGACGAGAAAGAACTTGAGATACGCGATCAGGTAATTTTCCGATAGATGTCACTTGAGTGTTAAATAGTTCAGCACTAGCTGGTCTATCCATAGAAAAAACTATGTCATGTCTAGAAGGGTTAATTACTTCTACAATGCCACGGTTATTCTTAACAGTTGTAATACAATCTTTAATTTGACAATTAGATATAATTTGTTCAGGGATTAATGCTTCACCGTCATGAAAGTTTACTGGAATTTTGATTAATTTAGATGAATTTGCAGGTATAATGCACTCATAGAGATTACAGTTGCGAGAGTCGTACATTAGCAAAGGAGTGGATGAGTGCCGTGTAACTAAAATTTTATTTTTTAAATCAATTGTAGATTCGAATTGTTCAAGTAAATCGAGACCAATTACTCCGTCAAAATAATTGTGAAATTTATAAATTAATAAAGTAATGTCTTCTTTTTCATTGAATTCTTTAAAACATGGTATAGTAATTGAATAATTACTACGAGTAGTCGCGTGAATATTAGTAATCTCGAAAGGATCGTAGTTACGTGATATATCCGAAAAGAAGGTTTCTACAGCTTGGGGACTTATAAAAGACTGATTAGCTCCAGTATCAATTAGTAATTTAAGAGGCGGGTCTAGGATTTGAATATAGGGCAATTGACGTTGAGTTTGTAGATTTATTTCTATTTTGGTTTTTCTGACTTCGAAGCTGTCCGAAAATCCTCTTTATCAGAACGAGTCGCTTCTTCATTAGCTTCCTCTATAGTAGCAGGAACGTAATCTGAAGGTTGCTCAAATGATAAGTCATAAGCATAGTCAGGGTATTCGTAGTAGTCATTATGATAATCATAGTAGTAGTCACCCGAATAGTCATTATTATAGTCATAGTCAAAGTCATAGAATTCATTTACGTTAAGTTCTCTTGTCTTAAAATAGTTAGTGGGTGGTGGATTCCCCGATTTAGTCCAGTCATGGGGTTGTCTAGGCGGGAAAGGTTTAGCTACGTAGTGACTGACACCACTCATAGGTTGCGGAAAATTCGTGTTACTATTTGCGTTGCTACGGAGTTGATGATTAGGTATTTTAAAAACGTTACTCTGGGGCCTATAATTTGGTGGAGGAGCCGCAAACATTTGTTGAGTACGAGTAGGGAACGGTGGTTGAGGTCTCCAAAGTGGCATAGGCCTCGGTGCGGCGAATGGCCTAGATGGGCCAGGCATATTAGAAATATTGAAATGATTAGGTTTTATTTGACCGGAAAAAATATTATTTAAAGGTTTAGGGATAAAATTATTTCTTGGAGTATTTAACGCGTTTGGGTTGCTGAAAGAAAATGCTGAAAAGTTAGGCTGATTAAATGAAGACGAAGACTTTCGGTGAGGTAAGTGTTCGTTACGCTGCTGTAAGTACAGAGTGTTCATCTCATGGTGAACCAATTCTAAAGCCTTCTCCATCGTCTCTGGTCTCATACACCTGATACGGGAACCAAGGGGGTCGCGAAGTCCACGAAGGTACGATTGAAGCGTTAATTTCTTATATAAATTACGTTTCGCCTCAATGGTGCTACCTATAGTTTCATGCAATGAGACATATGTCATTATGGTACTAAATAAATTTTGACATTCCTCATAAAATTGCTGAGGGGTACTTGAGCCTTGTGTTAATAGAGAAAGATCGTTGTAAAGTGAGGTCTCATCACGTTGGTCGGCAAAAGTGTTAATAATTGTATTACGTATAGCCTGCCAGGTCTCCGGGATACCGTTGGAATTAATAGTGCGTGCTGCGTGCCCAGTAATTTTATTCAAAATTCCATTAATAAGCGACAGATTAGCAAGTTCTCGTCCGGGCTCATTTGACATGTACTGTTCAACTAATTGATCGCACAAATGAACAAACCGAGTTAAAACGTTCGGAATCCCATCAAATTCCGGAACAAGTCTAAGAGCCTTATAAATATGATCTACCATAGACTGAGATGGGGTTAAAACTAGTGGTTGAGGCTGAGCCGGATTAAAAGCCATTTCGTTAAACTCTTCTTCTTCTTCTTCAATTATGTTTAAGTCTCTATTTGAGTCTATCGCTAAAGATCTATTACTAACACTACAGCTAGATAACCGAGATTGCCGTGGGTGGAAAATCTTGGAAGAAAATTAAAAGGAACACTTAAAAAAAAGGAGAGCAACTCTAGTTAGATCTAGTGTACTCACATATACATATTTCCTCTGCCGTATCGATTTTTGGATACACCTCTTGACTGCAACTGCCTGCGTAGATTCTGGACCGTCTTCGCGCACTACACTGACTCTATGTCTATGATCTAGTCGTCCCGACGATCCTGCCGACTGCGCCAATTACGAGGGCTGCAGACGGAGGGTGCAGAAGGAAAATGTAGACTTTTATTTTAAGTTGATATATTCAGGAAAAATACATCGAGTGATATAAAATAATTAAATCTAAGTGGCGTGACGATTGATCGATGTAAGATTCAAAAGTGAGGTATCTTCGGGGAGTTCGGGCCGGTGCCAGGTGTGCGGCGGATTGCGACATCGACGCTCTTGTTGGGTGGTCATCGGTTCCGCGATCGCGTGATGTCTTACTGAGATATTATAAAGGTACTGCTCCATATAATTTAGGTAAGGGTTATCGTCCATATGTAACAAACGGAACCTTATCCGTTTTTATCCTTTGGGGTACGGAACCCTGAAAAGACTGACGTCAATGCATTGATATCCAATTTTTGCGTCAATGGTCTCGCATGTTTTTGTTGTGTGTAATTTGAGTATTTTATTAATTATCAGCGGATGCCCGCGACTTCTTTCGCGTGGACTACCCAAAATGTTATTGCCTTCACCACGTGGATTACCTAACTCCCAGCTTATGTTATTGGAACGAAGTACCTTTTCGGACGGTACGGACTTGCGCGAATGCGAATGTCAAGGCTAGGCTAAAAAAAGTGTAAGAGTTTTCCGTCACGAATAACATTTTCAAACCATATTCTCCAATATTTCTATACGCGCAACGCACAGATAGCTCGTCACTCACGATTGCCAGCGGCCCCAAGCAAAGAATACTATACTCCTCCGGGCCCCAAGTGGCCGAGTTTTTTTTTTTCAAGCTGCAAGCATAGGAATAAAGGTGACTATGGTTTGACAATAAAGTAAGCTGCCCGCCGCTGCTCTCCCGGTGTGACGTGAGTAAGACTTGTTTGGTTTCTTCTTTCAGAACTTCAATGCGACCGTTCTCTGCACGGCGTGCAAACCCGCCATAACCAACATGGACAACAAAGAGTGTAAGTATCTTTTGAAGCGAGCGAGCGTGGTAGTAATAGTAGATTACTTTAGCTCCAAATGTTTTAGGATGGAAACATCGTATTTTGAGTAGATGAGATGAAAAAGATTTTTCATCTCATCTACTCAAAATACGGGACTAAAACGTAAAAAGAAGATCTCTAAGGATTAAAACCAATTTGAAAACAGAACACGAGTGTACTCTATGTAGAATAAAAAATAATGTTGGCAGTCCAGCAAAAAAAAAAGGAGAATTTAGTTTTATAATAAAAAATAATAGGCACAGAGATATGTAGGGGCGATCTCCGAGCGACTTTTAAAAAAAGATTTTTATTTAAGCTAAAAATAATGTTATTTATTTGAAAACTCAACAAAGACTGACAATTATGGAATATTGAAAATACATAATGAAATTGGAGTCACTGGGCCGGCTGTTGGGCAATCTGCTGACTGGACGGTCTTGCAGTACGTAGTTGTTGCTATTTCAGCGGTATAGCACGATTATGACGTGCTAACTCCTCCCTCCTTAAGATAGAACCGTGTTCCACCGGTTCGTTTGGCGGGCTTTTCTGGTGCCGCTGGTCCAGGCAATGGGGTGGTTTTTCTTTTCAAGTAGTATTTATGTGTCTTCCAGGCCAGGAAAGTAGCTCCAATGATGTAAAGGATGATCGTGGTCCAGCTCGGAGTTAATGACACAAATGCATCTTCATAATAGTCTACATCTTGTATATTCTGAGCTTTATTTATAAGATTATGTATGTTGTCAAGTGAAATGTCTTCTAGTTGCACTTCGAGTCTTATTTCATTCGGCACGTATTGTTGTTCAGGTAGTGGGATAACGTCATGTATGGTCACGGCGTTACTATGTGTCTGTAATGTCATATTGAGTACTTCGGCGTGACATTCGTTCGAGATTGAAATGAGTTGCGTCTTCGTGAGAGTATGGTATAATACTTCGTTACCGCACGTCACTCTTAGGACTTCATGTTGATTGGTGATGAGAAGCCAGCTGTTGGGGCTGATGTTCTGGATTTTTCCTTTCTTGAGCTCCATCTTCGCGTAGGAACATGTGAGATGATGCGGTTGATGTTGAACTATAGATGTCACGCAGTCTCCCGAGTCATCTAGTGGTCTCGTGATGAGTTGTTTGCAGACTTGGGCTTCATCCGTTATGTGACGGCATTCTTCATTGATGTATGAATACTCTCCGCTACCAAGCACTAGGTATTTGGACTTAGGAATTATAGTGAGATTTTGGTTATTGGGGATGGAGTATATATGAATGAGGTCGTAAGGGGTTGATTCTACACAAGGAATTTCTAAGATAAAATTTAGCGAGTGTTGAGTACTATAGGCTTTAACCTCTATAGATTTCTCTATGCTATGTATATTTTCTAAGCTAATTGGAGCGACAGCTGTAAAACTAAAATTTCTTTGTATGTCCAGCATGTCGGCTATTAAACTTTTAGAATTAACTATACTAGGGTGCATAATACCTATCTGTGCAAATGCCATTGCATCTTCTAATAACATAAGTTTGTCTAAAATTATCTGCAAGCTGAAATCTATTTGTATATGCACCTGTAAAAGATTAAAATGTTTGTAAACTAGGTTGGAGTTAACAGTTATATTTTTTATTAAAAGTTCTAATTTATTTTGATTATTATTTATTATATTTAGTTGTTTAGCAAACTCTGTGATAGCCTTTTGAGCTATTACTATTGATTTTTCGTGAACGTTATGCATGTTATTCTTAATATTAGATATTTCTTGTTCTATTTTCAAAGCATCATTATAATCTAAATTACCAGTTATAAGTTTAACTACAGATCCTAATCCATTAAATAAACCACGCTTTACTCTACTGTAAGGTGCCAAAAATATTAATTTGTTATTAATAATATTTATTTTATGCTCAATCTGATCTGTATATGATCTCTGTAATTCTCCTGAAATAATGTTAGGATCTAAAGACTTAGTGCTTGCATATAGACCTGCAAGTTTAAGGGTGGTCAAATGAAGGTAAGTTATATTATAGCTACACACTAAATTAACAGTATCTATTTGTTTGAGAACAATGCCTTGTTTTAAGAGTAATAGGCCGTTGGAGTTATCTACTGGAGTAATGTTCACGGTGGCTGTTGCTGAGAGCACGAGGGCTCCGAAGAGGATTGCCCTGGAACAAGGTGAGGCCTTCGTAATAACTTGAAATGGACTCTTATCGATTTGGAGTTAGGGTGGTTACCTATTATCTCAGCCACGTTGTTAGGGTGTAAGTGGATGATCTTATACGGACCTTTGAACACAGGCTTGGTCTTGTCGTTTCGCGCTGTCTTGGCTACCTGCTTATAAACTGTTTCACCTACCTTTAGCTGAGTTTCTTCCGCTGCTTGGTTCCGCTTTGCTATCACCTGCTCTTTGTTTTTAGAGAGGTGCGCCGCTACACACTCCTGCACAGCTTCTGCGTTCGCCCTATGCTTAAGCACAAAGTCTTGGTAAAATTCTTTAGGGTAGTAAATCTCTAAAGGGTTCCTAGCTGCTGTATGTCCATAGAGTAACTCATATGGGGTGTAACCTGTCGCTGAGTGTATAGAATTGTTATAGGCTATAACTGCATATCTCATTATAAGTTGAATAGAATCATCTTTATTGGTCATACGCTGGATTCTTATAATTTCACCAATGGTTGAATGAAAACGTTCTATAGGGGAATTTGAATTAGGGTTGTAAGGGGTAGTAAAGTGTATTTCTATATTGTGAGATGCACATATTTCTTTTAAAACATCGTTATCAAATTTAGTGTCTGAATCTGTTGTTATTTTAAGGGGTAGTCCTAAGATAGAAAATACTTTTAAGAGAGCATCTGCTACATGAATGCTGCTTGAGCCTAGCATAGGTACTGCTTGAGCAAATTTTGAGAAATTATCTATTATAGTTAGGAATATTCCACCACCTGTGGAATACAGATCCATGAAGAGATGTTGCATAGGTTTAGTTGGTGTTTCTGTTACCATTAAGGGTGGCTTTAAGGGGTTGCGCTCGTATTTAGCTTTAAGGCAAGTATCGCATTTATTAATATATGTTTGGATAGTTAATAACATATTGGGCCAATGATAATTTCTACGCATGTGTTTATAGGTCTCCTGTATACCACGATGTAAGTTCTTTCCCTCATGATATTTCTTAATAAGATCTAATTGCTCAGATTTATTTTCTACAAGAGTTACACGGCATGTGCATCTTATTAGTTTAGGGCCTCTATCGTTAAAGATAGTGGTATATACTCTCGAGAAAGCAAGGTACAGATGTTCATCTATAAAGTAACAATGAAATACTCTATCGGCTATGGTATGTTCCTTAAGGAATCTAATTATCTCCTGTTCTGTGTTATTTACAGGGATAAACACGTCTTTAATCGTAGTTTTTGAGTTGGTAGTTCTGATTTCGACTCTATATGTAGAACCTGGGGTAGATCTTATATAAAACTGCTTTTGCTGTCTCTCTATAGCGTCATCTATTATAGGGATGCCAATGTTTTCATTGTCAGGCTAGGTATGGTTCGTAGAAACTAACTGATTGGGATCTAATGAAACTACACTCATACTATCAGATGTTGCATCTGTTTGAGGTGGGGCAACGGACTCTACTGGGTTAGGCTGATTGTTGTTATTCTCAGCTTCACGTTCCATCTCACGACGGACGTTCTCAAAAATCCTAGGTATTATCTCATCGTCCTCATTATCTTCAAAATTAACTGCTAGTGAGTCTACACTGTTATGAAATATTTTAGCTCGAGATAAGGCATCGGCATTTGTATTTTGAGAGCCCTTTTTATATACAACATTATAGTCATACTCGGCTAGTTTAAGTCTCCATCTAGTTAACTTTGAGTTTGGGTCTTTAAGGGACATAAGCCATGTGAGAGGGCGGTGGTCGGTATAGATAGTAAATTTACGACCGTACAGATAGGGTCGGAAGTACTTTACAGCCCACACAATGGCTAATAACTCCTTCTCTATTGTAGAGTAACGGGACTCTGTCTCAGATAGGGTCCTAGACGCGTATGCTACGGGCTTATCTGATCCTATTTTGCCTTGGGATAAGACTGCTCCTAGAGCGAAATTGGACGCATCTGTTGTTAGGACAAAGGGTTGATCGAAATCGGGAAACTGTAATATAGGGTCATTGGTAAGTACCTGTTTACATTTACTAAACGATTCTAGAAATTCGGGGGTGTGTTCTACTTTATGGTTTTTCTTAAGGCACATAGTCATAGGCTTAGTCATCTTAGCGAAGTCCTTAATGAACTTTCTATAATAACCCACTAAACCTAAAAAGGATTTTATTTCTTTTTGTGTAGTAGGGATGGGAAAGTTAAGAACAGCTTTAATTTTATCTTGATTAGGCTTAAGGCCATCTGAAGTAAGCTCATGACCCAAGAATTGTACGTGTTTCTGAAGGAATTCTGATTTATCAAGTTGAACTTTGAGGTTATGAAGTTTCAAACGATCAAATACTTGTTTAAGCTTGAGCATATGTTCCTGAAGGGATGTAGAGGCGATGATGACGTCATCTAAATACGTAAATACGTTATCTATGCCTCGTAGGATGTGATCCATCAGTCTCTGGAAGGTGCTGGGGGCGTTCTTAAGACCAAAGGGCATGCGAAGAAATTCGTAATGCCCTCTTTCTATAGAAAATGCACTTTTTTCAACATCGCGGGGGTGCATTTCCACTTGATGGTACCCGCTCGCTAAGTCGAGGGTGCTAAAGTATTGAGCGCGCCCTAACCTATCCAAGATGTCACTTATGTTTGGTAGGGGGTACTTGTCCTCTATAATTCTGTCATTGAGCCTCCTATAATCTATAACAAGACGCCATTTAACCTTGCCAGAAGCATCTGGCTTCTTAGGTACGATATGGACAGGGGCTGACCATGGGGATACGCTTTCGCGAATAATACCTTGTTTCAGTAAGTTGTTTATCTGATTTTTTATTTCATCCCTTTGCTGAGGGGCCTGCCTATAACTGCGTACAAAAATAGGGGTATCGTCTGTAAGCCTTAACTCATGTTTCACAGCATGTGTAAAAGTAAGGGGTATGTTTTCCGAATAAAAGATATCTCTATATTGATAACATAATCTTTCTATCTCACGTTTCTCTTCCTCATTCAAATGTTCAGTTCTAATTTTCTTTAAATTTTCACAAAGCTCTCTATCAATATCCGGTTGCGTTTGAATTGAGTTTAATGTGCAATGCATATTAGGGGTTTCTTTTTCAACAAAGGGTTGTAAAACAATAGGGGTTTTATTTAAAATAATTTTCTTTTCCGGATTTAAGTTAAGAACCTCAGTCATGAATGAGCCATTAGTTACTTGAACTATAGCTGAAGGGGATGTTAACCCTGGCATCCACTCATGGTCCTCGTGTATATAAGTACCATCGGTATAGTTAGTTTTAACTTTAACAATTTTCCGGCAATGAGGATCTACTCGGATTTTCTTAATAGGATAATCAAAATGAATAGGTATTATTGCGGTGGATGTGCGTAGTACCTTATTTTTTAAATCAATATTACTAGAGAGCGATTTCAATAAATCTAGCCCTATAAGACCTTTATATTTCGGATCAAACTCGAAGATGAGAAACTTGTGACTTATATAACTGTTAAAGACCGGTGGTAGTGGTAAATATGCAACGTACGAGTGTCGAGTTACCGCGTGAGCTGTCTTTACCTCGAAAGGCTCGAAGTCGACGCAATGTTCGAATACTGTGTTTTGTATGACGTCAGGTGATATCATAGAACGCGAGGCACCCGTATCTATAAGGAATTTACCTCGGAATTCCGGTATCTCGATGTATGGAAGATGATCTTTATCTTGATGGTTTAACTTTATCAACTCCGCTCGTCCGGCTCCTGGTCCTCTTGAAAATCCTGAGGGATAGTTGTTTGATCCTCCTCTGTGCTCGTAGAAGGGTAGTTTACATCTTGCTCGTCCGCATTAGGGTAGTACTCCATAGGGTAATAATATTGAGGTGGATAATAATTTACATTACCTTCGTATGGCGAATAAAATAGTTCCTCAAATGCGAATTGCGGCGGCATCGGCTTGTTAACCGATCGCATGGTGACGTTAGAAGAAATCTGAGGCGGGTTGACTTGTTGCTGCGGAATGTTCGGCTGCCTTTGGAAATTTCCTGAGTTCCTAAAATTGCCTGAATTATTTCTAAAATTACCTTGAGGGTGTCTATTCTTCCAGGGTAACACGGAGTTTACTAACTGCTGTTTCTGTTCAGGGGTTAGGTTGTTACGCTGGGGTACGAAATTATTAGGGGGTGCAAAATGTGGCTGAGGTGCAAAATTATATGGTCTAACAAAGGGTTGGTTGTTAAAATGACGCTGAAAGTTATTTTGATTATTATTTGATTTAAAATAATTTTCAGGTTTCTTATTTTGGGGGTTACTAGAGGGGTTGTTAAAGTTAGGTCCCTGTCTATAACCGGTTTTTGCTTCCTCTGCCCGTGCAGTGACTATTGCAAGCTCTAAGGTTGAGGGTTTATTAATTCTCACCCCTACGGATACTTGGAACTCTAATTGATTTACATACTGTTCTATAGCCATGTTCTCGTAATAACTTTTATCTGTATGCTGACCTACTATATACAGAGTGTCAAGCACATCTCTAATACGTTTGCCAAAGGACTCAGCATCCTCGTTTTTATTGCGCCGGGTGCGCGTGAGCACTTGCATAACCTGTATTTCGTTCCTAGGCTCTCCTAAGCGCGTTATTAAAGCACGTTTTATTTCTGACCAACTATTAAGGGTACCTTCATGTGCAAGGGCATCTATAGCTGCACCACTTATCTTACTTTTAATTAAACATACTAGTGCTAAGGGGGCTGCACCCTCATTGGGTCTAATCATCCCCATAAAATTATCCATTTCTTTAATATAAAACTGTAACCTCTTGGGGTTCCCATCATACTTGGGCATAAGTTCCGAAATCATCTTATAATCTGTTTGGAACTCCATTTTCTAAAAGTAAAATAGGCGTGTGCACTTAAACCTTAAATTGATTTAAAATTTTAGTTTATAATCTACAGCGATATGAGCCTATAGATAGACACACGTAAAACAATATCTTAAGATTAAACGAGAGGAAATAGAGCAGAAAGGAATGTACTTGGGAAGCAAAAGAGCACTCACCAACACAGCATCCTCTGCATCTCCTGCTCGGGTCTTGTTGAGTACAGGTCTCCAATTCTCCGGATTCCCGCAAGTTGAAGCCGCGTTTACGTGACCGCCACGAGGTTCTTCTTATCGCGGATGACAACGATTGAAACCGTTCACTCTGGTCGGCGAAGAGTCTATTCACACGAGAGGACTTATCTCGAAAGTCCTAGAGTGCCGCGATCCTACCGACTGCGCCAGATATGTAGGGGCGATCTCCGAGCGACTTTTAAAAAAAGATTTTTATTTAAGCTAAAAATAATGTTATTTATTTGAAAACTCAACAAAGACTGACAATTATGGAATATTGAAAATACATAATGAAATTGGAGTCACTGGGCCGGCTGTTGGGCAATCTGCTGACTGGACGGTCTTGCAGTACGTAGTTGTTGCTATTTCAGCGGTATAGCACGA
Source organism: Acrobasis suavella (assembly GCA_943193695.1). Taxonomy (NCBI): domain Eukaryota; kingdom Metazoa; phylum Arthropoda; class Insecta; order Lepidoptera; family Pyralidae; genus Acrobasis; species Acrobasis suavella. The sequence goes on from OW971956.1 coordinate 1,314,738, forward strand.
TTATGACGTGCTAACTACAGACGTCGTAATTTTTTAAATTTGGTGTACATATCGTCTTCAACTTGGATGAATGTAGGTAAACATTTTTATGTTCTTTCGAAAAAAGAAATAAATATAATTAAAAAAGCGCAATTTTTCTATTTGATTCAAGTAATTACAGAAGTTTTAGGTTATTTGTATTGACAAGTAATTATTTGTGTAAATGTGAATACTTTTTGGTAAGTTTAAGCCGATGGTGAATTGGTATCAAGTTTACGTATAAAAAGATTTGAAGGACCACGCAAACAGTTATGAGTGAACATTTTATCGTAAGCTGGTGATCTTCGAAAAAATATTTCTTGGTTATTATTAAATTGTCGGTTGAAGTCTGATTAAGTATTGTAGGTGTTCTACTGTTCTTTATATTCTGTTTTAAATGTGCTAGTTTTTCTCATAGATGGAGATGAAAAGTAGAGTGTGCTACTCGGGTGTGTAATATTTTTATCTCAGGCGATAAGTATACATGAAATCCTCGCTTCACTCAGGATTCCACCGTAGAATCACTAGCTACGCTCGCCCTCGCCTTCAAAATATTACCTTATTCCCTTGTAACATAATCTCTTATTGTAAGTATGTCTGTCGGGAAATTTTTCTTTCCAACAAGTCAAATCGGATACTTTTTTCTAAACACCAAAACAAACATTCCCTATGGGATGTATGAAATACAGGCAGATGACGTCATAGTATCTTGGAGTCAAATAGCGCTCTTATTATCTGTTGTTTTGCAATAATAAATCTTAATTATATGTTCAACGATAAGTGACATTATATTCCGTATTTTTTTTTCATCTGTACAAAATAATTTATTTTAAAACCCAGGAAAATACCCAATTCTACGAATCCGGTGGGACAAACTTCGTGGGACCATGACTCAAAAATCACATTTTTTTTGACGATTCAATTTTTGGAAATTATTCTCGTGTGCTCTTATGGCAGAACCAAGTTTTAAGAATAATTAAACTTGGTATCTCGCTACATCCCCTTGCGATTTATCGTATTTTCCCAAACTAATCATGAGCCTTACCTCCCCCTCTTTTGAGCCTCACATGATGAATGGACGGCTCATTTTGAGTCATCCCTCCCTTCTCTTTGAGCCTCACGTGATTCGTGGACGATCCCTTATTATTTTTTTAAACGAATTCGAAAAATGTTTTATTTTGTATGTATGTAGGTACCAAGTTGGGCCCATATTAATTTGGTGAAGATACGAGTATTATGAATAATGATTTGATCCACATAATATAGGTTCCCATATATTGAATACTATAATGACTCCACTAGAAAAACTAAAGATATAGAAGAAACTCCTGAAAGAAAATGAAGTCTGTCGGTTTTTTAGTCAACTACGAAAAAGTCAATAGGAAGTAATGATTTTAGCAGTCTATGTATGTATGTATGTGGATATTTGTGTGTTCCACTATACGAGTAGCATCCGAATCGCTTATACAGTTTTTACAAATGAGATGTCATCGATTCGTCAGTTTTGTCCGGGACAATTTGCTACAATTTGTATGCAAAAAATGTATTTGAAATACAAAAAAGTTCTAAAAAATATTTTTGACTCGGTATTTTTTATTTTTTTATTTATTGCACTAAAGGATTGAGTACAAAAGGTACAACTTAATGCTAAGCATTGTCTACCAGTTCACCTTTGGGACGTAGCAGAAAAAATTGTAGATGCGGTGCAAATTTAATAAGCTAGGTATATCATAAGGAAAGAATTTTTTTTTTGCTTATTTTTACGCAACTTTCGGCGTAAATAAGTAATAAAAGGAGTGTAAAATCTCCAAAAAAAAGTGTGCACCGACATGGCTTAATTATTGAAGATATTAATAAACTTTATTTGTAATTAATTAATGCAGCACTTTTGCATAAAATACCTTTTTCCAAAGGACTTTACGCATTTTCTTACGCGCTCTGGTTACTATAAATTATCGTGCATTTCCCCTCACTACTTCGCCCGAACACAATGTTAGGTGAGACAGCATGCTTTTTCTCCGCGCCCAGCTGTAAGTTCGAGCCCGCGACTAGTTCAACCTTAACCCCCGAGAAAAAAGAGGGGTCCTATAAGTTTGACGCTAATATCTGTCTGTGGCATTTTAGCGCTCGAACGGATGGATCGATTTCGATGCGTTTTTTTACCTAAAACCAAGTTCCCTTGCGGTAGTTCTTAGCTATGTTCAGCCGCTTAAAAGTTATTGGGGGTCGCATGTAAGTCAACTTTCTCTAAAAAAATCTAGATGGCGCTATAATAGCGGAACTACCGATACGACATTAAATCTTATCGATAGTTCCGCTATACATCACTAGATGACGTTCTTAACATTTTTAGTCGGGGGATTTTTAATTTGATTTTTCAAATAAACTTGTTTTTTTTTTGTTTTCTTTTTAATTGATTATTTTATTGGTAGTCACTTGCGCGTGGGACTACTCGAACCAGTACTTCGGCAACAACGGCGCCCTGGCCTGCCTCGCTGACCCGGCCACAGACGTCGCCTTCATTGACACACAAGACATTGAGTGGACTTGTAAGTCACGGGTCCCCTACGTAATTGCGAGCGCCGCTGTTGCAACGCACGCCGATGCTAATTTTTTTCATTGCCTCATAGGTTCGAGGGCTTGTGGACTCGAAGGATGTGGTCGCGAACGACGCTGTTTCGAAAAACATTTTCAATGCCTCACACGCTCGAACCGAAAGCTCGTGAACTAACTAATACTGTCTCATGTGCAATTGATTCATTTCGATAACATATACCACTTGAATAGATAATTGGGTAGTCAACTAAAGAAAATGACAATGTTGCAGGTGCCTTTAATCGAAAATATAGACCTTTTTAAGAAAATATTTGATTAAAAAAATTCTGCGAGTTATCAGGATTTTTTATATAATTTTAAACATTTCACCGGAATTGACGACACACAGCAATCAATGTGAACATTATTTCTTTGCCTACACCAAAAAAATCATTTAATGTAAATAAATTCTGAGAGATTTTTTAAGTTTTCTGCGTGAAAGAATATTACCCATTTATTGGCATTGCTAACGCGGTGGTTTAAAATAAAGGGTAATGTTATTTCGTGATTTACTGCTCTGCCACGAAGTCGGCCTTAGTGCGAGTCTTAAGAGTGTCGCTAAAGGAATGTCTGTGTTTTGCTGACTCCCGCATTTGAAAATAGGTATCCGGTAAACTGAAGATGACAGTGATAGAACAGTAGTGACAGACCGACAACAAAGTACAGCCAACATTACTCAAAAACATCTTCATCGTGACGTCACGATCTCAAATAAGCTTGACCTTGCTTAAAAATAAAGGTCATTGAGATTTTCGCATATATCTAAATAAGTACGACCTTATTTCAAAATTTTATTAGAGAAAGCTTCTCCATAAGGCTATTTCTCACTATGGTATGCGAATCAGATTTTTTTTAATTAGTTAAGAAGCGAATTGTTTATATATATCAGGTAGTGACGTATAGATATATTGCTAAATCAAACCAAATTAGACTTTATGATTATACATTAATGTTCAATGTTGCTTGAGACTGAAACACGGATACGCAGTAACATTCGTCTTGCGTACCGCAAGGAGTAACCCCCCTGTGTCACTCCCGGTTAAGGTATCGAAAATATATCTACATTCTACTATTTACTATGCGCGAGGTGACCACTCCGAAGTGGTAAATTCAGTTATATGAATCGTTTGTCCAGAGTATTACGTACTGTTAGTCTGGGCCACTTAGTTCTTATAAAAAATAAAAAACAATTTTTTATAAACCCGAACTTAATATTTACTTTAACTTTTTACACTACAATCACTTTATTACCGACGTCACTTCACTTGGTTTAAATAAAAAAGGTGTGTTGTGGCTCCCTAGTGCTATTCACTAGAACCCTATTCGGAGGGGTTGAGCCGGGTCCTAAGAACAGCAGAATGATGACTTACTAAACAACCAGAATGCTACTGATTATATAGCCATATATTGCCGAATAATCTCAAAATTTTGTTAATTTAGCAGATCAGCAATATATGGTCAAAGATTGTATGTAACAGTAAGTTACTGCGTATCCACGGTTTAGTTTCAAGCAACATTGAGCATTAATGTATAATTATTTTCCCCGAGTTTTGGAAAATTCTTTTTTTGTTTGTAAGGGCGTACTTGTCAAATGTCCCACATTTTTACAAAATCGTTTGTGTAGTTTGGGTAAAAATTATCCTAAATTATAATTGGTGACAATGACAAACCGTTGTATTTAATTATACAAAACGTATTTTTTCAGCACAATTCACGGCTCTAGCGCTGAACTACCGCGCGCTGTGCCGAAACAACACCCTCGCTTCACGCACGGGGGTCGACATCGACGACGCGTGCCTTCTGGCCTACGTGTCTGGCGCTGAGATTTTAGCTAGAAGGTATTTTACATACATACATTAGAGAACGTACCCATACTAAGTGACACGATTTTCCTGCTTTTTTTACTGTCAAAATGTTTGATCAAAGATTTTTTTTTCTTGTTGTTGGCGATTAAACTTCGTTGAAGCTTATTTTGCCAGTGTCTAGTTAACCAATGGCGCGGGCGCCAATTTCTTTATTCCTAACCCTAACCTAACTATACAATCAACGGTTGGTGTAGGTCCTTTGATTGCTTCAAGGGAGCTTCTGGCAACAAATCTATACGAGTCCACTGGTTTTCATAGCCGAATGAGTGGCGGACGGCGTCTAAAGACGCCCACCACAGTCCGCAAATAAATATCACTACAGCCGCACTATGAGTGTCCACTTTAACCATTTTACATATTGTCCATGAGCATGAGCATTTACAACACTAAACTACACCGATTTTATATTATAAAGTCCACTAGAATCAATTTGTAAAATAATTTAAAGCAAACTACAACTGAACCCCTTGACTTCCCGCCAAAAACTCCTTGATCAAAGATTTATGAAATCTGTGCTTGTTGAAGTTTAAAAATCCTGAACCCTATAAGAATAGGAATAAGAATAATTTTATTTGCTCAAATACAGTACATTAGACGTCAATTTTATAATTTGTGTCATGTAATCAACCTAAACTAAGGCATGCAAATATTTATGTAGTCACATGAATTTAACTTATATTGTCTTACATTGGTGAAAGACAATAAATATTTATTAATAAAATACACAATTTCATGTAGTCAAACATATTTTTTTACGCTCACAGAAGTTAATATATTCCGCTATGGAGTAAAAGCAATGTTCTAGCAGTATTTATATTACTTACTAGCTTTTGCGCGCGCCGCTCGCGTAGGGGTGGAATTTATCAAAATCTTCATAGTAGCCTTATGCATGCGAAGTCTCAGCCCGATCGGTTTAAAATTGACAAAGTTTCATACAAACTTTCATCTCCTATTTTATCCCCTTGGGGGTAGAATTGATCAAAATCCTTTCTTAGCGGATGCCTACGTCATAACATCTACCTGCATGCCAAATTTCAGCCCGATCCGTCCAGTGGTTTGGGCTGTGCGTTGATAGATCACTATGTCAGTCAGTCAGTCACTTTTGAGTTATATATATTTAGATTCTGTGGTTCTAGTAACCATTTTGTGAGTACTTTTTCAATGCTTTTCCTTTTAATAATTTAATGTCAGCTGGTAAAAAATTGAAAAAGTTAATATACAATACAGGGTTACTGGTAACTAACGCAAAACCTCTTAACATCGTAATCAGAATCCTAACATAATATAAATCTGCAAGAAAAAAATAAATAAAATCTAAGAAAAAAAATGGACTCTTCATAGAAACTCGACCAAGTGATCAGTGAATATGTATGGGAAGCCAATTTTTTTTTCTGAAATTTGCGCCTTTTTTCTTGCAGATCTATAATGTGCTGGGGAGTCTGATTTCGATGTTAAGAGGTTATGAGTTGGTTACCAGTAACCCTGTATAAACATTTTTTTATACATATCTGTATGGCATCCAGGCTGATACAATCCATTTATGATATATGAGGCTGTGTTTTCCTCAAAATTACTTCGCTTCCTTTTTGCCGAAATTCCAGATGGGCTTCTACAAATATACAGATATTTCGAATGTAAAGGCAAGGGAATGGTAATATATTTAGTTTTTTAAACAATGGTCAGTGACGGATTAAGACTACTTGAGGCCCTAAGCAATCCACGCCTGTGGGCCCCCCCAAGCTTTTCGGGCGTTGCGCGGGCTGCAAGCAGCCCTCGGTTTTTCGTGCAGCTGTTGACTATCGTGATATATATATATAGCCGACCTACATACATTACAGTAGACTAACAAATGTTTCCAGTGTAAAAACTGCAATCAGTTGAGGACACATGAAAAATTGTGTAGGCGGCAATCTTGGATCCAAAATCTTAAATCAGTTTCAAGTTTCGCGGGGTGCTTTACCCCAGCATATAAAATTTCAGACACCTACGTAGACCCAGTGACCAGAAGTTATGAACGAAATAATTTTAATTTTATAAAATCCAGACGCCATCTTGGATTCAAAAATAAAATTAAATTTGGATTTTTCTGCTCAAAATACATATTCTGGTTTAAGTTTATTTCTCATAAAGAATTACATTCACTTAACATGAGAAATTTTACAATTTCATGTGAGTAAGTAGGTACGTAAAAGTGAGTCATATTGATATCGATTTTCAGCCAAATTGGAAGCAGTTGTGTGAGCAAAATAAATACTAGACACAGTTATACGTAATACATATTTATTTTGCTAGGGAAACCGTTAAGCTTAATACATTGATCACTACCCAGGTAGCATTTATACGTCATTATGTCGTCCGTTTACGGTACTGCTCGACGTAAGAGACGTCATGTCTCGACGTCGGGGGGTCCCAGCAGATGACGTCAATTTGTCACAGCCTCAAGACGTCAGTTTACAGACGTTAGAGAGACGTCATATACTAAACTTATAGGGACGTTATTGGGCCGTACATATTAGGGCAGCCACTGACGTTGAAGTGACGTCATATAATGAATTCGTAGGGACGTTACTGGGCCGTACATATTACGGCAGCCACTGACGTTGAAGTGACGTCATATACTGAATTCATAGGGACGTTACTGGGCCGTACATATTAGGGCAGCCACTGACGTTGAAGTGACGTCATATACTGAATGCCTAAGGACGTTACTGGTCCGTACATATTACGGCAGCCAATGACGATGAAGTGACGTCATACACAGACGTTACTTAGACGTACACATCAGGAGTAGGACCTACTGGAGCTGCATTATGCTGAGGTGCTCATGATATCAACAGTGTGTTTTGTACAAGCAAGCGATTTTTACTTTTATTAAGACCAGTATTATATAAATTGTAAGTGTAACACACTGCTGATATCGTTAGCATAGCAATATGCTCCCCGTAGGTAGTATGAGTGGATAGTATGTTAAAAAACGTCCTGGTTATTGAGTGAACTAACGTGCTGGTAAAACAAAAATGCCACAAGCCTAAGCTGCACATTTAAGCTCTACGACGGTTGGTCAAGGGCCCTAGACAAAAGACGCCTACTAGCGCATACGCTACGCGTTCTATTCTATCCTTCTTCCTTCCCATCACAAATTCTTACGCGTAAGAGTAGGATTGAATTTAGCGCTTAGCATGTAGCGTTTGCGTTAGCAGGTATCTTACCTACATGCCTTGAAAAGACTCAAAGACTTTTATGGATGAAACTAAAAAAAACACAATGTTAGTAGTATAATCTATATTTTAGATGCATTAAAGGACAGTGGGGCACAATAGCCATAACAATGGTATAGGGACCATGTTATTTTAAGACCATAGACTTAAGGACATGGAAAAACAGATTTAGAGACAAATGAAGATATAAAATGGATTTTTGGAACTTCTGTTCAGAATTTCCAAACAAAAAACGCTTACAACTTTAACCCTTTCGAGGCCTCGTCAAATGCAAAAGTTGTTACTCATCCGCTAAGCATGGCTGAAATGTAACGCGAATTTAAATTTTATTTGTGCGTGTTTAGGTCGTTTTTACTGTACACAATGACCAATATAGGCGACGTTGGCGTCGAAAAGGTTAAAATAAAAGAAAATTGCTAAACATAGGTACATGTTGATTTGTTAGGTATCGACATTCACGACAAAACTGCCTTTGTTTGATACGCCCTCCGATTACATCCTGTATATTCATTCATAAAAACAAGTTTCATTTAAAGCATAAAAAATCAATCACAATCATAATCATGAAGCATTGGAATGCTTAATGTATAGCCGTTATTGTGGACAACCACACATTTAGTTATAATGTCATTAACAGGTATCAATTTAAAATGTGAATATTTTTTTACTACCATAACATCAATATCTACTGAATTAAAAGGGTACTCAAAGAACGGCTGATAGTTTACAAACTCCTTTCCATAAATGAATAAAGTACTTATGATTTTTAAGGATGTTGTGTATCTTAAACACTTTCCTATCCTTAGTAAGACAATAAGGCCTTTCCCTGTATAGGTCGCACTCTCAACCGATTCTCCTGAAATGTTGTAACTGAAATAGCGTGCCCTTCTCGAGTTGTCTCAGCGAGTGTGTACAGTTGGCATAACATAATTATATCGCATCGTATATATATATATAGCAGCAAATATATCATAGCGGCCAAAGTAGTCTTAAGTCACGCTCTTAAGTTCTTGACAATAAAGTCTTGTTCCGATATATTTGACCACTTAGCACTTTCGTCGCTACGATATTTTCCGACACTGACCCTACTAATAGGTACCTGCTCTTTATTATTTTTTTAGGTTACCAAGCAAAAGTATTGTCATTATTGACATGCATAAAAACCCAAAATCAGCAAATAATAAGCCTTTTAAATAATACAGGCACGAAAGGTACTCTAAAACCGGAATTAAAATTCCCAATTCAAAATGCTGAGGAATTAAATGTAATCGAAACGTTAATAGAGAACAAGGAAACTTATGATAATTTGGTAAGTTGCAATACAATTACTATTTATACCAGATAATAAGCATTACAGAAAAAAAGTTAAATAGTGAAAATTTGTCCCAATAGGCGGCCTTTTACCTATAGAGCGAGCTTTTGCCGGCAACTTACATAAAAAGCTCTGATGCGCTGCCGCGTGTCAGAGCTTTGGTCAGTTGTTAAGATTCTTATAAATAAAATTCGATATTCTCTTAAATAACTTGGTGGCTATTTAGATCTCAATTCTTTTGTCGTATTTTGATCTTGGCTCCCGTTTTCACATTTATGTTTTTGGTGGGATTTATAATCTTCACTCCTTTGGTCTGATCAGCAGTTTATTTTGTATTTTACAAATATACATTATATTATTTGTTACAGGTTTCATACATGAGGACTTTTGGAGGCTTCACGAGATTCTGCTACATATAACGTATATTTTTGATATGTTAGTTTTTTATAGCATTCATATATATTTTACTCAGGTAAGGGTCCAGAATAAAACTGGTCAGAAACAGTTATTTTCGATGAGGAGCTATATAATTTAGATGATTCCATTTCTTTCAATCTTCTTACAATTTGTTGTAATGGCTTATTAGGCGATCGTACTAATTTCTTTACACTCTTTAAATGATTTTCAAATGGGAATGCTGAATATTCATCTAGTGTACCAAAGAGGCGTACATCATCGCATATATGACATAGCATGTGAATATTATATACCAAAAAATGTAATCCATAAACCGATTTTGAATGATTTATAAAAATCAGAAGTAATTCCTGAGCCAAATCTATACCAAGTTCTCTGATATGTTTGTTAGAACATAAAATCGTAATAGCTGAATGAAAAAGTAGAAAGTTTTCGTAAAGTGAACGTGGCAAGATGTCCTTTAACACAATAGGACCTACATATAATAAAAACATTCGATATTCAGTTGCTTTCCATCGCGCTAACTCTGTTAAACTCCGCGGTTTTCTATTAAATTCAACTGGAATAAATTTCGAACAATAGATTAGTTTTTCAGATATTATTTTAATGAAGTGACTTTGTAAACGAACACTTAAACCGCCACTAATCCACACATTTAACAGCTTACGCATTACGCCCAAACAAACATTATGCATATATTCAGTAGGGAATAAAGATATCAAATCTATAGGGAGCCGTAAAAGTGGTGACTCTCCAACATGATGGTCTTCATCAAGCTGCGAACGAAATGATTCATTGGTCCTTGTGGGTGCTGACACACTTTCATAGATAACGCGGCCGCGGTATTCGCCTGCCTCTACACACTTGTCGCAAGCTGAATAACCACCATGTTGTTTAGTACACTTGATAAATGCTCGTGCTGGAGCGTCACAAATAAAGCTATGGATTCTAACCGTGTAGTGAATATTTTCAAGATCTAAACCATTTCTAAGTAATATTTCTAGTTCGTCGACAAATTGCTTTAGAAAAACATCTAATGGTGAAGGTTTAGCTCGACCACAGAAAAGAGCGACGACAAATCTGACAACAAGTCTGGCATTAGGAATATTTTTTAGCAATCCTAAAATGGGCCACAATTGTATATTGGTACTTTTGAATAATGGAAGCCCATCAATGTTAAAAGAAACTTGAATTTCTCTATTACCAACATTTTTATCAGTATCGTCAAATGTTTTATTTGTTTTTGAATTTGTGAAAGAATACCTAAATAAACTAATTCTCCAGTATTTAACTTAGTAATCTCTAGTTGCAAAGGGGTTGTCAACAATGTTCTGCTATCTTTTGGTAATCCAGGGCATAAAGGAGACACAATTTTTTAGAAGACTGTTTAAAGCATTATGTGGTATTTGATATTGAGTGGCCCAATGTTTTAACTCTGTTTTGAAATCATCGCCTTGCTTAGACTTAACAGAATCTGAATCAGATAGTGAATCTCATCATCAAAAGTAGCAATATGAGTTTCATGAGAAATGAGATGTTGCATCAATAAATTAGAATTATTACTAGAATCTTGTAATACAATTTTAGATTGAGAATTAATATATAAATTACATGGAAAATTAACTAAGCAAGATGACGCATTTACAGCTGTAGTTAGTACCCTCTTGTAAATTTGAAATTACACTTAACTCTGCTTCCTTTGCTCTTCTTAATAATTGACGTTTGCCAACTACAGCCTTTTTCGAGTATTTTATTTCCTCTGCCATGTTAATTTTTTTTATTACTCTTCTTCAATCTTTCAGGGGCATGCTTTAGCCAAATTTTAATGAAATCTTCTACTTCTTTCGCTGTAGACCCAGATGTTGTGGTTACAACTCCTTCTACAAAGATATAATACATTTGTTAATGTTAGAACGATGCAAAATTAAAACTTTGCATTACATCTCCAGCCCATATATGCCCCACTGCTAGGCACAGGCCACCTCTCAAATTGATAGGGCTTGGGCTGTATTTCCAATGCGGGCCCAGTGTGGATTTGGAACTCTACACACAACATTGTAAGGTTGATATGTGCAGGTTTCCTCCCGATGTTTTCTATCAACGAAAAGCTCAAATTGAAAAATTACAACCCGCAACCTTCTGCTTGAGAGGCTGCAGGTGAAACCACGAAACTGCCATGGCTTTTAAACTCAGTTCAGAGTTCCCTTCCTTCGAGATACAAGTCGAATATCTTAAAAAACAACTGAACCGATTTTCACTTAACAAAGCTAAAAACCATTTCACTTAATATTTCGGAGCTACGAAGGTGTAGAGAAATAGACTTTTGCGAAAGGGGTAAAATAGACCAATACAAAATTTAAATAGTCTTCTGAACTAAAGACTGTATCATGTCCATTAGGCGCACAGTGCGCGGCTAACTGTTTGCTTCCAGTTTGCCTCCCTATAATTTTCACAACTCGCCTACTGGAGACACGGCCTTACAGTTATAGTTTATTTTTTGTACTGGGCTCTATATGCTATTATCTGCTTTTGTTCTATTATGTCCCTGTCGTAGCAAAGGTGGTTAAGAAGTACACAGTGTTGAATATGCTATTTTCCTCTTTGGCCATTTTAAATCTATTCAACGAGGTATAAGGTTGAAAATTCAGTATACATACATACATGCAATGTAATTCTAACATCTTTTTTTTTGTAAGTAACAGGTTGGCGGGTAATAGAACAAAAGCAGATAATAGCATTCATGAGCTCAGTTCAAATAATATAAACTAATACATGCTATGTAAACATACCCACGATACACTCCCGCAGGCGGAGTTGGCAGAAAGGCTTTTTGTGCGATCTCTTCCCATAAAAGTTATATTGCTCAGCCAGGTGGTCAGTCAAACAAAATTTCATTATTCGTGACACTTTGCTGGATAAATCTCTGCCTCCAAAAGTCCTCATGTATGAAACCTGTAACAAATAATATAATGTATATTTGTAAAATACAAAATAAACTGCTGATCAGACCAAAGGAGTGAAGATTATAAATCCCACCAAAAACATAAATGTGAAAACGGGAGCCAAGATCAAAATACGACAAAAGAATTGAGATCTAAATAGCCACCAAGTTCTTTAAGAGAATATCGAATTTTATTTATAAGAATCTTAACAACTGACCAAAGCTCTGACACGCGGCAGCGCGTCAGAGCTTTTTATGTAAGTTGCCGGCAAAAGCTCGCTCTATAGGTAAAAGGCCGCCTATTGGGGCAAATTTTCACTATTTAACTTTTTTTCTGTAATGCTTATTATCTGGTATAAATAGTAATTGTATTGCAACTTACCAAATTATCATAAGTTTCCTTGTTCTCTATTAACGTTTCGATTACATTTAATTCCTCAGCATTTTGAATTGGGAATTTTAATTCCGGTTTTAGAGTACCTTTCGTGCCTGTATTATTTAAAAGGCTTATTATTTGCTGATTTTGGGTTTTTATGCATGTCAATAATGACAATACTTTTGCTTGGTAACCTAAAAAAATAATAAAGAGCAGGTACCTATTAGTAGGGTCAGTGTCGGAAAATATCGTAGCGACGAAAGTGCTAAGTGGTCAAATATATCGGAACAAGACTTTATTGTCAAGAACTTAAGAGCGTGACTTAAGACTACTTTGGCCGCTATGATATATTTGCTGCTATATATATATACAATGTCCTTTTTAATTAAGTACAAATATTTTAAGGGGCGATTCAGTCCATCATTTTGAACAACTTTTCCCAATAAGTGTATAAAGAAATACGATAAAAAAATTTTAGGTTCTCATACAAAACGAAGTAGTCACGTGATATAATTAGTATGAAAAATGCAAAAAAAAATTGCGTATTTCGATAAACATTTGCTGGGAAAAGTTATTCAAAATGATGGACTGAATCACCCCTTAAAATATTTGTACTTAATTAAAAAGGACATTGTATATATATATACGATGCGATATAATTATGTTATGCCAACTGTACACACTCGCTGAGACAACTCGAGAAGGGTACGCTATGTCAGTTATCCATACTAATATATAAACCACCAAAACTGCTGAATTTGCCGGCACGACCACGACTCACCCGGTGTTGTTTGCTTTTTCACCGAGATCAAAGGGCCGGACATACGAAAGCATGTTTGCCCTAAAAATATCGAACTCACTCACAAAATTTCACGAAAATATGTTGAGAGATGCGACATATAGAGGGAACATTTGGCTAGCCGGACATACGAAAGCATTTTGCCCTATCAATATCGAACTCGTTCACAACATTTCAGGAGAATCGGTTGAGAGTGCGACCTATACAGGGAAAAGCTGCTAGTATGTACTTAGTTACCGCGGGGTAACGATAACCGAAATCTAAGCAGACGAAATCGCGGTCAACTGCTAATTTTTAATAAGTTAGAAAAGGATAAGCCTGTCCCTTAGTGTCTCGGCGGGTACGTACAGCTGGTGTTAGTGATAACTGATTACTACATTATAGCAAAAATATTGAGAGTTCTAAAATCTCAATAGTCTAATAAAAAGTACTACCAATAAAAAGTAATACATCATAGTATTTTACCTACCTGTTAATTCTTGAACACACGATGGCGTTGCTGGTATGTCACTGTCGAGATTCGGCGGTTGTTCATATCGGCACCGAGGACTACCTAGGCGTGCAACCGGAGTTACCCGCCCCTCACCGTCTTCTGCTAAATCTAAAATCATAAAAAATTTAAACAATCCAGTACCTATTAGTAAATAAACATGAATCCAATAAATACGTTATTTTTGAAAATCGTTCTAGCTGTTTACACTATAGCAGAGAACACCTCACACATACATACAAGACGGCGAAAATAAAACCGCCGCAGGTGGGTACAAATATGTAAACATAGATATATCTTACCTTGCAGTACACTGTTTGTTAAGACAGGAAGCCCGTCGTCTACATTCAGTATGGAGAGATTCTCTGTTGGCAAAAAACACGAGAATATATTATATTTTCACATGCACAACATCTCTACAAGTATTAATAACACAACGCACGCTTAGGTCGACTTAACACCGGGGAAGCAATTTTCACAAAAATTACTATTCACATTTCAGCAGTTAATCAGGTATGTCAGTCAGCCTGAACAACCTATTTTTTATGTCAAAGTTTCACCTTCCAAAATGTGATGCATTTTTATGAAGCCCTACCCAAAACTAATCTTTAGCAGGTAAGAATAATATTCTAGTTTGTGTTAATTATAATTTACTTACTTTCTGTTAGTGAAGGGGTTTCTTGGGTAATGCTTGGCTGAGCTTGACGGGTATCTGCACAAAACATAATACATTATTTTAGAGATTACTTGGGATTTTATACTTAGGTACCTATACAATTACAAGTAAAAACAACAAGTGTTTAACAAAAAGATAAGTTTGACTACAAGAAAAACTTTTATATAACAGAGTAAGCAGTTCGGTACAGCTAGCTACACTGACCAAATTTTGTTTTTGTTAAAAATTTAATTTGTAATACAAGCTTTTTTGCTGACTGTACTCTTTGTTGACTGTACTTTTACTATCAAAAAGTACTCAAAACAGCGAAACAAATAAGCTGAAATTCAACCACCTCATCACTTTTCATCATTAGGAATGTTCCAAGTATCTACATCTGCTCAGCTCGATGGTACCATAATATTGCATTGTCCCCAAGTTTACAAAAGCAGTTAGTATGCAAAATTTCAGCTTAATCTTACACCAGAAAGTGAGTAAAATTTGATTTGCCATATTTGTCCCACACTAACAAACATGTCTAGTTAAATAAACACTTTTAATAATTAGGCTTTCCATATTTTTTGTATACATGGGAACAATGGGACAAAAATACATTTAAAATATTTCAACAGGGCTCTAATGAACTAGCTCAATGTTCTTTGAATATGAGAATGAGGCAAATATATTAATAAACTGCTAATAGCTGTTATGAAGTAAATCCTGACACTTTTCACATCAAAAAAGTTGGCAATATAAATCTTAAGGAAAAATGCTATGGTATTTTTAAGTACAGCATTTTATCCCATTATTTACATTTTCTATAACTCAGAAACTTCATAACTGCAATGTGTCAGGATCTACTTTACAACGGCCATTGACTATATAACTCACCTTCATAATATGCTTCTAAGCATAAATTGCCAGCAGCTTGAAATGTTTGCAATTTCTTAAAGGTCTTTTTCTTTAATGGTGGTGGCCTTATGTGATTGTCATTATCTTCTTCGCTGCTAGAAACATATCTTTTTGCCCTTTTTCGTTTGAGACTTGGTTCTGCTTCTGCATCAGTCTGTAAGTCTGATGTATTCTCAGCCAGTTTCAGTTTTTTTTTGGCTTTCTCTATATTATCTTTACATGCAAATGAAATAAAAAATACTTACACACAACATGCAAAAATACTAAATGAACACAACAAGGTACCCCTCAGTCAGTTAAGACAAGGTAATTAGTAAATATGCAGGATGGAGTTGCATTAGTAGGAACAACCTGAAATTGTATGGTCAACCAATGACATGCCAACATGCCTGCTTTAATTAAATTTGACGAACGGTTAGCCTAGTGGTTAGAGACACTGTCTATGCTATAAGCTGAAGGTCCCAGGTTTGAATCCTGGTAAGGACTGTTATTATGTGATGAGCATGAATATTTGTTTCTGAGTCTCGGATGTTTTCTATGTACTTAAGTATTTATATTTATTAAATATGCCATCATCTAGTATTCATACACAAGCCTTAGTAAGCTTACTATAGGACTAAGATTTGTGTAAGATTGTACCGTAATATTTATTAATTAATGAAGTTATTGCGAAATTTATAGTAAGAACACTGAAAATTACCTAATAATCAAATTAGTTGACTGTACCTGTGCTGTGACTACTTAGCAACACAGTCATTACAAAATCTGTGTTTTTATGTGTCATATGGATGTATTATATTGTAATTTTTGCATCCCAAGTTAAATCTTATTTTCTATCCTTATGAAAGGTAATTAATATCCTTCCCTTGTTTCCATTTCTCTTCATCTCATACTTTTAATATAATTTTTTTCAGTGTAAGTTGTATGTATTTATGTAAGATTTATATGTATGTTTATTGTTATTATTGTATATAAGTATGTTTACATTGACCGCCCCGCACTACCTAATTTCCCATTACTATTTCTATATAGCGAGGTTGCATGGAAGAAATTGCTCAGAGATAAGGCCGCCTTTCGCGCATTTCCTAGTTTTTAAGATAATTATGTCCTGTATTTATTTATTTTGTGCAATAAAGGGTATTGTATTGTATTGTACCCTCAGTAAATCTAAACAAGACTTAAAGTTTAATATTTGCATGCAATACAAATCTTGCCCTATAGCACATTGATTAATTAGCACACCATAGCAGCAACTCATATTTGTACAAGCAGTTTCAAAAATTATCCATCTTAGGTAGTAGTTCAGTGCAAAAAACCCCCCATAGCATCAGTTATCCTCAAACAAGGCGACTTATTTTAAGATCCAACCCAAAATTTTCCCAAAAATACTGCTTCTTGTCTAAACTCTAAATAAAAGGTTTTAACCATTGAGTTTTCTTTATTAATATTATAGTGTGAAAGCAACTGTATTTGTCTGTCTTTTTGTCTGTGTATCGCTAAACCAATCTAAAAGAAATTTGTCTAGAAAATAGGTCTCATACTGACAGTGGACATACTTGACCCATGAGCTCGTAATACCTGATAACCCCATAAGTTTTAACCCAGAACTACTACATAAATGATTGCTATATATTTTTTTTAAAACATTATACACCTAATTTAAAAGCTTATTGGGTTTAAGTAGTTTATCACTAAAGGAAAGAGAGTCCAGGACTTTAACCAGCTATATTTTTTAATATGTGACTGGTTTTTTAAGATCTTATTGTATAGAATGTGTTAAAATAAGCAAATTTGTATGACTAACTTCTTTGAAAAATCAAAATTGTGTGTGATAAATGATGTGAGTAGTATCAGGGTAAATTGCGACCATACAGATTCAGAACTGAACACTTCAATATGGGATTGTTAAATATGCAAACTTAAATTATGTTACTATGGTAAATTTGAATAAATCCATAAAACTGCTGAGACAATGTCCTTACTATGACATATTTTACTCAATATAGCAACAAGAATACATAGATACATATATTATCTTGGAAAAACTACACGGCTATCACACAAATGCGCTCGAGCTCTCGATTTTTCTCGCACTATCCGTCTCTCTCATAATAGAACACCTAGAACAAGAGGTATAGTGCTAGAAAAATTGAGAGTATGTCGACGTGCTGAACTCGTCACATAAAACAGTTAGAAAACTTTCACCAACATAAGTAAGTTCACGGTAAATCAGAAAATATTGCATCCAGATACCATACCTCCAAGTCAGGAAACGAACTGTAGTTTGGTTATATAGGTACCCTTAGCCAAATCCAAGTGAGTAGTAAAAAAATGTATATACGTACCAGTCTCGCAAAAAACTCTTTGAACGTTGTATAATTTCCATTTTTCATCTGGTGTCGTAGCATCAGCCAAAACCTTTTCAAACGCTTTAGTGCCCTTAACGGGTGGCCAGAAAACTTCACAACGCCTTGGCGTAAACCACCGATTGTTTATCACCGATACGGTCCCGCCGTCTTTTTCACTGAATTGTATCACCGAGTACATGTTAGTTTTACCTTAGAAGTCTTGACAATGAAAAGCGACGCAAACACAGCACAATTACGGACACGTACGACACAACAGACCGGGCACCGGGCAAGCCGCAAGCAAAGCAAACGAAAAGGAGGGAAAGAATACATGACAATGACACTTCAATCAAAATGTCAGAATTTGTTCCGTTCCAAATTCGGATGTTTATAAAAAGTACCTTTTTAAGCTAGTATTGATATTATTAATTAAAAAACCTGTAATAAATTACTTTAAATCAACTTTGGAGTTACCTTAAAACATAGACAAGTTTGTTTTATACTTTATAAATATTTTACAACAGAAGATAGAAAAATTGATATCAAGAAATGAAACGTGATATTTTTTTGAGTTATAACGACTATGAAACTAGTACCGGCTATAGAAAAACTTGTTAAAATGTATTAATTAGTATTTGCCCTTAGTATTAGCTTTGATGGCAGTAGACTTCACTCATGGCTAAATTGGTGTCAGTAAAATAAAAACTGATACTGACCCTAAATATTTTATAATTATTAAAACATCATTAAAACGTCCTCTTGGCGGCGTATATGCTACGTCCTGGTATTGACCCCAAATATACGTCAGTAAAACGTCCACTTTGTGGCGAATATTAGGTCTAGATACAGACCCTAAATAGACTTCAGTAAAACGTCCTCTTGGCGGCGTATATGGTACGTCCAGATACTGACCCTAAAGAGACGTCAGTAAAACGTCCTCTTGGCGGCGTATATGGTACGTCCAGATACTGACCCTAATTAAACGTCAGTAAATCGTCCTCTTGGCGGCGTATATGGTACGTCAAGATATTGACCTTAAATAGACGTCAGTAAAACGTCCTCTTGGCGGCGTATATAGTACGTCCAGATACTGACCTTAAAAAGACGTCAGTAAAACGTCCTCTTGGCGGCGTATTTTGTACGTCCAGATACTGGCTTTTAATTGACGTGACAACGACGTCCTGTTCAACGCTTGACCCTAAACTGACGTCACTTTAACGTCTGCTCTCCACGAATAAATGACCGACCTTATTATGACCTATGAGTGACGTCGCTTATACGTCGCTGACGTCAGTTTGCTACCTGGGTAGAACTTTATGAAATATCTACAATTACTTCAATAAGATATAATATATGGATTGACACAACCTTACGTGGCAAGGTTTGAATCCAGAAGACCGTTGACCGCACATGCGCAATATCGTACCGCTATCCATCTGATAGGGTTGCCCGCTGCATTACGATGTTGCCAGCCGCTACTCGGTGTTGCAAGTATCAGCGCCAGAAAGGCCCTAACAGTTGTCTTTCGGCGGCCATCTTGGACGGATTTTTTTGTGCTTCTTCTGGTGTCCCCCAGACGAGATGTCCTAGGCAATTGCTTAATTTGATTAAGGGTTAATCCGTCACTGACAATGGTACTATTATGTACTAATGTACATAGCTCGAACAAGTCATTATTTAAAATAAAGAAACCGACTGCCTTTTTATATACCCAGTGTCCTTCTCAATACTAAGACGAATCTAAAGACACTGCAGAGCGTGCCAAACAATTATACATACATACTCTCGAAAAACATAAGCATCCTTCTGGCGCAGTCGGGTAAAAATTAAAAACCACATTTACAGGGACGACCCGGCCAACAAAGCTCTGAACACGCTGTTCGACGCGCTCGAATTCTTCTTTGGCTACGGAGTGGCTGCAAGCCAACAACTGATTAACTGGGAGATGTTCTCTCGCTTCGGCGGCTTGCCCAACTTGCTCTTCGAGGATTCTACAGTCGCCTTCATCGAATACGCCCGCGCCGGGGCCATCAATGGACAGGTACAATACAATAAACCTTTTTTTACTTCCCTGAGTATATTGTACCACTGCTGAGAAAAGGTATCTTCCATTCCCAGATAGAGACACGTAAGAGACTCTTTATTGCACACAAAATAGAAAATGCGCAAAAGGTGGTTGTCGCTAACAAAGAAGGACGAAGAATGATTAACCTTTTATAAGGATAGAAAGTGAATTAATAATAATAATAATAATAACCCCCCCAAGGGTTCACCTTGTCGTGGTGGGGGGGCTTAAGGGAAATGGCACACATGGACATTTACATCTCCGTCCAATAATATACCCGTAGTATACGGAGGAACATATGTATACATAACGCTAAAAACACCAAAGCCGCTATTTTCCGACCAACGATCCCAACTTTCCTCTCTTACTATCCACCTTTACCCCTTTTATAAAAATGGAGAAAGTACGTAAAAGTAAGTATAATTTGAGGCCGCTGCCCGGGGGTCGCCGGGGCGCACTTGGAGCCGGTGCTGAGTGCCACAGTATGCGAACCATCGGTGAGGGCGAGTTGAGCAGGCGGGCTCCCCTCAATAAACATGCTACAGCCGACAATCAAAACATTTCACCTTCTTCTTCATCCCTATCATTATTTCCTTCACTTCCATCATCACCTCCTTCCTACATAAATGGTGATCGCAATATATCCCCTTCTATAACTTCATCTATCAGCAATTTTTCACGGGCCGAGGACGTTGTACAGCTACTGTCAGATGATAGTAATTTAACTGTACCCGCCAAAGCCACTTCTCGTACGCGAATCAGATGGACCGAAGAGATGAACACATTCATCTGGCGTACATACCTGATCTTGACATCTTTAGAAACCAACACGAGGACATACTTGACTCAGCTGCATAAACAGTTTTGTGAACAGTTCCCAGACATCAATGTCAGCAAACAACATATTGGTGGCCAACGCAGGGCAATTATCAATAATAAACTACTAAACACTGACAAAATTAAAGCCATCCGATCAGAAGTTCAAATCTTTCTGAATACTCAAAACAATCAAATTTTTTCTATAGAATTAAATCCGAGTGATGTGCCTACAGTAAATACTGGACAGCGAATGATATGGGGCAGTGAAATAAACGAAACGATAATACGCAGTTACTTTGAAATAACTCAATTAGAGACGAACAAATCAGCATACCGGCAGCAATTACACCAAGTAGTAATACTAAAACATCCACAAATAGCTCACGTGTCGGTACAAAGGATAGCTGATCAACGCAGAGCAATAATACACAACAAATTCATTACTGACGAAAGGCTGAAACAGATTCGCGATGAAGTAACTGCTACATTACAACGTCGTTCTATATTACCTACACTTAATTTTACACAAACACCCACACATACTACAATACACACACAATACACGTCTGACACAATAAATGAAACTACTGAACTTGATTCTTCAACTGATTTGAATAACTTTGTTAATACTGAAAGAGATGGTGAAGAGCCTATGGCAGAACAATGTGATACAGAAGGGCAGCGAAACATTGATGAAATATTTAACGACACTCTTTTATATTTTAAAAACACTTATCCTACAAACAGACCATTTATCCCAAAACATAGGGCTACAAAAAAACTTGCGAATGCTGTACAATACATCAATAGAGTTTTATTGCCTGAACATGTAAATAAAGAAACAAGCTTTGAACAACTTCAAACAATAATATACACATCAGCATTTACTGCAGCAAACGTAAACGGATCGAAACTAACTAAAGAACCCAACAGTTTAACAAACCAACCTAAAAAAAGTAAGCAAAAATGGGAAATTAGATTAGAAAAACGGGTTGAAAAACTAAGAACACAAATAGGTCAGCTCACACATTACATCAACGGTTTCACTAGCCGCAGACTCTCACGAGAGATACAGACTATAATGACACGGCATAAAATTCACACTATACACGAAGATCCAAACACACAACTTAGACATTTTTTAGATACGCTAAAACAGAAACTAAGTGTTACTTGCAATAGATTAAAAAGATATCAAGCTTGCACACTCCGTAAAGTACAAAATTCACAATTTACTAATAATGAAAAGAAATTTTACCGTTCCATTAGAAACTCATCCAGTAATAATCAAACTAGAATTAGTCAAAATACTACACCGTCACTTGAGGAGCTACATAATTTCTGGGCAAATATCTGGGAAAACCCAACTCAACACAATAGTGAAGCCGACTGGATTAGAGAAGAAAATGTAAATATGGCTGGATTAGAAGTAATGACTTTTGAAAATATTACTGTAGAAGTATTTCAAGACATTTTAAAGCAATTGCATAATTGGAAGGCTGGTTCAGACCATATTCACAACTTTTGGTATAAGAAACTTACATTCATTCAACCATTTTTATATCACCACATAAATAATTTCATTCAAAACCCACAAAACCTACCAAATTATTTCACAGAAGGCGTAACTCACATGCTCCCAAAAGACCATACTGATACTGCAAACCCAGCCAAATATAGACCAATTACATGCCTGCAGACAATTTACAAAATTATCACGTCTTGTATTAGCCACTCTATTTATAAGCACATTAATAATAACGGAATATTAGCCGAACAGCAGAAGGGATGCAAAAAATATAGTCAAGGGTGTAAAGAACAATTAACTATTGACTCCATTATTCACACACAGGTTCAAAAAAATAAATCTGATCTTTGTACTATGTACATAGACTATAGAAAGGCTTATGATTCCATCCCGCATTCATGGCTTATTGAAATTCTAAATATATATAAAATTCTAAAAACTGTAATATCCAACTGGAACACTAAACTATATCTCAATTCTGAAAAAACAGACACCATAAAAATACAGCGTGGTATCTTCCAAGGCGACGCACTGAGTCCTTTGTGGTTCTGTCTTGCGTTAAATCCACTTTCCAACATTCTTAATGCAGAACCCATAGGCCATAAGATGGAATATTTTACTACCGATCCTGATAATCAACCTCAGAAACATAATTTTACTATAAACCACCTGCTCTATATGGACGATATCAAATTGTATGCATCATCTGAAACAGAACTACACAAACTAGCAGATTTAACAGAACATTTTTCTTGTGACATAGGTATGGAATTTGGTATCGATAAATGTAAAGTCAACTCGGTCAAAAAAGGTCAAAGACACAAACATGACCACATTTTGCATACTGGAGCACGAAATGAATCACTTGATGAAAATACAGCTTACAAATACCTTGGTTATCAGCAATCACAACTCATCCATCACAAAGAAATAAAAACAGCACTAACAAAACAGTTCAAACACAGATTAAATACTATTCTTAACTCTCAGTTATACGCTCGTAATACAGTCAAAGCTATCAATACATTTGCCATACCAATTTTAACATACTCATTTGGGATTATCAGGTGGTCCAAGAGCGAGTTAAAAAATCTACAACGCACAATAAATACAACAATGACAAATCACAGGAAACACCACCCAAGAGCATGTTATCAGAGAATGACATTAGCCCGATCTGATGGAGGAAGAGGAATTATAGACATAGCAAACTTACACAACAAGCTAATACACTCATTACGATCATACTTTCATGGAAAAACTGAAACATCTACTCTACATAACACAATAGTACAGAATGACATCAAATACACTCCACTAAACCTACACGACAGAAGACCACAAACAAATGAAAATCATACAGACAGACTGACAAAAATAGACGAATGGACAAAGAAATCACTGCACGGACGGCACCGCCACGACTTATGCCAAACTAACGTCGATTACGAAGCATCGAACGAATGGCTAAAGCGTGGCGAGCTGTTTCCCGTAACAGAAGGGTTTATGATCGCCATTCAACATCAGATAATAGAAACGCAGAATTATAGGAAACATATTATGAAAATACCATCAGTTATTGATATTTGCAGAAAATGTCATGCATCAACCGAAACCATACAACATATTACAGGCGCTTGCAAAGCAATAGTTCAAACAGAATACAAACATCGTCATGACCAGGTTGCAAATATCATTCATCAACATCTTTCACACAAATACAAACTTACATCTCAATCATACACATCATACTATAAATATACCCCTAACACTGTCTTGGAAAACAATAATTATAAAATGTACTACGATAGAGCTATTTTAACGGATCGAACCATACATTTTAACAGGCCTGATATCACTGTAGTAGACAAAACCAATAAAACTGCACTAATAATAGACATCGCAATCCCAAATACCCACAACATACAATCAACAGTATCTGAGAAAATTAGTAATTACACCGATTTAAAAGATGAAATAAGCCGAATGTGGAATTTAACAAAAGTTACAATAGTCCCGATAGTCCTATCTACTACAGGCATCATCCCTAAACAGCTTCACCAAGCAATATCTTCTCTTGATCTTGCACCCTATACTTTTATTCAACTACAGAAAGCAGTTATTTTGAACACCTGCAGAATAGTAAGAAAATTCCTTCAAACTGACCACTTAACTTCTCCCCATTCCCATGATACCCACTTGGCTTAGGCCCGTGTGTACCATTTATACCGGCTATGCTTCGTTTAGCCGAGCAGAAATATCTCTGAAATAATAATAATAATAATAAGTGTAGCCAACGAGCAGCGAGTCACCATCTACCAGGCTAAAATGTTGTGAGAGATTTTTAGGTAGATGTCCGTATCTCACTCCATAACCCAATTATCCGGTCCACAAACATCCCATCCATAAAGCCCAAACCAAGTAAATCCCGCCCTGGCAATAGTTCAGCAGCTGTGGAGGACTGTCCGTTGGTGCATCTCAATGGTACATTAAGGGATAGACCTCCATAGATGCAGCCATCTCACATTTTAAATAAAAAGGTACTAAAAGGCCTCTTCATGTTGGCTTTGGCCCCATGAACGCCTCAAAGGACCGGGTCCCCTTGGACCCGTGGCTGAAAAGCGTACCAACATAATAATAATAATAAATTTCTTTATTATAGGTAAACACCCAATATAAATAAATGAGTAGTACGATGTATAGAGTTAGTACAGTCTAAGTTAAATAATACAAAATAATATTAATGTAATAACTTAAATAACTTTTTAATTACATTATACAGTACATACATTAAAATTAAATAATGTTTATTTCAGATATAAGGCATTATCTATATATATAAAAGCGAAAATCACTCACTCACTCATCACGAAATGTCAAAAACTACTTAGCCAATGAAGATCGAATTTGGTAGGAAGGTAGATTGTGACTAGGAGACGGCCGCTAAGAAATTTTCGGAAATTCCATCTCTAAGGTGGTGAAAGAGGGGCTGCAAGTTTGTATGAAACTTCGTAATTTTTAAAGTGATTCACACGAATTTTTTTATTTATTTTAGTAGTTAGTAAAAAATATGTGACTGTTCGCGAGAAAAGGTACCTTATGGACGTTTATAGTTTCGAAGATAATTAATGTTTTGTAAATTTTGCAAGAAATTTAGATTTTTTTTTATTAATTTTTTGCAAAGCATAGGATCTGAAATTTATTTCCCTATTATTATTTTTTATCTTATGTAAATAATAAGTCCATAATGTGGTCTCAAAGTTTAGTAGAAAAGGTACCTTACGGCCGCGTGTTATGAAACGCTAGATGCAAACACGTCCTGACGTGTTCCGCTTCTGTCATTCATGCCGCTGCATCGTAGCAATACTTTGTCTTTGCCGCCAGGCATCTGCACTACTCTTACCTACGCTTTAGGTATATTAGGATTGTAATTTTCAAAATCTAATAAATACATTAATATTATTAATGTATTTATTAGATTTTGAAAATTACAATCCTATAGTGGTGAAATAGGTACCCCTATTAGGCAAGTTTGTATGAATCTTCGTCATTTAAAATGCGAGACACATCACATGACATTTTTTAATAAGTGGTTAGTAAAGAATAAGGAACGGGAACGAATTAAAAATCCTATTAGAAACATTTTCTACTTATACGCGGACAAAGTCGCGGGTTAAAGCTAGAATAAACATATACCGTCTTATTATAAAAACAGGACTAACTTTGTTAATATGTTTAAACCATTATCCGCCCAAAATGAAGTTGACATTGACAGGTCACATAGTGACTATGTGACCTGTCAATGTCAACTTCGTTTTGGGCGGATAATGGTTTAAACCTAGTAATAAAGTTAGTCTGGGTTTTATAATAAGACGGATATGGCATACTCACAGAAATTTAAGTAAAACATAATAATATAATTAAAATAGAATATATTTTTTTTAAACTAAAAACCGACTTCTCGCCCAAACTACACAACCGAAATGAATAAATTTCTATGGGACCACCTGCCAAGAATGCCCTTTCAAACAAAAAAGGATTTTCTAAATCCGTCCAGGCGTCTTCGAATAATCGATGAACATACATAAAATAACATTTTGGAAGTAGGTTAAAAAATATTGAAAAATAAGACTACTCGAGATTTGAATACGTCTGATAGTAAATGGTGGTAGTGAGTTCCATGTGGGTTGGATGTCACTTGTTAGCCCCAGACGAACGGCAGGCATCCCTCTCTTTCTTTATCATTATCATTTCAGCCGCATGACGTAAATAAATAAATAAATAAGGACAAATAACACTGATTGAGCTAGCCCCAAAGTAAGTTCAAGACGTGTGTTATGGGATACTAACTCAACGATACTATATTTTATAATGAATACTTAAATAGGTAAACACCCAAGATACAATTTGAAAAAGGCCATTTTCCAACTTGCCCTGACCGGGGATCGAACCCGGGACCTCTGGGTGGCGGACTAGCATGGTGACCACTACGCCACGGAGGTCGTCAAATATGACGTCTACTACAGAAGTGTCATTTTTCAATCGCGGAGTCACCTAAACGAATGGTTTTTCCATACAAAAAACCGTGCGTTTAATGAAATCATTTCCGCATTTGAAAAATCGCACCACAGCACTAGACCTCTTAAGGATTTCCAAAATTACCGATCTAGAGGGACCTGCATCCAGCGCTTCCTAGCGACCTTGGTCAGGTCGTCTGACCACAGGGAGGTGGCGCACTCTTTAAAAAAAATATAGAACTTGTTCACTACACAAAAATATTTTACTAAAATTAGTGTCTTTGTAGATGTATTTGTGTTGTATAAGTTGTATATTTCTTCAAAAGTGCGCGCCAAATGGCGTGTCTTGAGTGCTATTTTTCATTTAAAGGACTCACCGAAACACAAAAAGTGTTGGTAGTTTTCCAACTCACCGCTCGCGTAAAAAACCATTTGGCCGTATTTTTGAAACCATCGTTCGTGTCAGCTAAAAACAATGTTGTTTTACGCAGAAAACATCGCAAATATGTCTATGGTTTTCTAAGAATTTCATCATGAATAAAATAGCAACATAAATCGGAACGGATTCTCCATGAAAGGTTTCTTTGACATATCTACGCCACAAATGTCAAAATTACGAGTGGTCGAAAAAACTCGTTGCAAATTCTTCGCATACGATCATTTCAAAAATGTGCCTGTTTGGAAACGCTCGCGCAAACCATTCGTAATGTGACAAGTGATTTTAAAAATGCGTCCCTAAGCTTGAACTAAAGTGCGATTTCTGAAACGCGGAGGAGTCACCTAAACGAATGGTTTTCCCATACAAAAACCATACGTTTAGGTGACTCCGCGTTTCAGAAATCGCACTTCTGAAGTACGATTTCTGAAACGCGGAGGAGTCACCTAAACGAATGGTTTTTCCATACAAAAACCATTCGTTTAGATGACTCCGCGTTTCAGAAATCGCACTTCTGGGGAGTTACGCCATAAAATAACACGGTAGTTGGTCGTCCGATTGAGATGTCCTATTTCTATGTCTCAAATCAAATTAGACTTTATAGTCGTATATTAATGCTCTCGTTGCATGAAATTGAAACGCGGATACGTAGTAATGTACGTCTTGCGTACCGCTTATATCCAGGGGCAGCATTTTTGAAATCACTTGTCACATTACGTATGGTTTGCGCGAGCGTTTCCAAACGGGCGCATTTTTGAATCGATCGTATGCGAAGAATTTGCAACGAGTATGGAAAAACCATTCGTTTAGGTGACTCCGCGTTTGAAAAATGGCACTTCAGGTTGATGTCGTGCCCCCAGCGCGAGTAGTAAATCTAAAATAAATACCTACAACCCCAAAGGGATGTAGATACTTTAGTTACGTGTAATAAATAAATAAATAAAATATATGAATAAATGTCATTGATTTGATTGAGTTAGCCCCAAAGTAAGTTCGAGACTTCTGATAAGCAATACTAACTCAACGATACTATATTTTACAATTAATACATATACAGTGTGTTCGGACATGAACTGGCGATAATTTAAGGACATGCTGTCATCAATACGAACAACTTTTACTACTACTAGAAAAAAATTACGAAAGTATGTAATTACTATGGAGCAGCGCTTTTTTTTTCGCGATTTTCTAATTTTTCCCTTAGTAAAAGTTGTTCGTATTGATCACGACAGCATGTCCTTAAATTATTGCTAGTTCATGACCGAACACACTGTATAGATAAATATCCAACATACAAGACGAGCATTTTTTTTTGTCGGATATATCCGTCGCTCGCGGAAGGGGCAAGACAATGTTTGTCGGATAAATCCGACGTATTTT
The DNA here is from genome assembly GCA_943193695.1 of Acrobasis suavella. Lineage (NCBI taxonomy): Eukaryota > Metazoa > Arthropoda > Insecta > Lepidoptera > Pyralidae > Acrobasis > Acrobasis suavella. Next base: position 1,343,429 of record OW971956.1, read on the forward strand.
TAATGGCACTAAATTTTTCAGGCCCGCAACTACGTGGAACTTATCAAGCACCTCGAGTCCTGCAAGGGCGACGCGTCCCCGAGAGGGGCGGAAGTAAGACTTATATTAGGTACATCTATTCTAACTCTATGCCTATTATACACATAGACATGTATAGACCCATTTTTTTATGATTATTTTACGGCACTGGATACTATTCCTTTAGAGCCTATCTTTATTTATTCACTACTTTATTCCTAACCCTAACCTTAACTACACAATCAAAGGTTGGTGTAGGTCCTTTGATTGCTTCAAGGGAGCTTCCAGCGACAAATCTATACGAACCCATTGGTTTTCGTAGCTGATTGAGTCGCGGACGCTCACCACATTCTAAATATCACTACAGCCGCACTATCAGTGTCCAATTTAAACATTTTACATATTGTCCTTGAATATGAGCATTTATAACACTAAACTACACCAATCTCATATTACAAAGCAGGCGCGGTCCGAAGGGGGCGTTCACATCACCCCTCCCCCCCCCCCCCAAAATCTAAGGTCAGAATGAGAAATCCCAAAAATTTGCCAAATAATAAAAGGAAATTTCTAGCTATATATATAATAACAGCGATAAATTTATAGTTTGCTGATATCTAGTGGTGTTTTTATGAACTACGTACGATGACCAAAATAACTTGGAAATGACATCTAGTAAACCTATTTTTTAAGTTTTCAAGCTGCGACCGCGCCTGTTACAAAGTCCACTAGAATCGATTTGCAAAACAATTTAAATTAAACTCCAACTGAACCCCTCGACTTCCCGCCAAAAACTCCATGTATACACCCATAGACTCCGTTATCTTGTCGCATTGACTTGACATTACCTACCTTCTTGTCGGGATCGATACTTTTATTTATCGACTTATGAAATATCGATGGCATTTAATTGGGTATTTTCCTGGGTCAAAAATAAATTATTTTGTACTAATAAGAAAATAAAACGTCGCAAAATAATGTCACTTGTCTTTAAACATATCCATTTTAACGTGATTTTATATTTATTATTGCAGAAAAACTGATAATAAGAGCGCTATTTGACTTCAAGAAACTATGACGTCATCTGCCTGTATTTCATACAAATTCCATAGTAAAATTATTGTTTTGACGTTAAGAAAAAAGTATCTGATTTGATTTGTTGGAAAATAGCGGATTGTACTTGAGTACTTGATTTTTAAGTATTATCTGTCAAAGATTATTACTGCTAACGTACGTTACGTAGACAAATCTTCTTACTAATTTTTCTGCCGGTTTTGGTGCGGGGGTAGAGTATCTACTACCACATCTAAAAAACTCACACATTCAAAAACATTCTTAATTAGTGTCGCTATAAACGCACACCTACAGAAAATGGCAACACTAGTTTATTTTCTTTACACCTTACACTCAATACTAAACAAATGCGTAAATACGCATAATAATAAACTATTGCAAGAAAGAGAGAGAAGGTAAAGGGATTGGTGATCTATAATATATATTTTTAACAATCCTAAGGGATTTTATTAAAAAAAACACAAATACTAAAGAACATTTGAGGTTATAATCCATAAATGTAATTTGACACTAATTAAATAAACTGAACAGCCATTTTAAACAATTTACTAATAATTAAACCGAAATATTACTGACTTGCAAAACAAGTAAAATACAAGATAGATTTCACCAAGGTGTTATCCGCATGGCGGTCGTGAAGCAAAAATGGGCCGCTCACGGTCGAGCCACGATATTTAAAGGGACGGTGTTGCCATCAGGCAAAAAATATGAAGCTCAGCTTATACGGCCTTTCCTGACCGTGCGCCGTCCTCGGCTGCACTGGAGGAATCCTCTGCAGAAGCACAGGCAGGTACGGCAGGAGTTTGCTCATCGTCTTCACTCAAAGGTTTGGCGAGACGAGCAGGGGCACCAAAGATTCACCGGCGTCGTCAGAGTTGTCATCGTCAGAATCTGCGTGAGAAACAAATTGATAATTGGCTGTGACGATGTACACCATTGCCTAATCTGTCATACATCGCACATACAAGGCCCTCATACATAATAACGCTTTCGTGACAAAACTAAAACACTTCGCTTTCAAAAGTATGCATACGTCTTCACATCAAATGTCTCACTCATACTCATACTTGAACTTGTACAAGTTAGTTCCCCCCACGTTGAAAATGTGAACCAGCACAGTGGCTGCTAGGACTGCGCCTGAAACGCGTTCATAGAACACGTTAACCGGGACAGCACCCGCCGGGACAGCACCCGAAACGCGCAGAGTCTGCGCACACCGGGACAGCACCCGAAACGCGCAGAGTCCGCGCACACCGGGACAGCACCCGACACGCGCAGAGTCTGCGCACACCGGGACATCACCCGACACGCGCAGAGTCCGCGCACACCGGGACAGCACCCGACACGCGCAGAGTCCGCGCACACCGGGACAGCACCCGACACGCGCAGAGTTTGCGCACACCGGGACAGCACCCGACACGCGCCGAGTTTGCGCACACCGGGACAGCACCCGACACGCGCAGAGTTTGCGCACACCGGGACAGCACCTGCCGGGACAGCACCCGAAACGCGCAGAGTCTGCGCACACCGGGACAGCACCCGACACGCGCAGAGTCTGCGCACACCGGGACAGCACCCGACACGCGCAGAGTCTGCGCACACCGGGACAGCACCCGACACGCGCAGAGTCTGCGCACACCGGGACAGCACCCGACACGCGCAGAGTCTGCGCACACCGGGACAGCGCCCGACACGCGCAGAGTCCGCGCACACCGGGACAGCACCCGACACGCGCAGAGTACACGCCTTCCGGCACAGCGGCTGCCACTCGCCTCGCCACGGCACCATGTATTGTGCCGCAGCCAGCGTCGCCTTGCCGTAGCCACCGCTCAGCAAGCGAAGCTCATGACATCCACTTGGCAGCACCTTGACCACTTTGTATGGCCCGCACATGCCGGAGTCCAGTTTCCCTGTCAAATGAGAGAAAACTTTATGAAAAACACACGATCGTCGATATTAAAATTTCTAGACTGGTACCGAAGTCGATTAACATGATCGAAACAAAACAAAAATTAGTTCCCTAGGCCTTACACCACTAACTCCATATCTCTTTCCTTTTCTCTTTACTACTGATAGTGTAGCTATCTCGAATGAACTCCACCAACATCACTGCTCTCACAGCCGACCAAATAGTAACAACTATTGCCTCATACGCGCACACCGCGCACCCACGGACTTAGGTACGATCGCCCTTAGTACGGCCGTTGGGGCACTCATTCGAGATTTCTTCATAACACTACTCGTCATTCTTATGATGCACCTCTATATTAACTTCGACTAGTATATGGCCTTTGGGCATCTTCTGAATACATTTGTTAACGGATGACCTCAAACAATCGGTCCCCATCAGGATCTTTTGTTATTTGGAACGGACTTTTAAACTTTACATTTGATTAATCAACGAAATTAATAAAATGACATAATTTTCACGATGTCTAAAAAGTACAGTGCTTAGTGAGTCAGAAGCGATCATCAAACCGTATTAAAAACAAAACTAATCAAATCAGCTCAAAATCACCAACGATCAGAATTGCAGTTCACTGAGCACACAAAAACGCGCATCACCACCCAGTGATCGCCAGGTCCTCCAGACCCTACGGTTTCCTCAAGAAACCCGACCTCCACCAGAGCTGACCGCTTACCGCCACGCGGCCTACGGCCCAACTCTAGTACGGTCACAACAACACAAACAATGCACAGCAATTCATCACTCCCTCTGGCAACGAGCTAAATCTGTACACGTACTATCGGTTTCCCTAATGATCTCTTTTGGCTCCAATAAACTGTCATGGTCTGAATGTTCCTCAATAATCAACGCGATCGAGTTCACGCAATGCTTCTCTGTTAGGCGCTGAACTTTCACCGAGTATATCACGTACCAAAGAACAAACATCAGGAACAGTAGCTTCTATTTCTATCTATGAGTAAGGACAATGGGGAGACTTAAGTTTTCTGGTGGAGAATTATTTCTGGGGCTTCCACTTTTCAAGGACTCGGTCTAACCTGACCTCGACTTATGATTACAACGGTGACGTCGCAACCCAATTCGTGAAACACTGCGTAAAAGGCGGTCTTCTCCATCACGAGAACTACGGTATGCCCCATTACGTTCACGTGTTCGATTACGGCCACGCGAGTCATTCGTATGGCGTTCTAGACCACCAGAAACTTCAAACATTTCGAATAGCACGATCACGAAAACGGTGACTACTCGAAGTACGTGAAACACTCCGCGATTTAAGATGAAGCCGATCACGCTTATCACGTAGTGGACTAACACTCCTATTCCCTGATTTACACAATGTACGCCTTTTATAGTTATGTTTGCGGGTAGGCGATCTCGTACGCACAATTTTAATCACACACACGGAAAATATGAAGACACACAAATAATTATGCAAGCCAGTAATAAAATTAAAACGCGAAAATAAGTGGGCAAATGTGTTTCAATCCCAATTCTGATTTTAACAATCCTAAGGGATTTTATTAAAAAAAACACAAATACTAAAGAACATTTGAGGTTATAATCCATAAATGTAATTTGACACTAATTAAATAAACTGAACAGCCATTTTAAACAATTTACTAATAATTAAACCGAAATATTACTGACTTGCAAAACAAGTAAAATACAAGATAGATTTCACCAAGGTGTTATCCGCATGGCGGTCGTGAAGCAAAAATGGGCCGCTCACGGTCGAGCCACGATATTTAAAGGGACGGTGTTGCCATCAGGCAAAAAATATGAAGCTCAGCTTATAATATTATATCATATTGTCTTGAGTTGACCACTCGTAATTTTTAACACCCGCCAAAAAAAGAGGGGTGTAATAAGTTTGACGCCAATGTGCGTCTGTCCATCTGTGGCATCGTAGCTCTTGAACGGATGGACCGATTTGTTTAATTTTTTTACGTGAAAACAAGCATCCTTGCGGTGGTGCTTAGCTCTATGTTTCATGAAAATTGGTTTAACCGTTCAAAAGTAATTGGGGGTGGACCATAGAGTTAGAATTGGTGTACCTAAAGGAGCAGGGTGACTCTTAAAAGTCGGGTTTTTTTTAATTTGCCTAGTAAATATAAAAGCAGTTGTATAAGTTATGTAAAATGAGGAAATAAAACAATGCTGCTTTTTTTTTTAATTTTTAATTATGATTAAACATTGTCTTGCTTCCCCCTCCCAGGGATCCTCATTTGAACGAACTTTATGTGCACTGTTACGAACAATGTTGTTTTTTCTTACTTTTAAATTGAGACTGAACATTGTCCCGCTCACCCGTCCGTGGCCTGTGTCGGTAGGGGGGGGGGGTTCCTCATGTGAACTGTTACTTGAAGACCAAAGTTTAAAATAAAATGTTGTTTTTCTTAGTTTTTAATCATAACTGAACATTGTCCCGCTCACCCGTCCGTGGCCTGTGTCTGTAGGGGGGGGGGGGATCCTCATGTGAACTGTTACTTGAAGACCAAAGTTTAAAATAAAATGTTGTTTTTCTTAGTTTTTAATCATAACTGAACATTGTCCCGCTCACCCGTCCGTGGCCTGTGCCGGTGGGGGCACTGGGATCCTCATCCGTTAAAAATAAAACAATGTTGTTTTTCTTAGTTTTAAGGGTTCCGTAGCCAAATGACAAAAAACGGAACCGTTATGGATTCGTCATGTCTGTCGGTCCGTCTGTCCGTTCGTATGTCACAGCCACTTTTTTCCGAACTATACTGCTGAAACTTGGTAAGTAGATGTATTCTGTGAACCGCATTAAGATTTTCACACAAAATAGAAAGAAAAGACGACAAATTTTGGGGGTTCCCCATACTTGAAATGAAACTCAAAAATGTTTTTTTCACCAAACCCATACCATACGTGTGGGTTATCTATGGATAGGTCTTCAAAAATTTTGAGGTTTCTAATATTTTTTTTTAAACTGAACAGTGCGCGAGAGCCACTTCCGAAGTGGTAAAATGTGTGTCCCTTCCCTTGTAACTTCTAAAATAAGAGAATGATAAAACTAAAAAAAATATATATGAAGTACATTACCATGCAAACTTCCACCGAAAATTGGTTTGAACGAGATTTTTTTTTAATATGTTTATTCAAACATCGATCAAAGTTACAACGAACTACAAGAACTTTTATATTATGTTACTTGCTGCTACGGAACCCTTTATGGGCGAGTCCATCTTGCACTTGGCCGCTTTTTTATTTAAGACTGAACATCGTCCCGCTTACCCCTCCGTGGCTTGTGTCGGGGGGACGCAGGGATCTTCATCCGTTGAAATTAAAATAATATTTGGACGATATCTAGTCAAAGATTCAAAGATTCAAATGTTTATTCAGTAATTAGACCTTTACAGGCACTTTTACACGTCAATAAGTATAATTTATGTTACGTGTAAAGTATATTAAAATTTAATTTATTTTTTAAAGAAAAGCTACCGATACCAGCGCTTCGTAACGACCACTGCTGAGAAGAAACGCCGAAAGAAACTCATTTTCACAGTATTGGTCGCCTACTCGCCAGAAGGGCTTTGTCATATTATTATAATTGTCTTTTAATTAATAAATACTTATAATATAATACAATGTTGACACATTATAACATGTTATGCTTGCGAACAAGTAAACTAACATAAATTGCGTAATAAAAAATATTAAGTAGTCAAAAAAAGCGAAGCCGAGCTGACCAGTCCCTCCCGGCAGCACCCGTTCACGAGTTGACGCACGGATCAGCCATCGTTAAACTCAACTATTTTAGATTGAATCCAACGACCCGACCAGCGACGCCACCACCGGATTGGACATTTTAGTGAGCATGAAAAACCCGAACTCGCAGACCTTGTCAAGAGAAAATTATGTTGGTCACTTATTGATCGCAGAGCATTTACATGTTTTTACAGTAAGCTTATTATGGTAACAGAAAATGCAGCTATTTATGTTTCATGTGTGGAGTGTAATGGAAAATGTTTAGGAAGTATCCACGCGTTTTTAGTGGACTCTAAATGCGATAATTTGAATCTTTACATGGATTGAATGCGCTCTTGCTGACTTCTCAAAAGTACCTAGAGGTTGAAACGAATTGCGACATGAACTCACCTGGAAATCTTCTTTGGCGAAGCTCTGTTCCCTCTTCTAGCAGGTCGATTAGCGTGGTAAAGTGCTGGGCCCCAGGTATACCTTACCAATTTCTCTGCCTTACGTGGGACACACAGATTAGCGGCTCACTACGCAATTCTTGTTATAAATGAAAGTTCTTTAGAATGGTGCCTTGAAGCACTGCCTTGTGCGCGAAAGGAATTTAATACGAAAATCAGAGATCTTGCGACTGTTTCATCTCTGTTACGATAAAGGCATCTTTTTCCGACCACGCTAGGGACGCCGACAAACAGGGAGAGGATTCAAACTGGAAACGGAAGAAGAACGAAAACACTGTGTTGCCATACTACGAAAACACGACAAAATGACAACCAGTGTTGTATATAAATAAAACTAAATAATTAATTATGGCAATATCCAACAATATTGTTTTTTATTAGTTTTTAATTATATTATAACTGAACATTATCCCACTTACCCCTCCGTGGCCTGTGTCGGTGGGAGCAGGGATCCTTACGTGAACGAACTTCATGTGAAGTGTTACTTCAAGCCCAAATTTAAAAATAAAACAATGTTTATTCTGAGTTTTTAATTAAGACTGAACATTGTCCCGTTTCCCCCTCCGTGGTCTGTGTCGGGGGGGCGCGGGGATTTTCATGTGCACAAACTTAATGTGTGTCTTGACGCTGGTGGAAGTCTGAAAGGTCTTCTCGCAGATCTGACACACATGCTTGCGGACGCCACTGTGCACCTGAGGCATAGATAATATAATTACTCACCTAACAGATACCCAACGCCATAGAAACTATTGGAGGGCCCGTAAGTAGGCAAAACTGGAGTTGCGAGTAGGCACACAGAGATGGCAGCACACACGACTAGCAAAAATGACGAAGAAAGTGTTGAATATGGTTTAGAAATATTTATTGCATTTCATATAAGTTATATTGTATAATGAAAGTACTTTTTTAGGGTTCCGTAGTACCTACAAGGAACCCTTATAGTTTCGCCATGTCTGTCTGTCTGTCTGTCCGTTCACGGTTTTACTCAGAGACTATAAGTACTAGAAAACTGTACAAATTTGGTACAAGTATGTGTATTAATTATGGCAAAAAAGTGATTAAATAAAATACTGAAAAATAAGAATTTTTACGTTATCTCCCATACAAGTAAAGTAGGAGTCAATTTCTTTTTTCTTGACTAACCCATCGTGTGGGGTATCGTTGAATAGGTCTTTCAAAAATATAGTGTTAGCTTGCGAACATCATTTTTCGATTTAAGGATCCGTTTCTGAAATATATGGTTTTATATTGCAAGTGTCCTCCCTATCTATCTATTAAACGGTTATACATGGACATGTAAAAAAATTCACAGCAGTAGTACATGTTCAAAAAGTTATAAGCGACCAACTTATAAAATGTACTCGGAAAAGGAAAAGTTCATACAATAACAGAAAATTAGTTTTTAGGCGTTTTTAGTGGCGTTAACTCAAAGTGGGCTTTCGTAACTACGGAACTCTACACTGCGCATGGCCCGACACGCACTTGGCCGGTTATTTGTATTAGCCTATACTGTCCCACTGCCGGGCAAAGGCCTCCCCTCTAGTACGCCACTGATCTCTATCTTGCGCGATCGATTTCCAAGACTCAAAGATTTAAAGATTCAAATGTTTATTCAGTAATTAGACCTTTACAGGCACTTTTACACGTCAATAAGTATAATTTATGTTACGTGTAAAGTATATTAAAATTTAATTTATTTTTAAAGAAAAGCTACCGATGCCAGCGCTTCGTAACGACCACTGCTGAGAAGAAACGCCGAAAGAAACTCATTTTCACAGTATTGGTCGCCTACTCGCCAGAAGGGCTTTGTCATATTATTATAATTGTCTTTTAATTAATAAATACTTATAATATAATACAATGTGACACATTATAACATGTAATGCTTGCGAACAAGTAAACAAACATAAATTGCGTAATAAAAAATATTAAGTAGTCAAAAAAAGCGAAGCCGAGCTGACCAGTCAAACCAGACTTGTCAAAAAACGCCAGATCATCACAGCACCTAGTCCTTGGGCGACCTCTCTTGCGACGCCAGCCTACCGGCACCCATTCTGTAGCAATCTTGGCCCACCTATCTGGGTGCATCATACACCAATGGTTATTAATCGTTTTTTTAATTATTTATTTATTATTTACAGAATCAACAGCACTTTACAATATTATTATTTTATCTTATGAACTATTACTTACAGCCGATTACAGAAAACTATGTTTAGAGAAGACAGTTAGGATGGATATATATACTAGAATACTTTATAAATAATTGGCCAAGTGCGTGTCCGGCCACGCGCAGTAAGGTTCCGTAGTTACGAACGCCAACTTTGAGTTCATGCCACTAAAAACGTCTAAAAACTAATTTTCTATTGAATTTGTATGAAATTTTCCTTTTCCGAGTACATTTTATAAGTCAATCGCCTTTAACTTTTTAATTTGTAAACCCTACTTAGCTCTGATAGTTTTCCTTTAAATTTCGTTATATATCCTATAGCTGTGAATTTTTTTACTTGTCCATATATAACCGTTTAGCAGATAGAGAGGGGGGGGGGACACTTGACTCTAACAAATTTTTTCACTTTAAAAGCAAATATTTCAGAAACGGATCCCAAAATAAAACAACGGTGTTCACAAACTCACAATATTTTTAAAAGACCTATTCAACGATACCCGACATGACTGGTTAATCGAGAAAAAAAAATGACTTACCACTTACTTGTACGGGAGCTAAGCTAAAAAAAAAATTTTTTTTCAACATTTTATTTTACCGTTTTCCCCGCCTAATTAATTGTACATATTTATGCCAAATGACAGCTTTCTAGTACTTGTAGTCGCTGAGTAAAACCGCGGACGGACGGACAGACAGACAGACAGACATGGCGAAACTAAGGGTTCCTTGTTTACTACGGAACCCTTAAAAGAAAAAAAGTACGGGAATAAGTTTTTATAGGGTAGCAATGTAGCAAAAATAACATATATAATTCCATATTTGTCATTTTTTGTTAAATTGCTTACTTTACAGTAATATGTAAAGAATTTTGAAAATCTTTAACAAAATTAAACAATATTGTTAGTACGCATCAAGGGTGTGTTTATAAGTATGTGTGTGTGAGTGTAAGGGTGAGTGTATGTGTGTGTGTGTGAGAGTATGTATGAAAGTGTGTGCGCATGTGAATGCGTATTATGTATGTGTATGTGCGTTTTGCGTGCAGTCATCATTGTTTGTTGTCGTGTGTAAGTGACCAATACTGGTGTATTTGCCTTGATTGTTTTAAGCTGCCTATAACAAACAAAACTTCGTAACTGTACGCACTTGACTGAGTTATTAAAACACCTTTACAGATTAAAAATACGTTTAAAGTTATAACTAAAATTGGCATTTACATGATTTATCCCCGAAATTGCGATTTTTTAATCATTGTCAAATCGTAATAATTTTTATCATGATTAAATTTAATCAAATTAATCAATTGATTTTAATCAATTAATGCCAACCCTCTGGTTGACCTTTACAAACAGATATGAGTTCACAGACCAGCTTGTGCCTGGCGAGCGCAGTCTGCGTCTTGAACGCCTTCGTGCACGCCGAGCACGGGAACGGGCGCTCGCCCGTGTGCACGCGCACGTGGTTCTGCAAGACAAGCAAACGTGACATGAATCCTATAAGGGGCCATCCACATATTACGCCACGCAGAATTTTGGCTTTTCAAAAAACCTTTCCCCCCATTGTCAAGCTTTTTTTACGATTCGAACAAGTACACATCGGGCACGAATCCCGTCCCCAATGCTATAACGTAATATGTGGATGGCTCCTATGGGGCGTCTGACTTTCTAAACACCTCCTTGTCACTTCCGATCTCTTTATCATTTGTCCCCCTCCCTCCTCATTGTGACGTAATATGTGGATGGCCCCGAAATAAAAAACTGCAGATTTTTTTTCGGCAAAAACCTATTTTTTGTAAACTTTTAGAAAAACTAAGTTAATGATATAATTCATTACAATTACTAGATAAAATCCTTGTGTTTATCTTGACATGGAAACCCCCACCCACAAACATAAGGAAAATGAATATTCGTCAATTTGAACAAGGTACATTGCGACACAAATCAGTTGAACAGAAATGGCGGACTTCAAAGCATTTTTGTACAAATTCCCGACACGTAAATTAAACCAAAATGGCGGTCGTCGACGCATTATTTGTACCTGCGCATATTTGCGCCATTTCGGTTCATTCTACGTTCCGGGAATTTGTACAAAAATGATTACAATATACTTTAAACTAAATTTGAAGTCCGCCATTTCTGTTCAACTGATTTGTGTCGTATTGTAGGTAGTTATAGGTACCTCAAGCAGGAACGCAGACCTGAAGGCCTTGTGGCAGCGGTCGCACGGGTGCGGCCGCTCGTCCGTGTGCGTCTGCAGGTGGCTCTCCAGCCGCGCCACGCACTGCCCGAACGTAACAACAACTACAATGCGCCACAAATAAGTTGAACAATAATGACGGACTTCAAAGCATTTTTGTTCAAATTCCCGACAAGTATGACAATTAAACCAAAATGGCAGTCGTCGGCGCATTATTGGCGGGTACCTGCGCCGGTAACCGCCATTTTGGTTCAACCTACGTGCCGGGAATTTGTTGCTGCCTTGAATGCACTTTTGTACAAATTCCCGGCACGTAGGTTGAACCAAAATGGCGGTTACCGGCGCAGGTACAAACAATGCGCCGACGACTGCCATCTTGGTTCAATTGCTATACCTTTTGTATAAAAATGCTTTGAAGTCCGCCATTTTTGTTCAACTTATTTGTGTCGCATTGTACTACGGTGCTATTTGATTTTAGACTTTTCGCAGTCACAATAACTGTTATTGGTACTACGGGACTTACTTACCGCAAACTTTTGTCGGGCCTAAAATGATAATAATCGCGGTAACTCCTGTTGTACCAATAACAGTTATTGTGGCACTATTTTTCAAACGCGGATTCACTAAACGAACAGTGTTGTATGGAAAAAGCAATCGCTTAGGCGTATCGCGTTTCAAAAATGGCACTTCTGAGACGATTCGCTATTTTCCAACAAGTCAAATCAGATACTTTTTTCTAAACGTCAAAACAAACATTTTCCAAGGGATTTATATGATACATAGACTGATGACGTCACAGTTTCTTGGAGTCAAATAGCGCTTTCAATATCAGTTCTGTTTATTTCAAATCACATTGATAATGGATATGATCAATGACGAGTGACATTATTATAAGACTTTAAGAAAATAAATTTTCAAGAAAAAACATTTTACTTTCGAGTTTTAGTCAAAAATATGTTGACTAAAACTCGAAAGTAAAATCGTGAGATCAACTAGTAGCACCGCCGGCCGGCTAGATTTCGAGTTCATCGGGGTCACGCGTCAGTTGTGAACGGGCGTAACTACGTGGTCTCGATCGAAAATCATTTTCACAACTTTTTTATCTTATGTCATCCACAAATTTGGATCACGTATATGGATAGAGGAATTTATTTACTACATGACATTATTTTTTTCCCAAAACCAATGAAAACTCAGCGTGTATACTTAGGCACAAAGGCGGACTTATCGCTATATAAATGCAATCTCTTCCAGCCAACCTAAGGGTGGAGGAAAATTTATGAATAAAGAATATCATCATGTCGTCCACACCGTATCCGGCGACGGCGACTCCTTCCGTCTTTATTCCGGTGAGCTCTTATGTGGCTAGCAAAACCGAACTTTGTCTTGAAGACTCGGTTACAAGATGTACAGTGTAACTGGCCAGCGGAGTTGGTAGTGTATATGTAGGAGGGTTTTGGCTTATAAAGAATAAAGAAGACACTCACATGGAACACCCTCCCGCAGAGCTCGCAGACGGCCCGGCCGGCGCCGGCGCGGGCGCGACCGCCCCCGGCCCTCTCCACGGCGCCCCCCCCGGCGGGCCGCCACGTGCGCGGGGGGGGCGACCCCGCGCGCAACACCCGCCCCCGCCGCACCGACCCCGCGGGCCGTACCACTCTCACCTACACCACACAATTAAAAACTATGTATGTGCAGTTTCAAAACTCGATTAAAAGCTAACTATCTGTCCAACTTATGATTTACTAGCTTTTACCCGCGGCTTCGCTCGCGTAGGGGTGTAATCAAAATCCTTTCTTAGGGGATGCCTACGTCATAGAAGCTTTATGCATGCAAAGTCTCAGCCCGATCGGTTTAAAATTGACAAAGTTTCATACAAACTTTCATCCCCTATTTTATCCCCTTGGGGGTAGAATTGATCAAAATCCTTTCTTAGCGGATGCTTACGACATAACATCTACCTGCATGCCAAATTTCAGCCCGAGCCGTTCAGTGGTTTGCTGTGCGTTGATAGATCACTATGTCAGTCAGTCAGTCACCTTTAAGTTATATACAATGTCCTTTTTAATTAAGTACAAATATTTTAAGAGGTGATTCAGTCCATCATTTTGAACAACTTTTCCCAATAAATATATATCGAAATACGATACGTGTTTATGTATAATAAAGATTTTACTAACTAAAAAGAAATCATTATTCTCATATCATTATGGGAAAGTTTTCCAGTATCATGTAGGTACTGAATTCACCATTAAAATAGTTTCAGTATATTTTGTTAGAGCTTATAGAATATGTAACAAAAACCCTGTCCGATCCTTGTAGGAGTAACTCAGACCGTCAATATGAGCAACTTTTCCTATGGGATCATTTCTTGCAATTCGAAAAAAAAACGACATTTTCATACAAATCGCCGGGCCGGCCAAACACTTTTGTATGAAAATGTCGATATTTTTTTCGAGTTTCAAGAATTGGTCTCATAGGAAAAGTTGTTCATATCGACGGTCTTAGTTGCTCCTACAAGGATCGGACAGGGTTTTTCTTACATAATGTAAAACATGGAAGGGTAATAAATCGAACCGCAGGCTGTACTAGATCACTATAGTATAACGAATTTAAAATTACAGCAAAAACAAAAAAAATTGGCATTTCCATACAATAGTGTGCAGCCGCCCGGGCAATTTGTATGGGAATGTCGATTCTTTTTTTCGTTTTTTGACTCATTTTTGTATCATTACACTATAGTGCTCCAGTATAGCCCGTGGTTCGATTTATTACGGGTATGTCCCTTCCACGCATTGGTAAATGAAACTAGGCAGGCCTGTGTCACACCCCGAAACATTAATTTATTACCATGCGCGCGGCGACCACTTAGAGGGGAAAATTCAGTTACATGAATCGTTTGACCAGAGTAATAAGAATGAAATTGGCTTGCGATTGCAACGAAAAGGTGCCGAGTTCTGACGCGAGCTAAATTAAACCATATCGCTTACCACATTGAGTAGATAATTTTCTTTGAATTGTTTTGATGAGGGAGAGTTTACGTGAGTACCAGTATTTACAATACAATACAATACAATACAAACACTATTTTTTTTTTTGCACCATAAACGAAAGAAAAAACAAAAAAGAAAATAAAAGACAGAATTATAATATAATACAAAGGCGGACTTTTCGCATAGCAATCTCTTCCAGTCAACCTTTCGGTAGAGGGAGAAGTGAATATTTAAAAATAGACGGTGCAGTATGTCAGATTTACTGTAAATAGATACAATATAGAACCTGCCACAATATATAAATACATTTGAATACTTACATACATACCTATGAATTAATAGACAAATATATATGATAATAATAACAAAATAATGAAATATGAGCATAATGCGAAAGAATTCACTACAAAATCTAAATATACAATGTCCTTTTTAATTAAGTACAAATATTTTAAGGTAAGGGGTTATTCAGTCCATAATTTTGAACAACTTTGCCCAATAAATATATATCGAAATACGAAACAAAATATTTAGGTTCTCATACAGATCGAAGTAGTCACGAGATATCGTTACAATCAAAAATGCAAAAAAAAATTCGTACAGGATAAAAATACAGGTTTGAACTAGAGAACCGTACAAAGGCGGACTTATCCCAGATAGGGATCTCTTCCAGTCAACCTTGAAATATGAGGACAATTTACAACACAGGGTAGAGAGCGGGTACAATATACAGAAGACACACAATAGAAAACAGAATTCAATTACACTTAACTATTTACTACACTACAACTATTTACTTACTAATACTTGTAAATAAATACTTCACTATAACACAGTAAATATAAATACATATATGAATACACACATAAAATATATATACCTAAGCAATATATACTTATATACAGATATAACTCAACTCAAGTCTTCAGAAGTTTCCACAAGCTTCCTCAATCTAAACTTAAAAGAATGTAAAGTTGACGACATTTTTCTAAAGGCAGTTTGTTCCAAAGCCTTGCTGCAAAAACTGCGAAGGACTTATTATATCCCTGCGAAGAGTGAGCGGGTATGTGCAACGTCGGGTTGTTACTCGATCGAAGAGGGGGGCCAATGTCGCGAAATGAAAATTTTTTCGGTAAGGCATTTAGGAGAGGAGGGATTAAACAACACTTTAAAAAGGAAACAAAGGATGTGAAGGTCAATAACTTTTTTTTAGGAAAGTTTTTTAGTATCATGGATTATACTTGCTTCAAAGAATGGCTGGTGGGTAAAAACTGAATAATTGGCCAAGTGCGTGTCGGGCCACGCGCAGTGTAGGGTTCCGTAGTAACGAATGCCAACTTTGGGTTTATGCCACTGAAAACGCCTAAAAACTATTTTTCTATTGAATTTGTACGAAATTTTCCTTTTCCGAGTACATTTTATAAGTTGATCGCCTAAAACTATGATTTGTAAACCCTACTTAGCTCTGACAGTTTTCCTTTAAAGTTCGTTACATATACTACAGCTGTGTATTTTTTTACGTGTCCATATATAACCGTTTAGCAGATAGATGGGGGGGACACTTGACTCTAACAAAAATGTTCACTTCCAAACCAAATATTTCAAAAACGGATTGCTAAATTGAAAAACGGTGTTAACAAGCTCATAATATTTTTGAAAGACCTATTCAACGATACCCCACATGCTTGGTTTATAGAGAAAAAAAAAACTTTTCACTTTACTTGTATGATTGCTTAACCTTAAAAAAAATTATTCCAGTATTTTATTTTACCACTTTTTTCTCATAGTTAATAGATTCAAAGATTCAAATTCAAATATTCAAAGATTCAAATGTTTATTCAGTAATTAGACCTTTACAGGCACTTTTACACGTCAATAAGTATAATTTATGTTACGTGTAAAGTATATTAAAATTTAATTTATTTTTAAAGAAAAGCTACCGATACCAGCGCATCGTAACGACCACTGCTGAGAAGAAACGCCGATAGAAACTCATTTTCACAGTATTGGTCGCCTACTGGCCAGAAGAGCTTTGTCATATTATTATAATTGTCTTTTCATTAATATATAATTACAATATAATACAATGTTGACACATTATAACATGTAATGTTTGCGAACAAGTAAACAAACATAAATTGCGTAATAAAAAATATTAAGTAGTCAAAAAAAGCGATAATATACATATCCATGCTAAATAACAGCTTTCTAGTACTTATAGTCGCCGAGTAAAACCGCGGACGGACAGACAGACAGACATGGCGAAACTATAAGGGTTCCTTGTTTACTACGGAACCCTAAAAGTGATCGACATCAGACACTAACACGCGTGGGATTAAATAAGAGTTCCGTTCTTTCTTTTTGAGGTGCGGAATCCGTTTTTTTTTTTTTACAATATATTGGTTTAGGCATTTGTCCTCAATCTCACCTGATGAATTACTCACCGTTCCATCCCGGTCCCGATGCACCCTGGAGAAGTGGTCCCGGTAATAGTACGCATTCGAGAAAGTTTTGTCGCACTGAAACAACAAGTGTCTGGGCATTATTCGAATAATAGGGGTGACGAAAGGATCGGAAAAGTATGATTGTAATTAGTCTTTTAAATTATCTAAAAATAATGAACGCCTATTCTTCAGTTTACCGAAAAAGTAAAAAATCACAAAGATACGGAGCATGTTATGTGCGCAGCCCTAATGTAATATGCTGACAAGACATCGAACATTCTAGAACATTTTATTTCCATTATATTATTGCGACATACTTCCATGCACCTAAAGTAAACCGCTGACGGCGCAACACTTGAACGAGGCATCGGACAAGCATTGCGTCAACGCGGACTTCTATTCCTTACTTCGGAATGTCGACGCGTTAGCACATAAGTTTTATTTTGTAATTTTTATTATTCTAATGAATTAGTTTTAACTAATTTCGGTTTTTTTTGCGTCCTGCGGGAACTGCTATCGTAATTAGCATCAAAGTTCCCGCGTGGGTGCTTGCGACGTCATCACTATGATACAATCATGCGTAGCCGTGACGTCGTCGACGTAGCTGTGTAATTTTTTTGTTTCTCAGAGAAAAGAAAAAATACGTGTACAATCTTTTTAATAAATCTAACCGATGGGCAATAAATATTTTTCCATTCATCATGCCTTTTGTTTATTCAAATAATTATTCGAGTTAAAAATCCTCTTCTTCGAATAATATATGAATTATTAGAACCAAATAGAATAGAATTTTCTTTATTGCCAAAAAACACTACAACATTTAAATAGAAATTTGAAATTCATAATGACGATTTTCTATTTTGTTTTATTTATTCGAATGAAATGTCATTCGAATAATTTTCGAATAAAACCACGAATAATATATTATAGTAAAAGTAATTAATTAGTACCTATAGTTGTAGAAAAATCCGTAAGTTACCCGTTATTAAAAAAAAATCTGGTTAGCTACCAATAAAACAATGTCGTCTAGGTCGTCGAGGTCGATGTTAAGGTCGTCGAGGTCGTCGGGGTCGCCAAGGTCGTACGGGCTCATCAAAACTTTCGAGGACGTCTAGATCGTTTAGGTCGTCGAGGTCGTTGATGTCGTCAAGGTCATCGAGGTCGTCAATTATCCGACCTCGACGACATCGACGATATGGTCATTGACATTGTGATGGTCACTGCAGTGCACCACTTAACCTAAGCACGACTACCTTCTGTACTTCCTAGACACTTATATTAGTGTATTTTATTCGCAAATGATTTATTCGTGGAATCATTCATTCGCGACTAATTCATTCGGCGAATAATTCTTTCGCGAATAAATTTTCCGATAGATTATTCTTATTCGTAGCTGTACCCCTCTTTCTCAAGCCTGAACGCCATCCCCTCGCCATCAGCTCACCTTTGCCATCGGCTCGCCCCCCTGTAATCCACACCTCCTCGCACTTGAACCCCACCCCCTCGCCCCCTTAAATGCCATCCTTGCATGCCTTGTAACTTGCGGCCTCTGTGCCATCAGCTCCCCTTTTGCCATCGCCTCCCCTCCCTTTGTAATCCTCACCTCCACGCACCTGATCCACCTCCCCTCGCCATCCTTGCATGGCTTGTAACTTGCGACCTCTGTACCATCAGCTCCCCTTTTGCCATCGCCTCCCCTCCCTTTGTAATCCTCACCTCCACGCACCTGATCCACCTCCCCTCGCCATCCTTGCATGGCTTGTAACGTGCCCCTCTGTGCCATCAGCTCAGCCCTTCCCCCTTTTAACATCGGCTCCCCTTCCCGTGTAATCCTCACCTCCTCGCACTTGAATCCCATCCCCTCGCCGCCGCCGTGCCGGTCGGCGACGTGCTCCACCATGAGGCCCTCGTTCGCGAAGGGTTCCCCACACTGTACGCAAGGCACGGCAACCCCGCAAGCGGATTGGTGCCGATGGAGCGCCATGGCATTGTGAAACTTGACGCCGCAGCCTGGAAAAATAAATATTTAAAAAAAAAACAAAAATTAATGAGTGTTAGCAAAAATTATAATAATAACCCTTAACCTGTCCCTATAAATAAAACAGATAAACAATTGACCTGGGACCAAATTCCTCCCAGTAACAGTTAAGGGGATAATAAGCAGCATAAGTGGTGAATTATGCTTATTATTATTATATGCTTATGGCCTGGTAGATGGTGATCTACCAGGCTAAAATTTTTGTCAGAGATTTTTAGGTAGATGTCCGTATCTCACTACATAACCCAGTTCTCCGGTCCACTAGCATCCCATTCGCAGAGCTCAAACCAAGTAAATCCCTCCCTGGCAATAGTTCGGCAGCTGTGGAGGACTGTCCGTTAGTGTATCTCAATGGTACATTAAGGGATAGACCTCCATAGACGCAGCCATCTCATTTTTCAGATAAAAAGGTACTGAAAGGCCTCTTCATGTTGGCTTTGGCCCCATGAACGAAACAAAGGACCAACCAACATAATAATAATAATAAAATGTGACACCAGATTAGAGTTAATATAAGTATTACATCTATCTTCACGCATATTGCGCGGGACCTTAGGAGATACCGTTCTGTAAAGTAATAGCCATATTAAATCTGTGACCAGATGTCAACACAGTGACGTCAGCTCCAATCGAGTGTTGTGATTGGACCATTAGTTGACAGGTTCGTTTGCGCCGTCATATGTATCCAATCACAGCAGCTTTGAGGAGCTCGTTGGCCCGGTGGGAGTGTGCATTACTAGCGCTTTCGCAAGTTAAGCGACATCGGGCGTGGTCCGCACTCGGATGGGTGACCACAAGTGGCATAAAAATTTCTCGAGCTCCTCCGTGTTTCGGAAGGCACGTATAAGCCGTTGGTCTCGGCTGTCATCGTTGTATGGCAGTCGTCAAGCTACGTCAGATGCCTTTAGGCAGCCTGAGAAATCTGACACCAGTGTTGGCCACTTTCATAGACGAAAAACAAACATTGGTTATCAAACTATCCAAGGATTGGTTCTGGTTTACCCTGTGGGTTGCGGAGGTGAGACGGCAGTCGCTCTGTGTAAAAACCAGTAACCTCGTCAAATCTCCTGGTTAGGTAGCGGACCCCGGGCTCTGAAGCGTTGCTGCTGAGGATGCAACCGGGAAAATACGCTCGGATGATGAAGTATTGTGTAAATTGTTTTTCTTCTAAATTTCTAAAAGATGGCCTACCTACCTGACCTTATCACACGCTCGGCTATCTCTCGGCTAAATTTATCAATAATGTTTTTAACGTCATTTTTTGAAAAACACTCAGATATCTTATATTTTATTGATTGAAAACATAATCACCTAAGCCCTACTTCCATTTGTTATTAACGCAGGTGAACGACCACCTTTACAGACGTTTCGCGTCTTCTACTTCGTAAAGCGCACATGACTGTTAGTAAACTGTCTACATTGCTTTTATTATTTTTGCATTTGTTTGAATGCTCTTACCAACATTGTTTAAAATGTAATTATATTAGAATTATAATATATACTAGTTTTAAGAATTCTCTGTAAGTGAAAATGTAATATTTTCTTTGAAAAATAAAGATTAACTACTATTGCCGTCTCCGCAGGCCGTCCGGTAGCGGGCGGTGATAGCCTAAAACCTGTTTATGAAATAAATAAATACTACATAAATAAAAAAAAAACATATTATAGATGTTTTCTACGCGTTTGTCGGCCGATATCATTTTTTATTAAGAAACAAGGTGCTTATGACAGAATATTATTTCGCTTAAGGGAATACATGAATTTTGCAGGGTCTGCCCCCATTTGAAATATGTAAATTATTTGTTATGTCATTTAAAAATTTGTTTTCATTATGCCTTAGATTTTGACGACCTCCGTGGCGTAGTGGTCACAATGCTAGTCCGCCACCCAGAGGTCCCGGGTTCGATCCCCGGTCAGGGCAAGTTGGAAAATGGCCTTTTTCAAATTGTCCTGGGTCTTGGATGTATATCTATATATGTATTTGTTATAAAGATATAGTATCGTTGAGTTAGTATCACATAACACACGTCTCGAACTTACTTTGGGGCTGGCTCAATCAGTGTTATTTGTCCCTACATAAAAAAAAAAAAACTATAACCCTTCAAACTATTTATGAACTACCGAGTACAATTTAAAGAGAGAACGTGAAGCTTTTCTACGCACATTTGCGAAAAACCGCTACTTTTGGAAAATGTGTGACGAAAACAAGGAGCTACCCGAATTGACCGGGGTCCAGTGCTGCCCCTCTTTGAAATAAATCATTTTAAAGGAAACATTATCATTTAAAATTTTGTCTTGATCAGATCCTAGATAACCCTTCAAACTATGAACTACTGAGTACAGTTTAAAGTGAGAACGTGAAGAACGGTCACTTTTGGCGTATGTGCATAGTAAAGCTTCACGTTCGTGGGGGCAAAATGTCATGTATCCCTCATAAAGAGTACTTTCCTTGAATAAAGTTAGGAGTTTCAAAATCACAATGTATACTTTCTAGTTTTACAAACCCCCGACAAAAAAAGAGGTGTTTTATAAGTTTGAAGCTTATGTCTGTCTGCCTGTGTAATCGTAGCTCTCGAATGGATGGACCGATTTCAACGCGTTTTTTTTTTTAATAAAAAAGTTCCCTTGCGATGCTGTTTGGTGAAAATGGGTCCACCCGTTTAAAAGTTATTAGGGGTTAACGCTTGAAAGTCGGGGTTTCCTAATTTACCTGCCAAATAATAGATGGCGCTACGGGTATCAATAATAAATAAATACCTCACACTACCTAATTTCTATATAGTGAGGTTGCCTGGAAGAAATTGCTTAGCGATAAGGCTGCCTTTTGCGAATTTCCTAGTTTATGTCCTGTATTTTTTTTTGTGCAATAAAGGGTATTATATTTTTAGCTATCCTAAGGGATTTTAATTAAAAATCACAAATACTAAAGAACATTTGAGGTTATAATCCATAAATGTAATTTGACACTAATTAAATAAACTAAACAGCCATTTTAAACAATTTACTAATAATTAAACCGAAATATTACTGACTTGCAAAACAAGGAAAATACAAGATAGATTTCACCAAGGTGTTATCCGCATGGCGGTCGAGCAGCAAAATAGGCCGCTCACGGTCGAGCCACGATATTTAAAGGGACGGTGTTGCCATTAGGCAAAAAATATGAAGCTCAGCTTATACGGCCTCTCCTGACCGTGCGCCGTCCTCGGCCGCACTGAGGAGACCCTCAGCAGCGCAGGCAGGGTCGGCGGAAGCCTCTTCATCGTCGCTCGAAGAGTAGATGGCATCAACAGCAGGGGGTACCTGAAGGCTCGCCAGCATCGTCACAGTCGTCATCAGAATCTGCATAAGAAACGAATAATTTGTTAATTGACTGTGACGATGTACACCATTGCCTAATCTGTCATACATCACACATACAAGGCCCTCATACATAATAACGCTTTCGTGACAAAACTAAAACACTTCGCTTTCAAAAGTATGCATACTTCTCCATATCAAATGTCACTTACATACTCATACTTTAACTTATACAAGTTAGTTCCCCCCACGTTGAAAACGTGAACCAGCACAGCGGCTGCTAGGACTGCGCCTGAAACGCGTTCATAGAACACGTTAACCGGGACAGCACCCGCCGGGACAGCACCCGAAACGCGCAGAGTTTGCGCACACCGGGACAGCACCCGCCGGGACAGCACCCGAAACGCGCAGAGTTTGCGCACACCGGGACAGCACCCGCCGGGACAGCACCCGAAACGCGCAGAGTTTGCGCACACCGGGACAGCACCCGCAACGCGCAGAGTTTGCGCACACCGGGGCAGCAGCCGAAACGCGCAGTTTGCGCACACCGGGGCAGCACCCGAAACGCGCAGAGTTTGCGCACACCGGGGCAGCAGCCGAAACGCGCAGTTTGCGCACACCGGGGCAGCACCCGAAACGCGCAAAGTCCGCGCACACCGGGACTGCGCCCACCGGGACTGCGCCCACCGGGTCAGCACCCGACACGCGTACAGAGTACACGCCTTCCGGCACAGCGGCTGCCACTCGCCTCGCCACGGCACCATGTATTGTGCCGCAGCCAGCTTCGCCTTGCCGTAGCCACCGCTCAGCAAGCGAAGCTCATGACATCCACTTGGCAGCACCTTGACCACTTTGCAAGGCCCGCGCATGCCGGAGTCCAGTTTCCCTGTCAAATGCGAGAAAACTTTATGAAAAACACACGATCGTCGATATTAAAAGTTAGAGACTGGTACCGGAATCGATTAACATAATCGAAACAAAACAAAAATTTGTTCCCTAGGCCTTATACCACTCTAACTCCATGTCTCTTTCCTTTCCTCTTTACTACTGATAGTGTAGCTATCTCGAATGAACTCCACCAACACCACTGCTCTCACTCCCTCTGGCAACGAGCTTAAATCTGTACACGTACTATCGGTTTCCCTAATGATCTCTTGGCTCCAATAAACTGTCATGGTCTGAATGTTTATAAATAATCAACGCGATCGACTTCACGCAATGTTCAACGGGTATATCACGTACCAAAGAACAGGAACAGTAGCTTCTATTTCTATCTATGAGTAGTAAAAGGACAATGGGGAGACTTTTTTAAAGTTTTCTGGTGGAGAATTATTTCTAGGGCTTCCACTTTTCAAGGACTCGGTCTAACCTGACCTCGACTTATGATCACAACGGTGACGTCGCAACCCAATTCGTGAAACACTGCGTAAAAGGCGGTCTTCTCCATCACGAGAACTACGGCATGCCCCATTACGTTCACGTGTTCGATTACGGCCACGCGAGTCATTCGTATGGCGTTATAGATCACCAGAAACTTCAAACACTTCGAATAGCACGATCACGAAAACGGTGACCACTCGAAGTACGTGACACTCCGCGATTAAAGATAAAGCCGATCACGCTTATCACGTTGTGGACTAACACTCCTATTCCGTGATTTACACAATTTACGCCTTTTATAGTTATGTTTGCGGGTAGGCGATCTCGTACGCACAATTTTAATCACACACACGGAAAATATAAAGACACAAATAATTTTGCAAGTCAGTAATAAAATTAAAACGCGAAAATATGTGGGCAAATGTGTTTCAATCCCAATTCTGATTGTAGCTATCCTAAGGGATTTTAATTAAAAATCACAAATACTAAAGAACATTTGAGGTTATAATCCATAAATGTAATTTGACACTAATTAAATAAACTAAACAGCCATTTTAAACAATTTACTAATAATTAAACCGAAATATTACTGACTTGCAAAACAAGGAAAATACAAGATAGATTTCACCAAGGTGTTATCCGCATGGCGGTCGAGCAGCAAAATAGGCCGCTCACGGTCGAGCCACGATATTTAAAGGGACGGTGTTGCCATTAGGCAAAAAATATGAAGCTCAGCTTATAATATTATAATATATTACCTTCACAGTCCAGTAACGGCATATCAGTCCTATGTCTCTGAATCAGGTGATACTTGAGCAACTGCGCGCTCGGGAACCCGTCGCCGCACAGCACGCACCCCGCCAAGTCACACCTCTTCAACGACACATGTCTCTCTAAAGCCTCTTCACTCGAAAACTTCCCACTACACTCCGTACAACCAAAAACAGCCACCACATTTTTATGTACTCGGGACTTATGAAACTTCATTCCTCTCTCATTAATAAAAGATTCCCCGCACATTTCGCACCAAGGCAACTCAGACGCATGTACCAATCTCACGTGAGAAAAATAGGACGTTATTTTCCCAAATTCTCTTTTGCAGAACTGACATTCGTGTTTCTGTCCCTTGTGCGACAAATGGTGAGATAGCGCCGTCTCTTGCCTTTTAGTTTTGAAAGAACATAATTTACAAGTGTATAGTTCTCTGTGCGCTTTCATGTGATATTTTATTTTGGTTAAATATGGGAATCTCCAATTGCATATTTTGCATGCGAATCTTAGTTTTGGGTTGTGGTCCCGTTCGTAGTGTGTGTTTAGTTTGTCTTTGGTAGTGAAGTTTTTGGCGCAGTCGTCGCATTTGATGGTTGATCGTTTGGTTCTGTGCTTTTTCTTCTCTTCTAGCTCTGCATACTGTTCGTATTCAGACAAGAATGTCACGTCGAAATCCACAGATTTAGCGAAGTCTATGATGTCTTTGTCTAGATATTTTATCTTTGTATTTCGTGATTTCGTCGGTGCCTTGTGACAAAGAAAATTAAAGAGTTATTAGAAGTAGTTAGTATACAGAAGGTATGTTCGAAAAAAGTAAAAATCCAGCCAAGTCAAATGTTGAGATCCTTATATTTTTCAGCATTATCTACAGAACTTGGCAGCCATTTAGATTCCAATAAGGGTCATTTGGGTGTTCGGTGGTGTGTGTGGGACGAATGCAGTGAAATGAAGCAATTATCCAATAAACACTTTATTCCGAGAACACAGGAATTGTAGAAGGAGAAATATAGTTCAAGAATAGATACACAATAAGAGAGAATTTAGAAGTCACAAGAAGAGAGAGATAATGTCAGATTTAATTTAAGCAAGCGGCACTAGAGTCTCGATTCCCCAGGCACAACAACGTGCCTCGCTCCTGCTAAGGTCAGAAAAGTATTATTCTTAATAGTCCATCTTGTAGATTATCCAGAAATAATGGACTTATATTTTTCAGATGATTACAAAACTAAAAATTCACAAAGATACGGAGCTTTTAAGTTCCACAGTGGGGGCTTGTGACGTCACGCTAGATAAAAATCGTACGTAAACGTGCATAACGGCATACGAAATTCAAATGCGCTGTATCTTCAAAATTTTTGTCATAATTTTTTGTTCCTCAGAGAAAAGAAAAAATACGTAAGTATACAATATCGCATTCCAACTAATATTGTGGTTATGACTACCTCTCTGGCTGATACCTGGTTCAAAGGACATCCATTGCTATTCAAAGAGGAAATGCAGCTAGCATAATGGGTACCTTTGAGCAAGGTACAATCCGTGGGGGCATTTTTGATTAACAAATTTATATTATTATTAATTTTTAATTTTTGTATGATCACCTTTTAGAAAAAAAAAAACTAATATTATAAATGTGAGAGTAAATTTGTATAATTTTTTGTTTGTTAACGCTTTAATCACTGCTTTTTAGATGAAATTTGGTATGGATGTAGTTTGAGATCCAGGGAAGGACATAGGAAAGTTTTTATTCCGAAATTACCACGGATGGCAAAGTCCGCAGGCGCAGCTAGTTTTTTTAAATAATCTAACCGACGTGCAATTTTTTTTCAGTCATGCCTATTCTTTTCGGATATTCAACTTGGCTCCCATTTTCACATTTATGTTTTTGATGGGATAAAACATACCCGTGCGAAGGCGGGGCGAGCCGCTAGTTAAAGAGAAAAGGGCTAACATACCTTAGTACCCGTGACCGGCGGGCATGCAGGAAGAGAGTGATAAGTGTGGAGGTCTGTCAGGGTTGCAGCAAGTGGAGGTCCATAGTCTCTGTCTACCGCTGTGGGAAACAGTTTGAACATTGCGAACACGACGATCTCCGTGGCGTAGTGGTCACCATGCTAGTCCGCCACCCAGAGGTTCCGGGTTCGATCCCCGGTCAGGGCAAGTTGGAATTGTTTATCTATTTTGTATTTGGTATAAAATATAGTATCGTTGAATTAGTATCCTATAAACACACGTCTCGAACTTACTTTGGGGCTAGCTCAATCAGTGAGATTTGTCCCTATATATGTATTTATTTATTTATTATTTAGTGGGAACAGGTTTTGATCAACCGCTGTCTGCGGCACATACTTGGCATTTTCCGGCCTGAGAAGATCTCCAACGAAAGCCTGTGGGAGGCGTGCCGGGAAATGCCAATAGACAAGCAGATCATGCGCTGCAAATGGACATGGATAGGCCATACTATCAGGAGAGAGCCCACACACATTCCGAGACAAGCCCTAGAGTAGACCCCTTAAGGCAAGCGAAAAGTTGGTCGACCCAAGCAGACCTCGCGCACAGTTGGGGCGGAGATGAAGACAATCGGGCTAACCTGGCCCAAAGTAAAGCGCGTAGCCAAAAACCGTTCGCGATGGAGAAAGACTGTTGAAGCCCTCTGCCCCACCTAGGGGCCTTAGGACCTTAATCTAATCTACACGCTGACTTTTTATTGGTTTTGGAAAAAAGAATGTCATGTAGAAAATAAATTCTTCTATCCATTTTTCTTTTGTACAATATATTTGTTTAGGCATTTGTCCTCAATCTCACCTGATGGTAAGCGACGATGAAGCATGCCTATCCAAAAGATACCCATTCAATCTACTTTTGAATGTCCCGGGACTGTACTTCTCTGGGAATAGACGCAGGCAGTTCATTACTACTAGTTGATCTCACGATTTTACTTTCGAGTTTTAGTCAACATATTTTGTTACTGAATTTTTATTTTGTCGAGCTAATTAGGTCTTACTAAGGATCCTTATGAAGTGGCCTTCGGCTCCAAAACCAATGAAAAATCACCGTGTATGTATGCATACCTTATTCTTCACTTTAGCACCCTTTTCCTTCTTTTCAGCATCAATCAGGAACGCTATAGCGACATCATCCTGGTCATCATCATTATCCGAATCTTCTTCCTTTGCTCCATCATCGACCGCTTCATCATCGTCAAGTACTTCTTCTTTCAGATCGAAAGCTTCGATTTTTTCTTGAAATGTGTCTTCTTCTGTAAATGTGTCTTCTTTTTCTTCTTCAAATGTGTCTATGTATTCGTGTGTTTGCACTACGGACTTCGCGTACGGAAGTTGACGCATGTATGTGCAGATGTCTATGTCTTCTAACTGAAAAAAAAAGCAATCATTTATAAATGTTAGATTGTTGGAGAGACTGACATGTAAAGTTCTAAATATGGGTTTTTGTAACCTGAAATAAATTGATTTTATTTATTTATCATTTGTAAATACATATACAATACTTAAATATACGTTTACGCTAGCTATATGGAAATCTTGAAATTGAAATCACTGATAGATAAAACAATACAAAAAATAGGGATAAATTTTTTTTTCAATATTTTTCTCCCACATTTCTGATAGATGGCTAACCTAACTGTACGTACGGCCGTTGCCGCCAAGTAATATCCTTGCGTACGTCTCTTTCTCTAACAGGGTAGATAGAGCCTACGGCCGTAAGATCCAAATGTTCATTTAGTATGATGGTGAAGGTATGGTAAGCCTCAAAAATGGAGTCTCAATTTCTCATACAATTAGTATGAGAAATTGGGACTCCACTTCTGGATCCTTAACGGGGCAGACAGAGCATTTTGGGTCTTGTGGCTCTAAACAGACAGAGCCCAGAGCCGCAAGACTCAAAGGCCACTTTAAGCGTGACGGTTGGCGAGAAGGTGGAAAAAATAATCAAAACAGTGATGGGTTGCTTTTGGATGATGATGATGACACGAAAGATGGATAGGGTGCTTACACATTTCCCATGGAAGTTAGCGGCAACCAACAAGTTGTAAGTCTTCTGGCAGCGTTGCCTGAACACGGAGAACTTCTGCAGCAGGGTCGCGCAGATGCTGCACAGCAGCTTGGAGTGCTGGTCGTCGAGCTGTGACAAACACTATATATATTACCCCTTTACGTTGAGAGTCTTAACTTGAGACCCACTAGATGACAAGTCTAATCAGACACTTTTTACAAACGTCAAAACAAACATTTTGAATGGAAGTTGTATGAAATACAAATGCAATACATCATGCTTTTTTCGAGTCAAATAAATAAATAATAAGTATACAGGGACAAATCACGCAGACTGAGCTAGCCCCAAAGTAAGTTCAAGACTTGTGTTATGGGATACTAACTCAACGATACTATATTTTATAACAAATACATATATAGATAAACACCCAAGACCCAGGACAATTTGAAAAAAGCCATTTTCCAAATTGCCCTGACCGGGATCGAACTGGCGCTCTTAATATCAGTTTTTCTGCATTAACCCTTTCAAGGCAAGACTTTATATCAGCTGTCGTGCACCCAGCGCGAGGGTGGCTTAATCTAAAATAAATACCTACAAACAAAAAGAGATTTTGTTTTTCGGAAATATCCGACACTTGTGGAATGGGCACGACAATGTCACAATGTGACAATGTCACAATGTTTGTCGTTAAATCCAACAAAGGTTGACTGGTAGACAATGCTTTCAGCATCAAGTTCGCCTATAGTTCTGTAAAATTTGTGTTTGATAAACAATAAAGGTAACAAAAAGAAAACACAAAACGTGACTTTATTTTATTGAATAATCAATCAGTTCTCCAAGTGTACTTGAACAGCCTTGGCATTTGAATGTATGTATGTTTGTACGATGTCTTACGAACATCTTTTCAAAGGGCTCTCTCTTTTTTTTGGTTTCTTCGCAGTCCGTGAGGGTATAGCATTTGAAAAAAATTCACAGGACCTTTATGGACCACAGTAACAGACGACAAAGAAAGATGTAATCTGTTGGGGGAGGTCTATAAACAAACCCATCCAACCCTTGGATTCTTAGTTCAATCCCCAGTCAGGACAATTGAAAAATGGCCTTCTGCAAATCGTACTCGGTCTTGGGTAAGTGAGGTTCCCGTAGGGGCAACGCTGTGGAAAAGAAAACTATGCAAACAACAAGAAACTATTTTTAAGGCGATAACATTAATCTTTAATATATAAAAGAAGAAACTGACTGGCTGACATAGACAGAGAGAGACTGATCGATCAATGCACAGCCCAAACCTGTGGGCCTAGAGACTCCAAATTTAGCACATAGATCTTTATGAGATCAAGGAGTGTACTAAGAAAGAATTTTTAACCCTTCAGCCACCATGAATTATATGTCAAATTTCATGAACTGTCACCTAAGGAATTGCGAAAATTATATGTTGAAACTAGTGATACAGAAAAATAAATTAAAAACACCGC
Source organism: Acrobasis suavella (assembly GCA_943193695.1). Taxonomy (NCBI): domain Eukaryota; kingdom Metazoa; phylum Arthropoda; class Insecta; order Lepidoptera; family Pyralidae; genus Acrobasis; species Acrobasis suavella. Next base: position 1,373,434 of record OW971956.1, read on the forward strand.
TGACGTAATACAATTGCATTTCATTACATAGCAAATTTAGTAAAGTTTCTCTATGGTCAAACTTGTCCATACTAAAGTTGCCTCTGAATTGCAAAATTATGAAAATAGGGAGACGGGGGAACGCGGTCGGATCCGGCCGAATGGCGTTTTGCGTCACCGCGTGACTATAGTACACTCGGTCGGATCCGGCCGATTGGTGCTTAAAAGGTTAAAGGTAAGTTATAAAATATAAAGTAGGTATAAATTTTTCAAAACTAAAAACCAACTTCACCCCCAAACTATTTAACTGATTTTGATAAAATTTGAACATGAATCCTCTTAACAAGTATGCACTTTCAAACAAAAAAGAATTTTCCAAATCGATCCAGGCGTCTTCGAATAATCTATGAACATACATAAAAAAATAAAATTAAAGATTTCAACGAATTGATAGCCTCCTCTTATTTCTACAGGAAGTTCTAATTTTGTGTTTCTTTTTATGAGGCACGAGATTTTCTCATTCGAATATTTTGAAGTCTGGTATTTTTGTCTGTATCTAAGTCTGAAGATTAGGCACGTCGACATGAATCTAAATTGGATCCACAGTCAAAACCTTAAGACACTACATAAATGCTACCATCATATTATATAAATCCATTTCATTTATAATAAATATATAAAATCATATTTCTGTATTAATTGAACTTATCTAAATATATATAACTTAAACGTGACTGACCGACTGATATAGTGATCCATCAACGCTCAGCCTAAACCACTGGACGGATCGGGCTGAAATTTGGCATGCAGGTAGATGTTATGACGTAAGCCTCCGCTAAGAAAGGATTTTAATCAATTCTACCCCCAAGGGGATAAAATAGGGGATGAAAGTTTGTATGAAACTTTGTCAATTTTAAACCGATCGGGCTGAGACTCTGCATGTATAAAGCTACTATGACGTAGGCATCCCCTAAGAAAGGATTTTGATAAATTACACCCCTACGCGAGCGAAGCTGCGGGCAAAAGCTAGTTATTATATAAAATTTAAAAAAACATCCACAACGTAAAAATTGTTTATGATTAAATAAATGAAATGAAATAAGAAGTCAATTAAAACGTTATAAAATAAATATTACCGAATTTCCAACAAGTTGAACATAGCTCTTCGTTAATCCAATTTTGTGAATATTAAACAGTTTAGAGCTGGATGAAAGGCAGCCTCGACATAGAACTGCAGTGGCATCTGTTGTATTAGACATTTCGTTTTTAACTCAGAAAAATTATAAGGGTATTTTTTATATGATTGCAATTTATTGATAAATTGCCTAAATAACAATTTTTTCTATTTAGTTATTTGATTTTTATTTAAATATTCCAATCACCAAAACTCCAACAAACACCGATCAATAAAAAAACGCATAAAGCAAGCTTTGACATTGACAATTATAATGTCAATTGTCAATTTTTTTTTTCTAAGTTTAATTTTTATTATAGGTCTTAAAAATTACAGGAAAAATTCAAACTAAAAACGAAATTAAATCTAAATTAAAACTAAAGTACTAACTATACTAAAAACTAAATAAATAATTGTCAAATTACTTTCACTTGACACACCATATATAACAGAGAATACACAGGAGTTTTTGGCGGTAAGTCATAGGGTTTACTTTAAATTGTTTTGCAAATTGATTCTAGTGAACTTTATAATATGAAATCGGTGTAGTTTAGTGTTATAAATGCTCATGCTCATGGACAATACGTGAAATGGTTATGTACCGTTTAGGTTAGTAAAACCTAGATTTAGGATCTAGGAGGATAGATGAGATAAAGAAAAGACTAGATATTGGCAAATGAGATAGGTATAATGAACATTACATTAGTTACAAAAATTCACAAGAACACTAGGTACAGATTAGGTAGTCAGGGTCGTGAGTTATAGGCACTAGATCCGTTGAGTAGCCCTTCTAGGTAAAAGGACTACTTAGCTGGAGATGCAGCCGAAGAAAAGGAGGACGAGCGCCGGCCGCCGCGCCTTATATATGGGCATGGCCCCCCCCCCCCCGCTGCGCCGAAGAGAGGCGGAGGAGTGCGCGATGTCACAGTTAAAGTGGACACTCGTAGTGCGGCTGTAGTGATATTTATTTGCGGGCTGTGGTGGGCGTCTTTAGACGCCGTCCGCCACTCAATCGGCTATGAATACCAATGGACTCGTATAGATTTGTCGCCAGAAGCGCTGGTCACACTAGCGGTTTCGTTATTTTTCACGAACTATCTGGCAATAATCCAAGATGGCATCATCTACGTGTTTTAAATATGGACGACGACTTTTTTTTCTTTAACACGTGTGCTAAAAATAACATAATGCATATAATGAAACCTAGAAAGAAAAAGCTAAAAATTTTAACACCATTTTATAGTTCCACTCCATTTTTACGCATTAATAAACGTGGCACCGTCGCAGAGCACGCGTCTGAACAAGTTGAAAACAAATGTCAAAATAAATAACGCAAGTGCGACCACGAAGAGCGAATGGTTAGCGTGCTTAAATCCTTTGATGTACCTATCGCCACCCGCGCGATAAAGCGCACATTAGGACCAGCGCTTTATCACGATAACTTTTTAGTGTACAAAACGTACGAAGATTCGCCGCGAATTGCTTCGGGACGATAGGCACAAGTGCGGCCGAAGCATTCGTAGTATTTACTAACGAATTATTATTCGTGAGTTGTTTTTTCAATTTGGTTTAGTTAATTTTCAAATTGAAACCAAGCTTTAGACAGAAAACCACCACGAAGACGCTGCTACCAATTAAGAGGAATATAGTACGCACTCCGTCCATATAAAAAAAGCAGTCAAGTGAGAGTTGGACTCGTACATAAAGGGTTCTGTATCTCAAACAGTTCAACCCTTCATCTATTTCGGTACGGAACACTCAAGTATCAAGTTAATACTGTCACGAGAGTGGGTTGGGGATAGGAAAGGAAACAACAATCCTATTGAATGGTGCCTTTATTTACAACTCAAGCAGTACTCACAATTGACAGCGTCAGTCCTCTTTACACTCCAACTGTCACTTCACTGTCAGACCCGCGGAAACGTCACAGCACTGACACGCAAGCGGAAACGTCACTGCACTGTCACACGCACGGAAACGTCACTGCACTGTCACACACGCGTAAACGTCACTGCACTGTCACACGCGCGGAAACGTCACTGCACTGTCACACGCGCGGACTTCGCTGCACTGAACACTTCACTTTTACTCACTGTTTCACTTTACTCACTACTATTATTTTCTTTTCTCTTTTCTTCCTTCTTCTTCCGATTTCACTTTCCAACTATACTGCCTCAGGCGGAGCCTTGTTCCGTTTATATACCCCCCGAATTCGAACAAAATCGCATCAATGTTCCAAATTCAAATTACTAATTTTCTATCGCCTTCTCTCTCACTCATTTTCTGTCTCGTATTTTCTTTTCCATTTAGTCTAGTATTATCTAGAAACTTCTTTCAAAACTTCAAAAACACTTTAAGTGGCTGTGATTCGAACCGGCGGTCTCTAGATTCACAGTCCATCGCTTAGACTACTAGGCCAATCGTGTTCTGATACTATTGACGAAATTTTCCTTCAGACGAAGTGGTAGCTAAAGTGGCGCCCACATTTGAAATAAATTGTTTAAAACTAAATATGGTGATAATTAAAAATTTGATTTGTATAAATGTCTAGAAAGACCTTTAAACTATTTTATGAATAACATTTGAAAGTAATATTGCTAGTCCGTCTTGTTTTAAAACTGTTTTTCGCCAAAAGTGGCCACTTTTGGCGAAAAACAGTTTTAAAACTAGACGGACTATTGTTAATAATTTCAAAGGTTAATCATAAAATAGTTTAAAGGTCTTTCTAGTCATTTATACAAATCAAATTTTTAATTATCACCATATTTAGTTTTAAACAATTTATTTCAAATGAGGGCGCCACTTCAGCTACCACTTCGTCTTCAGTTGAATTCTTTTTGTTCGAACTCGTGACGTTGACAGAGTCATTCATCTCCTTACGCGACACTGCGTGTCTTATGACATGATCGTCCCGATCATCATTACTGCCGTAATAACGTGCCAACCGGTCCACATGGACTATTTTTGCTCGACTGCGAGGATTACGCTGAATCCGGAAGGTGACGTCGTTAATTCTGGTGACTATTTTGTAAGGTCCTCCCCAGCTTGGTTGTAGCTTTGGAGATTTCCCTTTCCGCCTCACAGGATAATGAAGCCAGGCCAGAGTTCCCTCCTCGAAACTGAGACCGTTAGCTCTTCGATCGTAGCGGGTCTTCATCCGTTCACTAGCTTTACACCCAGCCTCTCTAATCTGTTCATAGACGTCAACCATCTTAGTCTGATCATTAGCGTAGTCGGTTATTCCTTTCGGATTATCTGGCGGGCAACCCGATAGTAAATCAGCTGGTAATCTTAATTGTCTTCCAAAATTGGCATACGCTGGAGTGACTGTAGTAGTCTCATGAACCGCAGTCCTATAAGATAAGAGGAATAGCGCAATATACTCGTCCCAGTTTTTCTGATGGCTTTCTACGACTTTTGCCAGATGTCGTTCCAATGTTTGGTTAAATCTCTCGACCATTCCATCTGACTGCGGGTGATATGGCGTCGTTCGAGTCTTATGGATTCCCATGATTTCACAGACTTCTCGGAACACTTGTGACTCAAAGTTTCGTCCCTGATCACTGTGCATCTCCAATGGCACACCAAATCTACAGAATACTTCGTTCACAAGCTTCGTCGCTACGGTGGTAGCCTCCTGGTTACATATACCTACCTACCGTAGCACTTTGACAACGTGTGACAACGCCTTTCCAAACATGAAAATTTATCTCTACATAGTGAATATTGCATACTTCAGAATAGTATTGTATGACATTATTGTCAATTTACAACGGAGGCATCTTGGTAGAGTCTACTGTGTCCATTTACTTGCAACTACATTAGCAACTTTGTTCAGTTCAGTATTCTGAAAATCTTGTTTTATACTTTTTCAGCGTCGTTTTTTGTCGTAGTTGGGTTTTAGTTTTTTTACTTTTTATTATTGTAAGAGTTCTTCTTATTCCCAGGTGTCCGCCCGAAGAACCATCATGAAAAGTTTTTAAAATCTCGCTTATCTTTAGCCAAAGTTTTTGAGCAAGTTTCGTCGACCTTTGTGGCCTAGTGGTCGTGCCACGCTGTCACACCGGAGGTCCCAGGTTCGATACCGTTCGTACCGTTCAGTAAGGTCAAGATGAAAAATGAACTTTTCCAGATTGATCTGGGTCTTAGATGTTTATTTATATACGTATTTGCTATAAAATATAGTATCGTGGAGTTCGTATCCCATAACACAAGTCTCGAACTTACTTTGGGGCTGCTGTGTGCGTAATTTATCCGTATACAACGTGGAAGGGACAACCCATAAATCGAACCACGGGCTATACTAGACCACTATAGTATAATGCAGTCTTTCCCAAAGTGGGCGATAACGCCCCCTTGTGGGCGCTGGAGGCTTTAAGGGGGGCGGGCGTGATTTAAGCAATGAGTGATTTATAACTTCAGCTATTTCATATTTTAAATTTCACTGAAATTAAAATCCTCTTACAACACAACATCCATTTATTAGTTCATATTTATATCCTTTTTTATTGAACAAATATAATATCTATTATTTTAATGCGTTCACAACGCTATTTATATCGTTAAAGGAATCAAACACTGAAAAAATTTCGTGTTTTAAAGTTTCGCAGGTGAGGTCCCCACTTCCAATACTCTTTATTATTGTAAAATTGTATTATTATTGCTATTTTTTTATTTAAAATTAACAATGTTGATTATTGTTATTTTTTATAAAAGATACTCTAATGTACTGGTGTATGTATTATTATTGCTCCCTCGTTTAGAATAAAGGTTGAATTAAACTACAGGCAAGACAAATATGTGATTCAGGTTTTTATGGTGAAAAAAATGGGGGGCGCTACAAAATAACTGATTTTTTTAAGTGGGCGTTTGACAAAATAAGTTTGGGAACCTCTGGTATAATGTAATTAAAATAACAATCAAACAAAAAGAAATTTTGTCATTCCCATACAAATTGCCCGGGCGGCAGCACACTTTAGTACGGAAATGCCAATTTTTTTTTGTTCCTTGCCTGTTATTTTAATTTCAATATGTGGTCAAGTGGTCTAGTACAGCCGGTGGTTCGATTTATTACGGGTATGTCCCGTCCCTTCCACGTTGTATATTTATTAATAAATAAATAAGAACAAATCACACTGATTGCAGCCACAAACAAAGTTGAACTTGTGTTATGGATACTGATTTTTGGAACGAAGTTCCCTTTCGGACGGTACGGACTTGGCGGATGGGGACTAGGCGAGAAAAAGTAAGATTTGTTCGCCACTAATTAAAGTGAAAGGTAATTTCATAAGTATCCCTGAGATGGTCGATGTTCCCGGTTCAGACCCAGCACACGCCAATTTCTTTTAAATTTACTTTTACTAATATAAAAGCGCGACAAATAATATAGTCTTGCAGTGAAAGGGCTGTGAATCAATAAGGTTTTAATAAATAAATTAAACGAGAATAAATGAACAATCGGGCGTTTGTATGTTTGTTTGTTCGACAATAACTCGAATAGTTTTGATCGGAGCATCATGAAATTTGGTAGGCGTGTAGAAGGGTCCAATAGAATTATTATATTAATATATTATTATTATAATTAATATTAAGTTCGATGATGAACCAAATTGGTCAAGGGGTTGCAGAGATGTGGGGTTCGCGAGTTCACAGTTCGGGGCGAACTACTGGTTCAAACTATACTGACCCCTTTAACATCAGCGTTGCGTCAATAAGGCGTACTAATAAATTCTTGAACCCTTTCACTCCGAACGTCGGATTTATCCGATAAACAGTGTCCATTCCACGAGCGTCGGATATATCCGACAAAAAAAGCCCGTTTTGCACATAACTGAAGTATTCACATCCCTTTTTGGTTGTAGGTATTTATTTTAGATTTAAGGTGGGTGTACCATGGAAGGCCACTCTAACAAATAAACAGTTATTATTCGTTTATTTACTGGATAAATGAAACTAACAAATATTTAAGTGGTACTTTGTTTTATTAAGTACCATATAAACCACTTCTTTTTATTGCAGACTTAATCAATATTGATTGAACTTAAGTTTCATTGAACTCTTCCAAATGGCCATACTAGGAACAAGGCTCCTTAGAAGGCCATTATAATAAATCAGTCATTTAACACTAAAAGTTACTAAAAAGCGATTAAATCTGCAATTTAAAAAAGTGGTTTATATGTTACGTAATAAAACAAAGTACTACTTAAATATTTGTTAGTTTCATTTATACAGTAAATAAACGAATAATAACTGTTTATTTGTTAGAGTGGCCTTCCATGGTACACCCACCTTATTTTAACGTCGTCGATTCCTGATATCGAAGAAGCGAGGGACCGTACTACCAAAATAGTAGCGCGAGAGATTCGCCGCCGCGTCTGTGATTTCCAGTTCGATGGGTGTTTGTGTAAATAGAAGGAATTTGTCATCACATAGCAATTACTACAAAATTTTAACAATTGGCCTTCGAAGGAGCATGGCCTTCCATGGTCCACCCACCTTACTACCCCTCGCGCTGGGGGCACGACCACTGATATAAAGTCTCGCGGTGAAAGGGCTATTTCGGCAATTTCTTCTCCACCACGCAAGAACTTCGGCTTCCTGGAGTGACTATTGACATGCATATTATATTTGGAGAAGGAAAAACGAGTGCGCGCACCCCGTGCTCCGAAGCAGCGCAGCTGAGGGTGAAGTCGGGAACGCGTTCACTACTGTTTACAGTTTAAAGTGAGAACGTTCTCACATTAAACTGTAAACAGTAGTTCATAAAATAGTTTGAAGGGTTAAAAGGCTATTGTTGTATCCCCTTAAGATAAAGAGGATATGAGGTAGGTATGATGTACATGTGCGTACAGTGGTTGGTAGCTAATAATAATATACTTGGCCGGGTAGGTATTCATTACCCGAGCAAAACGCATTTTCTAACTTAACAAACTAATTATGAACTATTAGTTCAATCTATATTCTGTGCCAAATCAGACCATTCGATCACTTTCAGGTCTTTGGCGACTTCATCGTTCCATCGATATCTTGGTCACCCCACCGGACGGCGCCCGGACGGTTGACCACGATAAGCTTTCTTCGCGGCTCGATCCTCTCCCATCCTCTCCACATGTCCTAGCCAGCGAAGTCGGGAAGATTTTATTTCTCCGATGATGTTCGGCTCGGACACTAGTTCTTCTGTCTCCCATTTGGCACAGAATAGGGAAGAATGGCGCACTTTAATGTCGGAGACCAAGATCCACTTAGGGTCGCTGAGCCAGCGAAGTAAGTTCAATCTATATAAAATATATAAGAACGAACTGATTGACTGACATTGATAGATAGTGACTGATCGATCAACGCACAGCCCAAGCCGCTGGGCCTAGACTCCAATTATGACACATAGGTTCCTTATCAGGTCTAGGGGTGCACAAAGAAAGGATTTTTATGGGGCGAAACAGGGCTCCAAAGTTTGTATGGAGAACAGATTAGTTGGACCATTTTATTCGTAACTTTGCAAGAGTAATCCTGGCAGTAAATGAGTAGGTACGTGTTTCAGGATTTTTTAAAATTGGGGAACCGGAACTCCATATTTAAGGAGTGACGAGGCAAATAAATTTAATTCCATAAAAAAAAAGTTCCGATAATAGCTTGGTCGCCCAGCTAGTAATTGGGTATTTTCCTGGGTCAAAAATAAATTATTTTGTACTGATAAGAAAATAAAATGTCGCATAATAATGTCACTTGTCTGTGAACATATCGATTTTAACGTGATTTCAGATTTATTATTGCAGATAAACTGATAATAAGAGCGCTATTTGACTTCAAGAAACTATGACGTCATCTGCCTGTCATCATCATCCTCCCATATTCCCGGTTGCTGCCTCAGCAGTAACGCTTCAGAGCCCGGGGTCCGCTATCTTACCAAGGAGATTTGACGAGGTTACTGGTTTTTACACAGAGCGACTGCCGTCTGACCTCCACAACCCAAAGGGCAAACCAGGAACCAATCCTTGGATAGTTTGATGATCAAACGCTAGGTGGCGTTCGGGACCCACAGTTTTACGTGCCTTCCGAAACACGGAATCATCTTTCTTTTCGGATAATCAGGTGATTCAAGCCTGCAATATCCTATCCAGACTGGAAACAACTTTTCACAAAGTATGCTTCCCAGTGGGAATCGAACCCATGACCTCCGCGTCACAAGGCGAGCGCCTTGACCACTGGACCACAGAGGCAGTCGATGACGTCATCTGCCTGTATTTCATACAAATCCAATAGAAGATGTTTGTTTTGACGTTTCGAAAAAAGTATCTGATTTGTCTTGTTGGGAAATAGCGGATTGTGTGACATATCAAATGAAAAGGCTTGTTATAACCTTAAATATATATTTTTTATAATTATAAGATAAATAGTTTTGAAGATATAAAAGAAAATGGGCGAAAATTGGCCATTTTCCCCTCATCTCTGAATCTATTCAACATTTTGAAAAAAAAATACAGAAATTGTTTATTACCTTCAGACTAGAAAACTATAAGAAATCTATGGGATTGTGTCGAATCACTCACTACACCACAAACTTATGTATATGTCGCAGCCAAATGGTTAAAATAGCCGTTCAATCAAACAGCTAGCCCTTTGTCTGAACAACGCCATTCAATCACACGTCTAGCTTTTTAATTGAATATTTGAAGCGCTCAAAACGTTCAACACTACAGTTGAAACTCGGCCTGAATCGCGGCACGCCCCTTCTTGGGAGAGGCCTTTGTCCAGCAGTGGACTTTATGCTGTAGGACGTAATGGTGGGCGTTCAGATCAAAACAGTAATAAAAATTGTTAGTTAATAGTTAACCTTTCGTTTACCAGCGCTTGTTAACGTTACTTTAACGCCAAGCCAAGCCTAATAAAAATAGTACAATTTCGACCACTTTATTTGTCAATGGCGTCTTAGTAACGCGACCGGTTTGCAACTTAAGTGGTCAATAACGCTCAATAGGTTAACCTTTATCTTTCAAAACATAAGGCTGTTGCTGGGGCTCCACACACAGCTGCGTCTGGATCTCCATACTATGCGCCTTCAAATGTTTTCTCAACTCATAATCATGATAGAACCCTTTCTCACACGCATGGCACACAAACATCTTCGCCATCGTGTGAGTCTTGAGGTGTTTCAAAAGATTGCTTTTCTGATTATAACGCTTCTGACAAACCTCACACTCAAACGGCTTCTCACCCGTATGCGTCCTCACGTGTTCATCCAAACTAGTTTTTCTATTAAACCTATTTTGACATACCGTACATTCATATGGTTTCTCACCCGTGTGAATTTTCAAGTGAGACTTCAAATGCGGCTTTTGACCGAACCTCCTTTGACATATCTGACATTCAAACGGTTTCTCACTAGTATGTATCCTGGAATGGCTTTTTAAGACGTGCCTGTAGTTAAAGCGACGTTGACATATATTACATTCGTATGGTTTCTCACCCGTGTGGGTTCTTGAATGTTCTCGCAAATGGCTTTTAAGGCTGAATCTACTTTGGCAAACGCTACACTCGAATGGTTTCTCGCCGGTGTGTATCCTTAAATGTCTGATAAAGTCGTCTTTTCGGCTGCATCTGTACGCGCAAACGTGGCATTCGTGTGCTTTCTCTCCAGTGTGGATCTTCATGTGGTCCTTCAAGTGGTGCTTGAGGTTGAACCGCCGTTGGCAGATGTGGCACTCGTGTCGTCGCTCGCCGTCTGTTATTCCGCGTCTTCTCTTGCTCTCTCGTTTTTCAGGTTCTTGAGTAGAATCTGCGGATTTATTCATCACAATTATTTATTTACTTTTTTATACATTTACTAGGCTCTCAACAATACTTTCAGTGCGAGACTTTATATCAGTTGTCGTGCCCCCAGCGCGAGGCATAGTGAATCTAAAATAAATACATTGCAACCAAAAAGGGATGTGGATACTTAAGTAATGTGCAATACAAGCAGTAGTATGGAGAAGGTTGGCTGTTAGATAATAATTTTAGCATTAAGCCTGCCTATTGTGGTAAACAAATTGTATTTTATAAAATAAAGGTTAAATAAATAGTTTTTTTTTATATCTGACGCTTACGAAAGGGGCCCGAAAATGTTTGTCGATAAATCCGAAGTTCCAGTGAAAGGGTTAAATTGAAAAAAATAAATAATATACTTTTTTTTTTGCAAAAATTGAGATTCGAACGACACCTCTCAAATACTTGCTTATGGTGAAAGTATTGTGAGGAAACCTGCGCCACAGATGGCACTTCATACAAGCGTGCACACGTTAATGCGTGGGTGTTTACCCGCCAACACACTCTGCAAGGCGAGTACGGGGGAGGTGCAAAGACGGGAAACAGGGACACATATTGCACGGGACCTTAGAAGATTCCATTCTGTATGTAATACATTAAGTCTATGCATGCACACTAGTTTACTTTAACATAGTGTGTAATATGGCTGTTGCCACTAGACGACAGTCATCGAGTTACGTCAGACGCCTTAAGAATCCCCTTACCTAGACTTTTTCATACAAACATAGTCTAACTTTTATTTTGAAATGAGAAATGACAGATGAGATTTCAGCAGTAGTTTGTTATTTTAAAGAAATTGCATGTATCTAACTAAGCTAATAACTAGTTTTCGTAAATATAAGAGTGTAGAAATTTTCCATACTGAAAACTAGTTATATACTTTAGTATGTGCAATTTCTTTGAAATCACAAGTTCTCCAATATCTGACATGTCATTTCAAAATAAAAGCTAGACTACGTTTGTATGGGAAAGTAATTCTGTCTAGGGTAAAGCGACTCTTAAGGCTTTAAAAATCTGTAATCAGGACTGACTGATTTACACATTTACAGTCGGTATTCATATTTTGCCACCCCTAAGCTGCGTTCATTGAAATATCATAATATATATATAAAGCATCATTCTACATTCTCGACTGCATGAAAAGGGTGCAGGGGGGGGTGTATTTCATTGGCTTCAAATAGGCCACCCCTAAAATATGCCGCTATCGACTTCTGCCTACTTAGCCTATGGTAAATTTGCCACTAGACAGCAGTGTAAGCTATTAACATAATTGATAGGAGAGAAAGACTAAACATGAATGGTACACACCTTCGGCCTGCAGTTTTCTACCAGACACAGTTCCCTCTCCAGGACTCTCTGTCATCACCAGAATGTCTTCTTCAGTTGGTTCAAGTTTTACAATAGTTTTGACTGGACCGCTACATTCTCTGAAACAAAAATATTGGTTTCAATTCAAATATTGATTTTAATAGCATTACAATGCTTGGAAAAATCGAAATCCATACATATTATCAATACTAATATTATAAATGTGAAAGTAACTCTGTCTGTCTGTTAGCTTTTCACACTTCAACTACTGAACTGATTTATATGTTGATATACTTTAAGACATGATACAGGACATAGGATAGTTTTAGTCCAAAATCCCCATGGAGAGAGGAGCCCTCGGGCTGGGCACAGGTAATTACTAATAAGTAATCAAGAAGTGCTGGATGCAGGCCGCTCTAGGTCGGTCATTTTGGAAATCCTTGGGAGAGGCCTATGTCCTGCAGTGGACATTATGCGGCTGAAATTATGATGAGTCAAGAATTTGCATTATGAGTGAGATTTGAACACATGTTTGAACCATGAGTGATGGGATTCGCCAATCCGCCGGGGTGATTCAAGGTCACAGTAGTATAACTGGAAATGCACTCATAGTACAAACATGAGGGCTGTGAGTTCAAATCTCACACTTCTGGGGAGTGTTTTTTTCACTCAAAAATATTTATTTTTCTAGAAAGTGTAATCAATCGAAGATTATCTTATGACAATAGTAAACTGGTTGCATTAAAATACCTCTCATCTTCCTCTTCCTTGACATCCTTGACTTCTAACTGACACTGTAAGACATCTTCAGGCATTGGATCTTCATCTTTAACCAGCAATGCTTCACTATCTGAATCATCTCCCTCCTCCTTAACACACTGATCTCCAGGCAGGTGGAACAGAGGGTTGCGTCGAATAATCAACTCGAAATCATGTTTTACCTTCTGATATGCAGTCTCCGCTTCATCCAAAACATTGATTAGAGTCAAACAGGCGTTGCAGATGTATTTATTCAAGTTTGGACAGAAAGGAAGTTCTGTATTTGAAAATTTGCTAAGAAAAGTGTGTATAAGGCTGCCGGAACTTTTAGTGTGAGTAGCAAAGATATCGGAATTTTCGCAGCTTATTTTTACGCATACAACACATTCCTGCGATGGCACAGAGTCTACGGAGTCTTCAATCTCTTTCTTTATATCATCGTTCGAAACTAAATGAACTGGTCCATCATCTTGAGCCATCTTTGCAGCAATTTTTGTTTTAGTCTGGAAGACGTTCAAGAAACATCCGTTTTCGTCGAATAATTTACAGCATTTAACAGTTCCCTACCATTTCAATGGATTGTTACAACACTGTGCACTAAATTGTTTGTTAGGTTTTGTTTATAGAATCAAACAAACGCGAGAAATATAAACCGAAATAAAAATCACAGAAACAGAAATCGTCAGCAGAAAATCAGGCAGGAAATCAAGAACACAAATTATTTAGGTAGCTAGTTATTGTCAAACTCAAGAACCTATCATCAAGACATTGTCAAATTGTCATTGTCAATGTAATTATCAGGAGAAGGAAGAGGCTTGTAAATGCTTGAACGAACTATAAATAAAGTGCCATTTTTGAAACGCGAAGTTGCCTAACCGAATTGATTTTTCATACAAAAAAAAAACCAGCCAAGTGCAAGTTGAACTCCCGTGGAGAGGGTTCCGTACAATGTCAAAGTTTTTAAATTAATCTATAAATTTTCACATGTGAAATCGTCATTATAGTAAGACGTGAGTAACCTAAGAATTTTTTTTTGCTCTTTGACGTGTGTTACCTAATAATAGCGCTATCTAGTGGTGTTTAGTGAATTAATTCTCGTAAGGGAACGTATTTTATCAAGTTTACCGCGTTATTTTCAATTGATAGAATTATTACAGGTTTTCCTAATTTATAAGCAAGTAACTATACAAAATATTGTGTAGTTTTTCAATATTTCTTCATAATTTTAGGCTCAGCCCAGCTCAGTGGTTTCAGAGATCAATTGGGGGAATGGTTAATTTTCGTCTTCTCTCATGAATAAAATAAAAACTATTTACTTTATAATTAGAACAAAAAATATTTGTGATCCTCATAACAAGCTATTTAATTTGATATACAAAATGTAACAAAAACTACATAACAATGTGAACAACTTTTTCTATGGCACCAATGCTTGAAACTCGGAAAAAAAAAGTTTTTATTGGACAGGGTTTTTGTTACATATACATATATAACACAGGTAGGTTTGCAAAACTTTTTTTTTAAATTTCCTAATTTATCTCTAAAAAATGACCTTTATTTTCAAAATTTATTTAAGTACTTTGCACATCTGCGTTTGGGTCATAGGATTACATCATCCTACCAAATTTCACCTGATTCGGTCCAGTAGATTCGGAGCAAGTTGGCTGTATGTGACGTGGAACAGACGAACGGACAGACGGACGCACGAGTGATCCTATAAGGGTTCCGTTTTTTCATATTTGTATGGCACCCTTAAAACCATTTGTTTAGTGAATCCGCCTTTGAAAAATGCTCCACTCCACATTGTACACGCTGAGCTGAGTCACACAAGGAACGCTACCACCAATACTTATAAAACCATTCAGAAACAACTAAACAAGGCAGTTGAGGTGCAGTTCCTAAGCAGGTCAACTTTAAATCCTACCATTACGTTCATAATGCTGAACGCTTTTTGAATGGTTATTCCTGAATGATGAACTGACTTGTTTTGGTGATGAGACTGCGAAGACGCTCAAATCCTTGACAATAAATTATTATTTTTATTTACGTTAAACAAAATTATTTCTATCATTTTTATTTAAATATCTGAAAGTTAGTGTTATTTACTTTGTTTTCATTTGATTATGCACATAAATTTAATTTTAAATTGACAATTAAAGATGGCAAAATTTTTTATGAATGCGAAAAAAAATGTGAAGGACAGTTTTGAACGGTCTGCGTAAAATAATTTTGATAGTATCTAGTTAGCTGGTTTTCGAAATTATAAATAAATTGTCAATTCGTGAAAACATAAATGTTTTATGTTTTTAATGCTGGAAGCCGAGCCACCACCTGACAAAATATATCCATCACTTCATATTATCGTACTTTTCCGAATTGCCGTGATAAACAGAAGTGCCATTTTTCAATCGCGGAGTCACCTAAACGAATGGTTTTTCCATACAAAAAAATCGTGTGTTTAGTGACCACAAACCAGGTTGTTAGTGACTCTACGTTTGAAAAATCGTACCACAGTTATTGTACGATGGTAAGAACTAGTGTTTGGAAGTTAATTTTATTATTAAAATAAAAGCACAGTGTCTATATAATAATAAAAGCACAGTGTCTTGTCATAAATATATGATTATATTTTATCTATAACCATGTCGTAAGTAACATTTTAACTACTTACTTCACTTTTACTTCATTTTTACTACTTATTCAAAGTTTATATTTAGATTATTATGTGTTAAAACTTGCAGCTTCTTCTATGTGCTTTTATAAATAAGATAAATATATACAGACAAAGTAAATTCGAGACTAAATTAACGAGATAAAGGCTAGGTTTTAGTAGGTACGCAATGGTTGTAGTGCACAAAGGATTTTATTACAAAATATGGGTAGGTATTTGATATTCGGAGATTGCGACATGAATCTAAACCATTCTTTTCTTTCAGGTATTCTGGTGAAAAAGCGAACTAGCCCTAGCAACAGATCTAGCCTTGTAAAATGCTTGGAATTCAACATTCTGCCATTTCACTGGTTCAATCACAGGTTCCAAAGGAGGCTGTAATCCTCTGGCTCTCTCAGTCTTGTTTGTATTTAATAATAGGCTCCAGTGAATCCTGTCTTGTATTTTTAATTGATGTCATCATGGTACTTCTCAGAGAGTAACCAAAGAATCCTGTAAGACAAAATGTATAAATGTATGTAGTTATAATTTTAATAAATAACTTATAGAATGTGTTGTTATTTGTTATCGTGTGTGAATAAATATTTTACAAGGATTAGCATTGTTATTACTTACAAAAAAATATGTTACGTAAGTTGGAATACCTAACTAGTTTTGACTTATGTTGTATTAAAATAAAGAAGTAATATATCTTACTCTGTTTTTTAAATCCAAATTTCCAATAAAAGGTATTAAGTAGGATTCATTAAGGTACCATGGTAGCGTTACTTCAATTACCTACTAACTGTTTTGTAAAAATCAAAAGTAAAGAAAAAACATATTCACATTCACAAGAAAATCAACTAAAATCCTCCATAAAAGTTATTAAAAAGTAACTTTTTAAGGATCGCTTCATTTGACACTTGAGACTCGAAATAATCGTTTTCGTGCTGTCAAAATAGACGTCATGCATGGTAGGAATAGTCCATACAAAAAAAGGTGAATGGTTTTGTGACGTCAGCCAAAGCTGTCCTGCTGCAGGGCTGTTATAAAGGTGTCACGGTACCAATGAACAATGCAGTTCAGTTTAAGTGCTGCTATAAGAGATAATGGTAGGATTCAAGTTCACACAAAACAATCAAACAGTTTTTTGTATAAGGTCGCTAGATGCAGACCGCTCTAGTCTAGATCGGACATTTTGGAAATTCTTGGATGAGGCAGAGGCCTATTTCCAGTACTTGAGTGGAGCCTGTGCTGTGGTGTGGTGTCCAGTAGACATTTTGCGACATGCGGCTGAACTGAAATGATAATGATGCAAAAAAAAAAGCTTGAAATGTCAATGCAGCGTTGGTTGACATTTGACAGCAACGCAACGATTGACAATTGATTGACATTATTTTGACATTTCACTGACATGAGTTAGTTTGAGGTGAAGTTGTGTTTTATGTTCGCTTTTTGGAAATAAATTAATTTACGTAAGTATTCATTTAAATCAAGCAGTAAATTTAATTTACTACTAACATAGTTAGTAAATACATACATATAGGCTAAACATACATTCAGAAACATACTAAAAATATCCGCAACACTTGATGCGCAAACTCGACCAGATCCGTACTTCTATGGCAATAGCTAGTTTTTTTGTTATTCCTAGGATTGAAAACGGCAAATAAGACCTTGTTCTCTCTCAAATCTTGTGATAAAGTCGCCATTAGTAATTTTGTATTTAACATGTTACAAAAATTACTGATAATACACATAGTTTATACACTACACCATGGTCAAGTTATATAGGCATAACAAGCTGTATGGATAGCATAACGTTGACTTACATTACGTGTCTTATTTCATAAACATTGCTTGTTACTCACACTCACACACACTATCTCATCTTTATCTCTAATGAGGCAGACAGAGTATTTTGGGTTTTGCTGCCATATGCAGACAGAATCGCCATGCGCCGAACGCCGCAAGACTCAAAGCCCACTTTTAGTGTAAAAGTGTAAAGTGATGGTGGAAATGGAATCAAAGTAGTGAAGGGTTGTTAGCCGCATTGCCTAATAACAAATAAACAATGTTGATAATAAAAACATGGTGTTGAGATGAGTGATTTAAATTATGTAGTGTAAAGTATAATCAGGCCTGTGTCACTTCCCATTTAGGTATCGAAAATATACCTACATTATTACTATGCATGTGGTGACCACTCCAGGAAAAATTCAGTTACATGAATCGTTGGTCCCAAGTAATAAGAATGAAATTGGCTTGCAATGGAGTGAGTTCTGATGCGAGCTAAACTAAACCATAGTGCTAACATTAAGTTGATATTTCTTTAAATTTCTTTTCTGAGTAAGAATCTGTACGTGAGTACTAGTACTTATTCTGTGGTATAATGTGTGGTACATGTTATCATAAATTATTGTTGAGTGTTGGCCATTCACTTAGCCTTTAAAGACACGGCACAGATATCTACAGTATCCGCTATTTTCCAACAAGTCAAATCAGATACTATGCAATGTTACGCAAGTGACAACGGGTGTCCTACTTGTATTTTTTTACTGGTACTAGTGGGATAAATCAGTGTCATTTGTACCATCAATGGTACAGGTGATCCGGAGGGTACTGATGGGATACATTGGTACCATTTGTACAATGATGGTACTAGTGGGATAAATCAGTGTCCTTTGTACTATCAGTGGTACTACCCAATGCTACAGGTGGTCAAAACAAACATTTTCTATAGAATTTGTATGAAATACAGGCAGATGACGTCATAGTTTCTTGGAGTCAAATAGCACTCTTATTATCAGTTTTTCTGCAATAATAAATCTAAAATCACATCAAAATGGATAGGTCAAAAGGGAAGTCACATTATTTTGTGACATTTTATTTTCTTATCAGTACAAAGTAATATATTTTTGACACAGGAAAATACCCAATTGGAACTCAGCACTGTCTTTGAAAAATATACCTAGGCGCTAGAGCTGCCTTATTTCATTTACCTACTCCAATGACTTGTTTTGTGATTGTAAGGTGAATGAAAAAGGAAGAGATAAATAGAAATACATTTATTGTTTTATTTATGATTATTACATCTTAGATTAGGGTTTTATAATATATCTATAAAAAGTAAAATATAAAATATTCTACAAAAAATACACATATTATAAAAAACCTAATCTAGCTGCCCACTGGCAGCGGGGCAAGGCCCAAGCTACCGGCGGTTAGGGCCGCAGAGAGAGAAACCTGACAATGCGTGCCATGTCCAGGAGTACTGCCTTCTGTATCTGACCCTTAATCGAGCTATCTAGCGAAAGAGTCTTGAGGTGTTGATCAAGACTCTTCGCTATAAGACCGTTCGCCGATACGACTATCGGGACAATGATCGTTGAATCCACATTCCACATGGCAGTCACCTCGTGGGCCAAGTCAAGGTACTTACTAAGCTTCTCCTTCTCGGCCTTCACGAGGTTTTATTACTATTATTTAATGAACAAAAATGTTCATGAGGAATGGAAAAATATTTTTAGCCCATGTTAGATTATCAAAAAACATTGTACACGTATTTTTCATTTTCTCTGAGAAACAAAAAATTACAAAGATACAGCGCATTGAGATTTCACATGATGTCACGGCTACGTATGATTTATACATAGAGGTGACGTCGCAAGCCCCCACTCCGGAATTTTGATGCTGCGTACCTTTGTGAATTTTTACTTTTTTGGTAAACTGAAAAATATGGGCCCATTATTTTTGGATAATCTTAAGACGGACTAATTACAATTATACTTTTCTAACCCTGTTCACCCTTATAAATTTGCGACAGAAAACTATTTGCCACATTATTATCCCACGAGTAAGATAATATAATAAATAAGTATGAGTCACAAATCAAACCTTACTGATCATAAAAAAACGTTTGCCACAGCGTCGCATCCACGACTGTTTGTACACCAAGTCACGGAACAAGTGTATACTGTCCTTTTAGGAGCGTAGGTATAATTTGCGTTCCAACCGTTTGGATGAAGATACAATACTGTACTTTACCGTGCTTACCAATGTCTTCATAAAAATAGACATCAATTGTTTTACTATTGTGTCTGGTATAGGCAGTTTTAAACAGGTTAAACTAGCAATTCATGTATATAATGAAGATCTCAGAAACGCTCCAGTGATTGCAATGAAATTTAATATGGAGGGGGCTTCTTCAGTGATTGCAATGAAATTTAATATGGAGGGGGCTTCTCCAGTGATTACAATGAAATTTAATATGGAGGGGGCTTCTTCAGTGATTACAATGAAATTTAATATGGAGGGGGCTTCTCCAGTGATTGCAATGAAATTTAATATGGAGGGGGCTTCTCCAGTGATTGCAATTAAATTTAATATGCAGGGGGTTCTCCAGTGATTACAATGAAATTTAATATGGAGGGGGCTTCTTCAGTGATTGCAATGAAATTTAATATGGAGGGGGCTTCTCCAGTGATTGCAATTAAATTTAATATGCAGGGGGCTTCTCCAGTGATTACAATGAAATGTAATATGGAGGGGGCTTCTCCAGTGATTGCAATGAAATTTAATATGGAGGGGGCTTCTCCAGTGATTGCAAAGAAATTTAATATGGAGGGGGCTTCTCCAGTGATTGCAATTAAATTTAATATGCAGGGGGCTTCTCCAGTGATTGCAATGAAATTTAATATGCAGAGGCTTGTAAAATACGAAATCAATTGTAAAATTGAATAAAATATGAAATGTAAATCTAAATAAGGGCTATATATTATATGAGTAATTTATTTATTTTTATTTTACTGCCATATTACAAAATGAATACAACAGAACATTACACATTTCTTTTCTACATACAATTTACAGTTCTTAAACAATTTGGTGACCTTCGTGGCGTAATGGTCAACACGCTAGTCCGCCAATCCGGAGGTTCTGGGTTCGATCTCTAGCGAGGGCAAGTTGGAAAATGGCCTTTTTGAAATTGTCCTGTGTCTTGAGTGTTTATCTATGTATATATATTTTTTATAAAATATAGTATCGTTGGGTATTCCATAACACAAGCTTAAGCTTAGTTTTGAGCTCGCTGAATCTGTGTGATTTGTCCCTATATATTTATTTACAATCATACAGTGTTATTCGTCAAACTCGTAAATTTATCAAATACCTACCCTACTTAACAAGTTCTTGATGATGTTATGACAACTGGGCAACACTTCACAAATCACAGGATACTTACCAAGTATTTATATATTAGAGTTGTGTAAATTTGTGAGAAAAAATTCTAATCTTTATAAAAATTTCACTGACGTTCCGCGTCGATTTGAATCGCGCACACCAAATGACATAACACAAATATCATCAAAGTTAGAACTACATAAATCTGGACCTTACCGTATGTCTGTTAAATTTAATCAGTCGCCGAATACCTGTAGGATAAGATAAAATAAAATAGCGAATGTCTACCTCCCTCTCGTTCCATTGCAATGCCTGACAAGGTGCATGTGATGTTTTTTGTATAGAATAGATCATGTGCAATGCAATGCAATGTAATTATTAAATAAATAAATAAACCACCCAAAGTTAACGGTTAATTTATCAATATTTACCAAAAAGTATCTCTTTTTTTTAATTTTATGTTTTTTTTTTTGGAAAGTTGTTTTTTTTATTTCATCTGGCAGTGACTTGATCAACCATTCCGCTTTCAGATCGACATTCCCATTGCATTTTACAATGATGGCTGAACCGGCACCCGAAGAAGACCTGGTCCAACTCGAAGACCTCACCCCTGAAGTCTCCATACACATAAAGCAAGAGCTTCAAGAGTGCATAGTGTGCATAGCGGAGAGCACGGAGAGTTTTGACATCTATACCACACACACCGCATCCGGGACGTTACTTCACACATTTCTACGCAAACTAACTGATACGGATATACCAAGAAGTACGGAATTCGCTAAATACATCTGCAAGGTTTGCTTGCACCTTGTCAGTGACTTGGAGAAGGCGGAGATAGAGTATAACAAGTTGAGAGAGACGTTTAAGTCGATTATTAGTAAGAATCCTTTATTTTCGGTGGGGGACTCTGTGTGTGTGGAGAGTAAGGAGGCTCCTCAGTGCAGTCAGACATATGTGAAGGATTTCAAGAAAGAGGTTGACGATGGGTATGTTTGGTTATTACTTTAATTATTGCATTTAGAGAGTTTAGACTGTTTGTTTGTAATAACTTTATTGTACCAAAAACAGGTTCCATACCATTATCTATAAAAAATCATGTTTTTGTATGGGACCCCAGTTAAATATTTATTTTATTCTGTTTTTAGTATTTGTTGTTATAGCGGCAACAGGAATACATCATCTGTGAAAATTTAAACTGTCTAGCTATCACGGTTCATTAGATACAGCCTAGTGACAGACAGCGGAGTCTTAGTAATAGGATCCCATATTTACCCTTTCGGTACGAAACCCTAAAAACCAAAAATTCTAAAGAGCGAATACTCAATGGTGGACTTATTCTACATAGGGATCTCTTCCAGTCAACCTGCAATATACATTAAGAGATTAAAACGTAGAAGTAAGTATGAGAAGCATGTCGCTTGCCATTCCATCCTTTGCAATACCCAACAGGGTACATATTGTTGTTAAGGTTGAACTAGTCGATACTTTTTCTATACAAATTTCGGAGGGGATTTCCTCCACTGTTTGACATTGTACATGCAAAGTTTAACGTGATATCGTTTTTTCTCACTATAAATTTTGTCTGTACGGATACAGAATAGTAAAATAAAAAGCCATTCAACAGTTATGAGCCATCAAAGATTGTTTTTGTTTGATTATTTTTACGTATCTTTCGGCGTAAATTAGTAATAAAAGAACTGTAAATTCTCCAAAACAAAGTCCGCACCGACATTGCTTAATTATCGAATTTTTAATTGATTATTGCAGTAGTTTTTGTATAAAAACCCTTTTCCCAAAGGACTTTACGTATTTTTTACGCGCTCGGTTTACTATGAATTTATTGTGTATTTCACCTAACTGCTTCGCCCGAACACAATGTTAGGTGAGACAGCATGCTTTTAGGCCGCGCCTACCTGTGAGTTTGAGCCCGCGACTAGTTCAACCTTAATAGCAGTGGCAATATTAGCAAGACTACGGACTGATGTATGATATGAATGCAATAAGTGAATAGGTAATATGCATGAAAAAAATATGTGTTGTCTAACCAGTTTAGCCGTAAATATTCAATAGTAAAGTAAAGTTCAATCAATTTTTATTCTGTCATAACTGTATGTTAGTACAGTGATAACGGAATAAAAATTGGTTGAAAAACGAATGACGATATTAACGATTTTACAAAAATATATCTATCGTAAATACGCAATTTTCTATGGCAAATGTATAGATGGTATGGATTTTGACGTCACCATTCCATATTGGACTTCTCTTTCTAATTTAATCTGTAAACTACCTCATATTCGGCGCTGATTAAGATATTTAATAAATTCTATCACATTTGTTTACTGTGGTCAATAAGGACTTTATAAAGTAAATAAAAAAATACGTGCATATTCCCTATTGAATTGAAGAGCATATTTATATATATAATAATTATTTATTCATATTTATATATATATCTTTTGTGCCCATAGCTGTGGAAACTATGGGCTGCTGGGGCGTAGACGCCAAGCGTTTAATTAGCGAGTTAGGGCACCGCATAGCTGAAAAGAACGGGGACTCCCGCTCCCACACGTTTTTGGTGCAAAGGATGGCTATTGCAATACAGCGCGGCAATGCCGCTAGTGTACTGGGCACCTTTGCGCCAGAAACGTTAAGGGGCGGGTTTTAAATGACGTATTTTTATTATTTTATGTAAATTAATCTTCTAAATATATAAAAGCGAAAATAAAAAAAAAATAAAAAATCTATTAAAATTTACAGTCAACTATTCCCAAGAATTTTGATCAGATGATGATAAATAGTTATTTACATGATAATACGCTTTTTTTTATAAATGTATTTTAACGGCAGTACTTAGATGATGGTAACGCTACTATTATATCTGAAATTTTATCATGTAGGCGCAAGCCGAGACCCACAAATGATTTTTTTGTTTATTGTTTATTAAGGCATACACAACAGGTCACAATCACTTTTGTATAAATCTAAAAATGTACAGACACTTTGCTCTACACTGAGACCCAAAAAACGTGCACACACAGCATGACAGATGTAAACAGTGTTAAGCTCAAGATACTGACTTAAATTGACAGCTTATTAAAAAGTTACATTATATACGTTACAGCAAGTATTTAACAATTGGTGTTACTTAAATTGTTTAGAATTATGATAACAGAAATTGAGCCATATTTATGTAAAATTTACCATGAAAAAAGGTTTTCGCTTACCAGTATTAATGTTCCAGAGCAAAGAGCAACAGCTTCAACACCAGCGTCAAACTGGAGCCGTTGAGCGATGAAGACAGCTGCAAGGAGTACGAGATCCAGTACACGGAGACCAAGTGGGGGACGGTGCTGGTCAGCCGGAAGGGGGACGAACTGGTGCAGGAGAGACCGGACTGGGGAGCGGACGGGCAGGGTGGTGTTGAGCCTCCCCCTGAAGTAAAGACTAAAGGTATTCATATTCATTTATTTATTGTCTCCATTGTTACATATATTCATATTCATATTCATATTCATTTATTCACATAAAATTTGTAACTAGTACACATGCACATTTCATTACATTGTCAAAAAAGGTCTTATTATTTTACAAATTTTACCCTTATTAGGCATTGTGAAGTCTATATATTCAATACAATTTAGCAAATAAATTTAACTTAAACGGAATTGTTCAATAATTCTTAAATTGTCTATATTTACATGGGAATGGAATTAAATTATATAATACATAATAATAAATTAAATGTCAGTCTTATAAAACTTATAATTTATCGTCCCAATATTATTTCAATTTAAATAGATCTTAATTAAATATAATGTGGAACCCTGGTTTTTTTTTCATAAAAATAAGATAAATGTACAACTTACATTAAAATTAGAACTATTTCAAGGACTTCTTCTAGACTATCAAAACTTTTTCATTAAATATAATGTGGAACCCTGGTAGGGCACTACAATAATAAAATATAAATAAATATACAGGGACAAATAACACTGATTGAGCTAGCCCCAAAGTAAGTTCGAGACTTGTGTTATGGGATACTAACTCAACGATACTATATTTTATAACAAATACATATATAGATAAACATCCAAGACCCAGGACAATTTGAAAAAGGCCATTTTCCAACTTGTCCTGACCGGGGATCGAACCCGGGACCTCTGGGTGGCGGACTAGCATTGTGACCACTACGCCATGGAGGTCGTCAATGAATAATAATTATAATATTCAAAACTAAATAAATAAAGACAGTAAACAATTTACAAAATTTGTTAAAAATAAAAAAAATATGTCAGTAAATTGTCAAATATAGTCATTATAGCCTAACCCCCCTTATTCATAAAAATTAACGACCGTTTGCTAAACCTATTTCAGTTAAAACATGATTTGTCCCTTTCCCTCTTTTCAATATTTGACATCGATAGAACGAGACAAAACATATTTTAACTGAAATAGGTTTAGCAAACGTTTGTATTTTTTTATGAATAAGGGGGTAAATAATAATCGTTAGTTTCTTTTTTCATAAAAATAAGATGAATGTACAATTTACATTAGACTTAGATTTATTTCAAAAAATCTTCTAGACTATCAAAATTTTTTTTTTTTATCAATTAACTACATGACTCATTTTGTTAGTAATATTTGTAAACTAGGGATACTACGTGTAGGTTTCACTATGATTCATGTTTTAGGTTTCCGTCCGTAGTATACAAGGAACCCTTATAGTTTCGCCATGTCTGTCTGTCCGTCCGCAGTTTTACTCAGCGACTATAACTACTACAAAGCTGTGATTTGGCATGGATATGTATTTTAATTATGTGGAAAAAGTGGTAAAATAAAATACTGAAAATAATTTATTTTAGGGTAGCTCCCATACAAGTAAAGTGAAAAGACAATTTTTTTTTCTCGATTTACCAAGCATGTGGGATATCGTTGAATAGGTCTTTCAAAAATATTATGAGCTTAAAACACCGTTTTTCAATTTAGCGATCCGTTTTTGAAATATTTGGTTTGGAAGTGAACATTTTTGTTAGAGTCAATTGTCCCCCCCTTCTATCTGCTAAACGGCTATATATGGACACGTGAAAAAAATCACAGATATAGTATATATAACGAACTTTAAAGGAAAACTATCAGAGCTAAGTAGGGTTTACAAATTAAAAAGTTATAGGTGATCAACTTATAAAATGTACTCGGAAAAGTTTAGTTTTTAGGCGTTTTAACTGACATAAACCCAAAGTTGGCATTCGTTACTACGGAATCCTACACTGCGCGTGGCCCGACACGCACTTGGCCAATTATTTTTATAAAGTTCACTCCTGCTCCACTCCCCCGATGTGGCGCAGCAGTTAATAAGACATTATAATAAATGTCCGCGCAGTTTCAAAAATGCCCATAATGGGCAGTGTGATAAAATCTATAAAATAATCAAACCATTCGGGCACTATTATAATGCTTATCACCTATGGGACAGATTAGCCGCCAACTGAAGACTCATTCTTGCAGTCATGTAGACCACTGAAGTCATGTAGGTTATGGCGCGGAAGGGATGGCCCTAGGGCCACCAACATTGTTTTTCTAGACTCATGCAAACCACCCAGGTCATGTAGGTTATGGTGCTACAATCAATCTACATGAGCTGTACCTAATTCGGAGTAGCCAAATTGTTTGCTTTTTTTCGTAACTTGGTCGATAAACCTCAGATAAATCAACTGTAGATGAACCCTATGCAATTTACCTGTGTATTATTTATCAGATTGGCCGAAAACCACGTGACAACAATCAAAATGTCTAAGCAGTGTGATAAAATATTAATTATAATTAAACTACCTTAAGTTCAATTATAATTAATTACTTCGCTCAAAGTAGCTAGTCATTATTCAAAATGCCCGGATATTATGAAAATGCCCCGACTTATCACTTGGTCTATAACATATACAATCATAATATATCCAATACCATCCAATACATATCTGGAAAGAAAAACCTTATAATGTACCAACTTCTTCCCTTCCTGCGCACCTCATATAAACGATCGAGGGAATGGGCGAGTTAAAATCATGTTAATAGGCGAGGCGGCTAGCAAATATTTTGATTCCTTTCTCTTTCTTTTTTAATTTCGATCTTAACTATAACCGACTTAAATACCAAACTACACAACCAATTTTGATAAAACTTCTATTGGACCACTGACACGGATGCTCTTTCAAACAAAAAAGAATTTTCCAAACTTCTTCTTCGGAAACATAAATAAAAAAATATGTACACTCGAATTGAATACCTCCTTTTTTAACCCTTTCAACGCGAGACTTTATATCAGTTGTCGTGCTCCCAGCGCGAGGCATAGTGTATGTAAACTAAATACCTACAACCAAAAAGTGATTTAGATACTTAAGTTATGTGCAATATACTAGCAGTGGTGTTTTATCTGACGCTCGCGTAATGGGCACGAAAATGGTCGGGTAAATCCGATGTACGCGGTAAAGGGTTAAATCGGTTAACTTTTTTTTTATTTTCAGCTCCCGCCAAGAGACAGAAGCCCAAAAAGCCAGAAGTGGAGATACCAGCGAACACGATCATACTAGAAAACGGCGAGAAATGCTTCCAATGTAACATCTGCCAGCGGCAGTTCAAACAGAAGGGCAACTACAACAGACACGTGACCACGCACACAGGCGTCATGCCCTTCGAATGCACGATATGCCAACGTCGCTTCAACAGAAAAGACCACTTGCTAAACCACGTCAGAACCCATACGGGCGAGAAACCCTTTGAATGTAACTTTTGTCTTCTCAAATTTAATCAAAAGGGAAGTATTATTAAACATATAAGGACACACACGGGCCAAGAGCCGTTCGAGTGTAACGTATGTCAGAAGAGATTCAAACAGAGACCGCATTTGAATAGTCATGTCAGAACCCATACGGGCGAGAAACCTTACGAGTGTAAGGTTTGTCAACGAAGGTTTATCGAAAGTTCTAAATTGAAGATTCATTTAAGAACACACACAGGCGAGAAACCATATGAATGTTCGTATTGTAATAGGAATTTCAATCAGAGGGGTAATCTTCAAAGCCATTTGAGGACTCACACGGGTGAGAAACCATACGAATGCACAGTGTGTCAACGTAGGTTTAACTTGAAACATCATTTAAGAGATCATATAAGCACGCATACGGGCGAGAAACCATATGAATGTAGCGTTTGTAAGCAAAAGTTCAATTATAAACATGTAATGCAAAATCATTTAAGGGTGATGCATCCACCAGAAGTAATTCATGCGTTATATGGTAACGACGCGTCGAATTTTGAAGAAAACGTAAACTCAGACAGTAATGCTGAAGAATGCGTGAATTCAGATTGCAATTTTGATGACGCAGAGCGTAATTTTGAAAGTGACGTAAGTTCCAAAGTTTTTGGCGTAAATTCGATGCGTTGCGACGTAAATTCTGAACGTAGTTTTGAGAGTAGTGTACATGCGGAGCGTAATCAAGTTAACGTAAATTCGAAAGTTTTTGGCGTAAATTCAGAGCGTAATTTTGGCGGTATATATGATAAGGGTAGTGCAGAAGTAAGCGTAGAACCGTCAATAGAAGTGACGGTTAAAGCTGAGCCTATGGACTTTACTGAATGAATAGTGTCCCTAGTGTTAAGAGGCATTTCACATTTGGTTTGCTGTCTCGCTTGCACAATCAAACATTTTTAAAGATTATTAAAAAATGTGTGTCGTTTGTAGAAAAGTGTTTCATTAAGGGGATACATGAATTTTCCGGGGTCCAGTGCTGCCCCCATTTGAAATAAATCATTAGATAGAAAACGGAGACATTCAAAATTTTGTCTTGACCAGGCTCTAGATAACCCTTCAAACTATTTTATAAACTACTGTTTACAGTTAAAAGTGACAACGTGAAGCTTTTCTACGCACAATTGCGAAAAACGGCCACTTTTGGCGTATGTGCGTAAAAAAACTTCACGCAAATAAAAATAAAATAGTTTGAAGGGTTATCTAGAGCCTGGTCAAGACAACATTTTAAATTATATCTCCGTTTCCTTTTAAATGATTTAATTTGAATGGGGGCAGCACAGGACCCCGAAAAATTCAGGTAGCCCCTTAACATTCAATATAAGTATATGTTAGATATTTTAGACATGTCTTTTTTATTGTTAATGGGTGTGTGTATCGAGAATTAAGTCATCGAAACTTTTTTATCGATGACCTATATAGTCAATGTCTACACAAAATATATCCACAATATAATTATATTGAATTATGAAACACTTTTCTACAAATGAGACACATTTATTAATAACACTGGTTTACAACAAAAAATACCCACGCATGAAACTGATGTGTATTTATAGAATAAACCATCCCTAGTTCGATACTGAAGTAGAAATAAAATCAGCACGTCCCATTTTAAAAATATTTATTAAAAAAGATTTGCAAAGTTTTTGCTTAGATAAACAATAAAAGGATTAAAAATGACTCAAAGTTCTTCTTCTTTTATGCTGGTCCGATTTAGTTTCTCTTTAGATAGTCCAGCAGTAATCGGCCAACATATTTTTGTCCCAAAAACCTTGGTACCTCTCTTCAAATGACTTTAAATCTTGATGGAAACATTCGTCATGCTCGTTACTTACGATTCCCAGGCTTTCAGGAGAAAAATCCAAGTGTGAGTGCAAAAAATGGATTTTAAGCGACATATGCACTCCCATTTTGTATTAGTTTTGTTTTTTTTTAATAGCCAGATGTAGTGTCCCACTGCTGGGCAAAGACCTCCCCTCTTCTCTCCATCTCACGTTTTACCGATTCTGTAACATTTCTTTTCTTTTTTTGTTTTGATAAATTTACCGCAAATGTAACAAAAACTACTCAGGCTTAATTTACACTGTCTAGAAGATATATTAAAAAGGAAATCACTTTCACCAATTACTTTAATCTTACAATATTGTAGTAACAAACTAGAATCGACATATGAATTCGTATAAAACAACATGAGGGTATATTTAAAAATGTCACGTGATAAAAATATATGGCGTATGTAATAATAATATGAGGGTAGATACAAATCAAATTTACTAGAAATTACCTATGGGTATTGAAAATAATAAAAATTTGTAAACAAGTGTAATCTTTAAAAATGTTTGATTGTGCGAGCGAGACAGCCAAGCAAATGTGTAATGCCTCTTAAGTATTTTTAATTATTTATAAAATGTAATAAAACTAACTTAATCATTTTAAGAGTAGACCCAGCCCGTGACATTAAGTAATTTTTCATATATCTGATTTCTATGACATCACACTTATAGTACCCCTCTTTTTGCTTCGGGGGTTAAATATGCCAAACATTTGCTAAGGAATCTGTAGGATTGTATTTGAAATTGTACAGTTGTACTTGAGTACAGAAATAGAGTAAAATAATACTTATTTGCCAAGACTGTACAGTCTTGGCAAATAAGTATTATTTTAGAAAATAATGGTAATTAATAATAATTGAAATTGTCAGCGCGTTTGAGGGATCTAGACGATCCAAAAAAATGATGTCGTCACGTAATAAGTCGAATTTTGGAAATTCCACCATAATATGCTCTACATAAAGGTCACATTTCATGTTTGTGTATAGGATCCATCCACACATTAAGTCACAGTGATGGTAGCATAGGGGGGGGGGAGAGGGGGGTCCATGCCAAAAGTGACAGTACGTATTCGTGCACGAACGGTTCCGTACCATTATCTATAAAAACACGTTTGTTGTTTGGGAGCCCCTAAAATATTTATTTTATTTCGTTTTTAATATTTTTTGTTATAGCGGCAATAAAAATACATCATCTGTGAAAATGACGATTTTTTATTCAAGCAATGGTCCGATAGGAAAAGTTGTTCATATTGACGGTCTGAGTTGCTCCTGCAAGGATCGGACAGGGTTTTTGTTACATATTGTATACCCGCTGCTTCTTTCCCTGGAGCCGATTGAGGGAATGGCTTTAAATGCGAATTGATTTATTTATTTACCGCCTTATTATAAAACCCGGACTAACTTTGTTACTAGGTTTAAACCAATATCCGCCCAAAATGAAGTTGACATTGACAGGTGAGATAATTTGATGTTACTAGATGTCAATTTGATTTGGTCGGATAATGGTTTAAACCTGGTAACAAAGTTAGTCTGGGTTTTATAATAAGACGGATAAAGTTTATTGCACAGTTTAAAAAAAATTACAATAGGCGGACCTAATGCCATATAGCGAATCATGTTAATAGGCGATGCGGCTAGTAATTTGCGTCACAAATAATTAGCTGATGTGTGAACTGTGTACGTGATTTCACTAGGGATTAGCCGATGATTGTAAATGGTGCGCTCTCTAGTGTAATTCTCATGACATTGATCGACTTCCGCATTTGGTCGGGTTGCACCTGTGGTAAACAGCTCCTTCAAGTTGATGCGTCCCTGGTACTTCGCCTATTGATTGGTAGACATTTTGTTTACCTTTTATGTTTGTAAACAACTTATAAATAATAATCACTATTTTAATTCCGTTACCACCTCGCACAGACTATCACGTAATAATCCCTAGTGAGGCAGACAGAATATTTTGATTCACGCGTTTTTTAGCAGATAGAATCCAGTCAGTCAAGCTAAGGCCACTTCTATCGTGATGGTGGGCGAGAAGGTCCAAAAAGAAATCAAAATAGTGATGGGTTGCCAGCCGCATCCTTGAGTTGTTTGTAAAAGTTCTTTATACCACGCTTAAGGGTTGGATCTTATTTCTCAGCACGGAACAGTTTTCTATGCTACATTCCTTTTCTGTCGCTCAGAACCGTCATTTGTTGGAGCGAGAGAGAG
This sequence comes from Acrobasis suavella, assembly GCA_943193695.1. NCBI lineage: Eukaryota > Metazoa > Arthropoda > Insecta > Lepidoptera > Pyralidae > Acrobasis > Acrobasis suavella. Next base: position 1,405,133 of record OW971956.1, read on the forward strand.
CGACGGATCGCTATCGCACCCGCCGTGCGATACCATGCTATATAGCATTTTACGCTCTCTCTCGCTCTGGCAAATGACCGAAAAAAAAATCAGCTTTTCCATACATTTTGAGATTCTAAGTATGGTAAAATAGTATGGAACAGCTGTTTTTTTTTCGGTTGGATTGAGTTGGTCCCATACAAAAAGTTGCTCATATTCATGAGTACTTTCACCAGTAGAAAGGATGCCAGTGATTTAAAAAACACTGTATAATCTAGATGCTGAACATGGAAATAATATGTCACAATGTCTTCACCGAAAGTTGATAAATATTATAATTCGTTTTCAACTAGCGATTGTCGCTTTATTATCGCAAACTGTATGGCTGCCGTCGCTTGTCACCCGCTTTCGCCGTTTGCGTGGTACGAGGCACGCAGTTGATGTCAACCGCGGCCTGCTGGAGTGCGATTTTTCATTTAAGGACTCAGCGAAACACAAAACGTCTAGTTTTCCAACTCACCGCTCGCGTAAAAAACCATATGGCCGTATTTTTGAAACCGTCGTGTCAGCGAAAAACAATATTGTTTTACGCAGAAAACATCGAAAATATGTCTATGGTTTTCTAAGAATTTCACCACTTATAAAAAAGCAGCACGAAACGGAATGGATTGTCTATGAAAGGTTTCTTTGACATATCTGCGCCACAAATGTCAAAATTACGAGTGGTCGAGACCACTCGTTGCAAATACTTCGAAAACTATCATTTAAAAAATGGGCCCGTTTGAAAACGCACGCGTAAAGCATTCGTGATGTGACAAGTGATTTCAAAAATGCTACCCCTGAATGGGCGAGCGAACGCGGGGTATATTGCCGTTCCGTTTTGGAATGCGCTTCAAATTAGTCGTTTGAGTGTTTGCATGATGCTTTCTGTTTCATACTGTTAATAATTCGTTATTTTCCAACATGTCAAATCAGATACTTTTTTCTAAGCGTCAAATTTGTTTTGACGATTTTCTATGGGATTTGTATGAAATACAGGCAGATGACGTCATAGTTTCTTGAAGTCAAATAGCGCTCTTATTATCAGTTTTTCTGCAATACTAAATCTAAAATCACGTTAAAATCGATATGTTCACAGACAAGTGACATTATTATGCGACATTTTATTTTCTTATCAGTACAAAATAATTTATTTTTGACCCAGGAAAATACCCAATTGTTTAAAATTGTATTAGTTTTTAATAAAGTTAGCGGGCCCCAATTTGTAATGAGTTAAGAAGCCCTGATTTTTTCAACTCTCCGCGAGCAGCCTTTAGATATAATTTACATAAGTATTATTTATCAATCGAAGGTAAATATAGAATGAACTTGCAAATAAATGCGTTTTTAATATAGATATGTGTTGTCATTTGAATAAGTAGCAATTTTTATCCTAGAGTTGACCAACTGCGCTAGGAGGAGGGTTATGTTTTTCGAGTGTACAAACGACACAAATAAGTTGAACAAAAATGGCGGACTTCAAAGTATTTTTGTACAAATTCCTGGCACGTAGGTAGAATCAAAATGGTGGTCATTGGCGCAGGTACAAATAATGCGCCGACGACCGCCATTTTGGTTCAATTTACGTGTCGGGAATTTGTACAAAAATGCTTTAAAGTCCGCCATTTGTGTTCAACTTATTTGTGTCGTATTGTATGTATATTTAGCGACCAAGGGCCTGACACGCTTTGATAGAGCGAGATACTCTTATTGAGATTTCTAAAAGAAGAAAAAGAAAAGAGTGCCGTGTATTGTCTCTGTCACCGACCGAACATTTTGCATGGTCGGGTTATAGGCACACTTCAAATTGCATATACTTAAAGTGTGCCTATAACCCGAGCATGAAAAAATATACGTAGTATCATTAATAAGTATGTCTTTCTCCTACCCCTGGACGCTCGGTGGCAAATCTACATTACTTGTATATTCCAACCCCCAAATTCATAACAAATAATAAACGTTTGCTAAACCTATTTTAGTTAAAATATGTTTTGTCTCGTTCTTTCAAAGTCAATTATTGAGAAGAGGAAAAGGGACAAAACATGTTTTAGTTAAAATAGGTTTAGCAAACTGTTGTATTTTTTTTATGAAAATGAGGGTAAGTCTTTGTTAGCGACACACCATATTTCGAAATGAAATAGGGAACTCGTATTGCATGATGAGGCGCCTAAACGATTTGATAGATTTTTTGAATATAAAATATCAATATTCAAATGTTTATTCAGTAATTAGATCTTTAAAGGCACTTTAACACGTCAATATGTATAATTTACATTACGAGTATAGTATATTAAGGTGGCACTTTCCGGCAGCTCTGTTTTCAACGCGAGCATAGTTTGAAAAGCTTGTTGTTTCATCCAGGGCAATGCTAGAAAAAGAGGCAAACCAAAAAGAGAGAAAGATGGCGCCTAAGGGCATGGTTTGCATTCTTTTTAATGAAATTTGTCTTATTTGTAACTATCCATTGAACGAATAATAACTATTCATAGGGTGCGGAAATTTCATAAAACTTGTTCCAGATGATACGTGTTTATCAGTAAGCCTTACAAGTATATGAACTAAATCTTTTCGAAATATTTTCTTTACTTATACAATTTATGAGTACTTTATAAACGGCTTAAGTTCAAGCAAAATTAGTGCAGAAAAGCAGATTTTTGGAGGCTTATACTGAATTTCTTTGACTTTGTTTCTTCAAATTTTAATTTTTTATTTCGGTACAAACCTAGAAATAGCGGACAAGATACCTGTTAGTTCAAAAAAATTCAAGAAAGATCAGTTACAACGTCATAACCACGTAAGAGCGTTTGTATGAAAAGCAAGACGGGAAGGCCGCTCTTAATACTTAAATTATTTTTAAAGAAAAGCTACCGATACCAACGCTTCGTAACGACCACTGCTGAAAAAAAACGCTGGAAGAAACTCATTTTCACAGTATTGGTCGCCTACTCGCCAGAAGGGCTTTGTCATATTATTATTATTGTCTTTTAATGAATAAATACTTATAATATAATAAAATCTGATACAATGTTGACACATAATAATATGTAATGCACTGCACAGCAATGTAAAAAAAAGTATAATGGATTTTTGGCGCCAAATTACCTTATTTTGTTTCATACCCATCGAGTGGTGTTTCAAAATAAAGGATTTCATCACAAATAAATAATAATAATAATGCTTTATTGCAGACACAAAAAGATCCAAAAAGATAAAGGATAACCGCATCGTAATCGTTCCATTCGTTTAAGAGCAACGATGCCATAGACAGACACAAGATACGTCAACTTATATAACAGCCCTCTTGTTACGTCGAAGGTTAAAAACCACATTTAACCTTGCTCATCCGAGCAGTTCCTGGTTCCTTCCTAAGCAGGCCATTGCTATATCTTTTCAGTTAATTTTTAGGGTTCCATACCCAAAGGGTAAAAACGGGACCCTTTTACGAAGACTCCGCTCCGCTGTCCGTCCGTCCGTCTGTACCAGGCTGTATCTCACGAACCGTTATAGCTAGACACTTGAAATTTTACAGATGATGTATTTCTGATGCCGCTATAACAAAAAACTACTAAAAACAATAAAAGTGGGGTTCCCATACATCAAACGTGATTATTAAAGATAATAGTACGGAACCGTACGTGCGCGAGTCCGCATTACGAGTACTTAAGCTTTTGCAAGTTCAGCGACATAGGGCGTGGTCGCACTTGGATGGGTGACCACCGCAAGTGGCTTAAAAATGTCTCGAGTAAAGCCGTTGGTAGTTCCAGCTGTCATCATTGTAAGGCAGGAACCTAAAAAAATTTTTTGCTCTTTGTATGGCAGTCTGCTATGTCTATAGACCTACAATTTTTTTTTACTGCGGCTATGTCAGATGCCTTTAGGCAACTTGAAAAATCTGACAGTGTTGCCCGCTTACACACACGAAAATCAAAATATAATTTGTTAGAAAAAAAAACAGTCTGGTATTTTTTTTGTTGGAACGAATTGTTCCTTATCGCGCGTTGCGAAAGGGGGCTAGACGGAAAAAATTAAGACCAAAAGTTGTAACGACACTTTTTGTTCATTCAAATTTATGAAGATAATAAAAACTTGATTTTAGAACGCAGAAAAGAGTTTGAATGTAATTTAGACCTATTTATATTTTACTTCGTTCCATCCGGGTGTCCCTTGACACTTCTTAAGTATTTTGTTAATTTGTTTGTATTAACGTTAATGTACCAAAAAAAAAATCGAAACAGCAAATATGCAATGGCGGATTTATCCCGTATAGGAATCTCTTCGAGGCAACCTGCGATAAAAAGAATATTGTTTGCAAATAAAAATAGCATAAACAGTTTGAAATAATATTTATTGAAACAACCAACATTAAAAATATAAAATTTGATAAGAACAGGGTCGTTACTCCATAAAATAACACGACAGTCATTCGATAGTATCGTCCCATTTCAATGTCAAACCAAATTATATTTTATCATCATGTCGTAACGCTCAATGTTGCTTGACGCTGAAACGCGGCACGTAGCTACGTACGTCTATCGTGTCGCTTTTGGAGTAAGAGCCCAGGCTCACAGACGCAAACACAAATAGACAAATTATATTTTATCATCATGTCGTAACGCTCAATGTTGCTTGACGCTGAAACGCGGCACGTAGCTACGTACGTCTATCGTGTCGCTTTTGGAGTAAGAGCCCAGGCTCACAGACGCAAACACAAATAGACAATGAATGTATCGCACTGAACAAAAAATTAGGGGCTGTCAAAAGTCAAAGATTTAGAATAAACAAGCAAAAGTCTACAAATAAAAAAGGTTATCAATTCAATTTGTATTTTTTAACCCCCAACGCAAAAGGAGAGGGTGTATGTGTGTCAGTCTGTGCCATCGTAGCTCCTTAACGAATAAAACGGTTTTTTTGTTTAAACACTGACGTGATCGAGGTGGTTCTTACTGTTCTTAGCCATTTGTGTCGAGGTTACTTCATCATCATCATTTCAGCCACCTAACGTCCACTGCTGGACATAGGCCTCTCCCAAGGATTTCCAAAACGACCGATCAAGGGCGGCCTGCATCCAGCGCTTTCCCGCGACCTTGGTCAGGTCGTCTGACCACCTTGTGGGTGGGTGTCGGGTTACTTAAACTCTTTAAAATAAATTTATTTCTTGTTATGTTGTAGGTACTTTTGTCTTTAATGGACAGATTTGGAAAGAGGTATTTATACTTTCAGAGGTTCATAGAATTTATATCAAATACAAAAAAGTATCCAAGCATACAATTATTGACAACTTTGCTTTCCTTAAGACTCGTTTACGGTGACTAAAATTATTGAAGTTTTTTTTGTTAATTATCTTTACTTTGAGTTTAGGGGTCGTCCACGTATTACGTCACGCAGAATTTACACGTTCGAGCCCGTCCCCCTTTGTTACGCTTCTTCATATCCTTTAACACTTTCTGTCTCATTTGGCATGACGCACCCTCCCCGCGTTGCTGTGACGTAATATTGGATGGCCCCTCATCAGTAACACATTCGTTGCTTATATGTGCAGTTAGTCTGCGTTTTGTTCAGGGCTGGACTTGCTGCGGGAAGTCCTGATGCTGCTCCTGTGCCATACGGCCCACGCACGGAGAAATGGAACGGCATTTCTGAAAAACGCAATTATTGTAACTTTTACTACATTAGATTACTGACTTAACAGGAATACGGAATGTCGTTAAATTATCGTGTGTGACCAAACGGGAATAAGTAAATAGTTAAAATAGTAGTAGGGAATCACGCTCATTGAGATAGCTTCACTTAATGGCCGGAGTGGAGTTAAATTACCGTGTGTGACATAACGGGAACATGAAATCCCGTTATGACACAGAATGACTTAGGGCCGTAACAGACGCGGCACAAGTTGCGCCGCGTAACAGCTAGTGATGGGCAATGCATAAATACTCAATCAACCCATTTGAGTATTTACTCAGTAGATTGAGTAAATACCCGATAAATATCCTTATTTATCCATTTGGTGAGTAGATTGATTTATATGAGTTGCGACTCATATTTATATTCATATTCATTATTTCATGTTATCATGACAATTTTGAAACTTAAATCTAGTATAAACTTGCAATTCTTGTCGGAAAGTGTGTACGTACGCCATAATATGCTTAAAATGTAGGTAAACGTTATATGCGACGCTAAAATATAAGAAAATGCCATACTAATCATACACTGAAAGTAGACTTCTTTGACTAATTATCATTTTTCGGTGGGAGGTGTGCATAGACGTAATTTTACGTTAAAATAAGTAAACAGACATCAAATGCGATGTCAATACTTGAGCACGCTCTTTTTACTCTATTTATTAAATCTAGTGAGTAAATACTCAAATGGGTAGATTTAGTACTATCCACTGCCCATCTCTAGCTGTTACGCGACGCAACTTGCGCCCCGTCTGTTGCGGCACTTATTGTAAAAATATCAATTGCAGTTTGCAGTACTTGTAGTAAGTTGCACTAGTACACATCGGTAATTCTTTCCTCTTATGTAACAGTGTGACAAAAGAAAATGTTACCTCTCTATAGTCGGCCTCGCACACCACCGGCGTCAGCATGTCCACCCTCCGCAGCGGGCCCTGTTCCATCCCGTGCACCATCTTATAAACGTCGGAGTTCTGGAGATGATCCAGCGAGACGGGCGGCTTCTCGTATTTCATGAAGTTGATCCTGTTGAGAGATTTGTGGTCATAATGCGCTAAAATATTGAGGGTTTTCAAAAATATTGGAAACCAGAAGTGCCATTTTCGAAACGCGGAATCACTAAACGAATGCTTTTTCCATACAAAAAGCCGTTCTGTCAGTGACCTCCTCGTTTGAAAATTGGCACCTAAGGAGGTAACACAGTGACGTCAGCTCCAATCGACTGTTGTCATTGGACCATCAGTTGACAAGTTCTTTTGCTGCATCAAATGTATCCAATCACAGCAGCTTATTGGAGCTAACGTCACTGTGCTGCCATCTGTTGTCCGATATTTTTGAAAAGCCTCTTTTAATTTCGTTGAAGTATACAGAAGTCGATTAGAATATGTAAGTACTAATAACCAGTGATCGGATAATCGGGCGCTTATTTATCTAAACTTCACGCGGCACATAGCACAGCGTTGATACAACTACCAACCTGATAAAAATAATTATGTTTCGCGGCATCATTCTAGCGGTTTACATTAACTACATGTAGCTTTAAACAAGTCGTGCACGAGCTAGTAGTGGATCATACAGCTACATGTAGGCAATGTAAACCGCTAGAATGATGCCGCGAAACATAATTATTTTTATCAGGTTGGTGGTTGTATCAACGCTGTGTTATGTGCCGCGTGAAGTTTAGGTAAATAAGCGTACGATTATCCGATCACTGCTAATAACAATATATTTCTTAAGATGTGCATTTGTCGGTATGTTATGGAATGACTTGGTAAGTTGGTAGGTAAGTAACTACAATGCGACACATTTGTGTCGCATTGTTTGAAGTCCGCCATTTTTATTCAACTTATTTAAGTTGAATAAAAATGGCGGACTTCAAAGCATTTTTGTACAAATTCCCCGGCACGTTTGTTGAACCGAAATGGCGGTCGTCGGCTCATTATTTGTACCTGCGCCGATAACCGCCATTTTGGTTCAACCTACGTGCTGGTAATTTGTACAAAAATACTTTGAAATTCGCCATTTTTGTTCGACTTACTTGTGTAGCATTGTACTTATTTTTTTGCAAACCAATGATTTATGATTTAATATCATAAATGACGTAAAAGAATTGAATGGGTGTTGAAATTACTAAGTATGATATATCATGAAAATTGAGTAAACATTTGACAATATTGATATTTCAATGAGAAAATATTAATATTACAAACCATTCATGAACAAAACACTCGACTCACATCAATAATTTTATCAAAACTCATAACATATTTCTCGCGAAGGTCATGGAAATCCACGAGGTGGCAATTCGATTCTCTGGAACGTTATTATAAAAATGATGTAATATATTTACTTATTAATATTTTTTTTTTAACTCTATTGTCCCCCAATAAATAATTATAAACAAAGAGCGTTCTCTCTCAGTCTACCATAGAGATAAACAGATAGGTACCTAGTCTGTTAATAACTTTAATGTTAATGGTATCTAATATACTCCGCTGTCCGTCTGTCTGTCTGTCACCAGGCTGTCTCTTATGAACCGTGATAGCTAGTTGAAATTATCACTGATCTGTTTCCGCTATAACAACAAATACTAAATACATAAAATTACCTAAATAAATATCTAATGTCAAATGTCAAATACCTATTTTGGCGACAAAACACTATGTCAAGTAAACGGATGAAGCGTTTCAGTTTCGAGATCGGCCAAAAATGCTTTTGTTTGGCTGTTCGCGCCTACATACAGGTCGCATTTCTCAACCGAAAAGTATATAGAATTTTTAAGTCGATCCAATTTTACGAAATTTTTCAAAATATCTGAAATATGAAGGTTGAAAACTGTAAAAATATTGTAATTCATTTCGTAAAAATCTAAAATATCATAAAAAAAATGTGACCTTTATTTTATATGAACAACTTTTTTATCCGATAAACTTCAACGGGTAGGGAAACTCGCAATATCTACAGCTAACAGTACTAGTTTATGAATACTTAATACTCAATAGAAAAATAGACCAGTAAAATTTTTAAGACTAATATTTGTTGAAGCAAAATATTTTTTTAAGTACGTACCTATAAGTTCTATTCAACGATTTCGTGTCGCACCAAGGCCATATCACGTTCCAGTTTTCGATCTGCACCACATGCAAACAAACAAACACACATGTAACACACACAACGACAAGCATAACGACATTCAGCTAAAAAGCAAGCTACACATTAGACAAAGTAATCACAAGCTTATATTAAACTTGATACTGCAAAAAGCTAATAAGCATTATAAAAAATAATGTCCATAAACCCATAACATAAACAACTACTCATTTACTTGTACGAGATAAAGGACAGTGCTCAATCTAAAACTTTCTTTTTTAGGGTTGCGTACCCAAAGGGTAAAAACAGGACCCTATTACTAAGACTCCGCTGTCCGTCCGACCGTCTATCTGTCAGTCTGTCACCAGGTTGTATTAAAATTCAAATGTTTGTTGAGTAATTAGACCTTTACAGGCACTTTTACACGTCAATAAGTATAATTTACGTTACGTGTAAAGTATATTAAAATTTAATTTATTTTTAAAGAAAAGCTACCTATATATCTCATTAATCGTGATAGTTAGACAGCTAAAATTTTCACAGATGATGTATTTCTATTGCCGCTATAACAGCAATAGTAAAAACAGCATAAAATAAGTATTTAAGTGGGGCTCCCTATAACAAACGTAATTTATAGATAATGGTACGGAACCCATCGTGCGCGAGTTCGCACTCGGCCAGTTATTATTGTTATGAGAATCTATATCTTACCTATGTAATCATATACTTTTACAAGATTGACTCTCAAAATGATCTTGACGTTTGAACACTGTCCTTTTTGTTTAACACCAATGTACAATTTTAAAGCTAGAGGCACAAACGAACATAACAGTAGTCTCAATTATACATAGGGTAAACTTCGAGTCATTGGACGCTAACAGTCTTATTATAAAACCCAGACTTACTTTGCTACTAGGTTTAAACCATTATCCGACTAAATCAAGTTCACATCTAGTAATATCACACTATCTCACCTGTCAATGTCAACTTCATTTTGGGCGGATAATGGTTTAAACCTAGTAACAAAGTAAGTCTGGGTTTTATAATAAGACTGTAACAGTCCGTGGACTGAACACTAAAACCTTATTTATTGCTTTCAAAATGGAAGCACTGCAGCTACAGAGTATAAAAAGCTATCAGCTGCTATTACTGTTAGTGTCTAATGACTGGAAGTGGATGTTTACCCTATTATAACCTAACTACAATGCGGCACAAATAAGTTAAACAAAAATGGCGGACTTCAAAGCATTTTTGTACAAATTCCCGACACGTAAATTGAACAAAAATGGCAGTCGTCGGCGCATTATTTCCACCTGCGCCGATAACCGCCATTTTGGTCCAACCTACGTGTCGGGAATTTGTACTTACGAAAATGCTTTGAAGTCCGCCATTTCTGTTCAAGTTATTTGTGTCACATTGTAGGTATCTACATAATTATACATTGTAAAACATAAGTACATATACAAATAAATTAAACACACAGATGTTTCCTAACGAACTTATGTGATTATTTCTAGTTGTTCCAGGCCTATATCAATTTTAGTTAACACATTCAAATTGCTACGAGTGCTTTGTGGATGAATTACGCACTTTATCAATACCTTGTGATTAGGGAATGCAATCTCGCGTTATTGGCAGTTTTGTGTGTTTATTCTTGCAAATAATCACAATATTTGAATATATAAGGAAAAATAATAATATTTATAGGTAGGTATTACGAAATAAACATTTGTTTTTACGATTTTTTTCAATATTCTTTTAAGTATTTAACATTGTTTGTCGTATCATAACTAAAATCTTTTAAATAATCTTTTAAGCAGTAAACTTTGACGTATCTTATAAAATAAGGAATTAAATAAACAACCAGTCTTCTCATCAAATATCAAACAAAAGTCTTTTCTAATAAAACTATTTTTAAACAAATAAAAAAAAAAATGCGTCTCGCGAGATCTCGCCGAATTTTCGGCCGAGATTAATTTCACTAAAAAAGACCGGGATCTCGCGAAAGAGATATCTCGTTAGAACGAAATTGCATCCCTACTTGTGATTTTGACAGTAGTTATAGTGAATATTCAAGATAACTTTCCATATTCTTAAAATATACCTTTTCTTTTATATAAATAAATGAAATATATTTCGTAATGTTATTACAAATGATTTTCGTTTTACATCTGTCATCTTGTATAGTAAGTATACAAAAAATAAGGCATTTTCTTTATACAAAAAATATTGGAACGTAGTTTCAACCTTTTCAGACGGTACGGACTTGGAGGATGGGGGGCTAGGCACTACTTGTATATTCTAAATCTCATAGACGTTACTTCATAAATCTATGCTAAATCTTTGGGGCTAGGCGTAAAAAAGTGTATGATTTTCCGTCACGTTTCGTTTTAAACTTCGTTCCAACCGCTTGTTCCACGACACTCAAGCATTTCTTTATGAAATATTTATGTACAAATACATTTAAAAGCATGCAATAATGTACAATGTATGAACATGTATGACAAACCTTTCATCGTATGGCAGTAAGTCGCTTTCGTATGACATCCTAGAAATGACAATGATTGTGAAAATACAAAACGTTTGGTCTACAACGTAACATATTACAATGTTGTATGAAAATATTACATGTAAACAGACAAGAGACTAGTTTTAACCCTTTGAGCGCCATGAAACCACTTTAGTTGTAAATCGGTCGCTTGACTGAGACGCCATTGACAACTAAAGTGATCGAAATTTTTACTCTAATATTATTAAAAGTAACGTGAGATGACATAACTAAATATATCAAAACGATTTTACTCATGTAGTGTAGTCGGAGAAGGCTGACTAGTTTACTAGACTAGTAGGCCCGACTGGCCGAGGCCGAGGCAGGCCGAGGTTTCGCTGTCCTCAACGCACTTAGTTAAGGACAACGAAACTGACGGGTCGCCGTCCCCGACTGATCGAAACTAGTCAGCCTATTCCAACTACACTACGTGAGTAAAACCGTTTTTATATACCGTTTTTATTTAGCTATTTTTGCTCGGCTAATAGGCTTTGCGACTAGGGTAGTGTAACGTTAACAAGAACTGACGTGCAAAAGGTTAAAAAAATGAACATTCCTAATTATACAGTTGTAGAAATAAGGTAGTCTGTATACAGAGTGACTTTAACCACCAGCCAAATTTTTGAGCGAGATCAGTCCATGACACTAAACTACTTTCTATAATAATCATAATCATATCTTTATTTGCTTAAAACATGGTAATATAGGTCTTACAGTAAATATTAAAGAACAAACATGTTTTGCTAGTAGTAATAGCATGCAAATATTAGTAGTCCAAGAATTGTCTGAGGCTATAAAAGTTTTTGTCAACAAGCCATTTATACATTTTTTTCTTAAAGAGCCTGACATTTAAAATCTTTAGTTCTTCTGGCAATTTGTTGAATATTTGTATACACATATACGTGTAGAAAAAGTAATTGAGAATTGATGAAACATTTTCGTCTCCTATACAAAATCCGATTGGCTGAACGCTGATTTGTATGGGAAGGTGAAAATATATTTTTTTTTCAATTTTCTTAAATTGTTTTTATGGAAAATAGTTCAGTAACGTGGACTGAACGTGTCTCAAAAATTCTTATAAAATCACCTTGTATCTGCCTTTATCGTGTAACGCAAATTCGACATTTTGCTCTAGCTAATATAAGTCCATTCGGTTAATTGGTTGATCTACCGCGACAATACAGCATCGGCTTTTTCAAAGGTGCGGCGTTTGTGGCGTACACACCAATTCAACAAACGAATATAATAGAAATTTCAAAAAAGCATAAGTTTCCCTTCTCATATTTAATTAAAGTACTTACATATAAATCAAATAGAAGTGAAAATGAATTGAGTTGAATTTACGTTACAGAATCACACGTAGGTAATGGAACACATTTTTTCTAACTTATTATAAAATATTGTGCTTTTGTAAAAAAAAATCGGCTTTATAGAATATTGTAGGAACATACCCTAAATCGAACCACGGGCTATACTAGGTCACCATAGTATAATGAAATCAGAATAATAAGCAAAAAAAAAGAAACAAAATTTACAGTCTCATACAAACTGCCCGAGCGGCTGCACACTTTTGTATAGAAATGACATTTTTTTTTGTGTTTTGGCTTTCAATTTCATTATACTATAGTGATCTAGTATAGCCCATACATACATACATACATACATAATATCACGCCTATTTCCCACAGGGGTAGGCAGAGACTATGGACCTCCACTTGCTACGATCCTGACAAACCTCTTTCGCTTCATCTATACTCATCAATCTCTTCATACATGCCCTTCGGTTACGGGTACTTTTTACCTCTCCTTTTTTCAGAACGTCTGCAATCTGGTCGCAGAATGTTCGCCGAGGCCGACCCTTCCCTACTGTTCCTTTCACATTTGCCTTATAAATATTCCATGCCCATGGTTCGGTTTATTATGGGTATGTCCTTTCCACATTGCCGATTTTTTCTGTTCAAATCTCAAAGTATCAGAGTACTTACTATCACTTTTTAATTCATATTTGACAACGTTTTTCTAAGCATACTTATCAAAAACGGACGCAAATGCTGAATTTTTTAACAACAAAAATTGTGCTCTTCTTTGCCCAGTAAAAGTAGTGCATTTTTGGAAAATATTTCATAATTAACAAAAAGCTGTTGGGTCTGTAACTCTTGGTACGAAAGACCAGCGGCATGATGTAAAGGCACATCATTGCATATGCTGAGTGATGCCATTACCTAAGTTAAGTAACTTTTGTAAAATGCACTAAATAAAGTTATAGGGGACGCGACCCTAGTGATGCTAAGATAAAGTCCGAGAGATTTTATAATGCTCTTTTAATTCTATTACCTGAGTTAAGTAACTTTTGTAAAATGCACTTAATAAAGTTACAGGGGACACGACAGTAGTGATGCTAAGATAAAGTCCGAGAGATTTTATAATGCTCTTTTAATGCTATTACCTGAGTTAAGTAACTTTTGTTAAATGCACTTAATAAAGTTACAGGGGACGCGACCCTAGTGATGCTAAGATAAAGTCCGAAAGATTTAATGATGCTTTTTTTTGCTATTACCTGAGTTAAGTAACTTTTGTTAAATGCACTTAATAAAGTTACAGGGGACGCGACCCTAGTGATGCTAAGATAAAGTCCGAGAGATTTTATAATGCTCTTTTAATGCTATTACCTGAGTTAAGTAACTTTTGTTAAATGCACTTAATAAAGTTACAGGGGACACGACCCTAGTGATGCTAAGATAAAGTCCGAGAGATTTTATAATGCTCTTTTAATTCTATTACCTGAGTTAAGTAACTTTTGTAAAATGCACTTAATAAAGTTACAGGGGACACGACAGTAGTGATGCTAAGATAAAGTCCGAGAGATTTTATAATGCTATTTTAATGCTATTACCTGAGTTAAGTAACTTTTGTTAAATGCACTTAATAAAGTTACAGGGGACACGACCCTAGTGATGCTAAGATAAAGTCCGAGAGATTTTATAATGCTATTTTAATGCTATTACCTGAGTTAAGTAACTTTTGTAAAATGCACTTAATAAAGTTACAGGGGACACGACCCTAGTGATGCTAAGATAAAGTCCGAGAGATTTTATAATGCTATTACCTGAGTTAAGTAACTTTTGTTAAATGCACTTAATAAAGTTACAGGGGACGCGACCCTAGTGATGCTAAGATAAAGTCCGAAAGATTTAATGATGCTTTTTTTTGCTATTACCTGAGTTAAGTAACTTTTGTTAAATGCACTTAATAAAGTTACAGGGGACACGACAGTAGTGATGCTAAGATAAAGTCCGAGAGATTTTATAATGCTCTTTTAATGCTATTACCTGAGTTAAGTAACTTTTGTAAAATGCACTAAATAAAGTTATAGGGAACGCGACCCTAGTGATGCTAATAGATCCGAGAGATTTAATGATGCTCTTTTTATGCCTAATGAATAGATGATAATTAGATGTGCTCGTCTCGGCAATTGGCGAGGCTCTGAGGACTGTCATAGTGTTACAAGCAATAGTATAACATATCGATAGTCTATCGATACTATCGTGACCTTGAGAAACAGTAACAATATTGACAGGACTATCGAGAGTATCGATAGTTTCGATACCATCGATAGTTTTTTATTAGTACTTTCCATAGTATAGAATCTATACTATCGATAGTACTAATAAAAAACTATCGATAGTATTGTGACGAAAATCGATATTATATTACTATCGATAGTAATTTCGCAACCGATAGTTTTTCGTACAAAAAGTAGTTACAGTATCAATACTATCTACAGAATCAATTAAAAACTATCGATACTATCGATAGTATCAATAGTTCATGCAACGCTATGAGGACCCTTCGCATGAAAATCGAACAGTTGGCTCAGCATACGAGCCCAGTGCCAGATGTATGTAGTTGCATCGAACAAAAGCTTTTTATTCTTTCTCCCTTTCTTTCATTTAGTCAGGCAATAAAAATTCAGCTGTTGCATCCGTATATTTCGATGTTTTCAAATCTAAATCAATGAATCAATGACATTTCTACATTCTATATTCCAACCAACCCTTTAGCTTTCCCTTGAATAAGCTCCGCCTGGGCGCTCAGCGTTTCAGCAAAGAGTTGCTCATTGTAGGCGTCCTTGGGCCCCCTCCACTTTCGACCGCCAGTCAACACGATCGGCCTCGGTTCATCCCCGTTCCCGAAGACCGGTTTAGGCTTGCCCACGCGTGGGGTTGGGCGCTGCTTCAATTGACGCGACTCCTGGTCTTGGCGCATTTGCTCCATCATCTCCTATTTCGGTTAGTTGGAAAAAGGTTACAAAATTTTGTTTATTCCTGACGTCAACTGGGACGGAACATTTAGCGTTCAGTTTGTTAATTGTAAAGCAAAGTTTTTCTACGGAATAACATTAAAAACCCTTCATAAATCCGATTTTGAAAACTCAGAACTACTTATAGTCAAAGTCAAAAACTTTTTATTAACCGACTTCTAAAAAGGAGGTATTTTTATGAACAGTCAGTAAAAGAGATACCTGGCCCTTTACTTGAATTTTCTCTCGAACTGAAAATACTATTAACATGAAACAAAATGTTAACGAGCGGTGGACTGTAATATGTTATGAATATTAATGGGTGAAATGGAAACACGTAAATCCTATAATTTAGTATATTTTATAACAACAAGCACAAAACACGTTATATTCAGAAAGATTATAATTAAGTTTTTTTTAACTATAAACATTTTTATGTTAATAGTATTGAATTTTCAAGAGATAGAGAAAATTCAAGATATAGATAGAGGGTCTGGTCAGGTATTTCTTTTGCTGACTGTACGTTCACCAATTATTGGAAAACTAATAAACAGATTTGAAAAAAAAAAATATTGAAATTTTATAAAACTCGGTTGTGTAGTTGTCAATTTTTCTTTCGATTTCATAACAGTCGTTAACGTCAGATCATTTACTCACCTAGAGCCTACAGCTAAGTTTACTGCCGCTTCCTATGCGCAAGTGCAGAAGAAGCGACAAGAAACTGTACTGCAGCATTTTGCTGAATAGCTGACGCTAATAATATAAAATCGCACTTGGATTGGTGACCACAAGTGGCATAAAAACTTTTCGAGCTCTCTGTGCTTTAGAAAGTACGTTAAGCCGTTGGTCCCGTTTGTTACTATCGCATTGGCAGGTCGTCAAACTAAATCAGTTACAATGCGACACAAATAAGTTGAACAAAAATGGCCGACTTCAAAGCATTTTGTTCAAATTCCTAGCATGTAGGTTGAATTAAAATGGCGGCTATCGGCGCAGGTACTAATAATGCGCCGACGACCGCCATTTTGGTTCAATTGACGTATCGGGAATTTGTACAAAAAGGCTTCGAATTCCGCCATTTTTGTTCAACTTATTTGTGTCGCATTGTACCTATTTAGGCAGCTTGCAAACCCTGACACCAATGTAAGTTAGCTATGTGCACACAAGACCGACGAACCAACGGAATAACACACTATTTTTGACATGATGACGAACGAATAAATCGATGAACGCTAGCTGCACGCACGAAAAATTGTCACGTTCCACCTGAGCCGAGCGTGCAAGCGAGAGCGCGGAACGAGCGATAGAGAAGCACGACCAGTCTAAGCGTTCGGCTTGTTACGCTGTTCGGCTTACTCTATCATGACGGTTCCCTATCCATAATCATAAAAAATTAAGTCATAATGTAACATGGCATACTGTTTTTTGGCATAATTGTTTAAATCCTTATCGTTATTACGCATAATCATATGAAGCATAATGTATCTAAGCATAATACTATTTAAGCGTAATATTCTTAAGCATAAAATTATTTACGCCAAATTGGTCACTTCTGTCACTTTGTCGACGCTCGCTCGCTTTGCTCACTCGTTCCTGTGATGGTTACTGCACAACCATAACCTAACCTACCTTTCGCGACTAATTCGGAGATTATGCGAATGAACACTATGCCAAAACAAATTAGCCTAAAAGTTAATTATGCCAAAATTACCCGTATGCCAAAAGAACAATTATACCTAAGAACTATTATGCCGAAATATTTTATGCCAAAACCGGTATGCCAAAGAACATTAGGACAAAACAAATTATGCGATAAAAAGAGATCCCTATCATGACGTTATCAGTTATCACGTAAAATTATCGTCCGTAAACTGACTTCACACACAACCAACTTTTTTTTATAAAATTTAACGTGGAAAGGACATAACCGTAATAAATCGAACCACGGGCTATACATAGATCACTTTAGTATAATGAAATTAAAATAACAGTAAAAAAAAATACTAAAAGAGTTTTTGCCATTTCCAAAAATGACAAGCAATTTGTATGGGGATGTCGACTTTTTTTTCCTGTTCTTATTATACTATAGTGAACTAGTGCAGCTCGTGGTTCGATTTATTAAGGCTATATCCCTTTCACGTTGTATGCTCAAGCTCCCACCTTTTTCTGCTTCTCAATTCTCCTTTGTTCCTCCAACATTTCCTCTTCTTCTTTCCTCAACTTCTCCATCTCTTCCTGAGTGAGACATGTCTGGATTTCAACCTTTTGATTCATATTTTGTTCGTTTTGAACATGTTCTTCTTTCTGTAGGGTGTGCTCCTCGCTTTGCACGTCTTCGACCGTTTCTTCAGTAATCGTTGGTTCATGATTCTCCTCAGTAACTGGAATTTGCGTAAAGTTAGGTTAATTTACAATCTGTATAAATCATTGCTTTTATCTTTTATTGAGGAATATGCATAAGAAGAGGAGAGGCCTATGTCCAGCTGTGGACTTTATGCGACTGAAATGGTGCTGAAGATACGTAAACAAGTTTACCTATTTGCTAGGCAAATAAAAAAACACCGACGTCACCATCTAGTGATAAGTAGCGGAACTACATAATACTCTTACCTATGCTAAGTGGAATTGAATCTGTAGCGCCATCTATTATTTGTCAGGTAAATGACAAAACCGTGACTATGAAGCGTTCTCAATTTCGATCGCGATTTTCATCAAACATGGATAAGAACCACGCAAGGGAAGTTGCTTTCACGTAAAAACAGTCCATCCGTTCGAGCGCTACGATGCCATAGACAGACAGATAGGCAGACAGACAGACAGACCGACAGACGTTAATGTCAAACTTATAACACCCCTCTTTTTTGTCCGGGGTTAAAAAAAACACATGTACCCTATCTCTTCCTTTTTAATCGATTTTCTAAAATGAGGACGTTATCAAGCTAAGATAAGCACTAGGTTTGCTTTATCATGGACAAGGCGCACTGTGTAATCCTATTATTGTGTTTTTAAGAGGCATTTCTCATTTGGTTTGCAATCTCGCTCGCACAATCAAATATTTTTAAAGATTATTAAAAAATGTGTCTCTATTGTAGAAAAGTGTTTCATTAACATTCAATATAATTACGACTATATTGTGGATATTTTAGACATGTTTGTATATTGTGTAGACATTGACTACATCGAGAACTAGGTCATCAAAATTTAAAATTTTTGATGACCTAATTCTCGATACACACATAAACAATAAAAAAAACATGTCTAAAATATCCACAATATAATTATATTGAATGTTAATGAAACACTTTTCTACAAATGAAACACATTTTTAATAATCTTCAAAAATGTTTGATTGTGCGAGCGAGGCAGCCAACCAAATGTGAAATGCCTCTTAATAATATAATTGTACAATAAAAAAAAACCGTCAAAGGTAAACCATTCGAGAACAGCTCTTTCCATCTGAATAAAAAATTACAATCAATTGGTTGGAATCTTTTTATTATGTACTAGCTTTTGCCCGCGGCTTCGCTCGCGTAGGGGTGTAATTTATCAAAATCCTTTCTTAGGGGATGCTTACGTCATAGTAGCTTTATGCATGCAAAGTCTCAGCCCGATCGGTTTAAAATTGACAAAGCTTCATACAAACTTTCATCCCCTATATTATCCCCTCGGGGGTAGAATTGATCAAAATCCTTTCTTAGCGGATGCCTACGTCATAACATCTACCTGCATGCCAAATTTCAACTCGATCCGTCCAGTGGTTTGGGCTGTGCGTTGATAGATCACTATGTCAGTCAGTCAGTCACCTTTGAGTTATATACAATGTCCTTTTTAATTAAGTACAAATATTTTAAGAGGTGATTCAGTCCATCATTTTGAACAACTTTTCCCAATAAATATATATCGAAATACGAAAAATTTTTTTGCATTTTTCATAGTAACGATATCACGTGACTACTTCGATCTGTATGAGAACCAAAATTTTTTTTTTCGTATTTCGATATACATGTATTGGGCAAAGTTGTTCAAAATGATGGACTGAATAACCCCTTAAAATATTTGTACTTAATTAAAAAGGACATTGTATATTTAGATTTAGATGTACGTTCACCGATTATTCGAAGAAGCCTGAACTGATTTGAAAATTCTTTTTCGTTTGAAAGACATACTTTTCAGGTTGTCCCATATAAATTTTATCCAAATAGGTTTTGGGGTGAAGTCGGTTTTTAGTTCTAAAAAAGGGTCTATAAAGTCGCTTAAAAAAAATATAAGTGATATACCTACCTTCACTTTGAACAACGCACTGTTGGGTCTGTTCCATTGACATTTGCTCGACCTGGTGAGTCGCTTGGATGGAGACGGATTCCTAAAAAAACAAGGTAAAGAACTAACATGAGAAACAGGCATTTATCAGAACGGTTCGCGACCACTTCATGAGTGCGTCTCAAGTCACATTCGCCCTGAGGAAGGCTTTCGGATGAGGTCGATACATGTCTGGCCAGTAGCTGACTCTCTACGTGAGTAGGTATGACTTACTTATTGTCCTATGTCCCCTTGGTGGGGCAGAGGACTGCTACAGTACTACTCCATCTCGTTCTGTCTTGAGCATCGCGCTTTATTTCAGGCCAAGATAGCCCGATTGCCTTCATTTCCGCTGTTACAGTAGCCAGGTCTGCTTTGGTCGACCACGCTTCCTCTTATTTATTGAGCCAAATGCTACAAAAGCCTCTTGCCCTGAGGAGTCCATTCCAGTGCCTGCCTTGGGACGTGAGTGGGATCCCTCCTAAGCGTGTAGCCGATCCATGTCCATTGCGATCCATGTTGTCCACGTAAGTAAGTACTCGTATATCGCATATTAGGTAATTATGTAAAAGTGAAGCAACTTTAAAGGAAAAGGTAAAAGTTATAAGAGGTCCAGGAAGATCGAGAAAGAGCTATGTAGACCAACTGAAAGAAAAAGCAGGAGTCATGTCATCAAATGCTAAAGAGTAAGGCTGAAGACCGAGAACATTGGTGCACACTTCGCCAACAAAGGTCACTAAACTCGAAGAAGAACAGATAGGTTCATCTCTCTCTCTCTTTCTTTCTTGATCTCTGCATGGATAGTGATTGGAAGAAACCTTCTTAGGCCTATGGAATGATTACAAATGCCATAAATGCCAATGTCAAAAGTAGACACAGGGCTGAATGTGTATAGTAGAATATAAGTAAACACATCTACTTCAAGGAGACACTTGATGAAGACTTTGCCAAGTAGCACAAACGGTTATACCAATATAACAAAAACAGACAAGAACTCTTTTGGGAGCCCTAAGCGGACACGTTACGTTACGTTACGAGGATGTGGTGGGAAGCTCGGCGGGCTGGGCTTACTTACAAAATGCCACAGGAGTCTAATGACAGCGTTTGTGAAATGGCGACCAAATACCGCCATCAAATAGGTCTTCCCCTAGTGTTGGACTATGTGGCAGGGAGCCAATTGTAAATTATTCCAGAAGGGTCTTCGCTGGATATCAACCACGATGTGGAAGGCCTAAATGGAGAAACACCACACTATTGTTCTCTAAAATTGGAGTGTAAGAAACTCCACCGCCAAGAGCGTCGCTCCTTAAATTTAGATGAAATGAGTGGACACTTTTATAGTCATCTCTTCAAAATGAGACTTGTTAAGAACCCTAAATGTAGGGCATATGAGGAACTAGAGGAGACAATGAGACACATCTTGTGTAGCTGCGCTTCAATGGCCGGAAAGCGTATGGACCTCTTTGGATCAGCATATCTTAAGTTAGAGGACTACAGGCACTACGCACCAGGAGACATTCTGAAGCTTATGAAGTCCTTCAGAAATCCCGATACGGGTGAGTAAGGCAAAGGGGTAAGTAACCAAAAGGTTCGACGTGCATCCAAATATGGACCCCAAAGTAAAATAAGATAAGAGTGGAGGTAAGAAGGAAAATACCTCAGTGCCTCAAGACGAAAGTGTATAATCAATGTGTGTTACCAGTGATGACTTATGGCTCTGAAACGTGGTCCCTTACTATGGGTCTCATAAGAAGGCTCAAAGCCGCTCAGCGCGTTATGGAGAGGTTGGCTCGGTGTTTCTCTATGTGATCGAATCAGAAATGAGGAAATTTGTTGGAGAACAAATGTCACTGACATAGCCCAGCGGACTAGCTCGTTGAAGTGGCAGTGGGCGGGACATATGGACCGATGGCCGACGGGGCAAAAAGGTTCGCGAATTGCGAACTTATACTGGGAATCGAAGCGTAAGACATACACCCACAAGATGGTCAAACGACCTGACGAAGGTAGCTGGAAAGCGTTGGATGCAGGCCTGTCTTGATCGGTCGTTTTAGAAATCCTTGGGAGAGGCCTATGTCCAACAGTGGACGTTATGTGGCTGAAATGATAATGAGGTAAGGAGTACCTGTTGGCTGAACTGGCTGAGCTGCCTGGTGACCAGCTCGAGGGTCTGCTGGATGACGCTGGGGAGCTGCGCCAGCGCCGCCAGCTGCGCGCGCATCTGAGCCAGCTGTTGCTCCAGCGACGCGTTCGGATCTGAAACATTCATACAATATGTAACAAAAATCCTGTCCGATCCTTGTAAGAGCAACTCAGACCGTCAATATGAACAACTTTTCCTATGAGACTGATGCTTGAAACTCGAAAAAAATATTTTCATACAAAAGTGTTCGGCCGGTAATTTGTATGAAAATGGCGATTTATTTTCTAGTTTCAAGCATTGGTTCCATAGGAAAAGTTGTTCTTATTGACGGTCTGAGTTGCTCCTACAAGGATCGGACAGGGTTTTGTTACATATTGTATATTAAAGGTTTAAGAAGTGGTCGTGGATATGCAGATCAAAGTCAAAGTCAACAAAGTAGGTAATTTATCCTTTTCTCTTATTAAAGGTTATTTTAGGGTGCCGTATCCAAAGGATAATAACGGGTCTATAATCTAATAGCTAGACAGTTGAAATTTTCACAGATGATGAGTTTCTGTTGCCGCTATAACAAGAAATACTAAAAACAGAATAAAATAAATATCTATGTGGAGCGTGAAGCTCCCATATAGCAAACTTGATTTTTTTATAGATAATGAAAAAAAAATGATTGTACGGAAACCTTCGTGTGCGCGTCCGACTCGCGTAGGGGTGTAATTTATCAAAATCCTTTCTTAGGGGATGCCTACATCATAGTAGCTTTATGCATGCAAAGTCTCAGCCCGATCGGTTTAAAATTGACAAAGTTTCATACAAAATTTCATCCCCTATTTTATACCCCCTTGGGGGTAGAATTGATCAAAATCCTTTCTTAGTGGATGCCTACGTCATAACATCTACCTGCATACCAAATTTCAGCCCGATCCGTCCAGTGGTTTGGGCTGTGCGTTGATAGATCACTATGTCAGTCAGTCAGTCACCTTTGTGTTATATATATTTAGATTTAGTGTTAAAGTTACGCTATATATCCCACGCCACTGCCACTTCAACAAACAAATCCACTGGGCTATGAATTTCCTCATTACCAAGAAAATTGCAATTAAGTATGGAATCTTAAAATGGTCAAAAATATTTTTCACATCATGGAGTGAAATAAAGTTGAAAATATTTTTGTATTTTTTCTTTATTGGGAAGACCAACAATTATTCTAATTTACGTATCAATATCAATACATAGAATAAAACAGTAACAATCGCGTGTGTATACATTTACCTAATACATTAATGCAAATATTAGTGCGGGCGTAAAAAGCCGACGGGTTGCACTCCGGGAGTGCCGGCAGAAGTAAAAGCTTGAATATTAACGTTGTGCATTTTTGATATTTTGGAATGGTTGTTCAATTTATATATTTTAAAATTAAATACAAGAATTTAACGAATACACAGCAGAGTGGCCATTACACAGACGGTCGAGCCATCCATGGATGCGCGTGGCACGCTGTAACATAAACACACACGAACATTCACGCAAGTGCCCTGCGCCGCACCGCCTAAACGAAACAGCAGGCGCAGGCATACATTTTCGCCGCGCCGTAGAAAGAGAGGGGTTACTTCCTCTCCTACGCCGCGCTGGCTGTCTACTCTACATCCGTCTTACGAATTTTCGATCAGGTCACGTGTCCTGAGTCCTGACCTGACGCGAGTTTAACATTTTTTACCCATTACAAAAAAAGTGTACAACGCCGCTAAAGAAGTTTTTACTTCAAAAAAGAAAAAATGACTGTCTGTATACGTGTCTGTATGTTCACGCCAATCTTCGAAACTACTGGACGGATATTTACGCGGTTTCCAATAAAAGAATGAGCTCAACACATAGAGTACTATTATATAACTGAAAGCTTAACAGCAACATATACCTTAGCCACGTCTACTGATCGCCTTATAGACATAATTAATTCTTTCTCTTGTCACTAGATGGCACTATAAGTATTAAATATTAATCAAAAAATTAATTTTTTTTTATTACTATCAAAGTAGTTCTATAATTAATTAAATATGACTTATATGAAATGCAACACATATTTTAAATTTTAAAAAGCATATTCAACACTTTCTTTTTCACTTTTTTGCTAGTCGTTTCTCAAACTCGCTCAAGTTTTGCCTATTTACCTCCAATAGTCTCTATGGCGTTGGGTATCTGTTTCGTTAGTAATTTTATTATCTTTTCCTTGGCTTTGTTTCATTGAAATCTGATAAAAGGTAAAAAAGCTTTCGTCATTTTTAAATTTCACGCGAACAAAGTTGCGGGCACCAGTTATTATCCGGTGTTTGAAAGAAGTAAAAAGCCGGCCGCTCGCTGCTGGTGCATTGACCCCACGACCTCAACATGATTGATTGTTAACATCGCCATCTATTACAAGTCAGTAATAACATACGAAAGAGGTACAGTGATGAATGCGCCATCTGTTGTAAGAGACACACAACTTTAAGACAAATTAGTTCCTCTTATTAGTGCTGGCGCTGTAATACATATAGTTAGTATTAGCTGGGTACCAAATGAAGTATAGGGACTGTCACTCTGTTACGCTAGTATATAGTACTGTCTGTGTTATTGTATATTTTGTCAGACCCTGTATAAACTTACCGACCATATTCTGGACACTGTTCATCAGCTGCTCCGCAATCCTATTCTCCATGTCTTCCTTGGTCTCCACCGGTTCTGGGATTGGTTCTGGTTCCGTGACCTCTTCAGGAACTTCAGGCACTTCTTCAGGTGCAGGTATTTCAGGTTCAGGTTTCAGTTCTTCTTCGGATTTTGGAGGTGGTAATGTTATTCCTGTCGGGAAAGGTGAATTTTAGAAATTGAAGCTTGTTTGCAGAGTGGTTAATTCAATCCGTTATATGACAAAAATTTAAATCAGACTCTTTCTAGGGTTCCGTATCCAAAGGGTAAAAGCGGGACCCTATTACTATGACTCCGCTGGCCGTCTGTCTGTCCGGTTGTTTGTCACCAGGCTTCATGAGCCGTGATAGCTAGACAGCTGAAATTTTCATAGACGATGTATTTCTGTTGCCGCTATAACAACAAATACGATAAGTAAAATAAATATTTAAGTGAGGCTCCCAATACAACAAACGTGATTTTTAGAGTTCCGTAGTTAACAAGGAACCTTTATAGTTTCGCCATGTCTGTCTGTCTGTCCGTCCGCGGTTTTACTCAGTGACTGACTATAAGTACTAGAAAGCTGTGATTTGGCATAGGTATGTTTATTAATTATGCGAAAAAAGTGGTAAAACAAAATATTGAATTTTTTTTACGGTAGCTCCCATACAAGTAAAGTGAAAAGGCATTTTTTTACTTAATTAACCAATTATGTGGGATATCGTTAAATAGGTCTTTCAAAAATATTAACTTTTATATATTAATAAAATATTAACGAGTATTTCAACACCGTTTTTCGATTTAGGGATCCGTTTCTGAAATATTTGGGTTTAAAGTGAAAATTTTTCTTAGATTCAATGCCCCCCCCCCCCTTCTATCTGCTAAACGGTTATGTACGGACACGTGAAAATAAATCACAGATATAGTATATATAACAAAATTTAAAGGAAAACTATCAGAGCTAAGTAGGGTGTACAAATTAAACAGTTATAGGCGATCAACTTTTAAAATATAGTCGGAAAAGGAAAATTTCATATAAATTCAATATAAAATTAGTTTTTAGACGTTTTTAGTGGCATGAACTCAAAGTTGGCATTCGTAACTACGGAACCCTATACTTCGCGTTGCCTGACACGCACTTGGCTAATTATTTATATATAATGGTACGGAACCCTTTGTGCGCGAGTCCAAACTGCTCTTGGCCGGTTATTCTGTCCCGTTAGGGATAAGATGTATGTATAAAAATATCTCTTCAACTCACCAGTGTCTTCCAAATCCGGCACTTCACTCTCAGGGAGAGGATCAACAGCCTCCAAAAACTCTGGCACCTCTTCCGGCACTAGAATAGGGTCCTCAGCTTTCACTGGGGGAGGGGGAGGTTCAAGTAACGCCCTCTCTTCCCAGGGAAGGGGGCCTGTGTCGAAGTTCTGTATGGAGAGATGAGGGTTAATGGTATGGAGTGATATGGTATTTATATTGTGTGAATTCAATGTTCTTTCTCTCGACTGCTACAGAAAGAGGGTTATGTTTCTCGTATGTATGTAAGTATGCATGAATATTTCTTTGACACGCTCTAAAGCCTAAACGCCTTGATGATAAGCTTGAGAGATGTAGTTAGATGTCATTATATTATCACATCACACCATGGGCGTACCCGGGTTCTGGGCCAGAGGAGGGCAAATCAGTTTTGTTTTTTATAATCAAATTGGTAAACTTAAATTAAAATAGCTATCTAAATATATATAACTCAAAGGTGACTGACTGACTGACATAGTGATCTATCAACGCACAGCCCAAACCACTGGACGGATCGGGCTGAAATTTGGCATGCAGGTAGATGTTATGACGTAGGCATCCGCTAAGAAAGGATTTTGATCAATTCTACCCCCAAGGGTATAAAATAGGGGATGAAAGTTTATATGAAACTTTGTCAATTTTAAACCGATCGGGCTGAGACTTTGCATGCATAAAGCTACTATGACGTAGGCATCCCCTAAGAAAGGATTTTGATAAATTACACCCCTACGCGAGCGAAGCCGCGGGCAAAAGCTAGTTTTTATGTAAATTCTTTAATAAACAATGGCAATTTAAAAATTAACTTACAAGGCTCTCCGGCAAGACATTTGCCGATGTCTTCGACGGTGTTTTTTTATTGCGTAAGCAAGTTTCCTTGCGGTGGTTCTTAGCTATGTTTGGTGAAAATGGGTTGAGCCGTTCGAAAATTATTGGGAGTTAACGCTTGAAAGTCTTTTTTTTTTAATTTGCCTGGCAAATAAACTTGTTCAAAGTTGTATATTGTATTGCTAATGGCAAAAAGTTATTTTTCTTAACTTTTATCGACAAAAGTAGATAGTTTGACGTAGACAAAATTCAGCTGCCCCCCCCCTCTGCCCCCCCCCCCCCCCCCCCCCCTCGGTACGCCCATGCATCATACTGATATTATAAAGGCGAAAGTATGTGAGTGAGGGTGTGTTTATGTGTATGTTTGTTACTTATTCACGCGCAAATGGCTGGATCAATTTTGATAATATTTGGTATGCAGGAAGCTGACACTCTGGATTAACACATAGGCTACGTTTGCCGCGAGTAACACTGCGGGGCGCAGCTAGTCAGAGTCGGATTTAGAGGTCTGGAGGCCTCGGAGCAACAAGGAGTGGAGGCCCCCTGGTTTAGGGCCAGGGCCTGTAATATTTTACTGATTGTCTGATTGGAGTGAACAATATAGATCAATGATTGTTGTTAATAGTTAAGAACAACATAATCATGTTTATAAAAAGTACTATAGGTAGAGGTAAAACAGCGAAAAAATCAAAGGAAAAGTTGTTTACTAGTGTTAACTAGTCGGAAAGTCTATTGTGGGGGCCCTACTATTGTAGAGGCCCCGGGCTGTAGCCCCGGTTGCCCTCCCCTAAATCCGGCCCTGCAGCTAGTTTATCATAAATCTGAGAGTGACACTGGTTATATCAGAAATTAAAACTTAAATGCAGCTTTGGCTGCTTATAGCCGAAAATCCCAAAGGCCAAAATGCTCTCTGCCCTATTAGCGATAACGACGTGATAGTACGAGTATGTATGTATGAATGTCTTTGGCTTTGACGTGGAAACTAGCATTGCATAACTATCGGTAGTTTGACAATAGATAATTGACCTCGAACTTGAAAAACAGTCACAATATCGATCCGACTTTGAAAATTGACAATCGAATAACCGATACTATCGATTGTCAATAGTTTGCAATAATATTGATGTAAGGTAAAACTTTCGATACTATTGAATTTAGATACTATCGATAGTGACGAATACTGACGATAGTATCTCAATTCAATAGTATCGATGCTATCGATATTGTGACTGTTTCTCAAGGTCACGATAATTTTTCTTTTTTAATTTTTTTTTTAAATATATAGGGACAAATTACACTGATCGAGCTAGCCCCAAAGTAAGTTCGAGACTTGTGTTATGGGATACTAACTCAACGATACTATATTTTATAACAAATACATATATAGATAAACACCCAAGACCCAGGACAATTTGAAAAAGTCCATTTTCCAACTTGCCCTGACCGGGAATCGAACCCGGAACCTCTGGGTGGCGGACTAGCATGGTGACCACTTCGCCACGGAGGTCGTCCGGTCGGAGATAATATCGATAGACTATCTATATTTTATACTATTGCTTGCAACACTAGTGCGAACTTGAATAAGATGTACAAGGAATATGTAAAGCAATGTAAGTACATGCACGAATGCAAAACGTCGTGCCCCTGGGCCTTACTCCGAAAGCTATACGACATAACGCAGTTGCTGCCACCGACGTGTTAAGCCAAAATAGTCCTTAGCATCACGGCGTCACGTTTAATATACTTAGCGTAACGTAACTCTAGACCGTGACTTATATTGCTGAGTGTCCCGAATTTCAAAAACCAGTATAAACCGGTGCGGGCCGTGTCATGCCTCAAGCTGATGTCTCACCTACACTATCTGTATGCACTCACACAAATACAAAGCTGAGCTTATGTCTCGAGAGCTGTATCTCTATGTCAACTTAGACTTTATCATTATTTATTAACGCTCAATATTGCTTGACACTAACACGTATGCTTGGCACTACGTACAGTCAGGCTTCAAAAATGGAGTCATAACTTTTCATACTATTTGTATGAAAAATTATGACCCCATTTTTTAAGCGTACCGTACATCTATTGCTTTTAGAGTAAGGGTCCAGGTTTAAACGTCCATAGTCTACGCAATCGTCACGTTCACGCACCATTAGGGTTGGATCTCATTTGTCAGCACGGAGTAGCACTTTTCTATACTGCTATACTTTTCTGTCGCTCAGAACCGTCATTTGCCAGAGCGAGAGAGAGTGACGGAACGGAAATAACATGCTATAGAATTCTGCGCTCCCTCTCGCTCTGGCAAATGATGGTTCTGAGCGACAGAAAAGTATAGCAGCATAGAAAATTGCTGCTCCGTGCTGACAAGTGAGATCCAACCCTTATCCATTATGAGTGATATGACTGTCAAAATATCAAACTTTTGACAGTTTCGATTCGAAGTTAGTTTCGAAATTGCGTACGTTTAGCGAATCTGACTGTAACCGCGTTAGTTTTTAGTAGGCAAGTCCAATGTAGTAATTATATGAAATTCAATTTCATATTAGAACGGTTGGAAAGGAATACGACATACTTATCAAATTAACTAAATACTTTTAAGATTTAATGTGCAGTTTAATTTTAATTTCAGTTGTATATATTTCTTTTTAAAACATAAATGCCTGTGGAAAATTAAATAAATAATATGTGTATCATCAATTTAGTTAATTCAAAAGTTAAGTAGTTATTTTTCTTTAGTACAATTCTATCTTCGAAACTAATTAAAACAAAAAACAACGTCGACCTTAACAACCCATCATCTTTTATTCATAAACATACAAAAACACTTATTAAATAAATAAAATTAGTATTATAAGTAGAGGGAAATTACTTTCTATACATCAATTGGAAATTATGTCAAAACATTGAAGAAGTTAACATAATATTAGTAGGTTGATATTGTACTTAAGCTTTCAAATAAAAGCAAGTCTTTTTTTATATTAAAATAAAAAAAAAATATTTAGAAATTAAAATTATGTTACTGTTTAAGTATGCGTCTAGAACTCTATTTATAAAGATAATTTTTTAGGGTTATTTTATCACTTTCAGGCATTTACCTCTGGTTTGTAGTCTGGAGCGACTTTAGGTTTAGGTTGTTTTACGATTTTTACTTTGTATGGAGTCTGTGAAAGAAAAGAAAACAGTGGTTAAAGAAAAAAAAGATTATTCGCAACAAATGTTATCATAACTGTTGGCGCCACCGCCTAGTGGTTTCAAGAAGCAAGATTATATTTCGTCTTGTCGTCTCACCCGCAACTAAAATGTCATTTTTATTATGCTTGACTTCAATTCAAAAACTCACTGGTTCGATCGATACTCCCTGTATTGTACGTTTGCAAGTTATTAAATTCTTTTATATCCGAGTTTAATTAAAAAAAAAAAATCCAAGTGTCCACTACGAGACAATAACATCGATGAAAGTTTAAGTAAATTAAAACATGTGATGAAAAATTTCGCCACGAGTAGGATTCGAACCCGCGTCCCTCACGTTTACGCCGTGAGTTTTTCATTACATGTTTTAATTTGGATAATAATCCGAGCATTATAATGCTGTTAAAAAACCAATAATTTAAAGTTTAAGTACTTTTAAGTATCATAAGATACTTAGAAAAGACTTAATGTTCTTAAAAGTACTTATTATAATTTTCAAAAGGAGATACATAATAATATAATAATAATCATTTATTTCAGATTAACAGGATCGAAGTTTTTTTTGTATTGGTGGTAAAATTTGGTACCTATCTACTTCTAAATTTTTCTAACTTGTCTTTAGCACGAAAATTTGTAAATATCTAATAAGATTTATTTTTAATAGTAAGTTTTGTTCAACTGTCAGCATTGTTTGACTAATTATATATATGTATAATTATCTAAAAATAAACTGTAGATACTATCATACCAAAATGACAATATTATATGTTTAAGTAAGTGACTCATGTATATAATTTTTTTTACTAATCCATGTTTTCCCACTGATTAGTAACAATATTTGCAATCTATAATCAATTTACCGACATGAATTTCTGTTTTGTTTGTTTGTTTATAAAGCTTTATTTTACAAAAGAAAAATAAAACAGAAAAGATGTAACGGCGGCCTTATCCCGTAAAGGGATTTCTTCCAGTCAGCTAGTCAGTAGTTGAGAGGAATGTTTATTCCTATATACCTTTATATTGCATGTTTTAATCAAACCGAAAAATATAATCAGATAGATTGAAATAGGTACCTAATTTCGATTTCAATTAAGTTTAAAGTAGCTAAATATTTAAAAGAAAATGTTTAGTATTATATTTATTTACCTAAATCAAACACTTGTCAACACCACCAACCTATATCACTATTAAAATAACACTGAAATGACTAGATACTCTTGGCAATATCGATCTCATATTGAAAAAATCCTTGAAAACATGCCAATACGGACTTATATTGAAAAATCGATGTACCACGGAAATAAACATCAAAATTTAGCAATGACACGATTGAAAGCCAAATGTTGAGTAATCATTTTTAATTATGGCTGTTTGGCAGATGATAGGTAAATAGAAAGATTTTTGTTTGTTTATTTTCCGAGTGTGTAAACGACTAACACTGTTGACAGATTTTCAAGCTGCCTAAAGGCATCTTACATAGCTTGACCACTGTCATACAATGATGACAGCCGGAGTCAACGGCTTATACGTGCTTTCCGAAGCACGACACCCTCACGCTGAAATCTAACCGTTCATTTGCCTAATATAAGCTTGCTTGAGAAAAATGTGGGGTATTTTGAACAAGACAATAAGATCATTGATAGGACAACATCGGATTCGCATTAGTCGTTTTTTGAGAAACGCCATCAATAATGGTCCGGTTTGGTTCCGAATGACAACAATCACAGACTCAAAAGTGCCCTGGTATTTATTTACATTAAAAATATGTGATAAATGACACTTAATCCTTCTAGCATCTGGATCTATTGACCTGTTGGACATTAAGACATAATGTACTATATGACTTTTGGTTTTTCTTGCATCTAGATTTATTGACCCCTTGGACATCCAGATACCCGGTCTAACATACCTCGGAGTCGATTAAACAAGAGCTGTTTGATGAAAATCGGTTTAGTACTTATTGTAATAAACTTGATAAAAGTTGTATATTGTATTGCAAACGGCAAAAAGCTCTTTTTCTTAACTTTTATCGACAATAGTAGATAGTTATAGTCCATTTGTTTAGGTACTTAAATAAAGGTCAACAATCTTGACATGTCTTTTTAGTAAAAGATACACTTTATAAATCAATACCTTTGCAAATTACGAATCAATGAATGTATAAATTATGAATTACACTCTTAATATGTAATGTGTAAAGATATCAATTTGTAAAGTGTATATTTCAATAAAATAACACGTCAAGATTGTTTACATTTATTTAAATATAGATAAGTACCTAACTAAATGGACTATATAGTAGGAACGTAAAAAAACTCAAAAGGTATTGTTTGAAAAAGGAAGAAAAAAGCTACACACCTCAATAATCTGCTCTTCTTGCTCCACATACCCGTGATACCCAAACTTGGCCCTCGGCACTGCTCTCTTCGGCTTCTGCAGAAACGTCGTCCACTTTCTCTCTTCCTTCTCCTTCTCTTCCTGGGTCCTCATCAGCTCATCATTCAGGGCTTTGAGGACCTCGGAGTCCTTGAGGGACTCCACGATTGGCTTGATCTTCTTGAAGTCCACGCTAGAACCGTCGTCAGCTCGACTCATGTGCGATGTTAGGACCCGCGTGAGACTGTTTTCAACCATTTTGTGTGTTAGTGGTTTGTAAAGTGTACCTAGAGACCGTATTGTTAAAATATAATTTTTGGATAGTATAAATTTTGTCTCAGACAATAACTAGGTATCTTCCTGAGTCAATAATAAATTATTTGGTAATGTTAAGAATATAAAACGTCACAAACGTTATCACGGACAACTATTAATATTGAATGCGTTTGAGTACGGTATGTGCAATTTTTTACAGCCTGTTTCCTTTAACTAAGATAATTAAAAAATACCGTAACTAAGCAATTTAAAAATATATGCCTAGGTAGTGTCTTTAATATTGTAAAATAAAAACCACAAGATACTATTATTAATACATCATTAGGAAGTATATTTTGTTCCTTGTTTACCTTATTGGTAACATTTAGCTCATGGGGACACCTAAACGAAAGAGGTTAAAATAGATATAGATACTTTATACTATATTGAAGCGTGTTCTTACTATCTAAGTACCTACATGGTATCTGCTTTTTGTTTAGAATTTTGTTTCTGTAATTAGTTGTCGATCACCTCATTCAACTTTGTAAAACTTAAATATAAATGAGGTTAATGTCGTTGGTGTATCTTTTAGTAATATATTTAAGATTATGAATTCTATTACGATATTTGTAAAGTTACACTGTTTGTTAACCCTATATAAAATAAAGAAAAAAAAAACAAAGTAATGTCACTTGTTATTAATTATATCTATTACAACGTGATTTCAGATTTATTATTGCAGAAAATCTGATAATAAGAGCGCTATTTGACTCCAAGAAACTATGACACCATCTGCACCTGCATACAAATCCCATAGCAAATGTTTCTTTTGACGTGTAGAAAGTTAGAGAATTAGGGACTAAATAAATAAATATAATAAATATATATGGACAAATTACACTGATTGAGCTAGCCCCAAAGTAAGTTCGAGACTTGTGTGTGTAACTCAACGATACTATATTTTATAACAAATGCATATATAGATAAACACCCAAGACCCAGGACAATTTGAAAAAGACATAACGGTATATTATTCAAAATTTACATGAATTTATATACATGACGCATTTAATGCGTGATTTGTGTTAATGTATTTTAAAATTGATTTGTTGAATGTGCGATAAAGGCGAGATATGCTTTTTATGAGTATTTTTAAACACTTTTAACGAAAATTGTATCATTTGATACACCATGTTTGTTTTACTTTTTTCTGGAAAAAGGGTTAAGTTTGAGATCGTATGTCTAAGCCTTATTACATGATATATACTAAATATGTCTAATTATTATACAGTCTAGAATGATTACGATTTAGTAGTAATAATCTTAAATAAAAAACAATAAAGCATTTTAGACTGTATATATCTAATTTCTTTGTTCAATGTGAATGAAATCGAAAACCTTGAGACAATATATGTTATCAAAAAATAACAACTACCTATAATGCTCTATGTTTTATGTACTTATTTATAATGCTAATGTTTCTTGTATAGTATGAACCATGGTATGTCGAAGGTGAGGTTATGAAAAAAATACAAAATGGTTGAAAATGTCACATGGAATAAGAAAATTTGTATGGTATGACATGATACGATTGCAGAACCAAGTCGATAACAACAAAAATAAAGTGCTTAGTACAATATCCTAAAGATACTTCAAAATCATCATCATCCCAGTCCTTCTTCCGCCCACTGCTGAGCATAGGCTTCTCTTCGTCGATGCCATCTCGGTCCGGTGCTGCTCTCATCCATGTGCGACCTGCTACTTAGACTATTTAGTCAGTCCATCCGATTGCAGGACTGCCTTAGAGAGGCTAAGAATTTGTATATAGTTCTTGCCCCAAAGTGAAGAAAGAAAAGAAAATCAGCCCCCGGGTAAGGATCTCCCCTGGGCTGTTTGGAAATCCTTAAACAGACTCCGATCTGGTACAGGGCGATGCCGGGAGAGCAGAGCCAAATGGGGTTGGAACTCTGGCAACAGTTTGTGTGACTGTAGGGTCACACAATCCATGGACCATCTTTTGACATGTCCCAACTGCCAGCGAATTGACCACATTCAGTACTAAGGCAGATCTGAATGTGGCTAATGACAGGGCAGTTGCAATGGCTAGGTTTTGGTCTAACAATATCTAATTTGAGCCATTTCGACTTGACAAGAAGAAGAATCCTCAAACTATGAACTAAAAGTCTCTCCTACAATTCTATAAGTATTTTGGCAGTCCCTTGTCTGATATGACTCTTATACTTGAAAATTCTGTCTCATCTAGAATCAAAAATTCTAGAGTTATCGTCAAACATACATACAAACGCTGGGTTCTTCAAATAGACTCTGAGAACCTCGCTCGTTCAATGAATGCTTACCCCATGACGTGCGCCTCTCTCAACATTTCTGATTCTCCCGATATCAACTCTGCAATCTTCTCTTCTGTCATGCCGGGCTTCCCAAGCTCCTCTGCAATCAGATATTATGATTTTAATTGAAAGCTACTATAAGATTTCTTTAGAAAATTTGATATTTTAACCAAATAAAGCACCTAATGTAGCCAGTTTAAATCCGCGATTTTTAACGGCCTATCAAGGTTACTTTTTAAAAAACCAGCAAATTTTTTGGAGCAGTTTCAGCCCATGATATAGAACTACTTTCTATAAAAAAAGTTATTAAAAATCGATAAAATATGTTAGACCTCCCGTACAAAATCCGTTTGGCCGACCGCCGAACGGAAAGCCGTTTTTTCTCGTTTTTCTATAATTGTGTTTATGGAATGTAGTTTAGTATCATTGGACTGAAGTTGCTCAAGAAATTTTGCTGGTGTTTAACATGTACGGGTTACATGTTAAACACCAGCAGAATTTCTTAACTTACAAATTTTAAACTAAGTTTTAATGTAGGTTCCACGATTAGTCAATTACTCGAAGACGCCTGGACCAATTTGGAGAATTCTTTATCATTTGAAAAGGCATATTTGTCAGCTCTCAAAGAAATCTTATCGAAATCGGTTGCGTAGTTTGGTGCCAATCGGTTTTTAGTTTTAAAACATTATTTGAATCTTACTGCTTCTACATATTTCAATTATATAAAAGAAACTTACTTGCAACTTCTTCGTCGACAGTAGCGTTCTCCAAGCCATCGACTAATCCCTGATGGGTGCCAAGCAACTCACCGGTAGGGGTCGTGTATGGCCTGCCGGCTCCAGTGGGAGGCTACACAAGATATATACGTTTAAAAATAAAATAATATCTGACTACGGGTAACAATTAACAAGGAGTTTTTGGCGGGAAGTCAAGTTCAGTTGGAGTTATCTTTAAATTGTTTTGCAAATTGATTCTAGTGAACTTTATACTATGAAATCGGTGTAGCTTATGTTATAAATGCTCATGCTCATGGACAATTTGTGAAATAGTTAAAGTGGACATTCATAGTGCGGCTGTAGTGATATTTATTTGCGGACTGTGGTGGGAGTCTTTACTCAATCGGCTATGAAAACCAGTGGATTCGTATAGATTTGTCGCCAAAAGCTTCCTTGAAGCAATCAAAAGACCTACACCAACCTTTAATTGCATAGTTAGGGTTAGGGTTAGGATTGTTAGGAATAAAGAAGTGATAAAATAAAGATAGGCTCTAAAGGACTAGTATCCAGAGTCGTAAAATAATTATATAAAAAAAATATAATTTGATTTGATTTCTTTGCAAACTAGCGAATTCAGTATTAGAATTGCCGTGGTGATGAAGATGTAATGAATCAAATATTTCAATTTGTTATTTTCCAACAACTCAAATCAGATTTTTTTTTATTTAACCTTTTACGGCTCTGGATACTAGTCCTTTAGAGCCCATCTTTATTTTATCACTTCTTTATTCCTAACCCTAATCCTAACTATACAATCAAAGGTTGGTGTAGGTCTTTTGATTGCGTCAAGAGAGTTTCTGGCGACAAATCTATACGAGTCCACCAGTTTTCATAGCCGATTGAATGGCGGACGGCGCCTAAAGACGCCCACCACAGTCCGCAAATAAATATCACTACAGCCTAATGTCTATGGGATTTGTATGAAATACTACGTTGTGACGTCATAGTTTCTTTTAGTTAAATGTCGCTCCTCATATCAGTTTTTCTGAATTAATGAATCTAAAATCACGTTCAAAATTAATATATTCAGTGACAAGTATCATATTTTATTCCCTTATTGTTAGAAAATAATTTATTCTTGACCATTAATACTACCATTATCATGTGAATTGTTATTAGATTTTTTGGTTCAGTAGATTTGGTTCGCACTTTGACTGTAACCAAAAATCCTCAGAAAGCAAGTTTGTTGGTCGAAAGGTCCCGGCTGTCATTTTAAGATGTCAGTCGTCAAGTTGGCAGCTTGAAAAAATCTAACACGGGAAAACAAGGAAGTTTATGGTACATCGGAAAGCGAGTCAAAAATTTGGAAAGGTTTGTTAAAGTGACGACTTTAAGCACAAAGAATTTCGTACATTGACATACGCCATTTCCTTTACACCTCTATCGCAAGCGCATAATTATATTGCTGTCCTGCTCGCACAGTGACATTTACCGCCGCTGTGCGAGCGTACTATCAATATATTAGCTTATTTAGCATCCTTACTTTACTTGTTACTTTGCTTTAATTGCTTCATAAAATAACACGATAGTCTTCCGACAGTGTCTTCTGTGGGTAAAGCTCTCACTAAAACGCGAAAACGTAGCATCGTACGTCTGTCGTACCGCTTTTGGAGTAATACCCTAGCCTTAAAATCGATTTTCGACATACGCGTTAAGACTACATTCTCGTCAAGCCTTCAAATCAAACTTACCATATCGATATAAACAGCAGTGGCTCTGGCATTCCTCGGTTCAGGGTTAAATACAACAGGTCTGTATCCTTTCATCGGATCTTCTTTTTCTTCACCTATTTCTTCCTTTTCTTCTCTAACGGGAACATTTCCTACAGCATCTACAACACTTATTACAGTATCACCATTTATACATTTATTTACGTCATCGTTTCCGATTTCTTCTGTTAAACTTAAAGATTCGTGCACATTTATTCTTTCATTACTTTCAGCAACACTTTCTTGAACACTAACTTTCATTGAATCAGCATTTTCTATTACTCTTTCACACGTTTCTTTTTCAACTTCAATTGGTAATTCTGTTGTAGGTTTATTTTCTATACGAACCTTATTCGTAATATCTTCTGCATTACCATTGAGTGAATCTTCAATCTTACATACTATTGTACTTTCAGTTTCAACTTTCGATAATTCTGTCAGTGATCTGTTGTTGTCTTCAACTTGTTTATCAACTTTTGACCATTCATCTTCAATTTTGCTTTTCACTTCTGACTTTGACACAGATGTAATAATACTTTCTTCTTTAGTATAATTTTCATTTTTAGAACTATATTGAAATGAAGATTCTTCTTTTTTGGTTTCCATTCCTACTTGTTCTTTATACTCTTCAATGCTCTTTATCGTTTCATCAATTGCTGATGCAAGAAGTGTGGATTTTCTTTCAATTTCTAATATTTCTTCCTGTTTAAAAAGATATTGATTAGTATTCGTGATAAGCTTTACTAAGGTGAACTAAAACTGATTAAAATCGAGGGACGTACAGATGCTAAGTTCGATGGGCATGTTGCCGACAAGACAAATAGTTATTTCGATTAGATAATTTATGTTCTTATCAATGTTTCAAACTGATGCCAGATGCTCAAAACAGACGATTTATTTTAATTTAAATCAACAGCTTCTAAATTAGAACTAGCTTACGATTGTTTTTTATGTTAATTCACCGTCACGAGAAGACGTAATGTGATAAAGAAAGTCTTAGTCCTTAGGCTCGGGCATGTAATTCCTGCGATTTGAGATAACATGTATCCGTTTACAAATACGCCTTGGATGTTTACAATCCGTCTGTAAGTTATAATGAATTTTATGTAATTAAGCGATTATTATTTATTGTAATAGTTGTTATGACAAAAACATAATAATACCTAAATAAATATTTTTTTGATGTCAAAGGAATCATAAAATAGTGAACGTATGCCAATATTACTCGCATAATGATGGACAAATGTCGACACTCAAACCGAATGCCAAAAATAAGATGAGTTACCGTGTATGCCATTCTTGCCAATAATGCCACTATGCCAGTGATGCATTTACACCTACAAATCTAAATGAGATATTTTCAATGAAATCCATGAAAATACATTGAATAAGCGTAGGAAATCTTAATCTATTTTACATCTAA
The DNA here is from genome assembly GCA_943193695.1 of Acrobasis suavella. Taxonomy (NCBI): domain Eukaryota; kingdom Metazoa; phylum Arthropoda; class Insecta; order Lepidoptera; family Pyralidae; genus Acrobasis; species Acrobasis suavella. The sequence goes on from OW971956.1 coordinate 1,444,061, forward strand.
ACATTTTCAAAATGTTGCAATAAGTCTTACCTTTCTTAGGGCACACATATTTCCTCCTCTCAAACCGGGTTTAGTGTACACTGGGGACCCAACTTTACTCCCTGGAGGTGACGCTAGAGGGGGGTCATAAATAATGGGAGATTCTAGAGTCGTTTCAATGTGAGGGACCAGTTTTTTCTTAGCAATATGGAGATCTTCTTCCTCTTCAGGCGTGAGGTCTACAGGAATGACTGTACCACTGGTTTTGGGCAAAGGAATTTTGAGTTTAAAAACATACTCGTCTGTAACAGGAGTTGGGGGGACGGTAGAAGGAGTAGGAGTGTCAATATTGTTATTTTCATCACTTGATACTGAGGATTGTTGCTCAAATACTTTTTGTTGTATATCGGTTTTAAGTGTCAACTTTTTAGGACTTGAGTCTGTTGATTTAGCGATGAAAGATGATTCCGTAGATTTCGCAACGAAAGACGATTCTTGGACTGATTCCGTGGATTTCGCGACGAAAGTAGACTGTTGGACGGATTGTGAAATAGATGTTGCTGTAAACGAAGCCTCAGACTGCTGTGTATTTAATTTAGCTGTAAAACTTGATTCTTGATTTTCTGGTTTACTTTTAACGTCAATAGAATCTAAGGAACTTGATGCAGATATGTCCACAAACTTACTCTCAGATTCAACGACTGCGGCTTTTGACATATCAACGATTTTTTCAATTTTAAATACTTTGGTCTCTTCGGATTCTAGGATTTCAGGCGAGGGTTGAACTTCCACTATCTCTTCTTTAACAATTTTTAAAGCGGCTGATTCCATTTTTGGTTCCGTATCTTTGATTTCTGGTTTTTCTATTTTTATATCTGCATTTACCTCTAGCTCAAGAATGTGTTCTTCTTTAACAGCAGCTAAGTCTTCTTTAGGGAATTCAACACGCCCCTGTCTTTCATGCTGTTCAAATGCCAAAAACTCAAAAGACTCACTTGCGATTTCCTGTATCTCAACTGTATGTTTTTTTGCAACTTCTAAGCTTTCTTCTTTAATGGATACCCTTTGTGATTCCTCCTTAATATCAAAATGTTTATTTTCAAACAGCTCAACTATAGGTTCAGTAATCTGTTGGACTACAACTTCTTGAGTTTTGACATCACATTCAACTGCTTCAACCTTAATTTGATCAGCCACAACCTCTTTTAATTTAGGGACAATTTCTTCGACTTTTGTAACTTCATTGTGCCTAGCCATAGCTTCAGATAATTTTTGTTCAACGACAGTATTTTTTGATTCTTCAGCTATTTCTTCGATTTGTTTGGCTTCCTCTTTCTTAGCAATAGTTACAACTTTCTTTTGCTTTAATTCTTGGATTTCTGTTTGTTTGATTTCGTCTTTTTTTACAATATCTTTGACTTTCTTTGGTTCAGCCACACCTTCACTAGACTTTTGTACCATTTCCTCCACTTTCTTAAGTTCTGCTTGCTTAGCAATTAGTGTTGAAACTTCAGTTCGGTCTGCTTTTATTGAATTAGATTTTAGTTCCTTACTTTCTGACGTTTTCATTGATACTTTTTCAGAAGTAATTGTTGATACAGATTCCAAAGCTAAATCGACTTCTTTGTCACTCGTCATGGATGCAGTTTCAGATATTTCCGTTTGATCGAGTAAAATGGCATCTTTATTGGTGTAAACATGCGATTCAACAATAGCCACATACATTTGCCTTCCATCATTAGGTGTGGTAGACCTAGGTCGAGATTCGTGTCTACTTTCAACTTTTTTCTCAGCCGCTGATGTCACTGCTGTACTTATCTCCTTTTTTATAGCATTTGACTTAACTATACTACAAAACTCATTCGAAGATGTTTTGGATTCAGTAATTTCTTGACTTTTCTGGTTATCAACTTTAGATAGCCTCTCTAATGGATCACTTTCTTTCATTACCTCTTCTGCGACTTGGCTTCGACTCCTGGATCTTCTACGTTGTTCAGAAACTTCTTCTATCCCTGTCTTATTTTCAAATTCTGAAATAACAGCATCCATTTTAACTGTTAATTCTTCGGACTTTTTCTCACTAAGTTGTGCCATTTCGGATCCAGTTATTGCTTTCTTGTGTGACTTTACTTTAACACTAGTATCTTTATTATCTACAAGTTCTACAACATCATCTTTTTTAATGACAACTTTCTCTTTTTCTGTTTTGTTTGCTACTTTTACTTTTTCAACTATTTGCTTGAGAGCTTTAGTTTCCTTTTTTACTTCTTTAGTATCTTTCAGCTCTTTCTCTTCTTGTACAGCTACTTGTTTAGTTTGCTCCTTCTGTATATCAGTATTCTCTGCAACTTTTACTTTTTTCTGAACGGCGTTTGTTTCAACCACTTTAGTTACAGCCTCATAATCCTTTGTAATAACTGCACTTTTTGTTTCGTAAGCACTTGAACTCATTTCTTTAGTGACGACTGTGTCATTATTTTCTTCAACTTTATTAAAGACTGGTTGAGATAAAATAAATCGGGACAAAGCAACCATTACATCGGTGAGGTGTAAGAAAAATGTCTGGAGAAGCAAATTATAGTGATACGAAGAATGGACGGTTCCTCTTATGTTTGGGATTGTTTTTAATCCAATTGTAAAAGCCCTATGCTCTGCCTGAGAACTAGTAGTCTCGCTTCCACTGACTTTAGTTTCTGAGGCTTTATGTTCAATGCTTGTTGAAACTTTACGATCATTGCTTTTGTCAGAAATTTTAGCTTGAATTTTTTTAACATCTTCGACCGATTTCACTTTTGTTTCAACGTTCGTTTCTTCTTTATCAAACATCATGGATTTCGTTTTTACACTTCCAGCCTCAATCATTTCTTCTACTTCTCGTTGTACAGTTTTTTTCCTCTCATCACTAACATGATCGTTTATGTCAATCGTTTCATACTTTTTAACTTTTTCTGCCACTTTTACTTCAACCTCATTTGTAGAGTCATTAACAACTTCTGTAGATTTTTTCATAGCATGAGCTTCACGTTTAACAATACCTAGATCTTCGTGTTCAGTTACAATATCAGATTGGATAGACTCGTAATTTTTGTCAAGCTTTTGTACTGATGTTTCATGTTCTGTATCAGATTTAATTTCACAGCTCAGCTTTGAAGATTTTACTTCAGATTTAGATTCAACACCTGTCGTATTAATGACAGAACTTTCAGAAAACTCAACGTCGATTTCCTTTTTTATCTCTTCAGCTACCGCCTTAGCTTTCTCAATACTTTCATCAACAATACTAGTAGCTGTCATTTCAATCTTATCTAAATCAATCTCTTGTTTCATCTTCTTCATAAACGCAATATCTTCTTTGAACTCCTCTTTCATTTCAGAGGTCTGTTCTGTCTGTACTTCTGATTTTTCTGAACTGATCATGCTCACATTATCGACCTTAGTTTCTGTGATCCTCACTTCAATGCCTGTCTTTTGTTTTTGCGAACTCTCTGTCTGTTTTTTCTCCCAATTCGGATCATATTGCTCCGAAATGGGTAACTTAAATTTGCTTTCATATTTTTCAACTAACAGATCTAAATTATCAAAACCGTCAATTATTTTTCCGAATTCGTCGCTATAGTTAGGGTTTAAAATGATAGGATCTTCCAATGGGGGTATTTCAGGGAGAGGTTCAGTCGAGAATGGTCTGTAAGGTTTAGCAGGAAGTAAAAAAGGTGAAGCAGTTAAGGACCTGGATTCAGAAAGTTTAGGTGTTTCCAAAAGTCCATTTGACGGGAAGATGTCCTGGTTGGGGTCCAAGAACTGCTGTATTTTGAAGGTGTCGAGTACCTCAGTTGGTTGCGATGGTTGGTCGATATCTGCTCGCTCTATCTGGTCTAGGTCCTCGTTGATCGGCTCGTAATCGTCCAGTACTGGATCGTAGAGGCCACTGGAAAGAAGGGAAACGAAAATTTTATCAGGCCCTCGTACAATGTCACGACATTTTTACAGTTCAAATTGAACTTTTGTCACTGGACCGTTAAGTTTAATTTGGTTTGGTGCCAAATTTCTGCGATTAATTCTTTTTGCGATTTATTTCTTATAGAAGTCAGGGTAGACATATACATACTGACTGGTCACTTCCTCACACTATTTGGTTCTAAAAATTATGTTTTATTTTGTATAACTTTACGCGGTACATGACACAGCTAGTACAACTACCAACCTGATAAAAATAAATATCATTCTCTATTAATGCAACTTTGCTATTATGGTTTACCTATAGACGCTAGATACTAACTAGTTGTACATGGAATTACTATTAGTTCCTAGTGCTGACTTTTTTAAAATATTTTCCATTCCTATTCCTTTATTATTTTTTAAAAGTCATTGCGACTAATTTATAATACTTTAATTAAATACTGCTTATGTACTTTCATTTGGGCTACTTCCAAACGAGTTTATAAACATAAAAGCAAAGTTGCAGTACGTGAGATTGATATTCATTTTTATCAGGTTGGTGGTTGTATCAACGTGTGTCATGCACCGCGTGAAGTTAAGGCAAAAAGCACCCAATTATCCGACCACTAGTAATAATAGACAGATTTAGAACAAAAGTACAAAATCAAACGGGAAAGCACTTTAAAATATTGCATTGTTCGTAAAACTTTTTATTAGAGAATAACATTTTAAATTAACGGTTATGTTTAACTATCTATCATAAAGAATCAGCATTGCCATACAACGTTGCAATGCTGCCAGGCTTTTAGCCAAGCTGTCGAGGGGTGATATTTTGGTGGGACTACACAATTTGTAATTTCATTAAGTGTTAGATTTAGAAATAACTTAGTTATAACTTCAATTTAATATAAATAGGTAACCTATCTAGTTTATGTCATTAGAATTTTATTTCCTTGAAAAGATATTTTTGAAAATATTAAAAGAATCCCGTATTTACAGTTAACCATACACATATAATTGTAATAAGGCATACTTAAACTTCTCGTCCAAAATACCTCAGTGCCTCAAGACGAAAGTGTTTAATCAATGTGTGTTACCAGTGATGACTTATTGCTCTGAAACGTGGTCCCTTACTATGGGTCTCATAAGAAGGCTCAAGGTCACTCAACGCGCTATGGAGAGGGCTATGCTCGGTGTTTCCCTACGTGATCGAATCAGAAATGAGGAAATTCGTAGGAGAACAAAAGCCACTGACATAGCCCAGAGGATTAGTTCGTTAAAGTGGCAGTGGGCGGGACACATAGCGCGACGAACCGATGGCCGATGGGGCAAAAAGGTTCTCGAATGGCGACCACGTACAGGCAAGCGAAGCGTAGGACACCCACCCACAAGGTGGTCTGACGACCTGAATAAGGTCGCTGGAAAGCGCTGGATGCAGGCCGCTCTAGATCGGTCATTTTGGAAATCGTTGGGAGAGGCCTATGTCCTGCAGTGGACGTTATGCGGCTGAAATGATACTTAAAGGCACATAATAAAAAATAATAATTACATTGTTATCATAAAGTCTTGATCTGAAAATAGCTCGCGCCATAATCGAGACGCCACTTTGTTTTTCATGGCTCATTCTTGAATACTATTTTCCAATGTTAATACACAAAAATAACTAAAATAATGAAAATATATATTATTTCTATAATTATTCAAAATTAAAAACCTATTTTGACAAAATTACTATGGGACCAATGGACAAGAATGCCTTTTCAAAAAAAAAAAAAAGAAATCGGTCCGAGCGTTTTCGAATAATCGGTGAACGAACATGCATAAAAAAACATATAAGATCGCGACGGCGATAACCTGCTCCTTTTTTGAAGCCGGTAAAAAAAGGCTGGCTTCTTTAAATCACTTAATATGTAGCTAAATATAGATTCTTATATACACACTAACTACCCCTTATTTGCATTAGAATTTCCCCTAAAGTCACAGTGATAGCTACCAATTTATAGAATGCAAACTTTATTATGCAAATGACAGAAATAACAATGCTTCTTAAATCATTGGCGTTACACTGTATAACTGTTTGAAGGAGTTCAATTTCTTTTTAATATAAATATAGTCACAAGAACATTAGATCACTTTTAAAACCACACGCAAGTAAAATTTTGAATGGAGTTTAATTCACTAGGTAGGTACTAAAACCAAAATAGATTTTCGTCAAACGCCAAGTGCATTTAATTGGCAATGATATAAGGATTTTATTCTATTTATAACTGCTAAATAATTTATTAAAACGAAAAAAATTCTTATTATTTCAATAATTTTTATCACAATAAACATTTTTATGTTTGTAAAAATAAAAATAAAGCTTAAGAGGCATTTCACATTTGGTCGGCTGTCTCGCTCACACAATCAAACATTTTTAAAGATTATTAAAAAATGTGTCTCATTTGTACAAAAGTGTTTCATTAACAATCAATATAATTATATTGTGGATATTTAAGACATGTTCGTATATTGTGTAGACATTGATTACATCGAAAATTAGGTCATCAAAATTTAAAATTTTTGATTGCCTAATTCTCGATACACACACACATGAACAATAAAAAACATGTATAAAATATCTAACATATAATTATATTGAATGTTAATGAAAGAATTTTCTACAAATGAGACACATTTTTTAAGGGGCTACTTGAATTTTCCAGGGTCCAGTGCTGCCCCCATTTGTAATAAATCATTTGAAAGAAAACGGAGATATCATTTAAAATGTTGTCTTGACGAGACCCTAGATAACCCTCCAAACTATTTTATGAACTATTGTTTACAGTTTAAAGTGAGAACGTGAATCTTTTCTACGCACAATTGCGAAAAACGGCCACTTTTGGCGTATGTGCGTAGAAAAACTTCACGTTCTCACTTTAAACTATAAACAGTAGTTCACAAATTAATTTGTAGGGTTATCTAGGGTCTAATCAAGACAAAATTTTAAATGATGTCTCCGTTTCCTATTAAATAATTTAATTCAAATGGGGGCAGCACTGGACCCCGAAAAATTCATGTAGCCCCTTAATAATCTTTACAAAAGTTTGATTGTGCGAGCGAGACAGCCAACCAAATGTGAAATGTCTCTTAATTAAGTATGGTCTATCTACATCGATTCACTTAGACAGGAATTGATACTCTCTCTTCTTTTTAAAAATTTATGCATCATTTTATACGCAGCACTTTTTTTACACATACATAACCACGTCTCTATCGCTTGCGGGATAGACAGAGCTTAGGCTCATAAGACATGTATTTGGAAAAGGGAGTCAAAAGATTTTCAATATCAACACACAACACATTCACTTTTACACATGGTTAAATAAAAAAATCTTACTTGTTTTTATAGACCAGATAAAACTTCATTTTTTTAAATATCGACCAACCGAAATATTATTTCAAACTGTCGTTTTCGTTGAAAATCGAAATGCAAATGGTAAAAAAAATCGATGAACGATCGATCTCATAATATATGTTAAAGGTCAGATGATTAATTTATCTGAAAATAAATCAATCAATATTTGGCTTTGGTGTTGACATTGATTTCTTTTTTAGACTCAGTTCAGACCTAATGTCGATCTAAAATTGAACGTTTGGGGAATCCCTCATCTCAAAAATTTATTTACAGACGTCATCTTAGCTTCCAAAAATTTTTGATCCTGATTCCGCGACCCAAAAAATCTCTGGATACCCAGTTTCAGTCAAATCGTATGCAGTTGAAAATCGGCGACCATGATGAATTAATGAAAAAAAAACATCAGCTTTTTGTCGGAGTGACTGTCCAGCTGAGTTTGCCCCACAGTCGGGGGCCCTCTTAGAAGCTTTATTTTTTTTAGATCTACCTTACTGCCAAAATAAAAAAAACGTAATTTTAACATATGGTGCCATTTTTCAAACGTGGAGACACTGAAAAATCGGTTCATTTAGGTGACTCCATGTTTCAAAAATGGCACTTCTGGTCACTAGGAAGACGCCAATCCAAAAAAAAGTCTTTCATAGATACCTAGTATCTACCAAAACCATACATATTTTTTTTTGTTTCTTTTGTATTTATTTTTGTAAATGTAGTCGTAGAAAAAGTATTGTATGCAACGTTGCACAAGGTGGTACAAAATGACCCCCCTAAGGGAAAACAGCTTTTAAACGAGAGTATGAAGTATTTTCTTTAACTTAAACTATGTAAGAGTTAGCTATACAATTAAACTACAAATGCTGTAAGCGTGGAATCGCATTGGCCATTATAAACAATATTATTGAGTTTTTCGTGAAGGTCTACTTAAGGATCATTTTGTACACCCCTGTGTACAAAATGATTCCGGGGATCATTGAAGCCCAATATTCAAAATTTAAGCAAAATATTAAACATTCAATATAATTTTTTGTACTTTTATTCTAGATTCAGTCTTAGAAACAAATTTAAACAACTCTGTGTTAATATAATCAAACTTCTTAGCTCTTCTAAATCTCTATAACACTAATAGTTTTATAATATTGATGCTCCTGAATAGAATCATAACAACAACACACTCTCTAACTAAGGTATGTCTGTCAAATTACGCCTACCAGCTAATTACGCCTAAGCTCCGAAATCCTATGTTAATGTATTTTAAAAACAAATCTTATGGCTCACGCATAGAGGTGATTATGTCTCGTTGCGCTTGCGAACCTCGCCCGCGACCCCGCACACACCGCGATCTAGTAGTGGAGCGACGTTCGGCGCGAGCAGCCGCGTGCAATTTTTATCAGCAGAGAGCGGATTGTTTTCGGTAAGATCTCATTATTTTCGTATTTTTCCTCCAAAATGTGGCTTGCACTATTAAAAATAACTATTTGTTAATCCATATTCAGCTTGTTATTAATATTATATCGTACATTTTTATTTCTTATAACTTTTCTTGAAACTAGATGCGAGAGCTAATTACGCCTAGGCGTATTTATACACGCCAAATGTTATCGTAGGCGGAATTACCTTACACATAGGCGTAATTTACATATTCTTGCCTTGCATCTATTTAGTGAATTATTAAAGCCTAAAAATGTGAAAATTAACCTCTTTTTCACAAGTTCACAAAAAAATGTAAGTTTTGTGAGTTAGTAGTAAGCTTCGTCACTCACTCTTGAACGGCTTAAGCATTTTGTTTGTGTGAGCTATATCGTTCGAGGCTTTATGTGTGGCATACTTAACTTCTTTATTTTTTGGCATGTTATGTGTGATCTGTCTCTATATATTTATTTATTTATGTTACAGGTTTCCAATATGTCTGATAAGAAAAAACGTAACGCATGGACACAAAGCGATTTAGAAGCAGCTGTCACTGCTGTTCGAACAGGCTCGTTATCTTCATACAAAGCGTCTGAATTATATAAAATTCCTCGAAGGACACTAAGAGATTATTTGAAGAGCGGGAAATCCAAACTTGATTTAGGACGCAAGACAATATTAACGAAGGAGCAGGAACGAGATTTTGTGAACAGAATAATCCGATTCTCAGACTTGGGTATCCCGCTTACACCAAAAATGATACGAAAACAAGTATTTGTTTTCTGTGAGAGATACAACATCCCGAATAATTTTAACAAGAAATCAGGCCTGGCTGGCCAAGATTGGCTTAAACTATTTTTGAAAAGAAATAACGAAGTAGCAAAACGAAAAGCTCAATTTTTAAATCAAGCAAGAGGCCAAAAACTGAACAAATCCATCGTGTTTCATCATTTCAAAGAAATTAAAAAGCTATACGACGAACTTGGTATACACTACAATCCCGAAAGACTGTATAACATGGATGAAAAGGGGTGCCGCTTAACAATACATAAACAACCAACCGTTATAACAAAAAAAGGATCAAAGAGAGTTCATATTCAAGCATCAGAACATGGTGAAAACGTCACAATTGTGGGCTGTGCAAATGCGGTGGGGCAGCCAATACCCCCAATGATAATATTTAAAGGAGTTAGAAGAAATCCTGAGTTTGAAAAAAAATTACCAACAGGCTCAATTGTGAGGATGGCACCAAAAGGTAGCATGACGACAGAACTGTTCATTGAATTCTTGAGACATTTTGCTAAACATAAGACTGCGGGAAACTGCCTCTTGGTCTTCGACGGGGCAAAGTGTCACTTAGATTTTAGAATTGCCGAAGAAGCTGACTTACTTGGGATCACTTTATACTGCCTTCCATCCAATACCACACACGAGTTGCAACCGCTTGACAAATCGTGTTATAAGCCTTTTGAGACCTACTGGGACCAAGAGGTCTTACAACATTTTTACAAAACCCATGCTCAAAAATTGACGCGCCCCGAGTTCAATCAGATTTTATCAAAAATATGGTCTAAATGCATGTCACATGACAACATCACAAGCGGTTTCCGAGCTACAGGATTGTATCCTTACAATCCAGATATTTTACCTGACACTGCATTTGCACCATCCGTTTTAACTGAACAGCAAGTTCCTCAACACGAAGATGGAGTTGAATCTCACGCTTCTTCTCCATTAGCTATTGACCATGAAGACCTGCAAAGTTTACTTGCTGAAACTTCAACAACCCCTTCACACAAAGATACTCCATTGCATACAATGTCTGAGAATATTGCAGAAAATATTCCATCCACGTCAGCGGCCTCATCTCAAAGAGGATTTTATTTTATAAAGAGACTTGTATGTTATAGTTCGTCCTCTGATGAGACTTGTTGTGAAGATGCTTCTGATGATGGATTAAAAATTATACAACCACAAGTATTTACTCCACCAAGAACAATGGCTGAGCAACTTGGGTCAACAGTAACTACATCAAAGCCTGTATCACCGAATGTTACTCCACCTAGCGTCCTTACGTTGGTGTCACCGATGGTCAGACCTTCAACAAGTAGTTCACGACCTGCAAGGATATTTTCTTGCAGTTCTACAGATGTATCTGATGAAGAGGATGTTTCGGATATTATGACCCGTTTTATTACAAGACCACTTGTAAATCAAACTCCACTCTTTTCATCAGGATCAGACAGTGAAACTAACTTAGAAGATAATGTTCCATTGGCGAAGTTATCTGGAAAATCCCAATTTGAACTATTTATGCCTACACCGAATTATGCAGTCACCAAAAAGAAACCTCGCCGAAAGGCTTTAAATTATAAAGGCCAAAGAGTCACGAAAGCTCTATTTAACAATGCCAAGAATTTGAAAATAGAAAAAGTGAAAACCAAAACAAATTACAAAATTAATAAAAGCAAGGAAGGAGTTGAAAAAGTGAAAGATGGTAACACTAAAAAGAAAAAGGGAGCAGAAGAAGAAGAAGAACATAACAGGACAAAAAACAAAAGAACCAAAAATAGGGAAGTAGATAAAAAAAATAAGAAAAAAGGTAAAGAGAATAAAGATATATGGTACTGCTATGCTTGCCATGAAGATCGTATTGCAGATATGAGACCATGCATTAATTGTGAAAAATGGTATCATGAGGAATGCGTCGGGCTAACTAAAAATGACTTTGAAATATTTAATTGTCCTGGTGGTTGTGACTAAAAAACGATTATTAAGTTCAATTCGACACAAATAAGTTGAACAAAAATGGCGAAAAGCATTTTTGTACGAATTCACGACACGTAAATTGAAACAAAATGGCGATCGTCGGCGCTTTATTTATATCTGCGCCGATAACCGCCATTTTGGTTCATCCTAGGTGCCGGGAATTTGTACAAAAATGCTTTGAAGTCCGCCATTTTTGTTTAACTTATTTGTGTCGCATTATATGTGTTTTATATTGCTGATCTCCTTTAGATAGTATGATATTAAACATTCGAAAATTCATGGGCGTAATTACCCCGACTGAGTTGAATAACGCCTACCGTAGATTTGTTTTATGGAAATATTTTTTATTCAATTAGTATATTATAAGATAGTTTTATTGTTTCTCTTTCATGTGCAATGGAAAAATTATATGGGTTATCGTTATTACCTTAGTAATTGAATATTTTATTTAGACATAAATAAAACTGTGAAAAAAGTATTAAAAAATTAAAAGACTGATTATAATAAAAGTTGTATTATGACTGAATCTGTTCATAATTAATAAAAACTTAGATTAAGATTAAGTAAGAAGAGATTTCAAAAGAAGTATGATAGGCGAAATTAAACCCAAGTAGGTTAATTCTGCCAAACGCCATGTGTTAAACATTATTATTTTCTGTGTTTGGGATATTATTATTTTTTAATTTTGTATGATCCTTTAATTAAGCATTAAACAAACTCTTGAACCACTCATTTTTTTATTTATTATCTTCATAATTACACAGATCAGTAAGATTTAACCTTAGATAGGCGGAATTCGACAGACATACCTTACTATCATCAATTCTGGCGCGTGGTTTTTCGAATATAATTTTGCGGCATGATTTCTATAAGTAAAAAGACATAAATTACTACTAAATATTGTTAGCAATGAAATAAAGATAAGATAACTTAATAACGTTTTTTAGGAAAGTATAAATAACATTAATATAATAGGATTGTGTACCTTAAAAAATCCCACTTTTATGTAATACCAAAAAAAATTTTTTTCATATCATTAATTTATTACTTTGTCGGCGTAATTAATAAACATAGCATACCCATACCAAATCACAGCTTTTAATACTCTCTGAGTAAAACCACGGACAAACAGACGGACAGACAGACTTGGCGCAACTATAAGGGTTTCTTCTTAACTACGGAGCCCTAAAAAGCTATAAATATATCTATAAAGGTAACTGAAAACGTTTTAAAAAAAGGCAGAGGGTATAATAATCCTGGGATCATTTTGCTCAGCCTATAAGGGGATCGTTTTGACCCAAATGCCATATTGACGAAAAACATCAAAACATAACCTATGTTTTTCAAATACTGTAATAAATCACAGTTAATTTCAATGCTGATTGGTGACAGAAACTGGAACAAACAAAACTATCACATAATACATAGGGCGCACTATAAGTTTCCGGAACTGGCCACTTACATAAACAATATTTAAAAATTTATTGCAACATTTGAAAAAAGAACTCTTTGGCTGTAGAATGCAGTTTGTTTCATCTGACTGTCTTTTGTTTTTACCTTGTGGCGCCATTTAAAAAATTGTGTGTCTGCATCAACATGGATTTAACTCGGGAAAATTTTCGTAGTATGATTTTCTACGATTTTAAGTGTAATTTGACAGCTCAACAGAGCATCGCTCGGCTTGAAACAGCTTTTGGCAATGAAGCACCATGCAAGACAACTGTTTGTAGCTGGTTTTCAGAATACAAGCGTGGTCGTATCAATCTCAGTGACGAATCTCGCGATGGTCGGCCGACCACCGCTGTGACCAACAAAAACATCGATGCTGTGCGCCGTATGATTGAAACAGACAGGCATGTGACCTACCATGAAATTCGCGCATCCTTAGAAATAGGCATGAGTCAAATACAATTAATCCTACACAAACATTTGGGTGTGAGAAAGCTGTGCTCGCGGTGGATCCCACACAACTTGACCGAGGCTCAAAAAACGGACCGCGTCACTTAGTGCAGTGCCATGCTTACCAGATTCAACGAAGGTGCGTCAAATTTGGTGTGGGACATAGTAACAGGTGACGAAACATGCATTTATTGCTACGATCCCAAAACAAAGCAGCAATCGAGCGTATGGGTCTTTCAAGATGAGCCGAAACCAACCAAAGTGGTGCGCGTGAAAAGTGCATCTAAGCGGATGATTGCTTCTTTTTTTAATAAAACTGGACACGTGGCTACTGTTGCTTTAGAGAATCGTCGTACAGTGAATAGTGACTGGTACACGACCATTTGTTTGCCGGAAGTTATTGACGAACTCCGTAAAAATTACCGTAAACGCCGTATCATCCTGCACCACGACAATGCTAGTTCTCACACGGCCAGACAGACAAACGACTTTTTGAAGGCGAAAAATGTAGAACTCATGAGTCATCCTGCATACAGTCCCGACCTGGCACCTTGTGACTTTTTTCTGTTCCCAAAAATTAAGAACCAATTACGCGGTCAACGATTTTCATCACCAGAAGAGGCTGTCGAGGAGTATGAAAAACACGTTTCAGAGGTCACCACAGAGGAGTGGCACAAAAGTTTTCAAAACAGGTTTCATCGAATGAAAAAGTGCATAGACGCCAAGGGAGATTATTTTGAAAAACAATAAATTAATTTTGTACCTTTAATAGTATTTTTTCATATTCATTCCGGAAACTTATAGTGCGCCCCACGTATTTCCGTAGAGTAAAGATGGATAATGTCAAATAATGGCTTATTTTAGATGTAGCACAGCAATTTTCGATATTTTGTTACAAAATGATTACTATTGCTAACGACGCCATGACACTGACAGAGATTGTACGTCTCGACGGCTGGAGCACGAAATTCAGTTAAAATATCCTAGAAGGCGCTTTAAAGTCGATTTAACAGCCGGGGATCGTTTTACCTCAGGGGATATTTTGTACCACCTTCCCCTACGTCAATAAATGCTCGTCTCCCAACGATGCTCGCCAAGGCTCGCATCGTAACCTGCGCCACTCGCATTTTATGAACCTTCTTATACAACTGTTGCATAAAATACTATTCTAAAGATGCTTTACATTAGGTCCGAAACCCTAACAGCACTCACCGTTTAACACCAAGTTTTAGAGTCATCTCCGCACTGTCGACAATTTGTCTCGCGTTGTCGTGAGACAAGTCGTCTGCAACTTTGTCGCCGATCCGCGCCACCGTGTCGCCGTTCTGCAAACCCGCTTTCTCAGCCGGGGAATCTGGCAATATCTGAGAACAATAATTGCGTTAGAATTTCTTCCATGCTTTATAGGGTACGGAAAGCCGTCATGAAAATTGCTCGAGCTTCTCCATGCTTCGGAAGGTATGTACCTAAAGTAGCTGGTCTCGGCAGGCATCATTGTTTGGCAGTTGTCAAGCTGTGTCAGATGCCTTTAGTAGCTTGAAAAATCTGACATACGGAAACAAACAAACATACCGGAGAATCACGCTTCTGGGTCTTAGGAGCGGCCTTCCCGTCTTTCTTTTCTTACAAACGCTCGTACGCGATTATAACGTTGTAAATGATCATTCTTGAATTTTTTTGAACTAACAGGTATCTTGTGCGCTATTTCTAGGTTTCAATCGAAATAAAAAATTAAAATTTGGTGAAACAAATCTAGTATAAGCCTCCAAATATCTGCTTTTTTGCACAAATTTTACCTGAACTTCGACCGCTTATAAAGTACTCATTAATTGTAAAGGTAAAAAAAACATTTCGATCGAAAAATGCAAATGTCATGAAAATTTTAAATATAAAACATTTATTTCACACGCTTGTAAGGATAACTGAATAAAACGTATCACCTGGAACAAGTTTTATGAAATTTCCGCACCCAATGAAAAGTAAATGTTCGTTCAATGGATAGTTAATAATTTTATATTTTCATTCAATAGATTGTAAATCGAGTCCTCAGGCGCTATCTCTTCCTTTTTGCTTTGCTTCTTTTTCTAGCATTGCCCTGGATGAAATAACATGCTTTTCAATCTATGCTCGCGTTGACGACAGAGCGGCCGTGTAGGGCCGCCTTACCCTGATACATGAATTTTTCAGGTTCCAGTGTGCGCCCATTTGAAAGGAAACGTAGATACGAGCTCAAAATTTTGGTCTCCTAATACCCTAGATAACTCTTAAAACTATTTTATGAACTACCTACTGTTTACAGTTTAAAGGGCTACAGGCCACAAGTGGCCGTTTTTCGCAAATGTGCGTAGAAAAGTTTCACGTTGTCACTTTAAACTATAAACAGTAGTTCATAACACAGTTTGAAGGGTAATTTAGGGCTTGGTCAAGACTCGATTTTAAATGATATCTTCATTTCCTTTCAAATTATTTATTTCAAATAGGGGCAGCACGGTCTCCATCTTCGGTTCTTGGACCCCGAAAAATTCATGTAACGGCAGCGGCAGGCAGCCTTCTTTACTGTCAAACCATAGTAACCTTTATTCTATCTATTAGAGAAACTTGAAAAAATAATTGGCCAAGTGCGTGTCGAGCCACGCGTAGTATAGGGATTCGTAGTTACGAATGCCCACTTTGAGTTCACGCCACAAAAAACGTCTAAAAAGTAATTTTCTATTTAATTTGTATGAAATTTTCCTTTTCCGAGTACATTTTATAATATGATCGCCTATAACTTTTTAATTTGTAAACCCTACTTAGCTCTGATAGTTTTCCTTGAAATTTCGTTATATTTAGTATAGCTGTGATTTTTTTTCACGTGTCCACATATAACCGTTGGGCAGATAGAGGGGGGAGACACTTGACTGTAAAAAAAATATCACTTTAAAACCAAATATTTCAGAAAATCATCCCTAAATCGAAAAACGATTTTCACAAGCTCATAATATTTGAAAGACCTATTTAATGTTATCCCACATGATTGGTAAGTCGAGAAAATAAAATTGACTTTTGACTTTACTTGAATGGGAGTTATAAAGATAAAGATAAAAGATATAAATATGTTTATTTTCCCCAACAATCTGAAATTACAGGTAGGTACAGTATACAGTACTATACAGAAGTTATCCTTTCAGATTGGTGGAGACTGGAGTCTGTGGAAGGCTGGCCTGCGGCACAGATCGCCAGAACTCTCACTTCTGAATACAAAAAAGTAAGTATTTATAGTCGCTGAGTAAAACCGCAGACGGACAGACAGATAGACATGGCGAAACTATAAGGGTTCCTTGTTTACTACGGAACCCTAAAAAAGAAACTCGATCGCTTGGGGACGCGAGGCGCCGCTTGCAGTCGTAACTCGAACGGCTTTAGTTTTTTTCAAGCTATATTGTGCATTTCGCGAATATAAATAAAGATGAATATGATTTGACGATGGAAGTGCGCTGCCCGCCGTTGCCGTTCCGGTTAGGCTCTGTCCGCCCCGTACAGGTAAAATACGTAATTACAGTTTAGGGACCATCCATAAATTACATCACACATTAAGGGGGAGGGAAGTGTGTCATTGTACAAGGGGTTGGTAGGGACAAATGGTTCTTGACGTCACAATAGAAAATCTATACCTAAGCAATAAAACACAAAATTTAAACTAACAATAAATAAACGTTAAAATAGTTCCAGCTTTATCAGTTCAGTATTTAGTAGCTTCGCTGGCTTGTTTTTTTTTTTAGTCTGTGATGTCACACAATTTTTAAACACCCTCTGAAAATTGTGACCAACTGTGACAAGGAGGAGGGGGAGTCAAAAAGTCATGAAATTCGTGTAACGTAATTAATGGATGGTCCCTTAACTGTCCCAGTTGTTTCTAGGTAGAAACAAAAATAAAATCAATTGAGTGACATTGACTGACAATTGAAATAAACGCATTATTGGCAGGACCGCCGACCTCGATCGACGTGGCTTGGCGACGTGACAACTTGGGAAATCAATAGTCAATAGTCATTGTCAAATAAACGATTAGTGGCCGAATAAGTGAAGTGAGCGAAGTTCTCAGAATCTAACCACCTTCATTTATGCATAAACATGTAATAATTAAAAAAAAAGCTCGGCTGCTTAAGAAATTTACACATAACGCTTTTTACTATTATTGAATTTTTATGTAGCCAGTGACGAATCTAACGATACCTGTCAAGCTTAAATCCATAAGGCGTTTAGGCTGCAGGGCTTCCCATAGAAATATACATACATACTTACACTCAAAAAACATAACCCTCGTTCTGACACAATCGGGTTAAAAACAAGTACAATGTTACCGATTTTAGGAGCGCAAATTTTTTCAAGCAATAAACTAGATATATTTTGTATTTTTTTCTAAATTTTAGGCCAATTTAATTCGGGAAGTACCCTGTAGCTTTTGAATCCCTTGCGTGTGTCGAAAATTTGCGACAAATACGACTGTATCTTTTGATTGCGTTGGCTTAGAAGTTTTATTTTTTTACAGCTCGAAGGGACACTAGAGTGAGTATCTGAGAAAAAGGGTCTTGACAGACAGACAGACGGAAGGACGGACAACAAAGTGATCCTATAAGGGTTCCGTTTTTTTCCTTTCGAGGTACGGAACCCTAAAAACGGACATTGACTACTTTTATGAATGACACTAAACACAATGATATCCATTCGCAAAAAATATTACTTACCATGATATTTCAAATATTTTTGAATATTAATCTTTGCATATCATAAAATCCGCTTGCCGTTCCATTTTTCCTTTGCGATACCCGGTAGGGTTCGTAATGTACCTATATTAACCCGGCGTAAGTAAGGTCGGGTATATTATATTCGAGAAAATTTTAAACGCAGATTTTTTAATGTTTCTATAGTCAGTAGGTGGAGGTGTGGCTGTGAGGTTTAGGGTACAGTTAGAGGTTTGATGTTGCAACGGTGGCTACAGTAAATACACGTGTGCAAACGTGGCTTGGGTACGTCACAACCGACCTCGCAGTCGTTGTTATTTTTTTTTTCAGTGAATTAGACGTATGACATCATAATTCACAACCTATTTTCATCATACTAATCAAAAAAAAAATACTATTTTCGTGTTGATTAATCAAAGCAATTGGGAATTCCGTAAGATTTTAAAGTGAACAGAAGTTAAACTATCTAAACTTGTATTTTTCAAACGTTAGCCAGCTTCATATCCCAAGTGAAATCTTATTTTCTATCCTTATGAAAGGTAAATAAATATCTTTCCCTTGTTTCCATTTCTTTTCATCTTGTACTGTTAATATCATTTTGTTTTCAGTGTAAGTTGTATGTATTTATGTAATATGTATATGTATGTTTATTTTTAATATTGTATATAAGTATGTTTATATTGACCGCCCCGCACTACCTAATTTCCCATTACTATTTTCTATATAACGAGGTTGCCTGGAAGAAATTGCTTAGCGATAAGGCCGCCTTTTGCGCATTTCCTAGTTTTTAAGATAATTATGTCCTGATTTATTTATTTTGTGCAATAAAGGGTATTGTATTGTATTGTACTGTAAATTCAAGTTCATTTTATTTCAGTAAAAATAACGCCTTTTTCGATTAGTGCTGGTACTTTATTCACTGATATTGTTAGATGGATGCTATTTTTAATGTAACTGAAGAAAAAATCTAATTTAACAATAATATAAAAAAAATGAAGTTTCGGGTATCTCCTACCCACCTGACAGCTAGTGTATTCACCTCAGTTACGCCGGGTTAATATAAGACAGTGATTTTTAGTAGTTAGAACTGTTGTACATTATAAAATGCAATAAATAAATTGAAATAAACATAAAAATAGCGGTATAGAGGTGTACGCTGGCTTGAAAGCAAATAGAACGTACAAGCTGCTTCTCTATCCGCGCAGATTGTAAAAACCGAGCGAAATTACCTTGACGACAGTAAGGGGCATCTTGAAGTCTGTTCCTCCGATGAGTCGAAACCCCCAGGGTTCATCGTCCTCTCTCGAAAGATTCACGTCCAGCTCCATCTAGCGGTGAAAATAAGCATTAGATATAAAATCTTTTTGGTAAGTCATCATCATCATCCGAGCGTATTCCCGGTTGCATCCTCAGCAGTAACGCTTCAGAGCCCGGGGTCCGCTACCTAACCAAGGAGATTTGACGAGGTTACTGGTTTTTACACAGAGCGACTGCCGTCTGACCTCCGCAACCCAAAGGGCAAACCAGGAACCAATCCTTGGATAGTTTGATGATGAAATGCTAGGTGGCGTTCGGGACCCCCAGTTTTACGTGCCTTCCGAAACACGGAATCATCTTTCTTTTCGGATAATCAGGTGATTCAAGCCTGCAATATCCTATCCAGACCGGAAACAACTTTTTACAAAGTATGCTTCCCAGTGGGAATCGAACCCATGACCTCCGGGTCACAAGGCGAACGCCTTGACCACTGGACCACGGAGGCAGTCACAACAGTATACAACGTACGGGTGCTATTGCTATCATGGATATGACTAAAAGTTCCAGGATTTCTCGAGAATCTAATTGGGTACTAAGTAAATAAAACTATCATAATTATGTGATTTCAGGATAAGTCTATTTTTCAATTAAAATATATCCTAAAATCACATAATTATGATTGTTTTATTTATAGATAATATAGTCATGTCCATACTTTTGATAGCAATAGCACTCGTGATTCAGATCTCTGGTTATAAATCAAACAATAAAACTATATTTAATATCAAAAAACAAAAAAAATATTCGCCCTTTCCATACAAAAGTGTGCAGCCGCCCAGGCTATTCGTATGGAAACGTCATTTTTTTTGTGTTTTATTTGTTATTTTAATTTCATTATACTATAGTGATCTAGTATAGCCCGTGGTTCTAGATATGTCCCTTCCACGTTCCAAGATGCTTTTAACTTAAGTACAAATACTTTAAGGTGTGTTATTAATCTCAAGTAACATTGTAAAACAGGCATAATTAAGTGGAAGAATTTTTTGAGGTCCAGTGCTGCCCCACTGCTACTTTTGGCAAAAATGCTAGCAAAAGCTTTACGTTCTCACTTTGAACTGTAAACAGTAGCCCATAAAATGGTTTAAGGTATATCTAGAGCCGCATGAGACAAAGATTTAAATGATATCTCCGTTTCTTTTCAAATGGGGACATAACTGGACCCCAAAAAAATAATGTATTGCAAGTACAATTCCAAACTGGAAAAAGTCCTTTTTAGGGTTCCGTAGTAAACAAGGAGCCCTTATAGTTTCGCCATTTATCCCCACCAACCCCTTGTCATACAATGTTACACTTCCCTCCCCCTTGTGTGACGTAATTTATGGATGGTCCCTAAACTGTAATTACGTATTTTACCTGTACGGGGGGGACAGAGCCTAACCGGAACGGCAACGGCGGGCAGCGCACTTCATCATCAAATCATATTCATCTTTATTTCTATTTGCGAAATGCACGATATAGCTTGAACAAAACTAAAGCCGTTTGAGTTACGACTGCAAGCGGCGCCTCGCGTCCCCAAGCGATCGAGTTTCTTTTTTAGGGTTCCGTAGTAAACAAGGAACCCTTATAGTTTCGCCATGTCTATCTGTCTGTCCGTCTGCGGTTTTACTCAGCGACTATAAATACTAGAAAGCTGTATATGTATATATAGGTATGTATATTAATTATGCGATAAAAATGGTAAAATAAAATATAGATTTTTTAAGGTAGCTTCCATACAAATAAAGTCAAAAGTCAATTTTATTTTGTCGACTACCCAATCACGTGGGGTATTGTTGAATAGGTCTTTCAAAAACATTATATAAGCTTGTAAACACCGTTTTTCGATTAAGAGATCCGTTTCTGAAATATTTAGTTTTAAAGTGTAAATTTTTGTTAGACTCAAGTGTCCACCCCCCCTTTACCTGCTAAACGGTTACATATGGACTCGTGAAAAATAGTAAATATAACGAAATTTAAGAGAAAACTATCAGAGCTAAGTAGGGTTTATAAATTAAAAAGTTATCTAGGCGATAACTTATAAAATGTACTCGGCAAAGGAAAATTTCATTTGACATTTTTAGTGGCATGAACTCAAAGTTGGCATTCGTAATAAGGAACCCTACACGGCGCGTGGCCCGACACGCACTTGGCCAATTTTATTATAGTTTGGAATTGCACATATGAGAACCTGTGGGGTTACTACATAATGTTACGACGTCAGTCGTACGCGATGCGTGCACATGCGAGGCAATCCGAAACACATTTCGTCATGACGTCAGCGGTCGCTTTCGTACGTATTCAATGCGGACGCAACGACTTTGACAGATAAGCAGCAAAACGGTACTCGATTTGCGCCAAAATGTCTACTTGACAGCACGCGAGTCGTCTGAAAATGCCCCCCGACCCTTCCCGCTTCACCACCCCGCCAAAGTCACCTCTTTTAGTTACGCATTCGTTTCGTCCGAAACGGCTTTGGGCTTTTATTTGTTAGTTTCAGTTCAATAACTCCAAGCTCCAAGGTGATGGAATGTAAACTCATTGTGAATTTAGATTAATTTTCTTTTGCGATGTCATTAAGTGTGTGGTTGGTATAGAACCTCTTATCGGTTACTATATTTTTACAGATATTAATTTGCTCTTGCATTTTATGGAACGGGCAGTTACAAGGAGGATGTGGCTATAGTTGCATGAGACTGAGTCTCGGTGTTTGCGGCAGGTGACAGTGTGGGTCTGTAGTGCATGCACACTATGGTGTATAGAGCCATAATGCTTTATTTGACAAAATAGCCATATAAATCATCCAGCGAAGATTATCCAGAGAAGCTATCTAACTGGGTATGTCAATTGTACCTACATATGTAATCACTACACTTTGTAAGGGCTTACTAGGTGCTATTCCATTTCTACTTGTTTTTAACATATCTATCTACATACATACATGTTGCATTTTTTTCTTATTTTATAGGAGATTCTGGGTACAAGTGGTGCGGCTTTGGACCAGATATTTAGTTTAACAAACCCAAACAAAATGCCCCATCGTAGACAAACTGGAACCCCTGATGAGATTAGATGAGGCCGCATACTATCAGCTCAAAAGCTCCATTATAAACCAAGATGTGGCTAAAATAATTATCAATTGCTTGCGCAGGCCAGTACAATTTTTTTCCCAATATGTTGTTAGGTCCAGAGCTAAAAAAAATTATGAATACATGTACTTTTGTTTTCCAATAGTACAAAAATATTTACTGACCTGGCATACAAGATGTAAAATGATACAAACACTTCAAGCGATGACTAAGAATACCTCCACCCCTCCGTTAGGTTAAAAGTGACATTGTGCTCTTACGGCCATAGAGTCTGCTGTCTACCCCGTTAAGGATGAATATTTGATACTGTAACACTATACTACTTAAATTAATATTTTACAGGTTCACCCAAGGCATCAATGGCGAATGCAGCATGTTGAACTAACGGAGGGAGATGTACAGAGCAAGGCAGAAGAACTACTAACAATTACTAATTCAATCCACAATGTGATTACAATCAGCCAGGATTTGTGGGCTCCGACTGATAACATCCATGCAGTGTTTTAATATTATTGATATGTTTATAATACCATTTAAAATTAAGGAGTGTAAATAAAACAATATATAATTTTATTAATATTTTAATTTTGATTTTATTCATGAATGAAGCCACGATTTCTTTTAAATTTGTTTTTATTAATCTTTAGGCTAGGTTTTAGAATATGTTTTTATAAGTACATAAAAACATTATTCAAATGCCTACCTATTTGTGATGCAGGTACAATAAACCTACACAAATATATAAATAAATAGGGACAAATAACACAGATTCAGCTAGCCCCAAAGTAAGTTCGTGACTTGTGTTATGGGATACAACATCAACGATACTATAATTTATAACAAATACATATATAGATAAACATCAAAAACCCAGGCCAATTTGAAAAAGGCCATTTTCCAACTTGCCCTGACCGGGGATTGAACCTGGAACCTCTGGGTGGTAGACTAGCATGGTGACCACTACGCCACGGAGGTCGTCAAAACAGATAAAGCATTTTAAACCCACTTTAAGCATGATGGTGGGCGAGCAAAGGTGGAAATAGTAATATATACAGTGGCATTGGCTACTAACTTGATTAAAACTCGCCCATTCCCTAGATCGGCTTTATAGTCTGTACAGAAGAAAAGCATCAGCTACATTCCAAGCCTTTTCTTTCAGACCAGCATGTGAGAGCCTACACAACTCACTAAAACATCCTCTGCAAAAAGTAAAATTGAATTTGAAGACTTCTCGCACAAATTTAAACAAAGTACACATCCTACAAAAGATTTTCATTTTAGCTATGCAACCAATCTGATACACATGACTTGTGTTTTTAATATTTGTCTATTCTCTTTAGTAATTGCTAGCATTAAGGGTACCTAATTTGAGTAATTACAAGAAATTCAGGCGTTGAAAATAATTTGCTTTATAAAAAAATCAACACTTTTACATCAAATAATAATATATTTGCATAGGTACAATGTATTGTCGCTTATGAAATACATTTTCCATTCATTGTATAGCTAATATTACAGTCATTCTCGAAATAAATTATCAATCACAAGCTTTCACAAATTGGAGGGTTACAAAATTCTTTTATTTTTTGGGATTCACTGAGAAGAGCGTATTTTTGGCATAGGTGACTTAGAGCAGCTGGAATGTTGTTCTGAGAAGTCTTTTGCTTTGCTAGTTGCTGAAGATGAAGGTCGTAGCGCTCCAAAGTTACTCGGAAGCAAGGTTTAAACTGTAGAGGTTATATTTCGGCGTGAATCCTTCCAATTTTCGTTGGGTCTCAAAATTTGCCTTTTTTGGTTTGTTTGGTAACAATCGCCCCCTTTCGAAATAAAACTGGAGAAGTTTTCTTAAAACAAATGAAAATAAAAGTATATTACCCATAGGTTATGTTTATGTTTACATGTCATGTCATACAAATGTCATATTTGAAGTTGACATGTCTGTGATACGACTTTTTAATGTTTTTATGGCCATGGCCTCTAGGATATTGAGTCATACCGATTTTACGATAGTGAAATAAATTACTTTTTATTATTATAAAAATATTTTTTGGTTCATATTAACTTAAAATGTAAGAAAAGAAAGTAAACTTCTCGTATTTAATAACCAATCAAGATAAATTAATTATTTTTGAAAGTACCGTCATAGTACCGATAACTTTAGGAACAAAATTCACATCACCGGTATCGATGTGCGTTGTCTATGGGAACGAAAAGAATACGTGAGCAGGTATCGTCATCCAGGGAGTGGGTAGTAGGCACGACTCACGTTACGTCGGTTTCTTTCAGACGTGATTGCGTTGTATGATTATGGAGTAACCCCCCTGGACCTTTACTCCAAAAGCGACATGACCGGAGGTCGGAATTAGGTAGAGTTATTTATCTACTTACACTGATTTCATACAGCGAAAGAATAAAGTGGATATGCCTCAAATCCCGGGATTAAAAGAGCAAAAAAATCCCGTGATATCTTAAATAAAAAGTTATTACTTCTACACAATTTAAACCACTGCACGCGCGGCGCTGCCAATATGTAAAAACGAATAAAAATACTAATGTAAATACTAATACATTGTCTTATATATCCCTGATGTTTTTATTATTATTTATTTGTAATATTCTTGGCAACGCGGGATTGTCCATTAGAAATACCGGGAAATTCCATATTAATATCAACATTTAGATGCAAGTACATATATAACTCTACCTAATTCCGACCTCTGGACATGACATCGTAAGTACAAGATGTAAATTATAGGTACAAGATAAAGATACTACGCTAAATTTCTATTTATTTCGAAAGTTCACTGGTAGAGAATGCCGTTAGCATTAAGTCCGCCTTTTGTACCATTTATTATTAGTAAATGAAGTCTTAAATAAATATGACTGCCTCCGTAGTCCAGTGGTCAAGGAGTTCGCCTTGTGACCCGGAGGTCATGGGTTCGATTCCCACTGGGAAGCATACTTTGTGAAAAGTTGTTTCCAGTCTGGATAGGATATTGCAGGCTTGAATCACCTGATTATCCGAAAAGAAAGATGATTCCGTGTTTCGGAAGGCACGTAAAACTGTGGGTCCCGAACGCCACCTAGCGTTTGATCATCAAACTATCCAAGGATTGGTTCCTGGTTTGCCCTTTGGGTTGCGGAGGTCAGACGGCAGTCGCTCTGTGTAAAAACCAGTAACCTCGTCAAATCTCCTTGGTTAGGTAGCGGACCCCGGGCTCTGAAGCGTTGCTGCTGAGGATGCAACCGGGAATACGTTCGGATGATGATGAAGTCTTAAATAAATAAATAATATCTACACATATTTAATGTTTTGCTCGCCAGCGCTTGTTTAAGAGTCCCCTTACCCTGGACAGAATCAAACCATACAACATACAAACGTAGTCTACCTTTTATTTTGACACGACATGTCAGATATGGGCAAAATTATGTACTTAATTTTAAAGATATTGCAATTACGTAGGGTTATAATTGGTTTGCGACTTTAAAAATATGAACTTAAAAGAGAATACAGTGTATTATATCACATTTGACCATCAGTATGGAAAACTTCTACACACTTTTATTTTCTTTCCAGTTCATAATTTTAGTGTAGGAAACCAGTTATAACCCTAGATAATTGCAATTTCTTTAAAATTACAAATTTTTACATAAATCTGGCGTGTCGTTTCAAAATAAAACGTAGACTACGTTTGTATGGAAATGTCTAGGGTAAAGGGATTCTTAAGTTACTTACGCCAAGCTTACTAAAATTAGTACAATTTAGACAACTTTTTTCAATGGCGTCTCAGACCGCGACCGGAAATTCATCATAATCGTTGGAGCCGTCCAACGATTATGATGAAGCTCGGTATTTAGGGAGTGTAAAAATAAATAAATAAATAAATTTATATGGACAAATAGCACTGATTGAGCTAGCCCCAAAGTAAGTTCGAGACTTGTGTTATGGGATACTAACTCAACGATACTATATTTTATAACAAATAGATACATATATAGATAAACATCCAACACCCAGAACAGTTTGAAAAAGTCCATTTTCCAACTTGCCCTGACCGGGAATCGAACCCGGGGCCTCTGGGCACAGAATATGTACTAGTACTCACGTACAGAAGTCTTACTTAGTAAAGAAATTCAAAGAAATATCTACTTAATGTGGTTAGCGCTATGATTTAATTTAGCTCGCGTCAGAACTCCTCGCCTCTTCGTTTAGATACCTAGACATCCATTGCAAGCCAATTTCATTCTTATTACTCTTGACAAACGATTCATGTAACTGAATCTTCCCCTTCGAAGTGGTCGCCGCGCGCATAGTAATAATGTAGGTATATTTTTGATACCTAAACGGGGAGTGAAACAGGCCTGCTCTTCAAAGTCAAAAAAGTCAAAAATCATTTATTTATCTTTGGATATTTATATCACTTGATAATTGTCATTTCTTTTTCCTTTCGATTTCTTAATAGTTAGTTGTTGACGTCAGATCATTTATTTATCTTTGGATATTTATATCACTTGATAATTGTCATTTCTTTTTCCTTTCGATTTCTTAATAGTTAGTTGTTGACGTCAGATCATTTATTTATCTTTGGATATTTATATCACTTGATAATTGTCATTTCTTTTTCCTTTCGATTTCTTAATAGTTAGTTGTTGACGTCAGATCATTTACTTACAACTAAGTTTACTGCCGCCTCCAAAGCGCAAGTACAGAAGAAGCGGTAACAAACTGTACTGCAGCATTCTTGGTGGCAGACTAGCATGGTGACCACTACGCCACGGAGGTCGTCAAAAGTAACCGAGCAAAGTCCTCGCCCAGCTGGTATTTTTTTAAATGTGATACTTGAACCCTTTCATTAGATACCAAAAACTGTATGCTTTCATTTATAAAATTTTTTGTTACTTACTTTTTGGCCTATAGATGACGCCATGTTGAATTTATTGTGACGTCACATAGCCTATAACTATCGTACCTACAGCCAAGACGCTTCCAATAGGCGTAACGAATTATAAAATATTTTTAGCCCATCGGTTAGATTATTAAAAAAATGTACACGTATTTTTCTTTTTTTCTGAGATACAAAAAATTACAAAGATACAGCGCATTGAAATTTCGCATGACGTCACGCCTACGAACGATTTTTACATAGAGGTGACGTCGCAAGCCCCCACTCCGGAACTTTAATGGTTCGTATCTTTGAGAATTTTTACTTTTTTGGCAAATTAAAAAATATGGTCCCATTATTTTTGGATAATCTAAAAGACGGACTAATTACAGTTATAATTTTCTAACCCTGACGTCATCACTATTCCAATATGCTCGTATGACGTATCTCATTTGATATCACCTCGAAAAGATACGAGGCAACAGATAAACATCATGCTTACGAATCTTACAAAGTACCTACATCTTACTTCTTAGTATATATAAGTAAAATATAAAAACGCGAAAGTTTGTATGTATGGATGGATGTTTGTTACTCTTTCACGCAAAACGGCTGCACGGATTGGAATGAAACTTGGCATGTAGATAGCTTATTACCTGGACTAACACATAGGATAATTTTTATCCCGGGAAAATGTGAGGCTCCCGTGGGATTGTCAAAAATATTCCACGCGAGCAGCGCCGCGGGCATGTTGTACATACCTAAAACATAGCGGCGAAACACAACGTTCCTTTTGGTTTCGCCGTAGTCTGGTAAAAAATCTAGGCCTATCTATAAAAATACTATTCACCTGTGTTTATAATATTAAATTCCACCAAATTAATTTCACCATCGGCGAGATCACCAAACGAAAGTGCGCGGATAACTGGCCGGTTAAACTTGGCAGTCGAGCTGACCGCATTTCTAACTAGGCCTACTATTTAGGTCTACTTAGGTTCAGTGTGTAACGATGCGCTCACACCATGGGCGGGTATAATGGGGGGTTTAGGGGGTCTGAACCCCCCTTAGCATACGACGTAGAATGAAGAACTGAGTACTATACTTAGTTAATTTTGTCATCAATAAATTCTGAACCGACATAACTTTTTCTGTTTAAGTATCCCTATGGTGGAATGGGAGAAAATGCTGTTATCATTCGTCCGCCATTTGGTAAAACTATGTTTTTACTTTGGAACAATAAAGTGTAATAAATAAATAAATAATTAAATAACCGGGCAAGTGTGAGTAGAACTCGCGTGGAGAGGGTTCCGTACAATATCAAAGATTTTCCGTAAGTGAACGTATTATATTGAGTTTACCACTTTATTTTCAATTGATAGAATTCTTATAATATATTTCCTGTAATCTACAAGTTTGAACTATATTTTGTATTTCTTTCATAATTTTCGGCTTAGTAGTTTCGGAGATAACGGTGGAGGAATGGTCAATTTTCGTCTTCTTTCATGAAAAAAATCAAAACTATTTATTTTACAATAATAAAAAAATATATATTTGAGATCTTCATAACGAGCCCTTTCATTTGATATACGACGCAATAAGGTTTGCAAATTTTTTTTTTTAATTTCCTTATTTGTCCTTCGAAAATTGAAAAAAATTTGAAAAAAAATATATTCATGTACTTATTTTTCCTGTAATCTACAAGAAATGAATGAAAATTAGTATTTTTTTTTCAAAATTTTAGGCTCAGTAGTTTCGGAGATCAGGGGCAATGGTCAATTTGTGTCTTCTATCATGAATAAAATCAAAATTTTTTATTTTATATTAATAACAAAAATATATTTAAGATCCTCATAATGAGCCCTTTTATTTGATGATAATACAGTATAGTTTGCAAAACGTCTTTTTTAATTTCCTAATTCATCCCTTGAAAATGACCGTTATTTAAAAACAGAATATTTATTTACTTTGCACATCTGTTTATGGGTCATAGGATTACACCATCCTACCAAATGTCACCTGATTTGGTCCATTAGTTTCGGAGCTAATTGGCTGTGACAGACGGACGGACAGACAGACGCACGAGTGATCCTATAAGGGTAACGTTTTTTCATTTTTTGTACAGAACCCTAAAAACCATCCATCACCCAAGTGGTCGACGTTGGAGCCAGACGTGCCAGATTGAAATGGGACTGGGCGGGTAACGTTTGCCGAATGGCGCCGGACAGATGGGCTCACATAAAGACCATGTGGATTCCAGGAGACGGGAAACGATCCAGGGGAAGATCTCAAATGAGATGGAGTAACGACCTGTCTGCTTTCGACAAGGATTGGAAAGAAGTAGCCAAAGATCGAAATATGTAGCTGGAAACAACAAGGGGAGGCCTTTTCCAATGGGACTTGAACGGCTAGTAAAAAAAAATATGTTTGACTGAGCGTGGCGCAAGACTCGGGCAAAAGTAAGTTATCTTTTTTTGACCCTCGGACCCCCCTTTATGAGACGTAAATCTGGCTACGCCCGTGGCTGACACCTTAATGCTTCATACTATTCACCTCATTTCTTCATCATCTCATCCTTTTTGCCTAACATGGCCTTTGACAAAAACATTTTTTTCCATAATCGAGTAGGCCCCCAAACAATTGCTCGGTAACTCAAAATTTTCAAAATGCGTCCTTTAATAATATTAGTATTTTTAGCGTGTTGCAGTAGTGTTTTATGTAAAAACAATGTGAAGTCCCTCACGGAGTCGCTGGGGCAGGAGGTGATTGAAATCGGGACTCCAATTAAAGGTAGGTTTCACATATTGTTTAAGATATTTATACTCATTAAAAAAACTTATACACACACACTATTAGTATAATAAATTACCGGCAAAATGGTTCCGTACCATTATCTGTACCATTCTTCTTTATGGTTCCGTCAGACGATGGAGACAACGCTTTTAGCGTTAAGTCCGCCGATTGTTAACAATTGTTTAATTGTTTATGATATTTATTGTCATAAGAAATTTACATTTTACTTATTCATGAGAACACACACACACTTTAAGTATAATAAGTAACGGGCCAAGTGCGAGTAGAAATCGCGCAAAAGGGTTCCGTACCATTATCTATAAACAATCACATTGGATGTATGAGAGCCCCACATAAATATTTATTTAATTCTGTTTTTAGTATTTTTTGTTATAGTGGCAACAGAAAAACATTATCTGTGAATTTTTAACTGTCTAGATATCGTGGTTCATAGGATTCAGCCTGAAGTGCGACTTCTGAAACGCGGAGTCACCTAAACGATTGGTTTTAAATGGGAAAACCATTCGTTTAGGTGACTCCGCGTTTCAGAAATCGCACTTCTGGTGACAGACAGACAGGGGGACGGACGGATGGACAGCGGAGGCTTAGAAATAGGGACCCGGTTTTACCCTTTGGGTACGGAATCCAAACAATTGTTACGCGTACAATGTACGAAAGTAGGCAAGCAAAGTATCACACAGAAACACAATACACAGAAGAAGCACGGGTAGGAGGTAGCCTCACAATTTCAACACATACCGTCTTATTATAAAAACAGGACTAACTTTGTTACTAGGTTTAAACCATAATCCGCCCAAAATGAAGTTGACATTGACAGGTGAGATAGTGTGAGATTACTAGATGTCAACTTGATTTGGTCGGATAATGGTTTAAACCGAGTAACAAAGATAGTCTGGGTTTTGTAATAAGACGGATTGTCACTAGCTCCGAGCGTAGATGGCCGTTCGACGGGTTCGACTTAGTGCGTACAAAGATGTTCAAGATGCACCGGTACAAGAAGCGACATCAAGGGCAGCTTTGGTGCCAGAGGGGGGGGGGTCACATAGTCGTGTTCAAGTCACAAGAACTTATATTTTAATTTTTATAATCAAAGAAACAAGTAAGCCCTTGAGTGACATTGTGTTGAAAACTGGGTAATTTTTATTTAAAATTTCTTCTTCACTTCAAAGGACCGAAAGAGGTCTGTCAGGATCGTAGCAAGTGGACGTCCAAAGCCAGCCATAGTCTCTCTACCGCTGTGGGAAACAGGCGTGATAATATGAATGTATGTTACTAAAAAGAATGAGCTCGGTAGCCCGATGGATGTACAACGCTTTCGCAAGTTAAGCGACACCGGGCGTGGTTCTCAATTGGATGGACCACAAGTAGCATAAAAAATCTCGAGCTCCACCGTGCTTTGGAAGGCACGGTATAAGCCGTTGGATCCGGCTGTCATCATTGTATGGCAGTTGTCAAGCTATGTCAGATGTAGTTCAGTGAGCATCGAACATTCCTACTCGAATATCAAGTTTGCATGTTTGTACTTATTCCTTTAATCGCCTCTTACGGCATACACAGGAAAAGAAGGAGACTGACTACGTAGTCAGTCCTATTCTACACCACATGACATGGAGCTGTTTTTATTACTTTTCGAAGTAAGGCTCAAGAGATTCTCCTTTCAGAACTGCCAGCGGATATAGAAGAGGAACCGTCCATCGAGAATGAGGAAGATGAACATGTCACCTCGTCCACTGTCACCATCGTCACCACCACCACCAAGCCCGCCACCAAGAAGGAGACCAAGAAACTCAATGCGGTATAATTTGAAAACATTATGTACTTGCGCTGGAAGCGGCACTAAACTTAGCTGTAGCAAGCTAACGTCAACAAATATTATAAAAGCGAAAGAAAAATTGACAAAAGGCATGCGACGAATGGAAAAATTCGGTTAGATTATTAAAAATTATTGTCAGAGATCGAAATCACAGTTGCTATTGCTATCAAAAGTATGGATATGACTAAAAGTCCCGAGATTTCTCCAGAACCGCGGTATCATAGAAAAGGATTTAAATACATTACAAGATTTCACAATCTTTCTCTTTAAATCAATAACAGAAAATTAGGAACTAAACTTAGTCAATAAAACAATCATAATTATGTGATTTCAGGATATATTTTAATCGAAAAAAATAATAATTGGAACGAAGTCCCTTACGGCAGGCTTGGAGGAGATAGGGATTTTGCTGTGCGACCGAACTGAAAAAAATGTGATAGTAAAACCGTAAGGATGACCTCGTTAAATAAAACCGTTAAATGAGACGTGCGCAGGCGCGACAGTCGTATACACAAGCGAGTAGTGTATAATACCTTTCTCTTCCTTTGAGCACGATTTTTCTTTTGCAAATTGTGTCGATTCTACATTAGCCGAAGGAACTTCGTTCCTACCTGGTGTCCCACGACACCACATTTCTTTTTTTATAAAGTAAGTTAATACAACAATCATAATTATGTGATTTCAGGAAGTATTTCAATCGAAAAAAATATATCCTGAAATCACATAACTAGTTAAAATTATTTTATTTACTTAGTTTAGTTCCCAATTTCCTATTATTCATTTAAAGGGAATGATTATGTACACTAGAAGCAATAGAAAAATGTTCATTCGAAATGCCTGCAGACGGTCACAGGAAACCGGGCAGGCCTAGGAATCGTTAGAGTGATGACATCAGACATTTTGAGAAGAATTGGTCACAGGTCGCACTAAATCGGGATAAGTGGAAGCATATGGGGGAGACCTTTGCCCAGAAGTAAGTCAAAAAAGGTTAATAAAAAAATTAAAAAAATGTATTGTTTGTTGATAATAAAGTTGATCTCTATTTGGTGAAGGTATGAAAAACTTTGGAGATAGGTATGAAAGAAAGTCTTTTGTAGGTAGCGACGCTACACCCGAAGAAGCCGCCAAATCGAGTCGACATCAGCGAGGACGAGGAAGACAGGATCGAGAAGGAGCTGGCAGCCATATACAAGGACAACTTTGGTATTTATCTGATTTATTTATTAAACATTATTACAAAAATGTTTCAGACGGACTTTAAGTCCAAGGCCTTTTCTTTCTACCAGTCAACCTGCAAGTCAGATTATCATCATCAATTTCTCTTTCCTGTTTTTATTTCTCATGTAAGTGGCTTACATTCGTGTCAGATTTTTCTAGTTTCTAGTTTTATAAGGTATCTGACATAGCTTGACAACTGCCATACATACAATGATGACAGCCGGGACCAACGGTTTTACGTGCCTTTCGAAACTCGGAGTGCGCGCTGCGCACACCTACCCTCTTTTTTATTCCTACAGTAGAGTATTGACAGTCTGGGGGCATGGTAGTGCCCCCGCCAAGTGGAGCAAAAGCAAACAAACAGACTACTAGCATACTTATCTCAAAGTCTGCCTCTAATGAGGCAGTTCTATGGTTGAACTAGTCGTGCGGTAGGGCGCGGCCTACCGCCTAAAAGCATGCTATCTCACCTAACATTGTGTTCGGGCGAAGCAGTGAGGTGAAATGCACGATAAATTCATAGTAAACCGATCGCGTAAAAAAATACGTTAGGTCCTTTGGGAAAAGGGGTTTTATGCAAAAGCGACTGCATTAATCGATTACAAATAAGTTTATTGGAATTGTCAATAAAAAGCCGTGTCGGTATGGACTTAATTTTAGAGATTTTACACTTCTTTTATTACTTATTTACGCCCAAAGTTGCGTAAAAATAAGCAAAACAAAAATAAATCTTTGATAGCTCATAACTTTTTAATAGCTTTTTATTATACTATTCTGTATCCATACAGACAACATTTATAATCAGATGAAACGATATTATGCTAAACTTTGAATGTACAATACTGTCTAACAATGGAGGAAATCCCTTTCGAAATTTGTTTGGAAAAATTATCGACTAATTTACTCTTAACTGCCCCGAGCAAGGCAGTTATAGCAAACCTGTAAGTATAGGTAGGTACGTGAAAATGAACTTAAGCCTACATTTTCAATGACAAAGAATACATTTTATTCAACAGATTACAAGGAAAGCTCGGAGTCGACCCAGAAAATAGTAGTAACAGTAACGAAAGCCACAACAACGACGACGACGGCGCCAAAAAACATAACTACAAATTCTACGAAGCTCATTGCTAGGAGCAACGACAGAGACAAGTAAGTACCTGTTGGTGACGCAAATAAAACGTGGGAAATAAAATAAAAAAAAAAAAACAAAAAAATGTTTATTTCGTTAAGTAGCACAGTTACAATAGATAGTAGTTGAAGCCTACTTTTAAGTATGAGAATACTTGTGTAGTTCCGTGTAGTTCCGCTCCTCCGTAACGCTAAATATTGTGAGTACCTACCAGGTAAGAATCTTATTAAACAATTCAAACAAAACAAATATTTCAGTTATGTGTCAGTGTGTGTGTGTGTGTGTGTGTGTGTGTGTGTGTGTGTGTGTGTGTGTGAGTGTGTGTGTGTGTGTTAGTGCGAAAATTAATTTTAAGTGTTACATAAATTCTCCTTACTAATGAAATTCTCCAATTCATCATAGCTTAATGGTTTAAGCCAGTTTATTAGTAGTAGTTTACATTCACGTGAAGTTTTGTTATATATTTTTAATTTAGTATTTATTTTATTGTATATTTTAGCAGAGCGACCATTGTATTGAACTTTTGCAAATTCCGTCTTATAAAAACTTCATGACCTGCGGAATATTTATTTTAAAACAAGACAATAAAAAAAAACATGTACATACAAGAGTTTTATAAAATGGAACACACTGAAAAAATATTTAAATATTGGCGCTGACTGACAAAGGGAAAAGACGAAATTCGTAGTGGCCAGACGTAGTGATTATATCCTTTTTGGTGGCCAGCATTTAAATGCATAACTTATTTCTTATACAGATAATATATATACAAAATTAGACCTATTGCGTCGACTGCAGTACCATTGACTCATAAGTTGACTTATAAGTTTGACCCTAACGTCTGTGTGTGTGTCTGTCTGTGGCATTGGTGGTCTTATTAATGATGTTTACAAGCTATATTTACCTCGTATTTCCTAAGTCACCTTCTACGACATTCACGGGAAGACTTGGAGTGGTCCTATGTGGAAACAACACACAGAAACCCAAAAAGTTTATGAAGGAAAATATATTGCCAAGAGATTCTGTTGGTCAAACACTCACTGAATTAAGTCAATGTCGATTTTTTCAATAAACTTGATCGTTTTGTTAACAATTGTATTCGTTTCATTTTCTGCCTTCGGAAATATGATTACATATCATCTTTCCGTTCTGATCTTAAATGGCTTCCTATTCGTGAACGCAGACAAATGCGAATTCTTCGCACACTTTTTGCAATTCTCTTTAATCCAAATTCTCCGTAATACCTAAAAAGCAAATTTCAATTTCTTTCCGACAGTCATGGCTCATGATCGGCAACTTCGTTCTGCAGACTCTCGTCTCCTTTTCATTCCTTTACTTCGCAAACTTTATGGCTAACTCTTTTACCCTACAAACTTCACGGCTCTGGAATGCCGTTGACATCAAAAAAATTTTACTAAATTTTCTTTTAAAAGAAGAGTATATTCTCATCAAATTAGTTTCTTTTTTAATAGGTTCTATCAACGTCGTCATTATCGATGTTGGTATGTAGTGTATGTACTCGTATTTGTATGTGTGTATTTTGTATGTATGTTATTTGTGTGTATATCTATAAGGTATATATTATAAGATATATTATATGGTATATATCTATTATATTATATGTATAATTAAGTATATTGTGTTGTAAATTTATTGTTTTATTTATTGCGCCGCAACAATTTATCTGTTTTTCCCTATGGTTGACTGGGAGAGAACGCTTTTAGCGGTAAGTCCGCCAATTGTATACAATTGTATATTATGGATCAATAAAATTTTATGAATGAATTAAGTATTCACGGACGTTAAGTAATGTTGGCGAAACGTTCGTGGGTGAGAAGCCCTAGGATGAAAATTGAATTGTTTGAATATTCTGATGACCAACGGTTCGTGAAACAATCCACTGTTTGTAGGTAAACTGTTCCAGTTTCGACTAATTACTTTTGTTGTTTTCCTAAAACCTGCCTTCTATTTCAGCTTCAAGTTCCAGCCAGATCCCTTCAACAAGGCTGAGATTGAAAGATTCAGGACCTCAGTCGACGACATCAGCTGTATGAAGAAGCTGAGGCAAGAGGGAAAGATGAAGGTATATAACTTTAACTGATATACTTCTCAAGAATAGCCATGACGAATGGAAACATACTTTAGGCCCATCGGTTAAATTACTGGAAAATATTGTTTTTTTTTTGAGAAACAAATAATGCCAAAGACAGCGCATTGAAATTTCGCATGACGTCACGGCTAAGAACGATTTTTTACTTAGTGGTGACGTCGCAAGGCCCACTACTGAACTTTGATGCTCAGTATCTTTGTGAATTTTTACTTTATTGGCAAACTGAAAAATATGCGTCCATTATTTTTGGACAAATCTAAATGACAGACTTATTACAATCATACTTTTGTGACCCTGTCGTCATTCGCGCAAATTTTGTATGTCTGTTTACTTGTAAATTTCTTTATTACCTCGTCTTCCAATTAAAAGGCAGGATGGATTTATCGTTAGATTCAAACAAAGCAGTCTATTATCCTTCCAAGT
Organism: Acrobasis suavella; assembly: GCA_943193695.1. Taxonomy (NCBI): domain Eukaryota; kingdom Metazoa; phylum Arthropoda; class Insecta; order Lepidoptera; family Pyralidae; genus Acrobasis; species Acrobasis suavella. The sequence continues at coordinate 1,480,944 of OW971956.1, forward strand.
ATATATCACACACTAAGTATTATATCTATCCTCCCCATACTGATTTGATGCATGTATTCGGTCGGTTCTCTCAACTCCCTCTCTCTCCCCTACTCCCTGACTGCGAATATCTCCTACACTCCTTTATCCCTATCTACGAGTCCAACTGGTTTCTCGAGCCATGAGAGTGGTATAACGAGGTTTGGCGTCGCCATGTTCTAGGGACTGAGGACGATATACATGCATCGGCTTTGGTCTGCAAGCGTGATGACGTACTCTCCAAGGTAAACCTCATTCATAAGCTCTTGCAGCGTAACTGCTGGCTGGGCGGACTCAGAACAGAACAGAACAGAACAGGATGGATTTATCGTTAGATTCGTTTCCAAAGCAGGGTCCTTATATAGGTTGATTTGAAAATATAAGCTGCCTCAGTGCGTACCACTTCCATCTATAAAAACATAACCCTTTTTCTAGCACAGTTGGGTAAATAGTTACACTCGCTTTTCCAATTTCGTAATTGTTTTAATGTTTCATTGTTCACAGGATTCCAAGAATTTCGGTTGTATAACCACTGTTATGAATACTATCGTTTTCATTTTCTGTCTTCTGATGAGAACTTTGTGGTAATCAAATAAATTGCTCACTACGTATATCTTTTTTTTTAATGGAAAAATGCGTTTTATTTATATTAACCTACCTTTTATATTCTTATATTCTGTTAGAAAAAGAAAAAAGGAAATACCCGCTGTTTCTCTTCTTGAGCAGATCGTAAAAGTCGATCGAGGGAATGGGCGTAAAAGTAAACTTGTTATTAGACGATGCGGTTAGCAAGTCGAGCAAACCATCACCATTTTGATTCCTTTTTCCATCTTAAAGCCCACCATCACGCTAAGCGTGAAATGAAAAAAATGAAATTGCAACAGTCGGACTTAAGGCCGTAGGCTTTTTCTACCCCTGGCGTGGCCTTTGGGCCTTCCGGCCCTGAGCCCTGTCTACCCCGTTAGGGATATAGACGTGATATTGTAACTGTACCGATACCCACCTCCGTCTGATTTTTACCACCTTCAGAGGAACTGCCCCTGAGTCATGAACAGATTTTATGTACTTGCATCAAAATGTTGATATTAATATGGATCTTACCGGGATTTTTAATGGAAAATCCCGTGAGCCAACAATATTACAAATAAATAATAATAAAAACCTTAGAGACAGATAAGACAAATAAAACAAAGTTAATTAACATACAATTTTATTAGTATATACATTATTATTTTTATTCGTTTTTACATATTGGCATTTGGTTGCGCGTGCAGTGGTTTAAATTGTGTAAAAGTTTAATAACTTTTTATTTAAGAAATCACGGGATTTTTTTGCTCTTTAAAATTATTCCCGGGTTTTGAGGCATATTCACTTTATTCTTTTGCTGTATGAACTCAGTGTAAGTACATAAATAACTCTACCTAATTCCGACCTCTGGTCATGAACTGCCATGGTCCACATGGAAGAGCCTTAATCGCCTTCGGACTGAGCTAGGCCGATGCAGGCATAACTTGGCTCGATGGCGTTACAGTGATAAATCCGCAACACAGTGCCAGTGTGGCCGTAGCGCCCAGACTATGTCACACCTCCTTTCCTACCCATCGTACCCCACAAGCTGCACTAACCGTGACCTTTATGAGGCTTCAGACAACGCTGTAAGAGTGGCATCATTCAGGAAGGAAAAAAATTAATGTTTGAGCCAACGACACAAAAAGAAGTTACTGTATCTGTAATAATTAGAGATCAGAATCACGGGTGCTATTGCTATCAAAAGTATGGATATGACTAAAAGTCTCGGGATTTCTCGAGAATCGGTACCTTAGTAAAGGATGTCTACATTACAAGATTTCGAATGAAGATTATTCAACTGCTTGTAGTATACACAATCTTTCTCTTTAAATGAATATAAGGAAATTGGGAACTAAACTAAGGGAATAAAACAATTATTACTACAATATGATTTCAGAATTATTTTTTTCGATTAAAATATATCCTGAAATTTCATAATTATGATTTTATAATACATATAACTCACTAAGGTGCCGATTCTCAAGAAATCCCGAGACTTTTAGTCATATCCATACTTTTGATAGCATTAGCACCCGTGATTCCGATCTCTGGTAATAATATTAAAATTAGTTCGCTTTACAATAAGATAAACATATGTAGCCCTACATTATAGAGGTACAAACCCATGTCAGGGCGGGCCCTTAATTAAGGCATAAAAGCAATAAAGGTCAAAGTCGCAATTTGTAATAGATTGTTATCGCATTTAGTTTTGTTCGTTGCGTGATTGTCAAAATCTAATCTGGTAATAGGTGGCTTTCATTGAAATATTCACAGGGAGGTTCTAATAAAAATCAATGATTTGTACCGTTTGTACGAGTACCTTTTCAGTTTAAATTATCTGGGTGCACGGAAGTGCTCCCGCCAAGACGAGACACCGAAAGCGCAGCGCACTACCTACATTTTCTCGATGCGGTTCGTTGTCCCTTATAAATTCGGTCTGTAATCTGCTAGAAAGTCCAAATTCTTAAGATATGATGGCATTAGAGTACTTTAACCAACTACGTGAAAACTTAGTAAGTTCGTTCTTAATTTTCACATAAGTAGTCGTTTTTTTTTTTAATGAAGTTCCTTTTCGGACGGACTTGGCGAGTGCCAGGCGAAGGCTAGGCGAAAAAAAGTGTAAGATTTTTCCGTCACGATTTATTTTTCAAACTTCTTTCCAACCGAATGTTACACTTCAATTACGCATTTTTTTTAAAATAACTTATAATTATTTATGATTACTTTGATACTTATTTTTATTGATGCATCCAATCATGAAATTCGTAATCAGATTCCAGCTTTGCATTCGGCACTTCCAATGTAATTGCCTGATAAACCTGATAACACAAAATAACACTCTGTATACCATCTGATAAGGAGAATTAACCATGACTCACGTTGCAAAATACTGAGGGTTCAGACATGAATTCCATGCGGCTCTGAAAAAAAAAGAAAAACCATAGATTGTATCAATGCCGTTAAAAAGATATGTCTCCCGCGCGAATTACACTTGAATTTTTCGGAGACCAGTGCCGTTTCAAATGGGGGCATTTGAAATAAACAAACATAAATTGTGTAATAAATATTATTATTAATAATATTTGTCTTGACCAAAGATTCAAAGATTCAAATGTTTATTCAGTAATGAACCTTTACAGGCACTTTTACACGTCAATAAGTATAATTTACGTTACGTGTAAAGTATATTAAAATTTAATTTATATAAGAAAAGCTACCGATACCAGCTTTTCGTAACGACCACTGCTGAGGAGAAACGCCGAAAGACACTCATTTTCACAGTATTGGTCGCCTACTCGCCAGAAGGGCTTTGTCAATATTATTATTATTGTCTTTTAATGAATAAATACTTATAATATAATACAATGTTGGCACATTAGAACATGTAATACTTGCGAACAAGAAATCAAACATAAATTGTGTAATAAAAAATATTAAGTAGTCAAAAAAGCGAAGCCGAACTGACCAATCCCTCCCGGCAGCACCCGGTTCATGAGTTGACGCACGGATCAGCCATTGACTGACAAACTCAACCATATTAGAGGGAACCCAACGACCCGACCAGCGACGCCAACACCTACGTAACGACGACCCTACATAACCCTTCAAACTATTGTATCAACTACTGTTAACAGTTTTAAAGTAAGAACGTGAAGCTATTCTACGAACATTTGCGAAAAACGACAATATTTGGCTAATAATATGTGCGTAGAAAAACTTCACGTTCTTACTTTTAACTGAGCGGCTCTTTTAATGACATTTCTATAACTAAGTTGTTTTAATTTTAAGAATAGTTTAAAGATTTAGATATAGCTTAGTTTTTTTTCTTTCTTGTTATTAATAATGTTCAATAAATAAAGTTATCTAGTGAAATACGACATGATTCTCTTCTCTACATTATGTATTTTGCAATTTGTTATCGTGTTATCAAAACGATCGATATTTTGGGACAGTTCGTCACTGCAGGTGTTAGAAGTGAGTCGTGATGGAGCACCCAGCCTTCGAAAACGCCGGCGGTAGCCCGGGCATCGAAATATGGACTATTGACGTAAGTACAGTGTGGATATTTACTTTTCGTACGTACTTGTATGTGGCCAACACTGGTGTTAAACTTTCAAGCTACCTAGAGCCTCTCTAACATTAGATTTACTGATAAAAAGCACGGCGTCTTAACGTGCCTTCTGAAGCTCGGAAGAGTTTTGGATCTTTTATACCACTTATCGTCACCACAAGAACTTGAAGGAACGACTCTTAGATCAAATCATGTATCCATGTTTGACAAATACTTAAATGATTAATTATGTAAGCACAGTGTGGATATTCACTTTTTTGTGTGACTATAAGTGGCCAACATTGGTGTTAGACTTTTCGAGATACATAGAGCCTCTCTGACATTAGAGTTACTGATAAGAGCCGTGGCGGCTTAACGTGCTTACTGAAGCACGAAATACCTTGGGATATTTTATTCCACTATAGTCACCACAAGAACTTGAAGCAGCGACTCTTAGGTCAAATCATGTACCCATGTTTGACAAATACTTAAATGATTAATTAATTAATTGATTAATCGATCAATTGATTAATTGATTAATCTATTAAGTGATTAACTGATTAATTTATTAATCAGCTTTTTGGAATCTTCTCCTTGATAGCGAGAGTTCATAACTTACTTGGTGTCAGATGTTTTAAGCTGGCTAAAGGCATCTGACGAAACAAATGCTGTGAAAAAAGTGGTGCTATTAGTTTGACGCTAATATCTGTCGTCTGTCTGTATGTCTGTCTTTAGCATTATCGTAGCTCTCAAACGGATGGACCGATTTCGATGCGGTTTTTTGTACGTGAAAGCATTAAGTTCCCTTGCAGTTCTTGGCTATGTTTGTTGAAAATCGGTTTAGTTTTTTTAAGTTATTAGGATTTAACGCTTGAAAGCCATGTTTTTTCATTTACCTGGCTAATAATAGATGGCGCTACGGACATCAATAATTCCACATAAGAGTCCCCTTACCCTAGACTTTTCCATACAAACGTAGTCTTAGCAAAAGCTAAGACTACGTTTGTATGGAAAAGTTATATCCAATTTCTTTAAAATTACAAATTGCTGTCTAAATCGTACATGTCATTTCAAAATAAAAATTTTGAAATGACATGTACGATTTAGACAGCAATTTGTAATTTTAAAGAAATTGGATATAACTAGGCATAGAACGAGTTTTCGACAGTGAAATGTGATATGATACACTGTATTCTCTTTTAAGGGGCTACCTGAATTTTTCGGGGTCCAGTGCTGCCCCCATTTGAATGAAATCATTTAAAAGGAAACGGAGATATAATTTAAAATTTTCGTCTTGACCAGGCTCTAGATAACCCTTCAAACTATTTTATGAACTACTGTTTACAGTTTAAAGTGAGAACGTGAAACTTTTCTACGCACATACGCCAAAAGTGGCCAATTTTCGCAATTGTGCGTAGAAAAGCTTCTTATTAGTAACGTGTGAGATTCTAACTCACGTCCCCTGTATACAATATGTAACAAAATCCCTGTCCGATCCTTGTAGGTGCAACTCAGACCGTCAATATGAACAACTTTTCCTATGGGACCAATGCTTGAAACTCGAAGAAATAATCGACATTTTCATACAAATTGCCGGGCCGGCCGAACACTTTTGTATGAAAATGTCGATGTTTTCGAGTTTCAAGCATTGATCCCATAAGAAAAGTGGTTCATATTGACGGTCTGAGTTGCACCTACAAGGATCGGACAATGTTTTTGTTACAAATTGTATAAAATATAGTGTGTATAATGTTAGTGATAGCATGGTTTTTTTTGCAGAAATTCGAGCCCGTCGCCGTTGACGCGAAAATGTACGGAAAATTCTACAATGGGGATTCATACATCATTTTAAAGGTAAGGTGATGTCATGGACCGACTCATCTAGCATAATAATGATGATTCAATATCAATCACTACCATTCCAAAAGAGCGAAAAAAATTTTAGGTTATGAATCATTCCATTGTGTATCTGTGGTATGCAGCCGCATCAAAAATTTTTTTTTTTGCTCTTCGCATTGTTTATCTGTGGTATGCAGGCACATAATAAAAATAATAAAAGTGTTTAAAAAGACATTAAGTAATTTGGGGTTTGCGCTGCGTACGGTCAAAGGTTTGCTTGTTTGTTTGTAATAAACAGAGGTCGGAATTAGGTAGAGTTATTTATGTACTTGCATCGAAATGTTGATATTAATATGGATCTTCCCGGGATTTCTAATGGACAATGCCCTGTTCCCAACAATATTACAAATAAATAATAATAAAAACCTCAGAGATAGATAACACAAAGGGAATTAACATACAATTTTTATTACTATTTACATGTGTATTTTTATTAGTTTTCACATATTGGCGACGTCACGCGTGCAGTGGTTTAAATTGTGTAAAAGTTAATAACTTTTTTATTTAATAAATCACGGAATTTTTCTGCTCTTTAAAATAAATCTCGGGATTTGAGGCATATCCAGTTTATTCTTTACTGTATGAAATCAGTGTAGTACATTAATAACAACCTCATTCCGACCTTTGCTAAAGACCTTTGCTAATAACTTTATTGTACCAAAAACAAAATTAAGAACAAAAAAATCCAAAGAGGTAAGGTAAAGGTAAAAATGTATTTATTTCTCCAAAACAGTACATGGCTTAGCATAAAATTGTGGTGATAACAAATACAGAATTTGGACATTTACCAAGACTGAAAGGAGACTGTAGTAGGCATGGCCTGAATCACAGCGCTCCAGGGCTCTAAGGCCTGGTTGTATGTACATACGTAGATGTATATATTCTTTTTACAAAAAATAGAGCAAATATACAATGGCGGACTTATCCCATGTAGGGATCTCTTGCAGTCAACCTGCGATAGATTGAGAGGATGTTTACTCAATTAAAAAGGTAGAAGTAAGTACCTGCGTACTAAATATTTTAAAAGAGATTATACATAACTACATCACATACACATATACATTATACTCATATAATGTTTTATAACATTAATGCTATAGTAGTTATAAACAAATTCTAACGCAAACGGGGTATCAACCCGAAAGGAGAGAGTAAACATACTAGTCAATGTGAACAACTCTTACTATAGCCAGTGGCGTAGCATGGGGGGGGGCGGTGGGTGCGGTCCGCACCGAGCGGCACTTTGCCGGGGGCGGCGCTGCGGAGGTGGCAGTTAGAAAAAAAAAATATTTAAAAAAAATATAAAATTTAAAAAAAGTTAATTTCTTTCAGTGTTTTTTTCGTCATTTTTTTTATGTTACCAAATACCCAGGTGTACCTATGCAGGTTCTATGCATGGGTGATGCAAGCGCAAGGTTTCTCAATAAAAAATGTTAATTTCACTTTTCAATTCAATAAATCATACAATAAAACTAATAAGAGTACTCTTTTTACCATGCCCAAATTTTTTATAATGGATTACAAAAATAAGAGGGCGGCAAATTTGGAATCCGCACCGGGTGCTAGTGACCTATGCTACGCCACTGACTATAGCACCATCCAAGAAATCATAAAAAAATCTGCAGTTCCATAAATTTTGGCACAGTAGGTATTTAATGTTGTGAGGGTGAAGATTTTTTTAAACGATTTCAGGGTTGGTCTCATAGTAAAAGTTGTTCACATTGATTAGTATTTCTATTCGCATTCGGGTTCACGTTTATAACATACTAGTCAAGAGTCACCTTGAAACAAATAAACAAAAAGAAAATATGCTGCTGCAGCCACAGCGGATGCAGCAGCATGGGGGGAGCATGCATCAGCTGTTGGTTCAATTCAATTCAAATATATCTTTATTATCATAGGATATTTATAATATCTCTTAATAATCGTCACTTTGTTTTATTGCACAATAATTGTTGACGTCAAAAAGTTACTTAGAACTAAGTTTACTGCCGCCTCCAAAGCGCTAGTGCAGAAGAAGCGGTAACAAACTGCACTGCAGCATTTTCTCCAAGAACGTCAACTCACAATGAAATTAATATTTATAGTTGATATGTGGACAGAGTATACATTGTTTGTTGTCATAATTTAAATTAATTTTTTTAATGTCGAAATTTTGAAATAATGTCAAATCAAGTTGTAAATTCAGTATGTACTTAATGTACCAGATTATGACCATTTCTGAGTATACAAACCTTTAAGAGGGACACGCGCCAAGCTCAAGCCAGACTTTGTTGTCTTTAAGATAGTCATCGGTCCTATAATAAGCCTTCTCACAGAGTACCTTCTTTACATAAGCTTTAAACTTTTTGTCAGGCATATCAAGGACCGATTGTGGCAGTTTATTATAAAAAAGTATACCGTTCCCCATAAACGTTTTACTAACTGTTTTGAGCCTATAATACGGGGCAACTAAGTCACTTTTATTGCGTAAGTTTCTGACGGTAAAATCGCTTACTTTATTGTATGAGGAAATATTTTTCCTTACATACAGTATGTTTTCAAATATATACTGTGATGGTAAGGTTAGTATACCTATTTCTTTGAAGAATTCTCTGAGTGAGTCTCTAGATCCTAAGCCGTAGATAGCTCGAATTGGCCTTTTTTGTAAAATGAAAATAGTCTGAATATCGGCTGCACTCCCCCATAGCAGTATGCCGTATGACATTAAACTATGAAAGTAACTAAAGTACACTAGTCTAGCAGTTGCTACATCTGTCAAATGTCTTATTCTCCTAACAGCATAAGCCGCAGAGCTAAGCTTATTTGAAAGTTTTGATATATGAGCGCCCCACTGAAGTTTCGAGTCGATCGTAATTCCTAAGAAGGTAGTACTTTCAACAAGATCGAGTTTTTCGCCATCTATCAGTATGTCGACGCAAGCTTGCCTCACATTGGGAAGAGAAAATCGAATGCATTGGGTCTTTTTCGCATTTAACATGAGGTTATTGGCAGTAAATCAATCAGAAATGGAAGACAAGGTGCTGTTCACCGCGCTAGCATCTGTGCTATGACGGTCAATTTTGAATATTAGCGAGGTGTCATCAGCAAACAGCACTATGCCTGCCTGTTTCTCAACCATGTAAGGCAAGTCATTAACATAAACTAAGAAAAGAAAAGGTCCTAGAATAGAACCTTGTGGTACGCCGATTTTAACATTAGATCCGTGCGATTTTATGCCGTTTAAATCAACAGTCTGAAGCCTATCTGTTAAATAAGATTCTATTAATTTAATTGAATTTTCATCAAAACCATATTGACTAAATTTAAGCAAAAGTGTCGGATGATCTACGCAATCAAATGCTTTAGAGAGATCGCAAAAGGATCCAATCCCATCATTTTTGCTCTCCCATGCGTCATAAATATGAGTGATGAGTGCCACTCCCGCATCGGTGGTTGATTTTCCGCCAGTAAAGCCGAACTGTTGGCTATGGAAAAGGTTGTAGGTCTTGAAGTGAAGTAGCATTTGATTGAGCATTATCTTTTCGAACACCTTACTCAAAACTGGCAAGATAGATATAGGTCTGTAGTTGCCAGGGTCTGTTTTTTCTCCTTTTTTGAATAAGGGGATTAGTTTACTACATTTCATTAGGTTAGGAAATATGCCTTCATCAATACATTCGTTAAATATAAAAGCTAAGTCACCAGCTATGACATTTATAATATGGCTTACTACAGCAACCGACATGCCCCAATGATCTTCCGATTTTTTTTAATTTAACTGTTTAAATGCTTCTACTATATCACTAGGGCCAACATGCTTAAATTTAAATTTAGAATCACAAGGCCTAACATTATTCTTAAGCAACGCTTCAGCACGTTGGGGGTTAGAATCCACATTGGAAGTAAGTTCCAAAGGTATGTTAGTAAAAAAATTATCAAAAATATTAACAATTTCTTCAGGTTTAGTAATAATCTTACCGCTAGCTTTAATTTGACAGATATTTTCTTTTGCTTTATTTCTACCAGATTCTTTATTAATAACATTCCAAGTTTCTTTTATTTTGTTAGGGGCATTATTTATTTTTTTACTAATACGATTGGCCTTGGCTTGTCTACAAACTTTTTTAAATATTTTAGAATAATTTTTAACATATTCTACAAAGGAAGGATTAAAATTAAATTGTTTTTGGGCATATAAGTCATAAAGCTTGTTCCTACTTATGTAGATGCCGGTAGTAGCCCACTCATTAAATTGTGATTTACTATGCACAGCAACTTTTTTTTGTTTCAATGTTTTAGAATATTCTGAAGAAATACAATTAAAAAGTTTGTTGTAATGGTCGTCCGGATTTTTCCCTGTGTATACGACTGATAACAGTTTGTTATCTAAATTATTTTTAAGTTTTCTTATATTTTTTGAAGTAATTGGCCTACAGAAGGTCTTATCTTTGTTCAAGTGGCTGAACTTGCCTTTGGACTCATTGACATAAGCTACGTATACACCCGAATGATCAGAAGGCAATTTATTAATAACAGATTTGTCAGAATATTGAATATTACTAAAAAAATTGTCTAGACATGTGGCAGATGTAGCAGTGATTCGGGTTGGCTCAAAGAATACGTTTACTAAATCATAACACTTAAAAAGATTTACGAATTGCGTACTTTTTGGATTATCTACTAAGATATCAACATTAAAATCTCCACAAACAATAATATTTATTTTACTAGTTGAACAGGACTTAAGTACCTGGTCCATTGCTTTTAGAAAACTTTTAAAATCACTATTAGGGGGACTGTATACACAAATAATTATATGATGATCTAGCTCGGCACAGGTCACCTCACAACAGCGCTCAACAGAAAGTCTGACGATATCCTTACGTTCTTTGCTGCGGAAAGAATCTTTAACAAAAATTATGGAACCCCCTCGTTGAGCAGACTTCCTATTAAAGCAGCTTACAATATTATAGTTGTTTAGGCTGAACATCATCTGACTCTCATACAGCCAATGTTCAGTCAAACATAAAATGTCCACATCCATTTCTTCTAAAACTAATTCTACTAATAATTCTTTGCTGGAAAGACCTTCTAAATTTTGATGAATTATTCTTAGCTCATGAGACCTTTCTGTTGTCTTAATGTTCAGTTTAAATCTGCCGTCAAGTCTACAGAATTACCATTACATATTACTGGCAATTCTGTAGGCATCTTATCCCTAGGTTTTTGTTTACAATGTAAACTCGTCCAAAAATTAATATTATTAGCTACTAATGTAGCAATCTTACGTCTAGAATATTTTGAAAGATATATATTATCTTTTGTCAGATTACATTCACTTATGAAATGGTTAGTGTCAAAAAACACTAATTTATCACTATAACGACATGTTATATTATGTATTAAATTATTAAGATAGTGAATGTTTTTGTTATTTGTTGGAGACTGGCAACGTAGATATGGGAATGCACATAATATTATTTTGCCTACTTCTAGTTCAGTTAAATAATCCATACATCTGATTATTTCTTTCTTTCCTATTTTGTTACTATTGCCTATAAGTAATACAACAGTAGAATTATAATTCAGTTTAGTTGATTTAATTTTGTCTAAAATTTGAGTATAGGTTGCATCCGGGAAGCAGTAGTTAACCCATACTGCGACCCATACTGTCAGAAAAAACTACTGTATTACATGGAGGTTCAATAAAGTCAACACAATCAGACACATTATTGCACAAATTACTGTCACAAGGAGAGAGCACTGGTGTGGAGACACTGATGGTGGGCTGGTTGAACTGCCCGCAAGTACATTGCTTTGCTAATGAATCAAGGGTTTCTTGATTGTACCTGCTGTCGCTAATCAATTTCTCCACAGTCAGCATGTGCTCAGTATTTTGTTTCTGTTGGTGGTCATACTTAGAAAATAATGAGGAATAGTCCTCCTGCAATTTTGTAATATAAGATTCTAGTCTATTTCTGTTGACCTCATACAACTCCTGACTTTCCGCCAATTTATTATTACACAAGTCTAATTCTGTTTGTAATTTACAATTTAAGGAACTGAATTTTAATAAACATGATTTCCTGAGATTAATTTTTAATTTATTATTGGTTTTCTTAATTTTTTTACAAACTTTTAAATGTTTTTTAACTTTATTGTGGCTAGTCATGGTATTTGAATGATCTAAGTAACTAACACTGCATGATGTCTCACTAGTGAGATCAATCACTGAGGAATTAGTTGAGGGAGTCACAGGGACACTATCAATGAGCTCGTCAAAGAGGCTGGACACCTCCGCTGACTGACGCAACTGGGCGTCTTGCTCATAACTACTTATAAGTCTATATGCCTCTCCCAACTCTTTTTCTAACTCAGTGGTACGTCTGAGCGTTTGCTCATACGTATCACTGCATTGGCGGAAAGAATCTACTTCTAATTTTAATCGGTTAAGTTGCTCGCTCAACTCATCACATACTTGGAGACTCTCAGAAAGTTTTTGCTCGAGCCTAATGTTTTTAGTACACATTAATTCGTATTCACGTTCATTATCTTCCCTTTCCAGTAATAACTTCTCATTGTCTTCCTTTTCTGCCTTGAGCTGGAGTAAGGCATCCTTCAGCTGAATTTCCAGTTGTCTGGCAGTCGCAGCACAGGTTGTGGAGGACATTTTTACAATATAGGGACTGATGAAATGTGTAAGGAAGATAATAAACGCTAGAATAAGCAAGATCGAGCTAACAAAACCTACCTACTGTTTTGAAAAAAACTGTGTCAAAACAGTGAAAAACAGTGCACAAAGGACGTGGTGTTTTATTGAAATATGTACAAGAGATTAGTTACTGTACCGTTCTTACCTTGTAAAAGTTGTAAAAAGCCGGTAACAATTGTACCCACTGATCGTCAACTAAGAGCACTATTATTTCACAAAATACACTGAAATTGCACAAACAAATTATTAATTACGATAATACCTAACTTATTATACAAACAAACAATATTATTTGTTGGATTTAACTATAAAATTATTTAAATTTACAATATTAAATAAGGAGCAATAAAATTGACATATGAGCTCCTGGGTTGCCAGCCGCCAAAGAAAAAAAGGTGGTGGCGGGTGCACACAAGCTGTTGGTGGCAGGTATGCTGGGACTAACAGTAGTGGGTGGGCGCCGGCCGGTAATAGTTCGCGGTGGCGGAATTGCACAAAGTCATCAAATCATATAGTAAAGATAGTACGTAACTTCCGCTTCCGCAAAGTAACACCTGAATCTATCAACTAACACTAGTCTAGGTCTAGACATGTCAAACTTATTAACTCGTTACTCTTTTTAAATCCCCGACAAAAAAAAACGGTGTTATAGGTTTGACGCTAATGTATGTCTGTCTGTCTGTCTGTGGCATCGTAGTTCTCGAACGGACGCGGTTTTCCCACGTGAAAGCAAGTTCCCTTGCGGTGGTTCAGCTATGTTTGATAAAAGTCGGTTTAGCCGTTTAAGGGGCTACCTGAATTTTTCGGGGTCCAGTGCTGCCCCCATTTTAAATAAATCATTTGAAAGGAAACGGAGACATCATTTAAACATTTTGTCTTGACCAGGCTCTAGATAACCCTTCAAACTATTTTGTAAACTACTGTTTACAGTTTAAAGTGAGAATGTGAAGCTTTTCTACGCACAATTGCGAAAAACTACCACTTTTGGCGTATATGCGTAGAAAAGCTTCACGTGTCCCTAACACTTGACAGTTAGGGTTTTCTCCAGCATAGCAAATAATAGATGGCGCTCATCTATTCATCACTTGATGGCGTCCTTGAAAGGCTGGGATTTTTTTTAATTTGCCTAGCATCTCACTTGTCAGCACGATAAAAATAAAGATAAATTTATTTTGCTAAACATGAGTTACAAGCAAGATATTTACATTTAAGTTCATCCAATCATGTTTTACCATCACAGGTGTGCTAATTTTCAGAATGGCTGTCTACTATCATAATACTAGAAAAATATACCAGTTATAATGAGTCTATAAATCTACCATAATATACTCTATCATCATTATCGTCAGCTTTCAAGGAACCCACTGCTGGGCATAAGCTTCCTTCTGCCTATTTTTTTTTTTTACGGAGGAAAGATCCCTGTTACGGATACCCGTCAGCCTGCGGGGGAGGCTGTCGGGTTATGTGGGACTCCACGCCATAGCGACGTGCCTACCCACTAAAAAACCTCCGGAGTTCCATCTCAACCGCTTTTGCCGGGGACACGGGAAAGGAAATACAACCGCGAACCCCGGCGCGGCTGGCCGCCAAAGCGGCCCCCCCACTCACCAAGTCGGCGCGTCCGGAACTCACGGACGCGCCGTACCTCCTCGGCCCAATTGAGAGGCGGCAAACTCCCACGCAGTCCAAAGCCTGTGGACCCATGGGAGCCAGAATAAACCGGCTCCGCCGCTTGCCTCTCGCCGCAAACGCGGTGCGGCACCGCTCGGTCGCGGTGGATAGGGAGAGCGGCAGCGTAACACCGACACTCCTCCTCCTCCGCGACCGATCTCCTACCACAGCCACGGCGGTGTGGCCCCGCCTGAAGCGCCGAGAGGGCAATGAAACATTCCCCTCCCGGCGGCCCCACCCCGGGTGGGGGGAGAACTTCCCACTCCCCGCCGCCCCATTGGGTGCATCCCTACAGGCTCAAGGCCGAAGCCGAGCCCGCGGGAGCGCCCCTCCTCGGGTGGGGGGAGAACTTCCCACTCCCCCGCCGCCCCATTGGGCGCATCCCTACAGGCTCAAGGCCGAAGCCGAGCCCGCGGGAGCGCCCCTCCTCGGGTGGGGGGAGAACTTCCCACTCCCCGCCGCCCCAATGTGGGCGCTCTCTGCTGGTGGACGACAGCAGGAGCACCCCCTCGCGGGTTCCTTTTAGCTTCCCCGTGGCCACCGACTACCACGGGTACTGAGCCCCCCCGGTACGACAAACCGGGAACCCATTGGGGGGGAAGCTTCCTTCTGCCTGCGCCATCTTGTTCTATCCCTTGCCATCGCAAACCAGTTTCTTCCAGCAACCTGCCTGAGACCGTCGACCCACGTAGCTGCCGGACGTCCTACACTACGTTTCCCATTTCTGGGATACCACTCGGTGACGGCCTTACTCCATCCATAATACACTTACTAATATCTAAAATAAAAAAATCTTTTACACAATAATAACAATTTTCAGTCAACAATAACTTAAATCTTTTCTTAAATAAATTTAAATTTAGTTCTCTATATTAGATAGATAGATAAACACTTTATTTGTCTCACTGAGGCACACACATATACATGTTTACACAAATCAACATAAAATCATTGACAATAAGTTTTAGAAATAAAGTGAACCGCAGTGATACAAAAAGGCAATAACTCAGCGTTAAAATTGCTCAGGGAGCAAACACAGATTTTCAGTCATCACCGTCGAGTGAGAGAACATGAGCCTGTCGGAAGAGCTATAAATAAAGATTAGTTATACCTAGTTTTAAACCGCTTTGGATATATTATTAACTACAAAGTGCCGACGTGTTGGAATGAAAAAGTGTGAAAAGAATATGAAGGAAAAAATAAAGAAGTGAGAGAGAAAGTGATGATTACAATTATAACCTACGATTCATAGTATCCGTCATCTAAGCGACCAATTTCTGTTTTTCCAACAACAAATCTTTAATTTTTCTTTTATAAAATTTAGCTTTGATGTGAGTATTCTAATAGGGGGTGAAATATTATTCCAGAATTTGGTCGCTTGATGACGAAAACGATGATATTGTTTCGGTACAGCACTTTTCTACACTCTATCCTTTTCTGCTGCTCAGAACCGTCAATTTCCAGAGCGAGAAAGAGCGACGGAACACTTTAGCACCGGCCGGGCTGAAGCCTGTCGCTCTCTCGCGATTCAACCCTAAACTTGTCATCGGGGTAAAAAAAAATGACTTGTTTCAGACGACAGGCGATAACGACTCCGCCCTGTCGTACGACGCCCATTTCTGGCTCGGGGCCAACACCACGCAGGACAAGAAAGGCTCAGCGGCCATCTTGACTGTCACCCTGGACGACATGTTGGGGGGACGGGCCGTGCAGCACCGAGAGGTGCAGGGACATGAGTCTAGCCAGTTCTTGGGGTACTTCCAGCCAGGTAAACCTACACTCAATGCCCCCTACTAAAACTACAAACTTCAACCCACAGTGTCAGTGCGTCCAACCGAGACAGACAATTCCACATCTGTCCATAATGCCCTGCTTCATGTTCAATGACCGATTTGATGTAGTGCACAGACAATGCTGTTGCTGTGGCCTCCTACTGGTCGGGTGTAATTTGATGAAGTTCAGTCATCAACCCGACGAAGAAAAAGAAGATTGCCCCCTATCCCCTTGAAGTCGCCAGGGTGTAGGCTACACACTGGCGCGCACAAATAGTGAACTATGTGCGTAGGTATCCTCAACGATGTTTTGTTTCACCAAGTAATTGTAGAATAGAAGGTATTATTGCGACACAAATAAGGTACAAAAATGGCGGACTTCAAAGCATTTTTGTACAAATTCCCGGCACGTACGTGGAACCAAAATGGCGGTTATCAGCGCAGGTACAAATAATGTGCCGACGACCGCCATTTTGTTTCAATTTACGTGTCGGGAATTTGTACCAAAATGCTTTAAAGTCCGCCATTTTTGTTCAACTTATTTGTGTCCACGTTTGACATCCGGGACGTGACACACACCACATACGAAAATGGCTAGGAAAAAACTACTTTATCTATTTTTAATAATTTATTAAAAAATCAATACATCATTTAAGACAAACATTGTAAATTATTAAATTGAATTTTAGATTTAAAACTGTATTTTACGATTATGCGCATTTTATCAAGTTTTTGTGCAGCCCAAAATTGACCCAGAAGTGTTACGTCCCAGAAAATTTGGGACGATTGGCAAGCCTACTCGTGACTCACGTCACATAACCACCAAATAGAATTAAAATACAATAACCACTTCTTTTGATCTCGCAAACTGCGGAATTTCCTACTTCGAAATTCAGTGGCGAAGTCCTTTGCCACCACTGCTCTTTAAAACTTTGCTTCCATGGCTGCTTATCAAAGTGATCTTCTTTTCTAGCTATCCGATACTTAGAGGGCGGCAACGAATCCGGCTTCAACCAGGTGGAGACCAACGCCGGAGCTGAGAAACGCCTGCTCCGACTGTCTGGCTGCGACAACATGAGGATCGAAGAGGTTCGTGACTCTCGGCGACGTTCGGCGACCGTCTCACGACAGTTCGTTTCTGTCAGGAGTTCAGGAGTGACAGACAACGAGTCTGTTAGAATGATCATGATTCTTCATGATTCGACGACCTCCGTGGAACACGCTAGACCGCCAATCTGGAGGTTCTAGGGGTTTGATCCCCAGCCAGGGCAAGTTGGAAAATGGTATTTTTCAAATTGTACTGGGTCTTGGGTGTTTATCTTTGGGGCTAGCTTAATCTGTGTGATTTGTCCAAAAAAAAAACTTCATGGTCAAAATGATAATAGTTTCAATACGCTAGTGATGTGCCCAAAGTGTTCCGTTGCCGAGAATTTTGTAAACTTTGGGAATATTCACCTAAAATTTCCGGCAATATTCCTAAAACTCAACATTTTGGGGAATATTACGGAAATATTGGGAATATTCCCGTAAATTGACAATGGGAAAATTCAGTTTTGAAATATTTCCAACGGTACATCACTACTCCCGAAGTCCCGTTATTTTCTCCAGGTGCCAGCAGACTCGTCATCCCTCACCAAAGACCACTGCTTCATCCTGGAGGTGGAGCACGATATCTTCGTGCTGATGCCGGAGGGTGCCAAGGCCACACAGCGGCGCAAGATCATCAGCGTCGCGAACACGCTGAGAGACGACTACCATAACGGCAGAGCTACCATTGAGATTATTGGTTCTATATTCTTTTTTTTCTTTTCGTATGACGTCACGTATTGGTATTCCATTATTTAGTACACGGCAAAAATTCAGGACTTTTAAGGAACTAAAGATTCATTCAAACTTAGTCCTCTAATTCTTATTTCTTCGAATTCCCCTAAAGATTTACAGTTTGATTTCCTCCATTTTTAACCCCCGACGCAAAAAGAGGGATGTCATAAGTTTGACGTGTCTGCGTGTCTGCTCTATGGCATCGTAACTCCCAAACGAATGGACTGATTTCAATGTAGGTTTGGTTTGTTTGTTTGTAAAAGCTTTTTGTACAAACATAAATACAATTTAAGAGAACAAGTAGAGTACAAAGGCGGACTAACGAGTATCCCTGAAAGGGATCGCTTCCAGTCAACCTTGGATTAGAAGAAATAAAGTATATAAATAAAGTAAGTAATAAGTTTTAGAAAACAGGGTAGAGTGGGTACAACATGATTACACTAGGTGAAGTCCGCTTTGTTGCCCGCGTGGAACATTTTTGATAATCCCTCGGGAACCTCACATTTTCTCGGAATAAAAGTATCCTATGTGTTAATCCAGGTAATAAGCTATCTACATGTCAAATTTCATTCCAATTCGTACAGCCGTTTTTGCGTGAAAGAGTAACAAACATCCATCTATACATACAAACTTTCTCGTTTATAATATTAGTAAGAAGTAAAATTAGTAAGAATACAAAATGGTTTTTAAAATTGAAAGCCTTGTGGAAATGGTTCTTAATTATGTTCGATGGGAAACGATTCAGCCGTTCAAAGTCGTTGGGGGTGAACGCTTCAAGCGTCGGGGTCGGGGTTTTGTTCATTTGCATGTCAAATAAGTCTGTTGTTTCAGACGAATTCTCATCCGACGACGACGTCGCCCTCTTCTTCGAAGCTCTGGGATCTGGCTCCAAGGACGACCTTCTAGATGATGATTCTTCTGAGGTAAGAATAATTAAATACGCGTTCCCATTTTACTGAAAAGTAATCTGTGCTACTTCGGAGCCCGAGGATCACGCACCGTCTTTTTTAACCCCTGACAAAAAAGAGGGTTGATTACTAATGTCTGACTGTTTTTTTTTCTTCTGTTTTCACGTAAAAAAAAACAGATGAAAGAAGAAAGAAATCGATTCAGCTTTTCGAAAGGTTTTGGGGGTGAACGCTTGAAAGTCGGGATTTTTTAATCTACCTGACAAATAATAGATGGCGCTACGAACATCAATTCCACGTTTCTTCTCAGCAGTGGCCGTTACGAAGCGCTGGTATCGGTAGCTTTTCTTTAAAAATAAATTAAATTTTAATATACTTTACTTGTAACATAAATTATACTTATTGACGTGTAAAAGTGCCTGTAAAGGTCTAATTACTGAATAAACATTTGAATCTTTGAATCTTTCCCAAGTAGCATTTTATTCTCTTTAAAAGGCCACATTTAGTTCACTGGTGATCTCTTAGCATTAACAGTGGTCACACGTGGTTCATCGGCTGTAATAAAGGGAACATGTGTACCTTTACCTGTTTAAGGAATCTATAGCGGTAAAATTGTAGCTTATTATGTGACCATTGGCGTTTTGCAAGGACAACATTACTCTACTAGTCAGCTTTCATTTTCAAAGCTGAACAAGAGCCTTTTAAGATATATAAAATTCGGCATGGGCTATTCAGAGGTTCACATGTACGGTGTTAGATTGCTGGCATTGTAATAAACACATTTGAACATTATTGCAGCCCAAAGCTGTTATATATAACCTTTTATGAAGCGTTATGCAATCGTTGGTGTTAGAAGGTCTTGTTTGTGATATATTATAATCAGCTAACAAATAAGAAAGTTTAATGAGTTCACATGTACAGTAAGGTATATTAGACGCACCACTATTGATATCTAGTAGCACTGATAGCAGTTTATTCGTTTACGAGGACCACGCTGTTATCCTCTAGGCTGAACATTTATGTGAACGTGTTTTACTTACCACGCGTTGTAGTAATTAACCCAAAATAAAAAAAATGAAAAAAATGAATAAAATAAAAAAATGAATAAAATAAGTGAGGACTGGTGGAATCAGAAGAAAAATCTTATAAGAATATTTACAGATAGTAAAACCGATTAATCAACTGAATCTACTAGAAAAGAAATTTGTTATTATTACAACATTGACTTCAAATTTAAATAATGACGGTTCCGTACACAATATAGAGAAAGAAGTGCCTGAAGCTGAGACCAGTAACACAAGTTCAAACTTTATTTATCACGGTTACACAACTTAGAAGAAACTGAAGGTGATTTTAGATTTTAGAGGTTGTTAAAATTAACTACATAGACAATGACAACAATACTATTTTATTAAGAGGGATTATTATAAATAACACAGAAGACGTTTTTACATATCCAATAAAATCTACGCATTTTTCCATATATAAGTTCAGAAGGCAGCATAATAATGGTGAACATGATTGTTTTAGAACTCAAGGATAAATTAGTGTGCGTTGAATATAAACAATTTTAGTACTTCATACCTTTGTTACATACACTGGAAAAATAATACAACATTATGAATTTTTCATAATTTTTATTCAAAAATCACATGACGAAACGTAAACTTTGAATCTCTTACATTTACGAGTATCTCTTTTAATTAATTAAATACACAATTTTCTTAGGAAACTTTATTAAAAAAAGTGTAAAACAATACTTTGGATTTTACCTTCTATTTTTCCAGAACAAAACAAAATATTTTTTGGTTATTAAACTACTATTTAGTTTATTATGGAGAGTCCTAAATGTACTATTTAGAGTGTTTTAATTTGAACTTTATAATACGCGTCTACACTACAACCAACTTTTGGTCTTTCAGCAAAATTTTAGTTTTCAATGCAGATCCCTAAAATGTAGTATGCAAAAAATATCTAACAGGACATTCACGTGAACTAATGTGGAAATGCATATCAGCCCAGAGCTGAATATGTGCCCAGCTCAGATTATGTTGTACAGAAATTGACATTGTAATGTTGCACATGTGAACCTTTCTAGAGCTGACGTCATTATGATGGTACACGTGTTTAACTATAAAGAGGTCGCAACACTTATTTTGAGTTACAATGGTTCACTGTAGATGGAGAAAATGACCACCATTTTTTAACTCTTAATAACCAATAATATTTTTTTATTAACTATGATTTTGTCACTTACACAATTTTTCGTTATTGATTTTGTGGTTAATGTTTGAATACAAAACCAAAAAGTGTTTTTAATGCCATTAAAACACAAATATGAAATATTGCTTTGTTTGTTTCTGCTTATTTTGATACATTTATTTGATAAAAATGGCATATAGTCGAGGCGCGTGAAAATTTTAACTATAAATGTGTATGTACTTTACAATAAATTTAAATTATCCCGTGATATTAACACAATATCATATATAAACACAGTGTAATACCAGTAACTAAAAATCAAATCGCATCATAATGGCTTCACGAACACACTCCATTAATAATATTGTTTTGCATGCTGTAATATTACAAATAAACATTTATGTATTACAAATGTGGTACTTAAGTGATTATTTGAGGAAAAAGCCGCCTAATAGTCGATTTTAGGGTACACTTGTGATAACGAGTGTTAAAATTCGGCTCTATGATTGTTCACTTGTTACTTATTACAACTCTCTAGTCTGTATGAATAACCACACGGAATCTAATATAGTACCATTCATCAGCTTCAAAACCACAGTTTTCTCTTTAAACTACCATTAAAGAGCCACTATTCTGCTACCGTGTACCTTTTGTAAACTTATAGCTGAATAATTTGTGCCCAAACTGGTGGTACAAGGGCTGTACAGCATGCTATACAGCTTTTGTGCTGCTTACATAGGCAGCTTAAAGAATAAATGTATACCATTAGTCAACCCCTATAGGACTCCCAATGCTACTTGGGTTGAATCCACTTAACATCGGATGGAATATGTAGTTCTGACACTTTTCACTAGATGGTGTCATCGGCGGTTTTTTTAATCTGCCTGGCAAATACTTATCTTAATAGTAGTTATTGAAAATGACAAAACTGGTATTATTGTAAATGAAAAAAAATTTAGGTGACATGCAGTAATGATAGAACTCGTACTTCAGAGACGCACGGTCAGTGTTAGGGTTGGATCTCACTTGTCAGCACTACACAAGTCAAATACGGACATAACAATAAATCAATTGCATGTGTGTGTGCTGCAGCAGTACAAATAATAATAATAATATATATAGGGACAAATAACACTGATTGAGCTAGCCTCAAAGTAAGTTCGAGACGTGTTATGGGATACTAACTCAACGATACTATATTTTATAACAAATACATATAAAGATAAACATCCAAGACCCAGGACAATTTGAAAAAGGCCATTTTCCAACTTGCCCTGTCCGGGGATCGAACCCGGGCCTCTGGGTGGCGGACTAGCATGGTGAACACTACGCCACGGAGGTCGTCAATAGGACAAAGCTCAGTGATAATATTGCCTCGAAAGCAATGCACTGATTTTCAGCAATGGCCTGGAATGGTAGGTACGGGTGCGAATCAAATTAGAGAAAAATATATAAATAACTAAAATAGTGTATACTAATAAAGTGTATTGTTCTCAAATATGACATTTGTGTGTCCAAATGGGACCCATATATTGCATTCCGTCGCTCTCTCTCGTTCTGACAAATGACGGTTCTCAGCGACAGAAAGGATAGCAGCATAGAAAAATGCTGTTCCGTACTGCCAAGTGAGATACAACCCTTAAGCCGCTTACACCACCGTTAGTTTCAACCACATTCTTACCTTGTTTCCAGGGCTACGCTCGTGAAGGCATCGCAACAGTGTACCTGTACCGGGTGCTGCTCGGAGACGAGCTGGATCTGGTGGCCCTCAACAAACCCTTCAAGCAGAAACAGCTGGCGTCTGATGTGAGTAAATTACAGAGGGAACGAAGATCTGAGAGTCTATTTGAACCATCCGGCGCGCACGCGTGCCAAATGTCTTAGAACGATCCTGAGTTTTATCACAGAGTACTATATACTAGCGTGTTTTATCAATATTAACGAAATATTTAATTTGAAATAAGAATACAGCAACGTTCTGGACAAACTCTAGTGATTATATGACTCAAAAACACGATTGCTTAAAATTGTCCTGATGGAACAAAATTGCAAAGTTGCTTCCAAATCACCTCCGATTTATACTATAAACGGCTAGTATTCAAGAAATACACTAAATTAGCCCTCGTAACAGTCGTAACTTTTATTATAATGGTACCAAACAAAAGGCAGACATCATATCCTTACTATCCTTACTATTAATTAATTATTAATTAATTAATTAATTAATTAATTAATATTAATATTAATATAATATAATATATATATATATATAATATTATAAATGTGAAAGCGTGGATGTTTGTTACGCTTTCACGCAAAAACTACTTGACGAATAATCATGAAATTTTGTACACATATTCTGGGAGGTACTAGAAGTAACATAGGGTACTTTTTATTAAAAAATGAAAATATTTAAAAAAAAAATAAAAAAAAAATTGTCAACAAATATCAACATTTTGCTACTAGAAGTAACATAGGGTACTTTTTATTAAAAAAAAATATTTAAAAAAAAAATAAAAAAAAAAATTGTCAACAAATATCAACATTTTCTATAGTTTCAGCTGTTTGGAATTTTTGAGGTTAGGTACCATTATTATTTTTAACTGTCACTGAAAGCGTATGTCTAAAAAATGCCTCGGAAGCGTAAATCTACACTATCCAATTATTTAATGGATTCGATGCGAGCGAAGCCGCGGGTAAAAGCTAGTAAGTAATATTTTAATAACTTTTAAATATTCTTTTCAAATGATTCATTTCAAATGGGGGCAGCACCGAGAATTAATGTGAAAATGTATGTTCGTTCGACGATAACTCGAATAATTTTGATCGGAGCTTTATAAAATTTGAGGTCTTATTGGGAGAATCCAGCAGTGGCTGTTATGGGCTGATTGAGCGAGCGAAGTTCTCCAAATCTACTTCAATAATCCGGCATGTATGTATGTTTGTTCGATAACTCGAATTTTAATAGTAGTGTAGATGTAGCTAATAAAAATTTTAGGTTCGAACATGAACCAAATTGGTCAAGGGTTTGCTGATATATGGGGTTCGCCAGTTCACAGTTCAGGGCGGACTACTAGTAAAGATGTTATCATTTTAAGGAGGTCTACATACTGGACACGCCATGCAGCGGCATCTACATCTGGCTCGGCAACGAGGTGGACGCAGACACTAAGAAGAACTACTACGATATCGTCCAGAAATATCTGGATTTGAAGGGATATCCGTCGTGGGTAAGAAAGATATTGCGCACCCTGCATCATCATCAATATATCAGCCGCAAAGAAATCCACTGATGGAAACCCTGCATGCCTTTCCATTATTTCTTCTTCTATATTGCAAAGATTTGAGCTACTTGTATATGTACTAAAGTACAATGCGACACAAATAAGTTGAACAAAATGGCGGACTTCAAAGCATTTTTGTACTAATTCCCGACATTAAACCAAAATGGCAGTCGTCGGTGCATTATTTGTACCGCGCCGATAACCGCCATTTTGGTTCAACGTACGTGATGGGAATTTGTACAAAAATGCTTTGAAGTCCGCCATTTTTGTTCAACTTATTTGTGTCGTACAATGCGACACCACATAAACTTCTTTGACGTATTTAATTGTCAATCGCTTGCTAGCTCTTGCGTCTAGACTTTAAACCACGCGAAAATAAATCCCTTAGTTGATCGAGTGAGCGAATCGAGCGAAGCGTCTCGAATCAGTTTCAAGATTAGCCAAAAGTCAGTATAGTCGGTCTGTTAGTCTCACCTACTCGAATTTCTTAATAGATTTTTGTGATTTTTTGTGAGGTTCAATAAATAATTTATTTTTATAGATTTTATCAGTTCTTATTTTAATTTCCAAAATGGTGGAGATGGGGGTTCAAAACTTTCAAAATATTATCTAACTTCAGACATTTCAAAAAAATGTTTTAAGCATTTTTTTGTTACTTGTGAAGACGTAGGTAACTTTTTTGCCCGAATAATATGTTAATCCAATAAACTTCAACGGCTTGGGTTTTAAGATTCACAAGGGGCCTACAGCTCACAGAGTTACTAGTTTACAGAATCTTCAGCCCCAGATCTAGGGGGGGGCAAGCCGGGGCCCATGCCCCGGGCGGCGAAGTCAGAGGAGCGGCAAAATCGAATATATCTTCCACTCCCATGCTACCGATACGGAATGGGGGCGGTATCTGCGGCATATTCACATATTTGCCCCGCCTCAAAAAAATCCTAGATCCGGTACTGAGTATCTTCCAAACATTTCCAGGTCCACGTGACCAGGGTAACAGAAGGCGTGGAGTGCTCCAACTTTAAGCAGTACTTCCACAACTGGGACACCGTGAACAGTGCTTACTCTGTCAAATCTATGATGGCGGACTTTGGTAAGACTTTCCTGGGTCAACAATAAATTATTTGATACTGTTATGAAAATAAGTCACAAAATAATGTCACCTATCATGGTTATATCCATTTTAAATGTGATTTTAGATTTATAACTGCAGAAGAAAAACTATTGGTCCGACTTTTAGATTCCAAAACTACGGACCCATATCTTTCAGTTTATAAAATAAGTACAAATTAACAAAGCTACGGAACATCTACCTAAATGCAAGAATGAGCTTGTGACGTCGCCGCTAGCCGTGACCACAGAATAAGTACTAGTACTCCCGTACAAGTCTTACTTAGAAAAGAAATTCAAAGAAATATCTACTTAATGTGATTAGTGCTATGGTTCAATTAAGCTCAAGTCAGAAGTTCTCACCTCTTCGTTTGGATACCTAGACATCCATTGCAAGCCAATTTATTCTTATTGCTCAAGACAAACGAGTTATGTAACTGAGTTTTCCCTTCGAAGTGGTTGCCGCGCGTATAGTAATAATGTAGGTATATTTTAGATACCTAAACGGGGTGCCGTGACGCAATGCGAAATCCTAATTTTTTTATAATTATTTTACGGCTTTGGATACTAGCCTTTAGAGCCCATCTCTATTTTTCACTTCTTTATTCCTAACCCTAACCCTTTGATTGCTTCAAGGGAGCTTCTTGCGACAAATCTATATGAGTCCACTGGTTTTCAATCGGTTGAGTGGCGGACTGCGCTATATTTTCGTCATTTTTGTTTCTCAATTTTTTTTAACAATCTAACCGATGGGCCTTATCAATTTTTCCAGTCATTCCTTTCCCTACTTAATTTTCTTTTGTGTAGAAATTTTCTAAATTCAGTAAAAGTTTTGAGACTTTTCTAGTTTTCAAATCATCTATATTTCTAGATGCTGGCTACTACTCAGGAGACGCTGAGGAGTCAGCGGCAGTGGCCAAGCTGATCGGCAAGAGTGCGTCTGCCAGGGGGTACATGCCGGACCAGGGGGAAGGCAGCCTCACAGTCACCAGGTGTGGAGGCATTTTGTCGTTTTTTAGGCTTAAGGTGCTGTCCAAAATTTTGTCTTGATCAGACCTTTAAATGATATCTCCGTTTCCTTTCAAATGATTTATTTCGAATGGGGGCTGCAGTGGACCAAGTAAAGGCATCCCATTGTACTTTCAAGCCAAAGTCACCTTTATTTCTATCTCTGAAATGCATAGGACGGCTTGAAAAAAACTCGGTCGCTTGGCGCTGCAGGCATTTTTTTGTTTGAATTATTTTGTGCATTGCGCAAATAGAAATAAAGTCGAATATGGTTTCACAATAAGAGTGCGCTGCCCGCCGTTTCTCTTCCGGTGTAAGTTTTTCTTACTTTCTCTCCCTTTCTCCATTTCTTTCATATATTCATCATGCCTTTGGGTCTGACGTCCCAGAACTCTGTCTACCACGTTAGGGATAAAGAAGTGATAATGTATTATGTTTCTGTATTTTTCCATGCTGGTCTTCGAGAAAAAAATCTTTGAATGTACCAACTGCTTTCTCCCTGCGCAATTTTCTCCATAATTAATAAATATAAACTTAGTATGGCTATTTCTTCTTCTTATTCTGTCCTTCGCCATCTCTGGACTAACCCCCCGTTCCCCCCTATCTGATCTCACGCATTCTACTAATAGCGACCTCCGTGGAGTAGTGGTCACCATGCTAGTCCTCCACCCAGAGGTCCCGGGTTCGATTGCCGGTCAGGGCAAGTTGAAAAATGGCCTATTTCAAATTTTCCTGGTTCTTGGATGTTTATCTATATATTTATTTGTTATAAAATATAGTATCGTTGAGTTAGTATCCCATAACATATATATCCGGCCTATAAATAAAACAATCATAATTATGTGATTTCAGGATATATTTTAATCTAAAAAATATACTTTTATCCTGATATCACATAATTATGATTATTTTATTTACTTAGTTCCTAATTAGATTTTCGAGAAATCCCGGAACTTTTAGTCATATCCATACTTTTGATAGCAATAGCACCCGTGATTCCGATCTCTGATCATGACAGATTTCATAGTTGTGTAATAATCCATTTCACCAGGTTCGCGGGAGACCAAGAAGATATCACTGAGCGCTTCGAGTCTGGCCTCTCAGTGCTGTACCACAGCGAGGTCTACGTGGTCAAATACCAGTTCACCAATGATGATGGAGAGGACGCGTTCGTCGTGTACTGGTGGATTGTGAGTTATCATTAGAAAGGAAGAAAAAAAATTTTTCAATCTGAAAGCCATTCAACACTGAACTATATAACCGATTTTAATCAAATTTGTATGGGACCATCCGGAGGGCATTCTTCAAAACGGAAATTTCCAAAAAAAAAACATTCCATATTTCGTTACCAGGCAGTTTTTCACATCACCTACTATTCCTAGCTCTTTTAACGTTATTTGATATCATAGGTATATAACTAATGCCATCTATTGTCGAGAAGCTAAGACTAAGAGTGACTGCAACGTCTTCTCAAAGCGCCATCTAGTAATTAATAGCAGAATAATTAATAATCTTATTTTAGTTTCTCTTCCTTCCAATAGATGGCGTTAAATTAAAAAAAAACAGTAGGGTGGAAATGTTTAACCCTTTCACCGTCAACGTCGACAACCGTCAACGACAAACATTGTCGTTGACGGTTGTGTCGGTTATATCCGACAAAAAAATGCTCGTATTGCACCTTAATTCAGTATCCACATCCCTTTTTTTATAGTAATTTATTTTAGATTTACTACCCCTCGCGCTGGGGGCACGACAACTGATAGAATCTCTTGCGGTGAAAGAATTTAATTTAAATTTATTACAGGGAGCTAATGCATCGGAAGATGACAAGGCGGCAGCTCTCTGTCTGGTATCAGAGCTTGAAGAGGACCTGGGCAGCGCCGTGACAGTCGTCAAAGTGCCGCAGGGAAAGGAGCCTAAGCACTTCCTCAGCATCTTCAAAGGCAAGTTGACGAGATTTAAATTAAGGTATTTTAGGGTTTTATTATATTTTTATTTTAGTAGTAAAATTGTCCAAAAACTTGTGTACACAGCATGATCAACTTATGAAAAGGAGTACGTCACGTAGTTCGTACCTAAAGGGTAAAAACGGGACTCTAATACTAAAACTCCACTGTTCGTCCGTCTGTCTGTCCGTCTCAAGAACCGTGATAGTTGAAATTTTTACAGATGATGTATTTCTGTTGCCATGGATGGTTCATTTGGAGGTAGAGGGCTGCAGAGGTATAGAGAGACCGAGAAAGACGTGGAAAGAATGTGTAAGGACAGATATGAAGGAACGAGGGGGTAGTGCAAATATGGTAAATGTCAGAAAGAAGTTGAAACAGTAGACATACAGAGCCGACCCCAAATAGGGAAGTCGAGAGGAAAATGATTATGATGATGATGTATTTATGTTGCCGCTACAACAGAGAATACTAAAAACAGAATAAATAAATATTGAAATTGGGCTCTCATACAACAAAAGTGAATTTTAAAGATTTTTTTTTAATTTCTTTAATTCGCGAGTCCGACTCGCACTTGGCCAGTTATTTTTACTACCCGACTTAAAAAGAGGGGTGTTATAAGTTGACGTGTCTGTGTGTCTGCCCTCGTAGCTCCTAAACGAATGAACCGATTATGATGCGGTTTATGATATTTTGATATTTTTTTTTTGTTTGAGGGCTGACGTGATACAGTGGTGGGGGGAGCTTCTTAAAAATTTTAATTTCGTGTTTTGTATTTTCAAAGTTACTAAGTAGGTTTAGGTTTAAAGACTTTTATTCTCATAAAGACATATTTTACATCACTTACATGAGAACATAAAATACAAGACATGAATATATTCGTTGTCACACTAACAAAGAGAATAGTTCAGTAGATTGAAATTATGTGCTTGGCTAATTGTTTCTTGAACACATCAAACGAGTTAATATTTTTGATGTCTGAGGGTATCTTGTTAAAAAGGCGCGCACCTTCGTATGTTATCGTCGACTGGCCGTAACATTTTGTCCGTGTCTTAGGCTAATTATGAAGCTCGCGCGTCGAGTGCAGGGGAGCCCAACTTGTTTTTGCTTAATAAAGTTAAGGTTGGTGCGGACCTTGTTGTTCATGATTTTACGGATAAGAATGCAAGTATTATAAGTATATAATTGTTTAATAGTCATTAGTTTAGTTTTGCGATAAATTTTGGTAGTTGATGTTCGAAAGTTATAATTAAACAGCATTTTTATTTTGTTAGAAAAGGTTTGTAAACATTTATAATTAAGTAGCTGCGCCCCGCGGTGTTACCCGCGGAAAAAAGTAGTTATATGTTAATCCAGGGTGTCAGCGTCCTGCATACCAAATTTTGTCAAAATTGGTCCAGCCATTTGCGCGTGAAGAAGTAACAAACATACACACACACGCACTTACTCACAAACTTTCGCCTTTATAAAATTAGTGTGATGATGTGATGTACCTCGAACGACCGATTTATCCGACAAGCATTGTCATGCTCATAGCGCGAGCGTCGGATATTTCCGACAAAAAATGCTCGTATTGCACATAACTTAATTATCCATACCCCTTTTTGGTGGTAGGTATATATTTTAGATTTACTACCCCTCGCGCTGGGGGCACGGCAACTGATATAGTCTCGCGGTGGAAGGGTAAATGAGCACCCATTACATACTGTTATAAATCATTACTTTCAAAGGTTTTTACGCCAAATCTTTATCTGATACCACCTGTACATTATACACGCTGACTTTTTATTGGTTTTGGAAAAAAGAATGTCACGTATTCTATATACAATGTCCTTTTTAATTAAGTACAAATATTTTAAGAAGTGATTCAGTCCATCATTTTGAACAACTATTCCCAATAAATATATATCGAAATTCATAATTTTTTTTTTGCATTTTTCATAGTAACTATATCACGTGACTACTTCGATCTGTATGAGAACCTAAATATTTTTTTTCGTATTTCGATATATATTTATTGGGCAAAGTTGTTCAAAATGATGGACTGAATAACCCCTTAAAATATTTGTACTAAATTAAAAAGGACATTGTATATACGTAATACAAATTTGTGTATGACCGTAGATAAAAAAGTTGTGAAAATGATTTTCGATCGAGACCACGTAGTTACGTACGTCCTTTCCTTCATAACTGACGCGTGACCCCGATGAATTCGAAATCTAGTCGGGCGGCGGTACTACCTTAATTGATCTAATTTTTCTTTCGAGTTTTAGTCAACATATTTCGTTTCTGAATTTTTATTTTGGCTAGCTAATTTGGTCTTACGAAGTGGCCTTCGGCTCCAAAACCATTGAAAAATCACCGTGTATTCTAATACCCAACCAGCCCAACCTAACCATAGACCCAAATATTTTACCATAGATCTTTGACTCTGCTTCTTCAGGAAACCTGGCCATAATCTTCGGCAGCAAGGATGAAGATTACAAAGTAACCAACTCCAAACAATCCTACGATGATGACAACATTCGTCTGTTTAGGGTAAGCACTTAGAACTCTATAAAGACGAATCTATCCCTATCCGAACATAGGTGAGGATGTGAGGGGGGAGAATGTGATACAATGCGACACAAATAAGTTAAACAAAAATGGCCGACTTCAAAGCATTTTTGTACAAATCAAACAATCCCAACACGTAAATAGAACCAAAATGGCGGTTGTCGGCGCATTATTTGTACCTGCGCCGATAACCGCCATTTTGGTTCAACCTACGTGCTGGGAATTTGTACAAACATGCTTTGAAGTCCGCCATTTTTGTTCAAGTTATTTGTTTCGCACTGTACGTAAGTTTGTTTGGATGTATGGATGTTTTTCCGCTTTCACGTTCTTCTCGTGCTTATGTCGTGTCATACAAGCTAAAAAAAGCTTATAAATATCAATGAGACCTCTCCAACCCGTCTGACCAGCGTGGACAGTGTATAGGTCAAATCCTTTGGCAACTCTGGCCAAGTTAAAGGCTGTGGTGATATAAAAAGAGTCGAGCTCCTCCAGTGGAGCCAAGAAAAAGAGCTGATGATGATGAATTACCAGGACCATTAATCCCTACTTATCTAATATAATATACAATATGTAACAAAAACCCTGTCCGATTCTTGTAGGAGCAACTCAGACCGTCAATACAAACAACTTTTTCTAAAGGACTAATGCTTGAAACTCGAAGAAAAAATCGCCATTTTCATACAAATTGCCGGGCCGGCCGAACACTTTTGAATGAAAATTTCGATATTTTTTTCGAGTTTCAAGCATTGGTCCTATAGAAAAATTGACGGTCTGAGTTGCTCCTACAAGGATCGGACAGGGTTTTTCTTACATAATGTATACCTATCGTTTCAGGTGGAAGGCACAGAGCTAGGAGTGGACATGCGAGCAGTGCAGGTGGAGGAGTCAGCCGCGGTGCTGGAAGACGATGATGTCTTCGTGCTGGAGACAGCTGGGGCGGTCTACGTGTGGACCGGGAAGGTAAATATACCAGTATTATTGCCAGCTAAATCAAAAACACCTGATTTAAAGTAGTCACCTTTAATAACTTTAAAACGGCTAAACCGTATTTCATTAAAATACCTATTTAACCTTTTTATTTGATACCCCACTCAGGCATATATTCGGGTCGCTCACCCCCATAAACCGTTGAACCGATTTCCATCAAACATGGCTAAGAACCATCTCGATCAAGTCAGTTTTAAAAAAAAACGCATCAATATAGGCCTATTCTGTTAGGCCCGAATGAAGCGCAATCAAATCTACTAAATTTACTGTATTTTGAATTTTTTTTTTAATTATATAGTCCTATACCTAGATGCCAAATATCAACTTTCCAGATCATACGGAAGTAGGTTGCCGTTTTTGTAAAATGATCAAATGTACCAAATTCACTTTATTTTTTAATAATTTCTTTTTTATACGCGTAATAATGTACCTAGATGCCAAATATCAGCTTTCCAGGTAATTAGGAAGTAAGTAGGTTACCTTTTTGATGACGGATGAGTGGTCAATCACATTTTTCAGGTTTTTTAAACGTCATTATATCAATAAGTGTTCGAGCTACATTATTGAATTTTTTGGATTCAAGATGATCGAGAGGACTTAAATGTTTGTGCGAAATTTCATGTATTTAGGTTACATATGTTTCTAGTTGTAAAGTGGTTAAAAGTAGCTCGGAATGGTTCGTTTAAATATACACACGGCTGCTGCGTCGCCAGTTCCTTTCTTTGAACTTGGCTCTGACACGCTGCCGCGTGTCTAGATGTGCGCGCAAAGCACAAAAATATTTTCATATATCACAGCCGTTTAGGAGAAGTAGGGAATTCAAGTCAAAATAGATGTCCCTTAGTTATTTATTTTTATTGTACAATAAGAAAACATAGACATAGAGGAAAAACAATCTTCTAAAATCGTCTAAGTCCGTGAACTGATGTTTAAAATAATATTTTTTTTAACTTTTTCTGGCCAGCTATAAATGAGGAGTAGGCTTCACAAAATGCTCATTTGACGAGGAATATCGTACTAAGCATCTTAAAAGCTTGGAGACAGGGGCTTTACGGATATTTTCTGTCTGCCTGCGTTAGGGATACAGACGTGACGTTATTTTCCAGGAGTCCCAACCTGCTGAGGCGGAAGCAGCTCAGAACTTCGTCAGCATGGTGGTGAAGCTGTCTGGCGAAGAGAAGGAGGTCGTCCTGGTTGAGGAAGGCAGCGAGCCCGAGGAGTTCTCAGAAGCGCTAGGTTGGTGATTTCTTTTTAGGATTCCGTGCCCAAAGGGTAAAAACGGGACCCTACTATTAATAGCTGTCCGTCTGTCCCGTCTATCTGCCTGTCTGTCACCAGGCTGTATCTCATGAACCGTGACATCTAGACAGTTGAAATTTTCCCATAAGAAGTTAGGGTTCCGTACCCAAAAGGTAAAAACCTATTACTAAAAATCCGCTGTCCGTCTGACTGTCGGACTGTCAAAAATTGTTCTAGATCAAATACAATATTACAATGACAAAATGAGTGCTACAAATTGATTACTAGCAGAAAAAACAATAAATGAGGTGTAAGAAAAAGAATATATAAAAAGAAAATATTGAAAGTTATATCCTAGGAAGAGTGTTAGTGTATTACGGGACTTACCGCGATCAGTATAATTTTTAGCCAGATATTTCGACGATCCTTCTGCCTTCATCGTCGCTGGCAGACTGAGGAACTGCGATGGATGTGTTCGGCTGTCATGTCATAACCATATCGGTCTTTCCCTGTTTCTAATAAAGTAACATTTAGACTATATATATTTGAACTTAACCAGGTGGACCCCCAGAAGAGAAAGAGGACGCGTCCGGGTGGAAGCTGGCCGTCAACCGGAGAGTCACCACGCCTCGCACTCTGACAGCTGTCACTGTGACAGTTACGGGCAAGATCAAGTTTGAGGAGTTGGCCCTGGATTTCACCCAACAGGTGATTACTTTTCATCCGCTTCTTCTCCATGTTAGCGTGTTCCCGGTTGTCATTTCTGGCGACGGGGGTGGGAGGTAGTGCTTATAGATGTTTTTTTTAAGTTTGCCTCCTCTATTCTTCTTTTAATTTTTTTTATTATACAGGTATTGAGCAAGAGCACCCCTTGCACCCATGCTCAGCTGTGCTGCCACAGAATAAGTACTAGTACTCACATACAGAAGTCTTATTCGGAAAAGAAATTCAAAGGAATATCTACTTAATTTGGTTAACTCCTCACCTCTTCGTTTAGATACCAAGACATCCATTGCAAGCCTATTTCATTTTTATTACTCAGGACAAACGATTCATGTAACTGAATTTTCCCTGTCGGAGTGGCCGCTGCGCGCATAGTAAAATGTAGGTATACTTTCGATACCTAAACGGGGAGTGACACAGGCTTGGTGCTGCCTCGGAGCCCGTTGTGCGCTGTTCCGGCCTTTTCTTCTCTATTTATAATATTCATAAATCAATAGTCACCCAAATACTGATAGCCATGCGAATCAAAAAGAAATATTACGCCCAGCCGCCTGCCCGACGTCAACCCTCCGGAAATGCATTTGCGCGAAAATTTTCCAACCGGCTGCGGCAGCTGAAACAGCGGCGGCATGTGTAAACGCTCTTAATAATAGAAAGATGCGCAATCGGGAATCCTTAATGAGTAACCTCAGTCAGAAAAGAGGTCCCTCGCGCCTTTTCTTCGCAAAAACGTTACTTGACTCATAATTTATTATGACCGACAGGACTTGGCTGACGATGGGGTGTACGTGCTGGACACCGGCGAGGAGCTGTACCTATGGCAGGGGGCCAACATTCCAGAACGAGTTAAAGCTGCCAGGAGCAAAATAATACAGGTACTTAATCAACTGCCAACACCTGATATACTCACCTCTGTCATTTACCTGTGACACAGTACATTATGTCCAATGGTCGGATAATCGGATGCATATTTACCTAAAGTTGAGATGTTGGCAGTTATGGAGTGCACTTTTGTATCTGAAAAATCCCAGGATTCCAGAATCGACAAAATTTTGTGTTTTGATTATAGAATCAAATCGGGTAAGATGTATATTTACTTACGTTCAGGTGTTGGCTAATGTGGAATGCACTTGATCGATTAGTGAGAAGTTTTTTGAATCCCGGAATTTGAATTTAAAAAATATGTCTTAAGAAGCCGCTTCCATAATTTCCTAGCCAAAAATTAACTTTAGGTAAATATGCATCCGATTATCCGACCACTGATTATGTCACACCCCTGTGACACTCCCCCATGATACACACCTGTTACACTCACCCGTGTCACTTACCCGTGACACACTCATCCCTGTGACACTCACCCATGATACACACCTGTGATACTCACCCATGAAATACACCTGTGACACACCCGTGACCAACAACACTCACTCGTGTCACTTACCTGTGACACACGCCATGATACACCCTGTGACATTCACCCATAATGCACACCTGTTATATACACCTGTAACACTTACCTGTGATACACAACTGTGACACCCGTAACACACAACACTCACCCGTGTCACCTACCTGTGACACACGCCATGATACACCCTACGACATTCACCCATGATACACACCTGTGATATACACCTGTGACACTCACCCGT
Organism: Acrobasis suavella; assembly: GCA_943193695.1. Taxonomy (NCBI): domain Eukaryota; kingdom Metazoa; phylum Arthropoda; class Insecta; order Lepidoptera; family Pyralidae; genus Acrobasis; species Acrobasis suavella. The sequence continues at coordinate 1,516,551 of OW971956.1, forward strand.
GTCACTTACGATGACACACACCTATTACACACACCCGTGTCACTTACCTGTGACAAACACCATTATAAACCTCTGTGACACTCACCCATAATAAACACCTGTGACACTCACCCGTGCCGTGATACACAACTGTGACACTCACCCGTGATACACAACTATGACACTCACCCGTGTGACCCGTGTCACTTTCCCGAGACACACACTCATAATACACCCCTGTGACACCACAGAATATGTACAAGTACTCACGTACAGAAGTCTTACGTAGTAAAGAAATTCAAAGAAATATCTACTTAATGTAGTTAGGGATATGGTTTAATTTAGCTCGTGTCAGAAGTCCTCGCCTCTTCGTTTAGATACCTAGACATCCATTGCAAGCCAATTTCATTCTTATTACTCTGGACAAACGATTCATGTAACTGAATTTTCCCCTTCAAAGTGGTCGCCGCGCACATAGTCATAATATTTTCGATACCTAAACGGGGAGTAAGACAGGCCTGGTGACATGAGGCCATGACACACACCTGTAACACTCACCCGTGTCAATTACCTGTGACACACACCCATGGAATACCCCTGTAACATTCACCCATGGGCCATGACACACACCTGTGACACTTACCCCTGACACACTCATCCATGACAGCCGTGCGTTACACCTTGAGATTTTTATGCAAAATTTCGACTCACGGTTGAGGTTACCTGTGCTTCAAAAATGCTGTTCCAAGTGTATAGTGTTCTCAAATAGCGTTCTTCGTCAGGAATACATAGAAGATGACGGGTTGGAGCGCACAGTGGACTCTGCCTTAGTGGTCTCCGTGAGGCAGGGCGCCGAACCAGCGGTCTTCAGGAAGCTGTTCCCGGAGTGGGATAGTGACATGTGGAGCGTAAGTAGTTTGTTTATGTTTTGTTTGCTTGTTTTAACGCTTTATTGCACATTTAAAAGTAACAAGTAATTATTACAAAAACAAAAAACACGACTGCTTTTTTTAAGTTTTTTTTTATTATTTTGATATACCCAGTGTCACTCTCACAGTAAATACGAATCTAACGACAACTCTCAAGCTAAAATCTTTCGAGCCGTTCGGGCTGCAGAGCGTGTCATACATTTGAATTTGGCGCCAAAATCAGCCAGTATTTTTTTTGTTTTGATATACCCAGTGTCACTTTCACAGTAAATATGAATCTAACGACACCTCTCAAGCTAAAATCTATCGAACCGTTCAGGCTGCAGAGCGTGCCAAACAATTATGCATACAGACATACACTCGAAAAACATAACCCTCCTTCTGGCGCAATCAGGCAAAAAGATACCAAACATATAAACATAAAAATTACAATGGCGGGCTTATCCATTTGAGTAATTTCTTCCAGACAACCAAGCATCTGAAAACAACAAGAAGCATCTGGGTAGTGGCACAACAAAGACTTGACAATAATCATTTTTCGTGTGTGTAAGTGGCCATCACTAGTGTCAGATTTTTCAGGCTGCTGCTTTAAAGCATAGACGACTGCCGTATAATGATGACAGCGGACCAACGGCTTATACGTGCCTTCCGAAGCACGGAGCTAGAGATATTTTTATGTCACTTGTCGTCACCCAACCAAGTGCAGACCACACCCAGTATCGCTTTACTTGCGAAAGCGCTAATACGGTCCGGTGGTGGCGTCGCTGGTCGGATCGTTGGATTCCCTCTAATATGGTTGAGTTTAACGATGGCTGATCCGTGCGTCAACTCGTGAACGGGTGCTGCCGGGAGGGACTGGTCAGCTCGGCTTCGCTTTTTTTGACTACTTAATATTTTTTATTACGCAATTTGTTTGTTTACTTAAATTGTTCGCAAGCATTACATGTTGTAATGTGTCAACATTGTATTATACATATTATAAGTATTTATTAATTAAAAGACAATTATAATAATATGACAAAGCCCTTCTGGCGAGTAGGCGACCAATACTGTGAAAATGAGTTTCTTTCGGCGTTTCTTCTCAGCAGTGGTCGTTACGAAGCGCTGGTATCGGTAGCTTTTCTTTAAAAATAAATTAAAGTGTAAAAGTGCCTGTAAAGGTCTAATTACTGAATAAACATTTGAATCTTTGAATCTAGTAATGCGCACTCCCGCTGGTCCACCGAGTTTGTTTTCGTGTAAGTGGCCAACACTAGCCAGGCTAGCTGGCTACAAGACACCAGTGGACCGCCCTTGTCGTCACAGTGAGGCAGGGCGCCGGTCTTGCCGTCTTCAGGAGACTATTTCCAGAGTGGGATAGTGGGATGTGAAGCGTTAGTAGTTTTGTTTTCGTGTAAGTGGCCAACACTAGCCAGGCTAGCTTGCTACAAGACACAGCGGACCGCCTTGGTGGTCTCCGTGAGGCAGGGCGCCGGTCTTGCCGTCTTCAGGAGCCTATTTCCAGAGTGGGATGTGAAGCGTTAGTAGTTTTGTTTTCGTATAAGTGGCAAAGTGGCTAATTAAGCTAATATCGAAAAAAAAATGCGGAAGTGACACATTATATCACTCTGTCTCGCGTGACAGATCGCACTAAATACTTTCTATCTAGGCATCTGAGTATAGGAAGCGTTTTTATTATGAAGTCTAGAATATTACACCGAAAACAATACCCGAATCCAGATCGTTCGCAACTCTGGATAGCGGAATGGTTTAAGGAAACTTTCTGTGAATTTGTGTTAGTAAGCCCTCCCGCAGCTCAGAAGTGTACTGGGGTTCTGAATACTGGAAGGGTTTTCATATACGCAACGCCGGTCCATAGTGAGGAGCGTTCGGTAATTTAAATAACAAACTTTTTTTTCCAGAATCAAACATCATACGAGGACATGAAGAATGAAACCAAGGCAGCCAATTCTTCAGATTAAAGGAAAAATAACAATATTTATAATTATTAAAATATAATTTATTTACACTTATTTATAAAACATGAACAAAATATATAACTTATGTAATTATTTACATTGTTTTAGTTATATGTATATAAACAATATAATAAATGTTTATGCAAATAACTTTTTAGGGTTCGATACGATACCCACAGGGTAAAAACGGAACCCTACTACTAAGACTCCGCTGTCCGTCTGACTGTCTGTCACCAGGCTGTACCTCATGACCCACGATAGCTAGACAGTTGAATTTTTCACAGATGATGTATTTCTGTTGCCGCTATAACAACAAAACAAAATAAAGTAAATATTTAAGGGGGGATCCCATACAACAAACGTGATTTTTCATAGTTATTAATAGTCTGACGACCTCCGTGGCGTAGTGGTCACCATGCTAATCCGCCACCCAGAGGTCCCGGGTTCGATCCCCGGTCAGGGCAAGTTGGAAAATGGCCTTTTTCAAATTGTCCTAGGTCTTTGATGTTTATCTATATATGTATTTGTTATAAAATATAGTATCGTTGAGTTAGTATCCCATAACACAAGTCTATAACTTACTTTGGGGCTAGGTCAATCAGTGTTATTTGTCCATATATATTTATTTATTATTAATAGTTTAATAGCGCGAGCGAAGCGCCTAGTTTCAGCTTGGACTGCTTGTATGTCCGGCTGTCCGGCATTTCTCATTTACAGTGGTGCTATTTTTGAAACACGGCGTAACTAGATAAATGGTTTTTTCCATACAAAAAACTTTCGTATAGTGACTTCGTGATTCAAAAATGGCACCGCAGGTCGCATTTCTCAACCAATACTTGTGGAATTTCAAGCGCATATTAAATATACGGACAAATTACACTGATTGAGCTAGCCCCAAAATAAGTTCGAGACTTGTGTTATGGGATACTAACTCAACGATACTATATTTTATAACAAATACATATATAGATAAACATCCAAGACCCAGGACAATTTGAAATCAACCTTGCCCTGACCGGGGATCGAACCCGGAACCTCTGGGTGGCGGACTAACATGGTGACCACTACGTCACGGAGGTCGTCAAAAGCAAGTTTGAAGTCTTGAAGTCTGTCATTATAGAAATCCTTGGGAGAGGCCTATGTCCTGCAGTGGATGTTATGCAGCTGAAATGATGATGAGTTGGTACATTCTACATTTTTCTACACTCCCAGACCGGCATGGATTTAACATGAGTCTATTTGACAGCAATACACTGATTAATAATCTGTACAAGATTATTATTCTCCAGAGCAGCGGCAACTCTTTCCTTATCAGCTAATTGCTTGTTGACGGCATGCTCCGACATGTGCGTGCCTTCTGTGACGGTCACTGTGACTTTGAAGCGGCTGGGCAGGGCCCTGAGCAGCTGGACGCGGATCGACAGACCTGAAAACCATTTATATATATAAATATTAATCAAAACTTGATTTAAGTCTTTCCCAAACTGGGCGATACCAGAGTTGGGCGTAGTTAACTACTATTGTGTAGTTTAATCAAACTACACAATAGTAGTTAACTATGCCCAACTCTGGTATCGCTATCTAATTGTATCTAATTGTACATGTAATTGTAATTTGTAATCACAAATTACAATTACATGTAGTTAACTACAAGTAGTTGAAATGACATTAAATTTAACTACAACAATTGAAACTACTGTAGTTGTAATTTGTAATTGTAATTAAGTAGTTATAACTACAAATTACAATAAGAATTTATTACCGCGGGCGTGTGTTAAAGGAAAAATAACAATAGGAAAATAAAAAATAATAAAGGTATTTCGAAATTGTAAGTGTAAAAAGTAGTAAGCAAGACACGAAAATTTATAAGTAAATCTTTATAAAATATGTAGTTTGTAATTGTGATTACAACTACTTTTTGTAATTATGTAGTTGCGATTACTAACTACAAAATGTAATTGTAGTTAGTAATTAGTAGTTTAATTACATTTTGCCCAACTCTGGCGATAACGTCCCCTTGTGGGTGCTGGAGGTCTAGAGGGGGGCGGCGGCGCTAGAAAATAACTGATTCTCAAAGTGGGCGTTAGACGAAATAAGTTTAGGGACCTCTGTATACATTGCGGGTGCGAGAGATTCCTGAAACGTATGCCATAAGGCATGCATGCGGGGAGCTGTTTTCACTAGTCAATATGTATAGGTGCATAATACCAAATGAATAGTATTAAGATGAAGAAGGTCTAGGCATAGAAGGTCTGCTATCCATTCCCTATCCTTTAAGTAAAACTAACAAAATATATTAATAGTAGGAGGCAGTTCAAACTAGGCACTAAGAACGAGTCAAACTATAGAGGTAGAATTACTAAATTAAGGCATACAGAAGTTAATTAGTCTTCTTCTTTTGCCATGCCTTGTCCCCCGGTATATGGGGTCAGCCCTCCTCATAGGGCCGCACCAGGACGCTCAGTCCTGGGTTGTCTGGATATCCAGTTATGCATCCTTGCTATCCCTATTCACAGATGTCCACCACAAGGAAAGTGGTCTCCCTTTGCCTTTCTTCTTGCTGGAAAAGCCCTTTGAACACAATGGTCCTTGTCTCGTCTCATCAGGTCACCACATGCCCAAATCAAAATCATGCCTCCAACCACCTCATACAACTCTCTGTTGCAGTCTGTCTATGTTACAGAAGTTAATTAGGATGCATTAATTTAGTAATGATATAATGTTTGTACCTAGGTACAGCTTATATTAACCCTCCGTTACCCGCCCATTCTATTATTGTAGACAGGCTTGAATTTTCGATAGTAAGAACTTAGATTGAGGATAGACTGCACACAAACTCACAGTATCAGGGACTGCGCAGCTTGCAAAGCGAGCGCACGTGTGAGAAATCAGACAGAAAACCTAAAATTCTACTATAGTATAGCGTGCGGGCACTCATGTTACTTTGTTTTCGGAAGTAAGTGTTTATGATTATTTCAGGTAAGTTTTTTATTGTTGGTATTTAATACAAGTATTGTATATTATTACATATTATTAATTACATTGTTTTAAAATTTAATAAAAAGTGTTCTTGTTATTTTTTTAAACAAAAACTCCAATATGCATACACAGGATTTAAAAAATGTGTTGATTTTCTCAGTCTTAAAGTCTCGTGAAGTCTGATACTGAGTTCCTATTAAGTTTAAAAGGAATTTTTTTGTTTGTTTTATGTAAGAATAAAGTATAATTTAATATCATAAAATATTTTATTTATTTACTAAATTTTCTCGTATTAAAATTATAAATATATATGTAGAGAGCGAATACTCACGTACCAAATAGGAGCGCGGGTATTGCGCGGGTAACGGAGTGTTAATATACCATGGGTACCTACAGTCAAAACATAAATAAAACTAACCTATCAAAGTAGCCATACTGCAATGCGGAATAGTCGGTGTAAACGTCACATCTACCGTATTCTCCTTATTATTCACCACTATATTCTTCTCCTCCACCACGTGGAGCTCCTCCAGCGTCAACGGGTGCTCAGGATCATTGATATTGCGTATAAGATCGAAAATTTCCCGTTCATCAAAATCGTCTGTAACATCTTCGTCTTGGTCTGCTGTCGTGATCTCTCGCTCGGAACCCTTCTCGTAGACATCCGGGTTCACGTTGTCAGCGATTTTCGTCATGGTTGTTTTTGGAATAAATCACAAAAATATTAATGTGAAATCCTGGTGAAACTCTTGCTAACCAGCTGTTAGTAAACTGACAGTGACAGTTTACTAGGGACGTGACAGTCAATTATTGTGTTTGGAAATTAAAATAGGTATTACAAAATCAAGAAAATAAAAGGAAACTGAGAAAACCATAGAAGAAACCAAAATAGGCAGCATGATGTATTACAGCAGCACTTCTATTCTAGCTGGTTCTAATAACACACTAAGAGTACTAACCATACACAATTTAATAAAACGAGGACTTGGGGATTGAGTGGGTTGGTGCGTTGGGTTGGAGCTAAGGAGTAATATCGTATTTCTAAACGGATGTGCAGCTGTCACTGTCAATTTGATGTTAGATTGACATTTTCTTCGGATCAATAATTTCTCTCGGGTGTTCTTCAAATAATATTTCCGACTTTCCAAGATTAATTGAAAAAATACGGGCGTTTCATCACAAATTGTAATTAAAAAGAGTCGTCTGAATGTAAGTCCAATCACAGGTTTAACTTGATCTGTATACAATGTAGAATATCGTATTAAATCTTTTTTAGAAAGTACTTCACATTTCTACTGGTTAATTTGCTTTAGATGTCGTATTTCTAGGTTTCTAATTGGTTTCATCAAGAACTTAGCATCTGAAACTCTTCCTCTTACGTGTCTACTGTTCTTTTTAGAAGTAATTCTTAAACTATCTAAGTATTAAGATAAGTATAGACGGGTGTAGACAGACATGCAAACAATATCTGATAAAGACCCATCATACTTAGGTAACTATACTCTTTTATACATATCTGGTATGATTGTTTAATGTAAGGTAACACACAGCGTCATCTGTTACATGTACCAATACAGGGTTCTTTCTGGGGACTATTTTGAGATCTGGAAAAGTATTTTACTACTCCAAGTTTTATAAACTCTGAATTCCTATAGGCTGTCTTCATTTAAATAAGAAAAATAAAATTTACACATTACAAAGCCTTACCAAAAATCTCTTAAATTTATTTATTTTTCTTTTTGATTACTAAAATTGGTTAAGTTTACTAACACTATATGGATTTTTAAATGATCTGAAATAAAAATACATTATTATTATTATTAAAATTAAGCAAAAAGAATGAATCTTTGATGGCTCATAACTTTTTAATGGCTTTTTATTTTACTGTTCTGTATGGATACAGACAAAACGATATCATGTTAAAATTTGGATGTACAATGTCAAACAGTGGAGGAAACCCCCTCCGAAATGTCTATAGAAAAAATATCGACTAGTTCAACCTTAAAGCGAAACACCGCTAAACGCAAATGGAAACTGGTGACAAAAATAAAGGCTCATAAACTATTAATGACAAGGCCGTGATACTGTATATTTTTGCAGCATTCACCATGGCAGACCCTTGGACGGTGCAGCCTCACGAACATGTCAAGTTTGCGGAGCACTTCCGCAACCTCGGGCCCGTCAACGGAGCTCTGACCGGGGAACAGGCCAAGCGGTTCATGTTGCAGGTAAGAAACACAATCAGGGTAGCAGTAGCAGTATTAATTAAATAATTTTTTAGGTTTCGTACCTAAAGGTAATCATTTTTAGGGTTCAATACCCAAAGGGTAAAAATGGGACCCTATTACTGAGATTCCGCTGTCCATCTGTCTGGCGTCACCAGGCTGTGTCCTATGAACCGTGATAGCTAAACAGTTGAAATTTTGACAGATGATGTATTTCTGTTGCCGCTATAAGCAAATACTAAAAACAGAATAAAATAAATGTTAAAGGGGGCTTCAATAAGGGGGTACAGAACCCTTCTGTGTGCGCGTCCGACTATACTGATGATCAAAAATGTATGTAGTGTTGCAAGCAATACTATAAAATATCAATAGATACTATTGTGGCCTTGAAAAACAGTCACAATTTTTTATTTATTTAACTTTATTACAAAAATTGTAACAGGCGGACTTAAGGCCCAGGGCCTTTTCTACCAGTCAGCCTACAGGTGATGCGAATAAAAGCTAATTTTGGACGACATGGTACATTCTAATTTAACCATAATTTAATTAATATCTTCAAGTTTTACCAAAAATGCATTTAACGATAATTTTATTCATTTATATACTTATCTATATATTCATAAACATACATATAAAAATACAAAATTTTGCATAAATTCATAAACCCTACATAGACTTCATAAACATCGATAGGACTATCGATAGTACCGATAGTAAAGTTACTATTTGTATTAAAAACTATCGATATTATTGTGATCGATATTATTGTGATCGGTAGCTTTTCTTTAAAAATAAATTAAATTTTAATATACTTTACACATAACATAAATTATACTTATTGACATGTAAAAGTGCCTGTAAAGGTCTAATTACTGAATAAACATTTGAATCTTTGAATCGAATATCAATATTATAATAATATCGATAATAATTGAGCTCAATCTTATAATAATATCGATAGTTATTCGTACAAAAAGTAGTTACAGTATCGATACTATCGATAGTGTCTAAATTCAATAGTATCGATACTATCGATAGTTTTACCTTTCATCAATAGTATTGCTAACTATTGTCAATCGATAGTATTGTGACTGTTTTTCGAGTTCAACAATCGATATTGAAAGTATCGAAGGTTATGCAACGCTAAATTAATAATTTGGTACTATTAAGAACATAAAATGTCACAGAATAGGTAATGTTACTTGTCATGATCATGTTCATTTTGAACGTCATTTTAGATTTATATTGTATAAACGATCTCGCACACGTTTGTTGTATGGGAGCCCCACTTAAATATTTATTTTATTCTGTTTTTAGTATTTATTGTTATAGTAGCGACAGAAATGCATCATCTGTGAAAATTTCAACTGTCTAGCTATCACGGTTCATGAGATACAGCTTGGTGACAGACAGAAAGAGTCGTAGTAATATGATCCCGTTTTTACCCTTTGGGTACGGAACCCTGAAAACTGATATAAAAACGCTATTTGACATAAAGAAACTATGACGTCATTTGTCTATATCTATCTTCTATCTATCTATCTATCTAAATATATATAACTCAAAGGTGACTGACTGACATAGTGATCTATCAACGCACAGCCCAAACCACCGGACGGATCGGGCTGAAATTTGGCATGCAGGTAGATGTTATGACGTAGGCATCCGCTAAGAAAAGATTTTGATCAATTCTACCCCCAAAGGGATAAAATAGGGGATGAAAGTTTGTATGAAACATTGTCAATTTTAAACCGATCGGGCTTAGACTTTGCATGCATAAAGCTTCTATGACGTAGGCATCCCCTAAGAAAGGATCTTGATATATAACACCCCTACGCGAGCGAAGCCGCGGGCAAAAGCTAGTTTTATACAAATCCCATTGAAAATGATTGTTTTGACGTTTAGAAAAAGTATCTTTTGGAAAGTAGTTATTTATTTTTAATTCCAGTCTCAGCTGCCGCCACCGATCCTCGGCCAGATCTGGTCTCTGGCCGACACCAACGCTGACGGGAAGCTGGATCTGAGAGAATTCTCTATCGCTTGCAAGGTAAATACTCAAATGAACGTAAACCATTGAAATTCATACAAATAAACTATTTTAGTTAATACACAATATTATGTAACAAAAGAGGCCTATACTCGAAAGGGGTCCGTTTCCAGTGAACACTAACATACTAACACTAATTAGCTATATTAAAATTACTGAAAATAAATAAATGTAATTTTTTACTTAGATAAATATATAGATATTTAAATAAATATATATAGTTAAATCGATAAATAGTTAAGGAAACAATATAATACACACATTTGAAACTAACAACAAAATAAATAAACAAAATTTATCACTTAATACTAACACTATTATATAAGTAATAGAAAACCATGGAAACGGTACAATAAAGGCTTTTTTAATTTAATTTTATTTATTATTTATGTAACAAAAACCTTGTCCGATCCTTGTAGGAGCAACTCAGACCGTCAATATGAACAACTTTCCTATGGGACCAATACTTGAAACTCGAAGAAAAAATCGTCATTTTCATACAAATTGCTGAACACTTTTGTATGAAAATGTCGGTATATATTTTTTGTCTTGTTCTAAGTTCTTACTATGTCAGATATTGAAAAGAGAGCATAAGGGACAAAAGATGTTTTAGCCAAAATAGGTTTGGCAAATAGTGATTTATAAAAAAAAAAATTATCATTGAAAAAGTGAAAGGAAACTTTTGTTCTGAGGAGCTCGGAGGCTTGGTGGAAGTACGCATTATTAGAGTATGGTCCGTACTTAGATGGGTAACCACAAGTGGCATAAATTTTTCTCGAGCCCCTTCGAGCCTCAGAAGCCACATATAAGCTTTTGGTTCCGGCTGTCATCATTGTATGGCAGGCGTCAAGCTATGTCAGGTGCCTCAACGCTGCTTGAAAAAGCTGACACCAATGTAGGTCACTTACACATGAAAAAAGACCTGTTATTCTTGTAAGTTATAAGCAGTGATCGAATAATCGGGCGCTTTACCTAAACTTCACGCGGCACATAACACAGCGTTGATACAACCACCAACCTGATAAAAATAATTATGTTTCGCGGCATCATTCTAGCGATTTACATTGCCTAGATATAGATGTGTGATCCACTACTAGCCCGTGCACGACTTGTTTAAAGCTACATGTAGTTAAGGGGGTACTTGAATTTTTCGGGGTCCAGTGCTGCCCCCATTTAAAATAAATTATTTGAAAAGAAACGGAGACATCATTTAAAATTTGGTCTTGATCAGACCCTGGATAACCCTTTAAACTATTTTATGAACTACTGTTTACAATTTAAAGTGAGAACGTGAAGCTTTTCTACGCACATGCACCAAAAGTGGCCGTTTTTCGCAATTGTGCGTAGAAAAGCTTCACGTTCTCATTTTAAACTGTAAACAGTCGTTTATAAAATAGTTTAAAGGGTTATCCAGGGTCTGATCAAGACCAAATTTTAAATAATATCTGTTTCTTTTCAAATAATTTATTTCAAATGGGGACAGCACTGCACCCCGAAAAATTCAGGTAGCCCCTTAATGTAAATCGCTAGAATGATGCCGCGAAACATAATTATTTTTATCAGGTTGTATCAACGCTGTGTTATGTGCCGCGTAAAGTTTAGGCAAATGAGCGCCCGATTATCCGGTCACTGGTTATAAGACAAGATACCTATTTTACAAGCTTTTATTTAGTTTTAACTGTCCCGTCTTCTATTGGTCTGTCTGTAATCACATCTTGCAAGTTAAAGACCCACTTCCCGGTTTCCGATTGAGCTGAAACTTTGCACGGTTACGTATAAATAAATAAATAAATATATACGGACAAATCACACTGATTGAGCTAGCCCCAAAGTAAGTTCGACACTTGTGTTATGGGATACTAACTCAACGATACTATATTTTATAATATATACTTAAATAGATAAACATCCAAGACCCAGGACAATTTGAAAAAGGCCATTTTCCAACTTGCCCTGACCGGGGATCGAACCCGGGACCTCTGGGTGGCGGACTAGCATGGTGACCACTACGCCACGGAGCTCGTCAAATCGCGTATATCGTCGTATATCGCTTAAAATGATTACTTGTTTTGAAATTATGGTTTTAAAGATAAGTTGGGGAAATGGTGAACTTTCGTCAATGATTTTTTTATTATTTTTTTTTGTTTCAGATCATCAACTTGAAACTCCACGGCATCGAAATACCAAAAGTGTTACCGCCATCGCTTTTGGCGTCACTCAGTCCAGCTGGTAAGCTAAAACGTAACACTCTATTTTTGGTGACGTAATTAAATGTACATCTGAATTTTACAATTTAAAATAAGATCAGAAATCGACCGTGGTGTGGTCGGTATTAAATGTGGATGGTGAAATGGAAGCGTCATGGTCATGAACCCTAAGACCCTTGGCTCCGCCCTTGCATCTGATCCGAGTTTGTATAAAAAGCCAAAAAATATTTATACTAATTAAGAAATTAATTCCGTCTTATTAACAGGGACTAACCTTATTAGGTTTAAATCATTATCCGCCCATCAAGATGGTCCGTGGTCACAAGGCCTTGGGATTCGGAGGTCGTGAGTTTGAATCAATCTGGGAAGCATACCCGGTAAAAAGTTGTTTCCAAGTATATTGCAGGCTTGAATCACCTTATTATCCGGAAAGAAGGATGATTCCGTGTATCGGAAGGCAAACCTATCCTCGGATTGGTTCTGGTCTCCCTTTTGGGTTTCGGAGGTCAGACGGCAGTCGTTCTGTGTCCAAACCAGTAACTTCGTCAAATGACCTAGATTAGGTAGCGGACCCCAGATTCTGAGGCGTTCCCGCTGAAGATACAACCGGGAATACGGGAGGAGGTACTAGATGTCAACTTGATTTGGGCGGATAATGGTTTAAACTTAAATCCGGTTTTTAAGACGAAAAAGGCCTAACTAAATATACTCACTGACAATATTTTATTTCCAGCTCCACAAAAGCAGTTCACTCCGCCAGCTAAGCCGCCTATTCCCCCCATGCCATCAATGCCCCCTTCCATCCCCTCCATGCCAGCCGCCATCCCCCCCGCTGTCTCGTCCCAGCCCCTCATATCTGGGCTATCGTCCCAACCCCAAAATAACCAATCATTGCTCGGCGACTTTGACGCCCCATCCCAACAGATGCAACCCATGTCAGCCGCTCCTTTGATGGCCCCTACGAAACCCGTACCAGATTTAATCTCCGGGGTCAAACCTCTAACTCAACCAATAACGTCTCAACCGTTAATTGACAGTCAACCTTTAATGAGTCATCCAATGATTCCAACTCAACCTATGTCAACTGCGCCGCTAATGGCAACTCAACCAATGATTCCGCCTACTCAACCAATAATGCCAGTATCTCAACCAATTATACCACCGACTCAACCAATTATTCCTCCAACCCAACCAATAATTCCACCAATTCAACCAATAATGCCACTAACTCAACCAATCATTCCTCCATCTCAACCACTAATCCCCGCTCAGCCATTGATGTCGCAACCCCTCGTCGGCCCAACCCCACTGATCCCTAAATCCCCGCCACAGCCCATAATGGGGGGCACAACAGTAGCATCCCTGATCAGCAGTCCGCCGCAGCCTGTGACGTCACTGGCGGGTTCATTGCCTCAACCCATCACGTCTACTCCTATTACGGCGGTGAAGGACCCGCTTTCAAAACCTAGTAAGTTAGAGTATTAAATTCTATGTATTCAATTTTTCTTTTGAAGATTTGGCTTTTGACAATCACAGGAGATTCTCAAATTTTCCCGAGATAAAAAATATTTTATGAAAATCCAGGTAATAAGCCATCTACATGCCAAATTTGATTACAATCCGTGTAGCCGTTTTGGCGTGAAAACGGAACAAACATTCATACAAACAAACTTTCACATTAAAGAGAAAAATGTATACAGAGAATACGTAAAGTAAAATTTATGGAATTAACCACTGAAGAGAAAAAAGGTGGAATTGCCAAGTGGGCGTGGCGCGCGTGTCATAATTAAGCACAACTGCACTTAATCCCGGCAATATATTTTGACGCAAATTAAGACCTTATGTTAATCGTACTTAAGTTTAGTATTGCTTCTTTTGAATATAACGCCATCTATGGTAAAGTACGAGAATGTTTTTGTAGTTTTAATACAAATTACAAAACATCGTAAGTACTTTTTGAACCGTAGCAAAATAAATCTTATTAAGAAGGCCTAAAGGCCATTTTTGACATATGCAATACGAGTATGTAACGAAAACCCTGTCCGATCCTTGTAGGAGCAACTCAGGCCGTTAATATGAACAACTTTTCCTATGGGACTAATGCTTGAAACTCGAAGAAAAAATCGACATTTTCATACATGTATAATGTGAATTTAATTAAGTAGACTATACATATATGTCGCAGACGGATGAATAAAAGGGGGCAGAGCGTGGCGTGATCGGCATCTGATATCTCAAGTGACGTAAACTACCCACTTAGTTACTTACAGTACGAGAACAAACTGATGTCAGGATGAAAACTTACTTACAGTCACGTCACCTTACCGATGCCGCCACATGAGAGATCTTACGTGAGCCTTATAAAAATGTGACGGAATTCCAGTGCCCCGCCTCCGCACTGAATCATGAATCGCAACCACCATGTCTGGATTCCCTGGCCCCACAGAATTGAATACTGTGTATACACCTGGGCTTTCCGTCTTGCTTAAACAAACTGTCATTGTAATAAATCGGTTCACCAATCCACATCTATTACAATAATCACAATTAAATGAGTCATGGCCAAGCTACAGCAAACTACACAAACGAGTTGTGCACGATACGGCCGCCTGAACAAGACTGTCCCTGTCGCTAGGTCGACCGATCTTATAACTTGTTGCTAACGAATATTGCCATTTCAAATCCAACCGTTGCATTTTGTAGTAAACAACTTTGTCTCTGCGCGTGTAAAATCATAAAACGGGAATTTTACATTGAACTCATACCGCGTCCTCTATTCTTTTTTCGTCAACTGTCCAAAATGACATTGATACGGAATTACTGCCAAACGTCATCGAATTATTCAAAGTAAAGGAATCTAGTTTTATACAGCCATTGCATATTACGCTCCGACACGGCCATTCTGACAAGTCACACGTCCCAGTGTGACGCATTTGAAAATAATTGAACCTAACTGCAATTTCAAATCATCTCTACTCGGCCTATCCTGATCAAACGATTTAAGACAGGGCTTAAAACAAACTCTTTTAATAAACCAAAACCTTTTTCTCTAATAATTAAGCTTACATCATTACTAGGGATAATCACAAACTTTTTACCAACTATGAAATTACCACTGACCATTATTCACTCACTATTCAACCACACTTCAAAAAATTAACCATTCTTAAGACTCTACTTGCTCTGTTAAATTACTCTTGTCGACTCTATCGATCATGGTCATCTCTATCACCTAATTCGAGCGATAAGACTCATGCCACTTTTACAAAGAGACGACATCTCACAAAAACAGTCGTCACAATTACCTAATTCGAGCAAAAGGACTCATGCCACCTTCGCAAGGTGACGTAATCTCAGAAGCGGTCGTCCTATCGCCTAATTCGAGCAAAAGGACTCATGCCACCTTCGCAAGGTGACGTAATCTCAGAAGCGGTCGTCCTATCGCCTAATTCGAGCAAAAGGACTCATGCCACCTTCGCAAGGTGACGTAATCTCAGAAGCGGTCGTCCTATCGCCTAATTCGAGCAAAAGGACTCATGCCACCTTCGCAAGGTGACGTAATCTCAGAAGCGGTCGTCCTATCGCCTAATTCGAGCAAAAGGACTCATGCCACCTTCGCAAGGTGACGTAATCTCAGAAGCGGTCGTCCTATCGCCTAATTCGAGCAAAAGGACTCATGCCACCTTCGCAAGGTGACGTAATCTCAGAAGCGGTCGTCCTATCGCCTAATTCGAGCAAAAGGACTCATGCCACCTTCGCAAGGTGACGTAATCTCAGAAGCGGTCGTCCTATCGCCTAATTCGAGCGATAAGACTCATGCCACTTTCGCAAAGTGACGTAATCTCAGAAGCGGTCGTCCTATTGCCTAATTCGAGCAAAAGGACTCATGCCACCTTCGCAAGGTGACGTTATCTCAGAAGCGGTCGTCCTATCGCCTAATTCGAGCGATAAGACTCATGCCACTTTCGCAAAGTGACGTAACCTTGCCCCCCTCATCGATTGACGATCACCACGTTGCCTCCCCAGAGCAAACAACTACAATTTAGTAACTCGACTAAATAGTGGTCAATGGGCTCACACTTACTCATTCGCTTTTAATTTAATGCCCGGAAAGTATACTGATCTCTAAAGTACTTGAACAGGTGCAAAATCGTCATAAATGGAAAGCACTCATCAAGTCGCTCACCAATCGGCAAATGGCTGAAGGGGAAATACGACAAAATACATCTTAACTGGGCAACTAGTAGTCAACAAAAATAAACCTGTACAGAGCCATTTACATTGGTTTTGCACTAAGGCTATCGCAATAAGAATATTGTTAACGCATTTGCAATCTAACCTATTTGGTATAGACTTCCTAAAAATAAAAATGGTATTGCTTATCGGATTATTGTAACGTGTTTGTAAAATCTTTTCGAAAAGTAAATTATCAGAATGATTACTCGTCTTGAACTGTCTAGATTAAAATTGACTCAAATAACGGGATTTTACTTCAAACAACACAGCAATTAAAATGTAGTTTTAAAATAATATTACGCACATAGTAAACAGTGAAAAGCCCTCTTTAAATAATGTCAAAACCATGATCATGACCATTGTAGACTTGCCGACGTAGCCGTTACCACCTTAGCATCATCATTACCCGCTATCAATGATGATATCGTCATTATCATCACCGCGTTTTCATCATCAACAGCGTCAACATTTTCATCATCATCACCTTGTCGTTATTGATGATAAAACCATCATCATCACCAACTCTTCATCATCGTCGTCATCATCATCATCATCAGCCACCGTAAGTCCAATATTGAGAAAATGCTGGGAGAGGTTATCTCTACTACTATACAAAGAATGAGTACCTAATATCATCTTTGACCAGTATTCACGCGCCACAGTACTGTATTGCAAGTTCATAATTCTCAATACTCAAAAATGACTCAATTTTCAATCTGGCGCCACGGTCGGCTCCTTCCGATACCGACTTATGCCACCTCATTGACAATAACTTCGGGCGTCAACCGACAGGGACTCATGCCACCTCCAGTGACGATAACCTCATGTTGCTTCTACACAACAACCAATATTCCGGCTCCAACCGATCGTTAGCTTACTAAGTTTAGCAAATTTTACACACTCTTCGTAAAACTAGCGTACTCAAAACCAATTTACTGCTTGAATAGTGGTCAAAAAACTAGATTTCATAAATCTTTACTCACCAAATTTTATTGGCGATCCAGCAGACAAGCCATGTGCCGCGAGCACAGACACACATACACGAGCTCCGCTCACATTTTTTCTTTACTTCACCAGCCAGCACTTGCTGCGTACCGCTGCTAGCTCCCATCCGGCCGCAACACGCGGTATCCATCTACTTGGCACATTTTAATCACTTGTTAACACTTTAAAACCTTACAAACCACAAGTAGCATTCAACAGGATCTTCTTCCGATGTGAGCTCCAGATACAAATCTTACCTCAAATGTGAGCTACAAGTCCAGATCCCACTTCTGATGTCGCAGACGGATGAATAAAAGGGGGCAGAGCGTGGCGTGATCGGCATCTGATATCTCAAGTGACGTAAACTACCCACTTAGCTACTTACAGTACGAGAACAAACTGATGTCAGGATGAAAACTTACTTACAGTCACGTCACCTTACCGATGCCGCCACATGAGAGATCTTACGTGAGCCTTATAAAAATGTGACGGAATTCCAGTGCCCCGCCTCCGCACTGAATCATGAATCGCAACCACCATGTCTGGATTCCCTGGCCCCACAGAATTGAATACTGTGTACACACCTGGGCTTTCCGTCTTGCTTAAACAAACTGTCATTGTAATAAATCGGTTCACCAATCCACATCTATTACAATAATCACAATTAAATGAGTCATGGCCAAGCTACAGCAAACTACACAAACGAGTTGTGCACGATACGGCCGCCTGAACAAGACTGTCCCTGTCGCTAGGTCGACCGGTCTTATAACTTGTTGCTAACGAATATTGCCATTTCAAATCCAACCGTTGCATTTTGTAGTAAACAACTTTGTCTCTGCGCGTGTAAAATCATAAAATGGGAATTTTACATTGAACTCATACCGCGTCCTCTATTCTTTTTTCGTCAACTGTCCAAAATGACATTGATACGGAATTACTGCCAAACGTCATCGAATTATTCAAAGTAAAGGAATCTAGTTTTATACAGCCATTGCATATTACGCTCCGACATATATATTGTTAATATTTGCACGCCGGCAAGCAGGTTGGTTGTATAAATCATGTAAATAAATGATTCTATTCTATACAAATCGCCGAGCTGGTCGAACACTTTTGTATGATAAAAGTTGTTCATATTGACGGTATGAGTTGCTCCTACAAGGATCGAACAGGGTTTTTGTTACATATTGTATAAAACAAACCAATAAAACGGATTGTTTGTATGTAATGCAATTGTGATGAGCGATTTATTCGTGTGATTTTATCGACAACGGTTCCCATACCTATTTTATCTAGTAGCACTTCCACTTGATTTTATTTTTCTGTGGAAATAACACGTACTCTGCTTTAGGTTCAGTAGTGACCAGCCCCATCGACGCACCGATGGGGGTAGTGAGCCCCCCGCCGGTCGAATGGGCCATCCCGCAGCCGCAGAAACTCAAGTGAGTATGTTTTCATTGCTATTCAAAGATAAAACAGCCAGCCTGTGGTTGGATTTATTACGGGTATGTCCCTTCCAAATTTATTTAAAAAAAAGTTAAGTTGTATATTATTTTTTAAAGTTAAGTTTGTTTCTTTTTATCCATATACAAAAGGAGGGTAGAAATTATTGTATCAACAGCTGTTTGTAAAAAAACCTGACTTACAAGCTTTCATCCCCATAACTTTTAAACAGCTGAGCCGATTTCCATCAAACATAACTAAGAACCACTCGATTAAGTCAGCTTGATTTAGTATACAATTGGTCAAGTTGGCTGATAGTTTTACTTTGAAACCAAAAGAAAAACGCATCACAATCGGCCTATTCATTTAGCTAAAATGCCACCGACATACACAAAGATACGTCAAACTTATAAGACCCCGTTGGGGTTTAAAAATTAATATACAAGAAGTTCTGTAAGCTGTGGACCACCCGAATCGAATCTGTTTTTGAAATATCATCATGATCATCATCATCAGGTCTTTTAGTCTCCACTGCAGGAGCACGACCCTCTCTGTACTACCAGAGCCATACTTAGCCAGAGCAGCCAGAAGACATGGCCTACACTCTCCACACTGGCCAGACGGGTTGGAGAGGTCTCATTGATATTTATAAGCTTTGTTTAGCTTGTATTCCCTAAGTCGCCTTTTATGTCATCCACAGATTCAAATTCAGATTTATTGCAAGTCACAAGTTTACTAGTAGAGGACTTGGAGTGGCCCTATTCTACTTTGGCGGAAACCACACGGCTTTTTTTAAATATATGATAAATTTGCTTGTCAAGTAATTTAAGAAAAAATCTAATTCGCAAACCTTTTCGAGGAATAGCCTCTAGGAGAAGCTTTCTCTAATCAGATTTTAAAAAAAGGTCTTACTTATTTAGATATTTGCAAAAATCCAAATGACTTTCATTTTTAAGCAATGTCAAGCTTATTTGAGGAAGTGAAGACACGATGAAGATTGGCAATTTCCGCTTTCAGTACTGTACTGTCACTGTCATCTCCCTACAACAATATAATAATATGTCAAAGGACTACAACCAACATAACAAAAGTAATTTAAACAGGTGACGTTGACAGTTGACAGTTGTCATTGTTTTTTTTTTTGTGCAGGCATAGGCGAAATGTAAACTTCGATTGCTGTGTGTCGTCACTTCCGGTGTAAAGTTTAAAATTATATTTAAAAAATCCTGATAACACTTAGAATTTTTTTATTTAAATTAACCGCTTAAAATTGTCTATATTTTCGATTAAAACCATCTACAAAACTTTATATTGTTTAGTTGACAAGCCAATTTTGAAAAATGTAGATGAAGAATTTTATATTTACTATCGACACTGCTCACTTTCATTAGATATGAGAATCGGTTGAAAAATGCGTCCTGTATTTTTAACAAGCTTTTTTTTAGTTTAGTTTCACCTGTCCCGTCGTCTGTCTGTCTGTCTGTAATCAAATCTTGCAAGTTAAAGACTTACTTCCCGGTTTCCGATTAAGCTGAAATTTTGCACGCATACTTATATCGCGTGACAATGCAATATTATGATGGCATGGAGCTGATCTGATAATGGAGCCGGAAGGTGGCCATAGGAACTCTGTAATGAAACAAAGCGACCCCATCGAGTTTGGGCTCGTTTGAATCGTCTTTTCATTTAATTGTTACAGATAAAAGATTGTCTAAAAAAAGTTTCACTTTTTAATAATTCCCGGCAAGCGCAGCGTAGGACACCCACCTGCTAGATGGTCGGATGACCTGAGCACGGTTGCAGGGAGGCGCTGGATGCAGGCCGCGTCCGATCGGTCGTTTTGGAAATCCTTGGGGGAGGCCTATGTCCAGCAGTGGACTTCCTGATATGATGATGTTATTTTAGTACGGTTTTCTAAATCCCCAGGTACACTCAGCTGTTCAACGCTACAGACAGAGCGAAGACAGGCTCCGTGTCGGGGGCCCAAGCCCGTTCCATCATGCTACAGTCGAGGCTGCCTCAACAGGCGCTGGCGCAGATCTGGGCGATGGCCGACCTGGATTCAGATGGGAAACTGGGTATGCTTAAATGATGCTGCATGACAACTTCATGTTACATGCTGGCTATCCATCTCGTTCCGATTTGAACCTACGCCCCTCAATTTAAGTCTGAATTAGTATGTATACAACGTGTATGCAATGTATGGAGCTGCAGGTTTTATTTTGCCTCACAAAAGTAGACTTAAAGCTTGTGCTATATAAATCCTGAAAGCATAAAAGTAGAACAAAAAGACACAATATTCAGATCACGCTTAAAATTATTACTGATCTCTAACGCCTATTATTCTGTAGATGAATTCTTAAACGACAAGTTCAGTAAATAAATTAGCTTGCAGCGTGTGTTACCTCAAGGAAAAAAAAAATTAAGTAGGTATAAGATATTTGAATAACGTGTATATATCCAAATAATAATATTGTTTCTTATTTGTTTTTGCTACGCCCAAACTGGGTACATATTGATCTGCACAATTATTGTTAACCTTTTGCTTACATGCGATGCGAATAAATGACTTATGATTTATCAAAAATTAGGTATTTTCTTGGTCAAAAATAAATTATTTTATACTATTAAGAAAATTGAATTCGCAAAATAATGTCACCTGTCTTTTTTCAACATATCGATTTAATGATTTCAGATTTATTATTGCAGAAAACCTGATAATAAGAGCGCTATTTGACTCCAAGAAACTATGACGTCATCTGCCTGTATTTCATACAAATCCTAAAGAAACTGTTTGTTTTAAAGTTTAGAAAAAAGTATCTGATTTGACTTGTTGGAAAATAGCAGATTGTCCAGACAATGATTATTAAAGCTTATCTCTTTCTCTTTCTTACACTCCCTTACGCTTTAAATACATAAATACTGTTTTTTTTCTTCATAGGTTGCGAAGAGTTCGTGCTAGCTATGTATCTGTGTGAAAAAGCTACCCAGGGCGAGCCTGTGCCGGCAAAGCTGCCCCCGGAATTGATCCCGCCCACTTTTCGGTAAGATTACCACCTCTTTAACATCAGAAGAGTTCGTGCTAGCGATATATCTGTCTGAGAAAGCTATTCAAAACCAGCCTGCTCCGGCCCGGTGCCGCCGGAATCGATCCCGCCCACTTTCCGTTAAGATTACCACCTCTTTGAAACCTAAAGATTTCATGCTAGCGATGTATGTGTTAGAAAGCTAGCAAGCATGCGCCGGCCGAGCTGCCGTCGGAATTGATTCCGCCCACTTTCGGTTAAGATTTTCTTTCTTCTTTAATACCGGAAGAGTTCGTGCCAACGATGTATGTGTGTGAGAGAATTGCCCAAGGCGAGCTTTTTCCGGCCAAGTTGCCGCCGGAATTGATCCCGCCCACTTTCCGGTAAGATTAACACCTCTTTAACACCGAAAGAGTTCGTGCTAGCGATGTATCTGTGTGAGAGAATTAACCAGGGCGAGCCTGTGCCGGCCAAGTTGCCGCCGGAATTGATCCCGCCTACGTTCCGGTAAGACTACTACCTCTTTGACACCAAAAGAGTTCGCGCTAGCAATGTATCTGTGTAAAAGAATTACCCAGGGCAAGCCTGTGCCGGCCAAGGTGCAGCCGGAATTAATCCTGCACACTTTCCGGTAAGATTACCACCTCTTTGACACCAGAAGAGTTCGTGCTAGCGATGTATCTGTGGAAGAGAATCACCCAGGGCGAGGTGTAGGAATTGATCACGCCCACTTTCGGTAAGATTACTACCTCTTTATTACCGGATCAGATACATCGATGTATGATGTACCCAAACCAGCCTGTGTCAGCCAAGCTGCCACTGAAATTGCTCCCGCCCACTTTCCGGTAAGATTACTACCTCTTTATTACCGGATACCACCAGACACATCGATCTATGATGTACCCAGGGCCAGCCTGTGTCAGCCAACTTGGTGGTTGTAATCTTACTGGAATTGCTCCCGCTCACTTTCCGGTAAGATAACCACCTCTTTTTTCCGAAAAACTTTTTCATCCGAGAAACTCCAAGGGGTCAGTAAGTGAGCTAGGCAAAAACAGATTCGCGAGGTCCACGGCTCATAGAGAAACCTAATTTTAAAATAGGCTTAATTATTTGGTTTTTTCCAGTCGCGAATCGGTGACGTCAGTGACGAGTCCCACGTCATACGAGGACCGTCGTCGAGAGAACATGGCGCGCGGGCAAGCGGAGTTGGAGAGACGACGGTCACAGCTAGCCGACGCGAGAATGAAGGAGAAGGTAAGAAACATTCCATTTTTGAAGTCACTCTCGGTTGCAACACAGTGCACTTCTCGTTATTGTACTTAGCCGCATATCTAACTTATGCTCCGAGTTTTTAGCGGGAAGTCAAGGGGTTCAGTTGTAGTTTGCTTTAAATTATTTTGCGAATTGATTCTAGTGGACTTTATAATATAAAATCGGTGTAGTTTAGTGTTATAAATGCTCATGCTCATGGACAATATGTAAAATGGTTAAAGTGGACACTCATAGTGCGGCTGTAGTGATATTTATTTGCGGACTGTGGTGGGCGTCTTTAGACGCCGTCCGCCACTCATTCGGCTATGAAAACCAGTGGACTCGTATAGATTTGTTGCCAGAAGCTCCCTTAAAGCAATCAAAGGACCTACACCAACCTTTGATTGTATAGTTAGGTTAGGGTTAGGAATAAACAAATTGGCGCCCGCGCCATTAGTTAACTAGACACTGGCAAAATAAGCTTCAACGAAGTTTAATCGCCAACAACAAGAAGAAAAAAAAAAAAAAACTTATGCTCCGTAATTTCGATTATTATGTAACCTATTTTCGTTATAATGTCATTATACTTTCTCTGGAGGGTTAGTCCTGTGGGTACAGGACAACTGTGTGGGCTAGAGAGTTAGTTTAATCAACAATATGGGTTCACAAGGAAACTTTTCAAAGATCAGTGCGAGATGGGGCGCTGACTTACCGTCATTATAAAATATGTCCATCTACCTTCATTCCGAAATAAATAAAATTCCGTCACCATTTTAACAATTATATTTTATCTTCTTTTATGCAATCCAGGAAGCAGAGGTAAATTGAAGTGTAAAATTAAAGTATTTCTCATTTATATTTTTTTTATTTTGTCCTAAATCTAGGCAATAGGGATGTACCCTGTATTTTAACACTATTTTATACTTGTTTATGATAAAAAAAAAATAAGTTTATGTCCAGCAGTGGACTTCCTACGGCTTATATTTTGATGATGACTTGTTTACATGACTTTTTGCCTAAGACTAATGTTTTCTACGTAGGCTGAACGCGAAAGGAAAGAGAGGGAAGAAGCCGAGAAAAGGGAGAAAGCGAGGCTGGAAGCGCAGAAGAGGGAGCAGGAGGAGATGATGCGGAAACAGAAAGAAGAACAGGTAAATAAAAAGGGTCTATAAAAAAAAATGTTGAAACTATTTCAAGGGAGAATTCAGTGCGTGATACTTTCCCCAAGGAACATATATCGAAATATGAAAAATATTATACTAAATATCGAATTTTTGGGCTGTCATATAAGTTGACCGATCAGGCGATCCGAGTTTGTATGGAAAGCAATAGCAAGCATATTTCGATATATATTCCCTTCACAGATCCCTTAAATAGTTCTTTTTTTTTTGTAAATCATTATAGAAAAAAAAAACTCTTACAAGATTCAAAGATTCTAACACTCAAAGATTCAAATGTTTATTCAGTAATTAGACCTTTACAGGCACTTTTACACGTCAATAAGTATTATTTACGTTACGTGTAAAGTATATTAAAATATAATTTATTTTTAACGAAAAGCTACCGATACCACCGCTTCGTAACGACCACTGCTGAGAAGAAACGCCGAAAGAAACTTATTTTCACAGTATTGGTCGCCTACTCGCCAGAAGGGCTTTGTCATATTATTATTTTTGTCTTTTAATTATTAAATACTTATAATGTAATACAATGTTGACACATTTAACATGTAATGCTTGCGAACGAGTTAACAAACATAAATTGCGTAATAAAAAATATTAAGTAGTCAAAAAAAGCGAAGCCGAGCTGACCAGTCCCTCCCGGCAGCACCCGTTCACGAGTTGACGCACGGATCAGCCATCGTTAAACTCAACCATATTAGAGGGAATCTAACGACCCGACCAGATACAAAATTTGTGTGTTAATATATTCGTAAAGGAAAGCAAGAGAGAGATATAAATCTTCTTTATTGCACTAACTGAGTATATCAATAATTTAAAAAAGGAACGGAGAGTGAAAGAGAAAGTGAGAACGGAAACACAGAAGTTAATTGTTTCAAGTGTGATATACTTTGTCGACCTCCGTTGTGTAGTGGTCAACACGCTTGTCCGCCAATCCGAAGAGTTCGGTTCCCAGCCAGGGCAAGTTAGAAAACGGCCTTTTTAAATTGTCCTGGTTCTTGAGTGTTTATCTATATATTTGTAACGATGTTATAATAAACCTCATCCTTCATGTTCCCGTTTACCTCCTTTCTCCATTTCATACTGTCAACCTTTCTAAAAATAATTTGATTTTCAAAGTCAATTTTAAAATTTTAGATTCCTTCCTCATCATT
Source organism: Acrobasis suavella (assembly GCA_943193695.1). Classification (NCBI taxonomy): domain Eukaryota; kingdom Metazoa; phylum Arthropoda; class Insecta; order Lepidoptera; family Pyralidae; genus Acrobasis; species Acrobasis suavella. Next base: position 1,542,150 of record OW971956.1, read on the forward strand.
CTACATTGATTCCACTACCATCTCTCGAGCTGATTACATCTATATCAGTATTGTAAATTTATACATATCAGTATTGTGAAGTTATACTTATAATAAATAAAATAACTCTGCTGTCTGTTTCTCTCACGCTCTCCACTACGTACCTTACCTACCTCTTCATGTAGGAGCTCCAACTGCCCCAGCTAGTCCGTGGCTACCTACCTACATATGTATTTATTACCAAATAAAGTATCTGTGTTATTTGTCCCTATATATCTATTTATTATTTTGAATACAGGAGAAACGCGAAGCCGCCAGGAAAGAGATGGAAAGACAATGCCAGTTGGAGTGGGAGAAGAAGAGGTATGTTTTATATAACATCTTGCAAAATGTACTGAAAACCATTCTTAGGGTGAATACGGTATTTTAATCAATTATTTTTATTATTCATATTAATATGTAACATAATCTGGAACCGAAAACAAAATTATTTATTTTTATCTGCCCAAAAATAAGTTTATATCATCCCCCCTCTAAAAAGTTTACTTTATTCACTAAAAACATTGAATAAAAACACTTTTAATCACTATGTTGGTGTTCGAGTTTAGAACAATTACTGTAAATTTTAGTAATTGTTCCAACTTCAATGTGCAGTTTCATTGATTTAACCTTTCTTTTTCTTCAAAAAAGGTCTATTTTCGCTTAAATATTTCTGTTTCTCGTAGTCAAGGTATAATCCAATCCTTGAATAAAACGGACTTATATCAAGGGCCATGAATCACTCGCGTAGCTCAGTATTCACTCCGGATAAATGCGTCCGTCCGTCAGAAAAAATTGATATTTTCATTTAAATTGCCGGCCGAACACTTTCGTATGAAAATGTAGATTTTTTTCGAGTTTCAGGCTTTGGTCCCATAGGAAAAGTTGTTTTTATTGAGTTGCTCCTACAAGGATCGGACAGGGTTTTTGTTACATATTGTATAAATATATCTTTGTATGTATAAATAAATTTCTCCTCAACAGGACACGCGAACTAGAAGCGATGCGCACCGAAGAGCAATCCAAAGTCCTCAGTCTCAAAGCCAAGAGCCAAGCTCTCACCGCAGAGCTAAACACGGTCACAGTGAGAGCCGGGAACCTCGCCAAGGACATCCGGGAGACCAGAACTGCGGTAGCCGCAGCCAAGTGCACCATCGACGGCATGAGGTGAGAGAATCTATACGGGAGGCAAGCAGGCTCTCAGTTAGCTTAACACCGTCATTATGAGGCATAGGCATATTGATTGAAATTATTCTAGTGTCGGTTCTTATTAAAAAAAAACGCTAGGTTAATATGGTTGACATTGACAGCTCAGTGACAGTGACAGACAAAACTGAAATGTCATACGCAGTGTTTGTTCTTTAATACAACTACACTTATCTAGGTAAAATTATTACCAAGCCTTTATTATGGGGGGGGAGTTGAACTTCTTGATGGGGTGGGGTACCCCCCTCGGTACACCTATGACAAGAATATCCGAGAGACCAGGAGTGCGGTGGCGTGCAGCATTGACAGCATGAGGTGAGAGCATCAACACGGGAGGACAAGCAGGCTTTCAGTTACCTCGAACACCGTCATTATGAGGCATATGCGTACTTAAGCCAGTTTACCTGGAGGGGCGGAGGGGGTCAGTAAATATAAAGAAGACAGTAGGATAATTTGGTTGACATTGAATTGACAGCTTGCTGACAGTGACAGACATTCCACAGATAGCTTAAATATCATACGCAGTATTTTTTTTTTAAATGCAACTACTCTTATCTATATAAAATGATCGCCAAGTCCTTATTTAAGGGCTGGTGGAACCTCTATATCTCAGGGCAAGTTCGAAAATGGTCTTTTTTAAATTGTTCTGGGTCCTTGGTGTTTATCTATAAATAACATAACGATAGTATCGTTAAGTTAGTCCCTTTTTTATGGTATAGGGCGGCAAACGAAGGAGCGGGTCACCTGATGGTAAGTGATCACCGCTGCCCATGGACAACTGCAACACCAGGGGTGTAACAGAAGCCGTGCCGGCCTTTCAGGAAGATATAGACTCGTTTTTGAAGATTTCAAAGTCGTATCGGTCCGGGAACACTGCTGCAGGAAGTTGATTCCACAGTACGGTCGTACGTGGTAAAAGGTTCCTTTTAAAACGCTCCCACAAGTTTAAAATTTTAGGGCTAGCTCAATCTGTGTGATTCGTTTCTCGCTATTCATTTACTGAGTATATCTTCGTCATCAGATCAGACCGTGACTCCAGCATGTCGGAGATGCAGCAACTGAAGGCGAAGGTCAAGGAACTGAACGCCAAGCAGATCGCCTTGAACAAGGAGAAGGCTGAACTGGACGCCAAGGTGAGATCCCCCCCCCTCACACCCCCTCTCCTAATGAAGATCAAGGGGGGTTATTATATTGCAGCAACTGAAGGTGAAAGTCAAGAAGCTAAATGCAAAACAGATTGCTTTGAACAAGGAGAAAGCCGAACTGGACGCCAAAGTGAGATCTCTCTCCCTCACGCTCTCCTAATGGAGATCAAGGAAGGTTAATATATGTCAGGGATGCAGCAACTGAAGGTGAAAGTCAAGGACCTGAATGCAAAGCAGATCGCGCTGAAGAAGGAGAAGGCTGAGTTGGACACCAAGGTGAGACCCCCCCCCCTCCCCCTTTTCATACCCCTTCTCTTAATGGAGATCAAGGGGGTTTATTGTACGTCAATAATATATAATAATATTGAAGGTCAAGGAGCTGAACGTCAACAGATCGCCTTAAAAACAAGGAGAAAACTGAACTGGACGCCAAGGTGAGATCTATTCTGAATTTCACCGCTCCATTTTCAAAAAAGGAATGTTCGTTTAAATGCGATAACGACGCGCAAGGCGCGCCGCTGCTCCTAGTTTTTGAAAATGGGACGCGGGAAATATGGAATTTGAGTTCCACTTACGCTTTTCTATATTAGTTTTAATCCCATTTTATGAGATTAGATAAAATAGTGTATGAAACTGCACATAACTCGGTTTTAACACACTCGTGTATAATGCCCCTATTATGCAACAGTCTCATACAATAATATGTCAGCAACAGAGTGCGAAAGACGAGAAGCTAGCGGTGTTTCGCAGCACGTGTTTGTTTAAAGAAAGTAATATTGTTTGTTGTTTCAGGCAAAGGCTTCAGAGGGCGCTGGTGAGGACGGCAAACTGAACATGATGGAGATCACCCTCAAGCAGCTGCGGGACAAAGTAAGGTTCAATCAATAAATAGTAGGGTTTCTTCTACTTTCGAGTCGAAAAGCTATAAGTACATATTTTTTTATTTATCTTCAACTGTCCCACTGCTGGGCAAAGGTCTCCCCCATCTCCTTCCAAATATCTCGACCGTGTCCCACTTCCAACCATTCCATTTCAAACTGTCGCAAGTCGTCTCACCAACGCTTCCGGGGCCTACCTCTTTTCCTTCGGCCATCTTCGGGAGTGACTAAGTGGACTCCCGATGTATAATTTAATTATAATAAATTTGACCAGTGTTTGTCCACGGCGACTCCCCGGTCATTTGCCTCATTAAGAGTCCCTTTTCCATACAAACGTAGTCTACGTTTTATTTTGAAACGACATGTCGGATATGGGCAGAATTATGTAATTTTAAAGAAATTGCAAGTATCTAGGGTTATAATTGGTTTTCTACAGTAAAATTATGTACTTAAAAGAGAATACAGTGTATTATATCATATTTGACCATCAGTATGGAAAACTTCTACACCCTTACATTTTCTTTCCAGTTCATAATTTTACCGTCGAAAACCAATTATAACCCTAGATAATAGCAATTTCTTTAAACATACAATTTTTCACCGAAGTCTGACATGTCGTTTTAAAATAAAACGTAGACTACGTTTGTATGGAAAAGTCTAGGGTAAGGGGATTCTTAAGGTAGTAGGGTTGCAACGATACCAACACGATAATCGTATATAGGCGATTATCGTTAGTTTTTACGACCATTTCTCATAGTAAACATTACAATACGATATTTTACGATCCTTTTTTTTCAACATTTGTTTACCTTTTCGTGTAATAAAGCTTCAGAGTGTTCAAATTTGAAAAGGACAGCATGTATAATATTTATCCATAATCATACAACGTTGCCATCTGAAAATTCTCCACAACACAACAGGGCTAATACCTAGCGATGAGAGAAACAAACATAAGGGGCTTCCTGAATTTTCCGGGGTCCAGTGCTGCCCCCATTTGAAATAAATCTATTGAAAGGAAACGGAGATTTCATTTAAAATTTTGTCTTGATCCGACTCTAGATAACCCTTCAAACTAATTTATGAACTCTTGTTTACAGTTTAAAGTGAGAACGTGAAGCTTTTTTACGCACAATTGTGAAAAACGGCCACTTTTGGCGTATGTGCGTAGAAAAGCTTCACGTTTTCACTTTAAACTGCAAACAGTATTTCTTAAATTAGTTTGAATGACTAGATAACCCTTCAAAAGTCTGATCAAAAGTTAATAAAACAATTAAGAAATATATAACTTGATTATTAAATAAAAGAACAATTTAATTAAAAATGACTTCTTGAGGCGAGAAGACAGTTGATAACCCAACTGGTTTTTTTTTTTGTAGATCGAAGCAACAAAAGCCATAGTGGAGACCAAGAAGAACGACCTGGATACCAACCAGCAAACACTGTCCTCTCTCAACGAGACCGTACAGCAGCTGACGGAGAAGTGCGCCAAAGTGTGGGAGCTGTACGAAGCGAAGCGAGCTGAGTATCAAGAGAGACGGACTGCGCCGGCCGAGGCCTGGCAGAGTGGTAAGTTTAGTTCCAAATACTGGCAATAGATGGCGTTGTGCAATTCAATTGATTTGTAAAACGCGCTATGGATTTTTTTCGTTATAATAGCTTAGGATAAATAAGTGTCACAAACCAACCAGCAAACACTGTACTCTCTCAACGAGACCGTATAACAGCTGACGGAGAAGTGCGCCAAGGTGTGGGAGCTCTACGGAGCGAAGCGAGCCGATTATTAACAGAGAAGGACCGGGCCGGCCGAGGCTTGGCAGAGTGGTAAGTTCTTAGTTCCAAATACTGGCAATAGATGGCGTTGTGCAATTCAATTGATTTGTAAAACGCGCTATGGATTTTTTTCGTTATAATAGGTTAGGATAATGATAGGTAGACATGTGTCGTTCGTTCAATCTTTAGGATCTCAATTAATACTGAACCGTTCAGTAGGCGACCCGGGTCTTTCGACCCGTTCAATCGATTGATTGGTTTTCTCACGAAACAATCGTTAGCAGCTTTCGATCGCGAGCGAATAGATACTGTGGTGCCATTTTTCAAACGCGAAGACATTGAGAACGGTTTTTTGTATGAAAAAACCATAATGTCTCTATTTACATTTTGTCAAAAACTGCCAAAATAGCGCGCGAAAAGAATTATACGCACCCACTAATGACAAAGACTAATCTTCAATTATTTTATTTCTAGAGTGAGAGTTTGTTTTACGCAGATCATAAAGTTTACAGTAGCAAACACTAGAAAGTGTTTATATCTAAGTAAAAATAAGTAAGCAAAAATGGACTCTTAATATTGCATTTACAAGTGAACTTTCGTAAACATTCGGAATCGTGTCGCTCCGTTCGTTCGCAGGTCGCAGCGTAGGCGCGGGTCTGTCAGTGAGTGTGAGGTGAGCTAAATCGATCCCGAACGAAACGGTTAGTTTCGTTCGCCGCGATCGATTCGACCCAAAGCCGGCCGAAGTAAAAAAAAGCCAGAAACGAACGACCGAATCATTTTTGTAGAAGTGAACGAACGGGCCGTGACGAGCTAATGACCCGTTTCTTTTGATTCGTTTAATCGCGAACGACTCATCTCTAATGATAGGTGGCACAAACCAACCAGCAAACACTCCTCTCTCAACGAAACCGTACAACAACTGACAGAGAAATGCGCCAAAGTAGTGTGACTGGTAGAGTGACAAGTTTAGTTATTAGTTCCCAATACTGGCAATAGATGGCGTTGTGCAATTCAACGTGTTTATCAAACACGTTGAATTGCACAACGCCATCTATGGATTTTTTCTTGATTTGGCGGAGCGGGCAAGCTTTTTCCCTTTACTGATTCGAGAGTTTCGAGTCTATTCTGCATCTCAAACCATTCTTTCGGCCCGAAGCCTTCGGGTCGGAAAAGTTAAACTTGCAAAATTGTTAGCTACTTAAATACTCAAAAAAGCCATCTAATGGTGGGTCGTCGACGAAACTAGACCGTTTTCCGTCAACTTTAAACTAGTTCATAAAACAGTCTAGGGGAACTAGATTAAGAATATTTTAATTAAATTTTTTATTTTGATTAACTTAAGGTCGTTTTCGTTTTCGCTTGCCATCCGACTGAATTATGAACATTACTAGTAGCAGATGCATATTCGCAGCTTGTACACTCAGTGCATGGATTTCGCACATGCGCGTGACAGAGACGGACATATCAGCAATTTTTTAAGTATGAATGAAGCGAACAGATTGCTCGCTTCGGGTGGCGTAGCGAAACGACGAAGAGTCACGATCACGACACGACTAGTTCCGAACAAACATGTTGACGAGTAAACTAGTTTATCATTCGACGGTAAACTAGTTTAATAGTTCATGCCAGTTAAACGGTTGAAACAAACCGTTCGTTCATTCAACGCTCATCTCTAAAGCCATTTAACGTTCGGGTTTGTTTGTGTGTAATAACTTTATTGTTCCTGCCAAAAAAATAAAATAATGTACAAAAAAAATCGAAAGAGCAGTACAATGGCGGACAATCTTAAAAAAATGTTCATACATAATGATGTAGTTATGTATGAACAACTTTTTAAAACATACACATAAACTTTATACATATATATACATATAGACACAATATGTAACAAAAACCCTGTCCTTGTAGGAGCAACTCGGACCGTCAATATGAACAAATTTCAACTTTAAATTAATCTCGAAAAAAAAACGATATTTTCATACAAAAGAGTTCGGCCGGCTCGGCAATTTGTATGAAAATGTCGATATTTTCTTCGGTATATTATATACTAATTCAACATACAATTATATATTCTTAAGTACTTAAGTAGCTCAGGTGTGACGCCACCAGAGAAGATTTGGCTAATCTAACCTTAAATGAATCAACTGAAGGTGCTATTCTTACATCAGCAGGAATGGAGTTCCAAAGCCTAGCCGCCTAACTAACTGTGTTTATTGTTTTGTTACAGAGTCGGCTTGGGGAGCGTCGGAGGCCGCGTGGGGCGACGATGGCGCCGCTGCGGAGGACACCTGGGGCGACGCCGACACCACCACAGGTAGATATCTTACCTCCACATCCGGAGCCGGATCTAGAATTATGAGGCGGGGCAAAATATGAGAATATGCCGCCTTCTACTTAGTTTTGTTGATTACTAGGACTTGAACAGTACGGGTACACGGGGGGGGGGGGGGGGGGTGCAGATAGTACTTAATGGTCAGTTAAGATTCGAGGGGTGGATATATTTGATTTTGCCGCCCGGGGCATAGGCCCTGGCTTGACCCCCCCTAGATCCGTGGCTGACCATAGGTCTTAACTCATCAGTGCCAAATGAAGGCACTTTATACAACGTGGAAAGGACACAACCGTAATAAATCCACAAGCTATACTCACTATAGTATAATGAAATTGAAATAACAGTCAAAAAAACAAACAAAAATTACGACATTCCCATACAAATTGTTACGGCTGGACACTTTTGTATGGAAATGAAAACGTATTTCAATATATATTTATTGGGAAAAGTTGTTCAAAATGATGGACTGAATCACCTCTTAAAATATTTGTACTTAATTAAAAAGGACATTGTATATATATATAAAATTAAATTAAAAAAAAAATATATACTTTACTTTAATATACTATATATATACTATACTTTATACCATGACTACGAAAAAAAGAAAGATTTAAGCGAAAATGGACATTTAATGAAGAAAATCAAAAATCATTTATTTATCTTTAGATATTTATATCACTTGATAATTGTCATTTCTTTTTTCTTTCGATTTCTTAATAGTTAGTTGTTGTCGTCAGATCATTTACTTACAACTAAGTTTACTGCCGCCTCCAAAGCGCAAGTACAGAAGAAGCGGTAACAAACTGTACTGCAGCATTTTCTCCAAAAACGTCAACCTTACAATTATACTGTAATTAAAATTAGATGTGTGGACTGAGAATACATTGCTATGTCATAATTATTAATTAAAAATGTCAAATTTGAAATTAATGTCAATTTGTATAAAATTCATGTACTGATTGTACTCAAATTATGTCATTTGTGAGTGTACAAATATAAACCTTTAAAAGGGACCCGCGCCAAGCTCAAGCCAGACGTTTTTGTCTTTAAGATAATCATCGATTCCGTAATAAGCCTTCTCACAAAGTACTTTCTTTACATAAACTTTAAATTTTCTATCTGGCATATCTGGAAGGTTAAATTCATTAAAATGCGTATGGAAATTGGAACAACTACTAAAATTAAGAGTAATTGTTCTAAAGTCAAACACCAAAATAGTGATTGAAAGTGTTTTTTATTCACTGTTTTCGGTGAATACAATGTTAGAGTTATTTTTTAAAATGTCTATTTTTTTTTTTCACTGAAAACAGTTAAAAAGCACTAGTATGGTGGATTAAATTTAGAACAATTACTCTTAATTTAAGTGATTGTTCCTATTTCAATGTGCTTTTAAATTGATTTAACCTTCCCTTCTTTTCATTAAATATTTATTTTCACTTAAATCTTTCTGTTTCTCGCAGTCACGGTATAAAGTAATAGTACCCGTGATTCCGATCTCTGCTGATAAAAGACAACACTAAACTAGCTGGGCGATCGAGCCTTGCTCGCTTAATTTTTTCATGATAATATTTTTTATTACTAAAGTGTTCGGTCGTCCCGGCAATTTGTATGAAAATGTCGATTTTTTTTCGACTTTCAAGCATTGGTCCCGTAGGAAAAGTTGTTCATATTGACTTGTAGGAGACTCAGTTCATAGTACAAACAATAATCCCCTTATTCATAAAAAATATCAAACATTTGCTAAACCTGTATGAGCTATCATCTCATACATTTTAGCAAACAATTAATATCTACATATGTAACAATATTTTAACCTACTTTTTAACTATATGCACAACTTAGCGATTAAGTAATCTGGGTCAATATGTCAATCAAATAGTGATTTTAGCGTTTAAGTGAAATCAATAAAACTAGTGTGAAGAAATCACTCGACGGGTTTGGTTATATTCTCTTCGGAGTTCCTCCCGCCTAGCTAGCATCCCTTCAGCTTAACTTAGCTTAACTTTCTGTGTGGTTAGCCCATACAAAACCTATTTTAATTAAATTATGTTTTGTTCCTATCTTTTCGATATTTAATATAGTAAAAACGAGACAAAACAAATTTTAAGTGAAATAAGTTTAGCAAACGTTTGATATCTAATATATAAAATTCTCGTGTCACAGTTTTCGTTGCCATACTCCACCGAAACGGCTTGACCGATTTTGATGAAATTTTTTGTGCTTATCCGGTATCTATGAGAATCGGCCAACATCTATTTTTCATCCCCCTAAATGTTGGGGGTAGTCCACCCCTAATTTTTTTTTTTATTTTTTAGACAAAATTTTTAATTTCTATTTTTTTATGATACAACATACAGTTCAGCTAGTATTTTATGAATAAGAGGGTAAATTTTTAACCCGCATCCGCGTCGTTTGTATGCAGCGACGGAGGTGGTTCCGTCAGCGGCGGGCGGCGCGCGCTGGCGCTGCGTGTACGAGTTCACCGCTAGAAGTGTGGACGAGCTCAGCCTGCAGCCCGGCGACTTGGTTCGTTATTTATTTATTTTTCTACTCCTGTACTGTTATCTGTCTTTTAAATGGTCCCGAACACTAATATAACAACATACATTATATGATTTCAGAAAAGTCTATAGTCTATTCCTAATATAATAGCACATGTGTCGTTATTTCGCCAAAACGATACTCCTAGCCATAGACCTATAACTTTTTTTCTTTAGATCTACCATACTGGCAACATGATAAAATCGTTATTTTAACATATGGTGCCATTTTTCAAACGTGGATTCACTGAACAAACGGTTTTTTGTATGAAAAAACATTCGTTTAAGTGACTCCATGTTTCCAAAATTGCACTTTTGGTCAATAGAAAGACGTCAATAAAAAAAATTAAGTCTTCCATAGATACCTAGTATCTAGCAAACATATGGTAGTATTTCATACTTTTCTTTGTTTGTTTTTGGATTTATTTTAGTAAATGTAGTCGCAGAAAAAGTATTGTATGCAACGTCGTATACGTATGTCAAAACATGCTCTATGGCGTCTCCTTACGATGCTCGCCAGTGCCACTCGCATTTTATAAACCTTCTTATACAACTGTTGCATAAAATACTATTATTTATTATAGTTATTTATTCAACTATAGTATAATAAATAAAATAAGAATGTGGGTTTATCACTATATACCCATTGCAGTGTCTCTCAATAAATAAGAAGCTAAAATCCCTCGAGCCGTTCAGGCTGCAGAGCGTGCCAAACAATTATACATACATACATACTCTCGAAAAACATAGCCCCCCTTCTGGCGCAGTCGGGTGAAAAGTATCTGATTTGACTTGTTGGAAACTAGGCAATAGACTCTGTATAAAATAAAATCAATACACTTGCAGGTGAGCGATGCGCCGGCGCCGAGGGGGGACGCGGAGCCCGGCTGGAGGTGGGGGACTGCCAGGGGTAAGTAAGGCTTATTTGAATTCTCTTGTCGCGAAAACCATTTCGAGGAATAGCCTCTAGGAGAAGTTTCCTCTAATCAAATTTTAAAATAAGGTCATACTTATTTAGATATTTGCAAAAATCCTAATGACCTTCATTTTCAAGCAATGTCAAGCTTATTTGAGGAAGTGAAATTACGATGAAGATTGGCAATTTGCTGTCACTATCACTGTCGTCTCCCTACAACAATATATGTCAAAGGACTACAACCAACATAACAAAAGTAATTTAAACAGGTGACATTGACAGATGAATGTCGTTATTGTTTTTCTTTTGTGCAGGCATAGGAAAAATGTTCATTGCTGTGTGTCGTCACTTCCGGTGTCAAGTTTAAAATTATATTTAAAAAAACCCCGATAGCATTAAGAATTTTTTTATTCAAATTGTCTTCTTAAAATTGTCTATATTTTTAGCTAAAACCATGTACAAAACTTTATATTATTTAGTTGACAAGCCAATTTGATTTATAGCGGTTAAAAAATTTAATAGAGGCATATTTCAGCTATTTCGTCTTTTTTTTTTAATGTACCTGCTTGTATGTTACCAAAGATTTAGAATATACAAGTAGTGTAGATTTGAGCCACTGAGCGGTCAGGGGTAAGAGAAAGACATATTAATGATACTACGTAATTTCTTTTTCATGGTCGGGTTATAGGCACACTTAAAATATATGCAATTTGAAGTGTGCCTATAACCCGACCATGAAAAAATGTTCGGCCGGTGACAGAGACAAAAAACGGCACTCTTTTCTTTTTCTTCTTTTGGAAATCGCAATAAGACTATCTCGCTCTATTAAAACGTGTCAGGCCCTCGTATGTTACCCTTATTATGACGCAACTTTTTGGTCTAAACAACTTTTAATTCCACGGGTTGGGGGTGACTCGCACGTATGTACCACGGAAGAGAAATAAACAGTCAAGTGCGAGTGAGACTTGCGCACTAAGGATTCCGTACCAATATCTATAAAAAATCACATTTGCTGTATGGGAGCCCCACTTAAATATTTAATTTAATTTGTATTTCGTTTTGTTGTTATAACGGCAACAAAAATACGTCACGTGTGAAGATTTAACTGTCTAGCTCTCACGGTTCACGAGATACAGCTTGGTGACAGACGCACGGACAGCGGAGTCTTAGTAATAGGGTCCCGTTTTTACCCTTTGGGTACGGAAACCTAAAGAAGGTGTAAGTGTCAAGTGGGCGTGGCGCGCGTGTCATAATCAAGCACAACTACACTCAATCCCGTCAGTATATTTTTCATATAGATAGAGGGGGGGGAACACTTGACTCAAACAAACTTTTTCACTTTTTCACTTTAAAACAAAATATTTCAGAAACGGATCCCAAAATCGAAAAACGGTGTTCACAACCTCATAATATTTTTAAAAGACCTATTCAACGATACCCAACTGGTTAGTCAAGAAAAAAAATGCCTTTTCAATTAACTAATGAGGGAGCTACCCTAAAAAAAAATTTTTCAATATTTTATTTTACTCTTTTTTTCGCCTAATTAATATACATATCCATGCTAAATCACAGCATTCTAATACTAATAGTCACTGAGTAAAACCGCGGACGGAGAGACAGACATGGCGAAACTATAAGGGTTCCTTGTACGGAACTGTATTGTTTATATGTAATGCAAACGTGATTAGTGGTTTATTTGTGAAGGTTGGCGACAGCGGTTTCCATACCAATTTTGTTAAGTAGCACTTCCACTAGTTTTTCTCTGCCGTTGTATGTACGTACGAGGAGCATTTATCATCTTTTCGTCGGGTTTTAGTTTTTAAAACTATGTCTTGTTGGTAGGTCAGTCCGGTTGGTTCCCGGAGTCCTATGTGGAGGACATCAACGCTTCGGCCGCGTACGCTGCAGAGGTCATTGAACCCATGGAGATCAAGACGCAGCTCGAAGGTGGGTTTTGAATGTTTATTTTGTATAACGTCGTATAAGGAGGTTCTACACTGTTCGGGTTAAAACTTTGAAAGAAAGCCAAAAACCATTTTTTTTATATTTTGTAACAAAAGATAAATGTATTTACCTAGTACGTGTTTGTTTTTGGTTTAATATACGCTTTTTGAAGAAAAATCGAACTTAAGACTATTTTTAATGATAATAAATGTTATGTATAGAAACTACAATACAAACTACAAGTCTTTAAAAATCCTGAAGTTATTACAATTTGAATAAGACCAATTAAACATGAATCTAAAAATTAAATGTAAAACCATACATTTTTAGAGAATATACAATATTATCAAAAAATAATTGAAAGAAAATCTACTTATAATGGTGATTTGTCGATACAAAAACTGCCCTACACCACATCACTAAAGCCCCCGACACCGATGACACTGTATACCTACCTATTTATTAAACACCGCAAAAAGAGGGGTATTATAAGTTGGACGTGTCTATGTCTGTCTATAGCTCCTAAACGAATGGACCGATTATGATGCGCTTTTGTTACCATAGACTTATGATTTTACCGAAAAGTTCCTACGCATTGAAGAACTAATGTCAACATAGTAAAGAAGACTAATGTCCCCTTCATTTTAATATTTTCACTGAATAATTGTTTTTCTTTTGATTTCACTTTAATACCATTACTTGGTAATTGTTTTTCTTTCGATTTCATAATAATTGTTACTGTGCGATCATTTACTTACAACTATGCACATTTATTTTATAAAATACTTACTAAAAAATTTATTATTATAATAGGATAGAATGAGCTATGCTACCTATAAGCCTTTTCTGATAAAAAGCTATTGCCGGTTTAAGTCAGTTTACATAATAAAAACAGTCTTTGAAAATGTTAATAAAGGATTCCACAGGACAGGCATTGTTGCCTAGTGTGGGGTCAACAGTAAACATCACCCGTCTCATTATAAAACCCAGACTAACTTTGTTACTAGGTTTAAACCATTATCCGCCCAAAATGAAGTTGACATTTACAGGTGACATAGTGTGATATTACTAGATGTCAACTTGATTTGGTCGGATAATGGTTTAAACCTAGTAACGAAGTTAAGCTGCGTTTCCACCAGAGATGTGCGAGGATGTGTTTTTGAAGAACCATTAGAATCGCTTTACCTACCTAGCCTCGCTTAGTACAGCTCTGGTGGAAACGGCTTAGCGGAGCGAGGTCTTTGTACGTACAAAAAAGCGAGAGAGTGTGCGAGAAATGTGTTACAAAGGATGTGTTGCAAGGAAATGTGTTGCGACGAATGCGTTGCGAGGTTTGAGTCATAATGTATCAGCCAATCCATACACGATGTTTGTTGGAAGTAGATGTGCGCAAAATAGATATGGATAATTGGGAAAAGAAAATGCTTTTGTATTTAACGATTTGCGTTCACGCCACACCGCTCCCACTACACCGCACCCTCCGCTCCGACACATTACACAGTTTCGCAACACATCCTCGGACGGCTCGCACTCACATTAATGCGCATTTTCTCAGCTTCGCTACACATCCTCGCACGACACATTTCCCTCGCACATCTCTGGTGAAAACTCAGCCTTAGGCTGGGTTTTATAATAAGATGGCACTAAATTAAGGAGTTTGATAAATAAACGCATTTGTATTTGTATTTTAACATAATGGTTCTTAGCTTCAGTTGTGTTTGGGGTTACTAAAATTTTTTAAATTTACTTTTTGTTGTTTCCAGGCATAGCGGAAGTACCCGAAGCGGAGATAGCGAATGACTTGGGAGGTGCCATGCCCGCAGTCGGTAAGAGAAAGATATGAAAATAGCTTACCCTCTTAAATAATCATAAAAAATATCAAACCACTGAATTCATTAAAAAAAAAACTAAAAAAAAAACTTGTGGCACTCGGGGACTGCCGCGGTAAAGCTATTGCATAGCATTTTTTATCAACTTATGCAATTATAATTATTTCTTAATTTATTATTTATGCAGATTCTTTTTTCTTCGATATTAATTTAAGTTTTTTCTATAATATCAATTCAAGTTACACTTTTTGAGTGTGGTGACCGATAAGAAAACATTTTTTTTTCTTTTATTGAATAAATGAGAAGTTAATATCGTTTAAAATATTTTTATTATCTTACAATACATGTAGGTTATTCAGGAATTTTTATTATGAGCAGTTAGCAGCTAGTCTACACGCATACGTCTAGTCGCACGCACACAAACACCGTGCCGAAGTCTGCCGAACTGAAACGACGTTAGACGATGCACGGCTTTCAACGCCGCGCCGCTGTGAAACGTTTAGGCGGAGTGGGGGGTGTTAGGTTTTATGTTCGTTACGGAATTTCTTGATTCCGTAGATAAAAGCTATGCAATACCTGAAAAAAAACGGAATCGGACGCCTAATAATATATTTTCGAAGTTTTTATTAAATCAAAACTTTTCGAGTGGAATATCAATGTAAAGGATTTTATATGTTCAACGCATATGTTTAAATGTAATTTTGAATGTTAAACTCTAAAAAATAACATATAACGCTCATCCGTACGTGCTCCCGGTTGCATTAAAATAATAAAATAAATTGATTGGAAACTACAAGAAAATTGTTTAAAGCAGCAATTAGAATATGAAATATTGCCACGAAGAAGAGTGGGAACGTGGTCGGAACATATCACTATCCCTTTCGCACGCGCGACACTTAATAGCAGTGACGTCAAGAGTGCTGTACGTGCATCCTTTTCTGTTACTTGACAGTTTCCCCTTCCATCAGATCTTAAAAGCTTCTGACGTATTTTTGAGCCTAGTAAAAAAATGTTAAAATGAAATACCGTATTACTTATTGGTTTTTAACCCTTTCACCGCGAGACTTTATATCGGTTGCCGTGCCCCCAGCGCGAGGGGTTTGAAATCTAAAATAAATACCTACAACTAAAAAGGGATGTGAATACTTAAGTTATGTGCAATACGAGCATTTTTTTTGTCGGAAATATCCGACACTCGCGGAATGGGACGACACTGTTTGTCGGATAAATCCGACGTTCGCGGTGAAAGGGTTAAACTATCGCGCTTTCAACACATTATTGATGTAAATATAAACGGGGCTTAGCTGCGACCACGAAGGATATAACTCCTATTCGAAACGTTAGACGCAACAAAAAAGGTTCGTGCTAAGCCCCGTTTACATATACACCGATACCGTATTACTTGTTTTTTTTTTTACAGAAGGTGGTGACTTCTACATAGCAGCATATCCATATGTCTCCGCGGAGCCTGGTGACCTGACCTTCGAGGCTGGCGAGAGGATCGAGGTCATCAGGAGGGACGGCGACTGGTGGACGGGAAGGATCGGCATCAGGTGGGTTACTCTCTCTCTTCTCTCTCTCTCTCTCTTCTCTCTCTCTCTCTTCTCTCTCTCTCTCTCTGGCTCTCTCTCACTCACACGTTTTAGCATCTCAGTAGTTGCATCCACAGGCTTTGTCAAAGCTTGTGCCCACTTTTTCGGAACGAAGATCCTTATCGCAGGATGCGGGTGTGGGACTGATTCCACGAATCACGTGCGTTACGTGTAACGCACGTGACTAGAATTTTTCTGCTGTTTTTTTTTTTTACATCTTATGCTGAACTTTATATTTAACATTTAAAAAATACAAAAAAAAGATTCAATTCACTAGTCATTTACATGATAAGATAATACTTATTTTAAATTAATGATTTCATTAAATAAGTACTAATTATGAATTAACGTACCAGGTTTTTTAGTTGGTTTTGGTTTATTATATTGAAGCCAATCATTAGTTACAGCACAGAAAAACTACTAGTACTCACGTACAGAGGTCTTACTCAGCAAATAAAATCAAAGAAATATCTACCTAATGTGGTAAGCGTTATGGTTTAATTTAGCTCGCGTCAGAACTCCTCACCATTTCGTTTAGATACCTAGACATCCATTGCAAGCCAATGTCATTCTTATTACTCTAGACAAACGATTCATGTAACTGAATTTTCCCCTTCGAAGTGGTCGCCGCGCGCATAGCAATAATGTAGGTATATTTTCGTTACCTTTTCTTTTACAATATATTTGTTTAGGCATTTGTCCTCAATCTCACCCGATGGTAAGCGATGATGAAGACTAGGATGAAGCATGCCTATCCAAAAGATACCCATTCAATCTAAATCATTAAACCTAAACGGGGAGTGACAAAGGTCTGGCTACAGTCTCTTCTTTGAGAAAAGTTTATTACGCCCGCGTTTATACTTCTGTTTTTACAGTTTAGTACGGAGCAATTAACGATTTTTCTTGTGTATCCTTCACATTCTCAGTTCACCGCAGAAGTTTGTAAACCACAGTAATTTCCAGAGATCGGAATCACGGCTGCTATTGCTATCAAAAGTATGGATATGACTATACAGGGTTACTGGTAACTAACGCAAAACCTTTTAACATCGGAATCAAAATCCTAACATAATATAGATCTGCAAGAAAAAAATAAAAAAAATCTAGGAAAAGAAATTGGAATCCCCATAGAAACTAGACCAGGTGATCAGTGAATTTGTATGGGAGGCCCATTTTATTTTCTGCAATTTTTGCCTTTTTTCTTGCTGATCTATAATGTGTTGGGGAGTTTGATTCTGATGTTAAAAGGTTTTGCGTTAGTTACCAGTAACCCTGTATAATCTATAAATAAAACAATCATAATTATGTGATTTCAGGATATATTTTTTTCGAAAAGAATTGACTTATCCTGAAATCACATAATTATGATTGGTTTATTTACTTAGTACCCAATTAGATTCTCGAGAAATCCCGGAACTTTTAGTCATATCCATACTTTTGATAGCAATAGCACCCGTGAGTCCGATCTCTAGTAATTTCTTAACTAAATGAAATAGCGCTATAGGTGTGAGCGAGACGACAATAACGATGAAAAGGCGGGCTGTCAGTATGACACTTGTCAATTTGATGTGTTACCACTGTGTTTAATTGAATTACCCATTAATTCAATTACCAATTAATATTTAATTATGTCAATATATAAAATATTAAATTAAATAGATGAATTTCACGAGATACTAAATAGCCGTTCGTAATGTTTTTTTTAAATTTTCGTGAACTTATTGAGAAAATTCTTAAATTTACTGAAACTAACAATTCGGTATTTGACTCGATTTTTTTTCTTATTCATATCAAAAAGTAACATGATACGAAACCGAAAACATAAATTATAATCTTACTCTGCTCAAAAATAAGAAAGTTATAAGCCTTTCAAATCCGATGGAAGGGGAAACTGTCAAATAACAGAAAAAGGATGCACATATACCCGCGTGACGTCACTGTCATTAGGTGTCACGCTTACGAAACAGATAGCGAGATGTCCCCACCATGCTCCCACTCTTATATTTAAAATGATAATTGTTGCCTCATTTAATAACCAATTTATTTTCTATTTTCGGAAAACGGCTGCTTGTTAGTGTTATTTGTTATTCGTATAAAATATTGTCCAAAAACCAATAGCCTATTAGTAGTGCAGGAGCTCCTAGTAGGTAGGTAGCCTCGGACTAGCTGGGGCAGTTGGAGCTCCTACATGAAGAGGTAGGTAAGGTACGTAGTGGAGAGCTTGAGAGACACAGACAGCAGAGTTATTTTATTTATTATAACTTCACAATACTGATATGTATAAATTTACAATACTGATATAGATGTAATCAGCTCGAGAGATGGTAGTGGAATGAATCAGAATGATGAGGAAGGAATCTAAAATTTAAAAATGAAATTATTTTTTAGAAACGTGCTCATTGTAAAATGGAAAAAAAGAGGTAAACGAGAACATGAAGCATGAGGTTTATTGTAACATCTTTACAATAGTAACACTTATCGTGACGCAGTCTTGTGCCAACTCGGGAAGAGAATACCTTGTTTTTTTAAACCATGATTAAAAACATCTTTTTTTCAGGACCGGCATATTCCCCTCAAACTACGTGACGAAAGACGCGACGACCACGGACGCGATCTCGTCCATACCGGAAGCGGCGGAGCCGGAACCGGAGCCGGAACCGGAACCGGAAGCCCCGCCGCAGCTCGCGCCCCAACCTCCCGCGCCTCAGGCCCCGCCCGCCGCCGAGCCTGTGCTGGTAAGTGGGGTGGCCGAAAAGTCGATAGTTTGTATCTAATAATTGACCAAGTGCAAGTCGAGCCATGCGCAGTGTAGGGTTCCGTAGTAACGAATGCTAACTATGGGTTTATGCCACTGCAAACGCATAAAATCTAATTTTCTTTTGAATTTGTATGAATTTTTACTTTTCCCGAGTACATTTTATAAAATGATCGCCTATAACTTTTTAATTTGTAAACTCTACTTAGCTCTGATAGTTTTCCTTTAAAGTTCGTTATATATACTTTAGCTGTGAATTTTTTCACGTGTCCATATATAACCGTTTAGCAGATGGATTGGGGGGACACTTAACTCTTAACAAAAATGTTCACTTCAGAACCAAATATTTCAAAAACCGGATCGCTAAATTGGAAAACGGTGTTAACAAGCTCACTATTTTTGTAAGGGAGCTACTCAAAAATTTTTTTTTTCAGTGTTGTATTTTACCACTTTTTTTGCCTAACTAATATACATATCCATGCCAAATCACAGCTTTCTAGTAGTTATAGTCGCTGAGTAAAACCGCGGACCGACAGACAGACAGACAGACATGGCGAAACTATAAGGGTTCCTTGTTTACTACGGAACCGTAAAAACGATAAACTATCAATAGTATCGATTGATGACGGAACAAACTATCGATATATCGATACTATATAAACTATCGATACTATCAATAGCTGTTTTAGAGCAATAGTATCGACCCATAACTACGAATGAACTTATGAATAGTATCGATCGATGACGGATAAGACCATCGATACTATCGATAGTACATAGACTATCGATACTATCAACAGCTGTTTTAGAGCAATACTATCAATAGTATTGACCCATGACTACGAATGAACTATCAATAGTATGGATCGATGACGGATAAGACCATCGATACTATCGATAGTACATAGACTATCGATACTATCGATATTACATAGACTATCGATACTATCGGTAGCTGTTTTAGAGCAATACTATCAATAGTATCGACCTATGACTACGAAAGAACTATCAATATTATCAATAGTATGGATCGATGACGGATAAGACCATCGATACTATCGATAGTACATAGACTATCGATACTATCGATATTACATAGACTATCGATACTATCGGTAGCTGTTTTAGAGCAATACTATCAATAGTATCGACCCATGACTACGAACGAACTATCAATATTATCAATAGTATGGATCGATGACGGATAAGACCATCGATACTATCAATAGTATTGACCCGTGACTACGAATGAACTATCAATATTATCAATAGTATGGATCGATGACGGATAAGACCATCGATACTATCGATAGTACATAGACTATCAATACTATCGATATTACATAGACTATCGATACTATCGGTAGCTGTTTTAGAGCAATACTATCAATAGTATCGACCTATGACTACGAAAGAACTATCGATATTATCAATAGTATGGATCGATGACGGATAAGACCATCGATACTATCGATAGTACATAGACTATCGATACTATCAACAGCTGTTATAGAGCAATCCTTCGATGGTATCGAGAGTTTGTAGGTAGGAAGGTAGGTTTTATCAAGTAAACAACTACACTGTATCCATAAAAATGTTTTGGAGCAATACTGTCGATAGTATCGAGAGTTTGTAGGTAGGAAGGTAGGTTTTATCAAGTAAACAACTACACTGTATCCATAAAAATGTTTTGGAGCAATACTGTCGATAGTATCGAGAGTTTGTAGGTAGGAAGGTAGGTTTTATCAAGTAAACAACTACACTGTATCCATAAAAATGTTTTGGAGCAATACTGTCGATAGTATCGAGAGTTTGTAGGTAGGAAGGTAGGTTTTATCAAGTAAACAACTACACTGTATCCATAAAAATGTTTTGGAGCAATACTGTCGATAGTATCGAGAGTTTGTAGGTAGGAAGGTAGGTTTTATCAAGTAAACAACTACACTGTATTCATAAAAATGTTTTGGAGCAATACTATCGATAGTATCGAGAGTTTGTAGGTAGGAAGGTAGGTTTTATCAAGTAAACAACTACACTGTATTCATAAAAATGTTTTGGAGCAATACTATCGATAGTATCGAGAGTTTGTAGGCAGGAAGGTAGGTTTTATCAAGTAAACAACTACACTGTATTCATAAAAATGTTTTGGAGCAATACTATCGATAGTATCGAGAGTTTGTAGGTAGGAAGGTAGGTTTTATCAAGTAAACAACTACACTGTATCCATAAAAATGTTTTGGAGCAATACTATCGATATAGAAAAGGGCAATTCGTTTTATTTATGATTTAGGATCGAGAGACTCCCTAAGAGATTTTTTTTAAGAAAATTGATATACTCACCGTACCATCCCAGTACATATTTGAAAATATAATGTATGTGAGGAAAAATATTGCCTTATTTAATAAAACAGGTGATATTACGGGTAGAAACTTACGTAACATAAATGTTTTAGTTACCCCGTATTATAGGCTGAAAACAGTCAGTAAATCGTTTAAGGGAAACTGTATAAAGTTTTATAATAAATTGCCAGAATCGGTCCTTGATATGCCAGATAGAAAATTTAAAGCTTATGTAAAGAAAGTGCTTTGTGAGAAGGCTTATTACGGAACCGATGATTATCTTAAAGACAAAAACGTCTGGCTTGAGCTTGGCGCGGGTCTCTTTTAAAGGTTTATATTTGTACGATCACAAATGACATAATTTGAGTACAATCAGTACATGTATTTTATACAAATTGACATTAATTTCAAATTTGACATTTTTAATTAATAATTATGACATAGCAATGTATTCTCAGTCCACACATCTAATTTTAATATCAGTATAATTGTAAGGTTGACGTTTTTGGAGAAAATGCTGCAGTACAGTTTGTTACCGCTTCTTCTGTACTTGCGCTTTGGAGGCGGCAGTAAACTTAGTTGTAAGTAAATGATCTGACGTCAACAACTAACTATTAAGAAATCGAAAGAAAGAAAAAAGAAATGACAATTATCAAGTGATATAAATATCCAAAGATAAATTAATGTTTTGACTTTGACTTTGAGTATCGAGAGTTTGTAGGTAGGAAGGTAGGTTTTATCAAGTAAACAACTACACTGTATTCATAAAAATACAATCGTTTGCTAAATTAGTAAAAATTTGTTTATTCCCTATCACTCGTTTTTAAGGATCCGTTATTTCATAGTTTTTGAACCGCCCAGCGTTCTGAGTTCCGATACCATACAACTTTTCATGCAGGGACTCAAATAATTTTTGGCTTGGCTTGAGCCCCTTAGCGATATATATAATTCTTCGCTTCACTCAAGATTCCACCGTAGAATCCTTCTTTTTGCTCTAGATTCAAAGTAGCACCTTCGCTTTAAAAAAATACCTTTATGCCTTTAGCTCAAAATTCAAAAGTTGACAATTATCCAGTGATATAAATATCCAAAGTAAATAAATGACTTTTTAAGTATCCCATAACAGAAGTTTAAACTAACTTTAGGGCTAGCTTAATCTGTGTTATTTGTGCGTATATATTTATTTAGATTACCAGTTTCGGTTGTTCTCGCCTGCAGGTCGTATTTTCAACCTATTCTCGTAAAATTTTTTGAGCAGGTTCGAAAATTTATGTATCTTGTCGAGTCAGTTTTTCGAAATTTTGCAAAATGGCGGAAATATTGGGGTTAACAACTTTAAAAACTCATATTTCAACCAATTAGAAAAATTTACAAAAATGTCAGGGTCGTCCCCGACGAACGTACCGCGATCAAATTGCAGACGTTCTTAAAAAAGGAGAGGTTAGAAGTACCCGTAACCGGCGGGCGTGCATGAAGAGAGTGATGAGTGTAGATGAAGCGAAAGAGGTCTGTCAGGATCGTAGCAAATGGAGGTCCTTAGTCTCTTCCTACCCCTGTGGGAAACAGGCGTGATAATATGTATGTATGTATGTATGTACAAAAATGTCATAGAATATTTTTGTGACCCTTATTAAAACACAACTTTTTTGTCTGAACAAGTTTTTTGTCCGATATACTTCAACGGGATGGGGTGCATCGGGTGACTCGCGAGGTCTACAGAGATCCTTATATCTTAATTAATACTAACAGGAGCAAAAGTCGTCCACCCCGGTGTCCTCTGAAGTGGCCTCGATAACTTCAGCCCCCCGCCCCCCGAGCGCGGCGCGTCGCGACTCAGGCCGGGACTCCGCCACCGGCCGGCGCAAGCAGGAGATCGCGCAGGCTATGGCCGCCTACACTGCCACCAGGTTGGTTCCAAATGGGCTTTAAACTCTTTTTTGAAAGCAAGAAACAAAAATAGTACAATGCGCCACAAGTAAGTTGAACAAAAATGGCGGACTTCAAAGCATTTTTGTACAAGTTCCCGACACGTAAGTTGAACCAAAATGGCGGTCGTCGACGCATTATTTGTACCTGCGTCGATAACCGCCATTTTGGTTCAACCTACGTGCTGGGAAATTGAACATAAGTGCTTTGAAGTCTGCCATTTTTATTCAACTTATTTGTGTCGCACGCACTATACATTACTAAAGAGGCCGGGAAGTATGGCATTGCCGGACGAGTAGTTTGACAATACCAGACCTATTATATACTGCCACCAGGTTGGTTCAAACTGTGCTTTAAACTCTTTTTTGAAAGAAAGATATAACAATTGGACATTACTGAAGAGGCCGGGAAGTATGTCATTGCCACTGGAGAAGTTTGACAATACCAGGCCTACACTGCCACCAGGCATGTTCAGTCTGCTTTTTGTTCATGGCGCGTCCATTGAGTAGATAGAAATTATTGAAAAAAAAATAAGACCACGGAATTCACTGTTTTCTAAAATTTTTAATTATAATTGAAGTTGAATTGAAGTTCTCTCGCTTTGCTCTCTTGGTCAATTATAATTTTTCTTACTCGTTGTATATTATTCCTTTTTTCTTCCACAGTTCAGAACAGCTCTCCCTCCAAAAGGGACAACTTTTGGTGGTGAGGAAGAAAGCTGACAGCGGCTGGTGGGAGGGGGAGCTACAGGCCAAGGGAAAGAACAGGAAGGTGGGCTGGTTCCCCGCCAGCTACGTCAAGGTGAGGCTCTGTAAAATTCGCAGGAAGAGAGAAAGAAAGGGAACAGGAAGGGTTTGGTGTGTCTCCACAGGCCAGACCAGAGTGTGTTGAGTGTATCTACAAGACAGGCCCGAGTGATTAGTGTCTCTAGATCTTAATGTGTGGAGTGTATTCACAGACCAGATCCGAATGTGTGGAGTGTCTCCACAGACCAGATCCGAATGTGTGGAGTTTCTCCACAGACCAGATCAGAGAATCTGCAATGTCTCTACAAACCAGATCAGAGTGACTGCAGTGTCTCCACAGACCAGTTCCGAGTGTCTGCTGTCTCCCTCCACAGACCAGATCTGAGTGTCTCCACGTCCGAATGTGTGGAGTGTCTTTACAGACCAAATCCTGTGACTCCAGTGTCTCTGCGGACCAGATCCAAACGACTGCAGTGTCTCCACAGACCATTCTCGAGTGACTGCAGTGTCTCCACTTACCAGATCCGAGTTACGGCAGTGTCTCCACAGATCAGACCCGAGTGACTGCAGTATCTCCATAAACCAGACCCGAGTAATAACAGTGTCTCTGCAGATTAGATCAGAATGTCTGAAGTGTCTCCTTAGACCAGACTCGAGTGACTGCACTGTCTCCACAGCCCAGGCCTGTGTGACTGCAGTGTCTCCATAGGCCAGGTCCGAGTATTTTCAGTGTCTACAGACCAAACTCGAGTGTCTGCAATGTCTCCACAGGCCAGGCCCGAGTATCTGCGGTGTGTCTACAGCCCCGGCTCGAGTGGCTGCAGTGTCCCCACAGCCCAGGGCCGAGTGGCTGCAGTGTCTCCCCCCACAGACCAGATCCGAGTGTCTCCGCAGCCCAGATCTGAATGTGTGGAGTGTCTCCACAGACCAGGTCCGGGTAACTGCAGTGTCTCCACAGACCAAATACGAGTGACTGCAATGTTTCCACAGACCAAATCCAGAGTAACCAGAGGATTTGGCCTACACTCCTCACGCTGGCCATTCGGGTTGGAGATGTCTCGTATTGATGTTTATAACCTTTGTCAAAGATAATATAATTAATAACGTAACAGATATCTAACGCCATAGAAACTATTGAAGGGCCCGTAGTAGGCAAAACTAGAAGTTGCGGGTAGACACACAGAGATGGCAGCACTTACGACCAGCAAAAAAGTAACAAACAAAGTGTAGAATATGCTTTAAAAATATTTATTGTGTTTCTTAATTTTAATTTTAATTTACATTAACATTATTATATAATTTATCTTTTGACATTTCTAAATATACATTGTAATTATATTGTAAAAAGTAGTAAAACTTAATGAGAATAATTATGCATGTGTAATAATGACCTGTGTGAATATTATAAATAATTAGTTAATTTTCAGCAGCCCATTTTCTGACCATATTTGCATACCATTATTAGCACACTGCAAGACTTTATCTACTGATGCAATATTTTTTTGTAAATTGCAAATAAATATATCTTTATCTTTACTATATTTAAATAATAGAATAATAGAAATAAAAGATTTGATGTTTTAATTAATACTTATAGCGCCATCTAGTGTCAAGAAAGAGAAATAATTATGTTTATAAGGCATGTAGGCATGCCTTTGTTTAGCTTGTATTTCCTAAGTCGCCTTCATCCACGGGAAGACTTTGTTTATTGTACTGTCTTTCAGATCCTGCAATCATCAGGGCGTACCTCTGGCAGGACCACCCCTGTGCTGTCCAAGATGGACACCCTGCCAGCAGAGACAGTCATCGATAAGGTAATCTACAATCGTCATCAGTACTCTATTGATTTTATTAGAACGAAGTTCTTTATCGCAGGTTACGAGGAGGAACCGATTATGAATTTCGCGTTACACGTTACGCTCGCAACGCAAACGGATTGACATTTCGTGGAATAATGATTGAAAGAGTGTTACAGATGAAAGGTGATTTTGTCTCGCCTTTTACCTAAGCGTTGGCCCAGTTAGTTTCACGATAGACTGAAAAACTAAAGGTTCGATTCCGGTAGGTCGTTAAAATTTTTTTATCTTCTGTTTTCTTAATAGGTTTCTATCTATTTTCTATTTTGACGACCTCCGTGGCGTAGTGGTCCCCATGCTAGGCCGCAACCCAGAGGTTCCGGGTTCGATCCCCGGTCAGGGCAAGTTGGAAAATGGTCTTTTTCAAATTGTCCTGGGTCTTGGATGTTTATCTATATATGTATTTGTTATAAAATATAGTGTCGTTAAGTTAGTATCCCATAACACAAGTCTCGAACTTACTTTGGGACTAGCTTAATCAGTGTTATTTGTCCTTATATTTATATATTTATTTACTGTGCTGTCATCTGCGTCGCTGTGTCATATGTTTTTGAAAACCCTCATGTTGAAGCACCATCTATCGGCGTCACGAAACACCACCAGGAACGGAGAACGACAAGGACCCGATTCGAAACCTTCACTCCGGTCTTTTCATTCTTACCTTTATATTAATTCGCTCGACATAAACGAAACCATCTTGTTATTAATTCAAGAAATAAACGTAATTTTCCACGTATTTTTACTTATATTCGAAGAATCCTACACATAAAATTAGTCCTTCAACGCCACATCTGAACTGGCTACGCGGAGATACGATACGATACGATACGAGACAAGGCGAGGCGAGGGAATACCACAATCCAGAATTATCCAGAAGCAGTTTGTGCAGCATCAGATCGGCAAGCAGCGTGTCTGGTCGGTAATCCTTCCGTTATCCTCCTCCTAGTGTCTGGATTTGTGCTAATACAGTGTTATTTCTCGAATTTCAGTTGGTGAGTCAAACGACACGTCAGTAATTGTCGTCATCGACGGTAACGATTAAAACTGTAAGTACTTTGCTTTCTTTTTTCAAAAATCACCGAGATGAGTGACTCTGGAAAGAATTTGAAGCTTAATCTGCCAAAATCAGCCGGTACTGAAGGTAGTAAGTCGCCTTCAGGTAAAGGAGAATTCGATTTTAAGAAAATATCATTATCCGATCTTAGGAAACAAAGAGGTGTTCTTAAATCAAAACTTACGTCTTTTGATAAGTACTTAACTAAGTTAGATGAGAGTTCTTTTAGTAAATCACAAAAAATTGAATTGTCTCTGAGAGTTCAAAATTTGGAAACGGTATACGTTGAGTTCGACAAAATTCAAAATAAAATTGAACATTTTTCAGATGACAATGAGATTTTCGATCAAATAGAATACCGCGAAACGTTTGAAGAGCAGTATTATTCGGTTATTTCTGTAGCTAAGTGTTTGTTAGAGGATGAGCACGGTTCTGGGTGTGTCGCAGACTCAAAACCAAAGGCTACCTTACATGCTAAACTACCTGATTTGAGGCTGGTTTCCTTTGATGGTTCAAGTGATCGTTGGTTAGAATTTAAAAATTCCTACTTTTCACTGATTCATAATCGCACAGACTTAGATAATATACAAAAGTTTCATTACCTAAGGTCGTCACTTAGTGGTAGTGCATTACAAGTAATTGGTGCTTTAGAATTCACTGGTGCAAACTATGTCCACGCATGGGAGCTGTTAGAAATGCGGTTCCACAATGAACGTCTTTTAGTACATAATCATATAAAGTCGTTATTTACTGTTCCCAGCATCTCTAATGAGTCGCCAAAGCAAATCAGAATGCTAATTGACACTGTTTTACGTAATTTGCGAGCTCTTAAAACCTTGAATGAGCCCACTGAGTACATTGTTAATATATATTATTACAACAAAGCTCGATTTATCAACAGAACGCGAGTGGGAGTCATACAAGGGTTCTCTTGCATCTGGCTTGCTTGGTGATTCGAACAGTAAATTAAAATTGGATACGTTATTAAAGTTTTTGCGTAACCGAGCTGATACCTTGGAGATGATCAACAGTAATCACACTAAAAGTATCGTCAGAAATGTTGTAAACCCCACTTTTACGAAAAATGAACCGAAAAATCGCTCAAAATCGCAACAGGTACAAAGTTTTGTGACTACCCGTAATAAAACTTCTACCAACGTTCGTGTTTGTCCATTGTGTAAAGGCGACCACAGCCTTTATACCTGTTGCGAGTTTTTAAATATGTCTATAAAAGAACGACAGAATATTGTAGATTCGAAACAATTATGTGTGAACTGCTTACGATCAGGACACCTACCAACCGATTGTTTGTTCGGCCCGTGTAAGATGTGCAAGTGCAAACATAATACGTTGTTGCACCCTAAACCTAGCCTTTATACTAGCAGTCGTGTAAGTTACGAATCAGCTGTTCGCCCGGCAGCCATAGCCGGCGGCGGCAGCGCAGGTACATCGCAAGCAAGTAGCACTACACTTCATACGTCTGTCTCGAACAAAGGCATTGATACTTTATCCGTAGATAGTTCAACTCAATCTTGCGGTACTGTTTTGCTCGCTACAGCTCTAGTAGACGTGTTGGATAGTAACAACGTATTTCACACAGTGAGAGCACTTCTTGATAACGGATCTCAATATTGCATAATTACGGAAAATTTAGCGAAACGTTTAGATTTAACTCTTATACAGTCCACTATACAACTAATGGGTGTGGGACAGTCGGTCTCAAATCCTAATAGTCAATGTACTATTTATTTTCAATCGAAAGTATGCGAATATAATACGACGGTGCAGTGTCTAGTTTTGCCAAGCATCACTGGCCGCTTACCCTCCAGACATTTCGATGCGCTTGATATTCCGGGTCATTTTCAACTAGCCGATCCTACCTTCGACGTCCCATTAGAAATCGAGTTACTGATAGGAGCAGATCATTTCTGGGATTTGTTATACGAACACAAAATACGATTATCGAATGGCCCATACTTACATAGCACGAAGTTGGGTTGGATAATATCCGGTCCAATTTATATTGATGGATTGCGCTTAAATAATCAGGTGTCTTGTCATTTTTCTCAAGGTTTAGATACGGAACTTCGTAAATTTTGGGAAATAGAGAACGTAGACAATGTATCAAAACCTCTCACGAAAGACGAGTTATATTGCGAACAGTACTTCAATAATACGACTAAACGAGAAAAAGACGGGAGATTTTCGGTTCGCATTCCGTTAAAGGAATCGCCTGATAAGTTAGGTGACTCATTTAGCACAGCTTTAAACAGGTTCAATTCTTTAGAGCGCAAATTAAAACGAAACCCTGAGTACAAACGAATGTACTCAGATTTCATGCACGACTATGAGAGGTTAGGGTATATGTCTCCAGCTAACGATTATGGTTTTCCACACTATTTCCTCCCTCATCATGGAGTATTGCGTGAAAATAGTTTAACTACCAAACTTAGAGTAGTTTTCGACGCTAGTTCTAAGACAACGTCAAATAAATCATTAAACGACATTCAACACGTAGGTATGCCTCTTCAAAACGATATTTTCGCTATTTTATTACGTTTTAGACAACATATACACGTCGCTTGTTCGGACGTGGAAAAAATGTTTTGTCAAGTGCTTATACAACCTGATCAGCGGCACTTGCAGCTTATTTTGTGGAGAGAAAATCCTAATGAGACTTTGCAAGTATACAGGCTAAATACAGTTTCTTTTGGGACGGCTTCGGCTCCCTATTTAGCAATGCGTTGTATTCGTCAACTCGCAGATGAGTGCAATGACGAAATTATTGCTCGCGTTATCCGTGACGACCTGTTTGTTGACGACTTAATTACAGGTCACGACGATCCCAATGTGCTCATGGATATTTGTGAAAAACTCTCACGAGTCCTGAAGTCTGGTTGTTTTAATTTAAGAAAGTGGACTTTTAATTACGATGTCACACAAATCAAATCTAAAGATCTAGCCATTGGAGATTATACTCAAAACAAAACTCTCGGATTAGGTTGGCATAATGACACTGATGAACTATACTACACTACTAGAATTGAATTCAATAAAACAACATTAACCAAACGCAAAATGTTGTCTACAATATCGCAAATATACGACCCGTTAGGCCTTTTAGCTCCAACCGTAATTATTGCAAAAATAACTTTGCAAAAATTATGGCTATCCAAATTAGATTGGGACGATCCGGTACCTCAGTTCGTGAACGATAAGTGGGTAGATTTTTTGGATTCACTACACGATCTGAATGAATTGAGAATACCTAGGTTCGTGAGAAGCGTGCACACTGCACGTACTGAGCTTCATATTTTCTCTGACGCATCGCAGGATGCATACGGTGCCTGTGCGTATTTGCGAACTTATGATCAAAACGGAGTAGTAGTGAAATTATTATGCGCCAAGAGTAGAGTTTGTCCACTGAAGGTACTTACCATTGCTCGTCTTGAACTGATGGGCTCATTAACAGCAGCTAGATTGTATAAAAAAATCGTTGATTCCATGTCATTAACTTTTGACCATGTCTACTTCTGGACGGACTCCACTATAGTAATTTGTTGGTTACGAATGTCCCCACACTTATTAAAAAAATTTGTTCAAAATCGAGTCACAGAAATTAATGAGTTAACTGGAGATTCTCAATGGCTACATATAAAAGGTACAGAGAATCCAGCCGACTTAGTGTCAAGGGGTCTCAATTTTAACTCGTTACGTAACTCTGAACTATGGTGGCACGGCCCATCTTGTTTACATGACATTAAATCCGATTGGTCAGAACATAAGCATTTATTGAGCGATACTGAAAATTTGCCTGAATTAAAGTCCAAAAATGTAAGCTTGAATTGTGTAGAACACAATGATTTTATAGATTTCAATCGATTTTCAAACTATATCAGATTGATACATACGGCCGCATACGGCTTACGATTTGTTTATAATCTTAGGTGCAAAAGGGAAGGAAATATTCGCAAAACTGGTTTATTGTCACCGGACGAGACCGCCGCAGCCACTCGGCTCATGTCAAGGTCGGCTCAGTTGCAATCGTTTGCGGAAGTGCATAGATGTTTATCCAATAATTTACCGGTCAAATCATTGAAAGATAAGAAAAGACTCAATCAAATTGCGAGCCTAAATGTATTTTTGGATAAATATGGTGTAATTAGGGTTGGTGGACGTTTGTGTTATTCTAATTACGATTACAACAAAAAGCATCCTATACTTTTGTGTCCAAAACATCGTTTTACATTACTTTTGTTTGAATGCGAGCATAGACGTTTATTACATGCTGGACCGCAGTTTTTACTAGCTTCCGTGCGTGAACAGTGGTGGGCACTAGGTGGTAGAAATCTGTGTCGAAAGGTAGTGCATCAGTGTATGACTTGTGCGCGCTTCAGGTGTAAAACGTTAACGCCTATCATGGGAAACCTTCCTTCATCGAGGTTAGAAGCTAGTTTTCCATATGCCAGATGTGCTGTGGATTATTTAGGCCCCGTGTATATCCTCAACCGTAAAGGCAGGGGAGCTCAACTAGTAAAAGGGTATGTATGTTTATTTATTTGTATGGTTACTCGTGCGATACATTTAGAACTTGTCGGTACCCTGTCCACGAACGATTATGTGCTGGCCTTCAAACGTTTTATTTCCCGCAGGGGAAAACCGATCGAAATTTATTCTGATAACGGTACAAATTTTGTAGGTTCTCATAAGGAACTCTCTTTGTTTTTTAATGAGAATTCGGAAATAATTAGTGATTATGCTTCAAACAATGGAATTCGCTTCCATCTCATTCCGCCCAGAGCATCCCATTTCGGGGGTTTTTGGGAACAGGGGGTAAAGTCTTGCAAGTTTCATATAAAGCGAGTCGTTGGGCTTGCTAACTTTGATTACGAGGAATTTAGCACTGTGTTAATACAAATCGAGGCAGTCCTAAACTCCCGTCCACTATCTCCTCTATCCTCAGACCCCAACGACATGTTACCTCTAACCCCTGCCCACTTCCTTATCGGTCGACCGCTGACTTCGCCAGCTGCTGAAGATCTCACGCCAATGACCACCAGTCAGTTAACTCGGTATCATCGCGTGGAACAAGTACGACAACATTTTTGGCAAAGATGGTCAAAGGAGTACATTTCGGAGCTGCAGCAGAGGACGAAGTGGAAACATCATAGTGCCGACCTGAAGCTGGGTAGTCTAGTCATCATTAAAGAGGATAACCTTCCTCCTTTAAAGTGGAAGTTGGGAAGAATAATAGAAGTCATGCCAGGAAAGGATGGCGTCGCTCGTGTGGCTAATATTCGCACGGCCACCGGCGTGATTCGACGGGCCTTCTCCAAAATTTGCCCACTCCCGCTGCAACCAAACGAGGAGTAAGAGGAATAGGAGACGATTTATTATTTCGGAAGACGGTGCTTCCAAGGCCGGCGGTATGTTGAAGCACCATCTATCGGCGTCACGAAACACCACCAGGAACGGAGAACGACAAGGACCCGATTCGAAACCTTCACTCCGGTCTTTTCATTCTTACCTTTATATTAATTCGCTCGACATAAACGAAACCATCTTGTTATTAATTCAAGAAATAAACGTAATTTTCCACGTATTTTTACTTATATTCGAAGAATCCTACACACCTCATTAGTGTGATTTGACTTTATCTATTTATTTATTGTCTATGGTTTTTAACAGGTGATAGCATTATATCCTTACACGGCTCAGAACGCGGACGAGCTGAGCTTCGAGAAGGACGACATCATAGCTGTCACGGACCGCAGTCAGGACCCCGCCTGGTGGCAAGGTAATGCGACTTCCCAACTCCCCAAGTAACTAAACGAAGCAAGAAATGGAGTGCTATTTTTCATTGAGGGACTCACCGAAACACATAACGTGTTGTCTAACTCACCGCTCACGTAAAATACCATTCGGCCGTATTTTTGAAACCGGTCAGCGAAAAACAATATTGTTTTATACAGAAAACTTCGAAAAATATGTCCATGGTTTTCTAGTAATTTCACACTGAATAAAAAAGCAGAGTCAATCGGAACGGATTCTCCATTTAAGGTTCCTTTTGCACATCTACGCTACAAATAACGAGTGATTTAGACCACTCGTTGCAAATCCTTCGCATACGATCGATTCAAATCGATTCAATTTTATTTCAGGCAACGTAATATTAGTTACAATATTAAAGGACCATAGAATATCTTACAGACTTGCATACATATAATTATATAATATAGAATGTCCTTTTTAATTAAGTACAAATATTTTAAGGGGTTATTCAGTCCATCATTTTGATCAACTTTGCCCAATAAATATATATATCGAAATAGGAAAAAAAAAATTTAGGTTCTCATACAGATCGAAGTAGTCACGTGATACCGTTACTATGAAAAATGCAAAAAAGAATTTTCGTATTTCGATATATATTTATTGGGAAAAGTTGTTCAAAATGATGGACTGAATCACCTCTTAAAATATTTGTACTTAATTAAAAAGGACATTGTATACCTTAACCTTAAATATATATAAATATCACAAATTATAAAACTCTGTCACATATGATTCAAAAATGCGCCTGTTTGGAAACGCTCGCGCTAACCATTCGTAATGTGACAAGTGATTTCAAAAATGCGTCCCCTGAGCTCCCCCGTGAGGCCACAGGCTGAGACACTCCCAAAGGCTGGGCGGCCATCTTGGATAATTAGGAAAAACATCTTAATTATCCAAGATGGCCGCCGATTCTGAACTGAAATTCGGTATTTTAGGTCGCGCAAACCGAATCTTGGAATTCAAAATGGCGTCTGGATTTAATTTTTAAAGTTTTTTTTCACAGAGCGTCAATGAATTTAATTTTGTGTTTATAAACCTTTCTATTTTGCCATAAACGACACCAATCCCCTTTTTTCTTTGATTTTATTCCGTAAACAAACGTCGCCCATTTTTAAGAAAGCATTTGTGCGGAAAGTTTCGCAACAGCACGTCTACATTCCGATAATTATTCCTTTTTTTTCAGGTGAACTCCGAGGAATGACCGGCCTATTCCCGAGCAACTACGTCACCAAACTGGTTAACTAAAACCTACCAAAACTACCAAATTAGTAGAAACTAGTACTAATGTTGCCATGCTAATGGACACTGAATTCTGTAATCTATTAAACATCTCACCATTTAAAAGTTATATAACTATCACGCACACTTGAAATTTACCATTTCTAGTTTTTTAAGGAGCTCGATTGCGCAACGCACACTTTGAAAGAACAAAAAACAACAAATAATCTTTGGTCCCATTTTTCAAACGCGGAATCACCTAAACCAAAGATAATTTAATTACTTACTTATAAGATACTCAACGCCATAGAAGCGATTAAAGGTCCATAAAGTAGGCAAACTAGAGTTGCCGGTAGACACACAGAGATGGCAGCACATACGAATAGTAAAAAGTAACAAAGAAAGTGTTGAATATTCTTTAAAAATATTTATTGCGTTTCGTATATGTCATATTTAATTAATAAATAGTACTAATTTGTACAAACAACATTAATAAAAGATTTTAATAAATGGCTATAGCGTCATCTAGTGACAAGGAAGAGAAATAATAATGTTTTTAAGGCGATGCCAAAACCAATGGTTTTTCCATGCGAAAACCGTTCATTTCGTGACTCCACGTTAAAAAAATGGCACCACTGTGCTATGGAACGCGCGTTGAGTCTTACCACTATTAGCTAGGTATGTCAGATGCCTATAATGGCTTGTATAATCTGACAAGTGTTAACAACCACTATTATATTATTATCTTGGCCTTACTTTTTTAGCAAGCCTTAAGGCTCTGTCTACTCTATAGGGGATGTAGACGTAATTATATATTCGTGAAAGTGTAGTTTGCTCACTATATTGTATATTCATTCCAATAATATTAAGTACAAATGTTGCCAGTTTTATGAGTGTTGCCATTGATTAGAATGTTATGTAATCAGGTAGCTGTTTCTTGAATAAAGATTTTAGCAGCTTATTTTTATTCTTTTATTTTATCCTTTACCATCCATACCATCACTTCTTAATTTTATTGAACAATTTTATTTATTTATTAACTTTATTACCTATAACCAATCCTACGGAAAGGTTGTTGACGACCTCTGTGACTTAATGGTAATTATGTTAGTCCGCGACCCGGTCTCAAAAATTAAAAAAAAATTATTCAAAATATTTATTCAGTAATTAGACCTTTACAGGCACTTTTACACGTCAATAAGTATAATTTATGTTACGTGTAAAGTACATTAAAATTTAATTTATTTTTAAAGAAAAGCTACAGATACCAGCGCTTCGTAACGACCATTGCTGAGAAGAAACGCCGAAAGAAACTCATTTTCACAGTATTGGTCGCCTACTCGCCAGAAGGGCTTTGTCATATTATTATTATTGTCTTTTAATTAATAAATACTTCTAATTTAATACAATGTTGACACATTATAACATGTAATGCTTGCGAACAAGTAAACAAACATAAATTGCGTAATAAAAAATAAAAAACATTAAGTAGTCAAAAAAGCGAAGCCGAGCTGACCAGTCCCTCCCGGCAGCACCCGTTCACGAATTGACGCACGGATCAGCCATCGTTAAACTCAACCATATTAGAGGAAATCCAACGACCCGACCAGCGACGCCACCACCGGATTGGACATTTTAGTGAGCATGAAAAACCCGAACTCGCAGACCTTGTCAAGAGAAAATATTAGTTATATGTTGGTCACCTATTGATCGCAGAGCATTTACATGTTTTTACAGTAAGCTTATTATGGTAACAGAAAATGCAGCTATTTTATGTTTTATGTGTGGAGTGTAATGGAAAATGTTTAGGAAGTATCCACGCGTTTTTATATCTTACATAATCATTGATAGTATCATCATTATCATTCGAGCCTATTCCCGGTTGCTTCCTCAGCAGTAACGCTTCAGAGCCCGGGGTCCGCTATCTTACCAAGGAGATTTGACGAGGTTGCTGGTTTTTACACAGAGCAACTGCCGTCTGACCTCCTCAACCCAAAGGGCAAACCAGGAACCAATCCTTGGATAGTTTGATGATCAAACGCTAGGTGGCGTTCGGGACCCACAGTTTTACGTGCCTTCCGAAACACGGAGTCATCTTTCTTTTAGGATAATCAGGTGATTCAAGCCTGCAATATCCTATCCAGACTGGAAACAACTTTTCACAAAGTATGCTTCCCAGTGGGAATCGAACCCATGACCTCCGGGTCACAAGGCGAACGCCTTGACCACTGGACCACGGAGGCAGTCCAATCATTGATAGTATAGTACGCATTATTCAACAAAACTTTTTTAACATGTATTTTAAATTTTGCCATTGGTAGGTTAACGATCGCTTCGGGAAGTTTATTAAATAATTTTATACCTAGACCTAAGAGTGACTTTCTAGTTTTAGCAAGTCGAATAGGCGTATGAAGCTGATTTTTGTTGCGCGTATTATAACTGTGAACATCATTTTTATCTTGAAATTATTTAACCTAGATTTTACAAATAGATGATTGTCGTAAATAAATTGAGATGTCACAATAAGAATATTTATAGATTTAAATAACTCTCTTAAGGAATCGCGTGGTTTTAGTCCGTAGATCGACCGAATTGCTCTCTTTTGTAGCACAGAGATAGCATGTATGTTAGCCGCTTTACCCCATAAGAGCAAGCCATATGACATTATGCTGTGAAAATAACTAATGTATACTAGCCTAGCAGTTTCAACGTTAGTACACCGTCTGACCCTCCTCACAGCATACTCAAATGATAGTATCCAATTGAGCTAAAACTTAATCCTTAGGTAAAGGAGACTACTAGTCTTCTAATTAACCGCTTATAGTAGGCGGAAACTCAACATTGTGTTTTCTATTGCATCACGTTCACAGGTGTAGTATTTTTTTGCTGGTATAAATGCAACCAAAGTATAGACTAGCAACACTGATTGATTTTGGGGCTAGGGTTATTTTACGTGATTGTATTTTATTTAGTTATTCAGATTACCTAAATTAGACAGAGAAAAACATACTGAAAACCTATGATGATTTAGTTTACAGTATTAATTATGCTTATCTGTTTTATTTTAAATAACAATATATATTATGCATATGTTGGGGAATTCATGCATTTGTAATTAGCCTGTTATCCATTATCACTTCTAAATATTCCAATGGGAAGTTATTTATAAACTGGATTTTCCGAGTTGAGTTGACTGCTAAACATTTAAATAACAAAACTCCATGAAGAATTTATTCTGAAAAATAGTGTTATTATATGTTACGTTATTTGGACAATTTGACAAGATATGTTTTAAATTAACAAAATTACAATGGGGAATTGGTCATTAATGTCGCGGCTAACTCTAAAGAAATTCTTGTCAGACGGTCTTCATATTTTTAGGAAACCAAACAATAGGCCCATTATCTCTGGTGTGAGATATTTTTTAAATAAAAAAAATATAGTCTCAAATTCTGCTGCGGTGGATGGCATTTTTGTTCGTTTTAAGTTGCTTGAAAACGTTGAATTTGATTGTGTAAAGAAATGAGAGCCGTTTATCGTTTTTTAGTTTGAGAGACTTGGGTTATTCAATATATAATATTACTTTTATTTGAAGGGGATTACGAGGTTTCTATAGATCGTGTACTTTAAGATATCCGGATATTTTGGAGAAAAATCGTTGGTAATAACAAAAATATGAAATAAGTAAATTATTTCAATAAGTCATGACCTTATTTCTTCCTGGCAACTGGCTATTATATGAAACTCATTTAGATATTGTTGTTTATGAAATAATATAAGTATTATCATTTCATATCGTCTGGTAAAACCAAGGGTTAACTAGAGTTAAGAGTTCACTTGACCCTTGATTATTCTAGACTGTAACGAAGGGTACCGACTGATACCCCGCAATGTTATCTCCTGTATTTATGCTGGGAAAACCCAAATTCATTACATCAACTTCCTGCCCACTTATCTACAGCTATAAATAGGGGCAGATAGTTTTGCAATGTTAGTCTATCCCAGTATTCCAGACAAGACGTGTTTTTATTTTTTTATCCAGTTTTATATAATATTTTTTGTATTTCCAAAATGGATAATTACAATATTGTGGACATTTTGAATTATAGAAATATTGCTGGTGAAAATTACTTCCATGAGGCATCGAGAAGTGGAAGTCTATCGCTTCTGCAACGCTTTCTGCCGATTCTAAACGAATCGACAAGTTATATATTAAACATAAAAAACTATGATGGGAAAACATGTGTACATATTGCGGCGAGCCATGGAGGGCATACTGCAATTGCGCTGATACGTGAGTTAGTCAAGAGCGGTGCTCATATTAATGCTACGGAGGGACTTTGTGGCAACACCATCCTTCAAAATTATTAAGTAGCCGGCAAATTTGAATTTGATAAAAGAAAATTTTGATAAAAATAAATACATTAAAAAAAAAAATTTTGATATACTTGGTGTGCGCATGAATCATAAAACCAATGCTATACATTATTATGTAAAAAATTTTATTGAAATTCGTAATCAATCATAGGATTCGGTAGCGCACACCAAGTATATCAAAATTATTTTTTTTTAATGTATTTATTTTTATCAAAATTTTCTTTTATCAAATTCAAATTTGCCGGCTACTTAATAATTTTCAAAATAGTAATGTTACCGGTCACTTGGAATTTTTCCACATATATCTCGCCGGTTGCTTGGTATTTTTCAGGTTTTTTTTTTTTTGTAAAATACAGTTTTATGTAGTAATCTACAGTGATGAACGTATGCTTGGCGCGACCTATTTACAGAGAATCTGTTTTTGGTGGGATTGTTAATTCTACTAATAAGGAAAACCAAATTGTGTTATAGTTTAAGTAATGTAGTTCCTATAAATAATAAGTTTTTATGTTAAAGATCCTTATGTTATCACTATTAATTTCTTATGTCCTAGAAGACTGTATCTCATGTAACAAGGGAATTTATTCGTAACATAGTTGCTAAGACTTGTACATCCAACCAGTGGCGTAGCTTGCTTTAGACAGGCCCTGTATCAAAATGTATTGGGGGCCCAAAGGATAACATTTTAAGAATTTTTGCTTACACACTTTCACGAGCCCCTTTAGCTTGGGGGCCCTGTATCATTGATACGGGTGATACGGCGGTAGCTACGCCCCTGCACTCAACCCTATTATTACTGGACGATAGTTTACAACGACTAGGTTATTATATGTTGGTTTTTTTTGTTTTATTCTGATCCTAAATGAAATCTAAAAGATTGTTGGCATTGTAAATAGATTTAAGACATTTATCAGGTTCATTTTTTTGATACTTTATATAACAAAACGTATTATGTGTAGGTGAAACTATGTATACGTTTATGCGGAGATAAAGATATGAATAAATTTTTGATATAGTCTAAAATTAGGTTTAAGTAGAATTTAATTCTAATTTGTAAATATTGTTAAAAATAAGTTTTATTGTCACCTGGACTAAAATATATAGACCCCACACAGTAATAACCCGTTTTATTTTATCGTCTTTGTCCTTTATATTTCAAGACAACCAAAAAGAAGGCCCATTGTTTTTTGTGCGTTCACCAACCAATTTTAAACAAACATGGCCGTATATTATCTCGCTACAGACATCTCCTTGTTATTTTTAGTTTGTTACTAGTTTGCAAGGTTATTTAGCCAAGGAGTTATAAAAGTCAATCAACGTTTTGTAGATGAAAACAGTGGATTTAAAAGGGTATAAAATCTTCAGTAATAGATAAATTAGCCCTTCAAGTATTGGTCTTTGGTTATGATTTTGAAAATTATAATTAAATATTTTTTTTAATTTTCAGTACAGATTTTTAAAATATCAAAACTTTGTAAAATTGAATTAATATTTCTTGTACTACTGACGTGTTTATTTTACAATGTGATTACGTCATGATAAAAACAAGGATAATGAAAATCCCTAATTACAGTTATCGGGCATATTCTACCAATTACTTATTTTACAATATTTTTTTACAATAGATCATTAAATATAGTCATTTTATAGACAAATAATTTTCGTTACATATATCAAGGTTAATAAATAAAAAGAATTCATTTTTACT
Organism: Acrobasis suavella; assembly: GCA_943193695.1. Taxonomy (NCBI): domain Eukaryota; kingdom Metazoa; phylum Arthropoda; class Insecta; order Lepidoptera; family Pyralidae; genus Acrobasis; species Acrobasis suavella. The sequence goes on from OW971956.1 coordinate 1,582,138, forward strand.
ATAAAATATTTTATTTTTTATTACCGAAAACTATTTTAGACATTTTTAATATATAAGAATACAACCAGGCCGATTTTATTAATAATACTAATGAAAGTAGTGGTCTGTAAATCTAATTAATTTTTAAAATTATTTCGTCTCCGAAGATTGGGACGAAGATTGGGACGTTTTTTTCGCAGCGTCTTGCTTTGTTGATGCCCAGCTACTGAAAAAGGAGAAAAAAAAATTGAAATAAAATAAAAGGGGCATTATAGGGAGTACATGTTTAGGAACTTTAAACGTTTATATACATTCCCATCAAGTAGTTATATCTTGTGAATACGGCCTTAGCGAACCCGGGAAATTTAAAATATGCCTGTTTTTTCTTCGATTAAATATGTAGACCTAGGTTAGTCAATGGAGACTGGTACTGCGGGAAATAGACCATCCCAAGTTCTCAAGTTGCCAATATCTGGTTTGTAGGAGCCGTAATGTTAGTTTACATACTGGTCACATGTGGTGCTAGCCTCAACAGCTATCTCTAGGCTGTTATAAAACATATTAAATGCATTGCGCGAAGGTAGTAGTTAGATGCAGTTATACCAAAGAGGTGTTTACTAATGTAGGGCTAATGAACCACTTACACACATAAGGCTTATGAAAAGACATATCAAGTGTTCAGTTAATATGAGTCCACCCAAAAATATAAAATTGGGATAAAGATACACATAGAGTATTTATTGCTGGATTCTGTGCCACAAAATTAGTTTGGCTTATTAATATCCATTATTTCTTATTTGTAGAAAGTATTTAGATTAAGTACTTTCTACATTGATACCAATGATTGGCTAGGATAAAAATCTTTACTAATTTTAACACTAGATAATTAAGATTTGATATGACTGATTTTTATAAAGAAAAATGTGCTTTACTTACGGTATCCGGGGATCGCCTCGATACAAGGCATTTGATCGTGGTCTCTTAAAAGTTTCCCAATTTTCTGGGGGTTTTGAAAAGCATCTTGCGAGGAAGACCCTTTATCGTTCGCAGCTGAAGGATTCATTCTGCAAACAGTACAAGAAATGTTATTTTAACACCACTGAAATCACTACACTGATTATTAATTAGTTTGGCTGTCAGTAATTGAAATAAATGGATATTAATGATCCTTGCGTTATTAAAGTAATAACTGAATGAAAAGTCCTATGAAATTTATCTTCGGTAGACGGCTCGTTCACTGTGTCTACTAAAAAGATTACCGTATTCTTTGCAAAGGAAAAGAAATTAATTTTATAAACTGTTTTCTATGACTACATTTCCAAACAAAGTAACAAAAGATATTTACTTTCAGAAAAGCGGCTAAAACTGTTAAGTCACAGGACGACGTTTTGATGTGCCCACTAACGGATAACTGAACAGGAATTTTGAAACGAGCTCCTGTTGGTGATATAGCTGATAGGCATTTTAGAAAACAATGGGACCTTTTTCCTGCATTCAATAAATTAATACTTTTTCCTTAGCCGATAAAAATGAATAATATACTAAAAACGGAAAATAATGGCACATGAGTTATTTTGCCTCATTCAAATAAAAGATAATAAATCAATTTATAATTGTCATTAGTGTTTACTGAACAAACCAAAAGACAGAGTAAAATATTGAAATTTTGATCCTTACCTGGTGAACTCCGATTCAAGACTGGATAAAAATACCGAACCCTTTTTGGTCAACAAGTAATAAGACTTATGGTTATTACCCATATCAAGTTGCTTTCAAAGCACAAGTTCTCATTATGCATTGAAATATCCCGGCATCAAATTCATGGCCGCATTATTCTTGCCAGACATAAACGTAACCTAACTCCTCCAGGTGTGTTGGTACGATTCTTTGAAAAATATAATGGTCTGTTCATAATCATGTAGGGCAAATGTAGGGCTAAAATTGTAAGCAAAAATAAGCTGGTAATATGGCTTCATGTGACTTATTTATAAAGCGATAAAACTGGATATTAGTATAGTTGTTTAGTAAATCATAGTACTTGAAGAGATTGCAATTTGAACTTTATTATAATTCATACGGGTTAGGATAATTTACGAATATTTTAGAAATTATATAAAAAAATAGTATCAAGTACTTACCTTATTTTTCCAAGCTGTCAACTCATAACTATCTAATTTGTGGTCAACTCGTACATTTTTCAAGAACAATTTTTCAACACTCATTGCAAATGAACAGATGCATTATAGTGCACCAGAGGGGTTAATGTTAGTACAACAAAGTAGGAAATTATGATGTATAATGATATCGATTCAAAATTTATTCTATCTTTGTATAATCCTTATATAAACCAAGATCATTTTATTTGGTCATATAATATAAGTTTGTACTAGAAATAACAGATGGCATAACTAGTAAAAGTAACTAAATAGTTCAATAGAATTTGAAAAGATATCTCTAGTTACTTACTCATTTTTTAACGATAGTAGATTTTAATAATAAGAAAAAATATAATTCGATACAAATGAGGGTGAAAATAAAACCAATAAATATGATTTCAACTAAAAAAACATTTAACAAACCATAAAAAGACAAATGTCCGTAAAATTACATCAACGTCAATTTTGTCTTGGTACAATTTCTATATCTGTAAATGGCAACACCGATAAAGTTTTAAACTTGTAGGTACTAGTTTGTAATGTTGTGATGTGAACTTTGGTGTGAAACAAAAATCAAGAAAACTTACTAAATATATAAAGTATGTGCTGAGACAAATAGAACTGTGTTATATTTTGGATATGTTTTGTCATTTCAACCATGTATATTCTGCGATGATCGTGTGATTTGATAATATAATTGATTTTCATTACATTTTAAATAAGGCTTTCATTTTGAGCCTATTTCGCATTGTTTATGTACTTAATTATTTATAATCCAAAATATTGTGTGACTGCCATCTCCATTAATTGTCTCTTTGGCGTAATTACACAAACATTGTGAAGTATGGCAGGTTTATCCCCCAAAACAAAAACATCATACGTAGGTAAACTATAAAGTAGGTATACCATAGACGGCTTCGTGGTATAGATATATATATCTAATCCTTACTAAAAATAACAGATGGCGTTAGGTATGCATTGCAAAATTTATTTCCGCTTCACACCGCGAAGATAGGTCTCTATTTCAGTATATACAAAAGTACTCTGTGTAGTGCACTTTAATATGTATAAAGATACATTTAGAAACGCACGGACATACAAAAAACGTCTTGTTCTGTTCATGTTTGTAATTAAAAATTTTAATAATAATTTAAAAAGGCGAATAATATATTTCGGAATTTTCCTATTTAAATATATAACAGTAGGCTAATAATCGGGAATTAAAATGGTTTTTTTCCTTCTGAATCTTATCAGTAACGCGAAACCGAATAGTAGTATGACGTCATTATATGCCTACTTAATTTAACTTTCTTCTTTGCTAAATAGCACAGCGTGGGATGTGTTTCCGCCAAATTTTAAACGATTAATAGAAAGCTAGTAAAGTCTTCTTTCATATTTACTAAGTTTTATTGTTAAACAAGTCTATCATCTGAAGGTACTACCTGGTAAGTTTCTTGGCAGTGGCCTTAATATGTTTATCCCATTTTAAGTTCCAGTCTACAGCTATGCCTAAAAATTTGGTGTTGGGTACCTATTCTAGAACTTGGCCATTAAGACTCAAAGGTATGTGAGTATTGGGTTTATTCAATAGTGAAAAATTAACGCACTTAGTCTTTTGTGTGTTTAAGGCCAGATTATTAGTCGTGAACCAACTAAGTACTTGTGACATAGTATTGCTTACATCATCATAGTTTGTGCATTTTCTGTCAACCTTAAAAAGTAAAGATGTATCGTCAGCAAAAAATACTACTTTGCACAACTTTTCTGCAAGACAGGGGAGGTCATTAATATAAATCAAAAACAAAAATAGACCAATTATTGAACCCTGAGGCACACCCATGCTCTCTGGTGCACTATTTGAGGATACTCTGTTGATTTCAACTCTTTGAGTTCTATTATCAAGATAAGATGAAATAACAGAGAGTGCAGTATCAGTAACGCCATAAAATTTTATTTTATTTTTTAATATTATGTGATCGACACAGTCAAATGCTTTCGACAGATCGCAAAAGATACCTATAACGTCTTGTCGATTCTCCCAGGCTTCGTAAATAATTTGAACTAAGGTCGCTGCTGCATCAGTGGTAGAGCGTCCTTTTGTAAATTCATATTGGCGACAGTGAAGTAATTTATTAATATTAAAATACGATACTAGCTGGTCTAATATAATTTTTTCAAATATTTTGCTTAAATCCGGTAATATTGAAATCGGTCTATAATTGTTCGGATCATCTTTGGATCCCTGTTTAAACAGTGGTATAACTTTACTAGCTTTCATTAAGTCAGGGAAAACACCTTCTGAAATACATTAATTAAATATTAAAGTTAAGTGAGGAGCAATCAGGTCGATGATACTGCTCAAAACGGAAATCGAAATACCACTTAGGTCCTCAGTTTTTTTAGTATTAAGAGCCTTGAAGCTGAGATAATGTCATATGGAGTTATGCTAGTAAAGGTAAAAGTTGTTTAGGGCGTAGATGAATTACTTTTCAATAGTTCATCGGCAGCGTTCGGACATGAAAGCAATGACTGGGTGATATCTTTGGAAATGTTAGTAAAAAAAGTATTGAATTCATTGGCTACTTCGATATCCGAGTCAGCGGTTTAATCTCGGGTTCGATCCCCTGTCAGGGCAAGTTGGAAAATTGCCTTTTTCAAATTATCCTGGGTCTTGGATGTTAATATATATTATATGTATATGTTATAAAATATATCTTTGAGTTAGTATCCTGTAACGTAAGTCTCAAACATACTTTGGGCCTAGCTCAATCAGTGTAATTTGTATAAAAATATATTTATTTATTATTTATAACTTCTAGAAAAGTAAATGAATCTGATATTAATTATCGATTTATGTCTTCCATGCTAGTCTGGATCTGGAACACTACTTTTATATTCTAAATCATTGATCTGGAAACTACGCTATCTCCGATATCTACATAGTTTGTGAAGCTACGCAAATATTTCTTTGAACCTTATTTTCTTATTACTTTTACCATAAATTGAATGAACACAGTAAAAAATCTATTTTTAGGTCCGCTTTGTGCTTTATATATTAAAAACGCTCGTCTGCTTCGATATAGGCACGTGTATGGGCTACTATTTTCTTAAAATAAAAAGTACCAAAACAAAACGCAAATTCACAATCACTTTTTTAATCTGTGACAGCTGTCAAATTCAATGGCGGACGTTGATTGCAGCAACAAAACATTTTAGCACGTTTATTGAAATTTCGTCGACACAACCAGCAAACTACATGCGAAATATTGCACCATCGTAAGCTATAAGTGTAATAATGTCCACTGTGGTGTCGGACTGCTTCACAATCGGGAGTATTGTGGCAACGAGGACCTGTTATAATGAAGAGATAGAAGGGGAGGTCCTGGCTTTCGATCCTCAGACCAAGATGCTGATCCTCAAATGTCCGTCTTCCAGCGGCAACCCAAAGCGCCACGATGTCAATATTGTGAACCTATCGCTGGTCAGCGACGTCCAAATCAAGAAAGAAGTGACCACAGTGCCGGAGCCACCACAGTCGCTAAACTTACATAGACTAAATACTAGAGTTAGGAATTCAATCGAAAATAAGAAAAGATTAGTGAGTACCATGTTTATTTTATAATTTCTAGTTGTTTTCGTCAAATTCTGCTTGTTTGGAAAAGTGTAAATAGTCAGAGATGATGAAATAAGGTCGCCACTTTCCCATCCAATGAAGAGCTTGAAATGCCATGAAATTTAATAAAATTCATGTTTAGAGTACAATCAATCAATACTGACATGCATGACATAATTTTAATCCATTTTTAAGTAATATCATAATTTGGGCCACCCCATATGCTAGAATTTATAAAAAGCAGTAGGTCTCTGTTGTTATCGGAGGCGTTAGATGTAGTCCGCTGTTTGGCTCAGCAATTGGCGTGAAGTAACTCCAGTAATGATATTCATGGAAAAAGAGTTGGAGTTATAAGTATCACCTACTTTAATGTACTTTGGATAGGGCTATTATGTGCGCTTGATAAGCTGCTACAGTATTACAATGCAGTTGACTAGATCAGATGCTTTCCTTTTTAAAAACATTGTGAAAGAAGGTTGTCAGTTCTCATTTTAGCCATCTAGCATTCCTGGTTGCATCACAGGATTAGTAAGTACCAAGGTAGGTATAGAAGAAACACTCTTGAATAAGAGAATTAAACCTAGTGTATCTGAACCCATTTAGTCTTCACCCCACACAAAAGACCTTTTACTTATTAGCTTACCGGGCACCAGTGCACTCGCAATAAACCTAAATGTACACATAGTGGCACGTAAGTTTAGCGTTGAGCGACATGTAGAGGGGATACTGCGCACAGGTACGGTAAAAATTTTTTACTTCTGCGCAAGCAAGGTCAGAGCTGGAGTTCCATGCTACCTGTACCGTACGTCTGCAAAGCAATGGCCCAAATCCCTTAATCCCCAGGAATTATTGATTTAAAACTATTCAAATTTCAACCTTATGTTTGTGAATGCTGCCGCATTTGAGCGACGCGCCATTTACTCCTTCGTACCTAAACCAGGCCTGTGACACTCTCTGTATAGATATAGAAAATATACTTACATTATTACTATGCGTGCGCGGCGACCATTCCTGAATGGTAAATTCAGTTATATGAATCTTTTGTCTAGAGTAATAAGAATGAAATTGGCTTGCAAGGGATGTCTAGGTATCTAAACGAAGAGGTGAAGAGTTTTGACGTGAGCTAAATTAAACCATAACGCTAACCACATTGAGTAGATATTTTTTGATTAAAACTAACGTGAGACTCAGACATTATTAATACAACACGGTTACTCACTAAAGTAACCCATGCTGTATTATGTGAGTAACCCGTGCTGTATAAATAATGAGTAGATATTTCTTTGAATTTCTTTTCTGAGTGACACTTCTGTATCTGAGTACTAGTATTTATTCTGCTCAACTTCGTAGCACAGTGTGCTTTCTGCTATTAAAATACTCACAGTAAAAATCTTCCTTTCAGGTGACAGCTTTAGCGGCATGCTTGGACCCTGAGGGCCAGAAGCTGTTCCTGGCCATCACGAGGGTGATCGACGACGTCACGTGGGTCGGGCAGAACATCCGCATCTACAACGAAGTTACAATCACACCACCTTATAAGGTATGATGATGTATGATTTAGGGTTGGTTCTCACTTGTCAGCACGGAGGAGCACTTTTCTATGCTGCTATCCTTTTCTGTCGCTGAGTACCGTCATTAGCTAGAGTGAGAGAGAGCGGAGGAACCCTATAGCACGGACGGTGCGATAGCATTCCGTCGCTCGCCCTCGCTCTGGAAATTGACAGTTCTGAGCGACAGAAAAGGATAACAGCATAGAAAAGTGCTGCTCAGTTCTGACAAGTGAAATCCAACCCTTATTTATTTAACGCTTTTACCGCGAACGTCGGATTTATCCGACAAACATTGTCGTGCCCATTCCGCGAGCGTCGGTTATTTCCGACAAAAAATATGCCCGTTTTGCACATAACTGAAGTATCCACATCCCTTTTTTGTTGTAGGTATATATTTTAGATTTACTACCCCTCGCGCTGGGGGCACGACAACTGATAAAAAGTCTCATGGTGAAAGGTTTAAGGGGATACCTGAATTTTCAGGGGTCCAGTGCTGCCCCCATTTGAAATAAATCATTTGATAGGAAACGGAGACATCATTTAAAATTTTGTCTTGACTAGGCACTAGATAACCTTTCAAACTATTATATGAACTACTGTTTACAATTTAAAGTGAAAATGTGAAGCTTTTCCACACACATACGCAAAAAGTGGCCGTTTTCGCAATTGTGTGTAGAAAATCTTCACGTTCTAACTTTAAACTGTAAACAGTAGTTCATTAAATAGTTTGAAGGGTTATCTAGTGCCTGGTCAACAAGACAAAATTTTAAATAATGTCTCCGTTTGCTATCAAATGATTTATTTTAAATGGGGGCAGTACTGGACCCCACAAATTTCAGGTAGCCCCTTAATCTTTATTGTTCATCAAATACAAATTGTACAGAACAATAAGCGAACTTGACGCTAAAAGCGTTGTCTAACAGTCAACCTTTGGGTTACACGGATAGTCATATGGGTTGCAAGATAAAAGTATAGTATATAAACAAAGAAACAATATATCCAATAATATAATATTTTCTAAATACAAACATACCTTTCGTATGTCTAGTCTAACTAGTCTAGCATTCGTCACGTAAAATAAAAAATTATTTTGTGAACCGTGAATTTCCGCAATTTGCAATTTGAATAACGTTACTCTCGGTCACATCCATTGTAAATGTGATTTTAGATCACCTTGAACGCCATCATTGCAGACAATAGATTTATGATTGGTTTGGGGTCACAGGTGACTCCCATGGTATTCAATGTGTTAATATGCAGAAAAACTGATATTATATAAAAGTGCTATTTGACTCCAAGAAACTATGATGTCATGGTTTGGTATTAAATAGAATACAAATCTCATAGATGATGTTTATGGAAAAAAGTAACATATTTGCTTTGAACTGGTGGATTCTGGTTAATGTAAATTTTGCTTAAGGTTGAACTAGTTGCCGGTTCGAACTCACAGGTAGGCGCGGCCTAAAAGCATGCTGTCTCACCTAACATTGTGTTCGGGCGAATCAGTGAGGAATGCACGATAAATCTCACTCGGAAGCATACTTTGTAAAAAGTTATTGAAAGTCTGATTAGGATATTGCAGGTTTGAATCACCTGATTATCCTAAAAGAAAGATGATTCCGTGTTTCGGAAGGCACGTATAAACTGTGGGTCCCAAACGCCATCTAGCGTTTGCTCTCAAACCTATCCAAGGATTGGTTCTGGTCTACCCTTTTGGTTGTGGAGGTCAGACGGCAGTCGCTCTGTGTAAAAACCAGTAACCTCGTCAAATCTCCTTGGTTAGGTAGCGGACCCCGGGCTCTGAAGCGTTACCGCTGAGGATGCAACCGGGAATACGGAAGGCTTAACCCTTTCACCGCGAGACTTTAAATCAGTGGTCGTGCCCCCAGCGCGAGTGGTAGTAAATCTTAAATAAATACCTAAAACCGTGAAGGGATGTGACATTTTTTATTTGTCGGAAATATCCGACGCTCGCGGTATGGGCACGACAATGTTTGTCGGATAAATCCGACGTTCGCAGTGAAAGGGTTAATACGAAGAAATTATGTAAGGTTATTTTAAGAGCCCATTAGATCCCATGGTTGGGCAAAGGCCTCCCTCTCGGCTCCATTTATCCCGGTTTTGTCCTGTCGCGTGCCAGTCCTTCAAGTGGGCGTCTAGATCGTCACGCCATCTGAGCCTAGGTCTTCCAGCACGTCGACGTCCGTATGGATGTATGTACAGTGAGACACAAATAAGTTGAACAAAAATAGCGGACCTCAAAGCATTTTTGTACGAATCCCCGGCACGTAGGTTGTACCAAAATGGCGGTAATCGACGCAGGTACAAATAATGCGCCGACGACCGCCATTTTGGTTCAATTTACGTGTCGGGAATTTGTATAAAAATGCTTTGAAGTACGCCAGTTTTGTTCAACTGACCTCTGTGGCGTAGTGGTCACCATGCTAGTGCGCCACCCAGAGGTCCCGGGTTCGATCCCCGGTCAGGGCAAGGTGGAAAGTTGCCTTTTTCAAATTGTCCTGGGGCTTGGATGTTTATCTATACATGTATTTGTTATAAAATATGGTATCGTTGAGTTAGTATCCCATAATACAAGTCTCGAACTTACTGTGGGGCTAGCTCAATCAGTGTTATTTGTCCGTATATATTTATTTATTTATAATTAACTTATATGTCTCGCATTGTATGTATGTTAATACGAAGAAATAACTAATAAAAATATTTGTCCATTGCAGGTAGAAAATGTAATAGGAGACCTTGATTCAAAGCCGTACAACTATATTAAGAAGGTTGTGGAGAAACACTGGCGCGACCAGAGAGAACACGCGGCGAACAGCAGTCAGCATCAATAGACAACAGACGAGCGTAGGGGAGGTAAGGGGTGACTGAAACTGTTAAGGGTTATTGATTTATACAGCATAACAATCGGATTATCCTAAAATCATAAACAGGGACAGGAGTATTGATATATTATATCGATATGTCGATATCCGATACCAGTATTTTATAGATTATGTGTATCGATCTTAGATCATTTAATACAGGATGAGTTACGCAGACAAATCTTCTTACAAAACTTTCTGCCGCTTTGGTGCGGGGGTAAGCTACTACTACATCTAAACAAAATCACACATTCGCAGAAATAATTTGTGTCGCTATAAATGCACACTACAAAAAACTCAAACACTAGCTCATTTTCTACAACCAATAAAACTCACACTGAAAAAATGTGTAAATACACATAATAATACACTCTTGGCAAGAAAGAGAGAGAAGACAAAAATATATTCAACTCTAATGCACAGGGAATAAAGACGAAGGTTGTAAATCATAAATACATAGTCTCGTGAGTGCGTTATTGTCTCTGGGTTGGAAGGAAATCAGTTGCAAACGTGATTCGATTATTTTTTTCGTAATCGATACTAATAGATATTCCTTCGATTTTTCAGAAATTACATTTAAATAGAAAACAACTTTAATAAAATAAAAAATTACTTACTAATGAAAGTTTATGCCATCTTTTGGAAGATTAAATGTGTTTGACCTCTTTCTACACGAGAAAATTACACAACATGGCAATTTTAACGGATCACTTTTAGACGTCTTTTCGATGCCCCACCGATTCACATAATGATCATAATCGATTACGCAACTAGTTTTTATGAACGTATGAGATTTTTGTTCTTATACCTTGGCAGAGGGGAACGCGCAGGTAAGGCTTATCCTGTATTAAATGGTTTAAGGTATCGATACATCGATACAAAATAATGGCATTATATCGATAATTTGTATAAAATATTAATAAAATTTGTACTTTATCAATATTTGTATCGATATATCTATATAAAAATACTGGTATATCGATATATCGATATTCCTGTCCCTGTTCATAAATGCGAAAGTGAGTTTGTGCATTTATTTGTTATCTTCACGCTCTAACCACTGAACCTATTTAGATGAAATTTGGTATTGATATAGTTTAAGACCCAGGAAAGGACTGGATAGTTTTTATCCCGAAATTCCCACGGGGAGCGAAGCCCACGGGTAGAGCAAGTAATATCTGAATAAAAAATATTCGATGAAAAAGATTATTTTTTCTTACAAGCTTTTATCGTTTGTGGCGGAATTTTTCATCACAAATTTTTAACTTACTTTCAAGAAGGAGGAGATGGATTCATCGCGATATTTGTTTATATGTATATGTGAACCGCTTATTCGAAGACGCCTTGACCGATTTGGAAAAGTTTTGTTTAGTTTAAAAGGGCATACTTGTCAAGTTTTCCCATAGAAATTGTATTAAGATCTGTAATAGTGAAGTCGATAATTAGTTTTGAAAAATTATTAATTTAGATACTGTTACGGTGATTTTATGTAAAGTCATGCCTACCCAACGCCTTATAAAATTATTATTCCTCTTTCTTGTCACTAGATGGCGCTATAGCTGTTTATCAAAACATTAAAATCATTTATTAATGTCATTTAAATAAAGTAGTACTATATTTCATTAAATATGAATTACACGAAATGCAATAAATATTTCTAAAGCATATTCAACACTTTCTTTGTCACTTTTTGCTAATCGTGTGTACTGCCATCTCTGTGTGACTACCGGCAACTCCAGTTTTGCATACTTTAAGAACCTCCAATCGTTTCTATGGCGTTGGGTATCTGTTACGTTAGCAATTATTATCCTCTGTGATTTAGCACGCATACATATATCGCTGATCTGATGATAGAGCTGGAGGGTAGCCATAGGTACTCTGTAATGAAACTACGCAACCCCATCGCGTTTGGGCTTGTTAAATTTGTCTTTATAACTACGACCTCACAATAAAAGCTTGTTAATGAGTAATTATTACAAAAACAAAAAATCCGACTGCCTTTTTTTTATATTTTAATTTTTAATCTTTTTTATATACCCAGTGTCACTCTCACAGTAAATACTAATCTAACGACACCCCTCTAGCTAAAATTCAAGGAGCCGTTCAGGTTGCACAGCGTGACAAACAATTATACATACATACATACTCTCCAAAAACACAACCCTCTTTCTGACGCAGTCGGGTAAAAAATAATCATTTTCATCACATATTTTTAATTAAACTACTGTTGAGGTGATTGTATGTGAAGTATTTCTTTTATTCCTCTTCAAAATTTACGAGCCAGACGCTTTTATGTCATTGTATGAAAAAAAAACGCAAACAATGACACATACATACTATCACGTCTGTATCCCTAACGGGGTACATAGAGCATTTTGGGTCTTGCGGCTCTAAGCAGACAGAGCCCAGGGCCCCAAGACTCAAAGGCCAATTTCAGTAAAAAATATCGGTATTCCTGTCCCTGATGACAGTAGGCAATCCATAAATCAGTTACAAAGTATAATACTACCTATTTTAAGAATCCCCTGGCTTTAGACTTTTCCATACAAACGTAATCAAGCTTTTAATTTTAAAATGACACGTGATATTTCGGCAGTATTTTTTAATTTTAAAGAAATTGCATTTATCTAGGCTTACAACTAGTTTTCGACAGTCAAATATGTACTTGAAAGAATATATGACAGTGTAGAAGTTTTCCATACTGATGGTCAAATATGATACACTATATTCTATTTTAAGTTCATATTTTGACTGTGAAAACTAGTTATTTTCCTTAATAGAAGCAATTTATTTGAAATTACATAATTTCGCCAATCTGACATGCCGTTTCAAAATAAAAGCTAGGCATCGTTTGTATGGAAAAGTCTGATTCTGTCGAGGGTAATTGGACTCTTAAGAGTGCTGATTATCTTGTCATTATAAGTTTCCCACTGATTTGACAGGGCAGATATTTTGTGAATATGTCCGTTATAATTCTGGTAGTTATCTTAACCTTGGACAGTTTCAGTTGCTTTTCAGACCTTATATAGGACAAACGGCATGAAAAGGTACCTTATTGTCAAAGCACTTTGGCAGAGAATCGTTTAAAACACATAAGGCACCTTATCATACAGAATTTGTCAAAAATATCGAGTATATTATCCACAACTACATATATTTTTATTTATTTATGTATGTATGATTTGACACAACCAACTCGCGAACCAACATACACAAAAATGTTAAAACATTGTATAAATAATGAACAGAAATTGTTAAAAAAAATTACTTAAAAAAATATTACAAGATATTTTTTGGATTTTGATATAATTACAATATTATTGTATGTTTTCACGTGATGCTCCGAAAGACACAAAAATTTATGTTTTTAAATACAATTTAATTTGCATGTTGAATACTAAATTTTAATAACTTTCCCCCGTTTTATCTGCGATTTCTTTTTATGTAAAACAGTTTTATTATTGCTGGCAATACCTAAAACTTAGTAAGTTTTTAATCATGAAAAGTATGTATGTTGATGAAGAGTGGTAATGTTCTCCTTTATTTTTCTAGTGACGTGATTTTATTTAGCTCAAAGTTAATGGACCTAAAAAACGACCATTGGCCACTTACACAGAAATAATTGCGCTCACATCAGGGGGCCGTCTGCCTAGTTACCTTAACACATTTCGAGACACGACTGTGGACGTATTCAATTATTTCTATTGCCTGGCCGAGTGTCCCAGAACGTGTTAAGCTAAATGAAAATCATGTCATTCTGCAAATATTTTCAATGCAGTCTGTATTCAGTTCACAAATATTCATGTATTCAAAGATGAACTAACTGATATTGTTTTTTTTTTTTGTTTTCTTTTTTAAACTCCAAATTTTTTTTGGTCACTTTGCCATGGCGAAACTTATAGAAACAAAAGGAAAGCCTGTATTAAAAGTTTAAATATCGTTACCTATCTTTGAATTATCACATTTTTAATATTAGCGACCAAGTCTCCTTTTAAACAAAAAAAAAACTTAAAACCGTTTTATCCATTTAGGAGTTACGACGCCACAGACAGACACACTTAAGTATTGATTTAAATAGCTACAGTGCTCGAAGCAATATTTAAATTAAAGAAATAGCATGTGTGAAAAATTGTCGTCACCAGAGAGATACACTGGTAAAACTTATAACATCCCTTTTTTGCAGGTGGCTAAGAACAATTTCATACAAAAATTATTTGATATAATTGCCTAAACTTTCAGAATTTAAAAATATCTCTTGCATGGTTGAAAAAAAATGTCATGGCGTATATTCCATTTGGAAATAAAATTTGGAGTTTTGTATGTAGTGAGTATTTATATGATGTTGGATTAAGGAATAGCGAAAATTATTAAAAAAACTGCAAAATTATTACTTGTTTTATTTGCATATCGATGGCTTAGAGTGAATACCTCGTATTGCGAAAACCGTAAATTTTCAAGAGGAACAAAAAACTGCGTCCTGTAAAATTTTCTTCCGGTGTGAAGCCTGACCAAGCATATTTTATCATTTCATTTAAACGTCTTTTACGGGCTTTATCTATTTTTTTTTTACTATATCCTAAAGCCGTAAAATGATGCTATACGAGGTTTTCAGTAATTATAATGTTAAGTTATTGAGAATACCTGGTAATCACAGTAATAAAAGACATTTCGATTAGATATCAGATTTAACTATATAAGATTCTGAACACAAAGGGACTTAGCTTTTTTTGAAAAGAACCTCAAACAGCACTTTTTTCTCTTGTTTTTGAATATTTTATCACTTATTAACACGCCGTTACGAGCTTTTCTTATCGAACTGAGATGAGCGGTGGGTAACGAGGTTTGCATTTAGCCTCGTAGATGGCGCTATACGATTCGAATGACTGAGCAGGTGAGACCAGATCGTGCGTTACAAGGTTTTCTTTTCAAAAATATAATAAAATAAAATTGCCTAATTATGCATATACGAGGTTTTCACTCTAAGCCATCGATATGTACCTTGTAACGATGTTACAATCAACCTCATCCTTCATGTTCTCGTGTACCTCCTTTTTCCATTTCATACTGTCCATCTGTCTAAAAATATTTTCATTTTCAAATTCAATTTTAAAATTTTAGATTCCTTCCTCATCATTCTACATTGATTCCACTACCATCTCTCGAGCTGATAACATCTATATCAGTATTGTAAATTTATATACAATGTCCTTTTTAATTAAGTACAAATATTTAAAGGGGTGATTCAGTCCATCATTTTGATCAACTTTTCACAATAAATTTATTTTGAAAAACAAAAAAAAAATTTTAGGTTCGTTTACAAATCGATGTAGTCACGTTATATCGTTACTATGGAAAATGACAAAGTTTTTTCGATTTTCGATATACATTTATTGGGAAAAGTTATTCAAAATGATGGACTGAATCACCCCTTAAAATATTTGTACTTAATTAAAAAGGACATTGTATATCAGTATTGTAGTTTCTGCTGTCTTGAGAGTTGAGAGCTTGAGAGAAATTCAAGCTCTCAACTACGTACCTTACCTACCTCTTCATGTAGGAGCTCCAACTGCCCCAGCTACCTACCTACTAGGCGCTCCTACAACCTCAATTATAAAGTTACGGCTACTACGGCTAAGTTAAGAGGGAGGGTAATGATTTTAGCAGTCTCGGTAGTCCAGTGGTCAAGGAGTTATCCTTGTGACCCGGAGGTCATGGGTTCGATTCCCACTGGGAAGCATATTTTGTGAAAAGTTGTTTCCAGTCTGGATAGGATATTGCAGGCTTGAATCACCTGATTATCCGAAAAGAAAGATGATTCCGTTTTTCGGAAGGCACGTAAAACTGTGGGTCCCGAACGCCACCTAGCGTTTGATCATCAAACTACCCAAGGATTGGTTCCTGGTTTACCCTTTGGGTTGTGGAGGTCAGACGGCAGTCGCTCTGTGTAAAAACCAGTAACCTCGTCAAATCTCCTAGGTTAGGTAGCGGACCCCGGGCTCTGAAGCGTTGCTGCTGAGGATGCAACCGGGAATACGCTCGGATGATGATGAATGATTTTAGCAGTATATGTATATATGTCTGTTCTACCGTAGCATCCGAATCGGTTGTCCAATTTTCACAAATGATAAGTATGTCAATCGATTCGTCATTACTTTCCGGGTGACATAGGCTAAAATTTGTATGCAAAAAATGTATACAATGAATGTTACATACAAAAAAGTGAGAATCGATTTTTTTTATTTCTTTTTCCTGCCGTGTGAGGTATCAAATGACAGGTCTTGATAAGCACATTTCAAAAATATATACATAACTATGTATGTATTTTTGAAATTTCCACTACCGGAGCTTTATACCGCTAACTAGCGGTATATGGCTCCGGTAGTGGAGTATTAGTTTTGGTTCCGTACCCAAAATGGTAAAAACGGGACCCTATTACTAAGACTCCGCTGTCTGTCTGTCTGTCCGTCTATGTCACTAGGCTGTATCTCATGAACCGTGAGCTAAACAGTTTAAATTTTCACAGATGATGTATTTCTGTTGCCGCTATAACAACAAATACTAAAAACAGAATAAAATAAACATCTAAGGGGGGCTCCCATACAACAGTGATTTTTTATATACAATCTAATATTATGTATATATATATATATATATATCTAATATAATTTATGTTAATTATCTTCTTGTACTTGATTATAAATACTATTATTATATAAACTCAAATAATTCCTATAAGTTCGCAACACCCTGCCAGGGTTCATGTACTTACTTACTAACCATCTTCTGTATGAGTACATGAAAGCGAGTAATAAAGAAAAGAAATAAATCTGTAACAAAAACCATGTCCGATCCTTGTAGGAGCAACTCAGACCGTCGATATGAACAACTTTTCCTATGGGACCAATGCTTGAAACTCAAAGAAGAAATCGTCATTTTCATACAAATTGCCGGGCCGGCCGAACACTTTTGTATGAAAATGTCGATTTTTTTAAATGAAAACTTCTTTAGTGGCGTTGTACACTTTTTTTTGTAATGGGTTAAAAATGTTAAACTCGCGTCAGGACACGTGACCTAATCGAAAATTCGTAAGACGGATGGAGAGTAGACGTAGGAGAGGAAGTATCCCCCTCTCTTTCAAAATGTATGCCTGCGTCTGCTGTTAATATTCAAGTTTTCACTTCTGCCGGCACACCCTTAGTGATACCCATCGTTTTTTCTTGATTTTTAGTATATGTGATATATGATTCATATATTGAAAACCAAAGACCTTTAGACCAGACTGGTTAAAGTATACTAGCGACTGGCCGGCCGGGCGCTCAACCAGTCTTACACCCCACGCACTCACTCTCAGACTCTTACACAAGCTTTGTAAGTGTGTGACATGCCCGACGTCTCATATCTACAGACCACGGCAATTTTTTCTTGTGGCGCCGCCGTTATTTGGTTTAAAACAATTGTATTCATGAATTTCCGGGACAGTAAGGTGTAATTACTGGACACGGGACTACAGGCAAAATTCCGGGACAATCCCGAAATTCCCGGTTATCTGGCAACCCTGGTTCTAGGTTGCTATCCTTGTCTGGCTCTCGACCGTCATTTGCTAAAGCGAGACTGATAATGTGATGGCACCCATAGTAATGTGATAGCAGCATGGGAAAGTGCTTTTCCGTGCTGACATTTGTAGATCAACCCGTACGGTTTAAATAAATAAAACACAGTGGTAATAAAATGCGTATCCTTATATTTTAAGCACTTACATTAGTGATTAAAATGACACATGTAACACGTATTTACAGGAATTTCTCGTATTTATGACAGTAAATGAGATCCGAATCTAACCAGATTTGTAACCCTGACAAAAAAAGTGGTTTCAGCCTTCGTCCATCAGTACAGAACAGCTTTTTTTTATCCTGTTATCCTTTACTGTCACGCAGAACCGTCATTTGCTAAAGCGAGAGAGCAGCGGAACGCCGCGGAACTTGCTATGCCGATGCGTTCCGTCGCTCTAGCAAGTGACGGTTCTGTTCTGAGCGACAGAAAAGAATAGCAGCATACGAATGTTCCGTTCCGTGCTGACAAATGTGTCTTAACCATTACTATTTTATCACAAGTTTCTTGTCTTTTGCATAAATTGAAATAATAGATGACTTACATGGTCCAAAATATCACCCATACAAATCATTACTACAATTTGATAGTAAAACTTGCACTGTAAACGGGTCTTTACACTCTACCTCAACGCCAACTCTATAGTACACAGTAAAACATTGTTTCAAAAATTTTACTCAAGACGTGGACAATTTTTTTCATAAACAATGTTCGTAAGTCAAGTCCTCTCGAGACCCGCATGGCATTTATAAATGCCATTTTCTATTGTTATCCAATTGCGTTATTTTAATGTCTTGAAGGATTAAAAGCTCATATTTGAAGTCGGCGTTAAGTTGTTAAAATGGACGATGAGTATTTTTACTACAGACCGTCTGCTTTAATTTTCGCCTGCGCGGTACAGGGGTGCGGGGTTAAGACGACTTAGGGTCAGTTCACACTCAGTCGCGACTCGGCGCGCTTTTGAAGAAATATAGAACTTCTTTACTACACAAAAAGATACTAATCTTAGTGAGAGCCCGCTGCGTTAGTAATCATTCCCCCGCGCCCCTGTACCGCGCAGGCGAAATACTAAAGCGGTCGATCTATACCTATCAGCAAGTTTCTTCGACCAACGGGTTTAAAACGCTTATTTACTGTCGCAATATCGTCGAATTAATGAAACGAAACATCTAGCGATCAAATCTCTACTTCAAACTTAAAAATAGGTACCATTCAGGTATATAACTATTGAATGGGTTGATTAGAAACGTATAAACACATTTTTGTAGGTAAACTAAACACTAAACCTCCTATTTATAAAAAAAATTGGTCATATAATGTATATGCTACGAATTTACACTGCAGACATTTTTAGGCAATAATTGCAAAAAAGCGCTCTTTTAATCATTAGCGTCATACATATTATATAACAGATTCAAGTGCAGGTTTTTTTTTTAAATGCAACGTTAAGGCTTAAAAAAGAAACAAGCTTAGGTTTTATAAAAAAAAAACTTGAAAAAGATTATTTTCCATCTTGTTCCGGGATAGAACTCCAGACACTGTGGTTCTGAACCAAGAATCTCCACTATGCGTAGAGGTCTACATATTTACCCGACTGCAAAAGGAGAGTTAATGTATTTATATTTCTAACCAACCGTACACATAAATATATAGACAACAACGAATCCAATGAGTAATTTTCTAGAATTTTCTAAAATGGCGTCCTTCTACAATATTATAAATAAAATATTTTCTTTTTAAAATCACAATCACAGCTTCGGGGGTGAATCGCTCTTTTTTTTCAAAAATCAGTCCTCTATTTCTTTTTTGAAGAAAATCACTGGACAGTATTGAAATCGAATGAAATTTTTGAAATAATCAAACCTTTAAAATAAAAACGAATGAAATTTTTAAAACAATCATACCTTTTTTTTAAGTTATTAATTTATTATGACTTCTGTTGAGCAATATATATTGTTGTTTCATTATATATCTATCATACCAAGACTTCGTATCAAAAATGTAAAAAAAAAGTGGACAAAACATCAATTTATGGATATGAGAGTGAATTAAACATCACATGTTTAGGATTTACCTTCTAATTCCAAAGATATAAAAAACTAATTGTGCGAATCGAAAATATTACAAAAAAAAACTAGTCCAAGAAATGAGGACTTACAAAAATATGGGATGGCAGCTCAGTGACGTCAGCTCCAATAAGCTGCTGTGATTGGCTAAATTTGACGGAGCAAAAGAACCTGTCAACTGATGGTCCAATCAAAACAGTCGATTGGAGCTGATGTCACTGTGCTGCCATCTAGTGGCACATATTTTTGAAAACCCTTATTATCTAACTACTAGGGCGATACTCCACCTAAGTTAAAAAGGTGCTAAAATCACGTGATTAATGGACGACTCCTTAAGATAGAACGAGATAGTTACACATCAACTTTAGTTATCAACGGCGTCTCAGTCACGCCACCATTCCGAAACTTAAGTGGGCAAAGGCCGGTACTATTTGGGGTGGTATGTCCATCATTTAAAACAATGGGACTATTATTTTTAATAATCTGACTGACGAACTAAATAAAATAATATATTTCGAACTAACTAGTTTAAAATGGGGAGTAAACATGTAAACTCATGTAAAGTCCCCATGTTGTAACGACACGCACTTGGTCAATTTGTTTTTGTTACATTTTCGATTCGCACAAAAAAAAAAACAAACTTAAATGTAAAATTAATAATATGCTTAAGACTAGTCCTCTCATACAAAAATATGGATAGCGCGGGCGGATTGACAATGGTTACAATAATTTAATAAAAAAAAATATTTTTACCTACTTGAAATTTTATCCTTAAAATAAAATGTGAACCTCCCCACTTTTCACGTTTTTTCCTATTCCTAGTCACGTTCAGTGGGCCAACGAGGTACCTGGGCCGGCCCTTTACCTCCATCTTGAATCCTCTTAAACTCAAAATAATATGTTTATTTAGAAAAACTTGATTAAAATCTTTCCGAGTATACATTTTCATGCTAAAATTATTTCGAGTTTAAGAGAAAATTCAAGACAGAGGGCCGGCCCAGGAATCTCGGTAGCTTACTGTACTGTCACATTTGTCACGACCCCCCATGGCGTAATATTTGGATGGGCCATCCAAATATTACGCAATGAGGGGTCATGGGCTCACAACGAAAAATACTATTAAAATCATTGCCAAACCGCGTATTATAATCGAGAAGTCGAGATGTATTATTAAAAATACAAAAGTGGCATAGACTACAAAATACACTTTTTTTTGCAACTTTTTTCCTTTATCTATCCAAACCGACAGTCAAGCTATGTGCGGTGACGTTTTATTTACTAGCTCGCTTATGTGGCTACGCTATAAATATAAAGATCAAAAATATGTGACACTTAAAGGCAGTGCAGTGACGTCAGATCCAATAAGCTGCTGTGATTGGACACATTTGCCGCAGCAAAAGAACCTGTCAACTGATGGTCCTACCACAACAGTCGATTGGAGCTGACGTCACTGTGTTGACATCTGCTGTCACATATTTTAGAAAACATCCATTATGAACTCGACTTTTCTATGCAAAGATCAGATTTCGAGCAAAAAAATGTAATTTACTGCTACTGACTGTACCAGATCACTATAGTATAATGACATTAAAATAACAGTCAAAAAGAGAAAAAAAAAAATTGTGTTTCCATACTGTCCGGGTAATTTGTATGGGAATGTCGAAGTCTTTTTTTGGTCTTTTGGTTAATATTTTAATTTCATTATACTACAGTGATGTCGTACAGCCCGTGGTTCGATTTATTACGGGTATGTCTCTCGTTGACTTTATAACCACCAGCTTAATTCTTGGAACAAGATCAGTCTGTATACTGAACAACTTTCCTTAAAAGTAATCACTGAAAATGTATTTAAAAAAAAAACCATGTCTCTCCGTTGTATGGGAAAACAAAATTTATTTTTCGTTTTTCGTCAACTATTTCCGTACGAAAAAGTTCCGCATGAACTGAACTTGCAACGCTTTGGAGGTTAGTTATAAAAACGTCACCCCTGTATTATTTTGCGTAGAAAAAGCCACCGGCAACAAGCTAGTAAATAACGAGCCACCTCACAATTACATTATTAAAAATACATCGTCACACCGACATATCGACCGTCACGCCAACACACACACCGACGACAGAGCGAACGATTCTACAGTAGTTGACATAGAATTGGCCAGATAAATAAATAAATAAATATATAGGGACAAATAACACTGATTGAGCTAGCCCCAAAGTAAGTTCGAGACTTGTGTTATGGGATACTAACTCAACGATACCATATTTTATAACAAGCACATATATAGATAAACATCCAAGACCCAGGACAATTTGAAAATACACCAAATGAAAATTTAAAAATCTCGTGAATATGGCGAGACCCAGGATGCCAGAAAAGTAAAGTAAAAGTAAAAAACACTTTATTGTACCAAAACACATGAAAATTACATTTGAATACTTAGGTAAATCAGATGTGCAATGGGCGGCCTTATCACCAAGGCAATCTCTTACAGGCTACCTTTGGGTGACAGGATTGGGAAAAGCCTAAATTTGTAAAATTCGTTACACCCCCCCTCCCCCCCCCCAAAGAAATTTGACGCAGTGGCAACCACATGAAATTTCGGAACAGTCCCGATGAATTTCACCCATCTGAATCTCTAACCCCTGCGATATTACGTATATAAGAGGGGGTCATATTTCAGTTAAGTCATCCAATTCTTGTTGGCACAGCCCCCGTCCCCCCTCCCTCCCCAGTAACCCCCCAGGTTTTGTTACATCCGCTTATGTTGGATAACACAACTTGTTTGATGATCTAAAAGACTATCAAAAATTACTGAGACCTCGGAGATCTAAAATTATTGTTTTTTATTTATCTTCGAATCTAAAATGACTGGTTAACACCACGTGACGTGTTCTCGTCCTCAAGCGAGTGGTGTTAACAACTCTGTATCGTTCGCTCTGCCTCAAGGTCACTGACACAAAATTGGGGGGGTTACTCCAACTTCTTACGAACGAACGTTGCTGCGTATCCGCGAATATCAAGCAATATTGAGCTCTAACGTATGATGAAAAAGTCTAATATGGTTTCGTATCGTTCGACTAACGTATTACGAGTATTTAATGGAGTAACCCCCCAGGCTTCCCTTGATCGGATCAGTCAGTAGAAACGTTGCAGTGCTATACCGTGCGACTCCCTTGATCGGCGTGACGTGCGCGCGTGTTCTAGTTGAGGATGATGAGTCTGGGCGGCAGCATGCCTCGCCGGCTCAGCCATACGCTGAAACAGACAAACAAACAATTAGTCAGATAAAATAAAATAAAAAAATTACATGATATTGCAAAGAATTTTCATTTTAATTCTATTTTCTAAAAAATCCCTTTTGAATAATTTATTTCAAATGTCCAGCACCGACACCCCAAAAAATTTATGTATCCTCTTAAGAATCCCCTTACCGTAGACTTTTCCATACAAACGCAGTCTAGCTTCTATTTTGAAATGACAAGTGGGATTTCGGCAGTATTTTGTAATTTTAAAGAAATTGCATATATCTAGGCATATAACTAGTTTTCGACAATCAAATATGAACTTGAAAGAAAATATGAATAATGGTAAAATATTATTTGATACACTATATTCTCTTTTAAGTTCATATTTTGACTATGAAGACTAGTTATATGCCTTAACATATGCATTTTTTTTTACATTACATTATTTCGCCAATATCTGACATGCCGTTTTAAAATAAAAGCTGGACTACATTTGTATGGGAATGTTTGATTCTGTCTAGAGTCCCCTTACTCTAAGAATGATGTAAATCTTACGAATATAACATATAAATATATAGGAACAAACGACACTGATTGAGCTAGCCCCAAAGTAAGTTCGAGACTTGTGTTATTGGATACTAACTCAACGATACTATATTTTATAACAAATACTAAATAGATAAACATCCAAGACCCAGGACAATTTGAAAAAGGCCATTTTCCAACTTGCCCTGACCGGGGGTCGAACCCGGGACCTCTGGGTGGTGGAAGTCGTCAAAAAATAAAGAAAGAATTAACTACAAACCCGATGCCGGCTCCCAGCAGCAGCGAAACGAGGTTGGTCACCAACACTGCGGCGATCGCGCCGCGGCTGAACAGGCAGGAACGACGGACGGACAGGCAGTGGCTCTGGAACACGCAACACAAATATTACATCTCGAGGGGGGAGCGAACCGGGGCAATGGCTTTTTCAGAGGCAAGCGGCTATTTCAGGGGGGCTAGCGGCCGTTACAATGCGACAGAAATAAGTTGAACAAAAATGGCGGACTTCAAAGCATTTTTGTACAAATTCCCGGCATGTAGGTTGAACAAACATGGCGGTTATCGATGCAGGTATAAATAATGCGCCGACGACCGCTATTTTGGTTCAATTTACGTTTCGGGAATTTGTAAAACAATGCTTTGAAGTCCGCCATTTTTGTTTCTTATTTGTGTCGCATAGTACAGGGGGCTAGCGGCTGTTTTTTTTAAATTTAATTTATTGCACTTAAATCTTAAGATTATAGTACAAAAGGTACAACTTAATGCTAAGCATTGTCTACCAGTTCACCTTTGGGACGTAGCAGAAAAATGGTAGATGGGGGAAATTTAATTAGATAAGTATATCTAAAGGAATGAATTAAGATGTATTTAATTACATAAACTATACACAACATAAATATAAATATTTAAATATAAAACTATATAAAAATAAATATTTAAAAATTAAGTAATAAATGCAGATTATAAACTTACATGTATATATATAAATACGTATAATAAACATACTTATACTATTATTGCAGCATTGCTTTCTCGCGATAGTGTCGAATTACAAGCATCTTGAAGTGATCCCTTTTTTGTGCACTCATAATATTATCGGGCAGAGCATTCCAAAGACGTACGGCTGTGACAGCAAAAGAATTAGAAAGAAATCCAGTACGGTGAGAAGGAACAGATAGAGTTAATTTGCCAGAAGAGCGCAGAACCCTGTCGTGAGATGAGCACAAAAGCTGAAAATGAGTTGTTAAATAGTTAGGGGCAAAAGGATTGTATAATATACTATGGAGCTGACATAAAATATGAAGGTTTCTGCGCTGTCGAATTGTTAGCCATTTAAGCTCAAACCGATAAGATGAGACATGGTCATATTTGCGGAGGCAAAATATGAACCAAATACAATTGTTTAGAAGGCGGTCTAGTTTATTAAGATGTGCTTCGGTTATGTCCAGATAACACACATCAGCATAATCGATGATAGGAAGAATGAGAGACTGGACCAGCATAAGTTTGGTTTTTAAGGGAAGAAATTTTTTAAGAAGGTTCAGATGATGCATTGAA
This sequence comes from Acrobasis suavella, assembly GCA_943193695.1. Taxonomy (NCBI): domain Eukaryota; kingdom Metazoa; phylum Arthropoda; class Insecta; order Lepidoptera; family Pyralidae; genus Acrobasis; species Acrobasis suavella. Next base: position 1,607,338 of record OW971956.1, read on the forward strand.
GCATACACCTTGCGACTAACCTCAAATATTTGTGTATCCCAGTTTAACTGACTGTCAATATAAATACCTAGGTCTTTAACTGAATTAGAGAAAGAAACATTATCGCCATCATATTTAACATGAGCCATTGAACTAAAATCCAACTTTAGAAGTTGTCGCGAGCTCCCTAAAATAGCCTTACATTTGGTAGGGTTGACAGCAACGCCATAGCTTACAGACCATTCTTTTATGCGCTCAAGGTTAGAATTAAGTGAAGCAATGGCATCGTTTATGTGATCTACATCAGTTTGTATATAAAGCTGCAAGTCATCGGCATAAAAATGATGGGAGCAACTGATTGTGATGTTTCAGGGGGCTAGCGGCTGATTCAGTAGGCTAGCGGCTGTTTCAGGGGGCTAGCGGCTGTTTCAGGGGGCTAGCGGCTGTTTCAGGGGGCTAGCGGCTGTTTCAGGGGGCTAGCGGCTGTTTCAGGGGGCTAGCGGCTGTTTCAGGGGGCTAGCGGCTGTTTCAGGGGGCTAGCGGCTGTTTCAGGGGGCTAGCGGCTGTTTCAGGGGGCTAGCGGCTGTTTCAGGGGGCTAGCGGCTGTTTCAGGGGGCTAGCGGCTGTTTCAGGGGGCTAGCGGCTGATTCAGGGGGCTAGCGGCTGTTTCAGGGGGCTAGCGGCTGTTTCAGGGGGCTAGCGGCTGATTCAGTAGGCTAGCGGCTGTTTCAGGGGGCTAGCGGCTGATTCAGTAGGCTAGCGGCTGTTTCAGGGGGCTAGCGGCTGTTTCAGGGGGCTAGCGGCTGATTCAGGGGGCTAGTGGATTTCAGGGAATTGATATGGTGATAAGTGGAGCTGTACCTGCTGCATGGCGGGCACGGCGAGCTGCTGCTCCAGCACCTCGATGGAGGAGGTGGCGGACGGCGGCCCGCGCGCGCTCGCGGGATGCTTGAAGCGCCAGTCTCTGCCACACAACATCATTATTAAAAATGAGTATTTTCCTAGGTCAAAAATAAATTATTTATTCTACTCCTGTACTATTTATTTTATCTGTCCCGAACACTATTATAAGAACATAGATAATGTGATTTCAGAAAAGTTTATACTCTATTCCTAATATAATAGCTCAAGTGTCGTTATTTCGCTAAAAAGATAATCCTAGCCATAGACCTACATTTTGTTTTTCTTTCGATCTATTTTATTTTATTTTATTTATTCAGAAGATTAACAGCAGCAACAAAAATATATATGACAACGTAAATATAAATAAATAAATAAATAAATATATGGGGACAAATAACACTGATTGAGCTAGCCCCAAAGTAAGTTCGAGACTTGTGTTATGGGATATTAACTCAACGATACTATATTTTATAACAAATACATATATAGATAAATACGCAAGACCCAGGACAGTTTGAAATAGGCCATTTTCCAACTTGCCCTGACTGGGGATCGAACCCGAGACCTCTGGGTGGTGGACTAGCATGGCGAACACTACGCCACGGAGATCGTCATTCAAATATCTATAAGCCGATAACAAATCTTCATAATTATAAACTAAATTCACATTTTTAATTTATAACTATAGACGTGTTTTATACAATGTCCTTTTTAATTAAGTACAAATATTTTAAGAGGTGATTCAGTCCATCATTTTGAACAACTTTTCCCAATAAATATATATCGAAATACGAAATTTTTTTTTGCATTTTTTATAGTAACGATATCACGTGACTACTTCGATCTGTATGAGAACCTAAATATTTTTTTTCGTATTTCGATATACATGTATTGGGCAAAGTTGTTCAAAATGATGGACTGAATAACCCTTTAAAATATTTGTACTTAATTAAAAAGGACATTATATAATACATAGATATCTCACAAAATAAGTATAAGAAAACAAAAGGTATATAAGTACAAGAAACCTTTCCAAGTAGAAATACCAAAAGCTTTTATAATTAAATTCTTCGACCGACTAATGACAGATTTCAATTACTTTTAGGAGTTTCTCCAAAGTTCTCATATCTTCACAAGATTAAAATGGAACCAAAAAAAAAAAAAATGAGTCTATAGTGTCGGTTCACAAGTGGCGAAGATATGGCAAGAACAAAAAGGAAATATACGGGTTGAATTGATAACCTCCTCCTTTTTTGAAGTCGGTTGAATAGAGCAAAACATTATATTATTAAATAAGTATATACATAAGTTAAGTGCAGTTAATAAACTATAAGACTAATATAAGAATTATTTATCACATAATATGAAGTACTAATTCGCTACTGTTCGTTTGATGGAAGGCACAGATGTGTATAATAAAAAGTAAAAAAACTAAAACCCAACTACGACAAAAAACGACGCTGAAAAAGTATAAAACAAGATTTTCAGAATACTGAACTGAACAAAGTTGCTAATGTAGTTGCAAGTAAATGGACACAGTAGACTCTACCAAGATGCCTTCGTTGTAAATTGACAATAATGTCATACAATACCTCCTTTTGCTTTGCCGTAGTCGGGTAAAAAGAGGTCGAAGTCGCACTTACTGATGTATTCATTATATGCACGATAGTGCCTATGTAGATACATTTAGGTTAAGGTTTTACTCGATCAGCACTAACTTAACAAAAAAAAGCACAACTACCTACTTAACAAACAACTATGACGATGACGACCTCCGTGGCGTAGTGGTCACCATGCTAGTGCGCCACCCAGAGGTTCCGGGTTCGATTCCCGGTCAGGGCAAGTTGGAAAATAGCCTTTTTCAAATTGTCCTGGGTCTTGGGTGTATATCTATATATGTATTTGTTATAAAATATAGTATCGTGGAGTTAGTATCCCACAACACAAGTCTCGAACTTACTTTTGGGCTAGCTCGATCACTGTAATTTGTTCCTATATATTTATTTATTTATTTAACTAAGTTCATACAGTTCGTATTTAAAAAAAACTATCCGAAATTTTTTTACTGACAAAATAATTACACTTTTTTTTATAATCTTTGTCACTATAGGATGTAAACGTCAAATTTAAAAAAATAAAGTTTACCATAGATAACTAGTATCTGCCTTACATAATATGTCTTTTTTTTTGTATTTTATTTAGTAAATATAGCCGTAGAAAAAGTATTGTATGTAAGTACGTCAAAAAATGCTTGATGGCGTCTCCTAACGTTGCATAAAATACTATTGTACTCGTGAGATTTTACGTTTTTCATGTACAGTAAAGAATAAATAAATAAATAAAAATATATAGGGACAAATAACACTGATTGAGCTAGCCCCAAAGTAAGTTCGAGACTTGTGTTATGGGATACTAACTCAACGATACTATATTTTATAACAAATACATATATAGATATACATCCAAGACCCAGGACAATTTGAAAAAGGCCATTTTCCAACTTGCCCTGACCGGGGATCGAACCCGGGACTTCTGGGTGGCGGATTAGCATTGTGACCACTACGCCACGGAAGTCGTCAATACTACTACTAATTATAATAATAATTATTATTAAAGATGAGCACTCACTTGGGTGGCAGCTGGTCCGGCCGACTGCTCCACTCCCACACCCAGTCGTTGGAGTCATCCTGGAAACAAAAATAAATTGGGTTTGATTTTTATAAAGATATATTAAAATCCATCCGATGAGAAACTCCCACCAGATGGTGATCTCCTCTGGGCAGTTTGGAAGTCTTTAAACAGACTCCGGGCTGGTGTTGGGAGATGCCACGAGAACCGAGTTAAGTTGGGTTTCTCAAACAACGACATTTGTGAATGTGGAGCTGTTCAAAGCATGGCCCACCTTCTGTCATGCCCCAATTCGCTTGTCAAGTCAATTTGAAAATAATAAACTAATTCGCAAACCTTTTCGAGGAATAGCCTCTAGGAGAAGCTTTCTCTAATCAGATTTTAAAAAAAGGTCTTACTTATTAAGATATTTGCAAAAATCCAAATGACTTTTATTTTCAAGCAATGTCAAGCTTATTTGAGGAAGTGAAGTCACGATGAAGATTGGCAATCACCGCTTGCAGTATTGTACTGTCACTGTCACTGTCATCTCCCTACAACAATATATGTCAAAGGACTACAACCAACATAAAAAAGTATTTTAAACAGGTGACATTGACAGATGACCGTTGTCATTGCTTTTTTTTGTGCAGGCATAGGAAAAAATGTAAACTTCGATTCCTGTGTGACGTCACTTCCGGTGTAAAGTTTAAAATTATATAAAAAAATCCTGGTAATAATTAGATTTTTTTATTCAGATTACCTTCTATAAATTGTCTATATTTACGATTAAAACCATCTACAAAACTTTATATTATTTAGTTGACAAGCCAATTGCCCAACCTCTTGTACATTAGATGATTTAAACTCGGCTAATGACTCTCTTAAGTGTGGCCACACACTAGCCCTCGACCTTATGAACATCCATTCCGACTCGCTAAGTGACACCGAAATGATGTAAAACCGCCAAAATGACGGAAATACCTAAATAATGCGGGGTCGGCCCTAGTAACTAACTTAGTCTGTACTGTCGGGCAGACACTACGAGACCGTCATGAGGTCACTAGTGTCCGACAAACAGTTAAAAACCAATGTGTCTGCAGTCTACCCCTTCAAAAGCTTTTTTCAAAAGAAGCTTGAATGAAAAGACGGCGCTGCAATGCCGGCAGTCAAGGTGTTCAGGTACATCCCTTGTAGCATGCATGTTCCCAAAGATCTACGCATCGGTATAAGCTAGGTTAATATTTTGCAAACGCGTCACTGAATTAAAAAGTTTTCTTTGCAATTAATGTTTTTTTTTTTTTTATTTAAAACTTAGTAGCGTTTGACCGCTTCTCACTTGGTGGAAGGCGATGAAACGGTCTGGGATGGATCACGCATACTCAAGTAATACCTATTCACTCTTTTCGTGAAGACATCCAAATTGTATCTTCCGGGGAATATGTGGGAGGGCAGACCATTCCAGTCTCCAGCCGTACGTATAAAGAGAGAAGACGCAAAGCGTTTTGTACGAGTAGTTGGAACTTGTACTACATAGGGATGGAGCCCTGACCCATTCCTGGTAGTTCGATAGCGGAACGGCGAAGGTGGAATTAAATCATGAAGCTGCTGAGAGCATTCTCCAAAGTGTAGCCTGTAAAAGACCGATTACCTTCCAGCAGTTGATGTACACGCCCTTCAGTTCGTCTTCTGTGGACGGCTCGAGGTTGGGGCTGTTGGGCGGAGACTTCGGGCTGAAATAAAAAAAAAAACTATATAAGCAAGTGAATAATTCGCTGCTTTCCAACAAGTCAAATCAGATATTTTTTTCTACACGACAAAACAAACATATCCTATGGGATTTGTATGAAATACTAGCTGCGCCCCGCGGTGTTACCCGCGCCTAAAGTAGCCTGTATATATAGGCGTCAGCTTTCTGCATACCAAATTTTATCAAAATTGGTCTAGCCGTTTGCGCGTGAAGAAGTAACTAAAATATGCACATACACATACACACTTACAAACTTTCCTCTTTATAATATTAGTGCGATGCAGTGTTTGGAAAACCCGTTCATAACGGTAACCCGGTTATATCGATTAACCGTTTTTCGGTTAATCCTTTGATTCGGTTAACCCACACAATAAGGGTAACAGTAACCGTTATCTGAATAGGTTAATTAGGTTTTCGGGGATGCACAGCCGTTTGTTTGAGTCATGCAAGCGCTTTTGTAGGAATAGGTACAGTGACCTTGTGACGAGGAATGAAAAACGTGTAGTATCCTGCAGAAATTATATGTCGATTCGGTTAAAGTTAACCGCAATTATAGGTTAACAGGCTATTTCGGTTAACCAAAATATATGTTAACCCATTTCCAATTGGATTCATGACAGATTATTTCGGTTAGGTTAACCTAACCCGTCCAAACCCTGGTGTGATGTCATAGACTAATGACGTCATAGTTTCTTGGAGTCAAATAGCGATCTTAATATTAGTTTTTCTGCAATAATAAACCTAAAATCACATTGAAAATGGATATCCATTTTCAATGTGACCCACGACGAATTATATATATTTTTTTATTTGCCATGGTGTCGTGACTTCGTGTCAGTAGCGCAGTATAATAATAGGGTTGACTTAGCTTTAATTACTTGATAAACATCAATTACAAAAGAACAGACACAAAACCCATTTGCGGTTACCTACACGTTTTTAGAGTTCCGAACCCTCTATAAATGTAAATATATCTTTATCATCATAGGATATTTATAATATCTCTTAATAATCGTCACTTTGTTATGTTGCACAATAATTTGGCCTCCAAAGCGCTAGTGCAGAAGAAGCGGTGATTGTATAGATAGATAGAGAGATATACACCCCTCTTTTTTATTGAGAGTTAAAAACAGATACAAAACAGAGACAGTCAGAATCAGACATAGCAGCCGTGCAAGTGCCGTGCCGGCGCCGCGCGGTTCACCGCACGACATGCGATACCAAACATTATATGTATTACGTCATATGTATGTGGATTTCTTATACAGACCAGCGCGCGTCATAGTAGCTAAGCTCAGTTCTTTGCCACATATGCATAGTAAACATAATGAATCACAGAATAAGTACTAGTACTCACGTACAGAAGTCTTACTTAGAAAAGAAATTAAAAGAAATATTTATTTAATGTGGTTAGCGCTATGGTTTAATTTAGCTCGCGTCAGAACTCCTCACCACTTCGTTTAGATACCTAGACATCAATTGCAAGCCAATTTCATTCTTATTACTCTGGACAAACGATTCATGTAACTGAAGTTTCCCCTTCGAAGTGGTCGCCGCGCGCATAGTAATAATGTAGGTATATTTTCGATACCTCAACGGGGAGTGGAGTGACACAGGACCGACAGGACTGACAAAACTTAAACATATATATTACGTCATGTGGATTGCATAAACATACCGACTCCTCGTCATAGTAGCTAGGCTCAGTTCTTTACTACATAGGCATAGTAAACATTCTGAATCATCAATTATTAACAGCTCTACATACAATGCTCGGATTTTATTATCGAAATTAAAACGTGATTAAATTTTTCGCCACAATTGTGATTCGAACCCACGACCCTCACGTTAACGCCGTGAGTGTCACTACCAATTGTGCTACCGTGACTTCGAATCACCCTGACGAATTTTCTCATCACATAGTACACACGCATTTGAAGCATGCGTTATTCATCACTACTACCCACTATTTAGAAGTGTGGTATATAACTTAATTCAGTTTAGAAGCATGCGTTATTCTTCACTACCACCCACTATTTAGAAGTGTGATATATAACTTATTTCAGCTTAGAAGCATGCGTTATTCTTCACTACTACACACTATTTAGAAGTGTGGTATATAACTTAATTCAGTTTAGAAGCATGCGTTATTCTTCACTACCACCCACTATTTAGAAGTGTGATATATAACTTAATTCAGTTTAAAAGCATGCGTTATTCTTCACTACTACCCACTATTTAGAAGTGTGGTATTCACTCACTTCAATTTAGATAAATTGAAAGTTGTTATAATTTTTCAAACCTAAAAATCGACTTCACCCACACCCAGACTACCGTTTTTGATAAAAATTCTAGATTCAAAGATTCAAATGTTTATTCAGTAATTAGACCTATACAGGCACTTTTACACGTCAATAAGTATAATTTATGTTACGTGTAAAGTATATTAAAATTTTATTTATTTTTAAAGAAAAGCTACCGATCCCTACTCTTCGTAACGACCACTGCTGAGAAGTAACGCCGAAAGAAACTCATTTTCACAGTATTGGTCGCCTACTCGCCAGAAGGGCTTTGTCATATTAATAATTGTCTTTTAATTTATTATATACTTATAATATAATACAATGTTGACACATTATAACATGTAATGCTTGCGAACAAGTAAACAAACATAAATTGCGTAATAAAAAATATTAAGTAGTCAAAAAAGCGAAGCCGAGCTGACCAGTCCCTCCCGGCAGCACCCGTTCACGAGTTCTGCGCCGGGAGATCTATGGGACCAAATGACAACTATTCACAAAGACAAACAAAAAAATCCGAATTAGTCCAGGCGTCTTCGAATAATCGTTTAACATATAAAAAAAAAAGATTCTGACTAATTCTATGTTGCGGTCACGGACGAAATTATACTGTAGAGACAGGTGACAGTGACACTGACACATCGCATGTAACTTAAAAAACAAAAACAGAAACTTGCGTAGCACAATAATATTGTATCTTTGTTGTATACAATCCAGAAATATTGTATAAAAGCGTACCATAATGAGAAGGCTATGTTTTAGAGTACGATTTAGTTTCGTATCTCAAATTATTGTATAAATACAATAATTATTGTACATTTCCCACTATCGTGCCTATTTTCAACACTGCCTGTGGAAAATAGGCATGATATTATGTTTGTATGTTTGTATATTTGCATTGTTTATTCAGCTACTTTTATATTGTTCTCTAGCGATTTTCCCAAAAGGAATAAACAACACAGTTTTACAATGATATCCAGAGGTCGGAATTAGGTAGAGTTATGTATGTACTTGCATCGAAATGTGGATCTTCCCAGGATTTCTAATGGACAATCCCGTGTTGCCAACAATATTACAAATAAATAATACTAAAAACCTTAGAGACAGATAAAACAAAGTTATTAACATACAATTTTTATTAGTATATACATTAGTGTTTTTATTCGTTTTTATACTGGCAACGTCGCGCGTGCACTGGTTTAAATTGTGTAAAAGTAAATAACTTTTTTATTTAAGAAATCACGGGATTTTTTTGGTCTTTAATATGAATCCCGGGATTTGAGGCATATCCACATCATTCTTTCGCTGTAAGAAATCAGTGTAAGTAATAAATAACTCTACGTAATTCCGACCTCTGATGATATCACAGCTGGTCTGGCTTTCAAATCACACGATAGCGCATTACTCTTCATTGCGTTACGTCAGCCCGCGCTCGCATGATATTAAACTAAGCTAATTATAATGAAGCCGTAATCTAATGACATATGTGCAGTTCAATGACAGAGTCATATATAAGTATTTACGTAATGTAGCTGCAACTGCAACTAATCGAGCGGATATTGAGTAAACGGAAGATATCGAAACACGATGCTGTCTCTCTCACGTATATAAGGCCCAAAAGCGAGAGCTAGAAACCATAACTGTAGATATGACTCTTACTCCAAAAGTGACACGAAATGTTTTTTTTTTTTTTATTCGGTTCGCAAACTGGTTTTTACAATAATATAAACTGTTCCAGTGAAATATACACGGCATATAATGTACAACCTTCTAGGAGCGAACACAGCATGCACATAGAATATATTGGCTCGCAGTAACAATGTAAAAAAATAATAATTATGAATGGCTTCTTAAAAAAACACATATATGTATATATAGTAAACTAACATTATAAAGTATGAATAAAAAAGAACCTTTTAATTATATTGGGCGATGCACTAAAGATATCCATATCGTGGCAAATTTTATTACATATATATATATATATATATATATATATTTATATATGTTGAATTGTACAAAGAATCCAAAAATGAATTGAACTAAAATGGCGGACTTTAAAGCATTTTTATACAAATCCCCGGCACGTAGGTTGAACCAAAATGGCGGTTATCGGCGCAGGTACAAATAATGAGCCGACGACTGCCATTTTGGTTCAATTTACGTGTCGGGAATTTGTACAAAAATGCTTTGAAGTCCACCATTTTTGTTCAACTTCTATGTGTCGCATTGTGCGGTACGCTTCAAAAATGGAGTCATATTTTCTCGTACAACTAGTATGAAAAATTATGACTCCATTTTTGAAGACTGACTGTATGTATACGTACGAAAGGCGTTACTAAATGATGAAAATGTCGAATTTGGTTTAAATAGTCCGACAGTAGAGCCAATATTTAAAAATGTAAAAATTGGCTCTACTGTCGGACTATCGTGTTAATTTAAAGAGTAACAATGGTTAAGGTGTCAAAAGTCAAAAGTCAAAAATCATTAATTTATCTTTGGATATTTATATCACTTGATAATTGTCATTTCTTTTTTCTTTCGATTTCTTAATAGTTAGTCGTTGACGTCAGATCATTTACTTACAACTAAGTTTACTGCCGCCTCCAAAGCGCAAGTACAGAAGAAACGGTAACAAACTGTACTGCAGCATTTTCTCCAAAAACGTCAACTTTACAATTATACTGATATTAAAGTTAGATATGTGGACTGAGAATACATTGATATGTCAAAATTATTAATTAAGAATGATGTCAAATTGAATGTTCTAATAGCTAACATTTTTGTCAGAGTTTTCGAGCTGCCTAATTCCAGGCCTGTGTCACTCACCGTTTAGGTATCGAAAATATACCTACATTATTACTATGCGCGCGGTGACCACTTCGAAGGGAAAAATTCAGTTACATGAATCGTTTGTCCAGAGTAATAAGAACGAAATTGGCTCGCAATGCATGTCTAGGTATCTAAGCGTAGAGGTAAGGAGTTCTGGCGTGAGCTAAATTAAACCATAGCGCTAACCACATTTAGAAGATATTTTTTCGAATTGATTTTCTGAGTAAGACTTCTGTACACGAGCTGGTACTTATTCTGTGCTAATACGTAGCTCAGTGACTATCATCTAGAGACAACAGGGAGGTTACTTAATAAAATAATACGATAGTCGTTTAATACTGACGTCCTATTTCTATGTTAAACCACTTTGTCTTCATACTGTAGTGTTGTAACATACGTATTCAAGTTATTTCAGCATATTATTTCAGCTCAATGTTTTCAGTTTATATCTGATACTATTCAAGCCGCAATTGACGAAGAAAGTATGATGTCATTAAACAGAAATAAAAACATTCATTTTCAGACTCGACATAATAATAACGCTCAATATTCGTATAAAAAATCTTATTTTGTAAAAACGAATTATCACAGTCAAAACTCTAAAAATAGATTAGGTACATCGGATATTCCGCGAAGCATGACGCAATGCTGGCAGGGTCGTCATGTGGTGTAGGAAGCGACTGTATTGAAACACGGTTGGATTAGGATTCTTTCTATTACTAAGTTTCTCATTATATATGTATATACTAAGAACTAGAATACGTATGTTACTACACTACAATACATTAATGCTCAATGTTGCTAGACACTAAATCGCGGATACGCGGTAACGTCCGTCTTGTGTACCGCTTTTGGAGTAACCCGCCAGTCATTATTACACAGTAGCGTAATTAGTGTGCAGGTTTCCTTACAAAGTGTTCCCGTGCAAGTGGAGATAGTTAATTGCACATGTGTACAAACTCATACAAATAGCGTCCAATGAGAATCGAACTCCTGCCTCACAGACGCACATCTAGACGTAAACCGCTTGGCTGCCATCGCTTCACTGAATTGAATCGCTTCAAGGAACCAGGACAAAGAGGAAATAGGAAGGTAGTAAGGTAGGAAGTGAATAGCAAATTGTCGCCCGGGTATCTCACCTGCCCTTGAGGCTAGAGGCTCTCGAGTGCCTCACTGAGGAGTCCCGGCTCTCCCGTTGAGCTTCTCGTAGTAATCTGATGTACTCGTTCTCAGCTGCGAGGCCAGAGTTCAGCTCCACCCACGAATCTGTAACAACAAAAACTATGTATAAATATAGATATTAAAACTAGTAAATACCATTTTTGCCCACTGTTGGGCAAAGGCCTTCTTTTCCCTTTTCTACCTAAAGACAGAAAGTAAATTATTATAAAGGATGTTGCAATTTGGTGTACTACGTACTGTCATCAAACAACGATTGACAGCCGGTTACACCCCCAAGATAAAGGGAATATCGGAAAGACTATACCGTTGAAACATCTGACACCAGTGTTAGCTATAAACACATTATAAAAGAGAAGAGAGCCATAGACATTGACACCCATTTCTATTCTCAGACTTAACCGACTATTGCTAAAACAAGTACATGTTTTCTACAAATTATCTGAGTCCCTTGGCTTGTAACCACATAATGTTACAACCTTCAACGGCCGTAAAAATGTTTATGGAGTTAGTCAATTGTCGTTAACGGCTCGTCGTAAATGAGATTACGTTGTGACACTAAACTCTGAAGATTCACAGAACTGCCTTTATAATACCGCAGTATTACCATGTATTAGGAAAGCTTATACTCGATATATATGTCGCAGTTGGATTATTTATACACGGTGATTTTTCATCGGTTTTGGAGCCGAAGGCCACTTCATAAGGATTGTTATTAAGATCTAAATAACTAGTCAAAATAAAAATTCAGAAACAAAACATGTTGACTAAAACTCGAAAGTAAAATCGTGAGATCAATTAGTAGTACCGCCGGTCAACCAGATTTCAAGTTCATCGGGGTCACGCGTCAGTTATGAACGGGCGTAACTACGTGGTTTCGACCGCAAATCATTTTCACAACTTTTTTATCTATGTCATAACTACACAAATTCGGATTACGTATATGGATACAGGAATTTATTTACTACACATGACATTTCTTTTTTCCCAAAACCAATGAAGAGTCAACGTGTATAATCCGCTGTTTGACAAAACCACTAGCAGTTTGCCATAATAGCTGTTTTACAAAACAGCTAAATTTTGAAACGCTGAATTGCATAAATGAGTCGAATTCATGAATGCCGGTAGAGTTTATGTAAACTGCGTAAAACTAAACGGTAAGCTTAAGATTGCAGATGAATTCTGTCACTTGTGGCTGTCAGTGTCAAAACAACAATGAAATCATCATAGAATCTCGTATTGTTTTTAACATGAAAGTGGCAGATAAAGTCTGCGCATGACATTGCGCTTCAACCGGCCGCTATCTAGAGGTTAAGGCAATGCTCCCCGGTTATCGTCGAGACTCCAGATAACTGAGAAAGTGTTGTGATTCATCTGTTGAGATCTTAAAAGCGTACCTAGTATAAGTTTATTTGCCAGCCGAATTAAAAAACTCCCAACTTTTAAGCGTTTATTTATTTTGTTCATATATATCAACACAAAAGTACATACTACCTGTTATTGTTTGATTAAGACGAAGTGGTAGCTAAAGTGGCGCCCTCATTTGAAATAAATTGTTTAAAGCTAAATATAATTAAAAATTTGATTTGTATCACTAGAAAGATCTAGAAAGATCTTTAAACTATTTTATGAATAACCTTTGAAATTATTACTAATAGTCCGTCTAGTTTTAAAACGGGTTTTCGCCAAAAGTGGCCACTTTTGGAAAAAACCCATTTTTAAACTAGACTGACTACCAATATTACTTTCAAAGGTTATTCATAAAATAGTTTAAAGGTCTTTCTAGACAGTGATACAAATCAAATTTTTAATTATCACCATACTTAGTTTTAAACAATTTATTTCAAATGAGGGCGCCACTTTAGCTACCACTTCGTCTTAAAGCATTTACGTCGTGTTCGCAAAAACCCGCAGTTTCCAGTTTCCCCCAACAATAATATCAACAATCGCGGTTTATAATGGCGCACAGATTATCAACAATTACGTGTAAATACGTAGGAATTCAACATGGCCACGTCCGGTCCAACAATGGCAGGTACACGGTAAATTCTACGAGGTAATTAGTTTATGTTCTTCATTTTTGAAGTCATCAATTACCCTAATTGGCCCTTGGGTCTTCCAGCCCAAGGCTCAGTCTACCCCGTTAGAGATACAGACGTGTAAGTTTAATTTTATTGAACACCGAAAAAATTACAATAATTAAAATTTGAAATATACACACAGTAAAGAAATTAAAATATGTACAATGGACGGGCGGCTAAAAGCGATTTCTTCTACTATTTTACTATATTCTCACCATTTATTGGTTGTAGTTGTGTATTGCAGAGGGGGTATACTGTACACTACTAAAATACAATAAGTACTTAAATAATAACGAGTAAATATATAAACATAAAAGATACATAAATACATACATACAGACATTACATCTAAATACATATATATAACTCAAAGGTAACTGACTGACTGACATAGTGATCTATCAACGCACAGCCTAAACCACTGGACGGATCGGGCTGAAATTTGGCATGCAGGTAGATGTTATGACGTAGGCATCCGCTAAGAAAGGATTTTGATCAATTCTTCCCCCAAGGGGATAAAATAGGGGATGAAAATCAGTATGAAATTTTGTCAATTTTAAACTGATCGGGCTGAGACTGCATGCATAAAGCTACTATGACGTAGGCATCCCCTAATAAAGGATTTTGATAAATTACACCACTACGCGAGCGAAGCCGCGGGCAAAAGCTAGTATATTATATGTTTAAAATTGAATTAATAAATATGTTTTATGTTCGTATTTTTGATTGTTGTATAATAGTAGTAAGGTTCTCGAATGGCGACCACGTACTGGCAAGCGAAGCGTAGGACACCCAACCACAAGGTGGTAAGACAACCTGACCAAGGTCGCTGGAAAGCGCTGGATGCAGGCCGCTCTTGATCGGTCGTTTTGGAAATCTTTGGGAGAGGCCTATGTCCAGCAGTGGACGTTATGCGGCTGAAATGATGATGATGATGGTAATAGTATCTATTTCTATTAATATACATATGGAATAAATAAGAATCACGTAATGAGGGTTATTGAATAACCTTCCAAATAAAGCTGAAAAAAACTTTCGTTTTAAATAACAAAGTGTTTAATGGACTCGGGTAGGACGTGATAATTTTTTTTTTTTTTTAAATAACACTGATTGAGCTAGCCCCAAAGTAAGTTATAGACTTGTGTTATGGGATACTAACTCAACGATACTATATTTTATAACAAATACATATATAGATAAACATCCAAGACCCAGGATAATTTGAAAAAGGCCATTTTCCAACTTGCCCTGACCGGGGATCGAACCCGGGACCTCTGAGTGGCGGACTAGCATGCTGACCACTACGCCACGGAGGTCGTCAATATATAATATCATAATAATGTTTATATTTAAGTGTGAGCCCATCCTAGTTGCATCATTAGCCGTGCAGCTTTGAAACGCGGTGTGTGCGAGCGAACCACTTTTGAAACCGCTGCGACAGCGACATTGTTTTACGCAGAAAATTTAAAAAAAGCGATAGTTTTCTAAAATATGTTACGTAAATTTAAAAAAATCTGCGTTAAACGGAACGGATTCTCTCTCAGAAGCTTTCTTTGACATTTGTTCCTAGTTTGTACGCTACAGATGTCAAAATACTCGTTGCAAATCCTTCACGTACGATACAATCCATTCAAAAATGCGCCCGTTTGGAATCGCTCGCGCAAATCATGCGTCGTGTGACTGTCGATTTCAAAAATGCGTCCCCTGTTCTAGATCCGTGACACACGCGTATTATAAACACGTAACAATATATAATTAACATTGAGAATTTAATTCAGAGGTCAGGCAGGTGTGATATAATTAATTCACTCATTCACTTCACTACGCACAGCACTCACTATACAATATGTAACAAAAACCCTGTCCGATCCTTGTTGGAGCAACTCAGACCGTCAATGTTGTTACATATTGTAAATGTACATTTACGCAAGGCAATAAAAAAATGGATGTCTTGCAAAACCTTTGTGCAAAACCAATAAAAAAAAACAAAATTATTAGATATTGCACCCGCGAAGCAAAATAAGTACAGTAATACCTCGCTTTACGCGACCCCGTGTAACGCGGATTCACTATAACGCGTTTTTCAAATTTTCGCGCTAAAGGACCATGGGCATTTTGGGCTAAATTTAATTTTGATCCAACAGTTATAAATATGGTGCCTATTGATAGATAATAATGTGTATATCATTTTATAGTACTACAGCTCAGCTCAAATCGAGTGCGAAATTGGTGTTTTGGCTTGAATAGTAATTTAGTAATATGTATACAATACGTAACCATAATCCTATAATAGGAAATACGTATTATGATCTGTATTGATGTTACTACTCGCACTGACAGTAATTGTAACGCATGCATACAGGTAAAAGGAAACCCTACATAGCTGTCTCACTCTATCCACTAGTTGGGAACTTAATTGATATCTACTTTTGTCTTGCTGATAATATTCCTCGTAATGACCATAACGCGTACGCGCAGGTAAAAAAACACCCCACAGCGTAGAAAAAACTTCACCTTCTCACTTTAAAATGTAAACAGTAGTTTATAAAATAGTTTGAAGGGTTATCCAGGGTCTGATCAAGACCAAATTTTAAATTATATCTCCGTTTCTTTTCAAATGATTTATTTCAAATGGGGGCAGCACTGGACCCCGAAAAATTCATGTAGCCCCTTAATTAGTCACCAAATTGATATTTGATTGGTTATTTACTTGCGTTACCTTGGATGTTATTTATCTACAATTCCCGGCACGTAAGTTGAACAAAATTGGCGGTCGTTGTTGTACATTGTTTGTCTGTCTAGAATCACATTTCTATCTGAACTTCAGATAGAAATTATTTCGGCTTTGAAGAAAGACCAAAACATCTCTTTTTTTTTATTGTAAAATGTTACAATTTCTTTTAAAAATCGGTTAAATGTAAAAAAGAAATCTAATAAAAGCGGTTTGATTCTGAATTTGGTACTTTATTAAAAGACCGCGATATACGCGAAATTCGCTCTACGCGATTTTCCCTAGAACGCATCTCTCGCGTAAAGCGGGGTATTACTGTACGTTTCATTTACTTTCAAGCTTTGCGACGTATGTATGTTAATAATGTCCAGTTTCAAAAATTACAAACCATGACATTTTTTAAACATAAAAATTGTCGTAAAATTTTATGTAGGTAATCATAATCGCTTTTGTTCGGCTCCCTCCTTAGGTATTTAAGACAATTAAGTAGGTAATTAATTAAATCATTAATATCACTGACTTTCAGAACATTTAGATAATGATAATTTAATGTAAATTGTAAGTTGTTACTTTGAGTTAATAATAACACTTAAATTGATTAAAACTGCCAACATAATCCCATAAAAATTTTAACGAGACGAAATTAAAAAGAAATTAAGAAACTCAGAAGTAAAACAATGAAATTGATCTATGTTGTGATATCGAATTAATTGATTAATTATGTAAAATTTGTATTACGT
The DNA here is from genome assembly GCA_943193695.1 of Acrobasis suavella. Classification (NCBI taxonomy): domain Eukaryota; kingdom Metazoa; phylum Arthropoda; class Insecta; order Lepidoptera; family Pyralidae; genus Acrobasis; species Acrobasis suavella. Next base: position 1,624,440 of record OW971956.1, read on the forward strand.
TTATATGTATTCTAAAACATATATATTTTAAAGACACTTTCCAATCAAAATCGCTTCGAAATTTCACGGTCACACAAACACACACGTCTAACTTATAGCGCCTGCGTCCGGTTGTTTTGCATTAAAAAATATACCTAGTTAATTGCCTTTTATATCCTGTTCACAACCTAAATCAATTCTAGTTGGCTACGGTCCACGATGAATAATGATTCCCACAAGTGCCCATAACACAATTCGTCAAAACAAAGCCACATCTTTCATCAAATCGCACATCTAATTGTCAAAACTGCTAATTATTTCCCGGCAAAACTCACTCCCAAGCCGCACTGCAAACAAAAACATTTGATTTACCGAGATCATCGACCGGCACCGAGGTCTTCGGCTCCATATTTCACAATATCACAGCACAATAAGCACTTAAAAAAATAAATCACTACACTTGTGTCGTGTCTTCAATTTGTTTCACTATTTTTAAACGCGTATTTTTTATTTGACAGTTTCAAGGAGCGTGCGCTCGCGCGTGCTTCCGCGCCGAACGCTCTGAACGTACTGAACGAAATGTTTAAAATTGGAACGAGGATTGTAAACAAAGCGCTGCGATTGCGTGGGAGCAGGCGCGTCGCACCACCTACCTACCACGTTACTTGATAAAATGTTGTTTACTTATAAAGTGCGTGCAGGGTTTCCACAAGATTTACATACACTAAAGTCGATCTGATGGAAGCCAATCATAGGGCTTTATAGATTAATCTGACTTTACCACTGACACAATAAGAAGACTGGTAGATGTGGTTCTGGAAGATTCAACAAAATAGAGTAGAGCGGTCAGGCTTAGACAATTGGCGGTATCTACATCGGAAATGATAAAGAAATACTTAATAGCTATATCAATAGTTATAGGCAGGTACAAAATCTGACACTAGTAATGGGCACTTACAAACACGAACTGCAATAATAAAACCTAGCCGAGTATCGTGTTACAAGTTGAGCAAAAAATACGACAATTAAGAAGGCTAGTGGTACATAATAAACAGATAACTCTGTAAATGCCAGCCAATTCAAGGACGAGAGGATGGGAATGCAGCCACACAACGTGTATTTTGTTATTGTCAACAATAAAGCATATTAAAGACCGACGCAATATCGTGGTTTTGCGACTGATATCACTTGAGGATAAAAACAGTAAATTTCTAAATGAATCACCTGTGATAAACATATTTTGGATAAAGAGATGTTTTCAGTAGGCTAATGTTTAGAACGAGTACAGTTCAAGATACTACTTACATTCCTCGAGAAACATATGGTAAAATTTAGTCTTACTCTTGTGAAAATATGTTTCTTATGGAATGAAATCACCGTAGAGCAAACATGCAATAAAACATTTTATTTTTATAGTAATATAAAACGACTTATTTAATCACATCTATTTAGACTGAACACTACAGCTAATATATAAACTTAACCAATCGATAAATCATAAGGAAAACATTCTAATTGTTTCACCTAAGCCTTTTGACATATTTTATCACAATAATTTAAACCTAAAAGACGCAAAGGGAAATGAAACTTGCATAACTACAACCTAGATTCTGTAGTTTAACTCTCAGCTATTCGAATAAAGTAGATGCATGCAATCAAGCACATGAATGTGGATCAAACAGTAGGAGGGATGTGTGGGTCTCACTAGGTCGTGTATTTGCGCCTACGTGTTTTTGAAACTTGATAATACCGTCTCTCTTAAAACGTTATTGGTTTATTTTATGTGATGTGATTGTTGGAAATAACAATTGATTCTTAACATTTTTAAATCTTCTTTTGTAATAGAGTGTTATTTCTAACACTGGTGTTAGATTATTTGAGCTAGCTAAAGGCATTTGACGTAACTTAATGACCGTCGTCTAGAGACAACAGTCCTTATCACACACTAGTGAACTAAGTTCCTCACGATGTTTTCTTAGCCGGAATCAAGTGATAGTGGTTGAAAATGACATGAATTTAAACTCAGAGGTACAAGTCGCGCCTATTGAGGATCGAACTCTTTCCTCACAGACGAACAGCTCGTGCTTAAACCATTTGACTACCGCTTTATGTCAACTCCCTCATCTCCTCATCAATATATGATGATAACAAATGATACTTTAGAACTGCCTCCGTGGTCCCGTGGTCAAGAATCCCACTGGGTAGCATACTTTGAGAAAAGTTATTTCTAGTCTGATTAGGATATTGCAGACTTGAATCACCTGATGATTCGAAAAGAAAGATGACACGTATAAACTAAGGAGCCCGAACGCCATCTAACGTTTGCAATCACTTAGGCTAGGTAGCGGACCCCGGGCTCTGAAGCGTTGCCGTTGAGGATTCAACCGGTAATACGGGAGGATGATGAAGACTTTAGACAAAGGAGTAGTATAAAGTACTCTACCAAAATACATTGAAGAACATTGCAAGAACCTATTTTGTATGAAATTCGTGAGCAAAACATATCAAACTTTATACAACCGTCCGTCACGCATGCAAGCACATGTAGTCCTTTATTTGACCGTAGCAATTTGCAATAAAAATCGACGTTCACACGATTTATATATGTAAACGGGACTTAGCACGAGCCTTTTTTGTTGGGTCTGACGTTCGGAATCGGAGTTACATCTTTAGTGGTAGCAGACAGACCCTTTCGAAACGTTACGCTTTACAGAAAAAACAGGTTCGTGCTAAGTCCCGTTTAGATGCATAAATCATGTGTTCAAAGAGCGATTTTAAAAACAAACAAAATGATGATCCGTTATTTAAAGAGTATTTATGACATTGAAATAACACACGCTTACACATACACGTAAACCATTAAGTTTTTATTTCTTCACGTGTATTGTATTGTATAAGTAATTGCACAATGACTAAACAAAAACAATTTCCTATCATTGATTTTTCATGACAAACAAAGAACATCCATTTCTACACTTTCTGGCGCGTGAACCACGCTGTGACGCCACTGTCCAGATAGCAGACATCTTAGTCTGGAATCAGCGTTCTATCCTGCATCTTACTGCAACATACCTACATATCTTTTACATTTCCTAACATATTGATTTTTCATTACAAACAAAGAACTTCATTTCTACACTGTTCCTGACGAGTGAATCACGCTGTGATGTGACTCCACTGTCCAGATAGCAGACATCTTAGTCTGGAATCAGCATTATATCCTGCATCTTACTGCAACATACCTATCTATTGCATTACCCAACATTGAATTTTCTTCACTAACATAGACCTGCATTTCTACACTTTCTGACGGGTGAATCACTCTGTGACGCCACAGTCCAGATAGCATTCAACTTTGTTTAGAAGCAGCTTTTTATCCTGCTACTTATTGCAACATACTTATTGGATTTCTACATAGTTTTTTTCACATACAACCATTTCTACACTGTTTTTGACGGGTGAATCACGTAGTGACGCCATACTCCAGATAGCAGCCATCTTAGTCTATAAGCAGCTTTATATCCTGCACCTTCCTGCATCATACCTATCTATTGAATTTCCCAATATTGATTTCTCATTATAAACAAAGAACTGCGTTTCTACACTTTCTAACGCATAAATCACCGTGTGAGGCCGTCGTCCAGATAGCAGCCATCTTAGTCTGAATGCAGCTATATATCCTGCACGATACTGTAACATACCTAAATAGGTAGGTACCTAGGTAGATGTAATAGATATTGCATTACCTAACAATGATTTTTCATCACAAACAAAGAACACCCATTTCTACACTTTCTGACGGGTGAATCACGCTCTGACGCCACAGTCCAGATAGCATTGATCTTTGTCTGGATGCGGCTTTCTAACGCTTTGTTGTATTCCAGACAACAATTGTTTTGTATTACGACGCGCTAATAACTGAGTGAAGGTGTTTTCACGTTTGCTTCAGTGACACAGTTTCGATATTCTGATAACATACATTGCATTGAAAATTTGAAGGATCTTTCTTAATCCAGAAACACAAAAGATCAAGTCAACACTTTAGTTGTAAAACTGTCTAGCCAGTGAGACACCATTGAAAACTATTGTTATCTTAATTGTACTATTTTAACAAGGCTTGGCGTCGGGGATAAACTAACAGAAACTAGCACCGGCATGCAAGAAGGTAACAAAAAAAGAACGTAGCAACAACAAGCAAGGTAGAGGACACCCAGCACTATATTGGGTGAACGATGCGTCACGCAAGCCGCAACTGGATCCAGGTGGCAAGGTAGAGACAAGAATGGAAACATATGGAGCAGGCCTAGATCCTGAATGGGATAACCAAATGCTACTGATGAAAACAAAAGAAACACAATATTAATAGGTTTATCCGCGTATCGAGCTACGATCCAAATCCTTCAATTATTCCGGCTTTTTCATTTCTAATTCGTACTCTTCGGAATGCTTGAGTGTCCATTGACTCTATCTTTGGAGAAGAAACAGCCGGAAACAAACCTTCGATATAGCACAGCTAAGAACGCAATCGGCAACGCGTTTAGATGAGTAATACCTATGATAACTAATAAATTAATAATAGAATCAAAACAGGAAATTCAAAACAAAGCTAAAACAGTACCGTTTCTATGAAAGTAAATAATGTAAACAGGGTGAGTGTGCTGTGTGACTCCGTCTACAGAAATACACATTTCATGCAGCCGTGAGGTGAGTAAGCGAACAAAACACAAACCGGTATGCGACCTTAAGGGATCGCACTCGCTTCCTTTTCCTTTGCCAGTTCAATATCCTCGGTTATTATTATTTACAAACATTGCGGTTGGAACGGAACTTTTGAATTGACTTCCTTTTCGAACAGTACGGACGGGAGCTAGGCGAAAAAAAAGTGTAAAATTTCTGACATTTTTTTTTTGTCACGAATTAAAGTAAAAAGTTATTGGACTATCTCGTCCATAGTTCAGTTGGTAGAGCATATGTAGTATAGTATCTGCTCCCTAGTCAGTGGGCGTATGCCTGAGGTGGTCGATGTTCCCGGTTCAATCCCAGCACACGCCAATATATATTTTTTAATTTTAGTTTTTTTTAATTTATTATATTTTAAATTTTATTGTTTTTCAATCTTATTGTTCATTAATTTATTATTTTATATTGTAAGATTTATCCGTCTTTACTTCTAAAGCAACTTCGATCCAACAACCGAGTGTTCCACGACACTCACTTTTTTTTGTATGTCTGTATGTTACGCGATATCTTCGCCACTTGTGAACCGATTATGATGATTCTTTTTAAATACAAAATTTAAAAATTGATTTGAAAGCATTTAGTACCAAGTTAGTCCCATATTAATTTTGTGAAAATATGATGAACTTTGGAGATACGGAAACTCCTGAAATAAAATGAAGTCTATTTTTGAAGTATAAAACTTCTTTAGCGGCGTTGTACACTTTTTTTGTAATGGGTAAAAAATGTTAAACTCGCGTCAGGGCGTCAGGACACGTGACCTGATCGAAAATTCGTAATACGGGAGGAGAGTAGACAGCCGGCGCGGCGCGGCGTAGGAGAGGAAGTATTCCCCTTTCTTTCTACGGCGCGGTGAAAATGTATGCCTGCGCCTGCTGTTTCTTTTAGGCGGCGCAAGGCGCTTGCGCGAATGTTCGTGTGTGTTTATGTTACAGCGTGCCACGCGCATCCATGGAAATGCATAATGTTAATATTCAAGTTTTCACTTCTGCCGGCACTCCCGGAGTGCAACCCGTCGGTTTTTAACTAGACATCGCCATAGTGTCACCTCAATTTCGACGTAATATTATATGCAAAAACGTACTCAAAAGGCGAAAGTCAAGCGCCTTCCGATAGCATTGAACTTTTTGGACGTCTGCCACGATGTAAACTACACGTGCGCCGGCGTCATTGACGTCACACATCTTCCGATATATATTTTCCTGGTAAGTAATTTTGTCTCATCATGACACATTTGGGGAACAAGTTCACTCTTTTTCCATTTTATGCTTTGACTTCGCAGTAGATCATTTCTATTTTTTTTAAATAAATCTATATATATAAAAGCGAAAATCACTCACTCACTCACTCATCACGAAATCTCCAAAATTACTTACCCAATGAAGATGAAAGGCATATATGTAGATTGTGACTACGAGTAGGAGATGTCCGCTAAAAAAAGGATTTTTGGAAATTCCATCCCTAAGGGGGTGAAATAAGGGTTGCCAGTTTGTATGAAACTTCGTAAATTTTTAAAGTGAGAGATACGATTTTTTAATTTTTTTTTAGTAGTTAGTACAAAATAATAATGCATTCATTAGATTTTGATAATAACATCCCTATAAGGGTGAAATAGCGGTTGCAAGTTTGTATGAATTTTCGACATTTTTGAAGTGAGAAACATGACGTGTTTAAGCGGAGCGGCAGCGGCAGCGGAAGCGAGCGGAAAAAAAAATTAGAACATTTTCTAGACTTCTACGCAGACAACCGCTAGTGATTTAATAAAGACCGAGAAAAATTTTCAATATAAAAAAAAAAACGGTTTGGGCTACACCTGGCAGCACAAAACAGCACTTTTCTATGTCGCTATCCTTTTCCGTCGGTCAGAACTGTCATTCGCTAGAGCGAGAAAAAGAGACTTGTGTTAGTGTAAGGGATTAGTATCCCATGACACAAGTCTCGAACCTAATTAGAGGCCATCAGGCCTTAATATCTTTTTATGCCCTGTGATTTCCAGCCTGCAAATCTTGTGGTACTCCTGGCCCCACAACCTGGTTGCAGTGAGGCGAAGGACGTATATACGTGACTCACGGCACACGTCCCAATACTGAACGCATGCCAAATGGCGGTCAAGTTTGATCAAATATAACTTGAAGAATCGATGGCCTACAAATTTGAAACAAAAGAAATGTCTTTTTATGTCCTGCGATTTCCAACCTAGTACATCTCCTTGTGGAACTGCAGACCTCACAACCTCGTTGCAGTAAGATGAAGAACGTTCGTATTTTTATATACGTGATTTCGGTACGAGTCCCAATACTGAGTGCATGCTAAAAGGCGGTCAAGTTTGTTTAAATGTAACTGGAGCACCAATGGCCCATTTATTAAAACAAAAGATCTAATTATAAAATCAGTATTTTCGCCAAATGCTAAGCATTTTAATAGGCGATATGGCTAGCAATCCACATCACTATTTTGATTCCTTTTTCCACCTTCTCGGCCACCATCACGCTAAAAGTGGCGTTTATGTCTTGCGGCCTTGGGGTCTGTCTGCTTAGACCCGCAAGACCCAAAGTGTGTCTGCCCCGTTTGCACAGAATAAGTACCAGTACTCACGTACAAAAGTCTTACTCAGAAAAGAAATTCAAAGAAATATCTACTTAATGTGGTTAGCTCTATGGTTTTAATTTAGCTCGCGTCAAAACTCCTCACCTCTTCGTTTAGATACATCCATTGCGAGCCAATTTCATTCTTATTATTCTTCACAAACGATTCATGTAACTGAACTTTCACCTTCGAAGTGGTGACACAGGCCTGCCGTTAGGGATAAAGGTGTGATGGTATGTATATGTATGTGTTTTCGCCGGGTTGTGTCTAGCCTAAACAGCAGACAGACTGAGTGGTTACAGTCTCTTGTTGTGTCGTAAGTGACGATAAAGTGACTAAGCACAAACAACTGCATTCACAAGGAGACACCAATTTGCACTGGGAAGTCAAAATCATTTATTCATCTTTGAATATTTGTAGCACATGATAATTGACAATTTTTCTTTCGATTTCATAATAGTTTTTTTGAAGGAAGGTCTTAAGATGAAGTGGAGGAAAAAGTTATACAGATAAACCATCAAATCTTTATTTCAAACGGGGTAGTAGTCTTGGGACATTAAACCCACGATCAGCGTCATGATGACCGTGAAACCTTCTTTTCTTCATAATCGTATGCTCATGCCTGAGGGTCTTGTCGTGACCAATCGGGAGCAGCTTCCCTATCAATGGTTTTCCACACTGTACGGTCTTGCGCCAGGTGATGGCTCCTTATGTGTGTGTTCGTGCCTCCCTACGGACAATATCAGTCCATTTTGTGGGCGGTTTTCCTTTGCCTTCTTTGACCTCTTTTTTGGACCTTTGCGCTCTGGGACATGTCCCAAAAGTAGTGACTTTTCTAGACTATTAGGTGAGCATCGTGCGAACATGAAACAATTAAAACGGTTTAATGGTCAATACCATTAAACCGTGTTTTTTAATTGTTTCATGTTCTTCGGCCTGCCCTTAACCCGTGTGAAGCTAATAGAAGCGTGTTAATTAAGGGGCTATCTGATTTTTTTCATAAAATAGTTTTAAGGACCACCATGAATTATATGTCACATGAACTGTCACCTAAGGAATTGCGAAAATTAAATGTTGACACTTGTGATACAGAAAAATAGATTAAAAACACCGCTGACGTAATACAATTGCATTTCATTATGTAGCAACAAAAGTTGCCTCTGAATTGTAAAGTTATGAAAATAGTGAGACGGGGGAACGCGGTCGGATCCGGCCGATTGGTGCTTGAAAGGTTAACTAAGGTTTAATCAAGGCAAAATTTTAAATGACATCTCCGTTTCCTTTCAAATGATTTATTTCAAATGGGGGCAGCACTGGAACCGAAAAAAATCAGGTAGCCCCTTAATAAAAAGAGAAACAGAATAACCAGCTAATATGAAAAGCAACATCACTGATCGAGTTCCTGTGATTCCTTGACTTATAAGAGTTATCTATTCTTAGAGTGATGATTCTTCCTGATGCGTACGTGACCATGCTCCAAGGTGAGAATGAGGATGACCGGACAAGAACCTCGGAAGGTCGTCTATCGTTTACGAGAAACGGCAGTTGTGCTGTCGATTGAAATGCAATTAGTGGGTCAATGTTCGAGCCGTAGGAGTGCGTCTGGCGAACATTTGAAGTCAAAGATTTGAACGTTTTGGAATTCGGTATTTGACTCGATTTTTTTTCTTATTCATATCAAAAAGTAACATGATACGAAACCGAAAACATAAATTACAATCTTACTCTGCTCAAAAATAAGAAAGTTATAAGCCTTTCAAATCCGATGGAAGGGGAAACTGTCAAATAACAGAAAAAGGATGCACATATACCCGCGTGACGTCACTGTCATTAGGTGTCACGCTTACGAAAGAGATAGCGAGATGTCCCCACCACGCTCGCACTCTTATATTTAAAATGATAATTGCTGCCTCATTAAATAAATTAACTTACTTTCTTTTTTCGGAAAACTTTTTCTTGTTGTTTTTTGTTATTCGTATAAAATATTGTCCAAAAACAAACTAAGTCAAATAGGAGCAAACAAAACGTAAGTATTACTTTGTAGTAAACTTCGTACATAAGGCGGAACGTGTGGAAAGTTGTAAAGAAAGACTGGGAAATCATAATCTCCAAGAATCGTCACAAAATGTCAGGATCAAACTATAATGTGGATTGGAACTGCAAAGCAGGCGTCTCAGACAGACCTGAATCCGAAGAGTAATTATGTCTTAAAAGCCGAACGTCTCTAGAAATAAAAATCAGAAACCCCACGGTCATCTCTATTTACTAGAAAACGCAACTTACATAGTTGATGGAAATGCAATTAGTGTGGAACAACGAACCCGCATTGACCTACACTGATCGAGCATTGGGGGAAATTGAGGGGCAAAATATATTTAAAACATTGAAGGTCCGTATGTAAATTGATTTGATAGGCATAAAGAGAGTGATGCATGTAGGTGAAGCGAAAGAGGTCTGTCAGGATCGTAGCAAGTAGAGGTCCGTAGTCTCTGCCTGCGGTGCCTACCCCTGTGGGAAACAGGCGTGACAATATATATGTATAAAAAATATTTCTAAGATTCCCGCAAGGCAATTTCTTCGAGGCAACTTTATGAGAAATCAAGCAGGTGGTCAAAATAATAAACATTGATACATTTTACACTCCAAATGTTTGAGGCGTGGCGGGAAGCAATTCAAACGAATATTATTGCGTCTAGTTGGACAGCAGCCATAGTGAAAAAACGATTAGGTTAGTGTGTCAACAAGCGTAGCCTTGTCTTTTTAGAATGTTCAGATTGTTTACTTTTGAGAAAAATCGCAGGTATCGATACATGTTCAATATTATTCTTTTCTCCAAATCAGGACAGTTTCCATAAAATAACACGTTTTCCATCTAAACCAGACTTTGCGTCGACTCTGCCTTCTTATTTTTTGCGTGTGTTGATGGATTTCTTTGTTTTTGCCTTAATATTAGATCAGCCCAGTAGTGAGTCACTTCGACGGCTTCATCATCTTTTATCATCGAAGTAGCTTTTGGAGGTGCAGGTGGTCTTAAAGCTTACTAGTAAAAGTCTCTCGATTTAAAACGATTCGATGGACTTTGTGAAACTTAAGAGGGATCATTTTGGTCGAGACTTCAAAACTCATCAGTACTCATCTCCATTTTGTTTCATTCTTCCACCGTCTCGCACACCATCACGCTATTAGTAGCCTTTGTGTGAGTTGTAAGAACATGACGAATAAAGACATATTAGAGTATAGGTGAAAGAAGATTCCGTATTTCGGAAGGCACGTATAACCTGTGGGTCCCGAAAACCATCTAGCGTTTGCTCTCAAACCTATCCAAGGATAGGTTCTGGTCATCCCTTTGGGTTGCGGAGGTCAGACGGCAGTACTTTACTATCAAAAATTATTTAAGAGATAAAAACGCGTGGATACTTCCTAAACATTTTCCATTACACTCGACACATGAAACATAAACCTCCACACATGATGCATTTTCTGTTACCATAATAAGCTTACTGTAAAAACATGTAAATGCTCTGCGATCAATAGGTGACCAATATATAACTAATATTTTCTCTTGACAAGGTCTGCGAGTTCGGGTTTTTCATGCTCACTAAAATGTCCACTCCGGTGGTGGCGTCGCTGGTCGGGTCGTTGGATTCCCTCTAATATGGTTGAGTTTAACGATGGCTGATCCGTGCGTCAACTCGTGAACGGGTGCTGCCAGGAGGGACTGGCAGCTCGGCTTCGCTTTTTTGACTACTTAATATTTTTATCGTAATAAAATATTACGCAATTTATGTTTGTTTACTTGTTCGCAAGCATTACATGTTATAATGTGTCAACATTGTATTATATTATAAATATTTATCAATTAAAAGACAATAATAATAATATGACAAAGCCCTTCTGGCGAGTAGGCGACCAATACTGTGAAAATGAGTTTCTTCGGCGTTTCTTCTCAGCAGTGGTCGTTACGAAGCGCTGGTATCGGTAGTTTTTCTTTTAAAATAAATTAAATTTTTAATATACTTTACACGTAACATAAATTATACTTATTGACGTGTAAAAGTGCCTGTAAAGGTCTAATTACTGAATAAACATTTGAATCTTGCAGCTTCTCTGTGTAAAAACCAGTAACCTCATTAGGTAGCAGACCCTGGGCTCTGAAGCGTTACCGCTGAGGATGCAACCGGGAATAGGCTCGGACGATGATGAGTGTATAGAGCTTGTTTTGGTCCAAAAACTAAAACACTATCCCGCTAGACGAGACACGGAAAACGACATAAGTCATCGCACAATACTTAGAAATCACTATCAATAGATAATCATCAAAGTGTCTCACATTAGTAGGACAATCACTAGACTCATTAACCATCAAGACTCGTTAAATTAATGAGGCTGGCACGCGGGCCAGGTCACGTACACAGATTTTGTGAGGAATAAAGAAATCGAACAAGAAAATCCGAATTGGAAACGTCTTAATCGTCGCTAGATCTTTTAAAACTGCTGCTAATGATCTTACTAGCAGAAACCTTTAATATAGAACGGCATGGCCAGAAATTATGTAAATTATTGGTCCTCGAACATAAAATAGTGGATGTAGCTCTGAAGGCAGCAAAATTTAAATGCGACTGGGCTGGCCACACATTCCGCAGGCCAAATGATTTCTGGGCAAAGATCACCTCTTGCTGGATTCTTACTAATACTAGAAGACCCAGTAATCCAAGAACGCAATGGCGTGATCTATATCATGGTATATTAATATACTTTGCTTGGTATTCTCTTCCCGTGACAGCTGGCCTAAGAATACGCCATTAGTAACTTTAAAAACCAATTATGAACGAACAATTCAAAAAATATATAAATTTATTCAAAATTTAAAACTAACGAACTAGACGAATCACATGAAATACTAAATAGTTAACTACCTGAATTTTCCGGGGTCCAGTGCTGCCCCCATTTTAAATAAATTATTTTAAAAGAAACGGAGACATCATTTAAAATTTTGTTTTGACCAGGCTCTAGATAACCCTTCAAACTATTTTATGAACTACTTTTTACAGTTTAAAGTGAGAACGTGAAGCTTTTCTACGCACATACGCCAAAAGTGGCCGTTTTTCGCAATTGTGCGTAGAAAAGCTTCACGTTCTCACTTTAAATTGTAAACAGTTGTTCATAAAATAGTTTAAAGGGTTAGCTAGGGTCTGATCAAGGCCAAATTTTAAATGATGTCTCTGTTTCCTATCAAATGATTTATAACAAATGGGGGCAGCACTGGACCCCGGAAAATTCATGTAGCCCCTTAAATAAGTAAGTATGTGGCCCTAAATTTGCTAAAAAGAAAAATCTCTGGGAACACTTATCGAGACATTCGTGACGTAGTCTTGTACCATCTCGATGAGAGAATACCTTGGTTTATTATACCAAAATATATTGACGACTGCTGTGGCCTAGTGGTCACCATGCCAGGCTGCCATTCCGGAGGTCCCGGTTTCGATCCCCGTTTAGTTCAAGATGGAAAATGATCTTTTTCGGATTGACCTGGATCTTGGATGTTTATCTAGTTATATATGTTTTTGTTACAAAATATAGTATCGTTGAGTTGTATCCCATAACACAAGTCTTGAACTTACTTTGGCCCCAAAGTAGCTCAATCTGTGTGATTTGTCCGTATATATTTATAAATAAAGAAAAAATAACTAGATACATTTTAAAGCTAGAATGGTAGAAGCGCAGTATGGCGTTTGCCCAGTTAATATGACATATGAAAACACACATGATGACTCGAAATAGTAAATAGTTGGTTATCGCAATCCCCTATTTAAAAAGGGGGCAATCAAATAGACACTAACAGTGGTTAATCTAAACCCAATTAAAATCGTTAGCTGCGTATCGGTTTCCAAAACAAACTCGGTAACACAAATATTGACTCAGACAGTCTGCGTTAGTCTTCAAGGTTATGCGTATGTAATGAATGTTAGGGATTTAAGATTTATAATCTATAAAATCCAGAGTAGAAGAGGCGTGCCTCGATCTCAGTTCTGTATTCTCATACATACCACAGCATATATAATAGTAATTCTTCTCTTGTCGAAAGTTTAAAATTAAATCTTTATTTTTCCCTCCACAAGATTGCCACTTTAACAGTGTTGTCAGAAGCCTATAATAGATCTGTAAAATAGGTGCCCGAGAGAAAGAGGGAAATTGGTATAAATCGATTTATTTTTAGGTAACTGCTTAAAGTGCGTTGAAAACAGAGGAGAAAAATTCCAAAAAAATATTTATGTCGCGTACAATTGTACAAACAATATGACAGCTAATGGCGTCTAATCGAATCTTGAGACGAGATGCTTTATAGCATCAAGAGACATAGGAAATGAAGAGACCATCTCTTCATTTCCTATGTCTCCCTGTAGGGGCAAAGGGCAGACACAACCCGTCGCCAATTCGATCTGTAAACCGCTGCGCTCTTGATTTCGCTCCAGGATAATCCAAGCTGCTTAGCTTCCGATATGACGGTACGGCGCCAAGTTTGTTTGGGGCGGCCACGCTTACGCCTATCCCTGTGGATTCCAATCAAAAGCTCTGCGGGGAATTTGGTCGTAAGGCTGACGCAACGTATGACCGATCCAGCTCCACTTGCGTCTACGGATTTGTACGTCAATTGGATGTTCCTCGCATAATTTTCACAAATGCTCGTTTGAGATAACTTTGTCCGGCTAAAAAATGCCCATTATGTAGCGCAGGCATCGGTTAACGAAGACCTGAAGTTGATGAGTCAGGCCTTTCAGCACCTTCCAAGTTCCACAAGAATGATGGTATTAGGTACACAATGCAATACAAGCCATATAGAAGGCGCTTGTGTTTACTGAAGTATACATACATACATATTATCACGCCTGTTTCTCACAGCGGTAGGCAGAGACGACGGACCTCCACTTGCTATCCTGAGATCCTGACAGACATCTTTCACTTCATTTACACTCATCACATCAATCTCTTCATACATACCGGCTACTTGGAACGTCTTCTCAAGTTGATTCTACGATTCTTGTATAATCCATTTGGTTAGGTATTTAAAAGAATGTAAACAATCTTGACATGTCTTTTTATTGAAAAATACACTTTATAAATCAACACCTTCGCAAATTACAAAATATTTATGTAATAAATTATAAATTACATATTTTTTGTAATTTGCTAAAGTATTGATTTATAAAGTGTACTTACGTGTTATAAAGTGTAAAGGACTATAGAGAGGACAAAGCAGCGTTCCTCTAGTATCTGTGTTAGGTCCTATCATAAATGTAAATCTCGAAGCTCTTTACACGAAGCAGGTGGGTGGTTGTTGAGAATGACCGTACATAAGTAAAACTTCCAAGGTACAAGTCGCGCCTAGTAAAGATCAAATTCGTTCGACAGACGCAAAGTCAGTGTCTAGACTAAACGGCTTGGCCATCACCGCTTCGATACATGTAATATTTTGTTTTGCGGCTGAAATGTAGATTCTACACGAGTTCCTGGTCTTGCGATGACCTCTCTGGAACATATCTGGAGGCGATTATGTATCATTACCTCTATAAAGTCACCTCTAATTTGAAATAGATAACAAGTTTCATCAACAAATGTATGATGGATGAGATTGCTTGTTATTGTAACATCACCTTGTTTTGAACAGAAAGTCTCACTCGTATTATTATGACATCAAATTTAAACACCTTATCTATGGCGCAGTTGCCGTCGTTCTGTCAAGTAAATAAATCAATCGATGCTTTAATACCGCGTACAGTATGGATATTGGGTGTCAAAATCAACGATATAACATTATCTGTGTCAAAATCATCAATTTTTTAAATAATAAATAAATATATAGGGACAAATAACACTGATTGAGCTAGCCCCAAAGTAAGTTCAAGACTTGTGTTATGGGATACTAACTCAACGATACTATATTTTAAAACAAATACGTATATAGATAAACATCCAAGACCCAGGACAATTTGAAAAAGGCCAGTTTCCAACTTCCCCTGACCGGGGATCGAACCCGGGACCTCTGGGTGGCGGACTAGCATGGTGAGCGCTACGCCACGGAGGTCGTCATTTATTAGAGTATTATTTTTTGTATCATTTATTAGAGATCGGAATCTCGGGTGCTATTGCTATCAAAAGTATGGATATGACTATATAATCTATAAATAAAACAATCATAATTATGTGATTTCAGGATATATTTTATTCGAAAAAAATATACTTATCCTGAAATCACATAATTATGATTGTTTTATTTACCTAGTACCCAATTAGATTCTCGAGGAATCCCGGAACTTTTAGTCATATCCACACTTTTGATAGCAATAGCACCCGTGATTCCGATCTCTGATCATTATTTATTTATTAGAGTACAGTCAAGTACCAAGAATCCTGACCAGTCCCAGAAACACTTAATAAAAATCAGTCTGAATAAAAATTTTCATAATATCATTTTTAGTTTAAGAGAAAATTCAAGATGTAAGTAGAAGGCCTGGTCAGGTATCTTGGTACTTGACTGTACACACCTTGTGAGAGGGTTTACATACACATGTACTCGTATAACACCGCCACGGTAGTGATTTTCGACGCTGCGGTCCACGAGCTTGAACCTTGCTAGTATTTTTACAAGCGTTTATTTAGTTTTACCCTTCTCTTGTCTGTCTGTAATCTTGCAAGTTAAATTGGACCCACTTCCCGGTTTCCGATTGAGCTGAAATTTTGCGAACATACGTATATCGCGCGACAATGCAATATTATGATGACATGCAGGTGATCTGATGATGAATTTGGAAGGTGGCCATAGGAACTCTGTAATGAAACTACGCAACCCCATCGAGTTTAGGCTCGTTTGATTCGACTTGAGTAGTACTGAAGATAAAAGATTGTCTTAAAAATATTTTTCTATATAATTACTTGTTTACAAGCGTTTATTTCGTTTTACCCTTCTCTTGTCTGTCTGTAATCAAATCTTGCAAGTTAAATTTGACCCACTTCCCGGTTTCCGATTGAGCTGAATCTTTTTTGCGCGCATACGTATATCGCGTGACAATGCAATATTATGATGACATGGAGATGATCTGATGATGGAGCCGGAAGGTAATCTTTGCGCCTTTTTTGATAAAACATAACCCCGCCGAGTTTGAGCTTGATTGATTCGTCCTGAAAAACACTTTTTAAATCATTTGGATAAAAGCTTATTCTTTTTATATTTTTTAAATAACTACTTTTGTAGTTTACTAATTAACAGAGATCGGAATCACAGGTGCTATTGTTATCAAAAGTATGGATATGACTAAAAGTTCCGGGATTTCTCGAGAATCTAATTGGGTAATAAGTAAATAAAACAATCATAATTATGAGATTTCCGGATAAGTCTATATTTTTTTCCATTAAAATATATCCTGAAATTACATAATTATGATGGTTTTATTTAAATATAAAAGTTATGGGATTTCTCGAGAATCTAATTGGGTACTAAGTAAATAAAACAATCATAATTATTTGATTTCAGGATAAGTCTATTTTTTCGATTTAAATATATCCTGAAATAAATAAATATATAGGAATAAATAACACTGATTGAGCTAGCCCCAAAGTTCGAGACTTGTGTTATGGGATACTAACTCAACGATACTATATTTTATAACATATACATATATAGATAACCATCCAAGACCCAGGACAATTTGAAAAAGACCATTTTTCAACTTGCCCTGACCGGGGCTCGAACCCGGGACCTCTAGGTGGCGAACTAGCATGGTGACCACTACGCCACGGAGGTCGTGAAATCACATAATTATGATTGTTTTATTTATAGATTATATAGTCATATCAATACTTTTCATAGCAATAGCACCCGTGATTCTGATCTCCACTAATGAACCCTTACCCGCGGCGAAATAACAAATAGTTCTGACGTCATAGCAAGCAGATTTCATGTCGGATCTTATATGAGTGAAATTCTCTATGTAGTATGTGTGGTGTGACATTTATGACAGAGGTTTTCACAATAATAACGTATTGTCATTTCCATGCTATCTGAACCTGAAGGACAAACATTCTATCCGCAATGGAGCGTGTCTCGGAAACTCGTGTGAACGTTTTCAGCCGACCTTGTGTCATTGTCAATATCACGATTCACGAGGCAAGGCTTTGTTGACAGACATGATTCGTTGGTAAACAAGAGAGAATACTCAGTGAAAGATGCGTCGTAACCTTTATAAAGAAATCCTATTGATATTATGAATAAGAAAATTTCTTTGGGTGTTTGGATGTTCCGCTTTCACAAAATAAATAATACGGACTAATTATACTGAATGAGCTAGCACCAAAGTAAGTTCGAGACTTGTGTTATGGGATACTAACTCAACGATACTATATTTTATAACAAATACATACATAGATAAACACCCAAGACCCAGGACAATTTGAAAAAGGCCATTTTCCAACTTGCCCCGACTTGGGATCGAACCCAGAACCTCTGGGTGGCGGACTAGCATGGTGACCATTACGCCACGGAGGTCATCAAAAAAGTAAAAAAAAAATCGTCAAAAATAATATATTTATCTTTAGATACTTGTAATAATCATTATTTCAGCCGCATAACGTCCACTGCTGGACATTATGCGGCTGAATAGGCCTCTCCCAAAGATTTCCAAAACTACCGATCAAGAGCGGCCTGCATCCAGCGCTTTCCAGCGACCTTGGTCAGGTCGTCTGACCAATTTGTAGGTGGGTGTCCTGCGCTTCGCTTGCCAGTACGTGGTCGCCATTCGAGAACCTTTTTGCCCCATCGGCCATCGATATATTTGGACACTTGTATCACGTGATATTTGTCAATATTTCTTTCGATTTCATAATTATTTATTTAACCTTTATTGTACAAAATACATTTTGTAAAGCACAATGGGCGCACTTTATGCTAAAAGCATTATCTAACAGCCAACCTTTGGGTTGTAAGGGAAACTTAGGTGGGTGTAAAATAATAGGATAGGTAAAAAGGACAGTGATTGGTTATAATTGACGACTTCCGTGGCGTAGTGGTCACCATGCTAGTCCGCCACCCAGAGGTCCCGGGTTCGATCCCCGGTCAGGGCAAGTTGCAAAATGGCCTTTTTCAAATTGTCCTGGGTCTTGGATGTTTATCTATATATGTATTTGTTATAAAATATAGTATCGTTGAGTTAGTATCCCATAACACAAGTCTCGAACTTACTTTGGGGCTAGCTCAATCAGTGTTATTTGTCCCTATATATTTATTTATTTATTTAATAAAATTAAAATAATAAGATAGGAAAGGGACAGTGTGATTGACGACAGATAATTTACTTACAGAAGAATAAGGGGAACCGACCCCACCGAAAGTGGGAAAAGGGAAACAGAGAAGACCGACTCAAAAATGTTATACTATTTTTATTTAACTTTATTACAATACATGTAAATGGCGGACCTAAGGCCAGGGGCCTTTTCTACCAGTCAACCAACGGGTGATGCTGGGAATTTTTTTTTAGGGTAAGTACAACAGAACTAACAAAAAAAAAGGAGTGAACTTGTTATTAGTAAGTAAGTACATACATATGCTCATATATATCGAAGATAAACCTTCACAAAAATTTACATAAATAACACTGGTCGACAAAATTTTTGATTTTTTTTCCCCACTGGAGAAAGACTAGTTGTCTCTTACAGATTTTTATTTGTATAGTGTATATGGACATAATTTACTTTTGTTTCTAGGAGGTCAGAGTTGAGAATAATGTTATATCAAAAATCCAATTTTGCCCAATTTCTGATATTTATAGTAAATAGCTTCTGTGCAGGTTATTTAATTTTGTAACAAAAAATTATGTAATCAGCCTTCTATATCAAAACAAAATTTGTTTTACTTTTGTACCTTTTTTATCTATGGATATATATAAAGATTTAAGTTACCGTAATATTTCCCATACATTGCGTACTGCGCGCATTGTAGGGCGTAATACCGACCCGCAAAAAATCTGTAATAAGTCATTTTTATAAATAATTTAGCAATGATGTAAAAAATATTGTAAAATGTAAGGTTTGCACAGTGTTAAGCTGCTATTAGAAAATTGAAAAACACCTTATTGAATTTATGGTTTAATTTTGAATTTTTTTTTTTTTATAACACTGATTGAGCTAGCCCCAAAGTAAGTTCGAGACTTGTGTTATGGGATACTAACTCAACGATACTATATTTTATAACATATACATATATAGATAAACATCCAAGACCCAGGACAATTTGAAAAAGACCATTTTCCAACTTGCCCTGACCGGGGATCGAACCCGGGATCTCTGGGTGGCGGACTAGCATGGTGACCACTACGCCACGGAGGTCGTCTAAAATTGCCGAAAAAATAAGAAATTTGAAATGTTGACGTGTAATATTTAAAAATTTTGACGTCCTACACATTTTTTATAACCAGGTTCATGTTTTTTGTACTGAATTCTTTTAGAAATCGCTGTAATTATCCTTCTGTTCTGTTCTGTTCTGAGTCCTCCCAGCCAGCAGTTACGCTGCAAGAGCTTATGAATGAGGTTTACCTTGGAGAGTACGTCATCACGCTTGCAGACCAAAGCCGATGCATGTATATCGTCCTCAGTCCCTAGAACATGGCGACGCCAAACCTCGTTATACCACTCTCATGGCTCGAGAAACCAGTTAGACTCGTAGATAGGGATAAAGGAGTGTAGGAGATATTCGCAGTCAGGGAGTAGGGGAGAGAGAGGGAGTTGAAAGAACCGACCGAATACCAGCATCAAATCAGTATGGGGAGGATAGATATAATACTTGGTGTGTGATATATACTTGGAAGGATAATAGACTGCTTTGTTGTTTTGTATCCGTCGCGTTGCTCTGCAGGTCTTCTTCGTAAGATTAGAGATTTGTTGGCACTGTCGTAATAGTGCAGCCTTCTGGTTTGTCTTCTGGAATTTGACTTCTGACTTCAGTTTACTGGTCTTGACACTCTTCACTTCTGGCTTCTGGGTTTTCTGTTTTTCGCAGCCGAGTTTCTGTTTCTGTTTACTGATTTTTCTGGTTCCTATGTACATTTTTTTTTTTTTTTTATGTAGTTCGATTTCTGAATCCTGCTTCTTTGTTCTAGGCTAATGGGTTCTGGCTCCTGATTTCTGTCTGAGGCTTATCAAAAATCAAGGACCCCACATTTTTTAGTTCAGCAAAGTAATAAAAGTTCGCAAAAATACAGCGCCTCGAAGCTGGAGAAATAAAAGTAAATAAATTTTTTTTTTCCTCCCCTTCACTTTCGTCACTCCCGTTTTTTTTTTTCCCTTCTTTTTTTTCCCGCATCGCATTATTACCTCATACCAAGTTTAGTTTACTATTTTGTAAGTGATATCCACATGGTTTCATTTATTTTATTTTCGTCCCTGTATGGCCAGTGGGGCACTGGCCATACAAAGACGAAAATAAAATTGATTTACTGATTTTGGTGTTGTGGTGTTACAGAGATTGGTGTACTGATCACTGTCTAAGCGATATTGGTGTCGGTGGTCTGGGTCTTTTGCGACATCTATTTTTTCGGGGTGTTGCTTGTAGGCCATCTCGGGCGATTGGTTGGTTTGGTGTTTCTTCTTCCGATTCTAATTCAGTTTCTGTATCAGTTTCTGATATTTCATAGATTCTTTCCGCTTCTTTTTTAATGAGGGTTCGATTTCCTGCTATTTCCATCCATTCTGCTTTTGTTTTGTGTGTGTAGTGGCAGATATCGTGATTGAGGGAGTCTTCCCAAGTATAAATAGGTCGTCCAACTTTCCGCTTGGCTTTTTTGCGTTTGTAAATTGCACGAAGTAGGTGTGGGATTGGGCGTCTCAGTATATGACCGTAGTATGATATCCTTCGTACCTTTATTATTTTGGATACAGTCTTATTTTTTATTTTTTGTTTCGGTGTGTCTTTGGCGACGTCAAGTAATCCTCGAAGTATTTGGCGTTCGTATTTCCTAAGTCTTGACCGATTTTGTTTTGTCAATGCAGAAACGTTCAAAGCATATGTCATGCACGGCCTAATTACCATTTTGTACATTAACACTGCGATGCTCCACTCTATTTGATTCTTTTGTATAAATGGTAATAACATTTTTTAATTTTTTATTGCTTTGACGCAACGGTTTTTGATAGTTGATTTCCGGTTGTGTGTAGCTGAAATGTATGTGCCTAAGTACTTGATTTCTGACATGGGTTTAATTATGGCTCCTCCAAGTATTCTGCTTCGTTGTTCTTCGACAGGTGGTCCATGAGGGTCTCTAATAACTAATTTAGTTTTAGTCTCGTTTATGGTGAGACCAACTGAACGGAGAAGTTCTTTCATTTTTGTAATGATTCGATCGATTACTTCTATTTCTTCCCCGATCAGTATCAAGTCATCCGCGAAAGATAATATCATGGGCAGGGTTATTTCCAGATCTTGGTCGAGTCTCACTGCGCTTTCTTCTTCCTCCAGCGTTCTAAGTACCTCATCGATAATTATTGTGAACAGTCTTGGAGATAGGGGGCAGCCTTGTTTAACGCCTTTGCCCTTGTTGATAGTTTCCGAATTTTGTCCGCACCATGATATGAAAGTTTCGTCGTTCATACATGCTTTGATTATTCTGTTAGTAAGAGGTGCACCTACTCTGGTTAGCAGTACATCTTTAAGTACTTCTAAGTTGACGTTATCGAATGCTCTTTCTAGGTCAAGGGCCACGACGTAAACTACCGCTCCTTCTCTCCACTTAATATCTAAAACACGTCTAAGTGTAAAAATATGATCCTCAGTTGATCGGTTATTCAAGAAAGCCGCTTGATAATTTCCTAAATTAGTGATAGCCGAGTCTAGCCTTTCTAATAAGTAATTCGCGTAAATTCGATATCCTACGTTACAAATAGATATCTTCCTGAAATCATTTATGTTTTTTGGGTGAGGTTGTTTCGGGATGGGGACTTGCTTAGTGAGGCGCCACTCCTTAGGAACTTCATTTTTGTGCCATATCAAAGCATAGTTTTGGTGAGTTCTTCTAAGAATTCAATTGGGGCTGCTTTGTATAATTCGGGTACAACGTGATCAGTTCCTGGGACAGTGGCATTTTTCATGCGCTGTATAATATTCCTAATGTTCTCAACGTTAGGGGGCTCCATCTTCGTATAGGCAAGGCCTGTTTCATTCGCGGTATTAACGTGTCGCCCTTCGCTTTGTCTTACGTCTGCAATCCAGTTAGACATTGGAATGTAGTGTTTGGATTGATTTCGTGGATAATTCCTTTTATGATTTCTAAGAAATTTGTAAGTTATTTTCATACGTAGGGATTTGTGTGTCTTGCTTAGGCCCGGAAAAAATTTTTTTGTTTTGTAAGTTTCCTCTTTTTCTAAGATGGTTTTAAGTTTTTTTCGCGCTATAGTTACATTTTGGTGTACTTTTTTGTCTTGGGGATATTGTGATTTTTGGAATAACGCCTTTTGAAAATTTGCTAAAGCGACTCTGCTTTCTTTTGATTTAGCAGCAGGTTTTTGTAGTGCCTTATGTGCAGCATCTTTTAAAATATTATTTAGGGTGTCCCATTCAAGTGTGTTATCGTTTTTGTCCATCAAATTCTTATTTGAGTTTTCTTCTTTTTTTAACTAATTGGATTTTTTCTTTTACCGCGTTCTGGTAGATTGTCAAGTTCTTTTTATTTTGTAAAAGCTCGTAATCGTAATTTTTATGGTTATATTGGATTTTTTTGAATTGGCATTTTTGATTGTTTTTTGGGTAACCCGTTTTATATGTAAAAGATGTCATTTGTACTTTTCCCCATATCAGTTTATGATCGGATTTAACTTTCAGACCTTTTTCACCAATAATACTGTGGAAAAATATGCCCCTTTTCGTACCGGTGATAATATGGTCGACTTGCGGTTGTTTTGTTCCCCGTGACCATGTGGTCCTACATGTGGGTCTGCCCCACGTACTGTTTACTTTTAGTTTGTGTGGCTGTATTAAATTGAGCAAAAGGTTTCCGTTAGCATTTGAGGTATTATGGTAGAGATTTTTTCCGATTAATGTTTTGAATGTCTCGCTTTGGAGTCCTAATTCACGTACATCTTCTATACCTATATGGGCATTAAAATCGCCGATAATGATTAAGAAGGCATTGCTTGGGGTTTTCCTAATAAGATTTCCTACTTGTGAGAACCGGGATGTTGATTCTGACGGGATATGCGTGTTAATGACGAAAATATTTATTGGGTCATTGACATCGGCAATTTTTATCTTTAAGTTTATTGCTATTACGTCACGGCTTTCGCGATATATGCGTATTATGTTGTAGTAAATTTTTTTGTTAATTAGGATGGCAATTCCTCGGTGTTCCTTAGCACTTTTGCCTCCACCTAGTATCCAGTTGTAGTGCTTTGATTTATAGCCTCCGGTAGCCATATGAGTTTCTTGTAGGCCTGCAATGGTTATATTGCGGTCTGAAAGAAGTTTATCTATATTGTTCTTATCGCGTAGTGTTGCGCATCCTAGTACATTCCAGGTGGCAATTGATAAAGCTTCGCATGGCATGGGTGGAAGTTTAGGTAGTACGCGTATTACAGTGGGCGAACGTCTCCCTTTTGTGCAAATATAGTTGTTTTGAGAACTTTCGGATTCGGAAGAGAGTGTATTACGTACTTTGGTGACGTCTTGCGAAATATCTAAGATCTCGTTAAGTTCTTGATTCGTTTTATGGCCTTCCGTGTTATTTTCTGTATTAGGTAATAGCTGTTTGTGTGGTGTTTCGAAGTTAGCTATACTATCATAGTGACTATTCTCGAAGTATAAATATATGTTTGCCACAGCATTATCTGATGGATGATATACAATTGGATTCCTGTTTTGCCCATATACGTGAACGTTTATAACATAATATTCTGCTGCTGCTATGAGGATGTCCTCTCCCCCCCAGAAGCCATCCTCAAATTGGTTTTCTATATATCTGATGATGAGTTCATCTGATGTCATACTACTTTTTGGACAAGACAGGTCGGTGCAGTCTAAGATGTTATTCTGTAGTGCTAGGTTAATATTAGGCACATGTTTGTTGTTTTTAACGTAAGAGGCTAAGTCACGGCGTATCATGTGATGGTCAAAAGTTACTCCGAAAATATTGTTAATTTGGTCCGCTAAGGCTCTATACAAACAATTACCATCTCCCGCCATTTTTCTAACTGTTTTGTTTCGGCTTGTATTCATTGTGTGCAGCTGTTTTATTACTATATGTATTGTCTTATTTGAGGCTGTTCAGAATTATCGGTTGGCGAGGGATTTATTGCGAGCGCTATTGTATTTTGGGCAATATTCGTTCTTAATGTTTTTAGGGCGCAAGTATAGTCTTTAATGAGAAGGTTGGTATGTTTCTTTTTACGACAAAATTTCCTTTATTTAAATTTAGGTAAGTAATGGTTCTAAGCTCGTAGTGGTCCGCAGATGTTTTACGACACAATATGTTGCAGGCTCTTATTTTTGCCGCGTGAAAGCGCGGTTTATTTGTTTTTTTTTTTTTTTAATGCCTTTGGTTCACAATGCCTTTCCCATGCCCACAATGTTTTCCTGTGGGTATTGTTTCAGATATCTTTCAGGGTTACGCAACTTTTAATTTACGGAGTGTTAGCTTAATGTATAGGTACTTTCTAATTGTTTTTGTTTTAAATCTGAATGTTGAGATTTGGAGTATAATTTATATATGTGCAATACTGTTATACTAATGTGCGGATGCTACGTATTAATGCTTATAACGTTGAGTCTGCAGTCTCTTTTAGTTGTTAACGGGATCAGAATATGAGGTAGAGTGTTTAGTTTTCCTTTCAATTTAGACTTAGGCTCCAAGTCATTTGGGGTATATATGGATTTTATAAAGGTTGATTAGTTTTAATACCAGTATTGTAGAAGTGTATTACTAGTTTTCAGGTAACGATAGGCTGGTTTGCTGGTTAGTGTTCAGATTATGTTTGTCGTGAAGAAAATAAAGAAGTTATGGAGTTAGCTTATAATATGAATGTCGATTTTCTGTTCTTTTTATTTATTTATTTTTTATTATGAGGTTAGTAGTGTTAGCTGAGAGCTATTTCGTGTGATATATAGTTTAATTTTATTAGCCTCACCGATTCAGAATTTATTTATTAGGTATCTGTCTAGAGGAGATGCTTAATTGCAGCCCGTCACCACCTCCTCCGCACGAACACCCTGGAGGCGGCAGGGGACCTAGCTTTAGACGCCAACAATTATGCAACACAACAAAGTGACAAAACCAAGAGATACTATAAAGATACTATAAATATCCCACGACAACAAAGATATACTTGAACTGAATTGAGTTGATGTCTTTTTAAACTAGTGATGTAGTTGATTTATTTTGCAGCTTGGCTAGATCAGCCGGATAATTGAATTCAAAACCACGAGTGAGACATTCAACCGAGTATCAGTTTGTTCAGGATCTCGTGAATAGAATTATCAATAGTGGTAAATACAGTGTCACTGCGCTTTAACGTGCTATCGACGTGCCTATGTTGGTAATTTACGAAGAGGCAATAACTTTTTCTTAAACGAAATGTTTTACGTAAATTTCTGGTTAGTTGAAAGTGCAGTGGCCTGCTTTGTAAAAATAGTAGATTTGTCCTTAGCTAGATTATTTTAGTTATCAGATTCTGGTGTAGTATATTTAGGGCCTTTTTCAGTATCACGCGTGCTGTTTTAGGTCGTTGCTTACTATGAACGCAGTAGTATAATTAATTTATTTAAGTAAAGATTTTAAATTCTCATCTTTTTTTTTTTAAGATATACAGCTTATTGAATTTACTAAGTGCCAATTACAAGTCTTTATTTATAAGGTAATATTCTGAACTTTAAAATAACAAATACTACATAAATTCTGCTATTAAATGGATAGAAAAAAGAAATACTCACAATATCAAAAAGTGGATGTCAGATAAACGGAAAATTAGGTACTGTTGAAGAGGTTTGGTTTTATACAAAGCACTCGATCTTATCAATTTTACAATTAGACAAGTAATACATTTATGGAACAAATACTAATAAAGTGTAAGTGCCTATTAAACAATTTAGCGGTCAAGTTAATTACAAGTTATTTGTCATAGAACTTATTAGCTAATACTTGCTTTATACGAGGTATGCTGGTACAAAATAAATCAAATCGCATTCTGTTACGAAGCTATTAAAAGTCTCACGACTTTCTTGTGTAAGACTATTACCTACGTCTTGTAATTACTGATTTTCCTGAACAGAGGGGAGAACATGAGAAGGATAGTTTCTAGATTGGCATGCAGTGACAGTTAGAATAAACTGTATGCCTATATATAATACATATATAAATAAATATAAAAAGGATTGATCTCACCAATTAACTCAGCAGGGTTTATAGCTGAATCTGCGTGGTCGTATTCACTATTAGCTTCTGAATAAGTATCTATAA
Organism: Acrobasis suavella; assembly: GCA_943193695.1. NCBI lineage: Eukaryota > Metazoa > Arthropoda > Insecta > Lepidoptera > Pyralidae > Acrobasis > Acrobasis suavella. Next base: position 1,651,226 of record OW971956.1, read on the forward strand.
TTACACCATACACTGCACTCACAAATATGCACGCATGCGCAGACCAAATGACTTGAACTGCGTTTTACTCTAATACCGGCGCGAACGATTACGGGGCTTTACGATTGGGACGTTACGGTCTCGGCAGGTAGTGGGCGCATGCGTCCGCTCGGCAAGACGGTCGGACCCGAACCTTAGAAATACATTGCGTACTGCGCGCATTGTAGGGCGTAATACCGACCCGCAAAAAATCTGTAATAAGTCATTTTTATAAATAATTTAGCAATGATGTAAAAAATATTGTAAAATGTAAGGTTTGCACAGTGTTAAGCTGCTATTAGAAAATTGAAAAACACCTTATTGAATTTATGGTTTAATTTTGAATTTTTTTTTTTTTTTATAACACTGATTGAGCTAGCCCCAAAGTAAGTTCGAGACTTGTGTTATGGGATACTAACTCAACGATACTATATTTTATAACATATACATATATAGATAAACATCCAAGACCCAGGACAATTTGAAAAAGACCATTTTCCAACTTGCCCTGACCGGGGATCGAACCCGGGATCTCTGGGTGGCGGACTAGCATGGTGACCACTACGCCACGGAGGTCGTCTAAAATTGCCGAAAAAATAAGAAATTTGAAATGTTGACGTGTAATATTTAAAAATTTTGACGTCCTACACATTTTTTATAACCAGGTTCATGTTTTTTGTACTGAATTCTTTTAGAAATCGCTGTAATTATCCTTGTGACAAAATCTTGTTGACCAGTGTAATTGTTCAAAAATAAACCATACATAAACTACATAAATACTAGCCCTTATATTCATAAAAATTAACAAACGTTTGCCAAACCTATTTTAGTAATTAAATTATGTTTTGTCCGGTTCTTTCAATGTCAATCATAGAAAAGAGTAAAAGGGACACAACATATTTTAACTAAAATCGGTTTAGCAAACGGATGTTATTTTTTATGAATAAGAGGGTAGTTATATAGCTGCTGACAGTTTTACTATCCAACATACGTAAAAAAATCGCTATTTCCGGGTCGTAGAATTGGGTGCTGTCACGTTTTTATCGCTCGCAATCATTGTCGCCTGCGAGTTTTATGAGACTCCATAAATTTCAATTAACTACGCGCATTTACGCACTCGTTAAATCGATTACTGCAGCGGAGATAGATAATTAAACCTAATTTTAGACGGTGTACTCAATAAAACGAAACTTTAGCACAGTTCCTTTCAGTCTGAGACCTGTACAGGAACCTTATATTTGAAAAATTTTGCCCGACTATGCAGAAGCCAAAAGAATATGTATTTCGCCGTTATATATACCATGTTCACCTGTTCCCTTGTATCTTATTTTTTATACATTGTACCTAATTAAATGAGGTATCGTTGGATGCGTCTTGGCTGCGCGCTGGTTAAAGGCTATGTGACGTCACAATAAATGAAATATGGCGCCCTCTTTAGGCAAAATGAAGCAACTAAAAATGAAATAAATCGTCAAACATAGATAAGAACCACCGCAAGGGTCATGTAACTGAATTTTCCCCTTCGGAGGTGTGAGGAGGTGAGGAGGTACCTAGTATATTTTGGATATCTGAACGGGGAGAGACAGGCCTGGTACTGCTGAGTGTGCCAAATAAATACACTCGAAAAACATAACCCAGCCAGACGCAGTCGGGTCAAATCATAAATATTAACTCGGCATCTGGTACCAGGCTACCATAAAACCTGAGGATGTATACTCTTCAGCGCAAACCCTAGGGACTTGATTTCACGTAAAAAAAAAAACGACGGGTTGCACTCCGGGAGTGCCGGCAGAAGTGAAAACTTGAATATTATTGTTGTGCATTTCCATAGATGCGCGTGACACGCTGTCACATAAACACACACGAACATTCGCGCAAGCGCCCTGCGCCGCCTAAACGAAACAGCAGGCGCAGGCATACATTTTCGCCGCGCCGTAGAAAGAGAGGGGGATACTTGCTCTCCTACGCCGCGTCGCGTCGGCTGTCTACTCTCCTTCCGTCTTACGAATTTTCGATCAGGTCACATGTCCTGACGTCCTGACGCGAGTTTAACATTTTTAACCCAATACAAAAAAGTATACAACGCCGCTAAAGAAGTTTTCACTTCAAAAAAACGCATCGAAATCGGTCCATCTGTTCAAGAGCTAGGATGCCACAGGCAGACACACAGACAGGCAGACATAAGCGTCAAACTTATAACACCCCCCCTCATTTTTGTTGGGGGTTAGAAATAAGATACCTAATACATATACATTCTGTATTCATAATACGAAACGTTACTGAAAGTATTAGTTAAAGTAATTAACAGAGGTCGGAATTAGGTGTTATTTATTACTTGCATCGAAATGTTGATATTAATATGGATCTTACCGGGATTTCTAAAAGACAATTCCGTGTTGCCAACTATATTACAAATAAATAATCATAAAAACCTCAGAGATAGATAAGACAAATAAAACAAAGTTAATCAACACACAATTTTTATTAGTATATACATTAGTATTTTTATTCGTTTTTACATATTGGCAACGTTGCGCGTGCAGTGGTTTAAATTGTGTAGAAGTCAATAACTTTTTATTTAAGAAATCAGGGGACTTTTTTGCTCTTTAAAATTATTCCCGGGATTTGAGGCATATCCACTTTATTCTTTCACTGTATGAAATCAGTATAAGTACATAAATAACTCTACCTAATTCTGACCTCTAAAAATGTTTAATTTAGAAACAGATATCCGTGATATTGACTACACTGTTCTCTCATGTATTCTTTGATATGACAAGTAGATCTCTACCAAGCTACTATCACAAACAGCATGCACATTGCACATGTACGTAGACTAGATACATATTATCACCCATAAAGCTAATAATAGAGCATCCAATCGCGACGAAGGCCGGAGCTCGAATGAAACGCGTACGTTGACCGGCGCGATTTCATTTTCAAATTTCGAACGCGATATTTTTACGGGCAAAGGAATTCACAAACATGCAGCCATTGTTGTGGATGAAATCAATTAAAAGGAGTTTTATGTTGGCTGTTTGCGAAATTATTTTAAATCGGACCGACTCAAAACAAAAAGGTTTAAAGTTTTCGTATGAATTTGTGTACATTAATCATATTATGTTCAATTTAATTCATATATTATCTTTATAATCGTGGGATATTTATATTATCTCTTAATAATAGTCACTTTGTTTTGTTGCACAATTGTTGACGTCAAATAGTAGTCACCATGTCCCAGTAAAAGTTGTTCCCATTGATTAGTATGTTTACTCCCTTTCGGCTTTTAACTGAAAGGGGTATCCCTTTCCGTTACACGTTGTATATTAGAAACCGCCAAGGGAACTCTATTGGTATCGGCTTCTAAGGAGGCCCCGCGACTGTAATATACCCTAGGCCTTGTAAAGGTCACTCCGCGCGACCCCAGTTCAAAAACCTAGACGTCTGGGGCGGGGGCGACGACCCCGTCCCTAGGGGTTGCGCTGAATAGTAGACATCCTCAGGTTTTATGGTAGCCTGGTACCAGATGCCGAGTTAATATTTATGATTTGACCCGACTGCGCCTGGGTTATGTTTTTCAAATGTATTTATATAAGTGTATTACTTTAGCACACTCAGCAGTACAAGGCCTGTGTCACTTCCGTTTAGGTATCGAAAATATACCTACAACATTACTATGCGCGCGGCGACCACTTCGAAGGGGAAAACTCAGTTACATGAACCGTTTGTCAAGAGTAATAAGAATGAAATTGGCTTGCAATGGATGTCTAGGTATCTAAACGAAGAGGTGAGGATTTCTGACGCGAGCTAAATTAAACCATAGCGCTAACCACATAAAGTAGATATTTCTTTGAATTTCTTTTAGCAGTAAGACTTCTGAACGTGAGTACTAGTACTTATTCTGTGGCAGTACAGGTAATATTCATGTGCTCTACGGCATAGACGGCTTGATAGATTTTAGCTTGTGAGGTGTCAGTGACACTTGGTATAAGTATATACAATATGTAACAAAAACCCTGTCCGATCCTTGTAGGAGCAACTCAGACCGTCAATATGAACAAGTTTATCTATGGGACCAATGTTCGGAAAAAAATAGACATTTTTATACAAAAGTGATCGGCCGTCCCGGCAATTTGTGCGAAAATAAATAAATTTATTCTTCGAGTTTCAACCATTGTTCCCATAGGAAAAGTTGTTCATTTTGACGGTCTGATTGCATGCTTGAAACTCGGAAGAAAAAATCGACATTAGAAGGTTTTTGTTACATTTGACGACCTCCGTGGCGTAGTGGTCACCATGCTAGTCCGCCACCCAGAGGTCCCGGGTTCGATCCCCAGTCAGGGCAAGTTGGAAAATGGCCTTTTTCAAATTGTCCTGGGTCTTGGATGTTTATCTATTTAAGTATTTATTATAAAATATAGTATCGTTGAGTTAGTATCCCATAACACAAGTGTCGAACTTACTTTGGGGCTAGCTCAATCAGTGTGATTTGTCCGTATATATTTATATATATATTTATATACATACATATATATATATATATATATATATATATATATATATATATATATATATATATTTATATATATTTATTTATTTATATTGCACACGACACAAAAGGCGTCAATTTAGCAATCTCCGCTAATAGCTCTTCCTGTGTGTGCCGCGCCGGCGCGGGCGCACGCCGGCGTGACGTGGTGGCGCGGTGGTCAACACAGTTCATCAAACTTTATCAGTACGTGTCGAGAGACACGACATTATCTCTTACGTGACAGCCACAATGTTTTCCGTAGACACGTGTGCAAAAAGACAAAATTCAAATGTTTATTCAGTAATTTCAAATGTTTATTCAGTAATTAGTAACTTATTAATACTTAATTGCTCGGTTATTATGCATGTACTAGTATACCTTAATTATCTACTTAAAACAAAATATGTAACCTTGTTTTTTTTATTGCAATCAACATTAAGTTTATTTATATTGGTAAAATCCTGTGTAAACCTTTTTTGGCCCTAATAAGTATATTGTATATTTTGTAACTATAAGAAACTGTATCGCTGTTGGTTGATAAATAAACAAAAATAAAAAATAAATAAAAAAATAGACCTTTACAGGCACTTTAACACGTCAATCAGTATAATTTACATTATGTATATTATTCATTAGGTATTTAAATAAAGGTACACAATCTTATTATGTCTTTTTATTAAAATATACACTTTGAAAAGCAATACCTTTGCAAATTACAATTCAATTTATTTATAAATCATGAATTACATACTTTATTTGTAATGTGTAAAGAGATTGATTTTTGAAGTGTATACGTATTTCGTTGATTGTTAACGTTTATTTAAATACCTAACCAAATGGACAATAGTGTGTATTTTAAATAACCGGTCAAGTGCGTGTCGGGCCACGCGCAGTGTAGGGTTTGCAATTCATGGATTTATAAATCATGAATTATATACTTTACTAGCTTTTGCCCACGGCTTAGCTCGCGTAGGGGTGGAATTTATCAAAATCCTTTCTTAGGGGATGCCTACGTCATAGTTTTAGCTATATGCATGCAAAGTCTTAGCCCGATCCGTTTAAAATTGACAAAGTTTCATACAAACTTTCATCCCCTATTTTATCCCCTTGGGGGTAGAATTGATCAAAATCCTTTCTTAGCGGATGCCTACGTCATAACATCTACCTGCATGCCAAATTTCAGCCCGATCCGTCCAGTGGTTTGGGCTGTGCGTTGATAGATCACTATGTCAGTCACCTTTGAGTTATATATATTTAAAGATTTGTAATGTGTAAAGAGATTGATTTTTGAAGTGTATATGTCAAATAAAAAGACATGTCAAAATTGTTTACATTTATTTAAATACCTAACCAAATGGACTACTAGTGTGTGTCGGGCCACGCGCAGTGTAGGGTTCCGTAGTTGCGAATGCCCACTTTGGGGTCACGCCACAAAAAACGTCGAAAAAACTAATTTTTTATTGAATTAATATGAACTTTTACTTTCACGAGTAAATTTTATAAGTTGGTCGCTTCTAACTTTTTAATTTGTAAACCCTTCAAAGATTCAAATGTTTATTCAGTAATTAGACCTTTACAGGCACTTTTACACGTCAATAAGTATAATTTATGTTACGTGTAAAGTATATTAAAATTTAATTTATTTTTAAAGAAAAGCTACCGATACCAGCGCTTCGTAACGACCACTGCTGAGAAGAAACGCCGAAAGAAACTCATTTTCACAGTACCCTACTTAGCTATGATAGTTTTTCTTTAAATTTCGTTATATACAACGTAGAAGGGCCATTCCCGTAAATAATCAAACCACGGGCAATACTACATTACTATAGTATACTACAATACTACATATGATTTTTAAAAGACATTTAAAAGTTAGAATGATTGACTTTAACAAAAATTTGCAATATAATAATCCAAATATTTTAGTTACGGATACCTAAATCGAAAAATGATGCTAATAAGCTTACAATATTTTTGAAAGACCTATTCCACGATATCCCACACGATGGGATAGTCAAGAAAAAAATGACTCTTACTTTACTCACATGTAAGGTACCCTAAAAAAAATTTTGGCAATATTTTAATTTGCCACTTTTTTGGCATGATTAATATGCATACCTATACCAAATTACAGCTCTGAGTAACACCGCGGACGGACAGACAGACAGACATAGCGAAACTATAAGTATCCCTTGTGTACTACGTTTTTTTTTTGTGGTTTCATGTGTGTAAGTGGTCAAATTTTTTATATTTCTTTATTTTCTACATCTATTATTGTTTCAGATTATTTAAGCTGACTTAAGAGTCCCCTAACCCTAGACAGAAACAGACTTTCCCAGACAAACGTAGTCTACGTTTTATTTTGAAACGACATGTCTAATATGGGCAAATTTATGTAATTTTGAAGAAATTGCAATTATCTATGGTTATAATTGGTTTCCGACATAAAATTATGAACTGGAAAGAAAATATAAGGGTGTAGAAGTTTTCCATACATAAGGGTGTAGAAGTTTTCCAAACTGATGGTTAAATATGATAAAATACACTATATTCTCTTTTAAGTTCATAATTTTACTGTAAGCCAATTATAACCCTTGATAATTGCAATTTCCTTAAATTACATAGTTTTGCCCATATCCGACACGTCGTTTCGAAATGAAACGTAGACTACGTTTGTATGGGAACGTCTGATTCTGTCCAGGGTAAGGGGACTCTTAAGGCATCTGAATTACAACTGCAGGATCGTGTGTGACATACTCTTTACCTACGACGAAGAAATCATTTCATGCCCCTTTTAAAGAGGGCTGTTATAAGTTTGACGTGTCTGTGTGTCTGTTTGTGTTACCGTAGCTCCTAAACGAATGGACCGACTTCAATACGGCATTTATAAATCGAAAGCCTTGTCTGTAGAGATGGTCCTTAGTTATGTTTGATTTAAATCGGTACAGCCGTTCAAAATTTATTGGATGTGAACGTTTGAAAAACGCTTTTGACGTGTAAAAGTGCCATTACAAAAAGTTGAATTTTGAATTTGAATTTTGAAAGTTAGGGTTTTTTTGCCTGCAACTAATCTATTTGTAAACAGACTCGGCTAAACAAGCTATCTAAATATTTATAACTCAAAGGTGACTGACTGACTGACATAGTGATCTATCAACGCACAGCCCAAACCACTGGACGGATCGGGCTGAAATTTGGCATGCAGGTAGATGTTATGACGTAGGCATCCGCTAAGAAAGGATTTTGATCAATTCTACCCCCAAGGGGATAAAATAGGCGATGAAAGTTTGTATGAAACTTTGTCAATTTTAAACCGATCGGGCTGAGACCTTGCACGCATAAAGCTACTATGACGTAGGCATCCTCTAAGAAAGGATTTTGATAAATTCACCCCTACGCGAGCGAAGCCGCGAGCAAAAGCTAGTAGACAATAAATCACTCAGAGGGTCGAGCGTTGACCTACTATCTAAAGTTTAATTATCACATGTAATGATCTGAAACCAGGCAAACCGAGCGTGACGGTTCGTCAGTGATTTTCAAACAACGTTGCTTTCAGTGCGTCACAACCACAAAAAAAGTGGAAGTGCCTAGTGGGCGTGGCGCCCGTGTCATAATTAAGTTCAACTGCGCTCAATCGCGACAACATAATATTTTAACACAAATTATGACCTTATATTGATCGTAGTAAAGTTTATAATTGCTCTTTTGCAAAATAACGCCATCTTTGGTAAAGTACCAGTAGTTTTTCGTAAAGTTATACTACAGATTACACAAAATCGTAAGTACTTTGTGAACTGTAGCAAAACCAATCTTATTAATGAGGCTTAAAGGCCATTACTGAAATAAATTACAACGACCAATTAAACGAATTGTTTGTATGCAATGCAAATGTGATTAGGGGTTTATTCGTGTGACTTTGGCGACAACGGTTTCCATACTTATTTATTCAAGTAGCACTTCCACTAGTTTTTTCTCTTCCGTGGTCACAACCAATCACAACTGCAAGTGTTTTGTGTATCACTTGCTGAGAAGTTTTTGGCAGCAAACTGCCTTGTCCAATATGGAAGTGCCTTATCAGGTTGAGAGCCCAGATTGACCGATGAAACCAGGCAAATCGAAGGTAACAGTGACGGTTCGTTAGTGATTTTGAAACTGAAACGTTGCTTTCAGTCACAACCAATCACAACACAAATGTTCAGTGTATCACTTGCTGAGAAGTTACCATCTGGCAGCGAACTGCCTTGTCCAATCTGGAAGTGCCTTAACAGGTTGAGAGCCCAAATTGACCGATGAAACCAGGCTAATCGAGGGTAACAGTGACGATTCGATAGTGATTTTGAAACTGACGTTGCTTCCAGTGAGTCACACACAACCAATCACAGCACAAGTGTTAAGTGTATCACATGTCAGGATATTCACGTCAGGTGAAACAAACTGTATTCATGCTGCTAAAAATGATGATGATTCTGACGAATTTTCAAACCAAACTAAAGCTTATTGCGTTTTTGGCTATAAACGTATCAGAAAAATTCAGAACCGGACATCCCGCGTGTTAATGCTGGCCGATCGCCAGCTATAACGTAAATAGATAGTGAATGGTGTTGTAAAAATAACGTTGATACACTTCCTATGATCTTAACTGCTGGTCACACGTGTTTATTGAAGTTTTACAAAAACGGTAAAGGAAAAAGAAATGTAAAACACATGAAGAGTACGGGTGAAGGAGCACTGGAGTACTGTGACACAGGCTCTGCCTTCTGCAGGCTCCAGTCTCCTTTAATATAATCTATACTAACAACTTAAACCTACTTGTACTCTACACCTACTATTTATTATTTTTGTTTTAGTTTAACGGAGACAATAAATAAACATTTAATTTACTTTAAAAAAAAATTCAAGATTCCCAAAGATATCTTACCTGATTTTAGTGGCAAAGCAGGTAAGACATTTTGGGCATGGGACGTAGAGAGTCAGCTACTTGGCCGACATGTTTCGACTTCATCCGGAGGTGACCCGAATGTGACGCGCGTACACAAAGCCGCTACGCGACTTTAGTCTTGTCAATGTGTCGCGCAGCGTGTGTCGCGCAGCGGCTTCGTGTACGCGCGTCACATTCGCCCTGATGAAGACCTCCGGATGAGGTCGAAACATAGGCCTAGCTGACTCTCTACGTAACCCGTGCTTGCTAATAATATCTTACCTGCTTTGCTTGGAAGTCATCACTGATATGCCAGATTGTCCAATCCAGTGGCACTGGACGCGTATGCACTGTGACGTGGTGGGGATCCCCGGGGGTATGCACACCAGATATTAAAATTAATTAATTAGATAATTAGAAAGAAAAGGAAAGAAAGAACAAGAAAGCGCTGGCGAGATGATCTCGACGCATTCCAAAAAGGATGAGCGAGCGAGCTTTCAATAGAAAGGGATAAGTGGAAGAAGATGGGAGAGACCATTGCCCAACAATGGGACAAATTAGGTTAATGAAAAAAAAATTAGATAATTGTGCATTTTTGTAATCTTTTTTAATTTAATTTATATATTGTATAAGTATTTTGGATGAACGCACTACTAGGCTTTAAGGGGATACCTGAATTTTCCGGGGTCCAGTGCTGCCCCCATTTCAAATAAATCATTTAATAGAAAACGGAGACACCATTTATTAATTTTGTCTTAAACAGACAACCCTTCAATCTATTTTGTGAACTACTGTTTACAATTTAAAGTGAGAACGTGAAGTTTTTCTACGCACATACGTCAAAAGTGGCCGTTTTTCGCAATTGTGCCTAGAAAAGCTTCATGTTTTCAATTTAAACTGTAAACACTAGTTCAAAAAATAGTTTGGAGGGTTATCTAGGGTCTAATTAAGACATTTTTTTTAATGAAATCTCCTTTTTCTTTCAAATGATTTATTACAAATGGGGGCAGCACTGGACCCTGGAAAATTAAGGTAGCGTTTCTTTTTACTTACAATAATATTGTTGTACAATTACCGAAATAAATGATTTATGCACAAGACACAAGCTTATTTGCCACAAGTTTATTAAATTTAAAAAAAAACCCCCGACGACACCATCTAGTGACGAGTGTCGGAACTACATATTCCGACCGATGTTGAGTGGAATTGATATCCGTAGCGCCATCTATTATTTGCCAGGTAAATTACAAAACCGCGACTTTCCAGTGTTAACCCTCAATAACTTTGTAGACTCAGTAACCTTGTAGACTCTCCATACTTGCTAAGTAAGATCAATTTAAAATGTAAAAATCCTCGTATTCGTAATACTAAGACCTTTTCTCCTCCCATTTGTAATACTAATTATGCACATAATCGATTTCTTGTGAGAATTATGACAGGGCATATAATCACGTCGATATATTTCATGTAAAATTGGGTAAATTTCGAAGTTTGTTAGATGTTTAAATTAAATTTTCTTTTTCTCTTTGTAAGAATAATGTGGATGTCGAATTCATTAATATTATAAGTACGTTTGAGGTTATTAGTGTTGTTAAAAAGTACGTGACGGCTTTTTGTTATATGTAGTTAGATTTATTAATGAAACGTTCAACGTCTATATAGGTATAATCTAGTAGTAGAAACTTTTTGGCGATGTGAAACTCATAAATCATAAGCCTATGTGTAATATTTATGCCTGTTTGTTTCTCTTAATAAATAAATAAATAAATAAATAAATAAAAATTTTAAACTACATACGATTTTCATCAAACATGGCAAAGAAAAGGAAGGTGTTCTCACTTAAAAAAAAAAATCGCGTAAAAGAAATCGGTCAATCCGTTAGAGCGCTACGATGCCACAGACATACACACAGACAGACAGACATGAGCGTCAAACTTATAACACCCCACTTTTATTGTCGGGGGTTAAAAAAGAAACAAAATGGCGGCCTGTCACGCTGTTGGTGTTTGTTTATTAATAATAATAATATGACACAGCCCTTCTGGCGAGTAGGCGACCAATACTGTGAAAATGAGTTTCTTTCGGCGTTTCTTCTCAGCAGTGGTCGTTACGAAGCGCTGGTATCAGTAGCTTTTCTTTAAACACTTAACGTAAATTATTCTTATTGACGTGTAAAAGTGCCTGTAAAGGTCTAATTACTGAATAAACATTTGAATCTTTAAATCTTGAATCTTTGAATCTTTGTTTTTTTTTTGCAAATATTGAAGTATACTAGGGACTAAACTAACAGATCATTTACGTAACACCAGCAGCATTCGCTCCAAAACTAAGATAGTAGACGTTGGGAAAAATGCACCCAGATAGGTGGGCCAAGATTGCTACAGAATGGGTGCCGGTAGGCTAGCGTCGCAAGAGAGGTCGCCCAAGGACTAGGTGCTGTGATGATCTGGCGCTTTTTGACAAGACTTGGAAATCCATCGCGCAAGATAGAGATCAGTGAAGTACTAAAGGGGAGGCCTTTGCCCAGCAGTGGGATAATATAGACTGATAAAAAAAAGAAAAACAAAAGATAGAAATACGTAAATACCCAACTGAAACATTAATAACATGTCCTTTTCATTCAACGACATACTTATTCAATTACGTTTCAACAGTGACTTTTCAATGTTAATTGCTTTGCAATTTACATAAATATATTTGCATTGATTGACAAAATCGTTAACAATAATGTTTTCATGAACAGAAATGTAGGTACTTAATTGAAAAACACTTTTTTAAGCCCGCACAAAATGAGGAGTGTTATTAGTTTGACGCCAATGTCTGTTTGTCTGTGGCATCGTAGCTTTTAACCCTTTCACCGCGAACGTCGGATTTATCCGACAATCATTGTCGTGCCCATTCCGCGAGCGTCGGATATTTCCGACAAAAAAAAACCGCTCGTATTGCACATAACTGAAGTATCCACATCCCTTTTCGGTTGTAGGTATTTATTTTAGATTTACTACCCCTCGCGCTGGGGGCACGACCACTGATTTAAAGTCTCGCGGTGAAAGGGTAAAACGGATGGACCGATTTCGATGCGATTTTTTTACGCGAATACTAAAAACAGAATCAAATAAATATTCAAGTGGGCAGTGGCGGATTTACACATTTGCCGCCAGTATAGTCTTAATTTATTGCCGCCCTTACTGCGTTTACAAAATCGAAATCTATCTATCTTCTATCTTCTTCTATATAATAATATATAAAAGCGAAAATCATTCACTCACTCACTCACTCATCACGAAATCTCGAAAACTACTTAGCCAATGAAGATGAAATTTGGCAGGAAGGTAGATTGTGACTAGGAGACGTCCACTAAGAAATGATTTTTGGAAATTCCATCCCTAAGGGGGTGAAATAGGGGTAGCCAGTTTGTATGGAACTTCGTAATTTTTAATGAGATGCATGAAATTTTTAATTTATTTTAATAGTTAGTAGAAAATAATAAAGCATTTATTAGATTTTAAAAATGACATCCCTATAATGGTGAAATAGGGGTTGCAAGTTTATATGAATCTTCGTCATTTTTGAAGCGAGACACATGACATTTTTGAATTAGTGGTTTATAAAAAATCAATAAAGAACGGAAACGGGAACGCGATATTATAACACAATTTATAACGTAAAAAACCAAATAAAGATCCTATTAGAACCATTTTTTTTTACTTCTACGCGGACGAAGTCGCGGGTTACAGCTAGTATGTATCATGATATAATTTGTCAGGATCATAGCTAGGAACTGGCCTAAAATTTGCCGCCCCCAAAATGTGCCGCCCTAGGCCTACTACTAGCCTACTAAGCCTATGGTGAATCCGCCACTGCAAGTGGGGCTTCCATACAACAAACAAGATCCTTAACTAAGACGCATCTTTTCTTCAGATTTTAAAACACTATTTTCTACGTCTCAGACGGTTTTAAAAAATTCAGCCTACCAAGCAGGGACAGGAATACCGATATATTTTATCGATATATCGATACCCAATATCGGTATTTTATCGATATACCAATATATCGACACAAATTTCGATAAAATACCGGTATTTTATACAAAATATCGATATAATACCAATATTTTTTACAACATATCGATATGATACCAGTACTTAGTATCGATATATCGAAATTTATATTGATATATCGGAAAAATACTTATTTCGGGTATCGATATATCGATACAAAAATATCGGTATTCGATTCAAATATATCTTTATTATCATAGGATATTTATAATATCTCTTAATAATCGTCACTTTGTTTTATTGCACAATAATTGTTGACGTCAAAAAGTTACTTAGAGCTAAGTTTACTGCCGCCTCCAAAGCGCTAGTGCAGAAGAAGCGGTAACAAACTGCACTGCAGCATTTTCTCCAAGAACGTCAACTCACAATGAAATTAATATTTATAGTTGATATGTGGACAGAGTATACATTGTTTGTTGTCATAATTAATTTTTTTTTAATGTATTCCTGCTCTGCTGCCAAGCTTTAATGGGGCAGTGAAGCTAACTGGCCCGGGGCGCCAAGTCTTTAAATACGCCTCCGCTCTGCGAAATATGCGTAAATTCATGGTACTGTATCGACCGATAAGCGTAAGCTTAGTATTGAATGGTATTGCTTATAAGTACCAATAATCCGCCGATAAGATATCGGTGCATTTAACCTCGACTACATCGATACACTTCCTATTGTTCGACGACCTCCGTGGCGTAATGGTCCACACGCTAGACCCAGCCAGGGCAAGTTGGAGAATGGCCTTTGTCAAATTGTCCTGGGTCTTGGGTGTTTATGTATATATGTATTTATCATAAAATATAGTATCGTTGGGTTAATATCTCATAACACAAGCTTATGAATCCCCTTACCCTAGACTTTTCCATACAAACGTAGTTTACGTTTTATTTTGAAACGACACGTCAGATTGCTGTAAAAAATTGTAATTTTAAAGAAATTGCAATTATCTAGGGTTATAATTGGTTTCCGATGGTAAAATTATGAACTTGAAAGAAAATATAAGGGTGTAGAAGTTTTCCATACTAGGGGTCAAATATGATAATACACTATATTCTCTTTTAAGTTCATAATTTTACGTCGGAAACTAATTATAACCCTAAATATTTGTTGAATTTCTTTAAAATTACATAATTTTGCCCATATCTGATATGTCGTTGAAAAATAAAACGTAGACTACGTTTGTATGGTAAAGTCTGATTCTGTCCAGGGTAAGGGGACTCTTAAGCTTACTTTGGGATTAGCTCAATCTGTGTGATTGAGCTAATCCCAAATCCCATGATGTGGCGTACCATCATGGGACCACTACGCCACGGAGGTCGTCAAACCCTTTGAGTACGGCACCCTAAAAACATCGGTTCAGCTGCTCATATGTTATTGGGGGTAACTGCTTGGAAGTCGTGGGTTTTTAATTTTCCGATTTTAAACGGAAAATAAACTTGTTCTGTGTTTTAAACAAATTGGTGGACAAAATAGTCAATACGGTGTTCAATAAAAAGTAAAAATGAGTATGACGTAATTATTTTTATTGAATGTCAATTTATATTTCGACACAGTCACCTTTCAGGTTTATACACTTGATACACCTATTCTAAAGCTAAACTTCCCTTTCTCAAAAAATTTTCTTCATAATTAATAAATAAATAAATATATAGGGACAAATTACACTGATTGAGCTAGCCCCAAAGTAAGTTCGAGACTTGTGTTATGGGATACTAACTCAACGATACTATACTTTATAACAGATACATATATAGATAAACATCCAAGACCCAGGACAATTTGAAAAAGGCCATTTTCCAACTTGCCCTGACCGGGGATAGAACCCGGGACCTCTGGGTGGCGGACTAGCATGGTGACCACTACGCCACGGAGGTCGTCAAATCATGATCCCTTAAAAAATCATACGGCAGCGACTACTGCGTCATCATCTTCGAATTTCTGGTCCCTGAGGTGTTCCTTTAACCGCGAAAATAGGTAGAAATCACTAGGAGCTAGGTCAGGTGAGTATGGAGGATGTTCTATGAATTTGAAGCCACCTTCTTGAATTGAAGCCATCGCAACTATTGACTTGTGCGCGAGTTTTTTTTTCTTTCCATCATTATCACTATTTATTAAAAACACCTCCCCTCGTGCCCTCGTAACGCTGCCATAATTGATGGGGCTT
The DNA here is from genome assembly GCA_943193695.1 of Acrobasis suavella. Lineage (NCBI taxonomy): Eukaryota > Metazoa > Arthropoda > Insecta > Lepidoptera > Pyralidae > Acrobasis > Acrobasis suavella. The sequence goes on from OW971956.1 coordinate 1,666,909, forward strand.
GCCGCCCCTCTTTTTGGCCCATTGCCTCATTGACCCTACGGTAAATACACCCCAGACGCCTGGACCTATTTGGGAAATTCTTTATTTGTTTGAAAGGGCATACTTGTCAGGTGGTTCCGTAGAAGTTTGGGAATGAAGCCGATTTTGAGTTTTGAAAAATTCGTATACAAAATGGATGTTTTTCCCAGTAGTTTTCCTAGACTTAGCTTATTCAATAAAATGTGTCTAGATTTCAAATAGGAAACTAGTTTGTCAGCCATCCGCGACCAGACCGGTCTACACTCTATAGCCTACTATCAAGTTCGAGGTCGAAACTAAACTGAGAATTAAAAAATATTTGATTAAAATAAACGCGAGACAACATGATGTATACATGACAGTTAGCATGAACATTTTTTTGGGTCTAACGTTTCGAAGATCTTTCGTGATCGCAGACAGACTAGACGCAGAGTCAGCGTCATCAGGCCTGTGTCACTCCCCGTTTCGGTACCGAAAATATACCTACACTAGCTTTAACCCGCGACTTCGTCCGCGTAGAAGTCAAAAATGGTTCTAATAGTATTTTTAACTGACTTTTTTCGTTATAACCCTCTCCCTCTCAAAATGTTCAAACTTATCTTGTTTCTCAATACAATTTTTGGACCCCCGTTTCACCCCCTTAGGGATTGAATGTTGAAAAATCCTGAAACACGTACTTACTCACTCACCGCCAGGAGTACTCTTGCGAAGTTTCAAATAAAATGGTCTAACTAATCTTGTTTCTCCTTACAAACTTTGGACCCCCATTTCACCCCCAGGAGGTGAGTTTTAAAAATCCTTTCTTAGTGCACCCCTAGACTTCATAAGGAACCTATGTGTCAAATTTGCAGTCTGTAGACCCAGAGGTCTGGGCTGTGCGTTGATATGTCAGTCAGTCAGTTAATCATTCAGTAAGTATCTAAACGAAGGGGCGAGGAGTTCTGATGCGAGCTAAATTAAACCATAGCGCTAACCACATTAAGTAGATGTTCTTCTAAGTTAGACTTCTGTACGTGAGTACTAGTACTTATTTTGTGGCGTCACAAAAGATTTAACTTCTATTAAAAACGGACCGAACAATTTGCTACTTTTCAACAGCTCAAATCAGATACTTTTTTAAACGTCAAAACAAACATTTCATATGTGATTTGTATGAAATATAGCCTAATGACGTCATAGTTTCTTGTAGTCCAATAGCGCTCTTAAGGGGCTAACTGAATTTTCCGGGGTCCAGTGCTGCCCCCATTTGAAATAAATCTATTGAAAGGAAACGGAGATTTCATTTAAAATTTTGTCTTGATCAGACCCTAGATAACCCTTCAAACTATTTTATAAACTATTGTTTACAGTTTCAAGTGAGAACGTGAAGCTTTTCTACGCACAATTGCGAAAAACGGCCACTTTTGGCGTATGTGCGTAGAAAAGCTTCATGTTCTCACTTCAAACAGTAAACAGTAGTTCATAAAATAGTTTGAAGGGTTATCTACGGTCTGATCGAGACAAAATTTTAAATGATATTTCCGTTTTCTTTCAAATATTTTTATTTTAAATGGGGGCAGCACTGGACCCCGGAAAATTCAGGTAGGCCTTAAGACCCCTTAAGGCGACCCTTCCCGACCGCTCTGTCAGCAACGCGAGCCTAGTTTGGAAAGCTTGTTGTTTCATCTAGGGCAATGCTAGAAAAAGAGGCAAACCAAAAAGAGAGAGATAGCGCCTAAGGGCACGGTTTGCATTCTACTGAATGAAATAAGTATTATTATTAACTACCCATTGAACGAATTTTAACTTTTCATAGGGTGTGGAGATTTCATAAAACTTGTTCCAGGGGATACGTGTTTATCAGTAAGCCTTACAAGTGTGTGAAATGAATGTTTTGTATTCAAAACTTTCATTACATTTGCGAGGTTTGTATCGAAATATTTTCTTTACCTTTACAATTTATGAGTACTTTATGAACGGTCGAAGTTCAGCTTAAATTAGAGCAAACAAGCACTTTTTTGGAGGCTTATACTGACTTTGTTTTTCTAAATAAAATTTTTTTTTTGCGATTGAAATCTAGAAATAGCGCACAAGATACCTGTAAGTTCAAAAGTTTTCAAGAAAGATCAGATATAACGCTATAATCACGTACGAGTGTTTGTATGAAAAGTAAGACGGGAAGGCAGCTCTTAATATCAGTTTTTCTGCAATAATAAATTTGCAATTTTTCAAAACTAAAAACCGACTTCACCCCCAAACTACACAACCGATTTTGATAAAATTTCCATGGTACCTCCTGGAAAGTATATCCTTTCAAACAAAAAAAGATATTTTAAAATCGGTCCAGGCGTCTCTGAATAATCGGTGAACATACATAAAAAAAATAAAGGATCGCGGCGAATTGATAACCTCCTCCTTTTTTGGAAGTCGGTTAAAAATCACATCGAAAATGGTTATGATCCTGACAAGTAGCAACATTATTTTGTCAAGTTTTATTTTCTAAACAGTACCCATAATTTATTTTTGTACCAGGAAAGTACCCAACTCCCCAATTTAAGGGTCAAACTGTGGTCATACCATACCCACTTGCTCTTTCATTGGACAATTTCGCAATCACAAAAGAGCGATCACCCGAGCTATATTTGGACGCAATTTATCAATTGAGCTCGTATTTCAGCTCTGTAGCTATGTGGAGAGGCTATGTTTAGTGACTGATATGATCAAAAATTAATAACTTACTGGCGGCATGTACAGGGTCTAACAAAATATTCTAAAACTACTACAAAGATAATATAATTACTAACAGAACAGATACAAAAAGCCATAGAAACGATTGGACGTCCTAAAAGTAGGCAAAACTAGAGTTGCCGGTTGGCACACAGAGATGGCAGCACACACGACGAGCAAAACAGAGACAAGGAAATTTATGAATATGCTTAAAAATATTGATTACATTTCGTATCAGTCATATTTATTTAAATATAGTACTACTTCATTGAAATAACATTAATGAAAGATTTTAATGTTTTAATAAATAGCTATAGCGCCATCTAGTGACAAGAAAGAGAAATAATAAATTATAAGGCGATGGGTAGGCAAATTAAGCTCAATTAAATTAAATTAAAAAAGTCCTAGTTGACAAATTTTATTATAGCATAGAAGATTTTTTGACTGATAAAATAACTATATAATTCATTGCAATTAAATCATTTTGACACTGTAAGTTCTAATTCGCACGCCTTGTAAGGCAAAATGTATTGGCACTTTAAGATAATCATCAACTTTTGTAACCTACATTTATGCAAATAAATAAATGAATTGAATTGAAAGACCCACACAAAGGGTAAGATGAGAAAGTAGAAAAAAATTTACTCTCACTTTGTATGTATGGGATCTATACCAAAACATTTTTTTTACCAGGTTTTATTTTATCCTTTTGTCGGCATGATTATTATACATATTCATACCAAATTACAGCTAACTAGTACTTATAGTTTCTTTGTAGAACCGCGGCGTAGTGGTCACCATGCTAGTCCGCCACCCAGAGGTCCCGGGTTCGATCACCGGTCAGGGCAAGTTGGAAAATGGCCTTTTTCAAATTGTCCTGGGTCTTGGATGTTTATCTATATATGTATTTGTTATAAAATATAGTATCGTTGAGTTAGTATCCCACAACACAAGTCTCGAACTTACTTTGGGGCTAGCTCGATCAGTGTAATTTGTCCCTATATATTTATTTATTATTTATTTATTTGTAGAACCGCGGACAGACAAACAGTCATGGCGATATACAGCGACCACGAAGGTACTTATGAAACCCATGCTGTCTTATTATAAAACCCAGACTAACCTTGTTACTAGGTTTAAACCATTATCCGCCCAAATCAAGTTGACATCTAGTTTCACACACTATCTCACTTGTCAATGTCACCTTGATTTGGGTGGATAATGGTTTAAACCTAGTAACAAAGTAATTCCTGTTTTTCTAATAAGGATGGGATCTAGTTGACGCATCACCGTCTACATGCGAGGAGTGGCAACAGGATAGATAATTTATTTGAATTATGCAAAGTATTTATACGAAAACATTGTACAGTGTAATATTGAATCTACTACACGTCCAGTTAGTACGTGATGAATTGATGATATTAACGAAATGAATTATTTGCTTATTAATTATATATATATATATATATATATATATATATATATATATATATATATATATATATCCATCAAGTAAGACTATAAGGATGCTGTCATAACAAACAACAATAAGGGTGCCTTGTTTACTACGGAGTACGGTACGGAACCCTAAAAAGGTAAAAGCCTTCCAACGTATGGAAGGAAAAAGATTAAATATGTCTTCAATATAATTAAGAATAAGGAATCACCTAAATAGTTGTAAAATACAAAATTCTTAATAGGATTAAACCGATACTCGCTCGTAAAGTCTTAAAACCAAACGACCTTGTTTCTTATCAACTTACAAAGCAAAATATTGTTTACCTAGTTATTGTTACACCTACGCCTACGTAACTTATCACCAGACACGTCGTTATTTCAGAATAATATTATTGTTCTTAGCCTACGCATTATTTTCTTAACTTTTCTTACCGGTAAATGCGTATGTCTATGGGATAAGACTATTAATTCACTAATTTACAACGACACAAATCGGATACTTTTTTTCTAAAAGTCAAAACAAACATTTCCTATGGGATTTGTATGAAAGATAAACTAATGGCTTCATAGTTTCTTGGAGTCAAATAGCGCTCTTAAAGAGTCCCCTTACCTTTATTTTGAAACGGCATGTCAGACATTGGCGAAATTATGTAATTTTAAGGAAATTACATATATTAAGGCTTATAACTAGTTTGAACAGTCAAAATATGAACTTAGAAGAGAATATAGTGCATCATATTTACCATCAGTATGGAAAACTTCTACATCTTTATATTTTCTTTCCAGTTGAAAATTTTACTGTTGGAAACCAATTATAACCCTAGATAATTGCAATTTCTTTAAAATTACAATTTTCTTTTCCGAAATTTGACATGTCATTTCAAAATAAAACGTAGACTATGTTTGTATGGAAAAGTCTAGGGTAAGGGGATTCTTAATATCAGTTTTTCTGCAATAATAAATCAAAAATCACGTTGAAAATAGATATGATCATGACAGGTGACCTTGAGACGTTTAATTTTGTTAACAGTATATATGATCGATTTTTATTAACAGTATAGATGATATATGATCGAAATGGTTTTTAGGGTTCCGTAGCCAACTGGCGAAAAAACGGAACCCTTATGGATTCATCATGTCTGTCTGTCTGTCCGTCCGTATGTCGCAGCCACTTTTTTCTGAAACCATAAGAACTATAGTGTTGAAAATTGGTAAGTAGATGTATTCTGTAAACCGCATTAAGATTTTTACTCGAAAATAGAAAAAAAAACTATAATTTTGGAAGATGGGGAATTTCCAAAATTATGGTTTTTTTTTTGAACTTTTTCATCAAACTTATATGTGTGGGGTGGTATCTATGGATAGTTCTTCAAAAATGATATTGAGGTTTGTAATATAATTTTTTTCTAAACTCAGTTTGCGCGAGAGACACGTTCGAAGTGGTGAAATATGTGTCGTCCCCCCCCCCCCCCCTGGAACCTCTAAAATAATAGAATGATAAAACTAAAAAATATATATGATGTACATTACCATGCAAACTTCCACCGAAAATTTGTTTGAACGAGATCTAGTGAGTAGTTTTTTTTATTACGTTTATTAAAACATCGATCAAAGTTACAACGAACTACAAGAACTTTTATAATATGTTACTTGCTGCTACGGAACCGTTCATGGTCGAGTCCGACACGCACTTGGTCGATATTTTGTGATAACTAGGTACAGTTGTGATAGGGGATTTCTTGTTCAGTAAGTTTCCTGGCCTCATGTCCGGCAACATGTTTGTTTGCTAAAATAGGCACAAATTAGACTACTAATGATGCAAGTTGGTAAAGCGGTCAGCCTTGAATAAATTCGCAAGAGGTCTAAATCAAACCTATTTCATTTAGTAGGTTTGCTTTTTAACCATCTTCAAAAAGGGAGGAGGTTCTCAACTCGTCAGTTTTATTTTTATGGTTGTTCACCGATTATATGTATCAAACACGCCTGGACCAATATCAAAAATATTTTTGAAGTTAAAACTTCTTTAGCGGCGTTGTACACTGTTTTTGATATGGGAAAAAAATGTTAAACTCGCGTCAGGGCGTCAGGGCGTCAGGACACGTGACCTGATCGAAAATTCGTAAGACTCGCGGCGCGGCGTAGGAGAGTAAGTATCCCCCTCTCTCTTGCGCCTTTTTTGTTTAGGCGGCGCAGGGCGCTTGCGCGAATGTTCGTGCGTGTTTATGTTACAGCGTGCCACGCGCATCCATGGAAATGCACAACGTTAATATTCAAGTTTTCACTTCTGCCGGCACTCCCGGAGTGCATCTCGTCGTTTTTTTTTTTTGAAAAGTCATAATTTACTTTCCACGTGGTTCCATAAAAATTTCATCACAGACTTGGTCACAGAGGGGTACAGGCCTACGGGGGTTTAGGTCTTCGTCACATAGTCAATATCCTCTATGGAAATCGTACACTTTTTCGAGCTCTATTCAAATTATAAGCACAGTGTTCAGTATTTCTAGAACTTACAGGCATATGTATTTGATGAAGATATTTTTCTGAAACTGATCAAAATTTTTGGAACGAAGTTCCTTACGGCAGGCTTGGAGGAGATACGGATTTTGCTGCGCGACCGAACTGAAAAAAATGTGATAGTAAAACCGTAAGGATGACCTCGTTAAATGAGACGTGCGCAGGCGCGACAGTCGTATACACAAGAACTTTTGAACTTCGTTCCTACCTGGTGTCCCACGACACCACATTTCTTTTTTTCATTTGTTATTGGATATAATAGATATGCTTGGCGTGACGTAGCAAGCAGACATTAACCAAGTATAATTTTTTAACTTTTGGTTTGCAAAATGGTTATAGACCATATTTTTTTATTGTTACGAGAAAACTAGAGGGGGAAGGAGGTCTTGGCATATACTATGAAAGGTAACCGAGTGAGGATGAAAAAAAAAAATGTAGGGACAAATAACACTGATTGAGCTAGCCCCAAAGTAAGTTCGAGACTTGTGTTATGGGTCAACGATACTATATTTTATAACAAATACATATAAAGATAAACATCCAAGACCCAGGACAATTTGAAAAAGACCGTTTTCCAACATGCCCTGACCGGGGATCGAACCCAGGAGCTCTGGGTGGCGGACTAGCATGGTGACCACTACGCCACGGAGGTCGTCAAAAATGTGTCACATAGTGAGGGCACATTCCTTAAAGTATGTATACCTTTCAATCTATTTTGTAAAGTAAAAAGATACTGTTAGGTTTTATGGTATGTGCCGCATAGGCAAGATGATTATATGCTATAGGCTGCTGGACATAGGCCTCTCTCAAGGATTTCTAAAATGACCGATCAAGAGCAGCCTGAATCCATCGCTGACCAGTAATAGTTTAGTTATGTTTTTTATAAAGTATTATTTTTTAATCAAATAAATAAATACTGTAGGTATAAGGTTCGTTCATACATACACTTTCGAGTCTTACGGTATCCCATATAGGACAGATAGAATGTTTTGGGCCTTCAGATCTATGAAGACATGAGCCGAGGGTCGCAGGACCCGAAAGCCACCAATGGTGGACAAGAAGGTGGATAATTTCTCAATACCAAAAACCGACTTTATCTCAAAACCACACAACCAATTTTAATAAAATTTCAATAAGACCAACTGAAATGCATGCCCTTTAAAAAAAAAAAGAATTTTCCAAATCAGTCCAGGCGTTTTGAAATAATCAGTGAACATACATTAAAAAAAAGATTCAGATGAATTGATAACCTCCTCTTTTTTAAAGTCTATTTACATAATTCTAAGCCCATTCCCTATATCGACTTTGACGATCTGTGCGGGAAGAGAAGTAGTAGGCACATTGTAATTTTTTTTTTTCTTTCAGACCATTTAGTATCTATGTAGGTACCTAGTTTTATTTACCTGACACGTGGTTGTTTTGATAAACAGGTATTTATAAGTTGTTTACAAACAAAAGGTAAACAAAATGTCTACCAATCAATAGGCGAAGTACCAGGGACGCATCAACTTGAAGGAGCTGTTTACCACAGGTGCAACCCGACCAAATGCGGAAGTCGATCAATGACATGAGAATTACACTAGAGAGCGCACCATTTACAATCATCGGCTAATCCCTAGTGAAATCACGTACACAGTTCACACATCAGCTAATTATTTATGACGCAAATTAATGTAACGTAACATTCAGCGACCTCGAAAGTTCAAATCCGCTGCGCCATTTTCTTACACCTAATTACATTTTATACATTGTATGTTGTTACAATGTAAACAAAGCAACAGCTGTATGTATGGAACTAAGAAAATATAATAATTTTGTAAGTGTAAATCTACGTTTGTTATGCTTCATACGATTTAACGCATTTGTGCTTCGTACAAAGCCGATATCCTTGATAAAAACAAGTTAGTAAACCAAGTTTCGTCATGCATGTTTTCTTCTCATTGTTTATTTATGCACTTACCGCTCAAATCTTCGATGGTGTTCAGCTTTCGTGCAGCCATCCTTTCGTTAATCGTAACCACAACACTTAGAAAGATAGTTCTGTAAATAAATAATCACTTTCGATTGTTATTTTCGAAGTTTTTGCGCACAATCACAAAGAAAACGACGGACCTCGCTTGCCCGCGATCGCTTTTCGGCCTTTGTTTCTGTTTTGATTTCAATCCGCTGTGACAAGACGATGGCGTGCATGTCGCAATTGCACAGATGTAACATTTATGTTTTACGCCAAAATAGCCTTTATTTCCAAAGCTGTAGGGTAACATTTTTAATTAAATACTACTTCAGCAACATTTTTGAATGTGATGATGTTCAAGTTGGCGATTGGTTATCGTACGATATTGGTCGGCCAATCAGAAATTACTATAAAAAATTAACCTCTTTGATTGGACGCACAGGTGACATAAGGATGAATATTGCTAGCTAATAAAATTCATAGTTTGTCTATGGTTGAAATGTCAATGACCTACGTAAAGGGATGCGTAGACAACCAAAAGCCTATTTTTTTTAAGTAGGGTCATCGATAACTACTAACGTCGCATCAGCCAAAAATTTTGTTTTTTATCAAAAATGTCAGCGTGAAAAAAAACTTAGCACTAGCAAGCTAGGCATAATATTCCTCGCCCCGTAAATAATAACTTAATTTAAGAAACATAGGCACCGCCCAGGTATTAGTAACAAAGGTACTTATTCTTTGTTAGTGAGAGATCTAGCAATGCGATATTAACTATGCAATTAGGCACCATCCGTATCCGTTGCATGCAAGTGCACAGCGCTCTTAAAAACTATGTTAGTACTAGAAGCGATCAGGTTCGATCAATATGCCCTCTGATCTGACCCCTTCATGGGCGAACCGATCGGGTATTGCACTCAGAATAGATAGATAGAATAATAATAATAACAGAATAACCTTGGTTTTCTTTTCAGCCAATTTAATTAAAAATAATAATATATATTTTTATGCTCTTTGTTCCTATTATATATGTATTTATTTACTGCCCCTACTTTTCTATTCTCTCCCATATGCACATCCTTGGTTATTTTCCTTGGTATTATCTAACTCTCTTACTAACCGTCTTTGTTACATTATCGTGTGTGACTGCGTGTCATCTTCAACCTTGACATTGGTAAAATCATCGTTTTGAAAACGATGGAGCCATAATCTAAGTACAGAAAATGAAGCAAGACACGGATCGGATTCGCTATGCCATGCCGTGCCATGCCATGCCATGAGTGCCATGAGCATGACGACGACGACTCATGACAAACAACACGATTACACGAAGGCAGACATTTGTAGCGAAAAAGGTCAAGTCAAGCAAGAGTCATCAATATTCAAGACAACCTCGTTGCAAATGTAAATTACTGGATCCTAAAAGTTTTCGTTCTCGTCATCTTTGATTTGATGAGATTTTTACATTTAAGTTGCAAACAAGAGCTAAGCTCTAGCATCTGCGGCTCTCCTACCCCTACCTTCGACCTAGCTTTCCGCAAGCTAGATGGTAGTAGGTTAGGGGGTCCGTGAGTTGCCTGTTACCCACCCACACAGGCTGAAGCGCGGCTGGCATATGCCATCCCTAATATGGCTCGTCCGACGACGCTGGGCGCAAGTCGCTGGCAGATGTATGGGCAGGTACCCTCAGCACCAACACTAATAATTTATGTACTTGCATTGCGTGTATACTTATAATCCCATATTTCGTTTTAATGATTCAGTCTTTCCGACAAAAAATATTAGGTACACGTTTTTCTTTTGTTGTTTTTCTCATGTTGCTCATGTATAAGTACCTTAAGATTTTACAAAAAATTAAACAGTTGCAACACCATTGTCCTCTGTATTGTCTATTGATAATTCAATTAATTTGTCAAAAATTGGTTGATGACGATTTCGGCGTCATTTGCCAATTTATTTAAAAAAATTATTGACTGTATTTAAAATTCGTAATGAGTGTGAATAATGGTGACGAAGAAATTCCATCATCTAGAGATGTGGAGGAATTAGAGAGCCCTCGGTAAATTGAGTATTTATTTCATAAATGTCTGCACGATCATCTGTGTTTATGACAGCTGATTTTTAGCGGCAAAGTTGAAAGATACGAAGGCGCGAAAGCGCATGGCGTGTCGGTATTTCGATGAATATCGGCAATAAACCGAAAAATAGCTTTTGTAATAGTGATTTCTGCTGCAGGAAACGTATGCGGCTCGATAATTCGGGGCGAAAAAGTTGGAGTTTGATGGACAGACGAACTGATCAGGAGGTAAAATTGACACTTGCTTCCCGCTTTTTTTGCAGTCTAATTTTTGGTTAGGTCCATTATTCTATGCAGTTGGTCAATGAACTTGGGATCAGCAAGGCCTTTACTTACAAATATTCAAGCTATCATTCAGTAATTTGTCATAAAATGGATATTTTTGAGGTAAGTGCTATTCAAGCGTGTTCCTATTATGTTACGCCTATCATCCCTAAAATGCCGTTATGAGATCATAACCAGGCATTAATTCTGTTGAGACCATGTTGTGCTTAAAAACCTCTCTTTCTGTCCTCTTTGAAGACCACTAATGGAAATATCCACTGATATTAATAAGTATAAAGAGCCCTCAAAATTTCTGTAGCATTGTCATAGTCCTAAGGGTCTACCTACTCCAGTACAATACAAATTACAACTGACTGCAGCATTACATTTAGTACTTAGACTAGATAATGAGTATCTTCAATTCCTACCTTCATGTTCTATGCCTTTTTATTCATTATAATTTATTATTCTATTATTATTTATAGATATATATTATTATATAGAGTAGGCATTTATAATATATCTATTCTATTCCTTTGCGATTCGCAAGATAAAAGTATAGTGCATAAAAAACAATAAATACAATAATATATTTATGTAAATACATCTAAATATATATAAAAGAAACTGAATGTCTGACTGAGTGACATATCAACGCACAGCTCAAACTGCTGGGTCTAGAGGCTCCAAAATTGGCACATAGGTTCCTTATGAGGTCGTGGGTTGCATATAGAAAGGATTTTTCAAAACTCACTCCCTTTGGGGGGTGAAACGGGGTCCAAAGTTTGTATGGAGAAACTAGATTAGTTAGAGGGATGAAATGGGGTGACCTACTGCCTAAGCTATGCTGAAGCGTTCTCTCTCTTGCTCTAGCAAATGATGGGAGTACAAAGTTCGCCGAATCAGCTAAGCTTTTAAATTAGTTATTTATAAAACATTTTAACATAATAATACATATTTTATAACAAAATTAATTACGTAAAAACCAATTAAATATTCTATTAGAACCATTTTCGACTTTTACGCGTACGAAGTCGCGGAAAAATAAATACATTACATGTCTCTTTGCGTCGCGGGTTAAAAAGTAGCCTGTTTCAGGTTCTTCATGAAATGGGGGTCAGTCTTCTGGAGCCAGACGAGTACGAGCAGCAATGCGACCTCGCTCCTGGTAGCATGGTGAGTTAACACTTCACACGTCTTCATCTCACGACCGACCTTTGTGGCCTTATGGTCATCATGCCAGGCAGTCACACCGGAGGTCCCGGATTCCCAGTCAGATCAAAATGGAAAATGATCGTTTTCTGATTGACCTGGGTCTTGGATGTTTATCTATATAATGTATTTGTTATATAATATAGTATCGTTGAGTTAGTATTCTACTTTGTAGCTAGTTCAATCTTTATCTTAATCAAAATTTATCTCAACGGACTATGGAGAGGACTATCATTATTTCTGTAAATCAATTCAATTTTTCTGATAGATTATCAGAAATAATTTCTCTAAACTAAAAACCGACCTCACCCCCAAACTACACAACCGATTTTCATAAAATTTCTATGGGACCACCTGACAAGTATATTCCTTCTAACAAAAAAAGGATTTTTTTGTTAGAAGGAAATAATCGAATCATAATAAGGAAGAATCGGTCCAGGAGTCTTCGAATAATCGGTGAACATAAATAAAAAAAAACTATTCTGACAAATTGAAAACCTCTGCCTTTTTTTAAAGTTAGTTAAGGAGTCGTAGCAGAACGAAGGTTACTGACAAAGCCAAGCGGATTAGCTCAGTGAAGTGGCGGTGGGAGGGGCTCATAGTGCGAAGAACCGCTTGACGATGGGGCAGAAATTTCAAATGGTCGCGTACGTACCGGCAAGCGCAGTATTTTACTAGGTGGTCAGATGACCTGAGCAAGGTTTGTAGGCTGCTTCAAATCGGTCGTTTTGGAAATCCTTGGGGGAGGCGTGTCCAGAAGTGGACTTTCTGTGGCTAATGTGTGATAACTTCTTCATAGCATGTTCCCAGTTGGATCCTCAGCTCTTCTTTGGAGCCTTGGATGCTATTTCCTGCTTTTTCTTTTTCAAATATAATTATGACGTATATCCATTGGTAACACAAGGATGCACCTGTACAATGCCAGTCCTAATGCAGTACAGGTAGCTCAGTACTGGGCCCAGAAGAATACTCCAAAATGGCGGTCGTCGACGCATTATTTGTACCTGCGCCGATAACCGCCATTTCGGTTCAACCTACGTGCCGGGAATTTGAACAAAAATGCTTCGAAGTCCGCCATTTTTGTTCATCATATTTGGGTCGTATTGTATTTAGATTTGAGTAGACATCGACATGCAAAGAACACCTTAAAAAATAAAAGATTCTGACGAATTAAGAACCTCCTTTGTGCCCGCGGACTCCGCTCCCCGTGGGAAATTCAGGGAAAAAACTATCTTATATCTAAAAAACTATCTTCCCCGGGTCTCAAACCATATCCACATCAAACATCTAAATTGGTTCAGTGATTAAAGTGTGAGTTACTTTCGCATTTAAATGTTAGTAAGGATGTAATACGTTGACTTAAGAGTGCCCTTGGCCTGGACAGAATCAGACTTTCACAAACAAACGTAGTCTAGCTTTTATTTTGAAACGGCATGTCAGATATTGGCGAAATTATGTAATTTCAAAGAAATTGCTTCTATTAAGGAAAAAAACTAGTTTTCACAGTCAAAATACGAATTTAAAAGATAAATAGTGGATCATATCATATTCGACCTTTAGTATGGAAAACTTTTACACTCTCATATTTTCTTTCAAGTTCAAATTTGACTGTCGAAAACTAGTTATATGCAATTTCTTAAAAATTACAAAATACTGCCGAAATCTCGCATGTCATTTCAAAATAAAAGCTAGACTACGTTTGTATGGAAAAGTCTACGGTAAGGGGATTCTTAAAGCCATGGGCTTTACAGGCGCGGTCGCAGCCTGAAATTTTGGAGGGGGTCACTCACTACACTAATAAAAAATAGGTATACTAGATGTCATTTCCAAGTTATTTTGGCCATCGTACGTAGTTCATAAAAACACCACTAGATGTCAGCAAACTATAAATTTATCGCTGTTACGGATAGCTAGAAATTTCCTTTTATTATTTGGCAAATTTTTGAGATTTTTGAATTTGACCTTAGATTTTGGGGGGGGTCATGTACCCTGTGACCCCCCCCCTTCGGACCGCGCCTGGGGCTTTATCTATCACTCAATCCACTGGTGATGCCGAGAAGAAATCTTCTTCTTCTACTTTCTAAAGTCTTCTTTAAAAAAGTTAAAATAAACAATCTTTCCTCTTCCAGCACCACAAAACCCTCAAGAGGAAGCGAGACATAGAGAACGTGAACCCCAATGTGAACTCTATAACATCCCCTCGTCAAAGGTTCAGCCCTAAGAGTCCTAAATCCAGGGTGAAAAGCAGCCCAGTGCCTGGACCGTCTAAAGCTAGGAGCCCGAAAAGTTCTGAAAAAGGTGAGCAGATTTTTTTTGTAAAACTGTTATTTCATTTCTATTTCGATTCCTTCTTAGGGTTCCGTACCCAAAGGGTAGAATCGGGTTCCTATTATTAAGATTCTGTTGTCTGTCAGTCCATCCGTCTATCCGTCCGTCTTTCGGTCCGTCTCCGTCCGTCTGTCTGTCACCAGGCTGTATCTCATGAACCGTAATAGGTAGACTATTCAAATTTTCACCGATGAGGTATATCTGTTGTCGCTTTAAAAAAAAAATACAGAATAATCATATTCATATCTTTATTTGCTTAAAACATGGTAATATAGGTCTTACAATAAATATTAAAGAACAAACATGTTTTGCTAGTAGTAATAGCATGCAAATATTAGTAGTCCAAGAATTGTCTGAGGCTATAAAAGTTTTTGTCAACAAGCCATTTATACATTTTTTTCTTAAAGAGCCTGACATTTAAAATCTTTAGTTCTTCTGGCAATTTGTTGATATAATATAATAAATATTCAAGTGGGGCTCCCATACAACAAACGCGATTTTTAAAGATAATGGTACGGAACCCTTCGCGCGCGAGTCCGAATCGCATATGGACGGTTTTTTTTGCCATATGGGTAAGGACCGTGTATGTATGTTTCATTAGGAAGGTAGTTACTTATTCTCAGAACTAAAATTTTTACTCGTTCCGTCCTTTTAAAAATCGTTAAGGGAGGCCTATGTTCAGCAGTGGATTTACTTTAGCTGATATAATGATACTTGAAGTTACCTAATTATGGTAATCATTTCTAGTCCTTAGGTCTTGCGGTCCTGGCTTCTACTTACTTCAAGACTCAAAATGCTCTGTCTGCCTCGTTAGTGATATAGACGTGATAGAGTACAGTCAGGGGCAGACAAAACTGACCCCCCGACTATAAAGGCCGTACGGTAGGGGCGTCACTTTGATTTGTCCCCGACTGTACAGTCAGGCTTCAAAAATGGAGTCATAATCTCTCATACAATCAGTATAAGAAATTATGACTCCATTGAAGCGTACCGTACATATGTATGTATATTGTTTCAGTACCCCTCCAGCAAACAGACTTGGAAACTACCTTCGCAGAAGAATATCTCATTGACGAAGAGACACCACTTGGTCAGTTTGTGTCCGGAAAGTACAGTAGTAATGCAGGCCATGTAGCCCTGGGCAGTACTACCGGGGGCAAGCAAAAACACCCTGGATTCACTTGTAAGTTTCCAATATATTCCTACTCAGCTCAGCGTATTTCCTGTTGCATCCTCTGCTGTAAGAAGCTTCATAGAACCTCATTGATGAGGAAACAGATCAGACAGGAAACAGAGATCAAAAAGATAAAATATCAAAATATCCAATCAGACATAAAAACAGGCTACAGATACCATTCTCACGTCTCCAACTCCACGCATCCAGTCCACTTGCCATGTCCGTAAAAATTTACAATAAACTCCCTGAAGACATTAAAAATATAGAAAATGACAAAAAAAAACTGCAGCTCATTAAGGAAGTACTGATTAATAAATGTTATTATACTCTTACAGAATATATAGATGATAAACTTTTTACTAAATAAATTATATACATAATCAATGAATAAATCAATAATCAAATAAAATATAAACACCTATCTTGAACTTGACTATTAAAATACACCTGACAATATAATTAAAATATTATAATAAAATTAATCATATCCATTAGCATCCAAAATATAATTTATTTGCATGATTTAATATATAACAATTTTAAGATAAAATAGCCCCTCTCCTATTGCAGCGCCCGTCAGGGTCCTTAATTGGTTCTCATTTTATATTAAACACCACATGTATGTACAACATTAAGGAAGCAATAAAGGATTGAATTGAATTGAATTGAACACCTCTTGGTCAGTTTGTGTCTGGAAAGTACAGCAGTAATGCAGGTCATGTAGCCCTGAGCAGCACTACAGGGACAAGCAAAAACACCTGGTTTTTTTAAGTGATAGCAAGTATGCACTATGTTTGATGAAATTCGGTTCAACCATTCAAAAGTTATTAGAGGTGAATGCTTGAAAGTCGGGGCACTTTGATTTACCTGACAAATAAATTTGTTTTAAATAATTACTTGTACCTAATTCTCTTCTGTCTTCCAGCACTAGGTCTCGAGGAGGAGCAGATCATCTCCCGCCTCTCCCACTCCCCCCCTTCTGGTGCGGACTCATTCGCCGCGCTGTCGGATGAAATGATGCTCAGCGTTTTTAGGTGGCTGCCGAAGTTGACCCTGTCGCATTGCATGCTGGTCTGCAAGAGGTAAGTCCTGTAATGTTAGTATACGTCCTCCCCCTATCCCTTTGGGAAAGGGGGATAGGGAGAACGTTGCAGATGAAATGATGCACAGCGTGTTCAGGTGGCTGCCGAAGTTGACCCTGTCGCATTGCATACGGGTCTGATCTGTCAGACCCGTATGCAATGCGACATGCGTATGCGGCCAGTTCTGCTATGTTAGTTAGTATACAGGGTCCTCCCGTCCCATTCGTGTCGTCACGTGCGTAACGTGTAACGCCAAATGCATAATCGGTTCCCCCTCGTAATCTGCGATACAGAACTTCATTCTTAAAAGCGAGAATTCACAAAGATACAGACCAACTCA
Organism: Acrobasis suavella; assembly: GCA_943193695.1. Classification (NCBI taxonomy): domain Eukaryota; kingdom Metazoa; phylum Arthropoda; class Insecta; order Lepidoptera; family Pyralidae; genus Acrobasis; species Acrobasis suavella. Next base: position 1,684,036 of record OW971956.1, read on the forward strand.
ACTCAGTGACTTCAAAGTCCTGCAAAAATTGTGCGTGACGTCATGCGAAATATCAATTCGCTGTATATTCGTAATTTTATTAACTGATTTCAAGAAAAGTAAATTGGGTATTTTCCTTGGTCGAAATTAAATTATTTTGTTCTGATAAAAAAATAAAACCTCGCAAAATAATGTCACTTGTCTTTGAACATATCCATTTTGACGCGATTTTAGATTTATTATTGCAGAAAAACTGGTAATAAGAGCGCTATTTGACTCCAAGAAACTGTGACGTCATTACCCAGTATTTCATACCAATCCCATAGAAACTGTTTGTTTTGACGTTTTGAAAAAAGTATCTAATTTGACTTGTTGGAAAATAGCGTATTCAAATGTATTTATGTATCTATGTTTCCGATTACTCGAAGATGCCTGGAGCAATTTGGAAAATTATTTTTGTTTAGTCGGGTTTTTAGTTTTGAAAAATGATGTACAATGTACAACGTGGAAGGGACATACCCGTAATAAATCGACCCACGGGCTGTACTAGGTCACTCTTGTATAATGAAACTCTTGTATAACTATCCAAATTTCTTCCCCAAACAAAAAGATAAAATATCAAAATATCCAATCAGACATAAAACCAGGCTACAGATACCATTCTCACGTCTCCAACTCCACGCATCCAGTCCACTTGCCATGTCCGTAAAAATTTACAATAAACTCCCTGAAGACATTAAAAATATAGAAAATGACAAAAAAAAATTGCAGCTCATTAAGGAAGTACTAAGGAATATATAGATGATAAACTTTTTACTAAATAAAATATATACATAATCAATTAATAAATCAATAATCAAATAAAATATAAACACCTATCTTGAACTTGACTATTGAAATACACCTGACAATATAATTAAAATATTATAATAAAATTAATCATATACATTAGCATCCAAAATATAATTTATTTGCATGATTTAATATATAACAATTTTAAGATAAAATAGCCCCTCTCCTATTGCAGCGCCCGTCAGGGTCCTTAATTGGTTCTCATTTTATATTAAACACCACATGTATGTACAACATTAAGGAAGCAATAAAGGATTGAATTGAAAATTGAATTGAATTGAATTGAAATTAAAATAACAACCAAACAACCAAAAAAAAAAATTACATCCTCATCCGAGCGTATTCCCGGTTGCATCCTCAGCAGTAACGCTTCAGAGCCCGGGGTCCGCTACCTAACCAGGAGATTTGACGAGGTTTCTGGTTTTTACACAGAGCGACTGCCGTCTGACCTCCACAACCCAAAGGGCAAACTAGGAACCAATCCTTGGATAGTTTGATGGTCAAACGCTAGGTGGCGTTCGGGACCCCCAGTTTTACGTGCCTTCCGAAACACGGAATCATCTTTCTTTTCGGATAATCAGGTGATTCAAGCCTGCAATATCCTATCCAGACCGGAAACAACTTTTCACAAAGTATGCTTCCCAGTGGGAATCGAACCCATGACCTCCGGGTCACAAGGCGAACGCCTTGACCACTGGACCACGGAGGCAGTGAAAAAAAATTACATTCCCATATAAATTGCCCGAGCGGCTGCACACTTTTGTAAATGCCGATTTTTTTTGTGTTTTGGCTGATATTTTAATTTCATTATACAATACTGATCTGGTATAGCCTGTGGTTCGATTTATACGGGTATGTCACTTCCAAGTGGTATCTTATCAATCGATCAGTCGCACATTCTCAGTCAGTCAGTTGATGCCTATTTATGAAGTATGCCAACATAATCTGAATAAATAAATTTTATTATTTATTTTATTTTATTTATTTAACTTTATTACATGAAATTGAAATTGGCGGACTTAAGGCCGTAGGCCTTTTCTACCAGTCGACCTACAGGTGATGCTGACATATGTAAATTTCGGAAATATGGTGCAAAAACTCTAAAATTTAAACTGAGAGAACTTATATTTTAACAAAATACTTACCTACGTTACCACAGAATAATAAATAATATTATACGTATAAATACAAACTTACTCAAAATAAAAATAAAAATTAAATAAAAAATAATATACTAATATATATATATATGTAAATTCACTACATTCTACATATTTTACATAAATACAAATACTAAATATACATACATAAATACATATATGATTATAAAATATTTTCTCATAGAGAAGTAATTGTCTGTTTTCTAAAATATTTTTAAAATAAGTTCTTTCTAGCAGGTTGGAGGGAATCCACCCTTCGCGTTAGTTACACGTTGTTACAAGTTTTTATTTAGTTTCACCTGTCCCGTTGTCTGTCTGTCTGTAATCAAATCTTGCAAGTTAAATTCGACCCACTTCCCGGTTTCCGATTGAGCTGAAATTTTGTACGCATACGTATATTGTAATATTAGGTGTTTTTTGGGCTAATAAATTAAAAGCATGTTACTAGCTTCAATGCCAAATCTTTATTAAAATCAATTCCTTACGACTAAAAACACGGTACATTATAATCTTACATACTAAGCACTTTGAAACTTGCGCGTGTGACCTAGTTACGGTACAGTTTCACAATTTGTATATTACAATATCGCGTGACAATACAATATTATGATGACATGGAGCTGATCTGATGATGGAGCTGGAAGGTGGCCATAGGAGCTCTGTAATGAAACGTCGTAACCCCATCGAGTTTGGGCTCGTTTGATTCGTCTTGAGGAGCACTTTAGATAAAAGCTTGTTTTAAAACATATTTTTTAAATAATCTACTTGTTTAAAAGAAGTTTTTTCTCGCAGGGAGCGCAGGAGAGTCGTGTGTAGGGAGTGAATCAAAATTTCGCGTTACTAACACGTTGTTCTTTTTATTCCAGGTGGTACAGAGTAGCGTGTGATGAGACGTTATGGCAGCGGTTAGACTTAGGAAACAAAACGCTATCTAAGAATGCACTCGGCAGGATATTAGGAAGGAAACCCACTATCGTGAGGCTAGCTAACTCAGAAGTGAGTTTTTAACTTTTATATTATTACCTATTCATTTTTCAGTTGCTAGGCAAATTAAAAAAACGCTCACTCTCAAGCGTTGACCAATAACTTTGGAACTAATGAACTGATTTGCATCAAACATAACTAGGAACCACCACAAGGAAACTTGTTCTCACGAAAAAGAAAACCACATTGAAATCGGTCCATCCGTTCGGGAGCTACGATGCCACAGATACTAACTGACGGAGACTCATTATGCATCTTCTCTATTGGCCAATGCCTATATGTACGGGAGGTCAAAATATATTTTTCATATTTAGATTATGTTCCTTGGAGAAAGTTGTTTAAGTTGTTTACTTACAACTATGCACATTTATTTTATAAAATACCAACTTAAAAATTTACTAGTATAATAGAATAGAATAAACTATACTACTTATAAGCTTTTTCTGATAATAAGCTATTGCCGGCTTAAGTCAGTTTACATAATAAAATCAGTTTTTGGAAATGTTAATAAAGGCTTCCACAGGACAGGCATTGTTGCCTAGTGTGGGGCCACCAGTAAACATCACTAGTTTAAGGAGTTCGATAAATAAACGCATTTGTATTTGTATTTGTATAAACGCATTTGTATATCATGGACTGAATGCACCCTTAAAATGGATTTTAGTGTTTTTTGTTAGACCCTGTAGATATTTTTTCAGATTGGAGAATGGCACCCTACGTCCCCCGCCCGCCCTTCCCGGCTACAGTATTTAGACTTGAGCATAAGCACCATCGACACAGACACACTGGACTGTTTGCTGATGAGGTGTCCGTTGCTCAAGAAACTTAGTTTGGAGAATGTTAAGATTGGAGATCGTACCTGTGAACTTATAGGTGAGTCAGATAATCATATAACCACCTCGCCTACAGTATTTAGAACTTACATAACAGAACATAAGCGCCATAGCCATTGGACAGTTTGTTGATGAGGTGTCCGTTGCTCAAGAAACTTAGTTTGGGGAATTTTAGAATAGGAGATCGTACTTGTGAACTGATAGGTGAGTCAGATAACCACTTACCCACCTCGCTTACAGTATCTAGACCTGAACACAAGCAGTTTTGTCATAGACACATTAGACAGTTTGCTGATGAGGTGTCCCTTGCTCAAGAAACTTTGTTTGGAGACCGTTAAAATTGGAGATTGTACTTGTAAACTTATAGGTGAGTCAGATAACCATATAGCCACCTCGCCTACAGTATCTAGATCTTAACATAAGCACCATAGACATGGACACATAGGACAGTTTGATATCGTTTTGTCTCATTAAATGTTGTCTGTATGGATACAGAATAGTAAAAAAAAGGCATTAAAAAGTTATGAGCCATCTAAAATTCATTTTATTTTTACGCAACTCTCGTAAAAAAGTAATAAAAGAAGTGTAAAATATCCAAAACTAACTTCATAAACTGACACGGGTTATTTATCGAAGATTTTTATAAACTTTAATGCAGTAGTTTTTTCATAAAACCCCTTTTTCAAAATGACTTTACGTATGTTTTTACGCGCTCGGTTTACTATGAATTTATCGAGCATTTCACCTCACTGCTTGGTCCGAACACAATGTTAGGTGAGACAGCATGCTTTTAGGCCGCGCCCACCTGTGAGTTCGGGCCCACGACTAGTTCAACCTTAACAGTACCTCATTGGACTCTGTGCTGCCATTCAAGTTATTATGCGGCTCACGGTCACCCATCCAAATTCGGACCACGCCCGGAGTCACCTAACTTGCGAAAGCGCTGCGTTCTCCCACCGGGCCACGAAGCTCCTCAAAATGTTTATTGTTTCAGGACAATGCAAGAATTTAGAAACTTTGAATTTGGCGATGGCGCAGGGGATCTCAGCGGAAGGTCTAACAGCCATACTGGACGGTTGCCAGAAGTGAGTTTACTGTATTTATGGCAGGCCTGTGTCACTCCCCATTCAAGTATCGAAAGTATACCTACGTTATTACTATGCGCGCGGCGACCACTTCGAAGGGGAAAATTCAGTTACATGAATCATTTGTCCAGAGTAATAAGAATGAAATTGGCTTGCAATGGATGTCTAGGTATCTAAACGAAGAGGTGAGAAGTTCTGACGCGAGCTAAATTAAACCATAGCGCTAACCACATTGAGCAGATATTTCTTTGAATTTCTTTTCTGAGTAAGACTTCTGTACGTGAGTACTAGTACTTATTCTATGCTTTTGGTGACACTTGAGTCATCTAAATAGTCTTACTAGTGTACTAGTTGTAACATACATACCTATTATTACTTTTAACAAGCAAAAAGCTAAACCACGAGATGCAAAAATTTATAAGTAGCGTGGTGGTAGGGTAACCTAATGGCAGTGACGTCACGCGGGTGTACGTGCATCCTTTCCCTGTAACTTAACAGTTTCCCCTTCCACGTGCTTATAACTTGACATTTTTGAGCCGATTAAAATAATTGTTCATATTTTCGTTTTCATTAATATGCCTTTGTCAAATACCGTATTCTTGTAATATAAATGTAGCCAGCTCAAACGATTCCGTGACCAATTCATGTATGCTTGGTACCGGTCGGTAACGTCACAATTTCATGGAGTCAAATAGCAGTTTTTCTGCATTATAAAATCACGTTCTAAATTGATGTGATCAATGACAAATTACTTAATTTTTTTTTATTGATATTAAATCATTTATAATAATTTATTTTTAACCCAGTCCACATCCCTATTGTTTATTGTGGATCAGTTAAGTTTTTATAAATAAACTAGCTTTTGCCCGCGGCTTCGCTCGCGTAGGGGTGTAATTTATTAAAATCCTTTTTAGGGGATGCCTACGTCATAGTAGCTTTATGCATGCAAAGTCTCAGCCCGATCGGTTTAAAATTGACAAAGTTTCATACAAACTTTCATCCCCTATTTTATCCCCTTGGGGGTAGAATTGATAAAAATCCTTTCTTAGCGGATGCCTACGTCATAACATCTACCTGCATGCCAAATTTCAGCCCGATCCGTCCAGTGGTTTGGGCTGTGCGTTGATAGATCACTATGTCAGTCAGTCAGTCACCTTTGAGTTATATATATTTAGATATACAAGGTCTAACGAAACGTACTGAAACTATTGTAAGAGTGAATTCAGTGCATGATACTATACAACTTTCCCGAAGGAACATATATAGAAACATAAAAAAATAATTTTGGTCCGTACAAGTTGTCGGCTAATCCGAGATAGTATAGAAAAGCTAAGAAATATTTTCACTTCTTATAAATAACTAAATAAATATATAGGGACATATAACACTGATTGAGCTAGCCCCAAAGTAAGTTCGAGACTTGTGTTATGGGATACTAACTCAACGACACCATAATTTATAACAAATACATATAGATATAAACATCCAACCCAGACAATTTGAAAAAGGTCATTTTCCAACTTGCCCTGACCGGGGATCGAACCCGGGACCTCTGGTTGGCGGACTAGCATGGTGATCACTTCGCCACGGAGGTCGTACTAATATTTTATGTTAAAGAGAGAACGTGAAGCTTTTCTATGCACTAAAGTGGCCGTTTTTCGCAATTGTGCGTAGAAAAGCTTCACGTTTTCACTTTAAACTGTAAACAGTTGTTCATAAAATAGTTTGAAGGGTTATCTAGTGCCTGGTCAAGATTAAATTTCAAATGATGTCTAAGTTTCCTATGAAATGATGTATTTCAAATGGTGGCAGCACTGGACCCCGGAAAATTCAGGTATCCCCTTAAATAGTTTTGTAATATGCATGTCAATGGACATCTATATGAATAAAAAATAAAAAAAGAAATAAAAAATATTTATTTGGTTACACACTTATAAAACTTAACAATTATAAATAAATTTCTTTCTTTATAATTTCAGCCTCCTATCCCTGAACATATCGTGGTGCAGCCTGACTGAGGAAGCTCTGACAGTGCTGGTGACGTCACTTCCGCCCAGACTTCAAAGGCTCAACGTCGGCGGCGCTAGGATCATGACTAACGAGAGTAAGTATGCCGCTTCCGGTCCAGAATAGGACCATACATTTCTTCCTGCGAATATCGTAAGAGGCGACTACAGGAATATGCACAAATATCTTTTTTTAGTTTTAAATTTATTTTGTATAATATATTTGTTTAGGCATTTGTCCTCAATCTCACCTGATGGTAAGCGACGATGAAGACTAGGATGAAGCATGTCTATCCAAAAGATACCCATTCAATCTACTTTTGAATGTCCCGGGGCTGTACTTACTCATTAACCTAATTTGTCCCATTGTTGAGCAAAGGTCCCTCCCATCTTCTTCCACTTATCTCACTAATATTATAAAGGCAAAAGTTTGTGTGTGTGTGTGTGTGTGTGCATGTTTGTCACTTCATCACGCGCAAACGGCTGGAAGAATTTTTATAAAATTTGTTATACAGAAAGCTGACACCGAGGATTAACACATAGGCTTCTTTTTCTACGGATAACACAGCGGGGCGCAGCTAGTCATACTGTATTCTCAAGGAGTTCTTAATATCAGTTTTTCTGCAATAATAAAGTGCTTATTAGACCACAAAATATTCAGTGCGCGATTTTAAGACTCTTAAAGCTAACTAGACAGGTCACTATTTTCACCAGACTGAATACAGCGTGCTTAGTCATTTTGCACTGTTGGCAGCAAAGAAATTTTAATTTCTTTGGTTGGCAGCGCCGGGCTACGACTGCAGTGTTGCCAGTAGTGGTCCAAATATTAGAACACCGCACAATGTGGTTCGTAAACAGGCTTTCATACAAATACAAATCAAAATGTGGTTTTTGTTTTGTTTCTATACAGATTATAATAAAAAAAAATCGAGCTCCTCCGTGCTTCGGAAGGCACGTTTAAGCCATTAGTCCCGGCTGTCATCATTGTATGGCAATCGTCAAGCTATGTCAGATGCCTTTAGGCAGCTTGAAAAATCTGACACTAGTGTTGGCTTCACACACACAAAAAGCAAGCTTAAAATTTTTAATTTATTTTCTCTTATTAGTAAAAAATACTTTTTTCAACCTCAATCCACTTCCCTATTGTGGAAGGGGGAAGCTGTTGCCCAGTGTTGGGAAATGTACAATAATTATTGTATTCATACAATAATTTGAAATACGAAACTAAATTGTACCATTAAACATAGCTTTCTTATTAGTACGCTTTTATACAATGCCTATATCTCAATTGTATACAAAAAAGAAACAATATTATGCTAAGCAAGTGTCCTTTTTTATTTTTTAAGTTTTATACAATGTGTCAGTGTCACTGTCGCCTGTCTCTACCGTATAATTTCGTCCGTGTCCATATCATATGTCCGCAGTAGGTATTATTTTAATGGGCAAGTCTTCTATTTGCCATCCCCTCCGTAGACGAGTGAAATTCGAGGGAAAGAAAGGTTTTTTCTTTGGTGTATTATGATTTCGAGCGTGGCAACACCATAATTTCGCACCAATTGATTCCCAACACTGCTGTTGTCCAGCAGTATAGCATAGCGTTGCATAACAATCCATAGTTTGAGTATCGATAGTTGACCTCGAAAAACAGTCACAATATCGATAGGACTATCGATACTATCGATAGTATCGATTGTCAATAGTTTGCAATACTGTTGATGAAAGGTAAAACCATTGAATTTACGTACGTTTTTAATTGATACTATTGATAGATAGTATCGATACTGTAACTATTTTCTGTACGAAAAACTATCTATAGCTAAATTACTATCTAAAGTCGTATTTTTAATTAGACGAAGCCAACTGACAGTAGCTAATGTCACTTTGTAAAATAATGTTGCCATATTTAAAGTAATAGTGATGCGTTCAGTTCTTGTTCAATCAGATGAATGAACAAATGTAATAAGCGATATTTTATATTTTCATTACCTATCTATAATTGTTATATTTTATACATCTATAGTTTCAACTGCATGATGTGTTGAAAATAGGACAGTCTTACAAGTTTCCTCGCAATGTTTTCCTTAATGTTTAAAACTCTCGGTATTCAGTATAGGTAGATACTATAGGAACATAGTCGTCGAAAACTCGATGGTATGTATAAAGCACGACTAAAATTCGAACCCCGTACCCGATATCGGCAGTTCGGCATATTAACTATTCACTAGACAATCGAGGCAATTTCATTCATTCAAGAGTTTTTTCAATCATTCACTTTGTCACAACACTATTTTTATTTCATCAAAAACTGACAACACAGTAAACGTCAGTTGACTTCGTCTAATTAAAAATACGACTATACACGCTGACTTTTCATTGGTTTTGGAAAAAAGAATGTTATGTAGCAAATAAATTCCTCTATCCATATACGTAATCCAAGTTTGTGTATGACATAAGATAAAAAAGTTACGTAAATGATTTTCGATCGAGACCACGTAGTTACGCCCGTTCATAACTGACGCGTGACCCCGATGAACTCAAAATCTAGCCGGCCGGGGGTGCTACTAATTGATCTCACGATTTTACTTTCGAGTTTTAGTCAACATATTTTGTTTCTGAATTTTTATGGTGACTAGCTAATTAAGTCTTAGTAACGATCCTTATGAAGTGGCCTTTAGCTTCAAAACCAATGAAAAATCACCGTGTATAGTATTATAATATCGATATTCGTCACAATACAATCGATAGGTTTTAATACAAATAATACCTTTACTATCGATTGTATAAATTAAAAACTATCGATACTATCAATAGTCCTATAGATATTGTGACTGTTTTTCGAGGTCACGATAGTATCGATAGACTATCAATATATGATACTATTGCTTGCGACACTAGTGGAGCATTGTAACACGTTTGCTTTTAGTGGTCAGCCAATTAGTGAACCGCTGCCCGCGTCTCCTGGAGCTGGACCTGTCAGACTGCTCCCAGCTGGGAGTGGAAGCTATCCAGAGGGTACAGGTAAGCCTTTAAAATACTATTCTAATAGGGAATTAGGATCCCCTTAAATATCTTAAAATTTTAACCGACTACAAAAAGAGGTTATCAATAGGCATGACGAATAAAAAAATATTTTGAGCCCATCGGTTAGATTATCAAAAAATATTGTACACGTATTTTTTCTTTTCTCTGAGAAATAAAAAATGACAAAGATACGGCGCATTGAAATTTCGCATGACGTCACGGCTACGTACGATTTACTTTGATGCTCCGTATCTATGTGAATTTTTACTTTTTTGGCAAACTGAAAAATATGCGTCCATTATTTTTGGATAATCTAAAAGACGGACTAATTATAATTATACGAACCCTGTCGTCAGCCCTATTCAAATACAATATGTAACAAAAACCCTGTCCGATCCTTGTAGGAGTAACTCAGACCGTCAATATGAACAACTTTTCCTATGGGACCAATGCTTGAAACGCGAAGAAAAAAATTAAAATTTTCATACAAAGGTGTTCGGCCCGCCCGGCAATTAGTATGTTGTTCATATTGACAGTCTTGAGTTGCTTCCTACAAGGATCGGACAGGGTTTTTGTTACATATTGTATAAAACGTTGAAAGGACCTAGAATGTCCCTTATAAATCTAACTATTTTACTATAGTAGAGGTATAATGACATTAAAATAACAGTCAAATAATCAAAAAAATTCGTCATTCCCATATAAAGTGTAATCCCAGATAATTTTGTATGGAAATGCTGAAATGTTATAAATATTAGTTTATATATCTATAGTGACAGTTATAGTCCGTGGTTCGATTTATGGTATGTCCCTTCCACGATGTGTAAGGTCAGTTCATGATAGTGAACAACTTTCCTCAAGGAACATGTTCGAAATATAAAAATAAATTCGCTTTCTCAGCTTTTCGGTAATCGGCTCGGTATAGTAAAATTCCAGATAATGTAGCGTTACCATCATCTCAGTTTAAGACTGCTGTTAAAAATGTTTAATAAAAAAATGCGTATTATCATGTAAATGACTATTTATCATCATCTGATCAAAATTCTTTCAAATCAAAAGTGTTCCTTTATAATCTTCCCAACAGTGGTCGTTCCGAAACGCTAGTATTTTTTAGATTTTGCACTAAAATAAAATTAAAAAAAATGACCTTTAATAAGAAATAAATTTTTCCTACATTGAATAAAAATTGTTGACTTTGACATTGACTTTAAAAAGTATTTTTTTTACCCATACAAGTTGACCGATCAGCTGATCCAAATTGCATGGAAATTCAAAAAATATTTTTCATATTTCGACATATGTTCCTTGGGGAAAGTTGTTCAGTATGACGGACTGAACTCACTCTTAAAATAGTGTCAGTATATTTTGTTAGACCGTGTATTTTGAAAAATTAATTGTCTTTGCAGGCGTTATCTCGGCTGGACCACTTAGCTCTCAGTCGCTGCTACCTGCTGCCTCCGCACGCGCTCACGTGAGTACCACCGACTTTTCTACTATTTTTCTTTCACCGACAAATAACACTGATTGAGCTAGCCCCAAAGTAAGTTCGAGACTTGTGTTATGGGATACTAACTCAACGATACTATATTTTATAACAAATACATATATAGATAAACATCCAAGACCCAGGACAATTTGAAAAAGGCCATTTTTCAACTTGATCTGACCGGGGATCGAACCCGGGACCTCTGGGTGGCGGACAAGCATGGTGACCGTTACGCCACGGAGGAGAAATATGTTGGGACACTTGGTACGGCACGACGAATTTATGAAGACGATAATAGAAGGCAAAATAAAGGAAGAAGGAGCAGAGAAAATCCCAAACACAGCTTTTTAAAGCAAATAAAGGAAAAAGTAGGAGTGGTGTCGCACCAAGACGTAAAGACTGGCTGAGAACAGACAGGAATGGAAAAAACTCCACCGACAAGAGCGTCGCTCTTTAATTTAACCCTTTCACCGCGGGACTTTATATCAGTGGTCGTGCCCCCAGCGCGAGGGTAGTAAATCCTTACTTCCTTACTAATATTATAAATGTGAAAGCGTGGATGTTTGTTACGCTTTCACGCAAAAACTACTTGACGAATAATCATGAAATTTTGTACACATATTCTGGGAGGTACTAGAAGTAACATAGGGTTTTTATTAAAAAATAAAAATATTAAAAAAAAATAAAAAAAAATTGTCAACTAATATCAACATTTTCCAATTAAAATCCTCTTAGACATATTTTCGACTTCCACGCGGACGAAGTCGCGGGTTAAAGCTAGTCTAAAATGAAAACCTACAACCGAAAAGGGATGTGGATACTTCAGTTATGTGCAAAACGAGCATATTTAAGAAATAACCGACGCTCGCGCAATGGGCACGACAATGTTTGTCGGATAAATCCGACGTTCGCGGTGATAAAATGATCCAATAGGCTAAAATACTGTGTAACGATGTTGTTCTCCATCATTGATGACCCCTGTGACCTAGTGGTCACACGCTGTCACATCGGAGGTCCGGGGTTCGATCCCCGGTCGGGTCAAGATGGAAAAAGATCTTTTTCAGATTGACCTGGGTCTTGGATGTTCATCTATATATGTATTTGTTATATAGTCACAAATGTCTCGAACTTACTTTGGGGCTAACTCAATCTGTGTGATTTATCTGTTTATATTTATTTATTTAGTATTGCCTCTTTCCCAGTAAACTAAGCAGTATGCAGTCCCTTCAGTTCTTGGACGTGTGGGGCATGCTGCCTTCTAAGTCACTCAGCGCTTTGAGAGCAGCGTTGCCAGCTATTCAGATAAACCAATTTATGTTTAGGTGAGTTATACCATACACTCATACATATACATACATCTAAAAATAGGCAAAGTAATATTTAGAGCTGAGGCGGGTTTTTGGCACGAGCCGGAGAGTGGCAGATACAGCTAAGATTGGTAATCATCAATTCTTTGGGCATGCTGCCTTCCAAGTCACTCAGCGCTTTGAGAGCAGCTTTGCCAGCTATTTAGATAAACCAATTTATGTTTAGGTGAGTTATACCATTCACACAGACACACATACATACATATTCATACATCTAAAAATAGGCAAAGTAATATTTAGAGCTGAGGCGGGTTTTTGGCACGAGCCGGAAAGTGGCAGATACAGCTGAGATTGGTAATCATCATTTCTTAGATGTGTCATGCTGCCATCCCAGTCACTCAGCGCTTTGAGAGCAGTGTTGCCAGCTATTGAGATAAACCAATTTATATTTAGGTGAGTTATACCATACACCCATACATACATACATATAAAAAAGGCGAAGTAGATATTTAGAGTTGAGGCGGGTTTTTGGCACGAGCTGGAGAGTGTCATAAACAGCTGAGATTGGTAATCATCAGTTCTTAGATGTGATAAAAATGTCGGTAGGTAAATCTGTCCCGGTATGCCCGGCATATTTAAAAAAAAAACACCCGACACCATCTAGTGATGAGATATTCCAACCGATGTTAAGTGGAATTGATATCCGTGGCTAAGAACCACCCGCAAGGGATTTTGTTTTCACGTATAAACTTGTCTCCTAAAATCTCACATTTATAGGATTTTTTCTTTCGCAGCGCAATCGCCCGACCTACGGTTGGGGCTAAAAGGACGTCAATATGGGGACTACGCACCAGAGACTGATTAAATTAGATATTTAGTGACAAGAGTTGCAACTAAATCGCAGGAATTAGTCGGTAGTAACGAATAGTCGCGACTTGTCGCTGTTAGTTAGTTAGTAACACGGGTTGCGACTCAATCGTAAGAATTAGTCGGTATTAAAGAATAGTCTTGTCGCCGTTAGTAACACTAGTTGCGACTAAATCGTAAGAATTAGTCGGGAGTAACGAATAGTCTTGTCGCTGTTATTAACTCTAGTTGCGACTTAATCGCAAGACTTAAGAATCCCCTTACCCTAGACTTCTCCATACAGACATAGTATAGCTTTTATTTTGAATTGATATGTGAGATTTCGGCAGTATTTTGTAATTTTAAGGAAATTGGATTTATCTAGGCATACAACTAATTATAGACGGTCAAATATGTACTTGAAAGAAAATATGAGAGTGTAGAAGTTTTCCATACTGATGGTCAAATATGTACTTATGATCCACTATATTCTCATTTAAGTTCATATTTTGACTGAAAACTAGTTATATGCCTTAATTAATATAATCAATTTCTTGTAAATTACATAATTTCGCCAATATCTGTCATGTCGTTTCAAAGATTCAAATGTTTATTCAGTAATTAGACCTTTATTTTTATTTTATTTTTTTATTTATTTAACTTCATACACAAATACAAGTGTAATGGCGGACTTAAAGCCTAAGGCCTTATCTACCAGTCAACCAAACGGGTGATGTAGAGAATGACAGGGGTAGTGCAAAACTTGAATATGTACATGGCGAAAAAAAAAGACTATATGTCAAAACAATAAACTACGTACAAAAAAATACACACTATTAAGTATATACTATGATAAACAATACCTACATATACTACATAAATACACTATGATCTATCTGACAGTTTTTGAAGAAAGTGTGCCTTCACCTGTTTCTTAAATGAAAAGCGGGTTTTAGCCTTCCGGACATCAACTGGTAAATCGTTCCATAGTTTGATAGCCTGGACGATGAAAGAATTTGTAAAGAACCCACTCCGGTGAACTGGCAAAAATAGGTTGAAATTGTTAGAGGAGCGAAGATCTTTGAGATGGGTATCACCCTGAAATTGAAAATTACACTTGAGGTAAGCAGGAGTAGCGGGTTCAAAAAGAATCGAAAAGAGAGTTGTAAGGATGTGCAAGTTACGCCGTTGACGAATTGGTAACCAATGAAGTTGGGAGCGGTAAGACGACACATGATCATACTTACGAAGACCAAAGATATAGCGAATACAGTTATTGAGAAGACGGTCAAGTTTGTTTAGCATATCGCCAGTCAAGTCCGAGTAGCACACATCAGCATAATCTATGATTGGCAGGATCAATGTATTCACCAACATTGTTTTGGTATCACTGGGGAGGAAATTTTTTAACTTATATAGAGTTCGTAGGACACCCGTAACCTTTTTAGAAATTTCCGTGACCTGTGTATTCCACGATAGATATGAATCTATGTGAAGACCCAAGTCTTTGACAGTTGTGCCAAATGGTATTACGATGCCCTCAAAACAAACAGATAGTTGGGAATCAATGTCAATCCGCCTAATAAAGTGTGAACTGCCAACTAATAAGGCCTGACATTTTTTTGGATTGACCTTGACCCCGAATTTTCGCGACCACTCAGCTACAGCACTCAGAGCAGTATTGACTTGATCAATAGCAGCGTCCAGATTATCTATGTCAGCTTGTGCATAAAGTTGCAAGTCATCGGCATAAAGGTGGTACGAACACTGAAGATCTTTTGTAATACTATCTATAAAAATAGAGAAGAGTAATGGCGAAAGAATACCTCCTTGGGGGACGCCTGTCTCAAGCTTACGCCAATCTGAGAAGGATTCCTCGGAGCGAACCGACTGCTGTCGTCCTCGAAGATAAGATGAGAACCAGTTAACAACTGCTGAAGATACCTTGAGATGTGCTGGTATGGCTAAAAGGATGTCATGGTCCACGGTGTTAAAAGCATTGGAGAAATCTACCAGCGCTAGGACTGTGACTTTCTTATTCTCCATCCCCAATCGAATGTCATCAGTCACTTTGAGAAGGGTAGATACCGTGCTGTGTCCACGACGAAAACCTGATTGGAATGAACTTAACAAGTCATTATCAAAAATATGTCGAGATAGTTGGTAATGGGCACATGCCTCAAGTACTTTTGAGAGAAACGGAAGAATGGAGATTGGACGTAGATCGCCTAACAGTTGGGGGTTAGGGACTTTGGGAAGGGGACGAACGAAAGCTTTCCGCCAGAGTTCAGGAAATTGTGCTGTAGAGAAAGATGAGTTAATAATGTGGGTGATGACGGGAAGCACAATGTCTAGGAGGATTTCGATCATACGGCGGCTAATATTGTCACAACCCACAGCTCTTGATTTAATAGATGTAATTATCTTTTTCACATCCTCTTCACTTACTGGCGAAAATTTAAATTCAGTAACATCAGGAGAAGGGAGTGAAGTGATATGTGAAATCGTAGCTGCTTTAAATGATTGACCAAACTGAGACGTATGTCAATCAATATGTCATCTAACGTCATTGAAGAAGGAATCTCAAGATCACGAGATTTACCAATGCCTAGAGTTCCAAGGAACTTCCAGACATCAGCAGAAGAGGAGGAGGAAAGTGTATTATGAATTAAACGGCGTTTAGCATCACGTATCATCCTATTACACCGATTCCTTGCAACCTTAAACAGAGCCCAGTTCTCATCACACCTATGTCTTTTAAACTTCCAAAAGGCACGATCCCTCCTTCTCATAAACATTCTTACCCCAGGCGTAATCCACGGAGCAGGTGGCCGTTTCAATTTGACTTTACGAATTGGGGCGTGCTTGTCATAAAGTTCAGTGAGAAGGTTATTGAAAACAGTAAGTTTACATGCACTTTTACACGTCAATAAGTATAATTTATGTTACGTGTAAAGTATATTAAAATTTATTTATTTCTAAAGAAAAGCTACCGATACCAGCGCTTCGTAACGACCACTGCTGAGAAGAAACGCTGAAAGAAACTAATCTCCACATAGTATTGATCGCCTACTCGCCAGAAGGGCTTCAAAATAAAAGCTAGACTACATTTGTATGGAAAAGTCTAATTCTGTCCAGAGTAAACTCTTAACCACCAGTTGTGAGAAGTCGTCGCAAGAATGGTCATATCTTGACTGGAGACGAATGGGAATGAATATTATTTCACAGTTCCATTCATCTCCACGTGGTGACGAATGGGAGTTTTAGTATTTTTTTTATACCCATTTGACCCCAGTGGTGACAAATGGAACTGATATTATATCGTCCCCTAAGATTCGCTTACTTAAGCGACACGGGTCGCGATTAGCCGAACCCTGTTACTCATAAAAAAAAATGTCAGAAGTCATATCGTTTTTGAAACATTATCAAATGTTTAAATTCGTGATAAGTATACCTATGTATTTAAAGTGTGGCTGATGTTCTATGATATGTGATTTTCTTACGGTGATATTGGCTTAAACTACATTTAGGCCCGACTGGAATGCAAGTAGTTAAAAAGTTTTAAGACCCCTTGTACACACGAAAAACAAAGTACAAAATACAACGTGGAAGATACATTTCGACGACCTCCGTGGCGTAGTGGTCACCATGCTAGTCCGCCACTCAGAGGTCCCGGGTTCGATCCCCGGTCAGGGCAAGTTGGAAAATGGCCTTTTTCAAATTGTCCTGGGTCTTGAATGTTTATCTATATATTTATTTGTGATATAATATAGTGTCGTTGAGTTGGCATCCCATAACACAAGTCTCGAACTTACTTTGGGGCTAGCTCAATCAGAGTTATTTGTCCCTATATATTTATTTATTTATTTATACCCGTAATAAATCAAACCACGGTTTATACTAGGTCATTATAGTATGATGAAATTAAAATAACAGTCAACAACAAAAAAAAAATCGCCATTCCCATAGAAATTGCCCGGGCTGTACAATTTTGTATGTAAGTTTGTATGTTATTTATAATTTTTTTACAATATTATTATTGGATTCGCACCACGCATCTCTTCAGGGCACAACTGAAAATCAGTGTATAGCTCCCGGACAATATTACCACTAAGTTGGTAACGTATTGAAGTTTGTTTATTTTTTTTGTGTGCGTTATAGCAGCAAATAAATGAGTTTATACCATTCCCCCTCTCAAAAGTCTATTTGATTCACTGAAAACAGTGAATAAAATGTACTTTTACTCACTATTTTGATGTTTGAATTAAGAACAATTTCCTCTTAATTTTAGTAATTGTTCCAATTTTAATGTCCATTTTAATTATTTAACCTTTTTTCTTGATTAAATGTCTATTTTCGCTTAAATTTTTCTTTTTAACCGACTTCCAAAAGAGGATGTTATCAATTCGTCGAAATCTTATGTTTTATATATGTTGATCGATTTATTCGAAGACGTTTGTACCGATTTAGAATATTCTTTTTTTTTAAAGAGCCATCTGACAGGTATTCCCTTAAAAAAAAAAAGAATATTCTTAATCGGTACAAACGTCTTCGAATAAATCGATATTATAATAAAACATAATTTTTTTATTAAAACCGGTTTTGTAGTTTGGTGATGAAGTCGGTATATTCTCGTAGTCATGGTATAAAGTATAGTATGCAATTCTTGAATAAAGCGGATTTACATCGAGGGCCATGAATCACTCGCATTGCTCAGGATTCTAACACTTGAATCACCCGCTACGCTCGTGATTCAATCATCATGAATCACTCCCTACGGTCGTGATTCAGTCGTTAGAATCCTTCACCTGCTCGTGATTCATCTATGGCCCTCGAAGTAAATCCGTCCTTTATTCACTAATTGCATAATATACTATTATCTATCTATCAAAGTGCCAATATTTTTTTGTTTTTTGACTGTTATTTTAATTTCATTATACTATAGTAATCTAGTATAGCCCGCGGTTCGATTTATTACAGGTATGTCCCTTCCACATTGTACATAGGGTCTATCATATACTGAAGCTATTTCAAGGGAGAAATCAGTCCAAGATACTGAACAACTTTCCCCAAGGAATTATTCCGATACCTATATCGGATAAGTATACAATATGTAACAAAAATCCTGTCTGATCCTCGTAGGAGCAACTCAGACCGTCAATATGAAAAACTTTTTCTAAGGGACCAAAACTTGAAAATCGAAAAAAAAAATCGACATTTTCATACGAATTTCCGGGCCGCCGAACACATTTGTATGAAAATGTCGTTTTTTTTTTCGATATTTAAGCATCGGTCCGGTAGGTAAAAGTTGTTAATATTGACGGTGTGAGTTGCTCCTACTAGGATCGAACAGGAGTTTTGTTACGTATTTTATAAGAATACCTATATCGAAATATGAATTTTTTTTCGGCGGTTGTTTTCTTACTTACATACCTACACTACATACATATACTATTACGTCTGCATTTCTTATTTGGCCGATTAAAGGTGAAAGCACACTTATCCGAGCCGAACGCGTCGAACAAGCCGAATGAAACGAATTTCAGAATTATTTATATGAAATCTTACGAAACGTAGCACACCTGACCGCGTCGAATCGTCCGAATCTGGATGAAACACAGCCTAGACGAATTCGGATGACGTCATCAAATTCGGCGCGGTTGATGCGATTGAATCGATCGGCCATTTTCCAACTTGCCCTGACCGGGGATCGAACCCAGGACCTCTAGGTGGCGGACTAGCATGGTGACCACTACGCCACGGTGTGGTCGCCAATCAATAAAAACACGAATAATAATCGCGAGGTTTAAGTTCGCGGCGAACTACTAGTTACAGCGCGACAGGTGTAAAGGAAGGAAACAATTCTTTCGGCGCGATCGTTTGTTTCTTTCGGTGCGGATAGATATGCGAGGCCTTAAAAACTTCGATCGATTCGCCGCGTTCGGCTCGGGTAAGTGTGCGTTCACCTTAAGGCAATGAGTGTTTTCAAAAATATGCGACACCAGATGTCAACACAGTGACGTCAGCTCCAATCGTTGTGATTGGAGCATCAGTTGACAGGTTCTTTTGCTCCGTCAAATGTGTCCAATAACAGCAACTTACCGGACCTGACGTCACTGTGCTGCCATCTGTTGTCACATATTTTTAACTAATTCATTCTTCATTCACATTTCCATATAAGATGTTCCTACCTTTAAAATAATTTCAGCTTGTTCAGTATGTTGAGTAGGGACAGGAATACCGATATTTTTTTATCGATATACCGATACCCGATATCTATTTTTTCGATTTTTTTATCGATATATCAATACATCGATTCAAATTTTGATATATCGATACTAAGAACTGGTATTATATCAATATTTTGTATAAAATACTGGTAATATATCGATATCTAAATATATATAACTCAAAGGTGACTGACTGACTGACATAGTGATCTATCAACGCACAGCCCAAACCACTGGACGATCGGGCTGAAATTTGGCATGCAGGTAGATGTTATGACGTAGGCATCCGCTAAGAAAGGATTTTGATCAATTCTACCCCCAAGGGGATAAAATAGGGGATGAAAGTTTGTATGAAACTTTGACAATTTTAAACCGATCGGGCTGAGACTTTGCATGCATAAAGCTACTATGACGTAGGCATCCCCTAAGAAAGGATTTTGATAAATTACATCCCTACGTGAGCGAAGCCGCGGGCAAAAGCTAGTTTTGTATAAACATACCGGTATTTTATCGAAACTTGTATCGATATATAGGTATCGATAAAAAAATATCTGCATTCCTGTCCCTAATATTGAGACGTTAGTTTCAGCCAATGTCATTAAATTCTTTTTGAAACTACCTCTGGCTTTCTGTTATTTTTACGCTTATAATCCACTGCTAAGTTAATTTTCTCGAATAAGTATTGTTTTCTTTATTTATACGGGGCCGTCCACATCACCACCCCCCCCCCTTTGTCACGCAATTGCACGCCTACTCTACTCTCAACATGTCAGGGTCAAGCATTTTCTTGTACTTCAACTGTCTCTATTAAACAAAAAAAAAACTATTCAAAAAAATTATTCGTGGATGCCCGGATGTCTGTATGGACGTACGTGTCGTGATTTCAATGTTTTTGTATGTTTTTTTTTTAATTAGACATTTATGTCCCACTGCTGGGCAAAGGCCTCCCTTCTTTCCTTCCAGTACTCTCTATCTTTGGTCTTTTCTTTCCAATTCTTCTTGAACACTTTTAGTTCGTCAGCCCATTATTTCTTTAAGGGGCTACATGAATTTTTAGGGGTCCAGTGCTGCCCCCATTTAAAATAAATCATTTAAAAGAAAACGGAGAAATCATTAAAAATTTTGTCTTGATCAGACCCTAGATAACCGTTTAAACTATTTTATGAACTATTGTTTACAGTTTAAAGTGAGAACATGAAGCTTTTCTACGCACAATTGCGAAAAACGGCCACTTTTGGCGTATGTGCGTAGAAAAGCTTCATATTCTCACTTTAAACTGTATTCAGTAGTTCATAAAATAGTTTGAAGGGTTATCTAGGGTCTGATCACGACAAAATTTTAAATGATGTCTCTGTTTTCTTTCAAATGATTTATTTTAAATGGGGGCAGCACTTGACCCCTAAAAATTCATGTAGCCCCTTCAATAGCTTCATCACGTCACGGGTTAGTTTCCTATTTAAAAAATATATTATTTTTTAATGAGCGTTATGAGGTGCGCCCTTTGGATTTTCCATCTCCTATCTCGTTAACTTATGTCACATTTGGCTGTGACGTAAATCGTAATATCTGGATGGCCCCTTAGGGTTGTGGTCAATTTCAATGGCGTATCCTACTTACTTCGTCAATGTAAATACTTAAAAATCCCCTTTTCCATACAAACGTAGTGTAGCTTTTATTTTGAAAAGTCATGTGGGATTTCGGCAGTATTTTTTAATTAAATAAGAAATGTATGTATCTAGGCATATAACTAGTTTTTGACAGTCAAATATGAACTAAAAAGAAAATATGACAGTGTAGAAGTTTTCCATACTGATGGTAAAATATGATACACTATATTCTTTTTTAAGTTCATATTTTGACTGTGAAAACTAGTTATATGCCTTAAGATGAAGTGGTAGCTAAAGTGGCGCCCTCATTTGAAATAAATTGTTTAAAACTAAATATGGTGATGATAATTAAAAATTTGATTTGTATAAATGTCTAGAAAGACCTTTTAACTATTTTATGAATAACCTATGAAATTATTACTAATAGTCCGTCTAGTTTGAAAACTGTTTTTCGCCAAAAGTGGCCACTTTTGACGAAAAACAGTTTTAAAACTAAACGGACTACCAATATTACTTTGAAAGGTTATTCATAAAATAGTTTAAAGGTCTTTCTAGACATTTATACAAATCAAATTTTTAATTAACACCTTATTTAGTTTTAAACAATTTATTTCAAATGAGGGCGCCACTTTAGCTACCACTTCGTCGTAAATTAATACATATAAAATAAATAATCAATTTACGCCCAAAATGGATCGAGTGGTTTAGTTTAAGTTAGATGTTTATAAAAAGCGCGCATTTATTTTGAATATTGAAAAATTATATCTGTTTGTTTGAGTACAATTTAAGGTACGTGTTTCGGTATGATTTTGGAGGAAGAGTGTGTATTAATTTATTTTGAACGTAATATATAATGCTTATGATTTTTGAGGTAGCTATGTTGTATTTTTGTCAGGTATTTGAGTTTTGAAGTGCCATTTTTGAAACGTTGAGTTACCCTAAACGAAGTGAACAAAAGTCACTGACATAGCCCAGCGGATTAGTTCGTTGAAGTGCTAGTGGGCGGGACACAGCGCGACGAACCGATGAGCGATGGGGAAAAAGGTTCTCGAATGGCGACCACGCACTGGCAAGCGAAGCGTAGGACACCCGCCACAAGGTGGTCTGACGACCTGACGAAGGTCGCTGGAAAGCGCTGGATGCAGGCCGCTCTAGACCGGTCATTTTGGAAATCCTTGGGAGAGGCCATGTCCAGCAGTGGACATTATGCGGCTGAAATGATGATGGTGAAACGAATGGTTGTAACCACGGACATACAAAAGGAAGCAGACTAAACATTATTGCATAATACAAAGATTGCCGCGTGGCATGAATCATAATCGGTAATATTTGAAACAAACATAGTAAAGTAATATTCTTTAGGAATGTATTACTTAGAATACAAATACCCGTAATAACTGTTTTTATCTTTGCAATTAATAAATAAGATACGAGTGGGTTCTAAGTGTGTAACGTTTGGTCTGCTTCCCTTTGTATGTCTGTGGTTTTTCCATACAAGAACCGTTCGTTTAGTAACTCCGCGTTTCAAAAATAGAACCGCTGTAGTTGGATAAATAGTGAGTGAAAGAAATATTCAATATTCTGTTATTCCCTTTGTTAAAGTAAAATGATGTAAAGCTAAAAAATTAAATTTAAAAAATCTGGACAAATTAAAAAAAAATCGATGGTAATTTTTTTTCGGGAAATTCACTTGCAAATTGTCGCAAAATAAAAATTTTTTCGTTAAAATATTTGAAAAATGCTGAACAGTTGTTTTTTTTTAACAAATAACAAATTGTTTTGTGGAATTGAATGAAACTTGTGTAAAATTGTACTCAAACCGGTTTTATTGTAATCATCGTCAATCAGCGGTGTTTATGAGTTTAATAAAAGATTTTTATTTAATAGCACTCTTTTACTTTTTTCCATTCAGTCATTTTACATGTTAAAAATTATATCAGGTATTTTAAGCATGTCATAATTAAGGGGCTACATGAATTTTCCGGGGTCCAGTGCTGCCCCCATTTGAAATAAATCTATTGAAAGGAAACGAAGATTTCATTTAAAATTTTGTCTTGATCAGACCCTAGATAACCCTTTAAACTATTTTATGAACTATTGTTTACACTTTAAAGTGAGAACGTGAAGCTTTTCTACGCACAATTGCGAAAAACGGCCACTTTTGGCGTATGTGCGTAGAAAAGCTTTATGTTCTCACTTTAAATAGTAAACAGTAGTTCATAAAATAGTTTGAAAGGTTATCTAGGGTCTGATCAAGACCAAATTTTAAATGAAATCTCCGTTTCCTATCTATAGATTTATTTCAAATGGGGGCAGCACTGGACCCCGGAAAATTCATGTAGCCCCTTAACATTTAGTCATACACACACATACATTATCATTTACTGTGTATTTGTCTTGTACTTATGTTAAATGAGTACAAAACTATATGTCTATTAACCTTTTTACCGCGAGACTTCATATCAGTTGCCGTGCCTCAGCGCGAGGGGTATGAAATCTAAAATAAATACCTACAACCGAAACGGGATGTGGATACCTACTTATGTGCAATACGAGCGTTTTTTTTGTCGGGAATATCCGACGCTCGCGGAATGGGCACGACAATGTTTGTCGGAGAAATCTGACGTTCGCGGTGAAAGGGTTAAAGCAAGAAAGCTGAACACAACTATAGTGTAGCTTTCTTGCCTTAAGAGCAGCCTTCCCGTCTTAGTTTTCATACAAACGCTCGTACGTAATTATGGCGTTGTAAGTGATCTTTCTTGAAAATTTTTGAACTTACAGATATCTTGTACATTATTTCTAGGTTTCTATCGAAATAAAAAAAAGAATATTTGGAAAAACAAGTTCAGTATACGCCTCTAAAAATCTGCTTTTTTGCACAAATTTTACCTGAACTTCGACCGTTCATAAAGTACTCATAAATTGAAAAATAAAAATATATTTCGATAGAAACCTCGCAAATGTAATGAAAATCTTAAATAAAAAACATTTATTTCACAAACTTTTAAGGCTTACTTACAAAAACGTATATCCTGGAACAAGTTTTATGAAATTTTCGCACCCTATGAATAGTTAATATTCGTTCAATGGATAGTTAATAATAATACTAATTTCATTCAAATACAGTGCAAACCGTGCCCTAAGGCGCTGTCTCTCTTTGGTTTGCTTTTTTTTCTAGCACTGCCCTGGATGAAAAAACAAGCTTTTCGAACTATGCTCGCATTGACGACAGAGCCGCCGGGAAGGGCCACCTTAATGGACATATAGGATACTTTTATTCCGGGAAAATGGGAGGTTCCCGTGAGATTGTCAAAAATTCGACCACCACGGCTATTCTATTTTTATTTTTTATTTTATTGTTTCATGAACACTTGAAAATTTACAAATAAAACCTTATAAAAGTTAACATAGGTGCTACTTATTTCTAAAGAAATTTCTTCCAGCAGACCCGCGAGAGGAAATGGGAAGAAAAAGGTAATTGGCGTGTGCAATACAAAAATAAATTGGCGTGTACAAAAAACGTTAATAAATTAATAAACATAACTTCATAAACGTACGTAAAATAAACTTACATAAATATATACTGATATATACAATTAATGAATACATATGTAATAAATATTATGACGACCTCCGTGGCGTAATGGTCACCATGCTAGTCCGCCACCCAGAGGTCCCGGGTTCGATCCCCGGTCAGGACAAGTTGGAAAATGGCCTTTTTCAAATTGTCCTCGGTCTTGGATGTTTATCTATATATGTATTTGTTATAAAATATAGTATCGTGGAGTTAGTATCCCATAACACAAGTCTCGAACTTACTTTGGGGCTAGCTCAATCTGTGTTATTTGTCCCTATACAATGTCCTTTTTAATTAAGTACAAATATTTTAAGGGGTTATTTAGTCCATCATTTTGAACAACTTTTCCCAATAAATGTTTATCGAAATACGCATTTTTTTTTACATTTTTCATACTAACTATATCACGTGACTACTTCGATTTGTATGAGAACCTAAAATTTTTTTTCGTATTTCTGTATACATTTATTGGGAAAAGTTGTTCAAAATGATGGACTGAATCGCCCCTTAAAATATTTGTAGTTAATTAAAAAGGACATTGTATATTTATTTTTTATTATTATTATAAGATAATATTTCTAAATATGATGTTCAGGATGATAAAGACAGATAGTAATCTTTTACTCGTTTCTTAAAGTCGTTATGGTTTTTGATTCACGAATTTTCAGTGTATGTATAATTAATTATAATAAAAATCTTATATGTCCTTTCGCCGCGAACGTCGGGTTTATCCGACACACATTTTTGTTCCTATTTCGCGAGCTTCGGTTATTTCCGACAAAAACCACTGTTCGTATTGCACATAACTTAAGAGTCCTCTTACCCTGGACAGAATCAGACTCCCATACAAACGTAGTCTACGTTATATTTTGAAACGGCACGTCGGATATGGGCAAAGTTACGTAATTTTAAAGAAATTGCAATTATCAATGGTAATATAATTGGTTTCCGACAGTAAAATTATGAACAGGATAGAAAATATAGTGTATTATATCATATTTGACCATCAGTATGGAAAACTTCTACACCCTTATAATTTCTTTCCAGTTCAAAACGAAGACTACGTTTGTATGGAAAAGTAAAGGGTAAATTCTTAAGTATACACATTCCTCTTTGGTTGTTAGTATTTATTTTCGATTCAGTGTGCCTCGCGCTGGGGGCACGACAACTGATATAAAGTCTCGCGTGAAAGGGTTAATAATATTTGCCGTTAGTCTCACTCAAACTCGAGAATGGTTGTGTCGATTTGACTAATTTAAGTTTTGAAATATTTGTAGAAGTAGGCCAGGTCAGCTATAAAAAAATAAAAACTATTTTCAACCACCGACAAAAAAGGAGTGTTATAAGTTTGACGCCAATGTCTGTCTTTGGCATCTCAGCACTCTAGAGGCATTTCCAATTTCAATGCTTTTTTTTACGTGAACGCAACTTCCCTTACGCATGGTTCTTAGCCATTTTTGATGAAAATCAATTCAATTGTTTTAAAGTTATTGTGTGATAGCTAACGCTTCTAAGTCAGGGTTTTGTAATTTACTGACAAATAATAGATATCAATTCCATTTAAGGGACTACCTGAATTTTTTAAAGGGGTCCAGTGCTGCCCCCTTTTGAAATAAATCAATTGATAGGAAACGGAGACATCATTAAAAATTTTGTCTTAACCAGGCACTAGATAACTTTTCAAACTATTTTATGAACTACTGTTTAGAGTTTAAAGTGAGAATGTGAAGCTTTTCTACGCGCATACGCCAAAAGTGGCCGTTTTTCGCAAGTGTGCGTAGAAAATCTTCAACTTCTCACTTTAGACTATAAACAGTAGTTCATAAAATAGTTTGAAGGATTATCTAATGCCTGGTCAAGACAAAATTTTTAATGATGTGTCTGTTTCTTTTCAAATGATTTATTTCAAATGCATGCAATGCAGGAGCAGCATTGGACCCCGGAAAATTCATGTAGCCCCTTAAGTTAGAATATTATGCAGTTCCGCCTTTTATCACTGGATCGTCGGGAGTTTTTAAATTTGCCTAGCAAATTAACTTGTAACTACACTAAAGCTATTTGAATGTCCTCTTGGCCTTCTGCTCGGCTGCGTCACTGGCCTCCACGAAGGTCCTCTTCAGCTTGTTCTTCCGACTCTCCCTGTACTTCGCTGAGACCTTCTCTGCTAGCTGGGCTATCCGCTTCATGGTTTGTGGTGGATACCTGCAGAGAGAATAAGTGATTTGATTTTCACCATATACCTATTCAAATTTGCACCACCCTTGTCCCTGACATTCTCCACATCACCTGTTTGTTTGACTGGTAGGTAAAGTCTTAGGTGGTCTTATATATTTATTTTCTCTTTTTTCTGATTAGCATGTAGAAGATACAGCGAATTTAAAATTCCTTCACGTCACAATCAGCTTCAAATAAATAAATAAATGTGACGTAAATCACCATCCTTCCTTCTATACTATATACCAGTCGTCTCCAATTAGTTTCGCTCAGGGTCCATTTTAAGAAATGAAATGACCATCGTGGTCGGCACATTTTATTTATAAGAAAAAATATTTATTATATAGATAATGTAGGGGATACATTATTATTAAATTGTACAGCTCTGGGGCCAGAACGTTATCGGAGGTAGTCTTTAGTGTAAGTTACTGTGTTCTCGTGGGTCCGCACAAAATGGGTCAGCGGTCCGGATGCGGACTGCGGTCCGCCATTTGGCGACCCTGCTATATACTTTAAATAAATACTTCGAAGTGCTGTTTCTTTGTGAATGTGTCCTTTGTTAAACTTGTGGTAGAGCCACGCTACCGGCAAAACTCTGTTTTGCTAGTAGCGAGAATGGGCTGGCTTGTCTGGGGAAGTACCACACTCTCACAGAAAATCTACGTCTAAGTAGTAGCATGACCACTTCTATGCTTCGTTCGGTCAGTCAGAGAGCCGGAGCCCCCTCCCCCTTTCCTTCCCCCACACCTTCCCTTCCTGAAAGGCCGGCAACGCTTCTGTCACACCCCCGCAGTGTTGCAGTTGTCCATGGGCAGTGGTGATCACCACCATCAGGTGGCCCGCTTGTTCATTTGCC
The DNA here is from genome assembly GCA_943193695.1 of Acrobasis suavella. Lineage (NCBI taxonomy): Eukaryota > Metazoa > Arthropoda > Insecta > Lepidoptera > Pyralidae > Acrobasis > Acrobasis suavella. Next base: position 1,712,079 of record OW971956.1, read on the forward strand.
GCCCTAAGACATAAAAAAAACGAAAAAAAGGGTCTTTTTTTGGATAATCTATTTGACGAACTAAATAAAATAATTTATTATTTTACCAGTCTATTAACCCTTAGTATGGCGCGGCCTCTTATTGGTTAAATCAACAAGGTATAATATATTTTATAATAATTATACCCAAAACCCAGGACATTTTGATACATTTCATTTTCCAATTTGCCTTGGCTAGGGATCGAACCAAGAACTTCCACTACGCCACGCAATGGAGGTCTGTTGCAAGCCTACCTGCAACCCAAAAACTCGATATTGGTAAACAACTGTGCCAGCGTCACTAGTTCCTCCTCCTCGAAGTTGTCTTTATGCTCCATCATGAAGTTCCTGCGGACCTCCCACTGCTCGTCCGACTCATGCTCCGTCCGCAAAGAGTCTATATCCACCGAGGTTTTCATCTTCTGCGATTAAAGATGTAGAGATTACAATTTTCGAATCACTCAAACTTGAGTAGCAGCAACTATTTACGTTGAATAAATAGTTGGAAAATAGATTATGTTTTGATTTTAGATAAATTTGTTAGCAGTTATTATTTTACGTTTTACGTATTTTATTTTCTTTGAAGAAATTTTTATTAATTTACAAAAATCTTGTCAATCAATGTCAATTTTGACATATATTTGTTTGACATTTGTAGTGTTGTGTTATTCAAAACATAAATTCTACCATGCTGGTTCGCTCATCCATACATAAAATACGTATACTATGTTCTTACTTCTTAATATAGTAGTATAATATCTTCTAATGATGTCTTGTCACCCGTTATCATCTATATATTGTATTGTAATATTTGTAATTTCTGTCTCTATTTTGAAGAACTTCTTCCTTTTTTGAAGTCGGGTGAAAAGCAGACGTATTATCAGGACTGTCTCACCGCGTGCAGGTATCGAAAATATACCTAGGCATTACGACCGGGGAATGGGGGATTCGAAAGGGGAAATTTAGCAGGGACGACTCGCTAACAAGCTTCCTAAGGATGCTGAAAGTTAAGGTCTACTTTAAGAAAGTGATTACCTATTGTGAAATTATCATATACGTACCTACTCCTATTTAGTATATAATGAATTATCACATATCAATACTAAGGTATTTATGGTTATTATTACGAAAAATGATTTATACACGATATATTGTCGTAAAACTTATGAAGGTACGTTTAATACTTATGTAAGATGAAAAAAATCACATTAACTAGGTAGGTATAAGACATTTACGGACGAAAATTAAAGGGATTTTTTACGTTTGAGATTGACGATCAATTATTTCTGTTACTGGCATAATATGGTTAGAGAAATAATGTACTTTATTCTTTAGGAATAAATAGAATTATTCAATGAATCTAAATTCAATAATAATATTAAGTAAATTTAAAGACTTTCTTAAACCTACTTCATTCCAGTTGTTTGTGTTTCGTTTGTCGTAATTACACCAAGAGTCGAATGCAAAAAGCTATTATTGCGTGAATTTAGAATGAATCAAACTTTCTTATAGCTATTTCATTAACTAAACTATGTTGATTTAAAAATGCTATCGTACGAGTAATTATATGATTAGAGCACCTACCTACATATTATGGAAACAAGATTTACGTTTAAAAAAGTAGTAGTAAGTCGGGTCTAATATCCGACTACCAGGAGCCATTTACAGCTAATAATGTAGGTATCTATTTTTAAATGTCCTTTTATTTGATACTTAAACAATATCGAAAAAAAAAATGTTGCATCACTCTGTATATTCATTTATTGCAAACAAAGTGTAGCCTATGTCACCCGGACAATAATAAGATAACATCTCATTTGTCAAAATTGGATAAGCGGTTCGGATGCTATGGTGGAACAGACATAAATAGCCACATACGTACATAGACTGTTAAAATCATTACCCTTCCTCGGCTTTTCCCTAGTTGGGTAAAAACGGACGGACGTGTGCTATGTAGGTATGTACCCTTTGTAACTTATTGCAGTAAAATGTAGATTACTTTAAGTTTTTATTAATTTACCATGATTTGGGTCGTTACAACATTTACAAAATAAAGCATGAATTACACTGTATTAAATCTAACATTTATAAAGTTGAAGTATAAAGTAACATTCCTTAGACCAAGTGCTGCTAGCTCTTATAGTATAATTATCATTTGTAACTCTGACGAGACGGCGCAGCAGCGCGGCGCGTCGGGTCTTGCGTCGCTGCGTTGGCTGCGCATTGCTTGCGAGTCCTGCGACACGGGCGCGGTGCGCTAGATGGCGATAGTTGTAACTTTTAACAGTCAACCCTGCCTGCCTGGCAAACTGCTCACTCAATAGATTTTTTGTAGGCACCTACCCATTATGAATTTATGAACCGTTTGTCTAGAGTAATAAGGATAAAATTGGTTTGCAACTGAAATTCTAGGTATCTAAACGAGGAGGTGTCGATTTCTGATGCGAGCTAAATTAAAACATATCGTTAGCAACGTTAAGTAGATATTTCTTTATAGAGTAAGAACGTGAGTACTATTACTTATTCAGTGGTATTGTTCTTGTCAGTATCGTCAGCGTTCAGCGTCACAGAATAAGTACTAGTACTCGTACTACTGCTTACACGTCTGCTTTTTATTTTTAAATAGAGATTTTAACGGGTGACAACATTAGGTATTAAATAGTATTAAGATCACAGTAAGTATCAGTACATACAATTAAAGTGTTAACACAATTAAGTGAAGGGACCATAAAATTGAACCCACAACATGTATTCTGAGATCGCTGCTCTAGACGACGGGTTCTGTCCAATTACAGACGTGGTTCATAAATAAAATTTCCATAATTTAGTCGTTATAAAATGAACGACTCGCAAAGGCTAATGCGTAACTCTTGAGATAAAATGTTACGCACTTTGTATAGGACTTTTAGACGAAAAAAGTAGTTCCTTTCTACGTCCATGGCTCTCAAATCTAAGTTCGCTATCCAATATAAGCAATTGTCAATGGATTGTATCATTCTCTTGGCTACAGCAGGCGCGGTCCGAAGGGGGGGGGGGGGTCACAGGGGACATGACCCCCCCCAAAATCTAAGGCCAAATTGAAAAATCTCAAAAATTTGCCAAATAATAAAAGGAAATTTCTAGCTATCCCCTAACAGCGATAAATTTATAGTTTGCTGACAGCTAGTGGTGTTTTTATGAACTACGTACGATGGCCAAAATAATTAAGAAATGACATCTAGTATACCTATTTTTTATTAGTGTTGTGAGTGACCCCCTTCAAAATTTCAGGCTATGACCGCGCCTGGGCTACAGTGGTATACCCACCGCATCGCGCCCCTGCCTAGCGCAGCGCTCACACTCACCACCACGCATGGGTTTGCTTCTAGAAATAGGAAAACCATATTTTTATCCATCTAATTATATCCATATTTATTATAAAATAACATTTGTTTACATGTTAGAATGCAAACATGTACATGACTGTGTATTTAATGAACTCTAAAAATGCTGGGTCGATTTCGATGTGGTTTCAGAATTAGATTTTCTCGAACCAAGAGAGGTTATTAATAATAATACATGCAGGCCCGTAGCGCCTCGCCGTATTTAGAACGTAAGCCGTAGAAATCTAGAAGTTTAGTTGAGGACGAATGACTATAAAAATGAAAAATTATACGCATCACAACAAGACCAAAAAAACTACCATTCTACCATTCTTTTATTTTTCTGCAGGTGGTGTCTATTTATAGCAACAAAATATCGATGTATTAACCGTATAAATTGTAGAGGTAGGCTAAAAGTGACATACCTAAATTTCTCAAAGCCAATAAGACAAATATAGTCCATTCTTTAAATTTGGTCGGCTTGTAATCATACGTTCATTGTTGTCAAAAGGTCATTCAGCTTAAATTTGTAATTTAGGATATTTTGTATTAACTTTCGAGGGTAATTGCAAAATAAATTAAAATAATCTCATCAATATGACGTGACGTGTGCCAAGATAGTGTCTACTGCCTTCTCAAAATATCGTTAAGGTAAAACTTTTATCAGAAAACCAGTTCAATTTTTTCTTTGTTGCTTTGTTTACGCGTAGCAATTCTAACGTTTGGAAAATAATATATTCTGGGCGTTTACCTGAAGATAACGCGAAAAAGATGTCTTTCTCGCTGCGGAAGATGCTTTCCAACATAAATTATTTCAAGAAGCCAGACGAAGATGATTCTAAAATTGTTGAAGATAATACGAAAAAGCGACGACACACCTACGTTTGCGCCGAAGACAAGACATCAAGCCTCACGTTTGATAAAGTCGAACCCGATTCCACGTCCAGACAATGTGCTACCAGCCTCAAACTCCCCGATTCCATCAAAAATTACGCTGTTAAAAAAGGTTCTTTGTCTGATACCGACCTCCTCACTGTGAGCATGGAAACCCCGAAGAAAGATCGTAAGAAATGTAAAAAGTTGAAGTTGGACATAAAAAAAGTTAGTAAGTCCATGACCGAACCCGTTGACCAATCAGACAGCTCCAACAATAGTGAAAATACACCGAAACATATTCTTTTAGATTGCAAAAGTGCTGATTTGTTCAGTCAAAGATTCCATGGCTTCGATTTTGACCGATCCTTTGATATTTTTGACGCATCAGATGTGTCGTCTAGCGAAGAGAACATAGATATTGAGTCACTGTCCGACCATTCCGACACCGATATATCAATCGTCTCCGAAAAGGAAAGTATAAAAATGTGCCGCAAAGTTGATCAAGATGAGAATGTGGACAACCAGTTGGTCCCGTCAGCTAGTCCAGAGTCATTCGGAGATGTTGAGCTTGAGAAAAATGAAGAGGAGCGCATATCTTTGCTTCTGAACTATCAAATGAAGTTGGAAAAAATGGAGTGTTTCCTCAAAAAGCTGCTATCCGAGTTCCAGTTTCATATTGAAGTGTCTAAAGTCTTTCTGTGCAAATCTATAGTCACCACCCTCCCTGGTACTGATGTGAGTAAGATCCCGAAGATTCTCGGAGAAGTCACTTATATTGACAACATCAGAGGTATTAGCCCTACGGGATCCTGGAATATAATCATGGAAAAGGAGGACAATGTGACAAAAAGCAAAGTTAAGAAACAACTCCTGTCTATGCGACACGCTATCGACGAATTTATCAATGACTTCCTCCAAAGCAGACAATCTCAGAAGAAAATGCTCTCACGTCAGCCCCGTAGCATAACTTTTGACATTCAAAAAGAGAAGCACCAGCCTCGCAGACGCAAAATGAGTGACAAAAAGAAACACAGGCATTTTGACTTCCCTGACTACCGTGATGCTTTACTGAAACTTTTCTCATGCGGAGACAGTGATGACGATAAAGGTTTAACTATGTCTCCCTGTTCAGATGATTCAGATTCTTCAAAATGTGTGTGCCGTTGCCACCATCACTCTCTGTCCCAAACTGATTCAGGGCTTACTACGAAAGAAGAATCAATGTCCAGTCAGTCCATAACATCTTCTTTAGGGAACTTCAGCCTTGATTCGTCAACTTTGACAGCATATTCTGAATCCTTAGACCAGATTATCAGCTACAATAGCTTCCAAGACACTAGTCTATACAGCACTTTGCTCCAAAAAGCTGCAATTGAACGGATTACTTTCTATGTACAAGTCCACAGCATACAATTAAAATGCGAACCTGCCGAGCAAGAGTTTGAATCAAAAAGTGTCATATTATTTGACTGCCCAACATGTAAAACTGTTGTAAATGAAGAGAACGGGCTCCTGAAACACATTTTGAGTCAAACTCACTGTGAGAAGATACATTTCTTGTACAAAACTGCGTATATAAAGAAATGTGTATCAGCCGGTAAGGAAATAATGCCAAGTACAGTGTTAAATCCAATGAAAATGTACCGCGATGACAACAAAATAGTCTGCTTTGGCGATGCGATGTACGCATGCTCGTTATGCTTTGAGAACCTCATCGTCGGAGAGTCCATACTGATGGCCCACTGTAGTGAGACCGAACATATTGAACGGAGAGAAAAGCTAAGCGAAATCTTAGGTTAAGGCATGCTGCATGTATTTAACAAGTCTTTTATCATGTGTTCTTATATCCCTCTTAGATAAGGCCCAAACCCAATAATGAATTTTGTAATTTGAAAAAGCAGGATTTTGTCTTGAAACTAAAGATGCAACCGGGTATGTGCTAAGAGAAGAGGAATGAAGTTTTTAAATATTTATAGTAGGTACATGACAATACTACTTTATTCCAATAGTGTAGCAAACATTATTATACTCTTTGTTGTAATCAAATAAGACTGAAGTTTATGCATGATATACATTAAAATTTTTAAATTGTTTTTTACAATACACTAAGTAGAACGCATGATAACAGACTGAAATTATTATAAAAAGGATTGTTTAACTTATTTAAGTAACTTGTAATAACATATAATCGTATAATTATGTGTATTTTATATTTATGCGTCTTAATATTTGAGTTGATTGTACCAATTATTTTTAATAATATACTAACATATTAATTTCTTTTTTGCATTATTTTTCTATTTAAAAAACGAGCTTTGTAAATTATTGAAATAATTTTATTTCGAATGTAACATTTGAAGATTTTTTTTGGGAAACGAGCATTTTTATATTTTGAAGTCTTTGGTACAATCACATTTAATAGAGACGCCTAATCTAAGTAAATATTTGTAGTTATTTCTAGCTAAATAGCTTGACGTTACACAGAACTGATTAAACATATTCAAATCAAACCAAAATGATAAAATTAGATCTCATTTTTATATATCTGGTCCCTTTTTCGTTTATTAAAAGCGACCAATGTTAATGTGATAAAATTGTAATTGAATAAAACTGCTGCGCAGCATTTTTGCCGCTCTTTTTTAAAGTACTTAGGCTTCCAGTATTTGAAACATTGGAATATGTTATAATTAATCATATTGTTCATCAAAGCAAGTATTTTTTTTTTCAAATAATTATTAATGGTGCTGAAAACAACTTGTAGAAAAAAAAAGTATTTGTTTTTTCGTCAAAGATGCTGCGTTAAATGCCTGCACAGATGTAGAATATTTACAAAATATTTAGTAGTTTCTTTTGCCAATATAAAGTCGATATTTGGACAATCATGAAATATTGCATATTATTTTACAATTAAATTGGTACTGCACGATTTTTTTATGATCTCACATTTTTTATACAAACTACATACATTCGCGCAATAAACTACTTAATGATTATTTTATGTTCGATAATTTTAAACTCATCTAAAACAAGTATTATACATTTTCTATTTAATTGAGTTCATGGTATTATTTTTACATGATGTATGTTTTTTATCCAGTTTACAAATTTTTACATCCTTTTATTTAGACAATTTTTTTACATTCCCCAACAAACGCAAAGTATAAGCAAAGTAATAATTCCAATTTCCCATTACTTGGTTAGTCTTTCATGTATATAGATAGTAGATTGTTTCGTAATTGTTTAATGGAGGGTTTAAAAAATATATAATTTAACTGATTAAACGGCTTGACGCCTCTTCCTTCTCCATAAATTCATTATTTAAACTACATTTGTGCATGCAAGTACTTGGTGCTTACCCACTGCCATAATGATGTGCCGTTTCGTGTTCATGAGTCCGGGCTTAGACGAATTTAGTGTTAAATTGTCGGGTTTGCTTCTTCATAGCTGACATTCTGTGATGTTTACGGAATTAAGACGAAAATTATAGCTCTTAATGGTTTTTAAATCGTTCTTCTCATAGGGTGCCATTTAATTTCTGAAGGTTGGCACGTTGGCAGTTCTTTAAATCTAGACTAGTGTTGTAAGGTTTTAAAACTAATATTAAGATTAAAAATAAAAATACTCATTAATGAAGCTCGTTAATATTTGCTAGTACATAATATGCTTATTTATTTGGATTTTTTCAGATTTTATTTAATCCTACTGTTTCAATGTCATTAATACTTAGTGAAATTTGACACAACTTTCCAATTATTGTAATGGAAAATGCGATTTACTTATCTATATAATAAATTATTGTGCCTTCTCTTCATTAAGGTTGTGAAGAAGCAATCTCGAATAACTTCAAAACAGGGTGATTTTTAGCAATTCTTTTACCCACTTTTTGATGTTCTTTTTCTTAGTTGTATAAGATGTGTAGTAAGTAGTTTAGGAATATTTCGTGTAGTACTCTAAAAAACAAATACCTCTCACGTTGGAAATCACGCAATTATTATGCTCAAACTTTACGCAATATTGATAGACTTAAAAGTAATAGTAAGATGCAAGACCCATGTTGTAGTCTTTAAAAGAAATTGTTAAACATTCCGTCTTTCTAATCTTTAATTCTCTTAAATATCTGTTCTGTTCCTATATTCCTGTTCGATCTCTCACGTTTGCAAATTTGAATCTCTTTAAAAATTATATCAAAATATAAGTATTTACACGTATTCACTAATAGTTTCGAAATCACTAATCTGTCCTTTTTAGAACGTGACCCTTGATGATTTTTTTTCTCTCAAATATTTAAGATGTTAACGGTTGAATCTATATATAAGGAATTAATACTTTTGGTAATTATATCAGATTCGTAATTAAATGGAAAATATTTCATTCTCTAGATAAATATGACGAAAAATATCCCAGGGTCACTTTTTCAGTAATTCTTTGAAAAATATTTCCCAGACGGACCTCTTTTCAATTTAGTAAGTACTTATTCAGATCTCAAGCCTAACTAAAGACTGATATTCGATGCCACTCCAAAAATTTAGCCGCCTATAATAATATACAGGGTGGCCAAAAAGTCGTGGATCAAACGAAACAGGGAGATAAAGGAGGTAATTTCCAACAAAAAATCTTTCCCCAGCATGGCCATAACTTCATTGCACTTATTTGCAATGAAGTTATGGCCATGCTGGGGAAAGATTTTTTGTTGGAAATTACCTCCTTTATCTCCCTGTTTCGTTTGATCCACGACTTTTTGGCCACCCTGTAGATTAAAGCTGCTACCCGTAAGCTAAGATATATCCTGTCTTCACTTATTTAAGCTAATAATTAGCACATTTAATATGTTAAAGTTTAAATGTAATGTGTTCTTTACACTGAAAAGCTGTGTGCTGAATATATATCCAACATATACGGATAATGGTCCAGATTGAAACTGTTTGTAAAATATCTAAATATTTTTTTTACATCATTGTTATTTTTTGATTATTCATCATGTTATTTTAATGAAATGCCCAAATTCCAAAAACACTGAATATATTTTTAAGAGGCATTATTTTAACGTAATTAAATAATGTAGGTAGCTAGATATTTAAGTATATACTTAGATATTAGTTACGATATCGTATAGTGAAATTATTTACTGGTTTTAATATCAAAACAATATTTTTCTGTGCATAATCGACGACGCAAATTCTGACTTTTCTTGGATAAGTTTTGACAAAAACTAATCTCTTTCTATATTCTTCTTTCTTTGTTGACTTTCATTTTTACCAATCGGATGTTTTCTTCTGGGTCATAAAATGATTGTAATTATTTTTTTTTACGTAAATAAAAAATGAATTGTCAATAACATTATTTAAACAAAAAAAAAATCTATTATTCTAAATTTTGATTTATCAAAAGAGAGAATTGTTTGAAATAAACGAAAGTTACATTTAGAATGCTAGTAAAAATGTTTACTTGTTTTGAACTTCAAAAAAAATTGACTCATTGGAAAATATCCATTTTTTACCTTTAGCAAAAATTTAAAAAAAGTGACTATTCTTGCACTGCCATTCCATTTAATGTTATTTAATAATAATTAAACGATTCATATGTAGTACTTAATATTAATATGCATGTACTCTTATTAAGATCTATAGGCTCAAAACTGAAAATGTGAAAAAAAAAGTTATTTTTATAAGTATGTAAATAAGTCATTTTTACTTTTATATTTTAAAATTGTAAGAAAATCAAATTCAAAATTATCTTACTTTTAATGTGAAGATATTGATTTCATTTGATGATTTTCAAAATTTGTTTACCTTTTTTTACATATAAATTGTTTAGTCTTACAAAACATTTTCAAAATGAACCAAAATGCTTAATATTAGAAGGGTACTTAAACGCTAAAACTGTGATTTTACTGTTGATAATTCTGAAATTGTTAAAATAGTTTTTAATACAAAATCCACGCGGCGACTTCGTAAAACCTTTGTACTTATCTATATTTAAAATAAAAATACATTTTTACTATTTTAAATGATTGATAATTTATTCGCTAACTTCAAAAATTCGCAACCTTCCAACAACTTAAATCAAATACTTAAATATTTCTTATGGGATTTGTACGAAAAATAGACCAATAACGTCATAGTTTCTTGGAGTCAAATATCGCTCTTAATTTGCAATAATAAATCTATAATCACATTGAAAATGGATATGATCATGATATGATCAAGTGACATTAATTTGTGACATTTTATTTTCTTAACAGTGCCAAATAATTTATTTTTGACCCAGGAAAGTCCCCAATTGAAGCGGTCTAGCATCATCATATTAAAATATCCACTACATACTTCGTCAAAATTTAAATACCACCCCCTATCGTACCTGGCTCAAATGTTCCATCACACATTTAATGTTACTCATGGTATGAGATATTGTTGAAATAGGACGCCCTACAAAGGACAACTGTCTTGTCATTTAATGAAGTACCAGCCCTGATAATCTATTTGCTTATGTCTTGTTCCACATCCACTGGCATAAATTGAATCCTTTGTGTTAATAATCTAAACGATTATATAATTTCCTTGCTATATTTAATTTAAAAAAATGTTACTTAAAAATAAGTTGGTTATACCAATAAGTTATTTGAATAACATTAAAAGATTACCTAGTTATTATACTTTTGTGGGTTAATTTTAAATAGTAAAAATGGCACTTTACACATGCGAAAAATCCATAAAAAAATCCATAGTAGAAGTGTAATCTTCATGCGAAGCAAACATAAAACTTTATACATGCCTTGGGCGGGAAGAAAGATGAAGTATTATATTCTCTCTCTATTATCTTAGCGTATTCCTAGCTTCATCCTCGGCTGTAATGCTGTGAAGCATTTCACATGTTTTCTCCACTTGCAGTCTTGAGCAGTTAAATCAGTTTAATTAGTCATTATATATTTATTTAAATATGTTTTAATTGTTTCAACATTTCAATCACTTTAAAAAAATGGTACATACTTTTATCGTTTTGTAAAGGTAAAGGTTTTTCAAAGTCGCCGCAATACGGCCGTTCGGTATCTGTGATTCCATAATGGTGTTCATATCATTAAATGTATTGCCGCTGAGGACATGTAGAAATAACTGAAATTACCTGTATGATATATTTAACTTTTCATTTAATATTCATTCATAAAACTTTATTGATCCACAATTAATAATTGTTTACAATTGACGGACTTAACGCTAAGAGCTAATATTGTCTTCCGACACCAGAGTCCATAAACGTTTAAAGTGCGAGCTTCGTACATATATCATCTTTTCTTCCGATAAAACTTTTTATTTTATTTATTAAGAAAACCAACTGCTTAACAATACTTAATAAAAATCTTATTAAAAATAATAAATCCAATAATAGGTTAATAGATTTTACAATTATTTAACCGACATCGGTGAAATTAACGCAATACATATTATAACAAATGATTATTCTTATAATTTGTCCTATTATAAATCATAATACTTAAGTAGGTACTTACTATTGAAAGATTTAAAAAATCTAAAATTTTAAATAATTTTAAAAAACGTTATAATTTATTTGGTTCGCTAACTGGCTGAACAACACACAAGTCAATATAAATACAAATTAGAGCATATAAAATGTCAACCTACTTTTTGTTTGTTGTTTTTCGTGTGTGTAAGTGGCCAACACTGGTGTCAGATTTTTAAGTTGCCTAAAGATATCTGACATAGCTTAACCACTGCCATATAATGATGACAGCCGGAACCAACGGCTTATACGTATCTTCCGAAGCACGGAGGAGCTCAATTATCATATTTTTATGCCACTTGTGGTCATCAACAGTGGTCGGATAATCGGATGCATATTTGCCTAAAGTTAATTTTTGGCTAGGAAATTATGGAATCGGCTTCTTAAAACATATTTTTTAAATACAAAATCCGGCAAAGCGACGAATGTCATTAAATGAACAAAAGGAACTACTTTCGGGTCACTACCTGCATACAAGCAGGTATATAATTTGCCGTATCACTCGCACTCATTATGAAATGTTTATTAGTTTCGCAGTACTACACATAAACATTTTTTAACGAAACTCAAGACACCAAGTTGTTTGTCGCTATGTGGAGAGAAGAAAGATAATTACTCATCGTGACATGACATCTATACTAGTTTGGTAACCTGCTTTACAAAATTAGCCGGCATCCGATTCCATAGTTAAAAAGCATTAAATTCGATCGGAATCGCGAGATTTACAATCGATACAAAAGTGCATTCCATATTAGCCAACACCTGAACTTAAGGAAATGTACACCCTACCCGATTTAATTCCATAATCAAAACACAAAATTTTGTCGATTCCGGAATCCCGGGAGTTTTCAGATACAAAAGTGCACTCCATAACTGCCAACATCTCAGCTTTAGGTAAATATACATCCGATTATCCGACCACTGGTCATCAATCCAAGTGCGGACCACGCCCGGTGTTGCTTTACTTGCGAAAGCGCTAGTAATGCGCACTCCCGCCGGGCCACCGAGCTCCTCAAAACCTACTTGTAGCAAACATAATTAAATTGAACGATGTTTAGAAATTTTAAGGATTAGGAAACGACTCATATTTTTATTATACATAATCATCTTTACCTAACTGCATATTTTGTGTCTTCCATTTCTTTTGTCTTTATTTCTATTGGAAATCAGTTTCTAAAATAAATATTGAACATATTTTGCTATATTAAACAAATTGCACCTAATTATGAACTAATTATCTGTAATACTCTCATTTCTCTAAGGCACTATATTTTTCTGGGGTTACGCATACTTTTTATCTTAATGGATATGCCAGCATTACCAGCTCTATCGTACCCTTGACTAAGGAATTTACGTCTGAGGAGATAACATGTACCCTTAGCATGGCTCCGGCGACAGCGCTGTATCATCTATCACTATCTCGCTTTCCGTAATGACAACGAGCGGGATGCCACTAGTCCGTCTCGCGATATAAACTTTATCTGGGATTATCAACGGCGCCATGCTAGCTGGGCTGGTTTAATCAGTAGGCTCAAATTACACCGCGGCGAAAGCGAAACGTCAAATTCGCTACTATCGATAGACGTCGCGCGAATTCGGCTCGTGACATTGTAGACGTTGCCGTTCGCGACTCGCGCCGATTCGCTTGACTTCGGCACTTCGCGAGAATCCGCCGCTTGACACGCGACTACTTTTTGAGCTCAAATTTAGTTTGAACATTATACGATTAACAAAGTTAATTATGCTATGTACGATTTCGTTCCAATAAGTCGCTTCGCTTCGATTCTGTCGCAGTGTAGACGAAGCCTACATTGAGCATATCGTAATGATTTAACTTTATGAATGTTTAATATTACTTTCGATGTATTTGTTGTTTCTATATGTCCGCGGCGACGCCTCACCTGTTGTCTGTTAATTTTCGGGTATTAAACAGGTTTCGACAATTAAAAGTGTGCAGTTTGGAATTTCTTGTTTCATTTTAATTACCTATCCAAATTTTTAGGCTATGCCAACCCCTTATTTATAAAACACGCTTTCGTTCGGTAACCTATACAGGGATGTTAGATGGCCACCTAGAAATCCTTGTGCCGAGCTGGCTGAAAGCTGGTATTCGAGACGGGAAACTAGTACGCCTGTGTTCCGCTCTGGCGCTGCCAATTCTGGGAGACAAACAGTGTGGGAAATCGCATCCCAGTAAAAAAAAATGTACATTTCAATTTCGTAGACCGTTAATAGAGGGCAGTAATTATCGAACACACAGAAGAAATATCACTTTTAACATTTTTTTTAAATAATTTTAATCATTTATTAGCACGTACAATTCATTGGAATTATTTTATACATGAATCTCTGAAATTTGTCGATTATTCTATATTGTCAGTGTATTTTTGTCGGTCAACGGCCAATCTTGGTATTTTTTCATACAAGGACTGAGTAGCCTTGGTACATGGTACGTGACACTAAAAACTAGTATGTATACCAAGAAGTTGGTACGTCTGACATCATTGAACCTATATTAGTTAAAACGTTTGTCTTTGTGTTGCAATGTCAAATATTGAAAAGAGTGCCTCCTGGAAGAGTAAATAGGTTTAGAAAAAGTTTATTTTATGAATAAGGGTGTTAGTTACCTCTAGTTAGATGCTCTAAGAGCTTTATGAAAGTAAGGGTCTGGCGGCACAAACAGAACTTTCGCATTCTACTATCTTTTTCGGTCGCTCAGTACAGTCTTTTGCTAGAGCGAGAGAGACGTAACGCTTCAGCAGTCAGCACCGGCCATGCTGAAGCATTATGACTAGGGATACGCAAAATTTGAAAAGTATCGATACTTTACTCGATAACAGTATCGTTTAAAAAGAATCGATACCAGAAAAGTATCAAACGAAAGTATCGGTACCTGAAGGTAGCGAGTACTTTTTAATACTTTTACTAAAAACCTGGATGGAGTGTTGTTTGTGTTGATAAATTTCACAAAAATCTAGAAGGGACGTGTCATTAATAATTCCAATAGATATTTAGATACTGTTAGACATAACGTAAATATTTGGAGAAAATAATGCATTAGAACAACAATTAAATTGTTTTTATTTTTGAGTAAAGTTATACCTTAATAGCGTTATTTTAATTAAAATAAATGACACATTAAAATCACAAATTAGTTTGGAAAACTCAAAAGGGCAAACGCCTCATAACGCTTATTTACGTTACCTTCATGTAAGTTGTACTCACACGCAGTGTTGCTACTTGTTATTTCATGACCATGTCTGAGAGTAACTTTTTTTACAACTAAGGAAGTGAAAGATGCTGTGCAAATAATGCAATAATTGCATTATTTGCACAGCATCTTTCAGTTCCTTCCTAAAAAAGCTCCTGAAACAGTCAATATAATACAATGGTAACACACATAAGTGCTTGGCAATGAGTTGGAATTCCCTGAATCATGCCTTAGGTTTTATGTTTTGTTTAAAATATCGATAAAATAATAATAATTTTCAATTTTCTTATTACTAACTTATAAGAAATGAGGATAAGAAGAAGAAGGGGAAGAAGGAAAGTATCGATACCTCGAAAGTATCGATTCCAAAAGTACTTGGTATCGAAACAAAAGTATCGATACTTTTTGCGTATCCCTAATTACGACGCTCTCTCTCACTCTAGGAAATTACGGTTCTGAGCGACAGAAAAGGATAGCAACGCGCGAGAGTGCTGTTTCGTGCTGAAAGATGTAGCCCAACCCTTATTTGTTGAAGATAGAAAATAAAAAAATAAACATATTAAAAAATCTTTATTAAAACAATTGCATGCATATAACAATTCACTACCTTCCAATAACTCAAATGAGATACTTTATTCTAAACGTCGAAACAAACAATTTCTATAGGATTTGTTTGAAATATAGACTAATGTTGTCATAGTTTCTTGGAGTAAATAGCGCTCTTAAGGGGATACTTTATTCTAAACGTCGAAACAAACAATTTCTATAGGATTTGTTTGAAATATAGACTAATGTTGTCATAGTTTCTTGGAGTAAATAGCGCTCTTAAGGGGATACTTTATTCTAAACGTCGAAACAAACAATTTCTATAGGATTTGTTTGAAATATAGACTAATGTTGTCATAGTTTCTTGGAGTAAATAGCGCTCTTAAGGGGATACTTTATTCTAAACGTCGAAACAAACAATTTCTATAGGATTTGTTTGAAATATAGACTAATGTTGTCATAGTTTCTTGGAGTAAATAGCGCTCTTAAGGGGATACCTGAATTTTCCGGGGTCCAGTGCTGCCCCCATTTGAAATAAATCATTTGATAAGAAACGGAGACATCATTTAAAATTTTGTCTTGACAAGGCACTAGATAACCTTCCAAACCATTCTATGAACTACTACTTTTCTACGCACAATTGCGAAAAACGGCCACTTTTGGCGTACGTGTGTAAAAAAGCTTCACGTTCTCACTTTAAACTGTAAAAAGTAGTTCATAAAATGGTTTGAAGGGTTATCTAGGTCCTGGTCAAGACAATTTTTTTAATTATTTACGCGGCCACATATTATGTAAGTCTCGTGTCAGCTGTTATTACGTTTTGAGTAAGCCTTGAGTACAATCAGTACATGAATTTTACACAAATTGACATTAATTTCAAATTTGACATTTTTAATTAATAATTATGACATAGCAATGTATTCTCAGTCCACACATCTAATTTTAATATCAGTATAATTGTAAGGTTGACGTTTTTGGAGAAAATGCTGCAGTACAGTTTGTTACCGCTTCTTCTGTACTTGCGCTTTGGAGGCGGCAGTAAACTTAGTTGTAAGTAAATGATCTGACGTCAACAACTAACTATTAAGAAATCGAAAGAAAAAGAAATGACAATTATCAAGTGATATAAATATCCAAAGATAAATAAATGATTTTTGACTTTTTTTGACTTTTTAAATCAAATTATAACAAACATCGAGACACTATCGAGCGGCGATCGAGAAAGGACTAGTGATCCCGATTCTTTTTTTTTTTAAGCCTAGACTCTTAATTAAGGGGCTTGACAGGCTAAAAGCCTATAAAGCTTTTAGTCCTTTAGGCTAGGGCTGTTGAATAGGCCAAGCCTAAAGGACTATATCCGTCTTATTATAAAACCCAGACTAACTTTGTTACTAGGTTTAAACCATTATCTGACCAAATCAAGTTGACATCTAGTAATATCACACTATCTCACCTGTCTCACCTGTCAATGTCAACTTCATTTTGGGCGGATAATGGTTTAAACCTAGTAACAAAGTTAGTCCTGTTTTTATAATAAGACGGTATAAGTCTTTATAGGCTTTTGGTTCGATGTTGTTTTGGCGATATTTAAGAAAAATATACATTTTCTTTTCTCGAAATTTATTTAAAATAAAATAAATCCTGTCGCTTACTCAGGCTGATAATAAAAAATGGCTTTAGCCTAAATATAAGCCTATCACTCTAAAAAACCTACATCACACAAGGTTTTTTGGGCTTATAGGCTTTTAAAAATGACATAGCCCTATAAAAGGTCTAACAGGCTTAAATTTAGGGCTAAAAGCCTATAGTCCTCGGGAACACCCGAAAAAAGGACCCATCCGTTGTTGTAGAGTTGGTTGTCGGCAAGCAACTCTACAATGTAATTAATATCGACATTTAACAGTTTCTACGTGACGTGGTCTTGTCTCCATAACATCATCAAACCTCAACATCTCTTCATGTATGGTGCGGGCCTAGGTGACAAACAGAGATCGGAATGACGGGTGCTATTGTTATCAAAAGTATGGATAAATAAATAAATAAATGTATACGGACAAATAACACTGATTGAGCTAGCCCCAAAGTAAGTTCAAGACTTGTGTTATGGGATACTAACTCAACGATACTATATTTTATAACAAATACATATATAGATAACCACCCCAAGACCCAGGAGCATTTGAAAAAGGCCATTTTCCAACTTGACCTGACCGGTAATCGAACCCGGAACCTCTGGGTGGTGGACTAGCATGGTGACCACTACGCCACGGAGGTCGTCATGATATAACTATATAATCTATAAATAAAACAATCAAAATTATGTGATTTCAGGATATATTTTAATCGAAAAAATATATTTATTCTGAAATCACATAACTATGATTGTTTTAGTTACTTAGTACCCAATTAGATTCTCGAGAAACCCCGGAACTTTTAGTCATATCCATAATATTGATAACAATAGCACCCGTGATTCCGATCTCTGGTGACAACCGAAGCCTGCGCCATACATAATGGTCTCCAGCTGAACGACGAAGACTTTCCGCTGCTTGCGGCGAAGCCCCAATACAGTAGCGGATTTAAGGGGGGGGGGGGTAGGAGGGGGGTCGCGTGCCCCCCAGACGATATTTTTGTGTACTGTGGAGATTCTATCACAGTAAATACTTAAAAGCATATCTTCGCAACAGGATGACAAAAGAGCGTTTGAATGGACTGGCTGTAATGCATATCCATCAAGACGTTGCGGAAAAAATGGACCCTAGTTAATTAAGTGCTAGACATCTTCAGTAGAAAACATAAAAGAAAACTGTATTTAATAAACATTAAATTTTTCTAAAGATACTCTCATAAACCTTCCTACACATAAGTACCTACTTGAACTTGTAAAAATAAACTTGAACAGTGATTATAGTTTTTTTGCCCGTCCGCCTCTGTGCCCCCCCCCCCCCCCATAAAAAAATCCTGGATCCGCTGAACGGCGAAGACCGCGTGCCGCCGAAATATGCGAGCTTAGATTGTACAATCATTGTCCCAGAATTACTTACGTTCGCAACATAAACACATCCCCTCATCCCGTATGCTTGGGCCGCACCTGCGCCTATCGTCATGAAGCTTGCTATTACACGATACACGCAAATGTGACCGGTCGTTATCGGGTATCGTCCCGAATATTCGGACTTCGTGTTCGTTATCGCGCGGGTGGCGGTACATCAAAGGGTTTAAGCGCTAACAATTCGCTCTGCGTGGTCGGACTAGCGTTTTTCATTTTGACGTTTGTTTTCTACTTGTTCAGACGCGTGTTGTACGACGGTGCCACGGTTAATAATGCGTAAAAGTGGAGTGGAACGATAAAATGTGTTAATTTTTTTTGGTTTTTCTTGCTAGGTTTCTTTTTAGGTTTCAGTAAATGCATTATGTAATTGTTAGTACACATGTAAAAGTAAAGAAAGTCGTCGTCCATATTTAAAACACGTTGATGACGCCATCTTGGATTATTGCCCGATAGTTCGTGAAAAATAACGAAGCCGCTAGTATGACCGCAGCTTTATCGCGATCACTTTTTAGTGTACAAAACGTACGAAGCTTCGCCACGCATTGCTTCGAGGCGATACACGCAGGTGCGGCCGAAGCATTAGTGACTGAGTGTCCCCCGCAAATTAGTATAAATATGAAATAGATACCCCCGGTAGCATAGCACCGGCGACAGCGGCTTTATCGAGCGCTCTATCTCGCTTTACGTAATAATTACGGGATGGAACTAGTTCGTCCCGCGATATAAACTTTATCTGGGTTTATTGACGGAGCCATGCTACAGGGGCTGCATTCTATCTATCAAATCAGATAGTATTTCTAAACGTCAAAACAAACATTGTCTATGGTACTTGTATGAAATAGGCATTTCGTGACGTCATAGTATTTTAGACTCAAAAAAACGCTTCTATTATCAATTATTCTGCAATAATAAATTTAAAATCACGTTGAAAATGGATATGTTTAATGACAAGTGACATTATTTTTAACCAAAAACGGAGTAGGTTATTAATTCGTCTCAACTTTCTTTTTTATGTATGTTCACCGATGATTCGGAGACGCCTGGACTGAATTGGAAAATTCTTTTGAAAGGGCAAAAACTGTGAGACCTCCTGACAAGTATGTCAGGAGGTCTCACAGAATTTTTTTTGACAGACATGACGTATCTATAAGGATTCCGTTTTTTGCCATTTGGCTACGGAACACTAAAAACCGACTTCACCCCCCAACTACACAACCGATTTTGATAAATTTTCTATAGGACCATCTGACAAGTAAACACATTCAAACAAAAAAAAAACCAAATCGGTCCAGGCCCTTTCGAATAATCGTAATGAACATACATAAAAAAAAAGATTGCGGCGAATTTTTAAAATACTAATTGAAATCACAATACTAAACTTTAAATTCAACATAATCGTATTCAACAATAAAAGTTCTAATCTGTTTAGATTTCAAATTGATCGTCAGACCATCATCTTGATTCCTAATTTCAAAATCACTTGCCCTAGGGACTTCTTTAAAACTACCGTACTCCTCGTTAAAACTTCTAGAAAACTCATTCTCTTTTTTCCACTCCCATTTCTTGTAATCTTTCAACCACATATTAGCTGCTAGCGTTGTTTCTTTCAAAGATTTCACTTTAATATTCTTGAATAAGTTTCCTAGATCCACATTTAGAGAACTAGGCGCTTCGTTTATATTTTCGATTCTTATTAACAAGTTTTTACCCCAAGGTTCTAAAGATAGCAAATGCAAACCGTCAACTAATTGAGTTTTCAACGCACTGTACTCATTTTTGAGATTCAACCAATTCTTTAAGCTTAATTTAACGTCGGAAACGAAAACTCTAGGGTGTAAACTAACTTTTATTGTTTCTTTCCTGAGTTCTAAAGCATTTTTGTTAATAACGCCTCTGTGTGTTATTCTTGTAACTAATCCTACACCTTTAGCTGTTTCGTTCAAAGCTTCACCCACACCAAAAGCATCATCATGTAACAATCTTCTATGAAGCATTAATTCTATTTGTCCTTCTGATAACGAAGTTCCACCTTCAGACCTATCTGTTACAACTGCGAAATTTCTATTAGAATCTATTAGAGAAATTACATTAGTTACTGGATAATAATTACCAGATATCGGTTCTTCTAAAGAAACGTTCCACTGAGGTCTTTTGTCTAATTTTCTTTTTAATAACTGTCTTGCATTTGAATCTGTGTAAAATTCCCCATTGGTAATAAGGTTAGTAGTATATCTTACAACATATTCTTTGCCGATATCATCTTTGATATCAATAGGACCAACTACAGTATCTATTTCGAAGAATTTGTCATAAGATCTGAGGGTACTGGCGAAATTGTCACCAGAGACTCTGGTTTCTTTGACTATGGGACCGCTTATGTACCCGTCTAGTTTGATGTTGACTTTGAGGGGTTCTGTGGCGTTGGGTCTGAAGATATAGGCACCAGAGGAGCGGTTGTTGCCGTAGTTGTCCCCGCTACAACCCGGGTAGTAGAAGTAGCCGATAGAGACGGTAGTGTCTCTGTCGTGGTACGTTATGCCAGAGTCGCCGAAGGATATTTGGGCGGGCTGGAATTAAAAATATATTTTTAATACCCATTAGGTCAACAACTTAGTAAGTGGGCCTGAAATGATGCGTTTGTTCCCGTCGAGTGACACCAAGATTAAGATTAGTAACACTGCTACTCATTGGGAAAAAATTCTCAATGAGTAACAGTGATACACATTGCAACTGGCATTTTTCCCAATGAGTCACACTGTTACTAATCGACACTGTGTATTTCCGAGTCACAGTAATAGAGGTTAAAAATAAACTTAAGAAATGCTTTTTTTATAAAATTTATTTCTTTAATTAAATAAATATATAGGGACAAATTACACTGATTCAGCTAGCCCCAAAGTAAGTTCGAGACTTGTGTTATGGGATACTAACTCAACGATACTATATTTTATAACAAATACATATATAGATAAACACCCAAGACCCAGAACAATTTGAAATAGGCCATTTTCCAACTTGCCCTGACCGGGGATCGAACCCGGAACCTTTGGGTGGCGGACTAGCATGGTGACCACTACGCCACGGAGGTCGTTTTAATTTTAATTACTGTGTTTCAACG
Organism: Acrobasis suavella; assembly: GCA_943193695.1. Taxonomy (NCBI): domain Eukaryota; kingdom Metazoa; phylum Arthropoda; class Insecta; order Lepidoptera; family Pyralidae; genus Acrobasis; species Acrobasis suavella. Next base: position 1,733,777 of record OW971956.1, read on the forward strand.
GCAATACAGAGTGCCGATTAGTTACAGTGTGACTCATTGGGAAAAATGTCAGTTGCAATTTGTGTCACTGTTACTCATTGAGAATTTTTTCCTAATGAGTAGCAGTGTTACTAATCTTGGTGTGACTCAACGAGAACAAATGAAATGTGGGCCACCATTTGCTTTTCAGGGTTCCGTACGCAAAAGGTAAAAACGGGACCCTATTACTAAGACTCCGCTGTCCGTCTGTCTGTCACTAGGCTGTATCTCATGAACTGTGCGTGATAGCTAGACAGCTGAAATTTTCACAGATGATGTATTTCTGTTGCCACTATAACAACAAATACTAAACGAACTGACAGCGAAGTCTTTGTAATAGGGTCCCGTTTTGACCCATTGGGGAACCGTAGAAATATGTTACATTTACCTCAACCTGCATCACACTATCCGAAAACATCTCAACAATCCTCGGCTCATCCGACAGCATCCTCATTTCTTCATCATTTAAACTCGGGAACACTCTCCCTTTAGCCCTCTTCCTTTCTTGCGTGACTCCTTTCTTCTCTTCATTAACTACTTTCTCAAATTCCTTAACATCTTCCCCACCGTCTTTATCTTTCAAAACACCAAAATCTACTCTCCCTACTTTAACGTTGGCTTCCAAATCCCTCACTGGTGCATCAGGAATGTTATGTTTAACAATCAAAGCCTCGTCATCTTCAATATTTTTAATTTCAATCAAAGGTTTTTCTTTAATGTCTTTCCAATATTCGTTTACGTTATAGTAATCTTTGGTTTTATTAGGTTTTTCTATTTTGGTGTTTCGTTTGGGTCTGGAGGTAGATTTTTTGAGGTAGTAGGAACGGTAGCCGAGTGGTGGCAGGGTCGGCATGATGAGCACTTCGTAGTTGGCTGTGCTTTCTCTTGTCGGTATGTTTTTGACTGCCGTGGGGATCGTTAGCATTTGGCTTTGAATTTTTTTACCTAAAATATGAAGATAAATTGAATACCTACGATTTTGTCTTTTTCAAATTTGTACACAGTATCTAACAAAATTATCATCATCATTTCAGTCGCATAACATCCACTGCTGGACATAGGCCTCTGCCAAGAATTTTCCAAAATGGCCGATCTAGAGCGGCCTGCTACTAGCGCTTTTCAAGCGACCTTAGTCAGGTAGTCTGACCACCTTGTGGGTAGTGCTACGCTTCGCATGCCAGTACGCGGTCGCCATTCGAGAACCTTTTTGCCCCATCGACCATCGGTTTTCGGGTCATTCGATCACGTAGTGAAACACCGAGCATAGCTCTCTCCATAGTGAGTGTAGCGACCTTGAGCACCTTGTGGGTGGGTGTGCTACGCTTCGCTTGCCAGTACGCGGTCGCCATTCGAGAACCTTTTTGCCCCATCGACCATCGGTTTTCGGGTCATTCGATCACGTAGTGAAACACCGAGCATAGCTCTCTCCATAGTGAGTGTAGCGACCTTGAGCACCTTGTGGGTGGGTGTGCTACGCTTCGCTTGCCAGTACGTGGTCGCCATTCGAGAACCTTTTTGCCCCATCGACCATCGGTTTTCGGGTCATTTGATCACGTAGTGAAACACCGAGCATAGCTCTCTCCATAGTGAGTGTAGCGACCTTGAGCACCTTGTGGGTGGGTGTGCTACGCTTCGCTTGCCAGTACGTGGTCGCCATTCGAGAACCTTTTTGCCCCATCGACCATCGGTTTTCGGGTCATTCGATCACGTAGTGAAACACCGAGCATAGCTCTCTCCATAGTGAGTGTAGCGACCTTGAGCACCTTGTGGGTGGGTGTGCTACGCTTCGCTTGCCAGTACGTGGTCGCCATTCGAGAACCTTTTTGCCCCATCGACCATCGGTTTTCGGGTCATTCGATCACGTAGTGAAACACCGAGCATAGCTCTCTCCATAGTGAGTGTAGCGACCTTGAGCACCTTGTGGGTGGGTGTGCTACGCTTCGCATGCCAGTACGTGGTCGCCATTCGAGAACCTTTTTGCCCCATCGACCATCGGTTTTCGGGTCATTCGATCACGTAGTGAAACACCGAGCATAGCTCTCTCCATAGTGAGTGTAGCGACCTTGAGCACCTTGTGGGTGGGTGTGCTACGCTTCGCTTGCCAGTACGTGGTCGCCATTCGAGAACCTTTTTAACAAAATATACTGAAACCATTTTATTGGTTTTTAATCTTCCACGCTGGTTTGGGAGAAAAGAAAGAACTTACTCCCAAATTCATAAAAAAATACAAACGTTTGCTAAACCTATTTTAGTTAAAATATGTTTTGTCTCGTTCTTTCAATGACAAATATTCAGAAGAGAAAAAAGGACAAAACATGTTTTAACCTAGAATAGGTTTAGCAAACGGTTTTATTTTTTTATGAGTATGAGGGTTAGAATGCACCAGCTGCTTCTCTTCCCGCGCAGATCATAGAAGCCGATCGAGAGAATGGGCGAGAATGCGAATCATTTTAATAGGCGATGCGGTAAGCAACCCATCACTATTTTGATTCCTATTTGCACGTTCTCACCTACCGTCTCGCTAAAAGTGGCCTTTGAGTCTGGCGGCCCTGGGCTCTGTCTGCTTAGCGCCGCAATACCCAAATTGCTCTGTCTGCTGCGTTAGGGATACAGACGTGATAGTATGTATGTATTATTGTGCTGACCGTTGTTTTTTTAAATTTTATTAATCCAAGATGGTCGCTGATTTTCAACTGATAGCGATTTTGCTGAAATTCAATATTCTTGAGTGTTTGGGATCGCGAAATCCGAATATATACTTTTATGGAATCCAAGATATAAGTTAGAATTTTAACTTGATTCGTTTATAACGCCCTACTGGAACATCCCAGGGGTCTGAAATTTTCTACGCTGGGGTAAAGTTCCCCGCGGAACTCGAAACTGCAATCAGATTATGCATTCCAAGATGGCCGCCCACATGTTTCCTCAACTGACTGCAGTTTTTACCCATTTATTTATTTAATTTAATTTATTACACTTAAAATCTTAAGATTATAGTACAAAATGTACAAATTAACGCTAAGCATTTCATTCCTATTCTCTCAACTGGAAACATACCTTAGTCAACCTCAACAGCTGCACGAAAAAACGCGGGCTGCTTGCAGCCCGAGCAACGACCAAAGAGCTAGTTATTTATTTATTATGTTAAATGTTAACTTACCGCTGGGGTCGTAAACTTCATAGCTCTGTCCGTCGTCGACCATAACGGGCACCCTAACGGGCTCCGTCACCGCCCACGCCAGGGGGTTGTATACCGTTACCTGGAATTCAGTGAACGAGTGAATACAGTCCACGCCACTGTATAACTTTCCTTAAGGTTGAACTAGTCGCGGGCTCGAACTCAAAGATGGGCGCGGCCTAAAAGCATGCTGTCTCACCTAACATTGTGTTCGGGCGGAGCAGTGAGGCGAAATGCACGACAATTAGCGAGCGCGTAAAAATATACGTTAAGTCCTTTGGGAAAAGGGGTTTTATGCAAAAACTACTGCATGAATCAATTACAAATCAAATTTAATAAAATATTCGATAATTAAGCTGTGTCGGTATGGACTTTGTTTTGGAGATTTTACACTTCTTTAAAGTAAGAAAAAAAAAACGAATCTTTGATGGGTTGGGATAACTTTTTAATGGATTTTTATTTTACTATTCTATATCCGTACAGACAAAATTTAAAATATCATGTTAAACTTTGCATGTACAATGTCAGACAGCGGAGGAAATCTCCTATTTTATTTTATTTTTATTTTACTTATTAGGTACACCAACAGGTTACATGACAAAAACTTACAATTAACATTTAGTTCTGTGTTCTAGCATATAACCCAATTACAGGTGAGCACAACATTCTTAAAAGTTAAAAAGTTTCAGCAGCAAGTTGTATAAATAAAATATAAATATGCAAACGTAAATATTGAAATACAAATTTTATAATCAAACTATATTGAAATATTGAAATTATAATTATTTTATGTTAAGATTTAAAATAGTGAAATTGATTTAACATGCATTTAGATGGGATGACTGTATTGTAGATTTAAATTTTGATAACGAGTCGTGGTAGATGTCCAGGTCATATTTTGTATTCATTTTATTGTAAGTGGAGAGCATTCTCGGTAAAGTGTCGCGTGTCTGCCAAGGTTTGTGTTTGCTCGGGGGATGACATACATCTCCTCCGAAATTATAGAAAAAGTTTCGACTAGTTCAACCTTAAGGAATATTTGTCGAAATATGAAGAATATATTTTTGCTTACACTACAGCATACGTCGCGTAGCAACAAATTTAGTCATGAAGCTAGCATTCGCATGCGATAGCGTTCTGTCGCTCTCTCTCGCTCTGGCAAGTGACAGTTCTGAGCGACAGAAAAGGAGAGCAGGATAGGAACTGCTCGTGCTGACAAGTCAGATCCAACCAAGCTGCAGGTCTACTTATTTGGTAGGCCAAGAAAAGATTTATTTAAGACGAAGTGGTAGCTAAAGTGGCGCCCTCATTTGAAATAAATTGTCTATAAAATAGCCCCTCTCCTATAAGATAAAATAGCCCCTCTCCTATTGCAGCGCCCGTCAGGGTCCTTAATTGGTTCTCATTTTATATTAAACACCACATGTATGTACAACATTAAGGAAGCAATAAAGGATTGAATTGAATTGAATTAAAACTAAATATGGCGATAATTGAAAATTTGATTTGTATCAATGTCTAGAAAGACCTTTAAATTATTTTATGAATAACCTTTGAAAGTAATATTGGTAGTCCGTCTGGTTTTAAAACTGTTTTTCGCCAAAAGTGGCCACTTTTGGCGAAAAACAGTTTTAAAACCAGACGGACTATTAGTAAAAATATCAAAGGTTATTCATAAAATAGTTTAAATGTCTTTCTAGACATTTATACAAATCAAATTTTTAATTATCACCGTATTTAGTTTTAAACAATTTATTTCAAATGAGGGCGCCACTTTAGCTACCACTTCGTCTTAATAAATAATCGTATTTACCACTAAGTTGCTCCCTTGCTCGGCGGTGACGCAGCTCGATTCGTTGTACTTGCACCGGTCCATGTTCAGAATGGGCTGCGCTAGCGCATCCCCTTGGGTCAGTTTGCTGAGAACAATATTTTCATGTTTTAAGCCTGGTTTACATATTGACAAGTGACAGGTAGGTATTCACACGCACTTATGAATAAATAAATAAATGAATAAATATATAGGGACAAATCACACTGATTGAGCTAACCACAAAGTAAGTTCGAGACTTGTGTTATGGGATACTAACTCAACGATACTATATTTTATAACAAATACTTATATAGATAAACATCCAAGACCCACAGACAATTTGAAAAAGGCCATTTTCCAACTTGCCCTGACCGGGGATCGAACCCGGGACCTCTGGGTGGCGGACTAGCATCGTGACCACTACGCCACGGAGGTCGTCTTAAAAGTGGATATGTAGTACTGCTATTTACTTGTCACTTGTCAGTGCCTGTTTACACGCACTTGCCACTTGCATTTGTCACTCGTCAATATGTAAACCATGCTTTAGTATATATTTCGTGTGTAAGTGGTCATTACTAGTGTCAGATTTTTCAAGCTGCCTAAAGGCATCTGACAGAGCTTGATGACTGCCATACAATGGCCAAATAAAAAGCCGACCATAATAAACAATGACATTACGAACGCATTAACACAAATCCGGGACCAACGGTTTAACGTGCCCTCCAAAGCACGGAGGAGCTTGAGGAATTTTGAACCTACTGATATGTAGGTGTTGGCACCAGCGCCTAGAGGATTCCAAGAAGCAATGAGTTAAAGTTCATCTTCTCCTACCTACATCTAAATGTCATTTTTTATTATACGCTTCACTTCAAATCTACATAAAAAAAACACTTGTTCGATAACTACGCCCTTGTATTGCACGTTTTCAAAGTAATTTAAATAATTTATTCTCAAATTAGAACAAATTTTCAAAAAAATAATTCCAAATGTTCACTATTTGACATTAGGGAAGGGATGAAAGTTTTGAATATTTTTATGTCGTAAAAATAACATTGACCGACAGACTAAAACACCAAAGCGCAACAAGCGATTTTAATAACATTTCTATTTGACACGTATGAAACACAAAAAAATATTTTTTCAAATTATTCCAGGCGTCTTCGAGTGATCGGGAAATATACATAAAAAATAATTGGCCAAGTGCGTGTCGGGCCACGCGCAGTGTAGGGTTCCGTAGTTACGAAAGCCCACTTTGAGCTCATGCTACTGATAACATCTACAAACTAATTTTCTATTGAATTTGTACAAAATTTTCCATTTCCAAGCACATTTTATAAGTTGATCGCCTATAACTTTTTATTTTGTAAACTCAACTTAGCTCTGATAGTTTTCCTTTAAGTTCATTATATATACTATAGCTGTGATTTTTTTCACGTGTCGATATATAACCGTTTAGCAGATAGAGGGGGGGAGACACTTTGTAAGGTGCGGATCGGGAGTCTCAAAGGAAACAACTGTATGCTACTAAGTATCGATTATAATTGACTCAAATCTCTTACATTGATCTGGACAAAGACATAAGCATATGATGTGTGTAAACAAACATGACCGAAGTTCACGATTTATGCACACACAGCCCAATATACGAATAACCGAATACGCACTTAGCACACTGTAGGTTCACATTTTAGCACTTGGTATCGCCAACCTGAGCCCCTGGTCGTGGAGCGAACTGGAAGGGGTAGCCTCGCCTGGATGACATCCGGAACCCGTTAAAATTTGCATGGAACATCTCACGTCGAATAAGCCGAGATAAGCAGCGTTGGTACACTTTGTACCCCAAATAAATCAACATTATTCCCAGCAGTACGACAATGACCGTAGAAATGATATTATGTGTACTCAGAAGCCAGCCAATATTTTCTAAATTCCCATTATTCGAACCAGCGGCATTTTGGTTCAAGAAAACCTCCTCCTTATTTTGAGTAGATTGGCACATCTTAAATTATTTATTCACTCGTCGTAAACATGCGCACTCGCGATAAAAAATGTTTATAGAATCCATTGTCCAATAAGTAACAATATCACACGTTACTGGAATTTTCCATTAGCACACCGAACGCGGACACGAGGCAGGATCCTGGCAGGGTCGCCATGCAGGTGCGGATCGGGAGTCTCAAAGGAAACAACTGTATGCTACTAAGTATCGATTATAATTGACTCAAATCTCTTACATTGATCTGGACAAAGACATAAGCATATGATGTACATAAGTAGTTATAGTAAGGGTGCGTTCACACTATACCACAACTTGACTCAAACTAAATTTTTTACTTTAAAACCAAATATTTCAGAAACGGATCCCTAAATCGAAAAACGGTGTTCATAACCTCATAATATTTTTGAAAGACCTATTCAACGATACCCCACATGATTGGTTAATCGAGGTAAAAAAAAATTACTTTTCACTTTACTTGTATGGGAGCTAATCTAAACATTTTTCTTTCAGTATTTTATTTTACCTCTTTTTCCGCATAATTAAAATACATATCCGTGCCAAATCACAGCTTTCTAGTATTTATAGTCGCTGAGTAAAACCGCGGACAGACAGACAGACAGACAGTCATGGCAAAACTATAAGGGTTCCTTGTTTACTACGGAACCCTAAAACATATTGATAACCTCTCTTTTTACAAGCATTTATTTAGTTTCACCTGTCCCGTTGTCTGTCAGTCTGTCTGTCTGTCTGTAATCAAATCTTGCAAGTTAAATTTGACCCACTTCCCGGTTTCCGATTGAGCTGAAATTTTGCACGCATACGTATATCGCGTGACAATGCAATATTATGATGACATGCAGGTGACCTGATGATGGAGCCGGAAGGTGGCCATAGGAACTCTGTAATGAAACGACGCTACCCCATCGAGTTTGGGCTAATTGCTTTTTTCTTGATAAGTATTTAGGCTTCACAATAGAAGCTTGTACCAACAATTTTATTTGCTAGGGAAATTAAAATAAAAACCCCGCCTTTCAAGAACGCCATATAGTCACGAGAAGCGCAACTACATATTACAATTGATAACCGCAGCGCCATTTCGTCCTGTAGCTAACAACACCGCATAATTCATTTTCACCAACTTTACAGGAGACGAAAAAAACTCTTTCGAAAATTCATTGTTGAGAGGTAAACTGCTGTCCCTACTTTTCGAATTACGGCTTCTTATTATCTGAAATCTATATCCTGTGATCAAATGTTAGATGCGCAATAAACAGCTTCATCTAAAGCAGAGGTTCCCAAACTTATTTTGTCAAACGCCCACTTTAAAAAATCTGTTATTTTGTAGCGCCCCCCATTTTTTTCACCATAAAAACCTGAATCACATATTTGTCTTGCCTGTAGTTTAATTCAACCTTTATTCTAAACTAGACTTTTTTACAAGAGAGAGCAATAATAATACATACACCAGTACATTAGAGTATCTTTTATAAAAAAATAACAATAATCAACATTGTTAATTTTAAATAAAAAAATAGTAATAATAATACAATTTTACAATAATAAAGAGTATCGGAAGTAGGGACCTCACCTGCGAAACTTTAAAACACGAAATTTTTTCAGTGTTTGATTCCTTTTACGATATAAATAGCGTTGTGAACGCATTGAAATAATAAATATTAATTACATTTTTAGTTTATATTTGAACAATAAAAAAGGATATAAATATGAACTAATAAATGGATGTTGTGTAGTAAGAGGATTTTAATTTCAGTTAATTTTAAAATATGAAATAGCTGAAGTTATAAATCATTGCTTAAATCACATCAGCGCCCCCAACTTTATTCTGGGCCCGTTACCGCCCCCCTTAAAGCCTCCAGCGCCCACAAGGGGGCGTTATCGCCCACTTTGGGAAAGACTGATCTAAAGGGATTAAAATGTGAAAACCGTCAATTTTCGACTTGAGCGGTGTTGTTAACTAAGAGACGATTTGCATAAAACTCAGACTTTCAAGCGTTAACCCCCAATATAAATTAAAACCGCATCGAAATCGGTCAATCAGTTCGAGCGCCACAATGCCTTAAGTCCGCCATTTACATGTATTGTAATGAAGTTAAATTAATAAATAAATGCCACAGACATTAGCGTCAAACTTCAAACACTCGTCTTTTTTGTCGGTGGTAAATATATATATATATATATATATATATATATATATATACATATATATACATATATGTATATATATATATATTTACCACCGACAAAAAAGACGATATATATATATATATATATATATATAATTTATAATTTTAAATGATTCTAATTAGATAAACAAAATACATAACCCTCCCATACGACGACCTCCGTGACTTAATGGTCAATACGTTAGTCCGACAATCCGGAGGTTCTGGGTTCGATCCCCAGCCAGGGCAAGTTGGAAAATGGCCTTTTTCGAATTGTCCTGAGTCTTGGGTGTTAATCAATATATGTATTTGTTATAAAATATAGTATCGTTAAGTTAGTATCCCATAATACAAGTTTATGCTTACTTCGGGGCTAGCTCGATCTGTGTGATATGTCAATAAAGAAAAAAAATACAATAAAAAAATTTTTTTGTGTCATTAAATTATTTGTTTTTTCAAAAAATTTATCTGGTGTAAAACTCACTTGACGGCCTGTCTGGGAATGATGAGGGCGTCTTCGATCGCCTGGTCCAGCAACCGCTCGTAGTCGTGGGTCACGTGCTGCTTCTCGGTGCCCGTCACCGCGTCGTGGTGCTGCATCACCCCTGACAAACGTCATTTTGGTGTGAAACTCGATAGCTCTTTTATATTACAAGTTCATTTGGTAGGCAAATTTACAAAAACCGTCCACTGTCACGCCATCTAGGGATTCGTAGCGGAAATACCGAAGTCGTAGTATCGCTAGATCCGTAGCGCCATCTATTATTTTGCTAGTGAACGTCCTGACTTTCAAGCGTTAAAATCAATAAATTTTAAACGGCTCAACCGATTTACATCAAACACAGCTAAGAAGCACCGCAAGGGAACTTGCTTTCACGTAAAAGAAACCGCATCGAAATCGATCAATCCGTTCAAGAGCTAAGATGCCACAGATAGACACACAGACAGAAATCGTCAAACTTATAACACCCCTCTTTTTTGCCGGGAGTTAAAAAAAAAACATTGAAGACATAACTTTGTAGAGATATTGGGAGTGTGCATTACTAGCGCTTTCACAAGTAAAGCGACACCGGGCGCGGTCTGCACTTGAATGGGTGACCACAACCACAAGAATTTGACATCAGTTTTGGCCACTTACACACATGAAAAACAAAGTCTGGATTGAGTGCAGTTGTGCTTAAGGTTGAACTAGCCGCGGGCCCGAACTCACAGTTGGGCGCGGCCTAAAAGCATGCTGTCTCACCTAACATTGTGTTCGGGCGAAGCAGTGAGGTGAAATGCACGATAAATTCATAGTAAACCGAGCGCGTAAAAACATACGTAAAGTCCTTTGGGAAAAGGGGTTTTATGATAAAATGACTGCATTAATCAATCTTCAATTCTAAATATATATAACTCAAAGGTGACTGAATGACTGACATAGTGGTCTATCAACGCACAGCCCAAACCACTGGACGGATCGGGCTGAAATTTGGCATGCAGGTAGATGTTATGACGTAGGCATCCGCTAAGAAAGGATTTTGATCAATTCTACCCCCAAGGGGATAAAATAGGGGATGAAAGTTTGTATGTAACTTTGTCAATTTTAAACCGGTCGGGCTGAGACTTTACACGCATAAAGCTACTATGACGTAGGCATCCCTACGAAAGGATTTCGATAAATTCAACCCCTACGCGAGCGAAGCCGTGGGCAAAAGTTAGTTAAAAATAAAGTTTATTAAAATCTTCGATAATTAAGCTGTGTCGGTGTGGACTTTCTTTTGGCGATTTAAGTTCTTTCTCTTCTACAGTTTTTTTACAGTTCTTCTTCTTTACGCCGAAAGTTGTGTACTTGCGGCATAAAGAAGCTTCATTCCTTTTTAATGACTTTTTATTTTACTAATCTGTATCCATACAGACAAAATTTATAGTGAGACAAAACGATATCATGTTAAACTTTGCTTGTACAATGTCAAACAGTGGCGGAAATCCCCTCCGAAATTTGTATAGAAAAAGTAAGGACTAGTTCAACCTTAATTATGACACGCGCGCCACGCCCACTTGGCACTTCCTTTTTTTTCCGCGTAATAAATAGTACAAGTAAACAATTACTTGCTGTTAGTAATTTTTTTAAACTTTTTATATACCCAGTGTCACTTTGACAATTACCAAATCCATCAAGCGGTTTAGTAGGTTGCAGAGCGTGTCAAGGAAAACACAACTCTCCTTCTAGCGTAGTCGGGCAATTAAATAGAAGCAACACTGTATTACAAAAATTCAAAGATCAAAAATCATCATCATCATCATATCAGCCACAGGAAGTCCACTGCTGGACATAGGCCTCCCCCAAGAATTTCCAAAACGACCGATCGGAAGCGGCCTGCATCCAGCGCCTTCCTGCAACCTTGCTCAGGTCATCCGACCATCTAGCAGATGGGTGTTCTACGCTGCGCTTGCCGGTACGTGGCCGCCATTCGAGAACCTTTCTGCCCCATCGGCCATCGGTTCGTCGCGCTATGTGCCCCGCCCACTGCCACTTCAATGAGCTGATCCGCTTGGCTATATCGGTGACCTTCGTTCTCCTACGAATTTCCTCATTTCTGATTCGATCGCGTATAAAAATCATCATCATCATCACCAATTCACTTCTTTCTCTTTGTCTTGATAACACTGGTCAACAAGATTTTGTCACAAGGATACTTACAGCGATTTCTAAAAGAATTCAGTACAAAAAACATGAACCTGGTTATAAAAAATGTGTAGGACGTCAAAATTTTCAAATATTACACGTCAAAAATTTCATATTTCTTATTTTTTCGGCAATTTCAAAATTAAACCATAAATTCAATAAGGTGATTTTCAATTTTCTAATAGCAGCTTAACACTGTGTAAACTTTACATTTTACAATATTTTTTACATCATTGCAAAATTATTTATAAAAATGACTCATTACAGATTTTTTACGGGTCGGCATAACGCCCTACAATGCGCGCAGTACGCAATGTATGGAAAATATTACGGTAACATAAATCTTTATATATATCCATAGATAAAAAAGGTACAAAAGTAAAACAAATTTTGTTTTGATATAGAAGGCTGATTACATCATTTTTTGTTACAAAATTAAATAACCTGCACAGAAGCTATTTACTATAAATAATTATAAATATCAGAAATTGGGGAAAATTGGATTTTTGATATAACATTATTCTCAACTCTGACTTCCTAGAAACAAAAGTAAATTATGTCCATATACACTATACAAAAGTCTTTCTCCAGTAGGAAAAAAAATCTAAAATTTTGTCGACCAGTGTAATTGTCAATTTGTCTACACTCACCCATGGCGCTCTTCAGTTCATTCAGTACAAACATGTTGTGTTCTTCCAAATTGGCCAACACCTGCAGCTGTTTGGCCACCTGGAAACAAGTGTAAAAATTGGGTACTTTCCTGGTTCAGAATTAAATTATTTGGTACAGTTGAGAAAAAAAAACGTTACAAATAAATAAATAAATAAATATATACGGACAAATCACACTGATTGAGCTAGCCCCAAAGTAAGTTCGACACTTGTGTTATGGGATACTAACTCAACGGTACTATATTTTATAATAAATACTTAAATAGATAAACATCCAAGACCAGGACAATTTGAAAAAGGCCATTTTCCAACTTGCCCTGACCGGGGATCGAACCCGGGACCTCTGGGTGGCGGACTAGCATGGTGGCCACTACGCCACGGAGGTCGTCATAAAATAATGACAATCGGGAATATGCATGAAAAAATATGATTTATCTAATCAGTTTATCCATATATACAAAAGTAAAGTACTAACAGTGAAAACAGAATAAAAATTGGTTGAAAAACGAACGATATATAACGATTTTACGAAAATATGTCTATCTCACTCGCAAAAACGCTATTTTCTATGGCAAATGTATAGATGATGTGGACTTTGACGTCACCAGTCCATATCGGACTTCTCTTTCTAACTGAAACTTTAAAGTATCATGTTCGTCGCTGATTAAGATATTTTATAAATTCTTTCATATTTGTTTACTGTGGATAATAAGGATTTTATTAAGACGAAGTGGTAGCTAAAGTGGCGCCCTCATTTGAAATAAATTGTTTAAAACTAAATATGGTGACAATTAAAAATTTGATTTGTATTATTGTCTAGAAAGACCTTTAAACTATTTTATGAATAACCTTTGAAAGTAATATCGGTAGTGCGTCTAGTTTTAAAACTGTTTTTCGCCAAAAGTGGCCACTTTTGGCGAAAAACAGTTTTAAAACTAGACGGACTATTAGTAATAATTTCAAAGGATACTCATAAAATAGTTTAAAGGTCTTTCTAGACATTTATACAAATCACATTTTTAATTATCACCATATTTAGTTTTAAACAATTTATTTCAAATGAGGGCGCCACTTTAGCTACCACTTCGTCTTAAGCAAATAAAAAAAATACGCGCATATTCTCTATTGTCATGTTATCAGCGGTGATACTAACACGTTTGCGGAGCATATCGTCGGTTAACCGGCGGTTAAACGCCGATTCAATATCGAAATCCTATCGCGGTGCTCTTCAGTGTCGAGGTCGAGTGTCGAGGTGGGCCGACAATTTTACTTCGAACAAATTAGAGTGCTCAAAGCGGGCTCAAAATGCTGCTTGAATATTTCGCTACCGCTCCGGCTGGTACCTGGTTATCCATTGCTATTCAAAGAGGAAATGCAGCTAGCATAATGGGTACCTTTGAGCCGGGTACAATCCGCGGGGGCATTATTGATCTAATCCATTCTCAATGTGATTTTATAATTATTATTGCAGAAAAACTGAAATTAAAAGCGCTTTTTGACTCCAAGAAACTAGGCTACGACGTCATTAGTCTATATTTCATACTAATCCCAAAGGAATTTTTTGTTTGACGTTTAGAACAAAAATATCTGATTTGACTTAAGACGAAGTGGTAGCTCAAGTGGCGCCCTCATTTGAAATAAATTGTTTAAAACTAAATATGGCGATAATTAAAAATTTGATTTGTATCACTGTCTAGAATGACCTTTAAACTATTTTATGAGTAACCTTTGAAATTATTACGAATAGTCCGTCTAGTTTTAAAACTGTTTTTCGCCAAAAGTGGCCAATATTACTTTCAAAGGTTACTCGTAAAATAGTTTAAAGGTCTTTCTAGACATTTATACAAATCAAATTTTTAATTATCACCTTATTGAGTTTTGAACAATTTATTTCAAATGAGGGAGCCACTTTAGCTACCACTTCATCTTAAAGGAAAGTACCAAATTATTTAAAAAAAAGATGGAAGCTTCCATAAACATAACCTAAAAAGGTAAAAGTGCTCCTCAAAAAGAATCAATCGAGGCCAAACTCCGTGGGGTTATGTTGTTTAATCACAGAGATACCGTGACCACCTTCCGGCTCAATCATCAGATCAGCTCCATGTCATCATAATATTGCATTGTCACGCGATATACGTATGCGTGCAAAGTTTCAGCTCGATCGGAAACCGGGAAGTGGGCCAAATTTAACTTGCAACATTTAATTACAGACAGACAGACACCGGGACAGGTGAACACATTCACTTCACCCTGATGAAGACCTTAGGATGAGGTCGAAACATATCGGCCAATATTTATTTATTGGAACGAAGTTCCTTACGGCAGGCTTGGAGGAGATAGGGATTTTGCTGCGCGACCGAACTGAAAAAAATGTGATAGTAAAACCGTAAGGATGACCTCGTTAAATAAAACCGTTAAATGAGACGTGCGCAGGCGCGACAGTCGTATACACAAGCGAGTAGTGTATAATACCTTTGAGCACGATTTTTCTTTTGCAAATTGTGTCGATTCTACATTAGCCGAAGGAACTTCGTTCCTACCTGGTGTCCCACGACACCACATTTCTTTTTCAACAAACTTAAATCTATCATTACAGTTATAACCAATACGATAGAAAAGCAATCAATTATTGTAACACATTATATACAAAGCTGTATGTAAAATGTAGCTCTCTACGTAAGTAACCCGTTTACTTAATGCTAATAATACCTGAAGATAGTTGTTCCCTTCCCTCTCGAAGTACTTGGTGGTGGGCCTGGAGGTAAAGTATCCAGTCCAGAAGGCGTAGGGGTCGCTCGCATAGGGAAAGAAGTCGTCTTGCTTTGTGGGAAGAGTAGGGCTGGCAGAAAAGATTATCCGTCTTATTATAAAACCCAGACTAACTTTGTTACTAAGTTTAAACCATTATCCGACCAAATCAAGTTGACACCTAGTAATATTACATTATCTCAGCTGTCAATGTCAACTTCATATTGGGCGGATAATGGTTTAAACCTAGTAACAAAGTTAGTCTGCGTTTTATAATAAGACAGTATACGTTTATACAAGTTATTTTAAACAAGTCATTATTTAATTAAAATTGAAAAACCCGACTGCCTTTTGATATACCCAGTGTCACTCTCACAGTCAATACGAATTTAACGACACCTCTTAAGCTAAAATCCATTGATCGGTTCAGGCTGTAAAGCGTGACAAACATTTGAATTTGGCGCCAAAGAACCGCCATTTTGTTTTTTTTATTATTTTGATATACCCAGTGTCACTCTCACAGTAAAAACGAATGTAACGACACCTCTCAAGCTGAATTCCATCGAGCCGTTCAGGCTGCAGAGCGTTCCAAACAATTATACATACTCTCGAAAAACATAGCCCTCCTTCTGGCGCAGTCGGGTAAATCGAATACCCGACTACGGAAGCCTTCTACGGCTAACAATGTATATGTTATGGACGAAGTGATTAATAGGCATGACGAATGGAAAAATACTTTTAGCCCATCGGTTAGATATTATTAAAAAAATTTGTACGCGTATTTTTTCATTTCTCTAAGAAATAAAAAATTACAAAGATACAGCGCATTGAAATTTCGCATGACGTCACGGCTACGTACGATTTTTAGACACTATCTCTCCCTTTTTACTTTGCCTCCTTTTTCTAGCACTGCCTTGGATGAAACAACAAGCTTTTCAAACTATGCTCGCGTTGACGACAGAGCGGCCGGGAACCCCCCCCTTATTATACTACAGTTGCATAAATAACTATAATATAATACAATGTTGCCACATTATAACATGTAGTTCTTGCGAACAAGTAAACAAACATAAATTGCGTGATAAAAAGTAAAAAATTACTAAGTAGTCAAAAAAGTGAAGCCGAGCTGACCAGTCCCTCCCGGCAGCACCCGTTCACGAGTTGACGCACGGATCAGCCATCGTTAAACTCAACCATATTAGAGGGAATCCAACGACCCGACCAGCGACGCCACTACCGGAGTGGACATTTTGATGAGCATGAAAACCCGATCTCGCAGACCTTGTCAAGAGAACCTGCACTATACACTTTATTATGGAAATTCCATTTCTTTTTTTTTGACAGTTAATTTAATATCATTATACTATAGTGATCTAGTATAGTATATTTTGTATATTTTTATAAAATCCCCTTTATCGATACCTTTGAACTCGCGACACTGTCACCGTTACCGTAACCGACACCAAGTTTTCACTTCTGTCGGCACTCCCGGAGTGACACTGTTTCTTTTTGAATTTTTTTGGAAAATACATTAAACAAAACTTACTCAGCGTCCCTCACCGCTTTGAGGTAGCAGGTGGGTGTGGAGTAGAACAGGGTCACGTTCAGGCCTTCTTTGGCGGCCTTCAGGTTCGTATGCCTGGAATCATAACAACATTATAATGAAACATATTTCGTCTGAGATTCACGGAAGTAATATTTCAAACATCGTAACTATTAAAAAAAAACATGTAATTATTACAAAAACAAAAAACCAGACTGTCTTTTTTTTCGTTATTTTTTGTATTTTTTTTTTATTTTGATATACCCAGTGTCACTCTCACAGTAAATACGAATCTAACGACCAGTCTCAAGCTAAAATCCATCGAACCGTTCAGGCTGCAGAGCGTGCCAAACATTTGAATTTGGCGCCAATAATCCGCCATTTTGATTATTTATTATTTTGATATACCCAGTGTCACTTTCACAGTAAATACGAATCTAACCACACCTCTCAAGCTAAAATCCATTGAGCCGTGCTGGCATCAGGGCGTACCAAACAATTATACATACATACTCTCGAAAAACAAAACCCTCCTTCTGGCGCAGACGAATAACAAGCTTTTATCTAAAACAATGAACTTATAAGTTTAAAGTTCTCTGTAAGACGAATAAAAAGAGCCCAACCTCGATGAGGTTGCGTCGTTTCATTACAGAGTTCCTGTGACCACCTTCCGGCTCAATCATCAGATTAGCTCCATGTCATCATAATATTGCATTGTCACGCGATATACGTATGCGTGCAAAAATTCAGCCCAATCGGATGCCGGGAAGTAGGTCCAATTTAACTTGCAAGATTTGATTACAGACAGACAGACAACGGGACAAGTGAAACTAAATAAAAGCTTGTTGTTGTAGTTTAGAGGATACATGAATTTTTCGAAGACCAGTGCTGCCCCCATTTTAAATAAATTATTTGGAAGGAAACGGAGATATCATTTAAAATGTCTCATGCGCCTCTAGATAACCATTCAAACTATTTTATGAACTACTGTTTACACTTTAAAGTGAGTTCGTGAAGCTTTTCTTCACGATCTCACTTTAAAGTTTTTGCAAGATGCCTCTCACTCTTTAAATACCTAACATGCTTAAAAAAATAAGCATGCAAAGCCCAAATAAAAAGCATGCAGCGTTTTCTTTTTACATTATGGCGACCAAACTACAAATCATTAATTTTAAGGGAATACATGAATTTTTAGGAGACATGTGCTGCCCCCTATTGAAATAAATTATTTGAAAGGAAACTGAGATATCATTTAAAATTTTGCTTTATCATTTAAAACTATTTTATGAAACACGTTCTCACTTTAAACTGTAAATAGTTGTTCTTTAAATAGTTTGAAGGATTACCTAGGGCTTTATTAAGACAAAATTTTAAATGATATCTCCGTTTCCCTTTAACTAATTTATTTCAAATGACAGCAGCACCGGACCCCAAAAAATTTATGTATCCCCTTAAATTGTTACGTATTCCCAAGCTTACTCACTCAATAAGTTTGTCCAGATTTATAAACCACATCGCTGCATCTTGGTATGTGAAATCTCCTCCCATTGTGACCGCCACGTTGTTGGTCCGGTAGTTCTTGGCCTGCTGTGTCACGTATGATAGGAAAGCCGAGACCTACGCGAAAAACTGCTGCTTGAAGGGTTTATACGAAGGGGCCATCCATAAATTACGTTATACGTTTTCTGGGAGGAAGCGGATGTATGAAAGGAAATCCGAGACCGTTTCTTGAAAGTTTTTTTATCAAAGGAACCATACGTATATTACGTAAAGGGTAGGGAGGCGGACGTATGATAGGAAATCCGAGACCTATGCAAGATACCACTTCTGGCAGGGGCCAACCATAATTAAGGGGGAGGGAGGCGACCGGTGAAGTTTGACATTGTGTGATGAGGGGTGTGAGGGGTCGCCACAATACAAAATCTATATTTAATCATGTATATAAATAAAAATTACAAACAAAAACGTAACAAAAAAGGTTCGTGCTAAGCCCCGTTTATATATACAATAATAAGAAGTATAACACAAATTTTTAATCCTGAACAAAAAAACTTTAAATATTTCCAGATCTACTCATATGATTATAAGGCATTGTCGCTCGCGCATTCAATTATATTTAAAAATTAAGTAATACTGATTTAGAATCTGCTGTTTCATAATACAAAATAACTTTATTGAAGCATAATATACACAAAAAAGTTATAAAATTTTAGTTTATTAATTGTCCAACATATGTAATTTAAGGCTACATAAAAAATAGATGTACTTAAATAATTCAAAATATGTGACATTACAATAGGGGTGGCGGTCTCAAACCAAACAAGGAGGATTTAAAAATTATGAACTAGTGTGACGTAATTTATAGATGGCCCCCAAGCAAGAATACAAACATGCTTTAAATAAAGGCCGGCGTTCATATGGCCAAGCGCAGCGCAGGACACTTTTCACTGTCAAACTATTATCGACATTGTCCTCTTTAAAATAAAATCGAAAATCAATAAATCAATTTACACAATACTTTCGCACATATGGCGAATTTTGACTAGGCTGTGTTAATTAATTTTGGATATATTTTCAATTGTCAATAATAGTTTGACAGTGAAAACGCTCTGCGCTGCGCTTCGCCATTTGGTTGCTGGCCCTTACTGGTTGCCTAATTCACCGTTTAAAAAAGAAGTTTTTAAGTTCTATACTTACAACCGTACCAAATGTATTGCTTCAAAAAGTGGTGGCTAGTGTATATACCACGGGGCTGGATTGGTTCACTTGTGCGAACTGTCATTTCGGCGAAAACGATATGCTATTTAGGCGAAAACCAAATGCGCGAAAGTCGGACGTTATACCGTAGAATTTACGTGTCAAGTTTTAATTTTAGATGCTCAATTAACTGAACTCAGTTTGGCCGCCATAATAATGTAAATTTACACCATTTACATGCAACACCAGTGTTGGCCACCTACACACACGAAAAACAAAACAATACATGCAACACTCACACGCAAAAAATATTCCGTTCAAACTTTACGGGACACTTATATTTTTTACTTTTGTTATTTTAGTTTGCATTCCACCAACAAAATCAAAGTTCATACAGGTTTCCTGCCTCATGAATCATATATGATTCATGCAATAATGAATCATATTCATGATAAAAATGAATCATTTATGATTAATATATTTTTTTGTTAATGGACAGGGAAAGGGTTAATTATATTTCTTGTTGAGTGTCTCGCAATTCGTTAATAAATCCACTTACTCTATAAGCTTGTCTAAGTTCATAAACCACATGGCCGCGTCTTGATATTGGAAGTCATCGCCCATGGTGACCAGGATATTGTTGGTCCTATACGCTTCGGACATTTTCTTGGCAATGACCAGAAAGTTGCTTACCTTTAGACAAATAGACATAATTCATAAAAGAAGTTTAGTTTTTTGTTTTACTTGAGGCTGGGTACAAAGAGTGTTGAATTCGTCCTACTATGAATATAATAGATGTAAAAATTGTGAGTTTTACTGTTTCTAGTAGTTTGTAGCTTTTGCAATAAAATGATATAAAAAATTACCTTCCATAAGAGATAATCCTACACTGAATAATTTATTTGACTTCGACGTTTTTTGTAAATCACGTATTATCTTCAATATGAGATAATCCTACACTGATTTTGACGTTTTTTGATACTCAGTTACGCACAAACTGTTGAGCAGAATGGATGTTCGGCATGCAAATAGCTCATTATTTTTATAAATATGGTAGGTACTTTGGCTCGCAGAAAAATGCAATGAGATGACTCCGAATGTAACGGCACAGAATCAATATTAGTATTTGGTAACGGTTATTTTTTATTTCTTTTTACTTTGAGACAGTAGACTGTCTATGTCCTACTGCTGGGCAAAAGCCTCCCTTCTATGTTTCCAGACACTTCTGTTGTTCACTTTTCTTTTCCAATTCTTATCAAACAGTCTCAACTCATCCGACCACCTTGTCCTTGGTCTGCCTCTTTTCCTTCTACCGTCTGTCGGAGTCCAGCCAGTGGCAACGTGAGCCCACCTTTCCGGTGGCATTCGACAAACGTGACCAGCCCAATCCCATTTTAGCCTACTTGTTTTTTTGCCAACATCTATCTACTGTCATGTAACATAAGGTGGTATTTCTGATACGATCTGTTCGTTTAATACCTAGCATGCTACGCTCCATAGCTCGTTGACAAACATATATTAATAATTTAACATAATTATCAACTTGTCTATTTCTGTCTAAAGGTATGATGTGACTTTTTGGGGATTATTTGCCAAATGCACATAAAAATCGTGCATACCGATTCAAGCAACTACCAACCGACTTTTATGACTTTTGTTATTCCATGCAAACACTGATGCCAGTTTTGTCAAGCTGCGTAAAGGCATCTGACGTAGTTTGATGACTATCTTGAAATTATTACAGCCAGGGCTAAGCGTTCATTCTGCAAGAAGCTAGTGACATTTTATGCTACTTGAGGTCACCAATTCAAGTGCGGTAACATGCGAAAGCACTAATGTGTACTAACTGTAAGGCAGTCGAGCTTCTATATCATCATGACAGCCGAATAACATCCACTGCTGGACATAGGCCTTTATCAAGAATTTCTAAAATGGCCAATCTAGAGCTGTCTACATCCAGCGCTTTCCAGCGACTTTCCTGATCGTCTGACCACCTCGGGTGTGCCAAGCTTTGCTTGCGAGTACGTGTTTCTTAACAAGTTCATGCATCTCTCACTCTATCAACTTGTCCAGATTGGTGAACCACATGGCGGCGTCCTGGTACTGGAAGTCTTCGCCCATCGTGACTAGTATGTTGTTGGTGCGGTATCCGCGGGACATGTTGCGAGCGATCTCTAGGAAATCTCCCACCTTTGCGATAACATTGGATAGTAAGTTGGTCTTTTGGTTATGATGCTGAAGCTAAGACTTGGAACCGGTACCAAAAGTACAGGTTCCGTACCGGTATTTAAGGGTTCTTTTCATTTAGATACCTGGGTATCTGTTCTACTCCTGTTTAAAAGTACAGGTATCTAATTAAGGTAACTGCTGCTATCAGCTTAAACTTGTACGGTATGCCTCAGAAATGGAGTCCCAATTTCTCATACCAATTCTATTGTTTTTCGTTCAAAGATTCAAATGTTTATTCAGTAATTAGACCTTTACAGGCACTTTTACACGTCAATAAGAATAATTTATGTTACGTGTAAAGTATATTAAAATTTATTTTTAAAGAAAAGCTACCGATACCAGCGCTTCGTAACGACCACTGCTGAGAAGAAACGCCAAAAGAAAATCATTTTCACAGTATTGGTCGCCTACTCGCCAGAAGGGCTTTGTCATATTATTATTGTCTTTTTTTAAATAATAAATACTTTTAATATAATACAATGTTGATACATGTTGAAAGTACAGGTACCTAATTTAGGTACCTGCTTATACTTGTAACGTAAGCCTCGGAAATGGAGTCCCAATTTCTCATACAAATTTTATTGTTTTTCGTGTATGTAAGTGGCCAACACTGGTGTCTGATTTTTCAGGCTGCCCAAAGGCATCTGACATAGCTTGACGACTGCCATACAATGATGACAGCCTAGACCAACGGCTTATACGTGCCTTCTGAAGAACGGAGGAGGTCGAGAAATTTTTGTGCCATTTGTGGTCACCCATCCAAGTGCGGACCAAGCCCGGTGACGCTTCACTTGTGAAAGCGCTAGTAATGCGCACTCCCACCGAGCCACCAAGCTCCTCTGTCAAACTAATTGTATGAAAAATTGAGACTCCATTTTTGAGGCGTAACGTACCTGCTTTCCACTCTGGCGTGATTTGTACTGGTACCGGTATAGTACCAATACTAACGGAAAAATAGTACCGGTACAGTTTGTACAATACAGGTACATATGTCTGGCATCGGTACCACACCAAGGTCAATCACTCCCGCCACTCCATCTCGCGATGTCGTAAGAGGCGACTAAAGGACAGCGCAAACATCTCGTGCTTCAACTGTATTCCTAAGGAGGGGTAACGTCGGGCAGCGGCCGGTCTCAAATCTTTTCGCACAAATACTTTCCGAAAGGGGTTGACTTCAGGCGCTGGCTGATCGTAATATTGTTTTTTTTTTTTTTAAATAACACTGATTGAGCTAGCCCCAAAGTAAGTTCGAAACTTGTGTTATGGGATACTAACTCAACGATACTATATTTTATAACCAATACATATATAGATAAACACCCAAGACCCAGGATAATTTGAAAAAGGCCATTTTTCCAACTTGCCCTGACCGGGGATCGAACCCGGGACCTCTGGGTGGCGGACTAACATGGTGACCACTACGCCACGGAGGTCGTCATTGCAGCTAATTAAGTCCGTCATGGGCAAATATATAGTCGTATTAAGGGGATACCTGAATTTTCCGGGGTCCAGTGCTGCCCCCATTTGAAATAAATCATTAGATACTAAACGGAGACATCATTTAAAATTTTGTCTTGACCAGGCTTTAGATAACCCTTCAAACTACTTTATAAGCTACTGTTTACAGTTTAAAGTGAGAACGTGAAGCTTTCCTACGCACAATTGCGAAAAACGGCCACTTTTGGTGTATGTGTGTAGAAAAGCTTCACGTTCTCCTTTAAACTGTAAACAGTAAGTTCATAAAATAGTTTAAAGGGTTATCTAGTGCTTGGTCAAGACAAAATTTTAAGTTATTTCTCCGTTTCCTTTTAAATGATTTATTTCAAATGGGGGCAGCACTGGACTTCGAAAAATTTAGGTAGCCCCTTAACGCTATCGCTTTATATTATGCAAAAATAAATAATACAGTCCCAATCTGAATACACGTAAAAAGATTACCCACATTTAGACTATCTGTATAACGCAAAGGTTGACTGGTAGATAACGCTTTTAGCGTTAAGTTTGCCTATTGTTCTGTACAATTTGTATTTGATGAACAATAAAGATTAAATAAATAAAAATCTACGAAATACTAATATCGTGAAGTTGGCAATACATTTGGTACGGTTGTAAAATAATATTACGTGGCTAACTAAAAATTTTGTTTAAAAAAAAAACAGAAAGAGACAAGCTGATATTCCATCTATATTTTTATGGAAGCATTCACTGTGTCAGCTCATTTTTAGGGTACGGTAGTATACAAGGTATAGTGTAACCCTTATAGTTTCGCCATGTCTGTTTGTCTGTCTGTCTGTCCGTCCGCGGTTTTACTCAGCGACTATAAGTACTAGAAAGCTGTGATTTTGCATGGGTATGTATACTTATTATGCAGAAAAAGTGATAATATAAAATAATGAAAAAAAAATTTTTTTTATAGTAGCTCCCATACAAATAATGTGAAAAGTCAATCTTTTTTTCTTGACTAACCAATCAAGTGGGGTATCGTTGAATAGATATTTTAAAAATATTTTGAGTTTGTAAACACTGTTTTTTGATTTAGGGATCCGTTTGGTTAGAAGTGAATTCTACCTTCTATCTGCTAAACGGTTATATGTGGCACGTGAAAAAATTCACAGCTGTAGTAAATATAATGAACTTTAAATTAAAAGAAAACTATCAGAGCTAAGTAGGGTTTACAAATTAAAAAGTTATAGGCGATCAACTTATAAAATGTACTCGGAAAATGAAAATGTCATACAAATTCAGTTTTCAGTGGCATGAACTCAAAGTTGGCATTCGTAACTACGGAACCCTACACTGCGCGTGGCCCGACACGCACTTGGCCAATTATTCTTTAAAGTCTTATCAATACAGTATTTACAGATAGCGCGAACAGTATCGACAAAATGGCGTTTACTTTTTTTTGGCAAACATTCTAAGTTCAAAGAAAAAAAATGAGCTCACGAAAGTGCATATTAAAAATTACAAACGTTTGCTAAAATATGTTTTGTCTCGTTCTTTCAATGTCAGATATTGAGAAGAGGAAATGGGACAAAACATGTTTTAGCTAAAACAGGTTTAGCAAACGGTTGTATTTTTTTATGAATATGAGGGTCAGTAATTAAAATTAAGGTTGATGACAGGGCCAAAACTAGGATTATTCTAATGAGTCGGTCTTTAAAAAATCACAGATGCATATAAATCGTAGATCATTAACCCTTTCACCGCGAAAGTCGGATTTATCCGACAAACATTGTTGTGCCCATTCCGCGAGCGTCGGATATTTCCGACAAAAAGAAAACCGCTCGTATTGCACATAACTTAAGTATCCACATCCCTTTTTGGTTGTAGATACTTCTTACTTCCCTCGACGACGATATCCGCAATTAGGTCCGAATTATTCGGTCCTGTTTTAGGTTGTAGGTGGTTGTAGGTATTTATTTTAGATTTCATACCCCTCGCGCTAAGGGCACGACAACTGATATAAATTCTCGCGGTGAAGGGGTTAAAAAATAACGGACCCATTTATTGCAATTTATCAAAAAAGTAAAAATTCACTAATATACGGAACATCTAAGTTCCAGAGTATGCTTGTGTCGTGCCCGCTATCTAAAACCGTACTAAGCCACATCGTAGGAAATTTAAATGCACTGAATCGTTTTTTCAATTTTTTTTTAAATCTAACCGATGGGCCAACAGTTTTTTTCCAGTCATCATGTCGATTTAAGGAAAAACGTCTCCAAACTTACCCGCTCTTCGACATTGAACATGGGGGAGTTCGGGTCGTCGATTATGGGCTCGTCATTACACAGCACGTCGAAACAGAAGCCGGGGGGCGGGGAGTACGTGTTGTAGTTCACACCCGTGAAGATGTCTGATGCTTTCCCTAAGAATAAAATATAAGTTTAGAAAATCCTCTCTGCGGCATAGCGCTGGAAAGGATGGCCGATATCAATTCGTTTTTTTTACGTGAAAGCAAGTTTCCTTGCACTGGGGTAGGCTTCCTTCGAAGTGATCGCTTTCGTAGCTCGTACTGAACTGGCGTGTTGTGAACTGGTGGTTCTTAGCTATGTTCGATGAAAAACGGTTGAGCCGTTAAAAAGTTATTGATGTTAACTCTTGAAAGTCGGGGCTTTAACGCTTGCCACCTTTAGCATGCCAAAAAAAGAGTAAGTTCGCTAGTGCCTACGAACACAAATATGCGTCCAAACAGGTGTATCAGCTGACTGTAGAGGCGGATTCCCCGAAATATAACAAATATAGAACCTGTTTACTACACACCGTCATTTGCTAGAGCTAGAGGATATGCCGCTGTCTACGTATTTGCGTCCTTGCACTATCGAGCGGTGCCAGTCGACGCGCCCGTGCGCCGCTACAAAAACAGACCCGCCTATTGATGTAACCGGCCGGGCCTATTGTTCTCCGATCTCGGGATTTTATGAGGGGCCATAAAAAATATATATATACCTGGTTTTCAGGTTACTTTCGTTCGCAAAGTAATAAATCGCGCTAAGGATATGGTGGTGATGAATATTCGACTAGATGATGTTCTTGACAATCGAGTTTTTTTTTTAAATTTGCTAGCAAATAAACTTTATAGATTAAGAAGAACATTCCGAATTAAAAACCGAATTCAACACGAAACAACACAACCGATTTCGATCAAATGTCTATGGGACCAATTGACATGTCGTCAACGTCATCATTTCAGCATAACGTCCACTGCTGGACATAGGCCTCTTCCAAGGATTTCCAAAATGACCGACCAAGAGCGGCTTGCATCCAGCGCTTTTCAGCGACCTTGGTCAGGTCGCCTGACCACCTTGCGGGTGGGTGTCATACGCCTCGCTTGCCAGTACGCAGTCGCCATTCGAGAACCTTTTTTGCCATCGGCCATCGGTTCTTCGCGCTTTGTGTCCCGCCCACTGCCACTTCAACGAGCTATGTATAGGTTCACTCCAGACGTCTTCGAGTAATCGGGAAACATAAATACATTCGGATTGATAACCCCCTCGTTTTTGAAGTCGGTTAAAAAGCACGAAAGGCATATAGGTACAAAGTCAGAGATATTGAATGAAAACACACAATTTATTAAATCCTATATCATTTAAATTTTAGTGCCCCCACTAAATTATTCTACAAGAAGATTAAATTTCTTAAAATCAATTAATTGTACACGTAGTACATGTATTCTTATATATAAAATCATGAACAATAAAATTCACTCTCACTTATCGTTTAAAACAAAAGGATCCAATCACAGATACTTAGCCCGTCGTAAACACGACTTGGTGTTGCCGAAAATTAGAACAAATTACGGCAAAAATACTATTACATTTGCGGGAGCACAGTTGTACAATAAACTTCCAGTTAGTGTGAAGGAAGCAATCTCATTTAATGTGTTCAGAAAAAAAATGTTGGAATATATTAAAGGGCAAGAAATCTTGTAACTTGGACCACCGCCCATATTGAAAACTTTTTTGCACCGCACTACGCGAGGAGCGGCGAATTACGCGAGGCAACAAACAAACATTTCTACCCGCTTTTAACTATTACGAGTACCTAACTATATTAGTTTGTTTTGTGTGACTGATTGTAATTGTTATATTTAAGTTGCTCGTGTAAGTGACGTAATGTCTTAATGAGTAAATATAAAGTTCTTTAAGGGCCGTAACAGACGGGGCGCAAGTTGCGCCGCGTAACAGCTAGTGATGGGAGTTGCATAAATACTCAATAAACCCATTTGAATATTTACTCAGTAGATTGAGTAAATACTCGATAAATATCCTAATTTATCCATTTGGTGAGTAGATTGATTTATATGAGTTGCGACTTATATTTATATTCATATTCATTATTTCATGTTTTCTTGACAATTTTGAAATTTAAATCTAGTATACACTTGCAATTCTTGTCGGAAATTGTGTGCATACGCTACAATATGCTAAAAATGTAGGTAAACGTCAAATGCGACGCTAAAATACATGAAAATACCATACAAATCATACACTGAAAGTAGGCTTCTTTGACTAATTATCATTTTTTGCTGGGAGGTGTGCAAAGACGTAATTTTATGTTAAAATAAGTAAACAGACATCAAATGCGATGTCAATATATGAGCACGCTCTATTTACTCTATTTATTACATCTAGTGAGTAAATACTCAAATGGGTAGAGTAATCCACTGCCCATCTCTAGCTGTTACGCGACGCAACTTGCGTCCCGTCTGTTGCGGCACTAAACCGAAACACACAATTATATAAAATAACAACATAAAGAGTAAATTGACAACGGCGGACTTATCCCATAATGGAATCTCTTCCAGTCAACCGGCGAATAAGAAGATAGGATTATAATTCACGAGAAGGGTAATAGAAGGTTGTACTTACATAGGATAAATGAAACTTACATTAAATCTAACTAAAATATCTACACATGTATACTTACAACAAGACATATACTAACATAAACATCCATAATAGTATTTTATGCAACAGTTGTATAAGAAGGTTCATAAAATGCGAGTGGCGCAAGTTGCGATGCGAGCCTTGGGGAGCATCGTAAGGAGACGCCATCGAGCATTTTTTGACATACTTATACAACGTTGCATACAATAATTTTTACTACATTTACTAAAATAAATACAAAAATAAACAAAGAAAAGTACGAAATACTACCATATGTTTGGTAGATACTAGGTATCTACGGAAAACTTAATTTTTTTTATTGACGTCTTCCTAGTGACCAAAAGTGCCATTTTTGAAACATGGAGTGAAAACGAATGTTTTTCATTCAAAAAACCGTTTGTTCAGTGACTCCACGTTTGAAAAATGGCACCATATGTTGAAATAACGATTTTATTATGTTGGCAGTATGGTAGATCTAAAGAAAAAAAGTTATAGGTCTATGGCTAGGAGTATCGTTTTGGCGAAATAACGACACATGTGAAATAACGACAATATATTAGGAATAGACTATAGACTTTTCTGAAATCATATAATCTATGTTCTTATATTAGTGTTCGGGACCATTTCAAAGACAGATAACAGTACAGGAGTAGAAAAATATATATAAACAGTCATTATTATATTGATGTTATTAAACAAATGTACACACAAAATCAAAAATAATATTATATATTATGTATTATATAAAATGCATGTTTATGTTTAAACTTTTAGATAAGTATCTATGTATTTAACTTTAGTCTATGTTGTACACGCCTACTACTACCTGTTTTCTTCTCTTCTCCTCTCCTGGGTCTGCTGGAAGAGATTTCTTATGAAATAAGCAGTACCTATCAGGCGCGGACCGAAGGGGGGGGGGGGGGTTACAGGGGACATGACCCCCCAAAATCTAAGGTCAAATTGAAAAATTACAAAAATTTGCATAATAAAAAGAAATTTCTAGCTATCCCCTTACAGCGATAAATTTATAGTCTGCTGACATCTAGTGGTGTTTTTACGCAATAATGTTTATTTCATTCTATTATAGTGTAGTGATTGACCCCCTCCAAAATTTCAGGCTGCGACCGCGCCTGGTACCTATGTACTCAATGTTCTTACTTTGTTTGTTTCTATGTTTGTATTTTGTGTACATGAATTTTGTAATAATAATTTTCTTACCCAAAACATCGTCCCCCCTCCACACCATCTCCATGTTCTTATTTTGCAACCTGTATTTTTTATCTTCATAGTCAATCCTGCCCAGGAACAAGCCATCGTAGCCCATGCCGGCGAGCAGAGATGCGAACTCCCGGGAGTGGCCGAACGGGTCGATCTGCCAGCCCACGCGTGGGATGCCGCACTCGCCGAAGGTTTCGTTCAGTTTTCTGGAAAAAGAAAGTCAATAACTAATAGGAAAAACATATTTGAGCCTTTTGGGGAAGAAATTTTTAGTCCGTGGGGTCCTTCAGCCCATAATCTATTTAAATTTATTTCAAAATGTATGTTCGAGGTATCCTTTAGGCTGGTAATTAATTAACTATCTGGCTCAAAGAATCAACATTGCCATACAACGTGGCAATGCTGCCAGCCTTTTGGCCACGCTGACGAGGGGTTATATTTAAGTGGGACTACATAATTTGTATTTTTTTAGATTTAGGTAGTTTTAGTTTTAATTTGAATTTTAATATTATGGAGTCAATGAGCTGTTCTGATGATGGAGCCGGGAGATATTCGACGAAACTCAGGTATAACCCTGTGGGAACTCTTAAAAAGAAGGTACTCACTGTAATCCCCAAGTGAACTGATCAATCGTGGTCTGATAATGCACCGCAGCCTCATCATTCATGCTCCACGCCCCGCCGACGAACTGCAGCCGACCTTCGTTGACCAACGTACGGACCTTCTGCTGGACCTCGTCCGGCTGGCGGGTCCACCACTTCCAGAAGAAAGCAGTTTCTACGTAGATGAATCTGAAATTGAGATAATCCTTTACATTTTTTTAGGGAGGCCAAACCACTTCCAGAAGATAGCTGTTTCTACGTAGATAAATCTGAAATTGAAATGATTTATCGGTTTCTACGTAGATGAATCTGAAATTGTGATGATCATTTACATTTTCTTTAAGGAGGCCGAACCACCACTTCCAGAAGAAAGCTGTTTCTACGTAGATGAATCTGAAATTGAGATGATCATTAACATTTTCTTTAGGGAGGCCGAACCACCACTTCCAGAAGAAAGCTGTTTCTACGTAGATGAATCTGAAATTGTGATGATCATTTACATTTTCTTTAGGGATGCCGAACCACCAGTTCCAGAAGAAAGCTATGTCTACGTAGATGAATCTGAAATTGTGATGATCATTTACATTTGCTTTAGGGAGGCCGAACCACCTCTTCCAGAAGAAAGCTGTTTCTACGTAGATAAATCTGAAATTGTGATAATCATTTACATGTTTTTTAGGGAGGCCAAACCACTTCCAGAAGAAATCTGTTTCTACGTAGATGAATCTGAAATTAAGATGATCATTTACATTTTCTTTCAAGCTGGGGCCCATGCCCCGGGCGGCGAAGTCAGAGGGGAGGCAAATACTACCGATACGGAATGGGGGCGGCGTCTGGTTACTTCTGAAGGAGTATAAAAGTTGTTTACTACTCAAAAATTTACAATCGCATCTCTGTCTGATTCTTAACTGACTACTTTTCAGGTAAGTACACTTAATCAAGTAGGTGGCAAAAGCAGGCAGGGGATCCGGCACTGCAGGGCTTCTTAACTCATTACAAATTGCATTCCGCTAGATAAAAACGTATAAAATTTTATTTTTACAAATATAAAAAAAAATAACTGTATAAAGCCGAAAAAACACACAAACACCCAAACGACTTATATGAAGCCCATCCAGATCCAGTTTCCAGAACGAAATTACATGATATTGACCGAAACGCTCGCCCGTTCGCTCCGCGGTTGACATCAACTGCGTGCCTCGTACCACGCAAACGGCGAAAGCGGAAGACAAGCGACGGCCGCCGTACAGTTTGCGATAATAAAGCGACAGTCACTAGTCGGAGACAAATTATAACGGACATGACAACTGCAACACCAGGGTGTAACAGAAGCGTTGCCGGTCTTTCAGGAAGGGAAGATATAGGGGGAGGATGGAAGGGATTGAGGGGGGCCTACGGCTCTCTCACTCACCGAACGAAGCATAGAAGCGGTGACGCTACTACTCAGACGTCGATTTTCTGTGAGAGTGTGGTACTTCCCCGGACGAGCCGGCCCATTCATGCTACTAGCAAAACAGAGTTTTGCTGGTAGCGTGGCTCTACCACAAGATATTTATCAACTCTCGGCAAACAGACAGACCCAAAGGCCACTTTTAGCGTGATGGTATGGGCCAGAAAGTGGAAAAAGGAATCAAAATAGTGATATTGGGTTGCTAGCCGCATATCACTTATTAACATGATTTGAATTTTCGCCCATTCCCTCGATCGGCTTTTACGATATGGTATAACTGGTACATTCTAAGTTTTTTCTTTTCTTCCAAACCAGCATAGGACGTGATGATAAAGAAGAAGAATTAACTTTTTCCTTAATTCTTTTTCGTCTTCTGTAAAGGAACGGCTTCCAAGAGCAGCTGCCACTAGCTTCTCTACCCGCGTAAATGCTGATCGAAGGAACAGGCAAAAATCTTAGAATTTGGGTCTGAGGGCTCTGAGCTGTGTCAGCATCGTTAATGGACAGAGATGTAACCATTATATTTTGAGAGAACATAATAAACACCGCAACTAGATCTCTGTTTATCCTTATGGTTGACTGGGAGAGAACTCTCTCGTTCTATATTTGACTTACATAAACCTAAAAATGTGACTTACAATACAATACAATACCCTTTATTGCACAAAATAAATAAATCAGGACATAATTATCTTAAAAACTAGGAAATGCGCAAAAGGCGGCCTTATCGCTAAGCAATTTCTTCCAGGCAACCTCGTTATATAGAAAATAGTAATGGGAAATTAGGTAGTGCGGGGCGGTCAATATAAACATACTTAAATACAATATTAAAAATAAACATACATATACATCTTAATAAATACATACAACTTACACTGAAAAATGATATTAACAGTACGAGATGAAGAGCAATGGAAACAAGGGAAAGATATTTATTTACCTTTCATAAGGATAGAAAATAAGATTTCACTTGGGATTTGAATATGGCTAACGTTTCGGCGCGTCGGATAGTATGTGGTAGTGAGTTCCATAGGCGTACGGCTCGAACAGAGAAAGAACGTGAGAAAAAGTCAGTGGAGTGAAAAGGAATTCCTTAAGAAAGATTTTCAGAGCTGCGTAGAAGACGAACTTGAGACTCACTGAAGAATGTAAATAATTCTCGTAAATAGTTACGGGAGGTAGGATTAAAAAGAATTGTGTACAACATAGACAGGATGTGCCAGTCACGGCGATGTTGGATCGGAAGCTACTTGACTTCATTACGAAAGTGAGAAACATGGTCATATTTACGAAGGCCATATATGTGTTGAATAAACATATATAATATAAGTAGCTACTTATTGTTTGACTTGAATACCTTGGACGTTTTAGAACTTAAGAATTTTGACTAAGCATGCTTACGTACTTCCTTTTACCTGCATGATAGCCCTTGACATACTTTAACCTTTTTTTTTTCATTGTCAATTTTATTAAACTTTTAAACTCTATAAAGTATATTATAATCTTAAAATTTAAAATTTAAAAATGTATTTAACGGGTACATATACTGATATTGTTAAATTTTATTCAATGTTTGCATCGCCACACCCAAAATAAGGACATGTATTACTGCATTTATATTTTGTCACCTTAAGCAACATGTTAGCGATTAATAAATGAGTAATAAGAACGCTTTTAGCGACAAGTCCACCAATCGTAAACAATTGTATATTGTGGATCAATAAAGTTTTATAAATAAAAGAAATATGTTTTTCGCTCAAATGTTTGTCGCGCAAGTGTCGTTTCGTGGAAGTGTAACTTATCAACTTTCCATACATTTGTTTTTGTGTGTGTAAGTAGCCAAGCCAACACTGGTGTTAGACGTTTCAAGCTGCTTTAAGAGGCATTTCACATTTGGTTGGCTGTCTCGCTCGCACAATCAAACATTTTTAAAGATTATTAAAAAACGTGTCTCATTTGTAAAAATGTGTTTCACTAACTTTCAATATAATTATATTGTGGATATTTTAGACATGTTTGTGTATTGTGTAGACATTGACTACATCGAAAATAAGGTCATCAGAATTTTTAATTTTTCATAACCTAATTCTCAAAAACATACACACATAAACAATAAAAAAACATGCCTACAATATCTAACATATAATTGAAAGTAAATGAAACCCTTTTTTACAAATGAGTCACATTTTTTTAATAATCTTTAAAAATGTTTGATTGTGCGAGCTAGACAGCCAACCATATGTGAAATGCCTCTTAGGCTTCTGACATCTGCTCGACGACTGTCATAAATAAATAAATAAATATATAGGGACAAATAACACTGATTGAGCTAGCCCCAAAGTAAGTTCGAGACTTGTGTTATGGGATACTAACTCAACGATACCATATTTTTTAACAAATACATATATAGATAAACATCCAAGACCCAGGACAATTTGAAAAAGGCCATTTTCTAACTTGCCCTGACCGGGGGTCGAACCCGGGACCTCTGGGTGGCGGACTAGCATGGTGACCACTACGCCACGGAGGTCGTACAATGATGACAGCCGGAACTAACGGTTTAACGTCCCTCCCGAATCACTAAAGAGTTTAAGTACAAAGAAGTGTAATGCCCACCTTCTGTCAGGCTTCTCCCACAGTTCCTTGACGACGGAATCCAGGATGTACTGCACGCCAGCCTTCTGGATGTCGTTGCGACCTGGAACGAGCAGCATTTGATGGAGAATCTACCTAGACTGTTACTACCCTTATACAACGTGAAGGGACATACCCGGAAATCCTTCGAGACTGTAAAATATCAGATATTACGATAACAATAGAAAATGCATTAACTCTCAAGGTCTCAAGGGGTTCGAATCGAACCATAGGCTATGCTAGATCAATTTTAGTACTTATAATGAAATCAAATTAACAATAAAAAAAATCGACATTCCCGTACAAATTGCCCGTGCTGCACACTTTTATATGGAAATTCCGTTTTTTTTTGTGGTTTGGCTGTTATTTTAATTTCACTATACTATAGTGATCTAGTATAGCCTGTGGTTCGATTTATTACGGGCATGTCCCTTCCCCGTTGTACGTTATAATGGACCAAGTGATTAATAAGAAATTATAATAAACGCCAGCGCAGTTTGAAAAAAAAAACCCAAAATGAGAGTGTGATAACATATATTGAAATAATCAAACCGTCCGGGCATTATTATAAATAATAATGCTTATCGCCTATGGGGCAGAATAGCCGCCAGCAGACTCGTTCTTGCAATAATAAATTGAATATTGATATTTTTACAAGCTTTAATTTACCTTGCAATGTATCTTGAACAATGCGACACAAATAAGTTGAACAATAATTTTTCAAAACTAAAAACCTACTTCTCCCCCAAACTACACAACTGATTTTGATAAAATGTCCATGGTACCACCTGGAAAGTATACCCTTTCAAACAAAAAAAGAATTTTTTAAATCGGTCCAGGCGTCTTTGAATAATCGGTGAATATACATTAAAAAAAATGAAGGCTCGCGACGAATTGATAACCTCCTCCTTTTTTGGAAGTCGATTAAAAATGGCGGACTTCAAAGCTTTTTTGTGCTAATTCCCAGCACGAAGGTTGAACCGAAAAGGCAGTTATCGGCGAAGGTACAAATAATGCTCCGACGACCGCCATTTTGGTTCAATTTACGTGTCGGGAATTTAAACAAGAATGCTTTGAAGTCCGCCATTTTTGTTCAACTTATTTGTCTCGCATTGTATGTTTGTTTAGGTCAAGTCTTGCAACTCAATTTTCAAACAGTTATTCTTAACCAATTGAGCTGAAATTTTGCATACGTAAGTCGGATGCCAATACAATATTATGGAGTCAATGAGCTATTCTGATGATGGAGCCGGGAGATATTCGACGGAACTCAGTAACAAAACAACACAATCTCATTGAATAGGACTCGTTTGATCTGTCTTGCTTGACGAGCACTTCATAGTAGACGATGTCTAGGGTCTGATCTCGGAGACGGAAGGTGGTCGATGGAACTCGGTAATAAAATGACGCAACGTCATCGAGTTTGGGCTTATTTCATTTGTCTAAATAAGACTTTGGCCTCGCAATAAGAGCTTGTAAAAAAAAAGTAATTTTTTCAAAAAACTTATATTACTTGTTATAGTAACTAGATCACGTTACTAATTCATGGCAATATCTACAAAAAATCATCTATCAATCAAAATTGGAGGTGTAAAACATTATAGTTTGTATGAAAACATTTTGCTCACGACCCTCTATTTTTACCCGACTGCGTCAGAAGGAAGTTATGTTTTTCGAGAGTATAATTGTTTGGCAAGCTTTGGCAGCCTGAACGGTTCGATGGCTTGAGAGGTGTCGTTAGATTTGTATTTAGCGTGAGAGTGACACTGGGTATATCAAAATAAAATAAAAATAAAAGAACAAAATGGCGGATTTTCGGCGCCAAATTCAAATGTTTGTCACGCTCTGCAGCCTGAACGGCTCGATGGATGTTAGCTTGAGAGGTGTCGTTAGATTCGTATTTACTGTAAGAGTGACACTGGGTATATCAAAATAAAAATAAAAGAAAAAAAAACAAAATGGCGGATTTTCGGCGCCAAATTCAAATGTTTGGCACGCTCTGCAGGATGTACGTCTCGATGGATGGACAGACTGAGAGGTAACGTTAGATTCGTATTTACTGTGAAAGTGACACTGGGTATATAAAAGGGCAGTCTGGTTCTTTTTCTTTTTTTATATAATGACTACTTGTTTCCTATGTATTTCAATATACATTTATTGAAAAAAGTTATTCAAAATGATGGTCTGAATCAAGCTATAACACAAATGTACCTAATTAAACATTTTTTTAAAACTAAAAGCCGACTTCACCCTCAAACTACACAACCGAATTTGATAAAATTCCTACGGGACCACCTGACGAGTATGCCCTTTCAAACGAAAAAAGTATTTTCCAAATCGGTCCAGGCGTCTTCGAATAATCTTTGAACTTACATAAAAAAAAAGATTCCGACGAATTGATAACCTATACTCATTTTTGGACTAGCCTAGGAGCCTTATAAAATTATAAAAATAAATAAACAAATATACTTAATACATAAAATCAGCATTACGCTACTGAAGCAAATGTTCATATAGTAACCGCTTAGCTGTCGCTATGCTTGTAGTAAATAAGTCTATGTCAACTGTTCGAGATATATTATTAAGGGGCTACCTGAATTTTCCGGGGTCCAGTGCTGCCCCCATTTGAAATAAATCAATTGATAGGAAACGGAAATATCATTTAAAATTTTGTCTTAATCAGACCCTAGATAACCATTCAAACTATTTTGTGAACTATTGTTTACAGTTTAAAGTGAGAACGTGAAGCTTTTCTACGCACAATTGCTAAAAACGGCCACTTTTGGCGTATGTGCGTAGATAAGCTTCATATACTCACTTTAAACTGTAAACAGTATATCAAAATATAGTTTGAAGGGTTATCTAGGGTCTGATCAAAATAACATTTTAAATGAGATCTCCGTTTTCTTTTAAATGATTTATTTTAAATGGGGGCAGCACTGGACCCCGCAAAATTCATGTAGCCCCTTAAAGCTAATGCCCACGCGCAAGGCAAACGAGTTCTTTCGATAGTTAGTACAAACTACTGGAACAAATATAAGGGGATTGAATCTTAAGAATTGAATATTTTTAAGTAAGTATGTAGTTAATGCGTTAATGTTCACTTGCCATATTTTAAATATCTACCGCGATAATTATTGACATTTTAAGGATTTTAGCTCTTGTTATCATTTTACATGTTAGTTGAATGAATACCGTGAAACGCGAAAACAAAAAACCTACTTATTTTGTCTTATATTTAAAGTAGAATATACTTAAATAAATTAATTAACATAGAGACAAATAACGCTGATTGGGCTAGCCCCAAAGTAAGTTCGAGACTTGTGTTATGGGATACTAACTCAACGATACTATATTTTATAACAAATACATATATAGATAAACACCCAAGACCCAGGACAATTTGAAAAAGGCCATTTTCCAACTTGCCCTGACCGGGGATCGAACCCGGAACCTCTTGGTGGCGGACTAGCATGGTGACCACTACGCCACGGAGGTCGACGAAATACATATATAAATAGACCCAAGACCCAGGATAATTTGAAAAAGGTCATTTTCCAACTTGCCCAGATCGGGAATCGAACCCAGGAGGCGGACTAGCATGGTGACCACTACACCACGAAAACATACAAACATACTTACTGCCATAATAATACTGGTCCACAGTCTTCAGCCAGCCGACATCGTCGTGCGTGTGAGACACGATGTGCACGTTCAGGAGGCCATCTTGGGGCTTGGGACAGCTCTGAAACAAATCATTATTTAAACAAGTTTTGCTAAGCAAATTAAAAAAATACCCTAACTGTAAAGAACGCCATCTAATAATGAGCAGGAGAACTACTGATACGACTTGATACGCGTAGCGCCATCTATTAGTTGCTAGAAAGAGCCCTGACTTTCAAGCGATAAGCAATAACTTTTAAACAGCTGAACCGATATTCATCAAACAAAACTAAGAACCAACATCATCCAGGAAACTTGCTTTCACGTAAAAAAAAACGCATTGAAATCGGTCTTTGTTTGAGCGCTACGATGACACAGACAGATAGACAGACCGACATTGGCGTCTAACTTATAACTTACTAATTTTATAACAATTCGCTTGTCAAGTAATTTGACAAAAGATCTAATTCGCAAACCTTTTCGAGGAATAGCCTCTAGGAGATGCTTTCTCTAATCAGATTTTAAAATAAGGTCTTAGTTATATTAAGATATTTGCAAAACTCCAAATGACCTTCATTTTCAAGCAAGGTCAACTTATTTTAAGAAGTGAAGTCACGATGAAGATTGACAATTTCCGCTTTCAGTACTGTACTGTCTAATGAAGTACATATAATTCCATGGTACTGTCACTGTCACTGTCATCTCCCTATAACAATATATGTCAAACGACTACAACCAACATAACATAAATAATTTAAACAGGTGACATTGACAGATGACCGTTGTCATTGTATTTTTTTTGTGCAGGCATAGGAAAAATGTAAACTTTGATTGCTGTGTGTCATCACTTCCGGTGCAAATTTTAAAATGATATAAAAAAATCCTGATAACACGTAGAATTTTTTTATTCAAATTACCTTCTTAAAATGGTCTATATTTTCTATTAAAACCAACTACAAAAATTTTAATTATTTAGTTGACAAGCCAATTAATTTTTGTCGGCGGCTAGAAAATATTTTTAAAACAAGTTTTTGCCTAATACTATGAACTTAAAAGCTTAAAGGTAGCGTCGATTCATTACAGAGTTCCAGCTCCATCATCAGATCAGCTGCATGTCATCATTATATTGCATTGTCACGCGATATACGCATGCGTGCAAAAATTCAGCTCAATCGAAAACCGGGAAGTGGGTTTTTAACTTGCAAGATTTGATTACAGACATACAGATAACGGGACAGGTGAAACTAAAATAAAGCTTGTTAAACAAGTAATTCTCCTAATTCGTCGTCGTTTAGATTCCTAGACATCCATTGCAAGCCAATTCCATTCTTATTACTCTGGATAAACGATTCGTGTAACTGAATTTTTCCCTCCGGACTCCGGAGTGGTCGCCGCGCGCATAGCAATAACGTAGGTATATTTTCGATACCCAAACGGGGGGTGACACAGGCCTGGCACCGATGGCTCTATGACTAACAATTGCAAAGGTGACAAAATCAACGGACATCGAAACAGCTATTGTCACTTACTACGCCTACGCCTACTCATGGCTAAGTTATGGTACATTTTTGTGGGGCAACGAAACCGATTGCGATGAAGTATTTACCATGCAAAAAAAGATTGTTGCGTATAATAGCAAATATAAAAAAAAGAGACAGCTGCAAACCTTATTTTAAAAGATACAAAATTTTAACTTTTCCATGCATCTACATCCTACATGCATGCAAATTTGTCCGAAAATATCCTGAATTTTTCAAAAAACGAAGAGACTTAGTTACAAAATATACACTCAGGCATCAAAATAAGCTACAACTACCTACTTCGCGTCTCCAGCTTCACTCATCTAGCCCTCTAGTCATGTCTATTAAGCTCTACGACAAACTCCCAACCGCCATCAAAGACATAGAGAATAATAAAACGTTTCTACACAAACTCAAAGAACTATTGACTAATAAATGCTATTACACAATAAACGAATATTTGGAAGACAAAATTACACCGTTAAGGCAATATATTAAATTAATAATAATTCCTAACATATATTAAAAATTGACATATATTAACTATTATCAATGTAAAAGTTTGACATCTATTAACTTATTATTAATGAATAAACTTATAATACGACGAATAAAATATAACTTGCATGGATATTATATAGGTACATAAATTGAAATATATCATAAAATAATTCAATAACATAGATTTGACAAAATTGTGGCCCCTCCCCATTGCAGCGCCCGTCAGGGTCCTTAATTGTTACTTATTTTGTTAATAAAGACCTGTATGATACATTAAGGAAGTAATAAATGATATGATATGACATTATATGAAAATGAGTATCTAAGTACTTAAATTTCTCAATTTCTAAATATGTAGGTCGCAGTTTCATGCATCAACCCAATAGCATTGTTATCATATTTTTATTGTATTGAATGTTCCTATTGTTGACAAAATTATAGTTAGGCAGATGTGTCATCTATGATTACCCGACTGCCCCGGATGGAGGGTTATGTTTTTCGAGTTTACCTATGTATAAGTCTTTGGCACGCTTTGCAGAAACGGATGGATTTTAGCTGGAGAGGCTGTGATGACAATGTGTACTTAAGGGGCTACATGAATTTTATGGGGTCCAGTGCTGCCCCCATTTCAAATAAGTCATTTGAAAAGACATGGAGACATAATTTAAAATTTTGTCTTGACCAGGCACTAGATAACCCTTCAAACTATTTTATTAACTACTGTTTACAGTTTAAGACGAAGTGGTAGCTAAAGTGGCGCCCTCATTTGAAATAAATTGTTTAAAACTAAATATGGTGATAATTAAAAATTTGATTTGTATCAATGTTTAGAAAGACCTTTAAACTATTTTATGAATAATCTTTCAAAGTAATATCGGTAGTCCGTCTAGTTTTAAAACTGTTTTTCGCCAAAAGTGGCCACTTTATTCGAAAAACAGTTTTAAAACTAGACGGACTATTAGTAATAATTTCAAAGGTTATTCATAAAATTGTTTAAAGGTCTTTCTAGACATTGATACAAATCAAATTTTTAAGTATCACCATATTTAGTTTTAAACAATTTATTTCAAATGAGGGCGCCACTTTAGCTACCACTTCGTCTTAAAGTTAGAACGTGAAACTTTTCTACGCACATTGCGAAAAACGGCCACTTTTGGCGTATGTGCGTAGAAAAACTTCACGTACTCACTTTAGCTATATCAGGTCTGTGTCACTCCCCGTTTAGGTATCGAAAATGTGCCAGTCCGACTCGCACTTGGCCGGTTTCTTTAAGTATGTTCAACGATTATGCGAAATCTCCCAAACCAATTTGATAAATTCTTTTTTTTTATTTGGAAGGGTATACTTGTCACGTAGTCCCATAGAGATTTTATCGAATTCGGTTGTGTAGTTTAGGGGTGAAGTTGGTTTTTAGTTTGAAAAATTATTCCTCTCTCGTGTAACAGGTTAGTCAGAATCGTAGCAAAGGTCTATAGTCTCTGCCTACCCCTGTGGGAAACAGGTGTGATATTATGTTTGTACAGTACGCGGTAAATAACTCGGCGGCTCTGAAGTTCGCGCGGATCGCTGCGCAGTAGACGAATACAGGAGAGCGCGCCGAGCTACCCCGCTGTCACTTGCAGCTAACTTCAGAGCCGCTAAGTTATTTTGCGCGAATTGTATATTGCAATTATTGCTCGTGGTCCTATCACGGAGTTCTACTGGTCGATTGTATGTATTCCTCTCTTTCTAAACGGACCCTATGACGACGAACATGTGATGTCCTACCTCATAGCCACATTTGGGCGTGGTTTGGAGTACCCCAGCCAGGGTCAGCGCGGCAGACACCAGCACCAGACAGGAGGCTAGCTTCAGCATGCTCTGAAAATGAAAGATGATAATAGGTACATAATTTTAAACAAAACAAGTCATTATTAAAAAAAAAACCGAATGCCTTTTTATTTACCCAGTGTAACTCTCAGAATTAAGACGAATCTAACGACACCTCTCTTCAAGCTTAAGGCTGGGAATCCATGTACGGAAATTCAGAGACTGATTTTATATACATAGTTGGTTTTGTAATGATACAATTTTGACCGATCTTTACAAAACAGGCAATGTATATAGAAACAGTATCTTAATTCAGTATAGTGTATTCCCAGCCTAAATCAATCGAGCCGTTCAGGCTGCAAAGAAAAAAAATTGCAAAAAGAAATTTTTGCAATTTTTCCTTTTTTTTCAATAAAATGCAAATGCGTGATTATATGTTCCATTCTTTTTGA
Organism: Acrobasis suavella; assembly: GCA_943193695.1. Lineage (NCBI taxonomy): Eukaryota > Metazoa > Arthropoda > Insecta > Lepidoptera > Pyralidae > Acrobasis > Acrobasis suavella. The sequence goes on from OW971956.1 coordinate 1,775,759, forward strand.
ATGCAAATGCTTTATTATTTATTATACAACGCGGAAGGGACATACCCGTAATTAATCGAACAACGGGCTGTACTACTCGTAGATCACTATAGAATAGAATAGAATAGAATATCTTTATTAACAAATTTGAGGAACGTACATTTTCATATATCTATTACATATATGTTGCATGTTGTACAAAAATGTTTCGTCTTAAATGTTTACAATTTTATATATACATATTAATTACATTGTAATATAATAGTCATAATATAAAGACATAATTAAAACATTTAAATTAGTAAAAGGTATTTAGTAAACGCATGTACCTATGCCTCTCTTACATCAGCATCTCCTCTCACAAGTCTACTGTAAGAGATCTCCTTTGAGATAAGTGGGGCCTTTGTACAACATTTATTTGATGTATTCTCGATATGCATTTTCGTGTATATAAATTGGTTCATAAATAATAAAAAATAAAATCAAATTAGTGTATTGTCACTAAATAACTTATAACTATTTTCAGTATAATATAATTAAAATAACTGTGAAAAAAAACAAAAACAATCCGAAATTTCAATGCGCTGTATCTTTGTCATTTTTTTTTAAATACGTATACAATATTTTTTAATATCTAACCGATGGGCTAAATATATTTTTCCATTTGTCACGCCCATTTGTATGGGAATTTCGAAATTTATTTTTTGATTTTGCCTGTTAATTTTTTTAATAAACTATAGTGTTCTAGAAGCCCGTGGTTCGATTTTTTAAGGGTACGTATACCCTTTTACGGTGTATATTATACATTATTATATTTAATTATTGACAAAAACATCATAATCACTTATACAATATGTAACAAAAACCCTGTCCGATCCTTGTAGGAGCAACTCATAGGAACAACTTTTCCTATGGGACCAAGGCTTGAAACTCGAAGAAAAAATTGACATTTTTATACAAATTGCCGGGTCGATCAAACACATTTGTAAGAAAACGACGATTTTTCTTCGAGTTCCATATTGGTTCCATAGGAAAAGTTGTTCATATTGACGGTGTGAGTTGCTCCTACAAGGATCGGACAGGGTTTTTGTTACGTATTGTATTCCTAAGGAGTCTATCATCACTTGTTGCAATGGGACTAACTTGCATGTATATTTATTTATTTAACTTCATACACAAATACAAATGTAATCAGGGCCGGATCTATCATATGGCTTTTTGGGCTTCAGCCCAGGGCCCCGTGGATTCCAGGGGCCCCCAGCTAAGTCAAGTCAAAGTTAAAAATAGAAGATAATGCGAAATTTAGTTTAGAAAGTTTACGTTCGGTGTTGGTACCTCGAACTGACGGTTAAAATATTCGGCAGCCATTACGCATTCATCCGAGCTTGATCTTGCTCCGCTGTTTCCCTTTGAGACTATGGCTCTTTCTATTTTGTTACAATTATTTATAGTAACATTATTTATAATTATTAATTAGTATTTTTAATTTATTTAAACAACCTAACATATTTCTAAATACCACTGTGATAATAATTTCGTTCCACTAATAATACCCACATCAAGTATTTTTTTCGTTCGAGTGTGAGGAAGCATATTTGGCTCGTATATCTTGCTACCATGCCATAAACATGAGCGAGTCTTTTACTTATTATAATATATTGAAAAACACTAAGGCGTAATATATTAAAATATATATAAAATATTTTAATGTCTTATTTGTCTTCTATACTTTGAGCAATAAGGTGGGCATAAATAGTATTAGCCCAGGGCCCCCTAAACTCACGGTCCGGCCCTGAATGTAATGGCGGACTTACGAGCATTTTCACCTTTGGTTGGCTGTCTCGCTCGCACAATCAAACATTTTTAAAAATTATTAAAAAATGTGACTTATTTGATGAAAAGTGTTTCATAAACTTTTTAATATATTATATGTTAGATATTGTAGACATGTTTTTTTATTGTTTATGTGTGTGTGTATCGAGAATAAGGTCATCAAAAATTTAAAATTTTGATGACCTTATTCTCGATACACACACACAAAAAATTTAAAATTTCTATGTTGTTTTTTTGTATGTTTATATTCGAATTAGGAAGCCCCTCCTTTTTAACCGACTGCTTAAAAGGAGGAATATATATGTTTTTTAATGTTTGTTCCCCGATTTCTCGAAGACGCCTGGACCAATTCAGAGAACTCTTTTGCTTGAATTTTTTATTGAAACCGGAGTTGAAGAAATGTGACGTCGGATTGTGTAGTTTTGAGAAAGAAAAGTTGTTTTTTTTTTGTTTTAAAAATATACTTTTAACGTTACGAGGCATGTTTATGAGAGTCACGGAAGAGATTTTTTATACTGAGTGTCATCCTGAATTTCGTCAGTTAATTTATACTTCATAAAAAATTGCCTACCTGCATCGACGTACCTATTAGATCCCCGGTCAGGGCAAGTTGGAAAATGGCCTTTTTCAAATTGTCCTGGGTCTTGGATGTTTATCTATATATGTATTTGTTATAAAATATAGTATCGTTGAGTTAGTATCCCATAACACAAGTCTCGAACTTACTTTGGGAGCTCAATCACTGTTATATGTCCCTATAAATTTATTTATTTATCCGTCATCGAGTGTAGACAGTTAAACAGCAGCCTATAAGTAGGTAGTGTAGTAATTGCCAGGCTTTGATCGGCAATTACAGAAACGTAATTACCAATCGTAGACTGATTTGTAGAAAGTTCCCGCCACAAATATAGTTTATCTGTGGTTCTCGCACTGTTTACTACTGGTGACCTACACTTCATCCGGGTGTGCCCTTATTAAAACTAGTGGCTCTGTGAGCTCCCCGTGAGTCACCCCGACTCGTTGAAGTTTATCGGATAAACAAGCCATTATTTAAAAAAAAGACTGCCTTTTTAAATACTCAGTGTCCCCTCACAGTAAATACGAATCTAACGACTTCTCTCAAGCTAAAATCCATCCGTTCAGGCTGCAGAACGTGCCAAACAATTATACAACAATACATACATGCATACATAATACATACTCTCGAAAAACATATCCCTCCTTCTGGCACAGTCGGGTTAAAAGTAGTTCAGACAAAAGAAGGGTAGCGAAAAAGTGTAATGGCATTTTTGAAATTTTTTCTCGCTCGCACAATAAAACATTTTTAAAGATTATTAAAAAATGTGACTCATTTGTAGAAAAGTGTTTCCCTAACTTTCTATATAATCATATTGTGGATATTTTAGACATGTTTTTTTATTGTTTATGTGGGTATTGAGAATTAGGTCATCAAAAATTTAAAATTTTGATTACCTAATTTTCGGTGTAGTCAATGTCTACACAATATACAAACATGTCTAAAATATCCATAATATAATTATATAGAAAGTTAGGGAAACACTTTTCTACAAATGAGTCACATTTTTTAATAATCTTTTAAAAATGTTTGATTGTGCGAGCGAGACAGCCAACCAAAGGTGTAAAGTCTCTTAAACTGTAAACAGTAGTTCATAAAATAGTTTGATGTGTTATCTAGTGCTGAAAAGAGCTGACATAGTATTGTTTTTAAATTTAACCACCGGTCAACGGTCCAGTTAACCGCCAGATATCATTATCTAAGTAGTAAACACATTAACGTAAACACTTCAAACTAATCTAAATGTGTTTCTTATCTGAGAATATGACTTGTTCAGTTGAGAAATGCCGGGCTTGAATGCTTGCTAAGTTATGGGGGAAATTCCTAGAAATATTTATAAATTTATTTATTTTATTGCACATAAAATCTTAAGATTATGGTACAAAAGGTACAACTTAATGCTAATCATTGTCTACCCGTTCAATATTGTCTTAAACTCAGGTAGATAATGTTGTAAAGTAACTTACTCGGGTAAAAGTAACATAATATAAGCGGATTAGAATACAAATTACATGAAAGTACAGTGTGCCACATATAAAACTATCCTATTATATTATACTATTGGTGGTATACTTTTTTATATGGCCCACTGTATTTTTTTTATTTTTTATTTTATATATGGTTAACAAACAGTGTAACTTTACAAATGACGTAATAGAATTTATAAATCTTAAATATTACTAAAAGATACACCAACGACATTAACCTCATTTATATTTAAGTTTTACAAAGTTGAATGAGGTGATCGACAACTAATTACGGAAACAAAATTCTAAACAAAAAGCAGATACCATGTAGGTACTTAGATAGTAAGAACACGCTTCAATATAGTATAAAGTATCTATATCTATTTTAACCTCTTTCGTTTAGGTGTCCCCATGAGCTAAATGATACCAATAAGGTAAACAAGGAACAAAATATACTTCCTAATGATGTACTAATATAAGTATCTTGTGGTTTTTATTTTACAATATTAAAGACACTACCTAGGCACTGTACATGTAATTTGTTTTCTTATCCGCTAGATTCCAAAATATCAAATCAGATACTTTTTTCTAAACGTCCAAACAATCATTTTCTTTGGGATAGGAATGAAATACTATTATACAGGGTTACTGGTAACTAACGCAAAACATTTTAACATCAGAATCAAACTCCCCAACACATTATAGATCTGCAAGAAAAAAGGCAAAAATTGCAGAAAATAAAATGGGCCTCCCATACAAATTCACTGATCACCTGGTCGAGTTTCTATGGGGATTCCAATTTCTTTTCTTAGATTTTTTTATTTTTTTCTTGCAGATCTATATTATGTTAGGATTTTGATTCCGATGTTAAAAGGTTTTGCGTTAGTTACCAGTAACCCTGTATATGATTAAACTATTGGTGGTTTGTGGTATACTTTTTCATGTGACCCACTGTACTCACCCGTTACGTCATAGTTTTTGGTGTCAAAGAGTGTTGAAAAATAGAACGTTTGTTTTGGGCTGACACTCCTGAGGAAATATTGATTGGGTGAAAATTTAATACAATCTGTATAATTTTATAATAGGTATTTATAGTTTTTATATATTAAAAGTATGACGTGAGTTATAAGTGTGTTTGTGAAGTGACCATGGAGAAAATAATAATATACGATGTTAAATACGATTTAGTAAGAAATACGTGAAGTTTTCACCCTGCTCTCACCATACATCCTTAACAAATAGCTCTTTCATTTTAGTTTTTCTGCATTAACAAATGTAAAATCACGCTGAAGAATAGTAAATAGATTTTATTTATGATAACTGCCTTCCGAAGCACGGGCATAATCTCAAGAAATCTTTATGCCACTTTTGGTCACCCATCGAAAGCTTCACGTTCGCACTTTAAACTGTAAACTTAAATAAATAATAAATATATATGGACAAATTACACTGATTGAGCTAGCCCCAAAGGAAGTTCGAGACTTGTGTTATGGGATACTAACTCAACGATACTATATTTTATAACGAATACATATATAGATAAACACCCAACATAAGTTTATAAGTTTATTTATTTCAGCCAAAAATAACATTAAAAGTTCAGTTTCATCTTACAGCAACATTATATCGGTAACCTGCACCGACAACAGTCCATCTCCGAACTAGACGCCATTCTTACATTGTTTGGATTGAAGGGTTACCTTATCTAGGGTCTGATCAAGACAAAATTTTAAATGGTGTCTTCGTTTCGTTTCAAATGATTTATTTCAATAGGGGGCAGCAAAATTCAGGTAGCTCCTTAACCTGCGAAAGCGCTAGTACTCGTAATGCGTACTCCCGCCGGGCCACCGAGCTCCTCACCTACTTATAGAAATGGTATCACGCACCGTTCGATCTAAAAGCTAAAAACTGGACTTCAACGGTTTCGCGGTAAAAAAGACGCGCGACATCCTGGTCCAAGCCATAGACACACTGACTCTGTTTTTTAATTGAATAGGATGTGAGCGTGAACGTGCGTCTCTATGGTGCGTTAGAGGTCAATGATCATCTGAGATCGGACAATGGGATGCATAACCTAAAGTTAATTTTTAGCTTACAAATTATGAAATTGGGGGTTTTAGGATATTTTTATTAAAAATAAAATTTCGGAATTGCATAACTAAACAGTGATGACATAACTAATCGGTATATAATGTGTTTTTTGATCGTATAATAATGTTTTTGATTTCCCAATGTGCATGTAAGAATGTAAAGAAAATAAATAATAATTTAAATAAATACATAGGGACAAATAACACTGATTGAGCTAGCCCCAAAGTAAGTTTGAGACTTGTGTTATGGGATACTAACTCAACGATACTATATTTTATAACATATACACATATAAATAAACATCCAAGACCCAGGACAATTTGAAAAAGACCATTTTCCAATTTACCCTGACCGGGGATCAAACCCGGGACCTCTGGGTGGCGGACTAGCATGGTGACCACTACGCCACGGAGGTCGTTTCCCGGAATAGCGGATTTTCTTTTTGGTAAAAAAGTGCAAACATCTCAACTTTAGGTGAATACGTATCCAAATATCCGATCTCTAGATCATTGATATAAGGTTTTTTGAGAATGTGGGAGAGAAAATACAAATAAGTACTAAAAAATATATAGAAAATAAAAGATCAAGAATGTTTTTACGTCCCGATGCGTTCTTTAAAACAATGTCGGAACAAGAGAAGGAAAACCCAAAAAAAAATCGATGAAATAAAAGAAAAAATTAACTTGAAAACATACCTACAAGGAGGAGACATGGAAAGCAAGTTCCTTGAAAATGTTCAGTATCATGTACTTAATTCATCCTTATTAACAAAGTTTCAGTATAATAAATAAATAAATATATGGACAAATAACACTGATCGAGCTAGCCCCAAAGTAAATTCGAGACTTGTGTTATGGGATACTTACTTAACGATACTATATTTTATAACAAATACATATACAGATAAACATTCAAGACCCAGGACAATTTGAAAAAGGCCATTTTCCAACTTGTTCTGACCGGGGATCGAACCCGGGACCTCTGGGTGGCGGACTACATGGTGACCACTCCGCCACGGAGGTCGTTCGTATATTTTGTTAGACTTTATATTAACTTAAAATATGAAAACGAACTATGTATTCTATTGTAGATAGTAAATACAATACGTAACAAAAACCCTGTCAGATTCTTGTAGGAGCAACTCAGTCCGTGTGCACAACTTTTCCTATGGGACCAATGCATGGAACTCTAAAATAAAATCAAATTTTTTATACTAAAGTGTTCGGCCGGCCCGGCAATTTGTATGAAAATGTCGATTTATTTTTCGAGTTTCAAGCATTGGTCCCATAGGAAAAGTTGTTCATATTCGCTGACAGTCTGAGTTGATTTAAAAGCAAAAGCAATGTTATTAATATAACGAAAGTTCACCAATTGTTTACAAATACCGTGTTATCATTATTAATTTTGTACCTACTACACTAATAATCAATGAACTCAAAAGAATAAATAATACCTAAGAGCATTCATTTAAAATGATCATTGTAGTCCACGCACGTACGAATATATATAATTTATTAGAGTACTTAGAGATTATTAATCTTACTTACCTACATGCGAATTCCCTGCAGTAAATAAAATCTTCGAACTTTATATCGTAAAAATAATTATTCTTGAAAACGGCGCGGCGACAAACAACTATACACCTCAAATGTGTTTGACGAACTGATTTTTATTTTTAATTTTTTTTTTAACATCTTCACTTCAAGTTGACGTCTTGATTGACATTTATTGACAGTCGTTGTAGAGTGTTGTATTTTAGAAGATTATAATTTGAATCGATCGATTTAAAAATTTTGGAAAATTAAAAATTGTGTTTGTGAAGATTAAAATTAGTTTAGGAAATATGTCTAGCTAGAAAAAATACCTACAAGGAGGAGACATGAAAAGCAAGTTCCTTGAAAATGTTCAGTATCATGTATTAATTCATCCTTATTAACAAAGTTTCAGTATAATAAATAAATAAATATATGGACAAATAACACTGATCGAGCTAGCCCCAAAGTAAATTCGAGACTTGTGTTATGGGATACTTACTTAACGATACTATATTTTATAACAAATACATATACAGATAAACATTCAAGACCCAGGACAATTTGAAAAAGGCCATTTTCCAACTCTAGTCTACTAAACAAAAAATACAGAGTTTAGATTTAAGTATACTTGTTTTTACTTTGTACTATTTTTACAGCTTAAAAAAGTAAAGTGGTTTCCTAGATAATGTATATAATAGTCAGTATCCGGAAAGCACAATCTCGTTTTACGTTTAAGAGAGCCAGTGCGTGCACATTATCTCCAAAAACTGTCAACAGCTATATAGCTAAAATTTATGTAGTTTATGTATGGTTTATTTTTGAACAATTATTTATGTAAATTTTTGTGTAGGTTTATCTTCGATATATATGAGCATATGTATGTACTTACTTAATAATAACAAGTTCACTCCTTTTTTTTGTTAGTTCTGTTGTACTTACCCCAAAAAGAAAATACTTTCTCAGCATCACCTGTTGGTTGACTGGTAGAAAAGGCGCCTGGCCTTAAGTCCGCCATTTACATGTATTGTAATAAAGTTAAATGAATAAAAAAATAATGTAGTTACTGCAGTGCTTTGCAAAATCGCGAATTTACCAATCTAATGCACTTAATTTGTCCCGCTCCCGCCGAACGTTTTTTATAGATACTTTTTGGCTTGAGCCGGCTTGATTCAAACTAGATGATCGGTTTGACTTGGCTTCCGACATGTAAGTCTTATATCATACACACATATCACATGCATGGCATGTATGACTGCATGACACATCTAATCTGATAATATCTGTTTAATTATTTTGGCTTAACTGCATTCATTTATTGTATTAGACCTACCTGATTCCTGCACTTGACAAATTTGACACCATTGTTGGCCACTTACGCATACGAAACACTAACCATAACCGAAGATCAAGAAATCCGGCATCGAGCAAAGCATTTTGACATTACAAAATAAGGTGATTTATTAATGGCATTATTACATAACGCCAAGCCAAAACGAATAATTCTTGGAATATCACGCTGGGATAGCGAAATATACTAAAGAATTTCTTTGTTATTATAAGTAACTAGCTTTAGGGGTGAAATTTATCAAAATTCTAGGGGTTGCCTACGTAATAGTAGCTTTATGCATGCAAAGTCTCAGCCCGATCGATTTAAAATTGACAAAGTTTCATACAAACTTTCATCCCCTATTTTATCCCCTTGAGGGCAGAATTGATCAAAACCCTTTCTGCCTACGTCATAACATCTACCTACATGCCAAATTTCAGCCCGATCCGTCCAGTGGTTTGATAGATCACTATGTCAGTAAGTCAGTCACTTTTGAGTTATATATATTTAGATAGAGAACGGGTAGTAGCACGGCAGTACCCTAAACAACTTCATAGATACCATTCATATGATTAAGCCGCAATGAAGTACGATAAAATCAAAAGTAACTTATCACAAAATACGTTTAGGTCATTAATTTTTTTAATAGGTAATTACCAAATTTACATCAACAATGGCCGAAATAGATCTACCTACCCATTGTCAAAAGTTGATATGCGTAATTAATTTAAATATTCATTCATATTCGAAAATATGTCTAGGCCATTATCCAGCGACTTAGAAATCGCTGTAATTAAGTTTTGTAAAATAGTTCATCCCAACCTTTGAAATCGCGAGTTCGCGACCTTTACAATCATCGGCAACCTCGTGCCCGTGATTAAATTGTTTCATATTCGAACTAGAAAATTCTATTGGTCTTATGTACTAGATCCGATAAAATATACTCGGGTTATCGCCATTCACACATAAAAATGCTGAATTGTCCATATACCTAAGTCACAAGTCTTCCTGCCCTTATTTCTTACACTTATTAAAATATTTAACACGTGGAGTGGGGACAATATGATAAACACCAGAAATTTTTTGCTCTTTGATAAAAATAATAGAACAATGAGACCTTAATGGGACAAAAGGGACCTTTTTACCTGCTCCATGGTTTTGTCTGGACTTTTACTCACTACTACGTTCTACTTAACTACTTACCTACTCTAGTTTAGTATAAAGACAATCATAGGCGAGTGAACATCTGACTATAAAGTAAATCTACCTGAGTTTGAATTTTGAACTGCCGATACAAGTGCTGTGAAAAAATAATCTTGTGGACAGCAAACGCTTTGTTGTGATTTGAGTTCCGAACTTATTAAAGTGCTTCGAAAAGTGTTCTTGAGAATCTTGAAAGGAAACAAAGTGAAAGACTGCAACTAAATATAACTAAAATCATTATTATAAAAATGGAACGTATCCCAGAATGTATACCTAGATTACGACGTCCAACCCCTGAAGCGCCACCCGAGTTGAGATGCATCGAAAACATAGCTCCGGAAAAAAACTGGGTTGTAAAAATTGGAAACAAAAAAATGAATTTTGATTATTTACTTAATCAAAGTGATGTGTGGAATCGAAGAACGCAGTTTTGGCTTGCAGACGGGATGGGATTAAAGGAAAAACCCAGCAGTTCAACACAGCTGGAGCATGTGGTTTTTTATGAGTTTGTAGATTCTGATCCATTTCTTTATTTTAATTTATTGGTAGAAGAAAGCCTAAAAAGCAGTAAAGTATTGTATGGACTTGCTGAAAACCTCTCAGGCTCGAGTGTAGAGAAGATATGCTACTACATATTCAACAAACCAGACGTTTGCGAGGAGTTTCTTGATATGTTCTACCGACTATTTTTCCCTGCATATTTGAAAAAACATTATAATTGGTTTTCCTTGAGTTTGTTGGTTCGAGCTCGTGTTGCTTACCCAAAGTATTTTAACGTGCTAGTTTTGGATATCATGAGAGACCTTGATATTCCAAACAATATAATGTTAGATTTTGCAGATACTTTAAATTCCGAAAAGAAGACCGAAATTATGATCTTCATCAGCGGACACAATTTTAATAACGTACAATTTTGTCACAATTTAAAATTTATTTGTGCTTTGTTTACTCATTGTGAAAGAAGCGAAGTCATTTATAACTATGTACTAATCCAATTGGAGTATCACGCAGAATACTGCTCATTTAACAAAGATTACGGGCGTTTGTTACTAGCGTTCTTAAATAATCTGTCATCATTTAATGTTAGGCAGAGTCTTGTAAGGAAGATAATAGACATGCATGGCTCGTCATACAAAGCAGCATGTGTGTCAGTTCTGGACGATTTTATAGCAGAAATTTTGCACTTACAATATCAGTTAATATTACCTCGTCCCAGAATTATCATGCCAAGGGAACAAGCACCATCTATGTTATAATTTATAATATTTTTATTATAACTGTTTACTTTAAGTGTTATACCTACAACAACGGCATGTACACGAGATAACACATCTTGGGTTTTGCAGTTTTGTATTACTTTACGAGTTTGTTATTATCAATCAAATAAATGTTTAGAGTGTCACTCCTACCGCTTACCATGCTAATAAAATCAAACTTGTGTCCATGCCATGTATATAATATAACTACTGTGTTGGTTTACGACATGTAATTTTATAACTAGTCTGTTTTTATATTTTTTAAACCATTAAATGGGTTAATGTATAAGTTGTGTAACAAGAGCGATAGTAGGTAATAGAAAAAGGCAATAAACATGATGAGTGCCAAGATTAATACCATGATTAGCTTTTGTTTAGAAATAAAATAAGAAGTAGTACTTATGTGAAATCTCAATTCTTTATATTCCATTTAAATATTCTTCAATGCTTAATGTATCGTAAACTCGTAATTGCAATATTGATTAAATGTGATTGGTTTTTCAAGTTTCACTATCTTTTACCCATCCATTATCCTTATATCTTTAAATATTATGTTGGCGACAGTATTTGAAAAACAAACATATTTTTCTAATAAGTTTCATAACTACACAAAGACTGTTTAATCGATAGATTGTGACTTTTATTTTCATTCCCTAAAGATTGAAACAAAAAAAAAAAACAATACAAACGTCAAATTCACAAAACGTCACACACAAGTGAAATTAAAATTACTGACATCTAAAATCTGTTTTTTTATTTAGCACCGGCAAATTTTTAAGAAATGTCGCCTATTTGGACATTTTCTGCATCATCCAAAGAAGCAGTGAACAGATGTATTGCAGCTGCTCATCCTCCAAATGACACCAACAAATGGATCCAAAGGTTTGGTCTTAAAAACTTTGCTCAAAGTAACATAACCTCAATCGAAGTGAATGTTGAAAAATCTGTAATAAATACAATTTCAATCGTTGAAGGTCCCTGTCCACCTAAAAGGAGTCAGGAATTAAACATAGAAAGTTACCAAGAATTCACAGAATCGATTGAAGAAGAGCCAATATCTAAATTTGATCTTTTTGTAAACGAATGTCTGAAAGACCATAAATTACTTGCACATCTTGCGGAGAAACTTTCTAATAGCTCTATAGAAAAGATAATAAGCCATATTTACGGCAGTTGTCGGCTGGACACCACATTTATTGATGAATTTCATAGGAATTTCATACCACAACTGCTGCGGAAAGAACATAACTGCTTGACCCAAGACATCCTTATAAAATCTCACAAAACCTACCCGAAAGCATTTAAAACACTATTAGAAATTATTATCAAAGACATTACAATATCAAACAAAGTTTTGGAAGATTTAATTGCAAGTTGCAACGAAAAGGAATTATCGGATGTTGTAATTACTATCACGGATTTAGAATTAAGTTCGGAAGAGTTTGTACATAACATTTTCAGTTTATACACAGCTTATAAAGGCTGCAAAAAGACTGCACAGATTCAAAATTTAATTTTACCACACATACTGCATCATGCAACGAGTTGTTTCACAGATAAAAACTATGGTCGCCTACTTTTAGCCTTTTTACAATCTGAAAAAGAAACACAAAGTGTGAAAGATTATAGACATTTAGAGAAGATAGTGGAAACTCATAGATCTGTCTTTAAACGACCGTGTATGAATTGTTTGCAAGAATTAATTGAGAGATTTAATGTTATGGACTCCACAGTGAATACTGAGGTGATGTAATCTTGTCAAACAATTTTAAGACATCGGAAGGCACTGCGTTGGCTATGCTGTGTGGTTTTCAGCCTTGTGAAAGCCAGTGTTGTGACATTATAGCTCAGTAGAGTTTGGCCAATGAAAATCGACATTGAAAAACCAAAGCAAATTAAAAAAATACACATATTTTTATTGGAATCCTTATTAACATTATTAATGAGAAATTACATAACAAAAACAAATTTTAAATAATATTAAAACCCCAAAAAGTATATATCAAATCTGTTTTAAGTGTTTTTTAAATCTTTAGGTTTTTTAAAGGTATGGTTTTTCAGGGATGGCTTTCGGTGGCCAGACTCTAAAAGTCGTACAAAGCCCTGAGGTAATCCCAAATTTATATCAATTTTTTTTTGTCTTTCCAGAATAAAAAGAAGAAATATGTATGTGAGCAATATGTTTTGTTAATCTGATTGATAGGTTAAGAATAAGATACCTATTTTGTTTAATTTCTCTAAATAAGTTAATAGTAAAAAAACTTCTTAAAAAACAAACTTTTATTTAAATGCCCTGAAAAGAAGAAAATTTCGTCAAATTTCTCCCAACTCTATCAGGACAGCTCATTGACTCCATAATTTTGTATTGTCATCAGTTTAATCATTGAAATTTCAGCTCAATCCGTTGAAGATTGAAGATTGGTATCGGTAGCTTTTCTTTAAAAATAAATTAAATTTTAATATACCTTACACATAACGTAAATTATACTTATTGACGTGTTAAAGTGCCTGTAAAGGTCTAATTACAGAATAAACATCTGAATCATTTAAATCTTTGAATCATTGAAAATTAAGTTGGAAGGACTCAAACAAACATACATTAGTACACTAGCTGCGCCCCGCGGTGTTACCCGCGGAAAAAGTAGCCTATGTGTTAATCCAGGCTGTAAGCTAAATACCAAATTTTATCGAAATTGGTCCAGCCGTTTGCGCGTAAAGAATTAACAAACAACGTACACACACACACACACACACACACACACAAACTTTCGCCTTTATAATATAAGTGTGAAGTGTGATATGAACATAAAAGTTACATTACAAGCTTGTAATAAAAAGTATATGTGGTACATTTTAAATAAAATAAAAAAACAAATATTGTCATTTCTTTATTTTTAAGGACTTGTTTGTATTCATAGCTGTAAAATATTTATTAAAAAGCTTATTAGTAAACTTAAAAAAACATAACAATTTTACGTTTAAGTATATAAGCAAGTAAAATAATGGTTTAATGGTCTTTTGATTAATATCACGAAATTATAATCATATCAGCCACAGGAATAAAAAAACACAAGGAGTGGTTGATTTGAAAAAATGAGAAAGTGAATTTTTAATACACGAGAAAACATTTTTGCTTTTGCACAGCAGTGAAAAACTGCTAGTAATGTATATATTTTTGATATGGGCTAATAAACTAACTTTCTGGCCTATAGAGGGCGCCAAATTGAATTTATTGTGACGTCACAGTCTATAATCAGCATTCAGCCAAGATTCTTCCAACGATACCTTATTTGTCAAGGAGACTAGGAAAACGAGGGAACTGATGAACATACAGACATACATACATAGCGGCGAAACACATAACCCTCCTTTTGGCCTCGCCGTAGTAAGGTAATAAATAAATACATAATATAATAACAAAATTAGTATCGTTTTCGTATACATACAAATACCGAGTTAGTACTTTCGTTAGATTCAGTTGGCAGGCTTAAATTCACCCTAATTATAAGTTATATAAGATTACCAACCTTTTGGCGTACCGAGGGGGGGAATCTGGGGGTTCAAACGCAAAACCAAATCAAAAAACTCCAGCTGGGGGCTTAAAATCTTAATAAAACTAATAAAAACGGTTATTAGTAGGTAAGTGGTTTGTCGAGCACTATATTACAAAAATTTTAATTTAAATTAAGGGCATACTTGATTTTTTTTATTATCCAGTGCCATTTGAAATAAATCATTTAAAAGGAAATGGAGATAACATTTAAATTTTAATTTGACCCCTAAAAATTCAAGTATCCCCTTAAGGGGATACCTGAATTTTCCGGGGTCCAGTGCTGCCCCAATTTGAATTAAATCATTTAAAAGGAAACAGAGACGTCATTTAAAATTTTATTTTGACCAGGCCCTAGATAACCTTTCAAACTATTTTATGGAGTACTGTGTTTAAAACACCACTAGATGTCAGCAGACTATAAATTTATCGCTGTAAGGGGATAGCTAGAAATTTATTTTTATTATGTGGCAAATTATTGTAATTTTTCAATTTGACCTTAGTTTTTGGGGGGGGTCATGTCCCCTGTGACCCCCCCCCCTTCGGACCGCGCCTGCTATAGTGATGTGGTATAAGCCAATGGTTCGATTTATTGCGGGTATGTCCCTTCGACGTATATAAATAATACATGTGAAAAATACACAAATGTAGAATAAATTCATAAATCAAAAAATATATATGTATAGACTACATTAGTATATTATGCAATTAGTGAATAAATGACGGATTTACTTCGAGGGCCATAGATGAATCACAAGCGTATCGAGTGATTCAAGTGTTGGAATCCTGAGCAATGCGAGTGATTCATGGCCCTCGATGTAAATCCGCTTTATTCAAGAATTGCATACTATACTTTATACCATGACTACGAGAATAATTTTTCAAAACTAAAAACCGACTTCACCACCAAACTACACAACCGGTTATAATAAAAAATTATGGGACCACCTGACATACCCTTAAAAAAAAGAATATTCTAAATCGGTACAAACGTTTTCGAATAAATCGATCGATCAACATATATAAAACATAAGATTCCGACGAATTGATAACCTCCTCTTATGGAAGTCGGTAAAAAAAAAATTTTAGCAAAAATAGACATTTAATGAAGAAAAAAAGAAGATTAAATTAATTAAAATTAAAACAATTACTAAAATTAAGAGTAAATTGTTCTAAATTCAAACATGAAAATAGTGAGTAAAAGTGCATTTTATTCACTATTTTTAGTGAATAAAATAAATTACCAAAATAGTGAGTAAAAGTGCATTTTATTTACTGTTTTCAGTGAATAAAATAAACTTTTTAGAGGAGGAATGGTATAAGGGGAGTAATATAAATATTTATAATACTCTATGACAGTTGAAGATATTGAGCCTATCTTACTCTCACTGAAAACAGTGAATAAAATGCAACTTTACTCACTATTTTGGTAATTTATTTTACGAGTATTCACTAAAACAGTAAATAAAAAGTTTTTGTTTAAGAACAATTTCTCTTAATTTTAGTAGTTGGTCCAATTTCAATGTGCTTTGAAATTGATTTAACCTTCCTTTTTTCGCTTAAATCTTTCTTTTTCTCGTAGTCATGGTATAAAGTATAGTATACAACTCTTGAATAAAACAAATTTTCGTCGAGGGCCATGAATCACTCGCGACGCACAGGATTCTAACACTTGAATCACTTGCTTTGCTCGTGATTTAATCATCATGAATCACTCCTTACGGTCGTGATTCAGTCGTTAGAATCCTTCATTTGCCCGTGATACATCGATGTAAATCCGTCTTTTATTCACTAATTGCATAATATACTATTTTATTGGTATTGATATGTAACAAAGAACGTTCTTATCTGCTGTGGCGCTAACAGAATACCCTCTTGAATATTTAACTGTTTCAACGGTACGTCTGTCTCTTCGTCTAACTTTTGACTATACCCCCCGTAAGCCGCGTTGAAATTTTTGAAAAACTTCTGCTTGTGTCTCCAATCCCATTGTTTATTTTGCTCCAACCACATGTCTCCACCTAAGGTCGTTTCGTACGCATTAATAATATTTATATTAACAAATATCTCCTTTAAATTAACCCTTTTTACACCACTTTTCAGCACATCAATCTTTTCTAAATAATTTTCTAAACGTAACAATAAGTCTTCGCCTTTCTCCCCCCATTTTTCTAAAGTCAATATATTTACACCTATAGGTAATTTTGTCTTTATCGCAGTAAATTCGTTCACTTGTTTCATCCAGACATTTCTGGAATTCAGCCCGTAAGGGCCAGCTGCTGTTACGAAAATCTGCGGAGCCAATTCTTTTTCCTTCGCAAACTTTTTTTCGAAGATTCTATTTGGTTTTGAATCCGCTTTAGTTAGGTACAAGAAATGTTTTCCCCTAACTCTGATGCCCTCTCCGCGTTCCGTTTCGTTTAGAATCAAGAATCCTCTGTTGGTGTCGTCGGTTAGAATCCTCCGGTGCAGGAACATGTCTATCTCGCCGTCGTTAAGGGACGTACCGCCCTGGGCTCTGTCGTTGAACACTGAGAAGCGGATGTTCTTTTCTTCGTCTTCGATGTATATTCTTGAGGTTACTGGATAGATGTTACCTGTAAGGAAATGTGTAGCATTAACGTGTGCCACTTAAAAAAACTTTGAACAGATATCAGGGCTAGTCAAAATTGTATGTCGGTGCTGGTGGCTCGATGGGACATTTCGATGGGTCCGGTAGTTCTGAATTTTTTTATATGTTGTCTAGAATGGTTAGTGAATGCTTACAATGAAACCCCCCCCCCCCCTCCGCGACGGGGTCACCATACAATTAACAATAACCCATTTTATATTAACAATATCTTTGCTAAGGTGCATTTTAGCTAGAAAAGAGTTCTGCACAATATTGTAGATAATTAAATTTCGGAGATTGATTTTAAAATGTACATGCGTTCTGTAAGTACCTAATTAAATTCCCTACGATTTTTTAATTTTTTATTTGTTTTTATAGAATAGACCGTAACTGAATTACAGCGTCCTTAGTTATTTAGTTTGATAATTCCCGGAAAATTAGATTTTGTTCATTTTTTCAATAATTGCACATCTCCGTTACCAGCTGTCCTACAAACAAAATTTAAAACGTTAATTATAGGAAATTTGAAGAAATTGGCAATTTTGTCGGTTTTTCAATATAACGGCGGGCGCGGAGTATGTGTGTTGTGGAGGAGGTATTGTGCATTTTGCATTTTACTTGCCAACCATCCTAGTCAACATGTCACAAATTCAAAACTACCGGGCCGTTTGTGAGGTAACCCCTTCTTTAAGTCTCTAATCACTGAAAAACTGTTCTTTATAAAGAAAACTCTTCAGAATAAAGATTCGTTCAATATTACAAGATAAAATGAAAAATAGCCAGGCGACAATTTTTCGATGCCCTGTCTGCGCGCCCATTGTTAGAAGGTGGACATGTTCACAAGTTCTCGTGTATGTTTCGTGTACATTCTTGTGTAGAATTTGAGAGAGTAGCAGAATACCTTAATATTCAAGCCTCTTTCTTGATAAATGGACTTGAAGGGAATTTATTAAGAGGCCTTTTCCCGGCAGTCTAACCTACTTGACGTTATAGCCTTCTTGTAATCTAAGAGCTTGCACTGGTCAATGGAGTTAAGGTGGAGATGCCTGCATTCCTCTCTTCTCATTGCCATTCTTTTACCAATTTCTTAATTTAACTTTAATTTGTTGGAAAAAAATCATCCTCGGTCCTCCCCTTCCTCGTCTCTCTTCTATCTTTCCTTCTACAATTATTCTGAAGAGATTGTCATGTCTTATTCGATGTCCAATCATCTCCCCTCTTCTATTTTTAATAGTTTTCAAAATACTTCGTCTCTCTCCTACTCCTTAATTCCTCCTCCATATACGAGGGGGGGTCAAAAAGTTCGCGGAACGGAGGGGAAGGGGGGTGAAATAAAATACTGTACTATTTTTCTTTTTCAATATATTCCCCCTTAAGTCGAATACATTTTTCAGATCTCTCTATTAACTTATTAATACCGTCGAAAAAAAATGATTTGTCTTTGTCCTCAAAATAGGCCGAAATCGCCGACTTGACTTCTTCATCATCGGAAAATTTCTTCCCCCGAAGCTCTTTTTTTAATTTGGGAAATAAAAAATAATCACAGGGGGCTAAGTCTGGACTATAGGGAGGATGGTTTAACATTTCGAAGCCACAGTGATGAAGGGCAGCCATCGCAACGCGGCTCTTGTGTACCGGTGCGTTGTCATGCAAAAGCAGCACACCCTTTGTCAACTTTCCCCGCCTTTTCTCCTTGATTGCTTCTTTTAATTGTCTTAGTAGATTAGCGTAGTATTCTCCCGTTATAGAAACACCCTTATCTTTATAATCTATTAATAAAATACCCTCTGTATCCCAAAAAACAGTTGCCATGATTTTTCCAGCCGATTGTGACACCCTGTATTTCTTAGGGGGGGGCTGACCCTTTTTATGCCACTGCATAGACTCTTGCTTCGACTCAGGCTCATAATGATGAACCCAAGTTTCATCTGCAGTAACAAGTCTTGCAAAAATTCCTTCCTTGTCGGCGCTACAGAGGTCTAAAAACTCCTTTGAATACTCGACGCGCAGCTGTTTCTGTGGTGGTGTGAGCATTCTTGGCACCCATCTTGCGCTGACTTTTGACATCCCAAGATTGTCGTGTAGAATATTTAAAATGGTTGTAGGTGATACTCCAACCATTTCTGCAAGTTGTTTCTTCTTCAAACGAGTATCCTCCAGTATAAGATTCTCCACTTTTTCAACGATGTTTGAGGTGGTGGCCTCAATCGGCCGTCCTGAGCGAGGGTCGTCTTCAAGAGACTCTCTGCCTTGCTTGAAAAGGCTATTCCACTTGTACACCATGGTTTTCCCAGGGCAAGAGTCCCCGTATACTGATAACATTTCTTCCAAAATTTTCTGAGGTGGTTTTCCTTGCTTAGTGAGGAACTTTATGACGGCACGAAACTCGATTTTTTCCATGTTCAAGTTTTTCTTCCGGATTCACTTGTTTGATCGACGACAGGTCAAAGGTTATTGACACAATCAGGTTCAAACTTGGCATATATACTCACAAAGAGTTGCTCATTAGTTACTACCTGCGGCAGGTCCCCCACCCCCCGCTATCCCCTCCATTCCGCGAACTTTTTGACCCCCCCTCGTAGTTATTGAATTTTAATAACATAACAATACTCGGATTATTATCCAAATTAAATTCGTCAGGGTGTTTCAAAGTGACGGTAGCCCAATTAGTAGTGCACTCACGGTGTTACTGTGTGGGTCGTGGGGTCGAATCCCACTCGTTGCCACATTTTAATTTGGTTTTTTTTTTTTTACAATTTATTGGTTTAGGCATTTGTCCTCAATCTCACCTGATGGAAAGCGACGATGAATAATTTGAATAAATACATTAAAACAAATCTAAAACTAATGTGTGTTACCAGTGATGACTTATAGCTCTGAAACGTGGTCCCTTACTATGGCTCTCATAAGAAGGCTCAAGGTCGCTCAACGCGCTATGGAGAGGGCTATGCTCGGTGTTTCTCTACGTGATCGATTGACCCGAAAACCGATGGTCGATGGGGCAAAAAGGTTCTCGAATGGCGACCGCGTGCTGGCATGCGAAGCTTAGGACATCCCCCCACAAGGTGGTCTGACGACCTGACCAAGGTCGCTGGAAAGCGCTGGATGCAGGCCGCTCTTGATCGGTCATTTTGGAATCCTTGGGAGTGGCCTATGACTAGCAGTGGACGTTATCCGTCTTATTATAAAACTTGAACGAACTTTAGGACTTGGTTTAAACCATTATTCACCCAAATGAAGTTGACGGTAACAAAAGAGTAGGTGACACATTGCGGAGGGTCTTCTTATTTTGGGTGGATAATGGTTTAAACCTAGTACTAAAGCTAGTTCGCGTTTTATAATAAGACTGTTAGCGACTGAAATGATGAATGAATATAATCTTACCAGCCAAGTAATCTGTATTCATGGGTTCATAAGATGCCCTCTTGTTCCGGATCCGCTTGATGGTCTGCCGGCCGTTGGCGTCCGTGTAGAACTCGCCGTTGTGCGCCAGGTTGGTGGAGTAGCGGATGAAGATGTCTTTGCCTGGAAAGAAAAAAAATAAGTTTGGACAATCCAAAAGTGCACGCTCAATTTCAACATTAAAAAAAATATTAAACGACACTGATATAGGTAGTAATTTTCAAATGGTACAAATAAATTAAGTATTTCGAGCTTAATCGTGGCACTATTCGTCCATAAAGATTCAAAGATTCAAATGTTTATTGTAATTAGACCTTTACAGGCACTTTTACACGTCATTAAGTATAATTTATGTTACGTGTAAAGTATATTAAAATTTAATTTATTTTTAAAGAAAAGCTACCGATACCAGCGCTTCGTAACCACTGCTGAGAAGAAACGCCGAAAGAAACTCATTTTCACAGTATTGGTCGCCTACTTGCCAGAAGGGGTTTGTCATATTATTATAATTGTCTTTTAATTAATAAATACTTATAATACAATGTTGACACATTATAACATGTAATGCTTGCGAACAAGTAAACAAACATAAATTGCGTAATAAAAAATATTATGTAGTCAAAAAAGCGAAGCCGAGCTGACCAGTCCCTCCCGGCAGCACCCGTTCACGAGTTGACGCACGGATCAGCGATCGTTAAACTCAACCATATTAGAGGGAATCCAACGACCCGACCAGCGACGCCATCATTGGATTGGAAATTTTAGTGAGCATGAAAAACCCGAACTCGCAGACCTTGTCAAGAGAAAATATTAGTTATATGTTGGTCACTTATTGATCGCAGAGCATTTACATGTTTTTACAGTAAGCTTATTATGGTAACAGAAAATGCAGCTATTTTATGTTTCATGTGTGGAGTGTAATGGAAAATGTTTAGGAAGTATCCACGCGTTTTTATCTCTTAAATAATCATTGATAGTATAGTACGCATTGTTCAATAAAACTTTTTTAACATGTGTTTTAAATTTTGCCATTGGTAGGTTAACGATCGCTTCGGGAAGTTTATTAAATAATGTTATACCTAGACCTAAGAGTGACTTTCTAGTTTTAGCAAGTCGAAATTTAGGCGTATGAAGACATCCGGAAATCCATGAACAATTTTTATAAATCATTTTTAGGGCTCCGTTCCCAAAGGGTAAAAACGGAACCCTATTACTAAGACTCCGCTGTCCGTCCGACCGTCTGTCTGGCATCAGGCTGTATCTCAGGTATTTAAAAGAATGTAAACAATCTTGACATGACTTTTTATTGAAAATTGTCAACATAATAAAATCGTTATTTTAACATATGGTGCCATTTTTCAAACGTGGAGTCACTGAACAAACGGTTTTTTGTATGAAAAACATTCGTTTAAGTGACTCCATGTTTCAAAAATGGCACTTTTTGTCACTAGGAAGACGTCAATAAAAAAAAAGTCTTCCATAGATACCTAGTATCTACCAAACATATGGTAGTATTTCGTACTTTTCTTTATTTAATTTTGTATTTATTTTAGTAAATGTAGTCTAAGAAAAAGTATTGTATGCAACGTTGTATAAGTATGTCAAAAAATGCTCGATGGCGTCTCTTTACGATGCTCGTCAAGGGTAATCACAAACTGTAATTTCTTTTCCTTGATTTTCATTTGTTCAAAAACGGTACAACGAAGTTTTAAATGCCAAATGGCTTCTTTACCATATTTTCTGCTTATATAAATTCAACAAATATATTTTTCGTAACTTCTTCCAAATTATTATTTACACAGATTTTCAATAACTTCAATTTTATTAACAGTAATTTTGTACATGCAAAATTAATAATAACAATATTTAAATTAATTCAATTACATTTGAATCTTGTGACAGAGCGCTATAGGTAGGTTCAGGTTGCGGCGGGGTGGCCCTTGGGCCACCCCAAGCCGCACAACATGAATACACACAAACAGAAATGTGTTTAAACCTACTAATTAAAACAAAAACCTTTTGACAGAGCGCTATAGGTAGGTTCAGGTTGCAGCGGGGTGGCCCTTAGGCCACCCCGAGCCGCACAACATGAATACACACAAAGAGAACATTACAACAAAAGTACTTGTATATACTCTGTACTCTGTATATATAAACATTATGGATTTCAAAATAATGATTTAAATTATTTGGTATTTGTATTTTAATAATATGGAAACAATTTTTAGGTTAAATAATTACTTTCTTTATGAAACATATAGAAATAGTATCTTCGGTTTAACGTTAGGTTGCAATACCAAGCATATAGCTTACAAAAACATAAAAATAAAAAATCGGAATTTCAACCAGATGGAAAAAGAGTTTTCGGTCAAATGTAAATATAGAAAATAAAAAAATTACGAAAAGTTTTTGGTATTTTAAAATTTGTAAATAAAGAATTATAGTTTTTGGTATTTTAAAATTTGTAAATAAAGAATTATACGATGCGAGCCCTGACGAGGGTCAGGGCTCGCATCGTAACCTGTGCAGTTCGCATTTTTTAACCCTACTTATTATACAACTGTTGCATAAAATACTATATTTATTTATTTACCAATTTATGTACACGGAAAATTTATACAGAGAATACATCAAATAAAAGTTGTACAAAGGCACTACTTATCTCAAAAGAGATCTCTTCCAGTAGGCCTGTGAGAGATGTTTATGTAAGAGAGGCATACAGGCGTGTTTATACATGAAATAAAGGAGGAAGAAAATTGAAATGACATAAAAGTACACAAACTACAAATAAACATACATATACATACATATATTATTACACATATACTTAAATAAATATATATGTCTATTATGTCTATTATGTTTTAGAAGGAAATAAAATATATACTTACTTAATATGAACATTATTAGTTACAATTAAGATGATTCCAATAAATAATGATCTTTTACTCGTCTTTTAGATACCGAAATCGTTTTAGAGTCGCGTGTAACAGGTGGTAATGAGTTCCATAGTCTGACTGCATGTACCGAGAAGGAATACGAAAATATTATTATTAGTGCAATATGAATATTATAGAGACAGTGTAAGTCTAGAAAAATGCTCGACCCTGACATGTCAACCAATCCAGGGTTGACCTTGGAGTCTAAGAATGTGCTCACCGATGTCATCTTCAATGGGTATGGGCCCCACCAGCCAGTCCAGCTCGATGACGGGGTCTCGTCTGTACAACCTGGAACACATGCAAATTATACAATGTGGCAGGGACATACGAGTACCCGTAATAAATCTAACCACGGGCTATACTGGAGCACTATAAATAAATAATAAATAAATATATAGGGACAAATCACACTGATTGAGCTAGCCCCAAAGTAAGTTCGAGACTTGTGTTATGGGATACTAACTCAACGATACTATATTTTATAACAAATCTAAATATATAAAACTCAAAGGTGACTGACTGACTGACATAGTGATCTATCAACGCACAGCCCAAACCACTGGCCGGATCGGGCTGAAAGGCATGCAGGTAGATGTTGTGACGTAGGCATCCGCTAAGAAATGATTTTGATCAATTCTATCCCCAAGGGGATAAAGTAGGGGATGAAAGTTTGTATGAAACTTTGTCAATTTTAAACCGATCGGGCTGAGACTTTGCATGCATAAAGCTACTATGACGTAGGTATCCCCTAAGAAAGGATTTTGATAAATTTCACCCCTACGCGAGCGAAGCCGCGGGCAAAATCTAGTACATAAATAAAGATAAACATCCAAGACCCAGGACTATTTGAAAAAGGCCATTTTCCAACTTGCCTTTGGGGATCGATCCCGGGACCTCTGGGTGGCGGACTAGCATGGTGACCACTACGCCACGGAGGTCTACTATAGTACAATGAAATTAAAATGTTGTCTAAAAACAAAGAAATTTCGACATTCCTATACAAATTGCAGGTTGACTGGTACAGAATGCATTAGCATTAAGTTCACCTTTTGTACCGTTGTGGTCAATAAAGATTTTATTAAATAAATAAATAAATTGACCGGGCGGCTGAACACTTTTGTCCCTTCCATGTAGGGTTGCCATCTTAAAATTTGGCAACCAGGACAAGACGCGTAAAAACCCCGGATTTTAGAGCCCAGAACTCGGACATGTCAGCAAGTTTTTTTAAATATACTGTAATTAAAAAACAGTTGAAATGTCATAAACAATGGTCGGATAATCGGATGCATATTTACCTAAAGTTGAGATGTTGGCAGTTATGGAGTGCACTTTTGTATCTGAAAAATCCCAGGATTCCAGAATCGACAAAATTTTGTGTTTTGATTATAGAATCAAATCGGGTAAGGTGTATATTTACTTACGTTCAGGTGTTGGCTAATGTGGAATGCACTTGATCGATTAGTGAGAAGTTTTTTGAATCCCGGAATTTGAATTTAAAAAATATGTCTTAAGAAGCCGCTTCCATAATTTCCTAGCCAAAAATTACCTTTAGGTAAATATGCATCCGATTATCCGACCACTGGTCATAAATCACAATTTTATTTAATTTCAGACTAAAAATTCAATTAAGTTATCTTTTAGCATCATTTTAAATGTACCTAACAAAACAGAATCTTATTACAGTTTGTTACAAATTGTTTTAATAACCAGTTAAAATGTTTTTTTGTTTTTAAAATAAATCACAAATTATTGATATACTCTGTTATGAAAACAAATCCTTATTTAGATGTTAAACCTAACACAATTCAATTATTTTTTTGATCAAAAAACTTTAAAGCACTGGGACCATTTTAGTATTCAATCTTACAATTTTTGAGATACATAACTCTTTTAACTCAATAATATATATAATTAAATATTTAAACCTGGACATAGTAGGAAATGCCATCTGAGGTAGCCTATGTATGTCAATTCAAGAAAAAAAAGCCGGACTACAAATGAAACTTCACCCGGCCGCTCCCCGGATGGCCCTCTAAACTAGGACAAATCCGGGGAAACCCGGACGGATGGCAACCCTACTTCCATGACATACCCGTAATAAATCGAATCACGGGCTATACTAGATCACTGTAGTATAATAACATAAAAGTAACAATAAAGAACCCGAAAAAAAATTTCGTCATTCCCGTACAAATTGCCAGGGCGGCTGCACACTTTTGTATGAAAATGCCGATTTTTATGTGTGTTTTGGCTGTTATTTTAATTTTATCATACTATAGTGATAAACAGAGGTCGGAATTAGGTAGAGTTATTTATGTACTTGCATCGAAATGTTGATATTAATATGGATCTTCCCGGGATTTCTAATGGACAATCCCGTGTTGCCAACAATACTACAAATAAATAATCATAAAAACCTCAGAGATAGATAAGACAAATGAAACAAAGATAATTACATACAATTTTTATTAGTATTTACATTAGTATTTTTATAAGTTTAACATATTGGCAACGTCGCGCGTGCAGTGGTTTCAATTGTGTAAAAGTAATAACTTTTTATTTAAGAAATCACGGGATTTTTTTGCTCTTTAAAATTAATCCCGGTATTTGAGGCATATCCACTTTACTTACCCTTTCGCTGTATGAAATCAGTGTAAGTACATAAAAAACTCTACCTAATTCCGACCTCTGGTGATAAAGTATAGCCTGTGGTTCGATTTATTACGGGTATGTCCCATCCAAGTTGCATACACATTTATAATAGGCTGAGTTTTTTACCCACCAGCCAAATATAAATACCAATTTCAGTCCATGATTCTGAACTTCTTTCTTCAAAAAAATATATAAAAAACTCGCCTTCCCATACAATATTCGTTTGGCCGAGCGCTGTTTTGTATGGGAAGCCGAATACTTATTTCACAAATAAGTATTCTTTCGTTTTTTGGATCTCAGTTTAGAGCAAAGCGTCTGTACATTTTTAAATTTAATCAAAAGTGATTGTCACCTGTTGTGTATGTCATAATAAACAACAATAAACAAATGATATGTCAATTGGTTCGTTATTATTGTCCGGGTGACATAGGTTACAATTTGTATGCAAAAATGTATTTATCGAATGTTGCACACAAAGAGAGAAGAGTAACTGATTTTTTTTGTTTCTATTTCGATTGGGGTCTCAAGTGAAATGTCTTGATTGTAATAAAATTCAAACATAAATTTATATTTAGCCCTATATGGCTGGCGTAGTCGGTTAAATTCGTTTTTAGGGTTCCGTACCAAAGGGTAAAAACGGGTCCCTATTACTAAGACTCCGCTGTCCGTCTGCCCGTCTGTCACCTACTCACCAGGCTGTACCTCATGAACCGTGCTAGCTAGACAGTTGAAATTTTGCACAGACGGACAGCGGAGTCTTAGTAGTAGGGTCCATTCATTCATTCATTCATTTATTTATTTGCATAAATGTAGGTTACAAAAGTTGATGATTATCTTAAAGTGCCAATATGTCAAAATGTCCCGTTTTTACCCTTTGGGTACAGAAGCTTGAGAAAGTATCTGATTTGACTGGTTGGAAAAAAGCGGATTACCTGATGACGAAGGAGGCGTAGCGCGCGAACTGGTAGTGTACCTCCTGCACCATCCTGTTCTTGTACACACTGGCCTGCCTGTAGTCCTTGATCAGCTCCGGACGAGGGTCCATGGCTCTGGAAACAACAGCACGGAATAAGTACTAGTACTCACATAAATAAATAAATAATAAATAAATAAATATATAGGGACAAATAACACTGATTGAGCTAGCCCCAAAGTAAGTTCGAGACTTGTGTTATGGGATACTAACTCAACGATACTATATTTTATAACATATACATATATACATAAACATCCAAGACCCAGGACAATTTGAAAAAGACCATTTTCCAACTTGCCCTGACCGGGGATCGAACCCGGGACCTCTGGGTGGCGGACTAGCATGGTGACCACTACGCCACGGAGGTCTACATACAGAAGTCTAACTCAGAAAAGAAATTCAAAGACATATCTACTCAATGTAGTTAGCGCTATGGTTTAATTTAGCTCGCGTTAGAACTCCTCACCTCTTCGTTCAGATACCTAGACATCCATTGCAAGCCAATTTCATTCTTATTATATTACTAGAGACAAATGATTCATGTAACTGAACTTTCCCCTTTGAAGTGGTTGCCGCGCGCATAGTAATAATGTAGGTATATTTTCTATACCTAAACGGGGAGTGACATTATTCTCTAGGCAAATTAAAAAATCCCCCGAATGTATAGAGGAACTACATATTATAATTGATATCCGTAGTACCATCTATCAATAGCCGACCTCCGTGCCTGTCCACTACTCAGGAGGTCCCGGGTTCGATCCTCGGTCAGGGCTAGCTCAATCTATGTAATTTGTCCCGATATATTTATTTATTTATTTATTTTGTCTATTATTTGCTAGAGAAAGCCTTGGCTTTCAAGAATATCAATGCCACTGTGTAAGCGGGACTGCAATATAATTATGCGCGTGCGATAGAGATAGGAAATGGCGGGTCAATGTACAAAATTCTTTGTGCTTAGCGTCCTTACTTTAGAGCAAGGCTTGTATCAAGGTACTTGTACCAAAAGTACAGGTGCTGCACCTGTTCCAGATGGGTACCGGATAGTCCTTAAAAGTACAGGTACCTAATTTAGGTACCTGCTGCTATCTGCTTACACTTGTACCTGCTTTTTTTTTTTTTCTTGTGTGTATGTGGCCAACACTGGTGTCAGATTTTTCAGGCTGCCTAAAGGCATCTGACATAGCTTGACGACTGCCATACAATGATGACAGCCGGGACCAACAGCTTATACGTGCCTTCCGAAGCACGGAGGAGCTCGAGAAATTTTTGTGCCACTTGTGGCCACCCATCCAAGTGCGGACCACGCCCGGTGTCGCTTAACTTGCGAAAGCGCTAGTAATGCGTACTCCCGCCGGGCCACCGAGCTCCTCACCTGTACCTGCTGGTATCTGCTTTCTCACTCTGATGCGATTTGTACCGGTACTAGTACTGGTGCAGTACCGATACTGAAGGAAAAAGAGTACTGGTACAGATAGTACAGGAACCGGTAGATACCGCACCAAGGTCAATGGTACCGGTTCCCATAAATACCAGTATTCCAAGCCTTGTATTAGAGAGGGAGAGAGGTAAAGAGAGAAAGAAGATTCAGATTTATTGCAAGTCACAAGTTTAAAGTTGTTACATAAAGATAAGTACATGTGACGTCCTGTAAGGGCACAGCAAACATGAGGGCAGTTCACACTTTACTTACAAATTAAACTGTAGAGAAATCGAAGAGAATTTGCAGAAAAGTTATCATCGAAAAAATCTGATGTTTATTTATGAGGATTTCCTTTAGATTTTTGGCAAATAATGAAGATTTTTCTATATTCTTTAACCCTTTCAGCGCGAGACTTTAAGTAGGTATATCAGTTGCCGTGCCTCCAGCGCGAGGGGTATAAAATCTAAAATAAATATCAACAACCAAAAAGGGATGTGGATACTTAAGTTATGTGCAATACTAGCGGTTTTTTTTTGTCGGAAATATCCGACGCTCGCGGAATGGGCACGTCAATGTTTGTCGGATAAATCCGACGTTCGCGGTGAAAGGGTTGAAATAGTTAAGGATATGGTTGTATATCTTTAGAGCCATGTGATGGGGGCTGGATGAGACTAGTTTCATTTTGGTGTTTGGTCTTTCTAATACGTTTAGGTCTCTAGTATTTCTTTCGTTTCTATTTTACTTTTTAACCGACTTCCAAAAAAGGAGGAGGTTACCAATTCGTCGCGATCCTTTATTTTTTTCATGTATGTTCACCGATTATTCGAAGAAGCCTGGACCGATTTAAAAAAATATTTTTTTGTTTGGAAGGGTATACTTTCCAGGTGGTACCATGGAAATTTTATCAAAATCGGTTGGGTAGTTTGAAAGTGAAGTCGGTTTTGAGTTTTGAAAAATTATTATATGAAAGAAAGAAGTGTGAAAGTGTGAGAGAGAGAGAGAAAGAAAGAGAGACAGAGAGAGAGAGAGAGAAAGAGAAAGGCGCTGACCTGAATATGCTTATTCCCGGTTGCCTGTCGTCTCTGTCGAACTTTTTAGGGTCGTCTGAAGCGTAGAAGTACATCCGAGCATCGAAGGTTATATTCACCCCGTTGCAAAGGGTGATGTTAGAGAGCCCTTTCTTGTCGTCAAGGTATATTGTGACGAACTGAAAATATTATTTGATAAGTTTTCTGACAAGTTGATTTGCACGCATATTAAAAACCCCGACACCATCTAGCTTGTAACGCCATCTATTATTTCCCAGGTGAACAATACCGAAAACACCTTATAACTTTTAAAAATCCGAACCGACTTTCATCAAACATGGCTAAGAACCACCGCAAGGGAAGTTGTTTTCACGTAAAAGACCGCATTGAAATCGGTCATCCTTTCGAGCGCTACGATGCCACAGACAGACACACACACACAGATAGACAGACAGACGTTAGCGTCAAACTTATAACAAACACCCCTCCTTTTTGTCAGGGGTTAAAAATATTACATTTTTTTAACAAGCTTTTATTAATTAATTAATAAAATAATTATCTGGCATCTAGGTATACGTAATACAAATTTAAAATAATTAAATAATTCTACGTCATTACATTATTCAATAAATTTGATTTAGATATAAATTACTCTTCTCACTAGGCACTTCCATAGTGGAGAGGTCAAATTATCAGCTACTGTCTTCAGGATGCTGTTCTGACTACCCCTAACTCTGTTAATCAGGGATGCTGTTTTTTTTTTTGTATTTTTTTTTTGCGTATACATTACGAGGCCGAAGTACTTATTTTATCAAATGAAATAAGTCTAAACTCGATAGAGTTTCATCGTTTTATCACTGAGTTCCATTGACCACTTTCCATCTCCATGATCAGACCCTAGACATCGTCTATAATATCCATTAAGTGCTTATCAAGACATCAAACGAGTCCAAATCAATGAGGTTATATTGTTTTATGATCGAGTTCCGTCGAATATCTCCCGGCTCCATCATCAGAACAACTCACTGACTCCATAATATTGTATTGTCATCCGACTTACACAAGCTAGAAGAAAAAATCTACATTTTTCATACGAATTGCTGGGCCGACCGAACAGTTTAGTATGAAAATGTCGATTTTTTTTTCGAGATTCAAGCATTTGTTCGATAGGAAAAGTTGTTCATATTGACGGTCTGAGTTGCTCCTACAAGGATCGGGCAGGGTTTTTGTTACATATTGTATATGTAGTAAATGTTTTGGTTATTATATCTTATAGAACTTCGTATATTTTGAATGTTAGTTTATTGATAAGTATATATTGTTTTTTGAAGTGAAAACTTCTTTAGTGGCGTTGTACACTTTTTTGTAATGGGTAAAAAATGTTAAACTCGCGTCAGGGCGTCAGGACATGTGACCCTGATCGAAAATTCGTAAGACTGATGGAGAGTAGACAGCCAGCGCGGCGCGGCGTAGGAGAGGAAGTATCCCTCTCTCTTTCTACGGCGCGGCGAAAATGTATGCCTGTACCTGCTGTTCCGTTTGGGCGGCGCAGGGCGCTTGCGCGAATGTTCGTGTGTGTTTATGTTACAGCGTGCCACGCACGCCCATGGAAATGCACAACGTTAATATTTAAGTTTTCACTTCTGCCGGCACTCCCGGAGTGCAAGCCGTCTTTTTTTTAATAAAAATATTCATATATCTTATTATTAGTAATATATCTTTCAAAATTATATTTTTTGCGCCTCCTTCAAAAGACTTTCTAATCTCTGCATCACCAGTAGGTTGACTGGTAGATAAAGCCCATGGCTTTATCTACTAGTAAATAAAATAAAAGTGTTTACCCTATTCCGAATGAACAAGTCATCAGACAAAAAGTAGTCGTATCCATCCCACCCAGTCTCAGTATACTTGTCCTTTTCGGCCATGTCGGGTACCTGGTCGTCCGTGCCCGAGAGCAGCCTTTTGTATGGTTCGTCGTCACTCTTCAACATTTGGACGAACTTCCTGAAATCAAGAAAGATAGATAGATGTCATTTATTCCTTAGAATATGGTAATACAATGGTGTTATCAGGTACAAGTGCGACATACTCTGCCTATTAGGCGTAGGAATGTTAAGTTTATATTAGGGTTGCATCGATACGCCTTTTCGCCGATACGATACCGATACCGATACTCTTATACAAATATCGGCGATACCGATACCGATACCAATACGTTAATTGAATCAAACATGAAGATAAAATAAATAAATCACCAGTCGGATTATTTTTTTATTAATATGAAAAGTAGTTACATAGGTCGATATTAGATAATTATTATAAATTTTAGTAATTAACATTAATAACATTTTTATTTAAAAACAAAGTAATCTTAAGTTTTGCGGAGAAAGGCGATTTAAAAAAACAAGTATCGTTGAATCGGTCATAAAAATATCGTCGATACCGATATATCGGCTAACCCAAAGTATCGCCGATATATCGGTATCGGATGCATCGCTAGTTTATATATTGCAGTTAAATTTATACATTTATTATATAGATTTGTCTAAATACTCAAATTAATTCTGCTCAATTAGTCAAAATAGTACTTATTATATACACGGTGATTTTTCATTGGTTTTGGAGCCGAAGGCAACTTCATAAGGATCGTTAGTAAAACATAATTAGCTAGTAATAATAATAATCACTTTACCGCAGGGTAATGATCTGCACGACATTTTTTATTTGTAAGTTTTTTATTTTTATTTATTTAGTTTTTAGTTTAGTTTGTACTTTAGTTTTAATTTAGATTTAATTTCGTTTTTAGTTTTAATTTTTCCTGTATTTTTTAGTTAAAGGTGATGTGATGATTTAGATGTTGAAATATTAGCTAGTCAAAATAAAAATTCAGGAACAAAATATGTTGACAAAAACTCGAAAGTAAAATCGTGAGATCAACTAGTAGTACCGCCGGTCAGCTAGATTTCGAGTTCATCGGGGTCACGCGTCAGTTATTAACGGGCGTAACTACGTGGTCTCGATCGAAAATCATTTTCGTAACTTTTTTGTGTTATGTCGTACACAAATTTGGATTACGTATGTGGATAGAGGAATTTATTTACTACATGACATTCTTTTTTCCAAAACCAATGAAAAGTCAGCGTGTATATCTACATTCGAATGTCACAATGATTTCACAAAATTAAATTTTAACATTTTACCCTATTAATTTTTTTTTTTTTTTTACATACGAGCTAAATTTTATTAAACACACAAAAATATATACAATATAAGAAAACAAAAAAAACACTTAATTAAAACTAAACAAACTAAAATACTACCTACTTCAATTAAAACTAAATAAAATAAAAATAATTAAATAATAAAAACTTATATTAAATTATATAAAAAATGGAGGCCAAATCGCTGCCGTCACAGGGCAAAGTACCCAAGAGACTGGCGGCATTTCCGCGTTGAATAGCAATACTTAGACGCTGTCCGAAATGCGCGCCGGCCCTTGGGTCCCCCGAAACGTCGATCAGGCGTGCGGAAATTTCCTTAAAAATTTGACGAGCTTCCGCACCCCAAGGCCCTAAGGTCTCCACTGCAAAAGGCACAAATATATACGGCTCCCCTAGAGCCGAATATTTGCGCCTCTTGATGGCTTCCGCTGCCGTCGCTGCCGCGCCCGCTTTTCTAGCAGTCGCTCGTACATGGGATGGAGCTACAGTGTCTACACATGTAGCATCCCACACAAGCGACCGCCCGTTCTTCCAAGGGATGAGCGTCATGCCATCGGGTCTCTTGCCATCGTCCCGCGTGATACCATTCGGTTCTAAAATTGCTGGCACACCGGCACTGGCAAGAGCCCGACGGATGACGTCATTCAAGGTAGCGTGACGCGAAATAAGCCCTGCGCTGCGACGACAAGCCAGGCCGTGGTGACCCAGGGGATCGACATCCCCACCACAACGACAGCGATGTGGCTCATTCGTTCTAGCCCCTAATCGTAGACTGACCGCTAAAGTAAATGTATTTCTCTCCAAGAGGGTACCTATTAATTACATTTAAACATTTCATCGATTTCGTAAAAACAATTGTCTAATAGCCAATTAAATAAAGTTGATTTAAAAAAATTTAATACTAGTAATTTATCTAATTTCCCTCGGTAAGTTATTGCACAATTTGATTGCCATACAATAAACATTGTCAAGCGTTGAGAGTCAATAAAAACTGGCCAAGAGCGAGTCGGATTCGGGCACAAAAGTTTCCGTACCATCTATAATATTTTTTCAAAAACTAAATATCGACTTTGCCCCCAAAAAAATCGGCCGAATTTGATTTAAAAATTTATTGGACTACCTGACAAGTATACCCTTTCAAAAAAAAAAAGAATTTTCCAAATCGGTCTAGGTGTCTTCGAATACTCGGTGAAATTTAGCACAAACGCTCCTCAAATGACTTAAGTGTCCATTGAGAAAGGAGTTGAAATGAGGGTTGAAACTTGGTCAATATTGAAGTTAGAAATGTAAAAAAACGTTTGGCACTCGGGGACTGCCGCGGTAAAGCTATTGCATAGCATTTTTTATCAACTTATGAATTATAAATATTTATTTATATTTTATTTATGCAGTATTTTTTTTTTTGATATTAATTCAAGTTACACTTTTTGAGCGTGGTGACCGATAAGAAAACATTTTATTTCTTTTACAATACATGTAGGTTATTCAGGAATTTTTATTATGAGCAGTCAGCAACTAGTCTACACGCATACATCTAGTCGCACGCACACTAACACCGTGGTGAAGTCTGCCGAACTGAAACGACTTTAGACGATGCACGGCTTTCAACGCCGCGCCGCTTCGAAGGGGAAAATTCAGTAACACAAATCGTTTGTCCAGAGTAATAGGAATGAATTGGCTTGCAATGAATGCATCTAGGTATCTACACGAAGAGGAGAAGAATTCTGACGCAAGCTAAATTAAACCATAGCGCTAACCACATTTAGTAGATATTTCTTTTCTAAGTAAGGCTTCTGTACATGAGTACTAGTATTTATTCTGAGCTGTCACTTTAAAAAAAATCTTAAAGGACATAAAATTGGGGGTGAAATTTTGTATGAAACCAGGCTGGTTACATAGAGCTGGTTAAAACAGCTCTAAACGGATGAACAGCGGGCAACGTGAAGATTGTCAAAAGTTTGACCACACCTGCGAGGCTTTGGGTTTCAGCTAGTATGTAGTGTAGTGTTTGTGTCTCACGCACACAAGTAGCGGGGAGGCTAATATAATATTTCTTGTGTTTCCACTTTTGAAAACATAATTAGGTACCTACAGTGTGAGGGGAGGGCCATGCTGGTAGATAAACAAGTCATTATTTAAAAAGAAATATTTTTTAAACTAAGATTTTATCTAAAGTGATCCTCAAAACGAATCAAACGAGCCCAAACTCGATGGGGTTGCGTTTTTTCATTACAGAGCTCCTATGGCCACCTGCCTGCTCCATCATCAGATCAACTCCACAACATCATAATATTGCATTGTCACGCGATATACGTATGCGTGCAAAATTTCAGCTCAATCGGAAACCGGGAATTGGGTCAAATTTAACTTGCAAGATTTGATTACAGACAGACAGACAACGGGACAGGTGAAACTAAATAAAAACTTGTAAATAACGATCTGGAATCCTGAAGAACACATAACCCTATTTGTATGCACCATAGTCAGGTAAAAAGAGCTACAAACAACTAGTTTCTCTTACCTAGTTTCTTTTGTTTTGACTTCATTATCCGAATCAGATTTTACGTCAAAATCTACGTTCCTTGAATCACTAGGAGCTCCGTCATCTCTGAATGGCTTAGCTGTTGTCGTGGGTGTGCTTGTTGTAGTTGATGTTGTTGCTGCTGTTGTTGTTGTCGTTGTTGTGGTAGTTGTACTTTCAATTACAGTTGTTGTTATATCTTTGTTAAAATCCGCGTCTTCTTTCATGAATTTCCTTACGCTTTCTTTAAGTTTTTGTTTCAAACGTTTTCCTTTAGTTTCTATTTCGTTTTCAGCTGATTTGTTGTCATAGTCTTCCTCAAGTTTTGGAATTTTAGTATTTTCTTCAATAATATTGACTGTGGTAATTTCCATGAAATCTGCATCGTCAAATAGATTACCAGAGAACTCTGATTCACTATCACTCATAGTTTCATTTAATTCTTCACTGACGTCTTTACTTAACTTTGCAACAAAGTTTTTTCTATATTTTGTGTCATTGTTGGTATATTTTTTGCTAAATTTCGTGTCATTGTTGAAGTTATACTTTCTTAATTTAGTGTGCACTGCTATATCGTTGTCAGGGCGTCTTGTCGGTCTTTCTTCTTGTAAATTGATTTGCGTATCTACATTAGTTCCATTTTTGTGGATATCAGTTTTCCTAAAGGAATTTTCTTCACTAGGTCGTGCTCTTGGCGTTATAACTTCATCGCCTTCACGAATTTGATCGTATAACCTCTCTGTTTCGACACTACTGAAGAGTATTTTGGTTTTTGGAGTGGTACTGGTCCCTTCGAAGTAGTCGTAGTCAAAGGATCCCATGCCAGTGTCCTTTTCGTCAGAAGTTGCGCCTTGAAAGGCTTGTCTGACTAAATACTTTTTGGTTTTGTGTTTGTTAACCTTTTTTAATATCGATCTTTTGTCCCGCATCCAGCCGTAAGTTTTCTGAAAGAAATAAAATATGTTGACTGAACATTTTTAATTGGCCCATCAGATGGATTATTAAAAAATATTGTGCACATATTTTGCTTTATTCTCTAACAAAAAATTTATAAAGTTTTCATTTCCCAAATACATTTATTTATTAAATTTATAAATAAATAAATATATAGGGACAAATAACACTGATTGAGCTAGCCCTAAAGTAAGTTATAGACTTGTGTTATGGGATACTAACTCAACGATACTATATTTTTCTGATAAAGACAGTCTGTACAGCATGGTAAATTAAGCGGAAGTGCTCGGTGGCCCTGCGGGAGTTGTGTTATGGGATACTTACTCTACGATACTATATTTTATAACAAATACATATATAGATAAACATCCAAGACCCAATTTGAAAAATGCCCTTTTCCAACTTGCCCTGACCGGGGATCGAACCCGGGACCTCTGGGTGGCGGGCTAGCATGGTGACGCCACGGAGGTCGTCGAATAATAACATTGCATTGCACTTGATCTATTCTATACAAAAAACATCACTTGCACAAGGTGCACCTGACAAGTGTCAGGTATTGCAAGGGAGGTAGACATTTTCTATTTTTTCTTATCCTGCATGTATTCGGCGACTGAATAATATTTTTTATTATTATTATTATTTAATAAGACATTTATTTATTGATTTAATAATAACATTGCATTGCACTTAATCTATTCTATACAAAAAACATCACTTGCACCTTGTCAGGCATTGCAAGGGAGGTAGACATTTTCTATTTTTTCTTATCCTGCATGTATTCGGCGACTGAATAATATTTTTTTAACAGTTTTAAACTTGTTTTTTGTATTTCTTTTCGTCTTTTATGTTCATAAGGCAATTGATTATATAATTTAACAGACAGGGTACGGTCGAGATTTATGTAATTCTAACTTTGGTGATATTTGTTTTATGTCATTCGGTGTGCGCGATTCTAATCGACGTTCCGCGTCAGTGAACTTTTTCTTTATTAGAATTTATCCTCACAAATATACACAACTCTAATAAACAATGCGGAAGGGACATACCCGTAATAAATCGAACCACGTGCTATCCTAGACTTTAGTTTAATAAAAAAGAATGTGGTGTCGTGGGACACCAGGTAGGAACGAAGTTCCTTCGGCTAATGTAGAATCGGAACAATGTGTATACGACTGTCGCGCCTGCGCACGTCTCATTTAACGAGGTCATCCTTACGGTTTTACTATCACATTTTTTTCAGTTCGGTCGCGCAGCAAAATCCCTATCTCCTCCAAGCCTGCCGTAAGGAACTTCGTTCCAAAATTAAAATAACAGTCAAAAGGCAACAAAAAATTTTGGCATTTCTATACAAAAGTGTGCAGCGGCTCGGGTAATTTGAATGGGAATGTCGACTTTTTTTTTGATTTCTGATTGTTATTTTAATTTCATTATAATAAAGTGGTCTAGAACAGCCCGCGGTTCGATTTATTACTGGTATGAGCCTTCCATGTTGTATAAATACTTGGTAAATATCCTGTACGCTATGTTTTATTAGTTGTGTTGCGGACAGAAGTAGCTATCCAATGTTTTTGTAAATATGATAAATTAAGTTATTTTCTTTTTAGTATAAGTTAGGGCTTTAGCCTATTTAAAGGTATATGTGAATAAATATGATGTAGGGACAGATGTTATAGGGTGCCTAGATATATCTTTCTGTTACCTATGTACATGAGAGTAAATGATTTTGAACTGTGTGTATGCTTATTTTCCCGGTACGTAGCGTTTAGCACTAAGTACGTAGAGCTAAGCGTGAGGCAACTAAAGGTAAATAAAGGGTTTTGACTGTGGATTTCCCTAGCTTATTTACATAGAACCTTGTTACACTAGGGATAGCTTTTCTTTAAAGATAAATTAAATTTTAATATACTTTACACGTAACATCAATTTTACTTATTGACGTAAAAAAATTGCATGTAAAGGTCTAATTGCTGAATAAACATTTGAATTTGAATTTGAATATATATTTATTCATTCTTTTATGTTGCTCACCACTCTGATGAAATAGGAGCGGAAGCCCATAGCAGGGATATCTTCTGCGATGAAGACCAGCTCGTGCTTGGCGTACGTGCGCTGTCTGTAGATCCTCAACACGGGCTCGGCTATCCTCATTATTGACGCCTTCACTTTCAACCCTGAAACAAAATAATTTATTATCTGTGACGACCTTGACTTAGTTTTTCCTGGCCGATGCATGTTGCATTTGTAATTTCACTAGATTGATATTTACTTACTTCAATAGCCGGTAGGGTTCGGCCGTTAGACCGGCCGAAACGCTCAGGGGTTTAGAGTGCGAATGATAACTACAAAAGCCTTGCGCTTCCTGGCCGATATACAGGCTTTTGGAATGTCGCGACACAGGCCTGCCGTGGTATGATTTATTACGAGTATGTCTCATTCCACGTTGTATATTTCGCACTCCTCTTTTTGGTTGCCTGTAAGAGACTGCTTCGGCGATACGGCCGCCTCTTGTACCTCGTTATATGTTATCTTTATTATAAAAGTATTTCGCAATCGTTGATGTCTTTTGGTGCAATAAAGTTTTTTGTATTGTATATTTGTAACTGTCCATAACCCCATATCACAGTTTGACATCTAGCACTCTAAAATTATTGTGACGCCATTTAAGACTAGAAGAAATTCTCACATATTATTTACACACACACACACACACACACACACGCACGCACACACACACGTACACCCTCACTCTTGACTCACCACATTGTCTCGCTTATAGGTTTAAGCATAAGAAATCTTCTGTAGTCTATAATTTTGTTGAATCTGGAGCCTGGTGACTTGTAATAAAGGTGGGCATCTACCTAGCTCAGGCACCAGTTCTCTCCTCTTTAAAGGTCATTAACCAAAATGTTATTATAATAGATAATATTAACCTTACATGTACCTTTTCTGGAGAGGAAAATAAACGAATTTATTATTATTATTACCCAAAGGTTGGCTGGAAGAAATAGCTTTAGTGATAAGCCTGATATAATTGTAGGTATTTTTGATTGTTGTCATAGTTAGTATTATGTATTGTACAAGATAAGTGGTACCTGAGGGGTGGTAGATAACGAACGGCTGGTTGATTGTGGGCAGCCTCACGTTGACGGTCACATTCCACGACAGAGGGTTGTAGATCACAATCTGTAAGACAGAGAAGGTGAATATCAGAGTTGGGCGTAGTTAACTACTATTGTGTAGTTTGATTACAAATTACAATTACATGTAGTTAACTACAAGTAGTTGAAATTACATAAAATTTAAGTACATCAATTGAAACTACTGTAGTTGTAATTTGTAATTGTAATTAAGTAGTTATAACTACAAATTA
This sequence comes from Acrobasis suavella, assembly GCA_943193695.1. Taxonomy (NCBI): domain Eukaryota; kingdom Metazoa; phylum Arthropoda; class Insecta; order Lepidoptera; family Pyralidae; genus Acrobasis; species Acrobasis suavella. The sequence continues at coordinate 1,815,673 of OW971956.1, forward strand.
CAATAAGAATTTACTACCGCGGGCGTGTGGTAAAGGTGTTGTATTTCGAAATTGTAAGTGTAAAAAGTTTCAAGCAAGAAACGAAAATTTATAAGTAAGTAAATCTTTATAAAATATGTAGTTTCAAAAAGTAGTTTGTAATTGTGATTACAACTACTTTTTGTAGTTTATAGTTCAACTACTTTTTCAATTACTTTTTGTAATTATGTAGTTGCGATTACTAACTACAAAATGTAATTGTAGTTAGTAATTAGTAGTTTAATTACATTTTGCCCAACTCTGGTGAATATTCGCTGTAACCAGTCGGAACCTTTCGCAAAAGATCCTACATTTATTTATTTATTTATGTAATTCATTGCACTTAAAATCAAGATTGTACATAATTTTTAGAAAAAAATGCTTTGTTATCGTGAAAAATCTGACATCAGGATATATTCTGCCTAATTTGTGGTGTGGGTCACTTACGAGTACACACACGAAAACAAAACAAAAAATGGAATATTGACATTATAATATTTTTTTGTTGCTAAGATAAAAAACCGAAGTAGGCCGTCCCCCCTAGGCTTAGATCATTTAATACAGGATAAGCCTCACCTGCGCGTTCCCCTCTGCCGAAGTATAAGAACAAAAATCTAATACGTTCATAAAAACTAGTTGCGTAATCGATTATAATCATTATGTGAATCGGTAAAGTATCGAAAAGACGTTTCAAATTGCTCCGTTAAAAATGCCATGTTATGTAATTTTCTCGTGTAAAAAGAGTTTAAACACAATTAAGTAATCTTCTAAAAGATGGTACCTTTCATTTTCATTAACCTTTCATTAGTAAGTATTTTTTTTTAAAGTTGTTTTCTATTTAAATGGAATTTCTGATAAATTTAAAGAATATCTATTAGTATCGATTACGAAAAATAAGCGAATCACCGAAATCACCGAATTTGCAACTGATTTCCTTCCATCCCATAAAATAATCTAAAATAACATACAATTTTTTCCCTTATTTACTGCCAAACCACTGCAAAATACATCTATAGTCGCTTAACACAAACTTGACATATTTCATTTTTCTATTTTATTATTTTTTACAATATTTTGACACGAGACTTAGTTCATTAACCCCTGTTTTAAACGTATCAATTACATTCTGAAGTTCAAAAGTAATTAGGTTCCAAATTGAAAAACGATTAGTTGATGACGTAGGCGCGCTCCCCACGAGACTATAGCGCACTCCTCACGAGACTATTGTATTTATGATAATAAAGACGAAGGTTGTAACTTCGTCTTTATTCCCTGTGCATTAGACTTGAATATATTTTTTTGTCTTCTCTCTCTTTTTTGCCAATAATGTATTATTATGTATATTTACATATTTTTTTCAGTATGAGCTTAATTGGTGTGCAGAAAATAAGCTTGTGTTTGAGTTTTTTGTAGTGTGCATTTATATCGACACAAATTATTTCTGTGAATGTGTGATTTTATTTAGATGTAGTAGTAGCTTACCCCCGCACCAAAAGCGGCAGAAAGTTTTGTAAGAAGATTTGTCTGCGTAACTCATCCTGTATGATAATGATCTACGCCCCTAGGACGACCCATAGACCTAGAGTTTATTTTTACTGCTTACGTCCAGTCCCCTTAAACACAGATTAATTTAAATACGTATGATGTAGGTACTTACGAAATATTGCTGAGCGTCGGTGTTCTGACAGAGAGATATGTTGAACGCGCACCTGAAATACTTTGTGTCATCGGGGCTTTGGCGGAGTTTACTGAAAGAAACATCATTATTACCTCTTCACCTATAAATTAAACAATAGATTAACAATTGACCTGTGACCAAATTCCTCCCAGTAATATGTAAGGGGTTACTCAGAGAATGAGCATAGGAGCTGCCAGGGGTTTACTCCACATAATACGTTAGTCGTTCTCGTACGATAGTCCTATTTCTATGTCAAACCAAATTAGACTTTATCATCATACGTTAAGGGGCTACCTGAATTTTACGGGGTCTAATGCTGCCCCCATTTAAAATAAATCATTTGATAGGAAACTGAGAAATCATTTAAAATTTCGTCTTGAAATCAGGCTTTAGATAATCCTTCAAACTATTTTATGAACTAAGTTTATAGTTTAATCTAAGAACGTGAAGCTTTTCTACGCACATACGCCAAAAGTGGCCGCCGGCCGTTTTTTGCAAGTGTGCGTAGAAAAGCTTCACGTTCTCACTTTAAACTGTAAACAGTAGTTCATAAAATAGTTTGAAGGGTTATCTAGAGCCTGGTCAAGACGAAATTTTAAATGATATCTCCGTTTCCTTTCAAATAATTTATTTTAAATGGGGGCAGCACTGGACACCGAAAAATTTTGCTTGTTCGTTGGCCGCCCTATGACATAAACAAAAGGTATTTAGCAGTTTGTGAGTGTAGTTTTATAGGCTCTATCTGCCCGGTTTTTACTTACTTCAGGGCTTTGTTGACGAGTTTGAGGGAGCCCTGTATTGCCAAGTACATCTTGTGGGTGTAGTATTGTTTGACGGGCTCCAGCATCACGCCAGTGATCACGTTGTGGTCCTGCATGACGCCTGAGAGAGAAATCCAATGTTACTGATGGAATGTCACTGATCCCCTGGAAACTCAGCAGGGCGTTAGTGTGGGACACCACATGCGTTGACATACTGGTATCCTCCCATCTCAAAAGCTGGTTCGGCTGCTGAAAACGCTGAGATCGCCAAACGGCGCAAATATAGTTCGTTAAACGATGACTACGTTTTTGTGCCGTTTGGGATGGAGACTTTCGGACCATGGAGCCCCGGGGCTAGGAGTCTCCTTAAAGAGATCTCCCCAAGACTGATCTCCGCCGCTGGTGACCAGAGAGCTGGCTGCTTTTTCGCCCAACGCATCAGTATTGCGATCCAACGGGGAAATGCGGCCAGCGTTCTGGGCACTATGCCGCATGAGCGCGATTGTTTAGATTTTTATAGTAGATACTTCACTTTTTCCTTTTATTGGTAAATCCTTACTAATATTATAAATGTGAAAGCGTGGATGTTTGTTACGCTTTCACGCAAAAACTACTTGACGAATAATCATGAAATTTTGTACACATATTATGGGAGGTACTAGAAGTAACATAGGGTACTTTTTATTAAAAAATAAAAATATTAAAAAAAAAATAAAAAAAAATTTGTCAACAAATATCAACATTTTCCAATTAAAATCCTCTTAGACATATTTTCGACTTCCACGCGGACGAAGTCGCGGGTTAAAGCTAGTATGTAAATAATTCTATCTTAGCTATTGAAATAAATCATACTTGTTATTGTCTGAAATCCAATGAAATTATAAACAATCCAGAATGCTTACGCCGAAAAATATACGTAGAGATCTCACCATCCCTTTCTACATTATTACACTGGCAGTTTGCGAGAAAGGGGAGGAGGGAACTCAAGGTATATTTTTTGGGAACGTTAGTATTTAAACATGAGCATTATGGAAATATAAAATTTACGTTCAAGGCATTAGGTTTAATTTTCAATGTGCTTTTTTTACGAAATTATTACATGTAATTTTTCTAGTTTGTATGTTACTTCTTTGGAGAAATCGAACATTTACCTACGACCACAGAATACGTAATATTAATAAAGGAACATACCCATACTACGTGACCCTTTTAGGGGGAGGGGTCTTCAAAATACCACGCTTTGTCAGAGAGGCGGAGGAGGTCTTCGTCACGCAGCCAATATCCTATATGGAAATCTCACGCTTTTATACAAATTATATCGCACAGCATGCAGCTTTTTTGAAATTTACATGCACATTTATATACATAATTTAATGTTTTTTTCTTCAAACAAATGTTTATTCAGTAATTAGACCTTTACAGGCACTTTTACACGTCAATAAGTATAATTTATGTTACGTGTAAAGTATATTAAAATTTAATTTATTTTTAAAGAAAGCTTACCGATACCAGCGCTTCGTAACGACCACTGCTGAGAAGAAACGCTGAAAGAAACTCATTTTCACAGTATTGGTCGCCTACTCGCCAGAAGGGCTTTGTCATATTATTATTATTGCCTTTTAATTTATAAATACTTATAATATAATACAATGTTGATACATTATAACAAGTAATGCTTGCGAACAAGTAAACAAACATAAATTGCGTAATAAAAAATAAAAAAAATATTAAGTAGTCAAAAAAGCGAAGCCGAGCTGACCAGTCCCTCCCGGCAGCACCCGTTCACGAGTTGATGAGTTTCTTAATCTTTAACCAAAAATTTGTTTCAAATTTTTTTTTTTCACTTATAGTTGGAAATTATAGATATGCACGCTCTCTTGGCGCCACGCGGCAAGCAGACAAAATACTTTTTTTGACAACTAGAGGGGTAGGGAGGGTCTTGGCATAAGGTACGACGGATGTCAAAAATAAAAAATAAAAATATAATAATATATATATATATAATATGTCACGTAGTATGAGTACGTTCCCTAAAGTACAGAAGAATCACTCTTGGATAGAAAATGTTCTAAACTAAACCTAGTTACAGCGTCCTAAGGTCAAATTTAATTTGCACCCCGCGCAAATAAATTTCCGACTTATTAGCCTAGCGTGCGCCGAACGAGCCAAAATGTACCTTACGTCTAGGAAGTGACAGTCCGCATCCATCTATCACCAGCCTTAACAATTTTAACCTTATGTGTGTATATGCCGCCTCTTTGGGGCGGCCTAACTTCTTACCTAGACCAGGCCTGTGCAACTCTCCATTTAGGTATCGAAAATATACCTACATTATTACTATTCGCGCGGCGACCACTTCGAAGGGGAAAATTCAGTTACATGAATCGTTTGTCCAGAGTAATAAGAATGAAATTGGCTTGTAATGGACGTCTAGGTATGTAAACGAATAGGTGAGGAGTTCTGACGCGAGCTAAATTAAACCATAGCGCTAACCACATTAAGTAGATATTTTTTTTGAATTAATTTTCTGAGTAAGACTTCTGTACGTGAGTACTAGTACTTATTTTGTGCCCAGACTGCAGAGTGCACAGCTTGACAGAGAGGCCGACGGAATGCATCAGCATCGGCGATTCTGCGGCGTTCCTTCGCTCTATTGCTCTAGCAAATGACGGTTCAAAGCGACAGAAAAGAATAGCAGCATAGAAAAGTGCTGTTTTGTGCTGACATATGTAGCCTAACCCTTTAAAATTGGAAACCACAAATGGCACGTCAAAAATGCTATTCTTCTGTGTTGTTTCGGAGTTTGGGGTTTAAACCATTAACCGCCCAAAATGAAGTATGCATTGACAGGTAAGATAGTGTGATATTACTAGATGTCAACTTGATTTGGTCGGATAATGGTTTAAACCAAGTAACATATTTAGTCTGGGTTTTATAATAAGACGGTTGTTTTATGTATACGGGAGAGACTAGCCGACGAAACAACAGCAACAAGCATACTTACTGTTCGTCCACATGAACCTCTCCATAATAGAATCGTATGCTTTAAGCAGTCTTGCAGATATCTGAAGCTGTTTGGCGATCTGAAACCAGGGTATTGTGTTTCCTTAATAACATCATGTCTCTATAATATGCAACTCTAATCCTAAAGAAGACTTCATCATTATCCAAGCGTATTCTCGGTTGCATCCTGAGCGGTAACGCTTCAGAGCCCGGAGTCCGCTGCCTAACCAAGGAGATTTGACGAGGTTACTGGTTTTTACACAGAGCGACTGCCGTCTGACCTCCACAACCCAAAGGGTAGACCAGAACCAATCCTTGGATAGGTTTGAGCAAACGCTAGATGGCGTTCGGAATAAGTATATAAGTGCCATCCGAAACTCGGAATTATCTTTCTTTTTCGGATAATTAGGTGATTCAAGCCAACAATATCCTAACCAGCGTAGAAACAACTTTTTCACAAAGTATGCTTTCCAATGGGATTCGAACCCACGACCTCTGGATCATAACAGAGACTCAAAATCTTCATCGTATCGTCACTTCCTCAAATAAGCTTGACCATGCTCGAAAATTAAGGTCATTGGGATTTTTGCAAATATCTAAATAAGTAAGATCTTATTTCAAAATCTGATCAGAGAAAGCTTCTTCTAGAGGCTATACCTCGTAAAAGCTTGCGACAGTAGCGACTTAGATTTTTTTTACTTGTCAAGCGAATTGGTTGGTTTTTAAACTATGACGCTTTGAACACAAGCTTAAGAATCCCCTTACCCTAGATTTTTTCATACAAACGTAGTCTACGTTTTAATTTGAAACGACATGTCAGATTTCTGAAAAAAAATTGTATGTTAAAAGAAATTGCAGTTATCTAGGGTTGTAATTGGTTTCCGACGGTTTTATGAACTGGAAAGAAAATAGAGGGTGTAGAAGTTTTCCATGCTGAGGGTCAAATATGATATAATACACTATATTCTCTTTGAAGTTCACAATTTTAGTGTCGGAAACCAATTATAACCCTAGATAATTGCAATTTCGTTAAAATTACACAAATTTGCCCATATCCGACACGTCGTTTCAAAATAAAACGTAGACTACGTTTGTATGGGAAAATCTGATTCTGTCCAGGGCAATTAATGTATACATCGTGGAAGGAACATAGGTACCCGTAATAAATTGAACACGTCCCATCCACATTGTATGTAGATATGTCTTCCAGATCTTTGTTCTAACCTACATGTAGATGGATGCGCTATAAGGAAGAAGTATAAAAGGGGATAATAAGCGAGGTAGAAGCCGACCGCCATGGTACATGGATGCGTTAGAAAAGGGGTAAGAGAAGAAGAAGGAGGGGCGGGGGGGTTAACCTGCATGTAGACGTGTCCCTGCCTGGCGAGGAACTTGAAGGTGGGCCTGGCGGAGTAGAAGCCGTCCGCCATGGTACATGGATGTGTTAGAAAAGGGGTAAGAGAAGAAGGAGGAGAGGGGGGGGGGGTTACCTGCATGTAGACGTGTCCCTGCCTGGCGAGGAACTTGAAGGTGGGCCTGGCGGAGTACAAGCCGTCCGCCATGGTACATGGATGCGTTAGAAAAGGGGTAAGAGAAGAAGGAGGAGAGGGGGGGGGGGGGGTTACCTGCATGTAGACGTGTCCCTGCCTGGCGAGGAACTTGAAGGTGGGCCTGGCGGAGTAGAAGCCGTCCGCCATGGTACATGGATGCGTTAGAAAAGGGGTAAGAGAAGAAGGAGGAGAGGGGGGGGGGGTTACCTGCATGTAGACGTGTCCCTGCCTGGCGAGGAACTTGAAGGTGGGCCTGGCGGAGTAGAAGCCGAACGTCATGGTACATGGATGCGTTAGAAAAGGGGTAAGAGAGGAAGAAGGAGGGGGGGGGGGTTAACCTGCATGTAGACGTGTCCCTGCCTGGCGAGGAACTTGAAGGTGGGCCTGGCGGAGTACAAGCCGTCCGCCATGGTACATGGATGCGTTAGAAAAGGGGTAAGAGAGGAAGAAGGAGTTGGGGGGTTAACCTGCATGTAGACGTGTCCCTGCCTGGCGAGGAACTTAAAGGTGGGCCTGGCGGAGTAGAAGCCGACCGCCATGGTAGATCGATGCGTTATAAAAGGGGTAAGAGAGGAAGTAGAAGTGGGGGGGGGGGGGTGTTACCTGCATGTAGATGTGTCCCTGCCTGGCGAGGAACTTGAAGGTGGGTCTGGTGGAGTAGAAGCCGACCGCCGTGGTAGATGGATGCGTTATAAATGGGGTAAGAGGGGAAGTAGGAGGGGGGGGGAGGTGTTACCTGCATATAGACGTGTCCCTGCCTGGTGAGGAACTTGAAGGTGGGTGTAGCGGAGTAGAAGCCGACCGCCGTGATAGATGGATGCGTTATAAAAGGGGTACGAGAGAAAGTAGGAGGGGGGGGGGTTACCTGCATGTAGACGTGTCCCTGCCGGACGAGGAACTTGAAGGTGGGCCTAGCGGAGTAGAAGCCGACCGCCATGGACGTCTGGTCGTACGCGAACGGATAGAAGTCATCCTGCTTGATTGATATTTGTGGGCTGGAATTTAAAGAACAGAATTACGAGGCTTATCACATTTGGTTGGCTGTCTCGCTCGCACAATCAAACATGTTTAAAGATTATTAAAAATGTGTCTCATTTGTAGAACAGTGTTTCATTCGATTTCAATATACCGTTGCAGCAGAAGAGGCACCAAACTGCACTAAAGCATTTTCTCCAAGAACCGTCAACTTACAATTATACTGATAATAAAATTAGGTAGGCACCTATGTGGACTGAGACTTTACATTGTTGTCATAATTATGAAATAAGGATGCTGTCAAATTTGAAATATAACTGTGGCCATACTAACTTCGCCTCCATGACCGACTTGAGGTAGCATGCCGGGGCTGAGTAGAACAGGTTCACGGGAAACCCGAGCGACGCACTCTTAACATTTACATTGCTGCACAAACAAATGAAAACCATATAATTACTATCAAGGAAGCCAGGATGAAGCTCTGGAAAAGGGGCCACACTGTTCCCAATTTTATTTTACCAAAAGAGGAACTACCTCCTGGATATGATTTGCCCTGGCCTGCTTGGAGGTCGCTTAACAGGCTGCGAACCCAAGTAGGTCGCTGTGGAGAGCTTTTTTCCAGGAGGAAGATAATTGCTAGCTCTCAAAACATGTGCGAGTGTGGCTTTTCCCCACAAACTATGGCGCACCTGCTATCTTGCCGCGGGTGCCCTACTACCTGCACCCTGGACGACTTATATGTGGCTACTGACAACGCCGTCAGAGTAGCTCAATATTGGGCAGATAGAATATTAAAAAAAACCATCGACACGCAAGGAAGAAGAAAAATATAAACTACATATAGAACGGAATCTCCTAGGGTCCCTCGCAATGTGCGTCCCCGTTCCCCGTCCCCGCACCTCTAACACGTTCTCGCGTGTCGAATGTGTTGGCGGGCAAACACACACACTGTTGGGATATTATGTTAATTTTTTTACAAGCTTATATTTTACTTGCAATATATCATGTAGATATGTGTCGGAGAGTTCAATGTAAAATTCCCTGTTTATTATTTTACACGCGCAAAGAGAAAGTTGTTTACTACAAAATGCAACGGTACGATTTAAATGGCATTATTTGTTAGCAACAAGTTATAAAACCGGTCGCCTTAAGACGAAGTGGTAGCTAAAGTGGCGCCCTCATTTGTAATAAATTGTTTAAAACTAAATATGGTGATAATTAAAATTTTGATTTGTATTACTGTCTAGAAAGACCTTTAAACTATTTCATGAATAACCTTTGAAATTATTACTAATAGTCCGTCTAGTTTTCAAACTGTTTTTCTTTTTTTTTTTTGTTATTTAATTGTGTTTATTGTGATAGATGTGGAAGGTGAACCGATTTATTACAATGACAGTTTGTTTCAGCAAGACGGTAAGCCCAGGTGTGTACACAGTATTCAATTCTGTGGGGCCAGAGAATTTAGATACGGTGGTTGGAATTCATGATTCAGTGCGAGGCGAGGCACTGAATTTCCGTCACATTTTTATACGGCTCACGTAAGATCTCTCATGTGGTGGCATCGGTAAGGTGACCTGACTGTAAGTAAGTTTTCATCCTGACATTATAGTCGTTCTCGTACTGTAAGTAACTAAGTGGGTAGTTCACGTCACTCGGGATGTCAGATGCCGATCCCGCCATGCTCTGCCCTCGCTTTTACTCGGCCGTCTGCGACATATGAATGTACAATGCGACACAAATAAATTGAACAAAAAAAGCGGTCTTCAAAGCAATTTAATAGGAACAAATTCCCGACGAATAAAATGAACCAAAAAGGCGGTCGTCGGCGCATTATTTGTACCTGCGCCGATAACCGCCATTTTGGTTGAACCTACGTGCCGGGAATTTGTACAAAAATGCTTTGAAGTCCGCCATTTTTGTTAAACTTATTTGTGTCATATGTAGGTATAGGTCAAATCTTGCAACTAAATTTTCAACCAGTTATCTTCAACCGATTGAACTGAAATTTTGCATACATACTTATTTGAGTCAGATGACAAATACAATATTATGGAGTCAACGAGCTGTTCTGATGATGGAGCCGGGAGATATTCGACACAACTTAGTTATAAAACAACGCAACCCCGTCCATTCTGGGCTTTTACAATTTTCTTGATGAGTACTTCTTAGGCCTTACAATAAAAGCTTATACAAAAAAATGATATCTTTAAAAAAAAAACTAATTTAAAGATGAAGTACTTAATCCTAAACATACTTGATAAGTTTGTCGATGTTAGCGAACCAAATACCGGCGTCGAAGTAGCCAAATCGTTGACCCATGACCACCATGATGTTCTTGGTGGTGTAGTACGGGCCCTGGCGGTGCATCGCTGATTCTATGAAGGCCACCACCTTGTGAAGAAGATACGTTATCATTTTCTTTTTAGATGGAAGAAAGTAGATAAAGCGCCGTTAACCGTACTCCGTTACGCACTTCGCGTGATCTCCGCACAGCCGATGAAGAATGACGGCACTTGGTCGAGATTGTTGATTTATATTATTTTAATTGCAAAAATCAATCTTTATTTTTGTACTACATATAGCTGGCAACCTTTTTAGTGCTGGCACCCCCACTTATGTCATTTTTCTTCTCTGTTGCATTGTGATAGGAATCAGACATTACTTCCAAGTAAAAGTTAAAACAATATAATTTCATACTTCACCAGTTAAATAGTATTTTAATTTAGCCCAAACCAAACAGATATTCCAACAGAGATGATTCTTAGCTATATTTCATGGGTAAATTCAGCTGTTTAGACGGCGAAGGTAAGGGTGAGCAGCCTAAAGTATGCACATATGTGAGTATTCAATGAAAAGGGGTAAAAAAGATTAAGAAATCAGACTTTTAATGAAAAACGGGTCATCCGTTCAAAAATTAGGGGTGAACGCTTGAAAGTAGGGTTTTTTTAGTTTGCCTGGAATGGCAAATAAATGTGTAATTTATGAGTTGTAACTCATAAATTAAAGGTTAATTTAATAAATCATAATTTTAATATACACTACACGCGACGTAAATATTACTTATTGACGTAAGTACCTGGAAAGGTCTAATCACTGAATTAACATTTGAGTTGCGAATTTTGAAAAAAAGTTTATATGCCTGAGTTAAATTTGTGTTTTTAATTTTGAAAACAACGTTCATTTGCCTATTCTCCACGATGTAAAGTGGAGCGCACGAAGAGAGAGAGATAGGTCATTTCTCACCCTCTTCTCAATGTTCTTGAACACCGAGTCGGAGTCCACCAGCAGGGGGTCCTCGCAGAAGGACCCGAAGCAGAAGCCGGGCGGCGACCAGTACCCGTCGAACAGTTTGTGGGAGAAGATGTCGGTGCGACTGCCTGCAACACAGGCAAGGAATCAATAGAAAGACCTGCGCAGACGACGGAGTTTTCTCCGCGGCGGAGAAAAAAGTTCGCTCCGCGAATAAAAAGTCCGCCGCGGATTTACCGCGAACTCAACGCACGCGGTGTGCGATCATTTGTGGGCAACAAATGATCGCACACCGCGTGCGTTGAGTCTAGAGATCTAGAGAACAAACGCGGACTAAAGTCTGCCATGTCCGTTGCTTCGCCAAGTAACACGAGTTATATTTTTTTCGGGGACTCCCCCGTACTTTTGTCCGGTCCGCTCTCTGCATGTCCTCGGTTATTCGGGGGACTTTTTGTACGCAGTACTTTAAATCCCTCGTTTGCGGAACTCGATACAGTTGTAAGCGATCTATTTAAAGCCGGGTCCACATTTGTAGCATTTCGGTGTATCGTACCTCCGTTGCGTGGCTTCGGCGCGTATCATGATCGCTAGTTTGGACGCAAGATGATACCCGTTAATGATACACGCCGTATCTGATACAGCCCGATCCGCACTAACCGCGTATCTTGATACACTTCGTATCCGATACGCGTATCACGATCGGTGGTATGGACGTATTTTGATACTGTATCACGATACAGTATCACGATACGATACGTGCTACACCGCGAACCATCCTGTATGGTTCGCGGTTTATCATACGATAATACCGATACGCTGACACGATACAACATTTGGTAAGTATGGACGCGATTTTTGACACGATACGGAAGTCATACGGTGTAGTTAAAATTGGCGTCCATACTTAGGATACAAATACTAGATACGATACACCTGATCTGGATACGCCAAAATGCTACAAATGTGGACCCGGCTTAAGCGGACAAAAATCCCTCGTCTGCGCAAGCTTTTAGCATGTCTACCCATCGCCTTATAAACATAATTATGTCTCTTCCTTGTCACTAGATGGCGCTATAAGTAATAATTAAAACAGTAAATCGTTTATTACTATTATTTAAATAAAGTAGTACTCTAATTAATTAAATATGACTTTTAAGAAATGCAATAAATATTTTTAAAGCATACTCAACACTTTCTTTGTCTCTTTTTTCCTAGTTGTATAAGCTGCCATCTCTCTGTGCCTAGCCGAAACTCCAGTTTTGCCTACTTACCTCTAATAGTTTCTATGGCGTTGAGTAGTTAAGTTAGTTATGATATCTCCGTTTACTTTCAAATATTTTTTCTCAAATGGGGGTAGCACTGGATCCCGCTGGGTCTCACAATTCTCCAAAAGTACTTGTTCATACTAATGCGAATTTTGGTTTGCCTAATAAAGATTTTCTTACCCAAGTCGTCACTGCCTCGCCACAAGAACTCCAGCGACTTGTTGATCATCCGGCCGACTTCGTCGTCGTAGCTGATGGGGTTGATGAAGTGTGCCTTGAAGCCCATCTGCGCCATCAGCGACGCGAACTCTCGCGAGTGGCCGAACACGTCGGCCTGCCAAGTCACCATCGGCCGCCCGCACTCCAGGAAGGTACGGTTCAGCTTTCTGGAAACAAATTGATTAATTTGACCTTTTGACCTCCGTGGCGTAGGTCACCAGCTAGTCCGACACCCAGAGATTCCGGGTTCGATCCCCGGTCAGGGCAAGTTGAAAATTGGCCTTTTTCAAATTGTCCTGGGTCTTGGCTGTTTATCTATATTATGTATTTGTTATAAAATATAGTATCATTGAGTTAGTATCCCATAACACATGTCTCGAACTTACTTTGGGGCTAGCTCAGTGTAATTTGTCCCTATATATTTATTTATTTATTTATTAATATCCATTGTAAAGTAATCTAGGTCATGCCATGCGTTATTCCATACTAATTTCGGGTTGGTCCCTTAACAAAAGATATTCGTATTGACGAGTTCTTCGATCCCCATCAACTTATTATAACATTTCCCACAAAATAGTATGCCGGGTATTTGCCCCGGGTTTAATGTTTCCATCGGGTACATTGTACCCGAATGTACCCGATGGAAACATTAAAAATACCCGAAAAAAATAAAAAAAAAACAAACGAATTGACAGGTCTAAACTTACATGTAGATCTATCATGCGTTATTCGAATAATTATTATGTTGGTACGCTTTTTAGCCACGGGTCCTTGGCGTTCATGGAGCCAAAGCCAACATGAAGAGGCCTTTTAGTACCTTTTTATTTAAAAAGTGAGATGGCTGCATCTATGGATGTCTATCCCTTAATGTACCATTGAGATGCACCAACGGACAGTCCTCTACAGCTGCTGAACTATTGCCAGGGAGGGATTTACTTGGTTTGGGCTTTATGGATGGGATGTTAGTGGACCGGATAAATGGGTTATGGAGTGAGATAAGGACATCTACCTAAAAATCTCTCACAACAGTTTAAGTCTTGCTGCTCGTTGGCTACACTGCCTGTGGGCCCCTAACTAGCCACGAAAATGCGGCCAGGGCGCAACACAATGTGAGCATCTGAGGGTGTCGAGAGGTGCGGCTCCGGTTTCACCATCACGGGGCTTACCCCGAGAACGGGTTTCCCTGTTATTATTCCACCCTGGAGCGTATGTTCTGCTCTCGCGACTCCACTCTGGCCGGCCAGTTAAGGCAAGACAAAGGCGGGGAGGTGTGTAACTGTGTGCATATGTGTGTGTAAGCGCATGTGTGTATGGTCCCTCCGGAGGTAGGGTACGTGGTGTCGCGACTCACCAGTGTTGGGCATTAATCAATTAATGTTTTAATCATCGTAGTAATTGATTGAAAAATTAATTGCAATTAATTTAATCACAATTAATTTAAACGCAATTAATCTGTTAGTTGCATATTGCAATATTTATTTAAATTAACTCATATTAATTGCAATATACAATTAAAATATTTAAAGTAATATTTTTAATTATTGTTAGAAGCAATTAAAACTAAAAATTAATAATCATGTTTTTCTGCAGTCTCTGCAAATACACATAAAAATTATATTTATTGTTGCTACTTATTTCGCCGTGAAACTTTCCGTTCATTTGTTTTGAGTTTGACAAAGTTGTAAGCTCTTGCTCAAACTTAAAGCCACGTACGTAACTTCTTTCTCTGTCTCTCTCACGTCACGTCGTCGCTTGCGCCGCGGGGTATAATATAGGTATGTAATTAGTGTGCATTTTGTTGTCTACTTATACCTATTACATATAACAGGTAAAGTTTGACTGACTAAATTGAAATAAAAAATATTTTCTTAGTACTTATGACTTGCCTTTTATTTTATTATTATTATCATATTGGCCGAAAGACGATTCAATGAAGAACAATCTAACGTGACCTGGAGCCAACGGCTTCCTGCTGACTTTGCAAGACCATCAGTTAACCTTGTGAGAGTCCTACCCTGTGCCACTCCTCCATCTTATTTCTATTTACATAATTTACATTTGATTACAGTTCAATTGCAGCAACAATTAACAATTAATTAATTGTTACTTAAAAAAGTAACAGTTAACAATTAATTAATTGTTGATTGATATTTTACAATTAACAATTAATCATTTGTTAATTGATATTTAGCAATTAACAATTAATTCATTGTTAGTTTTTAATTGTACCTTGCAATTAAATTTTGCCCAACACTGCCACTCACCATCAGCTCGCCACAAGCTGCCCTGCTTTGACTGACTGCACTGGGAATCACAGAAAAACAGTATGTTCCACTCCCCGAGTATATTCAACCTTCATAGGAGCTACCACCAGGTCATAAACTGCCATGGGCCACATGGAGGAATGAATCTTGACATTTAAATCGCCTCCGAACTGAGGTAGGTCGATGTAGGAACAATCTGGCGCGCTGGCGCTACATTGACCAAGCAGAAGCACGGTGCCAGTGTGGTCACGACGACCAGATATGCAGCACCTCCTCTCATACCCTTTGTGCCCTACCGGCTGTACCATGCTTGACCTATACTCTGCCTCGGAGGAAGGCGTAAAAGTAGCAACGTATTGGAAGAACAAAATTTGAAGTTTGAGCCAGCGACACGATAAAAAGAAGACTGGGAATCCAGTGGGCGATCGGGTCGTAACGTCCCGACGCCTAAATAATAATAATAATTATTTTTATGAGCCTGCGGTGTTCCATTGTTGAGCAAAAGCCTCCCCTCTACTTTTCCACAAACTTCTATCAGTGGCGTGGCGATAGTTTGCCAGATCTTTTCACGTGGCCTACGATCGTATGACCACCGTGTTTGACGGTGAGGTTGAGGGGAGAATTATTTATATTAAAAAAAACTGGCTTAATTTTTTTCCCGACTGCGCCAGAAGGAGAGTTATGTTTTTCGAGAGTCTGAAGTATGTATGTATGTATAATTGCTTGGCAAGCTCTGCAGCCTGAACTGCTCGATGGATTTTAGCTTGAGAGCTGTCGTTAGATTCGTATTTACCGTGAAACTGACACTGGCCCTTATATTCATAAAAAATACAATCGTTTGCTAAACATGTTTTAGTAAAAACATATTTGTCTCTTCTCCTCTTTTCAATATTTGGCATAGTGAGAACGAGACAAAACACATTATAACAAGAGGTTTAGCAAATGTTTGTTAACTTTTATGAATATATCAAAGTAAAATAAAAAACAAAATGGCGGATTTTTGGCGCCAAATTCAAATGTTTGGCACGCTCTGCGGTTACAGTGACACTAGGTATACCTAAATTGAAAAAAAATATATATATAAAAGAAAAGAAGAAAAGGTAGTCGGGTTTTTTGTTTTTGTAATAATGACTTGGAGTTTCTTCCATGGCCAATAAATAATAATATGGGAACAACTAGATAGTAAAGTAGACTTTCAAATAAAAAAGAATCATCAAAATTAGCGAACTATATCTAGGTACCTTAAAAAAACAGTAGAATTGATAATCTCCCATCTTTGAAGTCGGTTCTAAAGCAGGGCGAGGTCTTTATAGATAAGCGACTGGAACCTTACGTTTTTTGATTCATAATTAACTCCATCTCTGTTGATAAGTGGCAACTAAGAACCCGACATTCAAATTTTTCCTGATTTTATAAAGTGACTGCAACATTATTTTAAAGCGCCATCTAGTAGCAAGTAGCGGTACTAATAACTTAATTTTGTTTTTAGTTCCTGCTCCATCCAATAGATGACTTTACATAAGAAGTTAACAAAAAAATATAGGTTGTGCCCATATTGTGCGGTAGGGTAAACCAGCCCCTGTTCTAGGGCAAGCCGGGGCCCATGCCCCGGGCGGCGAAGTCAGAGGGCCGGCAAAATCGAATATATCCACCCCTCCCATGCTACCGATACGAAACGGGGGCGGCGTTTGGTTACTTCTGAAGAAGTATAAAAGTTGTTTACTACTCAAAGATGTACAATCACATTTCGGCCTGGATCTTAACTGACCATTACTGTCTGCACCCCCCTCCCCCGGTGTACGCGTACTGTTCAGGTACTAGTAATCAGTAAGCGGTAAAGCAGGGGGTGGCATTTTCACATATTTTGCCCGGCCTCAAAAAATTTCTAGATCCGGTACTGGGGTAAAACACTACCCTACCGCACAATATGGGTTCAGAACGACCACTGCTGGCAACATTACGCCGAAAGAAGCCCAGTTCATGACTAAACACAGACATTATGCAAACACAATTATTCCAGATTTTTTTTCTCGAAAATCAAGTGTTTGCTACGTTATTATACGGCACAAAAGCGGGTGGATAACGGATAAACGTGATACGAGTGTTGGGCATTCACTGGCTCACCTACCTTAGAGAGTAGGTGAACATGTCAATGATAGCGTGGTAGCTGGTGGTAGCCTCGTCGCTCATGCTGAACCCGCCGCCCACGAAGTGGAGCCTGCCTTGACGAATCAGCTCGTACACCATGCGATGAACTGGAAATCATTACAAGTTTATTTGCTAGGCAAATTAGAAAAACCCGGCTGTTAAGAACGCCATCTGGTGTTGAGTAGCGGAACTACATACATATGTAGAGGTATTATCACACCTGTTTCCCATAAAGGTAGGCAGAGACATAGGAGTAGGACCTCCACTTGCGGAACTACATATTAATTAAATAAATATACACATAGGGACAAATAACACTGATTGAGCTAGCCCCAAAGTTAGTTCGAGACTTGTGTTATGGGATACTAACTCAACGATACTATATTTTATAACAAATACATATATAGATAAACATCCAAGACCCAGGACAATTTTAAAAAGGCCATTTCCCAACTTGCCCTGACTTCTCTCTGATTATAATTGATATCCATATCGCAATCTATTATTTGATAGGGAGGTGAGAACGGGGGAGAGATGCGGGGACGGGGGACGAGGACGCATATTGGGCAGGATCTTAGGAGATTCCTGTGTATGTAAAACCTATATTAATTATGTGGCCTAGAGTAGTGTTGCAAGCAATAATATAAAATATCGATAGCCTATCGATACTATCGTGGACTTGAAAAACAGTTACAATATCGATAGTATTGAATAAGCAATACTTTCGATAGTATCAACTGTCAATAGTTTGCAATACTATTCACATAAGGTAAAACTATCTATAGTATCGATAGTATCCATAGTATCTAAATTCAACAGTATCGATACTATCGATAGTTTTACATTATATGTCAAAATATCGATAGTTATGCAACTCTAGCCTAGAGTCCCCTACATGACCAATCCGGTGCTACACTTACCTGTGGCGTCCCGTCGTGACCACCAGTAGAAGAAGTAAGCCATATCCGAAAGTGTAAACCTGAAACAAGATAAACAGTAGATCTCTTTGGTTGGTACTGGCGGCCAGAATATAAGTCCATGGTCATATTCAAGATGAATAAGAAAAATATTCGTTTTGGTGGTTATATATTTGCAAACAATCACAGGAACTTTGATATCGAGGTGTAGGATAAGACAACGCCATCTGGTAATGCTTCCCGTGAACTATTTACGAGTTTTCATTATTATCTCAGTTTTTCTTGTATAATGACATAGAGGTCGCTACAACTGGCAAATACACACAAGTATGATATGAATTGGGATTTAACTAGAATTTAATTTAAGTTTCTATTTACGGCAGCGAACTTGTATAGTGGCAAATGCTTGGGCGTGTCCGGTCGACACGCGCACGCCAAGCCCACAGCCCACGCCAAGAGTACTTAGATTTTTTTGAAATTTGTTGCCTATAATTAAATACTTACAACGGTAAATTGAATTTACCGAGTCCACACGCGCACGCCTCGCCTACGCCACGCACTCGCCTTGCCTACGCCTTGCACCTGCTGCGCTGGCGCTCGCCCCGACTGGACTTCGGTAAATTCAATCTGAGTTGTATTCATGTGTGATAATTTCAAAGCGCGCTTGACGTGCTTTTGTCGTCTGAACGTGTCCTAACTATTATATTATGCTAATTTCCCAGTCCAAAAGTGTAACAGTAAACTGAAGCATATTTTTAAATAAAATAAAATATATTTTGTGGTTTTTCTTCCTAATCGTTCTGAAATAATAAGAGACTGCAGCCGTTTCTTGGTCAATTCATATCGTTGTGCAAACCACAAATTCAAGTTTCCTTCCGATCCTGGACTAAATACACCTATTATGCATATTATATGCATGAAAGTAGTAAAAATCTCGAGTCTTACATTTAATATAATTATTATAAAAAAAATTGTGTGAGCAATAAGAAGAGAGTTACAGACAAAAAATGTCTGTATGTATGTTCACGTTAATCTTCCAAACGACTGGCACGGTTTTCAATAAAAGATTACTTTTATCTCGGAGCAACATAAGTGTACGGTAATTATTATTGAAATTAGATGCCAGAAAAAAGTTGCCATTTTTAAATTTTACGCGAACGAAGTCGTAGCACCAGCTAGTTTGCTATATTTTCTACCGAATAAGAAGTCAACTTTTGTACTTAGAATGGAATAGAAAATTCTTTGTTCAGTGAAAAATTAAACTTAAAAATAGGTATCTTATACTTATATAAGTCAACCAATTCGTTCGCAAAAAAACTTACTTCCTCTCGCTGTCAGCCCACAGCTCTGTGATGGTGTAGTCCAGTACCCTCTTCATGTTCACCTGGCTCTTCGGCATATCAGCCCCAAGATCTAAATGATCAAAATAAAATCATATATGTGAGTATGCATGTTTGCTTGACGATAATTTGAGTAATTCTGACTGGTAGACATCGCTTTTAGCGTTTTGACGACATCGATGGCCTAAGTGGTCATCATACCCCGCTGTCACACCGGCGGTCCCGGGTTCGATCCCCGGGTGAGGTCAAGATGGAAAATGATATTTTTTAGATTGTTCAGGGTCTTGGTTATCTTTATGTTTCATCATCATCATTTCAGTCGCATAACGTCCACTACTGGACATAGGCCTCACCCAAAGATCTCCAAAATGACCGAACTAAAGTGACCTGCATTCAGAAGTCCTACTCGCTTTGATGGTCAATTTCCGTCTTCTTTCATGAATAAAATCAAAACGATTAATTTTATTACAATAACAAAAATTTAAGGTTAAAGTTAAAATTTAAACAAAATATATTTAAGATCCTTATAACGAGCCCTTTCATTTGGTATATGACAAATTAATATTGCAAAACTTTTTTTTAATTTCCTAAGCTGTCTCCAATAATATATTAATGTATTAATGTACCTGTAAATATTTATATAATATTTTTTCCTGTAATTTACAAGCAATATTTTATATTTTTATGCTCAATAGTTTCGGAGATCAGGGCGGTCAATTTTCGAAAAACGATTTATTTTATAATAATTTGAGATCCTCATAACGAGCCCTTTTATTTGATATATGACACAGTAAGGTTTGCTTTTAATTGATGTCTCCGTTTCCTTTCAAATGATTTATTCCAAATAGGGGCAGCACTGGACCCCGGCAAATTCAGGTAGCCCCTTAAATATTTATTTTATTCTGTTTTTAACCCCCGACAGAAAATAGGGGTGTACGAGCGTATACGAGAAAGGAGAGTATTAAAACGACGCAACTTTATAAAGTATGGTATTTTTTCACTAGTTTTAATAAGTACTTTGGTCTCACAAAATGTTTTTTTTTTCAAAAAACGTATTATTTGATCGTACCTCCAGTGTAGTGCGTATAGAAGTCAGCCGTGAAGCCGAGCTCGCCGTGCGTGTGCGGCACGATGTGCACGTTCAGCGTGTCCGCTTTGGTCGGCTTGCAGCTCTGCGAAAATAAGGCCATTTTGACTGCTACGGGCCGCAAATAATCCCCCCCAGAGTCGGGCCCTCACACGCAGGGCGCGTGTACCGGCGCAGCAAAAAAAAAAACGACGGGTTGCACTCCGGGAGTGCCGGCAGAAGTGAAAACTTGAATATTAACGTTGTGCATTTTTGATATTTTAGAATGGTTAGAGAATAATTTTGCACGAATTGCTTTAATTATCAGTATAAAAGTACTATCATTTATGTGGTATAATACAATATTTATTTATTTACAGCGTGCCACGCGCAAGCGCCCTGCGCCGCCTAAATGAAACAGGCTGCGGCGCCGTAGAAAGAGAGGGGGATACTTTCTCTCCTACGCCGCGCCGGCTGTCTACTCTCCATCCGTCTTACGAATTTTCGATCAGGTCACGTGTCCTGACGCGAGTTTAACACCCATAACAAAAAAGTGTACAATGCCGCTAAAGAAGTTTTCACTTCAAAAACTTGAATCTCTACAGCCGTGCGGCAACGCACGCGTGATGCGTAAAGCGGCTCCCATTGTTGAAATTTTGCAAGGTGAATAACTTTACTCAACCGGATAGTAAGAGAAGAACACTTTTTTGAAAATTGACCAAATTTCGAAGCTCATAGCTAGGCAAAAATTGGATATAGAAAAAAGTGTGAAAGCCAATGTTGTAGAGAATTTTATCAGCTTTCATTATATACTTGGTACAACATAAATGAAAGAAAAAATGTTTTTTTTTTGAACTATTGAAATTCAATAAGAATATGTAATTTATTAATCATAAAAAATATACACAAAAAAAAACATGTCAAATTACAAAACGTAGTCAATAAAAATAAATTTAAAAAAAGTACGAAATATAATTTTATTACAACCCGCCTCTTAGCGTTTCCGGTGCAAAGGTGCCCAGAACGCTTGCCGCGTTACCGCGCTGGATGGCCATTCTTTGCACCAGAAACGAGCCAGAGCGGGAGTCCCCAGTCTTTTCTGCGATTCGTTGACCTATCTCCCTTATAAGGCGCTTAACGTCCGATTGGGGATCGGACGTTAAGCGCTTCCCATGGTCTCTACTGCTATGGGCACAAAACAATATTTTGGCTCCAAAGCCGCGTATTTTAGACGCTTTCTATCAGCCGCATCCTCGGCAGCCGCAGCCGCCTTGCACGAAGTACGCCCAATGTGGCTGATGGCTACTGACGCAGGTTGCGTCCCATAAATTCGTACGACATACTTACTGTTTTCGAGATGTAAACGGAACCTTCTTTGTCTGTTATTTTAATTTCATTATACAATAGTGATCTAGCAGGGGCGTAGCTACCGCCGTATCTGCCGTATCAATTATACGGGGCCCCCGGGCCACGAGGCCCCCCAACGTCTATAAGCAAAAATTAGTAAAAACTTCTCAAATATTTTTTTAATTTTAGAAATAAAAAAAGTAAAAAAGCAATTACTTTTTCCCGCGTAAAACGTGCGTTCAAAAAGTGATTTTAAAAATTTTGGAAAAAGTGACAGATAAATAATTATGATAAATAAATATTTCTTTTCATTTTATGCATTTTTTTTCTTTTGTGGGAAATCTTTACCCTTCCTAAGGGCCCCCAAACAAATTTTTATACGGGGTCCCGCCAAGGCACGCTACGCCACTGTGATCTAGTATAGCCCGTAGTTCGATTTATTTCCTTCAGCTTTCACCGCGAGACTTTATATCAGTTGCCGTGCCTCAGCGCGAGGGGTATGAAATTTAAAATAAATACCTACAACCGAAAAGGGATGTGGATACTTAAGTTATGTGCAATACGAGCGGTTTTTTTGTCGGAAATATCCGACGCTCGCGGAAAAAGGCACGAAAATGTTTGTCGGATAAATCCGACGTTCGCGGTGAAAGGGTTAAGGGTATGTACCTTCCACGTTGCAGATATAAAGGTGATGATGATGTGTCTCAGAAATAAAACAAATGCGTCCTGAGCATATGCCAAAATAGTTTTTTTTTTTTTTTTTTTTTTTGACGTGACAGACATAGGTTGCCTCGGACGGCATTTCCTATTTCACCCGGACAAGGTTTGAGGAGCGGGCCAGAGGCCCGGCTTCCTATATTTTTATACTACTAGCAGCAGCGCAAAGGGCTCCCAAGGGGGAAACCTCGGCTTTGGGCGCGCTAGGGATTATGGCAAATTTTGGGGTGCTGCAACACCCATGTTTTGCCGGAAGGGCCGAAGCTACGGTGCCAGAAGGGCCTACTTAGGACGCAAATCGTCCAGGTACCGCCGGGCGGTACCTAGTGAACGAGCTGCCATAATAGTGTATTACCGTTGCTATATGCAATAAACTACAAAACAAACCATATCGAGTTCTAATTTGCTTTTACCGCCATCTGTCGGAGGCGATGTGAATAATATAAATTATAGGGGGCGCTGGTTTATATGGCGGTTAGACAGTTAGCAAAGAACGCTGCCAGCCGCTGCCGTTTTAGCTAAGAATAGGCATGACGACTGGAAAAATAATATTAGCCCATCGGTTAGGTTATTAAAAAATATTGAACACATATTTTTTCTTTTCTCCTATAAACAAAAAATTACGAAGATACAGCGCATTTAATTTCAACGGCTAAGTGTGATTTTTACATAGCGGTGACGTCACAAGCCCTCACTCTGGAACTTAAATCCTCCGTTTCGTATTTGTGAATTTTTACTTTTTTGATAAACTGAAAAAAGAGTTCATTATTTTTGGATAATCTAAAAGACCGATTAAATAGAATAATAAGTACTTTTCTGACCTTGTCGTCACCCCTATTAATATAAGTATTATATCCATTCCATCCATTTTCAGCCCGCATCAACCCACTGCTGGGAACAGGCCACCCTTTTTTGCGTCATTTCCCACGGTCCTGTGCCATTCTCATCCACTGATTACTCGTCAACCTTACAATATCGTCTGACCAACGTGCCGGTGGTTTCCCTACTGGTCTGTTCCCCTGTCTCGGCCACCACTCGATTACTGCTTTGGTCCATCGGCTGTCTTTTCTCCTAGCCATCGGCTGTCTTTTCTCCTAGCCAAGTGTCCGGCCCATTCCCACCTCAACTGCGTGAACCGTCTACCTACATTATATACAGAATAGAAACTCCTGGTGCAATATGCGTCCCCGTTACCCGTACCACAGAATAAGTACTAGTACTCCCCGAACCTCTCCCCCGTTCTCACTTTTTCGTGTGTCTTGAAGGGCGCACACACACATTGACGCGTGCACGGATGTAGAGTTTCGTTTGTAGGAGTAGGCTTAAATGATACTCCGCTTCTATGAAGCGCCATGGCTGTGGTGTGGTATAGCTTGAAAAAAACCAAAGCCTGGGGGCTGACAGCGGCCCTCGCGTCCCCAAGCGGCCAAGTCTTTTTCAAGCTATTCTATGCCTGTCATTAGATAGAAATAAAGGTGAGTATGGTTTGACATTGAAGGACGCTACAAGTATTACATACAGAACAGAAACTAAGGGTCTCGCGCAATATGCGTCCCCGTACCCCGTCCCTCCCGTTCTCGCCATTTCGAGTGTCTTGAGGGGTGCACACGAGGGACAGGAAATCCGATATTTTTAATCAATATATCTATACAAATATCGATATATCGATAAAAAATATCGGTATTTGTGTCCCTGGTGCACACACACAATAACGTGTGCACGTATGTAGAGTTTCGTTTGTAGGAGTAGGCTTAAATGATACTCCGCTTCTACGAAGCGGGCTGTGGTGTGGTACGAGTATAGTTTGACGGTACGGTTTAGTAACGGTCAAGATTTTTTATTCTATGACTATTTTTAGATATAAATAAAAGTTAGGTTTGGCAGTAAAGTACGCAAAGTAACGTTGCATAACTATAGATAGTTTGACTATCGATAGTTGACCTCGAAAAACGTCAATGATTGTCAATAGTTTGCAATACTATTGATGATAGGTAAAACTATTGATAGTATCGATGCTACTGAATTTAGATACTATCGATACTATCGATGCTATCGATACTGTAACTACTTTTTGTACGAAAAACTATCGATAGCTAAATTACTATCGATAGTATTATACTTTTTAGTTACCGTTTTTCAAGGCCACGATAGTATCGATAGACTATCTATATTTTATCCTATTGTTTTCACAACACTAACGCAACGCTAAACGTTGCCTTCTCAGTGTGATTTGGCCCTTACACTTGCACAAAAAGTAGAAGGTTAGGTACTCACTTCAAATCCACAGTTCTCCCCAAGGTGTCTGGCGGGTGTCAGCAGGTCCCTCGTCACATCGTCCATACACAGAATCACAGGCAACGTTGACACCAGCCAAGAAAACATTTTGGCCTTTATATATCACTTTAGTTTTTTTTTTTTAATTTAGTTCCTTATTATAGGCTGCCTACCCCCATGGGAAATAGGCGTGAATATGTATGTATGTATTACAGGCTGAAAACAGTACGTCGTTTAACGGAAAATGTATACAGTTTTGTGATCAATTGCCAGAATCGGTCCTTGATATGCCAGACGGAAAATTCAAACCCCTTACCCTAGATTTTTCCTTACAAACGTAGTCTACGTTTTAATTTAAAACGACATGTCAGATTTCGTTAAAAAATTGTAATTTAAAAGAAATTGCAATTATCTAGGGTTATAATTGGTTTTCGACGGTAAAATTATGAACTGGAAAGAAAATATAAGGGTGTAGAAGTTGTCCATACTCAGGGTCAAAAATGATATAATACACTATATTCTCGTTGAAGTTCATAATTGTACTGTAGGAAACCAATTATAACCCTAGATAATTGCAATTTCTTTAAAATTACGCAAATTTGCCCATATTCGACATGTCGTTTCAAAATAAAAGTAGACTACGTTTGTATCGAAGTCTAGAGTTAGGGGATTCTTAAATATATCTAAAAAAAAGGGAAACACACCTCGTGCTGTTTTAGCACTGGCGTAGTATTTGAGAATTACATGCCAGGTGTGATTTACCGCACTGTCGTTAGAGAACGCCAGATCACGCGAGGGGTGATGAGCAGCACTGCTGTAGAGAAAAATGGATAACACGCGTGGCGTGTGGCGGCCGCACTGGTGTACCCATTTTGAAAAACACGCACGGTGTGTTTTCAGCAGTGAATGTGTTAAGTAGGTACTGAAAGTACTTTGTGAGAAGGCTTATTACCGAACCGATTGACATACATGAACTGGCATTTAGAAATAGTAAGCGGAATAGAAATAACTTCAATGAATACTTTTTCGTCTTTCAGTTTTCAAATAATTTTTCAAAACTAAAAACTGACTTCAACCCTAAACTAGACGATCGATTTTGATAAAATTTTCATGGGACCATCTGACAAATATACCCTTTCAACTATGGAGGGTAAATGGAAGGAGAACTATCTTATATGGGGGATATTTGAAAAAGTGTCCAGCTGTACGCAGTAAATAACAGTTGAAAAATCCTCCAAGAGTGGCGCTAGCTGCAGCAAAGGGTATGGAATGAATGTAGCCGTTGGTGACAAATTGAAGTTAGCCGAGTCACAGAATTACTGGGTTAAATAATTTTTGTGGCTAAATTAGTCAGCTAGTAAAAGTTAAATTTAATAAACGTTTCTTGTTTACGTTGTCCAATATATTTTGAAAAATATAACCTAAAATAGTAATTATGGCGCTTGATTTAAAATTTACCCTGTTGCTACTGTAGCGCCACCCTAATTTAACACATTTCAGCGGACACTTTTTACATACAGAGACAGTTCTCCTTCCATTTACCCTCCATACTTTCAACAGAAAAAGTTTTTTTTTTTCAAATTATTCCACGTGTTTTTGAATAATCGGTAAACATACAAAAAAAAGAACCCGACGAATTGATACCTTCTTCCTTTGTGGAAGTCATTTAAAAATTAAAAACACTGGCACTATATGAAAGTTAGTAAAAAATAACAAAACCTACGGTTTAAGTAATTAAAAAAATATCTTTGGAATACGCGCTAAAATTCGAGAGAAAATTACTAAAACACTATTCTTTTAACAAAAAAAAATTAATCTTCATTTTTTTAAACAAACACTGTCTACTGGGAGATATTTTTAATTTTATTATAAAAACAGATGTCTATCTTTTACTTTATTAATAAAAAATATCAAATTTATCACACGCAACTGTAATCTTGTATAACCAGTTGTGAAAGAAATCTTTAAGACTTTAATATATCTAAATGTCTTATTATGCTTTTTACGCTCTATTTCTGAGAAGGAACCCCTTCACAGCAACGCAGCTGAGAATGCCGAGATGAGATAAGCGACTTTACTGAACAGCCGCTAAACACTGAAGGCCAACGCATCATTCACTATCGGATATTTGTTTCGATATTCGATGAATAACATAGCATTGTTTATAATGAACAAATATTGTTTGGGAATTCCGATGTTTTGAGATGAATTTAAGAATGACTTTTGCCTCATTTCACTTGTTTCAACCGTGAGAAAGTCGGTAAAATTCCATTTGTTTAGTGTAATGTTTATCTTACCTCGATGGCCAGTATTCTAAATATTATTGATTATATTTTTCTCATATTTCTGCACAATTCTCATTCTTTATTCTTGTGAATGGGTAACATATCATATGTTATGAAAATTAAAATGCTTTGTAGCGACATATGCAGAGTACCTACGCACTTTTTTTGACGACCTCCGTGGCGTAATGTTCAACCCGCTAGTCCGCTTATTCGAAGGTTCTGGGTTCGATCCCCAGCCAGGGCAAGTTATAAAATGGCCTTTTTCAAATTGTTCTGGGTCTTGAGTGTTTATCTATATGTGTATTTATTGTAAAATATGGTATCGGTGAGTTAGTATCTCATAACACAAGTTTAAACTTACTTTGGGGCATCGATGAAATATATGCTTTGGGGCTAGCTCAATCAGTGAGATTTGTCCGTATATATTTATATTTATTTACTTTAGTAAAGCTATTGACGAACGAACCCCCCCCAGTGGTCTCTCGGTCGCCTTTTTTTGACGCGGAGAAAATCCCTTCGGATACCTTACCAGTCACGGGAGACCAGTAAGGTTATGTGGTGTTACCACTAAAAACTCCGCGGTGTCAACGCCGGTACCGCTATTGCCAGGTCCATGTGCTATTCTCGCCAGTGGCGTGCACTACATACAGACAAATAGCAATTTGTCTACCCTGCGCCACCCTAATAATGACGGCAAAGTGAGAAATCTACCTATTTTCTTTGATATGAAGCTGTTTTCGTTTACCTAATTTACAAGAACGGCTCCATATTTTATAGGGTAGGCACTGATCACAGGGCTCCGTGGTCCAGTGGTCAAGGCGTTCGCCTTGTGATCCGGAGGTCATGGGTTCGATTCCCACTGGAAAGCATACTTTGTGAAAAGTTGTTTCCAATCTGGATAGGATATTGCAGGCTTGAATCACCTGATTATCCGAATAGAAAGATGATTCCGTGTTTCGGAAGGCACGTAAAACTGTGGGTCCCGAACGCCACCTAGCGTTTGATCATCAACCTATCCAAGGATTGGTTCCTGGTTTGCCCTTTGGGTTGTGGAGGTCAGACGGCAGTCGCTCTGTGTAAAAACCAGTTACCTCGTCAAATCTCCTTGGTTAGGTAGCGGACCCCGGGCTCTGAAGCGTTACTGCTGAGGATGCAACTGGGAAATACGCTCGGATGATGATGACTGATCACAGGGCCTTCCCTTTAAAAAAAGCAATGCACGTCCCTGATTCTCGCTCCACAGAACTGGCACGGCGGCCGCTTTTCAGCGGCCTCTTACGGCCTCGACGGAATTATAAACTGTGATTATGGCTTCAGAACCATTATTACAATAAACATTATGTGAAAATTATTATGATAAAAACGTGATGACAACGTCCTTATGACAAACCATATTATGATTAATATACTTATGGGAAATGAGAGGATCCCGTATTGAGCTAGGTTAAAACTTGGAAGGGGTTGTTGTTAAGGGGATACATAATTTTTTCGGGGTCCAGTGCTCCTCATTTGTAAAGTGAAGCTTTTCTTAACATTTTCGCGAAAAAAGGCCACTATTGGCAATAATGCTATAAAAAGCTTTACGTTCTCACTTTAATCTGTAGTTCATAAAATATTTTGAAGAGTTAACTATAGTGCTTTTGTTTAGGTATTAAAAAGAATGTAAACAATCTTGACATGTCTTTTTATTGAAATATACACTTTATAAATCAACATATTTTGAAAAGTACTTTGATGTAACAAACAAACTAACATGTTTAAAAAAAAACTGTAGATCTCAAGGGTATACGTAAGAATTTTGTCAAATTTAGAAGGGTGTTTAACTTTATGATTAAAATTTATCAATCATGTTTTTTACGACATTTTTGGAAAACTTTTTTTTTTCTTTTTATTAATTGAAAACTTAATCACTTAAGCCCTACTTCCATTTGTTATTAACGCAGGTGAACGACCACCTTTACAGACGTTTCGCGTCTTCTACTTCGTAAAGCGCACAATGACTGTTAGTGAACTACCTATATTACTTTTATTATTTTTTGTGTTTGTTTGAATTCTCTCACCAACACTGTTTGAAATGTAATTAATATGAAAAGGTAATATTTTCTTTGAGAAATAAAGATTCTTTAACCACATACCTTTGTGTAGCAGTTCACCCTAACGTATCAGAGACTCGTTGCTACATGAAATGGTTATTTGGTGAAAGATGGAGCATGAATAAAATGGTTAAAACTTAATGGTTTATTTAAAATGGTAGAAATGGAAGGTACACGCCGAGCGGCTGGTTATTGCGTACTAAATTACTTATTGCCCAACTATCGTCATAATGTAAAATGCTGACAAGCTGAGTGGATAAATTCGCTGTTCGATTACCTCGAAGAGATTTAATTTAATTTAGAAGAGATCCCTATAAGGGATAAGTCCGCCGTTGTTTACTATTCTGATTTGTAACTGTGTTCTTTCTTATGTACAATAAAGCTTTATAAACAAACAAACAAAGACTTTGCAAATTACAAATTATTTCTTTTATAAATTACATATAAATTTGTAATTTACAAAAGAATTGATTTATAAAGTGTACATTTCAATAAAAAAACGTGTCAAGATTGTTTACATTCTTTTAAATACCTAAACAAATGTACTATAGATCTCTACAATGTCCTTTTTAATTAAGTACAAATATTTTAAGGGGTTATTCAGTCCATCATTTTGAACAACTTTGCCCAATGAATATATATCGAAATACGAAAAAAATATTTAGGTTCTCATACAGATCGAAGTAGTCACGTGATATCGTTACTATGAAAAATGCAAAAAAAATTTTCGTATTTCGATATATATTTATTGGGAAAAGTTGTTCAAAATGATGTACTGAATCACCTCTTAAAATATTTGTACTTAATTAAAAAGAACATTGTATAAGACAAAATTTTAAAAGATATCCGGTTCTTTTCAAATGGGGGCACTATGTTCGCCAACATGTTATTCGGAAACCGGGAAGTGGGTCAAATTTAACTTGCAAGATTTAATTACAGACAGACAGACAATGGGACAGGTTCGTACAATACCCGACACCTAGGTTGAACAAAAATGGCGGCCGTCGGCGCATCATCATCATCCATCATCATCATCCTCACGTATTCCCGGTTGCATCCTCAGCGGTAACGCTTCAGAGCCCGAGGTCCGCTACCTAACCAAGGAGATTTGACGAGGTTTCTGTTTTTTACACAGAGCGACTGCCATCTGACCTCCACAACCCAAAGGGCAAACCAGGAACCAATCCTTGGATAGTTTGATGGTCAAACGCTAGGTGGCGTTCGGGACCCACAGTTTTACGTGCCTTCCGAAACACGGAATCATGTTTCTTTTCGGATAATCAGGTGATTCAAGCCTGCAATATCCTATCCAGACCGGAAACAACTTTTCACAAAGTATGCTTCCCAGTGGGAATCGAACCCATGACCTCCGGGTCACAAGGCGAACGCCTTGACCACTGGACCACGGAGGCAGTCATGTTTAATTGGATATAAAAGTGTCAAAAGAGATTTTTTGGTCTTTCTTCAAAGCCGAAATCATTTCATATCTGAAGTTCGGATAGAAATGTTATAGAAATGTGATTCTAAACGGACAAGCAACGTACAACGACCACCATTTTTGTTCAATTTACATGCCGGGTATTGTAATAAACTAGATTTGTCAAGTAAGGTAAACAAAAGATGCGAAATGTATAACAAAATATTTATTCCAAATAACCTTTTAATATAAAATATACATGTTTACTTACATCCACCATTAAATAGCATCAATTATATAAAATCAACTTAAATACAAAACAATTCCTGGGTCATCCGCATATTACGTCAGAGCAATGGGGGGGCGGGGGTGACAAATTGACAGTAAGTGTCAAAGGATAGGAAAAATGCGTGATAAAAAAGCGTGTGACCCAGGGGGGTCATGATATCAAAATTCTGCGTAACGTAATATTTGGACGACCTCTTAGTACTCGTACAGTCTAGCAAGCCTAAAAACTCTACATTTTTAACCCTTACACCGCGAACGTAGGATTTATCCGACAAACATTGTTGTGCCCATTCAGCGAGCGTCGTTTTGCACGTAACTGAAATATCCACATCCCTTTTTGGTTGTAGGTATATATTTTAGATTTACTACCCCTCGCGCTGGGGGCACGGCAACTGATATAAAGTCTCGCGGTGAAAGGGTTAAGAAATGGCTATAACTTGTCGTATCCATGCAATTTTCGTTTATTTATTATAAAAGTCTGGTACACACAACAGCGAAAACTCACATCGCCGACACTTTAACTATTTCTTTCTTTGCATTTTGTATTGTGACGTCATGAAACGTATGACCCCTCCCACCTTATCACTTTATTGACGTAATTTACGGATGGCCCCTTATAGGTTACCTGATAAAGTACCTAAGAAATGCACACACACATTGCCAACTATCAGTGAATATTTTTACCCCCTTTTATACCGTTTACTCTTAACATAACCATAAAAAGTCGGTCGGTTAATAAATTAATTCCCTAAATTAGGATATATACGAGAAATGTTTTGATAGTCTTGAACATTCCTTTTTTTTAAATAAGCACCAAAAATACAGGTATAGAAATACATTATAACGCCCAGGGCCACAAGAACCAAAGGCCACGCATAGCGTGTAAAAAATATGCACCAAAAAGTTTAAATTGCTTGCGATTTTTTAATAAAGATTTTTTTGGCGTCGGTCAAAATTATAAATAACAATATTACCTAGTAACTGAAATAACGTTATGATACCTGATCAAACGCTTCTGGTATAACGTTACCTAGTTACTTAAATAACGTTATGATACCTGATCAAACGTTTCTGGTATAACGTTACCTAGTTACTTTAATAACGTTATGATACCTCATTAAACTTTACTGGTATAACGTTACCTAGTTACTAAAATAACTTTATGATACCTGATCAAACGTTTCTGGTATAACGTTACCTAGTTACTTACATAACGTTATGCTACCTGATTAAACTTAACTGGTATGACGTTACCTAGTTACTAAAATAATGTTAAGTTACAAAACGTTTAACGTTATGTTTCAATACGGAATTTTCCAGATCAAAACGTTAATGATATACTTAACGTTATCAACTATCATAACGTTATGGTACAATATGTTATAGCATCTTCCTGATCAAACGTGAATAATATAGCAAAACCTAGTAACTATATTATCTAGTAACTAAAATAACGTTAAGTTACCTGACTAAACGTTACTAGTATAACGTTACCTAGTAACTAAAATAACGATGCGTTACCTGACCAAACGTTACTAGTAAACGTTGTCTAGTAACGTAAATAACGTTATGATACAAAACGTTACAGCATCTTCCTGATCATGTAGTTTAGGATGCCGCCGTTGCGGAAGTACGTCAGGTCCACCTCGGTGTCGAAGCGGGCCTTCACTTGGAATGTCTTGCCGGTGTCAACCTAAAACGAAAAAGCTAATTTAATCCTTATTACTGTTGGATTAAGATTCACGATTTGATGATAAGAGAGCACAGATGAAGACAAGGTCTTGGAGTTCTATTCATTGATGAACTGCAAACAGTATGTTGTCTGTACCCTAGGTCTTCCTCTTATCGTGTCGATGGCAATAATTGTTATCTAAATTGTATTAGCCCAGAATTTCGCCACATCTATAGCTCTTTGGTAAACCTCCATTAGATCTTCTCTAGAACAGGATGCAGTGAATGTAGGGCATGACAGCAGATGCATGTTCCATGGACTTAATGCTTGCATAGGCACATCTGTCGTCGTCAGAGTACATCCACTTTTTCTTTAACTCCCGACATCTTCTGACGGAGTCTATTTAGCAATATCCCTAGGTGAAACAGGAGCCAGTAAGGGCCAGGCTCTGCGTTTAGTCAATCAATAAACTGCAGCGGTATGATGACTACAAAATTGGATCGGCTCTCACCAAATTTCTTACCTTAACATCAATCAATTGCCCTGAAGCGATGTCACTGGGCACACTCAACGAGTGCCAGTAAGGGCCAGACTCTCTGCGTTTAGAACTTCGATGATATGCGCGGTATGATGACCATGCCTACTAAATTGGATCGGCTCTCACCAAATTTTTACCATAACATTCAATAACTGCCCTGGAGAAATGTACACTCAGCGAGTATCTCTCGGTGCCAGTGAGAGCCAGACTCTCTGCGTTTAGACCATCGATGAACTGCAGCGGTATGACCATGCCTACTAAATCGGACCTGCTCTCACCAGGTTACTTACCTTAACAGCTATGTGACTGGGCACACTCAGCAAGTAGCTCTCAGTGCCAGTGATAGCCCGGTTCTCTGCGTTCTTTCCATCAATGAACTGCAACGGTATGATGTCCATACACACTAAATTGGACCTGCTCTCACCAGGTTACTTACCTTAATACCCAACACATGCCCCGGAGCGATATCACCGGGTATAATCAGCAAGTACTTCTCAGTACCAGTGAGGGCCAGACTCTATGCGTTTGGTCCATCGATGAACTGCAGCGGTATGATCTTCAACACGTAATTGGACCTGCTCTCACCAGGTTTCTTACCTTAATATCCAACTCAGCAAGTATCTCTCAGTGCTAGGGAGGGCCAGGCTCTCAGCTTTCTGTCCACCGATGAACTGCAGCGGTATGATGCCCATGCCCACTAATATGGACTGCTCTCACCAGATTCCTTACCTTAACATCCAACAACTGCCCCGGAGCGATGTCACTTGGTACGATCAGCGAGTATTTCTCAGTGCCAGTGAGGGCCAGGCTCTCTGCGTTCTGTCCATCAATGAACTGCAGCGGTATTATGCCCATGCCTACTAAGTTAGAGCGGTGAATGCGCTCGAAAGACTCTGCGATCACAGCGCGGATACCCTAAAAAAATAATGTTTATGTTATGGACCAGCATGTTATGGGCATTATAATAAATGCCCGCGCAGTTTGAAAATTGTCCAAAATGAGAGGGTAGTGTGATAAAAACTATTAAGTAAATCAGACCATCCGGGCATTATTATAATGCTTATCAACTATGGGGCAGAACAGCCGCCAACAGGAGACTCGTTCTTGCAGAGTCATGTTTGGTGATTGGAGAAAATGCTGCAGTGCAGTTTGTTACTGCTTCTTCTGCACTAGCGCTTTGGAAACGACAGTAAACTTGGCTGTAAGTAACCATTTGACTTCAACAATTGTGCAACAAAACAAAGTGACGATTATGAGATATTATAAATATCCTATGATAACAAAGATATATTTGAATTGAATGAGTTGAATAGAGAATGACATGAAAAAAATATGTGTTTACTAACTAGTTTATCTATAAATATTCAAAAGTAAAGCACTAACAGTAAAAACAAGATAAATAATGGTTGAAAAACGAACGAGACATAACGATTTTACAAAAATACGTCTATCTCACTCGCAAAAACGCTATTTTCTATGGAAAATGTATAGATGGACTTTGACGTCACCGGTCCATTTCGGACTTCTCTTTCTAATTGAAACTTTAAAGTATCACATGTTCGTCGCTAATTAAAATATTTTATAAATTCATTCATATTTGTTTACTGTGGATAATAAGGATTTTACTAAGCAATAAAAAAAAAACGTGCACATTCCCTATTGACCAGTCACTTACCAGGAGGTAAGGTCCCTTGGCGGCCCAGTCGCGGCTGGAGCCAGACCCGTAGTCCTTGCCCACGATCGCGATGAGCGGGACTTGCTCCTCGGCGTATCTGATAACAACAAGATATTGATTTTATAACTATCGAGCTTTGAACACATTTATCATCATCATTAGAGAGTATTTTCCCGGTTGCATCCTCAACGCTAACGATTCAGAGCTCGGGGTCCGCTACCTAACCAGGAGATTTGACGAGGTTACTGGTTTTTACACAGAGCGACTGCAGTCTGACCTGAACCAGAACCAATCATTGGATAAGTTGATGATCAAACTCTAGATCGCGTTCGTGACCCACAGTTTATACGTTCTTTCGGAAACACGGAATCATCTCTCTTTTTGGATAATCAGCCTGTTATATCCTAACCATGTATGTTAGTAATGTATGTTTCACAAAGTATGTTTCCCAATGGGATTCGAACCCATGACCTGCGGGTCACAAGGCGAACGCTATGACCACAGGAATACGGAGGCAGTCGCGCTTTGAACACATTATTAATGTATATATAAACAGAGCTTAGCACTTATTCACCATATACAATAAAACATCGCTGCACTTCAGCCAATCTTTCTGCGATCACGAAGGTTGTAACTCCTATTCGAGCCGCGTAAAAAAAAGGTTTGTGCTAAGCCCCGTTTACATGTATATAACTTTAGGAAAAAATTCTGATGCGTTGCAATAGATAGCGTTATTTTCAAAAGAAACAATTTATAAACTTATGTACGATTAACATACGGTCTTTATTGCGTCAAAATATATTGTAGGATTGAGTGCAGTTGTGCTTAATTATGACACGCGCGCCACGCCCACTTAGCACTTCCACTAGTTTTTAGGGTTCCCTACTCAAAGGATAAAAACGGGACCCTATTACTAAGACTCCACTGTCTGTCCCTCCATTCTTCTGCATGTCTGTCACCAGGCTGTATCTCATGAACTGTGATAGCTAAACACTTGAAATTTTCACAGATGTATTTATTTCTTAAAATTTATAACAAAAATGTAACAGGCGACTTAAGCCCAAGGCCTTTTCTACCAGTCAACTT
The DNA here is from genome assembly GCA_943193695.1 of Acrobasis suavella. NCBI lineage: Eukaryota > Metazoa > Arthropoda > Insecta > Lepidoptera > Pyralidae > Acrobasis > Acrobasis suavella. The sequence continues at coordinate 1,851,518 of OW971956.1, forward strand.
ACAGGTGGGTGCTGATTAAAGCAAAATTTTGGTCGAAAGTGTTTCGCAGCAACATAGCATATTGAGTGGGGACTCCCATACAATAAACGTCATTTTTGGATGCAACTGGGAAAACGCTGAGATGAGAGAGAGAGAGCGAAATAACTCTATTTTATGTAGCTATCAAGTTATCAGCAAATCTATTTGTATTGTATATGTATATGTGTGATATATTATTTATGTATGTATATTACCTTTACCTATTTATGTCATCATTTCAGCCGCATAACGTCCACTGCTGGACATAGGCCTCTCCCAAGGATTTCCAAAATGACCGAACTAGAGCAGTCTGCATCCAGCGCTTTCCAGCGATCTTGGTCAGATCGTCTGACCACCTTGTGGTATTTATGTAAGTATAATTAATGTTTTTATGTATTTATAAAGGTTTTTAATTGTGTATAATATGTGTAAATTTATTAAGTTTTTAGTTGCTTTAGATATAATTTTTCCCTTTTAGTCAGTTGCACCACCGTCTTTGTCTTTCTCACATTCCTCTCCATCCACTGGTTGTCTGGAAGAGATCGCTTCAAGCGATAAGACCGCCCATTGTAAACATTTAATTTAAATTTTTTTCTTTGTGTTACATTTTTCTTTTGGTGTACAAGAGTTATCCATCTACCTATCTAACTAGATCCCCGGTCAGGGCAAGTTGGAAAATGGCCTTTTTCAGATCGTCCTGGGTCTTGGATGTTTATCTATATATGTATTTGTTATAAAATATAGTATCGTTGAGTTAGTATCTCATAACACACCCCCCCAATGGGTTCCCGGTTTGTCGTACCGGGGGGGCTCAGTACCCGTGTTAGTCGGTGGCCACGGGGAAGCTAAGAGGAACTCGCGAGGGGGCGCTCCTGCTGGCGTCCACCAGCAGAGAGCGCCCACATTGGGGCGGCGGGGGAGTGGGAAGTTCTCCCCCCACCCGAGGAGGGGCGCTCCCGCGGGCTCGGCTTCGGCTCGTTCCCGTGTCCCCGGCAAGGGCGGTTGAGATGGAACTCCGGAGGTTTTTTGGTGGGTAGGCGCGTCACTCTGGCGTGGAGTCCCACATAACCCGACAGCCTCCCCCGCAGGCTGACGGGTATCCGTAACAGGGATCTTTCCTCCGTATATAAAAAAAAAAAAAAAAAGTATCTCATAACACAAGTCGAACTTACTTTGGGGCTAGCTCAATTTTCCCCTAATTTGTGTAATTTGTCCCTATATATATTTATATTTATTTATCTAGTACCAATATACCTGTGAGCAGCATCGAAGATGTCCATAACGTCCCCGCTGGGCAGGTGCGTGGTCCTGGGCCCAGCGGTGGGCGACAGCTTGTTGACGAGCCGGATGTTGGCGAACGTGCCGCGAGACATGATGGCATCGTTACCTCGCCTCGCGCCGTAAGAGTTGAACTCGCGGGGAGTCAGTCTGAAACATTATTACATACTACATGATTTGAATTGACAACATTTCAAAAATTTTATATTCATATTTTATATTTTTTCCTTAAAGAACTTCAATAAATAGGACATACGTATTTTTTCTTTTTCATTTCTTTTCATTATTTCTCCTAAAATTAAATTGTTTAAAATCTCTCCATTTTAAAAGAGCGTAAGTACAAGAGTTAGGATGTAACGAGTTTACATCTTTGCCATACATTATAATTAAAAAATAAAACTTTTACTGACGTCTATAGAGTTGTGTTTTGTAGCAGTAAGATATCGATATCGATACAAAAACTTATGTATCGTAAAATAGGGTGACTTTGATTAATTTAAAAATTCAAACGCTTCTATCTCAGCTATTTTTGGCATAAAAATATAAATAAATTGACGACTTGGTATGTGGAAAACAAATGGCATAAAAATTACGCTTGTAATACTCGACAAAAAAAATTTGCCCTATCATCTCTGTACTTGAAATTTTAATGGGGTTCTTGGGTAACCCACGTTTTTTAACGGATTTTCATAGTCGCCCCTTACAGAAATTAAGAACACAAAGAAAAAATGTTTCACTTTTTACTTTTTGAGTTACAGCGTTTTAAAGTTAATTGGGTTAATTTGACTGAAAATAAAAACAAGGGCTCTGGCGTACAAGCGTTCAGTTTGGAAGATTTAATTAAAAAACAAAAAAAAAAGCTATCTTATATGTCACCTTGTGTTTTGAAAGTCACCCCATTTTAGGGTAGCATTTTTCCTTACTTCATTTTTTTTATAGTTTTTAAGACCTGGACGTCAATATTATTTTTATTTAACCTGAAATATCAATCATATAAAGGAAATATTAGCATTTCGTCACCAAACTATGTAATCATTTTAATGCATGTGTATTTTTTCCAATCCTAATTCTACTTTACTGAAAGAACTATCGATATTAGATGGTTTCCTATCGAACTGATACTTCTATGGACAACACTACTATTATCTCTCTCTCTCACTCGTGATGTCAGTTGTCAGATTGACGCACACGTCAATTGACAGCTGACAGCTTGACATAGTTTTTTCATTTTTAGATGTTAAAGCAAAGGCGTAACCTGTTAAATGCCTATATCCTTGTACTTTTGAGTTTTTTTCATTTATCTCCAAAAATATAACTCAAAAAAATCTAAAAAAATATTTTACGTGTTCAGAATTGCTAAATCTCGAAATGATTCTCGAATTTTCATACCTTTTAGAAAATGAAATGTTGTCAATTGACAGCTGACAGCTTGACATAATTTTTTCACTTTTAGATGTTCAAGCAAAGGCGTAACCTGTTAAATGCCTATATCCTTGTACTTTTGAGTTTTTTTCATTTATCTCTAAAAATATAACTCAAAAAAATCTGAAAAAAATTGTACGTGTTCAGAATTGCTAAATCTCGAAATGATTCTCGAATTTTCATACCTTTTAGAAAATGAAATGTTGTCAATTACTTCGTGTGATTCCGCCACCAGTTAGTTCATGCAAACTATTGCCGGCCGGCGCCCCCACTACTGTTAGTTCCAGCACACTTGCCACCAACAGCCCGTGTGCGGGTTAGAAGAAGTAACAAACACATACACACTCACAAACTTTCGCCTTTATAGTATTAGTGTGATTTATACCATCCCTCTATAAAAAGTTTATGTTATTCTCTGAAAACAAAGACTTTGGTAATCTATATTATTCACTAAAAACTGTAAATAAAATTGCACTATTGAATTATTTAAACCTTCCTTTTTCTTTATTAGATGTCTATTTTCGCCTTAATAAATTAAGTATATTTTGCAATTAGTAAATAAAGGACGGATTTACATCGAGGATCATAGATGAATCACGAGCAAGTAAAGGATTCTAACGACTGCATCACGAGCGATTTAAGTGTTAGAATCCTGAGCGACGCGAGTCATTCATGGCCCTCGATATAAATCCGTTTTATTCAAGAGTTGGGTATCGAAGGGGTATCGATAGTTTTCACTATCGATACCCCTTCGATAGATTGTCGATAGCTAAACTACTATCACTCTTATATATATAATAAAGGCGAAAGTTTGTGAGTGTGTATGTTTGTTACTTCTTCACGCGCAAACGGCTGGACAGATTTTGTCAAAATTTGGTATGCAGGAAGCTGTCAGCCTGGATTAACACATAGGAACTCCGTGGCATAGTGGTACCATGCTAGTCCGCCACCCAGAGGTCCCGGGTTCGATCACCGGTCAGGGCAAGTTGGAAAATGGCCTTTTTCAAATTGTCCTGAGTCTTGGATGTTTATCTATATATGTATTTGTTATAAAATATAGTATAGTTGAGTTAGTATCCCATAACACAAGTCTCGAACTTACTTTGGGGCTAGCTCAAACAGTGATATTTGTCGCTATATATTTATTTATTTATAGGCTATATTTTCCACTGGTAACACCGCGGGGCGAAGCTAGTCTAAAGCTACCGATAGCAACACTAATTCGCAGGCTGGTATCTCACCCCCTGGCAGCCAGGTATCTCGCGGCCGGGGAGTTCCTGGCGATGGAGCCGGCCGGCGAGATGTGGTCCGTGGTCACGGAGTCCCCCAGCAGCAGCAGGCAGCGGGCGTTGTCTATGCTCCGGATCGGGGGCAGCTCCTGGGGGAACGAAGTATCTGGTGTACTTACTTTTCACCTGTGGTTTTAGAAAGCTTTAACTCTGATCTTATACATTTTTTAAACAAATGAACAGAATATTTCATTCTGAACACAAACATACTTAGTCTGGCCATAAATACTGTTACAATTAAAAATAAACAAAATATTACATTTGAATTTGGAATCCGTTATTTTTATATGATTTTCATAGTCTTTTCTTATTTTGGCGCCAATACATTGTACAATATTTTGGATATTAAAATGGAGTGGGGTGATAAAGAAAACCGAATCGCTGTGATTGCATTACACAAAGTAGGTATGGAGCCAAATGCAATTTTGAAAACTCTTCATACGCTTGATATTAGTCAAATGTTGGTGTACCGGGCTATTAATAGGTACAATGAGACCTTCTCTGTTTGTGACAGAAAAAGATCCGACCGTCCACGTAGTGTTCGTACGAAAAAGGTGCTCAAAGCAGTAAGGGAAAGAATTCGAAGAAATGCTGTCCGAAAGCAAAAGATTTTATCACGGAGATGATGATAGCACCTAGAACCGTGTCGCGTATTTTCAAAGATGACTTAGGACTTGCAGCCTATAAGAGGGTCATTTCTTAACTGATAATTTAAAAAAGAATAGGGTGGTAGAATCGAAATAACTACTGAAACCTTAGATCATTTAATACAGGATGAGTTACGCAGACAAATCTTCTTACAAAACTTTCTGCCGCTTTTGGTGCGGGGTTGAGCTACTACTACATCTAAACAAAATCACACATTCACACAAATAATTTGTGTCGCTATAAATGCACACTACAAAAAACTCAAACACTAGCTTATTTTCTGTACACCAATATAACTAACACTGGAAAAAATGTGTAAATAAACATAATAATACACTCTTGGCAAGAAAGAGAGAGAAGACAAAAAAATATTTTAACTCTAATGCACAGGGAATAAAGACGAAAGTTGTAAATCATAAATACATAGTCTCGTGAGGAGTGCGCCTTAGTCTCGTGAGGAGTGCGCAGCAGTGCGCTATAGTCTCGTGGGGAGTGCGCCGTCATTAATTAATCATTTTTCAAACTGGAACTTTATTACAGAACCTTAAGAATGTAATTGATACATTTAAAACGGGGGTTAATGAACTAGTCTCGTATGCGAGCTTAGATTATTTTATGGGCTGGAAGGAAATCAGTTGCAAACGTGATTCGATTATTTTTTCCGTTATCGATACTAATAGATATTTCTTCAATTTTTCAGAAATTACATCTAAATAGAAAACAACGTTAATAAAATAAAAAAATACTAACGAAAGGTTATACCATCTTTTGGAAGATTACATGTGTTTGACCTCTTTTTACACCAGAAAATTACATAACACGGCATTTTTAACGGAGCACTTTTAGACGTTTTTACGATGCCTTACCGGTTCACATAATGATCATATTCGATTACGCAACTAGTTTTTATGAACGTATTAGATTTTTGTTCTTATACCTTGGCAGAGGGGAACGCGCAGGTAAGGCTTTTCCTGTATTAAATGATCTAAGACTGAAGCGGTACGCAAAGGGAGGTCACAGAAAAAAATTGTTTACGGATGAGAAATTTTTTACAATTGAGCACCATTTAAAAAAAATTACCGTATTTATGCTCAAAGCTCTTAGAAAGCTTCCCAATTAGTCGACAGAGTGCAACGTGGGCATTATCCGACTTCAGTGATGGTTTGGTGGGGTGTTAGCTATGAAGAAGTTACTGAGCCATACTTTTGTGAAAAAGGTATCAAAACGTCATACCATTCTTGAGAAGGTAGTTAAGCCTCTTAACAACACCATGTTCAATAACCAAGAATTGTCCTTCCAGTATAACTCGGCACAGGGTCACAAAGCTCGGTCCAAGCAGTCTTGGTTGGAAACTTGTTCTAATGTATGGCAAGCCCCTCCCCCATCGATGTGACGTAAATTACGTAACGTAATATGTGGATAGCCCCTTACCCTGGTCATACCATCGAAGAATGGAGGCTTCTTGATGTAGGTCGAGTTAGGGTCCCAGCCGTACAGCTTGCCCTGCGGCACGGACAGGGCCTGCCACGATTGGGAGCCTAATTCGATCTTGGCGTACACCTGAAAAATAATTTTTTTACATGACATTTTTTTTTCAAAACCAATGAAAAGTCAGCGTGTATACGCATTTATTACTTAGACAATTATAACCCACGTATAACGGCGACGCACCGCGCATTAAACTCCATTTACTATTTTCATAAACCGTAAACTAGCAGCATGACTGGATTGCACAAAATATGTATATTTTCGCTGGTTATTTCAATACACTCACAATCACAATGATAGATTTTGTATAAACACGCTCAGAGACATATTGCTAGTCAATAAAAATTCAACAAAAAACTTGAGAGGTGTCAAGGGACACCCGGATGGAACGAAGTAAAATATAAATATAAATAGGTCTAAATTACATTTAAACTCTTTTCTGCGTTCTTAAGTCAAGTTTTTATTGAACAAAAAGTGTCGTTACAATGTTTGGTCTTAATTTTTTCAACGCGCGATAAGGACCTTCGTTCCAAAAATAAAAAATATGCTTATTATAAGCCGCACATTGAACGGCTTCTTAACCTTTATAGAACCTAATAAGGTAGGTATTGAATTCATTCTATAGTTTTAAAGCTGCACTAGCCCAAATTCTCACCCAAAGCAATTGCTTATAAAAAAAAAGTTAATTAATTTTAATGTGTTGCAGAGGCAACACTGCTTTTTCTCTTTGTAACGCTATGTGTGACATCAAGTGAATACTAAAGAAAACTAAATTTCTAACTTGTTTTCTTGTTTTGTCAACAAAACTGGTGCCGAAACCCGGTGTCCACTGTGGTGGTGTGGTGTACTACGGTGGGTGGCGCAGCGACCCAAAGTGGATCTTGGCCTCCGAAACTAGATGGCGCCACACCAAACCGACACACTAAAATACAGGCTGATTTTATAACCCACTAGCTTTTGCCCGCGGCTTCGCTCGCGTAGAGGTGTAATTTATCAAAATCCTTTTTTAGGGGATGCCTACGTCATAGGAGCTTTATGCATGCAGTCTCAGCCCGATCGGTATAAAATTGACAAAGTTTCATACAAACTTTCTTCCCCTATTTTATCCCCTTGGGGTAGAATTGATCAAAATCCTTTCTTAGCGGATGCCTACGTCATAACATCTACCTGCATGCCAAATTTCAGCCCGATCCGTCCAGTGGTTTGGGCTGTGCGTTGATAGATCACTATGTCAGTCAGTCACCTTTGAGTTATATATATATTTAGATTAGATTAGATTAGATAGAAGATAGATAGACATCATATATATTGAAGTCTTTAAATCAGAATCATACTTGTTGTTTTATTATATTTACTAGCTTTAACCCGCGACTCGTTCCGCGTAGAAGTCGAAAATATCTCCCTCTTCCTCTCCCTCGCTTCAAAATTTTCAAACTAATCTTGTTTCTCGTTTCTCCGTACGATTTTTGGACCCCCATTTCACTTCCTTAGGGGTTGAATTTTAATAAAATCCTGAATCATGTATTTACTCATTTACCACCAGGAGTACCCGTGCGAAGTTGCAAATAAAATGGTCAAATTAATCTTGTTACTCCATACAAACTTTGGACCCCCGTTTCACCGGGGTGAGTTTTAAGAAATCCTTTCTTAGTGTACCCCTAGACCTCATAAGGAACCTTTGTGCTAAATTTGAAATATCGACCCCCATTTCACTTTCTTAGGGGTTGAATTTTGAAAAATCCTTATCATGTATTTACTCATTTACCACCAGGAGTACCCGTGCGAAGTTGCAAATAAAATGGTCAAATTAATCTTGTTTCTCCATACAAACTTTGGACCCCCGTTTCACCGCCGGGGTGAGTTTTAAGAAATCCTTTCTTAGTGTACCCCTAGACCTCATAAGGAACCTTTGTGCTAAATTTGAAATATCTAGACCCAGCGGTTTGGGCTGTGCGTTGATATGTCAGTCAGCAGTCATTCATTCAGTTTCTTCTTTATATATATTTATTGACCAAAACGTTACAAAAGGTGGAAGCTTTCTCTACCAGAAAGCCTTACGGGTTTTACGTGTGTGTAAGTGGCCAACACTGGTGTCAGATTTTTAAAGCTGCCTAAATGCATCTGACGTAGCTTGACGACTGCCATAAAATAATGACAGCCGGAACCAACGGCTTATACGTGCCTTCCGGAGCACGGAGGACCAGCTCGAGATTTTTTTATGGTCACCCCTATGCAAGTGCGAATAAATCTACTAATAATAATGAAGTAGAATCATACTACATATAACCAAAATATATTTATGTTAATTTTTTTATTAGAATCAAGTCTCAAATTTTTGATAAATGACCTTTGTATACGCCGCCCTGTATCTCTTCCCGCACGCCGGCCGCCACTCATCAGTCGCCCGGTAGCAGGCGGTGATATTCAAATGGGCTATTTTAGTATACATTTGTCGACTGATATGTTTCGTTTTTTATTATGAAATCAGTTACTTAACCCTTTTTCCACTTACCACTAGTAAAGGGTACAAATGTTTTAGTTTCCATTTTGGGAAACAACGTCAAATGTATGTTTAATCAATCATGGATTCAGTCATGGATTGAACATTCTCCAAAAATTTGGCTGGTGAGTAAAAAGTCACCCTGTATAATTTTTTTTTTAAATTTCGCCGACGTCACAGTTCTTACCCATCGTTTCGTATTTGTCATCCCATAAATTTGTATTTATTACATCATACTGAATGTACTTATACAAAATATACAAAAAATCGATTTCGAGACAACTTTTGGGGCCTTCAAGTTTATCGTATAAAAAAGTTGCGTCTTAATAAGAATAACAGAAAAGTCCGAGGACATTTTTTTTTTTTTCATAGCTGAAATATGAGATTTTTTAAGTTTTTAATCCCACATTTCCGCCCTTTTTAAAAATTTCGAAAAACTGCCGAGAACTGACAGACAGCAAAAAGGTCTTAATTTGCGTCAAAATATACTGTCGGGATTGAGTGCAGTTGAGCTTAATTATGACACGCGCGCCACGCTTACTCGGCACTTCCACTTTTCATCTCTTCCGTGTTTTCCACTACAAGTGAAGCCAAATTTGAAAAAATATTCGCGTTGCAAAGTGTCTAGTAAATTTAGTACATACCTCCTTGAACATTCCTGGGATGACATGCTTGTTTTCCACCTCCTGAATTTCGGCGCGAGTGGGCCATATGTCGCGCAGGTACACCGCTGAGCCGTCGGCACGCTTACCTGCCGACACAGAATGTCCTAAGGGGCCGTCCACATATTACGTTATAGAGATGGAGGGGGGGGGACACGTTAAGTACCTACTTATAATGGGGTCTTACAAAATATACTGAAACTATTTTATGGGTGGATTCAGTCCATGATACTGAAAACTTTCCCCCAGGATATAAAAGAATATAAAAAAAAACTAGCGATTGCCCGCGGCGTTACCCGTGTGGAATATTTTTGGCAATCCCACGGGAGCCTCACATTTTCCCGGAAAATAAAGTATCCTAGGTGTTAATACAGGTAATAAGCTTCATGCCAAGTTTCATTCCAATTCGTACAGCCGTTTTTGCGTGAAAAGTAACAATCATCCATACATACCAACTTTCGCGTTTATAATATAAATAAAGTTAAATTGGCCTGAACTAAGTTTGTATGGAAAGAAAAAAGAAAATTTTTCATATTTCGATACCTACATGTTCTTTGGGGAAAGTTATTCATTAACATAGACTGAATTCACCCTTAATATAGTTTTGATATATTTTTAGACGTTATCACATAGTAAATGATAAATATTACATATTACTTTTACAATATTTTCTCTTGCTACAGCTATATATCCTAGAGTAGACCTTAATAACATTGCAATACGAGCTATACTCACCTAGCGGCTGTGTCTTGAAATCGATGTCTACCCTGCCAGCCAAGGCGTACGCAATCACCAGTGGAGGAGAGGTATATATCCTAGCGTATTCATGGTACTACTGCGACTTTAACAGTTGCAGTAGAACCATGGGATAAATTTCAATGGTACTAGTGAGAATGAACGCCTTATACTATTGCAATAATAGCTATACTCACCTAGCGCCTGTGTCTCGAAGTCGATGTCTACCGTGCCGGCCAAGGCGTACGCAATCACCAGTGGAGGAGAGGTATATATCCTAGCGTATTCTTGGTACTACTGCGACTTTAACAGTTGCAGTAGAACCATGGGATAAATTTCAATGGTACAGATGAGAATGAACGCCTTTTACTATTGCAATAAGAGCTATAGTCACCTAGCGCCTGTGTCTCGAATTCAATGTCTACCCTGCCAGCCAAGGCGTACGCGATCACCAGTGGAGGGCAGGTATATATCCTAGCGTATTCATGGTACTACTGCGACTTTAACAGTTGCAGTAGAACCATGGCATAAATTTCAATGGTACTAGTGAGAATGAACGCCTTTTACTATTGCAATGAGAGCTTTACTCACCTAGCGCCTGTGTCTCGAAGTCGATGTCTACCGTGCCGGCCAAGACGTACGCAATCACCAGTGGAGGGAAGGATAAGTAGTTAATTACCATAGAGTACACCTTATGGCATTGCAATAAGAGCTATACTCACCTAGCGGCTGTGTCTGGAAGTCTATGTCGACTGTGCCGGCCAAAGCGTAATCACCAGTGGAGGGGAGGCTATGTAAATAGCTATATAAACTAGAGTAGACCTTATAGCATCGCAATAAGGGCTACACTTACCTAGCGGCTGTGTCTCGAAGTCGATGTCGACCGTGCCGGCCAAGGCGTACGCGATCACCAGGAGAGGGGAGGCTAAGTAGTTCGCTCTGGTGTTGGGATGGATGCGACCCTCGAAGTTGCGGTTGCCTGACAGGACACCGCAGCAGACCAGCTCATTCTGAAAATAAGTGAAAAGTTCTTCGTCAACTGGCAATCGAGCATAATATGGTTGTGGCCATCATTATCATCATTTCAGCCGTATAACGTCCACAGCTGGACATAGGCCTCTCCCAAGGATTTCCAAAATGACCGATCAAGAGCGGCCTGCATCCGGCTCTCTTCAGCTACCTTGGTCAGATCGTCTGATCACCTTGTAGGTGGGTGTCCTGCGCTTTACAGTTATAAAGACACAAAATAAGTACTAGTACTCACGTACAGAAGTCTTACTCAGAAAATAAATTCAAAATATATCTACTTAAAGTGGTTGGAGCTATGGTTTAATTTAGCTTGCGTCAGAACTTCTCATCTCTTCGTTTAGATACAGAGACAATTAGACATCCATTGCAAGTCAATTTCATTCTTATTACTTTACCCTTCGAAGTGGTCGCCGCGCGCAAAGTAATATGTAATGTTTTCTGTACCTAAACAGGGAGTGACACAGACAATCGACCATATTATGTTTGATCTTCCATTCATTTTTATTTAACCGACAATTTTCTATATACCACCACGCGATATAAAAATATCTGAGTTTATCTACGGTGTCATGCTGAAGGGGTTGGAGTATAAATTTACCTTCTCTATGGTATTGGCGATGTTGTCGTCTATGGGCCCGGAGTTCCCAATGCACGTCATGCAGCCGTAGCCCACGATGTTGAAGCCCAGCTTGTCCAGATATGGGACTACGCCAGATTCCTGGGAAAAAAAAATATTACTAGACTTGGGAATTTTCCTGGGTCAACAATAAATTATTTTGTACTGTTAAAAAAATAAAATGTCGCTAAATAATGTCACTTGTCTTTGAACATATCCGTTTTGATGTGATTTTAGATTTATTATTGCAGAACAACTGATAATAAGAGCGCTATTTGACTCCAAGAAACTATGACGTCATCTGCCTGTATTTCATGCAAATCTTATAGAAACTGACTGGAAGAGATCCCTGTACGGGATAAGTCAGACGTTGTATGTTTACTTGTTTGATTTGTAACTGTGTTTTTTCTTATGTGCAATAAAGCTTTATAACTCTTTTATCCTACAAGCTTTACGTAGTGGTCACCATGCTAGTCCGCCACCCAGAGGTCCCGGGTTCGATCCCCGGTCAGGGCAAGTTGGAAAATGGCCTTTTTCAAAATGTCCTGGGTCTTGGATGTTTATCTATATATGTATTTGTTATAAAATATAGTATCGTTGAGTTAGTATCCCATTACACAAGTCTATAACTTACTTTGGGGCTAGCTCAATCAGTGTTATTTGTCCCTGTATATTTATTTATTTTATTTATCAAGGACATTTCAAGTAAATTTTCTTTTAGAAGAAAATTACACTCTCATCTTCTAAAATAATGTACATATATTTCATTGTCACCATCATTATTCATTATTTATATATTGTATATTATAAACATATTATGTATATAATGTAACACATATAATAAATGTAGGTATATGTAGGTATATTTATTAGGATTTATTTAGTAATTATTTTGCGCCGCAACTAGATCTCTGTTTATCCTTATGGTTGACTGGGAGAGAACGCTTTTAGCGTTAAGTCCGCCATTGTAAACAATGTATATTGTGGATCAATAAAGTTTTATAAGTAAACTAGCTTTTGCCCGCGGCTTCGCTCGCGTAGGGGTGGAATTTATCAAAATCCTTTCTTAGGGGATGCCTACGTCATAGTAGCTTTATGCATGCAAAGTCTCAGCCCGATCGGTTTAAAATTGACAGTTTCATTCAACTTTCATCCCCTATTTTATCCCCTTGGGGGTAGAATTGATCAAAATCCTTTCTTAGCGGATGCCTACGTCATAACATCTACCTGCATGCCAAATTTCAGCCCGATCCGTCCAGTGGTTTGGGCTGGGCGTTGATAGATCACTATGTCAGTCAGTCAGTCACCTTTGAGTTATATATATTTAGATTAAAAAATAAACAAACAAACAATGTTTGTTTTGACGTTTAGAAAAAAGCATCTGATTTGACTTGTTAGAAAATAACAGAATGTAAAGGCCAACAAATGAGAGTTATTGGGCCTGAAATGATGGCAACATCGTTTTGATATGGAATGTTAAAAACAAAAGTACGCAGGCATACCTTCAAGTAGTAAGTCACGACGCCTGAACCTGGAGACAAAGAGGTCTTGATGTACGGGAGGACGCTCAGGCCGTTCTCAACCGCTTTCTTAGCTAGGAGACCTGAAAAAACAACAAGTATGGTAGATATATGATGTTACACTATCTCTCCAGTCAACCCTAAAACCAGAGGAGATAATGACAAAACCAAAATGGAGAAAATGTAAATATAAATATATAGGGACAAATAACACTGATTGAGCTAGCCCCAAAGTAAGTTCGAGACTTGTGTTATGGGATACTAACTCAACGATACTATATTTTATAACATATACAAATAGATAAACATCCAAGACACAGGACAATTTTAAAAAGGCCATTTTCCAACTTGCCCTGACCGGGGATCGAACCCGGGATCTCTGGGTGGCGGACTAGCATTGTGACCACTACGCCACGGAGGTCGTCAAAAGTGCTGCAGTACAAAGATACGGCGCATTTAAATTACGCATGACGTCACGGCTACGTACGATTTTTACATAGCGGTGACGTCGCAAGCCCCCACTCCGGAACTTTGACGCTTCGTATCTTTGTGAATTTGTAAATGTGGGAGCATTATTTTTGGATAATCTAAAAGACGGACTAATTACAATTATACTTTTCTAATCCTGTCGTCACCCCTATTATCAACTAATACAAATATCCAAAAATAAATGATCTTTGACTTTTTTTGAAAAAGTCTAAGAATTATCTATCTAAGACTTTTCTTTCCTGGTTTTTTTTTTTTAATTATATTGTTAACAAAATAAAACTAAATAATGTCACTTGTCATGATCCATTCTCAATATGACTTTAGATTTATACACTTGTATATTCTAACCCTCAAATTCATAAAAAATAACAAGCGTTTGCTAAACCTTTTTTATTGGAACGAAGTTCCTTACGGCAGGCTTGGAGGAGATAGGGATTTTGCTGCGCGACCGAACTGAAAAAAATGTGATAGTAAAATCGTAAGGATGACCTCGTTAAATAAAACCGTTAAATGAGACGTGCGCAGGCGCGACAGTCGTATACACATTGTGTCGATTCTACATTAGCCGAAGGAACATCGTTCCTACCTGGTGTCCCACGACACCACATTCTTTTTTTAAAACATGTTTTGTCCCTTTCCCTTTTTTGAATATTTGACATTGAAAGAACGAGACAAAACATTTTAACCAAAATAGGTTTAGCAAACGTTTATATTTTTTTATGAATAAGGGGGTTATTAATCTTTATTTATAAATGAGCGCTATTTGACCCTAGATAATTGCAATTTCTTTAAAATTACACAAATTTGCCCATATCTGACATGTCGTTTCAAAATAAAACGTAGACTACGTTTGTATGGAAAAGTTTGATTCTGTCCAGGGTAAAGGGGACTCTTAAGAGTATTAGGGTTATAATTGGTTTCTGACAATAAAATTATGAACTTAAAAGAGAATATACTGTATTACATCATATTTGAACATCAGTATGGATAATTCCTACACCCTTATATTTTCTTTCAAGTTCATAATTTTACCGTCGGAAACCAATTATAACCCTAGATAATTGCAATTTCTTTAAATTTACATAATTTTGACCATATCCGCCATGTCCTTTTAAAATAAAACGTAGACTATGTTTGTATGGAAAAGTTTGATTCTGTCCAGGGTAAAGGGGACTCTTAAGAGTATTAGGGTTATAATTGGTTTCTGACAATAAAATTATGAACTTAAAAGAGAATATACTGTATTACATCATATTTGAACATCAGTATGGATAATTCCTACACCCTTATATTTTCTTTCAAGTTCATAATTTTACCGTCGGAAACCAATTATAACCCTAGATAATTGCAATTTCTTTAAATTTACATAATTTTGACCATATCCGCCATGTCCTTTTAAAATAAAACGTAGACTACGTTTGTATGGGAAAGTTTGATTCTGTCCAGGGTAAAGGGGACTCTTAATAGTGTTAGGGTTAAAATAGGTTTCTGACAGTAAAATTATGAACTTAAAAGAGAATATAGTGTATTACATCATATTTGAACATCAGTATGGATAACTCCTACACCCTTATATTTTCTTTCAAGTTCATAATTTTACCGTCGGAAACCAATTATAACCCTAGATAATTCGCTTGTCAAGTAATTTGAAAAAAGATCTAATTCGCAAACCATTTCGAGGAATAGCCTCTAGGAGAAGCTTTCTCTAATCAGATTTTA
Organism: Acrobasis suavella; assembly: GCA_943193695.1. Lineage (NCBI taxonomy): Eukaryota > Metazoa > Arthropoda > Insecta > Lepidoptera > Pyralidae > Acrobasis > Acrobasis suavella. Next base: position 1,866,931 of record OW971956.1, read on the forward strand.
AAATAAGGTCTTAGTTATTTAGATATTTGCAAAAGTCCAAATGACCTTTATTTTAAGCAATGTCAACTTATTTGAGGAAGTGAAGTCACGATGAAGATTGGCAATTTCCGCTTTCAGTACTGTACTGTCTAACGAAGTACATCTAATTCCACGATATTGTCACTGTCACTGTCATCTCCCTATAACACTATATATCAAACGACTACAGCCAACATAACAAAAATAATTTAAACAGGTGACATTGACAGATGACCGTTGTCATTGTTTTTTTTCTAGTGCAGGCATAGGAAAAATGTAAACTTTGATTGCTGTGTGTCGTCACTTCCGGTGCAAAGTATAAAATTATATAAAAAATCCTGATAACACTTAGACTTGTTTTATTCAAATTACCTTCTTAATGGTCTATATTTTCTATTAAAACTATCTACAAAAAATTTATATAAATTAGTTGACAAGCCAATTGCAATTTCTTTAAATTACATAATTTTGCCCATATCCGACATGTCCTTTTAAAATAAAACGTAGGCTACGTTTGTATGGGAAAGTTTGATTCTGTCCAAGGTAAAGGGACTCTTAAAGATTAATAGGGTTAAAATAGGTTTCTGACAGTGAAATTATGAACTTAAAAGTGAATATACTGTATTACATCATACATCGACGACCTCCGTGGCGTAATGGTCAACGTGCTAGTCCGCTAATCCGGAGGTTCTGATTCGTTTCCGGAGGTCTGGGTTCGATCCCCAGCCAGGGCAAGTTGGAAAATGGCCTTTTTCAAATTGTCCTGGGTCTTGGGTGTTTATCTATATGTGTATTTATTGTAAAGTATGGTATCGTCAAGTTAGTATCCCGTAACACAAGTTTAAACTTACTTTGGGGCTAGCTCAATCAGTGTGATTTGTCCTTTTTTATTTATCATATTTGACCATCAGTATGGATAATTTCTACACCTTTATATTTTCTTTCAAGTTCATAATTTTAATATATGCAATTTCTTTAAAATTACAAATTTTTACCGAATTATGACATGTCGTTTCAAAAGAAAACGTAGACTACGTTTGTATGGAAAAGTCTAAGGTAAGGGGATTCTTAAGAGATTCTGTTCTGCATGAATTACTTATATTTACTCTATGCCTAAACGGGGAGTGACATAGGCTTGGTGTTAGTACTGACCAGCTCCCAGCATGACGCTGGGGTTGGAAGTGTTGGTGCAGGAGGTGATGGCGGCGATCACCACCGACCCGTGGGTGATGCTGTACTCCTTGCCGTCGCTGAACGTGAAGCTGCCTGACGCGGACAGCTGGGCGGGGGAGAGGCCGTAACCTTTGAAGCCGACCTGTCAAAAAAAAATATCAAAAAAAAAATTCCAAAAAATTTTTTTTTTTAATAAACCGTCCAAATATTTTTCTTATTTTAAATTTTTTTAGTCTTTCTGTCACCAGCCTGTATCCCATGAACCATGATAGCTAGACACTTGAAATTTTCACAGAAAACAAATAACCAGCCAAGTGCGAGTCGGATTCGCAAACGAAGGGTTCCTTACCAAAATCTATTAAAAAATCACATTTGCTGTATGGGAAGATATAGCCACTTAGATATTTATTTTATATTGTTTTTAGTATTTCTTGTTATAGCGGCAACAGAAATACAGCATACAGTTTAGCTATCACGGTTCATGTGATACATCCTGGTGACAGACAGACAGACAGCAGAGTCTTAGTAATAGGGTCCCGTTTTTACCCTTCGGGTACTTTGAAAAAAAGAGAAATATTCAAGATTTAAAATAAATAAATAATAATAAATAAATATATAGGCACAAATTACACTGATTGAGCTAGCCCCAAAGTAAGCTCGAGACTTGTGTTATGGGATACTAACTCAACGATACTATATTTTATAACAAATACATATAGATAAACACCCAAGACCCAGGACAATTTGAAAAAGGCCATTTTCCTACTTGCCCCGACCGGGGATCGAACCCGGGACCTCTGGGTGGCGGACTAGCATGGTGACCACTACGCCACGGAGATCATCAAAAGAAAAAACTTAGAATGTATCAGCTACTTCTCTTCGCGCAGATCGTAAAAGCCAATTAAGGAAATAATAAATACTTATACGGACAAATCACACAGATTGAGCTAGCCCCAAAGTAAGTTTGAGACTTGTGTTATGGGATACTATATTATATAACAGATACATATATAGATAAACATCCAAAACCCAGGTCAATCTGAAAAAAATCATTTTCTATCTTGACCTGACCGGGGATCGAACTCGGGACCTCCGGTGTGACTGCGTGGCATGATGACCACTAGGGCACAGAGGTAGTCAGGGAATGGGCGAGAATGCGAATCATGTTACCTACGGCATCAATATTTTGATTCCTTTTTGCGCTATCACGCTAAAAGTGGCCTTTTAATCTTGAGTCACCTGTCGGGTAGATTCCCTCTAATATGGTTGGGTTTAACGATGGCTGATCCAAGCGTCAACTCGTGACCGGGTGCTGCCGGGAGGGACTGGTCAGGTCGGAGTCGATTTTTTGACTACTTAGTATTTCTATTTTATGTTTGTTAACTCGTTCGCAAGCATTACATGTTATAATGTATCAACATCGTATTATATTAAAAGTATTTATTATTTAAAAAAAGACATAATAATAATATGACAAAGCCCTTCTAGCGAGTAGGCGACCAAATTGTGAAAACGAGTTACTTTCGGCGTTTCTTCTCAGCAGTGGTCGTTACGAAGCGCTGGTATCGGTAGCTTTTCTTTAAAATAAATTAAATTTTAATATAAACTACACGTAATGTTAATTGTACTTCTTAACGTGTAAAAGTGCAAATTACTGAATAAACATTTGAATTTCGATTTTTTTTTATTTGAAGCCCTGTGCTTTGTCTGCTTAGAGCCGCAAGACCCAAAATGCTCTGTCTGCCGCGTTAGGGATACAGACGTGAATATAGTGTGTATTCACAAAAATATTGACGACCTCCGTAACGTAGTGTTCGCCATGCTAGTCCACCACCCAGAGGTCTCGGGTTCGATTCCCAGTCAGGGCAAGTTGGAAAATGGCCTTTTTCAAACTGTCCTGGGTCTTGCGTATTTATCTATATATGTATTTGTTATTAAATATAGTATCGTTGAGTTAATATCCCATAACACAAGTCTCGAACTTTCTTTGGGGCTAGCTCAATCAGTGTAATTTGTGCCTATATATTTATATATTATTATTTTTTTTTACATTGGTCATAATAATCAAGTTCTTTTAAACAATAAAAATCCAAATTAATGTTTCAAAAGAATTTGGTTAAAAACTGTGTGAAAGTTGAATACTTTGACCAAAACAATTTAGTTAATTGTCAATAAGTACTAACGAGTAATTAGGAGAACAAAGGGTGCGAAATTAACAAAACGAAGGGTTAGTACTTTCCTACTAATTCTATCAGCATATATTGATTACGTCGAGACATTACCTAATGACTTAATGACATGTGTTTTTAAGAAATTTTGATGATTCTTTAACTGCATTTAGTATAAATATCGAAGGTCTTTAAATATGACATCAGTTATCAAGAAAAAATTGACCAGTGCAGACATGGCGAAGGACCGTGTTAGTAAAGCGAACTTAAAAATGTTATACTACGCACATTTTTAAATATAGAGAAAATAATAAAAAAATAAAGTGAAACAAGTGAAGTGATGGTGACAGTTAATTTCGAGTTTGTGCGGAGTGGATCTAGGGAGGCCTGGGAAACGTTGGAGTTATGACAGCAAATTGAGACGAAAGCTAAGCTTAAACATGTAAGTATTAACAATGTTTTACTTTTTTGTACAATTTGATTTTTCTATTGTTTTTCATAATATAATATTCTTTGGTCAGTTGTAGTCGTCACTAACTCAGTATCGATGTTTCAATTCTGTCACTGGGTGCGTGATAGCTTCTACTGATAGACATGTGTGACATCAATGTCTGTTAAATTTAAAATTGTGTTATTTTCAGAAAAGAAAAGTGTAACAGTTAAAATAATATCTTTGTTTAAAGAGTTATTCTGTCAATTGCAGTTATCACCACCTCAGTAGACATGTTTCAATTCTGTCACTGGGTGCGTGATAGCTTCTACTGACAGACATGTGTGACACATATCTGTAAAATATAAAATTGTGTATTTTTCAGAAAAAAAATTGTAACAGTTAAAGCAATATCTTTGTTTAAAGAGTTATTCTGCCAATTGCAATTATCACTAACTTAGTAGACATGTTTCAATTCTGTCACTGATAGACGTATTCTCCTTAAATAAAAAGCTGAATGTTTTGTCAAGAAAGAAGTAAAATTAACATTTGATTTGTGGGATGTATCATGTCTGTCTGTTGTAGTCGTCACTAACTCAGTAGACATGTTTCAATTCTGTCACTGGGTGCGTGATAGCTTCTACTGACAGACACAGTCTACAGATTATCCTTAAAATGAAGAAAAGGTTGAAGAGAAGAAAAGGGAGATTCTGCAGAAAAAAGTCGTCTAACAGTTGTAGTTGTCACTAAATCAGTAGACATGTGTCAATTCTGTCACTGGGTGCGTGATAGCTTCTACTGACAGACACAGTCTACAGATTATCCTAAATATGGAGAAAAGGTTGAAGAGAAGAAAAGGGAGATTCTGCAGAAAAAAGTCGTCTAACAGTTGTAGTTGTCACTAACTCAGTAGACATGTTTCAATTCTGTCACTGGGTGCGTGATAGCTTCTACTGACAGACACAGTCTACAGATTATCCTAAATTTAAAGAAAAGGTTGAAGGGAAGAAAAGGGAGATTCTGCAGAAAAAAGTCATCTAACGGTTGTAGTTGTCACTAACTCAGTAGACATGTGTCAATTCTGTCACTGGGTGCGTGATAGCTTCTACTGACAGACACAGTCTACAGATTATCCTAAATATGGAGAAAAGGTTAAAGAGAAGAAAAGGGAGATTCTGCAGAAAAAAGTCGTCTAACAGTTGTAGTTGTCACTAACTCAGTAGACATGTTTCAATTCTGTCACTGGGCGCGTGATAGCTTCTACTGACAGACACAGTCTACAGGTTATCCTCAATATGAAGAAAAGGTTGAAGAGAAGAAAAGGGAGATTCTGCAGAAAAAAGTCGTCTAACGGTTGTAGATGTCACTAACTCAGTAGACATGTGTCAATTCTGTCACTAGGTGCGTGATAGCTTCTACTGACAGACACAGTCTACAGATTATCCTATATATGGAAAAAAGGTTGAAGAGAAGAAAAGGGAGATTCTGCAGAAAAAAGTCGTCTAACAGTTGTAGTTGTTACTAACTCAGTAGACATGTGTCAATTCTGTCACTGGGTGCGTGATAGCTTCTACTGACAGACACAGTCTACAGATTATCCTAAATATGGAGAAAAGGTTGAAGACAGGGAAAAGGGAGATTCTGCAGAAAAAAGTCGTCTAACGGTTGTAGTTGTCACTAACTCAGTAGACATGTGTCAATTCTGTCACTGGGTGCGTGATAGCTTCTACTGACAGACACAGTCTACAGATTATCCTAAATATGGAGAAAAGGTTGAAGAGAAGAAAAGGGAGATTCTGCAGAAAAAAGTCATCTAAAGGTTTTAGTTGTCACTAACTCAGTAGACATGTTTCAATTCTGTCACTGGGTGCGTGATAGCTTCTACTGACAGACACAGTCTACAGATTATCCTAAATATGGAGAAAAGGTTGAAGAGAAGAAAAGGGAGATTCTGCAGAAAAAAAACGTCTAACGGTTGTAGATGTCACTAACTCAGTAGACATGTTTCAATTCTGTCACTGGGTGCGTGATAGCTTCTACTGACAGACACAGTCTACAGATTATCCTAAATATGGAGAAAAGGTTGAAGAGAAGAAAAGGGAGATTCTGCAGAAAAAAGTCATCTAAAGGTTTTAGTTGTCACTAACTCAGTAGACATGTTTCAATTCTGTCACTGGGTGCGTGATAGCTTCTACTGACAGACACAGTCTACAGATTATCCTAAATATGGAGAAAAGGTTGAAGAGAAGAAAAGGGAGATTCTGCAGAAAAAAAACGTCTAACGGTTGTAGATGTCACTAACTCAGTAGACATGTTTCAATTCTGTCACTGGGTGCGTGATAGCTTCTGCTGACAGACACAGTCTACAGATTATCCTAAATATGGAGAAAAGGTTCAAGCGAAGAAAAGGGAGATTCAGCAGAAAAAACTCGTCTAACAGTTGTAGTTGTCACTAAATCAGTAGACATGTTTCAATTCTGTCACTGGGTGCGTGATAGCTTCTACTGACAGACACAGTCTACAGATTATCCTAAATATGGAGAAAAGGTTGAAGAGAAGAAAAGGGAGATTCTGCAGAAAAAAGTCGTCTAACAGTTGTAGTTGTCACTAACTCAGTAGACATGTTTCAATTCTGTCACTGGGTGCGTGATAGCTTCTACTGACAGACACAGTCTACCGGTTATCCTAAATATGAAAAAAAGGTTGAAGAGAAGAAAAGGGAGATTCTGCAGAAAAAAGTCGTCTAACGGTTGTAGATGTCACTAACTCAGTAGACATGTGTCAATTCTGTCACTGGGTGCGTGATATCTTCTACTGACAGACACAGTCTACAGATTATCCTATATATGGAAAAAAGGTTGAAGAGAAGAAAAGGGAGATTCTGCAGAAAAAAGTCGTCTAACAGTTGTAGTTGTCACTAACTCAGTAGACATGTGTCAATTCTGTCACTGGGTGCGTGATAGCTTCTACTGACAGACACAGTCTACAGATTATCCTAAATATGCAGAAAAGGTTGAAGACAAGGAAAAGGGAGATTCTGCAGAAAAAAGTCGTCTAACAGTTGTAGTTGTCACTAACTCAGTAGACATGTTTCAGTTCTGTCACTGGGTGCGTGATAGCTTCTACTGACAGACACAGTCTACAGATTATCCTAAATATGGAGAAAAGGTTGAAGAGAAGAAAAGGGAGATTCTGCAGAAAAAAGTCGTCTAACAGTTGTAGTTGTCACTAACTCAGTAGACATTCTGTCACTGGGTGCGTGATAGCTGCAGCTCATAACAATTCAGTTTAAAAATAAACATACAAGAGAAAAGCTATAAACTTGCCTACAATCATCCAAATAAGAGGATGATAAAAAAAAATGAAGTACTAGACACAAGCTTTTATCCTAACTCAGTGCTGCCCCCATTTGAAATAAATCATTTGACAGGAAACGGAGACATCGTTTCAAATTTGTTTTTGATCAGACCCTAGATAACCCCTTAAACTATTTTATGAACTACTGTTTACAGTTTAAAGTAAGAACGTGAAGCTTTTCTACGCACAATGCGAAAAACGGCCACTTTTGGCGTATGTGCGTAGAAAAGCTTCACGTTCTCACTTTAAATTTTAAATGATGTCTCCGTTTCCTTTCAAATGATTTATTACAAATGTGGGCAGCACTGGACCCTGGAAGATTCAGGTAGCCCCTTAAAGTGTGCCTCCTGACAAAGGCCTCCTATAACCACATCTGCTGTTCTCAGAGCTGTGCATTCCATAGAGACGTTTCGACTTGGTCTACCCTGTCGATCGCATGTATATGCGCATTTTTTTTATTTATTATAAAAAACATTATGCCCATGTGTACTGTCTCTAGTTTTTGTCTACCCTAACAAAAATCTTTATGCACGTCACTGACTGTTCTCTATCTCTTGCGACTCTTCTCTAATTCGTCTCCCCATCTTGTTAATGAATGTAATAAATAAATATATAATGTTTATTTCAGATATAAGGCTTGACAAATTTTCTCTTGACAAGGTCTGCGAGTTCGGGTTTTTCATGCTTACTAAAATGTCCACTCCGGTGGTGGCGTCGCTGGTCGGGTCGTTGGATTCCCTCTAATATGGTTGAGTTTAACGATGGCTGATCCGTGCGTCAACTCGTGAACGGGTGCTGCCGGGAGGGACTGGTCAGCTTGGCTTCGCTTTTTTTGACTACTTAATATTTTTTATTGCGCAATTTATGTTTGTTTACTTGTTCGCAAGCATTATATGTTATAATGTGTCAACATTATATTATATTATAAGTATTTATTAATTAAAAGACAATTATAATAATATGACAAAGCCCTTCTGGCGAGTAGGCGACCAATACTGTGAAAATGAGTTTCTTTCGGCGTTTCTTCTCAGCAGTGGTCGTTACGAAGCGCTGGTATCGGTAGCTTTTCTTTAAAAATAAATTAAATTTTAATATACTTTACACGTAACATAAATTATACTTATTGACGTGTAAAAGTGCCTGTAAAGGTCTAATTACTGAGGAAGGTTACTGATTACGAGGAAGCTCTTGTCATTCCTTTACCCAAAATACCTAACCCTAAAACCTTTTCCGATTATCGTCCTATCTCCATACTTCCTTTTCTATCAAAAGTCCTTGAACGCCTTATCCAGTCCCAGATATGCAGTTTTCTTAATAAAAATAATTTATTTAATCCTATGCAATCAGGTTTTCGTACAGGTCATAGCACCGTTACTGCCCTTATCAAAATATCGGATGACATTCGCCTTGGTATGGAAGAAGGGCTGCTAACTGTACTTTCTTTATTAGATTATAGCAATGCTTTCAATTCCGTTAATTTCGATATACTTCTTGCAACATTGCGCTCTATTAATGTATCTCCATCAGCAATTGAATGGTTTCGCAGTTATCTGTATGGTCGCAGGCAGCGCATTCGCCTCGAAGACTCTTATTCTTCGTGGTGTAATGTATCTGCTGGCGTACCGCAAGGCGGCGTTCTCTCTCCTCTTTTATTTTCAGTCTTTATTAATTATATTTCAAAACACATTTCTTGTCCCTATCACTTGTATGCTGACGATTTACAAATTTATTCTCAAGCTCCACCCAGTGATATTGCCAAGGCTATCCAAGATATAAACAATAACTTAACGCACATAACTGAGTGGAGTCGTTCAAACGGACTGATAGTGAATCCAACAAAAACTCAGGTGATAATCATTGGCAGTTCACGCATGCTGGCTAAATTAGACAGATCGACTTTGCCTCAAGTACAATTTGATGGTGTGAATATACCTTACTCAAAAACGGTTAAAAACCTAGGATTGACCTTTGATGAAAATTTATCTTGGGGTCCTCAGATGCAAATTACAGCTAGTAAGTTATATGGGGCTGCGGCTTCACTTAGAAGACTGCGTAATTTTCTACCTACTGCTACTAAACTGGCGCTTGCTCAAACACTTTTGCTTCCTATTTTAGATTATGCGGATGCCTGCTATCTTGATCTCACTGAGGACCAGCTAAGTAAGCTTGAGCGACTTCAAAACTTTTGCATAAGGTTTATATTTGGTTTACGCAAATATGATCATGTCTCACAATTTCGTACTCAGCTCAAGTGGCTTCCTATTCGTCATCGCCGGAATACTCATATCCTTTCTTTATTGTATAACATATTATTTTACCTCCCATCCCCCTGTTATCTTAAGGAACGTTTTGAATTTCTACATTCTAAGAATATGCACCATTTAAGGTCATCAGAAAATCTAGCTTTGGACATGCCTATGCATCGAACCAATTTTTACGATAAGTCCTTTACGGTTCAAGCGGTGCGCCTGTGGAATGAACTGCCAGTTTCAATACGGCAGGCACAGTCTCTTCCCGTTTTTAAGAAAAGAGTAGTAGATTACTATCTATCAAAAAGTAATTAATTGGAATGATCACATTATAAATTACTCTATTTTATGTAGCTATCAAGTTATCAGTAAGTCTATTTGCTATTTAATAATATGTATTGTATATGTATATGTGTTATATATAATTTATGTATTGTATATGTATATGTGTAATATATAATTTATGTATGTATATTGCCTAAACCTATTTATGTTTTAATGTATTTATAAAGGTTAAAATGTGTGTAAATTTATGTTAAATTTATTAAGTTTAAAGTTGCTTTAGATACATTTTTTTTCCTTCTTAGTCAGTTGCACCACCGTCTTTGTCTTTCTCACATTCCTCTCCATCCACTGGTTGTCTGGAAGAGATCGCTTTAAGCGATAAGACCGCCCATTGTACTCATTTTAATTTAAAATTATTTCTTTGTGTTACATTTTTTCTTTTGGTGTACAATAAAGAGTTATCTATCTATCTATCTATCTACTGAATAAACATTTGAATCTTTGAATCTTTTGAATCTTTGTTAAGGCATTCATATTCACAGAGATTAAAGTAAAATAAAATTATAAATGTAATATAATGTAAGTTGTACATTATCTTCCTAGTAGAAGCAATCTCTCACTCAGTAAATAGGTCAACATTTCTATCAAAGGGTATGAGCTAGTTTCCACTGGAAGATACCATCATCATCGACGAGCTCCGTGGCGTGATGGTCAACACGCTAGTCCGCCAATCCGGAGGTTCTGGGTTCGATCCCCAGCCTGAGCAAGTTGGAAAATAGCCTTTTTCAAATTGTCCTGGGTCTTGGGTGTTTATCTATATATTTATTTAATCATAAAATATAGTATCGTTGGGTTAGTATCCCATAACACAAGCTTAAGCTTACTTTGGGGCTAGCTCAATATGTGTCATTTTGTCATAGCACAAAAAATTACATTCATATTCATAATAATGTGACTTTAAGAATGTGTTTGAAGGTTAATCCTTATATTCATTAAAATTTTCAACCGGTTGCCAAACCCGTTTCAGTTAGAACATATTCTGTCTCTTTCCCTCTTTTCAATATTTAACTTAGTGAAAACGAGACAAAACACATTTTCACTAAAAGAGGTTAAGCAAACGTTTGTTAACATTTATAAATATGGGGTTAAGTCTGTTAGTAGTAGTTGTTACTTACTCAGTAGACATGTCCAAATTCTGGATGTGTTTTTATGTAGGTTTTTTTTTTCACCATGCCAATTAAAACGAAAAATCCAGGAGTCAGTTGTAACCGTCACTATCTCAGTAGACATGTCTGAATGAAGTGACGACAGGGTCAGAAAAGTAGGATTATAATTACTCCGTCTTTTAGATTATCCAAAAATAATGGACCCATATTTTTCAGTTTTATCAAAACATGTTAGTTAAGCACTCTTGAAAGTCCTTCATGAAGAACAGGGAGACCTTGTCCTGCGGTCTCTTGGGCCCGCCTACTGACGTCACTACTGTCAGTCCAGCTCTACCGCGGGATTGCCAAGTATTGTATATAATTATGGAGGAAGCATTTTACCCTGTTGGTTAAGCTCTCCTGGAAGTCCTTCTTCATGACGGACACGGAGACCCTGTCCTGCGGTCTCTTGGACCAACCCACTGACGTCACTATTATCAGTCCAGCTCTAATAAAAGATTACTAAGTATTTACCAAGTATTGTATTTAAAGGGATCATGTTACCTTGTTGGTCAAGCACTCCTGGAAGTCCTTCTTCATGACGGACACGGAGACCCTGTCCTGCGGTCTCTTGGGCCCGCTCACTGACGTCACTACCGTTGATAAGTCCAGTTCTACCACCTACAAAATCATATGTACATTAAATATCTTCAAAACTAAGGGTGACCGCTAAGTGACGCGGGCGCACGAGGTGGGTTTCAGTCTATCTCTGTCACAAAATCTAAGTGCGAAAGAGATAGCAGAATCCGTCGCGGGTCACCTGTCTCTGTCACGCATAGAGTTTTTTAAAGAGATAGGCTGAAGCAGCCGCGTGCGCCCGCGTCATTTAGTGGACACCCTAAAAACTGCATATACATGCAACATAGATGTACCGGACAGTTTGGTCTCAGTACATTTAAATGATGCAGATGTCAGGTGGACACGGTGTGTTCGGGATGTTGGGTGCAGGAGTCAAGGACGTCAATAATTAAAACCCGACCGGTACCACGGAATGCGTTTATTGCACTAGTAAGACAAAGTTAACTTATGAAATATGCAGTATGTAGGTTACACGCGCCGGCCCGCGTGACGTCAAAGTGTCATAGACCTAAGGTAATACTGTACGCTAGCTCGTACATATTTCCAACCGCAAAAGCAAAAGAAAAACTTATCAAAATGTATCTAAAAACTTAAATATTTTATTTTTAAATAACATAGCAAACGTAATATTATAAAGAATGTAAAGTCATAAAGTTATAAAAATAAAGATATAAAATTGTAAATAAACAGTCAGCAAAATTAAGTAGGTAAATAATTAATTACACAAATTCAAGTCACTAGTACTAGCATTTAAGTTAAAATGAATTTTTCTTGGAATAGTAGGGGACGTCGCGATGTCTACACTCGTAACGGAACCTCGTGACGCGGGTGTCGTCCTTGGGAGCGGCGACGAAGAAGGCGGTGCAGACTCTATCACCGCCCCGAACGAAGTCTCACTCGTCGTGGCGGCATTATCATGGTTGTGGTCATTAGGCTTCCATCGTGTACACCATCTTTGTTTCAGATTGCAGAGTGCAAAAGTGATCAACACAATCGTTATAACAAACAGAATAGAATAAATAATGATGTAATGTGAAGAGTCATAGTTGTTAAATTTCTCCAGTTCTTGCTGTTTCAAATCTTCTACATTCTGTTTTATCGATGTAAATAATTGGTCATGATTTTCTGCTACGAAATTGATAGGAAGTGATACGTTCATAAACTCGTTCAACGTAGAGACAGTAGGTACGTTTATATCAATTGCCGGGTGCATGTATATCTGGTTTGCATAGTCATGTTGAGAGTATATTATAAAGGTTTCACCTTTAATAGAGCAGCCAGGTTCCAGGTCCTAGTGCAATAAACGCATTCCGTGGTACCGGTCGGGTTTTAATTATTGACGTCCTTGACTCCTGCACCCAACATCCCGAACACACAGTGTCCACCTGACATCTGCATCATTTAAATGTACTGAGACCAAACTGTCCGGTACAATAGATATTGAACGTGTGGCTTCCTGCTTAGAATAGAAACGCGCCATCTCTTCCTGTCGTAAGAGGCGACTAAAGGACAGTCTGGTTACGATATTGCAGGCTTGAATCACCTGATTATCCGAAAAGATGATTCCGTGTTTCGGAAGGCACGAATAAACTGTGGGTACCGAACGCCATCTAGCGTTTGCTCATCAAACCTATCCAAGTATTGGTTCTGGTTCGCCCTTTGGGTTGCGGAGCACAGATGGCAGTCGCTCTGTGTACAAACCAGTAACCTCGTCATATCTCCTTGGTGAGGTAGCGGACCCCGGGCTATGAAGCGTTACCGCTGAGGATGCAACCGGGAATACGGGAGGATGATGATGATGTTACTGGGCATGCGGTAAGATATTGCTTGCTTGCTTTTCGTGTGTGTAAGTGGCCAACACTAGTGTCAGATTTTTCAAGCTGCCTAAAGACATCTGACATAGCTTGACGACTGCCATACAATGATGACAGCCGGTAAAATATCAAAGGTTAAGTATGAATCCGCTATTTTCCAACAAGTCAAATCAGATATTTTTTTCTAAACGTCAAAACAAACATTTTCTCTAAGATTTGTATGAAATACAGGCAGATGACGTCATAGTTTCTTGGAGTCAAATAGCGCTCTTAATATCAGTTCTTTTGCAATAATAAATCTACAATCACGTTAAAATGGCAATTCACATTATTTTGCGACGTCTAAGCTTTTTTTTTTTCAGTTCAAAACAATTTATTTTTGTTCTTGGAAAACATCCAATAGGATTTATGCACGTATTTTTAATATTTGCTTTATAACAAAGTAAACAAATTTGATAAAAAAAAAATTAAATATCTTAACTACGACGAACATGTGATACTTTAAAGTTTCAATTAGAAAGAGAAGTCCGATATGGACTGGTGACGTCAAAGTCCATATCATCTATACATTTGCCATAGAAAATAGCGTTTTTGCGAGTGAGATAGACATATTCTCGTAAAATCGTTACATCTCGTTCGTTTCTCAACCAATTTTATTCTGTTTTCACTGTTAGTACTTTACTTTTAAATATTTATGGATGAACTGGTTAGATAACACATTTCTATTATTTTTTAACAGTACAAAATAAAATATTTTTGACCTGGGAAACTACCCGATTGTTTACCTCAGAGAACACCGGGTCTTGGCTCGGGTTTTCATAGTCCCTGAACTGCTTGGTCGCTCGGAGATACGCCTCAATCACGTCGATCTTTTCTTTGGGACGGTCTGAAACAAACAAACAAACAATCATTTCATTGACGACCTCCGTGGCGTAGTGGTGACCATGCTAGTCCGCCACCCAGAGGTCCCGGGTTAAATCCCCGGTCGGGGCAAGTTAGAAAATGGCCTTTTTCAAACTGCCCTGGGTGTTTATCTATATACGTATTTGTTATAAAATACAGTATCGTTGAGTTAGTATCCCATAACATTAGTCTCGAACTTACTTTGGAGCTAGCTTAATCAGTGTTATTTGTCCCTATATATTTAATTTATATTTAATATTTATTCATTAAATATCGAGTGTGTTTCTCATTACTGACACTGGTGTCAGATTTTCGAGCTGTCTTAGGCAAAGATTTAGAATATACAAGTTTTTTTTTTTATTATTTTATTTATTTAGGTACGTAAAACAGGTTACAATCATTAAAACTAATAGAAATACATACAAAATTAAAAGACTAGACTGAAGCCCAAAACATACGCACACAGCAAGATCACAAATACACCAAACGTAAACATAATAATAAATTATTAAACATTAAATCAAATTACAATAGTGTTGTGTACCAAGTAGTGGTCTAAGGGCATCTGACGTAAGCCGTTGGTCTCGGCTGTCGTCGTTTTTAGGGTTCCGTACCCAAAGGGTGAAAACGGCTTACGTCCCCTATCACTAAGACTCCGCTGTCCGCCGGTCTATCCATCTGTCTGTCACCAGGCTGTACCTCAAGAACTGTGATAACTAGACAGTTGAAATTATCACAGATGATGTATTTCTGTTGCCGCTGTATCAAGAATCAAGAATAATTTATTTGCATTATACAATCGATTTCTGAGATGTAAGTAAATGTAAGTATACAAATTGTAACAACAAATACATACTAAAAACACGGAATAAAAATAAATATTTAAGAGGGCTCCCATACAACTAACGTGATTTTTGATAGATAATGGTACGGAACCCTTCGTACGCGAGTCCGACTCACACTTGGCCGGATTTTTTATTTTTTATCCGAACACTGTCCCTTTTTCCAACCTAACATGATTAAGGGGCTACCTGAATTTTCCGGGTCCAGTGCTGCCCCCATTTCAATTAAATCATTTAAAAGGAAACGGAGACATAATTTAAAATTTTGTCTTGATCAGACCCTAGATAACCCTTCAAACTAATTAATGAACTACTGTTAACAGTTTAAAGTGAGAACGTGAAGCTTTTCTACGCACATACGCCAAAAGTGGCCATTTTTCGCAATTGTGCGTAGAAAAGCTTCACGTTCTCACTTTAAACTGTTAACAGTAGTTCATAAAATAGTTTTAAATGATGTCTCCGTTTCTTTTCAAATGATTTATTTTAAATGGGGGCAGCACTGGACCCCGGAAAATTCATGTAGCCCCTTAATGGTCTATCACAAAGCGAATGAAATGTCAATGCCCCATTAGGGGTCTTCCATTAATCACGTGATTTTTATTTTTGTTAGTTCAAATAATGTTACAGAATAATAGATAACATAAAACACCGGCCTTATCGCAACTGCAATCTCTTCCAAACAACCGAGGTACTTGGAGACGTTTGACGATAATTCAACTTTTATAAAAAAAAAAAACCGACTTCATTTTCTTCCAGGAGTTTCTTCCTTAACTCCAAAGTTCATCATGTTTTTACCAAATTAATATGGGACCAACTTGGTAGTAAAGGCTTTCAAATAAAATAAAACAATTCAGTCCACGGTTGACAAAGATATCGCGTAACATACGTACAAAAAAAAACACACGGGTCGAATTGATAACCTCCTCCTTTTTTAAAAGTCGGTTAAAAACAGGTGAGGTGAGGAAAAAGTTATAGGCAAGAAAAAGAATTAAAAAAATAGCTGTAGGTACAATCAAGCAACGTTTTAGCCCTCCTGTGATAGATTTTAGATCCTTTCGTGATTTTCGATGATCCTAAGCTCCCCCTATCCCCCTTCCTCACTTATCGTAAACAGCGAAAAACTTACTTGTCTGCGCGAGGTACACCAAGGTGTCGACCGGGAAGCGAGCGTCCGTTTACCGTCGAAGACGTCTTTATACGTGCCTGAGGAGCACGGTGGCACAGTGGAAGTACACATTGCTATCGTTTCCGCACGTGAAGTGACACCGGGCGTGGTCCTTACTGGGATGGGTGACCACGAGTGCCATAGGCTATGTCAGATGCCTCTAGGCAGCTTTCCCAGTAGTTACTTGAAAGGGATCGTCCATTAATCACTTTGTATCCCTGTCCCCCCCCCCCCCCCCAAAATTGTTGTCTGCGCCAGGTACCAAAAGAGCCTGGTATCTCGGTATCCGAAAAACTACACTTGCCCTTAAGTTCCGTGCTTCGGAAGGCACGTTAAGCCGTTTATCCATCGTTGTTTGGCAAGCCAAGCTATGTCAGACACCACTAGGCAGCTTAAACTGGCCCCTTGTGATATTTTGTATTTTACTGACCAACCCCCCTCCCCCCTTTCCTCCGTTCTAGGCTCAAAGAGCGATAAACTTACTTGTCTGCGCGAGGTACCCCAAGGACCTGGTGTCGACCGGGAAGTGAGCGACCGTGGCCCCGAACTCGGGACACATGTTGGCCACGGTCGCTCGGTCCGCGATGCTGAGCGCTTTCACCCCGGGGCCGAAGAACTCCACGAACTTGCCCACCACGCCCAGGGAGCGAAGGTGCTGGAAAAAAAAGAAAAAAAACCTTTTTTAATAAAAATTTCTTTTTTTTTTTTTGGTAAAATTAATTTTTTGTACAAGTTTCTATTGTGCGACTGAAGTACTTATTTAGACAAATGAAATAAGCCCGAACTCGATGGGGTTCCGTCGTTTTATTACCGAGTTCCATCGACCACCTTCCGTCTCCGTGATCAGACCCTAGACATCGTCTACCATGAAGTGCTCGTCAAGACAGATCAAATAAGTTGTTTCATTACTAAGTTTTTTTGTAAATCTCCCGGCTCCATCATCATAACAGCTCATTGACTCCATAATATTGTATTGTCATTCGACTTATGGGACCACCTGGAAGATATACCCTTTCAAGCAAAATAATAATTTTCCAAATCGGTCCAGGCGTCTATGAATAATCGGTGAACTTACATAAAAAAAAAAACATAAATGATCGCGACGAATTCATAACCTCTTCCTTTTTTGGATGTCGGTCAAAAAATAACACAATGCTTTTCGTGTGTGTAAGTGGCCAACAATAGTGTCAGAAAATTTCAGGCTGCCTTAAGGCACCTGACTCCTAACATAGCTTGACGACTGCCATACAATGACGACAGCCGGGATTAACGGCTTATACGTGCCTTCGCAAGCATGGAGGAGCTCGAGACATTGTATGCCGCTTGTGGTCACCAAACCAAGTGCGGACCACGCCCGGTATCGCTTTACTTGCGAAAGCGCTAGTAATGCGCAGTTCCGCCGGGCCACCGAGCTCCTAAACATAAAAATATGAAGTTCGGCTCTATATTTCATTGGCATAGACTAAAAATCAAGTAACAAGTTTATTTGATAGGCAAATTAAAAAACCCCCGTCTGTCAAGAACGCCATCTAGTGATGAGTAGCGGAACTACAGATACGACTTGATCTCCGTAGCGCCATCTGTTATTTGCTAGAGAAAGCCCTGACTCGAGCGTTAACCCCCAATAACTTTTGAATGACAGAACCGATTTTCATCAAACATTTTAGTTCATCCGTTCGAGCGCTACGATGCCACAGACAGACAGACTAACAAACAATAGCGTCATCTAATAACACCAGTGACTAATATTAGAGTTTCCGTGCGATCGTTTAGTGCTACCTAAAAATGCGGATGCTTGCTTTGGCGTAAAGTCAGTGCTGTTTTTGACGCAGTAAAAAAATCTAGGTCTATGGTTTTTGATATATGAAATCTGTACAAAAAAACCTAAAAATGCGGATGCTTGCTTTGGCGTAAAGTCAGTGCTGTTTTTGACGCAGTAAAAAAATCTAGGTCTATGGTTTTTGATATATGTAATATGTATAAAAAAAGAAATTTTTTTTTACTAAAATCTTACCTTGGTAATGGTGAGGACCAAGTCGGTGGAAGTAGCCAGTGGGTTCAGTTCTCCGACCAGTTTGTACCCCACCACTTTGGGCAGCAACATACTGATGGCCTGACCCAACATCACAGCTTCTGCTTCTATTCCTGTGGACAATTAAACAAAGTTAGATACACAAACAAACATACACAAACCGCACCTTATACTTACATAAACACTCATTTCATTCTCGCTTACCCCTTATATACATAATATGTTAAGTTTGAAGGCACCAGTACTTATTTATCTTGCTTTATATTATGTATAGTAATTACCAAATTCAATATGTATACTTAGGCCCAATCACAGATAAGACTAGCTGGGCCTAAGTAACCTCAACTTTTAATTTAAGTAGCCTTTTGTCGATAGTGTAGTGTAGGTAAACTCGATTTAAAAATGTACCGCACTCTTTCCGTCGACTGTCCGGTTGTTCATCACCCGAGATACAGACTATGTCTAGTTCGGGGATGGATTTCCGGATGGGATATGGACTGGGCGCCTTTAAGTCTTAAGCACTCGTATGATACAGTACCTACTTCGGTTGCCTACGCTATAATATTATAATTATACCATTCTGTAAAATGTTTTAGGCAAATAAAGAATTTATTATTATTATTTATTATTAGTGTCTGCCTCCGTGGTCCAGTGGTCAAGGCGTTTGCATTGTGATCTGGAGGTCCTGGGTTCGAATCCCACTGGGAAGCATATAGTTTGTGAAAAGTTGTTTCCAGTCTGGTTAGGATATTGCATGCTTGAATCACCTGAGTATCCGATAAGACAGATGATTTCGTGTTTCGGAAGGCACGTATAAACTGTGGGTCCCGAACGCCATCTAGCGTTTGCTCAAACCTTTCCAAGGATTGGTTCTAGTCTAGTCTTAGAGTTATGGAAGTCAGACGGCAATCGCTCTGTGTAAGAACCAGTAAGCTCGTCAAATCACCTCTGTTAGATAGCAGACCCCAGGCACTGAAGCGTTGTCGCTGAGGATGCAACCGGCAATACTGGAGTATGATTTTGAATAGGCGGACTTAAAGTTGAACTAGTCCCGGGCTCGAACTCACAGGTGGGCGCGGCCTTAAAGCATGCTGTCTCACCTAACATTGTGTTCGGGCGAAGCAGTGAGGTGAAATGCACGATAATTCATGTAAACCGAGCGCGTTAAAAATCCGTAGTCCTTTGGGAAAAGCGGTTTTATGCAAAAACTACTGTATTAATCGATTACAAATAAAGTATACTAAAATTGAGTAAATATCCTCTCAATCTATCACAGGTTGACTGGAAGAGATCCCTACATGGGATAAGTTCGCCTTTGTATATTTGCTCTTTCGTATGTTGTCTTTTTATTGTATTTTTTTTTTGTACAATAAAGTTATTACAAACAAACAAACAAACAAAATCTTCGATAAATAAGCCGTGTTGGTTTGGACTCTGTTTTGGAGATTTTACACTTCTTTTATTAGTTATTTACGCCGAAACTTGCGTAAAAATAAGAAAAAAAAAACGAATCTTTAAGGGCTCATAACTTTTTAATGGCTTTTTATTTTACTATTCTGCATTCGTACAGACAAAATGTATAATGAGACAAAACGATACCATGTTAAACTTTGAATGTACAATGTCAAACAGTGGAGGAAATCCCCTTAGAAATTTGTATAGAAAAAGTATTGACTAGGTCAACCTTAATGCTCAAAGCATTATCTGACAGCCAACTTTTGGGTTGTAAGAAAATTAACTTCTGGATTGTTATAAAATGAAGAGGCCAAAATATTTATAAAAGACGCGTAGACACGCGTCTGGTTGAGGCAACGGGAGACTTCAGAGCTGGTAGCCCCACAGAATTAGCCTTGCTATTCAGCGAGGCAACGCTGCGAGTGTTTTGGGTACTTTGCCTCAATCATATGCAATTGAGGAAGTATTCCACATTTAGTTTCTTTTATTTTCTTTTTCTTTAGGTTTTAGTTTAGATTTAATTAATTTAAGTATTTGAAGTTCTTTTTTGTTAAAATATTTATTTACATCCTAATCCCCTTATTCATAAAAAATATTAACAGTTTGCTAAATCTATTTTAGCTAAAATATGTTTTGTCCTTGTCTCTCTTTTCAATAATTTACCTAGTTAGAACGAGACAAAACATATTTTAACTAAAATAAGCTTAGCAAACGGTTGAATTTTTTTTTATGAATATGAGGGTTAGTATATAACCTTTATTTATTAATAAATGTTAAATAAGTATTGACAGAATAGTAAAATAAAATCCATTAATATGTTATAAAAAATTAAAGTATTTTCTTTCAAGTTCATATTTTGAAAAACTCACCCCCAACCCCCCAGCCCACGACGCCCAATCCGTTGATCATGGTCGTGTGGCTGTCTGTCCCCACCACCGAGTCGGGGTGCAGGACATCTCCCGTGAACACTACCCGGGCGAGGTACTCTAAGTTCACCTGAAAGTAGTAAAATAATATATTTTATTAACTACATATGTACTTCCAGTTTATATGTTTTTGGAAAAAACAAAACATAACCTACAGTAACAGAAGGTATGTACATACTTATATTCCTTTGCCGTGAAGTTAAGCTTTTTATAGCATTTTTGCGAAAAACTGCCACTTTTAGCAAAAATTTTATAAAAAGCTACACGTTTTCACTTTAAAATATGAAGGGTTATCTAGGATTATATCAAAGCCAAATTTTAAATAATATCTCCGTTTCTTTTTGATTTATTTTAGATGGGGGCAGCACTGGATCTCAGGTAGCCTACCCTTAAAAGAATGAAAATGGGAATATCAAAAAAAGGTTGCGTATTTTTTACACCAAATTTTCTTTAAATGTATTTTTTTTTGTTTAGGGTACTTATGTCTTTTTTATTACACTTAAATTTTACTTTCCTTGAATATAGCTGAAGTGTTTTTGTTTAGGTATTTAAAAGAGTGTAAACAATCTTAACGTGTCTTTTTATTGAAATGTACACTTTATAAATCAATACCTTCGAAAATTACAAAATATTTATTTTATTAATTATAAATTAAGTACATAATTTATTTGAAATTTGCCTGCCTCCATGGTCCAGTGGTCAAGGCGTTCGCCTTGTCAGACGGAGGTCATGGGTTCGATTCCCACTGGGAAGCATACTTTGTGAAAAGTTGTTTCCAGTCTGGATTAGGATATTGCAGGTTAGAATCACCTGATTATCCGAAAGATGATTCCGTGTTTCGGAAGGCACGTAAAACTGTGGGTCCCAAACGCCACCTAGCTTATACGTTACATATAAGTTTGAACATCAAACTATCCAAGGATTTGTTTCTGGTTTGCCCTTTGGGTTGTGGAGGTCAGACGGCAGTCGCTCTGTGTAAAAACCAGTAACCTCGTCAAATCTCCTGGGTTAGGTAGCGGACCCCGGGCTCTGAAGCGTTACTGCTGAGGATGCAACCGGGAATACGCTCGGATGATGATGAATTTATTTGAAATTTGCAAAGGTATTGATTTATAAAGTGTATATTTCAATAAAAAGACACATCAAGATTGTTCACATTCTTTTAAATACCTAAACAAATGGACTATATGAGGTTTTAAAATCAGCCTGTATATTGCATATTCGAATGCTGGTAATACTAACCTGATGAACGATACCGGAGCCAGGAGGCACGATCAGCATATTGTCGAACGCCTGAGCACCCCACTGGAACAACAAACAACAAGTTTACTTCCAGGCAAATTTAAAAAAAAGCAGATTTCGTGCCTCACACGACTATCAAGCTCATTGAAATTGAATCTACCGAAATGTCTACGAAAAATGTCGATCTGACTTTTTACAAAAAGGTTAGGCTACAGGGCAAACCCTTAACCCGATCGTCTTTGCTTAGGCTCAAATTGTAGCTGACTACATTGTTCAGGAGTTTTTCTCGAATTTTTGATATCATTCTTCGTTTCCGAAATATCGAGCGCCAAAATAAAAAGATCGGAAGATATTTAAGCATTTTTTCACTACTTCGGCCTTAAGACGAAGTGGTAGCTAAAGTGGCGCCCTCATTAGAAATAAATTGTTAAAAACTAAATATGGTGATAATTAAAAATTTGATTTGTATCACTGTCTAGAAAGACCTTTAAACTATTTTATGAATAACCACACAGACAGGCAGACATGACTTGTCCCTTACACAATTCTTATAGATTAACTATACGTTGCGCTGGGTGCACGACAACAGATATAAAGTTCGCGGTGAAAGTGTAAAGTCACACTGTATAAATACATATATACATCTCCTTGCATGTTACCTTCAAAAATTGGAATCTCTCCTTGTTCCTGTCAAATTCAAGCTCCTCGTTCTTAGGAAGCGCGTCCGGTCTGAAAACAACATTTTTAATAGAAAAATACAATAAAAAAACTTGAGGGGTGTCAAGGGACACCCGGATGGAACGAAGTAAAATATAAATAGGTCTAAATTACATTCACTCTTTTCTGCGTTCTAAAATCAAGTTTTGATTATCTTCATAAATTTGAATGAACAAAAAGTGTCGTTACAACTTTTGGTCTTAATTTTTTTCGTCTAGCTCCCTTTCGCAACGCGCGATAAGGAACTTTGTTCCAAAAATCGTTCAATATCAATATGCACTTGTATATCACGTGTGTACCCCTAATGAGGCAGTCAGAGCTCTATGGGTCTTGGAGCACGGAGCAGACCGAGCCCAGATATTTAAAAAAAATGCAATCTATATATACCCATAAAAACGTTTTGGTATATTTTATTACACCTGTATATTGTAATTAAAAACGACATTTTCATACAAATTGCCGGGCCGGCCGAGCACTTTTGTATGAAAATGTCTATTTTTTTCTAGTTTCAAGCATTGGTCCCATAGGAAAAGTTGTTCATATTGGCGGTCTGAGTTGCTCCGACATGGATCGGACAGGGTTTTTGATACATATTGTATGTATTTGTTATAAAATACAGTATCATTAAGTTATCTCATAACACAAGTCTCTTTTTAATATGTTTACACCCCTTTGGGTTGATACCCTTTTCTGTTACACGTTGTATATATTTACTAGCTGTAACCCGCGACTTTGTCCGCGTAGGGGTCGAAAATGGTTCTAATAGGTTTTTGATTGCTTTTTACGTAATTAATTTTGGTATAAATAAAACATAAAAAAATATTATGATAAAATATTTGAATACTTATAAAATAAAACAATCTTAACTAAAGTGTAGGTATTCCCTGTTCCCGTTCCCGTTCCCATTCCCGGGGATACAATTTTAAATCTTATTAATGGTTTTTTTTTTGCTATAAATCACTGATTCAAAAATGTCAAGTGTCGCGCTTCAAAAATGACGAAGATTAATGCAAACTTGCAACCGCTATTTCACCCCTATAGGGACATAATTTTCAAAATCTAGTAAATACATTATTATTTTCTACTAATTCCTAAAATTAATTAAAAACTTAATGTTTTCAATTAATTATAAGTTTCATACAAACTGGCAACCCTTATTTCACCCCTTAGGAATGGAATTTCCAAAAATCCTTTCCTTCTTAGCGGACGTCTCCTACTCACAATCTAACTTCCTGCCAAATTTCATTTTCATTGGCTAAGTAGTTTCCGAGATTTCGTGATGAATGAGTGAGTGAATGAGTGATTTTCGCTTTTATATATATAGATATTGTTAGCCGTATATGTATCCTGTAGTCGCTTATTAGTTTTTAAACATATATCTCGTTATTTATAAGCTACGTTTCCTTGACATCAATTAGCGAAGGCGCACCAAATACATGAACCTTTGTTTGGACTTGAGACTGTCAACACGCACGTGTGAACACGTGTTGACACCGTTGTTTCCCTCTTTTGTTCAAAACTTAGAATCATTCACATTTTTAGGGTTCCGTACCCAAAGCGTACAAACGGGACTCTATTATAAGATTTCGATCTACGTCCGGCTGTTCATCTGTGTTTCACCAGACTGTATCTCATGAACCGTGATAGCTAGACAATTGAAATTCTCACAGATGATGTTTTTCTGTTGCCGCTATAACTAAAAACAGAATAAAATAAATATTTAAGTAGGGGCCCATACAAGAATTTTTTATGGATAATGGTACGGAACCCTTTGTGCGCAAGGCGGATCATTCATAAAAATATTGACTTTACTCTCCCTACATATACAAGTAGTAGTCATTCGGTGGCTCCCTATGACCTGATGATGTTGTGACCCCTCCCCCCCCTTCTAAAGTACTCTCATCTTAGATAAGTCTACTTGCACAGAGTGTTCATTGACCAGATCTGCTGGACTGATGGTGATGACCTTGTGATCATCACCATCTGTCTCCTCAACTGGGCAGATGGGGTTGTTCTTGTGACCCCCAAATCTCTCAGCAGTCATGAAAGTCTCTAGGGCTCTTCTAAAGTACTCACGTCATGGAGAAGTTGATTTGCACAAAGTAATCAATGACCAGCTTGACAGATAGTGATCTCCCTCCTCAACTGGGCAGATGCGGTTGATCCCCCCCCCCCCCCCCCCAATCTCTCAGTCATGGAAGTATCTAGGGTTCTTCTAAAGTACTCACGTCCTGGAAAAGTTGACTTGCACAGAGTGGTCTATGACCAGGTCGGCTGGGTAGATGGGGTTGATCTTGTGACCCCCTTCCCAAATCTCTCAGCAGTCATGGAAGTTTCTAGAGCTATTCTAAAGTACTTACGTCCTGGAGAAGTCAACTTGCACAGAGTGGCCTATGACCAGTTCTGCTGGGCAGATGGGGTTTATCTTGTGACCCCCTTCCCAAATCTCTCAGCAGTCATGGAAGCCACTAGGGCTCTTCAAAGTACTCACGTCCTGGAGAAGTCGACTTGCACAGAGTGGTCAATGACCAGGTCGGCTGGGCAGATAGGGTTGATCTTGTGGGGGTCCCCCCCTAGGCCTTTCACGGCGTCCCTCATGGCGGCGAAGTCCACCACCGCTGGCACGCCTGTGAAGTCCTGAAACAAGTGCACTTTTTAACCAACTGCAAAAAAAGAGGACGTCAATTCCGCTGTATTTTTTGTTTGTTATTTCAAAATTTCGTCAATTCTATAACAATAATTCCGATTTCTCATACGGTTCAAGGTAAAAATCTATGTACCTACGTCAACGTAAGGTATATGTCTGTTAAAATTACCAATTCAAATAACATGGGTGTGTACTAGTGCCGTTAAGATACGTTTTCACTAAAAAACGCATACATCTACAAACCTGGTGGGGCAGACAGGGTCATGGTCACTAGCAATCATTTAGATTTTTACGTGAAGACGAGTATGAATTCTATACCATCAAATGAGCACTTTTTTGGGTCAGAGGTCTACGGTTCAATCCCCGGTCAAATTTCAAATTGTCCTGGGTCTTGGATGTTTATCTATAAATGACTTTATGTATTTGTTATAAAATATAGTATCGTTGAGTTAGTTTCCCATAACACAAGTCTCAAAATTAATTTATGCAGGCCTGTGTCACTCCCCATTTAGGTATCGAAAATATACCCACATTAAAACTATGCGCACGGCGACCACTTCGAAGGGGAAAATTCAGTTACATGAATCGTTTCTCTAGAGTAATAAGAATGAAATTGGCTTGAAATGGATGTCTGGGTATTTAAACGAAGAGGTGAGGATTTCTGACGCGAGCTAAATTAAATCATAGCGCTAACCACATTAAGTAGATATTCCTTTGAATTATTTTTCTGAGTAAGACTTCTGTACGTGAGTACTAGTACTTATTCTGCGCTTTGGAAATAGCTTATTCAGTATTATTTGTATATTTATTTATATTTGTATAAATATACAGGTTCTGACAAAATACAATAATAATTATAATTATTTTATTAGACGCCAATGTAACTAATACTAACTAACACTATGTTATTTTTTTTTACAAAAACCCGCTCGTACAGTGACACTTTTAAAAAACGGCACTCCTGATTCCAATCAAGACTATCTTTGGTAACCTTTATTGGACTAACCTGTAGGGTGACTGGCTGGCTTGAAGATCTCAGCCGCGTCATCACTGGCCTGGTTGGTCTCCCAGTCCAACACGTTCTGGACATCCTTCTCCAGCACCAGGAAGTTGACGCAGTTGCGCACACAGGACTGTGGGGGGCTCACAAAGACCTTTTGTGCACTCATCTCTCCCATGGCTTTATGCTCACCAGTTCGAAGTTTTGAACACACTTAAAAATAGCCCAAGGGAGGTCATCAGATTGAGAAGTTGCAGGCTCTCCTTTAAATCCTTCGGATTTAAGCGACACATCAAAGACGTCAAGTCTGCCGGGGAGGCAGTAAAAAGTCTAGATCCTAATTATTTCTGCCAATTAAGATTAAAGGAACAAACCTTTAGGATGACTCTGGCTGGCTTGAAGGAGATCTCAGCTGCGTCATCACTAGGCTGGTTGGTCTCCCAGTCCAACACGCTCTGGACATCAGGAAATTGTCGCAGTTGCGCACGCAGGACTGAGGGGATCTCACAAAGACCCTTTGTGGCATTCATCCCCCCTATGGCTTCATGCTTACCAGTTTGAACTTTTGAACACACTTACAAATAGCCCAACAGAAGTCATCAGATCGAGAAGCTGCAGTCTTAAAACTCCTTTAAATCCCTCGAATTTAAGAGCCACATTTAAGATGTCAAGTCTGCCGGGGAGGCAGTAAAAGTCTAGATCCTGATAACTAACCTGCAGGATGACTCTGGCTGGCTTAAAGGAGATCTCAGCCGCGTCATCGCCGGCCTGGTTGGTCTCCCAGTCCAACACGCTCTGGACATCCTTCTCCAGCACCAGGAAGTTGTCGCAGTTGCGCACGCAGGACTCCAGGAGGACCCTGATGCTGAACGGGAGCCGGTCTGGAAGTAGACGGGAGATTATTTTCTAGAACACCTTTGCTTTGTAAGGTCTAAGACATTATTAACTTGACATCTACTATCTCACCTATCAATGTCAACTTGATTTGGGCGGATAATGGTTTAAACCTAGCAACAAAGTTAGTTCTGTTTTAAAAATAAAAGAAACATTTTTACCAGACTACGGTGAAGCCAAAAGAAGGCAAGTGTTTATGTCTACTCCGTTATGTATGTATCATGTATTTATATATAAAAGCGAAAATCACTCACTCATCACGAAATCTCGAAAACTAATAAATGCCAATGAAAATGAAATTTGGCGGGTAGGTAGATTGTGACTAGGACACGTCCGCTAAGAAAGGATTTTTGGAAATTCCATCCCTAAGGGGTTGAAATAGGGGTTGCCAGTTTGTATAAAACTACGTAATTTTTATAGTGAGACACATGATGTTTTTAATAATTTTTAGGAATTAAAAGAAAATAATAATGAATTAATAGGAAATAACATCCATAAAGGGGTGAAATAGGGGTTGCAAGTTTGTATGAATCTTCGTCATTTTTGAAGCGAGACACTTGATATTTTTTAATTAGTGATTAGCAAAAAATAATAATAAGATTAAATTGCATCCCCGGGAACGGGAACGGGAACGAGAACGGGAACGGGAACAAGGAATACCTAAACTTTAATAAAGATTGTTATATTTGATAAGTATTCAAATATTTTAACATAATATTTTTTACGTTCGACTTCTACGCGGACGAAGTCGCGGGTTACAGCTAGTAATGTATATGATCCTCTGCAGACCCCGGGCTTCTCAGCATTACAGCTGAGGATGAAACTGGGAATACGTAGAGATGAGAGAGTAATGTTTGTTCCTCTCTACATCATCATCAATTCAACCCAGTGCTGCCAGATGTACGATGTAAATCGTACTCCTACGATTTCTTGGCGTTTTTACTCTTGTACGATCGCTAGACCAAAATCGTACGGAATATGTACGACTTTTAAAGGTTTCGACTTTTTGAAGTGAAAACTTCTTTAGGGGTGTTGTACACTTTTTGGTAATGGGTAAAAAATTTTAAACTCGCGTCAGGGCGTCAGGGCATCAGGACACGTGACCCTGATGGAAAATTCGTAAGACGGATGGAGAGTAGGCAACCCAGTGTTGCCAGCGAGGTCTTGTCAAAAGATACCTGAAATGTACAAAAAAAAGTAACCTTCTAGGAAAAGTAAACATTTACATTTTTAACCTACTTTCAAAAATATGGTTAATTTTTCGAAATCTATTATTTATTTTTGAAGTGAAAACTTCTTTAGCGGCGTTGTACACTTTTATTGTAATAAGTAAAAAATGTTAAATTCGCATCAGGACTTACGTCAGGACACGTGACCTGATCGAAAATTCGTAAGAAGGATGGAGAGTAGACAGCCGGCGCGGGGTAGGAGAGGAAGTAACCCTCTCTCTTTCTACGGCGCGGCGAAAATGTATGCCTGCGCCTGCTGTTTCGTTCAGGCGGCGCAGGGCGCTTGCGCGAATGTTCGTGTGTGTTTATGTTACAGCATGCCACGCGCATCCATGGAAATGCACAACGTTAATATTCAAGTTTTCACTTCTGCCGGCACTCCTGGAGTGCAAACCGTCTTTTTTTTTAATTTAACAATTAATAAACAAACCTCAACGTTCTGGCACAAATTCAGCCAGCATTGCTATTATTTATTACTTAGAAACATTTTGATATACCTGGCAACATATATTTAATGAATTTCGGGGAACTACCCGACAACCTAAAGCGTGCCTACATACATATCTTACTTGAATGAAGACCTTTTGTCCAATCGTATAAAGCCAATATTTGTTTGCACTTTTGCGAAACTAATTATTTTTCTTTTTCGGTAATAATAACTGCGAGCGAGTCGAGCGAAAGAGAAACCTGTTTTACCCCATTAGTCGCGATCTATCTTGCATGCTATTCTTGTGTTTATGTGTTAATTCAATACGTTCAAGCAAGAATGAAATGAATGACGAAAGTGAAGGAGAGTGTACGATTTACGTACATTGACCGCGCGCGGGGGCACGGTCAGCAGATTGTCGCCGCGCCCGATTTTATTAAGTTCGAATTCTTTCTTAGTCAGTACGCCACCAGCTTTCCTACCAGTCGCGAGTTCGTTTAAACCATTTATAAACACTCGTCGCGTGTACTCATAACTTCACCCTACTTTTTACCATCTTTACCAACATTCCCATTTACCATTTTCTTTTATATTTATATAAGTCCTTATAATTGTTGTTTATTTGTGTTTCACGCAATAAATTTTCTTTTTGTTACTTATATGTATAAAATCTTTTTTATCTACCAATCCCCCTTTTCCATCTACCATTATCTTCTTATATGTACATTACCCGTACATATAAAATGGTCCTTCGAGCCGGATGTGCGCCCGATACTCCAGAAAAGAAATTAACTCGAAGAGGAGTGCTTTCTGTATCAAGAAAGTTGTACGATCTTTTAATTTTGAAATTTTCCTGACAAACGATTTTTTTGTGCTTTGCGTACGATCACGCTTTTTTTCCATTTAGCAGCCCTGATTCAGCCGCATAACGTGCACTGCTGGACATAGGCCTCTCCCAAGGATTTCCAAAATGACCGATCATGAGCGGCCTGCTTCCAGCGCTTTCCAGCGACCTTGGTCAGGTCGTCTGACCACCATGTGGCTGGGTATCCTACGCTTGCCAGTACGCGGTTGCCATTCGAGAGCCTTTTTGCCCCATGGCCATCGGTTCTTCGCGCTATGTGTCCTGCCCACTGCCACTTCAACGAACTAATCCGCTGGGCTTTATCAGTGACTTTTGCTCTCCTACGTTCCTCATTTCTGATTCGATCACGTAGAGAAACACCAAGCATTGCTCTCTCCATAGCGCGCTGAGTGACTTTAAGCCTTCTTATGAGACCCATAGGAACACACATTGATTAAACAGTTTCGTCTTGAGGCACTAAGGTATTTTGGACGGAGAAGACACTGCGTAGCTTTCCGAACGCTGCCCAGCCGAGTCACATTCGTCGAAAGACCTCTGTTCCCTCGTATCTCCAATGACGTCTTTGTTCCTAATTGGACACACTGAGCATTTGGAATTTTGCAGCTCTAAGAAGACAGAGCCCCAAGTCCCAAAGGCCACTTTTAGCGTGATGGTTTGAACCTATTTGAACGAGCGAGCGAAGCGTGAGTTTCAAGATTGGCCAAAAATGCTTTTTTCCGCCTGTCACTTTGTCTGTTCTCGCTACAGGTCGCATTTCTCAACCGATTCTCGTGAATTTTTGTAAGTTTGTTTTATATATAATTTTTTTGTTGATTCAGTTTTCGCAATTTTTCGAAATGGCGGAAACATGAGGAGGTTTAAAACTAAAAATGTCATACAGCCATTTTGAAAAATGTTTAACTTTTTTTATTACCCTTATGAAGACGCAACATTTGTATCCGATAATCATTGTATATTTAATAAAGTTTTTACAAACAAACAAACTTAAAAATGGAATATCTTTACTTATTGTTAGATTACAGGGGTCAGTCATTAACAATGATAGCCCGTCGGTAAAAATAACTCGTTTTAAAACATACTGTACGTCATTTTATACCTGCAGCCTGTGGGTAAGGTACTACCAACGTTCTCTAAACTCCCTTCGCGTTCAACACAACAACGCGTTTAGGAAGTTGCTGTGGCTGCCCCGCTTCCGCAGTGCATCAAACATGTTTGCCGAAGCACACGTGGATAGCTTTCATGCTACTATGCGAAAACGCGCAGCCTCCATGATGCAGCGAACTCGTGACAGCAGCAACAGCCTCCTGACAGTTGTTGGGGATCGCAAGGATGGACCCTTTATGTCTAGTTAGGTCGCCTTACATGCCCCAGTAATCCGCGACAAAAGAAAATATTATTTTTATTTTTTATAAATTTTGATAAGGAATTTAATATATTTGATGTAAATTTAATAACAACCAAAAATGCTGATATATACTAACATTTAGTTTCTAAGTCATATAATTTTACTAGCTTTTGCCCGCGGCTTCGCTCGCGTAGGGGTGTAATTTATCAAAATACTTTCTTAGGGGATGCCTACGTCATAGTAGCTTTATGCATGCATGCAAAGTCTCAGCCCGATCGGTTTAAAATTGACAAAGTTTCACACAAACTTTCATCCCCTATTTTATCCCCTTGGGGGTAGAATTGATCAAAATCCTTTCTTAGCGGATGCCTACGTCATAACATCTACCTGCATGCCAAATTTCAGCCCGATCCGTCCAGTGGTTTGGGCTGTGCGTTGATAGATCACTATGTCAGTCAGTCAGTCACCTTTGAGTTATATATATTTAGAAGAAGAAGATAGATTAAAGATTAATATCAAATGATGGACTAAAATTGTCTGGTATATTTGAAAAAATGAAAAAATATACACATATTACATACACATTTTACATAATAATAATTTACGACACTTACTATCTTAGAGACAACATCTCGCGAGTCACGTGTCAACAGATAATGTTATCATTATATAGATGTCCGAAATTACGAATAAATAAATTAAGACGCAAACAAACAAACAACAAGTCATTGTAAAAAAAAACCGAATGCCTTGTTATATACCCCACATATTATATATGTATATGTCACCAAGCTAAAATCCATCTAGCCGTTCAGGCTGCAGAGCGTGCCAAACAATGATACATACGTACTCTCGAAAAACATAACCCTCCTTCTGGCGCAGTCGGGTAAAAAGCCTAGAATAGCACCACTACATATTTCTGTGGATGACGTAAGAGGCGACTAAAAGAATAAACACAAACATGTCATGCTAAAGCTGCATCCCTTTTGGCCCTTGGCAATGCTGCCAGCCTTCTGGGCACGTTGTCACATTGTAAAGACAAAACCGGCCGTTTTTAGGGTTTCTTACCCAAAGTGTAAAACTGGACCCTATTACTAAAACTCCGCTGTCCGTCTGTCTGTCAATCACCATGCTGTAATCTCGTGAACCGTGATTTTTTTGTAGATAATGGAAACGGAACCCTGCGTGCGCAAGTTCGACTTGCACTTGGCTGGTTATTTATTTGTAAGTAAATGTAGTAGTACTGTATGAGTGAATGGTATTTATATAGGGAAGATCTTGCAAGCAGGGATTGGGTTGTAGGGAACCGCGGCTCTAACGGTGTTTTGCCGGAGGTTGAATTTATGCAGCGAATCGGTCGAACTCTGAGAGCGAGATGTAGGATACTGCTGGCGCCATCTCTTATGCTTCTCGTAAACAATGTTGTCGCTGTAGTTTATTTCCCTTTGTGGCGGTCGAGCATATCACCTCGCTCTAGTGTTGCCGAAAAATCGATAGTTTCAATCGAAAAATGCCAAACTATCAATAGGCCTATCGGAAGTATCGATAGCTGTTTTAGAGCAATAGATAGATAAAGTGCGTTTTAATAATAATTTATTTGTAATTTGCAAAGGTATTGATTTATAAAGTGTATTTTTCAATAAAAAGACATGTCAAGATTGTTTACATTCTTTTGAATACCTAAACAAATGGACTATAGACAGATAGAGATATAGATAAATTGTTTATTTGACACTACCGACACACACAAAAATTAAACGATACATGCATGAGTTACACAAACACAAGCTTAAAATACACACACAACAATAAATTAATTACATGTGTGTGTGCTGCAGCAAGACAAATAGGTCAAAGCTCAGTGATAATATTGCCTCAAAAGCAATGCACTGATGTTCACAACAATACTATCGAAATTATCGATAGTATCAATCGATGACGAAAAAAAACTATCGATAGCATCGGTAGCCGTTTTTTTTATATAATTATTTTACTGTTTTGGATACTAGTCCTTTAGAGCCTATCTTTATTTATTCACTTATTTATTCCTAACTCTAACCCTAACTATACAATCAAAGGTAGGTGTAGGTCCTTTAATTGCTTCAAGGGAGCTTCTGGCAACAAATCTATACGAGTCCACTGGTTTTCATAGCCGATTAAGTGGCGAACGGCGCCTAAAGACGCCCACCACAGTTCGCAAATAAATATCACTGCAGCCGCACTATGAGTGTCCGCTTTAATCATTTCACATCAGGCATTTAGCCATGTCAGATACCTTTAGACGGTTTGCAAAATCTGGCACCAGTCTTGGCCACTCACACACGAAAAGCGAAATGAACTATGTTGATTCAAATATATAAATATATAGGGACAAATAACACTAATTAACCCTTTCACCGCGAGACTATATCAGTTGTCGTGCCCCCAGCGCGAGGGGTAGTAAATCTAAAATAAATACCTACAGCCAAAAAGGGATGTGGATACTTCAGTTATGTTCAAAATGGGCATTTTTGTGCCCATTCCGACGCTCGCGGAATGGGCACGACAATGTTTGTCGGATTAATCCGACGTTCGCGGTGAAAGGGTTAAGCTAGCCCCAAAGTAAGCAAGTAAGTGTTAAGGGATACTAACTCAACGATACTATATTTTATAACGAATACATATATAGATAAACATCCAAGACCCAGGACAATTTGAAAAAGGCCATTTTCCAACATGCCCTGACCGGGGATCGAACCCGGGACCTCTGGGTCGCGGACTAGCATGGTGACCACTACGCCACGGAGGTCGTCAATGATGATGAGATGTGTATCTTTGTTTATTCGAGATACCGCTGCAATAAAATGCGACGATAAGATTGCGTAATGAAGTAGATAGAGTTGGGCTCCGGGTGACAGCGGGGTCATGTCAACATTCAGAGGAAAACTGTATGCGAGAGTGAATACAGGAGATTGCTAGGGCCCGCACAGACAAGCGATAGGGCTACAATGGTGATGTGGACTGTATATTTTCTCGACTGCGCCAGAAGGAGGGTTATGTTTTTCGAGAGTATGTATAAATATAAATATATAGGGACAAATCACACTGATTGAGTTAGCCCTAAAGTAAGTTCGAGACTTGTGTTATGGGATACTAACTCAACGATACTATATTTTATAATAAATACTTAAATAGATAAACATCCAAGACACAGGACAATTTGAAAAAGGCCATTTTCCAACTTGCCCTGACTGGGGATCGAACCCAAGACCTCTGGGTGGCGGACTAGCATGGTGACCACTACGCCACGGAGGTCGTCATGTATGTACGAGTATGTATAGTTGCTTGGCACGCTCTGCGGCCTGAACGGCTTGATGGATTTAAGCTTGAGAAGTGTCATTAGATTATTTTTAATAGGCAAGGCGAATGGAAACATATTTTTAGTTTAGTTAGATTATAAAAAAATATTGAACACGTACTTTTACTTTTATTTTCTCTGAGACACAAAAAATTACAAAGATACAGCGCATTGAAATTTCGCATGACGTCACGGCTACGTAGGATTTATACATAGAGGTGACGTCGCAAGCCCCCACTCCGGAACTTTGATGCTCCGTATCTTTGTGAATTTTTACTTTTTTGGTAAACTGAAAAATATGCGTCCGTTATATTTGGATAATCTAAAAGACAGACTAATTCTCACCCCTATTCTGAGAGTGACACTGGGTATATAAGAATGCAGCCGGGATTTTTTGTTTATTTTTGAAGTGAAACCTTCTTTAGCGGCGTTGTACACTTTTTTGTAATGGGTACAAAATGTTAAACTCGTGTCGGCGTCAGGGCACGTGACCCTTATCGGAAATTCGTAAGACGGATGGAGAGTAGACAGCGCCGGTGCGGCGTAGGAGAGGAAGTATCCCCCTCTCTTTCTACGGCGCGGCGAAAATGTATGCCTGCGCCTGCTGTCTCGTTTGGGCGGCGCAGGGCGCTTGCGCGAATGTTCGTGCGTGTTTATGTCACAGCGTGCCACGCGCATCCATGGATGGTGACAGTGACAGCTGATGACTCGACCGTCTGTGTAGTGGCCACACTGCTGTGTATTCGTAAATAAAGTGTTTAATTAATGTAATATAAATTGTCATGTTTGTATACAATAGCGCAATAAATAAATATAGTATTCTACCACATAAATGATAGTACTTTTATACTGATAATTAAAGCAATTCGTGCAAAATTATTCCCTAACCATTTTTAAATATCAAAAATGCACAACATTAATATTCAAGTTTTTACTTCTGCCGGCACTCCCGGAGTGCAACCCGTCTTTTTTTTATTAATCAAGCCTTGCTTATTTAATCCCCTAAATGTACCAGTAGGATAAATCAGTGTCATTTGTACCATCAGTGGTACTACCCAATGGTATAGGTGATCGGGAGGGAACTATTTTTGTTTTGAAAATTCACAAAGACACAGCGCTTCGAAGTTTCGGCGTGTGGGTGATATACGTCACCTGTGGTTAAAAATCGTAGCTAAATGTGACGTCGTCACGCGGAATTTAAATGCGCTGTATCTTCGGCATAATTTGCATATCAGAAAAAGGAAAAATACGTTTAAGTATACCATACTTTTTAAAAATCTGTCTAGTAATAAGCCAAAGAATTCTTTTTCGGCCACATCCTTATTCGCAACACGGGTCGTCAATTGACCAGGAGATACATTTTTAAAAACAGGAGTCACACAATCATGTCAAAATTAAAAACAATAATTACAGGATTAAACAAGGAAATAGAAGGAAAACCCAGAAAAAAAATTCGAACAAGAAAAGAAAAATTTAATTCGAAAATATAACAGAGGTTAAAAACTTGGCAGAAAAAATAGACACATGGAAAGCACTCCACCGCCAACAGCCCAGCTTTTAAATATAAGAAAAGGACAATCATATCAACGTGAATCAATGTGCACTGTGCATAAGCGTTTCGAAAAAGGGCGCATTTTTGAATCAAGTACTAACACTGACTCCACCATTGAACATTTTTTTTTTTGTAAAGGCGAATCTAACACCTCTCAAATTAAAATACAGTTCAACTGTAAAGTATGCCATAGAAATATACATGCAATCGAAAAACAAAACCCTCTTTCCGGCACAATTGGTTAAGCGAGAAACTTACCATACTTAGGTCCTAAAGCAGAGACGTCGAAGTACTTGTATGACTTCCCGTTGACTTCGAGGGTCTTCAGCAAGCTGTTGAACGGGTTGCTGGCTGCAAAGAGAAAGGGATGTTAGTTCTTCGGGCTGTGGCTGATGTAATTTTTTTAAACAAATGCTTTCCCAATATAGTTTGACCAGGGGCCGATCGAAAATAGATCTTCGGGCTGTGGCCGATGTAATTTTTTTAGACAAATGCTTTTCCAAGATAATTTGACGAGGGGCCGATCGAAAATAGTTCTTCGGGCTGTGGCAGATGTAATTTTTTTTAGACAAATGCTTTTCCATGATAGTTTGACGAGGGGCCGATCGAAAATAGTTCTTCGGGCTGTGGCTGATGTAATTTTTTTTAGACAATTGCTTTTCCAAGATAGTTTGAAGAGGGGCCTCTCGAAAATAGTTCTTCGGGCTGTGGCTGATGTAATTTTTTTTAGACAAATGCTTTTCCAAGATAGTTTGACGAGGGGCCGATCGAAAATAGTTCTTCGGGCTGTGGCTGATGTAATTTTTTTAGACAAATGCTTTTCCAAGATAGTTTGACGAGGGGCCGATCGAAAATAGTTTTTGGGCTGTGGCCGATGTAGTTTTTTTTAGACAAATGGGTTTTTAAGATAGTTTGACGAGGGGCCGATCGAAAATAGTTTTTCGGGCTGTGGCTGATGTAATTCTTTTTAGACAAATGCTTTTCCAAGATAGTTTGACGAGGGGCCGATCGAAAATAGTTCTTCGGGCTGTGGCCAATGTAATTTTTTTAGACAAATGCTCTTCCAAGATAGTTTGACGAGGGGGCCGATCGAAAATAGTTCCACGGGCTGTGGCCGATGTAATTTTTTTTAGACAAATGCTTTTCCAAGATAGTTTGACGAGGGGCTGATCGAAAATAGTTCTTCGGGCTGTGGCTGATGTAATTTTTTTTAGACAAATGCTTTTCCAAGATAGTTTGAAGAGGGGCCGATCTAAAATAGTTCTTCGGGTTGTGGCCGATGTAATTTTTTTTTTAGACAAATGCTTTTCCATGATAGTTTGATGAGGGGCCGATCGAAAATAGTTCTTCGGGCTGTGGCGATGTAATTTTTTTTTAGACAAATGCTTTTCCATGATAGTTTGACGAGGGGCCGATCGAAAAACCAATGTCAAATTATTGCTGTTTAAGATAATCAAGGTATTATCAATTTATTTTTATCTTTTTTTTTTACCAGGGCTTCAGTTCACTTGATGTGACTATGCCAGACTCATGGGGGACTTCAATTTAGTGTTATCTTACTGCTGTACACCATCACTGCTCACGAGAAAAGATAAGATGCCTTTTGGGTCCTGGGTCCTGGATGTTTATCTATATAATTATATGTTATAAAATATAGTATCTTTGATTTAGTATCCCATAACACAAGTCTCGAACTTACTTTGGGGCTAGCTCAATCAGCGTTATTTGTCCCTATATATATTTATTTATTTATTTACTGTTAAAAATATTAAAAGAGGTAATAAAATTATATCAGTCTCATTGGTACAAACTTTTTAAAATTTTTGAAAGTCCTTGAATACCTATAAACAAATTTGAGGGATGTACATTTTCATATATAGTTTTATGTTGCTTGTTGTGCAAAATTGTCTCATCTTTAATTATTTTAGGGTTCCATACTCAAAGTGTAGAAACGCAGCCTTTTTACTAAGACTGTGCTGTCCGTCTGTCTATCTGTCACCAGGCTTTATCTCATTCATGAACCATGATAGCTAGATTGAAATGTTCACAGATGATGTATTTCTGTTGCCGCTATAACAACAAATAATAAAAACAGAATAAAATGAATATTAAGATGAGGCTTCCATACCATAAATGTGATTTTTTATCGATAATCGTACGGAATCCTAATGCGCAAGTTTGACTTGCACATGGCTTGTTCTTTAACAATTTTAAATATATTGGTTAAATATTTATTTAGTTAAGTTAAGGAGCAACCTATGTCCAGCAGGGACGTTATACGGCTGAAATGATGAAGATGATTGGTACTTAAAACTGAAAAACATAACTTAAATAATTTGTCCAGAAAGCCAAGTGGGTAAGAGGTGGTAGAATACATGTACACCCGGCCTAAAGACCTTGAAACAATATTGCTACTTCGCAATGGAGCCACACGAAACAATGTTTATACATTCAAATAGGATCAAAGGTTAAGTGCTACAAGTTACAAAAATGTTAAATAAAACATAAAAAGTAAAAAACTGAGCATGCATAATTGTATACTGATCGTAACATCCTTACTTCAATTTAAAGTTTTTAATGAATAAAAGTCGACTCAAATTGACCATATAACTTAGTTTACAAGCGCAAAGTAGAACTAAGTTGGTTATGTTCGTGAAAAATAACAAAAGTTCATAATTCGAATTACAAAAAATACAAACCCGCCATGGTGAGGTGTCGCGAAGTCACGTATGTACAAATAGTGATTTCACTAAAAATACTTCTTTAGTTCCCGATTCTTATTAATTCAAATCGAGAATGTAAAACAACTATGTACGATTATTAATTTCGCGAGCCGACACTACCAATCACTGTCAGTCAGTGACGTCAAATGACAAATCAAACTGTCCGAAATCAGAATGACAGCATCGAGTGACAATTCAAATGTTGCCATACAAGCACAAAAAATACTACTACTTAGAACGAGCCAAACAAAGCTACAAACCTTAGATCATTTAACAATTAAATAAGTTACGCAGACGAATCTTCTTACCAAACTTTCTGCCGCTTTTGGTGCGGGGGTAAGCTACTACTACATTTTAAAAAATCACACATTCACAAAATGAACTTGTGTCGCTATAAATACAAAAACTTACAAAAAATTCAGACACTAGCTTATTTTCTGCACACATGTAAAGCTCACACTGAAATTAATGTGTAAATACACATAATAATACACTTGGCCTATCATCGCCCCGAAGCAATTCGCGGCAAATCTTCGTACGTTTGGTACACTAAAAAGTTATCGCGATAAAGCTCTGGTCACACTAGCGGTTTCGTTACATATTTTTCACGAACTATCTGGCAATAATCCAAGATGGCGTCATCTACGTGTTTTAAATATGGACGATGACTTTCTTTTCTTTAACATGTGTGCTAACAATTACATAATGCATTTATTGAAACCTAAAAAGAAACCTAGATGGAAAATTTTAACACCATTTTATCGTTCCACTCCATTTTTACGCATTAACAACTGTAGCACCGTCGCACAGCACGCGTCTGAACAAGTTGAAAACAAACGTCAAAATAAATAATGCAAGTGCTACCACGCAGAGCGAACGGTTAGCGTCTTTAAATCCTTAGATGTATCGCCACCCGCGCGATAACCAACACGAAGTCCGAATATTCGGGACGATACCCGATAACGGTTAGTCACATTTGCGTGTATCGTGTATTAGCACGAACCTTCGTGACGATAGGCGAAGGTCCGGCCGAAGCATTAGCAAGAAAGAGAGACAATATTCAAGTATAATGCACAAACAATTAGAAGCGGCGTTTGACAGGTTACCGCGTGAATTATTTTCAAATATTCGAGCTACTCTAAATATGCCAGAAGAGTCAACTTCCGGGGAACCACCTCGCAAATTATTAATGCGTATTAGGTCAAGGAAAAAGTGTCAAAAAAGTAAAAATTACATGTGTGAAGTGCAACCAGCCGGTATGCCCCGATCACAGGAAAAAAGTTTTTTTAATTATTTTCTAAGCCAAATTAGATCTATACTTTTTGATCTGATTAAAAATACTTTGGTTTGTTAAGATTATCCGATTAATAAATGTCGCAGACGTCGCAGCACAGTTGGATTGTATAATCCGCTGTTTGAAAAAATATCTAGCTTTTTAGGCCTGTTTTTGCAGGCCCCAAATCATGAGGGCTGGTTGGATGGTGCAAACGGGATTCCATCGTCCGACAGACCGCCCTTTGGAGTGGAAGGCGCGTTTCGTGTGTCATCGCGCTTGTCCTTTCGGGTTGGAGGCCGAAAGGCCCCACAGGTTCGCTCTGACACACTCTCATAATGAGAGGGACCCCAGAGCGAGCAGGGACGAGCGGATAGCACATGGCCTCGAACCATAGCGGCTGAGAGTTAACGCCTCGGAGTTTTTAGTGGTGATAACCTTACCGGTAACGTTCCATGCTCCCGTGACTGGTAAGGTATCTGAATTAAGGGATTTTCTCCTCGACAGCAAAAAGATGTAGGATAAGTTACATTTTTTGGGATCATTCATATGCTTATGCAGCACCTACGCCTATCGTCACGAAGCTTCGTCCTATTACACGATACACGCAAATGTGACCGGCCGTTATCGGGTATCGTCCCGAATATTCGGACTTCGACTTCATTATCGCGCGGGTGGCGGTATATCAAAGGGTTTTAGCACGCTAACAATTCGCTCTGCGTGGTCGGACTAGCGTTGTTCATTTTGACAATGGTGCCACGGTTAATAATGCGTAAAAGTGAAATGGAACGATAAAATGGTGTTAAAATTTTTAGGTTTTCTTTCTAGGTTTCTTTTTAGGTTTCAATAAATGCATTATGTAATTGTTAGCACATATGTAAAAGTAAAGAAAGTCGACGTCCATACTTATAACACGTAGATGACGCCATCTTGGATTATTGCCCGATAGTTCGTGAAAAATAACGCAGCCGCTAATATGTTCACAGCTTTATCGCGATCACTTTTTAGTGTACAAAACGTACGAAGCTTCGCCACGCATTGCTTCAGGCTCGAGAGGCCGAAGCAAAAACGTGATTATAAATTATGGTGCTAGTAACACTGTCTGACAGCTGTCACGTCAGATGCTACGCTTGTGTCGCTTGTCGAAAAAATTAAAAAATAACCGTTGTCGTGGTTCGTGGTGTTTGTTTTCTTTCTATGTTTTTGTGAAATCAATTAAGTTTTGAATTATTATTTATTTATAAAATGGCTTCTTTCGATTTTAATGCGATAACCTCTGCTCTGAGTGATCCCAACAGAACTGTGAGTGGTGTAGATTTTTCTGGAAAAACTTTGAAACTCGACACCGAGAAAGATGGTAAAGTATAATTTTATTTTCTTATATTTTTATTAAAACACGTGGTTGTATGTAATATTTGTTGTTTACTTGGTGTTCTTGATAATCAAACATTTTTGTATCTTTTGTAGCTGCCTGCGTATTTGCCACATAACCTATTTTGCGCCAGAAATAATGCTTTGAAAACAAATGTTTCTTTCAATATGAAATATTAAGAAATGAAATGCTGTCTTTATCATAGTTATTGTTTTGTCAATAAATGTAATCTCAAAGATGTGATACTAGTTTTTACCTGCGACTTTGTCCGCGTTATTTTGGTAGGCACTACCTAATTTTCAAATCACTTCTATTTAAAGAGGTTGCCTGGAAGATATTGTTTAGCGATAAGGCCGCCTTTTGCGCATTTCCTAGTTTTTAAGATAATTATGTCCTGTATTTATTTATTTCGTGCAATAAAGGGTTTTGTATTGTAGGTACTGTGTAATAAAGTCTACTTTGTATTGTTAAAATTGGATTCCTCATACAAAGTTCCACTCCCATTTTTATCCCTTAATGTATTATTTTATGGATAAAAGCTATCCTAGGTCTTTCCCTGGATCTCAAAATATATCCATCCATGTCGTATGGTAAATAAATTCCACTATCCATATACATAATCCAAATTTGTGTATGACATAAGATAAAAAAGTTGTGAAAATGATTTTCGATGGAGACCACGTAGTTACGCCCGTTCAAAGCTGCCACGTGACCCCGAAGAACTCGAATTCTAACTGGCCCGATGAACTAGAAATCTACTATTTGATCTCACGATTTTACTTTCGAGTTTCAGTCAACATATTTTGTTTCTGAATTTCTATTCTGACTAGCTAATTACATCTTACTATCAATCCTTATGAAGGGCTCCAAAACCAATAAAAAATCACCATGTATATTAGAAGTAAGGATAATTAAGTAAGATGTTTTATGTTGCCAATTTTTTTTGTTGCGATAAGTAATTTCAAAGCTGTCTATGAATGATAGAATTTATCAGGTAAAAAAATATATTAAAAAATACAACTAAATTCATAACTACATCATTTTTTTTTATGTTAGTTAGAAAGGGAATAGGGATGTGCAATGTGTATTGGGTAGAAAATATATTATTTCATTAAGTCCGTCAAGTTAGATTAACTTAAAATAATGGACCCAAATTTCTTCATTTAACCTGAATTTTCCAGGGTCCAGTGCTGCCCCCATTTAAAATATATCTATTGAAAGGAAACGGAGATATTATTTTAAAATTTTGTCTTGATCAGACCCTAAATAACCCTTAAAACTATTTTATGAACTACTGTTAACAGTTTAAAGTGAGAACATGAAGCTTTTCTACGCACATACGCCTAAAGTGGCCGTTTTTTGCAATTGTGCGTAGAAAAGCTTCACGTTCTCACTTTAAACTGTAAACAATCGTTCATAAAATAGTTTGAAGGGTTATCTAGGGTCTGATCAAGACAAAACTTTAAATGAAATCTCCATTTCCTTTCTATGGATTTATTTCAAATGGGGGCAGCACTGGACCCTGGAAAATTCAGGTAGCCCCTTAACAAAGTAGTAAAGATTCACAAATATACAGTGCATCGAAATTTCTGAGTAGGGGGGATTTATCAAGGATCGCTGGATCGCTGAGCGTGACATCAAGGGAAATTTAAATACTCTGCATCTTCATCATTATTTGCTAATCATAGAAAACTATCTATAAATGACCTGAAAAAATTTTTTTGCCCACCATATAATTTTTTTTTTATTTTTTTATTTATTTATTTCGATACAAAGTCATTTGTGTTGAAATATAGTTTACCATTCCACCAAAATTTTACATAATAACAGTTAAATAATTCAAATTACAATAAATAAAATACGAGAGGATTTATAGTAAATAAATCTAAATATTACATAAAAAATTTTTCTAATAGAGTCACTACACTAATAAATTAATTTAGGAATTCCTCTAGCGAATAGTAACACTTGTCCAGCAAAAATGCTTTTAGTTTACTCTTGAATTCGGCTTTGTATAATAATGCCTTAATTTCTATAGGAAGTCTATTAAAAGAATATATTCAGACACAGTGCTCCAGCCGTAACTAAGTCCTTTCTTCTGGTTGATTCCCTTTTTTTCCTTTGTTCATCATTTTCGTATCTATGGATATGTTTTACAAGATATGTTAATAATATAAGATTATATAGACTGGGAATGGTAAGTATTCCTAATTCTTTAAAATATTGTCTGCACGAGGTTTGCTGGGATATACGAACCATGGTCCTTATCACTCTCTTTTGCAGCGTAAATGCTTTGTCCATGTTATAGTCATAGCTCCCCCCCCAAGAAAGTACACTATATGGCGTTAAATATATTAAAAAAAATTATCTATTCAATTGATAACTACATACTGGTTTTTGATGTTTGTTAAAAAAAATCTGTGGTTGTGAATTAGGTGACTAAGACAAAGCAGGAAATTGGTATCTATCAATTTATTTTTAGGTAGCTGCTTATAGCTAAAGTGCGTTGAAAATACCAAACATTATATATAGTTCATATAGTGTACATACTAACTCGAACTAAAAATGTTTATTCGGACTTTTTACACTCAACAAAAGGAACGATATACAGTAGAACTCCAATTATCCGAATTAATGGGGACCGGGACCCATTGGATAATCAAATATTCGGATAATAGGAGTTTTTTTTTTTAAATTGCCATTGGAGAGAAAAAAAGTTACGTTTTGATATTGCACTATTTTTTATTGAATTAAATGAAAGAAACATGATATTTAAACATGTTTTAAATATAAATAAAATGTACTTATGTACAAGTTTAGAAATAAAAATCATTGTTTTTTAAACATCTCCGTCAATGTAAGCTGTTTTGCGGTCTTCAACCGTTTTCGGGCAGCCAGGTCACGCATTCGCTTGACGGTGAGCAGTTGCAAGTGGTCACACTCGGGCTGACGCTCCATCCACTAGTGAGCGAACGCGCAAACACTGGCTTCGCGGGGGGAAGAATAATAGCGCACTTAGACTTTTTTTGGACAATTTTTTTTCTGAAAGTGATTCGGATAATCGGCGATTCGGATAGTCGGAGTTCGGATAATTGGAGTTCTACTGTACTTAATTTAATCTTTTCTTTTTTCGTCCCTTTGTCTTTGATAAAGGCTTCCTGGAATCCTTTCCATGTCTTTCCTAATCTAGGTTGCTTCAGTGTCTTTTCGCACCTTTTGTAAGGTCTCCTTCTTTTCCTTTTCTGGTCTCTTGGCTACAAGGTCTATACCACTTCTTTCTAAACCACTTATCTTTACCCCTAATTGTATGACCCGTCCATCTCCATTTAACTTTGTTAATTGTTAGTGTTACCTCTCTTGTACTTTTCCATATTAGTTCTGTTCTTATTTTGTCAGCAAGTATGATAGTACTAGGTATACAATATGTTACAAAAACCCTGTCCGATCCTTGTAGGAGCAACTCAGACCGTCAATATAAACAACTTTTCCTTTGGGACCAATGCTTGAAACTTGAAGAAAAAATCGACATTTTCATACAAATTTGCCAGGCTGGCTGAACACTTTTGTATGAAAATGTCGGCCTTTTTTCGAGTTTCAAGCATTGAGACCCCAATAGGAAAAGTTGATCATAATGACGGTCTGAGTTGCTCCTACAAGGATCGAACAGGTTTTTGTTACATATTGC
The DNA here is from genome assembly GCA_943193695.1 of Acrobasis suavella. Classification (NCBI taxonomy): domain Eukaryota; kingdom Metazoa; phylum Arthropoda; class Insecta; order Lepidoptera; family Pyralidae; genus Acrobasis; species Acrobasis suavella. Next base: position 1,911,840 of record OW971956.1, read on the forward strand.
ATAATGCAATGCAAGCCATGTAGATGGCGCTTATGTTAACAGTGCTAAGTGCTTATTTAAGTATATTGATGATAAACTATTCTTGCAGCACAACCAATCGTCGATGCAATCAATGCTTGCCCTGACCTGCAGTACCTGACACTAACTGGCAACACACTAGGTGTTGCTGCGGCCCAGGCCATCGCGAAGGCCCTGGAACGGCATCCGGAGCTGAAGATAGCGAGGTTCTCGGATATGTTCACAGGCAGGATGAAGACGGAGATTCCTCCCGCACTGGTAAACATCTTCCATGCTGATCTGGGGGAAGAGAAATAACTGGTCAAGCGCGAGTCGGACTAGCGCACGAAGGGTTCCGTACCATTATCTATAAAAATCATGTTTGTTGTATGGGAGTCCCACTTAAATATTTATTTTAACTTTTATAGTATTTGTTGTTATAGTAGCATCAGAAATACATCATCTCACTTGACTGACGCGTTGCAAGCGACGGACGTGTTGTTGCTATACGGAATATTTTTCAGAATTAAAAATGGAAAACAAGTGTACTGGTTGTGATAAATTCATTCAAGAGTTACTTTTTATGGAATGTAGCAAGGAGAGATGTGGGAAACTTTATCACCTGAAGTGCTTGGGACTAACGAAAGAGGCGTTTGAAAGCATTACGCAGGAGTATAAGAACAATTGGGTATGTCCTGAGTGTGTTTGTAGCAACCCAAAACGAGATAATTCGGACACACCCGTAAGAAGCAGTGTTAGTCTGTTAAATAAAACTTTTACACCGAATTACGTGAACACGGAGCGTGGGAGCCGTCCCAAAGCCGCCGATACATCGATCACATATAGCGAGCTGAAGGTGCTGGACGAGGTACGCGAGCTGAGAGCAGAGATGAACTCGCGTTTTGATGCCCAGATAACCACTTACTCGCAACTTCAACATCAGTTCTTTAAGTCCGAGAAGGAATTACAAGAAATTAAAAATATGTTGGCGGTAGCTCAAGAAAAATCAGGCAAAGTGGAACTATTAGAAAATCTTGTTAAATCACTAAAGGACAGAAATGAATACCTTGAAGCCTGTTTAGCAGAACAAAAAGCAGAAGAAAAAAGGTCTACGTCTTTGGAGGAGAATAAACAACCGATAACATTCGCGGAAGTTTTATCACAAAACGAAGCGGTGGTAGTTGGAGATGCGAAAAGTAATTGTGTGGCCATGAAACCTGCGGAAAAAAGGCAAGTAACGCAGTCTAACAAACAAGTCGTATCGGTTTTGGCTCCTATGGCTAATTTAGAGAATATAGAAAAAGGGGAAAACAGGAGTGTAGTGACACAAAACGAAGATAGCTGGAAGCAGGCAACAAAACAAAGAAAGAGCAGATATGCTAACACGGAAGTTAAAAAAGGAGGTAGTTCATGTGTATCAGAAATACAGGGTACCGAAAAAAATAAATATTTACATGTTTGGCGTTTAAAGAAAGAAACTAGTCAAGAAAGTATGGAACAGTACGTGAAGAAGATATGTGGTCCGGAAGTGTCAGTCAGAGTAGAAAAAGTCACACCTAAAACAGAAAGAGACTATGCTTCTTTTCGGATTGGAGTACCTGAAGGGTCTTATGACAAATTGTGCAGTCCTGAAAATTGGCCTGTAAATGTTGAATTTAGCGAGTGGATATTTTTTCGCAGATCGCACAACAAATCACGAGACGCATAGTAACACTATTGGTATTTATTACCAGAATGTAAGAGGTCTGAGAACAAAACTGGATCTATTTTATGCGGGAGTAGCATCTTTGAATGCCGATATATTCGCAATAACCGAGACTGGTTGCAATAATTCAATATACGACGCGGAATTGGCCCCTCCAGGTTATAAAATAGTACGGTGTGATAGAACGGACGGAAGAAAGCAGGGCGGCGCGCTTCTCATGGCCACACCGCGATTCGAGCTACGCAGCGTGCCGATACCTGGCGACGTAAACATCGAGGAACACACTTTCGAGATCGCTTGCGCGCAGATATATTTGCGCGGTAGATATTTATGCTTATGTTGCGTAGTTTACATTCCTCCGCACGGCAACAATGATGAATACATGTTACTATTTAAAATAATAGAAGAATTATGTCTCAAATTTAATCAAGTAATTGTATTAGGAGATTTTAATTTATATTCATGCAGTGATTGTGTTATTAATTATTATGAATATTTTATTACTTATTGTGAATTCGTTCAGAATAACAGAGTGCCTAATTGTATCAATCGACAATTAGATCTAGTATTAACATCGTTAATGGATGGGAGTGTGAGTGTGTGTGTCGCGAGTGAGCCGGTGGTTCCGGTAGACGTGCAGCACCCTCCCCTCGAGATAGCTATCGGCTTGCGAGGCGCGGCGCGCCGCGGCGCGGTGACGGCATCAGGCGCGGCGCGGCAGCAATTACCCACGATGGTGAGTAATGTTGGCCTACCTCACACACAGGCACATTGGAATTTTGCAAAAGTTGACTTCTCTTTATTGTATTCGAGAATAGCGGCTATAGACTGGACTTCTATGTATAGCTTAAATGATGTTGAATCAATTGTAAATTTATTTTATGAAATGTTATTTAGCGTGTTCAATGACTGTGTTCCAATTAAAAGGCGAATGCGGGTTAGTTCGAGGTATAATTATCCCGAATGGTATACAGCTGAATTAATTCGGGAAATAAAAATTAAAGCCTCGCTTCATAAAAAATTTAAACAAAGTAAATTACAGGTTGATTACGACGAATTTGCTAAATGTCGGGCTCGCGTAAAATATATGATAAAAATAGCAGAAGGCCAGTATCGCGACAAAATTCAAAGCCATTTAGTGGAAGACCCGAAATCCTTTTGGAACTATATTAACTCCAAAAAGGCTCAAAAGTCTTCATATACCATTTTAAAAGACGAAATAGAATTAACTGGAGAACAATGTTGTAAGGAATTTGCTGATTACTTTCAATCAGTTTATGGCGCTAATGAACCGGAACTGAATGTGAGTGCGGCGATGGCGAGGGCGGGCGGTATGAATGAGTCGGCGCGCGTGGATCTCGGCGAGCTGCAGTTGCAGGAAGTGGAACAGGCATTGGCGAGACTTAAACCCAAGCGGTCGGCCGGGCCAGATGGAATCCCGGCTTTCGTATTTAAGGACTGTAGGGCGGTTCTGGCGCAGCCTCTGCTGCACATATTTAATAAGAGCTTGCAGTCAGCTACTTTTCCAGAGGCGTGGAAATTGACCCGCGTCGTCCCCGTCCCAAAAGGAGGGTCATGCCGGAGAGTTGACCAATTCAGACCAGTGGCCGTGTTGTCTACTCCGGCCAAAGTGTTCGATTCGACAATACAAAAGAGCATTTATGATCAAGTAAGCTCTCAGCTCTGTGACGAACAGCACGGGTTCAGACCGGGCCGCGGCACCACAAGCAACCTGCTCAACCACATGGCTCAAATCGTACCAGCAGTGGATGGGGGGGGGCAAGTGGATGTCTCGTTTTTTGACTACCGCAGAGCTTTCGATGTGGTAGATAACGATGTGCTCTTGAGTAAGTTGGCTGGAGTCGGCTGCACGCCGCACTTGCTAGAGTTTTTGGCCAGTTACATGCGAGGTAGGCAGCAATATGTAGAATATGCTGGATGCCGATCATCAGCATATTTTGTAAGATCTGGTGTAAGTCAAGGAAGTAATCTGGGCCCATTGCAATTCATACTGATGATTAATGATTTACCCAAAGTCATCCAACATTCCAACTGTCTTTTGTATGCGGACGACCTAAAGTTGTCTCTGAAGATTGATACACCTGCAGATTGTGAGCGGATGCAGGCAGATATAAACAGAGTTGTTGAGTGGGCCCAGGAAAATGGACTCCAATTTAATAAGTCGAAATGTCTTACAATCTCGTTCACAAAAAGACAAAAGCCGGTGCAATACGAATATAAGGTAGAAGACGTGGCCATGAAGAGAGTGACGGAGGTAAAAGATTTAGGTGTAAATTTTACAGTGGACCTTTCTTTTAAAAAACATATAATTGATACAGTAAAAAAGGCATTCAGAAACTTAGGGTTTATACTTCGTAGGGTACACGGGTTCACAAATATTAAAGCCATTATGGCGTTGTATAACGCCCTAGTACGTAGCCACCTAGAATGTAACGCAGTCATTTGGGCTCCACATGAAGCTAAATATAGGCTCATGCTGGAGCGGATCCAGAATAAATTTACCAGATACTTATATATGAGGCTTTATGGTGTCTACCCGTGCTATCCTTTGATGTATCCAGGCTTATTTGTTCTCGGTATGGTCGGATACACCGAATTGGGGGTGCGGAGGAACATGGCATTGGCCTCATATATATTTAAGCTGATTCGTGGAAAGATTGATAATCCGGATTTACTAAGGTTGATAAGTTTGTATGTTCCAAATGGATATGCGGGACGCCGCCTCCGCCCGCCATTATTCGTGGTGCCCATTTCTCGCACCGAGCTACTGAGAAAAGCGCCGCTAACGCGGACGCTGCGCACGCTGAACCAAATAGCAGAGAGAATTGATATTTTTACCTGTTCTCTGAACGAATTCACAAGAGTTGCATTATGTGTTTTATGTTATGATTAAGTATATTATATTATTGCTTGTCTATCATATTGGTGAAAACTGTAACGATAGATTTAAGTTATTATTACAAATAAATAAAATAAAAAAATCTGAGAGAATTATAAATGTCTAGATATCATGATCCATGAGGTACAGACCGGTGGCAGACAGACAGGTGGACAGACGGATGGATCTCTGGGTCTAAACATAGAATGTACCACTTGCTTCTGTTCCTGCGCAGATCGTAAAAGCCGACCAAGGGAATGGGCGAAAATTTAATCGTGTTAATAGGCCATAGGAACGTACCCATACTTCGTGAACCTTTCAGGAGGGGAGGGGTCTTAGTTCGTAGTCACAAAGGGGTAGGGGGGTTTAGGTCTTGTGCTCTATGGAAACCTCACGCTTTTTCGAGCTATATTCAGGGCGTTTGTTTAGTCAAAAGTCAAAGTCAAAAATTATTTGTTTATCTTTGGATATTTGTGTCATTTGATAAATGACAAGACAAATTTTCTTTCGATTTCGTAAGGGGCTACCTGAATTTTTCGGTATCCAGTGCTGCAGGCAAAATTTTAAATGAAATATATTCCTTTCTTTTAAAACGATTTTTTTCAAATAGGGGCAGCACTAGACCCCGAAAAATTCAGGTAGCCCCTTAATAGGTAGATGTTGACGTCAGATCATTTAATTACATCTAAGTTTACTGCCCCATCCTAAGCACTCTGAGTTTGAAAAATGGCACTACTGCTTCTTTGTAATTTTTTAAATGATTGAATGAATCACGAATTAAGTGATAATACTTAATTTAATTGACAGAGCGCCCTCGGGGACGGCATGATCGCGGCCGGCGCTCGTCTCTCGTTGCTGGACTTAAGCGACAACGCGTTCGGCCCCATCGGAGTGGAGGGACTGGCCAAGTTGCTGCAGAGCGAGGTCTGCAGCCAGCTACAGGTAATGCACCCTGACAACTTAACTTACTGACAACCTATGTGGTCATTATCGCTTTACCTGTTACTGGGAGAATTTCCTCCCAGGTCAATTGTTTATCTATTGTTTTATTATTAGGGACAGGTTAAGGGTTATGCAACTCTGTCACACCGGAGGTCCCGGGTTCGATCTTTGGTAAGGACAAGATAGAAGATGATTTTTTAATTTCAGATTGACCTTGGTCTTGTATGTTTATCTATATTATCTATTTGTGATAAAAATATAGTATCCTTAACTGTGACGACCTCCGTGGCGTAGTGGTCACCATGCTAGTCCGCCACCCAGAGGTCCCGGGTTCGATCCCAAGGGCAAGTTGGTAAATGGACTTTTTCAAATTGTCTTGAGTCTTGGATGTTTATCTATATATGTATTTATTATAAAATATAGTATCGTTGAGTTCTTACCCCATGAAACAAGTCTCGAATTTACTTTGGGGCTAGCTCAATCAGTGTTATTTGTCCCAATATATTTAACTTATTATTATTTTACACAAGTCTCGAACTCACTCTGGGGCTGGGGCATCCAAGACCCAGGTTAATCTGAAAATCATCATCCAATACTTTCCATCTTGACCTGACCGGGGATCGAACCGGGGACCTGCGGTGTGACTGCCTGGCGTGATGACCACTAGGCCACAGAGGACGTCAAATTTTCAGTCATCATGCCTATTCCTCTATGTCTTTCTCGCTAACAGGAACTTCGTCTCAACAACAACGGTCTCGGCATCACGGGCGGCCGTCTCCTCGCCAAGGCTCTTTCCAGCAACCCCAGGCGGTTGAAAGTGTTCATAGCTGGCAGGAACAGACTGGAGAATGACGGGGCTACGGCGTTGGCTAAAGTTTTCCAGGTAAAACCACAGAATAAGTTCTAGTACTCATGTACAGAAGTCTAACTCAGCAAAGAAATTCAAAGAAATATCAACTCAATGCGGTTTGCGATATGGTTTAATTTACCTTGCGTCAGAACTCAGCACCTATTCCTTTAGATCAGTCTTTCCCAAAGTGGGCGATAACGCCCCCTTGTGGGCGCTGGAGGCTTTAAGGGGGGCGGTAACGGGCCCAGAATAAAGTTGGGGGCGCTGATGTGATTTAAGCAATGAGTGATTTATAACTTCAGCTATTTCATATTTTAAAATTAACTGAAATTAAAATCCTCTTACTACACAACATCCATTTATTAGTTCATATTTATATCCTTTTTTATTGTACAAATATAAACTAAAAATGTAATTAATATTTATTATTTTAATGCGTTCACAACGCTATTTATATCGTTAAAGGAATCAAACACTGAAAAAATTTCGTGTTTTAAAGTTTCGCAGGTGAGGTCCCCACTTCCGATACTCTTTATTATTGTAAAATTGTATTATTATTGCTATTTTTTATTTAAAATTAGCAATGTTGATTATTGTTATTTTTTTATAAAAGATACTCTAATGTACTGGTGTATGTATTATTATTGCTCTCTCTTGTAAAAAAGTCTAGTTTAGAATATAGGTTGAATTAAACTACAGGCAAGACAAATATGTGATTCAGATTTTTATGGTGAAAAAAATGGGGGGCGCTACAAAATAACAGATTTTTTAAAGTGGGCGTTTGACAAAATAAGTTTGGGAACCTCTGCTTTAGATACCTAGAAATCCATTGCAAGCCACTTTCATTCTTATTACTCACTAAAAAAATTGTAATTTTAAAGAAATTGCAATTATCTAGGGTTATAATTGGTTTCTGACAGTAAAATTATTAATTGGAAAGAAAATATAAGGGTGTAGAAGTTTCCATACTGATGGTCAAATATGATATATAGTAGATTGTGCTACAGGGGGATAAAGTAATATTTTTAAGGCGAGGGCGCTACTTAGAATTCAGAGCAAAACGAAGGCATCCACAGTTGAATCACGAGCGTAGCGAGTGATTCTACGGTGGAATCCTGTTTGAAGCGAGGGATTCACGTATATCGCCCTAGATAAAAATATAACCGTACCCGAGTAGCACACTCTACTTTTCATCTACATCTATGAGGAAAACTATCAAATATTAAACAGAATATAAAGAAAAGTAGAACTAGTACAGTATAAAATCAGACTTCAACTGATTAAATATAACCTATATAACGTCCATTTTTTTTGGTGTCATTGTCATACAATAAATAAACAATTTTTCTAAGCTTACGATAAAATGTTTACTCATAACTTTGTTTGCGTGGTCCTACATATATTTTTATAAGTAAACTTGATACCTATTCATTATCGGCTCAAACTTACGAAAAAGTATTCACATTTACAATCGAATCAAAGAATCAAAAAGATAAAAATTGCGCTTTTTTAATATACTTATTTCTTTTTCTGAAGCGCAGAAAATAAAAATGTCTACCTACATTCATCCATGTTGACGACGATATGTATTCCAAATTTAAAAAAATCACGACGTCTGTGCCATTTATTTTTTATTTTATAACAAAATTTTTCTTTTTTTTTTTTGCTGGACGCCAATTTTATTTTTGATTCTACATACTCGTGTTAATTTTTCAAATCGGTTTTAATCCCTAGAGATTTTCTTTTTCACTTTTTAGTCCCGAGAGAATAACCAGTAACTTTAACTCTAAATATTTTGGGATGAAAACATCGTTCTTTATGTAGATGAGATGAAAATACACTATGTTCTCTTTTAAGTTCACAATTTTACTGTAAGAAACCAATTATAACCCTAAATAATTGCAATTTCTTTAAATTTACAAAATTGTGCCCATATCTGACATGTCGTTTCAAAATATAACAGACTACGTTTGTATAGAAAAAGTCTGATTCTGTCCACGGTAAGGGGACTCAATATTTTTATTTTAGCGAATTCCATCTTATCTAATATATAAAATTCTCGTGTCACAGTTTTCGTTGCCATACTCCTCCGAAACGGCTTGACCGATTTTGATGAAATTTTTTGTGCTTATCCGGTATCTTTGAGAATCGGCCAACATCTATTTTTCATCCCCCTAAATGTTAGGGGTAGTCCACCCCTAATTTTTTATATTTTATTTTTTAGACAAAATTTTTAATTTCTATTTTTTTATGATACAACATACAAAAATACATACAATCCTCAATTTTGGCAAAACAACGTTTGCCGGGTCAGCTAGTAATATATAAAATTCTCGTGTCACAGTTTTCGTTGCCATACTCCTCCGAAACGGCTTGACCGATTTTGATGAAATTTTTTGTGCTTATCCGGTATCTTTGAGAATCGGCCAACATCTATTTTTCATCCCCCTAAATGTTAGGGGTAGTCCACCCCTAAATTTTTTATTTTATTTTTTAAACAAAATTTTTAATTTCTATTTTTTTATGATACAACATACAAAAATACATACAATCCTCAATTTTGGCAAAACAACGTTTGCCGGGTCAGCTAGTGTTAATATAAAAATTGAATACGGTGGAGCTTTCAGTGCTCTTGGGTCTTACGGTCTTGAGCTAGTCTACCCAGTTAGGGACAAAAACGTGATAATACACCTCCGGTGTGACAGCGTGTCATGATGAACTGGTCACAGAGGTCGTCAAATATGATGTAATGATGTACTTGTATTGATCTAGAACTCTCTCTCATCTCAGCGTTTTCCCAGTTGCGTCCTCAGCTGCAAGCTGAGAAGCCCGGGGTCCGCTTTCCGACTTTTTCTTCTCCACTTTGCACGGTCTTGAGCATCCTTGGTTGTAAGACGATTAGCACGCATATCATCTTTGACGACGTCAAGCCAGCACTTCTTGGGTCTACCCCGCCTGCCGGGCCCCGGCGGAGGCGGCATGGCTATACATTTGTTTCCCACGTAGCTTGCCGGCTTTCGTAGGACGTGACCGTACCAGCGTAGGCGACCTTACTGCAGTTTGTCCGCTATGTCACGGACATGAAGACTGCCGCGGATGCGGCGGATTGTATTGATCTAGAACATTTGTAACTAACTCAACGATACTATATTTTATAACAAATACATAATATCAGTGACGTGCACCAATATTTCCGACAGGGTAGGCACTAATCTTACCTAAATTACAAAATACATCTTTCGCTAGTATCCGATATTACTCGTATATCAGGGTGGCACAGGGTAGACAAAGTCTTTGTGTCTGTAGGAAATGCACGCTACTGATATACAATATGTAACAAAAACCCTGTCCGATCCTTGACGGTGCAACTCAGACCGCCAATATGAACAATATGAAAAAAAAAACTACGTTTTCATACAAAAGTGTTCGGCCGGCCCAGCAACTTGTATGAAAATGACGACTTTTTGTTCCAGTTTCAAGCATTACTCCTATAGGAAAAGTTGTTCATATTGACGGTCTGAGTTGATCCGTCAAGGATCGGACAGGGTTTTTGTTACATATTGTATAGAGAAATCCAAGACCCAGTTCAATCTGTAAAAGATCATTTTCCATCTTGACCTGACCGGGATTTCAACCCGGGACCACCAGGCCACAGAGGTCTTCAAATATGAAGTGATTATGTAGATGTAGCGAAAGAGGTCTGTCAGGATCGTAGCAAGTGATAGTCTATAGTCTGCGTACCCCTGTAAGAAATTGGAGTGACATGATGTATGTATGTATGTAAGACGACCTCCGTGGCGTAGTGGTCACCATACTAGTCCGCCACCCAGAGGTCCAGTGTTCGATTCCCGGTCAGGGCAAGTTGGAAAATGGTCTTTTTCAAATTGTCCTGGGTCTTGGATGTCTATCTATATATGTATATGTTGTAAAATATAGTATCGTTGAGTTAGTATCCCATAACACAAGTCTCGAACTTACTTTGGGGCTAGCTCAATCAGTGTAATTTGTCCCTATATATTTATTTATTTATTTATATTTATTTATTTATTCATATTTATTTATTATTTGAGATGTATTTGTATTGATCTTTAACATTTGTGACAGGACATGGGTACTCTAGAAGAGGTAGCCATGCCGCAGAACGGCATCTACCATGTTGGTGTCTCGGCGCTGTCGAACGCGTTCAGGGAAAACCCTCGACTGCGGACCCTTAACCTTAACGACAACACCATAGGGGCGAGGGGGGCTCAGGCCATCGCTGACGCTCTGCCCAGGTATGTTCTGATGTCTGCGGTGATGTGACGTCATAGGTAGAAGCTGAAGGTCGTAGCGTCTGCGATGGGGCCATGACAGGATCTTCTCTCAAACCATCGCTGACGCTCTGCCCAGGTATGTATAGAAAAGTCAACATTTCACAGCACAATTCCAGCAATATCCGTCTCGATGTACCATACCATGACATGACGTTAATTCTGCGGTGATGTGACGTCATAGGGTGTTGAAGGCCACAGCGCCTGCAGGTCAATGTCTGTGTGCGTGATCCCAAACTATATCTGGATTGTGTTCTAGATAAGAAGTGTTATTCTGTGTTAAATATTTGTATTTAAACAAATAAAAGCTTGTTGCTCTAGAAAAGATTTATTCCAATCAACTAACAATGACATGCGTCACATCTCACATTTTGGAAACCAACCGTCTTGGTATATACTCAACAATCTGATACCTATTGACCTGCCTGTGATGTGTCGACAAATAGGAGTCTTGCCTGTAACTAACCGGCTGTAAAATAGGTGCCTGAGAGAAAGAGGGAAATTGGTATAATCTATTTATTTGTAACTGCTTAGTAGCTAAGGCGCGTTGAAACAGTGACCGGACACTGTCCAAATTTCCTTTTATACTATCTATACTAGTACAATATGACATCTAGTGGCGACTACTTGAATTACTTATTTACAGGGATGCTACAAGCATCAAGCATTGAAACAATATTCAATACTAGGGTACTTAATACCTACTTAATGCAATGCAAGCCATATAGATGGCGCTTGTGTTTAACACCGGCAAATGTTAGCAATTCAATTGACGGCATCTCGCCGCTGTCGACTGCATTTAGAAGCCTTTTCACCTTTGGTTGGCTGTCTCGCTCGCACAACAAACATTTTTAAAGATTATTTAAAAAATGTGACTCATTTGAAGAAAAGTGTTTCATAAACTTTTTATTATATTGTATGTTAGATATTGTAGCCATGTTTGTATATTGTGTAGACATTGACTACATCGAAAATTTGGTCATCAAAATTTTAAATTTTTGATGACGTTATTCTCAATACACACACACACATAAAAATAAAAAAACATGTCTACAACATCTAACATACAATATATTAAAAAGTTTATGAAAAACTTTTCTTCAAATGAGTCCCTTTTTTTAATAATCTTTAAAAATGTTTGATTGTGCGAGTGAGACAACCAACCAAGGGTGAAAAGGCTCTTTAGAAAAACCCTCGACTGCAGACTCTCAAACTCAATGACAACGCTTTGCCCAGGTATGTACTGATATTTGCGGTTATAACGTCAATCAACGTGATAGGCTCAATTCACACTGCGGCGGAATTGAAGCGAAGCGACGAAATCTTACATAGCTTAATGAACTTTATGTCAAGCATCAGTCAAGCGAATCGGCGCGACTCCGTGCGTCGCCGCCGACAACGCCATAGTTTGAACATTATACGCTTGACATAAAGTTCATTATGCCATGTAAGATTTCGTCGCGTCGCTTCGCTTCAATTCCGCCGCAGTGTGAATTGAGCCATAATATGTATGTACTCCTAACATGCATGTTGTTTACAGGCTACAGAATCTGAAATCGATCAACTTTGGAGACTGTCTGCTGAAGAGCAAGGGTGCCAAAGTGTTAGCGAAGGCATTCAGAGACAACGCCGTGTGTTTAGAGGTAAATTTTACTATCTTACTTGTTACTTATATTATAATATATATATCCCCTATAATTTAGAGTGTACATGTGCATTTAGGGTGAGGGCTGGTCATGTTCCATTGAACAAGTTCCTAGCAGTTATATAACGTTATAAAACATTGTGTAACATGATAACATTCTATAACATTTTGCTACAACATGTTATACAATGTTATATGTTATAAACGCTCCCACTATGGTTGAACTCGTTGTGTAACATAATTCTGTTGTATGAAGTTATATAACATCACTAACTATTATAGACATACAATATAATACAACAGAATTATGTAACACAACGAGTTTAACCAGTGTGGGAGCGTTTATAACATATAACATTGTATAAGACGTTGTAGCAAAATGTTACACATTTGTTATAGAATGTTATCGTGTTACACAATGTTTTATAACGTTATATAACTGCTGTGTGCACCTTTAGAGAATGTTGCATAACATTTGTTGTCCAACATTTTATAACAAAAGTTATAAATTGTTTATATAACTTCATACAACAGAATTATGTTACACAACGAGTTTAACTAGTGTGGGAGCATTTATAACATATAATATTGTATAACATGTTGTAGCAAAATGTTACACATTGTTATAGAATGTTATCATGTTACACAATGTTTTATAACGTTATATAACATCACTAACAATTTATAACTTTTGTTATAATTTGTTATAAAATGTTAGACAACAAATGTTATGCAACATTCTCTATCATTACATAACTGCTGTACCTGTACCCTAACAAAAGTTATAATTGTTAGTGATGTTATATAACTTCATACAACAAAATTTTGTTATTGTATAACATGTTGTAGCAAAATGTTACACATTGTTATAGAATTGACATTTCGTATAATGATTGTTGACAATGCAATTATTTCAGTCTCTAGACCTGAGCTACAACGAGATCGGACGAGAGGCGTGTATGGAGGTCGTGGATGCTGTCGCATCACCAGCCAGCGCGCAGAGGACGAAGGTTGTGTTAGCTGGTGAGTGTTACCCGACTGTGCAAGGAGGGTTATGTTCCTAGACCTGAGCTACAACGAGATCAGACGAGAGGCGTGTATGGAGGTCGTGGATGCTGTCGCTTCACCAGCCAGCGCGCAGAGGACGAAGGTTGTGTTAGCTGGTGAGTGTTACCCGACTGTGCAAGGAGGGTTATGTTCCTAGACCTGAGCTACAACGAGATCAGACGAGAGGCGTGTATGGAGGTCGTGGATGCTGTCGCTTCACCAGCCAGCGCGCAGAGGACGAAGGTTGTGTTAGCTGGTGAGTGTTACCCGACTGTGCAAGGAGGGTTATGTTCCTAGACCTGAGCTACAACGAGATCAGACGAGAGGCGTGTATGGAGGTCGTGGATGCTGTCTCTTCACCAGCCAGCGCGCAGAGGACGAAGGTTGTTTTAGCTGGTGAGTGTTACCCGACTTCTCAAGGAGGGTTATGTTCTTAGTCCTTAGCTACAACGAGATCGGACGAGAGGCGTGTATGGAGGTCGTCGATGCTGTCGCTTCACCAGCCAGCGCGCAGAGGATGAAGGTTGTGTTAGCTGGTGAGTCTTACCTGAATTCACAAGGAGGGTTATGTTCTTATTGTTAGTCCTTAGCTACAACGAGATCGGACGAGAGGCGTGTATGGAGGTCGTCGATGCTGTCGCTTCACCAGCCAGCGCGCAGAGGACGAAGGTTGTTTTAGCTGGTGAGTGTTACCCGACTGTGCAAGGAGGGTTATGTTTCTAGACCTGAGCCACAACGAGACCGGACGCGAGTCGACAGTGCTTAGAGAACGAAGGTAATTTTAATTGGTATGTCCTTTTAGCCCGCGATGCAAAATTTCTGTTCGTGTCTGTTTGTTTGTCTGTGGCATCGTAGGACCTAAACGAATCGACCGATTACGATGCGTTTTTTTTCTTAGATTGTTCTTAGATTCAGTTAGGTAGTTACTTAGTTTTAATTTTATTTGTTGTTTAATTTTCGTGTGTGCAAGTGGCCAATTTTTCAAGCTGCCTAAAGGCATCTAACATAACACGACTCCCAATCCGACAAATCCCAATGTTTGGGCGAGAATCTGAATCATGTTAATGCGGCTAACAACCCATCACTGTTTTGATTCCTTTATCTATCTTTACGCCCACCATCACGCTAAGCGTGTCTTTTGAGTCTTACGGCTCTAGGCTCTGTCTACCCTTCTTTGCCTTTCCCTTTTCCCACTTTAGGTGATTCAAAGATTCAAAAAGATTCAAATGTTTATTCAGTAATACGACCTTTACAGGCACTTTTACACGTCAATAAGTGTAATTTATGTTAAATTTAATTTATTTTTAAAGAAAAGCTACCTATACCAGCGCTTCGTTACGACCACTGCTGAGAAGAAACGCCGAAAGAAACTCATTTTCACAGTATAGGTGGGGTCGGTTCTCCTAATTCTTCTTCGCCAGGTTGTTCTATTCTGGGTCAGTGGGTTTAAATTTTCCTTCTTCATCGCTCGGGCCATGCTCGTCCACCAGCTGGCAGGAGGAAGCCCTTTTCCGCGCTTTTTCTCCGGCAGCTCGACATAGTCGCAGTCCGTTCGCATCACGTACCATCTCAGTCGGGTTTCTGTTAATTTTTCTGTTATAGGTGAAACTTTAATGCGCTTTTCTAGGCTCTGTCTACCCCGTTAGGGACGTGATAATGTAATGTATGTACCCAATGTTCGCAGGAAACAGTTTAGGCGGGCCGGCGAACAAAAAGACGATGCGGGAAAAACTGGGGGAGTCCGCCGTACTCAGCGACGGGGTGGTGAGCGACGGGGACGAGTGTGAGTATACCATTTTAGTAAACGTAGCTGTAAGTAGATCGACAGATAAATAATAATTTTATTGGTAAAAAAAGTAACACACTATACGGGCTTATACACAAAACTGCGAATCGGAGCAATGCGAATTTGCAACGCAGGAAACTGCGTCGCGAATAGGGAAATTGCACGAAAAAAATATGCTTTATCTAACCAGTTTATCCATGATTATTCAAAAGTATTGAAGACATCTGGTAGAAAAATCTCATTGTACCAATAAAAACGGTGTTCTCCTGTACAATTATATTTCTGTGCATTTTGATACAAGTACTTTATCTTAACACTAAAACTAGACCGTAAAATACATTTACATGTATTTTACGGCCTTTTCTCTCCTTGTTTACAATTTCGGTCTATGTGATAACAGTCTCTTTTATAATTATGTTGTCAAATTTCACAGACGATCATTATTGCATACAAAATGCTTAAATATAATATTATGGCGCGGGTCCCTTTTAAAGGTTTATATTTGTACACTCACAAATGACATAATTTGAGTACAATCAGTACATGAATTTTATACAAATTGACATTAATTTCAAATTTGACATTTTTAATTAATAATTATGACATAGCAATGTATTCTCAGTCCACACATCTAATTTTAATATCAGTATAATTGTAAGGTTGACGTTTTTGGAGAAAATGCTGCAGTACAGTTTGTTACCGCTTCTTCTGTACTTTGCGCTTTGGAGGCGGCAGTAAACTTAGTTGTAAGTAAATGATCTGACGTCAACAACTAACTATTAAGAAATCGAAAGAAAAAGAAATGACAATTATCAAGTGATATAAATATCCAAAGATAAATAAATGATTTTTGACTTTTGACTTTTATGATCTAAGTCGCAAGTGACATGACATACTCACTACGTACATTTATGCAAATAAATAATTTGATATGGCTTGTTTTCCTATGTCCCCTGGGTAAGGCAGAGGGCTGCCACAGTACATGCTTTCCAGTTTCTGAACCCCGTCAAAAAAAAGAGTTCGCCTTGACGGCGAATCCTAGACTGCCCTCTGTCTAAACCAACCGTCTGTGTTTATCTTTCCAGCGAAGTAATTTTCATGAGCTTACAATAGTTAAGTACTAACTGTGTAAGTTCATGAAACTTACTTCGCTGGAAAGATAAAACTAAATGAAGTAAAAACAGAGTAAAAATTGGTTGAAATACGAACGAGATATAACAATTTTACGAGAATACGTCTATCTCACTCGCAAAAACGCTATTTTCTATGACAAATTTATAGATGATGTGGACTTTGACGTCACCAGTCCATATCGGACTTCTCTTTCTAATTGAAACTTTAAAGTATCACATGTTCGTCGCTAATTAAGATATTTTATAAATTCTTTCATATTTGTTTACTTTGGTATATAAGGAATTTATAAAGCTAAAAAAAAATGCGTGCATATTCCCTATTCTAAAATATTTAGAAGAATAGGAATTGACGGCCTCCGTGGCGTAGTGGTAACGATACTATATTTTATAACATATACATATAGATAAACATCCAAGACACAGGACAATTTGTAAAAGGCCATTTTCCAACTTGCTCTGACCGGGGATCGAACCCGGGACCTCTGGTTTTATTGCCTTTTATGTTAGCAAACAGCGCGGAGAGGACCACATAACGATAATACATAGACGCGCATTTGGCAGACATACTTAAAAATAAACAATAGAGCTAACAGTGACTTCATGTATCAGAAACAGATGTGGAAGAAACTCCTGAAAGAAAATTAAGTAAATTGTTTTGTTTTTGTTAGAAATTTTGATTATGTGACTAACAAAAAAAAAAATGTGATTGCAGATGTAACAGATTCTGAGGATTCTGAAGAAGAGGGAGAAGATGAAGAACAGAGTGACGCGGAGTCGGAGAACAGCGCGACGGAGGACGCTCAGCACCTGGATAACAGCGCCAGCTTCGGCAAGGACATCATATTGGACACGTCAGGTAACTAAGTGTGATTGCTGACGTAACAGGTTCTGGAGAAGAGGGAAAAGATGAAGAACAGGGTGACACGGAGTCAGAGAACATGGAACCTAGCTCCATCTTTGGCAAGGATATCACATTGAACACTTCAGGTAACTTAATGTGATTGCTGACGTAACAGGTTCTGGAGAAGAGGGAGAAGATGAAGAACAGAGTGACACGGAGAATAGAGAAGTTGGACAACAGCTCCAACTTTGGCAAGGATGTCACGTTGGACATGTCAGGTAAGTTAATGTGATTGCTGACGTAACAGAATCTGGAGAAGAGGGAGAAGATGAAGCATAGAGTGACGGAGAATGGAGAAGATGATGAACGGAGTGACGCGGGGTCAGAGTACAGCGTGAAGGACGACGCACAGCACTTTGAAACCAGCGCCAGCTTCGGCATGGACGTCACATTGGACATGTGAGGTAACTTAATCCGATCTGACGTAACAGATTCTGAAGAAGAAGGAGAAGATGAAAAACAGAGTGACGTAGAAACGGAGACGCTCAGCAATTGGATACCAGCGCCAGCTTCGGCAAGGACATCACATTGGACACGTCAGATAAAGATAATGTAATTACTAACGTAACAGATACCCAACGCCATAGAAACGATTGGAGGTCCTAAAAGTAGGCAAAACCAGAGTTGCCGGTAGGCACACAGAGATGGCAGCACTCACGACTAGCAAAAAGTGACAAAGAAAGTGTTGAATATGCTTTAAAAACATTATTGGAGGTCCTAAAAGTAGGCAAAACTAGAGTTGCCGGTAGGCACACAGAGATGGCAGCACACACGACTAGCAAAAAAGTGACAAAGAAAGTTTGAATATGCTTTAAAATATTTATTGCATTTCATATAAGTCATTTTAATTAATTATAGTAGTTCTTTATTTAAAATTTAACAGTAATAAAAGATTTTAATGTTTTAATAAATGTCTATAGCGCCATCTAGTGACAAGGAAGAGAAAGAATTATGTTTATAAGGCGATGGGTAAGCATGCGTCAGGTAACTTAATGTGATTGCTGACGTAACAGGTTCTGGATGAGATGTAGAAGATGAAGAACAGAGTGACGGAGAATAGAGAAGATGAGGAACAGAGTAAAGAGAGAGTAGGGAAAAGTTGTTCAGTACAATGGACTGAATTCACCTTTAAAATAGTTTCAGTATATTTTGTTAGGCGTTAAATATAAATATATTTTGTATTTATTTTCAGGAGTAGAAGAGGTAGACACAGATGTGGGCAGGTTCCTGAGGGAACCAACCCTGCACAACCTCGAAACGCTGGGTCCCAACGCGGCAGACGTCATAGACGCTCATCTCCAGGTATGTAGTCTCTGTGGTCAGTAGATCCATTTTTGAAACGCGGAGTCACTAAAGGTACGGGTTTCTGTATAAATAAATAAATATATATGGACAAATAACACAGATTGAGCTAGCCCCAAAGTAAGTTCGATACTTGTGTTATGGGATAGTAACTCAACGATACTATATTTTATAACAAATACATATATAGATAAACATCCGAGACCCAGGACAATTTGAAAAAGGCTATTTTCCAACTTGCCCTGACCGGGTCGAACCCGGTACCTCTAGGTGGCGGACTGGCAAGGTGACACTACGCCACGGAGCTCGTCATTACTTTTTAAGACATAATTTTTTTAAATGTTATTCATTGTTTACTCGTAGGCAATAAAAGAACCAGGCGACCTGATCCAAGCTTATGTCGAGGCTACATTCTGCGTGTCTGGTCTGTGTCAGGACAGCAACTCGGCGGCACAGGTGAGCTTTATGAGTAGGATTGCCTACCTACCACTCAATTCCGACAGACGATATCTTGGTGAACGCTATACCTACAGTTCATTTCTTTTCGTGCATTATAGTGCGTTTGTGTATGGAAGTGAGAGTTGGGTATGGCAGAAAAGGCACGAAAGTAGAATAAATGCAGTTGAAATGAGAGCGCTGAGGAGTATGTGTGGTGTTACTTTGAAAGATCGGATTAGAAATGATGTCATAAGGGAGCAGTGTGGAATGAAAGAAGATGAAGTAACAAAAATTAAGGAAGGAATGTTGAGATGGTTCCGACATGTAGAAAGGATGGATGAAAGGAGATTCACTAAAAGAGTCTACAAAGCGAACGTGAGTGGAAGAGCGGGTCAGGGTCGTCCTCGACGAACGTACCGCGATCAGATTGCAGACGTTCTTAAAAAAGGAGAGGTTAGAAGTACCCGTAACCGGCGGGCATGCATGAAGAGAGTGATGTTTGTAGATGAAGCGAAAGAGGTCTGTCAGGATCGTAGCAAGTGGAGGTCCTTAGTCTCTGCCTGCCCCTGTGGGAAACAGGCGTGATAATATGTATGTAGTGCGTTTGTTTAGGTATTTAAAAGAATGTAAAGAATCTGGACATGTATTTTTAATTAAAATATACACTTTATGAATTAATAGCTTCGCAAATTACAAATCACTGGTCAACAAGATTTTGTCACAAGGATACTTGCAGCGACTTCTAAAAGAATTCAGTGCAAAAAACATGAACCTAGTTATAAAAAATGTGTAGGACGTCTAAATTTTCAAATATTACACGTCAAATATTCAAATTTCTTATTTTTTCGGCAATTTCAAAATTAAACCATAAATTCAATAAGGTGATTTTCAATTTTGTAATAGCAGCTTAACACTGTGCAAACCTTACATTTTACAATATTTTTTACATCATTGCTAAATTATTTATAAAAATGACTTATTACAGATTTTTTGCGGGTCGGTATTACGCCCTACAATGCGCGCAGTACGCAATGTATGGAAAATATTACGGTAACTTAAATCTTTATATATATCCATAGATAAAAAAGGTACAAAAGTAAAACAAATTTTGTTTTGATATAGAAGGCTGATTACATAATTTTTTGTTACAAAATTAAATAACCTGCACAGAAGCTATTTAATATAAATAATTTAAAATATTAGAAATTGGGGAAAATTGAATTTTTGATATAACATTCTCAATTCTGACCTCCTAGAAACAAAAGTAAATTATGTCCTTAAACACTATACAAAAATCTGTAAGAGACAACTAGTCTTACTCCAGTGGGAAAAAAAATCTAAAATTTTGTCGATCAGTGTTATTTATTTTACGAATTAAAAATTACATAATTTATTTCTAATTTGCAAAGGTATTGATTTATAAAGTGTATATTTCAATAAAAGACATGTCAAGATGTTTACATTCTTTTTAATACCTAAACAAATGGACTATAGACCGACAGAAGACTGAATCGAAATAGATAATCCCGACTGTCAGTTCGACCGATACAGCATTTAATCAAAGTCAATTTTTTTTATTCAATGTAGGATAAATTTATCTCTTATTGAAGGTCATTTTTAGGGTCCGTATGACTGTCTGTCTGTCTGTCTGTCCGTCTGCGGTTTTACTCAGCGACTATTAGTACTAGAAAACTGTGATTTGACATGGATATGTATATTAATTAGGCGGGAAAAGTGGTAAAATAAAATATTGAAAAAAAAATTTTTTTTTAGTGTAGCTCCCGCACTAGTAATGTGAAAAGGCTATTTTTTTTTCCAGTCATATTGGGTATCGTTGAATAGGTCTTTTAAAAATATTATGAAGTTGTCAACACCGTTTTTCGATTTAGGGATCCGTTTCTGAATTATTTGGTTTGAAAGTGAATATTTTTGTTTGAGTAGTGTCCCCCCCCTCTATCTGCTAAACGGTTATATATAAACACGTGAAAAAACTCACAACTATAGTATATATAACGAAATTTAAAGGAAAACTATCAGAGCTAAGTAGGGTTTACAAATTAAAAAGTTATAGGCGATCATTTTATAAAATGTAATCGCAAAATAAAAATTTCACACAAATTCAATAGAAAATTAGTTTTTGGACGTTTTAAGTGGCTTGAATTCAAAGTGGGCATTGGTAACTACGGAACCCTACACTGCGCGTGGCCCGACACGCACTTGGCCAATTATTTTAGTGCAAAAGCTAAAAACTACGAGCGTTTCGGAAAGACCACTGCTGGGAAGATTACGCCGAAAGAAACCCAGTTCAGTATTGGTCCCTACCCAGCCTGATGGGCTATGTTTCAGTTACAATACAGATTTACACTTTAGCTAGGTATGCATTATATTATACATCTAAATAATACAATTAAAATTTGCAGTCAACTATTTCCAAGAATTTTGATCAGATAAATAGTAATTTACATGATAATAAGCATTTTTCAATAAATGATTTGTAACGGCAGTCGTAAACTTGGATAATGGTAACGCTTCTACATTATCTGGAATTTTATTATAGAGACGCAAGCTGAGACCCACAAAAGAATTTTAGTTTTTTCTAACCGAAAAGCATTTTTTTTTGCATTTTTCATAGTAACGATATCACGTGACTACTTCGATCTGTATAAGAACCTAAATATATTTTTTCGTATTTCGATATATATTTATTGGGCAAAGTTGTTCAAAATGATGGACTGAATAACCCCTTAAAATATTTGTACTTAATTAAAAAGGACATTGTATAGACGTAACAGCGCGTTTTTGTAAAACAAATATAGTATTTATTTCTGCAGCATTACCCCATAGCAATATTCACACAGAGCCACTAGTTGAAATAAATTTTATACGGACAAATCACACAGATTGAGCTAGCCCCAAAGTAAGCTAAAGCTTGTGTTATGATATATATATATATATATATATATATATTTATATACTAACCCAACAATATTATATTTTATGATAAATACATGTATAGATAAACACCCAAGACCCAGAACAATTTAAAAAAAGGACATCTTCCAACTTGCCCTGGCTGGGGATCGAACCCAGAACCTCCAGATTGGCGGTCTAGTGTGTTGACCATTACGCCACGGAGGTCGTCGAATATATAAAAAATAATATGAGTGTGATTTCAGATCACCAGCAAGCTGTATCCGATCCTGTTGACCCGCGCCGGGCAGCAGCATGCTGCGGCCTGGATGCTGGCGGACACCATGCTGAGGGGACTCGGCCTCATCAAGGTAACCACCGGCATCACTAATTTTTATTTAACATACATTTTAAATGTCAGGCTCTTTAAGATAAAAATGTATAAATGGCTTGTTGACAAAAACTTTTATAGCCTCAGACAATTCTTGGACTACTAATATTTGCATGCTATTACTACTAGCAAAACATGTTTGTTCTTTAATATTTATTGTAACACCTATATTACCATGTTTTAAGCAAATAAAGATATGATTATGATTATACAAAAACGCTGTCCGATCCTTGAAGGAGCAACTCAGACCGTAAATATGAAAAACTTTTCGTATGGGACCAATGCTTGAAACTCGAAAAAATAAATCGAATTTTTTAAACAAATTGCCGGGCCAGCCGAACACTTTTGTGTGAAAATGTAGATTTTCAAAAGTTGTTCATATTGACGGTCTGAGTTGCTCCTACAAGGATCGGACAGGGTTTTTGTTTCATATTGTATAGTACTAGGCCGACCGACCTTCGCTCGATTAAAAACACAAAACAGTAGTTCATTACTGCAGAGGCCGTAAAGTAAGGCATTGCCGGACGAGTCGTTTCGACTCGCTGACTCTGACTCGTTTTGGCCTTGGCAATAAATAATTACGAGTACGGCAATCCCATTCCCGCCAAAGTATAAATAGTGCTTATTTCAATATACATACATACTGACTTTTCATTGGTTTTGGAAAAATAATCATCATCCGAGCGTATTCCCGGTTGCATCCTCAGCAGTAACGCTTCAGAGCCCGGGGTCCGCTACCTAACCAAGGAGATTTGACGAGGTTACTGGTTTTTTACACAGAGCGACTGCCGTCTGACCTCCACAACCCAAAGAGCAAACCAGGAACCAATCCTTTGATAGTTTGATGATCAAACGCTAGGTGGCGTTCGGGACCCACAGTTTTACGTGCCTTCCGAAACACAGAATCATCTTTCTTTTCGGATAATCAGGTGATTCAAGCCTGCAATATATATAGTTTTGGAAAAAATAATGTCATATATTAATTAAATTCCTCTATCCATATACGTAATCCAAATTAGTGTATGACATAAAATAAAAAAGTTGCAAAATTATTTTATCGAGATCACGTAGTTACGTCCGTTCAAAACTGACGCGGGACCCCGATGAACTGGAAATCTAGCCGGCCGGCGGTACTACTGATTGATCTCACGATTTAACTTTCGAGTTTCAGTCAACATATTTTGTTTCTGAATTTTTATTTTGACTAGCTAATTAGGTCTTACGATCCTTATGAAGTGGCCTTCGGCTCCAAAACCAAAGAAGAATCACCGTGTATGTGAGGAAATAATGAAAGAAATAACCATCTATGCAAATAATTACCGAAAGCAATTCGCTTGTCAACTAATTTAAAAAAAAAATCTGATTCGCATACCATGGTGAGAAATAGCACTTATTGAGAAGCTTTCTCTAATCAAATTTTGAAATAAGGTCGTACTTATTTAGATGTATGCGAAAATCTCAATGACCTTTATTTTTAAGCATGGTCAAGCTTATTTGAGATTGTGACGTCACGATGAAGATGTTTTTGAGTAATGTTGGCTGTACTTTTGTTGGCGGTACTGTCGGTCTGTCACTACTGTTCTGTCACTGTCATTTTCAGTATAGCAGATACCTATTTTTAAATGCGGGAGTCAGCAAAACACAGACATTCCTTTAGCGACACTCTTAAGACCCGCACTAAGGCCGACTTCGTGGCAGAGCAGTAAATCACGAAATAACATTATCCTTTATTTGAAACCACCGCGTTAGCAATGCCAATAAATAGGTTATATTCTTTCACGCAGTAAACTTAAAAGATGTCTCAGAATTTATTTACATTAAATAATGACTGTTTCGTTCTCTCCCTCCCGTATTCAAAAATAGGTTTCCTACATCGATAACTCACTTATTTTCCCTCATGACATTGACAGTTGACAGACGTCGTTGTACTTTTTTGGTGTAGGCAAAGAAATAATGTTCACATTGATTGCTGTGTGTCGTCACTTCCGGTGAAATGTTTAAAATTATATAAAAAAATCCTGATAACTCGCAGAATTTTTTTATTCAAATAGTTTTCTTAAAATGGTCTATATTTTCGATTAAAGGCACCTGCAACATTGTCATATTGTTTAGTTGACTACCCAATTAATGTTTACTGCATAGAGTATAGAATCACTACGTGGTTTACTGAGGAAAAACTGCTTTCTCGCGTTTTTTAGTGCAATGGAAACATAGCCTTTACAGCCCAGTCATATTTTACGCAAAAAATTTAATACTTGCCGCAGATTTATTGTTTTTTCTCTACGGAAATAAGTATATTTAATAAAATTGTTAATGTAATGTACGTAGGCAGATGACGTCATAGTTTCTTAGAGTCAAATAGCGCTCTTATCATCAGTTTTTCTGCAATAATAAATCTGAAATCACGTTAAAATGGATATGTTCAAAGACAAGTGACATTATTTTGCGACGTTTTATTTAGTTATCAGTACAAAATAATTTATTTTTGACCCGGTAAAATACCCTATTACCTCCGTAGCGTAGTGGTCACTATGCTAGCCCGCCAAAGGGGTTCTGGGTTCGATCCCCGGTCAGGGCAAGTTGGAAAATGGCCTTATTTGAATAGTCCTGAGTCTTGGATGTTTATCTATATATGTATTTGTTATAAAATATGGTATTGTTGAATTAGTATCCCATAACATAAAGTCTCGAACTTACTTTGGGACTAGCTCAGTGTAATTTGTCCGTATATATTTATTATTAAATGACACAAAGTACTATTATGCTATGTACGATTTCGTTCCAAAAAATTGCTTCGCTTCGATTCTGTCGCAGTGTAAATTAAGCCTTAAACCTCATACATACAAATTATTATTTTCATAAATCGTTAGAGCCGTTTCGGTGCTTCTAATTAGGTATATACAAGGCGCTTTTAAATGAGGATTTTCGAAAATAAGATATGTAACGAAAACCTTGTCCGATCTTTATAGGAGCAACTCAGACCGTCAATATGAACAACTTTTCCTATGGGACGAATGCTTGAAACTCGAAGAAAAAATCGACATTCCCATACAAATTGCAATTTGTATGGGAATGTCGATCAAAAATTAAAAACCGGCATTTCCGTACAAATACAGAAATGCCGGTTTTTAATTTTTGATTGTTATTTCAATTTCATTAAAGTGATATAGTGCAGCCCGTGGTTCGATTTATTACGGGTATGTCCCATCCTCCAAGTTTGGCAAAAAAGTAGAATTGTTCATTTCCCCAAAAAGAACCGGAACCGTCTTATTACAATGGGGTCATCCACATATTACGTCACAGCGACGGAGCAGGGGGTGTGGTCATGCCAAATGTGACAGTACGTGCCAAATAAAGGGATAGTCAAAATTTTGCGTGACGTAATATGTGGATGGCCCATTTAAAGACTACCTTTAGTGCTTATTTTCAACCCATCCACCGAAAACAAGACCTGGCGCCTAGGTATTTTAACCTGGTTTTACTCACGTAGTGTAGTCGGAAAAAGCCGACTAGTTTCGATCGGTTTAGACGGTCATCTTCAGGGCGAGTGTTAGGAGGACCGCCGACCCGACGGTTTCGCTGTCCCCAACGCACAGATCGTAGCTCGGCGATCACTGAACACGTCTCGTGGTTACGCTTAATGCAGCGTACGCTTTTCAGAAAAATCCAGCCCAATATTAATTTTGTAACTAATATTTGTTTCCAGTCGGAGAACAAAGAGTACCGCCCCCGCTGGTCGCTCCCCGGCTGCTACACCGCACTCGGTGCCGTCATCGAGGAACCATACTTCCCCTCCGCTCTGCGGGACACGCTCCGCTTCTTCATCTCCAGCAAGCTGCCCTCGCTGGCCGAGGAGACCAGGCAGGCGGTCATGAGGCAGAGCGCGCTGAGGCATAGTACATAATACGCTTAAATTTAACGGTTGTTTTATTTTTATTATCCCACTCCCACAAAACCCCCTAAAACTGGTGATACGACACTAGACCCTTGCCAATGTGCACAGTCACTTAATAGATATTTACACACACGAACCCTCAATACAAAGTGGAAGCGACATACCCGTAATAAATCGAACCACGGGCTATATACTACACTATATTTTACCGCAATGGCAGTTAAGTTCTCAACTGTCATATGACATCATCTTTTTACACGTCAGACGAGACGGGCAAAAGAAATGATGGCGTTAAGCTGATTGGTGATCGAATAAGCGATTAAAAATAATTTTACTTTTTATTATTATTGAACTGGGCCGAAAAATCTGATATTTATTTACGATAAATATAAAAGTTATTCCTAACGCCAGAAAAAATTTAAGCCGTTTTTAAAATTTTCATCTCTCCCCATTGTTGCTCCATTTTAGTGCTTAGGTAATACTTGAACGGCCCCATGGTGGAACGGGCGAATGAATTCCTCAATGAAACAGATTGTAAAAACTATCAGTATATTCATCCTCCGTGCAGTGTAGATATGAACATTATGGTGTCCCCCGGCTGAAGCTCGTAGTCTAGCTCTCCGGATAATTCCCAATCTGCGTCGTTGATCAGCACTAAGATGCCGGGCCGGACAGAGTCACCCTGCAAATTTATATAAATTAATAAATATGTAATGACAAATCACATGTATTATTCGGTCGGTTCTTACAACTCCCTCTCTCTCCTATTTCCTGACTGCGAATATCTCTTACACTCCTTTATATCCGTATCTACGAGTCCAACTGGTTTCTCGAGCTATGAGAGTGGTGTAACAAGTACACATACCGGCTTTGGTCTGCAAGCGTGATGATGCACTTTCCAAGGTGGTCTACGTTGGTAAGTGCATCATCACGCTTGCAGAACTAATCTCTTGCAGCGTAACAGCTGTCTGGGCGGACTCAGAACAGAACAGAAGGACAAATCGCATGAGTTAATTGAGCTAGCCCCATAGTAAGTTTAAACTTGTACTCGTATCGGATACTAACTCCACGATTACTTATCAATACATATAACAAAACAGTAAAAAAAAGGGTCTATAAATTGAATGTATTTCCAAAGAAAAACAAAATTGGGGTGATGGAGAGAGTAATGGAGTAAGAATTTAAAAAATAATTGTCTGTTTATCTGTTTCTCTGTACAGCTTACCTACAGATATACTGGACAGATTCGAATGTAACTTTGTTTGTTATATATTTGTAAAGCCTGGGCTACAGGGTATAATTGATTTTGGAAAACGGAACACTTGATGCAGAACCACAATGGTCCAGCTAAACTATAAGAAATGCCTTAGCAAATGTTCAGCCTGATGAGCATGTTTGTTGAGGTATAAAAATCAAAGATCTGGAACACCTGATGTAGATACGCCGGAGTCATAAAGTCCATGCAAACGAAGTCGCGGGCATCATCATAGTTTTATAATAAATACATATTCAATGACCTTTTTTATAAAGTACAAATATTTTAATTAGTCTATCTGCGGAATATTTATTTTAAAACAAGACAGTAAGAAAAACATGTGCATACAAGAGCTTTGTAAAATGGAACATACTGAAAAAATATTTAAATTTTGGCGCTGACTGAAAAAGGAAAAAGACGAAATTCTTAGTGGCCAGCATATGAACGCAACACTTATTTCTTACAATAATTACGAACTATTTACAGATAATATATATACATATAAAAATTTGATATATGTTCGTCGCCTACAAGGTCCTTGTATATGTGTATATGTATGTATACTATACAGGGTGATCCTTTTACCCACCAGCCAAATTTCCGTGGCGTAGTGGTCACCATGCTAGTCCGCCACCCAGAGGTCCCGGGTTCGATCCCCGGTCAGGGCAAGTTGGACAATGGTCTTTTTCAAATTGTCCTGGGTCTTGGATGTTTATCTATATATGTATTTGTTATAAAATATAGTATCTTTGAGTTAGTATCCCATAACACAAGTCTCGAACTTACTTTGGGGCTAGCTCAATCAGTGTTATTTGTCAATATTTATTTATATTTATTTATTTATTTAAGTCCTGTCCGTGATACTGATCCATTTACCAAAAAAACAATTATCGAAAAAAAAAATCGGCTTCACATACAATTCAGAGCTTGGCCAAACGGATTTTGTATGGGAAGACGTTTTCGTTATCGATTTTAATGAGGAGCTCGGTAGCCCGGCGGGATTGCGCATTACTAGCGCTTTCGCAAGTTAAGAGATACCGGGCGTGGTCCGCACTTGGATGGGTGACCACAAGTGGCACAAAAATTTCTCGAGCTCCTCCGTGCTTCGGAAGGCACGTATAAACCGTTGGTCCCGGCTGTCATCATTGTATGGCAGTCGTCAAGCTATGTCAGATGCCTTTAGGCAGCTTGAAAAATCTGACACCAAATCTGACACAAAATGATTTTTTCATGAAAAATTGTTCTGTATCAGGGACTCAATTTGCACAAAAATTTGGCTTGTGGGTAAAAAGTCTACCTCCCTTTATAGTCATCATCATCCTCCCCTATTCCCGGTTGCATCCTCAGCAGTAACGCTTCAGAGCCCGGGGTCCGCTACCTAACCAAGGTGATTTGACGAGGTTACTGGTTTTTACGCGGAGAACCTCCCTTTATAGTACACATACATTTATACACTTTGTAATTTTATTTTGTGTTTATTTTCACCCGACAGCGCCAGAAGGAGGGTTATGTTTTCCGAGAGTATGTATGTATGTATAATTGTTTGGCACGCTCTCGACCTGAACAGCTCGATGGATTGAGATCAGCTTGAGAGGTGTCGTTAGATTCGTATTTGCTGTGAGAGTGACTCTGGGTATATATATAAAAAAAAAACAAAGAAAGCAGTCGGGTTTTTTGTTTTTTTAACAATTACTTGTTTAATTATTGTTATTGGTGTACAACGAAGTCTTATTTAACTTGAAAAGTCAACCTGTATGTAATGAAGAATTTCAGATTATACAATGTCCTTTTTAATTACAAATTAATAATTGTCTACAAATATTTTCAGGGGTTATTCAGTCCATCATTTTGAACAACTTTGCCCGATAAATATATATCGAAATTCGAAAAAAAAATATTTAGGTTCTCATACAGATGGAAGTAGTCACGTGATATCGTTACTATGAAAAATGCAAAAAAATTTTTCGTATTTCGATATATATTTATTGGGAAAAGTTGTTCAAAATGATGGACTGAATCACCTCTTAAAATATTTGTACTTAATTAAAAAGGACATTGTATACCTGCAAGTTCTGGTCTTTCTCTCAACAAGTTGTCCTTGATCCACACAAGTAGAAAAAATAAAAATATAGGGACAAATCACACTGATTGAGCTAGCCCTAAAGTAAGTTTGATACTTGTGTTATGGGATACTAACTCAACGATACAATGCCTACCCATCGCATTAGTGCCGGAACAGGCGGGGCGCAAGTTGCGTCGCATAACAGCTAGAGATGGGCAGTGGATAAATCCTCAATCTACCCATTTGAGTATTTACTCAGTAGATTGATATAAATATACCAAATAGAGCAGTCTTTCCCAAAGTGGGCGATAACGCCCCCTTGTGGGCGCTGGAGGCTTTAAGGGGGGCGGTAACGGGCCCAGAATAAAGTTGGGGGGCGCTGATGTGATTTAAGCAATGAGTGATTTATAACTTCAGCTATTTCATATTTTAAAATTCACTGAAATTAAAATCCTCCTACTACACAACATCCATTTATTAGTTCATATTTATATCCTTTTTATTGTACAAATATAAACTAAAAATGTAATTAATATTTATTATTTTAATGCGTTCACAACGCTATTTATATCGTTAAAGGAATCAAACACTGAAAAAATTTTGTGTTTTAAAGTTTCGCAGGTGAAGTCCCCACTTCCGATACTCTTTATATTGTAAAATTGTATTATTATTGCTATTTTTTTATTTAAAATTAACAATGTTGATTATTGTTATTTTTTATAAAAGATACACTAATGTACTGGTGTATGTATTATTATTGCTCTCTCTTGTAAAAAAGTCTAGTTTAGAATATAGGTTGAATTACACTACAGGCAAGACAAATATGTGATTCAGGTTTTTATGGTGAAAAAAATGGGGGGCGCTACAAAATAACAGATTTTTTAAAGTGGGCGTTTGACAAAATAAGTTTGGGAACCTCTGAAATAGAGGTTGCTCATATATTGACATCGCATTCGGTGTCTGTACTGAACATATTCGTCTTTGCATACCTCCCAGCAAAAAATGATAATTAGTCAAAGACGTATACTTTCAGTGTATGATTAGTATGGTATTTTCATATAATTTAGCTTCGCATTTGACGTCTACCTACATTTTAAGCTATTAAAGTGTAGTTTCCGACAAGAATTGCAATTGTAAACTAGATTTAAGTTTCAAAATTGTCATGAAAACATGAAATAAATAAATATGAATATAAATGTGAGTCACTACTCATATATACTCGTATCAATCTACTCACCAAATGGATAGACACAGATATTTACCGGGTATTTAATCAATCTACTGAGAAAATACCCAAATGAGCATCCACCATCCATCTCTAGCTCTTACGCGGCGCAACTTGCGCCTCGTCTATTCCGACCCTGGTTTCAGAGTTAGTGCCGCAACAGACGGGGCGCAAGTTGCGTCGCGTAACAGTTAGAGAACGGCAGTGGATAGTACTCAATCTTCCTATTTGAGTATTTACTCACTAGATTTAATAAATAGAGTAAATAGAGCGTGCTCATATATTGACATCGCATTTGATGTCTGTTTACTTATTTTAACATCAAATTACGTCTTTGCACACCTCCCAGCAAAAAATGATAATAAGTCAAAGAAGCCTACTTTCAGTGTATGATTAGTATGGTATTTTCATATAGTTTAGCGTCGCATTTAACGTTTACCGACATTTTAAGCATATAATGGCGTATGCACATACTTTCCGACAAGAATTGCAAGTGTATACTAGATTTAAGTTTCAAAATTGTCATGAAAACATGAAATAACGAATATGAATATAAATATAAGTCGCAACCCATATAAATCAATCTACTCACCAAATGGATAAATAAAGATATTTATCGGGTATTTTCTCAATCTACTGAGTAAATATTCAAATGGGTTGATTGAGTATTTATGCAACTCCCATCACTAGCTGCTACGCGGCGCAACTTGCGCCCCGTCTGTTACGGCCCTTACGCGTTCGCACGCGCGGGCGGCCAGCGCGGCCCGATTCGCCATACTTCACACGCGCGGTTGACTGTGTAACGATCCAAGAGGCTTAAAGAGCGTCGCCCGCATCGCCAGCCGCCCGCGCGTGCGAACGCGTGACTCTGAAACCAGCCTTACAAACATTATTATTTCTCTTTCTTGTCACTAGATGTCGCTATAGCTAATTATTAAAACATTAAAATCTTTCATTCATGTTATTTAAATAAAGTAGTACTTTAATTAATTAAATATGACTTATACAAAATGCAATAAATATTTTTAAAGCATATTCAACACTTTCTTTGTCATCTTTGTTCGTCGTGTGTGCTGCCATCTCTGTGTGCCTACCGGCAACTAGTTTTGCCTACTTTTAGGACCTACAATCGTTTGTATGGCGTTGGCTATCTGTTTCGTTAGTAATTATATTATCTTCGACGTTACTATACTTTATAACAAATACATATATAGATAAACAGCCAAGACCCAGGGCAATTTGAAAAAGGCCATTTCCCAACTTGCCCTGACCGGGGATCGAACCCAGAACCTCTGGGTGGTAGACTAGCATGGTACCACTACGCCACGGAAGAGCCCCGTATCCTCCAAGCTTTCTGCTGTATATGTATGTATACTATACACAGTGATTTTTCACTGGTTTTGGAGCCGAAAGGCCACTTCATAAGTATACGTTAATAACAATCTAATAAGCAGGTCTAAAAAATTTAGAAACGAAAAATGTTGATTAAAACTCGAAATTAAAATCGTGTGATCTATTATTAATACCGCCGCGCCGGCCGCCTCGATTTCCAGTTCATCGGGTTCACGCGGCAGTTTTGGACGGGCGTAACTACGTGGTCTCGATCGAAAATCACTTAAGCAACTTTTTAATCTTATGTCATACACAAATTTGGCTTACGTATATGGATAGGGGTATTTATTTATTATACATTTTTTTTTCCAAAGCCAATGAAAAGTCAGCATGCATAATGAAGAATGTCAGATTATATACCTGCAGGAACAATTCTGGCCTTTCTCTCAACAAGTTGTCCTTGATCCACACCAGGAGCTCCCGTATCCTCCAAGCCTGCTGCCTGGTCTCCGGAAAATACTTCTTCAGCGCTGGCAGCTCAACGTCCCTCCTCTTTATCTTGTCAAACAGCAACTCGGCGCCTCCACCGAAGCGGAGGTGTATTGTTAAATCAGCCATTTTATCTGTAAATAAGTGTTTTTTTATTTATTATTTTACTGAGGTTTCAGTTCACTTAGTAATAAATTATTGGTGCTTTTAAATAAATAAAACTGACTTAACAACCCTAAAAAAGGAAAGCCCGCTGGCCTGGTGAGAGTATGCATTAATAGCACTTTCACAAGGAAAGCAATACTATGCGAGGTCCATACTTGGAACGGCGACCACAAGTGGCATAAAAAATTCTTGAGCTATCTTCTTCGGGAAGCACGTTATGCTGCTTGTCCCGGCTGTCATCATTGTATGGCAGTCGTCAAGCTATGTCAGATGCCTTTGGGCAGCTTAAAATATTTGACATCAGTGTTGACAAGGCACACAAAAAAAAACAGCCCTAACTAACAAGTTTATATTATGGTTTAATGGAAAACGGGTCCTGATGTTGGATTGGATAGAACTCTTTATTGTACACCAAAATGAGAAATTTAACAGAAAGTAATAATTTTACAATCATCTCAATCATCATTTCAGCCGCGTAATGTCCACTGCTGGACATAGGCCTCTCCCAAGGATTTCCAAAATGACCGATCAAGAGTCGATTAATTTAATAAGATTCATTTAACATTAAGTGAGTGTAATGGGCAGTCTTATGTTAATAGGACCAAGTTGCGGAAAAAAAATTCCTGGAAGGAGTAAGTATGGGTCTATCTAATGTACAAAAACATGCAGAAATTAATAAAGGGAATTAATAAATATACATGGTGATTTTTATTGGTTTTGGAGCCGAAGGCCACTTTATGAGAATCAAAGGCCACTTTATAAGAATCGTTAGTAAGACCTAATTAGCTAGTCAAAATAAAAATTCAGGAACAAAATATGTTGACTAAACTCGAAAGTAAAATCGTGAGATCAATTAGTAGTACGTCGCCTAGCGGTTGTTGGCTGGCCGGATAGATCTCGAGTTCGTCGGGGTCACAATTCAGTTTTGGAAGGGCGTAACTACGTGGTCTCGATCGGAAATCATTTCTGCAACTTCAGCCATTGGAGCTATTTCGGACACGCTGCATTAGCGAGGCGACTCTTTTTCTGACGATTGCCTGAAAGCCGTCAGTGTGCCTCTCCGCAAACATGCCCGAAGCACTACAATGTTTTGGCAACCCCAACAGCATTCTAAATATGTTATTATATTGTACACGAAGGGCGCTGAGTGACCGTTGAGTATAGCTGACCCATAGATTGCAGGTATAAAAAGACTGGCAGTATGCCTTAAATAGGGTAATTTTGACATCAGCCGTACATCTTGCAAATCTACGAATCAGCATATTCCCCCGGACAGCCAACGCCCTTCGCTCCCTCTCAATGTCGACGTCATCTGTGAGATTTTCCGAGACCCAGTGACCAAGGTATTTCAAATCTGCAACTCTTTCGAGTGGAGCCTTATTCAAAAATACTGGCGGTATTGTGCTCACTTTATGCTCGCGAGGTTGAAAAACGAGCAGTTGGCTCTTTTTCGAATTATACCTAAGCCCATGAGCCTCAGCGTACTCTTCACATTTCTTCAGTAGTTTTCTGAGGCCACTAATTGAGGGGCTCAGCAAAACCATATCATCGGCGTAGCTTATGTTGTTTATCATAGTGCCATCAATGGAACAGCCGACAGTGGTATTGCTGAGATCCTCAATCAGTTTATTTATGTATAGATTGAACAGGCGAGGAGATGTCAATCCGCCTTGTCGCACTCCACACTTCAATCTATACTCCTCAGAAAGGGCTCCAGACCACTTCACAACATTAGTTTGGTTATTGTACCAATAGTCAAAAATCATAATAATCTCCTCGGGGACATCCGTTTCAGATCTTAACATTTGCCATAGTAAGTCATAGGACACCAAATCAAATGCTTGAGACAGGTCCAGGAAGCACACATATACCGGAGTCTTCCTGTCACCGTAGTACCTAACGACCTGCTTGAGACACAATATCGCAGTTTCAGTGGACAGATCGGTTCTGAAACCAAACTGTGCATCGTGCAGCTTTAAATGTTTGGTCAAGTGTTGATCAAGCAGGCCGTCCAGCACCTTAGCAATCGTCGTTGCAAGAGAAATGGGTCTGTAGTTGGACTTATTAGACTGATCACCAGTTTTATTTTTGATTATTGGTACAACCACCGTTCGCATACATTCATTTGGCAGATAAGAATGCCTTACACAAAAAGTAAAAAAACATTGAGAGAACCCTAGGTAAGTGTATGCCTGTATGTTTCAAGTGTTCAACACTAATACCATCATGTCCTGGTGATTTGCCCTTTGTCATATTTCTTATGACGCTAGCTACCTCATTAGCAGTAAAGTTAATCGGTTTAAATTTCTGTTGACACAAACGGTTATTAGAAATGAACACCCGTGACACAGTTTCTATCCGAGGAGGGGGTTCAACCTCGAACTTCTCCCTGAACATGTTGGCTATATCAGCCGGTTCCTGGATTCCCTCGACACTGAGAGGAGTACACGACCTTGGATTGAGCTTGGTGGTCTCTTTCCAAAATGATTTAAAATTATTTTTTACGTGCCGTGATGCCAGTATGTCCATTTTTATTTGCTCGGTATTCTTTTGGCACCACTTTAGCCTAGATTTAAATTTTCGCCGCGATTCAGTCATATTATCATATATCGGTCCATTGGTTGGCCTGCCATAGGATAGCCATACTTTATAGTGAAAACGTGCCTCCTTATGGGCAGGCTGAACGTGTTTATTCCAACCTACAACACGATTCTTTTTCCTAATACCAGACTGACCTTTTGAGCTCTCCATAGCCGCTTCACTTAAAATAGTAACAATGGTATTATAAAAATGATCTATTGTAGATCTATGCTCAACATTATTACACATATTGTCACAACAGGACCCCAGTTCTTTGGGAAAATCTAAATCTCGTAATTTTGAATTACATATACTATGATACAACTCTATTTGTTTCTCATCCCTATCACCCCATAGAATACAATTTCTAGGTGTCTTACTGGGGGGAAGTACTATTTGCGGACACACTAGATTTACGTTACATGAAATTTCAAGCGGTAGATGGTCAGACCATGCTGTATCGTCAATTACTCTGACACCCAAAACAGACTGCTTCGCAGCTTCGGTCACTAAACAGTGGTCTAACCAGCTAGTGGTTCCGTGAGCATCACTTATGTAAGTATATACATTGTTTAAACGCTCCATATCAATGCATGACCAGCGCTGTTCGTTACAGAAACTTAAAAGTTCTTTACAAAAATCTTCACCGGGGTGGGCGTTGAAATCACCCAACATGAATACGGATGAAACTTCATTATTGTCAATTATAACACTCATTTCGCTTAAACAGTCTGTAAACTCCACCAAATTATCACTGCAGTCCACAGGCATATATACCGAAAATATTAGTAACGACCTATCATTTGAATGCACTTTAATAGC
Organism: Acrobasis suavella; assembly: GCA_943193695.1. Taxonomy (NCBI): domain Eukaryota; kingdom Metazoa; phylum Arthropoda; class Insecta; order Lepidoptera; family Pyralidae; genus Acrobasis; species Acrobasis suavella. The sequence continues at coordinate 1,947,921 of OW971956.1, forward strand.
CGATAACCGCACACTTTTGCACTCTATGACGGTCACTACTTCGAACGCACTTTTTCGCCATAAGATCGCAACCCCACCATAGGGTCTGCCGCGCACAATGCCTGCAGATGTATCAATGGCCGACTTGCCAGTAAAGCCAAACGCATCATCAATATTTCCAAGGAATGCCAGATCATGCGAAAAAAGCCATGTTTCTTGCAGGCACACGATGTCAGCCCTTTGGCATAACGTTCTAATATAATCTACCGACCGAGTGACGGACTTACAATTATATGTAATGAATTTACTTATAAGATTACTATCCATATTATGAAGTGTTGTGTTCACCCGATACTGGAGCCTTACTTTTCTTTTTGAAGTCGATGAAACGCCGGAACGATATACCCTCCGGCCATAAGTCCTTATTCATAAAAATATGCAGCTTATGCCTCGGAACAAAAACCTTGTATGCGTCATATTCTTTTTTCAGCTTCATATCAATCTTTTCTAATGTCACGGCAACTTGAGTTTTATTTTTAATGTACTCAATAATGTCGTATGTACTCGTCTCCTTATGCACATTATTAATAAATAATGGCAACCTCACATCGGCAGCTTTAAAATTACATTCCGGTTTAGTGGACGCTGTCCCCTTGTATCCCATAAATCTATACTTGTAATTATTTTTTCTTTGTATTACCGTCCAGCCGTCCGCATTCCTTTGTTTCCATTCGCCATCCTCCTGCAATCTACAACAAAAGTCCTACGAACCGAAGCAGATGACGCATCACCGCAAACCTGTCCACTACACGCGTCATTCGAAACCGCAGTGAGCCTCACTGTATCAGTTGCCTGCATAGGGTGCGTACACGCGCCCGAGTCGTCAGCGGCCGAAACCGCAGTAGTGGCCTCCACGTGTATCTGTTGACTAAGCGGAGACGAGGCCGATTCAAGGACGCCCGGTTGCGAGCGGGTCGGGGCTTGCACTTGACAATAAGAATTTATTGCCTCATCATTGTCGTTTACCGATGTGTTTTTATCAATAATAGATCTAAAAGATAATCCCATAGGTCCACTGTCTTTGTTTATACTGGCACGACATGTACCGCGACGAAAATTAATGTTTCCATTGTCTGAGTAGTTCAAGATTGTGTCATTAACAGCGTTATCATAACGATTATAAATTTCATTCTTTGTTTGTAACAATTGATCGGTGGTGACATATGTGCCCTCAATATTACTAACTTTTTCTTTCAAAATACAAAGATCCTTCAACAATCTCGTTACATCTACGTGATCAAAGGTGACGGGTGGAAGTTTATTCAAGTCGCATGCAACGAACGTAGGAATTTTCTCAGGATCAACCTGCTTAAAAACGTCAATAACATCAAATAAGGATTTGTTGGCCTTGCCCTCTTTACTTTTTTTACGTTTCACGTTTCGGATATCTGTTGGAACAGATTGAAATAGCAATGACTTAGCTGTATTGATGTCCTCCATTGTGAAGGCCGAAGAGCAGATCCTCACCAGACTTTCGGAATCCATAATCTCATGTTTATTTTGTACAAACGTTAACAACTCATTTACCACTAGGTTACATTTTTTACACTTTAATAAATTAGACGACGACATTTTATTCCACGGCAACAAAACTCGCTACCGCACACAGCGAGCGCGCAACGGAACTTAAAATAGGTGTTTTAATGATAATTGAAAGTAAATATTCAATTTGTTGATGTGACCAAGCTACTGAAAAATACAACTTTTATGTGTTGATAGAAACCAATTATCTAAAAGATTTACAAATCAACATACCTTATTTATTTTGTTTTAAATAAACTTATAGCTATATCTAACTAATTAAAAGATTAATAAATAACTTAAAAATTAAGATTCACTTTTTTGAGGGTTGAGTTGAGGTTATGTTTTGGTTTCTAGTGTTGCCGTAAGTTAGTTAAAAATACCTTAATATTTATGGAATAACTAGGAACCAGAAAATGCTAGAAATAATTGTAAATCTACCTAGTACCAGGGGCGTAGCTACCGCCGTATCTGCCGTATCAATTATACGGGGCCCCCGGGCCATGGGGGCCCCCCAACGTGCGTAAACAAAAATTAATAAAAACTTCCTAATTATTTTCTTTTCAGCAATGACAAAAGTCAAAAAAGCGATTTCTTGTTTTTCCCGCGTAAAGCGTGCGTTCAAAAGTTGACAAAACTCTACATCGGTTATCGCAGGCTGCGGGATTTCCCCGTTTAAGTCATTTACTTCAGCAGGGAATTTTAGGGGTTTTCAAAATTTCGAAAAAAGTGTCAGATGGATGGATGGATGAATTATGATGAATAAATATTTCTTTTAATTTTATGCAAACCTTTTATTTTCTTTTGTGAGAAATCTTTGCCGTTCCTAAGGGGCCCCAAACAAATTTTTATACGGGGCCCCGCCAAGGCTCGCTACGCCACTGCCTAGTACCTACGCCTAAGGTTCCTATAATTGAAGACAAGGGTTTCGTGGGCACGATTTATTTTCCAAGGTTTTATAACAAATATTACAATTACATAAACGTTGCCTGCCTCCGTGGTCCAGTGGTCAAGGCATTCGTCTTGTGATCTGAACGTCGTCGGTTCGAATCCCACTAAGAAGCATACATTGTAAAAAGTGGTTTCCAGTCTTGTTAGGATATTTATCACTTGATTATCCGAAAAGAAAGATTATAAACTTTGGGTCCCAAAACTCCCGAACGCCATCTAGTGTTTGCACATCAAACTTTGATCTACCCTTTGGGTTGCGGAGGTCAGACGGCAGTGAGTTGCTCTGTGTAAAAACCAGTTACCTCGTCACATCACCTGGGTTAGGTAGCGGATTCCGGGCTCGGAAATGATACCGCTGAGGATGCAACTGTAAATACGCTCGTCCTCGAATGATGATGATGATCACAATTAAAAAAAAGATTCAGTCGTTATAGTCAATTTACAAGTGATTTCTTTTTCTAGCTTCAGATTAGTATTTACTCCTACCTTACTTACAATCGTTCCTGTCCAATTTGAAAACAAAATAAGAAATAAAATTGTAACATTTTCACTTCAAACATTTAACTGAATTCATGTAAAACAATTGCTGTCGGCAACACTGCCTATTATGTCAATGTCAAACAAATGTCAGTGTCAACACTTTTTTTCTGGGAAGAGTAAATAATACTGCTACTGCCACATACAACCACCATGACAAGATTTTCTACCCGACTATACAAAAGGAAGGTTATGTGTTGCGCCCATATCCATGAAGTGTATGCAATATTCCTCGTTTATCAGTGAATGAGCTGGATGGATGTCTGTTCTGTTAACCCGTCTTGGCTAATGGTAACCTATATTATTCTTGTTCTAGAAGATTATTCTAGAAGACCAGAATAAACATATCATTTATAATTTTTCAACATTTAAAACGGAGTTCAACAACAAAATTCACAAACAATTTTCAAAAAAATAATAGATTTTTTTTGACCACCTCGCAAGTATGACCTTTAAAACATAAAAAGAATTTTTCAAGTTGATCCTTCGGGTACTCGGGGAACCACACGTAAAAAAAATACATTCGAATTAATAACCTCTCTTCTCTTCTCTTCTTCAGCCCATTATCATCCAATGCTGAGTGTAGGCCTCCAGCAATGCACGCCATTCCTTTCGATCTTCCAGATCGTCGGTCCATCTAGTGACTGGTCTACCCACGCTCCTGTGGCCAGTTCTAGGTCTCCACTCCAGCACTTCCCTTCCCCAACGTTCGTCTCTGGTTCGGCATATATAGCCTGCCCATCGCCACTTCCTATGCGCTACCACCTGAGCTATGTCGGTGAGTCTCGTCCTTCTACGGATCTCTGTGTTCCTTATTCTATCCCGGAGAGATACACCCAACATTGCTCGTTCCATAGCTCTTTGTTCGACTTGCAGCTTATGGATGGACTGCTTCGTAAGAGTCCAGGTTCCTGCGCTGTATACCATCACGGTTCACATCACAAATTTAATAACCTCATTCTTTTTAAAGTCGATAAAAAAATTAAGGGTGTAGTACCTACAAGGAACCTTTATAGTTTCGCCATGTCTGTCTGTCTGTCCGTTTTATTCAGAGACCATAAGTACTAGAAAGCTGTAATACGGCATGGATATTTGTATATTTACTAACCATGCCAAAAAAGTGGCAGAATGAAAGTTTGTAAAAAAAAAAATTTAGTGTAGCTCCCATACATGTAAAATGGGAGTCTTTTTTTTTTTGCTACCCAATCGTTTGGAGTATCATTGATATTTATGTAGGTCTTTTAAAAAGTATTATGAGCTTGGGAACACCATTTTTCGATTTCGGGATCCCTTTCTGAAATATTTGGTTTTATAATGCAAATTTTTGTTCGAGTCAAGTGTGAAAAAATTCACGGAAGTAGTATTTATGACGAAATTTAAAGGAAAACTAGCTATCAGAGCTAAGTAGGGTTTACAAATGAAAAAGTTATAGGCGACCAACCTATAGAATGTACTCGGAAAGAAAGATTTTATACAAATTCAATAAAATAATAGTTTTCAGACGTTTTAAGTCGCGTGAACCCAAAGTCGGCTTTCGTAAGTACGGAACCCTATAAAGCGCGTGGCCCGACACGCACTTGGCCGGTTTATTTATTTCTCTAAGTATATCTTTACATTATCACGTATTCATCCTTAACGGCTGCGGGGTAGACAGAGCTTGGGCCGTAAGAGATGGTGGGAGGAAAGTGATAAAATTATATGTGTTATATTAGGTTAAGCCTGTCATGGTTAAATACGCAACTGGGCCAAGTTAAAAAAAAATACATTCTGAATTGGGAAATAAAAAAAAATGCATCGCATAGGGGTATCAATATTATTCGGATTTTCGCCCATCCTCTCGATTGGCTTTTACGATTACTTTACATTCTAAAATTTTCTTTCTCTCGGACTAGCAACGAACAAAAGATAATTTTCGATTCCAACGATTAGGTATTTTGACCATTACAGCATAATACACACATAATTACAGCACATACAGCATAATTACACCAATACAGCAAAATTTTCGATTCCAACGATTAGGTATTTTGACCGTGACCTAAATAAAAAAAAACGGCAAAAAATTATAAGAATCACACGTACATTAAAATGTCATTTAATACAATTGCATAAGATATATTTTGCAAATAAAGTACTTGAGAGTACGTTCGAAGTGATTGAAAGAAAATTTGCCAAACAGCATTTCGTTGTCGACCTTGCAGAGTCAGTGGAAATGCAAGCTAGCGTTTTGTTTATTGGTTTTGCTCGAATTTTACTTATTACTAATTTATAGATAAAATAAAATTTATTTTGGTTCTTATAACTTGTGGCTCTACGCAGACAGAGCTCAGGGCCGCGAGGCTCAAAGGCCACTTTATTATACAACGTAAATCAAACCACGGGCTATACTAGATCACTATAGTGGCATCACACGACCTCCGTGGCGTAGTGGTCACCATGCTAGTCCGCCACCCAGAGGTCCCGGGTTCGATCCCCGGTCAGGGCAAGTTGGAAAATGGTCTTTTTCAAATTGTCCTGGGTCTTGGATGTTTATCTATATATGTATATGTTATATGTTATAAAATATAGTATCGTTGAGTTAGTATCCCATAACACAAGTCTTGAACTTACTTTGTCCTAAATTTGTCCCTATTTATTTATTTATTTATTATTTATAGTATAATGAAATTAAAATAACAGCCAAAACACAAATAAAAATTTTGGCGTTTCCATACAGTGCAGTCGTCCGGGCAATTTGTATGAAAATGTAATTTTTTTTGTTGTTATTTTAATATAATTATAATACTATAGTGTTGTATTATAGCCCATGGTTCGATTTATTACGAGTATGTCCCTACTACGTTGCATAAAATAGTGTGCAAGAATCTAGAAAAAGTAATCAAAATAGTGATGGGTTGCTAGCCGCATTGTCTAATAACATGATTCGCATTCTCGTCCATTCCCTCGATCTGCGCGGGAAAAGAAGCAACTGATATATATTGTAAGTTTTCCCTATCCTCTCAGACCAGCAAGGAAAATCTCTAAATTGTTGTCAACGGACAAACTGACACATATATTACGTGACTATACATACATATTATACTCGGAAGAGAAAGATGCTGACAATATAATAAACCTATTCATTAAACGAATGTTATTATAATTGTTTGCGTTACATTGATGGTTTGGTCACGTAAATACATCTCTATAAATTATATAACAAATTTTATGTTGTTAAAAAAGTTTTATTGTCTGAATTGAAGTGAAGTGAATTAGTTGTCTGTGCATCTATTAAAATAACTTTCGGTAAGTTTTTTTAACCCCCTAGAAAAAGAGGGGTGTTATGTATTTGACTTGTCTGGTGTGTGTATCTGTGGTACGTAGCGCCTAAACAAATGGGCCTATTTTGATTACATTTTTTTTTATTTGAAACTGACTTGTTAGACATGGTTCCTAATTAGCTGTTTAATGGAAATCCGTTCAGTAGTTTAAAGTTATAGTAGTATTTTTGGATAATCTACCTAGTTGACGAACTAGATGTCTTATTATTTTTATTTCCCAGTCCATATCCCCACTATCCGCTTAAATCAAATTGACATTGACAGATTAGATAAGCCCACCATGAAGCCTCTGGGCTCGTATAGATTTGTCGCCAGAAGCTCCTTTGACGCAATCAAAAGACCTACATCAACCTTTGATTGTATAGTTAGGGTTAGAAATAAAGAAGTGAATAAATAAGGATAAGCTCTAAAGGACTGGTATCCAGAGCCGTTAAATAATTATAAAAAAAAAACATGAAGTTTCCAGAAGTGCGATTTCTGAAACGCGGAGTCACCTAAACGAATGGTTTTCCCATACAAAAACCATACGTTTAGGTGACTCCGCGTTTCTGAAATCGCACTTCAGTACTCTGCAGCTAGATTTGGAATTCGTAATAGCCTTAGTCTACCTCGTTAAGCCGGGTCCGCTGCCACCGTTTTCTAACATAACAAAACATGAAATTTCATTAATTTGAATGAACATTATGGGCGTTTGTTCGTTCAAATGAATGAAATTTCATGTTTTCTAACATTGTTATGTTAGAAAACGGTGGCAGCGGACCTAGCTTTAGAGATAGAAACCAAAATATCCATTTATCGGCAGTTCCGTTACGATTCTACTATGTACTCCAGCAAACCGCATGTTGCGGTAACATTATTGAATCAGTATTTTAAAGAAATTACTGCAATTGGTTACTTTCCTGGGTCAAAAATAAATTACTCTCTAAAAAACTAAAACGTCACAAAATAATGTCACTTTTCGTATCCATTTTCAACGTGATATTTAGAGTTATTATTTCAGAAAAACTGATATTAAGAGCGCTATTTCACGCCAAGAATCTACGTTACGATGTCATAGCCAGTATTTCACACAAATCGTATAGAAAATTTGACGTTTAGGATTAAGGCGGCCCTTCCCGACAACGCGCTCTGTCGTCAACGCGAGCATAGTTCGAAAAGCTTGTTTTTTCATCCAGGGCAATGCTAGAAAAAAAAAGCAAACCAAAAAGACAGAGATAGCGCGTTAGGGCACGGTTTGCACTGTATTGAATGAAATGAGTATTATCATTAACTATCCATTGAACGAATATTAACTATTCATAGGGTGCGGAAATTTCATAAAACTTGTTCCAAGATATACGTTTTAGTAAGCCTTACAAGTTTGTGAAATACTTAAATGTTTTTTATTTAAAATTTTCATTACATTTGCGAGGTTTCGAAATATTTTTTTAATTTTATAATTTATGAGTACTTTATGAACGGTCGAAGTTCAGGTAAAATTAGTGCAAAAAAGCAGATTTTTTAAGGCGTATATTGAACTTGTTTTTCCATATATTCATTTTTTATTTCGATAGAAACCTAGAAATAGTGCACAAGATATCTGTTAGTTTAAAAGTTTTCAAGAAAGATCAGTTACAACGCCATAATTACGTACGAGCGTTTGTATGAAAAGTAAGACGGGAAGGCTGCTCTTAAGTACAATGCAGAAATAAGTTGAACAAAAATGGCGGACTTCAAAGCATTTTTGTACAAATTCCCGGCACGTAAGATGAACCAAAATAGCGATTATCGGCGTAGGAACAAATAATGCGCCGACGACCGCCATTTTGGTTCAAATTACGTGTCGAGAATTTTTACTAAAATGCTTTGAAGTCCGCCATTTTTGTCTAATTGTATCTGATTTGAATTGTTGGAAATGTGTAACTTCGAAAGTCTACTTTATGAGTAGAGTTGGCTATTTAATTATGACCCAGGTACTTTATCACGTCTTTATGCTTAACGGGGTAGACAGAACCGAGGACTGTAAGACCCAAGGCCACAAAACAGATGAAGGCACACTTTTTTCAAAAACTGTCAGATAGATCATAGTGTATTTAATATAGTTTATGTGGGTATTGTTAATCATAGTATATACTTAATAGTCGTATTTTTAATTAGACGAAGTCAACTGACGTTTCCTGTGTTGTCAGTTTTTGATGAAATAAAAATAGTGTTGGGAAAGTAAATGATTGAAAAAACTCCTGAATGAATGAAATTGCCTCGATTGTCTAGTGAATAGTTAGTGTGCCGAACTGCCGATATCGGGTACGGGGTTCAAATTTTTGACGACTATGTTCCTATAGTATCTACCTATACTGAATACCGAGTGTTTTAAACATTGATGAAAACATTGCGAGGAAACTTGTAAGACTGTCCTATTTTCAATACATCATGCAGTTGAAACTATGGATATATAAAATATAACAATTATAGGTAGGTAATGAATATAAAAAAAAACAACGCTTATAACATTTGTTCATTCATCTGATTGAACGAGAACTGAACGCATCACTATTACTTTAAATATGGCAACATTACTTTACAAAGTGACATTAGCTACTGTCAGTTGGCTTCATCTAATTAAAAATACGACTATAGTTTATTCTTTTGATGATTAATAATACACATTTTTTTTTCGCCATGTACCTATTCAAGTTTTGCACTACCCCTGTCATTCTTTACACCACCCGTTCGGTTGACTGGTAGATAAGGCCTTAGGCTTTAAGTCCGCCATTACACTTGTATTTGTGTATGAAGTTAAATAAATAAAAATATATAAATAAATAAACATAAATATAAAAAAATACGGACAAATTACACAGATTGAGCTATTATAGTCCCAAAGTAAGTCAGACTTGTATGAACATGATCTGATCTCGCCCATTCTCTCGATCGGCTTTTACGATCTGCGCGGGAAAAAAAACAGCTGGTACATTCTATAATATAATATACATAGGGACAAATAACACAGATTGAGCTAGCCTCAAAGTAAGTTCGAGACTTGTGTTATGGGATACTAACTCAACGATACTATATTTTATAACAAATACATATATAGATAAACATCCAAGATCCAACACAATTTGAAAAATACCATTTTCCAACTTGCCCTGACCGGGGATCGAGTCCAGAACCTCTGGGCGGCGGACTAGCGTGGTTACCACTACGCCACGGAGGTCGTCGTTCTAAGTGTTTGCCTTTCTTCCAGGTCTGCATGGAAGAAATTCTAGATTTACTTACGAATACGGTAGTAAGGGAGTAGTGTATTAACCATAAGGTACTTTAGGTCGTCACAATTTTTTAAAAACTATAAACCGATTTCACTCCCAAACTACACAACCGATTTTGATAATTTTCTTCAAATCGGTCCAGGCGTTTTCGAATAATCGGTGAATATACTTAAAAAAGATTGCGACGAATGGATAACCTCCGAATATACGACGAATGGATAACCTCCTCCTTTTTTTAAGTCGGTTAAAAATAAAAGAAATGTTAGTAAATTGGTAATTTAGATTTCAAAAATCAATTTGTTTAAGTACTTACTCAGGCAATTATCTGCCTGATGCATTGCATGCAATAATTATAAAGATTAATTGTAATATATTAACTACGTAGCTAGTTAGGTAATTTATTAATTTTGTTGTCGATTATGTCTGTACGTTTTGTTAATTTACTTCTTAATGAATAATGGGTAATAAGAGTAAGAAGCGTGAGACGTGCTTAGGTAATTAGAGGTACTTTATTTGAATAAACGTCAAAATAATACCTTCTTATAGGAGTTGTATGAAGATCTAGAAATATTGAAAAGCCTGAGGAGGAACTCAGTGGCCCTGCGGGAGTGCGCATTACAAGCGCTTTCGCAAGTAAAGCGACACCGGGCACGGTCCGCACTTGGATGGGTCAAAACTCAAAATTTATATTCAGTAATTAGACCTTTACAGGCACTTTTACACGTCAAAAGAGGGTGACCACCAGTGGCATAAAAATTTTTCGAGCTCCTCCGTACTTTGGAACGCACGTATAAGCTATTGGTCCCGGCTCTCATCATTGTATGACAGTCAAGCTATGGCCAGATACTTTTAGGCAGCCTGAAAAATCTGAGGCCAGTGTTGGCCGTACTTACAAAAAAAATAACTATTGAAAAATTTATCCTACCAAAGACATAATCTTCTTCTCGAGTCGAAAGGCTATAATAAATTTGACCTGTGTTTTGCCGGGGCGACTCCCCCATCATTTGCCTCATTAAGGCCCTGCAATGTGCAGGAAGTGGGGCTTTTTGGGCAGGACAATAAGTGGGTCATTGATTGGCAGCACCACATTCGCATTTATCGCTTTTAGAGAACATAATTGTAAAAATGAAAGCCAAGTTCAATCCTACAAAGTAACTAACTGCCAAGTCCTGTAGAGAATCCTGAAATTTATTTACCTTAGCTCTGTCTACCCCGTTAGTGATCCAAACGTGACAATGTATCTTTATAGTAATTTAAAAGCAGCTACTTTTTATATTCTAGGTCAACTGATGAAATGCTGCAGTATAGGTACAAAATGTTAAGGGAATAGTAAACATACTTATCATTGAGAACAACTTTTACGACAGAACCATCCCTGAAATCGCATAAAAAAATCAAAGTCAAAAAGTCAAAAGTCAAAAATCATTGTTGGTAATCCGCAACATGCTTCGTCAACATTTTCACAGTTGGTAATCCGCAACACGCTTCGTCAACATTTTCACAGTTAGTAATCCGCAACACGCTTCGTCAACTTTTTCACAGTTAGTAATCCGCAACATGCTTCGTCAAATTTATTAATCTAAGAGACCACCCCTTATCGTACCCGGCTCAAATGTTCCCATGATACTGGCGGCATTGCCGCGCTGTATGGCGATGGAAATTCTTTGACCCAGATAAGATTTATTTATCTTTGGATATTTATATCACTTGATAATTGTCATTTCTTTTTTCTTTCGATTTCTTAATAGTTAGTTGTTGACGTCAGATCATTTACTTACAACTAAGTTTACTGCCGCCTCCAAAGCGCAAGTACAGAAGAAGCGGTAACAAACTGTACTGCAGCATTTTCTCCAAAAACGTCAACCTTACAATTATACTGATATTAAAATTATATGTGTGGACTGAAAATACATTCCTATGTCATAATTATTAATTAAAAATGTCAAATTTCAAATTAATGTCAATTTGTATAAAATTCATGTACTGATTGTACTCAAATTATGTCATTTGTGAGTGTACAAATATAAACCTTTAAAAGGGACCCGGGAATCTGCAGCTCTATATAAAATAAAACTGAGGGTTGATACCTCCCATTTGTTACACTGTACCTAGAATAAATTAAATAACTTAGATATAGTGTTTTGACCGTAACATACGAAAATGTGATATAAATTAAAAATCAATAATGTGACCGCACGCCGATAGCCGATACTTATATATATTTCAAGAAACCACAATACCCACACATATACAACATAGTTTTAACGGTAAGTACGTGTTTATCAAATTCTTAAGAAAAGAAATTTATAAATACTTTTTTTCTGTACAAATTTTAGTATGTAGATATCTGATTTAAATGAAATGTAAATTTCTTATGAGAATACAGTTCCTTAAGGGGCTACCTGAATTTTCCGGGGTCCAGTGCCATTTGTATTAAATCATTTAAAAGGAAACGAAAAAATTTTGTCTTGACCAGGCTCTAGATAACCCTTCAAATTATTTTATGAACTACTGTTTACAGTTTAAAGTGAGAACGTGAAGTTTTTCTACGCACATACGCCTAAAGTGGCCGTTTTTCGCAATTGTGCGTAGAAAAGCTTCACGTTACAGTAGTTCATAAAATAGTTTGAAGGGTTATCTAGAATCTGGTCAAGACAAACTTTTAAATTATATCTCCGTTTCCTTTTAAATGATTTCATTCAAATGAGGACAGCACTGGACCCCGGAAAATTCAGGTATCACCTTAAACTTAAATGACCGATCGAGTTTCATAAAAAAATACTTATTTTGATTTTTTCGACTGTAACCGATCGAACTGAGCTTTTAAAATATTATTTAGGCTTTCTGAAACATCTTGTAAAGGTACAATTTTAAAATTAAGTAATTTTTATATTGATTTGAGACAGTACCGACTTATAAAAAACCGGAGAAATGCGAGTTGCTGTTAGAATCGCACACCTAGGGTTCCGTCCTATATTAGTCAAAGGTATTTATTTTTAAATGCTGGCTTGGCGTCGTCAGGGATGATACCTATGCGTGCCAATCATTTTACAACCAAGGATGCTCAAGAACGTTTTAAGTGGAGAGAACAAGTCGGAAAGTAAACCCCAGGCTTCACAGCATTGTTGTCGAGGACGCAACTGGGAATACACTGAGATAAGAGAGAGAGAGAAAGAGAGAGAGAGAGATAGAGAGAGATTGTTAGATTAGGTATTTAATTAAATGAAAAAGTTCTTATTTTTACAAGCTTTTATTTAGTTACACCTGTCCCGTTGTCTGTCTGTCTGTAATCAAATCTTGCAAGTTAAATTTGACCTACTTCCCGGTTTCCGATTGAGCTGAAATATTGCACACATACGTATATCGCGTGACAATGCAATATTATGATGACATGCAGCTGATCTGATGATGGAGTTGGCAGGTGGCCATAGGAACTCTGTAATGAAACGACGCTACCCCATCGAGTTTGGGCTTGTTTGATTTGTCTTGAGGAGCACTGAAGATAAAAGCTTGTTAAAAAATGATTTTTTTTTAATAATTATTTTTTTTATTTTTATTTTTGCCTTTGTATTTTTATATTTGATGCAACTGCACATTCGAAGTCTACACCGGGTGAGAACAGGTTATAAAAATATGAAATTTGTTGACCTATATGACAGCAACACAGGATCGAGATGGTAAATAAATATATTTGAATCACACAGATTGAGCTAGCCCCAAAGTAAGTTCAAACCTTGTGTTATGGGATACTAATTCGTCTATACTGAGATAAAAAGATCATTTTCCATTTTGACCTGACCGGGGATCGAACCTGGGACCTGTGGACACCGTAGCATGATGAACATTAGGCCTCAGAGGTCGTCGAAGTGTCGCCTCAACGAAGACAATTTTTGAATGATGTCGGTGATAGAAAAAGGGTTCTACGCATCACAGGAAGAGGCTCTCAACCAGTGGGACAATTTGGTGACACGGCTTATGAAGTGCCCATCTCATAAAGCTGTCTCACCAAATAGTGCTGCTGGCCAGTTTCGCGATGGACGACCATAGACAAACCACAACATGGATTCTACAAAAAGGTTTTCAGGCAAAGGGAAAATATATATGTGGATCTCGCGGATTAAAACTGAATTTTTATTATGGGATCGCCCATACCATAACACAGATTAAAAAACGTTCGGTGGCTCTATCGTTTCAAGTCCATTAAATTAGTTTTTATTGTTAACCTTTAAGCACTTACTTATTATGTATGCGAAATTTCAGTTTAATGTATTGAGACATAAGTAAAATTTGGCTTGAACGATTTTGACTTAACAAACAAACATGTAACAATAATGTATGTGTGTGTGAGTATTTAAGTGTATTGTCTAAGTAAACTTGTATATATAGTGTACTTGAAGTACTTCTCTAAGCGCCTATCGTAATAAAATTAAAATTTTCTGTTGGTTGACTGGTAGAAAATTCATTTACATTTTGTACTATTGTGGTCTATAAAAATAAAAATATACATTTTTACAGCGTTTTTGTTTTATTTACTTACTTATATTATTAACAATTAGGTACTTTTATCAACATTTCTTACAAAATTATCAAAAATGTAATATTCGAAAATATTTAAATTTTCAAAAACGAAAGCTAAATACTGTGAATAAATTTTGAAATAGTATCAAAAATAAAATCAACTATAGTAAATTTCATTTTTTTTTGTAAAACATTACTGAATACACCTACTTAAGTAGTTGTTGAAATTTTGATTTGTATCTTCTTTTGTGATAAATCTATTTATTGAAAAATGGCGGCCCGCTCCAGATTAGATAACCCTTCAAACTATTTTATGAACTACTGTTTACAGTTTAAAGTGAGAACGTGAAGCTTTTCCACGCACAATTGCGAAAAATGGCCACTTTTGTCCAATGGGCGTTAAATACTTTCACGTTCTAAAACTGTAAACAAGTAGTATTTAAATCACTGCAGCACTGGGCCGAAATCATGTATCTCCTTAACTACTTTTTATAAAAAAGTTATTAAAAACCAATAAAAATGTGCGTCCTCCCATACAGCATCCGTTTGGCCGTGCGCTGATTTGTATGGAAAGCTGAATTTCGGTTTTCGTTAATTGTTTTTATGGGAAGTAGTTCAAAATCATGGACAGAACTTGTTCTAAAAATTTGGCTGGTGAGTAAAGAAACGCCTGTATAGACCTTCCTCTTGATTGACTCTATCTATCGTTGAAAACCGTAATAAAAGCGTAGTTAGCGTAGTTAAAATCCAAAAAGATACAAAGGGACCAAGCACGATAATTGATAACACAGGGCAACAAGGTTTTTGGTGCGTTGAAACTAAAAGCTGTTTATTACTTAACTCAGTTTGTAAAATACGAACCCAGTACTAAAATATGCCTAACAGCTCTCAATTTTATGATATCTGATGAAGAAAACTGCAATTTTTATAATTTTCAAACAATGTTTACCTTAACGTTCAAAAATGTTTATTATTTCCGTTTTATAAATACGCGTGTGATATAGTAAAAATCTTGCTCTTTGCTACAGAGTTTCAATCATTAGTCAATTCAATGTCAGTACGGAGATATCCTAGATTTTGCTGAAGACCAAATTTCCCCATACTATTTGCATTTTAATTTTTGTATTGAAAATAGCATGGCTAATTCAACTTCACATATCTTTGCAAAATAAAAGGCAGGAACATGAATCAAATTCTGTTTTGAAGGCAAACGTGAAACTTAATTTTGCAATCTAAAACTGAATCTTTACTATTTTGGTTTGTTATAAATATCACCCCTTCAAAATATACAAAATAACTGAATTTTATGTTTTAATGAAAAGAAATTTTCCACAATTTGAGTTTGTTAGTAAAAAACAAAACTAAGTTGATAATCATCATACAAAAGTCTACTGAAAATACTAATTTAATTTCAGGCACCATTAAATATATTCATTTTTGTTGCCCTGTGTAAATTAATGTTTGTTTACAATATGTAACAAAAACCCTGTCCGATCCTTGTAACTCAACTCAGACCGTCAATATGAACAACTTTTCCTATGGGACCAATGCTTGAAACTAGAAGAAAAACTCGACATTTTCATACAAATTGCCGGGCCGGCCGAACACTTTATTATGAAAATGTCGAGTTTTTTCAAGTTTTAAGAATTGGTCCCTTAGGAAAAGTTGTTCATATTGACGGTCTGAGTTGCTCCTACAAGGATCGGACAGGGTTTTTGTTACATATTGTTTAGGTACAAACAAAGGGCCAGACGGCGGAAAGCGACTTTGTTTTATTTTATATCCTGTAAATGACGTCAGCACTTCACTATAGTTTCCATCAGTAACAAATTTCTAAGTCTATAGTTTTCATATGATATTGGAAAAAACATAAACCTAGAATTTTTTATACTGCGTAAAAACGTGTTCTATATTCCATATAAAAGGACGAGCAGTACGCCTGTTTTTCATGAAATTCCTATCCTACCATTTGTATATAGAAACTACTTCTAGATATAAGAAATAAGATTTAGACAAATGAATTTGTCATTTTATGATAGAATTATAAGTAAGTCTACACCATCTAACTATACCTTACAAGAAACAGAGAAACCTAAGTATTTAGAGAAACTTAACAATATAAAAATTCATTCAAATGAAAAACAACAACAAATAAAAATATTGATAAAGATATACATTTATCATTTTCTAAAAATTTACCTCAAAAACATCTTTTGTAAACTAAAACCACAAGTGCAACAAACAGGTCAAAAAAATGTAAGTCACTTGTTATGTCCACTTTCTACCCATTTACTAATGACTTAATCCCTAATTAACTAGTTAACACATCAATAACATAATAATTATCCCTTACCCCTATATAAATATGTCAGGTAAAATCAAAACAGTATCAGTTATCAATCGGCATAGTTGTTAATAAGTTGAAGAGTGTAAAGTGAAAAAAAAATATGGTGAAGTGTTATACTGCCTTTTCAAAAAGGTTTTATTACAATATATACATTAAAAAAAGTAACCAAAAAGTTAATTTAAAAAAATATTTCAATCTACAGTAAAGAAAATTTGATGATTAATTTATGTGTGACAAGTTAAAATTTCACAATAATAAGTAAACGAAAATAATGAAAAAAAATTGTGAAATTAGTTAAGTGAATTTAGGATCTTAAACAGTTAAATAAAGGTGGCTGTAAGTTCTTTTATCATTATAAAAGATTGAAATATAAAATGACAGTACCTGTTAGTAGAAGGTTAGTAAGTAGAAGAGCAATTTTTAAATTTTCCCTTTTTAAGGCCTTTGATGATTATCTTTTATATTACGTGATATTTTTTTTTGTAACAACGCTTTGTCTGTCAGTTGCAGTCGTCACCAGCTCAGTAGACATGTACCAAGTCTGTCACTGGGTGCGTGATAGCTTCTACTGAAAGGCATTTTCTTCAGTATAATTTTATTTCAAAATGTCTTCGTTTTATTTGCAATTGATTGTCTGTCAGTTAAAGTCATCACTAACTCAGTAGACATGTACCAAGTCTGTCACTGGGTGCGTGATAGCTTTTACTGAAAGGCATATTCTTCAGTATTATTTTATTTTAAAATGTCTTCGTTTTATTTGCAATTGTTTGTCTGTCAGGAGAAGTCATCACTAACTCAGTAGACATGTCCCAAGTCTGTCACTGGGTGCGTGATAGCTTCTACTGAAAGGCATGTTCTTCAGTATAATTTTATTTTAAAATGTCTTCGTTTTATTTGCAATTGTTTGTCTGTCAGTTGAAGTCATCACTAACTCAGTAGACATGTACCAAGTCTGTCACTGGGTGCGTGATAGCTTTTACTGAAAGGCATATTCTTCAGTATTATTTTATTTTAAAATGTCTTCGTTTTATTTGCAATTGTTTGTCTGTCAGGAGAAGTCATCACTAACTCAGTAGACATGTCCCAAGTCTGTCACTGGGTGCGTGATAGCTTCTACTGAAAGGCATATTCTTCAGTATTATTTTATTTTAAAATGTCTTCGTTTTATTTGCAATTGTTTGTCTGTCAGGAGAAGTCATCACTAACTCAGTAGACATGTACCAAGTCTGTCACTGGGTGCGTGATAGCTTTTACTGAAAGGCATATTCTTCAGTATTATTTTATTTTAAAATGTCTTCGTTTTATTTGCAATTGTTTGTCTGTCAGGAGAAGTCATCACTAACTCAGTAGACATGTCCCAAGTCTGTCACTGGGTGCGTGATAGCTTCTACTGAAAGGCATGTTCTTCAGTATAATTTTATTTCAAACCGTCTTCGTTTTATTTGTAATTGATTGTCTATCAGTTGTAGTCATCACCACCTCAGTTGACATGTACCAAGTCTGTCACTGGGTGCGTGATAGCTTCTACTGACGGACACATTCTTCAGTATATTATTATTTCAAAATGTTTTCGTCTTATTTGCAATTGTTTGTCTATCAGTTGCAGTCGTCACAACCTCAGTAGACATGTCCCAAGTCTGTCACTGGGTGCGTGATAGCTTCTACTGAAAGGCATGTTCTTCATTATAATTTTATTTCAAAATGTCTTCGTTTTATTTGCAATTGGTTGTTTGTCAGGTGCAATCGTCACCACCTCAGTAGATATGTCCCAAGTCTGTCACTGGGTGTGTGATAGCTTCTACTGACAGACACATTCTTTAGTTTATTATTCTACTAATTTTTTAATTATATAATTATATATGTTTTATTTGCAATAGTTTGTCTGTCAGTTGTAGTCGTCACCACCTCAGTAGACATGTCCCAAGTCTGTCACTGGGTGCGTGATAGCTTCTACTGACAGACACATTCTTCAGTATAATATTATTTCAAAATGATTTCGTCTTATTTGCTATTGTTTGTCTATCAGTTGTAGTTGTCACTAACTCAGTAGACCTGTCCCAAGTCTGTCACTGGGTGCGTGATAGCTTCTACTGACAGACACATTCTTCAGTATAATATTATTTCAAAATGATTTCGTTTTATTTGCTATTGTTTGTCTATCAGTTGTAGTTGTCACTAACTCAGTAGACATGTCCCAAGTCTTTCACTGGGTGCGTGAAAGCTTCTACTGACAGACACATTCTTCAGTATAATATTATTTCAAAATGTTTTCGTCTTATTTGCTAATGTTTGTCTGTCAGTTGTAGTTGTCACTAACTCAGTAGACATGTCCCAAATCTGGGTGCGTAACAGCTTCTACTGAAACGCATATAACTCAGTATAATTTAATTTCAAAGTGTCTTCGTTTTATTTGCATTGTTTGTCTGTCAGTTGAAGTCGTCACCAACTCAGTAGACATGTCTCAAGTCTGTCTCTGGGTGCGTGATAGCTTCTACTGACAGACACATTCTTCAGTATAATATTATTTCAAAATGTTTTCGTCTTATTTGCTAATGTTTGTCTGTCAGTTGTAGTTGTCACTAACTCAGTAGACATGTCCCAAATCTGGGTGCGTAACAGCTTCTACTGAAACGCATATTACTCAGTATAATTTAATTTCAAAGTGTCTTCGTTTTATTTGCATTGTTTGTCTGTCAGTTGAAGTCGTCACCAACTCAGTAGACATGTCTCAAGTCTGTCTCTGGGTGCGTGATAGCTTCTACTGAACATTCTTCAGTATAATATTATTTCAAAATGTTTTCGTCTTATTTGCTAATGTTTGTCTGTCAGTTGTAGTTGTCACTAACTCAGTAGACATGTCCCAAATCTGGGTGCGTAACAGCTTCTACTGAAACGCATATTACTCAGTATAATTTAATTTCAAAGTGTCTTCGTTTTATTTGCATTGTTTGTCTGTCAGTTGAAGTCGTCACCAACTCAGTAGACATGTCTCAAGTCTGTCACTGGGTGCGTGATAGCTTCTACTGACAGACACATTCTTCAGTATTATATTATTTCAAAATGTTTTCGTCTTATTTGCTAATGTTTGTCTGTCAGTTGTAGTTGTCACTAACTCAGTAGACATGTCCCAAATCTGGGTGCGTAACAGCTTCTACTGAAACGCATATTACTCAGTATAATTTAATTTCAAAGTGTCTTCGTTTTATTTGCATTGTTTGTCTGTCAGTTGAAGTCGTCACCAACTCAGTAGACATGTCTCAAGTCTGTCACTGGGTGCGTGATAGCTTCTACTAAAAGGCATATTCTTCAATATAATTTCATTTCAAAATGTCTTCGTTTTATTTGCAATTGTTTGTCTGTCAGTTGAAGTCGTCACTAACTCAGTAGACATGTTCTAAGTCTGTCACTGGGTACGTGATAGCTTCTACTGACAGATATATTCTTCAGTATTATCTTTTCTTAAAAATGTTTTGGTTTTGTTTTACATTGTAGATGTGTGTTAGTTGTAGTCGTCACTTACTCAGTAGACATGTTTAAATTCTGTCACTGGGTGCGTGATAGCTGCTACTGACAGACAAATTTTTCAGTATGATAATTCCCGAAAATATCTTCGTGTATTTTTAATGGTTATTTATCTGTCAGTTTTAGTCATCATCACCTCACTAGACATGTGCCAATTACTGTCACTGGGTGCGTGATAGCTTCTACTGGGAAACACATTATTCGGTGGAATATTTTCTCAAAATATTTGTTTTATTTGCAAATATTTGTCTGTAAGTCGTAGTTGTCACTAACCTTAGCAGGCATGTGCCAAGTTTGTCTTAGGTGTGCGATAGCTTCTACTACAAAAAGTCTTCAGTATAACTTCTCAGAATAACTTGTTGGATTTCCAATGATTATTTATCTGTCACTTGTAGCCGTCACCACCGCAGTAGACATGTGTTAATTCTGTCACTGGGTGCGTGATAGCTTCTGCTGACAAACACATTCTTCGGTATCATGTTATTTCAAAATGTCTTTGTTTTATTTGCATTTTTCGTCTGTTAGTAGTAGTCGTCACTAACTCAGTAAACATGTCCCAAGTCTGTCACTGGGTGACAGACTTGGGATACATTAAATGTAATTTTTATAGATAATGGTACGGGAACCCTTCGTGCGTGAGTCCGACTCGCACTTGGCCGGTTATTATATAGAATTGTTAAAAGTGTAAACCATCTCAGTATAATTTTAAAAAGAAAGACATAATAATATAATAATATAACTAATATAAAAATAAAAAATAAAAATAACCTACATATACCTACTTTCCTAACTAAACAGTATATACCGACATATTATTAAGCCTGACGGCAACAGAGATTGGTAGAAACTAAATGATTAGCTTTATTTTTAATGTAATAAACGACGATAAAAAAATTAAAAAATATTTGAAACGGAAAAATATATCTTCATAGCAAAAACACATTTTGTTTAAAACTCATAAACAAGTGCAACAAACAGGTAAAAAAATTTAAGTCACTTGTTATGTTCACTTTCTACCCATTTACTAATGACTTAATCCCTAATTAACTAGTTAACACATCAATAACATAATGATTATCCCTTACCCCTACTTTTCTTCCTTGTATAAATATGTCAGGCACTATCAAAACATTATCAGTTATCAATTGGAACTCAATCGGCATAGTTGTTGATAAGTTGAGGACTGTAAAGTGAAGAAAAAGCAATAGTGAAGTTTAATATTGCTTTTTCAAAAAGATTTTAATTCGTATACATGAAAAAAGTGAATATATAAAGTTATTTCACTCTACAGTAAATAAAGAAAATTTGATGATCAATTTATTGTGACGAGTTAAAATTTCACAATAACAAGTAAATAAAAAAAGTGATAAAAATTGTGAAATTAGTAAAGTGAATTTCGAATTTTAGTTCAATAAAACTGACAGTAATTTTTTTTTTCATCATTATAGAAGACTGAAGTAATCAAATGACAGTACCTGTTAGTTGAAGATTAGTAAGTAGATGATCAATTTTTATATTTTCTCTTTTTAAGGCTTTTGATGATGATTTTTTCTATTACTTGATAGTCATATTATTTCCCTTTGTGTACCACGCTTTGTCTGTCAGTTGCAGTCGTCACCACCTCAGTAGACATGTACCAAGTCTGTCACTGGGTGCGTGATAGCTTCTACTGAGAGACACATTCTTCAGTATAATATAATTTAAAAAAGTTATATGTTTTATTTGCAATTTTTGTCTGTTAGTTGTAGTCATCACTGACTCAGTAGACGTATCCCAAGTCTGTCACTGGATGCGCGATAGCTTTTACTGAAAGGCATATTCTTCAGTATCATTTTATTTCTAAATGTCTTCGTTTTATTTGCAATTGTTTGTCTATCAGTTGCAGTCGTCACCACCTTAGTAGACATGTACGAAATCTGTCACTGGGTACGTGATAGCTTCTACTGACCGACACATTCTTCAGTATATTATGCTCGTTCAGTGTATTGGTTTTATTAGCAATTGTTTGTCTGTCACTTGCAGTCGTCACTACCTCAGTAGACATGTCCTAAGTCTGTCACTGGGTGCGTGATAGCTTTTTCTGAGACACATTCTTCAGTATAATATTATTTCAAAATATCTTCGTTACATTTGCAATTGCTTGTCTGTCAGTTGTAGTCATCACCACCTCAGTAGACATGTACCAAGTCTGTCACTGAGTACGTGATAGCTTCTACGAACAGATACATTTTTCAGTATATTATTCTACTAATTTTTTAATTATATAATTATATTTGTTTTATTTGCAATAGTTTGTCTATCAGTTGCAGTCGTCACAACCTCAGTAGACATGTACGAAATCTGTCACTGGGTGCGTGATAGCTTTTTCTGAGACACATTCTTCAGTATGATATTATTTCAAAATGTCTTCGTCTTATTTGCTATTGTTTGTCTGTCAGTTGTAGTTGTCACTAACTTAGTAGACATGTCCCAAGTCTTTCACAAGGAGCGTGATAGCTTTTACTATAAGGCATTTTCTTCAAAATAATATTATTTTAAAATATCTCCATTTAGTTTGCAATTGTTTGTCTGTTAGTTGTAGTCATCACCACCTCAGTAAACATGTACCAAGTCTGTCACTGGGTGCGTGATAGCTTCTACTGACAGACACATTCTACAGTATATTATTCTCTTAAAGTGTCTTGGTTTTATTTGCAATAGTTTGTTTGTCAGTTGAAGTCGTCACCACCTCAGTAGACATGTTCTAAGTCTGATACTGGGTGCGTGATAGCTTGTACTGAAAGGCATATCCTTCAGTATATTATTAATTAAAAATATCTTCGTTACATTTGCAATTGTTTGTCTGTCAGTTGGCGTCATCACCACCTCAGTAGACATGTCCCAAGTCTGTCACTGGGTGCGTGATAGCTTCTACTGACAGACACATTCTTCAGTATAATATTATTTGAAAATATTTTCGTCTAATTTGCTATTGTTTGTCTGTCAGTTGTAATTGTCACTAACTCAGTAGACATGTCCCAAGTCTTTCACTGGGTGCGTGAAAGCTTCTACTAAAAGGCATTTTCCTCAGTCTAATATTATTTTAAAATGTCTTTATATTATGCAATTGTTTGTCTGTTAGTTGTAGTCATCACCACCTCAGTAGACATGTCCCAAATCTGTCACTGGGTGCGTAACAGCTTCTACTGAAACGCATATTCCTCAGTATAATTTAATTTCAAAATGTCTTCGTTTTATTTGCAATTGTTTGTCTGTTAGTAGTAGTTGTCACCACCTCAGTAGACATGTCCCAAATCTGTCACTGGGTGCGTGATAGCTTCTACTGACAGACACATTCTACAGTATAATATTCTCTTAAAGTGTCTTGGTTTTATTTGCAATAGTTTGTTTGTCAGTTGAAGTCGTCACCACCTCAGTAGACATGTCTTAAGTCTGTCACTGGGTGCGTGATAGCTTCTACTGAAAGGCATATTCTTAAGTATATTATTATTTCAAAATATCTTCGTTACATTTGCAATTGTTTGTCTGTCAGTTGGCGTCATCACCACCTCAGTAGACATGTACCAAGTTTGTCACTGGGTGCGTGATAGCTTCTACTAACAGATACATTCTTCAGTATATTATTCTACTAATTTTTTAATTATATAATTATATTGTTTTATTTACAATAGTTTGTCTGTCAGTTGTAGTCGTCACCACCTCAGTAGACATGTCCCAAGTCTGTCACTGGGTGCGTAATGGCTTCTACTGACAGATACATTCTTCAGTATAATATTATTTCAAAATATTTTCGTCTTATTTGCTATTGTTTGTCTATCAGTTGTAATTGTCACTAACACAGTAGACATGTCCCAAGTCTTTCACTGGGTGCGTGAAAGCTTCTACTAAAAGGCATTTTCCTCAGTCTAATATTATTTTAAAAATTTCTTCATATTATTTGCAATTGTTTGTCTGTTAGTTGCAGTCATCACCACCTCAGTAGACATGTCCCAAATCTGTCACTGGGTGCGTAACAGCTTCTACTGAAACGCATATTCCTCAGTACAATTTAATTTCAAAATGTCTTTGTTTTATTTGCAATTGTTTGTCTGTTAGTAGAAGTCGTCACTAACTTAGTAAACATGTCCCAAGTCTGTCACTGGGTGCGTGATAGCTTCTACTGACAAACACATTTTTCAGTGTGATAATTCCCGAAAATATCTTGGTGTATTTCTAATGGTTATTTATCTGTCAGTTGTAGTCATCATCACCTCACTAGACATGTGCCACTTACTGTCACTGGGTGCGTGATAGCTTCTACTGGGGAACACATTATTTGGCGGAATATTTTCTCAAAATATTTGTTTTATTTGCAAATATTTGTCAGTCAGTCGTAGTTGTCACTAACCTTAGTAGGCATGTGCCAAGTTTTTCATTGGTGATCGATAGCTTCTACTACAAAACAGTCTTTTGTATAACTCCCCAAAATATCTTGTTGGATTTCCAATGATTATTTATCTGTTACTTGTAGCCATGTGTCAATTCTGTCACTGGGTGCGTGATAGCTTTTACTGACAAACACATTCTTCGGATATTATTTCAAAATGTCTTTGTTTTATTTGCATTTTTCGTCTGTTAGTAGTAGTCGTCACTAACTCAGTAAACATGTCTCAAGTCTGTCACTGGGTGGATGATAGCTTTTTAAAAGGCATTTTTTTCGTTATATTAGTCTCATAAAGAGTCTTGGTCTTATTTGTAACTGTTTGTCTGTCAGTTGTAGTTGTCACCACCTCAGTAGACATGTACCAAGTCTGTCACTGGGTGCGTGATAGCTTCTACTGAGAGACACATTCTTCAGTATTATCTTCTCTTAAAAATGTCTTGGTTTTGTTTTATATTGTAGATGCCTGTTAGTTGTAGTCATCACCACCTCACTAGTCATGTGCCAATTACGTTCACTGGGTGCGTGATAGCTTCTACTGGGGAACACATTATTTGGTGAAATATTTTCTCAAAATATTTGTTTTATTTGCAAATATTTGTCTGTCAGTCGTAGTTGTCACTAACCTTAGCAGGCATGTGCCAAGTTTGTCTTAGGTGCGCGATAGCTTTTACTACAAAAGAGTCTTCAGTATAATAACTCCCTAAAATATCTTGTTGGACTTCCAATTACACTGGTCAACAAAAAAACAACTTTTGCAAACCCATGAAAGGAATTCAACTGATTTTAAGAGAACATTAAAAAACGTTCACAGTGGGAATAATTTTATCCCTTAGTTAGCTCGGGTTTACCGTGGATATTAATAAGACTTGCAGCTCAGTTAAATGTTTACTTATATTAATACACATTTATTAATTTTAAAAGTGTAAAATTGAACTACTTTTTCTTCTATAATCGAGATCTATAGCTTCTCTTCTTAACGTCCAACAATAGTCTGCTAGCATAGCTGGGCTCCACTTCCCCTAATAACGCTGTTCTATGCCTTCTATATTCTGCCGGAAACGCTCACCGTGCTCATCACTAACGTCTCTCATACATTGAGGTAGAAAATTTAAATGTGAGTCCAGAATATGTATTTTGAGAAACATTTTACAGCCAAAAACGCACAAGGCTTCAATTATATCTTTTACAAGTGTTTTCTGGTTGTCCTCTACACCCATAAGAGTGATCATAGTTCTCAGCTCTCACATTTCCGATAAAATTAGTAAAAACATGTACCATGGATTTCCAAGCCTTGCTTTCTTCTTTCTTCAATTGATCAATGATAAAACACTTAGATATAAATCGATGTAAATAAAAACAAACACGTAGAACTCAATTATTAAACTAAAAATTCACTTAATAAAAAATACACTACGAGTATTCAAAATATTTGTAAGCTACATATTTAACACTCTACACGTTCAGTAGATTCATATTTAATACTGTACACAAGTTTGTTTCTGTATATCATACTCATTAGATATGTGCCATTGAACAAAACAAAACACATTCGTGGGTATGCGCCTCGTTATCACTCAATACGTACGAGTATTACAACAAGCACACCATGAGCATAACTCAGAAAATCGAACCAAGCCAGCTGTGAAACGTCTATAGTTGATGAATAGTCACCGCGTACTTCTTGATATTACAACTCATTATCACTGGGCAAAAACCTTTTTGACCAGAGTTATTATTTATCTGTCACTTGTAGTCGTCACCACCTCAGTAGACCTGTGCCAAGTCTGTCACTGGGTGCGTGATAGCTTCTACTGAGAGACACATTCTTTAATTTCATATTCTCTTAAAATGTTTTGGTTTTATTTTCCATTGTAGATGTCTGTTAGTTGTAGTCGTCACTAACTCAGTAGACATCTTAAATTCTGTTACTGGGTGCGTGATAGCTTTTTTTGGGACTATATAGCTTCTTTTGAGGAACATATTCTTTGGAATATTATTACCTCAATTTTTTTTTATTAGCAATTATTTCTCTTTCAGCTGTAGTTGTCACTAATCTCAGTAAAAAAGACTGTCACTTGGTGCGTGATAGCTCATACTGGGAGATATCGTCTTCAGTATAATATTCTCTCGAAATGTCTTGTTTTTACCTTCAATTGTATCTGTGTGTTGTAGTTGTCACTTACCTCAGTTGACAAGTACTAGATCTGTCACTGGGTATGTAATAACTACTACTATGACCGACAGACAGACAAACTTCTAACTATTATTATTACATCTATGGTATTTCTTAGTTTTAAGAATTTCTTGGCACGATTATACTTTGTAGTTATATAAATAAATTGTTATGATAAATCGAAGAGCGGTGTCTCTTGGCACAGGCATTATTATGCTTAAAAGGAGACTCCAATCAACTGTAGAGTTTTTGTATAAACTTATTTTTAAAATAAAAAAAAAAATATTATTATTATTATTACTTTAAGACACATTCTTCAGTTTTATATTTTCTCAAATTATCTTGGGTATATGTGCAATTGTTTGTCTGTCAGTTGTAGTCGTCAGTACCTCCATAGACACGTCCCAATTCTGTCACTGGCTGTATGATAGCTTCTACCGACAGACACATTGAACCAAGTCTGTCACTGGGTGCGTAATAGCTTCTACTAACAGACACAATGTGCAGTATTATATTCTCTTTAAATTTCTTGGTTTTATTTCCAATTGTTTGTCTGTCAGTTGAAGTAGCCACTAACTCAGTAGACATGTTCCAAGTTTGTCAGTGGGTGCGTGATAGCTTCCACTGGAAGATACTATTATCATTTATCATTCAGAAAGCAGGTGATATAATATTTCAAGACTTAGTCTGTTAGTTGTAGTCTCACCACCTCAGAAAACATGTCCCAGTTCTGTCACTGGGTGCGTGATAAATTCTATTCTACAGGCTCCGGTCTTTAATATGAATAAGACAAGGAACAAAAAGAGACACATTTAGTGACTGAAATGATGTTGCTAACTACAGGAAGTCGTCATAAGGTTGCAGTAGTCACAAACTTAGTAGACATGTTTCAATTCTGTCACTGGGTAAGTGAAAACTGCAGCTCAAGACAATTCAGTCATACGGCGTGGCTCAAAACGAGATTGGTAAGATGGAAAATTTGTTCAATATCTTTTTAGTAGTGGCTATCTCTCGCTCAGTAGGTAAGTCAGAATTCTGTCACTGGGTATGAGACAGCTTTCACTGGAAGATACAACCATCATTTATCATTCAGAAACCCGATGATATAATATTTCAAGACTAAATCTGTTAGTTGTAGTTGTCTTAGTAGACATGACCCAGTTTTTCACTGGGTGCGTGAAATTTTTTACTAGGAGACACATTCTACAGGCTTCGGTCCCAAATATGAAGAAGACAAGGAACAAGAAAAAGACACATTCGGTCACTGAAATAATATTGCTAAGTACAGGAAGTCGTCTTAGGTGGTAGTAGTCACAAACTCAGTAGACATGTTTAAATTCTGTCACTGGGTAAGTGACAACTGCAGCTCAAGACGGATTCATTCAATCAGCGCGGTAAAAATACGGGGTTAATAAAGCTGTACAATATCTTGCTAGTTGTAGCAATCTCTCACTCAGTAGATAAGTCAGCATTCTATCACTGGGTATGAGATAGCTTCCACTGGAAGATATTATAAGTCTGTGATATATTATTTCAAGACTAAGTCTGTTAGTTGTAGTCGTCAACACCTCGGAAGAAATGTCCCAGTTCTGACACTGGGTGCGTCATAACTTCTACTTGAAGAGACATTCTTCAGGGGGGTTACTCCATAATATAATACGATAGTCGTCCGTTAGTCACGTCCTATTTCTATGTCAAACCAAATTAGACTTTATCATCATACGTAAATACTCAATATAACTTGACACTGAAACGCGGATACGCAGTAACGTCAGTCTTGCGTAACGCTTTTGGAGTAACCCCCCAGGCTTCGGTCCCCAATATGAAGAAGACAAAGAACAAGAAAAAGAAACTTTCAGTCACTGAAATTTTATATTGATAACTACAGGAAGTCTTTATAAGGTTGTAGTAATCACAAACTCAGTAGACGTGGTTCAATTCTGTCACTGGGTAAGTGATAACTGCAGCCTTAGATAATTCATTCAATAAGCGTGGTACGAAACACGGGGTTGGTAAATCTGTACAATAAGACTTGCTAGTTGTAGCAATCTCTCACTCAGTAGTTAAGTTAGCATTCTATCACTGGGTATGAGATAGCTTCCACTGAAAGATATATCATCGTTTATTCATGAAGCCGGCGAAATAATATCACAAGAATAAGTCTGTCAGTTGTGGTAGTCACTTACTCAGTAAACATATTTTTATTCTATCACTGGGTGCGTGATAGCTGCTGCTGAGAGACATATTCCATAGACCTTGATCCCAAAAATGAAGAAAGATACTGAGAAGAAAATATAGATTACCTACACGAAGAACTCGTCAATTGATTTCGGAATAAGACAAATCATCTAATCGTCTTCCAATCGTAGCAATCTCTCACTCATTAGATAAGTACTAATTCTATCACTGGGTATGAGATGGCTCTAACTGGAAGATAAATCATCATTTATCATTCACAAAGCCGGAGAAATATCTAATATCTCAAGAATAAGTCTGTCAGTTGTAGTTGTCACTTACTCAGTAGACATGTTTATATTCTGTCACTGGGTGCGTGATAGCTTCTACTGACCGACACTGTAGACTTCGGTCCAGAATATGGAAGAAACCAAGAGGAAAACATAGAGTACCAAGACGAAGAACTCGTCAATTGATTCCAGAAAAGACAAATCATCTAATAGTCTTCCAATCGTAGTAATCTCTCACTCAGTAAATAAGTCAGAATTCTGTTACTGGGTATGAGATAGCTCTAACTCAGTCTTTCCCAAAGTGGGCGATAACGCCCCCTTGTGGGCGCTGGAGGCTTTAAGGGGGGCGGTAACGGGCCCAGAATAAAGTTGGGGGGCGCTGATGTGATTTAAGCAATGAGTGATTTATAACTTCAGCTATTTCATATTTTATAAAATTAACTGAAATTAAAATCCTCTTACTACACAACATCCATTTATTAGTTCATATTTATATCCTTTTTTGTTGTACAAATATAAACTAAAAATGTAATTAATATTTATTATTTTAATGCGTTCACAACGCTATTTATATCGTTAAAGGAATCAAACACTGAAAAAATTTCGTGTTTGAAAGTTTCGCAGGTGAGGTCCCCACTTCCGATACTATTTATTATTGTAAAATTGTATTACTATTGCCATTTTTTATTTAAAATTAACAATGTTGATTATTGTTATTTTTTATAAAAGATACTCTAATGTACTGGTGTATGTATTATTATTGCTCTCTCTTGTAAAAAAGTCTTGTTTAGAATATAGGTTGAATTAAACTACAGGCAAGACAAATATGTGATTCAGGTTTTTATGGTGAAAAAAATAGGGGGCGCTACAAAATAACAGATTTTTTAAAGTGGGCGTTTGACAAAATAAAGTTTGGGAACCTCTGCTCTAACTTGAAGATAAATCATCATTCACGAAGCCGGAGAAATAATATCTCACAAATAAGTCTGTCAGCTGTAGTTGTCACTTACTCAGTAGACATGTTTATATTCTGTCACTGGGTGCGTGATAGCTTCTACTGACAGACACTGTAGACTTTGGTCCGGAATATGGAAGAAACCAAGAGGAAAACATAGAGTACCTAGATGAAGAACTCGTCAATTGATTCCAGAAAAGACAAATCATCTAATAGTCTTCCAATCGTAGTAATCTCTCACTCATTAGATAAGTACTTATTCTATCACTGGATATGAGATACTCGTAGCTCTAACTGGAAGATAAATCATCATTCACGAAACCGGAGAAATAATATCTCAAGAATAAGTCTGTTAGATGTAGTTGTCACTAACCCAGTAGACATGTTTATATTCTGTCACTGGGTGCGTGATAGCTTCTACTGACAGACACCGTAGACCTCAGTCCCAAATATGAAGAAAGATACAAAAAAACAAAATATAGTTTACCTACGAGAAGAACTCGTCAACTCGTCAATTGATTCAGAAAAGACAAATAATCTAATAGTCTTCCAATCGTAGTAATATCTCACTCAGTAGATAAGTCAGAATTCTGTCACTGGGCATAAGATAGCTCTAACTGGAAGATAAATCATCATGTATCATTCACGAAGCTGTAAGTTAAGATAAGTAATATTTTATTGAATGTATACCAAAAAAAATACAATAATAAATATCAGAAAAATTAATATGAGACACAGTTATACATAATTCATATTAATTTTTGCTAGATAAACCGTTAAGCAAATACAATGATCACTAGTACTTTATGTAATATCTATTTATTAACTCAATTACTATAAACAATAATAATCTATGATGTATTTTAGTAATAAATAAGTTACAATATATGGATTGACACAACCGTACGCGGCGACCGTCGAATCAAGAAGACCGGCAACGACCGCCACTCCTCTGCTTGGGTTGCCAGCTGCGTTCCGATGTTGCCGACTGCCACACGGTGTTGCCAAGTGTTAGCGCCAGTAAGGCACTAACATTATAATTTTTCAAAACTAAAAACCGACTTCACCCCCAAACTACTCAACCGATTTTGATAAAATTTCCATCGTACCACCTGGAAAGTATACCCTTTCAAACAAAAAAATAATTTTTTAAATCGGTCCATGTGTCTTTGAATAATCGGTGAACATACATAAAAAAAAAATAAAGGATCGCGACGAATTGATAACCTCCTCCTTTTTTGGAAGTCGGTTAAAAATATAGTATCGTTGAGTTAGTATTATATCCCACAATATAAGTCTCGATTTCGAACTTACTTTGGCGCTAGCTCAATCAGAGTTCTTTGTCCGTATATATTTATTTAAATATTTAAATAAAATCTTCTTAAAAGAAAGAAAGAAAGAAAGAAAAATCTTTATTTGGTACTAAAAAATACAAGTTATGTACTAAACAGAACAAAACATTATACTATATGATCCAAAATGGTGTCCGCTCAGCAAATGTTGTGGTGTGAACCAGAACGCTGGTCTTCCGCGGATGTCACATTCTTTAATGTATAAACGAAAAAATGAAATTCATAAATAAAATTATCGCTTAAGGGATCGGGGTTATGACTACCGCTCTGGCTGGTACCTGGTTCAAAGAATATCCATTGCTATTCAAAGAGGAAATGCAGCTAGCATAATGGGTACCTTTGAGCCAGGTACAATCCGTGGGGGCATTTTTGATTGACAAATTTATATTAATTTTTAATTTTTGTATGATTTTCTAATATTTTATAGTAAAATTAAAATTTGGAGCTCTAGGTAACATTATTTATTAACGATAGCTTTATATTGTTGAGGTGTGGATCGTGTGGAGTGAGACGGGTCGGCAGCAGACTGTTCCAACGAAATAAAAGACTGGATAGCTTCAATGGTTGTGTATTCACCTTCAAATACAACTATTGTTCCATTGCTTTGTCGTGATGGATATTTATAGAAATTATAACAGAATGAATAATAGTTAATTAAAATAACATTTCGCAGAGGGCAAGCACAGACCGACATGACAACGTAGAGAACGGAAGGAAGTGGACCATAGATCAGTGTCCTCAGTCATCGACAAAAATATATAGTGTTGCTATAGTTAATAATCATAATGCACACTTTACATAATATAAGTTAATCGTATAGCCATAGACCATCCAACATATATTTCATAAATAATTATATTTTGGTAGCTTTTTATTTCTAAAATGAACTATTCTTATTAGACATTTTACGTATAATATATTATATGTAAGAATATATATGCAGATAAACATAAGTTTGTACTTATATAAAAAGTAATAAAAAGTCTTATATTGTTTATATTCTGAATGTATATAGTTGCTGCTTATTTATAATTTTTGCTCGCTCAAAATGCGTCTTTTCAATTTAATTTTAAAAGTCTCAACAGTAATAGGATTTCTGATAGGAAGTGGGATATTATTCATGTATATAAAATATAAAATTAATGCATATTAAATTAAAATGACGTCAAATATTACTTTTTTTTAACAGCACAAAATACAATAGCAAAGATTTTACGAGTGAGGCCATGTGAGGCCAGATTTGGTCCCTAATTGGCTAAAATTGGCTTATCTCGTGACGCGGGGTGGTCACATGTCAAAAACTGAGCGGCAGGGGCGGACTTGGGTTATGTTTAAACGCCTTTGTTCTTTTTTAAATTCTTTTGTTCCGTTTTTTACGCTGCCTGCTGTTTGGTGTTATGATAAATTGGGATTTTAATTTGCAAAAGTGTCCATGGTTTTCAAATGTTTGATAGATTTTAATATTGGTTAATAGCAACGACCACGTATATATGTATATATAAGAAGGAGGTTATCAATTGGAATATATACCTATATGTTTTTACTTTTGTTTGTTTACTGACGATAAGTATTTATTGTATTGGTTCATGTACACGTGAAAATTAACAAATAAAACCTTATAAAAGTTAACATAATATTTAAGTGCTACTTATTTCTAAAGAAATTTCTTCCAGCAGACCCGCGAGAGGAAATGGGAAGAAAGAGGTAATTGGCGAGTACAATACTAAAATAAATAAATACTTATACCTAGAAGAAACATAAATAAATTAATAAACATACCTACATAGACGTACGTAAAGTAAACTTACATAAATACATAATTATATACTCATATATACAATTAATAAATACATAAGATAATGTTTCTAAATATGATGATACTTAGGATAATGTTTCTAAGTATGCCTTTTCAAACAAAATAATTTTTTTTTGAGTAACAAATATAGAATTTTAATCAAAATCGGTAGTTTAATCAAAATTAAAAACCGACTTGTATACCAAAAGTGTTCAAGTTGGGTTTTACTTTTGTAAAATTATATATTCAATGATATCCATGGTAAAAAGCCTTGACAAATGAGGTAACGTTTGTGCTGAACTCTGGTTATAGGATTCAATTGTTAGATTTCTCACTTTATGATTACTGAGCGCAGATTTTTACGAACATGGTGGTCGGGCACCATACTTAGGATAATAAAAAAAAACTGAGTCCACTAACACAAACAAAAAACTTGAGAGGTGTCAAGGGACACCCGGATGGAACAAAGTAAAATATAAATAGGTCTAAATTACATTCAAACTCTTTTCTGCGTTCTAAAATCAAGTTTTTATTAATATCATAAATTTGAATGAACAAAAAGTGTCGTTACAACTTTTGGTCTTAATTTTTTCCGTCTAGCCCCCTTTCGCAACGCGCGATAAAGAACTTCGTTCCAAAAAAAAATTATTTGTTAATCTTATCGCTCGCACATTTTTTTTAATAAATTTATTTAATGTACCTACACGCAGTTTATACAGCCATATTACCTATAATATTTATTGTGAGAAAGCAAACTATATAGCACTACACCCGGCCCTGTATCAGTCGTTTGCACCGCGGTTGCCCCCTCTTTTTACTGCGTACAGTGGAGAGCGTAAGCTTATTAAGATTAAGTATTTTGATTTTTGGCCCACAAAAAAGAGAATTCATTTAAAAGTCTATATATTCCTTACTTTTTTGTTATTAGGCTACACAAGGAAAGATAGAAAAAGAGCTATAGATATAAGACAAGAAAAAAAGGTGGACGACGTTACAACCAAAACGAAAACTCTTAAGACGAAGTGGTAGCTAAAGTGGCGCCCTCATTTGAAATGAATTGTTTAAAACTAAATAAGGTGATAATTAAAAATTTGATTTGTATAAATGTCTAGAAAGACCTTTTAACTATTTTATGAATAACCTTTGAAAGAAATATTGGTAGTCCGTCTAGTTTTAAAACTGTTTTTCGCCAAAAGTGGCCACTTTTGGCGAAAAACAGTTTTAAAACTAGACGGACTATTAGTAATAATTTCAAAGGTTACTCATAAAATAGTTTAAAGGTCTTTCTAGACATTTATACAAAACAAATTTTTAATTATCATCGTATTTAATTTTTAACAATTTATTTCAAATGAGGGCGCCACTTTAGCTACCACTTCGTCTTAAATGGAGGTGGACAGGCCAAAGATATAACAGAATGGATCCCTAGATTTAAGAGCAGCCTTCCCGTCTTACTTTTCATACAAACGCTCGTTCGTGATTATGGCGTTGTATCTGATCTTTCTTGAAAATTTTTGAACTCACGGGTATCTTGGGCGCTATTTCTAGGTTTCTATCGAAATAAAAAATTGTAATTTAGAAAAACAAAGTCAGTATAAGCCTCCAAAAATCTGCTTTTTTGTTCATAAAGTACTCATAAATTGTAAAAGTAAATAAAATATTACGACACAAACCTTCAAATGTAATGAAAATTTTAAATAAAAAACATTTATTTTACACACTTGTAAGGCTTACTGACAAAAACGTATATCCTGGAACAAGTTTTATGAAATTTCCGCACCCTATGAATAGTTACCTAATATTCGTTCAATGGATAGTTAATAATAATACTAATTTCATTCAATACAGTGCAAACAAAGCCCTAAAGCGCTATATCTCTCTTTTTGGTTTGCCTCTTTTTCTAGCATTGCCCTGGATGAAACACCAAGCTTTTCAAACTATGCTCGCGTTGAAAACAGAGCGGCCGGGAAGGGCCGCCTTAAGACAAAAAGAAAAAGAGGAAGAGACAAAGAAAGCGTTGGTCTGACGACATTAAGAAAACAGCGGGTCCACTATGATATTTAACAGCCAAAATAAGAGAAGAGTGCAAAAAGCTGGAAGAGGCTTTTGTGTCGCAAGAGACAAAGCCAACAACAAACTGATCCATTGTAAATTATATTTAAAAGCAAATGACAAATATGTTGGCAAATAAAATCTAATAAATAAATAAATAATAAAATATTCCTTGTAGCGCGCAATCTTATGCCGCCGATGTTGGCGAGCCTGGTGGTTCCGACCAATGACCACACTAGCCGCGCAAGCACATCGCGTATTAATTTCGTCATGTTGTCGGTCCGGCCGAAACAGCCAATCACAGCGCCTGCCGCGCCAACGAACAACGATCGCGGGCTTGCTCCGCGCGCCCTCTCGTCTCGCTACAAGAAACATTTCTTCTAGACTCTCTCTTCGCTCGCCATCCGCTATATCTCATGTCGTGCATTTTTCACAATTGTAACGTAGTGTGTCTTGTAATAAAACACCAGTTAACGAAAGTGTTGTGATTTTATTTCAAAAGGAACTCATTAAAGTTAGCTCAACGCTACATCCTTACTTTTTTACAAAGGGTAAAAACAGGACCCTATTATTAAGACTCCGCTGTCTGTCTGTCACCAGGCTGCATCTTACGAACCGTGATAGCTAGACAGTTCAAAATTTCACAGATGATGTATTTTTGTTGCCGCTATTACAAAAAATACTAAAAACAGAATAAAATAAATATTTAAGGGGACTCCCACACAAAAACGTGTTTTGTAAGAAATTTTGTAGGGTTACGTACTCAAAGGGTAAAAACGGGACCATTACTAAGACTCCGCAGTCCGTCTGTATGTCTGTCTGTCTGTCCATCATCATCATTTTCCTCGCTACTTCCCTATTTGGGGACGGCTCTATATGTCAATTGTTTCCTGTCGTTCATCATATTTGCACTAGCCTCTCGTTCCTTGTTCTGTCTGTCTATTTCTATGTCACTAGTCTGTATCTAGTAAAACGTGATAGCTAAATAGTTAAAACTTTCACAGATGTGTATTTCTGTTGCCGCTATAAGAACAAATACTTAGAACAGAATAAAATCAATATTTAAAGGCTCTCATACAACAAACATAAAACAAAATATATGTTATAAAAAGTCAAATCATCAGATACTTTTTTCTAAACTTCAAAACAAACATTGTCTATGGCATTTGTAAAAAGTAGCACGTCGTGACTTCATAGTTCCATGGAGTCAAAAAGCGCTCTACTATCAGTTATCTGCATCAATAAATCTAAAATCACGTTTAAAATGGATATCATCAATGATAAGTGATTTTATTTTGTAACGTTTTACGCTTTTTACGTTTTACGTTTTTCCTTTGATATAAGTAATTGGTATTTAACATTTCCTACACAACTTAATCATTAAGAATAACATTATATATTAAGTCAAAATATTATAGCACTACTAACATTAATTTAAGTCCTTGCCTAAAACTCCAAAATTTTTCTCTATATCAAGACTATGTGATCCGAGGGAGGGGCCTAGTCACTTGTGGCACAGGTTCCAATAGGAACCAATTTCAAGGACTAGTCTCCAAACAAAGGGAACAAGTCTTTAAACCAAATGTATTCCTAGCTTTAAGAAACCACATTTTATAATTTTAAGGCTTACCTTTGTAAATGAGAAAATAAACATTTATTATTATTATTATTTTATCATACTAAATAACTTTCTTGACCCTGGATTTCTACCATTCTTAAATTAAATAAGAAATGGTTGGTCGCTGGGTTCGAATCCCACTCACATGGCATTTTTCCATCATCTTATTTCATTATTTAATTTAAGTACTTTAGTACTGCATTTTGAATGCCTAAAAACCCTATAGAAACTCTATTCTTCTTTGCCAAACACTGTACAAATCTAAATATATATAACTCAAAGGTGACTGGCTGACTGACATAGTGATCTATCAACGCACAGCCCAAACCACTGGACGGATCGGGCTGAAATTTGGCATGCAGGTAGATGTTATGACGTAGGCATCCGCTAAGAAAGGATTTTGATCAATTCTACCCCCAAGGGGATAAAATAGGAATGAAAGTTTATATGAAACTTTGTCAATTTTAAACCGATCGGGCTGAGACGTTGCATGCATAAAGCTACTATGACGTAGGTATCCCCTAAGAAAGGATTTTTATAAATTACACTCCTATGCGAGCGAAGCCGCGGGCAAAAGCTAGTATCAAATAAACGTGTTTTAATCTGCTTGTAATATAATTAAAAAGGGCGTCATTTTTGTTGTAATTTAATAAAGAGTAGGTTTTAAGTGACAGCGGGATCATATTCCGGTTTGGAATATTTTTTTAAGGGTAACGTACACAAGCGGCCAAGCGTATTATTATGTAAAAGACATCATCATTATCACTAGACCCCGTTATCTTGTCGCATAACTTTCTTGTACGGATTGATACTTTTAAGTTATCGATTATTAAAATATTGATGGTGTTTCAATGTACTTGAGTTAAATTGTATGTCACTTACAATAAGTCAAAGATAATCACTACTTATTGATAAAAATGTAAAGAAAATAAAAGTCACGGATAAAAATTTAATAATAATACGAGCGTTCTTCAGTTTATTCTACATAGTCCGAGTGACTAAAATGATGTATAAGGGTTTTGTTAAGTATAAGAGGTCGATATCAATCAGTTGATAAATTAAATGTTTCAATCTCTACAAAAATGTGACGTCTTTGCGACAACACTGAGAAAAAAGAATGGTTGCTAGTAGCAAAAATGTTTACTACACTTTACCAAAATCCAGTGACTGTTGAACTCAGAGCTACAAGTGAGTATTTAAAATGTGTATTAATTACAACTGCATGGTTCTGCTAATTAAAACAAAAGTGTGGTATCTACTTACCAAATCGCTAGTAGCAAAAGTGGTCCAGCTATCCCTTTTTCTCAGTGAAGATTTTATTGTGTGTGGCTTCACCGGATTCCGGTATAAATTTATTTATACCATTCCCCCTCTAAAAAGTTTCTGAAAACAGTGAATAAAAAGCACTTTTACTCACTATTTCGGTAATTTATTTTATTCACTAAAAACAGTGAATATAATGCACTTTTACTCACTATTTTGATGTTTGAATTTAGAACAATTTACTTTTAATTTTAGTAATTGTTCCAATTGTAATGTTCATTTTAATTAATTTAACCTTCTTTTTTCTTCATTAAATGACTATTTTCGCTTAAATTTTTCTTTTTAACCGACTTCCAAAGAGGAGGTTATCAATTCGTCGGAATCTTATGTTTTATATATGTTGATCGATTTATTTGAAGACGTTCGTACCGATTTAGAATATTCTTTTTTTTTAAAGGGCATAAGTACCTGTCACGTGGTCCCATAATTTTTTTTACAAAACCGGTTGTTTAATTTGGTGGTTAGGTCGGTTTTTAGTTTTGAAAAATTATTCTCGTAGTCATGGTATAAAGTATAGAATGCAATTCTTGAATAAAGCAGATTTACATTGAGGGCCATGAATCACTCGCATTGCTCAGGATTCTAACACTTGAATTACTCGCTACGCTCGTGATTCAATCATCATGACTCACTCCCTACGGTCGTGATGCAGTCGTTAAAATCCTTCACCTGCTCGTGATTCATCTATGGCCCTCGAAGTAAATCCGTCCTTTATTCACTAATTGCACAATATACTATTATTTCCATACTTAAAAACTGTTAACGATTGGCAGACTTATCACTAAAAGCGTTTTCTTCTTTTGTTGCGGCGCAAAAAATATACAATAAAATTACAACACAATATACTACTTACAGACAAAAATCGATTGTTTTACTATTGTGTCTAGTTTTTCCAACACACAAAAGGTTAACAGGGTCTAATTATCACCATCATCATCCGAGCGTATTCCCGGTTGCATCCTCAACAGTAACGCTTCAGAGCCCGGGGATACTATATAATTTGTGGCCCGGGGTCCGCTACCTAACCAGGAGATTTGACGAGGTGACTGGTTTTTTTACACAGAGCGACTGCCATCTGACCTCCACAACCCAAAGGGCAAACCAGGAACCAATCCTTGGATAGGTTTGAGAGCTACTAACGTAACGTAACGTAACGCTAGGTGGCGTTTGGGACCCACAGTTTTACGTGTCTTCCGAAACACGGAATCATCTTTCTTTTCGGATAATCAGGTGATTCAAGCCTGCAATATCTTATCCAGACTGGAAACAACTTTTTCACAAAGTATGCTTCCCAGTGAGAATCGAACCCATGACCTCCGGGTCACAAGGCGAACGCCTTGACCACTGGACCACGGAGGCAGTCAGGGTCTAATTCTTATGTATCTTTATTAACACTCTTGGAAATAGTTCACTGCAAAAGTATTAAATGTAAAATCTATATCTATAAATAAATAAACAAATAAACATATACCTACTTACGGACAAATCAAACTGATTGAGCTAGCCCCAAAGTAAGTTAGAGACTTGTGTTATGGGATATTTACCTAACGATACAAAATTTTATAACAAATACATATTTGGATAAACGTCCAAGATCCAGGTCAATCGAAAAAGATCATTTTCTATCTTGAACTGACCGGGTCGAACCCGGGACCTCCGGTGTGACAGCATGGCATGATGTCCCCTAGGCCACAGAGGTCGTAGAATAGAATAAAATAGTCCTATAAAAGAAGAAACAGACTGGCTGACTTATATATTTACCCTTGTATTCATAAAAAATTGTAAACGGTTGCTAAACCTTTTTTAGTTAAAACATCTTTTGTCCCTTTCCCTCTTTTCAATAATTGACATAGTAAAAAACATAGTTTAACTGACAGAGGTTTAGCAAACTTATGTTAGTTTTTATGAAGTTTTAGGGGTTACTATAGATCTACTAATACTGGCTTTTTAGAAATAAAAAAAATATTGTAGCATTTAAATAGCAAATAGTGCGATTATAGAATATAACTTCACTCATCATCATCCGAGCGTATTCCCAGTTGCATCCTCAGCAGTAACGCTTCAGAGCCCGGGGTCCGCTACCTAACCAACGAGATTTGACGAGGTTGCTGGTTTTTACACAGAGCGACTGCCGTCTGACCCCCACAACCCAAAGGGCAAACCAGAAACCAATCCTTAGATAGTTTGATGATCAAACGCTAGGTGGCGTTCGGGACCCACAGTTTTACGTGCCTTCCGAAACACGGATCTTTCTATTCGGATAATCAGGTGATTCAAGCCTGCAATATCCTATCCAGACTGGAAACAACTTTTCACAAAGTATGCTTCCCAGTGGGAATCGGACCCATGACCTCCGGGTCACAAGGCGAATGCCTTGACCACTGGACCACGGAGGCAGTCAACTAGACATAACTTCACTATTTGCGTTTATATCACACGCGTGTTTTATGTTATAAATATCTAAAACCGGTGAAATTACATCCACTTTAAGAGCAAGTGGGTTAAAAAATATCTTTAAAATAAATCCAACTCTGTGGTGTGTCATCAATAATATTTTCACGTGTTTTAGATAGATAGATAACTCTTTATTGTACACCAAAAGAAAAATGTAACACAAAGAAATTATTTTAAATTAAATGTTTACAATGGGCGGTCTTATCGCTTAAAGCGATCTATTTTATTTTATAGTTGTATACCTCTAAAAACAACATAAAAAAAATATTTACATTCGAATTGATACCCTTCTTCTTTTATGTCGGTTAACATAGGTAGCCTAGCCAGAAAGTCCCATGTTTAACATTCCAGTCTAGTAATACCTAATCCAGGATAAACTTCCAGTCTGGCTAAAGTCTAGCTCAATCTATGTCACCTGACGATCCTAGCTTAAGATTGCAGATAGAAGGAGATATCGTCATCATGACTTTTAAGTTTCGAATAGGAGTTACATGGAGGCCATGGACAATTTGAAAAAGGCCATTTTCCAACTTGCCCTGACAGGAGATTGAACCCAGGACCTCTGCGTGGCGGACTAGCATGGTGACCACTTTTGAATCCATGTTGTGAACCTGACACACATTTGATGAATGTAGGATTTAACCCGTGATTTTATGATCCTTTGTGTAGCGCTTCACTGAGTATTTACATATTTGATTAGGTAACGTTTACTCAAAACTTTTTTAAAGAAACACATTCATAGTTCTCTTGTGTTGCGTAGAGAATTATGAAAAAATCAGTCTAAAAAATTAATCGTACACAAGGGAAATAACATGTTCTAAACACTGATTAAAGATTATTTCTATACATCGTTTATTTTTATAGTAATAAACGAAAACAGTTTTGAGACTTCCGACTTTTACTTCTGTTTCTATACGCCTGAGGACGAAGTAAGCAATAAACGACTTTATTGCTTGTGAATAAAATCGTTGTTGTTTGTGCGGTAATATTGTTTGGCTGCTTAGTTTTAACTACTTGGTTACCACGCCACTACACGCGCTACCTAAAAGAAGGTATGTTGAGTACAGTCGGGGGCAAATAAAAGTGACCCTCTACCGTATGGCCTTTAAAGTCAAGAGGGTCAGGTTTATCTTCCCCCGACTGTACATATTTCCGTTTCACTATAATCTACGTTAAACAGAACTTAAATCCAGCGTGAGGGAAATGCGAGCTTAGAGCGAGACAGCTGCGGCGCTCAAGAAAATGCAATGATTAAGAAGGACTTTCTGAAGAGAGTGCCATTCAAGTTTTCATACAAATAATGAATAAACCTACAAACTTAAAACTCAAAAACAAAAACTTAAAATAAGTAAAAGTATTTTTAAAACAAGCTGTTATTTTCAGCAGTCCTCAAGACGAATCAAACGAGCTCAAACTCGATGGGGTTGCGTCGTTTCATTACAGAGTTCCTATGGCCACCTTCCAACTCCATCATCAGATCAGCTGCATGTCATCGTAATATTGCATTGTCACGCGATATACGTATGCGTGCAAAATTTCAGCTCAATCGGAAACCGGGAAGTGGGTAAAATTTAACTTGCAAGATTTGATTACAGACAGACAGACAGACCGACAGACAACGGGACAGGTGATACTAAATAAAATCTTGTAAAAATCTTGTAAAAAAAGAAAAATTTTAATTTAAAAAACCTGCAAATAAAAAATATTATGCAGTATCCTGCGGTAGAGTGCCCAAAGTGCAGGCAGAATTGCCTAAACAAAGTCTACGAAAAGCCTACGCCGCGTAGCGCATTCGTAGCCGACGCATGTCTCGAAGCACAAAAATAGCTACATCGTAGGCGAGCTTCGCAACCATAGATATAGGAGGTATTATATTCCGCGTTGATTTCTCAAAAGTATAACCTGTTTTGAAACGTTGTGGCGTATTTTTCGTATGAAATGCGCCGGACGGGTATGACTCTACTAAATAGAAAAGTCACCTAAACATAAGTCAATTTCATTACACAATGACATTTCAATTTCAACAGGTTACTTTTTAACTTTTGACGTTTAGCGAAGTCTCATTTTTGCTACAGTAACTTCCCATAAGAGGGAATGAGACACAAGATGAGTTTTATGTCAGATTATCTCTTTCAGACCGTTAACATTTTTTTATGCTTCTTGTACGCAACTCTATTTTCAAAAGTTTTTACACAATCTTCCATTCTGGTCTGTTGTACTAGG
The DNA here is from genome assembly GCA_943193695.1 of Acrobasis suavella. NCBI lineage: Eukaryota > Metazoa > Arthropoda > Insecta > Lepidoptera > Pyralidae > Acrobasis > Acrobasis suavella. The sequence goes on from OW971956.1 coordinate 1,990,757, forward strand.
TAAGTACTTTTTAGGGTTCCGTATCCAAAGGGTAAAAACGAAATCCTATTACTAAGACTCCGCTGTCCGACCGTCTGTCTGTCTGTCGGTCACCAGGCTATATCACATGAACCGTGATAGCTAGACAGTTGAAATTTTCACAGATAATTAATTTCCGTTAACAGAATAAAATAAATATTTAAGTGGGGCTCCCATACAACAAACGCTATTTTTTATAGACCTTTCGTGTGTGTGTCCGACTCGCATTTTGCTGGTTATTTAGCATTTTTCATTAATATATAAGATATATACTTACTTAAGTTAAATTCTTTTGTAATCAATGAAATCCAATCAGACCCCATTCGATAGGATTTGAAAAAGAGAATAATTCTTCTTTTTTTCTCTTAAGACGAAGGGGTAGCTAAAGTGGCGCCCTCATTTGAAATAAATTGTTTAAAACTAAATATGGTGATGATTAAAAATTTGATTTAAATCACTGTCTAGAAAGACCTTTAAACTATTTTAGGAATAACCTTCGAAATTATTACTAATAGTCCGTCTAGTTTTAAAACGGGTTTTCGCCAAAAGTAGCCACTTTTGACAAAAACCCGTTTTAAAACTAGACGGACTACCAATATTACTTTCAAAGGTTATTCATAAAATAGTTTAAAGGTCTTTCTAGACAGTGATACAAATCAAATTTTTAATTATCACGATATTTAGTTTTAAACAATTTATTTCAAAGGGCGCCACTTTAGCTACCACTTCGTCTAAATCTCAGTTCTCCAAATAGATCTCTTTTCGAAGAAATCTGCCAATTAGTTTATTTCTAAAAATTTCAATACACGCAGTGTCACTTTGACAGTCGGGTATATTTCTGGGTCAGAAATAAATTATTTTGTATTGATAAGAAAATAAAACATCGCGATATAATGTCACTTGTGTTTGAACATATGTTCAAACACAAGTGACATTATATCGCGAACAATAATAAATCTAAAATCGCGTTAAAATGGATATCCATTTTAACGCGATTTTAGATTTATTATTGTAGAAAAACTGACAATAAGAGCGCTATTTGACTCCAAGAAACTATGACGTCATCTGTCTGTATTTCATACAAATCCTACAGAAAATGTTTGTTTTGACGTTTAGAAAAAAGTATCTGAATATACATACTTGTTGGAAAATAGCGGATTAAGACGAATCATAGATCTAATAAACACATACATTCGAAAGATATAACCCTCCTTCTAGCGCAGTTGGGTGATCACAAATCAAACCCCTTACACCTAAAATTAGAACCTAACCTAAACTTAAACTGGTTACATATAGCATACGATTTATTTATAAAAATATAGTATCTATCTTCTATCTTCTTCTTCTAAATATATATAACTTAAAGGTGACTGACTGACTGACATAGTGATCTATCAACGCACAACCCAAACCACTGGACGGATCGGGCAGAAATTTGGCATGCAGGTAGATGTTATGACGTAGGCATCCGCTAAGAAAGGATTTTGATGAATTCTACCCCCAAGGGGATAAAATAAGGGATGAAAGTTTGTACGCAACTTTGTCAATTTTAAACCGTTCGGGCTAAGACTTTGCACGCATAAAGCTACTATGACGTAGGCATCCCCAAAGAAAGGATTTTGATAAATTACACCCCTACGCGAGCGAAGCTACGGCCAAAAGCTAGTTACAATATAGATCGTGTAAGGGACGTATGCGTTAGGGACATGGACTGAGTAAGTAAAAAGTATATTACTTATATTATTTAGTCCGTCAACCAGATATCCAAAAGGACCCATATCTTTTCTTTTAGCAAAGTAGTGAAAATTCACTAAATTACAGCGCTCCGAAGTTTCGGAGTTTAGGCGATTTACGTCACCTTTGGTTAAAAATCGTAGCTGAACGTGACGTCGTGACATCTAAACGTAGTGATTATATACTCTTTGGTGACATCGTGACGACGTGACGTTTCTTCCTCATTAATTCCTAATCAGAGAAAAAAAAACGTATACCGTACTTTTTAATAATCTATCTAATGAACTTATTTTTTTAGTCTGCGTCTCTTATAATTAAAATAACAGTCAATATACAAAAAATATAATTCACATATTGCCCGGGCCGCTTGTATGGAAATTTCGAATTTTATTTGTATATTGTCTATTATTTTAATTTCATTTTACAATAGTGATTCAGTACAGCCCGTGGTTCGATTTATTACGCGTATGTCCCTCACATGTTATATATACCAATTTTATTTATTTATTTAAGGAACCATAACAGATAAGCATAAAAAAACATAAACAGAAAGAAAATACTTATTTCAGATTGTCATATATATTTGATGAATGCAATACACATGATACTAGCTAATGAAAATTAGATATATGATATCTAAATATATATAACTCAAAGGTGACTGACTGACTGACATAGTGATCTATCAACGCACAGCCCAAACCACTGAACCGATCGGGCTGAAATTTGGCATGCAGGTAGATATTATGACGTAGGCATCCGCTAAGAAAGAATTTTGATCAATTCTATTCCCAAGGGGATAAAATAGGGGATGAAAGTTTGTATGAAACTTTGTCAATTTTAAACCGATCGGGCTGAGACTTTGCATGCATAAAGCTACTATGACGTAGGCATCCCCCTAAGAAAAGATTTTGATAAATAACACCCCTACGCAAGCGAAGCCGCGGGCAAAAGCTAGTTATTAATATAAAAATCCTTACTAATATTATAAATGTGAAAGCGTGGATGTTTGTTACGCTTTCACGCAAAAACTACTTGACGAATAATCATGAAATTTTGTACACATATTCTGGGAGGTACTAGAAGTAACATAGGGCACTTTTTATAAAAAAAAAAATATTAAAAAAAAAAAAAATTGTCAACAAATATTAACATTTTCTATAGTTTCAGCTGTTTGGAATTTTTGAGGTTAGGTACCATTGTTATTTTTAACTGTCACTGAAAGCGTATGTCTAAAAATGCCTCGGAAGCGTAAATCTACACTATCCAATTATTTAATGGATTCGATGCGAGCGAAGCCGCGGGTAAAAGCTAGTAAGATACATAATATAAAAGAATCTAATATGAACCTAAGTCAATAATAATATCATATAATGCTATTGCAATATCCCAGAAGCAGTCCATCCCTCTCTCATTCCATAACCCATAGACCTTTCCCTTTTTCTTGCAATAGATCTTTCTCCTGCCGAAACCTATCCAAGGGTACACAGGAATGGGTTTTGGCGGGAGCGCCACATTACATCAACTTCTCCAAAGGGCCTCTACGTGTTGGATCTGTATCCCCACGCAAGCCTCTCAAAGGACCGGGGTGAAAAGACCCGTGAATTTAAAGGTCACATAATGGTAAATTGAATTGAATTGACATTTTTGTAATAATTATTTAACCATGTATGTATCTTAGTTGACCGTTATAAATATTTTATTGCACAGGATATTCTTAGACAGGCTTTTTAAATTAACTAATAAAATCACCTATTTAAGTAAGTAATGGTTTACAAAACACCTAAAAATATATCTCAAAAAACCCCTTTTCCCGCAAAACCATCTTCACAAAATAGCAAATTATTTTTCCCAACCCCTATAAATTAAATATAAATACTGAATTTTCCTTTAGGGGTGAAACACTGAAGCGTTCTCACTCTAACGTGTAGCTGTCTCGCTCCGCCGATATTGAACTGGGGTTCGGAAGGCAGTACGTTGAACGTAGCGTAGGCGTGCGCATATGCCTTAACACTTATTTCAGTGACAAAATCACTGAAAAATACTGATCATTACGCGAAATACACTCTTTATTACACAGTGACAATATTTTAAGTCATTTTTCCGTTAAATATAAGTGATATTGTGCGTGAAAATGTATTTGTTCAAAGGATCTTAGAATACCAATATGGCAGTTCACATATCAGTTTTGTGTTAAAAAATACATTTTGTTACTGAATAGTGTAGTGAAATCCCCTTTGGATTATATAAAAGGTATGTATATATAATATTAACGACATATATTGCCAAAAATAGGCCATTTTCAGTTATATTTCATCGAATCTTTCAATATAGAATCATATATTTTTTCTTGACACGAAATTTTAGATTCTTTGTTTTTTAAAAGCCTTTACATGGAAATATATGTGACTGATTGACTTATTTAGTAATATATCTTATGTATATGTAAATATTGTAATGAATATTCAGTAACGCCCTAAAGATATAGAAGATATACGATAGTATATCTATATTCTAACTATAATACATACGGACATAGAAGTGTTTGCGTGTATTTGATTTAACGATAGTAGATGTAGTTAACCGACATAAAAATTATTATTAGTTATTTTTCATGTTTGTGTAAAACTATATAGGTACATAAATTTAAAATTGCAATTAAAACTACCTATGTAATAACAAATAACGTACATAAATTTAAAAAAAAATGTGTAGTTCCGTACTAAAATATCAAATGTTTGTATTATTATTGGAAGAACAAATACTATTTAGAAAAATATTTTACTTACTCTAGACTTTTCCTCACAAACGTAATATAGTTTTTTTTTATGGTTCCGTAGTAAACAAGGAACCCTTATAATTTCGCTATGTCTGTCTGTGTGTCCGCAGTTTCACTCATAGACTATTAGTAATAGTTTTAAAACGTCATTTATGCTTTCGGGAAAAAATTGTGAGTAGTTTTAAAGTTCTAGGATTTTAACTGGTTTTCGAAAGTATATACAACGGGGAAAGGACATACCCGTAAAAAAACCACAGGCTATACTAGATCACTATAGTATAATGGAATTAAAAACACTGCCAAACAAAAAAAAAATCATACAAAAGTGTCCAGCCGCCCGTCATGGGTTTTAAAAAAAAAAACACCCACCCGCCTTGATATTTTTTTTGTTTTTTGGTTGTTATTTTAATTTAATTACATTGATCTGGTTTTATTTATTACGTGTATTTCCCTTTCACGTTGCATATGAACTGAAAATATAGTGTGTAATTTTTTTAAATTTGATGGTTCACATTCACACACTGTATTTTAACACACACACTGTAAGTAACTTTGTAAAGATTCAAATGTTTATTCAGTAATTAGACCTTTACATGCACTTTTACACGTCAATAAGTATAATTTATGTTACGTGTAAAGTATATTAAAATTTAATTTATTTTTAAAGAACAGCTACCGATACCAGCGCTTCATTGCATAAATGTTTGTGTAGGTCAAATCTTGAAGTTAAATTTTCAACCAGTTATCCTCAACCAATTGAGCTGAAATTTTGCTTACGCGTGTAAGTCGGATGACATTACCTATTATGGAACTCACTTCTTATCCAACGCGCCGAAACGCTAGCCAGATTCAAATCCCAAGTTAAATCTTATTTTCTATCCTTATGAAAGGTAAATAAATATCCTTCCCTTGTTTCCATTTCCCTTCATCTCGTAATGTTAATAATCTTTTTTTTCTGTGTAAGTTGTATGAATTTATTCAAGTTGTATATGTATGTTTATTATAATTATTGTATATAAGTATGTTTATTTTGACCAATACTCAATAATTTCCCATCACTTTTTTCTATATAGCGAGGTTGCCTGGAAGAAATTGCTTAGCGATAAGGCCGCATTTTGCGCATTTCCTAATTTTTAAGATAATTATGTCCTGTATTTATTTATTGTGTGCAATAAAGGGTAGTATTGTATTGTATGGAGTCAATGCGGTGTTCTGGCGATGGAGCCGGGAGATATGCGTTCGAACTCAGTAATTAAACAACAAGTAGAAGTTGTTTGATTTGTCTAGACAAGCATTTTAAGACGAAATGGTAGCAAAAGTGGCCCCTCAATTGAAATAAATTGTTTAAAACTAAATATGGTGATATTTAAAAATATGATTAATACGAATGTCTAGAAAGACCTTTAAACTATTTTTTTTACAATATATTTGTTTTGGCATTTGTCCTCAATCTCACCTGATGGTAAGCGACGATGAAGACTAGGATGAAGCATGCCTATCCAAAAGATACCCATTCAATCTACTTTTGAATGTCCCGGGGCTGTACTTCTCTGGTAATATAGACGCAGGCAGTTCATTCCACACCTTAGCTACTCGAACCAAAAAGGAATTGTCGAATAACCTTTAAAAGTAATATTGGCAGTCCGTCTAGTTTTGCCAAAAGTGGCCACTTTTGGCGAAAAACAGTTTTAAAACTAGACGGACTATTAGTAATAATTTCAAAGGTTATTCATAAAAAAGTTAAAAGGTCTTTCTAGACATTGATACAAATTAAATTTTTAATTATCACCATATTTAGTTTTAAACAATTTATTTACACTAAATTTCAAATTTGACATCATTCTTTAATCAATAACTATGACATAATGATTAATTCTCAGTCCACATATCTAACTTTAATATCAGTATGAATTGTAAGTTGACGTTTTTGGAGAAAATGCTGCAGTACAGTTTGTTACCGCTTCTTCTGTACTTGCGCTTAAAAGCGGCAGAAAATTTAGCTGTTAGTAAATTTTCTGACGTCAACAATTATATTATATTGATTTAACTTATAGTTTTCTTTGCACCACCGTTATTTCTGACGTGCCTACATTCCTCTCCATCCACCGGTTGTCTGGAAGAGATCGCTCTAAGCGATAAGACCGCCCATTGTACCTATGTATTTTAAAATGTAAAATTTCTTTTTTTTTTGTATTGGTGCAATAAAGAGTTTTTCATTCATTCATTCATTCATTCATTCAAGTGAAACAAATAACCTAACAGTTTTTGACTTTTAACTTTTGACTTTGACTTTGAACTGTAGAACCTCGTCTCGCATGTAATCGTATTTGCTACTCCCCTTACCTACAAAGAAATTCTCTTATTGCATTACTGAGCTTTCATGAGATTTTATTTGATTTTAAACACGTCTTCCCTAACATAGATTTAGAAGGTACAAGATGGCTATAGTCAACTAAATATTTAAAAACGGTATTACTCACGTAGTGTAGTCGGAAAATGCCAACTAGTTTCGATCGGTTTAGACGACCATCATCAGGGCGAGTGTTGTTAATTGGGACGACGACGCGACGGTTCCGCTGTTCTCAACTTGTTAAGTGCGTTGAGGACGAATCGAATTTTATCGCGTTCGAATTTTATCGATCGAAACTAGTCGGCATTTTCTGACTACACTACGTGAGTAATACCGTTTTTAAAAATTAAGTTATGTCATCTCACGTTACTTTTAACAATATTGTGGATATATGTGACCAGGAACGAAATATTTTTGCGTGACCTTAAAAGGGTTTTAAAAGGGTTGTATTTGTACCTACTACACGAAAAGGTTGTGACGACAGGGTTATAAAAGTATAATTGTAATAAGTCCGTCTTTTAGATCATTCAAAAAAAATGGTCCCACATTTTTCAGTTTGCCAAAAAAGTAAAAATTCACAAAGATACGAAGGATCAAAGTTTCGGAGTGGGGGTTGCGACGTCACATCTATGTAATCGTAAAAATCGTACGTAGCCGTGACGTCATGCGAAACTTCAATGAGCTGTATTTTTGTCATTTTTTGTTTCTCAGAGAAAAGAAAATAATGTGTTCATAATTTTTTTAATAATCTAACCGATGGGCTAAAAATATTTTCCTATTCGTCATGCCTATTATCGGTAAAGCAGATCATCGATACCATCTTTCCAAGGCAAGATAACTTACAAATTAACACAGTTAACAATTTTAAAAATCTAATCTTCGTGTCTATGTTCGTGCCAGGCCGTTAATGGGTGTAAAGTTTTGTGTGAAAACTTGTGTCTTGATCAAATTGACCGCTATCTCTTTTGCTCTTGTGACAGTTACCGTATTATCTGTCGCACTCAGAATGTGCAGCCTTTTTACGCAGTAAAAAATAACTAGCCAAGCTCGTGTTGGCCCACACGCAGTGTAGGGTTCCGTGATTGCGAATGCCCACTTAGAGTTCACACGACTGAAAACGTCTAAAAAAACAATTTTTTATTGAATTCGTATGAAATTTTCCTTTTCCCAGTACATTTTAAAAGTTGGTTGCTTATACCTTTTTATTGACGACCTCCGTGGCGTAGTGGTCACCATGCTAGTCCGCCACCCAGAGGTCCCGGGTTCGATCCCCGGTCAGGGCAAGTTGAAAAATGGTCTTTATCAAGTTGTCCTGGGTCTTGGATGTTTATCTATATATTTATATGTTATAAAATATAGTATCGTTGAGTTAGTATCCCATAACACAAGTCTCGAACTTACTTTGGGGCTAGCTCAATCAGTGTTATTCGTCCCTATATATGTATATGTATATATAATTTGTAAACCCCACTTAGCTCTGATAGTTTTTTTTTAACTTCTAAATAATAATATATTAAACTGTTATATATAGATTAAACTGTTATATATATAGAGAGAGTACGGGGGGGGGGGACACTTGATTGTAACAAAAATTTGCAATTTAAAACCAAATACTTTAGAAACGGATCCCTAAATCGAATAATGATGTTCACAAGCTCACAATATTTTCGAAAGACCTATTCAACGATACAACCACGATGGGATAGTCGAGAAAAAAAAAATTACTCCCGCTTGTACACAAAAGAAATATTTCTTGATACGAGTACATATCTATACCAAATTACAGCTTCCTAGTATTTATAGTTTTTTTATGTCATAGAGCGGCAAACGAACAAGCGGGTCACCTGATGGTAAGTGATCACCGCTGCCCATGGACAACTGCAACACCAGGGGTGTAACAGAAGCGTTGCCGGCCTTTCAGGAAGGGAAGATGTAGGGGGAGGGTGGAGGTGCGAGGGGGGGGGGGGATCCGGCTCTCTCACTCACCGAACGAAGCATAGAAGCGGTGACGCTACTACTCAGACGTCGATTTTCTGTGAGAGTGTGGTACTTCCCCGGACGAGCCGGCCCATTCATGCTACTAGCAAAACAGAGTTTTGCCGGTAGCGTGGCTCTACCACATTAAAATAAATCTATGCTCCCTAACATCCCTTATTAAAAAAACAGAGTTTTAAGCACAAAATACAATTTATTTGCGTGGCTAATCCTCGGATTGCTTGACAAGGGTTTTTATCTCTCTTATAGTCTACGAAGCAAATTTATTTATTTATAAAAACTTTTTTGATCCACAATATAAAAGTGTTCACAATTTGCCTTAAATGAATATCTACAAGGTAAATTGCTAAAGCTCTAAATCGTGACAATATGTATTTATGTATGGATGTATTTAAATCGTCTGAGAACAAAACGTTTATCAAGCAATATGTCTACGATAAGCAAATGAAATATTTTTTCATAAAAAAATTGTTTCATTTTCCCATCTCTTCAGTTTGTTTTTTAAAAGACCGAAAACATCATTCATTGGCATGAAGCCAGGATGAACTGCTGTAAAAGCCGATTGAGGGAATAGGCTAGGTTTGGAGCCTAGTCAATGGGCGATACGGCTAGCAGCCCATCACTTAGATTCCCTTTTTACTCGACTACGGCAAACAGGAAAGTTATATGTTTCGCCGCTATGTAAGTTTGTAAGTAGGTATGTAATGTACATGTATGTGCATCTGTTCCCTTGTATCTTCTAAACGTAGCTTAATAAATAAGATATCGTTGGAAGCGTCCTGGCTGTACGCTGGTTAAAGGTTATATCACGTCACAATAAATTCTATAGGCAAAAAATATGTAAATATAAAATAAAATAAATCGTAAAAATATATACCGTGTTTGGTATCGAAAGAAAGGGCTTAATTAGCTCATTTCAAAAATATATATATTACTAGTTGTTTCTCCCTGCTGCGTTTGCTGGATAAACCTACTTTTTAGCGAGAATCTACCCGAAGTCGAGTTTTAGTGTTTATAACTATATATTTTTTCATGGTCTTAAGCTGCGTGTACCCCGTAATAAATAAAGACGGTATAGAGTATCAGTATCTGGCTAGCCACAAGCCCACAACAAATCATCGACGTCCTCAAAGAACCAAAAAAATCCTGAAAATCGCTGAATCGCAACGCAATCGGTTCCGCATCAAAGTTGCCAACTTTCGCATTCTTCGGCCTTTAATTAAAAATCCACGGACTGAAGTATCTTTCCGGTTGTTTGGAGAAATCTGTTTTATTAAGTTCAAGAAGTACCACAATTCAATGTACATATCTTTAAGTTTTATAAGTATTGCTCGCGGCGTTTCGAAGCGTGGTTAAAAGATGTTATTTGAAAAGGAAACCACACATTTTTCGGGGAAAACAGTATTCTATACAATATGTAACAAAAACCCTGTCTGATCCTTGTAGGAGCAACTCAGACCGTCAATATGAACAACTTTTCCTATGGGACCAATGCTTGAAACTCGAATTCAAAAATCGACATTTTCATACAAATCGTCGGGCCGGCCGAACACTTATGTATGAAAATGACGATTTTTTTTTCGAGTTTCAAGCATTGGTCCCGTAGGAAAAGTTGTTCACGGTCTGATTTGCTCCTATAAGTATCTGACAGGGTTTTGTTACATATTGTATATGTTAAGCCAGGCTGTAAGCTATTTACCCAATTGAGAGGGAGGGTTATGTTTTTCGAGTGTATGTACGTGTGTACATGTGTACGTGTGTCTCTAGGACGCTCTGCAGCATAAAGGGCTTGATGGATTTAAGCTTGAGAAGTGTTTCGTCTTAATTCTGAGAGTGGCACTGGAAAAGACAAGTTCTTTTTTATAATTACTTGCTACATGCCAAATTTCATTCTAATCTGTTTATATTTGATAATAACAATCAAACTCCTGCTTCACAGTCACTACCACTCGCTTACTCGTAGCTTTTTCTTCTCGAGTCGAAAGGCTATACTAAATTTGACCAGTGTTTGGTCACGGCGACTCCCCGATCATTTGCCTCATCAAGGTCCTGCAATGTGCAGGAAGTGGGGCTTTTTGGACAGGACAATAAGTGGGTCATTGATTGGACAGCACCACACTCGCATTTATCGTTTTTGGAGAAACGCCACCTAACTCGGTTCTCTTGACATCTCCCAACGCCATATCCGGAGTCTATTTAACGACTTCCAGACTACCCAGGGGAGGTCAGCACCCGGTGGAAGTTTCTCAGCAGGCGGAATATCAGATGGTGAATCTGGACGGGCGTAGCAATAGCTCTCACATAGGGTCCGGGGCAAAGATACTTATAAAAAAAATAATATATTTATTTAACTTCATATTTTATGTTGCACGGTTAACATACAACTAATATTAATAAGACAAGACAAGACAAAACCTTGAAGTAATTCTTATGTCATAAAATATATTGCTTATAAAAATACCCAATTTGAAATGAAATATTGTCTTGGAATTATTATTTTTTACCTTCTAAAGAGAAAGAGGTAATCTATACGTCTTTTTTTTATGTTCACCGATTTTTCGAATGGACTAATTTGGAAAATTCATTTTTTTGAAAGTCTACAAAGGTATTTGCCAGGTCCCATAGAATTTTTATTAAAATCGGTTGAGTAGTTTGGGGAAGCAATCGGTTTTTAGTTCTGTAAAAGTATAGACGACCTCGGTGGCGTAGCGGTCGCCGTGCTAGTCCGACACCCAGAGGTTCCGGGTTCGATCCCCGGTCAGGGCAAGTAGAAAAATGGCCTTTTTCACATTGTCCTGGGTATTGGGTGTTTATCTATATATGTATTTGTTATAAAGTTCGTTAAGTTAGTATCCCATAACACAAGTCTCAAACTTACTTTGGGGCTAGCTCAATCAGTGTAATTTTTCCCTATTTATTTATTTATTTATTTATACCTAAATACCCCCCTTATACAACGTGAAAGGGACATACCCGTAATAAATCAAACCACGGGATATAGGTACTACAACAGCATAATGAAATTAAAATAAGTGTCAAAAAACAAAAGAAAATTCAACATTCCCATACAAATTGCCCGGGCAGCTGCACACTTTTGTATGGAAATGCCGAATTATTTTTGTTTTTGAGTGTTTTTTTAATTTCATTATACTATAGTGATCTAGTATAGCCCGTGGTTTGATTTATTACGGGTATGTCCCTTCTACACTGTATACGCCATGCCACGGCTCCATTTGTACGTAGAAATAATGTAACATTGATACAAATCTGTATCGTGTCCACGAAAGAACTCCTCCTTTCACAATCAGCTAAGCTATTGATAACATCGAATTGAAGCACATGAATGGTGGAAATAGATCCATTAAATATACATTAGAGTTACCTCCGTATTTATATCAAATAACCGTAAAGAAATATATGATTGAACCTTTTACGGGTCCAGAGAAAAGAAAAAGATGAGAATGTGCCAGCTGCTTCCCTTTCCGTGGTAAAAGCCAATCGAGGGAATAGTCCTTGTTTCATAAAATTTTTTCCTCCACCCAAAGGTTGGCTGGAAGAGATTGCATTTATAGCGATAAGTCCGCCTTTGTGCCTATATTGTTTCTTGTTGTTTTGTAATTTTTGAGTGTTTATTATGGTGCAATAAAGTTGTATTGTATTGTATTGTATTGTATTGTATTGTATTGTATTGTATTGTATAGTCAGGAATGTAAACAAAATCAGCGACACATTTATTTGGGTTTTAAATGTACAGAAGAAAGATTAGTTTATTGCACCAAAAACAGATACGTTAATAAAACTTAACTAAACTGACTAAAAATAAACTGTACTATAAATTAACCTATACTTAATTTTAATAACTGGCCAAGAGCGAGTCGGACTCGCTAGCAGGGTTTCGTACCTACCATTATCTCGTAAATCGTAAAAATCATGTTTGTCGTATAGGAGCACCTCTTAAGACGAAGTGGTAGCTAAAGCGGCGCCCTCATTTGAAATAAATTGTTTAAAACTAAATATGGTGATACTTAAAAATTTGATTTGTATCACTGTCTAGAAAGACCTTTAAACTATTTTATGAATAGCCTTTGAAAGTAATATTGGTAGTCCGTCTAGTTTTAAAACGGGTTTTTGTCAAAAGTGGCCACTTTTGGCGAAAACCCATTTTAAAACTAGACGGACTATTAGTAATAATTTCAAAGGTTATTCATAAAATAGTTTAAAGGTCTTTCTAGACAGTGATACAAATCAAATTTTTAATTATCACCATATTTAGTTTTAAACAATTTATTACAAATGAGGGCGCCACTTTAGTTATCACTTCGTCTTAAATATTTAATTTAATTATATATTTTTAAAGTGAATATACAACTAAACTTCTTATGAATATTTTACTTATCCACCTGTTGCCGTTATTGACATCGAGCAAAAAACGGCAAAAAAATTACTTTTGTTGTATGGGAGCCCCATTTAAATATTTATTTTATTATGTTTTTAGTATTTTTTGTTATCGCGGCAACAGAAATACATCATCTGTGAAAATTTCTTCTGTCTAGCTATCACAGTTCATGACATACAACTTGGTGATAGACAGACACACGAACGGACAGACAGACTGCGGAGTCTTAGAAATAGGGTCCCGTTTTTATGGACTTTTAGGGTATGGAACCCTAAAAAAAGCCCTTCTGGCGGGTACGCGACGAATACTGTGAAAATGAGTTTCTTTCGACGTTTCTTCTCAGCAGTAGTCGTTACGAAGCGCTGGTATCGGTAGCTTTTCTTTAAAAATAAATTAAATTGTAATATACTTTACACGTAACATAAATTATACTTATTGACGTGTAAAAGTGCCTGTAAAGGTTTAATTACTGAATAAACATACGAATTTTGAATTTTTATAAATGAAAATAATGATGCGGGTTTAACCAGATTTCTATTTTCGTCCATTCCCTTGATCGGCTTCTACGATCTGCGCGGAAAGAGCGGCAGTTGGTACATTCTAATGTTTTTTTCTCTCAGCTCTTATTTAAATATTTAAAATAACAGATTTTTTTGATATTTGTATGCCTAATCCATTTGCAGCGTTGTCAAAGAGTATTAAAATCATGCATATGACCCTTTCAATTCTAAATTGACGAACGAAGGGGCCATAATGCAATAACCTGGATTTTGGTGTTTGGGATATGATTGAAAGTGATTTTTGGGGTGCACGCTTTTAGTGAAGGTGCATTTAAACTTTTTCTATAATGGAAGAATAAAATTTTGTATTTTTTTTTTCACTTTTTAGGGTTTCGTACCCAAAGGGTGAAAACGGGACATTATTACTAACTACGCTATCCGTCTGTCTGTCTGCCACCAGACCGGATCTTATGAATCGTGATAGCTAGACACTGTATATTTTCACAGATGATGTATTTCTGTTGCCGCGTGTTGTTGTTGTTTTTAGTATTTGTTGTTACAACAACTAAAAACAGAATAAAATAAAGAGTTAAGTTGGGCTCCCATACAACTAACGTGATTTTTTTATAGATAACAATGTACATAAATAAAAATATACGAAACCCTTCTTCCGCGAGTCTGACCGCACTTGGCCGGCCGTTACTCTGAGCAAGGCCGCCCGTACAAGTGGTCATTTATTATTGTTTTTACTTGTAAGTTGGTTAGATAGTAAATATTCTACTTCATTTTCAGGTAGCCAAAGGATTTCATTCATAATCCAGTGATTATAAGGTGAGCCAATAATTTTTATTTTTAGCGCATGATTATATTTTAATAAAGCTTTTACATTCAAAATTAAATTTAAGTAAATTATACACATTATCATGCCTGTTTCGCTCCGCTACATTAAATTAAAAAAGAAAAAATATATTCAAGAAGAAAAAATGTGCCGTAATAAATACATTTGTATACAAAATGTAATGTAAATACATTTTATCATAAACAGACTCGCACAAAACAAAACCTTCTTTCTCTTCTTTCTTGTGCAGCCAGGTGAAGACGCCTGTCTTAAAAATATTCCTTGCTTTCGTATTAAAAAAAAACCGTTTGTTCGTTTGAAAACTACAAATATACAAATATACCAGATCACTATAGTCAAAGATAATATAATTACTAACTTAATACATACCCAACGCCATAGAAACGATTGGAAGTCCCAAATTTGCAAAACTATATTTGCCGGTAGGCACACAGAGATGGCAGCACACACGAGTAGCAAATAAGTGACAAATAAAGTGTTTTAATATGCTTAAAAAATATTTATTGCATTTAGTATAAGTCATATTTAATGAATTATAGTACTACTTTATTTAAACAAAATTAATAAAAGATTTTTATGTTTTAATGCTATAACGCCATCTAATGACAAGAAAGTGAAATAATAATGTTTTTAAGGAGATGGGTAGGCATGCTTATTACGCACTGAAATAAAAATAACAGTCTAACCAAAAAAAAAATCGACAATCTTATTACATTGGGTAGGACCCAGGAAAATCTGGGTCAAAATAAAATAATTTGGCTCTGTTATGGGAAAATAAAGCGTCACAAAATAATGTCACTGTCATGCTCATATCCATTTTCAACGTGGTTTTAGATTTAATAGAGCAGAAAAACTAATAGTTTTATCAAGAACGCTATTTCATATCATCATTTCAGCCGTATAACGTCCACTGGACATAGGCCACTGCCAAGGATTTCCAAAATGACCGATCTAGAGCGGCCTGCATCCAGCGCTTTCCAAGAGCTATTTGACTTCAAGAAATTATGACGTCATTATCCTGTATTTCCTACAAATCCTTTGTAAATCTTTTTGTCGTTAATAAAAATGTATTTATATGCCGTTTTTTCTTTTTGTTTTTTGACTGTTTAATTTCATTATACTATAGTGATCTAGTATACCTCGCCTCGATTTATTAAACACTAGCTGATGCCCGCGACTTCGTTCGCGTGGACTTTATGACTCCGGCGTATAAATATAAATAAAAACTAATGAGAGAGAGAGAGAGAGAGAGACAGAGGGAGAAAGTACTTGTAACAGTGTTAGGAGTTAAAAGTCAATATTATTTTAATTCTTTCCTTCGGGAGCCAATATGAAAAGAGCTGAAGTGTTACTAACCCTGGAGAAAGCCACAATAAGTAGGCCATGCGAAAAACCAGTCCTTGGATCGACATCAGCAGCTTTAAGCCTCTAAAACTGTGACTTATTTTCATAGCAAAGCAAGTTAACATATGGAACTGTGTATTTTCAAAAGGAAAATTGTTGGGGATGAGTGGCATACGCGGAATAAATACAGTTTCACTGGCATCACTCACTTACTGTGAGCTTTAAGTGTCTCAGCAGACTATGCCGAAGTTTAGTGGCTAAAGTTCAGTGTCTAAAGTTCGGTGGGGATGACACACTAAATAAGCTGAAGTTCAGCTGCTGAAGTTCGGTGGAAACGCCGGACAGTAGTGATGTGCCGATATGAGAATTTAATCTTCCGTCTTTGGCGCGTCTGCGGCGAACGGAAGAGGGAATGGAAGTGGAAGAGGGAACGGGGACGGGAACGGGAGCGGAAGCGGCAGCGGTGGCGGCAGCAGCGGCGGCGTCGGCGGTGGCGGAGGCGTCGGCAGCGGCGGCGGAGGAGTCGGCGGCGGCGGCGGTGGCAGCAGCGGCGGCGGCGGCGGCGGAAGCGGCGGCGGCGACGTCGGCGGCAGCGGCGGCGGCGGCGGCGGCGTCGGCGGCAGCGGCGGCAGCGGCGGCGGCGGCGGAAGGTGCGGCAGCGGCGTCGGCGGAAGCGGCGGCGGCGGCGGCGGCGGCAGTGGCGACGGCGGCGGAAGGTGCGGCGGCGGCGTCGGCGGAAGCGGTGGCGGCGGCGGGAGCGGGAGAGGGAGCGGGAGCGGGAGCAGGAGTGGGAGCGGAAGTGGGAGCGGGAGCGGAACGGGTACGGGTACGGGTACGGGTACGGGTACGGGTACGGGTACGGGTACGGGTACGGGTACGGGTACGGGTACGGGTACGGGTACGGGTACGGGTACGGGTACGGGTACGGGTACGGGTACGGGTACGGGTACGGATACGGGTACGGGTACGGGTACGGGTACGGGTACGGGTACGGGTACGGGTACGGGTACGGGTACGGGTACGGGTACGGGTACGGGTACGGGTACGGGTACGGGTACGGGTACGGGTACGGGTACGGATACGGGTACGGGTACGGGTACGGGTACGGGTACGGGTCCGATTCAGGCAAAAGCATCGGAAGTTCGGCGTTATGTGTTGCTAGTAATGCAAATAACATTGCAGGCATGCATTGGCTGAAATTCAGCCGCTGAACTTCGGCATACAGTGCTGAGACATTAAGTTGGGTTCCGTTACACAGTTTCGGCGGAGTCAAATTTCGCATCAGCATTATTGGCCCTCCGACATTAAGACTTATTTTGTGAGCCGTGAGTCCATTTGCTGCAAGTGAATTAAGAAACTCAACTGGATAATTGGTGGCGTCGTCAACAACACTAGCCAAGAAATCTAAATATATATCTAAATATATATAACTCAAAGGTGACTGACTGACTGACATAGTGATCTATCAACGCACAGTCCAAACCACTGGACGGATCGGGCTGAAATTTGGCATGCAGGTAGATGTTATGACGTAGGCATCCGCTAAGAAAGGATTTTGATCAATTCTACCCCCAAGGGGATAAAATAGGGGATGAAAGTTTGTATGAAACTTTGTCAATTTTAAACCGATCGGGCTGAGACTTTGCATGCATAAAGCTATTATGACGTAGGCATCCCCTAAGAAAGGATTTTGATAAATTACACCCCTACGCGAGCGAAGCCGCGGGCACAAGCTAGTTAACAATAATTTGCGTCATAAGTTCTTTATTAATTGATTTTTAATTAACGCGCCATATTGACACCAAAACAATATGGCGCGTTCACATAACCAAGAATTTTCTGGTGTGTTATGCTCTGAAGGTCCGCAAATACTGAAATTATAAGTTCTACTTCGGTCGAAACAACTTTTTTTTTTAAAAAATTTCAATGTACAGACACATTTTTTTTACTCTTTTATTATAGTATACATTTAGTATGTTTTTGTTCAGCGGCAACAAAAAACATCATCTATAAAAATTTCAACTGTCTAGCTATAATGGTTAATGAGATACAGCCTGGTGACAGACAGACAGACAAACAGTCGGACGGTCTAATTAATAGCGTCCCGTTTCTACCCTACCCTATGAAACCCTAAAAATCGAATAAAATAAGTATTTATCGGGGGCTCCCATACTACAAACGTGATTTTTCATAGATTATGGTACGGAACCCTTCGCGCGCGTCCGACTCGCGCTTGGCCAGTTGTATTATAACTCAACAAAAAGTTCTCATCAGACTTAACAACTTTTGCTAAGGCGGCATTTTAATATTTCTTATAGTTTAGCTGGACCATTATAGTTCTGCATCATGTGTTCCATTTTCCAAAATCAATTATAGCCTATATGTTGCCCAGGCTTCACAGCTATATAACAAAAAAAGTTTCATTCGAATCCGTCCAGTATTTCCGGAGATTAGCGTGTACAAACAGACAAACAGACAAACAGACAAACAGACAGACATTTTTTTTTATTTTCTTACTCTATTACTATATCTCCATCGCCCCAAATATTTTTTTTTGAAAAATTTTCAATGTACAGACACATTTTTTTTACTCTTTTATTATAGTATAGATATACAATATGTAACAAAAACCCTGTCCGATCCTTGTAGGAGCAACTCAGACCGTCAATATGAACAACTTTTCCTATGGGACTAATGCTAGCTCGAAGAAAAAATCGAAATTTTCATACAAATTGCCGGGCCGGCCGAACACTTTTGAATGAAAATGTCGATTTTTTTAGAGTTGTAAGCACTAGTCCCATAGGAAAAGTTGTTCATATTAACGGTCTGAGTTCCTCCTACAAGGATTTTTGTTACATATTGTATGTCTCTCACGTTGTATATCAAACATTAAAAGGCACTCTGTCTATCAGTGGTTAGAAATGGAGTCCCCGCTGACCAGCCCAATAAATCAGCTCATATCAAATCTCCCAGATAATACATCACGCCGCGATTTGAATTTTTATTAGAATCCCTGTAGAATCCCACCTGGGCTTTTCGGGGATTTCAACTTTGAATACTTTAGCTGACTTTTAGTAAATTTAAACTTCTTTTAACCGGCTAGTTTTCAACCAGTTAAATCGAATATTTTTTTCTTGACGTCACTTTACTATGGGATTTGTATGAATTATCGGTATGTGACGTCATAGTTTTTTGGAGTCGAAACAAAAGCGCTTTTGATATCAGTTTTTCTGCAATAATTAATAACAAGCGACAATATTCTGTGAAGTTTTATTCTTAAACTACCTAATAACTTAAAATTAAAAAAAAATCTTTTTACAGTTTTGGTATATTTTTTAATTTATTTATATTATTTTATTGGTTCGTGTGCACATGAAAATTTACAAATAAAATCTAATAAAAGTAAACATCGTACATAGGTGCTAATTATTTCTAAAGAAATTTATTCCAGCAGACCCGCGAGAGGAAATGCGAAGAAAGACGTAATTGGCGTGTACAATACAAAAATAAATAAAAACTTAAACCTACAAGAAACATAAATTAATTAATAAACATACATACATAGACGTACGTAAAATAAACTTACATAAATACATAGATACATACTGATATATACAATTAATGAATACATAAGATAATATTTCTAACAATAATGATCAGTGCTAGATATACTGCTATTATAATAATATGACAAAGCCCTTCTGGCGAGTAGGCGACCAATACTGTGAAAATGAGTTTCTTTCGGCGTTTCTTCTCAGCAGTGGTCGTTACGAAGCGCTGGTATCGGTAGCTTCTCTTTAAAAATAAATTATCTTTTAATATACTTAACACGTAACATAAATTATACTTATTGACGTGTAAAAGTGCCTGTAAAGGTCTAATTACTGAATAAACATTTGAATCTTTGAATCTTTGCTAAAAATACTAAAAGTATGAAATTAATGAATATATACAATGGGATAGACAAAAAGCATTTTGGGTCTTGCGGCTCTAAGCAGACAGAGACCAGGTTCGAAGAAAGACTCCATTCACACTGCGGCGGAATTGAAGCGAAGCTACGAAATCTTACTTATCATAATGAACTTTATGTATAATGTTCAATCTATGGCGTTGGCGGCGGGGCGCGCGCAGTCAAGCGAATCGCGTCGACGCCGGCAACGCCATAGTTTGAATATTATACGCTTGACATAAAGTTAATTATGCTATGTACGATTTCGTCGCTTCGCTCCAATTCCGCCGCAGTGTGAATTGAGTCTTATGGCCGTAACAGACGCGGCGCAAGTTGCGCCGCGTAACAACTAATGATGGGCGATGCATAAATACTCAATCAACCCATTTGAGTATTTACTCAGTAGATTGAGTAAATACCCGATAAATATCCGTAGCCATTTAGTGAGTACATTGATTTATATGAGTTGCGACTCATATTTATATTCATATTCATTATTTCATGTTTTCATGATAATTTTGAAACTTAAATCTAGTATACACTTGCAATTCTTGTCGGAAAGTGTGTACGCCATAATATGCTTAAAATATAGGTAAACGTTATATGCGACGCTAAATTATGTGAAAATACCATACTAATCATACACTGAAAGTAGACTTCTTTGACTAATTATCATTTTTTGGTGGGAGGTGTGCATAGACATATTTTACGTAAAAATAAGTAAACAGACATCAAATGCGATGTCATGTCAATACATGAGCATCTCTATTTACTCTATTTATTAAATCTAGTGAGTAAATACTCGAATGGGTAGATTGAGTAATCCACTGCCTATCTCTAGCTGTTACGCGACGCAACTTGGGCCCGGTCTGTTGCGGCACTTAAGGTCATTTTTAGCGTGACGGAGAGAAGGTGTAAACAAAATATACTAGTGGCTTTGTGAGCTGTAAACCTCGCGAGTCAACCTTACCTGTAGGAGTTTATCGAATAAAAAAGTTGTTCAGACAAAAGACCTGCGTCTTAATAAGGGTAGGCTTATTATAGAACCGATGACTATATTAAAGACAACAAAGTCTGGCTTGAGCTTGGCGCGGGCCCCTCTTAAAGGTTTGTATACTCAGAAATGGTCATAATTTGGTACATTAGGTACATACTGAATTTACAACTGGATTTGACATTATTTTAAAATGTCGACATAAAAAAAATTAATGTAAATTATGACAAAAAACAATGTACACTCTGTCCAGATATCAACTATAAATATTAATTTAATTGTGAGTTGACGTTCTTGGAAAATACTGCAGTACAGTTTGTTACCGGTTTTTCTGCACTAGCGCTTTAGAGGCGGCAGTAAACTTAGCTCTAAGTAACTTTTTGATGTCAAGAATTATTGTGCAATAAAACAAAGTGACAATTATTAAGAGATATTATAAATATTCTATGATAATAAAGATATATTTGAATTGAATTGGGTAACAAAAAAGCTTGATTAAATGTTTGATAAAAAAATGATATTCTAAAAGTTGCCAAACCCACATTTACTTCGTTTAAAAAAAATCGAAAAACCGAACCGACAAAAATATTCTATATAATTTTCGAACATTATCACAAAATAGGCCTTTCTCGTTGGTCAAAATTAAATTAGTAAATAATATAATTTAAACAGTATTCACTTTAGGAAGCACGAATACAGTGTTAATTTTTGACAAACACTTACGATTGATTTTTAATTTCAAAAATAAAATCATACTTTTATTATCTAAAAGCGAAACTTATGTCACGTGATCAAAAACGTCGATCGCCATTTTGTTTTCATAAGTTACGTCAGAATAGCAAATACGAGCTGTAGGTTAACAGTGATTAAGTGAAATTTCTTTATTTGAGACTTTAGGCTTATTACTTGGATTTTAAAGTGGCATTGCACACGAGTTTTAACATTAGCCGTCCGTTTAAAAGTGAAAAGTGAAAATCGGACACGGTAATGGTAGCAAAGTTCTATGCTTTTATTACTGCTTATTATTTGCTAAATGCAGAAATATTTAACAGAAGTATGTAACTACCTTTATTTTTTTTTAATTTAAAGATAGCTATTAAAAATAAAGAATAAATAAATATATAGGGACAGGTGGCTACTACTCCACGGAGGTCGTCACATTTAATTCTGTGCATTATCGATGATAAGTTTACAACCTAACATTTGTTATTGTTAGTATGACGTCACCATGATGGTGGCTGTCGTTTCGGTGCGAGTATGTTTTGCGTAATTTTTAAATTTAATTTTTTAGCCTTTTGCGTAATTACTTTAAGGAAAAAAAACCAGTTACTTAAATTCAGTTTAAAAACATATTAAAATAGGTTTTAAAATCATAAAATTGCCTATTTCATAAGAATCGGTTGAGAAATGCGACCTGTATCTAGGCGAGAACAGCCGGACATAAGCATTTTTGACCAATTTCGAAACTTTAAACACTTCGCTAGGTCTATAAGAAAATCTGACACCAGTGTTGGCCACATACACACAAGGAACACAACCTATTGTGCCGAATAAAAGCTCCGAACCTGGATATTGATTTTTCGTAATGGATTGAATAATAAATGTCAGCGTCATATATCTTCATGTTGTCAAGCTTGTAAATGTCAAAGGGGTTGTCACTTGTCGCTAAAACGCATAGATTTATAGGAGGTAAGTATACAGAGTCTCAAAGGTATCCTGTTTTGAAACGTAAAAAGGACTCACCGAAACACAAAACGTGTAGTTTTCCTACTCACCGCTCGCGTAAAAAACCATCATCATCATCCGAGCGTATGCATCCCGGTTGCATCCTCAGCAGAAACGCTTCAGAGCCCGGGGTCCGCTACCTAACCTAGGAGATTTGACGAGATTACTGGTTTTTACACAGAGCGACTGCCGTCTGACCTCCACAACCCAAAGGGCAAACCAGGAACCAATCCTTGGATAGTTTGATGATCAAACGCTACGTGGCGTTCGGGATCCACAGTTTTACGTGCCTTCCGAAACACGGAATCATCTTTCTTTTCGGATAATCAGGTGATTCAAGCCTGTAATATCCTATTCCGACTGGAAACAACTTTTCACAAAGTATGCTTCCCAGTGAGAATCGAACCCATGACCTCCGGGTCACAAGGTGAACGCCTTGACCACTGGACCACGGAGGCAGTCTAGAACTAGCTCGCGTAAAAAACCATTTGGCCGTATTTTGAAACCGTCGTGTCATCTAAAACAATATTGCTTTACGCAGAAAACATCGAAAATATGTCTATGGTTTTCTAAGAATTTCACCATGAATAAAAAAGCAGCATGAATCGGAACGGATTCTCCATGAAAGGTTTCTTTGACATATCTACGCCACAAATGTCAAAATTACGAGTGGTCGAGACCAGTTTTTTACAACACTACTTCGAAGCCTCCCTTACCCACTCGACGCGAAAAAGAAAGTAGTTACATTAAAAAAAAAATACAATGACAAAAAACTACACTTTTACCCCCTTATTCATAAAAATTACAAACTTTTGCTAAACCTGTTTTAGTTAAAGTATGTTTTGTCTCGTACTTTCATCGTCAAATATTCAAAAGAAAGAAAGGGACAAAACAAGTTTTAACTGAAATAGGTTTAGCAAACGGTTGTTATTTTTATGTATTTGAGGGTTATTGTTTAAATCTCATCGCCTTAGGGGATGAAGCTCCAAAAAATCCTTTTACGTCATTTAAGAGTAGCCTTCCCGTCTTACTTTTCATACAAACGCTCGTACGTAATTATGGCGTTGTAACTGAACTTTCTTGAAAACTTTTGAATTAACAGACATTTTATGCACTATTCCTAGATTTCTATTGAAATAAAAAATGAATATTTGGAAAAACAAGTTCGCCTTCAAAAATCTGCTTTTTTGCATAAATTTTACCTGAACTTCGACCGTTCATAAAGTACTCATAAATTACAAAAATAAAAATAAAATATTGATAGAAACCTATAAATTTAAAGAAAATTTTAAGGAAATAACATTTATTTCACACACTTGTAAGGCTTACTGACAAAAACGTATATCCTGGAACAAGTTTTATGAAATTTCCGCACCCTATGAATAGTTACCTAATATTCGTTCAATGGATAGTTAATAATAATACTAATTTCATTCAATACAGTCCAAACAATGCCCTAAAGCGCTATCTCTCTCTTTTTGGTTTGCTTTTTTTTCTAGCATTGCCCTGGATGAAAAAACAAGCTTTTCGAACTATGCTCGCGATGACGACAGAGCCGCCGGGAAGGGAACGTTGTGCAAAATTTCACGCTTCTAGACCCGGCGATTTCAGCAGTGCGTTGATCGATCAGTCAGTCAGCCAATCGGTTTCTTCTTTTAAATATATAGGTTAAATAGATTTATAAAATTAGAATAATTAAGAATTAAAAAATAGCCGCTTGGCTTGGTGTGTTTAGACACTTACTATAACTTAATAAACATCTGAAATTTGAATAACATAAAATGGAGGACATTGCATAAGAAAGATTCTTTTTTTCTCTTTTACCAAGCAGTAGGCAACTTTATTCCCGCCCATGCCTCCTTTCGGCTTTTACGATCTGTAAATCTTTTTGCTGTTGCGAAAATTTGAGACCTCCATGGCGTAGTGACTGTGGTCAGCATGCGAGTCCGCCACTCAGAGGTTCCGGGTTCGATCCCCGGCCAGGGCAAGTTGGAAAATGGCCCTAGTCAAATTGTCCTGGTTCTTGGGTGTTTATCTATATAATATGTATTTGTCATAAAATATAGTATCGTTGAGTTAGTATCCCATAACACAAGTCTCGAACTTACTTTGGGACTAGCTCAATCTTTGTAATTTGTCCGTATATATTTATTTATATTTTATTTATTTAAGTAGGACACTCTTCATTAGATACAGATCAGATAGAAGCGCTATAAATAAATATCGGCATATTATTAGCAGCTGACACTTATCGTGGTTCGCATGCCTAGATTCAAATGTGAGATAGCATGCCATGGCTACTGGTATCACTTAAACTATAGACTTACCCCTTTTTCATAAAATTTACCAAACATTTGTTTAACCTCTTTTAGTTACAATATGTTTTGTCTCGTTCTTACTATGTCTAATACTGAAAAGAGGGAAAGGGACAAAAGATGTTTTAATCATTATAGGTTTAGCAAATCTTTGTTTATTTTTATCAATACGAGGGTTAGGTACTTCGAGATAAGTACCTTCTGCTTTTTGGGGTAAAGGCACTCAAAGGGTGCCAACGGGACCGTACGACTGAGACTCTGCTGTCGATCCGGCAGTCTGTCACAGCGCTCTTACTTTTGAACCGTAATATCTAGAGACTTGAAATTTTCATCGATTTTTACCGTACCGCAATAACGGCAAAATTAAAGGTATTTTTTTAAAACATTGTACGGCGTTACGGAACCGTTAATGAACCAGTCCTAATCACTTGACCAGTTTTTTTGGACGGTTAAGAGAAGGGACCAAACTCAGAAACTTCTTGGACAAAACGGTGTTTGTTTGTAGTCTGCCTTACTATGTACGTACATTTTTTATGTATAAATAAAGGTTGTATTCTCAGCTGTGCAGCTTTGTAGTCCGGAGTGCGATTTCCTGCTCTTTCTTCGATCACAAGTGACATAAAAAATTGTCGAGCTCATCCGTGCTTCGAAAGGCGTATAAGGGTCAAATCTCACTTGTCAACGCGGAGCAGCAATTTTCTATACTGCTATAATTCTGTCGACAGTTTAGAAAAGTGCTGCCGTACTGACAAGTAAGATCCAACCCTTAACCCGTTGGCCCGGCTGTCATCATTGTATGGCTATGTCAGATGCTTTCAGGCAGCCTGAAAAATCTGACACCAGTGTTGGCCATTTACACCACGAAAGAGAAAATATTAAAATTTTATTTTTAATAGATCATCCATTGTCTTGACTCCATATTCACACGAGTCGCAGTCCAAAGCACAATTCACAAGTTTTTCTAGTGAAACCCTGGTTCCATTTTAACAGCTCACAAAAAACAAATTGTACAAAGGTGTACCTTTAGTGGTCAGCACTGAGAGCGAGAGAGAGCGACGGAATGCTATCGCATCAATCGTGCTCTCTCTCGCTCTGGCAAATGACGGTTCTGAGCGACAGAAAAGGATAGCAGCATAGAAAAGTGCTGTTCCGTACTGATAAATGAGATCCAACCATAATTCGCTTTCCAACATCTCAAATAAGAAACTTTTAGTTTCATAACAGTCATCATCATCCGAGCGTATTCCCGGTTGCATCCTCAGCAGTAACGCTTCAGAGCCCGGGGTCCGCTACCTAACCAAGGAGATTTGACGAGGTTACTGGTTTTTACACAGAGCGACTGCCGTCTGACCTCCACAACCCAAAGGGCAAACCAGGAACCAATCCTTGCATAGTTTGATGATCAAACGCTAGGTGGCGTTCGGGACCCACAGTTTTACGTGCCTTCCGAAACACGGAATCATCTTTCTTTTCGGATAATCAGGTGATTCAAGCCTGCAATAACCTATCCAGACTGGAAACAACTTTTCACAAAGTATGCTTCCCAGTGAAAATCGAACCCATGACCTCCGGGTCACAAGGCGAACGCCTTGACCACTGGACTACTAAGGCAGTCAGTTAGTTTCATAACAGTGCCAAACAATTTATTTACATCCCAGGAAAGTAAAAGATCCAGGAAGAAAAGGTCCAGGAAGAACAAGAAAGAGCTATCTAGAGCAACTGAAAGAAGAACCAGGGGTCATGTCATCAAGCGCTAAAGACTTAGAGTAACTAGTTAGCCACTAAGTTCAATAAGAAGCGAATTGCTTAATTGCTTGTCGAAGAATTCTTAGGATTTCTTTTTATTTTACTTGTAATGTATCTTGTAAGTTGTATGTATGTATGTTTAAGTAAAATCTTGCAACTCAATTATAAACCAGTTACCCTCAACCGATTGAGCTGAAATTTTGCAGACTTGTGTAAGTCGGATGACAATACAATATAATGCTGGACATAGGCCTCTCCCAAGGATTTCCAAAATGACCGATCTAGAGCGGCCTGCATCCAGCGCTTTCCAGCGACCTTAGTCAGGTCGTCAGACCACCTTGTGGGTGGGTGTCCTACGCTTCGCTTGCCAGTACGTGGTCGCCATTCGAGAACCTTTTTGCCCCATCGGCCATCGGTTCGTATCCCGCCGACTGCCACTTCAAAGAGCTAATCCACTGGGCTATGTCAGTGACTTTGTTCTCCTACGAATTTCCCCATTTCTGATTCGATCACGTAGGGAAATACCAAGCACAGCCCTCTCCATAGCGCGTTGAGTGACCTTGAGCCTTCTTATGAGACCCATAGTAAGGAACCACGTTTCAGAGCCTTAAGTTATCACTGGTAACACACATTGATTTTTGATATTGATTGATAACTTTTACGTTTAGAAAGTCACAAATAACGTTTAGGTAATTTAACTCTTTAAATGATTGGTTTGTTTTGTAAAATCTTTATTGTATATAAAATAATATTTTGTTTTTATTTGGAGCGACAATCGAACAAGCGGGTCACCTGATGGTAAGTGATCACCGCTGCCAATGGACAAGTGCAACACGAGGGGCTGAGGGGGGGGGTTCGGCTCTCTCACTCACCGAACGAAGCATAGAAGCGGTGACGCTACTACTCAGACGTCGATTTTCTGTGAGAGTGTGGTACTTCCCCGGACTAGCCGGCCCATTCATGCTACTAGCAAAACAGTTTTGCCGGTAGCGTAGCGTGGCTCTACCACAAGGTTTTTCAAATGGATCCACTTCTGGACTTTAACTGATTTGAGTAAGTAGCACCGCACGACGTTGCAATATTGAATTTTAATAGGCGCTCGTTGAAAGCCTTCATTTGTTGTCGTTTGCGACATGCATTTGCTGGTTTTCCCTTAGGTCCCCCTATTATTATGGCCCGGGTATTAAGTCTGAAATTAGTATTGGCAACATAATTCCACAGATACTTATGTAAACATAATTAACGACGTCAAAATAGAGTTTCAATTGTCTATTTTTGGTAGGTACTTTAATACAGTGGAGAGCTAGGCATATAAATAAATATTAAGGGACAAATCAGACAGAGACGCAGGCTAGCTCAGCCCCAAAGTAAGCTTAAGCTTGTGTTATGGGAGACTAACCCAACAATAATATACCTATTTTATGATAAATACATACATAGATGAACACACAAGACCAAGCACAATTTAAAAAGGCCATTTTCCAACTTGCCCTGGCTGGGGATTTGAACCCAGAACCTCCGGTTCGGCGGACTAGCGCGTTGACCATTACGCCATGGAGGTTGTCAAAATGTAGTATATTTGTAAGCTTTTATTTAATCTATAGAGGTTTGAACCTTGTAGTTGTATTCAAGGACTTGTAATTATTTGGCGTTGTGGTCACCATGCTAGTCCGTCACCCAGAGGTCCCGGGTTCGATCCCCGGTCAGGGCAAGTTGGGAAATGGCCTTTTTCAATTGAGTTAGTATCCCATAACACAAGTCTTAAACTTACTTTGAGGCTAGCTCAATCAGTGTAATTTGTCCCTTTATATCTAAATATATATAACCCAAAGGTGACTGACTGACTGACGTAGTGATCTATCAACGCACAGCTCAAACCACTGGACGGATCGGGCTGAAATTTGGCATGCAGGTAGATGTTATGACGTAGGCATCCGCTAAGAAAGGATTTTGATCAATTCTACCCCCAAGTGGATAAAATAGGGGATGAAAGTTTGTATAAAACTTTGTCAATTTTAAACCGATCGGGCTGAGACTTTGCATGTATACAGCTACTATAATGTACGCATCCCCTAAGAAAGGATTTTGATAAATTACACCCCTACGCGAGCGAAGCCGCGGGCAAAAGCTAGTTTATTATAAAATAATAAGCTAAATAAAACATATTTATTTTGTTATAAGTATATTTTTTTTCATAATAAATATCCCGTTCCCGTTCCCGTTCTTTTGACCACCGAAAGTAGAAAATTGCTAAAGTAGGTGCCTACTAACATTGCTTTTAAAAAGTAGAGGTTGGTGGTGGAAGTTGAAGGAGTTTTTTTACTAACACTGCCACACGAGAATTTTATATATAAGATTTGGGAGCTTTTTAGGGTTTCCTATTACTAAGACTCTGCTGTTCATCTGTCTGTTCGTCTGTCTGTCACCAGGCTGTACCTCATGAACCGTGATAGCTAGACTGTTCATCACAGATGATGTATTTCTGTTGCCGCTATATAACATCAATCAATCAATCATTTATTTGTAAAACATAGGTACTAATATTGACTGATTGATTGATGTTATATGCTAAAAAGAGAACAGAAATATTTAAGTGGAGTTCCCATACAACAAACGAGATTTTTTGTAGATAATTGTACCGAACCCTTCGTGCGCGAATCCGACCCGCACTTTGCCATTTTGTAGCGCGCGATCACGATGCCGTAAAAAATATCCTCTTTTATTGAGGTTGTTCAAAAAAAGTTTTTATAGAGGGTTGTTTGTACAAAAGGCTCGTGAAGTTGACACCCCTACGATACTTACAGAAGTTCCCAAAAACTTACCACTTACTGCAAAATTTCGGTGGTCAACCCTTTCGAAACGTAGAGTTAGGCGATCATAGATTTACCACGACGGAGCTACGGCATATTGATCTTTTGAGTATTTTACTTTATCGTGAGAAAAAGTCTTAAAATAGGAGTATCTGAGAAAGAAAGAGATAGCTTAGGAAACAGCAGTCAGAAAATGTTAGTTTTTCTTCATAAAAAAACAAACTTCCATTCAAAATTTTCAGTTTTTTTATCTGCTTTTTTGACACCATGAGTGTTTAATTGGGTGGAGTATAACCGGTTAATTTATAATAATAGACCCCTATTATTATAAATTAACCGGTTATACTCCACCAGCCAGTGTATCATCTGTACAACTTTACCTGTTAATGTTTAAAAAAACAATAGGAAACAAAACTTTTTTGCATTCCATGCCATTGTTGTGAAATAGTTGCTATAAAAAGTGGTGTTATTTTTAAATTTTGAGGAGTTATCTTTAATTAACTATGGCTCTTAAATTATAATAATTAACCAAATAATATTTGTCCATTTATTTATCGTCATTTTGTAGTCAAACCTTATTTTTACAAGCTTTTAACTTGCAATAGTTGCTATTCGGTGTCTGCCGAAACTGAGATGGTAAGAAATGGTAAACTTAATATAGATAGATAACTGTTCAACATTATATTTGCAAGGTAATTATTTCCGATTCTTGAGAGATATTATAAATATCCTATGATAATAAAGATATATTTGAATTGAATTAAATTGAATTGAATAGAATTGGTAAAAATTAATGAGAAGAACAATATTATTGATGTAAAATGAGTACGTGCGGCGCTCTTGATGACCTATTGCGAACTGAATATAAATCTAAGCGAATTAATGAGTTGAGTAAAAATGCTGACACTGTACGATGATAGCTCGTACAGTTGACTTGTAGGTATGTATGTTTGTTTGGGTCAAATCTTGCAACTTAATTTTCAACCAGTTGGCAACAATCAATTCAGCTGAAATTTTACATACTTGTGTAAGTCAGATGACAATACAATATTATTTAGTTAGTTAGTTAAAATCTTTATTGCACCAAAAAATAATGTTACATAAACATGGTTAACATAAAACAGATGTCAAAAGGCGACTTTATCGCAACTGCAATCTCTTCAGACTCAATGAGCTGTTCTGATCATGAAGTCAAGAGATATTCAACGGAACTTAGTAATAAAACAACATAACCTCATTGAATAGGACTC
This sequence comes from Acrobasis suavella, assembly GCA_943193695.1. Classification (NCBI taxonomy): domain Eukaryota; kingdom Metazoa; phylum Arthropoda; class Insecta; order Lepidoptera; family Pyralidae; genus Acrobasis; species Acrobasis suavella. Next base: position 2,021,521 of record OW971956.1, read on the forward strand.
ATTTGATTTGTCGTGACGACCACTTTATGGTAGATGATGCCTAGGGTTTGATCTCGGAGACGGAAGGATGGTTGATGGAACTCAGTAATAAAAGGACGCAACGCCATCGAGTTTGGGCTTACTTTATTTGGCCTCAGAATAAAAACTTGTACAAAAGTGATAATTTTCGAAAAACAGATTTTATTATAAAAAAATAGCGTGTAGTTTACTAACAACTTTGCTGCCGCCTCTATATATTCAAACTCTGTTTACCACGTTTGTTTACAGCCGTAAGTATCTTTCCCGGTTTTTGCGGGAGTGCTAAGTTTTTACGCGCCCTTTAGACCTCGTAAAGGTTTACTCCCTAGGGATCGGCACTAAGTATTTTAACTCTGGCTTTTTGCTTGACATTCGTAAATCAGTTTTTACAAGCTTTTGTTTAAGTTGTACCTATTCTTTAAATGTAGGTGTAGGTACTTACGTACCTCAATGAATTCTTCATTAAGCGCGTTCCCGGTTTTATTCTCAGTTGGACTGCTTGGGCTTCCGCTGGTCGGGGCGTTTGATTCCCTCTAATATGGTTGAGTTTAACGATGGCTGATCGGTGCGTCAACTCGTGAACAGGTGCTGCCGGGAGGTACTGGTCAGCTCAGCTTCGCTTTTTTTTACTACTTAGTATTTTTTATTACGTAATTTATGTTTGTTTACTTGTTCGCAAGCATTACATGTTATAATGTGTCAACATTGTTTTATAAGTATTTATTAATTAAAAGACAACAATAATAATATGACAAAGCCCTTTTGGCGAGTAGGCGACCAATACTGTGAAAATTATTTTCGTTCGGCGTTTCTTCTCAGCAGTGGCCGTTACGAAGCGCTGGTATCAGTAGCTTTTCCTTAAAAATAAATTGAATTTTAATATACTTTACACGTAACGTAAATTATTCCTATTGACGTGTAAAAGTGCCTGTAAAGGTCTAATTACTGAATAAACATTTGAATTTTTGAATCATAGTTTAACCATTAAAAATAGGAGAAAATAATTATTTATTGCAAAATTTAAATTAAATTAAAACTATAAGTAAGCAAATTTTAATAAAAACTAAGTAAGAACTAAAACAAAAACCTAAAAAAATACATAAATTGAGATTTTTTTATAAAAAGTAAATCTTTTCTTACAGATTTCTGTTTATTAGCGATTCGGATTCCAAGATTTCAATATAACCAAGTGCTGCAAAATCTCCCTGTTTTGACAATAAAAATAAAATTATTACAGCGAAACTAGCGTAGTTTATCATAAATAATTAATTATGTATACTCTACTCGCCAACGAGTTATATTCCTGGACGTCACGCGAGCTCATTCAAACGTGCATTTATTTTAATTACAAGTACATGCTGACTAACTAATGAGAAACGAGTTGGTCGTTTGTTTTTAGCAGTCTATATCGAATAAATAAATTAAGTCAATATTTTTCAACACTAAAAACCGACTTCACCCCTACATCATATCAACCACCTTACGTTTTAAAAGGAACTTTTTACCACGTACGACCGAACTGTAGAATCAACTTCCTGCAGCAGTGTTCCCGGACCGATACGACATTGAAACCTTTAAAAAAACGAGTCTATATCTTCCTGAAAGGCCGGCAACGCTGCTGTTACACCCCTGGTGTTGCAGTTGTCCATGGGCAGCGGTGATCTCTTACCATCAGGTGACCCGCTTGTTCGTTTGACGCCCTATAACATAAAAAAAGAACAAAGAAAACTAAAACAATCGATTTTGATAAAATTTGTATGGGACCACCTGGAAAGTTTCAAACAAAAAATATTTTTCCAAGTCGGTCCAGGCGTCTTCGAATAATTGGTGAACATATTCAAAAATTCCCCTTTGTCGTTGAAATACCTAAGTCTCGAACTAAACGCTTCGACAATTCCTTTTTGGTTCGAGTAGCTAAGGTGTGGAATGAACTGCCTGCGTCTATATTCCCAGAGAAGTACAGTCCCGGGACATTCAAAAGTAGATTGAATGGGTATCTTTTGAATAGGCATGCTTCATCGTCGCTTACCATCAGGTGAGATTGAGGACAAATGCCTAAACCAATATATTGTAAAAAAAAAGGTCGCAACGTATTTATAACCTACTCCTTTTTGGAAGTCGGTTAAAAATCGTTTGTTGAAGAAGGGAAGATTGTTTCTGAAAAGTACGTTTATTCAGTAAAAGCTAGCACAGCAGGGAGAAAGAGCTAGTAATGTATTTTTTTCCAGCCATTCAGGAGACGTATTTTTGAAATCACTTGTCTCATTACGCGAGCGTCTCCAAACGGGCGCAATTTTGAAATGATCGTATGCGAAGGATTTGCAATGAGTTGTCTCGACCTCTCGTAATTTTGACATTTGTGGCGTAGATATGTCAAAGAAACCTTTCATGGAGAATCCGTTCCGATTCATGAATATGCTTCTTATTTCATGGTGAAATTCTTAGAAAACCATAAACATATTTTCGATGTTTCCTGCGTAGAACAATATTGTTTGTAGCTGACACAACGGTTTCAAAAATACGGCCAAATGGTTTTTTATGCGAGCTGTGAGTTGGAAAACAACACGTATTGTGTTTCGGTGAGTCCTTAAATAAAAAATAGCACTCCAGGCCAGATACGCCTCCCCTTGTTGTTTCCCTATTTCGATCTTTAGCTGCTTTTTTCCAATCCTTGTCGAAAGGAGCCAGGTCGTTACTCCATCTTATTTTAGGCCTTCCCTTTGATCGTTTCCCGTCTCCTGGAATCCACATGGTCGTTATGTGAGCCCATCTGTCCGGCGCCATTCAGCAAACGTGATCCGCTCAGTCCCATTTCAATCTGGCACTCTTCCTTCCTACGTCGACCACTTGGGTGATGGAGCGCAGCATAGTGTTCCTGACACGGTCTGTACGTTTTATACTCAACATATTGCGCTCCATCGCCCTTTGGCAAACCTGCAGTTTTAGCCAGTGGCAGATTTACCAATAGGCTGAGTAGGCTGAGTAGGCTAGTCTATGGTTGCCACCATAGACTTTAGCCTACTCAGCCTATTGGGAGGGCGGCAAATTTGAGGCCAATTGCACCCTCTCCATCGAGAAGGTAAAAAGGAGCTTCTATGTACTATATTTCAGTGAACGCAGCTTAGGGGCGCCAAAATATGAATATCCTATTGGCGGCACATTTCACAGGGCAGCAAATTTGAGGCCAATTGCAACCCCCCCCCCCCCTTTCTTGCATCGCGGCAATCGAGAAGGCAGAAGAGTGCTTTTATTATGAAATTTCATAGAACGCAGCTTAAGAGCGGCAAAATATGAATAGCCTACTGACGTTAAATGTTTAAATCCGCCACTGGATTTAGTTTCTGTTTTTTATTCAGCCACCAAGTTTGATAGATTTTTGAAATATGTTAATTGAGCCCTTCCAATTGATACCCCATACGGTATGTATACAGGGTTACTTTCAAAACACCAGCAACTTTTAGCATAACTTTTCATCCAAAAATTTCGACGTTTCATACAAAGCGGTCAGCCAGCAGGATTTGGTATGAAATGTCGAAATTTTTGTTTCGCTTTTCGATAAATTGTTTTTATGAAAAGTAGTTAATTGTCATGGACTTAATTTACACCAAAAAGGTCTTCAAGGCTGGTCTTTAAGTAGTAACCCTGTATATTTCATTGCTTTATGGCTTATACGCGGCGCCATTTTGAATTTACTGTGACGTCATATATGTAGTCTATAACCAGCGGACAGCCATGACGCTTCTGATGATAGGTACCTCATTTGTCAAGGTATCATGGATATTTTTGTAGATACGATAGAATACATATACATCAGCGGCGAAACACATAATCCTTTAACTTCGCCGTAGTAGGGTAAAAAGGAAGAACAAAATAATTTCTAAGCTAAAAATTCTCCTCAGGTAACATTTCGCTTTACATAAAGCTTAACAAAGCGAGGCGACAAAATTTTATTTTTCCCTCGCAAAAGTAATTCCCAAACAAGTCTTACTCCAAGTAAAATTATAAGATACTCAAATAATTTACAGTCTTACGAACTTGGAATAAAAACAATCTAAGGCCGGCCATTCATGGTTATACTTTTTTAAGTGCTGGTGGGTAAGCGGTTTATATTCAGATTCAGATTTTTATTGCAAGTCACAGTTTTCAAGGGGATACCTGAATTTTCCGGGGTCCAGTGCTGCCCCAATTTGAAATAAATCATATTTTCACTTGAATTAAAATTTTGTCTCATCTTCAAACTATTTAATAAACTACTATTTACAGTTGAAAGTGAGAACTTGAAGCTTTTCTACGCATAATTGCGAAAATCGGCTACTTTTGGCGTATGTGCGTAGAAAAGCTTCACGTTCTCACTTTAAACTGTAAACAGTAGTTCATAAAATAGTTTGAAGGTTTATCTAGTGCCTGGTCAAGACAACATTTTAAATTATGTCTCTGAAACGATGATTTATTTCAAATGGTGGCAGCACTGGACCATAGAAAATTCAAGTATCCCCTTAATCCTGGGCATATATCTGTAAGGTATGTGTTTGATCCTCACTAGAAGCTATCTAACAAAGATAATATAATTCGCTTATTCCAAAATCAGATAATAAATTAAAACTTAACTAAACTTTCAATTATACTGTTTAATAAAATAAACCTTCTACCAACATCTGAGTTTGTACTCGTGTATGATCATTTAGACGAAGTGGTAGCTAAAGTGGCGCCTTTAAAACGAAATATGGTGATAATTAAAAAATTGATTTGTATCACTGTCTAGAAAGACCTTTAAACTATTTTATGAATAACCTTTGAAAGTAATATTGGTAGTCCGTCTAGTTTTAAAACTAGACGGACTATTATCAATCATTTCAAAGGTTATTCATAAAATAGTTTAAAGGTCTTTCTAGACATTGATACAAATCGAATTTTTAATTATCGCCATATTTAGTTTTAAAGAATTTATTTCAAATGAGGGTGCCACTTTAGCTACCACTTCGTCTTAACTTGTCATTTCATTAACACCACTTGCTGCCCGCAAACACTGTGAGGAAACCTGCGCTAGTTCACAAGTGTGTTATAATAGGGGTGACGAAAGGGTTAGAAAAATATAACTGTAATTAGTCCGTCTTTTAGATTATACAAAAATAATGGACGCACACACATTTTTCAGTTTGCCAAAAAAAAAAACACAAAGATACGAAGCATCAAAGTTCCGGAGTGGGGGCTTGCGACGTCACCTCTATATAATCGTACCTAGTTGTGACGTCATGCGAAATTTCAATGCGCTGTATCTTTGTCATTTTTTATTCCTCAAAGAAAAGAAAAAAAATATGTGATAAATATTTTTTAATAATCTAACCGATGGGTTAAAGAGTAGATTGTGCTACATGGGGCTAAGGTAATATTTTAAAGGCGAGGGGGTTACTTTGAATCCAGAGCGAAACGAAGAATTCCACAGTTGAATCACGAGCGGAGCGAGTTTACGGTGGAATCATGAGTGTAGCGAGGGATTCATGTATATCGCCCGAGATAAAAATATTACCGTACCCGAGCAGCACACTCTACTTTTCATCTCCATCTATGAGAAAAACTAGCACATACAAAACAGAATATAAAGAACAGTAGAACACCTACAATACCTAGAAATTTAATGTACGAATATCGATAGCTGAATCACGCAAATTTTATTGTTTGCACTTTTTATGTAGGTTAAACATTAGGTATGTCATTGTTATGATTTAAAATTATTATTTATAACACACTTTTTTCTCTTGCCATATTTATATTTTTAGTAATAACTATTAATATGTAGATAGCGAGTCCTGGTGACCCGTAATTTCAGGTTCCTCTGAAACCTAGCATGGGCACCAGTCCTCCGCAAACACTTTAAGTAGACTTATATTAAGGTTAATCTTTTATTAATTTTGTACGTAGGTTTTTAGTATAAGAAGAATTAAATACAGGATAAGCAGATATGTAGCGAGTCCTGGTGACCCGTAATTACAGGTTCTTCGGAAACCTAGTCCTCCGCAAACACATTTATTGATTGATTAAGTTTTTTTTTTCGTGTATATTTGTTATATAAAATTGTAACAATTTTTTTTGGAGGAAATAAATACATTTATTATTATTAATACCTAACAGATTTCAACCGACAATTTAATACTAACCTTTGTTTGATGTCGTTTTCATGCAATATAATAAGAAATATTTTTTTGCGTGGTCGTTTTTTGTTTGCGTGGTCCTTTATATCTTTTAATTTTTATACGTTAACCACTATTGGCATAAACTCACGAAAAAGTATTCACAATTACATTAATAATTACATTTCGATATAAATAATCTAAAACTTCTGTTATATAAATTAAACTTGTTATAGATTAAACTTGTGTTCTGTTTTCAAATTGGTTTAAATCCCTAGAGATCTTCTTTTTCACGTTTTTGTCCCGAGAGAATAACCAGTAACTTTAGTTCCAAATGTTTTGGGATGAAAATATCGTTTTTTGAGTAGATGAGATGAAAAATATTTTTCCATTCGTCTTGCCTATTGTGATGACTTGTCACTAGATAACAATCATTGAGTTGAGTTGATCCTAATTTTATGGGGTGATTTTGCGCGGTCATAATGTTTGAAGTTAAGTATTTTCCTTAGTTCTGTAATAATTTGCTGGAACTATTAAAACTAGTATGGCCGAAAAAGCGATAGTTTTACAGCCGATAGTTTGTTTTGTGATAGATAAGTTGTGAAAAAGTGAAAAAAAAAAAATAGATCTTTATGAAATATACACTTGACTTTCACAAACAATGTAGAAAATATGATGTGACAAGGTAAAATAAAACAAAAAATTAAGTAAAATATCTATTACATAAAATAATTGAAAATATTATTCTTCATTCTTCAATAATATTAAAACATCATTCATGTCTAATGCAGGGTGGTGGACCATGTCTTCGCCTCATCGGCTCATCCGAAATAATACACAAAAAATACAAATAAAAAACAGTTTTAAAAAGTATTTTTCTGTTGTAAAAGTGCTAAACTGATATTTACATATGGGTATAATACCTGAGTATTTTTTTAGCTCACAAAATAAAGAAAATAACTTAATTATGCAAAAAATAAAATACTGCGCCTTATCATAAACACTGAGCAAATTTAATATATTCGCCACTGATTTTAGACATGTGGACTTTTTAGATTTACTTTACCAAAATTTACTAAAATTCTGACGATAGTTCACTTGCGCCGGGCCTGGGGCTCAGATGACCAGTCTTCTTTACTGAACTGCCAGAAAATCGTTCATTGAATAGCCAGCTTTAAGAAAAAGGATTTCAGAAGTTTGTTTCCCTAAATATTTAAAGTGACTGCGGCCCTTCCCCACTGTAAATAATTAAGCTACACTGAAGGTTTTCTAACAAACTTACTAAATACGTTTCTATTATACTTTTTGAAAAGTTTTTTTGACTACGAGTATGTTGTGTAAACAACAAAATAATATTTAACACAAACACACATACAATCAAAGATAAGTAATAATGCCTTTAAAATTAATCTTTGCCTCTTTTGCAGCCTTGCGGAGGCTTGGGAAGTTCCTTCCAATGGATACCAAAATTACGCTCGCACACACCCTTCTTTTTCCCATCCTAGACTATGCTGATACTTGTTATCCCGGGCCTACTGAGGAGCAACTTGATAAGCTTGAGCGTCTCCAAAACATGTTTATTCAATACATATATGGCCTTCGTAAATATGACCATGTCTTTCGTAATGAACTCAAGTGGCTTCCGATCCAACATCGCCGTGACTGGCACATCCTGTCTATGTTGTACACAATTCTTTTTAATCCTATCTCCCCTAACTATTTACGAGAATTATTTACATTCTTCAGTGAGTCTCAAGTTCGTCTTCTACGCAGTTCTGAAAATTTTCTTTAAGAATTCCTTTTCACTCCACTGACTTTTTCTCACGTTCTTTCTCTGTTCGAGCCGTACGCCTATGGAACTCACTACCACTTAACTATCCGACGCGCCGAAACGTTAGCCATATTCAAATCCCAAGTGAAATCTTATTTTCTATCCTTGTGAAAGGTAAATAAATATCTTTCCCTTGTTTCCATTGCTCTTCATCTCGTACTGTTAATATCATTTTTCAGTGTAAGTTGTATGTATTTATGTAAGATGTATATGTATGTTTATTTTTAATATTGTATTTAAGTATGTTTATATTGACCGCCCCGCACTACCTAATTTCCCATTACTATTTTCTATATAACGAGGTTGCCTGGAAGAAATTGCTTAGCGATAAGGCCGCCTTTTGCGCATTTCCTAGTTTTTAAGATAATTATGTCCTGATTTATTTATTTTGTGCAATAAAGGGTATTGTATTGTATTGTATTGTAAGTAATAATAACAAACATTAATATTTTTCAAAAAACTGAAAACTGATTTCACCCCCAAACCACACAACCGATTTTGATAAAATTTCAATGGAACCACTTGACAAGCATAGCGTTTTGCTGAATAATTATTTAAATAGTGTGCATGCTACCAATTCAGTTGTATAGGGTTTTTTATACAACTGACAGACAAAAAAACTATATGTAACTGATTTAATTCTTTATTGCAGATCATTTGTGAAAATTGTTCACACGATTCGGTTGCTACGGTGGAATAGACATACATACATAGGCTGTTAAAATCATTACCCTTGCTCTTGGCTTTGCCGTAGTCGGGTAAAAAAAAGAAAACAAAAGAAAGTTCTAAAAAACACTTTATTACTTTATAAACTACAAACATTTTCTATCGCAAACCATGTTTTCCTATCTCAAGCTCCTCCATACTTGAAGGTCTCGTTATGTCGTTGGTCCCGTCATCATTAGATGGTAATCATGCTATGTCAGATGCCTTTGAACAGCTTCTTAAAACTGGACTTAGTTGGCCACTGACAGACATGAAAAATCATAGTCAAGTGGTTCCAGAACTAGCTAGTCCAACAATTTAGCTGACTGTTATAAGTAGGCCATAAAAAACATCTACCAGATTTAAACATCTCGCTATTATAAACGATAACATAAGGTTTGTAATATGAACTTCCTTTAATAACAATTGGCTCACCATAATTTCTTTTGACATAGTTTTTAACAATATTCTGTACTTCTTCCGGATCATAATTACCCTTAACAATCTCAGGTAAGAAATTCATAACAGAACATTCGTGTGTATCTAAAACTAATTTAACTTTTACAATTTTAATTTTATCTTTCCAAGCCCTTATTCGTATGTTTGGATCATCAGTTTTTAATATGTAAGATTTATTTTTATCTGGAAGTCTAGCTAGACTGATTTGACCTACAGGAATTGTTACCTTTTCACTAGTTTCGTCCCTCCTTAACCAATCGTTTATTGATGTTTTTATGTCATTAGCTAAAGGTTCCAAACCTATTTTTTCGTTAGAATTTTCATCAGTTTTTGACATAGGAGTTAATGTTTGACAAGGAACATTATTTGATGAAGAAATTTTAGAAGAAATATAGGAAGATTGTGGATAAACAGAAGCTCCATCATAACTATAGAACGGGTCCGGCAGTTTGTCATTTTGATTTGAATTTTCAACAACTATTGATGTTTTAGGAGTACCATTAGATTCAGATAATTGAATGGCTTCATTATTGCCATTATAAGATGGAGTTGGTATAGATGAATACGCATTCGTGTAGTAGGAAGACTGTAAATAAGTAGAAGCACCAGCATAACTATATTTTAGATCAGCTAAATTTTCATTTTGAGTAGTTACTATTTCCGTTATTGGTGATTGAGAATTGAAGACAGGTTTAGATTGGTAAGGACAAATTTTCAAAGGATTTATTATAGATAGCAAAGGAGTTGGTTTGGAAAACAAATATGAAGGTTGCGAATAACTTGACGACTTGCTTTGTTTTAAGTCTGGAGAGTATGGCAATACTGGTGAATACCAAGAATTAAAAGAAGTCGTAGATTTCAGTATTTTAGGAAAATCCTTCTTTATGGGACTTATAGGGTCACTAGGATAGTTATTTACTTTGTTTATAAAATAAAGAGGTGTTGAAGAAATTAAAGGTTTGCTATTACTATGAGACACGTCTGAAGGATATGCTGAAGGTAATAAGTTTGAAGATACATAATTTTTAATTGAACATGATACAGGCTGTGCTGTTTCAATAGATTTGATTACTTTAGGTAACTTCTGATGTTCTGTGCTCATTTTATTCGTGTTTGTAAAAGCAAATGGACCAGAATACTCAGTTAATGTAGAAAGATTTACATCAATAGCATTCGGTGAATTTTGGCTGCTGGTTTTTCTTTTTGTAGAATAAGCCGACGAACAAATTTTTATTTTTTCATTTATGGACGAAGGTATTGGAACGGATTCAGAGAATGAATTTATGTATTGATCACTTCTTGTTAATGATGGCTGATATTGGACGCAGGGTTCCGAATTTAAAGGCATAGCATTTTGACTTATTGTGTTATAAAATACTTTATCATTTTCTTTGGTAGTGATTGATGGTTTATATGGGGAAAAAGTGGCTGTGTTTTTAAACTGGTCCCACTTAATATCTTTATTGGTACCTACATTGTCTTGAATCAAGTCATATGACTCTGCATTAGTGGTAATTGAAAGTGGCATTACACTATCATAAGATGGTCTGTTGTATAAATTATTAATTTCTAATCCTGAATTTGGTATGTGTGTTGAAACAGGTTGCTTTGCACTTTGGATTGCTTCTAGGTTAGTTGTATCATATTGAATAATAGTTTCTTTGTTATCGCCATCAGACTTTACGTAGAGTCCATCATTTGCTTGAGTATTACAGGGCTGAATAATATTATTGTATTTATTTTTGAGAGTAGTAGATTTTGGTTCATATTTAATAGGTTTTGTAAAGTGGCTATAAAAGTGATGTAATGTCCCTGGGATTGAAAAAGAATGCGGTAAAAATGATTGAATGGAAGCTCCGATAGGCTGGTTTTTATGTAACGTGGCAGGAATATGATATTGATACTTAGACTGAATAAATGATGGCTTTAGAGTTTGGCTTTCTTCAAGTCGGAATGGAGAAATTTTTCGTAATATATATCTTTCCGGTTCAATATTTGCTAACGAATTTTCACTTGCTATTTTTGGATAAGAAATAAAACGATTGATTGGTGAATCATAAATATTTAAACATTTCTCAGGCAATTGAGTGTATTCCGGCAATAAGTTGAATTCTTTTGTATTTTCATTTGATTCTAAATATTTCATTGTATCAGTTTGTAAAACTTTTTTGCAAGTTGGATTGTTTTCTTTTATGTATGTCACATATTTTTCATTTTTGTTACATGGAATATATTTTAAATATGCTTCACTAGAATGTAAATCTAAGTTCGAATATTCTGGATTTTCTGAAAGAGATTTATCATTACTGCTTTCATATTTCGTTATTAACTTTTGTCTATGAAAGTCAAGATTACGTGGTGGTTGATACATATTATAATTTAGATATGAATTCGCGGTTGGTCGGATTAAATTAATGTAATTAGTATTATAATTAGTAATTTTTGCCGTATTTTCTTTAATTAAACCATCGCTAGGGACTGAATTTTCTATTTGTAGACTATAGAAAGTATTGGGTGTTGATAATAAAACCTTATTCTTATTCACATCAACATTTATTCTTTTTCCTAAGTTTATCCATGGATTATAAGCTACATAGGATGATGTGGGATTTTCTACATAATTAATTGACCTTTCATTAATAGGTTGTGATTCTTCTTTTACTATTTTAGTTTGTATATTGAATGATGACATTACGGGTTTTGAGTTTGCTTTTGTGTTGCAGGTATAATCTGAATCATGATTATTTTCATTTGTATGGATTGGAAAATTTTCCATATTTTGTTTTTTATCTTCCATATCATTAAAATATTTTATTTTTTCATGTTTATGAATTTTGGGGTTAACTGTGTTTTCTTCTTTATTGATAGTACTTAAAGAATAATCAACTCTGTTCTCGGCAGGAGAGTTATTTTGAATATTATCTATTTTATTAATTTGAGACAAAATATACGGTTTTTGGTTATTATCTTGCGCGTGAGAGGAATAGTTGATTAAATCATATTTATTAAATTTGCGACCAGGAACATTTTGAACATTGTTGATTTTATCAATTTGTGTGTAATCTATCTGTCTGGAATCAGTGTAACTAACCAAATTTCCTTTAATTTCAGGTAAATTAGTGGGAGTAGCTTGATACCATTCACTTGCTGAGTATGTTTGAGGTAAAGTATAACATGGTATTTTATTAAAACTTACAGTCTTAGTTTTTTTAAATATTTCGTTATTGGTAGCACTTCCTGTCGTTTTGTCATTAGATACAGTAATTGGCACAATGGGACCAAAATTAGTATTCCCTATTAAATATTTACTTTTATCAGTGGAATAAAAATAAATTGCTGGATTTATAGACTTTTTGTTACTTTTCTTTTTTTCAGCGGTGTACAATAGTGGAATGTCTTTAATCTGAGATTCGAAGGTGTTTGGTCGTTTATTGTTTTTAATAACTGGGTAATATTTTACATTGAAATTATATGGGTGGCCTTTACAAACATCAGATTGAACAGGCTTGTTTAAAACAAAACTGTTTTGTGCTTTTGAATTTGTTGGGGTGATATCAGGTACGGACTGTTGAATATTTCCATAACCAATTTTATACATACGTGGCTTTGGTTTTACTCTTTTAATTTTAGCAGACCAATGATTGTTACCAATTTGGGGGTAAATATGACTAAACTTACAAACGCTAGGAGTTTCTACTAAAGAATCATCGTAAAATTTAGTCTGTGCAAATTGCATTGGCTTTTCCTTATTGTGATTCGGTTGTGGATATGTTTGATAGTATAATCTATTGGATTCACTATATTTTACTGGTTCCTGTTTAGATAGACCATCATTGTTTAGCTGTATTTGGGCAGTGTTTTCATTGATACGGTAGTTTGTCTTTGCCATTTGACCTTGGTTGAGCTGATTATTATATTCTGTAACCATATATTGTGATTGTGGATTTTCCGCTTTGTTTTGACATGCTTTATCTGGATGGATGTGTGTAAAATAATTTGTCTGAGAACTAACAATTTTGAAGTCAAGATTACTATACAAATTAGCATCAAATGGTTGTTCTAGAATTTTATCTTCATTAGGTCTTCCTCTTTCAAATACTGCAGTACTTGGACCAGAATAGGTGAAATAATTCATACAGGGTTTTATGTTTTCTTTGTCACTTTGTTCTTGAACATAAAAATTATTTTTCAGCCCAGGCTTAATAACTTTAGTATCGTCGCCATAATTTGGTTCTTGTATGGCTTTTGCATGAATATCGTTTGTCTTTTGCATCGGACTTTCAGAGTGGTATTGACTATTGTTATTAATGCTTGGAGCAGTAAAAGTGATGAAATTTGTATGAGGTTTGGATGTGTCCTTAATACATTGGTCCCAAATATTGAATTTACTTCCTACACCAGGTGCCTTAAAATCATAATTTACTTCAGGCTCAATATTTTTCAAATCATTGTTAGCATATTCCGTATCATGTAATTCTGTCTCAACACTTTCATAAGGATTTTCATCTTTGTTTTTAAATTGATATTTAGAAAAATACTGCCTAGACATTGGTCTTAATATTTTTGAAACAAGGCTAGTTCGAGAGACATAATTGGTATATACTTTCGGATTTTCCTTATTTGTTATTAGTTCTGTACCAAATTCAGTATTTACTCCAGAGTTAACATTGTCATATCCAATTATATCCTGCTTTGTCATATCTCCTGCAGTAGTTTTGCCATTATTTTGTAAAATGTAATATTGATTTGATCCCAGACTTAACATTTTACTATTGAGAGTTGTATATGTGACATAGTTTGTTCGAGGTTTAGTCTTATCTAGAGTCATTTGATTTTCAGGAAATTGGGAAGCAAAATCTTTATTGATGTGTTTGTTACATACAATCGTATTCATTTGTGTTAGTATATCTGCAAATACAGTTACATCTTGCTTTTGTTTTTGGTCTATATTGTCCTGACCTGACTGATTTTGTGGTGTTTTTTCAAAATTATTACTGGTATAAGTTTGAATATTTACATTTAGTTTTGGGGCTTGGCTATGATAATATTTTGCAGTGGAATCAATATCATTTCCTGTTTGATCAACATAGTACTGACTAGAACTCGGTGTTATTGTATCAATAGTTGGTTCAAAATTATGTTTATCAGTTCCTGTTAAATATTTATTTTGGTAAAATTTTGTTCCAGATTCAGTATTCACTGAAGCTTTATCATAATCAAATCCTATGTCATATTGTTCAACATTAGCCGACTGAGTTTCTTTCAATTCTATAGGTATTTTATCGTTGTTTATTTTTTCAGTAGTGCCGTATTGACCAAAACCTACTCTGTTTGTAACAGAACCTGGGCTTGTATGAGTTTGAGTAGTTCGCATGATATTTTCTTCCGTTTGAGTTGATGTGTAATATTGGTTATACTTTTTGCTCTCTTCTGATTTCATGTTATCGTATCCAATTTTATTCAAATGTTTAAATAAGATTTCTGTAGATGTTTCATTGTCTTGAGGTTTCTGATCAACTATGTTGTATTGAATATTATCTTTTCTAAATACATCAGTGCCTGGTCTGGGATGTATCATATAATTCATCTGGGTATTTGATTTCGCTCTTGGTACAGATTTATCAATATAATTTTTATAGTATTCTGCATCATTGAAATTTATATTTGTAACTTTACCGTACGTACCGTCAGTATTTTGCTTTTGGTTGGTAAATTGATACTGATTGAATCCTGGGCTTAATATTACACTATTAGGAGTAGCATATGTGACATAGTTTATTTGAGCTTTTGTATTATCTCGAGTTATTTGATTTCTACTAAATACATTCGGTGTTAGGTTTTCTAGGCCATAATTTTCGTATCTTGTATCGCCAGTTTGGGTATTTGGGTTGAAATATATTGATGAACCTTGATTATTTTTATAAATTTGGCTATATTCAGCTGCACCTCTTGGCCAAAACATTGTATTACCAGAACTAGTATATGTGTCATACTCTGTTTGACTTTGTATTCTAATTTGAGGCAAATTTTTTTGAATTGTCGCAAAAAAGTCGTTGCGATTACTAAATAGTCCCGGAGTTTTAATAGATGTTAAAACTCCGGGACTATTTAGTAATCGCCCATAATTTGAATATTTTACATTGTCAGTCTGAGTTTTTATATAAATATTAACTGGTTCTTGATTATTTTGATAAAATTTGGCATCATATTCAGTTAAAACTCCAGGCATAAGTGTACTTATAGAATTGCCATCATATTTAAGTTTGCGATTGACAGGCTGAATATTTCCAGCTTGAGTTTTTGGACCAAATTGGGCTGATGTATCCTTCTGACTGGTTTGGCAAATTTGGCTATCATATTCAGTCAAAATTCCAGGTGTTACCGTAGTTTGATATTTATTTTCAGATTTTTCTGGTTTAATTATTATAGGTTTTAGTGGCTCTGTTATAAAATTTGTAGTAGCCTTCTCAGAATTATCATAAGTGTTATATGTTGCAGTATCTGATTCACATATTGTTACATCATTTGTTCCTTTGACATCTTCTTTATTGTTGTTTATTTTATCTTTAGTATCTGTCAGTTCTTTATAAATATCAATTAATACATCAGATTGCTTAACTTCAGCTTTTGGTTGTGAAGCTTGAATTTTATCTGAAACAAGAAAATAGATTAAGTTTTTGCAAATTCTTTGTCACAATATTCACTTTTTACTACTATTATGAAGGTAATAGGTTTAGATGTTTGGATGTATGTCACTCAGTAACGCAGAAACTGTTCAAAGAAAATTTTGACATATTTAACATGTTATTTATTCCGGAAAAATATAAGGTTAGCGGGGGAATTTCAAGTATCGAACTACGATCCACGACTTCTAAAGTTAGATGGGAAATAAATGTTATTCAGTTCTTTTCATAATCACCTTGTTTTACTTCTTCACAAGGCTCTGGCAGTGTCATCACCGTGGGTTCCTCTACCACCGCCACCAGATCTTTATTACCATTTCCTTGATACTTCTTCAACACCATGTCGTCTGAGAATTTGCTGGGCAACATTATTAGTTTGTCGATACGCCATTGCTTCTTCGTGTATCTTTCAATATACACCTGTAATAGATTTTTTTAAAATTAAATTCAACATTTTACCCAGTTTATTAAAATTTTCGTATTTGTTCTACTACTTGAACCTTCCCTTTCTTTCACAGTCTATCGTATAATAATTATTTTATTTATTTAATACTTCATAATTGATACTAAAGGCGGACTTAATGCTAATAGCGTTCTCTACCAGTTAACGTTCGGGATAAATAGAAATTTAGCGTAGTAGGCGCAAAAGTAAGGTACTCAAACAGTATGCTCCAAACATACAACATATTAAATACATATAACATAAACATATATTATAAAATATACATAAATAAATAATATATATACATAACCATACATGAAATAAATACTAATGTCTAATTACTATAGAATACCAGTATAAAAATTGCTGTTGCATTTATTCTTTTACTTTAAATGCTTTGTAAATCATAATTTTATGAACTTTCAATTCGAGTGCTTTGCGAGCGTAACATGTAACGTATACCTATAACCAACGCAAAATGTGGATTAGGTTCCCTCCACGTAACCTGCTTGACAGAACTTCGTTCTAAAAACGTGAGGTTTACCTTCTTCAACTGGAAATAATGATGATATTTATTGATATTCCTCTTGAGAGTCTGCAGATCCGTGTTCAACTTTCCAATGAACTTGAAACCGTGGTGCGTCCACAGGTAAAATGTGACTTTAATTTCGCTTGTAACACTTTCGTTCTCCACGTCCTGAAATAATTGAAAAAAAAATCAATAAAAAAGTATTTATTCTAATTAAAGGCCATTGCTACAACCTGGCATACTTCATGACAGTGTACGATGTAAGATAGTGTGTAGTTTAATGTGATCATTATGGAAAATGAAATTAGTACAAATAATATTATGGAAAACAAAACAATATCGTACATTAATTAGTATTCTTATTGAACGTGGAAGGGACATACCCGTAATAAATCAAACCACGGGCTATACTAGATCACTATAGTATAATGAAATTGAAATAACAGCCGAAACACAAAAATTTTCGACATTTCTATACAAAAGTGTGCAGCCGCTCGGGCAATTTGTATGGGAATGGCTAAATTTTTTTTAGTTATTTTAATTTCATTATACCGTAATCTGGTTAGGATATTGCAGGCTTGAATCACCTGATTATCCGAAAATAAAGATGATTCCGTATTTCGGAAGGCACTTATAAACTGTGGGTCCAGAACGCCATCTAGCGTTTGCTCATCAAACCTATCCAAGGACGCTTTAGGTTGCGGAAGTCAGACGGCAGTCGCTCTGTAACCCGTAACCTCGTCAAATCACCTTGGTTAGGTAAGCAGACCCTGGCCTCTGAAGCATTACTGCTGAGGATGCAACCGGGAATACGCTCGGATGATGTTGATGATGATGATGGTGATGATGATGATGATGATGATGGTGATGACGATGATGGTGATGATGATGGTGATGATGATGGTGATGATAATGATGATGGTGATGATGATGATGGTGATGATGATGGTGATGATGATGAATATTTGTTGTACCTTCTTCAGCTGGTAGATCTCGGTGTCATAGCCAGCTAGATAGATATTCTTGAGATGGCTGAGCGGGATCTCGAATTGGTCGCCGAACACGTGGTAGAAGTTCTTCGTGGGGTCCACCTGATTGTGAAAGGAGAAATTTTATTTAATATTTTCTGCAATTCTTTAGAACCTCTTTAAAACGCTTTAAAGTGAAATATGAGTAAAAGAATAAGTTTTTTTTTAAACAAAAATTACTAGCTTTTATTGTAAGGTGTTTATTAACAAAAGTGCTTATTAAGATAAGCCCAAACTCGATGGAGCTGTTCAATTACTATGAGTTCCATCGACCACCGTCCGTCTCTGTAATCAAACCCAATTCATGACGATGCCTAGGGTCTGATCACGGAGATTATTCCGTATTGATCTGGTAGACGTAGAAGTCCATAAAATGTTCGTCAAGACAAATCGAAAGAGTCGTACTTAATGAGGTCCATCATCAGAACAGCTCATTGACTATTGTGAAAATGAATAAACTCATTGACTAACTTCACTCATCAAAATTGTATTGTCATCTGATTTACACAAATATGCAAAATTTCAGCCCAATCGGTTGAGGACAACTGGTTGAAAATTGAGTTGCAAGATTTGACCTAAACTAACATACATACAAACAAGACACATTGTAAGTTAAATAAAAGCTTGTTAAGAAGGAATACAGTCCACAAGTTTAGGACTTATTAGCTCTTTTACTATTTTATTTTTATTTAACCTTTCATGTCCTTCTGGTGGGCAAAGGGCTCCCCTCTATTATCTTTATTTACAACGTAATAATTTTTGAATAAAAATGCTGTTAAGTCTACGAGGACCAAGTCGCGGGCAACAGCTAGTAAAATACGTCTTAAATTAGCGCAATATTGCGCCCAGTAATCATTTTATTAAAAATCACACACTTAAAAATTGTTCAAAAGGACTTACCTATTTTAAGTCGAATCAAGTAGTCAATTCTACCAAAAGTTACTCAGTGGCGACCTCTACACCACTATGCAAGAACTACTGACACAATAACGAAGACACGGAAAAAGTTCACGAGAAGCATATAAGATGGCGCTGAGCTGACACATCCTACATCTCGATATCAGAGTTCCTGCGATTGGTTGCTTATATACAACCTTCGAATGAATTGTCGGAGGTGCGTTCACCGCACAACACCATCCCTGTCGGGAAGATCTTCCATTTGTCGAACATACCCCTTAATTTCCACTACAATTGGTTTTGATTGTCAGAAATTAAACTCTCATTGATTTCTATATGATTTATTCAAATTTTAACTGAAATCAGGATATTCCTTACGTGTTTGACTTGGTAGACCGGACGGGGCACGGGGCTCCATGGTGAAAAACTACGTGGTTGATAGTACTGGGCGTTGACATGAAATATGGCGAAAATATCTGAAAAGATAATTAAACAAATTTACAAAATAACTACTTCATTTTCTCTGAGGAGTTTTCTTTCATATCTCCAAAATACTTAATCATTACTTCTCCAAATTGATAAGAGACCAAATCGGTTAAAATACTTTTTCAGCCCTCTAGCATGATACACTCAGATAAAGTTTGTATCGCGTGACGGACGGAGTAGTGCTATCCCGCTTGTTATTAGTCCGTAGAGTGAGATAGTGATAGATTATAGCGCTCGATAAACGCTATAGCCGGTGCATGCTACGAGGCCAGGTCGCTATATGACGGCATAATAGAATAGGTACAATATGTCACAGCAAAACCCCATTTCTCCGCCAACTCTGGAGTCGGTATCTACAATACACAAGCCCTGTCCGATCCTTGTAGGAGCAACTCAGACCTTCGTCAGTATAGACAACTTTCCTTATGGGACCAATGCTTGAAACTCGAAGAAAATATCATCATTTTCATAAAAATTGCCGGGCCGGCCGAACACTTTTGCATAAAAAGTTCGAGTTTCAAGCATTGGTCCTATAGGAAAAGTTATTTATATTGACGGTCTGAGTTGCTCTTATATAAGGATCGGACAGGGCTTTTGTTACATATTGTATATGTAACAGAGAACGAATCATAGTGTCCTCTGCGCAAATACTTCATATCATCTCAAGTAGCATGATCATCATATCAGCCACAGGAAGTCCACTGCTGGACATAGGCCTCCCCCAAGGATTTCCAAAACGACCGATCGGAAGCGGCCTGCATCCAGCGCCTCCCTGCAACCTTGCTCAGGTCATCTGACCATCTAGCAGGTGGGTGTCCTACGCTGCGCTTGCCGGTACGTGGCCGCCATTCGAGAACCTTTCTGCCCCATCGGCCATCGGTTCTTCGCGCTATATGCCCCGCCCACTGCCACTTCAATGAGCTAATCCGCTTGGCTATGTCGGTGACCTTCGTTCTCCTACGAATTTCCTCATTTCTGATTCGATCGCGTAGAGAAACACCAAGCATAGTCCTCTCCATAGCCCGTTGAGCGACCTTGAGCCTTCTTATGAGACCCATAGTAAGGGACCACGTTTCAGAGCCATAAGTCATCACTGGTAACACACATTGATTAAACACTTTCGTCTTGAGGCACTGAGGTATTTTAGACGATAAAACACTGCGTAATTTCCCGAACGCTGCCCAGCCGAGTCGGATTCGCCGAAAGACTTCTTCCTCGAAGCTGGAACTTCCTGCCTGGATCAATTGACCTAGGTAGACATACTGGTCTACAACTTCGAGGGTGGAGCTCCCAACAGAAACTGGTAAAGGCGCAACGTGCATATTTGACATGACCTTCGTCTTGTCAATATTCATTTTTAGGCCGACCTGTTGGGAGACTCGATTTAGGTCTTCAAGCATCGTACTTAAGTCCTCCATCGATTCTGCCATGACAACGATATCGTCGGCAAATCGAAGGTGAGTAATAAACTCGCCATTGATGTTGATGCCCAGTCCTTCCCATTCCAGGAGCTTGAAGGCATCTTCCAGAGCGGCGGTGAACAGTTTTGGAGATATGACATCTCCCTGTCTCACGCCTCTATTCAATGGAATATCCTTCGTACTGTACTCCTGTACTCGGACCGACATAGTGGCTTTGTTATATAGACACTTCAACACCTCGATATACCGACAGTCAATGCGGCACCGCTGGAGAGACTGAAGCACGGCCCATGTTTCGATCGAATCGAAGGCTTTTTCGTAGTCCACGA
The DNA here is from genome assembly GCA_943193695.1 of Acrobasis suavella. Lineage (NCBI taxonomy): Eukaryota > Metazoa > Arthropoda > Insecta > Lepidoptera > Pyralidae > Acrobasis > Acrobasis suavella. The sequence continues at coordinate 2,042,477 of OW971956.1, forward strand.
ACCCCAAGCACAGCGGCCGGTTATACTCCCCCGTCTTCTCTATAACCTGCCGCAAAGTATGGATGTGGTCCATGGTACTGTAGCCTTTTCGGAATCCGGCTTGTTCGGGAGGTTGGAAGGCATCAAATCTGTTAGCGAGACGATTCGTGATGACCCTCGAAAACAACTTATAGACGTGACTCAGAAGCGTGATGGGCCTATAATTCTTTAATAGAGTATTGTCACCCTTTTTAAAGAAAAGGACCACCACGCCTCTGTTCCACGCCTCCGGCGTTACGCCCTCGAGCAGAACGGAATTAAAGAGCCTCTGAAGGACTTTCAGTACTGGCGTTCCGCCCGCTTTCAGAAGCTCTGCTGTGATTCCATCCTCACCCGGCGCCTTGTTGTTTTTGAGCTGTTTGAGGGCCATCCTAATCTCGTACAGACTGATGTCCGGGATATCTTCGGTATAGTGTCGGGTTAGCTTGGCTCTTGGATCTGTAGCCATATCCAAGCTAGGTTTTGCAACGGATGTATATAACTGCCCATAAAATCTCTCGATCTCTGCCAGCACCCCATCTTTGGTCGACACCATGTTACCGCCCTCCGTCTTCAGCTTAGTCAGTCGGCTTTGCCCAGTAGACATAGTCCTTGCAAACACTTTGGAACCTTTATTTCGTTCTATCGTCTCCTCAATACAATTCGTATTAAAGGAGCGAATGTCGTGTCGCAAGGACTTTTGAATTCTTCTGTTGAGCCGCCGATACGACTCAGCGTCTTCGGAAGTTTGCAGCGTCATGGATCGTCGTTCTGCCATCAAGACTAGGGTCTGAGCAGAGATTTTTTGAGGTTTCTTTTTAGGCCGGGATTTAAAAAACTTGGAACCCACGGCTTGGACAGTTTCTACAAACCCGTTGTTTAACTCGTCCACTGAAACGCAATCCTGGAGGCCTTCAAAGCGATTGGAGAGCTCGACTTGAAAGCTCTCGGGGTTTTGGATCTGGCTCTGCGATGGTCGGAGCGTAGACTTCATCAGTTTTGACCTTTCGAGTCGGAGACTGATATTCATGATGCCTCTTAAAATTCGGTGATCGCTGCCTGTTTTAATTCTGTTAATCACGGAGACATCATTGAATATCTGCTTCTTCGTCGTCAGGAAGAAGTCTATCTCATTCTTGACTGGAGGCTGGTCGTTTTTACTAGGACCCATCCAAGTCCACTTCCTGTGTGGTGGCTTTTTGAAGAAAGAGTTCATCGCAAAAAGTCCCTCTTCCTCCAGAAAATCAGCCAACCTATGCCCCCTGTCGTTGCGTTCGCCATATCCAAATTGCCCCACCCTAATCTCTCCATCGCGTCCCTTACCCAGTTTTGCGTTGAAGTCCCCCATAATAACCGTAAACTGGGTTTTGGAGGCGTGTATGGCCCTACTAATGTCCTCATACACAACCTCAACCTCTGCATCTGAGTGTTTTCCGGTCGGCATGTACACCTGTATAACCTTCAGCAAGTATCTTTTCGATACTCTGAGTATCAGGTATATTACCCTGCTGAAAACACTATCGATGGTAACTAAGTTATTTACGAGGGACCTGTGAACGAGAAACCCGACACCATGCTGAGACTTTATTTCGTCTCCCTCCCGGTGATATAGTAGGTTACCGGACTCTAGGGTTGTCGTGCCCTCGCCCTCTCTTCGGACTTCAGACAACCCCACAATGTCCCAACGTAACCTACTCATTTCCTCTTCCACCTCAGCCAGTTTTTCGTCCAACCTCAAAGTGCGGACGTTGTGTGTTACCAGGGCCAGTTTCCGCCGAGGGTGGTAGCCCGATCTCATCCGGAGATTCTTAGCACCCCCTGCCCCGCCGTTACCATGACCGCTACCGGAGTCAGGAATAGCGGGGCCGCCGGGTACTGGGGGCCTGGTCAATTTTTGTACCTTCATTGGAGGGTTTTGCCATACTCGCCACGCTTGGCAGGCGGGTTGGCGAGCGCAGTATTGTGTCACGATTTAGCTTCCGACGCTGCTGCCCATCGGAAGCCTGTTTTGGTGTTCGTGATGAATGTATCCTTTAGTCGCCTTTTACGACATCCACAGGAAGACTTGGAGTGGTTCTATTCTACTCTGCCGGAAACCACACGGCGAAGTAGCATGATGATTATGGGCAAATCTTCCTTTTATTCGAAATTATAGCGAAAAATTTAACTTACCTACACACCTAAATGACTCCTGAAAACATTACACTATTTTTTTGGGAAGCCGTGTAAAATATAACGCCCTATCCCTTCAAAACCGGCAATACTGACAATGGAAGTGTCTTGACAGGTAGTACCTTATTAATACAGCACGGGTTACTCACGTAGCGAGTCAATTTATATTAATGTTGACATGTGTATGTCGCGGAGTGGCTGTGTGCACGAGCGCATCACATTCGCCCTGATGAAGACCTCCGGATGAGGTCGAAACATGTCGGCCAGTAGCTGACTCTTTACGTGAGTAACCCGTGCTGTATTAATAATGTCTGTGTCCCAAGATAGTACCTTACAGGGACAGGAATACCGATATTTTTTTATCGATATATCGATACCAAAATCGGAATTTTACATACATACATATTTTCACGCCTGTTTCCCATGGATGTTAACGAGCGGTGGACTGTAATATGTTATGAATATTAATGGGTGAAATGGAAACACGTAAATCCTATAATTTAGTATATTTTATAACAACAAGCATAAAACACGTTTTAAGCCGTCACTATATACATATCACTAAAACATCAATCATCAAAAAGAAGAAAATAGAAAAAGACAACTAAATATAAAACGTATAAAAAGAGGCTGTATCAGCCAGTCGCCAACATAAGGCAGAGACTATAGATTTCCAATTTCCACGATCCTTGCAAACCTCTTTTGCTTCGTCAACACTCATTACTCTTTTCATACATGCTCTCCGGTTATAGGTACTCCTTACTTCACCTTTTTTCAGAACGTCTGCAATTTGGTCGCAGAGCGTTCGTCGAGGTCGACCCGGTCCAGTATTTACATCCACATCCGCACGATAAATATTTTTAGTTAGTCTTCTTTCATCCATCCTCTCAACATGTCCAAACCACCTTAACATTCCTTTATAAATTTTTGTCACTATATTCTCTTTCACCCCACACCCCTCCCGTATTACATCATTTCTTATCCGGTCTTTTTAAATATCGGAATTTTATCGATATTTTTTTTTCTATATATAAATTTATCGATACAAATTTCGATAAAAAAGCCGGTATTTCAATTTTTAATTTCAATTTATTTATTTATTGCATTTCATAATGTACATCAGTTCTAACTACTAAAAGTCACTGTCATATTATAAGGTACACTATGAACCCTGTCGGGTATCGCAAAAGAAAAATGGAACGGCAAGCGGATTTTATGTTATGCAGAGGTTAATTCATAAATATAAACCTAGTATTTTACCAAGTATATATGTATTTAAATATAACTGGTACATATTTGAAATATCATGGTAAGTATTATTATTTTTTTGCGAATGTTTATCATTTGTGTTTAATGTCAGTCATAAACGTAGTCAATGTCAGTTTTTTATTCGGAACATAAATTTCAATTTATATATTTATTTATTTTTTATCATTAAAAAACTCGTCTATTGTGTAGTATGTTTTATTAATTAAAATTTGTTTCAATTTATTTATGAAGTCGGAATTTTTTTCTTTGTTTCGTAGGCTGTCAGGTAGGGAATTATAAATTTTTATTGTCATTGCTAGCGGGCCAGACTTGAAGAGTTCTAGCTTGGAGACGGGTGTCACGAGCACATTTTTCTTTCGTGTGGGATATCTTAGTGTGGGATTTTATACGAAATATCGATATAAATCCAGTACTTAGTATCGATATATCGAAATTTGTTTCGATATATTGATATATCGATATCGGGTATCGATATACCTATAAAAAAATATCGGTATTCCTGTCCCTGGTACCTTAGCTAACTTTAGGAAGTTTTTTAATAACAGTTCAAGGTGTCTACGTAACATCTACAGATCTACAAATGACTACATTCAAACATTAGTGTTTCATGGCGTTTATTATTTCAATGATATGTCATGCATACATATCGGTCAATTATAATTAGTAGGTACTTGATGACAGAGTGGCACGCAACTTTTACGTGAATAAGTTATGTTCAAATGTGGATTAAAATTTTAAATTTTCGTTTGACGCCAACAATTCGCTACTTTCTAACAACTTATAAGTAATTGTTATTACAAAAAAGCTCGACTGCCTTTTTTTTATTTTGATATACCCAGTGTCACTCTCACAGTAAATACGAATTTAACGACACCTCTCAAGCTGAAATCCATCGAGCCGTTCGGGCTGCAGAGCGTGCCAAACAATTATACATCTATATATATAAAATAAGATACTGACTGACTGACTGATTGACATATCAATGCACAGCCCAAACCGCTGGGTCTAAAGACTTCAAATTTGGCACATAGGTTCCTTATAAGGTCTAGGGGTGCTCTAAGAAAGGATTTTTCAAATTCACCCCCTAAGGGGGTGAAACGTGGGTCCAAAGTTTGTACGGAGAAACAAGATTAGTTTGATTATTATATTCTAAACTTCGCAAGACTATTCCCGGCGGTAAATGAGTAAGTACGCGTTTTAGGATTTTTTCTAGCTAGCGAGCTTCAAATCCCAAGTAAAATCTTATTTTCTATCCATGAAAAAATAAATATCCTTCCCTTGTTTCCACTTTGTTAATTCATCTTGTACTCTTAATTTTATATTTTTTTGTTTTGTGTAAGTTGTATGTATTTAAGTAAGATGTATATGTATGTAAATTATTATTATTGTATATGTGTATGTTTATTATATTAACCATCCCGCACTACCTAATTTCCCATCGCTTTTTTCTATAAAGCGAGGTTGCCTGGAAGAAATTGCTTAGCGATAAGGCCGAATTTTGCGCATTTCCCAGTTTTTCAGATAATTATGTCCTGTATTTATTTATTTTGTGCAATAAAGAGTATTGTATTGTCAATAACGTTGCGTTGTATGCAGAATAACATGTAATGTAAATCAGCCACGCTTTATACAAAATAAAATACTCAGTTTCGTGTTTCGTAACATATAAATTACAGAATACACTCCCTTTCCGTGTTATTTGGGTTCGATATGTTATTTAAGTATCAAACAACCGCCGAAGCGAACATGTAACATGAAATCCGTTGATTGTTTGCATTTGTAGCTAACAATAGTGAAAATAAAGATAAAATAATAATTTTGTGACGACCCCAGATGTCCCGGGTTCGATCCCCGGCCAGGGCAAGTTGGAAAATGGCCGTTTTCAAATTGTTCCGGGTCTTGGATGTTTATCTATATAAGTATTTGTAATATATAATATCTTTGAGTTAGTATCCCATAACACAAGTCTCGAACTTACTTTGGGGCTATCTCAATCAGTGTAATTTGTCCATAGATATTTATTTATTTATTTTTCGAACGCGGAGCCACTAACACGAATGGTTTTTTTGTATGGAAAAAACATTCTTTAAGGTGATTTCGCGTTTTAAAAAATACACTTATTAGCGACAAAAATGGCACTAATGTGTCAACATTATATTATAAGTATTTATTAATTAAAAGACAATAATAATAATATGACAAAGCCGGTCTGGCGAGTAGGCGACCAATACTGTGAAAATGAGTTATTTTTGGCGTTTCTTCTCTGCAGAGGCCGTTACGAAGCGCTGGTATCGGTAGATTTTCTTTAAAAATAAATTTTAATGTACTTTACACGTATAAAGGTCTAATTATTGAATAATCATTTCAATCTTTGACAGAAAAGGACAGCAATTAGTTTTCACAGCCAAATTATGAATTTGAAAGAGAATTTAGATGATACACTATATTCTCATATTTAACCATCAGTATGGAAAACTTCTACACTCTCATATTTTCTTTCAAGTTCATATTTGACTGACGATAACTAGTTATATGCAATTTTTTTTTAACTACAAAATACTGCCGAAATCTTACATGTCATTTCAAAATAAAAGCTAGACTACGTTTGTATGGAAAGGTCTACGGTAAGGGGACTCTTAAGTGGTTATCAAGGTTTATTTTTATTACCCCGAAGCGTAGATAAAGACGTAATATAGACTGAATTGCTCTAGAGTGCTGTAAAAAAACTTCTTTAAAAATGGCGTAAATCTTGCAAATTCTTCATCCACTACGATTTATCCTCTCTAATTAATCAAGACAATGAACAATTAAAATTTAACGTCGAGATAAATGAATCTTTTGCACAAATAAAACGCAGCAGGTGCTTAGAACAGTAATTTGAAAGAAAAATGTAAAGGGTTTCATGTCTAGACAAGGTTAGTTTTTTAAATCATTTTACGGCCCTGGATACGAATCCTTTAGAGCCTATCTTTATTTTTATTTAACGTTATCGAAATAACTTGTCGAACAATCGTGGAAAGGACGAAAGCTTGTCCCAATTACGCGAAGCCTGAGGTCGGAGTCGGAGGTTGAGCTGGCTGCAGGACATTCAGTCCCTCCAAAGGCTGTTTTTTTAATTATTCCAAGATGGCCGCAGAATTTTCATCTCCTTGCGATTTGATTGAAACTCGATATCCATGTTTTTTTGGGTCACGGAATCCAAATTGAAACTTTTTCGAAATCAAAGATGGCGTCCGGAAATTTTTATTTTTTTAAACATCATTGGATTATATTTAATGTTAATTGTTTATAAAGCTTACATTTTTGAAGTAAGTAGCTTCGTTTCCGCCGTGTTTACCATGACACCCATCCCCTTGTTCACTTATTAGAGTACAAACTCAGAGGTCAAATCGCTCCTAGTCATGTTCGAAATCGGGCCTCACGAAATTAAAAAAATTTCAAAATTTAATTGTTTATTCAGTCTTCTTCTTATAGGAGCTGGGCTCTTTTCTGTGGAGTGCTTTCCATGGTTCCTTTCCTCCGCCAAGTTTTTTAAATTTTTCTTATATTTTATCGAAATATTTTCTTCTAAGTTTTCCTATTCCTCTTTTTCCTTCCATTATTGTTATAAAGGACGCAACGCATTTCTATTCGGTAATAAAGAGTATTATATTGGCACTTTTACACGTCAATAAGTATAATTTACATTGCTTGTAGCGTATATTAAAATGTAATATATATTTATATTTTATATTTAGGAGCTACCGATTCCAGCGCTTCGCAACGACCACTGCTGAAAAGAAACTCATTTTCACAGTATTGGGTGCCTACTCTCCGGAATAGCTTTGTATTAAATACGTACATATTATCAAGCCTGTTACCTACAGGGATAGGCAGAGACTAAGGACCTCCACTTGCTACAATCCTGACAGACCTCAGCTTTGTATTATTAGTATGACTTTTGATTAATAAATACTTATAATATAACTAGCTTTTCCCCGCGGCTTCGCTTGCGAAGGGGTGTAATTTATCAAAACCCTTTCTTAGGGGATACCTACGTCATAGTAGCTTTATGCATGCAAAGTCTCAGCCCGATCGGTTTAAAATTGACAAAGTTTCATACAAACTTTCATCCCCTATTTTATCCCCTTGGGGGTAGAATTGATCAAAATCCTTTCTTAGCGGATGCCTACGTCATAACATCTACCTGCATGCCAAATTTCAGCCCGATCCGTCCAGTGGTTTGGGCTGTGCGTTGATAGATCACTATGTCAGTCAGTCAGTCACCTTTGAGTTATATATATTTAGATACAATTTAGATACAATGTTGACACATTATGAAATGTGTAGTGCTTGTAGTATAGTTTAATGCTTGCGAACGAGTTAACATAAATTACGTAATTACTAAATAAATAAATATATATGTACAAATCATACAGATTGCGCTAGCTTTAACACAGAATAATTACTAGTACTCACGTACACGCACGTACGTCTTACTCAGAAAAGAAATTCAAAGAAATATTAGCGCTATGGTTTAATTTAGCTCGCGTCAGAACTCCTCACCTTTTCGTTTAGATACCTAGACATCCATTGCAAGCCAATTTCATTCTTATTACTCTGCACATAGTAATAATGTAGGTGTATTTTCGATAACGGGGAATGACACAGGCCTGCCCTTAATAAAGTTCGAGACTGTTATGGGTTACTAACTTAAGTAACTTAACGATACGAAGTAGTCAAAAATGCGAAGCCGAGCTGACCAGTCCCTCCTGTTTGCCACTTCACGAGTTGACGCACTGATCAGCCATCGAACTCAACCATATAAGAAGGAATTCAGACGGTTCCTCGCCTGTCCACCACCGCTGCAGAGGGGTAATGAACAGCTGAGCCGTCGAGCTCAATAGGCCTGCAGAGATTCGCTCTAATTTCAAACAAAACACATAAAAATGTTTACAAATTGAGTTTCCGAACTTTGGATCGAAAATGGATGTTTTAATACTTTTAATTTAATTTGGAATTTTGTCCAACAGACCCGGCGCACAAATGTACTAATTGTGATAGATGGAGCAATTTAGCTTTATTTTATGATTATGAATTTATGTTTGTTTACTATGGGAAATAAATGAATTCCAGGAGCGAAGATACTATATAACTCGATTCCTTATAGCTTGCCCTAGCTGATCCTAATATAACTACATGTGTTAATTGTAAAATAATGTAATTAAAAGCATTGAATACTGAACGTATTACTTGCGAAATGTCGTGTTTAGTACATAAGATGTTAAGGGGCTACCTAAGGTCCAGTGCTGCCCCCAATTTAAATAAATCATTTGAAAAGAAACGGAGATATTATTTAAAATTTGGCATTGATATAATCCTAGATAACCCTTCAAACTATTTTATGAACTACTGTGTATATTCTAAAGTGAGAACGTGTAGCTTTTTATAGCACTTTTGAATCTTTGACACCTAAAAGTGGCCGTTTTTCGCAAAAATGCTATATATAAATAAATATATTTAAATAAACAAATATAGCAAGTATTCAAATAAGTAAACAACAAATTGACTTTATAAACTACCAAACAAATTGATCTTTATTTGGTTAATTACTTTTAGCATTGATAAATACTTACTAAAAATCCGCATGCCGTTCCATTGTTTTCTTTTGCAATGCCCTATCAAGGTTCATGTTGTACCTACTAATTTAAAAAGTGACTATGTAGAAAGTGTAATATATGTACAATGTCAGAGCAATAAATAAATTGAAACAATAAATTTAAGATCATTTATGAACCCTGTCGGGCACAGCAAATAGAATCAGCGCCTGCATGACTCAGACAATCAGCTGTGCATCTCCAAAAACCAACATTAACCACTTCAAATACTGTTGGTTTAACCCTTATTGTATAGGTTTAACCCAATTAATTGGTAACAGTTTATACAGGTTATCGTTATGAATGGGTTTTCCCATCCCTAACAGAAAACATTACACTCGTTTGTAACCAACTTCCAAAAAGGAGGAAGTTAACCTACCTGAATTTTTCGAGGTCCAGTGCTGCCCCCATTTGAAATAAATCATTTGTAAATAAACGGAGATATTATTTAAATTTTGGCTTTGATATAACCCTAGATAACCCTTCAAACTATTTTATGAACTACTGTTTATATTTAAAGTGAGAACGTGTAGCTTTTTATAGCACTTTTGCGTCATAAAATAGTTTGAAGGGCTATCTAGGGATATATCAAAGCCAAATTTTAAATTATATCTCCGTTTATCAAATTATTTATTTCAAATGGGGGCAGCACTGGACCCCGAAAAATTCAGGTAGCCCCTTAAATCAATCAGTCGAGATCTTTTTTTATGTAGGTATGTTCACGGATTATTCAAGACACCGAACCGGACCCATTTGGAACATTAAGTTTGTTTGAAAGGGTTTTTCCAGGTAGTCCCATAGACATTTTATCAAAATCGGTTGTTTAGTTTGGGAGTGAAGTCGGTTTTTAGTTTTGGAAAATTATTGAGGGCAGCTTACCGCAAAAAGATTAAGCAAATAAACTTCCAATAAAAGGAAATGAAAATACCATCGCTACAAAAAGAAATAAACCGATAAATCTTAGCCTATCGATTACGAATGCTTTGGATGTAGTCACGCCCTAAAGACAAAAGTAGGAGCAGAGAATAAATAATAGAGTTAGGGCGAGTACACATTTTATTATACAAAGTCATCTGCGGGGACCAACATATAAAATTAAATAAATAAATATGTAGGGACAAATAACACCGATTGAGCTAGCCCCAAAGTAAGTTCGAGTCTTGTGTTATGGGATACTAACTCAACGATACTATATTTTATAACAAATACATATATAGATAAACATCCAAGACCCAGGACAATTTGAAAAAGCCAATTTTCCAACTTGCCCTGACCAGGGATCGAACCCGGGACCTCTGGGTGGCGGACTAGGATGGTGACCGCTACGCCACGGAGGTCGTCATAAATAAAGTTTAGTAAATTCAGTAGACAAGCCATTCATGTCAGTGTGAGTGTCGTTTGGTAAAGTCAGTAGATGGCCAGCAGTGGACCTTATGCGACTGAAATGATGAATGATGAAGACATTCATGGAATACGGATGTGGATTAAAAAATATTTTTGGCTTATCAGGTAGATTATTAATATAATATAACTTATTTATTCAGACTACAAGGTCCATTTTGTTAGTATTATTCTTAAAATTATGTTAGTAATGTTTTAAGTACATTTATTTCACAGGTCCTGTTACAATTTTACTCCAGAATGATAATAATTTACTGTCAAATTTGGAGCACAGTATTTGCAGGATGTTGTTACTGCTGGCTTGCAATCTGCTTATCAATGTAGCTATTCGTTTGCGTCTATTGGGGAAAAAATTATCTGTAAAAGCTTCAGCAAACTCTTCCTTATTAAAAAATATTGCACACGTATCTTTTGTTTCCTCCGTCTCAGAAATATTGGCGAAGATTTAAATTTCTCATGACATCATTACCCAGTACGATTTGTATCGGTGACGTCACCAGCCTTCATTCCGGATCTTTGATGTTCTATATCTTTGTCAATTTTTACTAATTTGTTATAAGAAAATATATGCGTCCATTATTTTTCAATGACAAAACTGACGGACTAAATATAACAATATCTACTTTGAATTGAAAGGAAGTAAAGATAATTGAATGCAATTTTAAGTATCTAATGTATTTTTTGTTGTTTATTGTCATTTTAATAAGTATGCATGTTATTTTTTAAATGTCAGCACCATTGCCTTAGGTAAGTATAACCGTAATGATTAGTATTTGTATGACATTGAAATAAATAAAATAAAATACTTTTTGATCTCATTTACAACGTGGAAGGGAACCCGTAATAAATCGAACCACGAGCTATACTAGATCACTATAGTATAATGACCGATGACTATCTTAAAGACAACAAAGTCTGGCTTGATCTTGGCGCGGGTTCCTCTTAAAGGTTTGTATACTCAGAAATGGTCATAATCTGGTACATTAAGTACATACTGAATTTACAACTTGATTTGACATTATTTCTAAATTTCGACATTTTGTTGTATACTCTGTCCACATATCAACTATAAATATTAATTTCATTATGAGTTGACGTTCTTGGAGAAAATGCTGCAGTGCAGTTTGTTACCGCTTCTTCTGCACTAGCGCTTTGGAGGCGGCAGTAAACTTAGCTCTAAGTAACTTTTTGACGTCAACAATTATTGTGCAATAAAACAAAGTGACGATTAATAAGAGATATTATAAATATCCTATGATAATAAAGATATATTTGAATTTGAATAATGAAATTAAAAAATCATTCAAAAATTAATTTTGGCATTTCCGTACAAAATCGTGCAGCCGCCCGGTACAAAATTGTGCAATTTGTATGGGAATGTCGATTTTCTTTTTGGTTTTTTGACTGTTATTTTAATTTCATTATACTACCAGTGTTCTCGTGACCCGCAGTTCGATTTATTACGGGTATGTGTTAATAAAATTTTTTTCAGTGTAATTCATTTGTATTTATGTAAGATGTATATGTATGTTTATTATAATGATTGTATATAAGTATGTTTATATTCACCGCCCCGCACTACCTAATTTCCCATTATTATTTTATATATATCGTGGTTGCCTGAAAAAAATTGCTTAGCGATGAAGCCGCCTTTTGCGCATTTCCTAGTTTTTAAGAAAATTATGTCCTGTAAGGTGGGTGTACCATGGAAGGCCACTCTAACAAATTAACAGTTATTATTCGTTTATTTACTGGATAAATAAAACTGCCAGATATTTAAGTAATACTTTGTTTTATTACGTAACATATAAACCACTTTTTTGAATTGCAGATTTAATCAATATTGATTGAACTTAAGTTCCATTGAACTCTTCCAAATGGCCTTGCTAGAAACAAGGCTCCTTAGAAGGCCATCATAATAAAGCAGTCATTTAACACTAAAAGTTACTGAATGGTTTATATGTTACGTAATAAAACAAAGTATTACTTAAATATTTGTTTGTTTCATTTATCCAGTAAATAAACAAATAATAACTGTTTATTTGTTAGACGGGCCTTCCATGGTACACCCACCTTATTTTAACGTCGTCGATTCCCGATATCAAAGAAGCGAGGGACCGTACTGCCAAAACAGTAGCGCGAGAGATTTGCCGCCGCGTCTGTGAGTTCCAGTTCGATGGGTGTTTGTGTAAATAGAAGGAATTTATCATCACATGGTAATAACTACGAAATTTTAATAATTGGCCTTCGAAGGAGCCTGGCCTTCCATGGTCCACCCACCTTATTTATTTATTTTGTGCAATAAAGGGAATTGTATTGTATGTCCTTGCCACTTTGTATATCATGATTCTAAGATCTCAATTTCAATTTCAATTTATTTATTGCTATTGGGTACTTTGCCCTGTGACGGCAGTGATTTGGCCTCCATTTTTTATATAATTTAATATAAGTTTTTATTATTTAATTATTTTTATTTTATTTAGTTTTAATTGAAGTAGGTAGTATTTAGTTTGTTTAGTTTTAATTAAGTTTTTTTTTCTTATATTGTATATATTTTTGTGTGTTTAATAAAATTATGAATTTATTGCTATTCACATTACATATTATACAAACATGTATCTATTTCTTTACACTACACAGTCACTCTTTAAAGTGGTAGGAACAACATGAACCCTGATAGGGCATTGCAACATAAAACAATGGAACGGCATGCGGATTTTTTAGGGTTCCGTAGTACCTACAAGGATCCCTTATAGTTTCGCCATGTCTGTCTGTCTGTCCGTCCGCGGTCTTACTCAAAGGCTATAAGTACTAGAAAGCTGTAATTTAGTATAAGTATGTATATTAATCATGCCAAAAAAGTGGTAAAATAAAATATTGAAAAATATTTTTTTTAGGATAGCTCCCACACAAGTGTCGTAGGAGTAAATTTTTTTTCTTGTCTAACCCATCGTGTGGGGTATCGTTGAATAGGTCTTTCAAAAATATAGTGAGCTGGTCAACATCATTTTTCGATTTAGGGATCCGTTTATGAAATATTTGGTTCTATATTGCAAATTTTTGTTAGAGTCAAATGTCCCCCCCCCCCCATCTATCTATTAAACGGTTATACATGGACATGTAAAAAAATTCAAAGCAGTAGTACATATAACGAAGTTTAAAGGAAAACTATCAGAGCTAAGTAGGGTTTACAAATTAAAAAGTTATAAGCGACCTACTTATAAAATGTACTCGGAAAAGGAAAAGTTCATACAAATTCAATAGAAAATTAGTTTGAATACGTTTTGGTGGCGTGAACTTAAAGTGGGCATTCGTAACTACGGAACCCTACACTGCGCGTGGCCCGACACGCACTTGGCCGGTGTAGCGCCCTCATTTGAAATAAATTATTTAAATCTAAATATGGTGAAAATTAAAAATTTGATTTGTATCAATGTCTAGAAAGACCTTTAAACTATTTTATGAATAACCTTTGAAATTATTACTAATAGTCTGTCTAGTTTTAAAACTGTTTTTCGCCAAAAGTGGCCACTTTTGGCGAAAAACAGTTTTAAAACTAGACGGACTACCAATATTACTTTCAAAGGTTATTCATAAAATAGTTTAAAGGTCTTTCTAGACAGTGATACAAATCAAATTTTTAATTTTCACCATATTTAGTTTTAAACAATTTATTTAAATTGAGGGCACCGCTTTAGCTACCACTTCGTCTTAATGGTAAAATTATTATGTGGTAAAAATTATTTCTTGTTATTGATGTCTTAAATTAATTCTTATTTTTCAATTTTTTATTTCGTTTAATAAGTCAATATTTCCGTTATTTACGTGATATAATATCTAATTTAATTACTTATTGTATTTTTTATTTAAATGTCAATTATTTAAATGTCATTGCAGATTATGTTATTCGTCATTAATTTTATAAAATAATCTAAATATATATAACTCAAAGGTGACTGACTGACTGACATAGTGATCTATCAACGCACAGCCCAAACCACTGGACGTATGGGGCTGTTTGGCATGCAGGTAGATGTTATGACGTAGGCATCCGCTAAGAAAGGATTTAGATCAATTCTACCCCCAAGGGGATAAAATAGGGGATGAAAGTTTAAATGAAACTTTGTCAATTTTAAACGGATCGGGCTGAGACTTTGCATGCATAAAGCTACTATGACGTAGGTATCCCCTAAGAAAGGATTTTGATAAATTCCACCCCTACGTGAGCGAAGCCGCGGGCAAAAGCTAGTTTTATATAATGTCTCACTATAATGTGCACGCAGAACTTATTTTGGTGTGAACCTACCCTTATTTTTAATTACTCAAACCTCAAAATATGAATAGCTTCCGGTAGCAATCTCTTTAGATTAACTAATAAAAATGGCGGTTATATCTTGGCTAATGAAAATATTGTTCGAGCTTAATTAATTTTTCATTATAGGAAATGAAATGAGTTTATTGTTTTATTGGTAGGCGTTTATAGGTACCTTGTTCAACACATGGCCGTAGCCAGTAATGTGTTTTGGGGGGGGGGGTTCGAGCCAGAGCCAACATACCTCACCCATGTTGATTTGGGGGCTCCTATTAATTACGCAAAGTGTTTTTGAAGATTTTTCAAACCCATCACCAGATTGAGATTTTCCTCGACCTCCTCCCCCCTACACTAATTTCACTAGAAGTCTTTCAAAAATTATATTTTGATTGTAAACTTTTACTTTTTCTGACTACACTAAGTAATCATAATCATAATCATAATCATATCTTTATTTGCTTAAGTATATGTCAATCGTGTTAAAACTTGAAATAATCATAATACATGATACCTTTTTTATTTTGGCTATAATAAATATAATTTTTTAAATATATCCATCTCTGTCAATTTTTTTTTGTACTCGATCCCTTGATTTTTTTTGTTATTTAAATATATATAATTATATATATATATAATTTCGTTATATGTGAATCACGCTAAGATGGTCTCAAAATTGTGACCAACTGTCAAAGGAGTCAAAAAGACATGAAAATTGTTAGCGCCTTTCTGGCGTTGACACTTGCAACACCGTGTAGCGGCTAGCAACATCGTAATGCAGCGGGCAACCCTATCAGATGGATAGCGGTACGATATTGCGCATGCGCGGTCAACGGTCTTCTGGATTCAAAGCGTGCCACGTAAGGTTGTGTCAATCCATATATTATATCTTATTGAAGTAATTGTAGATATTTCATAAAGTTCTAGTGATCAATGTATCAAGTTTAACAGTTTACCTAGCAAAATAAATATGTATTACGTATAACTGTGCCTAGTATTTATTTTGCAAAATCATGTGGCGTCACGTAATTTATGGACTGTCCTTAGAACCGGTAAGATGGGAGAAAGAGGGTACTTACGCAACAGCAGTCCGACATGCTTAAGTCGTAGCATGTCACGGCATTTATATGTCTTTCACGCAGAGCCTGGAATCAAAAACATACATAAGGATATCATCGTCACCATCATTATGGCCATTACCCTTCATCATCATTCTTTATCATCATAATTGTCTATTCTTCTTACATTTTTTCAAAACTAAAAACAGACTTGAACAACAAACTACTGATTTTTGATAAAAAAACCGGTTTTCTTAAATGAAAACAACGTATTACTTGTATAAAGCACAGCACAGTACTCACTGAGACTGTGTCGCTTGCTTCCATTTTTTTTTATATTGCAAACAAACAAGCGGGTCATCTGATGGTTAGTGATCGCCGCTGCCTACGGACAACTGCAACACCAGGGGTGTAACAGAAACATTGCCGGCCTTTCAGGAAGATTTAGACTCGTTATTTGAAGGTTTCAAATTCGTATCGGTCCGGGAATACTGCAGCAGGAAGTTGATTCCACAGTTCGGTCTTACGAGGTAAAAAGTTCCTTTTAAAACGCACGGTGGTTGATTGCCAACTATCCAAGTGGAGTGATAAAATTTTAATTTTGCAGCAGGTATTAAGAGGCTTTACACCTTTGGTTGGCTGTCTCGCTCGCACAATCAAACATTTTTAAAGATTATTAAAAAATGTGACTCATTTGTAGAAAAGTGTTTCCCTAACTTTCTATATAATTATATTGTGGATATTTAAGACATGTTTTTTTATTGTTTATGTATTGTGGGTATCGAGAATTAGGTCATTAAAATTTTAAAATTTTGATGACTTAATTTTTGATGTAGCCAATGTCTACGCAATGTACAACTGGTCTAAAATATCCACAATATAATTATATAGAAAGTTAGGGAAAATTTTTTTTACAAATCAGTCACATTTTTTAATAATCTTTAAAAATGTTTAATTGTGCTAGGGAGACAGTCAACCCAAGGCGTAAAGCCTCTTCAGTCGAACAATTCTTCCGAGGAGCATACCAGACAAGTTCGTACAAATCAAATATGACCGGTAACACACACAATGAAAAATATAACGACATGCAAAATATAAGACAAATATGACTGGTATTATTTTTAAGTTCAAGTTGAAGTGACAATTCGAAACATATATTTGTCTCTTCTCTACGTCAAGATTCAATAGTAAAACTTCCCTCGTACCGCAAGCAAAAATGAGATAAAACATTGCCACACACACACTACAAGTCACACACCTGTCAAGATTAGTTGGTATCATAGACGTAAAAATGGTTGGTATCGCATGGAACGTGTCAATCAAAATATATATAACTCAAAGGTGACTGACTGACTGACATAGTGATCTATCAACGCACAGCCCAAACCACTGGACGGATCGGGCTGAAATTTGGCATGCAGGTAGATGTTATGACGTAGGCATCCGCTAAGAAAGGATTTTAATCAATTCTACCCCCAAGGGGATAAAATAGGGGATGAAAGTTTTATGAAACTTTGTCAATTTTAAACCGATCGGGCTGAGACTTTGCATGCATAACTACTACTAGCTACTATGACGTAGGCATCCCCTAAGAAAGGATTTTGATAAATTACACCCCTACACGAGCGAAGCCGCGGGCAAAAGCTAGTAAAATTTATATAAGACATTCATTCAAACAAAAAAGAAGTCAGTTAAAACGTACCCTAATCGCTTTAAGTGTTAGTATTAAATTTGTATTAGTCTCTGCCTACCCTCATGGAAAAGAGGCGTGAATATATGTATGTCTATATTAAATTTGAAGAGTTCCCTCGATTTCGCCAAGATTTCATCATCAAATCCTGACCTAATGACCATGAGACCACAAAAAGAATACTCCTTCAAACAAATAAGAATTTTCCAAATCAATCCAAACATCTTCGAGTAATTGGGAACATAATAACATAACAAAAAAAGATTCCTCTTCCTTTTGGAAAGTCGGTTAAAAAAGGTATGTACTTACGTTTTTTTAACATGAATACTGATCGTAACATAAAAAACCCAGACCCTTCAGAGCAAAAGTCAGAAGTGTGCAACTTAATTTTGTTTTGGTTGACGCGTTATGTTGAATTTATAGTTATGCTTTAGATTCTAAATTCAAACCGTTATATCAAACAATCTTATAGGTACAATGTATATTATTATAGTGTTAACATTCAAAAATAAACGTGAGTGAAATTTAAAAATTAAAATGATCTTGAGCGCTCAATGTTTTAATTGTAATTTAAACAAATTTGATTCAGGATTAAAAATATTTTTGTTAATTTTAATTTAAACCATACTATGTATTACTATAACTTATTTATATCTATACGTATATTTTATTAAGTTTTAAATATAAAAGTATGTCTGTTTGTTCATCTTTTGCTTGTAATGGTATTTTTTCTTTGTTGGAATATAGACGGATCTAATATTTAGATACGTCTATATGCTAGAAGTTTATATGTTTGTAGCTAAGTACTTAGGGATAAGATTTAATGTCGCAGATATAAGGAGGCGTGTGTCCATTTGTGGGTCATTGAGAGTTGAGGTGAAGATTTTTGTAGCAAGAAATTATTAAAAAACAAAAAAACATGACTGATTGAAAGATTTTACAATTTAATCAATTAATAACCTAAAAAGAAAAATACGCCATTTAGATATTTTTTTTTCATATTTTGATAGTGTCACGCTGACAAATAAGATGTATTTACTCATAAGTCATAACGATACCTCTCAAGTAGGCTGCGAAGCATTATAAGACACATAGACCTAGAAATTTTATACCGCGTAAAGTCTCTGCTAAGACATATAGTGCAGACGGCTAAAAATAAATTTTGTTGTAGCTGCCAAAAATGTTGACTGTCTAGTGGTTTTCTCAAAACGGTTTTTAAAACGAATACGTGCCGTATTATCAAGCTTGCATGCAGTGTTTGGAAAACCCATTCATAACGGTAAACCGGTTATATCGGTACAACCTTTTTCGGTTAATCCTTTGATTCGGTTAACCCACACAATAAGGGTAACAGTAACCGTTATCTGAATAGGTTTATTAGGTTTTCGGGGATGCTCAGCCGTTTGGTTGAGTCATGCAAGCGCTTTTGTAGGAATAGGTACAGTGACCATGTGACGAGGAATGAAAAACGTGTAGTATCATGCAGAAATTATATGTCGATTCGGTTAAAGTTAACCGCAATTATAGGTTAACAGGCTATTTCGGTTAACCAAAATATATGTTAACACATTTCCAATTGGATTAATAACAGATTTTTTCGGTTAGGTTAACCTAAACCGTCCAAACCCTGCTTGCATGTATCTCGTAAGAGTATGTATGTTTGTTTAAGTCAAATCTTGCAACTAAATGTTCAACCAGTTGTCCTCAACCGATTGAGCTGAAATTTTGCAAACTTATATGAATCGGATGACAATACAATATTATAGAGTCAATGAGCTGTTCTGATGACGAAGTCGGGAGATATCCGACGGAATCAGTTATATAACGACATAACCTCTTTGAGTAGGATTCATTTGATTTGTCTCGACGAGCGCTTTATGGTAAACGATGCCTTAGTATCTGATCTCGGAGACGGAAGGTGGTTGATGAAACTCAGTAATCAAACGACGTAACTCCATCAAGTTTGGGATTATTTTACACTAGACTGTTCCATACAAACGTAGTCTAGCTTTCATTTTAAAATAACATGTAAGATTTTAGAAGTATTTAAACTTTTTTTAAATAAATTGTATATATAGGCATATAACTAGTTTTCGACAATCAAATTTGAACTTGAAAGAAAATATGAGAGTGTAAAACTTTTCCATACTGAAGGTCAAATATGATATGATCCACTATATTCTCTATTAAGTTCATATTTTGACTGTGATGACCAGTTATATGCCTTAAGGCGGCCCTTCTCGACGGCTCTGTCGTCAACGCGAGCATATTCGAAAAACTTGGTTTTCATCCAGGGCAATGCTAGAAAAAAAAGCAAACCAAAAAGAGAGAGATAGCGCCTTAGGGCACGGTTTGCACTGTATTGAATGAAATTAGTATTATTATTGAATATCCATTGAACGAATATGAACTATTCATAGGGTGCGGAAATTTCATAAGACTTGTTCCAGGATATACGTTTTTGTCAGTAAGCCTAACAAGTTTGTGAAATTAATGTTTTTTTATTAAAATTTTCATTACATTTGCGAGGTTTCTATCAAAATATTTTTTAATTGTTATAATTTATGAGTACTTTATGAACGGTCGAAGTTCAGGTAAAACTTGTGCAAAAAAGCAGATTTTTGGAGGCGTATACTGAACTTGTTTTTTCAGATAATCATTTTTTTATTCCGACAGAAACCTAGAAATAGTGCACAAGATATATGTTAGTTCAAAAGTTTTTAAGAAAGATCAGTTACAACGCCATAATTACGTACGAGTGTTTGTATGAAAAGTAAGACGGGAAGGCTGCTCTTAAAATATGCAATTTCTCAATGCCAATATCTGACATGCCGTTTCAAAATAAAATCTAGACTATGTTTGTATGGGAAAGTCTGATTCTGTCCAGGGCACAGAATAAGTACTAGTACTCACGTACAGAAGTCTAACTTAGAAAAGAAATATCTACTTAATGTGGTTAGCGCTATGGTTTAATTTAGCTTACTATGGTTTATTTTAGATACCTAGACATCCTTTGCAAGCCAATTTCATTCTTATTACTCTGGACAAACGATTTATGTAACTGAATTTTCCCCTTCGAAGTGGTCGCCGCGCGCATAGTAATAAATGTAGGTATATTTTCTATACCTAAACGGGGAGTGACACAGGTCTGTCTAAGGTAAGGGGACACTTAAGACGCCATTTTAATGTCAAATCTAACTTAAAACTAACAATTTCTTTATTCGTTCTGGCACTGTATATTTTTTTTTCTTTGCGACAAATTCAACGCGTATTTTATTGAAAACAGATTCGCAGCCTACAAACTTTGTCCATTGAGCCGAGTTTAGCTATAAAGTGAGTTTAACGGCTATCTACTGAGTTTTAAACCTTACAATCGGAATTTTGTGATTAACAAATGTTTTGGCAGTTTCAAGTTGCGAAGTTTCGGAATGTTGCTGGCGATTCGTTTTTGTCTTCCTGCGATTAGCTTGGTGTTAATTAAATTCGCTTCGCAATTTAAAAAAAAATATTATTATGAATCAATGAAAAAACATCACGTATTTTCCTAATCATTTGATCTCGAGAGTTTGTAAAACGATGTTTTTATGTATACACCTATTTTAAATATTTATAATTATTATAACATATTTGTAAGTATTAGCTTTAAACATTTTTTAGCATCTTACTTCTCATAAGATTAATTATTGTGAGTTTAGTTTTTTTTTACTACCTAGATACCGTAAAATTATGGAATATGCATGAAAAAATTATGTGTTATCTAACTAGTTTATCCATAAATATTCAAAACTAAAGTACCAACAGCGAAAACAAAATAAAAATTGGTTGAAACACGTACGATATATAACGATTTTACGAAAATATGTCTATCTCACTCACATGAACGCATTTCCTATGACAAATGTAGAGATGATATGGACTTTGACGTCACCAGTCCATATCGGACTTCTCTTTCTAATTGAAACTTTAAAGTATCGCATGTTCGTCGCTGATTAAGATATTTTATAAATTCTTTCGTATATGTTTACTGTGGTTATTAACGATTTTATAAGGCAAATAAAAAAAAATACGTGCATATTCCCTAAAGTTCTGATAAATAAATAAATAAATTGTTAAATAATAAAGTGTATGATAAAGGATTATTTCAAAAATTTGTTTAATATCAAAATATTACGCGAGTAAACCGTTCAACAATATTCAAGTCAGTAAGTAACCCTTTTTGGGACCCTATTACATCTACCGACGTATAATTTTTATTGCGGACAAGTGTCTTGCAAAGTGTTAAAACAATAGATATCTATAATGAAGGCTCAAGCCAAGCCAATGCCTAGTATTTCATACATATTTTAATAACATTCAATGTTTTTTTATATATTTAAAGTGTGGCAAATTTATTCATACACCATATAAAAATATAATAATATATTCTCTACATTTAAATTTTATATTGTTCAAATTATTCACATAGGGTGAAGCCGTAGAGATGGACCGGTGCAAGTTGAGATCTATAGTTCTGCTCATATTTATTGTAACCCGTAAGTATTTTTAAATTTAAATATAATTAAAAATAGATGTTCATTGTTTATAATTTTGTTTAAGTAATAATTTTTATAATGTTATACTTATTACCATTTATAATGTAACGTTTATTTATTCAAATAATTATCTAGATAAGAATTCAAATATTCGCAACACGCTTCGACAAATGAAATTTGTTAGTAAAATTAAATTTATATTATAAGTACATCCATTCACAACTAACAAAGTACACTGAAACGATTTAAGGGTGAATGCAGTATATTATACCGAACAACTTTCCCCTTGGAACGTTATTAGATATTAATCAATAATAAGAATAATACAAGTATTCAACAACAACTAACTATTAAGAAATCGAAAGAAAAAAGAAATGACAATTATCAAGTGATATAAATATCCAAAGATAAATAAATGATTTGACTTTGACTTTGACTTCAAGAATAATGATTGACGAGTAGTCACCATGCTAGTCCGCCACCCAGAGGTTCCGGGTTCGATCCCCGGTCAGGGCAAGTTGGAAAATCGCCTTTTTCAAATTGTCCTGGGTCTTGGACGTTTATCTATATATGTATTTGTTATAAAATATAGTATCGTTGAGTTAGTATCCCATAACACAAGTCTCGAACTTACTTTGGGGCTAGCTCAACCAGTGTTATTTGTCCCTATATATTTATTTATTTAATGATTAAAACTATCATTATGAACAGTGCAATAATGTTGTTATCTGGCTATTTGTGAATATTATGAGTTAATTATCTAAAACCTATTGTGATTAATCATGAAGACCATCCCACTTTTAAATCGAAATAATGAGAAATAATTTCTGATTTTCCAAAGAACTTGTATAAGCCATAAATTATAAAAACAAAATATTCTTAATCATATCTACTGAACAACTTATAAAAATATATATATGTATATATAATAGCAATAAATGGTTTGCATTGCTGCCGTTAGTTTAGACCATGCAAGTTATCTATTGCTTCTTCGTATTGCCAGTCCTGTGTCACTCCCCGTTTAGGTATCGAAAATATACCTACATTATTACTATGCACTTCGAAGGGAAAAATTCAGTTACATGAATCGTTTGTCCAGAGTAATAAAAATGAAATTGGCTTGCAATGGACTAGTCTAGGTATCTAAATGCAGAGGTGAGGAGTTGAGACGCGAGCTAAATTAAACCATAGCACTTTAAGCACATTGAGTAGATATTTCATTGAATTTCTTTTCTAAGTTAGACTTCTGTACGTGAGTACTAGTACTTATTCTGTGCTATTGCGTCTATTGGCCTTTATTTTTAACCTCCGACACAAAAGAGGGATGTTATAAGTTTGACGTGTAATGTCTGCCGGTTTGTCTCTCGGACGGATAGACAGATTTCAATGCGGTTTTTTCAAGTCAAAGCAAGTTTTGCGGTGATTCTTAGCTATGTTTGGTGAAAATCGGTTCAATCGTTGTCGGTGCGCTTGTATGTTGAATCTTTTGATTAACCTGGCGAATAATAGATGGCGGCGCGTATATCAATTCCAAATTAATTCCCGTCAGGCCCCAATAAATTGAAAAACCACTGTATTCATTGTTCTTTTGACCGGATCCGGTTGGAATATCTAGTTCCGCTACTCATTACCAGATGGCGTCGTCGGGTTTTAGGAATCATATATTGAATGTATATTTTTTTAGACATTATATATTTTTATGTATCTAACTACCTACCTATGATATTTTTCAGAACTCCCTTCTACAAATACCCAGTTCTGGGGGCAGGGGGGTTCAGGGGTTCCCAATGACCCCTTCATGAATGCCCAGGCTAGTTGGAATGGTTTTAGTTTTGGTAAGTTTTTTACTTTCTATTTATTTAATTTGTAAAATTGTGGTTTTTCAGACTGCCTCCGTGGTTCAGTGCTCAAGGCGTACGCCTTGAGACCTGGAGATCAAGGGTTCGAATCCCACTCGAAAGCATACTTTGAAAAAATTGTTTCTAGTCTGGTTAGAATGTTGCAGGCTTGAATCACCTGATTATGCGAAAAGAAAGATATTCCGTGTTTCAGAAAGCAGGTATAAACTGTGGGTCCCGAACGCCATCTAGCGTTCGCTCAAACTCATACAAGGATGGTTTCTGTTCTACCCTTTAGGTTGCGGAGGTCAGACGGCAGTCGCTGTGTAAAAACCAGTAACCTCGTCAAATCTCCTTGGTTAGGTAGCGGACCCCGGGCTCTGAAGCGTTACCGCTGAGGATGCAACCGGGAATACGTGAGGATGATGATGATGATGATCATGATGAAGATGACATTAAATAACAAAAAGAGCATTAAGTACACTCTTAAAAATAAAACTCTTTTAAGTTGACATTTTTTATTATTAAATTGAATAAAAACTTTATACAAATTATGACATAACAAACCATGTAGGTATTCTCTGTCCACATATCAACTTTAATTATTAATTTCATTGCGAATTGACGTCCTCGGAGAAAATGCTGCAGTGCAGTTTGTTACCGCTTCTTCTGCACGAGCGCTTTGGAGGCGGCAGTAGGTAAACTTAACTCTAAGTAACATTTTGACGTCAAAAATTGTAAAACAAAACAAACTGACGATTTTTAAGAGATATTATAAATATCCTACGATAATAAAGTTATATTTGAATTAGAAAATTGAATTGAATTTGAATTAATCAGATTTATTTATAGCACGTAAGTAGTTTAAAAAGATTGATTTAATTAAAAAATACTTTATTTTTCAGGTCGTAGCCTCCAAACACAGCCTGGCTCTCAGTCGAGCCCCCAACCGTGCCCCCAACCGTGCCCCCAATCGTGCCCCCAACCGTGCCCCCAACCGTGCCCCCAACCGTGCCCCCAATCGTGCCCCCAACCGTGCCCCCAACCGTGCCCCCAACCGTGCCCCCAACCGTGCCCCCAACCGTGCCCCCAACCGTGCCCCCAACCGTGCCCCCCACCAAGCCCTCCATGCTACCCTCCATGCTATCCTCCGTGCCACCCTCCATGCCCTCAGCCCTGCCCTAACTCCAATAACGAAAAATCCGACTCAAAGGACCAAAAGCAGAAGCCAGATCCGAAACCTGACAAAAAACCATCACCTGATGATGGTGATGATGATGATGATAGGATTAATTCACGCGTGGGGTTCCGAGACAGGTATAGCAGAAGGATGCTGAGCGATTCGCAAAGCCGTAGTGGTGGTGGACTCCTGAATTCTTTCCTGAGGATTCCTGCCACGGTGGCGGATACTTTCTTTGAGGCGCAGTTTAATGTTTAGTATCCTATTTTAACCGACTTCGAAAAAGAGGAGGTTCTTAATTCATCGGAATCTTCTTTTATTTTATTACTTTTATGTATTTGCCCCGATTTCTAGAAGACACCTGGAGCGATTTGGAAAAATCTTTTTTGTTTAAAAGGATATATTTTCCAAGTTGTCCCATACGAGTTTTATCAAAATCTGTTGTGTGGTCTGGTTTTTAAACCAAAATAACTGGAAAAAATAAACTATATGATTTGAATTAAGTACTTTGTGCAATTCTGCCACCAGTTAGTTCATGCAAAATATTGCCGGCCGGCGCCCCCTGCTACTGTTAGTCCCAGCATACCTGCCACCAACAGCCAATGTGCACCCGCCCGCCCCCACGACGTTTGACCGCCGAACGATCAACAACTTGTTTGGTGCCTGAGGATGCCTCGTGGAGAGGCGAAACACGTGTCGCGTATGCGGTGTCCGATGTTGCTGCAGCCGCAGCGGATGTAGCAGTATCGGAGGGAGCATGCATCAGCTGTTGGCGGCGGGTGCACACGGATTGTTGGTGGAAGGTATGCTGGGACTGGCATAGAATTGTTGCGTATTTAACTTTTCTGTGACTGCCCCTGGCATTGAAGTCGGTTTTTTGTTTTGGATTACATATTATAAACAAAAGTCTAAACAACAAATATCCTAGGTTGTACTATTCCCTAACACAAATTGTGAATAAAAGATGTTCTGGACCTGCTGTTTTTTTCGCCTATATCTTAATCTTTTATGAAAAAAATGTGATTAGGACTAGCAAGTTAATTTATAAGTACCTACCTCACCTACTTATGTTTTTCTATAACACAAGGTAGCCAAGACGTCCTTGCCTTTTTCCAAAGAGGAAGTAGCTAGTCCTGAGTTCTAGTAAATATAGAGTTCGAAAAATAAACTCACATTAAAAGGGAAAAATCATATTCTTTTAAGAAAAATCACCTGTTCCTGACGACCTTGCTAAGGTCGCTGAAAAGGGCTGGATGCAGGCCGTTCTAGCTCAGTCATTTTGGAAATCCTTGGGAGAGGCCTATGTCCAGCAGTAGACGTTATGCCGCTGCTGGCGAGTAGGCGACCGATACTGTCAATTCTTCTCAGCAGTGGTCATTACGAAGCGCTGGTATCGGTAGCTTTCTTAAAAAGATAAATAAATTTTAAAATACTTAACACGTAACGTAAATTATACATATTGACATATAAAAAATGCCTGTAAAGTTCTCATTACTGAAAAAACATTTGATGATGAATGAAATACCTGTAGCTTGACTGGTGGAAAACTCCGGCGGCCTTAGCACAGAATAAGTACTAGTACTCCCCTAGTACTCCGAGTAAGTCTACAGAAGTCTCACTTAGAAAAGAAATTCAAAGAAATATCTACTCAATGTGGTTAGTGCAATGGTTCAATTTAGCTCGCGTCAGAAGTTCTCCCCTCTTCGTTTAGATACCTAGACATCCATTGCAAGCGAGTTTCATTCTTATTACTCTAGACAAACGAGTCATGTAACTGAATTTTCCCATTCAAAGTGGTCGCCGCGCGCATTGTAATAATGTAGGTATATTTTTGATACCTAAACAGGGAGTGACACAGACCTGGCCTAGGGCGCGTTTAGACGATACGCGCACGCCAACCCATGACTAGCGCATACCTAGCATTGTTCTAGTACTTTAAACTGTAAACTTTAAACTGTAAACTACTGTTTACAGTTTCGCAATTGTGCATAGAAAAGCTTCACGTTCTCTCTTTAAACTGTTAGCAGTAGTTCATAAAATAGTTTGAAGGGTTATCTAGAGCCTGTTCAAGACAAAATTTTAAATGATATCTCTGTTTCCTATCACTTGATTTATTTCAAATGGCGGCAGCATTGGACTCCCGAAAATTCAGGTATCCCCTTAAGGAGGCCCCGCTTGTAGATACCAGTAAGCTACACGCTCCAGTTATTTCCCTAGAAAATCTTAAAAGTAAATAGAAAACGTTTTATAATTTATTTGTTTATTTTTATTACATAAAATTATAACTGGCGGTCTTATGTAAGCGTTCAGATGCCCAGCCCACGCCTTGCGCACGACAAGCGCGGTTTGAATTTGTTGCATATAATTTGAGTCCTATCACACATCAATACAACTCAAATTGCATTTACCGAAGTCAACACGCGCACGCCTCGCCTACGCCACGCGCTCGCCTTGCCTCCGCTTTGCTTTCGCCTTGCCACTGCCTTGCGCCCGTCCGGCGCTCGCCCCGACTGGACTCCGGTTAATGCAATTTGAGTTGTATTCATGTGTGATAGGACTCAAATTATATGCAACAAATTCAAACCGCGCTTGTCGTGCGCAAGGCGTGGGCTGGGCATCTGAACGCTTACATAAGACCGCCAGTTATAATTTTATGTAATAAAAATAAACAAATAAATTATAAAACGTTTTCTATTTACTTTTAAGATTTTCTAGGGAAATAACTGGAGCGTGTAGCTTACTGGTATCTACAAGCGGGGCCTCCTTAAGGGGATACCTGAATTTTCCGGAGTCCAATGCTGCCGCCATTTGAAATAAATCAAGTGATAGGAAACAGAGATATCATTTAAAATTTTGTCTTGAACAGGCTCTAGATAACCCTTCAAACTATTTTATGAACTACTGCTAACAGTTTAAAGAGAGAACGTGAAGCTTTTCTATGCACAATTGCGAAACTGTAAACAGTAGTTTACAGTTTAAAGTGAGAACATAAATTAGTTTGAAGGGTTATCTAGGCTCTACCTATGTCAACACAACATTTTAAATGAAATCTCCGTTTCCTTTTCAATGATTTATTTTAAATGGTGGCAGCACTGGACCCCGTAAAATTCAGGAAGTCCCTTAAAAACTTTTCCCATCGAGTTCACTTAGGGGTTTATAATATATACGCATTTATTACTAATAACAATTATAACATTTATAACCTATCTATTATGGCACACCGAATTACGAAGGCTGCAGCCCGAGGACTCCAAAATATAAGCTTTTTGAAACGAAGTTCCTTATCGCGCGTTGCGAAAGGGGGCTAGACGGAAAAAATCATGACCAAAAGTTGTAACGACACTTTTTGTTCATTCTTTATGAAGATAATAGAAACTTGGTTTTAGAACGCAGAAAAGAGTTTGAATGTAATTTAGACCTATTTATATTTTACTTCGTTCCATCCGGGTGTCCCTTGACACCTCTCAAGTTTTTTAAAATAACTTTAATTTAGAAATAAAAATTATAAATTTGAGTAAAATTAATTATACGCGACAGATCGCTCGATGTTAGAGACGAAGAGTGATTCCGAGATCGGCCGGTGGCTGGCCGCAGGTGCATCAGGGCGGGGTTGCGTCATCGCCTCTGCTGGTGGTCCGCGGTCAGGCGATGTTCTTATAAATTGGGCAATCTCGATGACTTATGTGTCAGCGATTGTAGTGGCGCTTCCATATTTAACAAACGCGCATTAAAATGTCCTTTACTATTTTCATAAGCCGTAAACTAGCAGCTTGACTGGATTGCACACACCCACATATTTAAATTAAAATACGAAATTTTTCGCTGGTTATTCAAATACACTCACAATGAGAAATTTTGTATGCACACGCTCAGAGACATTTTAGTCATACAAAGTCAATAAAAATAAATTTTGCGAATTATAAGCCGGACATTAAACGGCTTATAACCCTTTATAGAACTTAATTTCTCCTCTCCCCTCTGGATGCTTGACTAAGACGGACGTGTGTCGCAGTATTTATCACAATTTTTCTAAAATATAACTTATACAAATCAGTGTACAGTACCAGGATCTCAGCACGTCACAAGAGTTGCTATTGTGTGGCTAGAAAAGGACCCTATCCAAAGTGAGTGAATCAAATATACTTCGCCGTACGCTGCAGATTATTTGCATGCCCCCACGCAACACCCCACCTTTATCTTCGACCACTGCCATTGGTCTAATTGAGCTGCGCCCCTTGCGCAGGAGTTTTAACTGTGTGCGGCGGGCCCCACCTGACTCACTGACCTATATCTACTTACCTATATCTAAACACGCACTGGACGCATACTTTTGCCGACGGACGCGTCGCATTTGGATCTACGCACCGAGAAATAAAATCGCCGACTATGCCACTCTCGCCTACCGGTAAATTTGGTTCAGCCCCGGATATTAGTAATCAACCTGAAAGCCCAGAGGTAAATTCTGTGACCCTCCGTTCCACAAAAAGGCGACGTTGCGATTGTGGTTCCAACTATGAGTCTAAATTAGACATCTTCATTAACTCCCTTACCGAGTGGAAAACAGCTACCGATGATAAGCTGTCTAGCATCCAGACATCTATGCAAGATATCCACCGACAGAACTCCGATATAATTGCTTCTAACGTCGAGATAGAAAAATCTATTAGCTCATTATCATTGAAGTACGACGACCTGTGTTCCCGTCTAGCGACTTTTCAAACCAGGACAGAGGAGTGTCTTGAGCGTGTTAACAAAATCGAACTCGCTTCGGAAGAAATAGACCGATCATCCCGTGCAGCGTGCCTGGAGTTGCGCAACATTCCGCACAAATCTACATCTACCCAAGAGGATTTACTGGGCATTGCAGTGAAAATTTTCAAGGAACTCTCGATTGATCTTTTGACCTCCGAAGTATTCGACATACATCATATTCAGTCTAAAACCGACAATAACAAAACCATACTTGTCTCACTTAACTCCGTGCTAATAAAAAACAAAGTACTGAGAGCGTATAGAGACTACAATAAATCAAACGGTGGCAACCGACTTAGTTCCACTACTATATTTGGATCCGGCGTTCCTCAGCAACCAATATACATAGCAGAACACCTGACAGCCGCGGCTCGCCGACTGCACTACCTGGCGCGCGAGCTGGTCCGCTCGCAGCAGTACAAGCACTGCTGGACCTCCGGCGGCAGGGTCTTGTTGCGGAAAAACGACAACTCCAAATATATAATTGTCTACTCGGAAGCGCAACTCACCACATTAAAAGATAATAATTAATTTTATACTTGCATATACCTTATTAATAGGTTGTTAAGGAATAGCAAGGGTAAAAAAATAGATAACTAATTAAATATTTAAGTTTATTCATAAATAATGTTCGTTTGCTGACTGCATGATTATATATGTACACTACCTAAAAGTAACTACATAATTACCTGTATTTACTTAAACATCTTGTATGTATATTGGTCGTTTAGTTTGTGGGCATTGTTTACTCGTACGTGGGTATACTAATCCGTTTTTCTTTATTATATTTTATGGTTCCGTAAATAGCTATACTTAAAATTCAAAACGCATCGCCTAGGTACTCACTACTCCTTATCTCTTTTTGTATTTACTTATGTATGTGTGTACCCTCTTACCTACGTAAATATTGAACTGCCTACCGGGTAACCTACATCTTTATTTTGTTCCTAATTAATTTTTCTGATTTCCCACTTAGCTTGATACTGACAGAAATAGGTACCTACTTCATACTTTCCACCAAAAATAATTTAAAGCAGCGTATGCTACCATTACCTTCTTACGCAAAATACATTAATGATAAGAATATAAGTTTATAAGTTTATACTCATTTTCCGTAGGTATGTGTTAGATACAAAATTTAGCATAATTGAGTCGGTATTCCATAATACAAGGATAACTTATTTTGGAGCCAGCCCAACTCGTGTGAAATTAGTGTCTACACATTTAAAATAATAGATATATATTACGCCATAATTCAAAATGAACTTTAACAAAACTCTTTTCAGTAATATCGACAATATCTCAAATGCTACTTCCTGTGTATGTGACCCCCATGAAGTACGCACTCAGATTCTAGCACATAACAAAGCACTTAATATTTTAACCCAAAATATTCGTAGTCTGTCAGCGAATTTACCGGGTTTTGAAATTTTAATGTGCAATTTAGACATTGAACTTGACATAATAATCCTCACTGAATGTTGGATCTCGAAAAACCCGTACCTCCCCCCTCTGCAAGGCTACTCATCCCATAGTTCTACTTCCCCTGCCAATCAGAACGACGGCGTAACTGTCTACTATAAAAGCTCATTAACCGGTATCTCTATATCTGAACCGACTATTGTCGAGGCCAGTTGTGTACAAATCGAATTAGGTAAAGAAACTGTCATACTAGGTATATATCGTCCATGCGCCTTCCGGAATTACCAACTCTTCACACAATCTTTGAATGCATTACTTCAGAGCTTACGTAATTTTAAAAACATAATTGTTATTGGGGACATTAATATTGATATCATCCCCTCTCGATTGGACGAAGATAACGACGACTATCTCGATATACTGGCAATTCACGGTCTATTGCCAACTCATACTTATCCTACTCGCGAAACTGCTTGCCTTGATCATATATTTTTAAAAAGCTCCCAACCTGCTCATTCTGCTGTAGTACATTCCACTATTACAGATCATAAAGCAGTATTACTCTCTTTGTGCACTCAAAAACCCCTTTATCCTATTTCTCCTTTGAATCGTATAGATCACAAAAAACTAACTTTTGCTATTAAATCTGTAGATTTTACTTCCATACTTTCCACTACTGACCCTGATATAGCTACTAATCTACTAATCTCTACTGTTCAATTCCTAGTCTCCCAACACTCTATCTCAACTACTGCGCCACGCAGGCGCAGAATTTTAAAGCCCTGGATAACACCAGGTCTTCTTAGGTGCATTCGAAATAGAAATAACCTATATAAAAAACTGATTAAAACCCCTGATAATGAGAACCTACGCAAAACATATTCTAGGTACCGCTTGTTTTGCAACAATATACTTAAAACAACCAAGAGAAAATATGAGACAGAGTTAATCAAAAATGCAGGCAATAACCCCAAATCATTATGGAATGCCATTAAAAATGTAACAAATTCTTCCAAATCTCCCACTCCAGCTAATCCATTACTCACTTGCATGCCTTCAATCAATGATTCACTTGACCATGTTAACTCTTTCTTCGCAAACATGGGCAAATCTCTTGCTGAAGATTTAAATAAAAATAACTCCTCATATACATTGCTTTCAAATTCATCCCCTTCGTCATCCAATCCTAAATTTCCCCATAATATACACGTTAATACTCAACCTAAGACTAATTCAACTCCCCCTAAGTTTAAATCCAACAAATACCAATCTCTAGTCTTACTTCACGCTACAGACGATGAAATTGAGAACATCATCAATACTTTACGTGAAGATTGTGCAGTAGGTTGGGACAATATTTCAATGTCTCTAATCAAGCGTTACAAACAAATACTCATCCCCTTAATTACCCATATTTGTAACCTCTCTCTCTCCACGGGCATTTTTCCTGCTGGCCTGAAAAAAGCTCTGGTTCATCCAATTTACAAAGCTGGGGACCGAAATCACGCAAACAATTACCGCCCAATTTCCATTCTGTCTGCACTCTCTAAAATATTAGAACGACTTATTAACTCCCGCTTAACTTCTTATCTTGACACCTTTTCAATTCTTGCTGACAATCAACATGGTTTTCGCTCCGGAAGATCAACAAATGGGGCTGTTCTTGAACTGACAGACTTTATTGCCCGTAATCTGGATTCGGGATATAAATGTCTGTCCGTCTTTCTTGATTTAGCGAAGGCTTTCGATACCGTTTCAACAAAAATCCTCATTAAAAAACTTGAAGCTATTGGAGTCAGAGGCACTCAATTGAAGCTATTCGAAAGCTTTCTGACAGGTCGCACTCAAAGAGTAGTCATTAATGGCCACATTAGTTCAGAACTTCCCGTTCACTACGGCGTACCGCAAGGCAGTATTCTGGGCCCTACCCTGTTCTTAATCTATATCAATGATCTGTTTTCTTTAAATATTCCTCAATGCAAAATTATTTCCTATGCAGATGACACCGCCTTACTATTCACTGCCAAAACTTGGCATGAGACTTATCAACGGGCTCAAAGTGGCCTGAATGCTGTATCTGACTGGCTTCGCCTTAATCTGCTTACTCTAAATGTTAATAAATCTCAAATAATTAATTATTCTATTTACGATCTGCAAACAAATAAAGCTACTTTAGCTAACCTATCCATCGTTGCCCACTCCCACTCCACCCACGATAATATCCTTTGTGACTGTCCTTCCCTAGCTTCTGTAGATACTGCAAAATATCTGGGCGTGCTCATAGACAAGAACTTAAGTTTCAAACCACATATTAATGTCACTGCCGGTAGAATCCGTAAGTTAATTTATATTTTTAAACGTCTAAGACACGTGGCTGATTCCCAAATAGTTAAAATGGTATATCTCGCTCTTGGCCAATCTCTGCTGACTTACTGTATAACATCCTGGGGAGGTGCTTGTAAGACCACTTTCCTAAAACTTGAAAGGGCCCAGAGAGCATTGCTCAAAGTGTGCACTTTCAAACCGTTTTTGTTCCCTACTCATGATCTTTACCAGTATTGTGAAGTACTTACAGTTCGTCAGTTATTTATCTTAAATACCATTCTACAGCAACATAGTATCACCATCTTTAATCCAAATTTATTGCGAAGGAACCGTCTTTTCGACTCCTCTTCTGCTCTAAACACTGCCTTCTCCAAGAGGTTCTTCTGTTTCGCCGGCCCGTTCCTTTACAATAATTTCCACAGTAAGCTCAACATCTTTCCTCTTCCCAAATACTCCTGCAAATTATCTGTCTTGAGATACCTGCAAACACTTAATTACGATGATACGGAGCATCTACTAATTCCACCTAAATAATAGGTTAACTTTGTAAATATGATATGTAATAGTAAGTAGGTTAAAGAATGGATTGCTCTGTATGTTACATAATTCCACTTATCCATGCGCGTACTTACGCATCCATACTGGGGATATTTATACGTACGTAGATAAGATAATTTAGATATTATTGATATAAATTTACTGTTATTACTTTAACCCATTTCGTTTGTTTCTTTTGTTAAGTTCTTTTGTTAAGTATAATTAAGCCTCATTTTTTTTTCTGTAATACAAATAGGTATTCAGATGTGAGAGCTCTGGAGATCTGTGCCACAGGCCAGCCTTCCACAGACTCCAGTCTCCACCAATCTGAAAGGATAACTCCTATCTGTATAGTACTGTGTACCTATGTGTAATTTCAGATTTTTGGAGAAAGAATAAACATATTTTTATCTTTTTATCTTTATCTTTATCTAATTATGAAGTTATTTAATTCGTTTCATAGTTGTACTAGCCCAACGCCACTGTTAGCTACTCCTCTTTTTAGTAAGGGGGTTATATATAAAAGGTATTTAAAAAAAAACTAGTATTTATTTTAAAAAAATATTTTAAAACAAGCTTTTATCTAAAGTGCTCCTCAAGGCGAATCAAACGAGCCCAAACTCGATGGGGTTGCGACTTTTCATTACAGAGTTCCTATGGCCACCTTCCGGCTCCATCATCAGATCAGCTCCATGTCATCATATTGCAATGTCACACGAAATACGTGCGCGTGCAAAATTTCAGCTCAATCGGAACCAGTGGTGCAATTTTTCAAACCCGCAGTCACTAAACGTACCTACGGTTTTCTGTATGGAAAAACCATTCGTTTAGGTGACACCGCGTTTGAAAAATGGCACTTCAGGGAAGTGGGTCAAATTTAACTTGCAAGATTTGCTTACAGACAGACAGACCGATAGTCAACGGGACAGGTGAAACTAAATAAAAGCTTGTAAAAAATCAAAACATTTATTAGATAAGCATACTACAGATAGAATGACGAAATTTCCAATTCAAACGTTCATTTTAAAATAACATGATCACTTATTCATATGGATCCATTGAAGTAATCATTCCTACTTAGCGTTAAAAAGTAATTAATAAAAAAGTATAAAAACAAGCTTATAATATCTAAAACAATGTACTTAAAAAGAAAAGTATATGGTGAAGACAATCGAAGTGGAAGGTAGAATTAGGATAGCTCATTTAATAGGTACTACCCTTTGCACGAATAATTTGCGTTAAAGTATTAATATAGCATTCTTCTACGTTTTGTCACAGAATAAGTACTAGTACTCAAGTACAGAAGTCTTACTGAGAAAAGAAATTCAAAGAAATATCTACTTAATGTGGTTAGCGCTATGGTTTAATTTAGCTCGCGTCAGAACTCCTCACCTCTTCGTTTTGATACCTAGACATCCATTGCAAGCCAATTTCATTCTTATTACTCTGGCTGGACAAACGATTCATGTATGTAACTGAATTTTCCCCTTCGAAGTGGTCGCCGCGCGCAAAGCAATAATGTAGGTATATTTTTGATACATTCTACCTAAACCGGGAGTGACTCAGGCCTGGTTTTGTATACAAAAATGAACAGCGCCTCTATCGTACATAGCCAGAACTTTAATTTTGACATACAAAACGTAGACGAAGGCATGGCATAATAATATACCGAAGGCAGAAGTGTCATTTTTCAAACGCGGAGTCACCTAAACGAGTGGTTTTTTTTCATACAAAAAACCGTTCGTTTAGTGACTCCACATTTGAAAAATCGCACCACTGGTCTTTGTCACTCCCCTTTAAGATATCGAAAATATACCTACATTATTACTAAGTGCGCGGCGACCACTCCGGAGTGTTAAAATTCAGTTATATGAATCGTTTGTCTAAAGTAATAAAAATGAAATTGGCTTGCCACATTAAGTAGATATTTCTTTGAATTTGTCGTCTGAGGATTTCTGTACGTGAGTATTAGTACCTACTTATCCTGTGACCAAGGTGATACGAATACTTTGACACAAATATTCATGCTCATTGTACAGTTTGAAGGACTCTAACCTCTACCAGACAGGCGACAGTGTGCCCGCAACCCTAGTCCCCGACAGTCTTGAGTCCAAAGATCAAAAATCATTTTTTAGGTTAATAAAATTAAAGAGATAATCTGTCATAAAACCCATCTTGTGTCTGCTTCACTCTTAGTGGAATTTTCTGCTGCAAGAATGAGACTTCGTTATACGTCAAAAGTAAAAAGTAACCTATATTTGCTGCATAATACGACAAAATTTAAATGACATTGATTTTAGGTGACTTTTTCTGTTTAGTAGAGTCACACTGTATTTCATATATCTAAAAATACGCAACAACGTTTCAAAACAGGTTATAGTTTTGAGACTTCGACTAGGAATCTATATAACTCCTATATCAGTGCTTAGTCTCAGACTGCCACTGCTGTCTGTCACAAACTGTCGCGTGACGCTCGCCGACTGTCGCCGACAGGTGTCGCTCGTTTGTAAGGACCCGAAAGGAAGGTCCTAAATCTAAATATCTACTTGCACCTCAATACTTCATCCTGTTGGATTTTTTCACCACATCTTTTCCTTATGTCGATGCAATCATTTATTCATAAATATTTATTCTTCTTAGAAGTGGTAATCTCCTTCAGCCAGTCCCAACTGAGCTTGAAAGGACGGGACGGATAGTTTCGGGATTAAATCGACCCTGGAAGTATAATTTTATAAAGCAATAGTGGAAAATCAGACATATTTTGACAACCAAATTTCATATAGATAATTTTTCAAAACTAAAAACCTACTTCAACTGGTTGATGGGCATTTCGGATCGCGAGTGCTTCAGACCACAGTCCGAATCGACCAAGTCAGTACTGATTCTGAATGGGGTCATTCCGTACGTTCCTTTCCATGCATAACTCATTCATCCTACAAATCAGCTGTCCTGGCACAGTCTGGCCTCCAGACTACCGCTCAGCTCTGTTTAAATCATAACTTAATAACATATTTTATCATTAGGTAGTATTGCGCAGTTCGCTTGAATCACATTTTGGTCTTTATGCAATAAAACAAGAGTTCTTAAACTTAGGTTGAAATGTCATCAAGTAACTCAGCATCGGCATCCGAATCGCCCAAGATTTTGTTGTAATGGGTCGATTCGGACCACGTTAGAAAACAATACAGTTCCCTTGTGGATTAAATTAAGTCAGAGGACGTTATGAAGTTTTATTACACACCCAATATTGTTTTTTTTTTGTAGCAAGACATTTAATTTGTACTCAAGCTGTGATTATATTAGGTTTAAATTGTATATTTTAAAATATATATGATAGTTGTGTATTATATTTTTTTTTTCATGCAATTGTCTACACATCTCTACAAATGAATAATTGGTCCAAATCGGACCTACGAAAAAGCATTAGGTAGTGATCCGAATCGACACCTTGGGCCATTCAACCCCTGCGGTCCGAATGACCCCCTTCAGAAACAGTACTTGGGCGATTCGGACCGCAGTCCGAAACGCCCAACCCACTTCAACTCCCAAACTACACAACCAATTTTGATAAAATTTCAATGGCACCAACTGACAAATATAACCTTTCAAACAAAAAATTTTTTTTTTTAATTCGTCCATACATCTTCCAACGACACTGACGTAAGATTTCGACGAATTGATAACTTCCTCCTTTCATAATAGTTGAACGGTCAAAAAGAAAGATTTGATTCTTCCGTTCAAGAAAATAGTCAAAAAGTCTTTTAGTTAGGTCACTGTCGGTCTTGATAGCGTCTGCATTCGCTGTCGTCGCTCGTATGAAAAATCGTCATTTATGTTTGTTTTTTAATTATAATTATTTTACAGCTCTGAATACTAGTCCTTTTGAGCCTATCTTTATTTACTCAGTTCTTTATTCCTAACCCTAACCCTAACTATACAATTAAAGGTTGGTGTAGGTCCTTTGATTGCTTCAAGGGAGCTTCTGGCAACAAATCTATACGAGTCCACTGGTTTTCATAGCCGAATGAGTGGCGGACGGCGTCTAAAGACGCCCACCACAGTCCGCAAATAAATATCACTACAGCCGCACTATGAGTGTCCACTTTAACCATTTTACATATTGTACATGAGCATGAGCATTTATAACACTAAACTACACCGATTTTATATTATAAAGTCCACTAGAATCACTTCTTGACTTGACTTCCCGCCAAAAACTTATTTTTGTTATTGTGTAACTAGTATAGTATCTTCTCCGTAGTCTGTGTTGTGTAATGTGAATGTGTGTCTGTTTTCTTCCTCTAGGCATAGGTAATCTTTATGCCTAGAGGAAAGAGGTCGTATAAGAGAGGAAAGAGAAAAATATAAAGACAGTCCAATGTAAGTTACAATTTGTATAATATTCTTTTTTAAATTCCTAATTTGTTTAATAATTTTCTCAATAATGATTTTTCAATACTAAAAACCGACTTCACCCCCAAACACTCAACCGATTTTGATAAAACTTCTATGGGACCACCTGACTAAAATACCCTTTCAAACAAAGAAAGAATTTTTCAAATCGGTCCAGGCGTTTTCGAAACAAATACATATATAGATAAACATCCAAGACTCAGGAAGATTTGAAAAAGACCATTTTTCAACTAGCCCTTACCGGGGATCGAACCCCGTACCTCTAGGTGGTGGACTAGCATGGTGACCACTACGCCAGAGTACTACGCCAGGTCACTACGGAGGTCGTTAAACATACATAAAAAAAAGATCGTGACGAATTAATTACCTCCTCCTTACTTGGAAGTCGGCTAATCCATAACGGCGTTTAAGGTTATATACACTTTGTTTTGATGGAATACAACTAGATAGCTTACAAAGCTTACATACAAATAGATTTATATGTTTTTTTATAACATATCAATAAATATGGGAGTTTAATTCAACTTTCATATGAATCAAAAACTAAAACATTCGTTAATATTCCTGAGAAGTAAAGGAACTCATTTTAAATAAATTAAAATTAATGAGGTACTTCTCTTGATGCCAGTTACACATTCGTACTCGACCTTCTTACATAATTATAACCTCTTTTGACTAACCTCCCATCCTAACCTACTTTGAGTTGAGGAAGATAATAATTATAACCTCTTTTGACTAACCTCACATCCTAACCTACTTTGACGAAGATAAGGACCCAAGACACAGGGCATTTTTCCAACTAGCTCATGTAGATGGTTAGGTACAAAAATATTTTTAATAGACAAAAATCTGCGCAAGACATTTTGGAAGACTTTTATACTTTGGCGCCAAAAAACTATTTTTTTATTTTTTATGTAACTAGTGAGGATGCTCAAGTATTAAATGTATGTGTATAGGTATCTCAAGTTATTTACCTCATTCCAAGTCCTTTGCGGTCTATGTCGAAAAATACCGTTGGATGCGTGAGGCAGACGGAAAATATACCTGAAAATCATATAAATATATGATTATAAATGTACCCATTCTTCCATGCTAACGAAGGATAAATTACGATGATCTGAATTATCCAATAGATCCAAAAAGGCTCTGTCTGCCCCATTAAGTAATAAGAATTAGGTCATATAGATAGATAGAATACTCTTTATTGTATACCAAAAGAAGGATTAAACACAAAGAAATAATTTTAATTTAAATGAGTACAATGGGCGGTCTTATCGCTTAAAGCGATCTCTTCCAGACAACCAGTGGATGAAGAGGAATGTGAGAAAGACAAAGACGGTGGTGCAACTGACTAAGAAGGAAAAATGATATTGAAAGCAACTATAATTTTACATAAATTTACACATATTATACACAATTACAAACCTTTATAAAAACATAAAAACATATACTATACTTACATAAATAGGTATAGGT
Organism: Acrobasis suavella; assembly: GCA_943193695.1. NCBI lineage: Eukaryota > Metazoa > Arthropoda > Insecta > Lepidoptera > Pyralidae > Acrobasis > Acrobasis suavella. The sequence continues at coordinate 2,082,505 of OW971956.1, forward strand.
AATATACATACATAAATAATATAGCACACATATACATATACAATACAAATAGACTCACTGATAACTTGATAGCTACATAAAATACAGTTATGTATAATGTGATCATTTCAATCAATCGCTTTTTGATAAGTAAACAATAAACTTATGTTCTGACAAAAAAAAAAACAAAACATAAGGTAGGTAACAAGAGCTAAACCTACTTAAAAGCGAATCGAAACGAAGAAAAGAAAGTATTCTAAAAATAAATCAAAAAACTTATAAATAGAATATTTAATGTAAAGCGCCACATCATGGCAAAGTGCTCATAATGCTGGCAGCTTTCCCTATCTGGATAGCTAAGCTAATCCGTGAGGCGAAAAACTGCCAGCTCTTAGGTATCCAGAGCGTATTGGGTCTTGCGGCTCTAAGCAGACAAAGTCCAGGGCCGCTAGTCTCAAAGGCCACTTTAAGCATCATGGATCACAGTTAAGGACGATGTCTTTATTTTTCATTAATTCTTTCATCATCATCATCCGAGCGTATTCCTGGTTGCATCCTCAGCAGTAACGCTTCAGAGCCCGGGGTCCGCTACCTAACCAAGGAGATTTGACGAGGTTACTGGTTTTTACACAGAGCGACTGCCGTCTGACCTCCACAACCCAAAGGGCAAACCAGGAACCAATCCTTGGATAGTTTGATGATCAAACGCTAGGTGGCGTTCGGGACCCACAGTTTTACGTGCCTTCCGAAACACGGAATCATCTTTCTTTTCAGATAATCAGGTGATTCAAGCCTGCAATATCCTATCTAGACTGGAAACACCTTTTCACAAAGTATGCTTCCCAGTGGGAATCGAACCCATGACCTCCGGGTCACAAGGCGAACGCCTTGACCACTGGACCACGGAGGCAGTCCAATATGAAAGAATTAATTTTCATTAATTCTTTTATATTTGTTTACTATAGTTAATAAGGATTTTGTTAAGCAAATACAAAAAAAAATACGTGCATGTTCCCTCCAATTTGCCCTAAGTGTTGTACAATGTTCCACTCTACTAAATGTCATTCTCGCCTCTGCTTTTGGGTTGACTGGAAGAGATCCCTTAAAGGGATAAGTCCGCCTTTTTATTGTCGTCTTTTGTATTTGTGTTGTGTCCTTTTTGTACAATAAAGAATTTACATAACATAACATAAAAAAATAGCGGAGAAGTAATAATACAAGGTTAATGTTTTAACAGTAGCGGCGCAAGACCTAAACTTAATGTGGGCAAGGTACATTTCGCGAGGCCCTGTGATGGTGCCAATAGTGCTCTGTGTGGCCCTATGATGGTGCTCTGGTGGTGGAATATAAAATAAAAATAAAATTAAGTTCAAACATTCCTAAACTTTTACCATACTTCTTTGGAACTTTAAACAAAAACGAAAAAAAAAAAAAACAAATAAAGAAACAGAATTTTTATTACTTTTGATTTTACTGATTTGGTTCGTAACTTGCTATATCTACTTCAATAGATAAAACTACCAAAGCTGCTCTATTCTCATTCATTTCGTGCACCAAAGAGTGGAAATAAGAAAACCCTTGTGGCGTGCGTGTACTTTTGGATTTTCCATACTTTTTGAAATTTACTTTCGGCTGTGAGGCGCGAGGCCATTTGCACCGTGAGGCCGTGGGCGGTGGCCCACACCACCCCCGCCTTACGCCGCCTCTGTGTTTTAACACCAGCAACGTTTTTGGAGCCATTTCAGTCCATAATACTGTACTAGGTACTTTCCATAAACACAATTATCGAAAAAAAAATCGGCTTGCCATAAAAATCAGCGCGCGGCCAAACGGATTATGTTATGTTATGTAAATTCTTTATTGTACAAAAAAGACACAACACAAATACAAAAGAAAACAATACAAAGGCGGACTTATCCCTTTAAGGGATCTCTTCCAGTCAACCCAAAAGCAGAGGCGAGAATGACATTTAGTAGAGTGGAACATTGTACAACACTTAAGGGGATACCCGAATTTTCCGGGGTCCAGTGCTGCCCCCATTTGTAATAAATCATTTGATAGGAAACGGAGACATAATTTAAAATTTTGTCTTGACCAGGCCCTAGATAACCCTTCGAATTATTTTATGAACTACTGTTTACAGTTTGAAGTGAGAACGTGAAGATTTTCTACGCACATACGCCAAAAGTGGCCGTTTTTCGCATTTGTGCGTAGAAAAGCCCAACGTTCTCACTTTAAACTGTAAACAGTAGTTAATAAAATAGTTTGAAGGGTTATCTAGGGCCTGATAAAGACAAAATTTTAAAGGCAAATTGGAGGGAATATGCACGTATTTTTTTGTATTTGCTTAACAAAATCCTTATTAACCACAGTAAACAAATATGAAAGAATTAATGAAATATCTTAATCAGCGACGAACATGTGATACTTTAAAGTTTCAATTAGAAAGAGAAGTCCGATATGGACTATTGACGTCAAAGTCTATATTCTCTATACATTTGCCATAGAAAATAGCGTTTTTCCAAGTGAGATAGACATATTTTCTTAAAATCGTTACATCTCGTTCGTTTTTCAACCAATTTTTATTTTGTTTTCACTGTTAGTACTTTACTTTTGAATATTTATGGATAAACTGGTTAGATAACACAATTTTTTACATGCATATTCCCTTAAAGTTCAGTTTCATGGACTGAGCTTGCTCCAGAAATGTGGTTAGTGTCTAAAAAGCAACCCTGTATAATGAGACATGATAGATCCAAAAAAATTATAATGGCTTGACGTCGTCAAGTGCACAGTCGAGGCTGCAACTGGGAATATGCTAATTAAAAAAAAAGAGAAAATTTCTTTATTGCACCAACTAAGTATAACAATAATAAAAAGTACATTTAAAATCAAGTAGGTACAAAGGTATAAGCCCGCCACATTAAAGCGATTTCTTCCAGCCAACCTTTGGGTAGAGAAAACTGTAAAAGATGTGGGGGAGTTGGCGCAGTTAGAGTATTACAGTGTAGAAGAATATAAGTATACCAACAAATAATAGGAGTACATAGTAAAACAAATAAATAAACAATAAAGTCAAATAAATACATCTAAATATATATAACTCAAAGGTGACTGACTGACTGACATAGTGATCTATCAACGCACAGCCCAAACCACTGGACGGATCGGGCTGAAATTTGGCATGCAGGTAGATGTTATGACGTAGGCATCCGCTAAGAAAGGATTTTGATCAATTCTACCTCCAAGAGGATAAAATAGGGGATGAAATTTTGTATGAAACTTTGTCAATTTTAAACCGATCGGGCTGAGACTTTGCATGCATAAAGCTACTATGACATAGGCATTCCCTAAGAAAGGATTTTGATAAATTACACCCCTACGCGAGCGAAGCCGCGGGCAAAAGCTAGTAAACTATAAAATTTGTACGAACAAAGAAGTCAAGAGATATTAGTTAGAGCTAGAGGAAAGGCTAATATGAGAGAGAATGGATAAAAAAACACAATACTACCGACTAAAATGAGTACTTTCGGCCACATCGCAACTACTTCTGAGTTCTAAGTACTTACATTTTGTTTAGAAATTATATTTAGGAATTCATTATCAAAGTTTTGGAAATACTGATATGAAATGTATAAAAAATTCAATGAAAACCTTCATGGTAGTTAATAAGTCTAAACAATCGCCCTTGTATCTAAATGCACACGGGTAACGTTTTTCTTTATGCGGGGTAAACAGAGCCCTCGGACTAGTGTTGCATACTTTTCGAATAGTTGACCTCGAAAAACACTCACTGTCAATCGATAGTATCGAATAACCGATACTATCGATAGTATCGATTGTCAATAGTTTGCAATACTATTGATGTAAGGTAAAACTATCGATTACTAATTAATACTATTGCATTTAGGTACTATCTATAGTATCGGTTAGTCGATAGTAATGCAATACAATAACCTTTATTACACAAAATAAATAAAGACAGGACATAATTATCTTAAAAACTAGGAAATGTGCAAAAGGCGGCTTTATCGCTAAGCAATTTCTTTCAGGCAATCTCGTTATACAGAAAATTGTAATGGGAAATTTGGCAGTGCGGGGCGGTCAATATAAACATACTTATATACAATAATAACAATAAACATACATATACATCTTGCATAAATACATACAACTTACACTGAAAAAAAAATGATTTTAACAGTAAAATAAAAAATAAATATACATATAGGGACCAATAACCCTGACTGAGCTAGCCCCAAAGTAAGTTCGAGACTTGTGTTATGGGATACTAACTCAACGATACTATTTTTTATAACAAATACATATATAGATAAACATCCAAGACCCAGGGCAATTTGAAAAAGGCCATTCTCCAACTTGCCCTGACGGGGGATCGAACCCGCGACCTCTGGGTGGCGGACTAGCATGGTGACTACTACGCAACGGAGGTGTATATAGGAGGAATATCGATAGATATTGAGACTGTTTTTCAAGGTCACGATAGTATCGATAGACTATGGATATTTTATACTATTTCTTGCTACACTACCTCGGACACAAGACAGTTTAGCATGATAGTGGCGGAGAGAAGTTGAAAAAAGTGGATGGGGTATGTTTGCCATGATGATTCACATTACCCCATGTTCCCTCGGTCGGCTTTTAGTAACTATCTGCGCCAGAGAGAAGGAACTGGTACATTCTAAATTTTCACTTTTCCTCCAGACCAGCATGGAATATAAGATAATTGATTGGAATATATAGCGTAGACAAGATGTGGGGCAGCTGTTGGGGTAGGTTTAAACACTATGGATATCAATCAGTACTAATCTTACTAATATTTTATATACGAGAAAGTTTGTATGTATGCTCTTTCATTCTTCATTCATGTTTGTTACTCTTTCACGCAAAAACGGCTGTACAGATTGGAATGAAATTTGACATGTAGATAGCTTATTACCTGGATTAACACATAGGATACTTTTTATCCCGGAAAATATAAGTGACCTATTCGCAATGCAAAAAAAAATGTGTCAGAATAATAGCCCAAATAGATGACATGACATCCTGTGTACCCTACTTTAAAAAATATAACCTTCTTACCTTACCATCATTATATATATATACGACGTCTGCATGTTTACATATAAAAACATATCCTCTTTTAAAACGGTATCGGCCACACATGATATAAATACCAGACATAAAGAAAGACTACACCTACCTGCGTCTAGAATAAAAATGCTAGGCAATAGCCCATACCACATGGCAGTTAAAATATTTAATGAATTACCCGCCTCTATTCGAAAAGAAAAACCATTTAAAAAATTCTCGAATGCTCTAAAATCCTACCTTATTTCAAAATGCTATTACGCTGTCAAAGACTATTTAATGTAAATAAATATAGAATTTAATTATTTTTTTTTGATTGTTGAAGTTGACATATTATGCATAAAATTTATTTTAACCCTTAATATTATTTTAATTGTGTTTAGTTTTAAATTAATTGATTGACATCTACCCATTGTATTTGCAATGCTCCTTGAGTTGCTATGATGAGAACATCAATATACCTAAGACCTGTATGTATTATAACTAGAGTTGCATCGATACGCCTTTTCGCAGATACGATACCGATACCGATACCGATACTCTTATACAAATATCGGCGATACCGATACCGATACCGATACGTTAATTGAATCAAACGTGAAGATAAAATAAATAAATCACCTGTCGGATTATTTTTTTATTAATATGAAAAGTAGTTACATAGGTCGATATTAGATAATTATTATAAATTTTAGTAATTAGCATTAATAACATTTTTATTTAAAAAACAAAGTCATCTTAAGATTTGCGGAGAAAGGCGATTTGAAAAAAAAAAGTATCGTTGAATCGGTCATAAAAATATCGTCGATACCGATATATCGGCTAACCCGAAGTATCGCCGATATATCGGTATCGGTATCGGTATCGGATGCATCGCTAATTATAACTCATAGTTAGCAAATAAATGTTTGAATCTTTGAATCTTTGAAATGTGAGGCTCCCGTGGGATGGTCAAAAATGTACCACGTGAGCTTCAGTTAATTTATAAATCATTTTTAAAACTAAAAACCGATTTCACCACTAAACTGCACAATCGATTTTGATAAAATATCTACGATACCACTTGGAAAGTATACCCTTTCAAACAAAATAATATATTTCCAAATCGCTCCAGGGGTCTTCGTACGGTGAACATACATAGAAAAACAAGATTGCGACGAATTGATAATCTTCTCTTTTTTGGAAGTCGGTTAACAAGACGATAAATAGTATAAAAATACAGTCAATATACTTCTTCAGTCAAGAAATCGGCCTCAAATCGTACCTGCTGTAAAAGTGTTCATGACACTTGCAGCATTCCTCCACTCTATTGCAACTTGCTAGGGATATGCGTTGCACCGCGTACGATTTGGCGCGAAGGTCATTACCATTATTTTTAAAGGCGCTACGCAAACAATACTTGGTACTCAATTATCTTTTTTTTTAAAAGCTCGCGCGAAATAATTTTAGCGTCGTCCTTCCTCCTCACGTTATCCCACTTTACGTGGGGTCGGGGCAGCATGTGAGTCTTTTCCATTCCCCTCTATCCTTTGTCAAGGCACTTGTCACATTATTTTTATCCATATCGTCCATAACGCACTCCGTCCACCTTTTCTTTGGCCGTCCTCTGTTCCTATTTCCAGTAATTTTTAAATTTAGCATCTTTTTTGTAACGTGGCTCTCCTCTCTCCTCATGACATGTCCATACCATCGTAGTCTATTACTTCTTAGCTTTTCCGTTATTGGGGCCACTTTTGTACTTCCTCCTTCATATTCGTTTTTAATTCTATCTTTTCTTGTCACTCCACTCATCCATCTTAATATTCTCATCTCCGCTGCGTGCAGTCGTCTTTCATCTGTCACTTTCATAGCCCAACATTCCGAACCGTATAGAACAACTGGTCTTACTACGCTTCTATAAACTTTTCCTTTAAGTTTAAGAGGCATTCTCGCATCGCAAATAACTCCTATCACTTGTCGCCATTTTGAATTACCTGCGTAAATGCGATTTTTTACATCACGGTCTATATTGCCGTCGTTTTACACAATAGAACCGAGATATCGAAAATCGGAGCAGACTGGTTCCAATGCACCATCTAATAAATAATTTCAAAGTCATGTTCAATTATTATTCATTACTTATATTAAGACGAAGTGGTAGCTAAAGTGGCGCCCTCATTTGAAATAAATTGTTTAAAATTAATATGGTGATAATTAAAAATTTGATTTGTATCACTGTCTCGAAAGACCTTTAAACTATTTTATGAATAACCTTTGAAATTATTACTAATAGTCCATCTAGTTTTAAAACGGGTTTTCGCCAAAAGTGGCCACTATTAGCAAAAACCCGTTTTAAAACTAGATGGACTACCAATATTAGTTACTTCGTCTTAATACCACTTCGTCTTAATAAAAAATAAAAATCTGACGTAAAACATATATTCATTTTACTAAAATTTTACACTTCTGAATTGACTCCCAAAAAGGTCGTGATCTTTTTTTTTATATATTTTTTTGTTCTTGTCCCATAGATATTTATCAAAAACGGTTGTGTAATTTAGGGGTAAAGTAATTTTTTAATTTTGAAAAATTATGACAAGATTCAATCTTCAATTATAATGTTATTTTATCAGACGTTCCGTCTAACTCAAATGAAGTTCTGCAAATGACTGATACTTTCGTGGTTCTCCAACTTTTGTAAATATATTGTTTTTGTTACCCTACTGTGGTCCACTTTTGGGCGAAGGTCTCCACTTCTTTCATCTTTCCACTCATCCCCCTTTTTAAGAAAAAAATAAAGTCATGGCTCATTGACAAAGCTTATTATAAAATTGACGATCTTTGAGAATAATATTGTGGATTAAATTGACTCATATACTTTTTTATTTTATATTTAGTTAATTACCGATATTCACATGCTTGTTAACTATAAAAAAAATAGATAAAGGACATGTTATATTTTTAAGATCTTATGTACTCTATTTTATGTGTATAAGTATCATTGTCATCCATCCTCGATTTAGCGCGAGTTGAGACCATTTTTCTAAAAATATCACTCCAACGTTCCCTAAGCCTGCCCAGCTTTGACGACCTCCGTGGCGTAGTGGTCACCATGCTAGTTCGCCACCCAGAGGTCCCGGGTTCGATATCCGGCCAGGGCAAGTTGAAAAATGGCCTTTTTCAAATTGTCCTGGGTCTTGGATGTTTATCTATATATGTATTTGTTATTAATTATAGTATCGTTGAGTTAGTATCCCATAACACAAGTCTCGAACTTACTTTGGGGCTAGCTCAATCAGTGTAATTTGTCCCTATATATTTATTTATTTATTATTTTATTTAGCTTTCTACCAACATCTGAAGGAATCCACCCTATGATGAATTTGGCACATCATTTTTTAGATTTACCTGGGTCTTGGATGTTCTATGTATATATTTGTCATAGAAATATAGTATCGTTGAGTTAGTATCTCAAAACACAAGTCTTACTTTGGGGCTAGCTCATCCTGTGTGATTTATTATAATACTAATATATTATAAGAATAATTCATATTTTTATTTAAAATACATAACACATTACTCTCACCTAATTACGTAAACAAAAGCCAAATAAAAAAAAATGTAATCCAAACATTTTTCAATCAAGAAGATCTACAAGTGAACCGTAACAGATGAATCTTAAACATTTTAAATTAGTTTTTTCTGTATAAAAGGTACGTCTTGCAGTGTTAGCAGCACAGACCTACAACACAATGGTTTCCAAGATCTCTGTTGTCCTGATCGGTAAGTTTTTTAATTCGCTACTTTCCATCAACTGAAACAGTGGCGGATTTACAAATTTGCCGTTAGTAGGCTATTCAATTTTTGCCGCCCCTACTGCCCTTTGAAATTCAATACGCTAGTGTAGTTCTAGGTTATTTTTGTAACCGACGATTAAGTGAACAGTAAAACGTTGACCTAAAAACAGTAGCATATACTAATTACCTATAAGGCGAGGAAAGATATGCCTTAAGGTTTTTGTTAAATATTTTTTATTGCACTTACAGTTTAAAAACAATAAAAACAATGTTGACAATGAAATTATTATATTTAAATTTTACATTGCCTTTTTGCGAGGTTTTAAATTTGCAAAATCATTAATTATATCGTCGTATAAAATCTTGTTCATCAGTTCTGACTCTTTGCAAAAAAGAGATGAGATAAGGTTAAACTTTTCTTGACTTAAAGAAGATTTTAGATAGTTTTTTACCCGCTTCGAGCAAGAAAAACTAAAATATTAAAATGTTTGTCACTCGTTTTTTGGTGTAGGTATATAATAATGATTATATCGTAATGATTTTTTTCTATAAGACAAAAAAAATTGGGCCCAATTTGCCGCCCCCTAAAATCTTCCGCCCTAGGCTTCAGCCTACTCAGCCTATTGGTAAATCCGCCACTCAACTGAAATCAGATACTTTTTTCTAAACGTCAAAACTGACATTTTCAATAAGTTTTTTATGAAATATACAACATGTTACGGAAACGGGGTATCAACCCGAAAGGGAGTAAACATACTAATCAATGTGAACAACTTTTACTATGAGACCATCTTTAATTCATTTTTAATAAATAATTATGACATAGCAATGTATTCTCAGTCCACACATCTAATTTTAATATCAGTATAGTTGTAAGGTTGACGTTTTTGGAGAAAATGCTGCAGTACAGTTTGTTACCGCTTCTTCTGTACTTGCGCTTTGGAGGCGGCAGTAAACTTAGTTGTAAGTAAATGATCTGACGTCAACAACTAACTATTAAGAAATCTAAAGAAAAAAGAAATGACAACTATCAAGTGATATAAATATCCAAAGATAAATAAATGATTTTTGACTTTTTTGACTTTAAAATCTCTAAAATCATAAAAAAAATCACCTGCATACAAAATTAAATACCTACTTACTGTGCCAATATGAATGGCGCTGCAGATTTTTTTTACGATTTCAGGGATGGATGGTGATAACTTATTTAAATCTTCTTCATTCTTACTAGACAACATAAAATGACGAAAATTAACTAGCACGTCTTTTAGAACACAGATAAATTAGAAAATTTTGAAATAAGTTTTAAAAAACAAGGTTATGTTTACAAAAACGATCGCGTAACAAGTGCTTTCCAATAAGCCACATTGATCTGTGATTGGTTATTCTTAGAAAAAAATGACCATATGCTTTTCTCAACGATACCGAGTGTCTGTATATACTGTCCGCAAATCGGTGGGTGGGTGGAAAAAAAATTGCAGCTCCTTACATTTTGGCACAGTAAGTAGGTTTTAAATTTTGTATGCAGGTGAAGATGTTTTTGGGTTAAAACGCTCTTTGCGGTACACGGTGTAGACTAATGACGTCATAATTGACGTCCTCAACGTAATATCGCTCCTCATATCAGTTTTTCTGCAATAATAAATCTAAAATCACGTTGAAATTGGATATGATCAAGTGTCATTATTTTGTGACGTTTTATTTTAGTAACAATGCCAAATACTTGATTTTTAAACCAGGAAAGTACCCAATCATAACTAGCACAGAATAATTTATAGTACCAAGGTGCAGAAAGAACACTTTTGGATAGGAGTTTTGAAAAATAAACCGAGTTGCAGTGTGGTAAAGTTTACATTTAGGTTGCAAATCGCGCAAATAGCTTTCGATTTATCCAAACGAGCTATAATGTACCCTACGTTTGCGAAGGGACAGACCGTATCCCTTTATCTATAGGGTTTTAAATTTTAAACCCTATAGATAAAGGGTAGTCAACAATGTAGTCTATTTTAGACCTTATGTTCGTGAACAAGTCGCGTTTGTGCCGGGTTCGCTTTTATCTAAACTGCGGAGTGCGCCTGGCCTGCAATTAGAAGCTATTTTAACAGATTTCATTTTTTTTTTTCAATACTTAATACCAGCTTCACCCCCAAACTGCACAACCGATTGTAATAAAATTCCTGTGGGACCAATAACATATAATTACTGACGACCTTAAAGACGATGATGACATAGAAAGAGAACGTAGGGCTCTTGCGGTTAGAGGTAACATGTTGGCTCGCAGATTCTCTCGCTGTAGTGAAGAGGTAAAGGTGACCCTTTTTAAATCGTATTGCCAAAACATGTACACGGGAAATCTGTGGGTCAACTACACCAAAAAGTCTCTGGACACCCTACGAGTCCAATATAATGATACATTCAGGATGTTGTTGGGATTGCCTCGTTTCTGTAGTGCATCGGCGATGTTTGCTGAATATCAGGTTGATGGCTTTGCAGCCATTATCCGCAAAAAAACCACATCGTTGATATTTAGAATGCGTGGCAGTCCAAACAGCATTCTGCAAACCCTAGCAGATAGGTATACGTCTCCGCTTTGGACGTGTCTTGTAATTTATTTTGTCTTTTTTTGATTTAATTTGATTTTATTTTTGATTTGATTTTAATAATGTTCCTAATTAATTACTAATCTAATTTAAGTGATACTAACATTTTATGGATCTTTGATATCTGAAATAAACAATTATTATATTATTATTATTAATAAACAAGTATGCCCACAGAGTACGTAATTTCGAACCAAAATAAAGAAGGTATTTCTTAATCGGTCCAGGCGTTTTCCAATAATCGGTGAATATACATAAAAGAATCCGACGAATTGATAACCTCCCCCTTTTTGAAAGTCGGTTAGAAAGGAGGTTATAGGTATTTTTGTGAACTCAGAACCCCGGCAATTATAAGCCGATATGAAATTATATTTTTTTGTCAAATAGGATAAACAATTTGGCCTCAAAAATAGAGTTATCAAAATCGCCACAGTTTTTTTAACCAAAATATCTTGAAAAAAAAAATCTTATTATCTATGAATGTACCTACATTATTAAATTTTTATTTTTAGGGCTTTTCTGCGCCGTCAACTGCAACCCACAGGCAACAACAGTTTGTGAAACCGCCCCGAACTTGGGACTCGGTCTGGGAGGCTATGGCCTCGGCGGATTGGGCCTGGGAGGCCTGGGAGGCTATGGCCTTGGAGGACTGGGATTGGGAGGAGCAACCACTGTATGCGAATCTGCTCCTAATCTATTAGGTCTGGGAGGCTATGGCCTAGGCGGGTTAGGTCTGGGAGGATATGGTCTGGGAGGACTTGGTTTAGGAGGAGCGACTACTGTATGCGAATCTGTTCCTAACCTGTATGGAGGTCTGGGCGGTCTAGGTCTTGGAGGCTATGGCCTCGGAGGATATGGACTCGGCGGACTAGGCGGACTAGGCGGACTAGGCGGACTAGGCATGGGAGGTTTGGGAATGGGTGGTGCAACTACTGTCTGCGAATCTGTCCCTAATCTTTACGGAGGTTTGGGAGGCCTTGGTCTTGGCGGTTTAGGTTACGGACTCGGCGGTCTCGGCGGACTCGGCGGTCTTGGAGGCCTTGGCGCTCTAGGTCTTGGAGGAGGTCTTGGCCTGGGAGGCTTGGGACTTGGTGGAGCAACTTCTGTTTGTGAATCCGCTCCTAACCTATACGGAGGTCTGGGACTTGGACTGGGAGGTTTAGGCTACGGCGGTCTAGGTTTGACAGGATTGGGCCTGGGTCCTTTTTTATAAATTCCGAACTATCCTCTTACTCTTCTAACAGTATTGCCACACCTTACTCGCAGTATTATAGCTATGATTCAGTTAACAGAGGACAACAACATGTAGGAATTATATAAAGACATTTTACCAATCAATTTTCCATCCACAAATTTTTCTAAATGTAATCCATATGTATCTAAATGTGACTATATTCACATTGTTTAAATTTCCATCTCTTATTTTGTATACATTGCCTGGTTTGTAAGAATCAATACGAATTTTACTATCAGATTTTCAGCAATGTAATTGAAATCATGATCTGATATTATGGTCAATGTGTGATCCATATTTGGCTTAGTTTTGTACTGTTTTCTTTCTTATACATTGCGTAATATGCAATGCTAATTATTCAATCAAGTCTTACTTTAGATGACATGTATATGAATTAAGAGCCGAAATTCCAGTCTGTCCATTAGTCTTCCGTTATTAACTCTGTCTAATCCGTAAACATGTGATGTTGTATCTGATAACTTTGAACGCTCTCCTCTATGGCATAATGAAAAATACTTCAATTCAGCATTAAAGTTTTTGATGTTAAGTCTTGTAATATAAATAATGACTATTTTATATTAAAAGGCTGCAAATTAGTCAATTTTGCTGCGAATTGAATAGAAAAAAAAAAAACTTAATTTTCAAAATTGTATTTGTGATATAAAAATTTGTATTTATTTAACATTTAATTGGAATTGAATAAATTATATGTATTTTAAAACGTGTTTTTTATATTTTTCTGAATACTGCTTACTCAACTTACCTACTTAAAAAAAATGGCTGTCTCCTGGCTGCCTTTGCTAAATTATTTACAATCCATCTTAATAATTTTGGACCTTGTTCTTGACAATGGAATCCTTCCAGTACTTAACTATTTATCCCGATAGTTAGCTGGTAGAGAATGATATTAGCATTAAGTCCGCCTATTGGACCATTTATTATTTTAGAGTTTTATAATAAACGAGACGACCTCCGTGGTGTAATGGTCAACACGCTAGTCCTCCAAGCCGGAGGTTCTGGGTTCGATCCCCAGCCGGGGCAAGTTGGAAGATGACCTTTTCAAATTGTCCTAGGTCTTGGATGTTTATCTATAATTTCGTTGAGTTAGCATCCCATAACACAAGTTTAAACTTACTTTGGGGCTAACTCAATCAGTGTAATTTGTCCCCATATATTATTTATTTATTTATTTATGTTAATGTCTCCCTTCTTTAACTTTTTCCTTTATTTAGTATATACATATAAAGCTTACTCTTTAAAAAAAAAACAGTAAAATGAATGATTTGGAATGGGGAAAAGAAATTAAATAATGATAGATATTACCGTAGACTTTCAGGACCAAGATAAGAAACCTTTTTGATCTATGTAAAGGATATATCCTTTACATGAGGAATTTGGTGGGCCTTGCCATATTGGGACAAATCGTCACCACACTGCTTATCAATTTATTGGTGAACTTTTGACCAGTAAAAACAAAAACCAAGCTAGATATAAGACTCTGGAATGCCAGCTGCCTTACCAGTTTATTCACTATATTCACATTGTTTATATCTCATCAGCTTATAGTTGTGAAGGTTGCTTTTCATTTAAGAAACAGCTAAAGGCACGTTTTCTTCAAAAACTGTCAAATAACATACTCGTAAATTAATATACCTACCTACCTATATAGAGACAAATCACACAGATGGAGCTAGCCCCAAAGTAATCTTAAGATTATGCTATGGGATACTGTCAGATTTTCCAGGCTGCTTAAAGGCATCTGACATAGCTTGACGACGGCCATAGAATAATAACAGCCGAGACCAACGGCTCAAACATGCCTTCCAAAGCAGGAGGAAGCTGGAGATTTTTTATGACACTGTGGTAACCCACCAAAATGGACCACGGCGGTGTTGCTTTACTTGCGAAAGCGCTAGTAATGCGCCACTCCCGCCGAGCCGTCGAGCTCTCTGGGATGGGATACTAACCTAACGATACTATATTTTAAGAGGCTTTTCACCTTTGATGGGGTGTCTCGCACAATCAAACATTTTTGACGACCTCCGTGGCGTATTGGTTACCATGCTAGTAGGCAAGTTGGAAAATGGCCTTTTTCGAATTGTCCTGGGTCTTGGATGTTTATGTATATATGTATTTGTCATAAAATATAGTATCGTTGAGTTAGTATCCCATAACACAAGTCTCGAACTTACTTCGGGGCTAGCTCAATCAGTGATATTTGTCCCTATATATTTATTTTATTTATTCATTCATTTTTAAAGATTGTTAAAAAATGTGTCTCATGTGTAAAAAAGTGTTTCATTAACTTTCAATATTGTGGATATTTGAGACGTGTTTGTATATTGTGTAGACATTGACTACATCGAAAATTAGGTCATAAAAATTTAAATTTTTGGTGATCTAATTCTCGATACACACACACATATACAATAAAAAAACATGTCTACAATATCTAACATATAATTATATTGAAAGTTTATGAAACACTTTTCTACAAATGAGTCACATTTTTAATAATCTTTAAAAATGTTTGATTGTGCGAGCGAGACAGCCAACCAAAGGTGAAAAGCCTCTTAAGAAATAGTTCAATACAATTAAAAAAAAGGAAAGAAATAAAAAAAACAATTAGCTTGCTTATACTACCCGTACTGTATTTCGAATTTACACGCGCTTACAAACTTAACTTAATATAAATATATATTTATATATATACATGTATAATTATATACTATTTATTGGCATGCCGAGCATGGGCATGGGTCGTCAGGCTGGGCACAAGGGTCGCACGGAGGGGGAGGGGCGCAGGGGTCACATGGGTCACAGGGGCAGGGGTCACATGGGTTGCAGGGGTTGCACGGGTTACACGAGTCGCAAGGGTTAGGAGGGGGCTGGCAATTGCATGGTGGTGGCGCGCACGGGTTAGGGGGTTGAGTGGTGATGCACGCGCAGCCTAAAGTCCTGAAGCAAGTGGGGGGGTTGGGCTTGAAGACGATTATGGGGGGAGCTGGCACCACGATCTTGGGTGGGCGGACGATGATCGTGTCTGGTGGTGGCACGGGCACAGGGCAGGGTTGGATCTGAAAGAAGAATTAGAATTTAGTATACTGATTTGTTTGAACCAAGGCTTTCGCAATTTGCGGTGGTGGACGTGCGTTACGTGAAACGCACGCCACTTGCTTTTTTTTAATCCCCGACGCAAAAAGAGAGGAGTGTTATAAGTTTAACGTGTCTATCTGTGTATCTGTCTGTGGTATTGTAGCTTAAGATGCGAGCATTGGCGAGCATCATAAGGAGACGCCATCGAGCATTTTTTGACGTACTTATACAACGTTGCATACAATACTTTTTCTACGACTACATTAACTATAATAAATACAAAAATAAATAAGAAAAGTATGAAATACTACCATATGTTTGGTAGATACTATTAGGTATCTATGGAAGATTTTTTTTTTAATTGACTCATTCCTAGTGACCAGAAGTTACATTTTTTAAACATGGACTTACCTAATCTAATGTTTTTTCATACAAAAAAAAACGTTTTTTCAGTAACTCCACATTTGAAAAGTGGCACCATATGTTAAGATAACGTTTTTATTATGTTGGCAGTATGGTAGATACAATATGTATCAAAAACCATCAATGTGAACTACTTTTTCTATGGGACCAATGCTTGAAAGTCGCAAAAAATTTTCATTTTTGTACAAAAGTGTTTGGCCGGCCCGGCAATTTGTATGAAAATGACGATTATTCGTCAAGCGTTCGTCCCGTAGAAAAAGTTGTTCATATTGACTATCTGAGTTGCTCCGTCAAGTGTCGGACAGGGTTTTTGTTATATATTGTATGTGTTTTAGATCAAATAAATCGATTTCTATGTCTATGATATAAGAATAATTGAAAAACGAATTCTACGTACCCTGATTGGTGGTGGCCTAGGTGGGCAGATCGGTGGTGGCCTCACGCAGATTGGTGGTGGCCTAGGCGGGTAGATTGGTGGGGGCCTAACACAGATCGGTGGTGGGGTCGGTGGCTGCACCGTCGCCGGCTTCACCAGGATGGGTTGGGGGGCGGGCGGCTGCACCGGGGCTGGTTTGATCCACACTGGCCCGGGCTGGGGGGGTGTAATTTGCCCGGGGCGGACGACTATTGGCTGAGGTGTTGGGAAGCGGATCTGGCCGGGCTTGATTATCACAGCACCTGGAAAAAACACCACCGTATCAGTTACAAAGAGTCCACTGCACATAAATATATAGGGACAAATAACACTGCTTGAGCCAGCCCCAAAGTAAGTTCGAGACTTGTGTTATGGGTTACTAAGTCAACGATACTATTTTTATAACAAATAGGTACATAAATAGCTAGGTAACCATAAAAAAAAGTTATAAAAAATCGATTTAAAAAAATCCTCCGATACTAAATTCAATCGGCCGAGCGCTGCTTTTTATGGAAAGCCGAATTTTTTCTTCGTTTATCGTTAATTAAATAAATAGGGACAAGTAACACTGATTGAGCTAGCTCCAAAGTAAATCCGAGACTTATGTTAAGGGATACTAACTCAACGATACTATATTTTATAACAAATACATAAATAGATAAACATAAAAGACTCAGGACAATTTGAAAAAGGCATTTTCCAACTTGTCCTTACCGGGGATCGAACCCGGTACCTCAGGGTGGCGGACTAGCATGGTGACCACTACGCCATGGAGGTTGTCTAATAAATAATTGTTTATATGGAAAAGGCTTGTGGTTAAAAAGTCAGTCTATAAGTGAAAATTAAATAAATACCTGCGGGCGCCTGTCCGTACTGGTAGTTGATGCTAGGGGCGCACGGGTTGCAGGGCCCGATCTGGATAGGGCATGGGGTGGGCTCCGGGCACGGGCACGGGGCCTGCGGCTCTGGCTCTGGCATCGGCGCCGCCCATGTTGAGCCCAGGAGTAGAACTGAAAAAAAATCTGGTTTTTACACGCCTTTACCTCTTTATCCATATACTTTATCTTCTTCTTCTTATCAAGTCGAAATGGCTCAAATTAGATATTGTTAGACCAGAACCTAGCCACGGCAACCGCCCTGTCATTAGCCGTATTCAGATCTGCCTTAGTACAAGGAGTCGGGCAGTTGGAACATGACAGAAGATGGTCCATGGATTGTGTGACCCCACAGTCACACAAACTGTTGCCAGAGTTCCAACCCCATTTGGCTCTGCTCTCCCGGCATCGCCCTGTACCAGATCGGAGTCTGTTTAAAGATTTCCAAACAGCCCAGGGGAGATCCTTACCCGGGGGCAGCTTCTCGTCAGGTGGAATGTCAGATGGTGAGGACGGGTACATATTTTACCACAGTGTGAGTTTAGTCTTCGAGGCTTCTTTAGGTGGTAAGCTACGCTGTCTCAAAAAGCTGTTGCGGCTTTTAAGACGCGGTGGGGGAGGTTCTTGCCCATATAGCAGATGTTTGCTGTCATGTGTATGTTTGTATTTTTCTCCTTCACAGGCAACAGTACGCCAAACGCTATGTGGGGCTTTTCCACATAGCGTATATTACTGGCGTAATGGGGTAGGCTTTAGCTATATACTTATTAGCTATCCTTGTGGAAAACAGGCATAATCATCATCATTTCAGCCGCATAAAGTCCTCTGCTGGACATAGACCTAACCCAAAGTTTTCCAAAATCTAGAGACGCCTCCATCCAGCGCTTTCCAGCGACTTGGTCAGGTCATCTGGCCAACCTGTGGGTAGGTGTCCAACGCTTTGCTTGCCAGTACGTGGTCGCCATTCGAGAACCTTTTTGCACCATCGGCCATCGGTTTGTCGCGCTATGTGTCTCGCTCAATCAGTGACTTTAGTTCTCCAACGAATTTCCTCATTTTGATTCAATCACCTAGAGAAAGAAATATCGAGCATAGCCCTCTCCATAGCGAGCTTGAGCCATCTTATGCACAGGCTTAATGATATGTATGAATGTACCTCTTCCTACTTTTTCCTCTCACGCGTCTGCTAGAATTAATTTTAAATATAAGTAGAACCTTAGCATGGTGTTAACTTTCAAAAATGTATTATTTGTAAGTTTTAAACGGTACATGAATAAATAAAAAGTACATGTGATGCCACGTTTCTTATAAAGTTTTGAATAATATCGAAGAAATTGAATTAAAAGTTTTTGAAAAAAAAACTAAGAGTCTAGATTTTATTTATTTTTGCAATTTATTTCCCAAAGTAATCGTGCACTTTTAACAAATGAAGGACTGTCCAAGTTCGACGAACACGTACTCTTAAAATTGGTAGAGTAGATTTGAAGCCTTTTTTATTTAATTTTATTCTTATATATGAGTAATTAAAATATTTAGGGTGCCAATTTCATTTCTGCCCATGACATCATGTTCTTGGCTACGCCTTCTTGTTCTCAAGAGTCGTTTAGTAGATAAATGTATTTTTGTTAAATTTTTCTTTTTTTTTATAATCAGCCCGAAAATAATTAATACATATTTCAACTGGCCTGAGATCTAACCCAAAAGTGAGCTTTATTTAAATAATAAATTAATAAAATAAACAAGAAAATAATAAAAATAAATGATAAATTTAAATAGCATGTATACTAAAAAAGGCACTTATTACAATATGAAGTAGGTATATCAATAAAAAAAATTTTTTTGGCATATGAATATTTTTTTTTTATGGAGCGAACTTATGTAATTAATAACTCTGCTATACCAAGACACAAAAATTAAATACAAAAAAGAGTCTTAATAATTTTTAATACCTATTTTTTATACTAAAATATATTTAAAAAAACTAAGACAGTTTTTTTTCTTACCAGATAACCAAAGAACCTTGCCCCTCGCCATTTTTCGATCGTCTGATAGAAAAACTCGATTATTCTGCTATATATATACCTAATAATATACCTAGTATATGTTATATAACTATGAAATTATTTCTATAACACTTACAAAAAATCTAATTGAAAATAAAATTAAAGTTACAATTAAAAGCTGCCAATGTATTTTGAGCTTAATTCAAAAGAAATTGATTTGAAATTATTCTTTTTAGTAAAATATTATTTGAGATATTTAAAAAAAAAAACAATATCTATATATGCTTTGATGCACTTCGTAGATTTTCTTTAAATATCATTTGATACGGTTTCGCCAAGATTTGATATGTTTATGCGTTTTAGTCAAAAATAAACACGAACGTTTAAACAATATTTGACATACTCGAATTTTAAATAAACCTTTTTAATTTTAAACAGTTCCGCTGATAGCACTGCACTTTTAACCGCCTGTGCCAGAAGGATGGTTATGTTCTTCGCAGTGTAATTTAATGTATGTTTACTTCGTGCTTGATGGATAAGCTTGAGAGGTCTTACATTCTTCTTTATTGTCAGTGTACATTCTCCTTCATTAGAGTGACACTGAACCATATAACCCACACTAAGCTACAGCCTTTTATAATACTGAAGCACACACATGCCTATACTTTATTTATATTAGATATATACAAGGTTAAATTATTCTTTTTACCCGACTACGGCAAAGCAAAAGGAGGGTTATGATTTTGACAGGCTATGTATGTATGTTCATCTGTTCCCTCGTAACTTCTAAACTACTGATCAGAATTCGAAAAATGACATATCATTAGAAGCGTCTTAATTGTCCGCTGGTTATAGGCTATATGGGGTTTCACAAAATCTAATGTGGCGCCCTCTAGCGGACTAAACATACAGAGTAAAAAAATAAAGTTAAGATAAATATGCCGTGTTTGGTATCATTTGAAAGCGCTTTACTTGTACATTCTGAATATATATATATATTACTAGCATTCGTATGTCAACTACCTAGTTTTTAGTTCATCAATTTAACTTTTGTTAATATTATGCGCCGCAAATACACTTTAACACCAAAATAGTACAAATAATAAAAAGTAAAAAAACTAAAACCCAACTACGACAACTACATATACCTACCTACCGTAGCACTTTGACAACGTGTGAACGCCTTTCCAAACATGAAAATTTATCTCTACATAGTGAATATTGCATACTTCAGAATAGTATTGTATGACATTATTGTCAATTTACAACGAAGGCATCTTGGTAGAGTCTACTGTGTCCATTTACTTGCAACTACATTAGCAACTTTGTTCAGTTCAGTATTCTGAAAATCTTGTTTCATACTTTTTCAGCGTCGTTTTTTGTCGTAGTTGGGTTTTAGTTTTTTTACTTTTTATTATTTCATGTATTGTAGTGTACTATAGTTGCAATAAATAATTTATCTATCTATCTTTATTAAGAAATAAATATTTTTTCAAAACTAAACACCAAACTACACAACCGATTTTGATAAAATCTCCATGGGACCAACTGACAAGTATGCCGTTTCTAATAAAAAAAGAATTATCATATATATGATATTATAAACTAAAAAGAAATATCATATTATAAACATAAAAAATATATAGTTAAATAAATATATAGGGAAAAACAACACTGATTGAGCTAGCCCCAAAGTAAGTTCGAGACTTGTGTTATGGGATACTAACTCAACGATACTATATTTTATAACAAATACATAAATAATATATATAGATAAACATCCAAGACCCAGGACAATTTGAAAAAGGCCATTTTCCAACTTGCCCTCACCGGGGATTGAACCCGGAGCCTCTGGTAACCTCAGTTATACATTCGAATTGATAAATTTGATGACCTCTTTTTTGAGGGTTTCGTACCCAAAGGTTAAAAACGGGACCCTATTATTAAGACTCCACTGTCCGTCCGTGTGTCACCAAGCTGTATGTCATGAACCGTGATAGCTAGACAGTTGAAATTTGCACAGATGATGTATTTCTGTTGCCACTATAACAACAACAAAAAAAACGAATAAAATAAAATTTAAGTTGGTCTCCCACACAAATGATTTTTTATGGATAATGGTACGGAATCCGCCTCGAACTTTGTCTGTTAAAGGTAGCTAGATTCCCTCTAATATGGCTTACCTTTCAAACAAAGAAGAATTTATTGAAATTGATCCAGGCTTCTTCGAGTAATCGGGAAACATGCATTAAAAAAATTGCCAAGTGCGTGTCGGGCCACGCGCAGTAGGGTTCCGTAGTTACGAACGCCAACTTTGAGTTCATGCCATTAAAAACGTCTAAAAACTAATTTTCTATTGAATTTGTAAGAAATTTTCCTTTTCCGAGTACATTTTTTAAGTTAATCGCCTATAACTTTTTAATTTGTAAACCGTACTTAGCTCTGATAGTTTTCCTTTAAATTTCGTTATATATCTTATAGCTGTGAATTTTTTCACGTGTTCATGTATAGCCGTTTAACAGATAGAGGGGGGGGGGGGACACTTGACTCTAATAATTTTTTTCACTTTAAAAGCAAATATTTCAGAAACGGATCTCAAAATCGAAAAACGATGTTGACAAACTCACAATATTTTTAAAAGAACTATTCAACGATACCCAACATGATTGGTTAATCGAGAAAAAAAAAATGACTTTTCACTTTACATTTATGGAAGCGACCCTAAAAAATTTTTTTTTCAATATTTTATTTTACCGTTTTTTCCGCCTAATTAATATACATATTCATGCCAAATTACAGCTTTCTATTACTTCTAGTCGCTGAGTAAAAACGCGGAGGGACAGACAGACAGAAAGACATGGCGAAACTATAAGGGAACGGATAAATTATTACGGAACCCTAAAAAGAACATTCGAATGTCTAACCTCCTACATTTTTGAAGTTGATTATTAAGCCATTAAATTTCATCATTCAAATTACCATATCATTCTTACTCCATCATATCTAAATCTTGAATCGTCGACAATTTTATGTAAAACGTAGAAGGGACATACCCGTAATAAATCGAACCACAGGCTATACTAGATCACTATAGTATAATGAAATTAATATAACAGCCAAAACACAAAAATATCGGCATTTTTATACAAAAGTGTGCAGCCGCCCGGGCATATTGTATGGAAATGCTGTATTTTTTAGAGTTTTGGTTGTTATTTCAATTTAATTATACAATGGCAGTCTTCTAAGCCACTTTTTAAAAAAATTGAAATACTAACTCTGCCATGTATGTATATTTATGAAGTAGGCGTATTTGTTAAAACGCATATGTATTTATTTACAAAAGCGAGTGAATTTTTTCCTCGTAACACTAGAAACGGCGACAGGCTTGTTCTAAAAGAGGCACCAAGGACTGCATTATACCAAAAAAATTGTATGGCAATGTGTGTAAAAGTATATAATAAATTGCCTACAGATATTAAGGAACTGCCATTGTCTCTTTTTAAGAAAAAAATAAAGACACGGCTCATTGACAAAGCTTATTATAAAATTGACCATGTTTGAGAATAATATTGTGGATTAAATTGACTCATATACTTTTAATTTTATATTTTGTAAAATGCTTGTTAACTATAAGCAAAATTGATAAAGGACATGTTTAATTTTTAAGATCTTATGTACTCTATTTTATGTGAATAAATTATCATTATCATTAAAAATCATTTAATCAAAAATGCGTATTATCATGTAAATGACTATTTATCATCATCTGATCACAATTCTTGGAAATAGATGACTGCAAATTTTAATTGTATTGTTTAAATATATAGTATAATGTATACCTAGCTAAAGTGTTAATATGTATTGTAACTGTAATATAGCCCATCAGGCTGGGTAGGGACCAATACTGAACTGGGTTTCTTTCGGCGTAATCTTCCCAGAGGTGGTCGTTCCGAACGCTAGTAGTTTTTAGCTTTTGCACTAAAATAATATTTTTTAAAAAATAACCTTTAATAAGAGATAAATTTATCCTACATTGAATAAAAAATTTTGACTTTTGACTTTGACTTTGACTATTATAGTGATTACAGCCCGTGGTTCGACTTATTACGGGTATGTCCTTTCCACTTTGTGTAATGAGCAGAGATCGGAATCACGGGTGCTATTGCTATCACAAGTATGGATATGGCTAAAAGTTCCGGGGTTTCTCGAGAATCTAATTGGGTACTAAGTAAATAAACAGTAATTATGTGATTTCAGGGTATGACTGCCTCCGTGGTCCAGTGGTCAAGGCGTTCGCCTTGTGACCCGGAGGTCATGGGTTCGATTCCCACTGGGAAGCATACTTTGTGAAAAAGTTGTTTCCAGTCTGGATAGGATATTGCAGGCTTGAATCACCTGATTATCCGAAAAGAAAGATGATTCTGTGTTTCGGAAGACACGTTAAACTGTGGGTCCCAAACAACACCTAGCGTTTGATCATCAACCTATCCAAGGATTGGTTCCTGGTTTGCCCTTTGGGTTGTGGAGGTCAGACGGCAGTCGCTCTGTGTAAAAACCAGTAACCTCGTCAAATCTCCTTGGTTAAGTAGCGGTCCCCGGGCTCTGAAGCGTTACTGCTGAGGATGCAACCGGGAATACGCTCGGATGATGATATGTGATTTCAGGATTAGTAAAATATATCCTGAAATCACATAATTATGATTGTTTTATTTATAGATAATATAGTCATATCCATACTTTTGTTAGCAATAGCACCCGTGATTCCGATCTCTGATAGTGAGTAGTTACTGCATCCTTAAATTAAACAATTTCAGGTAACAGCGAGTCTCTGATATGTTAGGCTGAAATGCTACATCCCCCAATTTTCGCAGTACGTCATTTTTACGACATTTTTTTATGAACCCTGACTCTTATTGTGGTGGCATTCCAAGATCGTCTGGGGCTATAAATTTAAGTTCACATTGGTTGAAATTTTTGACTACTTATCATCGAATCATTATTTCAGCCGCACAACATCCACTGCTGAACATAGACCTCTCTCAAGTATTTTAAAAAATGACTGATCTAGAGCGGCCTGCATTCAGCGCTTTTAGGTTAGCGATCTTGGTCGGATATTCTGACCACATATGTCCTGCGCTCTTTGACAACTCATTCAGAGGTCTGAATTAGGTAGAGTGAAATATAAAGCTTTTTATTTATTTGAAACTAAATTAATAATAAAACTTATACTCATTACACACTAATATTTACAAATGAAAAAGGCCCGGTAATTCTTTACCCTGCGGCAAGCCGGCCCAGAAAGCTGGCAACATTGCCACGTTGTATGGCAATGCTTATTTTCTTACCGAGATATAGGCCAGCCTTCTGGTCACGGGAAACTACAATAAGTTTCCTTGAGATAGCGTCGAATAATTTGTGAGCTGATTCGACCCCAAACGGCTCAAATATGTAGTAATTCCCGATAGCTTCATATTTGCGCCGTTTAAGGTTTTCAGCTGATGCTGCTGCTGAGCCCGCTTTGTACCCTGTAGCTGAAAGACGAGATGGCGCCAGTGTGTCAACGCAAGTAGCGTCCCACACAAGCGGCCGACCCATCTTCCAGGGCACAAGGGTCATTCCATGGGGTCTCCTGCCATCATCCCGAGCCAGACCGCTTAGTTCTAAAACGGCTGGCAAATAGATGCTGGTAAGAGCCCGATGTATAATGTTATTAAAGGCTGCATGCCGCCCCAAACGACTGGCACTCTCATGGCATGAGAGACGGTGGTGTCCAAATCGATCGATGTAGAGTTATTTATGAACTTGCATCGAAAAGTTAAAATTAATATGGATCTTCCCGGGATTCCTAATGGACAATCCCGTATGGCCAAAATGTTACATATATATAATAATAAAAACCTCACAGAGATATATGTAAGACAAATAAAACAAAGATAATTAGCAAACAATTTTTATTAGTATTTACATAAATATTTACATTTATATTACATATTGCGGCAACGTCTTCCATAGTAGTCTCTATTGGGCAAAATATCAAGTTTGATTTTTTTTTACTTCTACATCCTTTTCTTCTACGTCACTGGGCGATTGCGGTTGGTTAGATGAGGCAACCCCCCGTCGCGTCGCCTTAATAACTATAAGGGTTGGATCTTATTTGTCAGCACGGACCAGCACTTTTCTATGCTGTTATCCGTTTCTGTCGCTCAGAACCGTATTTTGCCAGAGCGAGAGAAAGCGCTAAATGCTATTAGCATCAGGGACAGAAATAAAATAGATAAAATACCGGTATTTTATATATCGATAGTATCGATATCTATCTTCTATATATATATATATATTTTAGAAAATTTCAGAAAATTACATCACTTAAGGGGTGAAATAAGGGCTGCAAGTTTATATGAATCTTCGTCATTTTTGAAGCGAGACATATGACATTTTTGAATTAGTGGTCAATAAAAAATAATAATACAGAAATTAGATTTAAAAATTGCATCCCCTGGGGTACATTAGGGGTTGCGAATTTATATTACTATGATATGTAACTTCGTAATTTTTTGAGTGAGAGACCAAAAAATTAAGACAAATATATCATTTGTTCTCTTTTGCTCTAGCAAATGATGGTAACGAGAACGGGAACGAGATATTATAACAAAATTTTTAACATAAAAATTAAATAAAGATCCTATTAGAACCATTTTCAAATTCTACGCGGACGAAGTCGTGGGTTACAGCTAGTATTAGTATATACCTATAAAATACAGATATCGTGTATCGATAAATCGATAAAAAAATATCGGTATTCCTGTCCATGATTAGCATGCTATCGTTCCATCGCTTTGTCTCGTTCTGGCAAATGACGGTTCTAAGCAACAGACAAGGATAGCAGCATAGAAAAGTACTGTTCCGTGCTGACAAATGAGATCCATCCAACCCTAAAAGTCTGCATGTGGCACTGGAAGATGACAAATTATATTTTACCACTACACTACCGTCCCCGCGCGACATTCTACTCGCACATTTACTCGCACAATATGCACACTGGAAGAAGCAATAGAAAATAATGCCATGGCTTCAAGTCGTTAAAACTTTTTACTGTCGCCATTTTTGATACAATATGTCGATTAAAATTGCGAGATTTTATGCAGTTTGTATTGTTCGGTGTTTCGTTGGGGTTGTTAACAATTTGGGGTACTTTGATTGAGGAAGTGTTGGAAGCTAAGCGGATTAGGTTCCAAGATTGTTACTTGTAACTATCTCATGTAGAGATGTGTAGGTCCGGATGGATACGGTTACTCGGATCCGTTTTCATTGTGTTTTTGCGTGATACGTATCACCGGACACAGACACGTGCGAGTATCAGTCAACGCCGCCGCCGTTCGTTGCACTGCGCCGGCCGCCCGTCTCTCATCATCGCACCATAACTAGGGATGTAAAATGAAAAAAAAAAACAAATTTGTATTTTTTCACAATGTTGAAAAAAAAACATGAAAAAAAAACTAGTACCCTTGTATTTTTTTGTAATTTTTTATTTCGAAGAAAAATCTATAGAAAATTGAATAATTAATTGATGTATGCTTTCATTGCTTTCTTATTTCTTACATTTTACTAAAAATACATATTGAATTACTTAATATAGATTTTTTGATTTATTTAGACTGATTTTTTGTTAAATTGGTTCATTGCTAATGAATGTCCTTGTTTCCCGGACCGGGAAATCCCCGTTCGGTTTATGTTTGTACCAAGTTGTACCGGGAATGCCATTGCGCAATTTGAATGTTGCCAATATATGTATGTAAACTTGGTACTATTCCGCCAAAAAGTATGATAGGTACATAAATAATTAAAAAAAACTCTAATTATAAACTGTTAAGTATTAATCTTTTACGGAAACTGCCTTGTCAATTTTGAATTCTGTATTCTTAAAATAAAATATGCTCCAGAAAAAAAACTTTTTTTGTCATGTTTTCATGTTAGAAAAAAAAACAGTTTTTTTGCAACACTAACCATAACACGTATCCGTTAGGTAAGTTGTTTATACTTCTATCATACGAGAGGAGATGGCTCAAGTTCAGGACCGGTGGACTAGGCAACGCACCGTAGTTTAGTTACATGACCCATACATGTTCAGCGGACACGAAACCTGGATACGATTATTAACTCAACGTATAACTGAAATCATACACGTATATTAACACACCAGTATTTATTTCAACACTATAATTTAAACACAATTATAATACACAAATATATATTTTTAAACAATATTAAGATTATACTTAGCCACTTTTGCATTACCACTATTTTATAATTAATATTCTTTAACAAATCAACTGAGGTTCAATTATTTTAAACAACAAATGTCCAATTGACTGTCTCGCTCAACAGTTGAAAACGGAATGAATAACTGCCACGCTCACGCTCCCGATGTTAAATACGTCATTTCGCCCCTTCCACTGTCACTTGAGTGTTACCAGTGCGCAGGGCGACAACACGATTCCGCAGAGATGGATCTGCATCCGGATTCCGTAAAAATCGCGGAGTACCCCATCTCTAATCTCATGTACGGTAATATTCAACTATCATCATTTGCTTCTTTCAATCACTAAAGTCTCGAACTTAGACTTTGGGCACAGAATTATTTTAGATATTACATATAGAATGGAATCTCCTAAGGTCCCGCGCAATATGCATCCTCGTTCCCCGTCCCCGCACTTCTCACCCGTTCGTAGAGGTGTTGAGCGGGCGGCAGCAGGGCAAGTTGGAAAATGGCCTTTTTCAAATTGTCCTGAGTCTTGGATATTTATTTATATATGTATTTGTTATAAAATATAGTATCGTTGAGTTAGTATCCCATCACACAAGTCTCTAATTTACTTTGGGGTTAGCTCAATCAGTGTAATTTGTCCCTATATATTTATTTATTATTTACCCAAAAACTTCTATGATGACTTGACTTGAATGATCTTGGGGAAAAGAAAAATTATAATGTACCTAGCAACTGTTTCCCTTCAAGCGCTGACTGTAAAAGTCGATCGACGGAATTGCTTTAAGACTCCTGGACCAACGTCATTTATATTATTTACTAAACATACATACATACATAATATCACGCCTATTTCCCACAGGGGTAGGCAGAGACTATGGATATATTACTATTTACTAAACATTATAACAAAAATGTAATGTTACTTAACCCCTTTAATACATCATTGATAGGTAGTTATTGTTAATGTATTTACTTTTTAAAATTTTTTTGTATGGCAATTCCAACGTTGGAAAATCTTTATTATTGAAGATTGTATATTATTGTTTGAATAAATAAATAAATACATATGGAAAATTCTTTACTTAAAAG
Organism: Acrobasis suavella; assembly: GCA_943193695.1. NCBI lineage: Eukaryota > Metazoa > Arthropoda > Insecta > Lepidoptera > Pyralidae > Acrobasis > Acrobasis suavella. Next base: position 2,111,373 of record OW971956.1, read on the forward strand.
GGCATACTTGTTAGGTGGTCCTATGGAAATTTTTATCAAAATCGGTTGTGTTGTTACGCGTTGAAGTCAGATTTACTTTTGAAAAATTATATCATAAAAATTGTTAATTAAGTAAATATCTTTTGTTGCAGGTAATGATTTCGGACTGGTTGTGAAATTCCGTAAGTAAAAGCTTAAGGCATCTGGACATTGACTCCAAAAGAGACACGACTTACATAATAATAATTCTTTATTGCTCTAAAGATTTTACAGAAATAGTTATAAAGATATCACTGGTCCCACACTAGGATTCCCTGTGTTATGGGATTAAGTCTCTTTCGCCACAGATGATACGTAGCTCGGTTTTCGCAATGCTAAGTCAAGCAACATAAAGCGTTACGCAATTATAATAAAGTCTAATTTTGTTTGACACTAAAATAGGAGACCATCTTATGATGATACGATGATGATCCGGGTATTCCCGAGGATTATTCTTCCCGTATTCCCGGTTGCATCCTCAGCGGTAACGCTTCAGAGCCCGGGGTCCGCTACCTAACCTAGGAGATTTGACGAGGTTACTGGTTTTTACACAGAGCGACTCCCGTCTGAGACTTCTGCAACTCAAAGGGTTAACCAGAACCAATCCTTGGATAGGTTTGAGAGCAAACGCTAGATGGCGTTCGGCACCCACAGTTTTTACGTGCCTTCCGAAATACGGAATCATCTTTCTTTTCAGAAATCAGGTGATTCAGTCCTGCAATATCCTAATCAGACTGGAAACAACTTTTCACAAAGATGCTTTTCAGTGGAATTCGAACCCATGACCTCTGGATCACAAATTGAACGCTTTGACCTCTAGACCACGGAGACAGTCAACGACGTCTCGATATAGTTTTATTTTATGGAGTTAAGGTCCCCATCAATATGAGAAGAGAAGGATGTCCCCATATTGACGACCTCCGTGGCGTAGTGGTCACCATGCTAGTCCACCACCCAGAGGTCCCGGGTTCGATCCCCGGTTAGGGAAAGTTAGAAAAATGGCCTATTTCAAATTGTCCTGGGTCTTGGATGTTTATTTATATATTTATTTGTTATAAAAATATAGTATCGTTGAGTTAGTATCCCATAACACAAGTCTCGAACTTACTTTGGGGCTAGCTCAATCAGTGTTATTTGTCCCTTTAGATTTATTTATTATATTGCCTCTTTTGCTAGTTATTTTTGTGTATTTATTATAGTGAAATAAAGTTAATTGTACTGTATTGTACTTGTAACTTCAAGCTTATCGTAGCTTATTTTTTAACATTTTTTGTAATCTCCTTAGGCCTCTTAAACTAAATTTATGCCTCTGTCACTCTAAATTTGACAGCATTAGAAAAATTTGTCACGAAACCATTTGATAATAAGGCTGTAGTAAAATTACCGACTAGTTCAAGGTGAACTGCTTTAGTGGACATGCATACACCGTTTGCATTCACAAATTTCTCACATTTGCTGCTTGGGATTTTATAACGTAATATCTGAAGGGGTCCAGCGAAATCGACTTCCGTATCAGAAAAAGGACGTATCGGAAAAACTCTTTCTTTGGGGAGATCACCCATTATTTGATTGTGAGTAATGGCGCTCATCTTGCTTGACTCCCAGAACCCCCATCATCACAAAATAAATAAGGGTAAAATTCATTTTTAGTGCAAATCTATCTTAAGAAGATTCTTAAGACGGCTTTGCACTAAAACATATCTTGGAACCTTTCTCAGATCGTCAAACCACCTAATAGGTGGTTTTGCACAGAGAGTGCATTTTCGGAATAGCCTTTCCAACAAGATATTTTAAGAGGAACTTTTCCAAACTAACAAACATAGTAATGTAAAACAATATTTTTATATTTAACTTCTCGGTCACGTCCCTACTTGCTCAGTTCGTTAGTTCCCGACCTGCGGAGTTACAAACATACACACAACTTTCCGACCGAAGGGATAAAATCCTACGATGAATAAACGTTTTGAATTTGACTTTGATTTTGAATGAATTCTGATTTGAGCCCATATGTATTAGGTCTTCTTATCGAGTTAGGTATTTTATTGAAATATATAAGTTTCTGATTCCGTTATTTGACCAAACATTGATACTTTTTCGTATTTTTTTATTTTTGTAAAGTTACAAAAGTATTTGAGGCTGTGTTTCTATTATTTAAAACTATAAAACCAAGAATTTGTAGATATAAATAAAGATATATAATTATTTGTTCATTTATTTTATTTTTCAGTGGAATCGTTGACCAACTGGGTCTTTAGATCATCATCATATCAGCCACAGGAAGTCCACTGATGGACATTAGGCCTCTTACAAGAATTTCCAAAACGACCGATAAGAAGCGGCCTGCATCCAGCGCCTTCCTGCAACGTTGCTCAGGTCGCGTCTGACCACCTAGCAGGTGGGTGCCCTACGCTGAGCCGGTACGTGGCCGACGTTCGAAAATCTTTCTGACCCATCGGCCATCTGTTCTTCACGCTATGTACCCGCCCACAGCCACTTCAACGAGCTTATCTACTTGACTATGTCTGTGACCTTCGTTCTATTATGAATCTCCTCATTTCCGATTGCGTAGAGAAACACCGAACATAGAAATAGAAACCCTTAAGAGTTTCCTCTATACAGAATCAGACTTTCCCATACTTTTTTTTTTACAATATATTGGTTTAAGCATTTGTCCTCAATCTCACCTGATGGTAAGCTTTTATTTAGAAACGGCATGTCAGATATTACCGATATTATGTAATTTCAAAGAAATTGCATATATTGCATATAACTAGTTTTCACAGACAAAATATGAACTTAAAAGAGAATATAGTGTATCATATCATATTTTACCATCAGTATGGAAAACTTCTACACTCTCATATTTTATTTTAAATTTATATTTGACTGTCGAATTATATGCCTAGATATATGCAATTTCTTTAAAATTACATAAAACTGCCGAAATCTGACATGTCATATTAAAATTAAAGCTTAGACTACGTTTGTATGGAAAAATCTGGGGTAAGGATTCTTAAAATGTTTGCACTAATAACAAGAGAACTTTGCATAAAAATGTAGTTTAAAATAAACCAAAAATCATGACAAGATCATTTAATACAATATGATATAGTTTGTATAATACAATACATAATAATATACACAAATAAATACTTAAGTTAGGTTTGCAAGCACTAAAACTATCGAAATACGTACGGGCACTTAAAAATATAGTATGTACAATTCCTGGGACACGCTTTTGTCGTCAATTGAATCGGAATAGAGATCTTCGATATCTAAATTTGTTTAAAAACAATAAAAATTACAGTATTTATATATAAATAAATGTTGCAAGAAAACCACCACAAACTCTGTAAAACATAACTGCTACTAAAATCTGTAAAAATGTCGCTGCCCCTTTGAAATTTACAGATTTTTAAATATTACATGCTAGAAAATAAGCAAACAGTTCAGGAACTGTAGCTTAGTGCTAGCAACCCTCCACTAGAATCAAAGAAGTTGTGGCGTTGACATAAACAGCGATGTAGTATGTTAGCTTCTTTCAATATTAAAACATTTCAATAACGCGTTTCATATTATCCACAAACGCCATCTATTGGCGAAGTTTTAACTGAAACTACCCTCCCCAAGGATGTTGCCTTCTCTTTCCCTCTCATGACTAGGCTTAAAGTTAACATTTTTCCCGCTAGATGTCGCTTATAAATACTGTAATATCTATTGGTTTACATATTAAGTTTAGTCATGGAATCAAAAAATTCAACTTCATACAATAAATGTTTTAAAAATTTACTGTTTGTATGAAGTTTGGACTTTTTAACTGTGCTTTAGTAGCCGCAAGAGCATGGGTCGGGTTGAGTGCAAGGATCACAGGGGCAGGGGTTGCATGGGTCGCATGGGCATGGATTGCAAGGGTTGCACGGATTGCATTGGTTGCATGTGTTACATGGATTGGCCGCACCAGATTGGATCAGCTGGGTGATCGGAGCACAGATGCTTGGCTGCTCAATGGTAGCTGGAGTAGGCGGCCTGATGATGATCGGAGCAGGAGTAAACGGTGCAATCGGTGGGGACTTGACGGTAAAAGATCTGGGATTAATGGGTGCTGGTTTGGGGGGCCTGACGCAGATAGACGGCGGCTGGATGGGGGCCAAAGGTGGAGGCCTCACTGTGATTGGTGGCGGCTGGATTGGTGGCAGAGGAGCTGGCCTGACGACGATCGGAGGGGGCTGGATGGCCGGCTGTTGGGGTGGCCTCACAATGATTGGTGGTGGAGTCACAGGCGGCTGCTGTTTCGGTCTGATCAGGATTGGTGGTGGCTGAATGACGACGTCAGGGGACGGAGCGATGAAGAACGTTCCTCCTGGCACGCGGACCTCTTGGAAGCCGATCGCCTTCAGCCTATCAGGGATGCACGACTTTTGCAGCAGGGCTCTGATTGGGCCGTCGCCGCATGGTGCTGGAATAGAAATGTATAATTTACAATTTAGAAACTCAGTGAGTATACAGATCTCATATATTAGACAAGTCAAACAAATTCTAGGTCTAACTCGTTACAATCAGTTCAAACTGACAAATTGTATCTACCGCCATATTGTCGGTACATATGAGGCGAGCACTCAATAGTCTCAATACACTACGTTGCTCACAGGTTGTTGCATTTCCGAAATGACCAATCTAAAGCGGCCTAGCGTTTTTCAGCAACCTTGGTCAGGTCGTCTAATCACCTTGTAGGTGGCGTCCTACGCTTTACTTGCCAGTACGTGGACGCCATTCGAGAACCTTTTTTGCCCCATTGATCATCAGTTCGTCGCGCTGTATTCCTAATTATTGTATCTAAACACGAATTTATACTGATTTTTCCGTATTTACATTTCAAGAATCAAAATTTTAGCTCAGTTGACAATTAATGTCAGCTCGACAAGATGGCAAAGAACCTCGGTTTCTGTTTCCGGCGTCTCTTGAGAACGATTTGATAACTTCAAACGACAAAGTTTGTCAAAGTTCAATGACTGGTTGAAAGATTCCAGAGGTTCTACTTTTAAAAATAAAACTACTTTCTACCGACACTATTTATTAGACAGAGACATTAGAGGAAAGTCCAAGAGAGAAGAAACGATGCTAGTGGATATCTCACGTCTCACTTACACTCGTTTACAGTCATGCATGATAGACTGCCATAAATAGGTTATATACTTGAATTAAAAAATTATGATAGCGCGTTTCAGAAAGTACTTACTCGCACAAGGTGGTGGGGGACACGGACACGGCGGCGGGGGACAGTCGCAGGGATACTGCGGGGCTGGAGCCGCCGAGGCTGTTGATAACAGTGCTGCAAACAAACAAATGACATAATTATATCTAATAATATACAATATTCTTTTTAATTAAGTACAAATATTTTAAGAGGTGATTCAGTCCATCATTTTAAACAACTTTTCCCAATAAATATATATCGAAATACGAAAAATTTTTTTGCATTTTTCATAGTAACGATATCACGTGACTACTTCGATCTGTATGAGAACCTAAATATTTTTTTCGTATTTCGATATATATTTATTGGGCAAAGTTGTTCAAAATGATGGACTGAATAACCCCTTAAAATATTTGTACTTAATTAAAAAGGACATAATAAATACTTAGATCATATATTTACTCGTAAGACTTTATATTTTGACTGCCTCCGTGGTCCAATAATCAAATATATAATAAGTAGAGGACGTGGGTTCGAATTCCACTGGGAAGCATACTTTGTGACAAGTTGTTTCCAGTCTGGTTAGGAATATCCTAACCAGACTTGAATCACCTGATTATCTGAAAAATAAAGATGATTCCGTGTTTCGGAAGTCTCGTATAAACTGTAGGTCCCGACCGCCATCTAGCGTTTGCTCAAACCTATCCAAGAATTGATGCTCTATCTATGCTCTTGTTTGAAAACTTAACTTTATTTAAAAATATATGTAATTTAAAAAAAATATATGAGTAGAAATATAAATTTTTAATATAATGCTCTTACCGATAATACCCAATGCCACTAGACGCCCCATCTTAGACAGCCGTGTGTGCTTAACCCAACACAAACCCACTATATATACTGCTAATATATCTATCTCCACATACAAATATATAACAATTATGATTTGCTCCAATAACCCTTATGATGTTTAAAAAATGTAGGCAGAACGAATTAATATTTCAATTATATGTACCTACTGCTAATATAGGTAATCTAATCAACTCAACATTTATAAAACTAAAAACATTATGATTAATCTCAAATAAATTGAAGCAATGCGAATCTTATCTTACCTGACTACGGCGACGCCAAAAGGAGAGTTATGTGTTTCACCCATTTGTATGAATGTCTTCATCTGTTCCCTTGTATCTTCAATAATACCTTAACAAATGAGATATCGTCGGAAGCGTCTTGGCTGTCCGCTTGTTACTGGCCATGTCACAGTAAATTCAACATGGCGCTCTTTAAAAGCCAAAAAGTTATGAAGTCGAAAAGTTTATTTGAAAAATCAAATTAAAAAACCGCCGACCGAAAATGTCAAGAATGCCATCTAGTGATGACTAGCGGAACTACTAAGTAAGTTCCGCTAATTTAGCGCCATCTATATATTCTTTGGAAAAGCCTTGGCTTTCAAGCTGTAACTCCCAATAACTTTTAACCGTCTAGTTAGTCTAGTTAAGAGTCTAAACCGAACCTTCCATATAGAAGTGTGTCAACCAATTACACACTTTTGTATGGAAGCGCCGAATTTTTTTTGTGTGTTTTGGCTGTTATTTTAATTTCATAATACTATATTGATCTATTAAAGCCTGTGGTTCGATTTATTGCAGGCATGTTGTATACAAGTTTATTTATTCTTACAATATCTACTTTATCCATTCGTACAATACACAAATACGCATACACATACTTATACATACATAAAATACATAAAAAACATTTATACATACCTAGAACTATTAATATATATTACTCATGATAATCATAAATAAATAAATATATATGGACAAATCACACTGATTGAGTTAGCCCCAAAGTAAATTAGAGACTTGTGTTATGGGATACTAACTCAACGATACTCTATTTTATAAGAAATACATATATAGATAAACATCCAAGACCCAGTACAATTTGAAAAAGGCCATTTTACAACTTGCCCTGACCGGGGATCAAACCCGGGACCTCTGGGTGGCGGACTAGCATGGTGACCACTACGCCACAGAGGTCGTCAGTCATAAAACACATGTTTTGATTACAATGTAGTTCTGCTGCAACAAATAACAGAAACACAGTTTTTCTTAATTAGAAATAATGTGATGAATCAATTTTTTCTTAATTAGAAATAATGTGGTGAATGAATCTGTTTCAGATACTTTTGATGTCTTCAGGTAACACTTTTGTGATTTTTTCCACCATCCCGCCCACCATTACGCAAAATCAGGCCTTAGGGTCTGACAGCCCTAGGCTCTATCATGACTACCCATCGCCTTATAAACATAATTATTTCTTTGTCTTGTTACTAGATGGCGCTATAGTTATTTATTAAAACATTAAAATCTTTTATTAATGTTATTTTATAAAGTAGTACTATATTTAATTAAATATGACTTATACGAAATGCAATTAATATTTTTAAACACTTTCTTAGTCACTTTTTCGCTGGTGTGTGTGGTGCCATCTCTGTGTGCCTAACAGCAAATCTAGTTTTGCCTACTTTTGGGACCTCCAATCGTTTCTATGGCGTTGGGTATCTGTTACGTTAGTAATTATATTATCTTTGGCTCTATCTACCTCCTGAGAGAGAAAGATAGTGGCTAATAGTTTATCTGCAATAAATACTTTTTTCCATTTTAATTGTTTTAATTTCAATTAAAAAATTACCACCGCGCTGAGTCGTATCTGATGCAACGCATATCGCTTGCAATACAACGGGGAAATGCCGCAAGCGTCATGGGCACATTTGCATCAGGTACGATTCGGGGCGGATTGTTTGACTGACGTACTCAACGTCAAAATTGATTGACATGTATAAAAAATAATAATAATAAATTTTAATTTCAGTATTAAAAAAAAAATAAAAAATTCATCACAGTAGGCACATTTTAAACTTCAATTACAACTTTTTGACTTTATTTATTATTATTTTTACTCTTCGAAGCATATTAAAATTAAAGTTACAGATAAAATCAAATATTTAAAAAAGGTACTTACTTGTTATATTTTTAATTTATTTTTATAACCATCAAATATTTAAAGTTTTTTCTCTACAGCGCGTAATAAAATTAGACATGTCCTTGAATTTTTTTTTTAACTTTTCCAATAACATAAAACGTTAAAAATTATGCTTGACAGACCATAGCAAAATTAAGATATGGTTTTAAAAATGATTTATTGGGTAAGTAGTTTATTTATGTAATTTTTTTTTCAATACCATAAAATGTTTATGGTTATACACTGTAGAGCATAGTACAATAAGAGATATGGATTTTGAAAAGATAATATAAAAGGGGTTTAGGTTATTATAGACATCACACCATCGACAGTCATGGGTAGAATCATAGGCCTGTTGTTAGTTGGTAAGTTTTGTATTATGTATTTAGGTATAATTTTCTAACACTTATAATATTTAATTAAGAAGTCAAGTCAAATGAAAACAGATCGTTTTTTTTTTGACGTCAGTATTCATTTTCTAATTTCTATAAAATAGCATGCTGTGACGTCATAGTTTCTTGAAACTTCTTTTTCAGTTTTAATACATATTCTTCGGCATTAATAAAATTTAGTTTAACTGAACGTTTCATAATTATGTGATGTTATTTTAAAGAAAACTACCAATTATTATATTATATCTTTTAAACAGGGATTGATACAACATTTCCCTTTTTGTAAGGTTTTTTATTTTTGAAACAAAGAAATTATCTTTTGCCAATAATGTCTTTATTTATCTCCACACATTCCTTTTACAATTTTAAATTATATTAGTAAACATAGGATCTCTAAGCATCAATAGTTAGTATGAAAAACAAAACTAAAACCAAAGTTAGATTTTTAGTTAAACTAAGTAAAACAAAAGGTGGCAAATACGTTTAATTGAACTCAAATCACTATAATAACAAAGTATCTAATAAATAAAACTGCTTTTATTCACTAAAAACAGTAATATAGATAAGCAATCAAATATATTTTTAGACATTTCCATTTACCTACTTAATTATCATTGAAAGTCGCCTCTGCGGCGTTCCTAGCTCTTTAAAAAATAAGGTCCCCAAAAGACTGGTAGCTGATTTTGGTCGGTTGTAAATATATGGTTAACTGAGAGTGAAAGCTGTTATCGTTAGCCCTTACAGACAGAATCAGACTTTCCAAAACAAACGTAGTCTAACTTTTATTTTGAAACGGCATGTCAGATATTAGCGAAATTATGTAATTTCAAGGAAATTGCATATATCTAGGCATATAAATAGTTTTCTACGACGCCTCACAACTGGTGGTGAAGTCCCCTTACCCTATACAGAATCAGATTTCCCATACAAACGTAGTCTAGCTTTTATTTTAAAACGGCATGTCAGATATTAGCGAAATTATGTAATTTCAAAGAAAATTGCATATGTTAAGGTATATAACAGTATATATTAAGGTATATAACACATATTTTCTTTCAAGTTCATATTTGATTATCAAAAAGTAGTTACCTATGTGGCCTAGATATGTGCAATTTCTTTAAGGGGCTACCTGGCGTCCAGTGCTGCCCCCATTTGAAATAAATCATTTGAAAAGAAACGGAGATATTATTTAAAATTTGGCTTGGATATAACCCTTCAAACTATTTTATGAACTACTGTTTATATTTTAAAGTGAGAACGTGTAGCTTTTTTAGCATTTTTGCGAAAAACGGCCACTTTTAGCAAAAATACTATAAAAAGCTACACGTTCTCACTTTAAAACATAAACAGAAATTCATAAAATAGTTTGAAGGGTTATATCAAAGCCAAATTTTAAATAATATCTCCGTTTCTTTTCAAATGATTTATTTCAAATGGGGGCAGCACTGAACCTTAGGTAGCCCCTTAAATTAAAAAATACTGCCGAAATCTCAAATGTCATTTTAAAATAAAAGCTAGACTACGTTTATATGGAAAAGTCTAGTTTAGGGGCTCCGCCAATTGCTTATTGTGACACGATAGTTTTTACACCTATCATCTACTTAATTACCTCATAAACGAAAAATCTTTCGGCAGTCTTAAGACGAAGTGGTAGATAAAGTGGCGCCCTCATTTGAAATAAATTGTTTAAAACGAAATATGGTGATAATTAAAAATTTGATTTGTATAAATGCCTAGAAAGACCTTTAAACTATTTTATGAATAACCTTTGAAATTATTACTAATAGTCCGTCTAGTTTTAAAACTGTTTTTTGCCAAAAGTGGCTGCTTTTGGCGAAAAACAGTTTTAAAACAAGATGGACTGCCTATATTACTTTCATAAGTTATTCATAAAACAGTTTAAAGGTCTTTCTAGACATTTATTTAAATCAAATTTTTAATTATCACCATATTTCGTTTTAAACAATTTATTTCAAATGAGGGCGCCACTTAAGCTACCACTTCGTCTTAATGTATAATCATAATGATGAAATCCGATAGTTAATAGTAATACGTTGTTTTCGACGGCCAAACGAATACGCCCTGAAAGTTCATCGAAGACAATACGACACGCAGTGACCCGGATACAGAAGTTTATTACCGCTGGCGCCACAAAATAAAGACAGTACAGAACAGGCTACGGTGCCAATTTTTTTAAACTCTGTCTCCAGGAAGATTTATAGCTTTTTGGATGACGTCACCTGACTTTACAAAAATATTCCGTGATTCGCAAAAACATTAATTACTCTAACACGTATATTATACAATATTTAACAAAAACCCTGTCCGATCCTTGTAGGAGCAACTCAGACCGTCAATATGAACAAATTTTCCTATGGGACCAATGCGTGTGTATCGAAGAAAAAATAGTCATTTTCATGCACATAGCCGGGCGGGCCGAACACTTTTGTATGAAAATGTCGATTTTTTCGCGTTTCAAGCATTGTTCCCATAGGAAAAGTTGTTCATATTGATGGTCTGAACTGCTCCTACGAGGATTGGACAATGTTTTTGTTCTGGAGAAGAAAAAATGCATCCAAACAGCACCGCTGAGGATGCAACTTGGAACTAAGATGAATTTTCCTGGCCTAGAATGTTCGCATTTCGTGTGTATTAGTGGGTGGTATTTAACTTTATTACAAATGTAATATGCGAAACATAGGTCAAGTCAAGATTGTTTAAGACGAAGTGGTAGCTAAAGTGGCGCCCAATAAATTCTTCAAAATTTAATATGGTGATAATTAAAAATTTGATTTGTATGAATGTCTAGGAAGACCTTTAAACTATTTTATGAATAACCTTTGAAAGTAATATTGGTAGTCCGTCTGGTTTTAAAACTGTTTTTCGCCAAAAGTGGCCACTTTTGGCGAAAACAGTTTTAAAACTAGACGGACTGTTGGTAATAATTTCAAAGGTTTTTCATAAAATAGTTTAAAGGTCTTTCTAGACATTTATACAAATCAAATTTCAAATATCACCATATTTAATTTTAAAGAATTGATTTCAAATGAGGGCGCCACTTTAGCTACCTCTTCGTCTTAAGACAGCTTGACGACTGACATTTAGTGATGACAATGCGTTATCAACATGCCTTCCAAAGCACGGATTGCGTAAAACTTTCCAAGATGTCTCAAATAATTTCGCTTACTTCGCACGCTCGCTCTAATTTATTCGAGTTATCTCGGTGGCCAGGAATTGCGCATTACTAGCGCTTTCGCAAGTAAAGCAACACCAAGCGTGGTCCGCACTTGGATGGGAGACCACAAGTTGCATAAAAATTTCTCGAGCTCTCCCGTGCTTCGGTAGGCACGTATAAAGCCTTGGTCCCGGCTCATCATTATATGGCAGTCGTCAAGATATGTCAGATACCTTTAGGAGCCTAAAAAAATTTACACTAGTGTTGGCCACTTACACACACGAAAAACGAACAATACGAGTTAACGTTCCATGCTTTCGCTACTCTATGGTTGGCAGATTTCCTGATGCAAGAGAAAACTTAATCGGATCTTGACAGAAGTTTTGTTATTCCGCTGTGGCGCTCAGTAGATATTATTAGTTGTATTTGCCGTCCATTTTTATTGTTCAAACAATCTCTCTTACTGAAAACTAATAGATATTGCAGTTAGAGCTTTCAGTATACTTCTTAGCTTTGAGACCCGGCTTGTAGAATCAAAGTAATAATAACTGGCTAAGTGCGTGTCGTGCCACGCGCAGTGTAGGGTTCCGTAGTTGTGAATGCTCACTTTGAGTTCCTGCCACAAAAAATGTGTAATAACTAATTTTCTATTGAATTTGTATGAACTTTTCCTTTTCCTACATTTTATAAGTTAGCCTATAACTTTTTAATTTGTACACACTACTTAGCTATGATAGTTTCCCTTTATTTTTTTTTCCATTTTTCATTGTAACGATATCACGTGACTACTTCGATCTGTATGAGAACCTAAATATTTTATTTCGTATTTCAATATACATTGATTGGGCAAAGTTGTTCAAAATGATGGACTGAATGACCCCTTAAAATATTTGTACTTAATTAAAAAGGACATTGTATACTACAGCTGTGAATTTTTCCACATGTCCAAAACCGTTTAATAGATAGAGGGAGACACTTGACTCTAACAAAAATTTGCAATATAAAACCAATTTTCAGAAACGGAATCCTAAATCGAAAAATGATGTTCACACTCTTACAATATTTTTGAAAGACCTATTAAACGATATCCCACACGATGGATTAGCCGAAAAAAAAAGCATTGACTCCTACTATACTTGTATGGGAGCTTTCCTAGAACTTTTTTTTTCAATAATTTCTTTTACCACTTTTTTGGCATGTTTAATATACGTACTTAAACCAAATTACAGCTTTCTAGTAGCTAAAGTCTCTGAGTAAAACCACGGACGGACAGACAGACATGGCAAAACTATAAGGGTTCCTTGTTTACTACGGAACCCTAAAAACGTCTCACATATGAGCTTTATCTGCTAAATTTACGATAAATTAAAATATATAATTTATATTGAGTGCCGACTTCAGAATCTTTTAATTCTTTAGTAGTAGATAAGTGAAAAAAAAAAAACTATTTGAACAATATTAAAGTTATTGTGCTGAAAACGACACATCATGACATTTGACTACTTAATATAATTGACACATTATTTCTATTTTATTTACCTATTTAAAATTTAAGGATAATAATATTATGTTTGTTTTTTAAATATTGTACGTCAGGCCAAGGACAGGACATGGTGAGACCGATAAAAACCTATGTTCAACAATAAAGATATTTGTATTTGTATTTGTATTTGCATGCATTTAAGGGTTAAAAGGCATTTCACATTTGGTTGGCTGTCTCGCTGGCACAATCAAACATTATTAAAGATTATAAAAAAATGTGACTCATTTGTAGAAAAGTGTTTCACTAACTTTCAATATAATTATATGTTAGATATTGTAGACATGTTTTTTTATTGTTTATATGTGTGTGTATCGAGAGTTAGGTCATCAAAATTTTAAAATTTTGATGACCTAATTTTCGATGTAGTCCATGTCTACACAATATACAAACATGTCTAAAATATCCATAATATAATTACATTGAATGTTAATGAAACACTTTTTTAGAAATGAGACACAGTTTTTAATAATCTTTAAACATGTTTGATTTTACGAGCGAGACAGACAACCAAATGTAAAATGCCTCTTAAGACCTGCGACCCTTGATGCCGTCAAAGATAATACAATTGCTGTGCCGTCTACCGAAGCACAAAAAAAGCTGGAATGTAAAACAAAATCCCACTCACTCATAATGTGCTGTGTCCTGTGACGGACAAAACCATCGCTTTTTGGACACTCGGACCTCCCTTCCCCTTCCCTTTGAAAACTACAGCACGGCCGAGAGTCCAACATATGCCCAAAATGTCCAAACTTAGTTTACTTCGAAGTTTAACCCTAAGTTTGGCAATAAACCTCGTGTACTGGCCACAAGCAGCCTATAAACTTTGTTTATACGTTCTTAATGAACGTTTTGGAGTGATGGATTGACAGATAACTGCCTATTCTTTGTTTGTATTAATAAAACAAGCAAAATGGGCAGTTGTCTGTCAACCTAAATAATAATTTTTCAAAACTAAAAACTGAATTCACCCCCAAACTACACAACCCGTTTTAAAGAAATTTCTATGAGACCACCTCGCTAAAATGCCGTTTGAAACAATAGTATATTATGCAATTAGTGAATAAAGGACGGATTTACTTCGAGGGCCATAGATGAATCACAAGCAGGTGAAGGATTCTAACGACTGAATCACGACCGTAGATTCATGATTATTGAATCACGAGCGTAGCGAGTGATTCAAGTTATAGAATCCTGAGCAATGCGAGTGATTCATGGCCCTCGATGTAAATCCGCTTTATTCAAGAATTGCATACTATACTTTATACCACGACTACGAGAATAATTTTTCAAAACTAAAAATCGACGTCACCACCAAAACACACAACCGGTTTTTTGTGTTTTAATATAAACATTATGGGACCACCTGACAGGTATTCCCTTAAAAAAAAAAAGAATATTCTAAATCGGTACAAACGAGATTCGAATTAATCGATCAACATATATTAAACATAGGATCCCGACGAATCGATAACCTCCTCTTTTGGAATTCGGGTAAAAAGAAAAATTTTAGCGAAAATAGATATTTAATGAAGAAAAAAGGAAGGTTGAATTAATTAAAATGGACATTAACATGAACAATTACTAAAATTAAGAGTAAATTGTTCTAAATTCAAACATCAAAATAGTGAGTAAAAGTGCATTTTATTCACTGTTTTCAGTGAATAAAATAATCTTTTCAGAGGGGAATGAAATAAATAAAATAATTTCAAATCGGTAAACGCGCCTTCGAGTAATCAGACGACCTGTGTGGCGTAGTGGTCACCATGCTAGTCCGCCACCCAGACGTCCCGGGTTCGATCCCCGGTCAGGTTGGAAAATAGTCTTTTTCAAATTGTCCTGTGTCTTGGATGTTTATATATTATATGTATATGTTATAATATATAGTATCGTTGAGTTAGTATCCCATAACACAAGTCTCGAACTTACTTTGGGGCTAGCTCAATCAGTGTTATTTGTCCCTATATACATATTTTATTTTTACGTATTTTATTTTATATTTTTATTTATCAACTAGAAAAGAGCTGATGATCTTTAAACGGCTAAACAGATTTGCATGAAACATGGCTACGAACACTCATTTCAACAGAATAAACATCCTGAAATTAAACGTATTTTCCATGAAAGGTTTCTTTGACATTTGTACACCACAAATGTCAAAATTACGAGTGGTTTTTTACAATTACAAAATGCGCCCATTTGGAAACGCTCGCGCAAACCATTCGTAACGTGGTAAGTGATTTCCAAAATGCGTCTCCTGGTCTTCAATTTTTTTTATGATTTTTTAACGATTGCAGTCCTCATCGGTTCGGCGGCGGCTGCCCCATGGCGCTGCACGAAGACGTGTGAAGGGGCCACGGTCTGCTTCGCGGAGCCTTCCGGCCCCTGCATCCAGCCCCCCAGCATATGCATACCTCGCCCCTGCCCTCCCTGCACTGGCCCTGCGACGATCCTGACTCCTGGATGCGGGTGCCCGTGTCCCCCTCCACCTTGCCCCTGCCCACCCCCACCGTGCCCTTGCCCGTGTCCCCCTCCGCCATGCCCGTGCGACCCCTGTAACCCATGCGCTCAACCTACATACGACCCGTGCGACCCATGCGCCCCGCCCCCTTGCGGCTGTATTCCACCACCCCCTTGCGGCTGCGATCCCTGCGGATACTAAGGGGTTTAGTGAAGATTGGCGACGAAATTTCTGGGACAATAAATTTTTTGGATGATTTTTTATTATTTTATTTTTGATTTATATAAAACATTTTGTGGGCGAGGGGCTGAGATGGTGTAAAGAGGGACTTGATGTATTGGCTAAGAATTGGCATCGAAATTTTGTATAATAAAATGTTTTGGATTATTTTATTATTTTATTTTTATTGCCTATACTGAAAGATTTAAACAATTCTACGAATGTTTTGCGAAAATTTTAATAATTCTACGAATACTTTTTCTTCTACCTTAGAATATTTCAGAAAAGGGGTTTAAGGGGCTACCTGAATTTTCCGGGGTCCAGTGCTGCCCCCATTTAAAATATTTAATTTGAAAGAAATCGGAGATATCATTTAAAATTTTGTCTTGATCAGACCCTAGATAACCCTTCAAAAAATTTTATGAACTACTGTTTACAATTTAAAGTGAGAACAAGAAGCTTTTCTACGCACATACGCCAAAAGTGGCCGTTTTTCGCAATTGTGCGTAGAAAAGCTTCACGTACTCACTGTTTCCTTTCAATAGATTAATTTCAAATGGGGGCAGCACTGGACCCCGGAAAATTCAGGTAGCCCCTTAAGGGCACGTCACGTGTACGTGCCCTGAAACCCCTTTTCTAAGTGAGGTTTAAGATATTATATGAGGTACAACGAGCTTTTATGTACATGAGGTATAAATTGTTTTATTGTTCTTAGCGTGAAGCACTTGGCCTCGACTGTCATCATTAGATGACAAACAGACAACAGAATCGTAGCGACAAACCTTTCATGTCTATCTATTTATATATCTACTTATTTGCGCATTTGCGGGCAACACTCAGAAACGTTATATCGCGGAAGGGGGTGAGCCACCGTCAGGCCTGTGTCGCTCCCCGTTTAGGTATCGAAAATATACCTACCTACATTATTACTAAGCGCGCGGCGACCACTTTGAAGAGGAAGATTCAGTTGCATGAATCGTTTGTCCAGAGCCATAAGAATGAAATTGGCTTGCAATGGATGTCTAGGTATCTAAACGGAGAGGTGACGACCTCCGTGGCGTAGTGGTCACCATGCTAGTCCGCCACCCAGAGGTCCCGGGTTCGATCCCCGGTCAAGGCAAGTTGGAAAATGGCCTTTTTCAAATTGTCCTGGGTCTTGGATGTTTATCTATATATGTATTTGTTATTAAATATAGTATCGTTGAGTTAGTATCCCATAACACAAGTCTATAACTTACTTTGGGGCTAGCTCAATCAGTGTTATTTGTCCCTATACATTTATTTATATTTATATTTAGGTGAGGAGTTCAGACTAAATTATAGCGCATACCACATTAAATAGATATTTCTTGGAATTTACTTTCTGAGTAAGATTTCTGTACGTGAGTACTAGTAATTATTAATTCTGTGCCTTTGTTCTGTATCTTGGTTTAGTACCTACCTATATATTTATTCTGTGTTACTAGATTTAAACAAATCCTCCCTTCATTTGGAGAAGCCTTTAGTCCAGTAGTGAACTTTCAAAAAGACAAGTTTATTTGCCAGGGAAATTAAAAAACCTTCACGACACCATCTAGTGGTAAGTGGCGAAACTACATATTCCAACCAATGTTAAGTGAAATTGAATCTGTGGCGCCATCTATTTATTATTAGACAGGTAAATTAAAAAACCCCGATTTTCAAGCGTTAAGAATCCCCTTACCCTAGACTTTTCCATACAAACGCAATCTTGCTTTTATGTTGAAATGACTTGTAAGATTTCAGCAGTATTAAGTAGTTTTAAAGAAATTACATATATCTAGGCATATAACTAGTTTGTGACAGTCAAATATGAACTTGAAAGAAAATATGAGAGTGTAGAAATTTTCCATACTGATATTCAAGTATGATTTGGTACACTATATTCTCTTTTTAGTTCATATTTTGACTTTGAAAACTAGTTATATGCCTTAATATATGTGTTTTCTTTGATATGACACAATTTCGCCAATATCTGACATGCCGAATCAAAATAAAAGCTGGACTACGTTTGTATGGGAATGTCTGATTCTGTCTAGAGTAAGAGGACTTTTAATCTCAAATAACTTTAATGGCTAAACCGATTTTCATGAAACATAGCTAATAAACACTGCAAGGGAACTTGCTTTCACGTGAAAAAACCGCATCACATACAACCGCACACACAAACAGACTTTAGCGTCAAACTTTTATCACGCCTGTTTTTTTCGGAGGTTAAACATTGACAGAAATAAAACAACATTTACACTGATCATCATTAAGACTGAGCTTCTCTATTTAGCAGGCTGCTCAACAAATTCATTGGCAGCTGAAGAGGCATGGTCATGAGAGAGGACAGGTCTTGAGGCTTCGCCATGCTGACTGCCAGAACTGAAAACGAGAAATTACAGAATATTAGCGGTACTTATACGACAAGTTAAAGAAGGTAGGGATACTTCAACATTTTATAACTAGTATCTACATACAAACCTAACATACATTACATATACATACATAGTATAACGCCTGTTTTCCACAGGGGTAGGTAGTAGATAGGAGACTAATAGACTTGCAGACCGATAGACAGGTAAAAAGTCATTAAAAAATAACAAAAAACCGATTGCCTTTTTTATATACCCAGTGTCACTTTCAGAATTAAGACGAATCTAACGACACCTCTCAACCTTAAATCCATCGAGCCGTTCAGGCTGCAGAGCGTGCCAAACATTAAAATTTGGCGCCAAAAATCCGCCATTTTGTTTTTATTTTATTTTGATATACCTATCCAGTGTCCCTCTTACAGTAAATACAAATCTAATGACACCTCTCAATCTTAAATCCATCGAGCCGTTCAGGCTGCAGATCGTGCCAAACATTAAAATTTGGCGCCAAAAATCCGCCATTTTGTTTTTATTTTATTTTGATATACCTATCCAGTGTCGCTCTTACAGTAAATACAAATCTAACGACACCTCTTAAGCTAAAATCCATCGAGCCGTTCAGGCTGCAGAGCGTGCCAATTATACATACATACATTACATACATCTCTCGAAAAACATAACCCTCCTTCTGGCGCAGTCGGGTAAAAAATAAAAGAAATCCCAGTTTCAAATTCGATTCAGAAGTTAGAAATATACGCATTTCCTTATATTAGGAACTTCTTAATCGAAATAAACATGGATATATACAATTTTTTTTTCTTTTAACACTGATTGAGCTAGCCCCAAAGTAAGTTCGAGACTTGTGTTATGGGATACTAACTCAACGATACTATATTTTATAACAAATACATATATAGATTAACATCCAAGACCCAGGACCATTTCAAAAAGTCCATTTTACAACTTGCCCTGACCGGGGATCGAACCAGGGACCTCTGGGTGGCGGACTAGCATGGTGACCACTACGCCACGGAGGTCGTCGTATGAAGTCATCGTCTACATCGTGACACAAATAAGTTGAACAATAATGACGGACTTTAAAGCTTTCTTGTACAAATTCAGATAAACCAAAATGGCAGTTATCGGCACATGTACAAATAATACGCCGACAACCGCCATTTTGGTTCAATTTACGTGTCGGGACTAGAAAGCATTTCGAAAACAAAAATGCTTTGAAGTCTGCCATTTTTGTAATTAAAAATTCTGCTAAAAATAGTGATGGGTTGCTAGCCGCACCGCCCCGTAACATATTATTTTTGTTACATCTCTTCTTAAATCAACGAATAGGCACTTACCAATTACAATAAGAAACATTATGATTTCCAATCTCATTTTCAATTCTAGATGTTTTTTTTTTTCGTCTAAACAACCAGTGTGTATCTTGAAATGGAAATAAATGAGTAAAAGCTACATTTTATAGTTTTCCTGTATTTTCACAGTCACACTTATCGAGATAACAGACACTGAGACGTTAAAATGTTTATGTTTTCGTTTTTTAGCCTTCGGCGAAAAAGAGTGGTGTTAAGTATAATAAGTCTGGCGTGCCTGCGTGTATCAGAGTATCTACGTCTGGGTATATGTGTAGCCATCCATGTATATGTGATCTGTGTATTTGTGGATCTGTGTATTTTTAAATCTGTGGATCTGTGGATCTGTGTATCTGCGGATCTGCGGATCTATGGATCTATGGATCTATGGATCTATGGATCTATGGATCTATGGATCTATGGATCTATGGATCTATGGATCTATGGATCTATGGATCTATGGATCTATGGATCTATGGATCTATGGATCTATGGATCTATGGATCTATGGATTTTTGGATCTGTGGATCTGTGGATCTATGGATCTGTGGATCTGTTGGTCTGTGTGTCTGTCTCTGGCATCGTAGCGGCTAAACGAACCAGCCCGTCTTGTTCCGGATTTTTTTTTGTTTTAAGGAATCAAAAAAGTGGTAGGTTGCTTGGCACATCGCCTATTACCATGATTCGCATTTTTGCCCATTCCTCGATCGGCTTTTACAAACTGCGCGGGAAAAGCTGTTCCTACATTCAAAGATTTTTCTTTTCTTCTAGAAAGAGAAATGAGACAAGTTGTCATTATTTAAACAAAAAAACAACCCTACTTCCTATTTATATACCCTGTGTCACTCTCACAGTTAATACGAATCCAACAACGTTACCTCTTAGTCTATAATCCATCCAATTTGGCGCCAAATATCCGTCATTTTTATTTTATTACGATATACTCAGTGTCACTCTCTCACTCAGTAAATACGAATCTAACGACACCTCAAGCTAAAATCCATCGCGCCGTTCAGGTTGGAGAGCGTGCCAAACATTTGAATTTGGCGCCAAAAATCCGCCATTTTGTTTTGATATACCCAGTGTCACTCTTACAGTAAATACAAATCTAACGACATTTCTCAAGCTAAAATCCATCAAACCGTTCAGGCTGCAGAGCGTGCCAAACAATTAAACATACTGTCAAATAACATAACCCTCCTTCTGGCGCAATCGCATAAAAAGTTTCCTAACGTAATTATTTTGAAGTCTATTTGAAAGCGCAAGTTTAGTCTTTCGCACATTATGTGAGACTAAATTTTATGACTTTTTTGGTATTAAGTGTTCATTAGTAAAATCAATTAAAAAGTTACAAATTGGTTTGCGTGCGTAGCTTGCGTCATTACAACATAAGTACTTTAGAGGTTAACTTGTACCGTCTTATTTTTAACCGACTTCCAAAAAAGTAGGAGCTTCTCAATTCATCACGACCTTTTTTTACCCGACTGCGTCAGAAGGAGGGTTATGTTTTTCGAGAGTATGTGTGTATGTATCCATGTATGTATGTATGTTTTTATGTATAATTATTTGGCACGCTCTGCAGCCTGATCGGCTCGATGGATTTTAGCTTGAGAGGTGTCGTTAAATTTGTATTTACTGTGAAAGTGACACTGGGTATATCAAAATAATAAAAAAAAATAGAAAACAAAAAAATTTGTCGGGTTTTTTATTTTTGTAATAAATAATTACTTGCCGATCATTCGAAGCCGGGACCGACTTAGAACATTCTTTTTTGTTTGAAGGAGAATACTCGTTAGGTGGTCCCATGGAAATTTTATCAAAATCAGTTTAGGGGTGAAGTCAGGTTTTAGTTTTGAAAAACTATAGAACGTGAATTTACCCATCCAAGTGCGGACCACGCCCGGTCGCTTTACTTGCGTAAGCGCTTGTAATGCGCACTCCCGTCGAGCTACGGAGCTTCCTTACTTGGATAGGTGACCACAAGTCGCATAAAAAAATTCTCAAGCTACCCGTGCTTGAGAAGGCACGTGTAAGCCTTTGGTCCCGGCTGTCATCATTGTATGTAGCGTTGCCAGGCGTCCAGATATAGTTAGGCTTTTTGATTGCGTGTCCGGCCAAAATAAACGATGTCCGGCTTGTCCGGATTTTGTTAGATTAATTAGGCGGAAAAAGTGGTAAAATAAAATATTGAAAAATATTTTTTTTTAGCGTAGCTCTCATACAAGTAAAGTGAAAAGGCATTTTTTTTCTCGCCTAACCAGTCCTGTTGGTTATCGTTGAATAGGTCTTTCAAAAATATTGAGGTTATGAAAACCGTTTTTCGATTTAGGGATCCGTTTCTGAAATATTTGGTTTTAAAGTGGAAATTTTAGTTTGAGTCAAGTGTCCCCTCCCCCCCCCCTGTATCTTCTTAACGGTTATATATAAACACGTGAAAAAATTCACAGCTTTAGTATATATAACGAAATTTAAAGGAAAACTATCAGAGCTAAGTATGGTTTACAATTTAAAAAGTTATAGACGATCAACTTATAAAATGTACTCGCAATATGAAAATTTCACACAAATCAATAGAAAATTAGTTTTTAGACGTTTTTAGTGGCATGAACTCAATGTGGGCATTAGTAACTACGGAACCCTACACTGCGCGTGGCCCGACACGCACTTGGCCAATTATTTATATTTCGCAAACGAGAGAGCGCTGAGTCCAAGCGCAGGCGATGAGTCGACTATCGGTCGCTCCCGCAGAAATTAAGAAGAATTAATAAAATTTTGATGAATTCACTTCATTCATTTTTAAGGATAATTTAAAAATATTGAATAATGTTTATCTAGAACGTAGTTTTTCATACAATTCTTTTGTCGTACGTACCTGTTAAGGGGCTACATGAATTTTCCGAGGTCCAGTGCTGCCCCCATTTGAAATAAATCATTCGATTGGAAACGGAGACATCATTGAAAATTTGATTTTGATCAGACCCTAGATAACCCTTTAAACTATTTTATGAACTACTGTTTACAGTTTAAAGTAAGAACGTGAAGCTTTTCTACGCACAATTGCGAAAAACGGCCACTTTTGGCGTATGTGCGTAGAAAAGCTTCACGTTCTCACTTCAAAGTGTAAACAGTAGTTAATAAAATAGTTTAAAGGGTCTGATCAAAGGCCAAATTTTAAATGATGTCTCCGTTTCCTTTCAAATGATTTATTTAAAATGGGGGCAGCACTAATACTGACACACAAAATCCTCAATACTGTAGGGTGTGTCCGGCCCATTTACCGAAATGTCCAGCCAAATTGAATGGTCAGATGCATTTAGGCAGCCTGAAAAATTGTTTACACACCAGAGTTGGCCATGCATACGAAAAACTAACTCTATGTCACATTCTCTTTTTAACCGACAACACAAAAGGAGGAGGTAACCAATTCGATCCGTACGTATGATACTTTTTTAGAAGTCGTGTGTGCTGCCATCTCTGTGAGAGCAGCTGGGACTAATTTCGCCTATTGATTTTGCCTCTTTCGGCCTTCCAATAGTTTCTATGGCGTTGGCATGCCTACTCATCGCCTTAGAAACATTATTATAAATCTTCCTGTCAGTAGATGGCGCTATAACTATTTATTAAAACATTAAAATCTTTTAATAATGTTATTTCAATAAAGTAGTAGTATAATTAATTAAATATGAAATGCAATTAATATTTTTAAAGCATATTCAACACTTTCTTTGTCACTTTTTTGCTAGTCGTGTGTGCTGCCATCTCTGTGTGCCTACCGGCAACTCTAGTTGTGCCTACTTTTGGGACCTCCAATCGTTTCTATGGCGTTGGGTATCTGTTACGTTTGTATCTAATTAATTAACTTTGGTTTAAATCAACTACTTCTAAGTATGTTGTAAATCTTTGTTTAAACTAAGTACTAAAATTAAACCGCGGTTTATAATAAGACGGTATGTCATTACATGAACAAAACTGCTGTGTTTGAAACCCGAATCAGTTTCAATTTAACTTTTGTATCAGTGTATCAAAGTTTCTCGGTTTCATATTTCAAGATATTATAAGATTTCAAGGAACAAAGGTACGGAAGAGAGAGGTTGGATAGCACGATGTCATAAATCGTAATACTTAAACTAATAGGTACATAAGTAGAACTTCTTTGATATTTAAGAGGTTAAATCTTGTTACACAATGTTGATATTTAGCAGAAACAATAGATTTTTTTTTTACTTTATTACAAAAATAATTACAGGCGGACTTAAAGCCAAAGGCCTTTGTCTTCAACACACTGGTGGTGCTGATCAAAGTACTAGAAGTACTAAAAGTATTAAAGTATAATAAACTAGCTTTAACCCGTGACTTCGTCCGCGTAGAAGTCGAAAATGGTTCAAATAAGATTTTTAATAGTCCCTTTTACTCTCGATCTCGCTCTCCCCCTCCCTCAAATGGTCAAACTAATCTTGTTTCTCCATACAAACTTTGGAACCCCGTTTCACCCCCTTAGGGGGTGAACGATAACTGGCCAAGAGCGAGTCGGACTAGCGCACAAAGGGTTCCGTACCAATAACTACAAAAAATCACGTTTATTGTACGGGAGCTCCACTAAATAATTTTATTCTGTTTTTAGTCACATAAATACTCATCAAATAAATAATTATATGTGAAAATTTCAA
This sequence comes from Acrobasis suavella, assembly GCA_943193695.1. Lineage (NCBI taxonomy): Eukaryota > Metazoa > Arthropoda > Insecta > Lepidoptera > Pyralidae > Acrobasis > Acrobasis suavella. The sequence goes on from OW971956.1 coordinate 2,135,817, forward strand.
CTTTCTAGCTATCTCACGGTTCATGACTTCATGAGATACAGCCTAGTGAAAGACAGACGGACAGACGGACAGTGGAGTCTCAGAAATAGGGTCCCGTTTTTACCCATTGGGATATATAACTATAACACATTACCTTCTTCTTATTATCGAATCGAAATGGTTTCAACACAACTTCAATCTAATATATAAAATTCTCGTGTCACAGTTTTCGTTGCCATACTCCTCCGAAACGGCTTGACCGATTTTGATGAAATTTTTTGTGCTTATCCGGTATCTATGAGAATCGGCTAACATCTATTTTTCATCCCCCTAAATGTTAGGGGGTAGTCCACCCCTAAATTTTTTATTTTATTTTTTAGACAAAATTTTTAATTTCAATTTTTTTATGATACAACATACAAAAATACATACAATCCTCAATTTTGGCAAAACAACGTTTGCCGGGTCAGCTAGTTTAAAATAATTTTTGACCAGTATGTGGCCACGGCGATATCACCCTCTGTCATTAGCATCATTAAGGTCCTCTATGGTACGGTACGCTTCAAAAATGAAGTCATAATTTTTCATACAACTAGTATGAGAAATTATGACTCCATTTTTGAAGCCTGACTGTACATGACGTAAGGCGGCTCGGACACAAATTCAGTCGGAAAAGTATGATGGCAATTGCTCGACGACCTCCGTGGCGTAGTGGTCACAATGCCAGTCCGCCACCCAGAGGTCCCGGGTTCGATCCCCGGTCAGGGCAAGTTGGAAAATGGCCTTTTTCAAATTGTCCTGAGTCTTGGATGTTTATCTACATATGTATTTGTTATAAAATATAGTATCGTTGAGTTAGTATCCCATAACACAAGTCTCGAACTTACTTTGGGGCTAGCTCAATCAGTGTTATTTGTCCCTATATATTTATATTTATTTATTTATTTATATTAAATTTGTTTTATGTTATAGGGCAACAAACGATCAAGACCGTCGTGATGGTAAGTGATCACCGCTGTCTATGGACAACTGCAACACCAGGGGTGTAAAAGAAGCGTTGCAGGCCTTTCAGGAATATATAGACTAGTTTTTTGAAGGTTTCAATGTCGTATCGGTCCGGGAAACTTGCTGCAGGGAAGTTGATTCCACAGTTCGATCGTACGTGGTAAAACGTACCGTTGTTGATTGCCAAGTATCCAAGTGGTGTGGATTAGTTCGTCTTTTAGATTATCCAAAAATAATGGACGCATCTTTTTCAGTTAAAAATCGTACGTAGCCGTGACGTCATGCGAAACTTCAATGCGCTGAATCTTTGTCATTTTTTTGCTTTTCAGAGAAAAGAAAAAAAACGTGTTCAATATGTTTTAACAACCTAACCGATGGGCTAAAGATTTATTTTCCTTTCGTCATTGCATGCCTATTAGTCCGTATAAACAAGAAGGACCTTTAGTCTAGTCCTTGCCTAACCGCATGAATCGCTGAATGTTATTCAAATGTATCCCAATCCTACAATCCGCAACCATTGATTGGAAAAACTACGAGGGGGGGTCAAAAAGTTCGCGGAATGGAGGGGATAGCGGGGGGTGGGGGACCTGCCGCAGGTAGTAACTAATGAGCAACTCTTTGTGAGTATATATGCCAAGTTTGAACCTGATTGTGTCAATAACCTTTGACCTGTCGTCGATCAAACAAGTGAATCCGGAAGAAAAACTTGAACATGGAAAAAATCGAGTTTCGTGCCGTCATAAAGTTCCTCACTAAGCAAGGAAAACCACCTCAGAAAATTTTGGAAGAAATGTTATCAGTATACGGGGACTCTTGCCCTGGGAAAACCATGGTGTACAAGTGGAATAGCCTTTTCAAGCAAGGCAGAGAGTCTCTTGAAGACGACCCTCGCTCAGGACGGCCGATTGAGGCCACCACCTCAAACATCGTTGAAAAAGTGGAGAATCTTATACTGGAGGATACTCGTTTGAAGAAGAAACAACTTGCAGAAATGGTTGGAGTATCACCTACAACCATTTTAAATATTCTACACGACAATCTTGGGATGTCAAAAGTCAGCGCAAGATGGGTGCCAAGAATGCTCACACCACCACAGAAACAGCTGCGCGTCGAGTATTCAAAGGAGTTTTTAGACCTCTGTAGCGCCGACAAGGAAGGAATTTTTGCAAGACTTGTTACTGCAGATGAAACTTGGGTTCATCATTATGAGCCTGAGTCGAAGCAAGAGTCTATGCAGTGGCATAAAAAGGGTCAGCCCCCCCCTAAGAAATACAGGGTGTCACAATCGGCTGGAAAAATCATGGCAACTGTTTTTTGGGATACAGAGGGTATTTTATTAATAGATTATAAAGATAAGGGTGTTTCTATAACGGGAGAATACTACGCTAATCTACTAAGACAATTAAAAGAAGCAATCAAGGAGAAAAGGCGGGGAAAGTTGACAAAGGGTGTGCTGCTTTTGCATGACAACGCACCGGTACACAAGAGCCGCGTTGCGATGGCTGCCCTTCATCACTGTGGCTTCGAAATGTTAAACCATCCTCCCTATAGTCCAGACTTAGCCCCCTGTGATTATTTTTTATTTCCCAAATTAAAAAAAGAGCTTCGGGGGAAGAAATTTTCCGATGATGAAGAAGTCAAGTCGGCGATTTCGGCCTATTTTGAGGACAAAGACAAATCATTTTTTTTCGACGGTATTAATAAGTTAATAGAGAGATCTGAAAAATGTATTCGACTTAAGGGGGAATATATTGAAAAAGAAAAATAGTACAGTATTTTATTTCACCCCCCTTCCCCTCCGTTCCGCGAACTTTTTGACCCCCCCTCGTATGTAGGTGGCCGCGCCCGCTCACGCGTGATCGGTTACGGTGACCACACGCGGGGTAAAAGCAGGACCAAGTATATACCCATTGCAAAAATATCTATACCTGTTTATACCGGTAGTTTGAAGGGTTATCTAGAGCCTGGTCAAGACAAAATTTTAAATTATATCTCCGTTTCCTTTTAAATGATTTAATACAAATGGGGGCAGCACTGAGCCCCTTAAGGGGCTACTTAATTTTTCCGGGGTCCAGTGCTGCCACCATTTAAAATAAATCATTCCATAAGAAACGGAGACATAATTTAAAATTTCGTCTTGACGAGGCACTAGATAACCCTTTAAACAATTTTATCAACTACTGTTTACAGTTTAAAGTGAGAACGTGAAGCTTTTTTACGCACAATTGCGAAAAACGGCCACTTTTGGTGTATGTGCGTAGAAAAGCTTCACGTTCTCACTTTATCAGGTATCACAAGTACTACCCCTTAAAGCTTGAAAACTCTAATACCAGTGTTTGCCACTTATACACACTAAAATCAACTAAACAAAAACATGAGTATGCATGACTTAAAAAATCAAAATACTGATAGGTCTACCTATTAATATTTTTTGAAATGAAAACTTCTTTAGCGGCTTTGTACACTTTTTTGTAATGGGTAAAAAATGTTAAACTCGCGTCAGGACACATGACACTGATCGAAAATTCGTAAGACGGATGACGACGCGGCGAAAATGAATGCCTGCGTCTGCTGTTTCGTTTAAGCAGTGCAGGGCGCTTGCGCGTGGCATGCTGTAAATAAATAAATATTGTATTCTACCACATAAATGATAATACTTTTATACTAATAATTAAAGCAATTCGTGCAAAATTATTCCCTAACCATTTCAAAATATCAAAAATGCACAACTTTAATATTCAATTTTCATTTCTGCCGGCACTCCCGGAGTGCAACCCGTCGTTTTTTGAAGTAAAAACTTCTTTAGCGGCGTTGTACACTTTTTTTGTAATGGGTAAAACATGTTAAACTCGCGTCAGGGCGTCAGGGCGTCAGGACACGTGACCTGATCAAAAATTCGTAAGACCGATGGAGAGCAGATTCAAGTTTTCACTTCTGCCGGCACTGCCGGAGTGCAACCCGTCGTTTTTTTGAAGTAAAAACTTCTTTAGCGGCGTTGTACACTTTTTTTGTAATGGGTAAAACATGTTAAACTCGCGTCAGGGCGTCAGGGCGTCAGGACACGTGACCTGATCGAAAATTCGTAAGACCGATGGAGAGTAGATTCAAGTTTTCACTTCTGCCGGCACTCCCGGAGTGCTACCCGTTGTTTTTTTTTTTCACCTTTTGGCCCACCTTCGCCCCCCTAAAAGTGGCCTTTAGGTCTTGCGGCCCTGGTCTTTGTCTGCTTAGTGCTGCAAGACCCAAAATGCGTTGTCTTCCCCAGTGGAGATAAACTGACGTAATAATGTGTTTGGGTGTTATCATGACAACCTCCGTGGCGCAGTGGTCACCATGCTAGTCCGCCACCCAGAGGTTCCGGGTTCGATCCCCGGTCAGGGCAAGTTGGAAAATGGCCTTTTTCAAATTGTCCTGGGTCTTGGATGTTTATCTATACATGTATTTGTCATAAAATATGGTATCGTTGAGTTAGTATCCCATAACACAAGTCTCGAACTTACTTTGGGGCTAGCTAAGTCAGTGTAATTTGTCCCTATACATTTATTATTATTATTATTATCAAGAGCTTTCAGTAGTTGATGGTCATGCATTCAACAGAGACTCGCTACTACATGATGAAAGCTGATAATGATTAGATGAGATTGATGGCAGAGATCGGAATCACGGGTGCTATTGCCAACAAAAGTATGGATATGACTGTATAATCTATAAATAAAACAATCATAATTACGTGATCTCAGGATATATTCAAATCGAAAAAATATACTTTTCCTGTTAACACATAATTATGATTGTTTTGTTTACTTAGCGCCCAATTAGATTCTCGAGAAATCCCTGAACTTTTAGTCATATACATACTTTTGATAGCAACAGCAGCCGTGAATTCAATCTGTTGATGAGAGATGAGCATTAATAGAATGGTCATTTGAATGGTTAAAATGTGCGAGATTATTTATACTCACGGTGAGTAAGAATTAAACACGTGTAATATATTATTTGTGTACTAATCAGTAGGTAATCGTTCGCAAAATTTCCACGAAAACAGCGGGTGCGTTGTTGAACCTCGCGTGTTTTCAACAGAGAACTGCCAAAACCACTGAGCGGAATGGCTGTCCTTTATATACATGCTATCTCTGTGCTACAAAAGAGAGCAATTCGGTCGATCTACGGACTAAAATCACGCGATTCCTTAAGAGAGTTATTTAAATCTATAAATATTCTTACTGTGACATCTCAATTTATTTACGAAAATCTTCTATTTGTTAAATCTAGGTTAAATAATTTCAAGAAAAATAGTGATGTTCACAGTTATAATACTCGCAACAAAAATCAGCTTCATACGCCTAAATTTCGACTTGCTAAAACTAGAAAGTCACTCTTAGGTCTAGGTATAACATTATTTAATAAACTTCCCGAAGCGATCGTTAACCTACCAATGGCAAAATTTAAAACACATGTTAAAAAAGTTTTATTGAACAATGCTTACTATACTATCAATGATTATTTAAGAGATAAAAACGCGTGGATACTTCCTAAACATTTTCCATTACACTCCACACATGAAACATAAACAGCTGCATTTTCTGTTACCATAATAAGCTTACTGTAAAAACATGTAAATGCTCTGCGATCAATAAGTGACCAACATATAATTAATATTTTCTCTTGACAAGGTCTGCGAGTTCGGGTTTTTCATGCTCACTAAAATGTCCAATCCGGTGGTGGCGTCGCTGGTCGGGTCGTTGGATTCCCTCTAATATGGTTGAGTTTAACGATGGCTGATCCGTGCGTCAACTCGTGAACGGGTGCTGCCGGGAGGGACTGGTCAGCTCGGCTTCGCTTTTTTTGACTACTTAATATTTTTTATTACGCAATTTATGTTAGTTTACTTGTTCGCAAGCATAACATGTTATAATGTGTCAACATTGTATTATATTATAAGTATTTATTAATTAAAAGACAATTATAATAATATGACAAAGCCCTTCTGGCGAGTAGGCGACCAATACTGTGAAAATGAGTTTCTTTCGGCGTTTCTTCTCAGCAGTGGTCGTTACGAAGCGCTGGTATCGGTAGCTTTTCTTTAAAAAATAAATTAAATTTTAATATACTTTACACGTAACATAAATTATACTTATTGACGTGTAAAAGTGCCTGTAAAGGTCTAATTACTGAATAAACATTTGAATCTTTGAATCTTTGAATCTTTGTACTCTCTCTTTCATCTCTGCGTATTCCCAATTGCATCAGCATCAGCTTTCCGGCTTTTACTTTTCCACTTCGCACGTCTTGTATTGGTCATCCATAGTAGTAAGACCACTTTGACGACCTCCGTGACGTAGTGGTCACCATGCTAGTCCGCCACCAGTAGTTTAAATGGTTTATTTAAAATGGTAAAAATGGGAGGTACACGCCGAGCGGCTGGTTATTGCGTACTAAAATACTTATTGCGTAACTATCGTCATAAGGTAAAATGCTGACATGCTGACAGGACAAATTCGCCTGTCGACTACCTCGAACAAGGTACCCACTGCTGGGCATAAGCTTCCTTTTGTCTGCGCCATCTTGCTCTGTTATTGGCCATCGCAATCCAGTCCTCTGCAACTTACCTTATGTAACCCACCTGGACTTCCTACACTATATGCTTCTGTGCATTATGTAAATTATTTCACGTATAGCAGCATAGTCACCCCACATCCAATATATGAGAAAGTATTGAGTCGAATGTTTAGTTTCGGTAGGCAATCAAACGTTCAGACATCAAAGAGACGCTTTGGACTTGGGAATTTTTCACGAGATTTTTTCGCAACTAACGCGAATCGAGGATTAGTGTCATCTACATATCACGCGAGAAAGAACTTCATTAGAACTACATCATCTGTAAAAATCAACTCAATCTAGCTATCAGGGTTCATGAGATACAACCTGGTGATAGAGAGAAGACAGACACAGACGGACGGACGAACGGACAGTGTAGTCTTAGTTATAGGGTCCCGTTTTTACCATTTAGATACGGATCTCTAAAAAAAGTCATTAAAAGGAAAAGAACTGGGTTCACAGGAGTTAAATAGTCGCTCGGGACTTGTGTAGGTACAGTCAAATACCAAGATACCTGACCAGGCGCTCTACTAATATCTTAAATTTTATCTTAAACTAAAATTGATACTAACATGAAAATTTATATTCAGACAGATTTTCATTTAGTCTTTCTTAATATACAAAGGGGCTACCTGAATTTTCCGGGGTCCAGTGCTGCCCCCATTTGAAATAAATCTATTGAAAGGAAACGAAAATTTCATTTAAAATTTTGTCTTGATCAGACCCTAGATAACCCTTTTAACTATTTTATGAACTATTGTTTACACTTTAAAGTGAGAACGTGAAGCTTTTCTACGCACAATTGCGAAAAACGGCCACTTTTGGCGTATGTGCGTAGAAAAGCTTCATGTTCTCACTTTAAACAGTAGTTCATAAAATAGTTTGAAGGGTTATCTAGGGTCTGTTTAAGACCAAATTTTAAATGAAATCTCCGTTTCCTATCTATAGATTTATTTCAAATGGGGGCAGCACTGGACCCCGGAAAATTCATGTAGCCCCTTAATATTGTTTATTGTTTATTAAGGCATACACAACAGGTCACAATCACTTTTGTATAAATCTAAAAATGTACAGACACTTTGCTCTAGACTGAAACCCAAAAAACATGTACACACAGCATGACAGGCAATGTAAACATTGTTAAGCTCAAGATACTGACTTAAATTGACAGCTTATTAAAAAGTTACATTATATACGTTACAGCAAGTATTTAACAATTGGTGTTACTTAAATTCTGTAATGTAATAAATATTATTTTTAGGTTAAGAGAAAATTGAAGATATAAGCAGAGGGCCTGGTCAGGTACCTCGGTACCAGACTGTACTTACATACAATATGTAACAAAAACCCTGTACGATCCTTGTAGGACCAACTCAGACCGTCAACATGAACAACTTTTCCTATCGAACCATTGCTTGAAACTCAAAGAAACAATCGACATTTTCATACAAATTGCCTGGCCGGCCGAACACTTTTGTATTAAAATGACGTTTTTTTTTCTAGTTTCAAGCATTGGTCCCATAGGAAACGTTGGTCAATATTGACGGTCTGAGTCTTCTACAAGGATCGGACAGGGATTTTGTTACGTATTGTATTCTGTATTTAACGTATCGTAGCGTTGTCACCCCACATCCAATATATGAGAAAGTATTGAGTCGAACGTTAGTTTCGGAAGGCAACCGAACGTTTAGACATCAAAGAAACGTGGCTTTGAACTGGAAATTGGTCGTTTATGAGATTTTCGACAAGACTTTTTCGGTAATTTTAGAGGTACTTACCTACTTTTTTAAATCATCGCATTTGCACCGCGACATGTCTTTTTATTATTTTCAAAATTGACTGTGCCAAAAATGCCTGCGCTTCTTAAATCAGTATTTTACTATTAACTGATTAACCTACCTAACCTAGATGATTTGAATAGGTTTTACGCACATTAGCTAAAAATAGCAGCACTGGACCCCGGAAAATTCAGGTAGCTCCTTGGGAAGCCACCATACAAAAAAGCAGACGAAGAAAACGTTTTTCTGCACTCCTAAATGTTATCTGATCTCATTGATTTTTTATTATATTGTTGGAAAAAAAAATAACCTATAGGTTTTCCTTTTATTCAAAATTTGGAAATATACATATTTTAACTACAAACAAACTTTGAAAGAAGAAAATCTATAAACCTAGTCTTTTATTGTGTAAACATCATATTAAAAAAACTAACTTAACTAACTTTTCTCTTTTTGTGTGCAGTGCGCGCTATACTTCCCTCCTTAATTTGTACAATCAGGTGAAGGCATTTATGTTTTCAAATCATCCCTCATTAAAATGAATTACTATCTGCGTCGAAATTGTAAATGGATGCTGCCTTAATTTAATGACAATTGGCTCAGAATAGTCCGCCATCGCGCTGAGATTCGCGGCATGTTTGGTGCAAGTTATAAGAAGTGACGTGTAGTCGATTTTTTATGTGTCGCCGAAACAAACAGTGGTTGAAAAGCAAATTCCTGCTCAAGGGAAATAAATTGATAACCTAGTTAAAAAACAAGACTCATTTATTTGTATTATACCAGAAAAAAAAATACATTATATACACTTCATATACATGACCAATGGCCATATTAATAGGACATTTTTTCTCCAAAAGCGACATGACATACGTCCGTACCTACGTGTCCGACATGCAGTATCAAGCCTCACTGAGGACTACGAAATGAGGACCACAAACATATACCTAATTCTACTTGTGGTAGAGCCACGCTGCCGGCAAAACTCTGTTTTGCTAGTAGCATGAATGGGCCGACTCGTCCGGGGAAGTACCACACTCTCACAGAAAATCGACGTCTGAGTGGTAGCGTCACCGCTTCTATGCTACGTTCGGTGAGTGAGAGAGCCGCAGGCCCTCTCTCCTCCCTCCCATCCCCCTACATCTTCCCTTCCTGAAAGGCCGGCAACGCTTCTGTTACACCCCTGGTATTGCAGTTGTCCATGGGCAGCGGTGATCACTTACCATCAGGTGACCCGCTTGTTCGTTTGCCGCCCTTTGTAATAATAAAAAAAATAAAGGAAAGCTTACTGAACATTATTGCATAATACAAATAATGCCGCGTGGCATGATTTTATACTTAAGCTACATTAGTTTTATTGTTTTTCTATATCATAATTGGTAATATTTGAAAGAAAAATAGTAAAGTAATGTTCTTTATGAATGTGAAAGAGTACTTAGAATACAAATACCCGCAATAACTGTTTATAAGTATATTATTTAGGTAATTAAAAAAAACAGCTCCGAGTTACTGACATACGCCTGTAATGCTATTCGAATTACTAGCAACACACTATACTGAACTGACGTTGCGTTAATTGCACAAGATATTAGTCGCGGAATTTTAACCACGTGACTTCTGCGTAGTGTGTTTAGTCGCTTAAGGCTTGGTAGGCCAAAATTTTTAATTTTTTAAACCATCTGAGACATCGAAAATTGTGTTTTAAAATTTGAAAAAAAGATATGTCTTAGTTAAGGATCTATATAAGATATCTAGTAAAATTCGCATTTAGTTACATGATCTAATAAACTTCACTCGATAAAAAAATCCTGAAGTAGCCCCTTTTTGTAATATTTTTTCAAAACTACGTCTAAACTACTGATATTTAACATTTGATTCTTGTGCTCACTTAAAGCCAGTATATGTTTAGACAAATTCGCAGAGTTGCCTTTTATACCCAGTACCGTGGTTTAAAAAAAAAACAATAAAATCTACATTCCGTGTCCTTTCACGTTCATTCCCTGCCTCCCGTTCCTCAGTAAGACGAGATATGTAGAAGTCTGCGGGGTGCCTCGCAGAACGCCCCGCACCTCATCCGAGTGGGCCGTTGGAATACAGGGCCTTAACTAAGAGCATTTACATTACGCCATCTCCGCCGCGGTTTTCGCCGCTAGTGCGCCGCACCTTGAATTTTGTTCTGTCATACATATAATAAGTAAATAAATATATACGGACAAATCACACAGATTGAGCTAGCCCAAATTAAGTTCGAAAATTGATCGATCGATACTATATTTTATAACACATACATAGATAAACATCCAAGACCATTTCCCATCTTGACCTGACCGGGGATCGAACCGGGGGCATCTGGTGTGACAGTCTGGCATGATGACGATAACCCTAGGCCACAGAGATCGTCAAAAACATTTATACTAAACGTTAATAAATAAATGAATAGAAAAGTACAAAAAAAATATTATATAATTACAAAAATAAATGACGTTTCATTATAAATAAAATATATTTAAATAAACTATATTTAAATAAACAATTATAGCAAGTATTTAAATAAATAAATAAAAAACTAACTTTGTATAAAAAACGACTTGATTTTACTTATCTAATAAACTACCATACAAATTGATCTTTATTTTATTAACTACTTTTATTTAGCATTGATAAATACTAACAAAAAATCCGCATGCCGTTCCACTGTTTTCTGTTGCAATGCCCTATCAGGGTTCATGTTGTACCTACTAATTTAAGAAGTGACTATGTAGAAAGTGTAATATATGTACAATGTGAGAGCAATAAATAAATTGAAAATTAAAACCGGCGACGTATCAAATAAATATATAATTATTAATGCACCAAATAAAGTATCTTTCCTTCTGTCTTCGTTTCTTTCTTTCTTAAAATAGATACTAAATTAATGTGCGCGTCGCTGCGGAAAGTGTAAACGTTCTAAGCGTATCACTTGGACCACTTAAACAAACCGCCTGAAATTTAAGACATAATTCAGTCGCAGATGCTCATAAAATTTTTATGTGCTATTGTCTCCTACCGCTGGCTTCCAGAAATCCTGGTTATTACTGGAAAAATCCACATCTATGGAGGTTAGTTTTAAAAGATTTCTACTTGCAATTGCATTTTATGGTGGAAAATAAATAATTCATCTGTCGTATGTGAATTTGATTTGTTTTTCGTGTGCTGTGTTTTAAAAATATAACCAAATAGTATTTGATGCAAACGGTTTGTGTTTCGGTCAGGGTTCAGACGGGTAAGTTAACCTTACCAAAATCTGTTATAACCCAATTGGAAATAGGTTAACATTTATTTTGGTTAATCGAAATAGCCTGTTAACCTATAATTGCGGTTAACTTTAACCGAATCAACATATAATTTCTGCATGATACTACACGTTTTTCATTCCTCGTCACATGGTCACTGTACCTATTCCTAAAAATATAACCAAATAGTATTTGATGCAAACGGTTTGTGTTTCGGTCAGGGTTCAGACGGGTAAGTTAACCTTACCGAAATCTGTTATTAACCCAATTGGAAATAGGTTAATATATATTTTGGTTAATCGAAATAGCATGTGAACCAATAATTGCGATTAATTTTAACCGAATCGACAGGTTTCTGCATGATACTACACGTTAAATATGTAAGTAGGTAAATTAATTATAGGAATTAGTACTGCGCCCACCTTGTTTATTTCTTCCTCCACCCAAAGGTTGGCTGGAAGAGATTGCATTTATAGCGATAAGTCCGGCTTTGCGCCTGTATTGTTTCTTGATGTTTTGTAATTTTTGTGTGTCTATTATGGTGCAGTTGATTTGTATTGTATTGTATTGTTAAACATTCCTCGTCACTCGGTCACGATACCTATCTCTGCAAAAGCGCTTGAATGACTCAACCAAGCCAAACGGCTGTACATCACCGAAAACCTAATTAATTATTCAAATAACGGTTACTGTAACCCTTATTGTGTGGATTAACCGAATCAAATAACCGAAAAAGGGTTTGTGGGCTTGTCCCATTTATTTATCAAACTAACAAAATACTTTTTACTATGTTTTTCTACTCGTAAGCGATGGTCATTTTGCTGTTTAGCCAACTGACAAAGACGGGTTATAATTCGTTGTAGTTTGTCATAGAAATGACAAAGATCTAGAATTATCAAAACCTTCCTTGAAGTCTCTCTACCTGTCACTTGTAGATTGATTTTTACTAGATAAAATTCCACTAATTTAACTTAATTTAATATTGTATTCAAGTATTATTTATACTGAATTTTACTTCTCTATTATCTGTCTACTCTCCTAATTTGCTCCGTTCGTGCACCTTCTGTTGTTAATTTTACTTGTGTACCTACATAATAAATACTAATTTTAAATTCCTCAAATATTTATTTCTTCATCTTCCGTTCACATTTCCCTATCTGGGGCGCTCTGACCAGGAGCTTCCGTACCCCATAGATTAACCGATATAAACGGGTTACCGTTATTAATGGGTTCCGAACACGGGTTTCGGTAAGTCTCTCAATGCAAAATAGCACTCCTGGCCTGCTACAAGGCGAAATGACAAAATGTAGTGCCGGCTCCCCGACTGGTTGCGGGAGCCTAGCATGACACCGCAATTCAGTAGAAACTAGAAGCGAGCTAAAACTAAGTACTTATCGCCACTAATCGGATTTAGACGAAATTGTTTGGTCTAGACTTGTCGAGTAGACTTATGTTAAGCCTGCAGTTTGTTGTTATTTATTGAAAACAAGATTTTAATTGAGTAAATATCCTCTCAATCTACCGCAGGTTAACTGGAAGAGATTCCTACATGGGATAAGTCCGCCTTTGTATATTTGGTCTTTCGTATGTTGTCTTTAGAATATTTTTTTTGTACAATAAAGTTATTACGAACAAATAAACAAACGAGATACAGGGCTACTTTTAATACATAAATGCAATATTTAGTAAAATTTATCTAGATAGTGATACTACCCAGGAAAGAAATTCAAAAGAATATCTACTTAAGACGAAGTGGTAGCTAAAGTGGCGCCCTCATTTGAAATAAATTGTTTAAAACTAAATATAGTGATATTAAAAAATTTGATTTGTATAAATGTGTAGAAAGTTCTTTAAACTATTTTATGAATAACCTTTGAAATTATAAGTAATAGTCCGTCTAGTTTTAAAACTGTTTTTCGCCAAAAGTGGCCACTTTTGGCGAAAAACAGTTTTAAAGCTAGACGGATTACCAATATTACTTTCAAAGGTTATTCATAAAATAGTTTAAAGGTCTTTCTAGACATTTATATAAATCAAATTTTTAATTATCACCATATTTAGTTTTAAACAATTTATTTCAAATGAGGGCGCCACTTTAGCTACCACTTCGTCTTAATGTGGTTAGCGCTATGGTTTAATTCAGCTCACGTCAGAACTCCTCACCTCTTCGTTTAGATACCTCATCCATTGCAAGCCAACTTCATTCTTATTACTAACGATTCATGTAACTGAATTCGCGCATAGTAATAATGTAGGTATATTTTCGATACCTAAACGGGGCGTGACACCCCTAGTAGCATTTTGTGTTGGGTGTTTGTCGGGCCTCCGTCCACTTTTTAGTTGGCCAACCGTGAGGCTTGTCACCCCTAAAAATAGTAGTACCAACAGTAGGGTGATCGTTGGGCCTAATATGGTTATCCACGCTGGGCCAACCACATGTGCTTACAGAGGCCCAAAAGTTGGCTTTACGTTGGATTCTCAATCATAAAACACGGAGGCCCAATGATGGCAACCCTAGGTAGGCCCCTCACTTGTTTATCCACGTAAGGCCACTTGCGTGTTTTCTAACAGAACCCCTACCGTTGGCTTTGCACTTGTTTGTCCTCGTAGTGCCAATTGGGTATTTCTTTACAAAGGCCCTTCCGAATATTTATAACTGTAGATATATCTACGTTGGCCTTTCGTTACAAGATACTTCTACACCGGTACAGAAACGTTGGTGATATTTTTCAATACCTAACAACATATGTTGTTGGTTGTTGAAAAATATCTCGTGAAATTTTCTACACCGGTGTGGGATCACTTAGTGACTGGTGCCATATGGGCACTGAAAATACATTGCCTGAAACATTCGCAGTCTTATACCTCGCCACCTGATAAATACTCAGGCGAGTAGTCGGGTGTCGATACCCATCTGTCACCACACGTACTAACATGCCTAGGTGGTAAAAACCAAATCAAAAACATTTTTAACATTATTATTATAATATTTATTCGATTAATTCGGTCTTAAAAACTATTACAAGCCGGCAAAATTAATGGAAACCAAACAAAAACGAACTCTATTATCAGGTGCCCTTAAAGACAGAATCTCCATTTCTGACAACTTCATGAAAATCAATTGTGGCAATGTAAAAAGAATTGTGATGGAATAGTCACAAGTAGACACCGTGAATTTTCATTTAGCAAAACAAAATTAAAGGGTGTGTAACACACCCACGAAACTGAATAACTTTGCCAAGACACCCATCTGAAAAACAATAACAGGTCCGCCCATAAAAGACTGTCCGATCAGCAGACGACAAATAAGTATGGGAGTTCGATTTTTTTGTCATTTTTGGATTCTTGGAGAAAGTTGTTCAGTTTTATGGGTGCAATTGCTTTAATTTTGTAGGGAATTTTGACTTAAAGGTCAAGACAGAATCCCCACCTCTCATGTGAGAACGGTAGGGACGTTTTTATTGCACGTTTTTAATATAGTGCCATACTTAACGGGATTAAAATAATGATTGTTAGGACCGACTATTTCATCACTATTTTTTGACACCAGTTTCAAACTGAAAACTAAGGCTTCCCTTCCTCCATTGCGGTCTTTGGTGAATCTGAACCAATTTGATATTACTTCGTGTATCACGGCATCTGTAGCAT
Source organism: Acrobasis suavella (assembly GCA_943193695.1). NCBI lineage: Eukaryota > Metazoa > Arthropoda > Insecta > Lepidoptera > Pyralidae > Acrobasis > Acrobasis suavella. Next base: position 2,151,094 of record OW971956.1, read on the forward strand.
TTGCAGCAATTTGGTTTTGGCGCACAGCATCTATATATAAAAAAAAACCATTGGAATGTTGCAATTACTCTAGTAGTATAAAGAGGCATATAACATGTCTGTCATATACATGTCATATTATTGTGATGATATCATGTCTGTCATATACATGTCATATTATTGTGACATCATGTCTGCTATATATATCATAATCCGTAATATGCACCACTGCTAGCAACGATTTAGGCCACTTTCGTCAGATACCGCATTCATCAGAATAATTTATAGGCTGTTTTTTTTTCTGACGTAAACTGAATTTAATTCAAATACAGCCTCTCATGAAGAGAGGATCAGGCCTTATTCCATACGTTACAACTTACTTATGAAGGAATAAGATTGGTTGATTGTACCATAGAAATAAATGGATTACATATGCCTTTAATAACACTTACCTCTTATAATGTCAACTAGTTCCAAGTCTTTCAAAGGTATCTTCCTATTTTTTCCAGTCCAGTTACATAGAACAGCTTTTTAAAAAGCTTTTCTAGAATTCTTCGTATTATTACAGGTATCCTATTGCCACCCACAAGGCTGAGATAAGAAACCTGAAAATGCAATAGCAATATAAACAATTCGAAAAAGTATTTTTTTCCCATATTTACATAATATACTGTACACATAGCTATGTTAAATCATGATTACCACAACCTTCATATTTAATAATATTTATTTTTAATATAGATGACCAAGTGCACGACACAGGAAGTAATATGGTATTTGACTCTAAAATCAAATAAGCAATTTTTTCAAAGTGCACAAAACGATCTGCCAAATTCAGCAGCCAAAAGACCATCTATTTTGAAAGTTCTCGAAATTAAAAATTTAATTTAGTGATTGATTAGTGTGAAATAATTCATTTTAACTAGAGTCAAATACCGTATTGAAATGATATAAACAACCTTATGAATAAATAAGAATACAATAAAAAAATTACCAAATGTTTTTTTTATTTTCAGTTGTTGTCTTAATCCAGGTTTCGATAGTAAGCAATGACTCATGGTCATTACAAGGCAGCGTAATTCCATCTGGCAGTGAATGTTCCAATGGTGTCGAAGAATAGGATCTTATTCTTTGTAGTATTTCTTGCTGCGATATTTGTAGCTCTCTTATGTCAGTTTAAATGTGTGCTAAACTTGGCAATGACGTCTGAAATAAAATTGATTTTTGGTTAAGAAAGTATTTAATTTTTTTTTTATTAAGATGGATTTTTGTGAACATCTGCTGAGCATTGAATAAAAGTTATGCAATGCCTCCATTTTTCCCAGTTTCCCACTTAGGGTTATTGTAATAATCCTACCTAGGGCTTGAGAGTTGAGAGTTTCCTTTAAAAATGGTGTTACAGTCAAATCCAGGAAACTTTTGAATAGAATGTTTTTAAATTAGGTATTGATAAACTTTCAATATTGAAATTTGTAGGGTTCTGTACCAACAACTGACTTCAAAAAAGACTAGCTTCATGTTGTACTAAACTTATAGCAGTCGTATTTACTTACCAAAACTTTGCAGTGATACTTCAGTGGCAGCTACTTGCTTCTGATATTTTTCATAAATATATTCTTTATCGGTAGAAGTACCCAGTGTAGAAGGTACTTTAGTGGCAGCTACTTGCTTCAGATATTTTTCTGAGATATATTCTTTATTGGTAGAAGTACCTCATGTAGAATGCACTTTAGAGGCCCTACATACTTCTGACATTTCTCAGTGAAGTATTCTTCATCAGAACAAACACCCAAAGTAGAATAAGCAACTAGTGTATGGTGCATAGAGTACCGGTTTTGCTAGGTAGGTTTGTAAATGTCACCTGTAGATAAAAATTAAATTCTAAATATTGCACATCTATCCCTTAGTGTTAAACCATATAATAAATTTGTATGGTACACAAAAAAAAATAGTACCTGTAGAAGCACTCCAGAAAGAGCGACACAGCAGAATGTGTTTTAGGAATTTTGGTATCAGATCCTAATTTGGTTGCAGGCAGTGTTGGGTATGCGATAGTATGTATTATCATTTGAATTGTCAGGACTGGTGTCACTATCATATATTTTCCTTGTCTTTTTGCGTTGGCGGATAGATTTATCATTATGTTAACTTCAGACTATTGAAGCTTCTCTTTTTCTCTAGCCTTAACTAAGTTATCTAAAATAAACGTATTTGGGTCAATAACTCACTGTGAAGTGGGAAAGTTAGACTTGCAAGATTCCATTACCCCCAGACACGGGCACAAGACTTTTTAAATATACACACAGTGATAATGCCGAATGCATTAAACAATTTTCAGTTTTGCTCAAATCCTCTCAAATAATGCAAAAAGCAAATAAAATGTGACAAACAAGAAATTTCATGCAAACAAACCAGTTTCATAGAATACGCGCTTTATCTTGAATATTTCCCATATTATTTGCCACAATAGACCCATCAATACATTTGTTAAACTTGTTTATTAATCTTTGCGGAGGCCACATGCAACGATTCTTCTGGGGCGTCAGCCACTCCCGTATGATGAGACTCACTCCACCACCTCCGTCTTCATCAAACTCAACTACTTTAAACATATCTAAGGAAAATTAAGTGAAAAGATAGTAGAAAACGCAGTAGGTAGGTGTTTGAATCGGGAGAAAAATCATGCTCGCGCATGATTTTTCTCCCTTTTGTTCGAAGTAACCCATATTACAAAATTCAGTTTTAGTCAGTTACAACTAGAGGCTTATAAGAAAAATCACAACATAAAAGTTAGACCACGCCACGCGGTGTTGTTAAAATTTAGAATGCGCCATTATGTTAATACACAAATCATGCAGTGCAAACTTGAAATTAGCTAACAAAGATTAACATCACTTACCTGATTACTGTGAGTTTTCTAATTTTTGTCAACAAATTAAAGTACACTATTATATTAAAAACTTCTCGTTTATGTTACGTTACGTATGGCACGACAGCCGCCAAACCTAAACTCAAAATGATAATGTTGCCACAACCGAGTTCCCAAATGGTACATATCCAGCGCTGAAAAGGTACATTTTGGGGTAAAAAGATGACTAGCTAGAATGACTTTTTCATGAATGAATGAATAATCATTCTAGGAACCTTTGTAAACTTTGAGGGTTTATAACTCTGTTAATCCTTAAGGTTGAACTAGTCGATACTTTTTCTATACAAATTTCGGAGGGGGGATTTCAGTCTTCCACTGTTTGACATTGTACATTCAAAGTTTGACATGATATTGTTTTGTCTCATTATAAATTTTGTTTATACGGATACAGACAGAATAGTAAAATAAAAATCCATTAAAAAGTTAAAAGCCATCAAAGATTCGTTTTTTGCTTATTTTACGCAACTTTTGGCGTAAATAAGTAATAAAAAAGTGTGAAATCTCCAAAACAAAGTCAGTACCGACACAGCAAAATTATTGAAAATTTTAACAAACTTGATTAATGCCGGCAGAAGTATTTGCATAAAATAAAACCCCTTTTCCCAAAGGACTTAACGTATATTTTTGCGCGCTCGGTTTACCATAATTTATCATACATCTCAATTTCACCGTACTGCTTCGCCCGAACACAATGTTAGGTAAGAAAAATAATAATTAAAAAATAATAATTTCAGTTCAGTACCTATGTTGCCGATTGGCAACACTATACATGCATCAGTGGGTGAACCCTTAATTTAAATGCAAAGTCAGTGGCACTGACTTTCATACACATACACATGGATGTCAGTCAAGTGGTTAAACCATATTTCTAAAAGTCGCGAATCATATTTTAATCATTAACAACCTGATACAAATTCGGAAATTGCAAAAATCCTAAGAAAATTTGAATTTCGCGGGTCACCTTGGAGGTTCCACTTTCCACCTTAATTGTTCGTATATTTGGTAGGTAAGGCCTATGATGTAACAACGGAAGGAATTCCTCGTTGATAAATCAACCGTAGAGCTAGTAGGCCTAACGTCATAAGTTTGTGGTATATACGACAGAAACATTGTTGGCTAGCCAACTGTTAAGGTCGTTGGCCCGCTGTCATATGTTTGTGGAAAATATTACGTTGTTGTTACATCATTGGCCCATTGCGTTTAAAACCAGATCATAAATTTTTTGATCAGTTGCCAAGCCACACTTGCCACCAAGTCGAAGTATGTAATAATAGCATAGATTTGTATACCTCAAGAGCCATCAAACAAAAAATATTTTTAGCTACTGTGCTATTAGTAGGTACACTACTATACTTATAAAAATACTTATGTATTAGTATTCTTCTTGTCAATCTTGTCACATACTCACAAAAGTACCTAGTTGACACAAACAGAAACTACCTAGTTGTTCGTATTTTGAATTTGGTAAAGCCAATGATGTTACAACCGAAGGGATTCCTCGTTGATAAATCAACCGTAGAGCTAGTAGGCCTAACGTCATAAGTTTGTGGTAAATACGACACAAACATTGTTGGCTAACCAACTGTTGTGGTCGTTGGCCCGCTGTCGTATGTTTGTGGAAAATATCACGTTGTTGTTACATCGTTGGCCCATTGCGTTTATAACCAGATCATAATTTTTTTGTTCAGTTGCCATCAAGTGGAAGAATGCAATAATAGCATAGATTTGTATATTCTATAACATTGCTTAATTAAAACAAGAGTGCACAAGTAATAAAATCTTGTAAATTTGATTTCGGTTAACCCAACGATATACCTACGGGAAAATATCCTCGTTGGTTCATAGACGGCAGAGCTACTGGGCCCAATGATGTAGGTTCGTGGGGAAATCAACGAGAACTCACCATGGTTGGTCCATTATTGGGGCTTTGTTGGCAGGTCCACTACCACCTCCCGACAAAATGCCAACCGTTGGCGTGGACACCCCAACGATAAATGCTACTAGGGACAGGCCTGCGGTTGTGTCGGGGTTACTTAAAATTTCAATTTTATTTCTTGTTATCAAAAATGAGAATATGCCAAAATTAGTACCTATGTCCTGCTCTAAGTCTCTGTCTACTTAGAGTCGCAAGACCCAAAATGTCTATCCCGTTAGGGATTAAAACAATAATATGTATAAATTTCCTACTCATAAGCATGTTCACTATCAAAGTACAAATGATGATTACGTATTTCATTACAGTTTGGATATTATATTGAAAATCGAAAATTAAATTAAATTAATTAATAGGATAGAAGTACCCGTAACCGGCGGCCATGCATGAAGAGAGTGATGAGTGAAGATGCAGCGAAAGAGGTCTGTCAGGATCGTAGCAAGTGGAGGTCCTTAGTATCTGCCTACCGCTGTGAGAAACAGGCGTGATAATATGTATGTATGTATGTAAATTAAATAAAAAATCTAAGTGTGGTTCATGTGGCATGGTACCAAGAACACTGGCTGCATTTCCGCTCATTAGTTACTGGAATCATCTGCGCGAGATATGGGCCAGCCCTCTTGTCACCAGCGGCGTTATTTTTACCCGACTGTGCTAGGAGGAGGTTTGTGATTTTCGAGAGTATGTATGTATAATTGTTTGGCACGCTCTGCAGCCTGAACGGTTCGATGGATTTGGGCTTGAGAGGTGTCGTTAAATTTGTATTTACTGTAAGAGTGACACTGGCTGTGTATAACTAAATTAAAAAAAAAAACAAAATTGTGGATTTATGGCGCGAAATTCTAATGTCTGAACGGCTCGATTTTATTAGATGAAGGCTGGAGAGGTGTCATTAGATTCGTCTTAATTCTGAAAGTGACACTAGGTGTATAAAAAGGCAGTTGGGTTTTTTTTTATAATGACTTCTTTCAATATTTTTTTTGTATATGAGCCCCACGAACCAAACGTTTCGACACCAAGTGGAACAAAAATATACATTCCCTATTCCCTTCACTTTTCCATACAACTGTAGTCTAGCTTTTATTTTGAAAAGACATGTGGGATTTTGGCAGTATTTAATAATTTTAAACAAATTGCATATAACTAGTTTTTGACAGTCAAATATGAACTTGAAAGAAAATATGAGGGTGTAAAAGTTTTCCATACCGATGGTCAAATATGATATGATATACTATAATTCTCTTTTAAGTTCATATTTGACTGTGAAAACCACTAATATAAGGCATATTAGTATATACATATGAAATTTCTTAGACATTAAATAATTTCACCAATATCTGTCATGCCATTTCAAAATAAAAGCTACACTACGTTTGTATGGGAAAGTCTGATTCTGTCTCTTAAGGGGCTACCTGAATTTTTCGGGGTCCAGTGCAACCCCCATTTGAAACAAATCATTAGAAAGGAAACGAAGAATCATTTAAAATTTGGTCTTGACCAGGCACTAAATAACCCTCCAAACTATTTTATGAACTACTGTTTACAGTTTAAAGTGAGAACGTGAAGCTTTCCTACGCACATCCGCCAAAAGTGGCCGTTTTTGCCAATTGTGCGTAGAAAAGCTTCACGTTCTCTTTTTAGACCGTTAACAGTCGTTCATAAAATAGTTTGAAGGGTTATCTAGTGTCTGGTCAAGGCAAAATTTTATATGATGTCTTCGTTTCCTATCAAATGATTTATTTAAAATGGACTCCGGAAAATTCAGGTATCCCCTTAAGGGGCTACATGAATTTTCCGGGTCCCAGTGCTGCCCCCATTTAAAAATAAATCTATTGAAAGGAAACGAAGATTTCATTTAAAATTTTGTCTTGATCAGACCCTAGATAACCCTTTAAACTATTTTATGAACTATTGTTTACACTTTAAAGTGAGAACGTGAAACTTTTCTACGCACAATTGCGAAAAACGGCCACTTTTGGCGTATGTGCGTAGAAAAGCTTCATGTTCTCACTTTAAACAGTAAACAGTAGTTCATAAAATAGTTTGAAGGGTTATCTAGGGTCTGATCAAGACCAAATTTTAAATGAAAACTCCGTTTCCTATCTATAGATTTATTTCAAATGGGGGCAGCACTGGACCCCGGAAAATTCATGTAGCCCCTTAAGTAGATAAAGACATATTAGTGAATATTTTCGCCGCTTGGCGTCTTCTGCGGCTTCAGCCGCGGCTCCAGTACGAGTAAATTCGTAAGTACTAAAGAAATACCGGCGTATGCATAAACCTCATCGTTACTTTACCCTACCGCGCAATAAAAACGTTGTAAACAGACGGAACGTTTTATATAGTGAGCTGCGGCACTTATCGTAAATGCTGAGGCAGGAAGAGTTTATAGTTGAAATGAGAATCTGGGGCACGGCGAAATAACTACTGTACTTAAAATATGGGTGTCTCTTTTATAGGTATTTACAAGCTTTTATTTAGTTTCACCTGTCCTGTTGTTTAAAGCGGCTCTGACGTCAACGGGAGCAAAGTTTGAAAAGCTTGTTGTTTTGTCCAGGGCAATACTAGCCAAGAAGAGACAGATGGCGCCCAAGGGCACGGCTTGCATTCTGTTGAATGAAAATAGTATTACAATTAACTATCCATTTAACTATTCATAGGGTGCGGAAATTTCATAAAACTTGTTCCAGGAAATACGTATTTTACAGTGAGCCTTTCAAGAATGTGAAATAATTGTTTTTTATGTAAAGTTTTCATAACATTTGCGAGGTTTCTATCGAATTTTTTTTTTTACTTTTACAATTTATGAGTACTTTATTAACTGTCGAATTTCACCTAAAATTGGTGCAAAAAGGCAGATTTTTGGAGGCGTATACTGAATTAGTTATTCGAAATTTCAATTTATAGTTCAATAGAAACCTAGAAATAGCGCACAAAATACCTGTTAGTTAAAAAGTTTTCAAGAAAGATCAGTTACAACACCATAATCACGTTTGAGCGTTTGTATGAAAAGACGGGAAGGCTCTCTTAAAAGAGCCTTAATTGGTGTTACTAAAGCGCTCCGCTTACAATGGCTTCGGCATCTGGAAAGAATGAAGGAGGATCATGGCGTCAAAGCAGCATATAAGGGCAGGGTATCAGGCCGAAGACCAGTAGGTCGACCCAGATATCGCTGTGATGCAAGCTGATCTGCGGGAGATGGAAGTTGTCAGTTGGCAAGATATCGCTCAGAACAGAAAATTGTGGCGCTCTTTCGTCTCGGAGGCCAAGATCCAATTTGGATCGCTGAGCCAGCGGAGTAGGTAAGTAAGTCCTGTTGTCTGTCTGTCTGTAATCAAATTTTGCAAGTTAAATTTGCAACACTTCCCGGTTTCCAATGAGTTAAAATTTTGCACGCATACGTATATCGCGTGATAATGGAATATTATGATGAATGACATGGAGCTCATCTAATGATGGAGCTGGAAGGTGGTCAAAAGGAACTCCATAAACATCCTATTTGGGCTTTTTTGTTCTTCTCTAAAAGTACTCAGGCCTCACAATTTATTTATTTTTTAATCCTTTTAATTTTCTAATAAGCTATAGTGCATTTGTTAGTTTTTTAATTTCTTCCAGAGATTTGATCACTGTTCTACCAGAACCATGATATAGAGCAGAACCCCATTAGAAATAAAAGTGGGATGTGTGATAGTGTGTTTGTTTCCTAGTCATTTGCATTTCAAAGAGGTTAGTTACAAAACCCACAAAAAACAAAAGCTGTCCTGTCCTGTTTATAAATCCTATCAAAGGAAACAGATTAAAAAAACTCAGGCATCTTCAATTTTTAATTAAAAACTTTTTTATGTCAATGGCTGGATAGGAAAAACAGACTCAATGAATCGTGTGCAAAAAAAGAAATTAATTCCTAAAGAAGTTTTGTCTATAATAAAGAGTTTGAATGGACTTGAGTTCGGCCATTTGCTTTTTTATTTTCTTTACAAAATGGCGGCCGTGCGCCGCTTTAATTATATTCAAGTTCTGGCTTTAAAACATTCTTCATTCTTGAATCGTGCGGTGTTTTTAGATTCAACATTATTTGCACGACTGCTTAAATGGGGTGTAGTGTTTTAAGCGTTCATTTATTTACGTTTACGGCCAAGAACCCGGTCATTTAAACATTTTATATGAATAATCGAAAAAACGTGCTCCTTTATACTGTCTGTCTATACACGGTGATTTTTCATTGGTTTTGGAGCCGATCATATGGATCGTTAGTAAGACTAATAAGCTAGTAAAAATAAAAATTCGGCTAGATTTCGAGTTCATCGGGGTCACGTGGCAGTTTTGGACGGGCGTAACTACGTAGTCTCGTTCGAAAATCATTTTCGTACCTGTTTTATCTTATGTCATACACAAAGTCGGATTACATTTATGAATAGAGAAATTTATTTACTATACGACATTTTTTTTTCCAAAACCAATGAAATATCAGCGTATAAATATATAACTTCATTTACATTTATTTTGACTGTGCAATAAACTTTAAATAAATAAATGGAAGGACCAGTCTCTTGACTGTCACAAATGATTATTTTTAAACGGACTTAATATTCCCTTACTATGGGCATTTTAAATAAAGGGGTCATCCACATATTACGTCACAGCAACGGGGGGAGAGGGACATGTGGGGGGTCATGTGAAATGCGACATAATCAAAAAGGGATCGGAAAAAAGCGTGACAAGAGGGGTTAAAAAAAATACAATCTTCGAAAAGTAATTTGTGGACGGCCCCATGGCCCCAAGGTCGCTCAAGAGACAAAGAGCTATGCTCTGTTTTTCTCTACGTTATCGAATCAGAAATAAGGAAATTCTATAGAAAACGAAAGTCACTATGAATAAAAATAAATATATTCGGAAAAATCACACAGATTGAGCTAGCCCCAAAGTAAGTTCGACATAGGCAAACAGATTAGTTAATTTAAATGGCACTGGGCGGGGCACATAATTATGAGCGATGAGAGAGGTTCTCAAGTGGGGATTATAACTTGCAAGGGCAGCATAGGACACCCACCTAGATCGGTCGCCTTGAGCAAGATGCAGGAAATCATTGTGGTTTTAGGAGTTTGGTGAATATTTTTAACCGACTTCAGGAAAAGGAGGAGTTTATCAATTCTATGTAAATATTTTGTTTTACTAATGTATGTTCCCCGATGGCAAATTATTTTTTGTTTGAAAGAACATACTTGTCAGATGGTCCCATGGAAATTTTATTAAAATTGGTTGTGTAATTTAGAGTCGAAATCGGTTTTTAGTTTTAAAAAATATTTTAAAACGACACGTCAATGTCGTTGTGGTTAACTAAGTATAGAGTAGCCAACATGTAAACTGAATGCTATATAAGACGAAGAAAAATGGTTGCGTTTGGCAGCGCCATCTATCAATGTCCCAGAGAAGCATCGGAGCGGCAAGATGGCGGCAAATACGAGTAATTAGTGCTAAGAACCAGAAAAACTGAGCTTGAAGTTTTGTGAAATAAACAACTGTCTTCATTGAACGAGCGAGTGAAGTGGAACAATTCGGCGTTTGTATGTAAGCATGTATTTTATTTTATTTATTTAAAAACTTTATTGAGCCAAAAGCTACAATTGGCGGCCTTTCCCTCTTGCTTTTCATACAAACGCTCGTACGTGATTATGACGTCGTAACTGATCTTTCTTGAATTTTTTTGAACCAACAGGTATCTTGTGCGCTCTTTCTAGGTTTCTACCGAAATAAAATATTAAAATTTGGAGAAACAAATTCAATACAACAAACTACCAAAACAAATACAAGCCTCCAAAAATCAGCTTTTTTTCACAAATTTTACTTGAACTTTGACCGTTTATAAAGTACTAATAAATTGTAAAGGTAAAAAAAATATTTCGATAGAAACTTTGCAAATGTAATGAAAATTTCAAATTAAAAACAATTATTTCACACACTTGTAAGGTTTACTGAAAAACACGTATCACCTGGACCAGCTGGATCGTCTTCTCAACAATTGCATTCGATTTATTTTCTGTCTACGTAATTACGACCACATCTCATAATACCGTTCTCAGCCTAAATGGCTCACCATCCGTCAACGCCGAAATCTACATTTACTATGTCAGCTTTATAATGTGCTTAATGATCTTAAAACAAGTTTCAAACTTTTAAATTCTACTCATTAGAGAATCCTGCGTTCTTCAAATAATTTGTCATTAGAACTTCCTCTCCACCGCAATGGTTTTTTCTCTAAATCTTTCGCCGTAACGGCAGTCAGACTCTGGAACGCGCTTCCTGATACTGTGACGATAGCCACTAGTCGTGCTAGCTTTAAAACTCCGCTGTTTATGCATTTGCTTGCTGAGTCCAATTAAGTGTAAAATTGCTGCAGTTTTAGTAATATCTATACATCATTCTAGTAGTATATTATATATATTTGTTTATATGAACCAAATATATGTGTTTATTTTAATAAGTAGTGTTCAGGTCTACACCTACAGAAGTTTATGTTATGTAGAAATTGTAAATATTTATCTGAATTTTATTATACCCAATGACTTTCCCTTTTACCTATCTATTATTTTTCACCCACCAAAATTTCGCTTACCACCCAAAAGTTGGCTGTTAGATAATGTTAGCATTAAGTCCGCCTTTTGTGCTTTACAAATTGTATTTTGTACAATAAAGGTTAAAAAAAGAATAAAATAAATAGTAGGCATAGATGATAGGTACTCCGCTTCAATGAAGCGCCATATCTATTACTAGCTTTTGCCCGCGGCTTCGCTCGCGTAGGGGTGTAATTTATCAAAATCCTTTCTTAGGGGATGCCTACGTCATAGTAGCTTTATGCATGCAAAGTCTCAGCCCGATCGGTTTAAAATTGACAAAGTTTCATACAAACTTTCATCCCATATTTTATCCCCTTGGGGGTAGAATTGATCAAAATTCTTTCTTAGCGGATGCTTACGTCATAACATCTACCTGCATGCCAAATTTCAGCCTGATCCGTCTAGTGGTTTGGGCTGTGCGTTGATAGATCACTATGTCAGTCAGTCAGTCACCTTTGAGTTATATGTATATATATATATATATATATATTTAGATATTTAGATTACCAGGCCTGTGTCACTCCCCGTTTAGGTATCGAAAATATCCCTACATTATTACTATACGCGCGGCGACCACTCCGAAGAGAAAAATTCAGTTATATGAATCGTTTGTCCAGAGTAATAATGAAATTGGCTTGCAATGGATGTCTAGGTATCTAACCGAAGAGGTGAGGAGTTCTAACGCGAGCGAAATTAAACCATTGCTAACCACATTAAGTAGATATTTCTTTGAATTTCTTTTCTGAGTAAGACTTCTGTACATGAGCACTAGTACTTATTCTGCGCTATTACTCCACTTCTATGAAGTGTTATTGGTATCGCGCGTATGATGCGAACCTTCGATAGCTAAATTGAAATAAGAAAAATGACGAAACAGAGATCAGCAAGGTAACTGCTAAGATATGGAAGACGTACACCAACCTTTCAGATCTTCGGTCAACGAGCTCCCTGGACCTCCAGCTCAGCCAGCCACGTGGATTTCACCGGTTCAGGATCACGTCACACTGGCACCACACAAGCCAACGTTCGTCAAGTTCTTACTGTCCACACGCGAAAGACACCATTTTGAAACAGCGGGGTCGGATATAACTTACGAGCAAGGGTTGCTCATATCGTCAGCGAAAAGCTGGAACTGCTCTTTACGGCACGGCGGTTGAGTTAATACTGTCTTGCGGATTGCGGCGCATAGAGGGCGCCTCGTTGTATCGGTACACGTCAAAGTAGGAATATGGAAAAGGATGTGTAGCCTATACCTTGCGTAATGAAAAAAAAATATATGTATAAAATAGCCGATAGGTGGCGGCGACAGCCATACCTATTCTAGAATAGTAATGCAGTTCTTCCATGCTGGTGTGGTCAAGAAAGTAAAAACTTAAAATGTACCAGCTTCTTCTCTTCCCGCGCCGATGGTAAATCGATCGAAATGGACGAAGATGAATCATGGCATGGTACATTGATGCGTTGCGGCTAACAACCCATCACTATTTTCACTCGCCTTCTGTCACGCTAAAAGTGGCCTTTGAGCTTACGGCCCTGTCTCTGTTTGCTCAGAGAAATTTACCTATCTTTCCGGTTCTCTCTAGTGGCATATTAGTTATTTTTTGTTTAGGCAAAGCCACATTGTATACACACATTGGATGGAGTTTGATAATGAAATTCTTTTCACTACAGACTTCCAAGCGTTTAAATCCCCAACAACTTTAAACGGAAGAACCAATTTTCAGTAAACATAGCTAATAACCACCGCAAGGAAACTTGCTTTCAAGTAAAAAAAAAAACGTTTTATTCGTCTGTTATTTTTATAAGGACAGAGCGCGTGCTATACTTCCCTTTTTAACCGACTTCCAAAAAGCAGGAGGTTATCAATTCATCGCGATCTGTTTTTTATGTATGTTCACCGATTATTCAAAGACTCTTGGGCCGATTTGGAAAATTGATTTATTTGTTTGAAAGGGTATACTTTCCCGGTGTTCTCATAGAAATTTTAACAAAATCCGTTGAGTAGTTTTGGGGAAAGTCGGTGTTCAGTTTTGAAAAATTATAACATTTGCATTTAGCACAGTAGTCTATGATGTAGCAAGCACGAACGAGGTAGTCTTCATCGGTCGGGATGGAGACCAGAGGCAGCGTAAGGCGTGGACGGTACGGGCCACACAGCCGAAAATAAATTTGAAAAAGTACAGAAAATCCAAAAGTACGCACGCCACAAGAATAAAGCAGCTTTGGCAGTTTTATGTATTGAAGTTGATATAGCATACATATAAGTTACGAACTCAGTAAAATCAAAACTAGAAAATTCACGAAGAAAATTTCTGTTTCTTTATTATTATTTTTCGTTTTGGTTTAATGTTCCAAAGAAGTATAGTACAGATTTAGGTTTGTTTGAACATTTATTTTATATTCCACCACCAGAGCCCCATCAGGCCACACAGAGCATTATAGGCACCATCAGAGGGCCTCGAGAAATGTACCTTGCCCACATTAAGTTTAGGTCTTGCCCCGCCACTGATGGAGACCCAAGAGGGCTCGTTAAGAGTCGTTGCTCCAGGGTAGAAGTGTTGCAGGGCATCGCACCGTGAGTAACTTCGGAGAAAGCGCAGTGAGTGCTGCGCTTTCTCCGAAGTTACTCACGGCGCCTGCACCGCTGTTGCTGCTTTGCCGGCAACTATTGTCTGTGCGTTTGAAGGGCTCATCTAGTGGGTGGCAAGCACCACCTGCCAGCAATTATAGTCAGTAATGATTATTGCAGGTGACGTTCCTATTGTAATATCCCAGCATCAGTCCATCCCAAACTCATTACATAATCTATATAGACCTTTCCCTTTTTCTGCAATAGGTCTTTCTCCTGACGAAATCTATTCAAGCATACATCTTTATATATTCAGGAATAGATTTTGGCAGGAGCGCCACATTACATCAACTTCTCCAAAGGGCCTCTACGTGTTGGATCTGTATCCCCACGCAAGCCTCTTAAAGGCCCGGGTGAAAAGACCCATAAATCTTAAGAAGTAATTTATGAATAATGCATATGTTTTGTTTCAGATCGTGTTACCAGTCGTCTACCCAAATCTGGTTTAACTAAAGAGGTTAGTACTTATTAGTAAATTAGTATATAAAAACACGTCTTAGGAAAATCAATACATATAATAAAACAGTAAAAAAATGTGTCTGAACATAGAATAAAGCTATTTCCAAAAAAATTGGGGCGATAGAGACATAGTATATAGTATTATAGTTGGCAATCAACCACCGTACGTTTAATAAGGAACTTTTTACCACGTACGACCGAACTGTGGAATCAACTTCCTGCAGCAGTGTTCCCGGACCGATACGACATTGAAACCTTCAAAAAACGAGTGCATATCTTCCTGAAAGGCCGGTAACGCTTCTGTAACACCCTTGGTGTTGCAGTTGTCCATGGGCAGCGGTGATCACTTACCATCAGGTGACCCGCTTGTTAGTTTACCGCTCTATAACATAAAAAAAAATTAGTTATAGAGTAAGAATATAAAAAAATGTCTGTCTGTTTATTTGACTGTTTGCACACGCTAATCTCCGCAAATACTGGACGGATTCGAATGAAACTGTCTTTGTTATTTTGCTAAGCCTGGGCAATCATCATCATCTTCCGAGCGTATTCCCGGTTGCATCCTCAGCAGTAACGCTTCAGAGCCCGGGGTCCGCTACCTAACCAAGGAGATTTGACGAGGTTACTGGTTTTTACACAGAGCGACTGCCGTCTGACCTCCACAACCCAAAGGGCAAACCAGGAACCAATCCTTGGATAGTTTGATGATCAAACGCTAGATGGCGTTCGGGACCCACAGTTTTACGTGCCTTCCGAAACACGGAATCATCTTTCTTTTCGGATAATCAGGTGATTCAAGCCTGCAATATCCTATCCAGACTGAAAACAACTTTGCACAAAGTATGTTTCCCAGTGGGAATCGAACCCATGACCTCCGGGTCACAAGGCGAACGCCTTGACCACTGGACCATGGAGGCAGTCTACTAAATACTGGTGATATTTCGATATTTTCGAGCTGATATAAGTCTATTTCCGGCACTGTTGATTTTTTTTTATTTATTAATAATTTATTGAAAGTTTTTTATGTATGACAAGATTTATTAGATAGATTTCTGACAGTAAAATAAATACCCAATTATAAAAAAAATTACTAAAAACCTAAATTTAAAAACTAAACTAATATCTAAATTAAAATTAAATTAAAATCTAAATTAAACTATATTAATAAATATAAATATATAGGGACAGATAACACTGATTGAGCTAGCCCCAAAGTAAGTTCGAGACTTGTGTTATGGGATACTAACTCAACGATACTATATTTTATAATAAATACATATATAGATAAACATCCAAGACCCAGGACAACTTGAAAAAGGCCATTTTCCAACTTGCCCTGGCCGGGGATCGAACCCGGGACCTCTGGATGGCGGACTAGCGTGGTGACCACTACGCCACGGAAGTCGTCAATATATATAATATATTAAAAATCTAAGTGTGGTTCATTTGGCATGGTGCCAAGAACACTGGCTGCATTCCCGCGCTGAATGGCTACTGCAATCTTCTGCGAGAGATATGAGCCAGCCCTCTTGTCACCAGCGGCGTCGACAAGAGAAGGTGTTATTTTTTTAATAAATTATTTTTTACTTGTGCCCCACGGGCCGAAAGTTCAATTCAACTTAATTCAATTCAATTCAAATCATTTATTGCATTTCATAAAGTACAACAGTTCTAACTACTAAAAGTCACTGTCTCCTATAATAGGTACACTATGAACCCTGTCGGGTATCGCAAAAAAAAAAGTGGAACGGCAAGCGACATTTATGACATGCAGTTTACTTATAAATAAAATATTCGTCCAGTTTGTAATACGTTTTATTTACTAGAATTAATTTCAATTATTTTTATAAATAAGAATTTTTTTTCTTCATTTCTTAGGCTGTCGGGTAGGGCATTATAATTTTTTATCGTAGCTAGCGGGCCAGACTTAAGACGAAGTGGTAGCTAAAGTGGCGCCCTCATTCGAAATAAATTGTTTGAAACTAAATATGGTGATAATTAAAAATTTTATTTGTATAAATGCCTAGAAAGACCTTTAAACTGTTTTTTGAATAACCTTTGAAAGTAATATTGGTAGTCCGTCTAGCTTTAAAACTGTTTTTCGCCAAAAGTGGCCACTTTTGGCTAAAAACAGTTTTAAAACTAGACGGACTATTAGTAATAATTTCAAAGGTTATTCATAAAATAGTTTAATGGTCTTTCGAGACATTTATACAAATCAAATTTTTAATTATCATCATATTTAGTTTCAAACACTGTTTTTCGCCAAAAGTGGCCACTTTTGGCTAAAAACAGTTTTAAAACTAGACGGACTATTAGTAATAATCTCAAAGGTTATTCATAAAATAGTTTAAAGGTCTTTCGAGACATTTATACAAATCAAATTTCTAATTATCACCATATTTAGATTTAAAGAATTTATTTCGAATGAGGGCGCCACTATAGCTACCACTTCGTCTTAAAAAGTTCTAGCTTGGAAGCTAAGTTTATATAAAGTATTGGTATTTTATAGATATTTGTATTGATATATCGATAAAAAAATATCTGTATTCCCGTCCCTGGTCCAGACGTCTTCGAATTATCTGTGAACATACATAAAGAAAAATCGCATCGAAAGCCGGCAAGCTACGTGGGAAACAAATGTATAGCCATGCCGCCTCCGCCGGGGCCCGGCAGGCGGGGTAGACCGAAGAAGTGCTGGCTTGACGTCGTCAAAGATGATATGCGTGCTAATCGTCTTACAACCAAGGATGCTCAAGACCGTGCAAAGTGGAGAAGAAAAAGTCGGAAAGCGGACCCGGGGCTTCTCAGCATTGCAGCTGAGGACGCAACTGGGAAAACGCTGAGATGAGAGAGAGAGATACATAAAGAAATATCGCGACGGATTGAGAACCTCCTACTTTTTGAAAGTCGGTTAAAAATGTCGTCAAACTCTTTGAAAATACAATTTGAAACGCCTCTATTTTAAGACTTATTGGTCAAATCATGTGACACTCGACCTGCCATCGTTTGTAATATGACTAAGCAAGCTTCCCCCCTTAATACCCAAAATTCAATTACGCAATAATAAAAATGGATTCCTCCCCGCGGTCCCGGGGGCTTTTCGTAACAAATTATATTTTTATTTGATCTTTTATTTATTGCTTCGCGTAAAGGCCTATTTGGGAATGCTTTTAAGTCTTACAATAAATTCACATTGTTGTGTTTCGTGTGTGTAAGTGGCCAACACTTGTGTCAAATTTTTAAGGCCTAAAGGCAACTGACATAGCTTGACGACTGTCATACAGTGATGACAGCCGGGACCATCGGGTTTTACGTGCCTTCCGAAGCTCGGAGGAGATCGAGAAATGTTTATGCCACTTGTGATAACCCATCCAAGTACGGACAAGGCCCGGTGTCGTTTTACTTGCGAAAGGAATAGTAATGCGCTCTCCCGCCTCGTCAATAAGTTGACATTTATAGAATTACTAGCTGCGCCCACGGAAAAGTAGCCTTTGTGTTAATCTAGGATGTCAGCTTCTGCATACCAAATTTTATCAAAATTGGTCCACCCGTTTGCGCGTGAAGAAGTAACAAACATACACACACACACACAAACTTTCGTTTTTATAATATTAATGTGATTATGAAACATGGACTAACTCCATCATTTTGTTTAAACTTTAACTCTTTCATTAGTGCCGCCATTTTAGCGCTTTGTGCGCTAGATCGCTTTTTTGGTGAGTTTAGTGCCCATTTTAGAACGGCTTCCCATACATTTAGCGCCCATTAAAATTACGTTTGGCGCCCGAATACGAACCGTTTTTGGAACGAAGTTCCTTACGGCAGGCTTGGAGGAGATAGGGATTTTGCTGCGCGACCGAACTGAAAAAAATGTGATAGTAAAACCGTAAGGATGACCTCGTTAAATGAGACGTGCGCAGGCGCGACAGTCGTATACACATTGTTTCGATTCTACATTAGCCGAAGGAACTTCGTTCCTACCTGGTGTCCCACGACACCACATTCTTTTTTATACAAAATGCAGAAATCTAGCGCTTTTCTTAGGTCTTGTAACGCTTTTTCGCTTAGAAGAGTTGGCAGCACTGTCTGGAAGAAAAGAAAAAACTTGATATGTACCAGCACCAGCTGCTTCTCTTCTCGCGCAGATCGTAAAATCTGATCTCGGGAACGGGCGAAAGTGCGAATCATGTTAATAGGCGAACGATGTGGCTAACAAATTATCACTCTTTTGATCCCTGTTCCACCTTCTCGCCCACCATCACGCTAAAAGTGGCCTTTGAGTCTTGTGGCCCTGGGCTCTGTCTGCTTTGAGCTACAAAACCCAAAATGCTCTGTCTACCACGTTAGGGATAATGACGTGATAATATGTATGTATAAATATAAATATATACGGAATATATACGGAAAAATCACACAGATTGAGTAGCACCAAAGTAAGTTCGAGACTTGTGTTATGGGATACTAACTCAACGATATTATATTTTATAGCAAATACATATATAAATAAACTTCGACTGCCTCCGTGGTCCAGTGGTCAAGGCGTTCGCCTTGTAACCCGGAGGTCATGGGTTCGATTCCCACTGGGAAGCATACTTTGTGAAAAGTTGTTGGATAGGATATTGCAGGCTTGAATCACCTGATTATCCGAAAAGAAAGATGATTCCGTGTTTCGGAAGGCACGTAAAACTGTGGGTCCCGAACGCCACCTAGCGTTTGATCATCAAACTATCCAAGGATTGGTTCTGTTTTGCCCTTTGGGATGTGGAGGTCAGACGGCAGTCGCTCTGTGTAAAAACCAGTCACCTCGTCAAATCTCCCTGGTTAGGTAGCGGACCCCGGGCTCTGAAGCGTTACTGCTGAGGATGCAACCGGGAAAATACGCTTGAATGAGGATGATGATCCGCAACCCTTTTGATTCCTTTCTCCACCTTCTCGCCCACCATCACGCTAAAAGTGGCCTTTGAGTCTTGCGGCCCTAGGCTCTGTCTGCTTAGAGCCGCAAGACCCAAAATGCTCTGTCTCCCCCTTTAGGGTTACAGACGTGATAGTATGTATGTATAAATATATACAAAATATATACGGAAAAATCATACTGATTGAGCTAGCCCCAAAGTAAGTTCGAAACTTGTGATATACTAACTCAACAATACCATATTTTATAGCAAATACATTTATAAATAAACTTCCAAGATCCAGGTCAATATGAAAAAGATCATATTCCATCTTGACCTGACCGGGAATCGAACTCGGGATTACCGTGTTACAGCCTGGCATTATGACCACTTGGCCACAGAGGTCGTCATCGTATGAATATTATGTTTGTTTTTCTTATAAGTTTACTCACAGGAATGGATGGAGTGCTCCTATTTTAGGGCAGAAGACACACAGCCGTTACTGATTTCTATTATAATCGTATAAAGTACAGTCCCGGGACATTCAAAAGTAGATTGAATGGGTATCTTTTGGATAGGCATGCTTCATCCTAGTCTTCATCGTCGCTTACCATCAGGTGAGATTGAGGACAAATGCCTAAACCAATATATTGTAAAAAAAAATAGACTTATCCTGAAATCACATAATTATTGTTTTATTTACTTAATACCCAATTAGATTCTCGAGAAATCCTGGAACTTTTAGTCATATCCATACTTTTGATAGCAATAGCACCCGTGATTCCGATCTCTGATTATAATAACCACACCTACAGAAGATGAGTTTACACCGCAACTAAAAAAGACATAAATACTGCTAATTAATCCAACCACTTAATGTTTTGAAAGCAAAAAGTCTAAGCCACCCTAATTTATTTTTTAAATCCTCCCCTATTTTGATGTGGCACCCACAACCGCGCCCCAAGGCACCCTAACTGCTGGGGTCAGTGCATTTTGTCGCGTGAGGACGAACGCGCGCGTTTTTCCGCTGTTCTTGACGTAAAATACGCGGCAAATTCGAAAACTATTTTCAACCTTAAAAAAATATAATTGATTTTAATTGATAATAATTTAATGCTAGAGTTATCACCATACAAATAATAAAAATGAATTAATGCTTTAATATCAAAATAAAATAAATGTTTTTGAAAACATTTCGTGCGAGTGACAAGTCATTAAAAATTGTAAAGTAAAACACACAATTTATTTTTGAAAATATTTTTTAGAAATTGTTACTGACATTTTGACAATAGTTATATAGTACTTTCTGATATTTTGGAATTTAAATTAGTAGAATAAAAAACTTTGGGTAATATGTGAAACGTATAAACATCGTATGACATATTTTAAAAGGAATTCATTTGACTCAGGTATGTCTATCTACTTAGTTACTTCAAATGATTGTTGTATTTATTTATTTATAGATTTATAAAACCAGCCAAGTTCGAGTTGAACTCGCGTGGAGAGGGTTCCGTACAATACAAAAGATTTTCCGTAAGCGAACGTATTATATTGAGTTTACTACTTTATTTTCAATTGATAGACTTCTTTGATTATTTTTCCTGTAATCTACAAGCAATGAAATATATTTTGTATTTCTTTTACTATAATTTACTAAGTTTCGGAGATCAAAAATATAAAACTATTTATTTTACAACAATAACAAAAATATATTTGAGATTCTCATAACAAACTCTTTCATTTGATATACCTATGACACAGTAAAGACTTCAAAACTTATATTTTTAATTTCCTAGTTTGTCCCTCGAAAATGGCCATCATTTAAAGTTTTTTTTTTTTAATAGTTATTTCGTTGACGTAGTTTGATGAAATCCTATTACCCAAAAACATCTTTTTGGAACATAGGATTACACAAATTTCACCTGATTTGGCCCAGTAGATTCGGAGCTAATTGGTTGTGACAGACGGACGGACAAAGAGACGCACGAGTGATCCTATAAGGGATCCGTTTTTTCATTCTTAGTACGGAACCCTCGAAAAGTTAAATAACAATAATAAAGTAATTAAAACTAAACAAAAGTAATTACCAATTATGAAAAATTAACACTTTATCTAATATAAAATAAAATAAAATAGTGATCGTGGCCATTGTCTGCAGGCAAGGTCCCTAAGAGGCTGGCGGCATTTCCGTTCTTTATGTTTGTTTTACGACCTCCGTAGTGGTCACCATGCTAGTCCGCCACCCAGAGGTTTCTGGTTCGATCCCCGGTCAGGGCAAGTTGGAAAATGGCCTTTTCCAAATTGTCCTGGGTCTTGTGTGTTTATCTATGTAGGTATTTGCTACAAAGTATGGTATCGTTGAGTTAGTGTCCCATGACTCAGGTCTCGAACTTACTTTAGGGCTGGCTCAATAAGTGTTATTTGTCAAAAAAATTTTTTTTTTTCAGTTTCATCCTCTGGCCGTTATGCGCGCCAGCTCTATGGACAAAATTCTTTAAAGATTTTTAATACATCATTTAGAACAAAACCTGCTAATCTTCTTTGAATATCCTGTTCCGCAAATATTTTTCTTTTATTTGTTGTTTTCCGAAGCTCTCAAGAGGATAAGATACTGACAGGAGGCTTATAATTTGCCGTTAATTAGGCTTTAGACAGTCTGCTTGCTTTTGTGCGTCTTTTTTTTTAATTTTCAGTGATTATTTCGATATTATTATTAGATTTTTATATTTGTTTTTTTCTATCATCTAAGCTCATAGTTCCGAATTCGGAAATGCGTGTGCGTTACGTGTAATGAATTGACATTTCCTGAAACGATTATTGAAACAAGTAGTCATTATTTAAAAAAAAGAACAAAAAACCAGACTACCTTTTTAAATACCCTGTGTCACTATCACAGTAAATACGAATCTAACCTCACATCTGGTTTTTGGCGGGAAGTCAAGGGGTTCAGTTGGAGTTTGCTTTAAATTGTTTTGCAAATTAATTATTGTGGAATTTATAATATGAAATTGGTGTAGTTTAGTGTTATAAATGTTCATGCACATGGACAATATGTAAAATGTTTAAAGTGGACACTCAAAGTGCGGTTGTAGTGATATTTATTTGCGGACTGTGGTGGGCGTCTTTAGGCGCCGTCCGCCAACCAATCAGATATGAAAACCAGTGGGCTCGTATAAATTTTTCGCCAGAAGCTCCCTTGAAGCAATCAAAGGACCTACATCAACCTTTGATTGTATAGTTAGGGTTAGGGTTAGGAATAAAGAAGTGAATTAATAAAGATAGGCTCTAAAAGACTAGTATCCAGAGCCGTAAAATAATTATAAAAAAAAACCTCACATCTCAGTCTATAATCCATCGAGCCGTTCAGGCTGCAGAGCTTGCCAAACATTTGAGTTTGGCGCCAAAAATTTTTATTTTGATATACCTAGTGTCACTCTAACAGTAAATACGAATCTGACGACACCTCTCAAGCTAAAATCCATCGAACCGTTCAGGCAGCAGAGCGTGCCAAACAATTATACATACATACATACTCTCGAAAAACATAACCCTCCTTTTGGCGCAGTCGGGTAAAAATAAAGTGAAAGGTACTTTCGGTGCGTCTTTAGCTAAGTTAATAATTTAGCAATAGACCCATATGGAATCCAAGTTGGTGTCTGGAAATTATTATTTTTAATTCTTTTTACAAAATCATTGAATTAATTTTATGTTAAGTGTTCATTACATTACGGTTTTGATTTGGCAGTACTTAAGACGAAGTGGTAGCTAAAGTGGCGCCCTCATTTAAAATAAATTCTTTAAAACTAAATATGGTGATAATTAAAAATTCGATTTGTATCAATGTCTAGAAAGACCTTTAAACTATTTTATGAATAACCTTTGAAATTATTGGTAATAGTTTTAAAACTGTTTTGTGTGTGGCCACTTTTGGCGAAAATAAATTTTAAAACTAGACGGACTACCAATATTACTTTCAAAGGTTATTCATAAAATAGTTTAAAGGTCTTTCTAGACATTGATACAAATCAAATTTTTAATTATCACCATATTTAGTTTTAAAGAATTTATTTCAAATGAGGGCGCCACTTTAGCTACCACTTCGTCTTAAGAAACTTCCTTTCTACCAGGTGTACCACGTCACTCGGCGGCTTTCCCCTTGGTTTAAATTAATCAATTATTTTTCGGTGTAAAACCCAAGGTGAATGGAATGTCCAAACGATGTTTTCCAACTGACCTCATAGATCTTTCAAATCTATTAGATCTACTCTTTATAGGTTACTGTAAAACCGAATTCATCCTGACCAATTACTAGAAAACGAGCGATTAAAAACCGTATGCTAAGTAATTAAAGTTTATTTCTGCGTTAAATTTAACCAACAGATTTGACTGTCAGATAGTCAGACGTTGATGTATAGCTGGTGGGAAGCGAGAAATTAATTGTTCAGCAAATTTCGTGATTACAGGTCAACGAACCTAAAAATAGTTTTTTTTTTTTAATTTAACTATAGACTACGCGGTGCGTGTTTGCATGGGCTGCAAAGTGGCTGGAGGTGACTGGTGTCGTTTGTGACCCCAAAATGCCGGTTAAGTAAAAGGAACAGGTCTACAAATCCATCATTTGACCTATCTTCTGTCCTTACATATGGCAGTGAAGCTTGGCCTTTGCTTAAGCGGCACAAGCAGGAACTGCGTGCCACTAAGATGAAATGTTGCGCTGGATATGCGGAGTATCACGGAGAGATCGCTAGAGAAACACCCGCACCCGCGGCAGCCTTCATGTCCGTGATACAGCAGACAAACTGCAAGAGAGTCGCTACACTGGTCATGTCTTGGGGAAGCCGGCAAGTTACGTGGAAAACAAATGTTTAGCCATGCCGCCTCCGCCGGGGCCCGACAGAAATGATAGACCCAAGAAGTGCTGGCTTGACGTCGTCAAGAATGACGTGCATGGTCTTACTACCAAGGATTATTAGACCGTGCGAAGTGGTGAAGAAAAAGCCAGAAAGCGGAGCACGGGTTTCTCAGCATTACGGCTGGGGATAAATAAATATAAATAGGTAGGTATATAAGTATGCAGACAAATTATACTGATAATCTCAAATTGAGCAAGCCCAACGTAAGTTCGAGTCTTGTGTTATGAGATACTTACTCAACGATACTGTATTTATAACAAATACAAATTTAGATATACATCCAAGATCCAAGTCAATCTGAAAAAGATCATTTTCCATCTTGACCTGACGGGGGATTAAACCCGGGACATCCGGTGTGACAGCCTGGCATGATGACTACTAGACCACAGAGGTCATCCAAGAGGATGAAACTGGGAATACGATAAGATAAGAGAGAGAGAGAGACTCCATATCTCTGTCAAAACATAACAATAATTTCACGAAACATAACTTATGAAATTATTCAAGAAAATGTGCCTGTTATATCGTACCGCACTTTAAAAAGCTAAGACGAATAACGTACCTATAGGTATATCAAAAACCATTACTCTCCTTCTGAAGAAGTTGAGTGAATGAACTAGACTAACTTTCATTTCAAAAGAAATACCACAGAGCGACGCGCGACAAGAACTTCCCTTATTATTTATAGATGTCTCAAAGACGGAGCCAATCTCGTGCCTTTAAAATTATATTACCCTCAAACTATTCAGAAGCCTCATAATTTTCAAAGTCAAACATTCTTGGGAGATTTATGAAAGGCTCCGAGAATGGTTGAGAAAGGTATTAAAATTAGAACGACGTTGCATTGAAGTGTGGTGGATGAAGGGTGAATGGTTCTCGAGAGTTTGAAAGTTCTTACTTTAAGAATTTTCCATACTTACTGAAATGCATAGAAGGCACTTCACTACTTTTAAAATAATATTTTCAAAAATGATGTCTCTGTTTTTACTAACTCATTCGTGGATGTTAAAAATTATTTAAGAGGACAAATATTATTTTAAAATTTAAATTCATTACTAGAGCAGGTATAACTATATTATTGTGCATAATTTTTTATTTATCTTGACACCAATAAATAGTGTCACTCATAGTATACCAATAAATAGACGCCTTCTATTGTGTTTCGTATTTTTCTTATACCTATACTATACATATGTTTACACATGTAAAAGTATATCACGTAAGTGGCTCCGTGTCTGTCTAAATTTAAATATTATAAATTTATTCCTTTTTTTCTCAACTTGATTTACAACATTACAAATTTATCTCAAATATTTTTTTATCTTTCTGCCGCCTCTGTAGATTTATTGGTCTACTAATGTTTTTTTTTTCTTTCTTGCGCTTCCATAGATTTATAGCTCTGCTAATGTCAAAGCACAGTATCGATTTCATATAAATCTTGAAGCCCTCCATCTGTCTGTATAGACACGCGCGTGCCACGTAGTCACGTGGCGAGGCGAAAAGATGGGAGCTTATTGTAGGTACCTACTGGAGGGTGATTATTTCGAAAAGCTTTAGATCTTTAGATTATCTTGCTTAGCAATGACAAACTGTATTTTTTATGATTCAGATTTTTACAGTGTTATTGTATACTATAAGCGTAACCAGGCCAGATGTTCGGGGTTTTATAAAAAAGCACTACTTTACCTTACCTTTTTATTTAAATATTAACTTTAAATAAAAATTATATGACGACCTCCGTGGCGTAGTGGTCACCATGCTAGTCCGCCACCCAGAGGTCCGGGTTCCATCCCCGGTCAGGGCAAGTTGGAAAATGGTCTTTTTCAAATTGTCCTGGGTCTTGGATATTTATCTATATATGTATTTGTTATAAAATATAGTATGGTTGAGTTAGTATCCCATAACACAAGTCTCGAACTTACTTTGGGGCTAGCTCAATCAGTGTAATTTGTTCCTAAATATAAAAAAAATATAAAAAACACACTCTGAAATTTTACTGGTTTTGGAAAAAAAATGTCGTATGGTAAATAAATTTCTCTATCCATATACGTAATCCAAATTTGTGTATGACATAAGATAAAAAAGTTGCGAAAATGATTTTCGATCGAGACCGCGTAGTTACGCCCGTCCAAAGCTGCCGTGTGACCACGATAAACTCGAAATCTAACCGGCCGCTGCTAGGCGCCGGTGCTACTAATTAATCTCACGATTTTAT
Source organism: Acrobasis suavella (assembly GCA_943193695.1). Taxonomy (NCBI): domain Eukaryota; kingdom Metazoa; phylum Arthropoda; class Insecta; order Lepidoptera; family Pyralidae; genus Acrobasis; species Acrobasis suavella. The sequence continues at coordinate 2,177,660 of OW971956.1, forward strand.
TTTCTAGTTTCAGTCACCAGTTTATGTTTCTGAATTTCTATTTTAACTAACTGATTAGGTATTGTTAACGATCCTTATGAAGTGGCCTTCGGCTCCAAAACCAATAAAAAAATCGTATTTTCCTTAACTTAAGAATTTTGAGACATTATGGCTACTTAGTAATAACTGTAAATACTTCCACGTTTTAATTATTTATAAAAATAAATAGAGGGAAAAAAATGTTTTTATATAATTGTATGTTTTTCCCTATGGTTGACTTGGAGAGAACGCTTTTAGCGTTAAGTCCGCCAATAGTAAACATTTTTTTACTGCTGATCAACAAAGTTTTATAAATAAATAAAATAAATAATGCAACTAGACCTATAGTCCATTTGGTTAGGTATTTAAATAAATGTAAACAATATTGACGTGTCTTTTTATTGAAATATACAATGTTCTTTTTAATTAAGTACAAATATTTTAAGAGGTGATTCAGTCCATCATTTTGAACAACTTTTCCCAATAAATATATATCGAAATAGGAAAAAATTTTTTGCTTTTTTCATAGTAACGATATCACGTGACTACTTCGATCTGTATGAGAACCTAAATATTTTTTTTCGTGTTCGATATATATTTATTGGGCAAAGTTGTTCAAAATGATGGACTGAATAACCCCTTAAAATATTTGTACTTAATTTAAAACGACATTGTATATTTTACAAATTGAGATCTTTATGCATAAATTCATAATTTATACATTCATTGATTTGTGATTTGCAAAGGTATTGATTTATAGTATTTAAGTACCTAAACAAATAGACTATAACTAGATGACCGCAAAGTGTCTGAATTCCAGAGAGGGTTAATACAATGTGTATTTTTTATACTTGATTAAACGAAATGAAAAACCGAAAAAAAAAATAATTAATAATTTTTTTTTTTTTAAATGTCGATGTGTTTCGTTCTTTATTTTTTTCTCTTTATTTAAACGGCGTATTTTCTCCAAAGTTGTCTCATTTGAAAGCTACAAAGTTCAAGAAGCTAAGAAAGTAAAAAATAATTAACAATACCAAACAGAAAATTAGTTAAAAAATAATTAATGAAAAAATTAAAGTGCCTGGATTTTTTAAATGAATAACATAGCGATATCTTTTTCCATTTAATATCGATAATGTTTCGTCTAATATCCGCACACTTTGTTTGATCAAGATTTTGAAAAGATAAAATAAAAAAAAATAGTGACATATTTCTGCGGGGCATCGCCTTGTATCATGATTATCATGAATCATATTCTCTTCCACGCCCTCGAGCGACTTTAACGTTTTTTTTTTTAATAAAAGCAGTCAATCAGTTTATCACATGGTTGCTTATTTTTAAAAAAGTATCATTTAATCCGTTCTGTCCCCTCACCATTGCAGGGTTAAAAATCACCGTGGGAATCAAACTAATCACAGGATTAACAAAGGGCGACCATAGGAAACGCCCCCGGTTTCGCTTGTAAATCGGTTTGGTGCGGCTGTCGAATTTGCATAGTACTTACCTAAGGGGAGATGTCATTAGCAGCAATGATTACCAGCTAATTTAAGAATGTCAACTGCGAATCGGGGATGATACTCTTTATTTGCGGGGTTGACAGAGCCTAGGGCTATAAGACAAAAATTTCTTCTTTTTTTTAATGTGGTACTGTTAAGTGACGTCTGATTACCTTTCCCCCAGCTCTAATATCTCTTTACTTTTTTGATTTTCACAGGCTACTTTTCATTTAGTTAGTAAAAATCTTTATTGCACTAAAACATAATGTTACAATAAAATGGATAACATAAAACAGATGTCAAAAGGCGGCCATATTGCAACTGCAATCTCTTCCAGGCAACCGAGGTATTTGGAGATGTTTGACGAAAACAGGTGATGTGCAAACTTATAGGCAACCAAGAAATAAATAGCTGTTGGTACAGTCAGTAATTATAAAGGTACTTACACTTACATAATATATACAATGACATAGATACGTTCATACATAATTAACAGAGATCGGAATCACAGCTGCTATTGCTATCAAAAGTATGGATATGACTATATAATCTATAAATAAAACAATCATAACTGTTTTTTTTTAAATCATTTATTCAAAATTCACAAAAATAATATAGGTAAAGTGATACTATACCAAACCACGAAAACCTCGCATGGTTTATCTGGGTTTCGGTGAGTCGCTATAATATAATGGTAAATAATACTGCTTTAACAATCTTACAAATTTTTTGGGATTTACTTTATACATGTTTTGTAAATCTGTGGGAAGTTCGTTCAAATAATTTGGTATAAGGTAACTTGCCACTCTTGTCCCATACAAGTTACTATATTTAGGTACATCAAACTTATTCAGGTATGAAACTGCTCTTAAACATGTAGGCCGTTTTTTTCTGTTCATGTGATTTCAGGATATGTTTTAATAGAAAAAAAATATACTTATCTTGAAATCACATAATTATGATTGTTTCATTTACTTAGTACCCAATTAGATTCTCGAGAAATCCCGGAACTTTTAGTCATATCCATACTTTTGATAGCAATAGCACCCGTGAGTCCGATCTCTGATAATTAATTACATACATACAATTATACTTACGTACATATATAAATACATACATACATAAAATAAATATTCGTCGTTATCTAATGAGTATATTTTTGTTCCACTTGGCATCGAAAACTTTTGGTCCGTGTAAAAAATAACACCTTCTCTTGTCGACGCCGCTGGTGACAAGAGGGCTGGCTCATATCTCGCCCAGAAGATTGCAGTAGCCATTCAGTGCAGGAATGCAGCCTGTGTTCTTGGCACCATGCCACATGAACCACACTTATATTTTTAATATAGTTTAATTAAGATTTTTATTTAGATATTAGTTTAGTTTTTTTATAATTAAGTAGGTATCTATTTTACTGTCAGAAATCTATCTAATAAATCTTGTCATACATAAAATAAATACTAATGTACACAGAAAAGATAAACCGAACAAGATAAGTAAGGGAAATATAATAAGTCATATTATATTAAGGATAGGTAAAACTTACATCGTACATACTTATTGATAAGTACATTTACTTTATTAATGTTCGTTCCAAATAGTTAACTAGCTTTAACCCGTGACTTAATACTTGAACTTTGGAACCCCGTTTTAATCCCTTAGGGAATGAATTTTGAAAAACCTTCCTTAGTGCACTCCTAAACCTTATAAGGAACCTATGTGCTAAAATTGGAGTCTCTAGACCGAGCGGTTTGGGCTGTGCGTGTATATGTCAGTCAGTCAGTCTGTCAGTCAGTCATACATTCAGTTTCTTATTTTATATATACTTATAGATAGATATAGATTTTATTTATTGATCGTTTATATGTTATAATATGTACTTCTATTATTTAATTGTATACTTATTCATCTTCACTGTAATACTCTAAATGCACACACTCCCCCACATCTTTTGTAGTCTTTTTTACCAAAAGAATAGCTGGAAGAAATCGCTTTAGTGATAACACAGAATAAGTACAAGTAGGAAGTCTTACTCAGAAAAGAAATTCAAAGAAATATCTACTAAATGTGGTTAGCGCTATGGTTTATAATTTAGCTCGCGTCAGAACTCCTTACCTCTTCGTTTAGATACCTAGACATCCATTGCAAGCCAATTTCATTCTTAGCACTCTGGACAAACGATTCATGTAACTGAATTTTCCCCTTCGAAGTGGTCGCTGCGCGCTTATTAATAATGTAGGTATATTTTCAATGCCTAAACCGGGAGTGACACAGGCCTGGTGATAAGCCCGCATTTGTACCTCTTATATTTTAAATGTACTTACTTTTGATTATTGTTATACTTTTTTATGGAAAGCCCTGACTTTCAAGCTCTTTTAAGATGCTGAACCGATTTGTCTCAAACATGCGAGTAGCTAAGAATCACCACAAAGGAATTAGCTTACACGTTTAAAAAAAACCGCATCAAAACGATCCATCCCATCGAGCGCTTCGATGCCACATACAGACAGACATTAGGGTCAAACTTATATACAATATGTAACAAAAACCCTGTCCGATCCATGTAGGAGCAACTCGGTCAGAGTTCAATATGAACAACTTTTCCTATTAGACCAACGCTTAAAACAAGAAAAAAATCGACATTTTCATACAAAATTGTTCGGCCGGCCCGGCAATGTGTATGAAAATGACGATTTTTTTTTCGAGTTTCAAGCTTTGGTCTCAGAGGAAAAGTTGTTCATATTGACGGTCAGAGTTGCTCCTACAAGGATCGGACAGGGATTTTTTCACATATTGTATAACCCCCTCTTTTTTGTCGGGGGTTTAAAAAAGACGATGACGACTTATTAATTTTTGGGGAGTTGAAACAGAACCATAGGAAACGCTCTCGGTTCCGCTTGTAAATCGGTTTGGTACAGCTGTCGCATTTGCACAAGGGGAGAGTCATTGGCACCTAATTTGGAATGTCAACTGAGAATTGCGAAATGATACGAACCAATCATGGTAAAAATAAATAGCTATGATTTAAAAACAATTTTAGCTTTGTATACATTGAGATTACAACAGAGTGGTTGCCTAAAGATGGTTACCGTCGCCCGGGTAGGCCAAGAAAGCGCTGGCGAGACGATCTCGACGCATTCCAAAAAGGATGGTCGAGCCTAACACAAGAAAGGGATAAGTGGAAGGAGATGGGAGAGACCTTTGCCCAACAATGGGATAAATTAGGATAATGAAATACATTGAGATGTAAGTTTTATTTTAAAAGAGCATACTTGTCAGGTGATTGTATATAAATTTCATCCAAATCGGTTAAGTGGTTAGATTTGAAGTTGGTTTTTAGTTCAGATTATGGATTTTTACATGGAACTTTTATAGTTTCGGTATGTCTGTCGGTCCATGGCTTAGTTCGGAGACTGTTAGTGCTAAAAAGCTTTAATATTTTGCAACGTCGGGTATATATATATATGTATATATATATATATATATATATATATATATATATATATATATATATATATATATATATATATATTTTTTTTTAAGGCAGATAGTACAGATATTTTAAGAGTACCATATTTGTTGTCATGACACTGATAGCCACAAGCGGCAAAATTCCGAACTAAAATCTACAATCTTACGTTAGTTGCTTTATTAAACGTAACACATTGACAATTCAGCTGAACGACTTTCAGCTGTTTTACAAAACCGAGCTCTAATGCCAAACAACTAGAGATTTTGCCAAACAGCGGATTATACAATCCAACTGCAACACATATAATAATATAACCACGTAACAAATCGTAGCGCTTAACCATAAAATTGTAAATTAAAACAGAAACCAGGAAGTAACATATAAATATTAATTTCACACACCCGAGAGCAGGTGGCGCCGACAGAGAAATATATTTGTGGAACACACGGGTTCATAATGCGTCCGTATCGGTCAGTATGATGTTTGTACGGTACGCCGAAGTGCAGTCCCAATTTCTCATACTAATTGTATTAGAAATTGCGATTCCATTTTTGAGGCTTACCGTACATGCTATTTGATTTAGATTAGGAAACATCCCTTACTACGTGCTACTTTCAGAGAGGGGAATATTTCCCCTCTGAAAGTGGCACTTAGTCTTCAAAGTACCACGCTTGGTCACAGATGTATTGGGGGGAGAGGTCTAGGTCCTCGTCACGTAGTCAATATCCTCTATGGAAATCTCACGCTTTTTCAAGCTACATTCAAATTATAGCGCACAGCGATGAGCATATTTATCAACAGGCACATTATGCATTTGATGATGATGAACTCAAAAATGTTCGATCAAAGATTAAGGAAGAATCCTTAATCTGTGATCAAAAATTTTTGAATTTTTTTTTACTGATGACTGGATTTGATAGATAGGTATGCATAAAGATATGCACGCACGGGGATCTTGGCATATACCACGCCTTATTACCATGGCTTATTTTATTATTTAAATAGAAAAGTTTTTTTTAAGGTTCCATGATATTTTAATATACTACTATTTCACTTCTGTACTAACTCAATATAATGTGTTCTTTAACCGCGGCGCGCTCTGCTACATTTCCCTCCTGTGTGTCCCGTTTAATTTTAAACTAAAACAAGTCTTTCCGTTTACTCGGCAGTGGTTTGAGATTTATAATGCCATGTTTGTTTTTGTTTTAATTACAAATCAGTTTCAGAACAGATCAAAAGTATAAACGTATCGCTCACAGGGCAGACGGAGCCAGACTTTACTTAATTTCATGTGATTCATGACTAGTAACTTCTCTCCCGCCATTACGCTAAAAGTGGCCTTCAGGTGTTTCGGTCCTGGGCCCTAAAGAAAATATAAATAAATATACAGGGTTACTGGTAAGTAACGCAAAATCTCTTAACATCCGAATCAGAATTCCGACATAATAACATATTTTTTGGAAAATTAACCCTATCTATCCCTTCTCACCGTACTGTATTTCTATCTAATTCTTTTGCTGTCACGAACGTACGTCTTTGGAATACCCTGCCCGAAAACATTATAAGAGCACAAAAAAGGGATCACTTCAAAATGCTTGTAATTCGACACTATCGCGAAAAAGCAATGCTGCAATAATAGTTTAAGTATGTTTATGATATATATTTATATACATGTAAGTTTATAATTTGCAATTATTACTTAATTTTAAAACATTTGTATAGTGTTATATTTAAATATTTATATTTATGTTGTGTATAGTTTATGTAATTAAATACATCTTAATTCATTCCTTTCGATATACTTATCTAATTAAATTTGCACCCAATCTACCATTTTTTCTGCTACGTCCCAAAGGTGAACTGGCAGACAATGCTTAGCATTAAGTTGTACCTCTTGTACTATAATCTTAAGGTTTTAAGTGCAATAAATTAAATAAATAAAAAAAGTAATAATCGATCTGCAAGAGAAAAAAGTCTAAGAAAAAAAACTGGTCTCTCTATAGATACTCGACCAGGTGATCCGTGAATTTGTAAGGGAGGCCAATTTTTTTTCTGCAATTTTTGTCTTTTTTCTTGCTGATATACAATGTTCTTTTTAATTAAGTACAAATATTTTAAGAGGTGATTCAGTCCATCATTTTGAACAACTTTTCCCAATAAATATATATCGAAATACGAAAAATTGTTTGCATTTTTAATAGTAACGATATCACGTGACTACTTCGATCTGTATGAGAACCTAAATATTTTTCTTCGTATTTCGATATATATTTATTGGGCAAAGTTGTTCAAAATGATGGACTGAATAACCCCTTAAAATATTTGTACTTAATTAAAAAGGACATTGTATAATGTGTTAAGTCTGATTCTTATGTTAGGAGGTTTCGCGTAAGTTACCAGCAACCCTGATATGGACATAAAAAACGGCATTTCCATCCTAAAGTGTGCAGCCGCCCGGGCAATTTGTATGAAAATTGTTGATTTTTTTTTTTAATTTTATTTTACTATAGTGATCTAGTATAGCCCATGGTATTTATTTATTTCGTGTATGTCCCTTCCACGTGGTGTATTTCGCAGCCAACTGTTTAAATAAGCCAGCCAACTAGACGCCTAGGCCGTTCCTAGAAGATCGGCATCCAATTGCCTAGTCCGAAGGTTCATTGGTCTAGAATTACTCAAATATTCAACAACTTTGCGTATTGAAGATCAGCCCTTTGGAAATGAACGATCAAGATCCAGCCAAGTGATTCAAAAGTTTCGATTTTTCCCCTGGAGCGTATATGAGCGCACCAAAACAAATATGGCGTCAACATAGCGCAAACAGCTGTGACTGTGAATGTTATTTTTCGTTTACACATCTCATCAAAACTCATCATCTTTCTAATATTTCTATGTTACTAGTTATTAAGTCCTAAAAATAAGTCGCCAGTAGGTAATTTGCGAACCCTAATTACATATCACAAATTCGTCAATATTCAATTTAACTAAATAACTATACTTACTTCATTCAGCCATCTTGCTAAACATTGCGATCAATGACTTGGCTAGTCGTCCTTTAGCCATTTAATTGAATGCCGGCTTTAGAGAACCACCCGCCTAAAATTAAAATTTCATCCATACCACCACTCAACCACCGTATGTTTTAAAATGAACTTTTTACCACGTACGACCGAACTGTGGAATCAACTACCTGCAGCAGTGTTCCCGGACCGATACGACATTGAAACCTTCAAAAAACGAGTCTATTTCTTCCTGAAAGGCCGGCAACGCTTCTGTTACACCCCTGGTGTTGCAGTTGTCCATGGGCAGCGGTGATCACTTATACTATCAGGTGATCCGCTTGTTCGGTTGCCGGACATAACATTAAAAAAAAGAGAACGGGCCAGTCAGCTAGCTGATTTAACCAAATAGCTGGAGTTATTCCGGTCTGATCCTCCAAACGGATCCACTGTCAATTATTGTTTTTACTTTTGTTCGGTCGGATCCACTATAAAATTGACTAGTCCGGTCTGATCTCCTACCTTTCAAGTACAGTCAAGAACAAACAAGTTGTCGATTAAAAATAATTAGTTTTTATTAGTTATAATCATTCATAGATAATCATATATTTGCACCTTTGATTTAGATAACATGAAATAAAATTGTAAAAAATTACCAATGAAAAATCAAATACTTAAAGAAACTCATAACGATTTTCTATTGTATATCACGCCCTACTGTTTTCCAGGTAAAAAAATACGAATGTAGATTATAACCTTAAGTTAGACAACAATTAAAATACCAGATTAAAAAAAAATCCCGTAGATGAAGAAACATTTTGTTGCTAACTGTACCAAAAATATGTTTGGGGATCCGACCGGAATACAATATTTAATTATTATTTCTGATACCCAGGACGGAGGATAAGACCGGACTAAAAAATAATTAAAATAAAACGGATCCACTAGGGTATCAGATTTTGGGGATCAGACCGGGATAACTCGATAGCTGCGACATATACATACATACTTACAGGGTGGGCAGAGCTAGTGCTAAGGATCGCTATAAGACATCCCTTGTTTAACTTTACATTATTATCAGATTAATGTTCAAACTTACAAACCTGTCTCCCATTTAATTAAAAATCAAAGATACGGGAGTTATCTTTTGAACTAACATACATACATACAAACCTGGATTGATCAAGTCTTCTTCTTTGCGTGTCGATGGTTATTTATTAAAATTTTAATTTAAAACACATGAAGTGTACGGGTGAAGGAGCATTGGAGTACTGTGCTGTGACAGAGGCGCCTTCTGCAGATTTCAGTCTTCTTTAATCTATAGTAACAACTTACGTAAACCTAAAATTTCGCCACGAGTAGGATTCGAACACTCACGTTAACGCCGTGTGCACTACCAATTGTGCTACCGTGGCTTCGAATCTTCATGACGAAATTTTTCGTCACAAAGTACACAAACATTTAAAGCATGCGTTATTCTTCACTACTACCCACTGTTTATAAGTGTGGTAATCAACTTAAATTTAGATGAATTGAAAGTTGATTAAAGTGAATAAGGCTTTTGTTTAAACTTTTGATTTTTCTACAGCATTTTTGACGGAAATTTGTCATCACCTGTTTTTAATTTGGACAAATTAAACCTATTTGTATTCTACAACCACTCTTTTTTATTTTTGTTTTCGATTAATGGAGAAAATAAATAAACATTTTACTTTGTTAATTTTCTACATTCTATCAGCCTAATATTGAACTACCCTGACGGCGTCGTCAATAGCCACATATAAGTCGTCCAAGGTTGACTAGGTTGCTTGGAGAATATGGCTCTCTCGTTTCATTATAGTATGCGAGCCAACCCACGTAATTAAACTATGTCCAATCAGGAGCCAATTTCAACGTGTCAACGCAAAATTGGACGTTGTGGCAATTTAACCAGAGTTTAATTAATATTTGAGGCAAAACTAAGGCTGCTGAAGTACTATGTATACCTAAATACACACATATACACACCATGACTTCTTTATAGCCCTGATGGGGCAGATAGAATCCAGAGCCGCACGACCGAACCAAACCATTATTTACCTTTGAAAAAAAAAACCTAACCAAGTTTTTTTTGCTAAACAAGATATATTAATTATAAATAAATATTTTAACAAAATACTTAAATTAATTAAATCTTAATTGAAACCTAAAGCAAAATAAAATACAAGAACCTAAATATGAAATACCTCCTCAAATGCATCAGATCGAGGCAAAGTACCCTGAACGCTGGTAGCGTAGACTCTCAGAATAGCAAGGCTAATTCTATGGGCATGGAAGCTGCCAGTTCTAATGTCTCCTGCTGTCTCAACCAGACGCGTAGACAAGAAAGACAAGTCTTAATTAAGTCTTCTATATCTTTGGATAGTTGTATCACTTGATAATTGTCAATTTCTCTTTCGATTTCAAAATAGGTAGTTGTTGACGTCAGATCATTAACTAATAGCTAAGTTCCTAAGCGCAAGTACAGAAGTAGAGGTAACAAACTGTACTTCAGCATTTTCTCCAAAAACGTCAACTTACAATTATACTGATATTAAAATTAGATGTGTGGACTGAGAATACGTTGTTTTGTCTAATCATAATTATTAATTAAGTATGTCAAATTTGAAATTTGTGTCAATTTGTCAATTTAGTACTACATGTACCGAATGTACTCAAATTATTACATTTGTGAGTTGACAATTAGTTATATTTAATTCAATCATAGTATAGTTTATTTATGTCATTTAAATATAATAAATAAATAAATATATAGGGACAAATTACACTGATTGAGCTAGCCCCAAAGTAAGTTCGAAACTTGTGTTATGGGATACTAACTCAACGATACTATATTTTATAACAAATACATATATAGATAAACACCCAAGACCCAGGACAATTTGAAAAAGACCATTTTCCAACTTGCCCTGACCGGGAATCGAACCAGGGACCTCTGGGTGACGGACTAGCATGGTGACCACTACGCCACGGAGGTCGTCATTTAAGTTTATGAAAAATAAAAGTTAAAAGTTTCAAGCTAATTTATAAAAATAGTCAAACTTACCCCGCGTTATTAGTTTCTCTTCATTACGGGTTCCCATGGGTCCCGACCCCAAAAACCCATTTTTTGTACCTGTCGCGTGCCGCGTGACATCTATAGGTCTTGTTGGAGGGTCGCGTGTCAGGGTCAGTCTGTCATTTGTAACAATGTAATAGGATTGTAGGGTTTTAACCCAGGCAAAAAAGAAGGGTGTTATAAATTTCTGGACAGTCTGTCTGTCTTTAGCGTCATAGCGTTCTAACGGATAGACCGATTCTGATGCGGATTTTTACGTGAAAGCAAGTTAACAAAAAGTAATGGTGTTTTAGTTTAACGCTAATGTCCGCGTCGGTCTGTCTATAATAGACTATAATATACATTATTTTTTGTTAACTTGCTTTTACGTAAAAATCCGCATCAAAATCGGTCTATCCGTTAGAATGCTATGATGCTAAAGACAGACAGACTGACGCAGACATTAGCGTCAAACTAAAGCAATGATAAAGACTCTATATCATCATAGTGTTCTAACGGATGGACCGATTTCGATGCGGCTTTAACGTGAACGCAAGTTGATTTAAAAATAAAAACCCGCAACTGTCAAGAACGCCATCTAGTAATGAGAAACAGAACTACCGATACGACTTGATCCGTAGTGCCATCTATTATTTACTAGAGAAAGCTCTGACTTTCAAGCGTTATCCCCTAAAAACTTTTAAACGACTGAAACTATTTTCATCAAATATAGTAGTAAAAAAAAGACTGACTGCCTCCGTAGTCCAGTGGTCAAGGCGTTCGCCTTGTGACCCGGAGGTCATGGGTTCGATTCCCACTGGGAAGCATACTTTGTGAAAAGTTGTTTCCAGTCTGGATAGGATATTGCAGGCTTGAATCACCTGATTATCCGAAAAGAAAGATGATTCCGTGTTTCGGAAGGCACGTAAAACTGTGGGTCCCGAACGCCACCTAGCGTTTGATCATCAAACTATCCAAGGATTGGTTTCTGGTTTGCCCTTTGGGTTGTGGAGGTCAGACGGCAGTCGCTCTGTGTAAAAACTAGTCACCTCGTCAAATCTCCTTGGTTAGGTAGCGGACCCCGGGCTCTGAAGCGTTACTGCTGAGGATGCAACCGGGAATACGCTCGGATGATGATGATGATAGTAGTTAAAAAAAAGTAAAAGTATAAAAGTATTTATTTCTCCATAGAAGTAGTAGTGCGACATGGGTGTATACACAAACCGTCTTATTATAAAACCCAAACTAACTTTGTTACTCGGTTTAAACCATTATCCGACAAAATTAAGTTGACATCTAATAATATCACACTATCTCACCTGTCACTGTCAACTCCATTTTGGGCGGATAATGGTTTAAATCTAGTAACAAAGTTAGTCTGGGTTTTATAATAAGACGGAAAGAGTTTTTTGGAGACTGACGACTTTAGAAGGTTTTGTCTGTATTACAGTACGCCAGTGCTCTCCCACTATTAATACCTTTGTAACGCAGAAAGCTTTACACAAATATATTAAATTAAACTTATATCTATGGAAAAGATAATCTTAAATTAAGAATATGTTTGAATTTAACTGGTAAAAAAATAGTAAATAAAAAAAAACTATTAGAAATATATATGTGTTTCTTTTTATTAGTATAAATATATAGGGATATAATATTTATTATGATTTTTATGATTGATCATTTGAGATAAATAAACATAAATAAATATATAGGGACAAATCACACAGATTGAGCTAGCCCCAAAGTAAGTCCGAGACTTGTGTTATGGGATACTAACTCAACGATACTATATTTTATAACAAATACATATACAATGTCCTTTTTAATTAAGTACAAATATTTTAAGGGGTTATTCAGTCCATCATTTTGAAAAACTTTTCCCAATAAATGTATATCGAAATACGAAAAAAAATATTTAGGTTCTCATACAGATCGAAGTAGTCACGTGATATCGTTACTATGAAAAATGCTAAAATTTTTTTCGTATTTCGATATATATTTATTGGGAAAAGTTGTTCAAAATGATAGACTGAATCACCTCTTAAAATATTTGTACTTAATTAAAAAGGACATTGTATACAGGGTTACTGATAACTAACGCAAAACCTTTTAACATCGAAATCAAAATCCTAACATAGTATAGATCTGCAAGAAAAAAATAAAAAAATCTAAGAAAAGAAATTGGAATCCCCATAGAAACTCGACCAGGTGATCAGTGAATTTGTATGGGAGGCCCATTTTATTTTCTGTAATTTTTGCCTATTTTTCTTGCAGATCTATAATGTGTTGGGGAGTTTGATTCTGATTTTAAAAGGTTTTGCGTTAGTTACCAGTAACCCTGTAGATAAACACCCAAGACCCAGGACAATATGAAACAGGCCATTTGCCAACTTGCCCTGACCTGAACTGAGATGAACTAAGAGTTGTTCTGTTTCATCATAATGGAGTGATAGCAAAAATGTTGATATGGCTTTTTTACAAGAATAGCTTGGAAGAGATAGTATTGAAAGTTTTGAATGCAGTTTGTTGTATAGGAAGGGACCCAAAAAGCAAAAGAACCTGTGTGAGAATTCTTTGGAAAAAGGGAAAGAAAGAGCTTCATTATAGTTCCGCTTTAATGAGTTTGGATATAGCTAAGAACCATCGCAAGTGAATTTGCTTTCACGTAAAAACAATCGCATTGGAATCGGTCCAGCCGTTCGAAAACTAAGACGCCACAGACAGATATTAGCGTCAAACTAATGACACCTTTCTTTTTTGTCGGGTATCTACGTAATAATATACGGTAATAAAGCGTTATAGTATAAAAATAACCCCATATCACACAATCGCAGAGCAAGGTGCCTAAGAGACTAGCGGTATTGCCAAGTTGGATAGCCAGTCTAGACAAAATGCTTCTAAACCCGCTAGCGCAACTTATCCTAATAAATACGACCACCCATACGTAGCAACAACACTCCAATGATTCCTTAACCTTTCCACCCTCGCACGCCACGAGGGTGAGGGGTGCTCGATTTACCGTGAAAATTGATTAGGTGGTTTAAAAAAAATGTTGGAATAAATGTGTTTTGGTTGGGAATAGTTTGTTTGTTTTTTTTAATGGTTTCGACAAGGAGGTTCTAATGGTTTTTAACGCCCGACAAAAAAGAGGGGTATTATAAGTTTGACGTCTGTCTTACTGTAGCTCTCGGACGGATGGACCGATATCGATGCGGTTTTTTTACGTGAAATCAAGTTTCTTTGCGGGTTTCTAGCTGTGTTTGATGAAAATGTGTTCACCCGTTCAAAGCTACTGGGGATGAACGCTTGAAATTTGGAGGTTTTTAATTTTGCCTGTCAAATAAACTGCATAAAGGTAAATGCTAGCATCCTTAAAAGGTGTGGCAGGTAATTTAAGAGGTGGCAGGCCTGCGTCACTCCCCGTTTAGGTATCAAAAATATATCTCATTACTACTATGCGCGCGGCGACCACTTCGAAAGGGAAAATTCAGTTACATGAATCGTTTGTCCAGAGTAATAAAAATGGAATTTCTAGGTATCTTAACGAAAAGGTGCTGAGTTCTGACGCGAGCTAAATTAAGACGAAGTGGTAGCTAAAGTGGCGCCCTCATTTGAAATAAATTGTTTAAAACTTAATAAGGTGATAATTAAAAATTTGATTTGTATAAATGTCTAGAAAGACCTTTAAACTATTTTATGAATAACCTTTGAAAGTAATATTGGTAGTACGTCTAGTTTTAAAACTGATTTTCGCCAAAAGTGGCCACTTTTGGCGTTTGAGAGTTTAAAGGTCTTTCTAGACATTTATACAAATCAAATTTTTAATTATCACCTTATTTAGTTTTAAACAATTTATTTCAAATGAGGGCGCCACTTTAGCTACCACTTCGTCTTAAGGGGCTACCTGAATTTTCCGGGGTCCAGTGCTGCCCCCATTTGAAATTAATTATTTGATAGGAAACGGAGACATCATTTAAAATTTTGTCTTGACTGGCACTGGATAACCCTTCAAACTATTTGATGAACTACTGTTTACAGTCGTGAAGCTTTTCTACGCACATACGCCAAAAGTGGCCGTTTTTCGCAATTGTGCGTAGAAAAGCTTCACGTTCTCACTTTAAACTGTAAACAATAGTTCATAAAATCGTTTGTATATCTTAAACCATATTAAGTAGAAATTTCTTTGAATTTCTTTGCTGAGTGAGACTTCTGTACGTGACTACTACCTAGTACTTATTCTGTGGCGGTGGAAGCCAAGCGGTTTAGGCACTGGGTGTGCGCCTGTGAGCAACGAGCTCGATCCTCACTAGCCGCGACTTGTGCCTCCGAGGTGTACTCATGTACGTTCATTTTCAACTACCAGCACTTGCTTCTGGTGAAGAAATTCATCGAGAGGAAACATGCACACTGGTTCACTAGAGTGTAATAAATTGTTGTTGAGATGACAGTCTTTACGTTTAAGCAACCCGAAGAACGTGAGAAGAATTCTACATTAAAAATTACATTTTTGCAAGATAAATCAAATAATATTTTCTAAATTTGCTTCTTATAGAAACTCCAAAAAGGCTTTTCTTGGCTATACAACGCGGAAATGCCGCCCACCTCTTGGGGATCTTGCCCCTTGACGGTGGTGACTTGGGAACTCTTCTTCTTTTGCCCTGCCTTGTCGCGTTATTTGGGATAATTGGGGGATAATACGTGGAAAGTGGTATTCCTTTGCCTTTCTTCTTGCTGAGAACGGCTAAAGCCCTTTGAACGCAATGGTCTTTGTCTCGTCCATCACACGTCCAAACCACCTTATACGATTGGGAACGATTGGAAACGATTTTTTATATAAATTGATGTTTTTAATTTTAGTCATCATCATCCGAGGGTATTCCCGGTTGCATCCTCAGCAGTAACGCTTCAGAGCCCGGGGTCCGCTACCTAACCAAGGAGATTTGACGAGGTTACTGGTTTTTACACAGAGCGACTGCCGTCTGACCTCCACAACCCAAAGGGCCAACCAGGAACCAATCCTTGGGTAGTTTGATGATCAAACGCTAGGTAGCGTCCGGGACCCACAGTTTTACGTGCCTTCTGAAACACGAAATCATCTTTCTTTTCGGATAATCAGGTGATTCAAGCCTGCAATATCCTATC
Organism: Acrobasis suavella; assembly: GCA_943193695.1. Classification (NCBI taxonomy): domain Eukaryota; kingdom Metazoa; phylum Arthropoda; class Insecta; order Lepidoptera; family Pyralidae; genus Acrobasis; species Acrobasis suavella. Next base: position 2,193,863 of record OW971956.1, read on the forward strand.
CAGACTGGAAACAACTTTTCACAAAGTATGCTTCCCAGTGGGAATCGAACCCATGACCTCCGGGTCACAAGGATAACTCCTTGACCACTGGACTACGGAGGCAGTCTTGTTTTTAATTTGTGTGTGTGAGTCAGATGTTTTTAAGTTTAGTATTAGCTTTAATTTATAATACCCATAGCTTTTGGTTTAATTTAATTTTGTTTCTTAAGTTGTGTGAAATAAAATAAATAAAATATCTAACAAAGTACATAATAAATGCTTGACCCTGACATGTCGAGTGTAATGCACAACCTCAACGCTCCGCTTATGAGGCGTGCAATAAAAATCATATTATTTTACTATGTATTTTTCTATCTTTATTATAACTAGACAACTCGGTGTAAAGTAGTCGTCGGGACCTTCAAAGGGTCGTGGGTTCACATTTAGGGCGAACAATTTTTTATTTATTTTTAATCAACACTAATCCCTAACTTAATAACAAATAAAAAACATTAATAGGAATAAAATGTACCAAAAGGGATTTGTTAAAAGAATCCCTCGCGAATAATCCCGGTGTGGGAACGATTTAAATGATAGTTCCCGGGCATTGTTGTAGAGACATACGGACTTTTATGTATGGGGTTGGTTGGTTGGTTGGTCAGTTGTTTGATTCAAAGATTCAAATGTTTATTCAGTAATTAGACCTTTACAGGCAGTTTTATACGTCAATAAGTATAATTTACGTTACGTGTAAAGTATATTAAAATTACATTTATTTTTAAAGAAATGCTACCGTTACCAGCGCTTCGTAACGACCACTGCTGAGAAGAAACGCCGAAAGAAACTCATTTTCACAGTATTGGTCGCCTACTCGCCAGAAGGGCTTTGTCATATTATTATTAATGTCTTTTAAATAATCAATACTTATAATACATAATACAATGTTGACACATTATAATAACATGTAATGCTTGTGAAGAAGTAAAAATACATAAATTACGTAATAAAAAATATAAAGTAGTTAAAAAAAGCGAAGCCGAGCTGACCAGTCTCTCCCGGGAGCACCCGTTCACGAGTTGAGTTGTTTGTGGTAGGTATTTTGTCTTCTTATTAAAAAAAATACACGTAACAACTTTCTTTTAAATAGGCTGCTTTAATACCCTAGACTTATAACACCGCACACCTGTTTTAAAAATACGTCGGCGGTTAAAAATACGGGAACAAATGAGGAAAAGCGGCTTTGACACCAATTTTAGTCACTTACGCGCACAAAAAAAAAACAAACCTCAATTATTTTAACATATAAGTGTTCAAAACTATACTATATAAGGTGTAACAAAATATACTGAAACTATTTTAAGGGTGAATTCAGTCCATGATACTGAACAACATTCCCCAAGGAACATATATCGAAATATGAAAAATAATTTTTCGCTTTTCATACAAACTCGGATCAGCTGACCGGTCAAGTTGTATGGGAGAAGAAAATGTTTTTCATATTTTAATATATGTTTCTTGGGCAAAGTTGTTCGATATCATGGACTGAATTAACCCTTAAAATAGTTTTGTATATTTTGTTAGACGTTATATATAAACCGACTTCTTAATCTATGGGACCACCTGACAAGTATAGTTCAAACAAAAAAAGAATTTTTCAAATAGGTCCAGGCGTCTTCGAATAATCGGTGAACATACATAAAAAATAGTCATTTTTAAAAAGAAAACAGCAACCGTCACTCTCAGAATTAAGACGAATCTAATGACACCTCTCAAGCTAAATCCAGCTAGCCGTTCAGGCCGCAAAGCGTGCCAAACAATTATACATACATACTCTCGAACAATTCATAATTTAAAAAAAAACAAAAACCTGTCTACCTTTTTATATACCCAGTGTCACTCTCAGAATTAAGACAAATCTAATGAGTAATGACACCTCTCAAGCTTAAATCCATCAAGCCGTTTAGTCCGCAGAGCGTGCCAAACAATTTTACATACATTCATACATACAGACATACTCTCAAACAAGTCATAACTAAAAAAAACACACAAAACCAGACTACCTTTTTTATACTCAGTGTCACTCCCAGAATTAAGACGAATATAATGACACCTCTCAAGCATCCATCAAGCCGTTCAGGCTGCAGAGCGTGCCAAACAATTATACATACATACATACATACTCTCGAAAAACATAACCTCCTCCTTTTTAGAAGTCGGTTAAAAATATTTTTAGCTACGTGTAATACGTCACATCTAATAAAACTACCGCGTGATTGATTCCCCAGAGAGGGTTGAGGTTGGGGGCATCGGAGGGCGCAACCGAAATTGCATTCCTTGAATGTATGTTTGGATGTTTGTTTGCGTGCGGTTTGCAGGAAGCCTTAACAACTGTTCTAATATTTACTTAGGTAAGTGTGACTTTCGACAATAGGTACCTAGTTTTGTTGGTAAACTAGCAAATGCTAATTTTTAACCGACTTCAACTAGTAACCGTAGTTTGGGGTTCAGTTTTGAAAAATTAAATACATTTTCAATCACTCGACAGATTACTATGAAACCGAACAGACCGTAATAATATGAAAGAAAACAATAACCTAATTGAAAGACTACAATAATAAAATAAAAATCCAAAATTTAGACAAAGCCCAAACATACGTAAAAATAACGTACAACATCGTAATTGCAAGAAAATGACTGCACTTACTTTTAGAGGCGACAAAAACGTGTTACGATAGACTTCTGCGTTTACTAAGTTAGTTTAAGAAGTTAGGATAAAATGATCTCTACTCAACAATTATAACTAAACTTAATAAAATAATTAAATTAATAGCTAAAACTAGAAAAAGAAAAACAATTTGTTCAAAAATTTGAGCCCAGGTCGCCGCTTCCAAAAATCTGGCGGCATTGACACCTTACCCTCTAATTAATAAAATTAACAACCTTTTGCTAAACTCATTTAAGTTAAAATGTTTTGTCCCTTTCCCTCTTTGATAATAAATAAACGAACATCATGAACCGTGATAGCTAGACAGTTGAAATTTTCGCAAATGATGTATTTCTGTTGCCGCTATAACAACAATTACTACAAACAGAATAAAATAAATATTTAAGTGGGTCTCCCATGCGGATCCCTTCGTGCGTTAGTCCGACTCGCACTTGGCTGGTTTTAATTTTAAGGAATATGCTTTGCCCGGAATACGTGCGTGCCAGATTAAGCGTTCAGAAGATTTAGAGGATTTTCAACGGAGTACACGTAAAAAATTGTTTATTATAAAACTAAATAAAACGGTTTTCACAATTACAGTATCTAGAGAATTTAAACTTATAGCTAAATCACATCACACTATCATACTAATATTATAAAGGCGAAAGTTTGTGAGTGTGTGTGTGTATGTTTGTTACTTCTTCACGCGCAAATGACAGGACCAATTTAAAAAAAATTGGTATGCACGATACTGACACCCCGGACACATAGACTACATTTTCCGCGGGTAACACCGAGGGGAGCAGTTAGTAAAATAAATTTAAATATCGTTTTCGTATAACAGGTGTCATAACTACTCGTATGAACGTATTTATGTTAAAACGTATTTATTATTATAACATTCAATTCGACTCACTTTCGTTATTATCGCAGTACACTAGCAGGTTCCGTACAATCATCAAAAATGACGTACAATGCGACACAAATAAGTTGCACAAAAATGGCGGACTTCAAAGCATTTTTGTACAAATTCCCGGCACGTAGGTTGAATCAAATGGTGGTTATCGGTGCAGGTACAAATACGCCGACGACCGTCATTTTGGTTCAATTTACGTGTCGGGAAGTTGTATAAAAATGCTTTGAAGTCCGCCATTTCTGTTCAACTTATTTGTGTCACATTATACGTTGTGCTTCTAGGGTTAAGTTTGACGATCTGTCAACATTTCTGTACCAAAAAACAACAAACACAGTCGTAATCGCCATATATTTGTAGGGTGAAAAATTGATATTGCACCCTCGCAAATAAATAAATAATCGTCCGAATAACTAGCGACGCCCTTAAATATCTTGTTCGGTGATTGATTCTCCTAGTTTAGGGGTGGTTAAGGGGAGGTTATTCAGGTTATTTTTTTCCAGTGCGCCAATTTTTTTATACAAAAAATTGGTACGTGTTGTAGGTGTTATTCGCTGAATTGATCCTATTTTCTAAAAATAAATAAATAAATAAAAAATTGAAAATTACTTAACCATATAATATATGTAGGTATTTAGCTCGCGTCAGAGCTCAGCACAATTTCGTTTAGTTACCTAGAAATCCATTGCAAGCCAATTTCATTCTTATTTCTCTGGACAAACGATTCATTTAACTGAATTTCCCACTGTGCAGTGGTCACCGCGCGCATAGTAATAATTAAGGTATATTTTCGATACCTAAACGGGAAGTGACACAGGCCTGGTTTGGTGTTTAAGTAGGTTTTTAGTATTACAAAATTAGTTGACGTCGTGAATTTTCACTTGCATTTTTCTAAGAAAGCACGGGGTATCCATAGATTACTATAATAGATATTTATCAAAGGAAGAGCTCCCCCTTAAATGCCACTATTCTATACCATCGATCTTGTGCGCGCATAACCGCATTATTCGACGTTTCATATTAAATTCTGCATTTTATTATGATATACAGCCAATCGGCTTTAAGGAATTGGAAAGTTTCTTCGGCGAACCGTAAGTCGTCGAAGTATAATTTGTGGAACCGACCAATAACGAAGTGGTTTGCGTTGAAAATATTAAAATCTGGTAAACTGTAAACAAAATATTGAATACGTATTTTTTCTCTGATTAGCAAATAGGTAAATATATGGTTAATTGCGTCAACCCTCAACCGCATCTTTCTTTATAGTGAAAATGATGTCACGAGCTCACGAGTATTTTCACTATAAAGGCCACAACGAAACTTCGATAAGAAGGATCCATTATTGTGGACAATCTAACTGACAGATTGAATCACACTATCACATTAAATAATATTATAAAGGCGAAAGTTTATGAGTGTGTGTGTGTGTGTGTTAGTTACTTCTTCACGCGCAAACGGATGGACCAATTTCAATCAAATTTGGTATGTAGGGAGCTGACACACTGGATTAACACATAGGTTTCTTTAAGCGCGGGTAACACCGCGGCGCAGCCAGTAAATTGATATTTCTTGGACCCAGACCATATTCCTATACTCATATCAAGTTACGTATGTGTACGCCATATTCCTACAAGTACTTACATATAAATAAATGGTTTTAGTTTAACATATGTATACATAATATATACCTACCCACGAATACTTCCAGGACAGTTGGGTGTAAAACAATTATTAACCTTTTGACTTCTACCTCGTGCCACCGGTCTAAACGCTATGCAGCATGCACCCTTACCCTAAGCTTATAGTGATGCGACTGAACCAGCTACTATCGATAGAATTTTTACCAACTTAAAAAATAACTTAAACGTCTTTAATTTTTTTTTAATACTGACTAGCCTCAACTATTTTCCCCTTGGAAAACTGACACCACCAATCGCCATATGGTGATAATGTCATTTTATGTCTATTAAATGTGAAATAAATTTGAAATAATAATAACTGAATAGAAGTAAACAAAAATATCAGTATAAAATATAATAAATTCAACCATCGATACCAAACTATCGACACATCAACTTCACTATAACCACCACTAATCACTCCCCTTGTGATTGATTCCATACAAGGGGAGCGCAGGGCTGACACTGCTGACAGCCTCGTTATTGTCAGGGGTGTCAACTCATTAATATTTATTTAAACCGCTTTTAGTCACGGCGTGTACAAGAAATAACAAGGCATTAACTGTGACTAAAGAATTTCATGTCATTTAATACTACTCATAAGTATTGACTGCCTCCGTGGTCCAGTGGTCAAGGCGTTCGCCTTGTGACCCGACGGTCATAGGTTCGATTCCCACTGGGAAGCATACTTTGTGAAAAGTTGTTTCCAGTCTGGATAGGATATTGCAGGCTTGAATCACCTGATTATCCGAAAAGAAAGATGATTCCGTGTCTCGGAAGGCACGTAAAACTGTGGGTCCCGAACGCCACCTAGCGTTTGATCATCAAACTATCCAAGGATTGGTTCCTGGTTTGCCCTTTGGTTTGTGGAGGTCAGACGGCAGTCGCTCTGTGTAAAAACCAGTAACCTCGTCAAATCTCCTTGGTTAGGTAGCGGACCCCGGGCTCTGAAGCGTTACTGCTGCTGAGGATGCAACCGGGAATACGCTCGGATGATGATGAATACTATTCATAAGTAGAATTCCATCAAAGGATAGGACGAAAAACCACACACGCACATACACAATAAATAGATAGATAATCATTTTATCGTTACCAAAAAGACACACACTATGCACTTAACTTACACAGGGTAAAGAAAAAAGCAATATATACTATTACTTATGATACAAAAACAAAGAAAATCGTAGGTTGGACCAAAATGGTGGTTATCGACGCAGGTACAAATAATGCGCCGACGACGGCCGTTATGGCTCAATTTACGTGCCAGGAATTTGTACAAAAATACTTTGATGTTCGCTATTTTTGTTCAACTTATTTGTGTCGCGTTGTAGTAAGTGTGTGCCGCAGCGATACCAAAGGGTAATAATACTAGAATAATAAGAGTAATGCTATGAACTTAAATAATTACAAAATTAAAAGTGAATTAAACAATTGGTTGAATGGCTTAGACTATGACAGTACGGAAAAACTATTAGTTATACAGAAGTAATAAGTACACACCTACCCATTTACACATACACGCACCACAAGTTAACATATACATTCATATTTCAAACACATAAATTTAGCTAAATTAGTGTTAAGTAATGGTTATGCATGCAAATAAAATTTATACACATGTAATGTAATGTCATTAATATTTTGTAATCATCTATTTTAAATTCAAAATCTTATCTTTACAACAGAAATTTTATTGTTTCTAGAACTTATGAAAGGGAAGAACTGGTTCTCGGGATACAGGTTATCCTAGACCGCGAGAGCCAGGGCTAAATTTATCTTGTGAATCTGTTTATTGTGAAAAAATGATTATTTAAAAAAAAAGGTTTGTGACTCAGCGATACGTTTGCTCGTAGCTGGTTTTCAGCCACCTTCAGATTCACAGGGACGCGTGCAACACTATAACGTCATTTAATAATATGACGTCACTATCCGAAATGAGGCAGACAGAGCCTTGTGGGTCTTGCGGCCCTGGGCAGACAGAAGCAGGGCCGTAAGACCTAAAGGTCATTTTTGCGAGATCTGGGCGAGAGGATTGAACAAGGACACAAATGGGTTGCTAGACGCTTCCCATATTAACATGATTCGCATTTTCTCTTCCTTTGATTGGCCTATCACGATCTACGCGAGAAGAGAAGCACCTGGTACATTATAATAATAATAACCGCAGGGCAGCTTGTGGCGAGCTGTTGGTGAGTAACGACACCACGGACCCGAGTGCTCCAGAGAGCCGGTCAGAGTCCTCGTCCCCGACGTGTCTTCGTCGGTCGGGGTGGAGACCCAAGTGAGGGCTCGCAGGGCTCTCAGCTCTGCATTGCCTTAATTGGCCGTGCAGAGAGGAGTCGTTAGAGCTGTTGCTCCAGGGGTGGAAGTGTTAAAGGGCATAACGCCGCGAGTAACTTCGGAGAAAGCGCAGCACACCTCTCGACACCCCTGAGTCGCCTGCACCGGTGTTGCTCCTTTGCCGGCAACTAGTGTCGGCGCGTTTGAGGGGCCCATCTAGTGGGCGGCAAGCCACCACCTGCCTACAATAGTCAGTAATCATGATTATGGCAGGTGACGTTCCTATTGCAATATCCCAGCATCAGTCCATCCCAATCTCATTCCATAACCCATAAACCTTTCCCTTTGTCTTGCAATAGATCTTTCTCTAGCCGAAACCTATTCAAGGGTACACCTTTCATAGGTATATTCAGGAATTAGTTTTGGCGAGAGCGCCACATAACATCAACTTCTCCAAAGAGCCTCTACGTGTTGGATCTGTATCCCCACGCAAGCCTTTCAAAGGACCGGGGTGAAAAGACCCGTGAAACTAATGGAGATACATAATAATAAGGCGTCGGGACGTGACGACCCCATCGCGCACTGAATTTCCAGCTGGCCACATGCAGCCTTGCGTTGGCAAGGCAGCATGTGGCCAGCTGATGGTGAGTGACGACACCACGTACCCTATCTTCAGGAGGACCATACACACATGCCCTTATACACACACACATACACACAGTTACACACCCCCCGCCTCTGTCTTGCCTTAACTGCCCGGCCAGAGTGGAGTCGCAAGAGCTGAACATACGCTCCAGGGTGGAAGTGTATTGCACGTAAAGGGGAAACCCGCGCTCGGGGGTAAACCCCGTGATGGTGAAACCGGAGCCGCACCTCTCGACACCCTCAGCTGCTCACATTGTGTTGCGCCATGGCCGCATTTTCGTGGCTAGTCAGGGTGCCCACAGGCAGTGTAGCCAAGGAGCAGCAAGTCACCATCTACCAGGCTAAAATTGTTGTGAGAGATTTTTAGGTAGATGTCCGTACCTCACTCCATAACCCAGTTATCCGGTCCATTAACATCCCATCCATAAGGCCAAACCAAATAGTTCGGCAGCTGTAGAGGACTGTCCGTTAGTGCATCTCAATGGTACATTAAGGGAAAGACCTCCATAGATGCAGCCATCTCACTTTTTAGATAAAAAGGTACTAAAAGGCCTCTTCATGTTGGCTTTGGCCCCATGAACACCTCAAAGGACCGGGTGCCCATGGACCCGTGGCTGAAAAGCGTACCAACATAATAATAATTAATCTTTATTTTCTTTTCACAATACAAAGTTCTTATTTACTAAGATTCTCGGTCTTTTTAAGCGACTTCCAAAAAAAGAGATATTTTTTTTTTGTTTGTTTACCGATTATTTAAAAACGCCAAGACAGACTTGTTTTTTTTTTTTTTTGTTTGAAAGGCTATACTTTTCAGATGGTCGCATACAATTTTTATCAAAATCGGTTGTGTAGTTTCGGGGTGAAGTCGGTTTTCAGTATAGAAAAAATATTATTTCTTTTCTTTCTTAAATAAATAGTTCGTATTAACTTGCACATACCAAAATCCACCCCAATTTTAACCCTGTAAACGCAACTAAAATAATCCTCTTACCAAATAACTCAATTACACAGTGATTGCCTGTCTGTCCGTCTGTCTGATAGTCTGACAGATGGCGAGAGCTTTCAATTTGTCCAAATGAAGCACTCGAAGTAAAAATAAAATTATTAAAGCCCATTGAAATAACAATTATTTTGAAGTGAGATTGTATTTTTGGATTTGGTGTACATGTCGTAGCCATATCTGCCGACGTAACAAAATAGGGCACATCTAACATTTTCTAAAAGTCGAGAAAATTCAGGTTAAAGATATTTTTGCATTTATTAAAAAAAATCACAGTTGGCGTATGCTAATAAAAAATGTAATGATGTCGAAAGATCGATAAATGTTCCATCTAAGTTACGGTTTGTACATTTATTTATTTTTATTTTGAAGTTTTATTTACTAAGTTAAGTTTTATACTTTTATAGATAGAATTTAGCCGATAGTATGCTACATTATCAGCAAGAAACTACTAAATGTCATTCTTTCCTCTGGTTGTGGGTTGACTGGCAGAGATCCCTTAAAGGGATAAGTCCGCCTTTGTATTGTTTTCTTTTGTATTTGTGTTGTGTCCTTTTTGTACAATAATAAAATAAATATACAGGGACAAATAACACTGATTGAGCTAGCCCCAAAGTAAGTTCAAGACTTGTATTATGGGATACTAACTCAACGATGCTATATTTTATAACAAATACATATATAGATAAACATCCAAGACCTAGGACAATTTGAAAAAGGCCATTTTCCAACATGCCCTGACCGGGGATCGAACCCTAGCATGGTGACCACTACGCCACGGAAGTCGTCAACAATAAAGAATTTACATACATACATACAACGGATCTACCGGACCCGGCTGACAGAACGATTGAATTTCATTGTTTCTGTGATTTATGTGGTTCATTGACAGGCTAAAAATATTAGGAACCTTAATAAAGTAGGTTTCCATTTTTTTATACTCTTCTGATCTCAAAATCAAAGTGCTCGAAACGCTGGGCTATTAACATCCTAAAATTACTTTCCTGGTTATTTCACACTAGCTGATGCCTGCTGCGTTCGTAATCGTTACCCGCGTGATTAAACTATTGGCAACCCCACGGAAATCTCACATTTAATCAAGATAAAAAGTATACTATATGTTTATCCAGTTAACAAGCTATCTACATGCTGAATTTCATCCCAATCTGTTCAGCCGTTTTGACGTGAAAACGGAACAAATATCCACGCATACACACATCCATACAAACTTTAGTAGGAATCAATAATTTAGTTTAATATCAAAATATTCGTCTTCAATTTGTTTTTTTTTTTTAAATTATTTTACGGCTCTGGGTACTAGTCCTTAAGAGCCTATCTTTATTTATTCACTTCTTCATTCCTAACCCTAACCCTAACTATACAATAAAAGGTTGGTGTTCTGGCGACAAATCTATACGAGCCCTCTGGTTTTCATAGCTGATTGAGAGGCGGACGGCGCCTAAAGACGACAGTCTGCAAATAAATATCACTACAGCCGCACTATGAGTGTCCACTTTAAACATTTTACATATTGTCCATGAGCATGAGCATTTATAACACTAAACTACACCAATTTAATATTATAAAGTCCACTAGAATTAATTTGCAAAATTGATACTAGTGGACTTAAAGTGAACTCCAACTAAACCCCTTGACTTTCCGCCAAAAACTCCTCTTCAATTTGTCAAATAGCGTTTTTTTTTAATAATTATTTTACGGCTCTAGATTAAATTCCTTTAGATCTTTATTTCCTCATTTATCATCCTAACTAGTTCCATCCAACCATATGTACGTCGTCATTAAAATTTCATGCTCGAAAGGTTTATTCCTAACTAACCAAAGACGACGGATGATAGGGTCAAAATGTCAGCATAGGCTTACATCTTTGGCTTACATAGTTAGTAAAAGGTCAATCAAAGAGCGGTTGCTTTGATGAGTGAGTGAGAGAGAGATGAGATGAAAATTTCCGGAACTTTCTGAAATTGTCAACATTTTTAGAGTATTTTAGTTGAAAATTTTCCTGAAGAAATTTCTTAAGAGAAATTTCTCGAGCGTTTCGAAAATTTCTGGAAATTTTCAAGAACGGCACATCACTAGTCGTGATATTATGCGATATAACAACTGACATATAGAGTTTCTGGCCGAAATGATTCGACCTCATCCGGAGGTGTTCATCAGGGCGAATGTAGCTTGACGGTAGGGACCAATACTGAACTAGGTTCTTCCGGTGTAATCTTCCCAGCAGTGGTCGTTCCGAAACGCTAGTAGTTTTTAGCTTTTGCACTAAAATAATATTTTACAAAATGACCTTCAATACTCGTAAGAGATAAGTTTATCCTTCATTGATTTTTTTTTTTACTTTGACTTTGACTTTGACTAGGGGACGTAAGGCTTCTCTAGCGTGAGACTTAGACATTATTAGCATGAATAGGCTATTTGACTTAGTTTGTTTTAATAACACTAACAAGAAGCCGTTTTCCGAAAGTAGAAAGTAAATTGGTTATTAAATGAGTTAGCAATTATTATTTTAAATATAAGAGTGGGAGCGTGGTTGGGACATCTCACTATCTCTTTCGTAAGCGTGACACCTTATGACAGTGACGGCACGCGGGTGTATGTGCATCCTTTTTCTGTTATTTGACAGTTGCCGTCCACCGGATTTGAAGGGCTTATAACTTGCTTGTTTTTGAGCGGAGTAAAATTATTATTTGGGTGTGAGGTTTCGTATCATGTTACTTTTTGATTTGAATGAGAAAAAAAGTCGAATCAAATACCGAATTGAACGGCTTACTGACGTAGAGAGTCAGCTAGTGGGCTACATGTTTCGACCTCATCCGGAGGTCTTCATCAGGGCGAATGTGGCTGGAGAGCTGAGACACACGCACCAATTTTTTTTAAGAATATTGTACTAATCTTTATACTGTCTTTATCCTTATATGTATTTCCATACAAAGTGACAATTCTGCCAGTCTTTTGACCGTGCCTTTTTAGGGTCCCGTAGTAAACAAGGAATCCTTATAGTGTCGCCATATCTGTCTGTCTGTCCGTCCGCTTTTTTACTCAGAGACTATAAGTACTAGAAAGCTGTATTTTGGTATTGGTATGTATATTATCATGCCAAAAAAGTGGTAAAATGAAATATTGAACAATTTTTTTTGGATTTTTCCCATGCAAGTAAAGTTGGTGTCAATTTTTTTTCTCGACTAACTCATTGTGTGATATACGTATTGTTGAATAGGTCTTTCAAAAATATTGTGAGCTTGTAAACATCATTTTTCGATTTAGGGATCCGTTTCTGCAATATTCGGTTTTATATTGCAAATTTTTGTTAGAGTCAAGTGTGTCCCCCGCCTCTATCTATTAAACGGTTATATATGTCCATCATGTGAAAAAATTCACAGCTGTAGAATTTATAATGAGGTTTTTAAGGAAAACTATCAGAGCTAAGTAGGGTTTACAAATTAAAAAGTTATAAGCGATCAACTTATAAAACGTACTTGGAAAAGGAAAAATTCATACAAATTCAATAGAAAATTAGTTTTTAGACGATTTTAGGCGAGAACTCAAAGTGGCCCGACACGCACTTGGCCGGTTGTTTCTTTTTAAATATTAGCGTGTAGTTAGTATTTTTATCTTTATTTTAGTTTTTAAGAACCCTTATCTTTTCATTTATTTAATTTCCTTGTCGACAGATGTGCGTGTGTGCTGTGCGTCTGTCGGGTGGCTGAGCAGCATGGAGGCGGGCTGGCTGCTGCTGGCCGCCGTGCTGGTCACGGCGCACGCCCAGAACAACAGGAGTAAGTGACGTCACTCGTGCTTATTCGGAATAGCTCAGTTTCAGAATTTCCAGAGCAGGGGATTTCTCCAAAACATGTTAGTTTCTTTAAAAAAATAAAGATGGTAACGTCACTCGTGCTAAGCTGTATTTTACAGCTCCATTTTTTATTTTACCATTACTGGTATAAATGACTTTCCTATCATCCCCACGTTGGACAAGCGGAATGGTTATATGTTCTATTTCTACAATCGTTGCCCTTAGGTTCAGTCCTGGAAAGTACAATAAAATGCAACACAATATCCTTTATTTCACAAAATAAATAAATACAAGGCATTCTGTTAAAAAAACCTAGGAAATGCGCAAAAGGCGGCCTTATCGCTAAGCAATAAAGTAATTGCTGACGTGCCACAAGGATCAATTTTGGGACCTTTAATGTTTTATTAAATTATATGTATTTGACCGTCTCTCTGCTGAGGATCATGACAATGACCACACACGTTCTTCTATAGGTAATATGCCTGCCTCATTAGTTTGGACTTTGGAGTTTTCCCCGCGCATGTCATTATATTTAGCCCACTATTCATAAGCTTTCCTAATCTTGAGAAGCCTTCCTTTTTAACTGACTTCCAAGGAGGTTATCAATTCGTCGAGATCTTTTTTAAGTTCACCGATTATTCGAAAACGCTTAAACATACTTGTCAGGTGGTCCCGTAGAAATTTATCGAAATCTAATTTTGTAGTCTGGGGTGAAGTCAGGTTTTAGTTTTTAAATATTATGTTTAAGTATGTAATAATCAGGCGTCGGTTCTAAATGTAAATAATTATATATATATAAATAAGAATAGGTAAATAAGAATGATAATTAAATTATCACTTAAAAAACTAGCAAAATTATAAAAATTATTTATTTTATTTATTCTTTATTTCTGATTTCGAACACAATTTATGAGTTTCTTCTTTTTATTGTATTCCATTATGAAGTTTAGATGACAGGTCGAGAAAATATTTTTCTAAAATTGTCATATAGAGGCGGAAGTATCACAAATGTTGAGCTAAAACGCCACTATATGAAAAGTATTTATACGTAAGAAAATGTGATATTGAACAAAAAATTTACCGACCGTCAATCACGTTGACGTTGTTTCAAAATTAAAGCCGTCAGATGGCAGCATTGTCGTATTGTGTCTTAATGTATAATAATTAATTAATTTACAAAAACAAAAGCAATAATAATTTTTTTAGTAGTTAATGCCGGCAGCGCAAGCAATTATCTATAAAATGATATAAAATTTATATGGAGCAATTGTGAGGTTTTTTCTAAAAAGGGAGGCAAACAATTTAACCTTAACGTATTAATATATATGATGATAATGGATGGACAAATAACACCGATTGAGCTAACCCCAAAGTAATTTCGAGACTTGTATTATGCGATACTAACTCAACGATACTATATTATATAACAAATACATATATAGATAACCATCCAAGATCTAGGACAATTTGAAAAAGGCCATTTTCCAACTTGTCCTGACCGGGGATCGAACCCGGGACCTCTGGGTGGCGGACTAGCATGTTGACCACTACGCCACGGAGGTCGTCAATATAATGTATGTACGGTACGCCTCAGAAGTGGAGTCCCAATTTCTCATACTAATTGTATGAGAAATAGAGACTCCACTTTTGTGGCTTACCGTACCGTCATTGTATAATAATATATTATGTATGTGTAAGTATATAATTACTGACTGTACCAACAGCTATTTCTTTCTTGGTTGCCTATAAGTTTGCACCTCACCTGTTTTCGTCAACATCTCCAAGTACCTCGGTTGCCTGGAAAATATTGCAGTTGCGATAAGGCCGCCCATTGACATCTGTTTTATGTTATCCTTTTTATGTAACATTTCGACGACCTCCGTGGCGTAGTGCCGCCACCCAGAGGTCCCGGGTTCGATCCCCAGTCAGGGCAAGAAAAATGGCCTTTTTCAAATTGTCCTGGGTCTTGGATGTTTATCTATATATGTATATGTTATAAAATATAGTATCGTTGAGTTAGTATCCCTTAACACAAGTCTCGAACTTACTTTGGGGCTAGCTCAATCAGTGTAATTTGTCCCTATGTATTTATTATTTATAATTATTATTTACTAGCTTTAACCCGCGACTTCGTCCGCGTGGAAGTCGAAAATATGTCTAAGAGGATTTTAATTGGAAAATGTTGATATTTATGACAATTTTTTTTTATTTTTTTTTTAAATATTTTTATTTTTTAATAAAAAGTACCCTATGTTACTTCTAGTACCTACCTCCCAGAATATGTGTACAAAATTTCATGATTATTCGTCAAGTAGTTTTTGCGTGAAAGCGTAACAAACATCCACGCTTTCACATTTATAATATTAGTAAGGATTATGTTTTGGTGCAATAAAAGATTTTAACTATCTAACTAAACTCACTCTACTGCTTCCTGTCATTGTGTTATCTACGTGTAAATAATGAAACAAAAGAACTTACGAACTACACGTTAAAAACAGATGACACACAGCGTAATACGAAAATAAATATATTCCAAACGGCTTGTCTTTCTGCTCAAACGAATGGGGCAAGTTTTTGTGGAGATTTATAGCTAAACTTTAGATATGGAGTGCGAATTAATATGCTATGTGCAGTCTCGGGCTTCTTTCGTGCTTAAATTTAGTTTTTCGGTAATAGTAGACTTGGGATTAAAATCACATTTTTATATATATATATATATATATATATATATATATATATATATATATATATATTTAAAAAGCTAAAAACTGACTTTTCCCCCAAACTCAGAACCGATTTAAATAAAATTTCTATGCAACTACCTGACAAGCATACCCATTCAAACAAAAAAGAATTTCCCAAATCGGTCCAGGCATCTTGGAATAATCGGTGAACATACATAAAAAATGAGATTCCGGCAAATTGATAACCTCCTCTTCTTTGGAACTTGGTTAAAAATTATGTTGTTTTGGTCGATAAGAGAAGAAGGAAAATTAAAATGTTTATTTATTTCAGGCCAAAAACATTATAATAAATCTGGAACGCACTGAAACTGCAATAAACTCGCATCTGTGAAGAAACATTAAGCGGGAACAAAACAAAATGAAAAATAAAGGCGGGACGCCATCTTGTTGATGTATAGCAAATGGCGGCTAGACGGGAAGTAAGGGTGGTGCATCAATTAACAATTTCGCTTATTTCGCGGAAATATATTATTGTTGTTTTCCGTAAGATAGAAGAGAAATTTTGTAGGAATGACTTTCGACTCACGATGTCAGAAATATACCTACTTATATCTACGTTCCCGGTTGATTCCTCAGCCGTGATGTTTCGGCGCTCGGGGTGCGCTTTCCGCTCTGATGAGGGCCGTGTGGCTTCTATCCTAAAATATAACCTCTTTCTGTGAATGTTTTAAGAGGCAAGTAAAGGACCAAGCACAAACATCTCGTGCTGCGACTGCATATCCAAAGTGTGTAGACGGCAGGATAGGCGCCTAGTTGTAATTTTTTTTGCACAAATTTCCAAAAAAGTTTGACGTCAAGGCCGGTCGTAAAATTAATAGCCAAATTATTTAAACTGTTCCGGCTATTTCTTCTCGATTTTGCATCTTCAGCATCCTTGGGTGACCGTAGACATACATATTGGAAGAAGAAAAGCGTTTAACTTAATGACCCTTGTCACCAAGAGTGGACCACGCGGAGTTGTTGTGAGAACGCTAGCGATACGTACTCTCACCGGGCCAACGAGCTCCTTCGAAATATTCATTATATCCCACTGCCAGTTACTAACAAGTTGTTGACATTTGTTCCAGACGATGGGCCACGGTTCCTGTCCCGGGGCCACTCCTTTAGGACAGTGGTGGGCGACACGCTGCTGCTGCCATGCCAAGTCCAGAATCTTGGTAAGTCCACATTTACATATAACACTCGAATATTCAACACCGTTTGAAAATAATCTGAATAAAAAAGAATTAAGAATCCAAAATTCAGAATCCAGAATCCAGAATCTAGAATCCAGAATCCAGAATCCAGAATCCAAAAACCAGTATCAAGAATTCAAGAATCAAGATTCAAATAATTGTTTAGAAATTAGAACTTTGCCGGCATTTTTATGCTCAGTTAATTAATTATATTTACATGGATGATTGGTTTCCAGGTTCGCTAGTTCTACTTTGGCGACGGGGGCCCGCGGTCCTCACGGCGGCCAGCCTAATGGTGACCAGGGACGAGAGGTTCCGACTGGTGGACGGGTACAACCTGCAAATCACTGATGTGGGGCCGCAGGTCAGTCTGATATATCAATCGAATTGGCGATGGCGACCGGAACAAGTTATAAGATTAGAAAAAAGTGTGTCCGTCTAACAAAATATACTGAAACTATTTTAAGAGTGAATTCAGATTATGGTGCTAAACAACTTTACCCAAAATACATGCATTGAAAATTTAAATATATGCTGATCGATCGGTCAACTGGTATGGTAAGCCAAAGATTTTATTTTTCATATTTCTATACGTGTTCCTTGGAGAAAGTGTTCACTATCATGGACTGAAGCTTCCCTTTCTTTCCTTTCAGTAGGTATATTTTGTTAGACCCGGTACATTATATGTTAGCCCAGCCACAGAATAAGTACTAGTAGTCACGTACAGAAGTCAGAAAAGAAATTCAAAGGAATATCTACTTTATGTGGTAAGCGCTATGGTTTAATTTAGTTCGCGTCAGAACTTGTCACATCTTCATTGAGATACCTAGACATCCATTGCAAGCCAATTTCATGCTTATTACTCTGGACAAACGATTCATGTAACTGATTTTTTCCCTTCGAAGTGGTCGCAGCGCGCATAGTAATATTTTTGATAATGTAGGTATATTTTCGACACCTAAACGGGGAGTAACACAGGCCTGGCCCAGCGTAGTTTAGTTCACGATGCTTTAGGCTTAACTAGTTTGACATAGGCCAAACTGATTTTGAATTCTTTTTTGTAAATGAATGCTTCTTTCTTTGGTGTGCAGGGTTGAACACGTGATAGCTCATTTAAATCATGGTCGTTTTTAGACCAAATTCGCGAGTTCAAATCCCGCTCAGATGTTATTTTTTTACCATTTTCTCTGGATTTACCGTTTTTTACCGTACCTACCTACAGACTGGGGACAAAAAATTTTTTGGCTATTTAGATCGGTTATTGAAAAGGATTGGTATACTGTTTTTTTTTTTAATTTCATTGATTGGCAAATAATGACAAAGACACAGCGCATTCAAATTTTGCCTGACGTCACGATCAGCTACGATTTTTAAGCAAAGGTGACATAAATCACCCCCACTTCAACAATTCGAAGCTAATCTTTGTAATTTTTACTACTTAAAAATCTGGGTCCATAACTTTAGGATAATCTAGTCGACGAACTTAATAAAATAATAGGTATATTTTAACTCAGCCACATCCCTATTGCGAGACCTCGTGTGCTCTTGACTGTACTTGCATTACAATTCATTGTCAATAAGTTTTTAGATGTTTATTAGTTTAAAGCGAGTATGAAGGAACTAACGTTCATCCGCGTTTTGTAATGGTGGTCGGAAAACCATGAACCTTAAAGGGTCACATGAATAATCTACCTACTTATCCTGCCGTTTTTTCGTCCGTAAAACATAATCATCTGTTTAAGGGTCGGACAGTCGACCGGTGACGCGTGATGGCCAATGATGTAGAAGGGTGCCCTGATGGGCCTTTTTGGGGTGCTTTAAGGGCATTGACTTTTTGTACTGGTTGATTTTTTGAACGAGCGAGTGAAGTTTTCTAGTCTACTATGTGGCGTCTTTACCCAACTGCGCCACGAGGAGGGTTATGATTTTTGAGTGTATAAAGGTATCTTTGCACGCTCTGCGGCTTGGTGGATTTTATCCTGAAAGGTGTTGGTAGGCTAAAAATTAAAAAAAAAAAGAAACTTAATGGCGATTTCTTGGCGCCAAATTATATGTTTATTTTTTTTTATATAGCCGAGTATCGAGTGGAGTACCTGTCGAAGTAAAGGATTACAAAAATACCTATAAACAACGTATATACCTACCTTTACACGTTGTATATTGTTCCTTTACATAAACCTTTACTTAAAAGTATGCCATTTTTTAAAAGTCATGTTCAAAGTAATTTTACTTTGGAACAATAAAGTTTGATTAATAGATTTTAAAAAAATGAAGTAAGCACTTTAGTTATGTAGGTATTTATGTTGATTTTTACAGCATTAAGATGCTTGAAACAATATCTAAAAGAATAGTTTTTTTTATTATTATTTTTAGACTATTGTCAATATATCGAGCAGAAACCTTATTTAAATAGCTAAGATAGGATAATTTACATATTTACAAATAAAAAGAAAAAGTGAAATACCTACTATAAATTAAATCTAGAAAATCGCGCCCATGCGGCATAGTGCCAAGAACGCTGGCCCCATTTTCCCGTTGGATCTTGGCCCCATGGTCAGAAAGTATTTTTTATTAGCCTGTTTTTGTGTTTTTGTGCTGGGCAAACGCCTCCCCCTAGAAATAAATTTGTAAAATCATAAAGTGCACGCATTGTCATAAAAATAATAATTAATTCTAATTAAACGACTGAATTAAATAGTAATTTTCAATAGAAAACCATCCCGTGACGTAATTAAGCTAAGTAGAGGACAGGCATTCGTCAAAAAAAAGTTAAATGCTCTAAGAATCCCCTCACCCTAGACTTTTCCCAACAAACGTAGTCTAGATTTTATTTTGATTAGACATGTGAGATTTCGGTAGTATTTTGTAATTTTAAAGAAATTTCATACACCTAGGCATATGACTAGTTTTCGATACTTAAATATGAACTTGAAAGAAAATATGAGAGTATACCTAGGAATTTTCCATACTGATGGTCAAATATGATATGATACACCATATTCTCTTTTAAGTTCATATTTTGACTGTGTTTTATTGTCTTAATATATGGTAAGGGTACTCTCAAAAAACACTTACTTACATACACGATACGCATAATACCCTAATGAAATCACAAATTCCAAACCATCTAAATTCTATAACACGGTATTACCGTGGTATTACGGTATTACCCGGCCGTGCCCGTAACGTTTCATCTAAAACCACAAAGGACGTATAAAAAGCGAAAATTGGGGATCCGCGCATAAAAAATAACGAGGTGGCGAATTTATTCGTCAATTATCATAACCACCCTTAGCATTTAGTGTTTGGTGCTTTTTTCAGACCCCAAATTGCTGTTTTGATATTTTAAGTTGCAGTGTAAGGGTTTTAAAGTTTTACTGTTTCATTCATAGACAATCTGAATCATAAGGAGTGATTTAGTCCTTCTACCATTTTGAATCACTTTTCCGAATAAAGGAATATGAAAAAATACAACAAACAAGTAAATAGTATAAAAACGAAAAACCCATCTGCCGTTTTTATAATATATATTTTTTAGTTCTTTTTTTTTTAATATACCCAGTGTCACTCTCTCAGTAAATACGAATCTAACGACACCTCTCAAGCAAAAATCCATCGAACCGTTCAGGCTGCACAGCGTGCCAAACAATTTACATACATACATACTCTCGAAAAACGTAACCCTCTCTCTGGTGCAGTTGGGTAAAAAAGCGACTTCAAGGACTTTTTTGTCAGTTCCATTTAAAAAAAACACACTTTCCGAATGAAAATGCTTGATTTATTAATAAACACATCAAAATTACTAGAAGTGTGCGTAGAACGACCTCCGTGGCGTAGTGGTCACCATACTAGTCCGGCACCCAGAGGTCCCGGGTTCGATTCCCGGTCAAGGCAAGTTGGAAAATGGTCTTTTTCAAATTGTCCTGGGTCTTGGATGTCTATCTATACAATGTCCTTTTTAATTAAGTACAAATATTTAAAGGGGTGATTCAGTCCATCATTTTGAACAACTTTTCCCAATAAATGTATACAGAAATACGAAAAAAAGTTTTAGGTTCTCATACAAATCGAAGTAGTCACGTGATATAGTTAGTATGAAAAATACAAAAAAAAATTGCGTATTTCGATAAACATTTGTTGGGAAGTGTTGATGTGCTACTAGACGGTCAAAACTTAGATCTCGTTGATAATACTACTTTCTTGGGAATCACAGTAGATTCAAAACTTCAGTGGGATGTCCATATTTCTAAACTCGCTAATAGGCTGAGCTCAGCGGCTTACGCTATTAGAAGAATCAGACAATTGACAGATATAGAAACTGCTAGACTAGTTTACTTTAGTTACTTTCATAGTCTGATGTCCTACGGGATTCTTCTCTGGGGGAGTGCTGCTGATATACAGACTATTTTTATTTTACAGAAAAGGGCAATTCAAGCAAGACTCCCTAAGAGATTTTTTTAAGAAAATTGATATACCCACTGTACCATCCCAGTACATATTTGAAAATATAATGTATGTGAGGAAAAATATTGCCCCTATTTAATAAAACAGCTGATATTACGGGTAGAAACTTACGTAACATAAATGTTTTAGTTACCCCGTTTTATAGGCTGAAAACAGTCAGTACATCGTTTAAGGGAAACTGTATAAAGTTTTATAATAATGCCAGAATCGGTCCTTGATATGCCAGATAGAAAATTTAAAGTTTATGTAAAGAAAGTACTTTGTGAGAAGGCTTATTACGGAAACGATGATTATCTTAAAGACAAAAACGTCTGGCTTGAGCTTGGCGCGGGTCCCTTTTAAAGGTTTATATTTGTACACTCACAAATGACATAATTTGAGTACAATCAGTACATGAATTTAATTTCAAATTTGATATTTTTAATTAATAATTATGGCATAGCAATGTATTCTCAGTCCACATATCTAATTTTAATATCAGTATAATTGTAAGGTTGACGTTTTTGGAGAAAATGCAGTACAGTTTGTTACCGCTTCTTCTGTACTTTGCGCTTTGGAGGCGGTAGTAAACTTAGTTGTAAGTAAATGATCTGACGTCAACAACTAACTATTAAGAAATCGAAAGAAAAAAGAAATGACAATTATCAAGTGATATAAATATCCAAAGATAAATAAATGATTTTTGCCTTTTTTGACTTTTGACTTTTGTTCAAAATGATGGACTAAATCACCCCTTAAAATATTTGTACTTAATTAAAAAGGACAATGTATATGTATATGTTGTAAAATATAGTATCGTTGAGTTAGTATCCCATAACACAAGTCTCGAACTTACTTTGGGGCTAGCTCAATCAGTGTAATTTGTCCCTATTTATTTATTTATTTATTTATAGAATATTTGAGGAGTCCCCTCGATTTATCGAGGATTCCATCATACACCTGGCGAGAATAAGACAAATTCGCACTTAATACGACTATCTTTTCAAATTAAAAAAAAAATACCAAATCGGTTAGATAACGGAAAAGCTATTGCTATTATACATAAAAACCGGTCAAGTGCCAGTCCGACTTGTACATGAAGGATTCCGTACCTCCGTACAATGTTTTTTAAGTGCCTTTATACTTAGTTGTTGGAATATCTGTTCAGTATGGGCTAAATTAAAATACTATTTATCTGGTGAAGTATGAAATTATATTCTTTTCACTTTTACTTGGAAAAGTATATAAAATAATTCATAAAAAATTTGCCTATCCATCATTATTATACAGTATATTAATGACGGATGGACATTTTTTTTTATTTAAGGGAAAAGGAGTTAGCAAAGCGCTAATGTGGAAACGCTCTATTAGTCCATTTGTTTAGGTACTTAAATAATGGTAAACAATCTTAATCATCATCATTTCAGCCGCATAACATCACTGCAGGACATAGGCCTCTTCTAAGGATTTCCAAAATGACCGATCTAGAGCGGCTTGCATCCAGCGTTTTCTAGCGACCTTTTTAAGTTGTTCAGATTTTAAGCTGTTTGAGGGCCATCCTTATCACGAACAGGCTGATGTCCAGGATATCTTCGGTATAGTTTCGGGTCAGCTTGGCTCTTGGGTCTTCAGCCATTTGTTCGCTAGGATGTGAAACTGAGGTATATATCTAAATCTAAATATATATAACTTAAAGGTGAGTGACTGACTGACATAGTGATCTATCAACGCACAGCCCAAACCACTGGACGGATCGGGCTGAAATTTGGCATGCAGGTAGATGTTATGACGTAGGCATCCGCTAAGAAAGAATTTTTATCAATTCCACCCCCAAAGGGATAAAATAGGGGATGAAACTTTGTATGAAACTTTGTCAATTTTAAACGGATCGGGCTGAGACTTTGCATGCATAAAGCTACTATGACGTAGGCATCCCCCCTAAGAAAGGATTTTGATAAATTCCTCCCCTACGCGAGCAAAGCCGCGGGCAAAAGCTAGTCTGTCCATAAAACCTCTCGATCCCCGCTAGAACTCCTTCCTTTGTCGACACCACCGTCCTCCGTCTTCAGCTTCATCAATCGTCTTTGCCCAACCGACATAGCTCTTGCGAACACTTTGGAGCCTTTGTTCTACTCAATCTTCTCCTTCCGAAGTACGGAGGAGCTCGAGAAATTTTTGTGCCACTTGTTCACCCATCCAAGTGCGGACCACGCCCGGTGTCGCTTAACTTGCGAAAGCGCTAGTAATGCAACTCCCGGCGAGATACGTCTATTGAGCTTGAGTCAGCCAGTTCGGAGGTCTGTAGCGGTTTTAATCGTTGCTCTGCAATTAAGTCTAGGGTCTGAGCAGAGATTTTCTGAGCTTTTCATTTGGGGCCGGACTTAAACACCTTCGATCACACCGCTTGGACAGCTTCTACAAACCCTTGGTTTGTCTCTTTCACTGTAACGCAATTCTGGAGGTCTTCGAAGCGATTCGATAGTTCCTTTTTATTAAAATATACACTTTATAACTCAACAACAACTTTGCAAATTACAAATTAATTAATTGTATAAATTATAAATTACATACATAAATTATATAATGCTTAATTATTTTAATTTGCAAAGTGACTCTTTCTATAAAAAGACATATCAAGATTGTTTACATTTATTTAAATACCTAACTGAATGGACTATGGTCGTGTCGGTTTCATTAAGCGGGATTCTATTATTCTCATTCTAACTACGGCTTGAGATTCGAATCTCTAACCTGACCACAGATAGAATAACAGCAAAAGAGGATAAATCTATCAAACTGAAGACAATGAAACGGTAATCTCGAATGAAATCTTGTAACGAGCGACGCTAACGACGGCTCCTGAATGAGAAATCGGGTAATTAGTACAGTTTTACGACGAATTGCCTAATATTCGGCTGTAGGCTTGAAAAAAGGTGAAAATCTTTTGTTAGATACATAGATTTATTTTTCTCAAACAGGGCACACTTTCACCATCAATACAATAGAAATAAATGACACTAAACTTATTTGTAATAGTTTTCTGTATATGTAATTAAAAGTTTTCTGTATATGTAAGTAGTTAAATAATTACTAATTATTAAAAAAAAATTAAAACAAGCTGTTATATAAAATAATAAACTTAAAAGTTTAAAGTGCTCTTCAAGACGAATCAAACGAGCCCAAATTCGATGGAGTTGCGTGGTTTGAATACAGAGTTCACCTTCCGGCTCCATCTTCAAATCAGCTTTTTACGTATTTACGTACGTTATTGCATTATACGTATGCGTGCAAATCAGAAACCGGAAAGTGGGTCAAATTTAACTTATAAGATTTGATTACAGACAGACAGACAGACAGACAACGGGACAGGTGAAACTAAATAAAAGCTCTTAATAAGGAGAGGACTGACCATATTCCAGTATACAAGGAGCTAAACAAGCTTTCATCTGAAACAAGGAACGTGAATGAATGAAGTTTAAAGTGCTCCTCAAAACGAATCAAACGAGCCCAAACTCGATGGTGTTAGCTACGTCGTTGGTGTTAGGTATGTCTGCTTAGAGCCGCAAGACCAACAATGCTCTGTCTGGTATCGCATTTCTCATTCCCTTTGCGGGTCGATCTAAACGCGAAAAAAAGCAGTTGATGACATTCTAATTTCTTCCTTTCTCCCAGACCAGCATGGAAGAAATATTAAAGTAACAAAACCATTCTCTTTTCCAGGACGCAGGCGACTACGTCTGCCAAATCTCGGACCGTGTCGCGCGCGATCAGGTCCACACCGTTGAAGTGCTGGTGCCGCCCAGCGTGAGGGCGTCTCCGGAGTCGAGACACGCGGCTGCGCGGAGAGGTGGCGCGGCTGTATTAGAATGCAGAGCCTCTGGAAACCCGGTGCCGAGCGTCGTCTGGGCCAAGCTGGTGAGTTTACAAATGCTCTGTATCTGATAGAATCATCCATGTATGCGAAATGTTACTGCTACCTTTTCACAATGAAACCCATCTCCAAATATTTCCCTGCATTCGAAGCAAGAACTGTCCTATACATTGAAACAGTCGTCTTTGTTCCAGAACGAGTCTACTGCCCGCCTCGGCGAGGGGGCTCAGCTGCAACTGTCACGGCTGGAGCGACGGCACAGCGGGCGGTACGCTTGCACAGTGGACAACGGTGTCGGCCCACCCATCGTTACCGAGTTCCAGCTTCAAGTCCTGTGTAAGTAACCAACATCGTAGACTACCGCAGCCAACAGCACATTAAATCCGAGGGTCTGGAGTGTCTTGGTAAACCAGATCCAAGCGTCTGGAAAATCTTGACAGACCAAATTCGAGGGTCTGGTGTATCTGATTTCGCAGCCCAAATCCGAAGTTTTGCATTGTCTCAGCCACAGGTCTCAGCAGACCGAATCCGATAAGCTTTAGAGTTTTTTGGCATACCAAATTAGAGGGTCTGGAGGATCATGCATGACAGACCAATCCAAAGTACTGGAGGTTCTCGACGGATCAAATTCAAGGGACTGACCCCCTGAAGAAATTTGACGTAATATATGTTTTCTTTTGTTGCAGATCCTCCCGAGATAACAGTGGAGCGGTCGTGGGTGCACACGGGCGAAGGTTTCAGGGCAGAGCTACTATGTACAGTGCTTGCTGACCCTCCAGCTGAGGTAAATGTTATCTTTAAATATATGAATTTCCTAGTTTTCTTAAGGTTATAAGGTAAGGGCTCTTCACGATCTCGCTCTACTTTCCACATTTGGCCTACACTCTCGACGTTGTTCAGATGGATTGGAGAGATCTCACTGATGATTATTAGATATATTTAACTTGAAACTTTCCTTCTACGACATCCACGGGAAGTCTTGACGTGGTCCTATTGTGTTTTAAACATATTTTACCTCATTTTCCAGGTATCGTGGTACCAGAACTCGTTTCCACTGAGCGCTTCGGAACGCATCACGATGTCTGCACGAGGGAACAACCACACACTTCTAATAGCCAACGTGCAACCCGAGGACTTCGGCAACTACAGGTGAGAGCTGGTAACACCGCTGTAGAATACAAGTCACCACCCCATTCCTCAACCACGGTCTCATGAGACCGGAAACAGATAATTATCAACAAAATTCTCTGTGCAAAAACTCGAATCCATACCTTCTTCTGCGATCAATAACCCGCCTGCTTTGTTGGTGATTATTGGGAGAAGCATTTAATCCGTACGTGGACTGATGTAGTCTGTTTAAGAAAAAGGAAAGTTCAGGGCTCGAGCTGAAGATTACCGTGTAGTTTGGGCTTGGAATAGGATTTCTCAATCTCACAACACAACAACACCTGAACTTTTCCTGATATCCTCGCGGCAACATTCATGAGCAGAGCATTTTGGATCTTGTAGCTCTAAGCAGACAGAATCCAAGGACTTTTAGCATGATAGTGGAAATGGTATCAAAGTAATAGGTTGCTAGTTAATAGTACGGTCACGTCAGAAAGTTCAGGAGTTAAATAACCTCCCCCATGTTGTTTGATTCATCGTCATCATCACCTCGTAAAACCTCATTGCTGCACGTAAGCCTCCCTTCGTCTGCATCATGTTGCCTTATTTTGTCCCCTGTGGCAGCTGCAATCCAGTTCTTTCCAATAACTTGCTTGATATCGTCCACCCACCTTACCTCTGTTTTATGTTTATTTCCAGTTGCGTAGCAGACAACAGCTTGGGCCGGGCGAGGCAGCACGTGGAAGTCTCCGGGCGGCCAGGCCCGGCTCGCTTCACGTCGCCTCCGCTGGCGAGACGGCCCAGCGTTTACGACTTGGCATTCGCCGTCGACAGCTATCCTCCTCTGGATGAGCTGAGGCTGCTATATAGGCAGCTGGCGGTAAGTCTACACTTATACTTCTCAGTCATACTCCACCTGGAAAAAAGTTCTCCAAAGCGACCTACTGGGATTGGCAGCCAGTCAAGCGATTTCCAAGCGGGCCAGGGCAAATCATGTCCAAGTTCAGTGCCTGTTTTGGTTGTTCACAATTGGGTTCAGTATGGCCCCTTTCCCGCAGGATCCGGAGTGTTGTTTTTAAACTCCGATTAAAAAGCGGGACGTTATAAGTTGATAAGTTTGACGCCAATGTCTGTCTGTATGTGACATCGGGGCTCTCAAACGGAAAGACCGATTTCAATGCAGTTTTTTTTACCGCGAAAGCAAGATTTCTTGCTATGTTTGATAGAAATCGGTGTAGCGGTTCAAAAGTTATAGCGGGTGAACGCTTGAAAGTCGGTGTTTTCTTTTTAATTTGCCTGGCAAATAAACTTGATAATACCATAAAAATAAGTTCATTTACAAGAAATCTATTAAATTGATACTGGCGATCTCCCCAAACGAGATCACTATCAATTATGACAGGGCGCACCAATATTACAAACACAAACTCGTGTATAATACCTTCATTATGCAACAGTTTCTGAAACTACTACAAATTGTTCACTTTCCCCTCCCCAGATCAACGAGTCGTTCCAGCAGCCCGGGCGCTGGCACGACGTGGTGCTCCCCGCGCCGGAGCCCGCGGGCTCGCTCACGCACCGGGTCACGTACGAGCTCCGGGGGCTGCAGCCGGGGGCCGTGTACGAGGCCATCGTGCAGGCCAAGAACAGATACGGGTGGAATGAGGTGAGGCCTCCTCAACTCATCATTTCTTTCCCACGAGTGTCGTAAGATGCGACCAAGGGTAATAGGTAACAGAGAACTGGCAGCAAATTCTCGGTAAACAGCTTTATACCATCAGCGCACACAAACCCGCCTGCAAAGCGCATGCCAGCAGTGGACTTAAATCCACAGTCCTCACACCAGTACAGCACCAGACACCAGTAGTAGCAACGAGCGGGCTTCCTAACGCACAAGCTCAGGGGGTTACAGAAGGGCCCATCATGCAGGCCAAGCACAGAAGTGCCACTTTTGACACGCGGAGTCACCTTAACGAATGGTTTTTCCATACAAAAACCGTTCGTGTAGTGACTCCGCGTTTGAAAAATGGCTCTTACAGATAAGAGCGACCAATGGTTTATTTATTTATTTAACTTCATACAAAAATAAGTTCTAAGGCCTTATCTACCAGTCAACCAAACGGGTGATGTGGACAATGAGAGGGGTAGTGCAAAACACGTATTTATATGTAATTATATGTAAACAATATACAAAATATATGTATCAAAACAATAAACTACATACAAATAATAAATACAATGGATGTATAGGAAACAAACCTGGCGATAAAAAGTCCTTGGTGCAATGACCTCGTACCATCAGCTATCAAAAACACGCCTACAGAATACATCTTCTTACCAAGTTTCTTTTCCCACGAGTAACAGACAGAACGTCCTCTGGATAACGACTTAATTCCATCTATTCGATTACCGACCCCTGTGCTCAGCATGGTGATTTTGTAAAGTAGGTGCCCGAGAGAAAGAGATAAATTGGTATCTATCGATCTATTTCGAAGTTGTAAAGTTGAGAAGTGATTATAGCTAAAGCGCTGAAACAGGGGATAAAATTTCCAAAAAATTGTTTATATAGCGTGCGTACAATATGACACCTATTGTCGGCTTATTGAATCACTTATTAACAGAGATGCTGTAAAGCATCAAGTATGATAGTACTAGGTACATAACGCAATGCAAGCCATATAGATGGCACTTGTGTTCATAGCTTGATTACTTTGGAGAGGCCTTCAGTTCGTATATTAATGATATAGGCTGTTAAAAAATCTTAAAACAAGTTGAAGCTTATCTGTATTTTCTGATTCCAGGTCAGTGACATATTCCAGTTCCACACTCTGGGCGGGCACACGGCGCACGCGGACGAACTTACGCCTATGTTCTCCTCCGCTGCCCGAACCACACTGACGAGTACCATCCTCATCCCAGCTTTATATAGCCTGCGAGCGCTCGCCTGATTGGCTGATCGCATTCCAAATTTGAGTTTTGTAACGGCTTTTTATCGTGAAACGATTGGACTGTGACACCAAATTTATTTATACCGCGTTGGTGTAGTTATAGCTCGCTCGGACTAAGGTTTTGTCAAAGATACTTATTTAAAAAAATAAAGAGTTTACAGAGAACTGTAAAATACTGCGGGTAGTTCAATCCATCAAAACTAACATTTATTGGGCTAACTCTAAAATCGCCTAAAAATTTTGTCACATATTTAGTGTGTTTTCATTGTTGTACCAAGTGACAGTTGTTCATTCTAGTGGACTGACTACCGTCTTACAGACAACTTTATCACTAGCTTTAAACTCAGTTTAAACCATTAACCGCCTAAATCAAATTAACATCTAGTAAAATGACATTAGGTATCTTCTGTCAATGTCATCTAGATAATAAAGTTAAAGTACTTCGTAATAAAATGGAAGGTTATAGAAGACTCAATCTCGGTCCAAGTGGACTGTAAATGTATCAACGTGATTTTTAGCGTGTTTTAAGTGTTGTGACAGGTATAGTTCGGCTTAATCTACGAGGTTACTGGTAGAAAGACTTGAGTCGAATTCGACCTTCAACATTACCGAAAAGATTCTACAGAATTTCGTTCCTTCTACCAGTATCTAAACTAAAGCACAATAGAGTAAATGTAAATATTGCTAATGTATTCATTTATGTAACCTTTAGACTCAATTCATTCTAAAGTGACAGATGCCAGCAGCTGTCAAACAAACCATATGCACCTTTATTTGTATCTTAGAAATGCCACGGGCAGCCAAGTCTTTCTTAAGATATACTATATATCTTAAGAAAGACTTAGGTGCCCGTTGCACCGCGCGCATATATATAATCTATATATCTATATCTTTCATAGATGGAAATAAAGTTGAATTTGGAATAACAGTCATAATACGCTGCCGGCCGCTGTCATTTCATTATGAATTAAGCCTTAAGTCATAATCATGTCTTCAACTGAAAATTAACGCGCAAGTATATTAGTCAGTCGAGGAGTTTATTTTCAGCATTAAAAAAAACCTACTACGCGTATCGTACTAATATCAAGACAGACGTCAAAATCGATATCTTCATATTGTAACAAACAACAGAAAATAACAAACTTATGTATTGCTTTTGAAAATAATGTGAATCTAGCACAATAGATAAATATTTTTTTGTACACGGTCAATGTAGTAGTAACTCAAAGTCCGAAACACATTGCGGTAAATTCATACGGACCAAATATTGTTACCACTGCGGTTTTTTCTAACCCTCGTAATCATAAACATTAATAATCGTTTGCTAAACTATTTTAGTTAAAATGTGAGTTGTCCTTTTTTCTCTTTTCAATTTTAAATATAGATAAAACGAGACAACATATAAATACTGAAATAGGTTTAGGAAACGTTTGTCACTTTTCATGAATAAGTTACGCCTTTATGAGATTAAATAAGCATATATGTTGGCATTTCAAGAGGAAATTTAGGCTTTAAATTTCGGAATGTTAAATTATTTCCTTGACTGACTTTCAAGTTGTATTCAACTTTAAACATGATTTTTATATTATTTTTAATGCATTATTCGAGGTATATTTTACAATTTTGAATCATCGTATTTTATACAGCATATTGTTCATAATAAATAAATATTAATCACAGCATAATATCATATTTTCTAAACAATAATTGTATATTTAATAAAATCACGAATTATTTTTTTCCACAATGATAATGTCACATCCATTTAAAAGAATTTATTAATAATATTATGTAGTTATATCTAATATTTAAGCAATAAATCGTGTTAGTGATACGCTACTTAGATTATTAAATATTTATATTGTGTATTTTTATCTCGGAAACTCTCATTAATAAATTTAAATGTTAGATTTATTTTTATGTTAAAAACTAAAAAATGCATATAGTGCAATATTAATTTTAGCGGAACCAAAGCAATATTTCGTACACATCATAGATTTATTATTTACAAAAATTATAATAATTTATAAACTAATATTTAGTTTTGAATCGCCTCAAATCTAAGGGAAACTTTTTTTAAATAAAAAACGCTACACTGCCGCAAGGACAATTTTCATAAATAAACAGATTTTTGTCAGGCTTTTGTAACTTGACGCATGTAATTTTAAAGTAAACGGCCACAAAGACCTTTTTAATGAGATTTAGATGTAATTTTTTTAGAAAAATATTGTAAGAGTATCATAAAACGTATAGATTTGGACGAAAAAGATGTAAAAATCGGGAGGCTGTAGAATTCGCCTTTTTTGATGAAAAACTGGATCCTGTAAGTAGAAAATAAACGTGTAAGTTTATTAAAAGCTCTTTGTTTTCTTTCAAAACCACCATCATGATTATTATTACAGAAGTATTATGCCGTCCACTGCTGCTGGATATTACAGTAAAGTGGTAAGTAAGTAATAAATAATAATATATATAGTTCTCCTACAAGTTTGCACAACGATGAATCGAAAGCGGCCAAAAATGATGGAAGACACAGACAAATATTTAACCCCTGTTGCAAAAAGAAGTGTTATGTATCTCAATTCTTATGTCATGTCTGATGTTTTATAAGAAAAATTTAAACTATCTAGGTTTTATAAAAAAAAAATGGTTTTCTCAAAATAAATGAGTATTTTAATCTAAGTTTTTATTCATTTTGGAACGAAGTTCCTTACGGCAGGCTTGGAGGAGATAGGGATTTTGCTGCGCGACCGAACTGAAAAAAATGTGATAGTAAAACCGTAAGGATGACCTCGTTAAATAAAACCGTTAAATGAGACGTGCGCAGGCGCGACAGTCGTATACACATTGTGTCGATTCTACATTAGCCGAAGGAACTTCGTTCCTACCTGGTGTCCCACGACACCACATTCTTTTTTTTACACTTTTCGGTTGGCACAGTCAATAGACATTAAAAATAAAGTTAGGTTTTTGCTATATCTATACAGCCAATTTTTTGAGCAGTTTCTATCCATGATACTTTCTAAAAACAATTAACGGAAAACGAAAGAAAATATGCGGCTTCCCATACAAATCAACGCTCGGCTAAACGGATTCTATATGAGAGGAGGAAATTTTTCTTCATGTAAAGTACCTATTTCATGGACTTATCTTGCTCTGAAAAGGCTAGTGGGTAAAAATCAGGTAATGTATAGGTATCTATAATATTCCATTTTTATAATCGATATTGCTTTTGCTGGCGCGAACTTTCAGTGAGATAACTTCGAAGTGAATTAACATATGGCGTAACAACAACATATCGAGTAATTTATTCCACTTCAGCAAAGAATTTTAGACTGTGAATGTTTGACGTCTTGGACATCTGGTGTTTGGAAGACCATTTGTGTGTCAAAGTTGGAATTCCGTAGTGAATAAATTCCCTCTTAGAATGTTGGCGATTTTCTCTAAATCTCAAATCCTAGTTAGTTCCGTAACCAATGATTGCTTAAGTCTGGCGATGCTTTCCCTATTTTTTTTTAATTTTTATACTTGACTCGAGTGATTTTCGATTGAGTGTAGAATTGCAGATTTGCAATTCTTGATTTAGTTTGCGTTTTCTTGGTGTGTTTGAAGAGAGAAGTGGTCCTGTTTGTGTAGATTGTGTACTTGAAAAGTCCAAATTAACCTGACATGAAACATCTTCTGATAATGCGAAAGAAATGGGAATATCTGTCTGGGTAGATTTATTATCTGTTGTTGGAGTAGAAGATGAATTTAAGTTCAGTGACGGGACCGCATTGCATTTAAGCCTTTTTAAAAGATGGTCAGATTCCTTGAAGTGCAATTCGCATATGTAATAATATTTGCTTAACGTTTTTAAATTCTTCGACTGCAAATCATCACGCCCCGATGCTTGAATCCATTGCTGGCATCTGAAAGTGCGATTAATACAATGTATAAAAAACTAAGTTTTATTCTAATTTGCTGCGATCAACCGCCATTTTGTTTTTTTTTTATATTACCTACCTGAACCAAAGAGCAAAAAAAAATTATTCCTATATCTTTGACCTGAACTCTCAAGCCGCATGTCAAGCCGTTTAGGCTACAGAACCAAGAAATATCCTTAGGTACATACTGACATACATAAATACATATTATGTAGAGTAAAACTCGAAAATTATACTGATGTCAGAACTAACAAAATAGGTATTCAAAGCTACAAAGACATACATTTTTGAACGTCATATTTTTGCTCCCACAAGATAAAACATAAGAACATAGACCTAGATTTTTTTACATGCATATAATGTAGATAGAAAGATATCTAATAACGTGAAATTAAGAAGGTAACCTAGCACTACCTTCATGGCATAGTGGTCACCATGCTAGTCCGCCACCCAAAGGTCCCGGGTTCGATCCCCGGTCAGGGCAAGTTGGAAAATGGCCTTTTTCAAATTGTTCTGGGTCTTGGATGTTTATCTATATATGTATTTGTTATAAAATATAATATCGTTGAGTTAGTATCCCACAACACAAGTCTCGAACTTACCTACTTTGTCGTTTACGTCCCTTTATATTTATTTATTTATTTACCACTTATTATTTTACTTACCTGCGTTCATCACTCGGAAATGAATAAAATTTGCGTCCTTTGATGTTCGAGGTGGATAAACATCGACTAACTGTGCAGTACCTCACCATTTTATTGAACAAAATCAAGTTTCAATAGACGTGGGACCACTTAGAAAGATCAGTGGTGTCGTGTGTGCAATCCCTGTTCAATTATTTTCAATCTAAAGCAATCAGTCAGACGCACCCGAGACCGGGGGAGCGGTGCGGGAACGCCATAATGCGGGGGACGCTGCGAGTTTCCGATTCTTACGTTTTGTTCGTTAGAACTTAGTATCAAAAGTGCAATTTTTGAAACGTGGAGTCGTCCAAACAATCAGTTTTTCCATATAAAAACCGTTCGTTTAGTGACTTCGCGTTAAAAAAAATCGCACCACCGGTAAGAACCTTCCAATTTTAGAGGATAGTAAGAACCTAAAAAAAATATTTTTTCTATTGTTTCTATCAAGAGTCATTTGTTCGATAAATAAACCAAAGAGAATTTTATCAATAAACAAGTAGGAACTACTATGTATGTAATTCTTTGGTAGACAGCTGACAGAGTGACAGACACCAAGGTGACACTAACAGATAAATCACATTGACATTGACAGAAGACAAATTGATAGAACGTCGAACAATAGAGATTTTTTTTAGAAGGTTTATCCCATTTGTAAAGACTTTGTCTGGCAATGCAAGTCTTACAACTTGCAACCCACATTTAAGATATATATATCTATATAATGCATGGAATTATAGGTACTTCCGTGGCATAATGCTTGGACCTGCGCCTATCGTCACGAAGCTTCGTGCTATTACACGATACACGCAAATGTGACCGGCCGTTCGTCGTTTTATGCTTCGGCCGCACTTGTGCCTATCGTCTCGAAGCAATTCACGGCGAATCTTCGTACGTTTTGTACACTAAAAAGCTATCGCGATAAAGCGCTGGCCACACTAGCGGCTTTGTTATTTTTCACGAACTATCTGGTATCCAAGATGGCGTCATTTACGTGTTTTAAATATGGACGACGACTTTCTTTTCTTTAACATGTGTGCTAACAATTACATAATGCATTTATTGAGGCCTAAAAAAAACCTAGAAAAAAAAAATTAAAAATATTAACATCATTTTATCGTGGCACCGTCGCGTCGCACAGCACGCGTCTAAACAAGTTGAAAACAAACGTCAAAATAAACAACGCAAGTGCGATCACGCAGAAGTGCGGTTTCTGAAACGCGCCTATTTAACTACAGAACCCATGATTCTTTATAACAAAAATACTGACTGGGAATCCTTTAGAGATTATATTACAGAAAATATTGAAATGAAGGTTGCTCTTAAGACAGCTCAAGATATAGACAATGCGACTGAACACATAACAAGACTGATCCAGGAGTCATGTTGGTAAACACTCCACCCAAATCAAAATCAGTCAAACCTATTGACTATCCACTTCAGATTAAAAATGAAGAGTTGGAAAAAAGAAGACTGCGAAGGGTTTGGCACTTAAGCAGATTGGATGAAGATAGACTCAATTTCCACAGAGCATGTCGAAAGCTGAAAGAATCACTAAGCGAGTGGCATAACAATACTCTAGCTACACAGATGGAAACCCTAACTCCAACTGCAAATACAAACTACACATTGTGGAAGTTTACAAAAAACTACGACAGACCTCAACAAGCGGTGCCACCGGTCAAGGAAGAAAGTGGCTGGGCAAGAACAGCCCAAGAAAAAGCAAACACCTTTGCGGAACATCTCCCTAAAGTTTTCTGCCCTAATCCATCAACCGATAAACAGTCTGAGCTGGTGGTGGAGAAGCTCCTCTCACAAGACTGTCAAATGTCACTGTCACCCCCTCCAGCTACAGTTCGTGAAGTATGGAGTATTGTCAAAAACCTAAAAGACAAAAAAGCTCCGGGGTTTGACCTCATTACACAGGAAATATTAAGGCATTTGCCGAAAAAGGCTGTAGTGTTCCTAACAACATTGTTTAACGGTATTCTAAGAGTACAACATTTCCCAATGCTATGGAAGGTATCACAAATCCTTATGATACATAAACCCGGCAAACCAATACATGAAGTATCCTCCTATAGACCCATAAGCTTACTTCCAATGCTATCTAAGGTTTTTGAAAAGCTCCTGCTTAAAAGACTTAAACTTATTCTCGAAAAAGACAACATTATTCCATCGCACCAGTTCGGGTTTAGATCTCAACACTCCACTGTAGAACAGGTCCAAAGAGTTTGCGACAGAATAAGGAAAAGCTTAGAAGAGAAAGAGTACTGCTCCTCAGCATTCCTGGATATACAACAAGCGTTTGATCGCGTATGGCACAAAGGTTTATTAAACAAAATTAAGATAAATATCCCGCATAGCTATGTGGAATTACTGAAGTCTTACCTTCAGATCGACTGTTCCAAGTCAAAGTAGCTGACTCAACATCAAAATTGTATGAAATCAAAGCTGGAGTCCCACAGGGTTCCGTGTTAGGCCCGGTTCTGTATACCATCTACACAGCTGACTTACCGGTGGAGGATGATGTGACCACTGCCACATAAATATAAATATAAATATATAGGGACAAATAACACTGATTGAGCTAGCCCCAAAGTAAGTTCGAGACTTGTGTTATGGGACACTAACTCAATGATACTATATTTTATAACAAATACATATATAGATAAACATCCAAGACCCAGGACAATTTGAAAAAGGCCATTTTCCAACTTGCCCTGACCGGGGATCGAACCCGGGACCTCGGGTGGCGGACTAGCAAAATACGATGATGATACTGCAACCTTGGCGGCAAGCAATGCAGATCCTGCTGTCGCATCGCAGATGCTGCAGAGAGGACTTGGTAGTATATCTAAATGGCTTCAAAAATTGAGAATAAAGGCTAGCGCAACCAAGTCGGTACATGTCACCTTTACCCTGCGCAAGGAGGACTGTCCACCGGTAAAACTTGACAACACAATCCTGCCACATCAAGAAAATGTTAAATACCTGAGGCTGCACCTTGACAGGCGGCTAACGTGGAAGAACCATGTCAAAAATAAAAGAGAGGAATTGAACATTAGGTCAAAAAATCTACACTGGCTGATTGGTCGTAACAGTGTATTGTCTGTCGACAATAAACTTTTGATATACAAAGCAATCCTGAAGCCGATATGGACATACGGCATACAGCTCTGGGGAAGTTGAAGCAATTCAAACATGTCAGTTTTGCAGAGAATGCAGAATGTAATCCTAAGAACAACATCTGCTGTGCCTTGGCCGGTTACTAACGCTGAAATAAGTCAACAATTACAGATGAACACAGTTAAGGAAGAAATACTTAAGGCGTCTGATATGTACAAGGGGAAACTGGAGGTCCACCCTAATGAACTGGCTGCCGGGCTGACAACACGCTCTTACCAGAAGCGACTTAAAAGGAAAGACATACTGTTCCTGAATGATGAGTAGAGGCTCTCGCTGGAGGACCCACCTAAATAAGTCACAACAATCCTCAACAAATTTGTTTAAAGCGAAACACCGCTGATCGCAAATGAAAATTGAAGACAAAAAAAAAAGTTCGCCTATTGTTCTGTGCAATTTGTATTTGATGAACAATAAAGATTAAATAAAATAAATAAATAAAACCGTATTTAGTCTTACTTATAAGCCACTAAATAGTTGTTCGCTGGGGACACCGGCTGGTGGAGGTGATAAAGGTCCGCATAATGCAGATTTAGTTTCAGTCTGAAACTCAAATCTTGCGACTGCCAGACTGTCACATACTAGACCTACATTTTTTTTATAAGTGTAAGTGGCAGTTGCAAAAAAAAGAAGATATTTTCGTTTCCAGAGCAGCAAAGTAATAAAAAAAGATACATCATTGTCTATGGTCTTCATTGATCGATTTTTTTGTAAATAAAACTTTGATTTGTAAATTTTAATAATTGTAATAAATCTTGTACATTTATGACTAAAAATGTGGTCGGTTAATATTAAAAATAACGATAATGCTGTAGCTTGTAGAGGTTGCCTCGCTACTGATGTGACATTATCTGATATTCATGAGCATAATTTGTCTGAGGCCTATGTTCAACTTATTGGTATTTCGGTAAGTGTTTTTAATGTTAAATCATTATTTCGGCGCATATTTCAGCCTATATTTTATGGTAGTAAATAAATAATTAGATAAGGATAAGGTAAGAATGAAATTGATGTAAAGTTGCTTAAAAAAATTTAAAATATATCATGTTAGCTCAAAGAATGATTTTATGAACAGGTATTGTTTTTTCTTTATTTAGCAAAACAAACAGTAGCACAGCGGATTAACATAGTTTAACTTAAATATAACTCATTCAATAATACTACCCATACCATTCAACACAGCAAGTTACTTAGTTGTACTATTTTTTTAAAGTTCAGAATTCTCATGAGTGCAACTAAAGATGGTTAAAATTGGGTTGACAGTTCGCTAGTATCCAAGGCAAGTCTGTGTGTCTGTCTGTAGCATCGAAGGTCCTAACTGAATAAACCGAATATAATGTTTTTTTTTTGTTTGAAAACTGACATGATCAAGCAGCAGTGTTTTTCTCAAGCCATTCTATGCATTTCACAGATGGTAATAAAGGTGATTATGGTTTGACAGTAAAATAGGCTGTCCGCCGCTTTTCTTCCGGTGTGAGTTAAGCCACAGAATAATGACTAGTACTTACATACAGAAGTATTATTCGGAAAAGAAATTCAAAGAAATGTCTACAAAATGTTGTAAGCGCTATGGTTTAATTTAGCTTGCGTCAGAACTCCTCACCTCTTCGTTAGACACCCATTGCAAGCCAATTTCATTCTTATTACTCAGGACAAATGATTCACTAAACTGAATTTTCACACGCATAGTAATAATGTATATTTTCGATACCTAAATGGGTAGTGACAGGGATGCTTTAGTTTGACAGTAAAGTAGGCTGCCTGGGCTTCTCTTCGGTGTGAGTTAAGCCTAATTTGTTGGTTTCAGCTCCAAGATCACTTCCCACACCATCTGTGTGTGTTCTGCCGTGCGCTGCTGGTAAAGTTCCTGTCTTTCAGAGACAAATGCCGGAGGTCACAGGAGATACTGGTAGATGCGGAGTTTCAGGGGAGATGTGTAAGTAGTTTCTTTATTTATTTACCAATTTATGTACACGGAGAATGTAAACAGAGAATACATAAAAGTTGTACAAAGGCACTACTTATCTCAAAAGTGATTTCCTCAAGTAGGCCTGTGAGAGGAGATGTTTATGTAAGAGAGGCATACATGTGTGTTTTTGTTCTTTTGTCTTTTTAACCCTTTCACTGTGAGAATTTATTATTATTTATGAAATCGAAAATAAATACCTACAACCAAAAAGGGATGTGGATACTTAATTATGTGCAATACGAGCGAGCGTTTTTTTTGACGAGCGAGCGTTTTTTTTGACGGAAATATCGAAGCTCGTTTGCGGTGAAAGGGTTAATGCAGTTTACATCAACAATTCCAAAAGAATTGTTTATACAAGTATGTAAGTTTATAATTGTATGTAATCGTTTGTGTTGGTTTAAGAGAAAAGAAAATCTTAGAATGTACCAGCTGCTTCATTTCCCGTGCAGATCATACAAAATGATCGAAGGGATGGGCGAGATTTGAATCATGTTAATAGGCGATGGGACTAGCAACCCATCACTCTTTTGATTCTTTTTTTCCATCTTAACCATCACCACGCTAAGCATAGTCTTTGGGTC
The DNA here is from genome assembly GCA_943193695.1 of Acrobasis suavella. Classification (NCBI taxonomy): domain Eukaryota; kingdom Metazoa; phylum Arthropoda; class Insecta; order Lepidoptera; family Pyralidae; genus Acrobasis; species Acrobasis suavella. Next base: position 2,233,510 of record OW971956.1, read on the forward strand.
TTACTGCCTTGGGCTGTGTTTACTCCGTCAGGGATCATCATTCATCATTTCAACGGCATAACGTCCACTTCAAGACATAGGCCTCTCCCTAGGATTTCCAAAATGACGGATCTAGAGCGGCCTGCATCCAGCGCTTTCCAGCGACCTTAGTCAGGTCGTCAAACCACTTTGTAGTTGGGTGTCCTACGCTTCGCTTGCCAGTACGTAAAAGATACCATCAGGGATAAAGACTTGAAAATGTGTCTGTATAATACATTCCTGTGTGAAGCCGGGGGGCCGCTACTGTTCCTATAACTGTTATATCATCATCAGGTCCTTTTAGTCGCCACTGCACGACCCTCTCTGTACTACTAAAGCCATAAGGCCAGAGCAGCCAGAGGATTTGGCCTACACTGTCCAGACGAGTTGGAGGCGTTGCATGGAAAGGTCTCATTTCGTTTGTGTTTCTTAAGAGTTCCCTTACCCTAGACCTAGACAGAATCAGACTTTCCCAAACATAGTTGTTGACGACAGACAGCGTGCCGCCTGAAATTTGTAAGAGGACCGACCAATCACGACGCCTACATCTCAGCCAATGAGAAGCACACCCCTCCTCACGCACACTCGGGCGATCCCCGAGCGCGCGCCCTGATTGGTCGGGACACTCATGCGTATCGGCGCTACCTGCGAGTAGCGCCCATTGTATATATATAGCCCTAGCTTGTACAAAGTTTGTAGTCAGTCAGTAGTTCAATCGAGTTCAGACAGTGTACAAGCAGCAACAGTGAATATACCATCAGAGCGGAAATCTCTCCGGCGTTTCATTTGGAACCAGCATATAGTGTCTACAGTCCACTAAACATCCTTACAAGGACCTGCGTTGGCCCATCGTCAACAATAGTCTAGCTTTTATTTTGAAACAGCATGTAAGATATTGGTGAATTGTGTAATTTCAAAGAATTGCATGTATTAAGGCATTGATATAACTAGTTGTCACGGTCAAAATATGAACCTAAAAGAAAAAATATCTATAGTCAATCATATAATATTTGACTGTTGAAAACTAGTTGTATGTCTAGATATATGCAATTTCTTTAAAATTACAAAATACTGCTGAAATCTGACAAGTCATTTCAAAATAAAAGCTAAACTATGTTTGTATGGAAAAGTCTAGGGTAAGAGGATTCTTAAGTCGTCTTCTACGACACCCACGAAAAAACTTGGATCAACTGGTCCTATTTATTCTACTCTGTCAGAAACCACACTGCAAACTGTTATGTTCATAAGACTAAGATAAACAACATAAACAACTACTTGTTAATCTATGCAATAGTTCCTTATTTTGTTTTTCTTTATTTTAGATAACACCCAACACTTTACGAGAATTAGGGCACTGGAATTTCAAACCCCGTTACACACAGGTAACAATAACAGAAGCCAATGAATATGTAGAATCAGCCTTAGAGGAAAAACTAGATTTAGGTTTCAAACAAGAAGTAGATGCACCTAATGATGTCTTATATTTCAAAGAGGATAAGGATCTAAGTGTAGAGAATGATGATTTCGGTAATGATGATCATAATGATGATGTGGTAGAGCCCTTAGAAATATTCGCTGATGACTGCATAGATTTGGAAGTTCCTAAAATTAATTCTAAAAAGAAAAGAAAAAGAATAGATGACAATTTAGAAACAGTCCGTAAAGTGACTAGAAAGAAGTTAAAAAAAGTTTTTGATGAAGATGAAGAAAGTGAAATATTAAATGATGATGATTTAGATTTAGAAACTATTAAAATTAATACTAGAAAGAGAAGTAAAAGAGTTGTACACGATGACTCAGATACAGAACCAGAGTTAAATACTAGAAAGAAGTTAAAAACTATAGAAGATGAAGTCAAAGTGAAATCTAAAAAGAGAGTCAGAGTTAAAAAAGAGAGGAAACCGAAAACTTCCAAATCAGCTGATGAAATCAAAAAAGTTGCGAATAGCCAAGAATTTGACGTCATATTCTTGACAAGAGAAGAACAGTTAGAGGAAATAGAAGAACGCAGGCAGGCAGCGTTGAAAGTGAAGAATAGTATCAAATGCAAGTACTGTGGCAAAAACTTTCAGACTCAAGACAGACTCGACGCACACTTCAAGTTCTACCACGATCCCAGTGTGGGGCATTTAGTCTGTGAGTTCTGTCAGTGCCGTTTTAAGGCAAGACATAAATTCTCCCACCATCTGAGGATACACTTGGTCAGATTCAGCTGCCGAAACTGTTCTTTCACGACTAAACGGTAAATATTACTTTAATGGATAACTACTTAATGATTTGATTATAACATGCTTTTATTTAGTTTCACCTGTCCCGTTGTCTGTCTGGTTAAAATTGACCCACTTCCCGGTTTGTGATTGAGCTGAAATTTTGCATATGTATATCGCGTAACAATGCAATGTTATATTGACATGTAGCTGATCTGATATGGAGCCGGAAGGTGGCCATAGGAACCCTGTAATGAAACGACACGACCCCATTGAGTTTAGGTTCGTTTCAATCGTATTGACGAGCACTTTAAACTTTTGACTCCGTTGCTTTAGATAAACCTTGTTTAAAAAAAAACTACTTGTTTTTAAAGGCTTAGATCAAATCTAAAAGGTAATTGAAATTTTACACCCTTCGTGTTGACAAAGTTTTGCAAACCTTACTGTGTCTTATATCACATGAAAGGGCTTTTTATAAGGATCTCCACTAGATAGCGCTATTATTAGTTAACTCGTGTCTTACTATGACGATTTGATTTTAAAAACTTTGGCATTGTACTGTACCCTCTCCACGCGAGTTCAACTCCCACTTGGCTGGTTTTTTTATGACAAATTGAGATGGTGAAATTCGACCGCGCCCCACGATTTTATTGAAGAATTATTAATTTTCTTTTTTCTCAATTTAGTTTTATAATTATTTTTTAAATAATAACTACTTCTTCCAAAGCGATTGCACCCTGAAGCGGCACTTCGAGTGGCACCAGGGCAAGCGGCACATGTGTCAGTACTGTGAGAAGGACTTCGCCAAAATCTCCAGCTACTTGTCGCACGTCAGGCTGATTCACGCGGGCGAGCTGCCCTGGTGCGAGCTGTGCGGAGAGTCTTTCATAGGTACGTGGTGTAAGTGGTCGAGCTACCTCTCGCACGTCAGGCTGATCCACAAGGGCGAGCTGCCCTGGTGCGAGCTGTGCGGAGAGTCCTTGATCGGTAGGTGTAGTAAGATGTCGAGCTTCCCCTCGCACGTCAGGCTGATTCACGCGGGCGAGCTGCCCTGGTGCGAGCTGTGCGGAGAGTCTTTCATAGGTACGTGGTGCAAGTGGTCGAGCTAGCTCTCGCACTTTAGGCTGATCCACGCGGGCGAGCTGCCCTGGTGCGAGCTGTGCGGAGAGTCTTTCATAGGTACGTGGTGCAAGTGGTCGAGCTAGCTCTCGCACTTTAGGCTGATCCACGCGGGCGAGCTGCCCTGGTGCGAGCTGTGCGGAGAGTCTTTCATAGGTACGTGGTGTAAGTTCTCGAGCTACCTCTCGCACTTCAGGCTGATCCACAAGGGCGAGCTGCCCTGGTGCGAGCTGTGCGGAGAGTCTTTCATAGGTAGGTTATCATTGTGCGAAGAACCAACGGCCGATGCGGCGGACTCCTATGGCTGATATGTCGATGATGAGTGTCGCATGGTGAAGAGGACGCATGGGACAAGAACAGGCAATTTTATTTTTCATTTAATTTTAATATGGCAACCGCGTAAGACCAGCGTTGTGTTTCATTTTGGTGCATTTGGTAGTTACTTATATGTGTAATGTTGTAATACTCAATGGAAATTCTTGTGGCAAAAAAAAAAATTCTTCCTTTATAATTTGTGTTTTTTTTTCAGGCGAAAAAGGGGTACAAGCGCACAAAAAGCTACGCCACAGAGACATTGATGTATCAAAATTTGTTTGCACAAACTGCAAGACCAGTTTTCTGAACGAAGACGCTCTCCATAGACACAGGAATCAGAACAGATGTGACTTGGCGAATTGTGTGCAGTGTGGCGACGCGTTTGCGAGTCTACAGTTGCTGAAGTATCATCTGGTTCAGAGACACACGGCAGATGGGCTCGTGACGGACTGCGAGGGATGCGGAGTGAGGTAAGGCGTTAAAGGGGGAGTTTGTTACAAGGCAAGAAAGGTGGGAGTATAAGGTTTTACATGGAAGGGGAGTAAGTGAAAAGCTTACAGGGGAAGCATAAAGATGATATTGTTAAGAGTAAGATCGTTCAGGTACAAACGGCCCGTGGGCTGATAGCGGACTGCGAGGGATGAAGAATGAGGACATAAATAGAGAGGGGGAGGATGTTGAAAGGCAAGATTTGTAAGTGGAGAGGCAGGAGTAAAATATTTTTTTACAAAATCGAATGGGGTATAAAATGAAATTTACTAAATTTCAAAAATATATATATTGTAAGCATACAATATATATATATATATATATATATTGTAAGTATACAAGGTTGGATTAATTGGATAAGGCAGATTACAGTAAGAATTTTTCCTTAGTCGGATATTACTTTTTTTTACGTATATCTTGTTAAGCTTTTGCGCTTCAAACACATACTTTATAGATATAAATGGGACTTAAATAAATAATAATAAATATATAGGGACAAATTACACTGATTGAGCTAGCCCCAAAGTAAGTTCGAGACTTGTGTTATGGGATACTAACTCAACGATACTATATTTTTATAACAAATACATATATAGATAAACGTCCAAGACTCAGGACAATTTGAAAAAGGCCATTTTCCAACTTGCCCTGACCGGGGATCGAACCCGGGACCTCTGGGTGGCGGACAAGCATGGTGACCACTACGCCACGGAGGTCGTCTTAGCATGAACCTTTCGTTTGCGACCACAAAGAATGTAACTCCTATTTGAAACGTTAAGACAGAATAAAAAATAAGAAGTCCCGTTTATATGTTACCGCCGGCAATGTGTTATTTTTTTTTACTAGCCTGTAGATATCACTCCCACTGCTGGGCAAAGGCCTCCCCCTTATCCTTCCACACGTCCCTATCTTCAGCGATCTTCTGCCAGTCGTACAAAAATTTATCAAGGTCGTCCCGCCATCTGGTCCTCGGTCTACCCCTACCCCTGCGTCCATCTGGCAACTAGAATGAAGATAATCATAAATGTGTTATTACATTAAAAAAATAATATTTTAAATGTTAAAGGTTCCACAACACGTCGGCGTTTCAGCGCCATCTGTCGGCCTGTGGCGCCAGCGCGGTGTGCGTGCAGTGCGGGGAACACTTTGATGAAGAGAGACAGTTGAAAGAACACGAGGCTGAGGAGCATACGAGCACAGACCTCTTCAAATGTGAGGAGGTGAGTAGAAAACCTGTTAGGAGGGGGAGTATGTAGGTACCATGATAGGAGGGGGAGTATGTAGATACCATGATAGCAGGGGGAGTATGTAGTTACCATGATAGGGGGGGGAGTATGTAGATACCATGATAGGGGGGGGGAGTATGTAGCCAACGTGACAGGAGGTTAGTGTGTTGAGTGCGGGTAACACTTTGATGAAGAGAGACAGTTGAAAGAACACGAGGCTGAGGAGCATACGAGCACAGACCTCTTCAAATGTGAGGAGGTGAGTATACAACCTGTTAGGAGGGGGAGAATGAAGATTAGATGATAATAGGGGGAGTATGTAGGTAACATGACAAGGGGTGGAGGTGACTCTACACATAGAGTGCAAGAACAGTTTGATGAAGAGAGACAGTTAAAATAACATGATGCTAAAGAGCATACTAGCACGGACCTCTTAAAATGAGAGGCGGTGAGTAAATAATATGATAGGAAGGGGAGTATGTGGATAACATGGTAGGAGGGGGAGTAGGTAAGCTTTGTGACAGGAGGTAGTATGTAAAGTGCGGGAACAGTTTGATGAAGAGAGACAGTTAAAAGAACATGAGGCTAAGCAGTTTTCTAGCACGGACCTCTTTAAAATGTGAGGAGGTGAGTAGACAACCTGGTAGGAGGTGGAGTATGTGGATAACATGGTAGGAGGGGGAGTATGTAGGCAACTTGACAGGAGGTTAGTATGTTGAGTTCGGGGAACACTTTTGTAGCGGGAGCGAGGTGATATTCTCGACCGCCACAAAGGGAAGATCTTCCCGCCAGGCATGTTGTTGCGCCTGGGGAACCGCGGCTCCGACGGTGTATCGTCGGAAGTTGTATATATGCAGCGAATCGGGCGAACTCTGAGATCGAGATGTGGGATACTGCTGGCGCCATCTCATATGCTTCTTGTGAACTATATTGTCGGTTGTCTCTTGATTGTAGTTCCTCATAGTGGCCGTAGAGGTCGCCACAGGACTCCCTCCCAAGACTGAAGGTCTGATAGCTTTTTCAAGTGCAGTCTGTGCTTCATGTCGTAGCTTGCAAGTGCCAGATGATTCTTGTCCCAGTGAGTCGGGAGCCTTCCAGTGAGTCGGAAGTGAATTGCTTGCTCGTGGCCTACGGTGAGTCGAGACCGTGCTGAGCGTGCTCGTAGTCTGCGGTGAGTCGAGACTGTTGTAGAGCGTTGTCGACTTGTTGGCGCCGGAATGATGTCCTGCCGGAGTGCCACGCTGGAGAGTAGATGCCTCAGATCCAGGGTGCGATGCTACGGGGGATGCGCCGGTCGCTGAAGTCGTCGAGTGAGTTGTGGGTGCTTGGTATCAGGACCAGGAAGCTCGGTGAGTCGGCTGCGATGGACCTGAAGATTGACCCGTTGTACTGGCTTGCTGTGAGAGACTGCTGCTGACCAATATTGACTGAGAGAGAGGAGCAATGATGACAGAGTTCAACGATGCTGACGAAGGCTGCTTGGCTGCTGATGATGGAGAAGGTTGCTTCCAATCACGTCGGGGGTCACCACTGTAGTGGGAGCGAGGTGATATGCTCGACCGCCACAAAGGGAAGATCTTCCCGCCAGGCATGTTGTTGCGCCTGGGGAACCGCGGCTCCGACGGTGTATCGTCGGAAGTTGTATATATGCAGCGAATCGGGCGAACTCTGAGATCGAGATGTAGGATACTGCTGGCGCCATCCCATGTGCTTCTTGTGAACTATATTGTCGGTTGTCTCTTGATTGTAGTTCCTCATAGTGGCCGTAGAGGTCGCCACAGGACTCCCTCCCAAGACTGAAGGTCTGATAGCTTTTTCAAGTGCAGTCTGTGCTTCATGTCGTAGCTTGCAAGTGCCAGATGATTCTTGTCCCAGTGAGTCGGGAGCCTTCCAGTGAGTCGGAAGTGAATTGCTTGCTCGTGGCCTGCGGTGAGTCGAGACCGTGCTGAGCGTGCTCGTAGTCTGCGGTGAGTCGAGACTGTTGTAGAGCGTTGTCGACTTGTTGGCGCCGGAATGATGTCCTGCCGGAGTGCCACGCTGGAGAGTAGATGCCTCAGATCCAGGGTGCGATGCTACGGGGGATGCGCCGGTCGCTGAAGTCGTGGAGTGAGTTGTGGGTGCTTGGTATCAGGACCAGGAAGCTCGGTGAGTCGGCTGCGATGGACCTGAAGATTGACCCGTTGTACTGGCTTGCTGTGAGAGACTGCTGCTGACCAATATTGACTGAGAGAGAGGAGCAATGATGACAGAGTTCAACGATGCTGACGAAGGCTGCTTGGCTGCTGATGATGGAGAAGGTTGCTTCCAATCACGTCGGGGGTCACCACTGTAGTGGGAGCGAGGTGATATGCTCGACCGCCACAAAGGGAAGATCTTCCCGCCAGGCATGTTGTTGCGCCTGGGGAACCGCGGCTCCGACGGTGTATCGTCGGAAGTTGTATATATGCAGCGAATCGGGCGAACTCTGAGATCGAGATGTAGGATACTGCTGGCGCCATCCCATATGCTTCTTGTGAACTATATTGTCGGTTGTCTCTTGATTGTAGTTCCTCGTAGTGGCCGTAGAGATCGCCACACTTTGATGAAGGGAGACAGTTAAAGGAACACGAGGCTAAGGAGCATACTAGCATTTAATTCTTTAAATGTGACCTGTGAGTAGAAAACCTGGTTGGAAAGCGAGTATGTGGATAAGGTTGTATGGGGAGGAATATGTAGAATGTTAGAAGGTAGTATGTAAAGTGCGGGAACAGTTTGATGATATGACTTGACTTTTTTTTTGGCGGCTGGCAACCCTGGAGCTTATATGTCAATTTTGTTGCTCCGTATTTATTAATGTAAATTTAAATATTTTCTTAGTTTTAATGATAAAATATTATTACTAGATTAAAAAACTAGATATGTGTTGACGTATTTCATAATTTGTTTGTTTAGAATCAGTATATTTTGTGAAATAATAGTGTTCTTAGTTGACGTTCAGTGGGTATTATTGATACCGGCTTTTTACAACTTTTACAAGGTAAGAACGGTGCAATAATAACTCCCTTTTACATATTTCATTAAAACACGACGTCCTTTGTACACTGTATTTCATATTTTCGCAAATTTACATACGTAAACACATTTAACCTTCAATGTAATTGAGACTCGTAGGTTAGGTTATGTTATTGTTATTTCGTAGTTAGGTGATCGGTTTTTGCTAGCTTAATCTCGCTTATACTTTCGTTTATTATCTTCCTTACACATTAAATCAGTCCCCATTTGTAAAAATGTCCTCCACAACCCGTGCTGTCACTGCCCGGCAACTGGAAATCCAGCTGAAGGATGCCTTACTCGAGCTCAAGGCGGAGAAGGAAGACAACGAAAAGTTATTATTGGAAAGGGAAGATAATGAACGAGAATATGAATTAATGCGTAATAAAACTATTAGACTTGAACAAAAGCTTTCAGAAAGTCTCCAATTGTGTGATGAATTGAGTGAGCAATTAAACCGATTACAATTAGAAGTAGATTCCTTCCGCCAATGTGGTGATACGTATGAGCAAACGCTTAGACGTACCACTGAGTTAGAAAAAGAGTTGGGAGAGGCATATAGACTCATAAGTAGTTACGAGCAAGACGCCCAGTTGCGTCAGTCAGCGGAGGTGTCTAGCCTCTATGACCAGCTCATTGATAGTGTCCCTGTGCCTCCCTCAACTAATTCCTCAGTGATTGATCTCACTAGTGATACTTCATCCTTAAATATTGACTCTGATACATCAAAATTTAAAATTAGCCACAATAAAATTAAAAAACATTTGAGGATTTCAAAAAAGATAAAGAAAACAAACTTAAAACTAAAAACCAATCTTAGAAGATCATGTTTAATCAAATCTAGTTCATTAAATTGTAAATTGCAATCAGAGATAGACTTATGTAATAAACAATTGGCGGAGAATCAAGAGTCATATGAGGTCAACAGCATCAGACTTGAATCGCATATAAGTAAGTTACAGGAGGATTATTCAAAATTATTTAGCAAGTATGACCTACAACGGAAGCAAAATACTGAGCACATGCTGACTGTGGAGAAATTGATTAATGACAGCAGGTACAATCAAGATACACTTGACTCATTAGTTCAACAGTGTACCTGCGGGCAGTTCAACCAGCCTATTGTCAATATTTCCACGTCAGAACTCTCTCCTTGTGGCAGTAATTTGTCTATATCTGATGTTGTGGACTCCATAGACTCTCCAGCAAATACAGTGGTGTTTTCAGACAGTGTAGGTCGCAATATGGGTCACATGTTTTATGAAAACTTGGAGCATCCTTTTTTTTTTTTTTTTTTTTTTTTTTTCGGAGGAAAGATCCCTGTTACGGATACCCGTCAGCCTGCGGGGGAGGCTGTCGGGTTATGTGGGACTCCACGCCAGAGCGACGTGCCTACCCACTAAAAAACCTCCGGAGTTCCATCTCAACCGCTTTTGCCGGGGACACGGGAACGGAAATACATCCGCGAACCCCGGCGCGGCTGGCCGCCAAAGCGGCCCCTCCTCGGGGGCGTCACAGCGCCCCCCCCACTCACCAAGTCGGCGCGTCCGGAACTCACGGACGCGCCGTACCTCCTCGGCCCAATTGAGAGGCGGCAAACTCCCACGCAGTCTACCGCCTGTGGACCCATGGGAGCCAGATAAACCGGCTCCCAGCGGCGGAGAAGATGAAAGGCTCCGCCGCTTGCCCCTCGCCGCAAACACGGTGCGGCACCGCTCGGTCGCGGAGGATAGGGAGAGCGGCAACGTAACACCGACACTCCTCCTCCTCCGCGACCGATCTCCCACCACAGCCACGGCGGTGTGGCCCCGCCTGAAGCGCCGGGAGGGCAATGAAACATTCCCCTCCCGGCAGCTCCACCCCGGGTGGGGGGAGAACTTCCCACTCCCCCGCCGCCCCATTGGGCGCATCCCTACAGGCTCAAGGCCGAAGCCGAGCCCGCGGGAGCGCCCCTCCTCGGGTGGGGGGAGAACTTCCCACTCCCCCGCCGCCCCAATGTGGGCGCTCTCTGCTGGTGCACGCCAGCAGGAGCGCCCCCTCGCGGGTTCCTCTTAGCTTCCCCGTGGCCACCGACTACCACGGGTACTGAGCCCCCCCGGTACGACAAACCGGGAACCCATTGGGGGGGAAACTTGGAGCATCCTTGTATTAATTATTGCTTACCTAATACAACCTTTCCCAAGTTCATAGAGAAAATCAAATCATCAAAATTTAACCATAATTCCACCATTGTACTGCTCGTAGGTAATAGTAGTAAAATAGAAAAGAAAGATATAATTCAATGTATAGAGACTTTAAGTAAACTTAATGTATGTAAAATAATACTATGTGCGTTTCCTTATTTGAGTTGCCAGCCCCCATCAATAAATAAAAACATTCAATACCTTAATAAATTATTACATAACTTGACATGTTGTCATAGTGACAAATTAGTGTTTTTTGACACTAATAATTTTATAAGTGAATGTTTTTTGACAAAAGGTAATATATACCTATCCAAATATAAGAAATTAAAAATTGCTACATTGGTAGCTTATACTATTAAGTTTTGGACGAGTTTACATTGTGAACAAACTACTAGTTGTAAGATGTCTACCGAGTTACCAAAAAATTGTAATAGTAATTCTGTAGACTTGACGGCAGATTTAAACTGCACCTCCAGACAACGGAAAGGCCACTAGAACTAAGAGTAATTCATCAAAACATACAAGGCCTTTCCAGCAAAGAACTACTAGTTGAACTAGTATTAGAAGAATTAGATATAGATATATTGTGTTTGACTGAGCATTGGCTGCATGAGAGTGAGATGATGTTCAGCCTAAACAACTACGACATTGTTAGCTGCTTTAACAGAAAGTCTACTACTCGAGGCGGTTCTATGATATTTTCAAAAAATGGTGTCCGCGGCAAGGAGAGGAATGACATAGTTAGACTTTCTGTTGACCGCTGTTGTGAGGTGGCCTGTGCCGAGCTAGAACATCATTTAATTTTATGTGTATACAGTCCACCTGATAGCGATTTTAAGGGATTTTTGAAAGTAATGGATCAGGTTCTTAAGTTAGCTTCAAATAGTAAAAAGATTTTAATTATTTGTGGTGACTTCAATGTTGATATTCTTTTGCAGAATACAAGGAGTACACAATTCTTAAACCTCTTTAAATGTTATGACTTAGAAAATGTTTTTCTCGAACCTACTAGAACCACCGCTACATCTGCCACATGTCTTGATAATTTCTTTACCGATATAAGTTATTTTCACAAATCTGTTATTAACAAGTTGCCATCTGATCATTCAGGTGTATTTGTATCTTTTGTCAAGAAGTCAACCCGCTGCTTGAGTAGGCCAATTACTTCCAAAAAGATTCGTAAGCTCAAGAAGAATTTAGAAAATAAATTATGTTCAGTCGTATACACTGGAAGTAACCCTGATGATCACTACAATAAATTGTTTAGTACCGTGTCTAAGGAATATTCGGCAACATTGGATCAAAAAAAAGTTAATGTTAATAAAAGGTTAAAATTTAATGAATGGGCTACTACAGGTAAAGAGACATGGAATGTCATTAATAAAGAAACAGGGAAAACTAAAGCGAGAGAAAATATTCGTGAAATCAAATATGCTGACAAAAATATTACCGCACCTAAAGACATAGTAAATGTATTCGATAATTTTTTTACCAATATTCCCTTGGCACTTACTGCTGATGTCAATTCAAGTCCTCAACATGCTGAAGCCTTACTTAAAGATAATATAGCTCCATGTAATCACAAGTTTCAATTTAAACATATTACCCCTAAAGATATAGTCGATGCATTTAAACAGCTAAATTTAAAAAAGTCTGAAGATCACTGGGGTATGTCCGTTAATGTAGTAAGCAACATCATAAATATCATTGCTGCAGACCTAGCTTTTATTTTTAATGAATGCATTGATGAAGATATTTTTCCAAATTTAATGAAATGCAGTAAATTGATTCCTTTATTTAAAAAGGGGGTAAGAACAGATCCTGGTAATTATAGACCTATCTCCATTTTGCCAGTTTTGAGCAAAGTGTTTGAAAAGATAATGCTTAATCAAATGCAACATCACTTTATCACCCATAACCTTTTTCATAGCCAGCAGTTTGGTTTTACTGGAGGGAAATCGACCACCGATGCGGGGGTAGCGCTAGTTACTCACATTTACAACGCATGGGAAAACAAGCATGATGCAATCGGTTCTTTCTGCGATCTCTCAAAAGCATTTGACTGCGTAGATCACCCGACACTTTTGCTCAAATTCCGTCAGTACGGTTTTGACGATAAATCTATAAACCTCATTCAATCATATTTAACGGATAGGCTTCAGACTGTTGATATAAATGGCATAAAGTCAAACGGATCTCTTGTCAAAATGGGTGTACCTCAAGGTTCTATCCTAGGACCGTTCCTCTTCTTAGTGTACGTCAATGATTTGCCTTACGCGGTTGAAAAACAGGCTGGTATTGTGTTGTTCGCCGATGACACGTCTCTTATTTTTGAAATAGACCGTCATAGCGAAGATGCTACTGCGGTGAATGATACATTATCAGCCATTTCTAATTGGTTCTCTGCCAATAACCTTCTGTTGAATGCGAACAAGACCCAATGCATTAGATTTAGTCTTCCTAACGTGAGGCAGGCCAATGTTGATGTGCTACTAGACGGTCAAAACTTAGATCTCGTTGATAATACTACTTTCTTGGGAATCACAGTAGATTCAAAACTTCAGTGGGATGTCCATATTTCTAAACTCGCTAATAGGCTCAGCTCAGCGGCTTACGCTGTTAGAAGAATCAGACAATTGACAGATGTAGCAACTGCTAGACTAGTTTACTTTAGTTACTTTCATAGTCTGATGTCCTACGGGATTCTTCTCTGGGGGAGTGCTGCTGATATACAGACTATTTTTATTTTACAGAAAAGGGCAATTCGTTTTATTTATGATTTAGGATCGAGAGATTTTTTAAGGAAATTGATATACTCACTGTACCATCCCAGTACATATTTGAAAATATAATGTATGTGAGGAAAAATATTGCCTTATTTAATAAAACAGGTGATATTACGGGTAGAAACTTACGTAACATAAATGTTTTAGTTACCCCGTATTATAGGCTGAAAACAGTCAGTAAATCGTTTAAGGGAAACTGTATAAAGTTTTATAATAAATTGCCAAAATCGGTCCTTGATATGCCAGATAGAAAATTTAAAGCTTATGTAAAGAAAGTACTTTGTGAGAAGGCTTATTACGGAACCGATGATTATCTTAAAGACAAAAACGTCTGGCTTGAGCTTGGCGCGGGTCCCTTTTAAAGGTTTATATTTGTACACTCACAAATGACATAATTTGAGTACAATCAGTACATGTATTTTATACAAACTGACATTAATTTCAAATTTGACATTTTTAATTAATAATTATGACATAGCAATGTATTCTCAGTCCACACATCTAATTTTAATATCAGTATAATTGTAAGGTTGACGTTTTTGGAGAAAATGCTGCAGTACAGTTTGTTACCGCTTCTTCTGTACTTGCGCTTTGGAGGCGGCAGTAAACTTAGTTGTAAGTAAATGATCTGACGTCAACAACTAACTATTAAGAAATTGAAAGAAAAAAGAAATGACAATTATCAAGTGATATAAATATCCAAAGATAAATAAATGACTTTGACTTTGACTTTGATGAAGAGAGACAATTATAGGAATACGAGACTAAGGAACATACTAGCACAAACTTATTCAAATTTCAAGAGGTAAGTAGATAACGTGGTAGGAGGGGGAGTACGTAGGCAACGTGACAGGAAGTAGTATGAAGAGTGCGGGAAAACTGATGACGATAGACAGCCAAAAGAGTATAAGGCTAAGGAACATACTATCACCGACCTTTTTAAATGTGAGGAGGTGAGTATACGACGTGTTAAAAGGGGGAGTATGTAGATACCATGGTAAGAGGGGGAGTATATAGGCAACGTGTTAAAAAGTAGTATTCAGAGTGCGGTAACACTGATGAAGAAAGACAGACAGGAACACTAAGCTAGAGCATACTAGCACCTACCTCTTCAGATATGAGGAGGAGAGACAACGTGGTAGGAGGGGGAGTATGTAGATGATATGGTAGGGGAAGTATGTAGTCAGAAGGTTGTATTTAGAGTGCGGGAACACTTTGACGAAGAGAGAGGCCTAAAAACACGAGAGGGAGGATATAGGCAACATGGTAGAAGGGTAGTGTGTAGGCAACATGGTCGAAAAGGGAATTTGTAGGCAACGTAATAGAAGGGGAGTACGCAGACCCCTTGTTTCTGGTTTTTTATTTTTATTAAACTAATTTGTCCCATTGTTGGGCAAAGGTCTCTCCCATCTTCTTCCACTTATCCCTTTCTTGTGTTAGGCTCGACCATCCTTTCTGGAATAAAATAGATATTTTCTTTTTCTGAGAAATTTGCTGAAAGGTAATTTTCTAACGTTTATAACAATAAATTTTCTCAAAATCAACTGTCTGTTAATTGTTCCAGTGCAGCAAGACGTTCACGAACGCGTACTACTTCCGGGAGCACTGCAACGCGCACTACAAGAACAAGGAAGCGGATCCAAGACGGGTGAGGCGTTTTTCAGACTTACTAAAGAATTCCTTTGCCCTAGACTTTTCCATAAAACGTAGTTTAACTTTTATTTTGAAATGACATGTGAGATTTCGCCAGTATTTTGTAGTTTTAAAGAAATTGGATATATCTAGGCATATAACTAGTTTTCGACAGTCAAATACGTACTTGAAAGAAAATATGAGAGTGTAGAAGTTTACTGATGGTCAAATATGATACGATACACTATATTCTTTTTAAAGTGGAAACTAGTTATATCCCTAATGATTTCGCCAATACTAGATCATTGGGAAAAATGTAATTGTAACCGACATTTTTCCGAATGAGTCACACTGTTACTAATCGGCACTCTGTATTCCCGTTTAGTCACAGTAATAAAGGTTAAAAGTAAGTAATTAAGAAATGCTTTTTTATGAAATTTATTTGTTTATTTACTGTGACTAAACGAGAATACAGAGTGCCGATTAGTAACAGTGTGACTCATTGGGAAAAATGTCAGTTGCAATGTGTATCACTGTTACTCATTGAGAATTTTTTTCCCAATGAGTAGCAGGGTTACTGATGTTGGTGTGACTGAACGGCAACAAACGCACGTGTGTGCAGAAGCCCCGCGGGCGCGGCACCCGGCCGCTGGACCCGTCGCTGCGGCGCTGGCGCGTGGTGGGCGAGGAGGCGCACGACGTCGTCATGGAGCGGGAGGCGCCCAAGGGCAGCGCCGCCAAGAAGGGCGCCATGTGCGAGGTCTGCGGGAAGAGCTTCCAGGTAAGTCTGCCGGAAGAGCTTCCAAGTAAGTCTGCGGGAATAGCTTCCAGGTAAGTCTGCGGGAACAGAAT
The DNA here is from genome assembly GCA_943193695.1 of Acrobasis suavella. NCBI lineage: Eukaryota > Metazoa > Arthropoda > Insecta > Lepidoptera > Pyralidae > Acrobasis > Acrobasis suavella. The sequence continues at coordinate 2,249,370 of OW971956.1, forward strand.
CCAGGTAAGCCTGCGGGAAGAGCTTCCAGGTAAGTCTGCGGGAAGAGCTTCTAGATAAGTCTGAGGAAAGAGCTTCCAGGTAAGTCTGCCGGAAGAGCTTCCAAGTAAGTCTGCGGGAATAGCTTCCAGGTAAGTCTGCGGGAACAGAATCCAGGTAAGCCTGCGGGAAGAGCTTCCAGGAAAGTCTGCGGGAAAAGCTTTCAGGGAAGTCTGACGAAAAAGCTTCCTAGTAAATATACGGGAAGAGCTTCCAGTTAAGTCTGCGGGAAGAGCTTCCAGGTAAGTCTGCGGGAAGAGCTTCCAGTTAAGTCTGTGGGAAGAGCTTCCAGTTAAATCTGCGGGAAGAGCTTCCTGTTAAGTCTGCGGGAAAAGCTTCCAGGTACACACCATAAAAATGAGTCAAACATCGTATTGACATAATGTAATTGAAGTGTCTTAAGGGTGGGTGTATTCAGGGTAGTAAAATTATTCCTAAAAACCTTTAGTGTTACAAATAAACACTTTATTTTTTATACAATACGGTATTTAAATCGTTTTTAAGGTTTCGTCCCCAAAGGGTAAAAACGGGACCCTATTACTAAGACTCCGCTGTCCGTCCGTCCGTCTGTCCGTCTGTCACCAGGCTGTATCTCATAAACCGTGATAGTTAGACAGTTGAAATTTTCACAGACGATGTATTTGTTTCTGCTATAACAACAAATAAACAGAATAAAATAAATATTTAAGGGGAGGTCCCATACAACCAAGGGTTTTTTTTTTTGCTGTTTTATCGATATTAAAAACGGCAAGAGGTAGCCGCTTGAAATATTGACAGAATATTTAGTTGTATATTCACTTTAAAAATAAATAATTAAATATAAATAAAATCAATATAACAAACCTGATTTTTTTTATAGATAATCGTACGAAACCCGTAGTACGCGAGTCCGACTCGCCATTTGCCGATATTATTTTTTTATTATTCTTATCGAAGTACTTAATATAAGCAAAATATATTTAAAAAGTAACATAAGGAAGTTATAAGCCTTTGAAAGCTGATAAAGACCTTTCAAAGCCGAAGCCCAGTGTGGGGAGACCCAGAAGGGAAAACTGTCCAGTAAACCCTCAACAGTAACGATAAACGTGTCCTCAGAACGCAGGTCTGCTGAAGTACCACCAGCGCATCCACTCCGGCGAGCGGCCGTTCCAGTGCACGCAGTGCTCGAAATCCTTCACGACAAATCGATTGTTAGAGGTAAGTCTTATATTTTAAAAAAATATACACAACATATATATCAACTTTTAATTCATGTAAATTAAGTTGAATATCACACTTCAAAATAGTGGGTAATAGTGAAGAAAAACGCATGCTTCAAATGCGTGTGTACTGTGTAATGGAAAATTTCGTCAGGAAGATTCGAAGCCACAGTAACACAATTGGTAGTGCACTCACGGCGTTAACGTGAGGGACGCGGGTTCGAATGCCACTCGTGGCGAAATTTTCCATCACGTTTTAATTTTTTTCGTTTAATTCTTAATAATTTATTCAATCATTGTACATTTTTACAAATTATAATATAATAAAAATTACAAATAAAAAAGAGATTCCAACGCATCACCGCGAGGCAGAGTACCCATAAGGCTGGCAGCATTGCCTCTCTGCACCGCAATAGAAATTCTTCGTGCAAAGAAACTGCCCGCCCTTAGGTCGCCCGTAACATCGCGGAGACGCGTTGAAATCTCAGTCACAAAAGCTTTTGCTTCTGGGCCCCATGGACCCATCGTCTCTACGGCGAAGGGCACAAAATGTAATTTCCAAGAAGATCAGCATATTTCCTACGTTTTAGGACTTCCGCTGAAACAGCCGCTGCACCAGCTCGCACAGACGTTGACGCAACATGCGAGGACACGAGAGTATCCACGCACGTTGCGTCCCAAATTAGACATTTGCCAAGCCACCATTTTTTTAAATGGATAATAATCCGAGCATTGTAATGCTGTTAAACATCCCCCAATAATTAAAAAAGAAACATACTTTTAAGAAATCCGCTATTTTCCAACAAGTCAAATCAAATACTTTTTTTTTAAGCGTCAAAACAAACTTTCTCTGTGGGAGTTGTATGCAATACAGGCGGATGACGTCATAGTTTCTTGGAGTCAAATAGCGCTCTTATTGTCAGTTTTTCTGTAATAATAAATCTAAAATCACGTTAAAATGGATATGTTCAAAGACAAGTGACATTATTTTGCGATGTTTTATTTTCTTATTACTTCAAAATAATTTGTTTTAGACCCAGTAAAATATTATGAAAAAGATTTTTATAGTGATCACCATCAATTTTGCTAATGGAACGCATATACGGGGCGCACCATTTTTATTGTATTACAAAAAGGTTTTGATTTAAACTAGTGTACCCTGTACGCCATCGCTTGTGATGAGCTGGGTTTTGGAACCATTAATTTATTTAGAGGATTTAATTTATGTACAGATCGTTCGTCCAAATGGTGTGTGTAATGTTGACGTGGTAGGAACGCTTTTATATTTGGACGAACGAACTCTTGAGATTAGATAAAGTAGAGTATGAAACTGCACATAACTTGGTATTAAACGCTCTTGTGATATAAACATTAACCTCGCATCCGGTCGGTCGGTTTTTCAAAACTTTCTTATCGTGTATCAAATACGAGTGTGTATTTAAATAACGTCTGGTCAGTGTTTTTTTTTTCCATTCTTAAACGACCATAATATTGCAGGAACACGTTCGCGTCCACACCGGCGAGCGTCCGTACAAGTGTTCACACTGCTCCAAGGCGTTCAAGACGCTCGCCGCGCTCAACAGGCACGACCTGGTGAGTGAACCACGATCTACACAATATAATACAAATAACTTTATTGCACTATAACAAAGAAAAAATACAACCGCAAGACCCCATATTGGCACAAAGGCGGACTTATCGCTAAATGCGATATCTTCCAGCCAATCTTTTGCTAGAGATGTGATATTCTTGAAAACTTTTGAACTCGCAGGTATCTGGGGTGCTATTTCTAGGTTCCTATTGAAATAAAAAATTGAAATTTAGAAAAACAAAGTTAGTATAAGCCTCAAAATATCTGCACAAATTTTTGCTGAACTTCGACCGTTCATAAAGTACTCATTAATTGTAAAAGAAAAGAAAATATTTCGATACAAACCTCGCAAATATAATGAAAAATTTTAATTCAAAACATTTATTTCACATACTTGTAAGGCTTACTGATCGTATGTATCACCTGAAACAAGTTATATGCAATTCCCGCACCCTATAAATAGTTAGTATTCGTTCTATGGATAGTTAATAATAATACTAATTTCATTTAATAAAATACAAACCATGCCCTTAGACGCTATCTCTCTCTTTTTGGTTTGCCTCTTTTTCTAGCATCGCCCTGGATGAAACACCAAGCTTTTTAAAAAGTTCGCAAAAAGTTTTACGGGTCGAAAAGTTTCGGTGATCCAAGATATTTTATTACTTCTTTATTACTCAAAGTCCTAACCACACATTGTTTGTTCTTCTTATCCTCAGGTCCACAACGGTCTACGTCGCCACGTGTGCCAACTGTGCGACAAGACCTTCCAAACGTCGTCCTGTGCTAAGGTGCACATAAAAACTGTGCACATGAAACTGCCCACGCCGCCCAGAGTGCGCAGACGCAGGGTCAAAGACGAATAGCAGTTACCCAGATTCAGTCAGCTCGGTGACTGGGTCATCATCAGTGCGGAGTGAAGTGGTAAGGCGGACTCTAACTCTAGTCTGGGAATAGTGCAAAGATTGACAGGAGTGACTCGTGCTTTTACAACCCATTCGTTGTCCATAAATAGAAAACAACAGTTTAACTATAGTCATGAATCATATTTGATCCATGGCCCTATCATATGAATCAAATATGATTCATGGCCTTTTAGAATCTCTGGTAAACTTTTTATTTAATCTTAATCATGATTCTTGTCTATATAAATCCAGTGGGAATTTAATTCAAAAACTAAGTACTCGTCTGTCCGTTACTCCATAATATAAAACGATAATCGTACGATAGTGTCGTTCTATTTCTTTGTAAATCCAAATTATACTTTATATGAATTGCATAACGCTTAATGTTGGTTGACACTGAAACGCGGACACGTATCTACGTACGTCTGTCGTGTCGCTTTGGAGTAAGGGTCCTTGAGTAAAGATTGTCAACTAAGTGGATTCTACGTGTTGCTTTTTATTTATTGAATCTGATGAATTTATTGTATTTTAAATGGTGAAATAAAACTATAGAGAGTACATTAAAATGTATAAGTAACTATTTACTAAAAATGTAAAAATAACTTATGTAATTACCATTATGGGACTTACCGCGATTAATATCACTTTAAGCCAGATATTTCGAAAACCCTTCTTCCGTCATGGTCGCTGGCAGACTGAGCATTTTGACCGCGAAACTAAATCATTTCATAAATTCTGTGGTGTAATTTAATAGGTACAAAACTCTTGATGTCTTCTTTTCTTCTTGTCAATGGACGTGTAAAAGCGCCTGTAAAGGTCTAATTACTGAATAAACATTTAAATCTTGAATCTTTGAGTCTTGATTCTCTAATGTACAGTCTTGCTAGAGAGTCTAGAGAATATTATATTTATACAATATGTAACAAAAACCCTGTCCGATCCTTGTAGGAGCAACTCAGACCGTCAATATTAACAACTTATTCTTTGGGACCAATGCTTGAACTCGAAGAAAATATCGGCACTTTCATACAAATTGCCGGGCCAGCCGAACACCTTTGTGTGAAAATGTCGATTTTTATTTCGAGTATCAAGCATTGGTCCCATAGGAAAAGTTGTTCATATTGACGGTCTGAGTTCCTCCTTCAAGGATCGGTCAGAGTTTTTGTTACATATTGTATAAGTAAGTATTTAAATATTATAAAACAAGACTGCTTAAAAAAAAAGACAGCTTTATTTAAAATAACCGGGCAAGTGCGAGTCGGTCTGCGCACGAAGGGTTCGTACCATTATCTATAAAAAAAAACACGTTGTATGGGAGCCCCACTTAAATATTTATTTTATTCAGTTATTAGTATTTGTTGTTAAAGCGGCAACAGAAATACATCATCTGTAAAAATTTCAACTGTCTAGCTATCACGGTTCACGAGAGCCTGGTGACAGACAGACGGACAGCAGAGTCTTAGTGATAAGAGTCCCGTTTTTACCCTTTCGGTACGGAACCCTAAAAAACCGTTCTGTGGCGTCTATTACTTATTTGTTGACGTATTAAAGTCTAAATCAATAAATCATTGATAAATTTTGTGCAATATTGTAAATGATGAAATAATGTTTATAAATAGCATTCAGTATTATACAGGGTGACTTTAGCCTCCAGCCAAATTTTTAGAACTAGTTTTGTTAATGATACTTACGATAGCCTCTGGGGCCTAGCGGTTATCATGCCACGCTGCCACATCGGAGGTCCCGGGTTCGATCCCCGGTCAGGTCAAGATGAAAATTGATCTTTTTCAAATTTTCCTGGGTCTTGGATGTTTATCTTTATATATGTATTTGTTATAAAATATAGTATCGTTGAGTTAGTATCCCATAACACAAGTCTCGAACTTACTTTGAGGTTAGCTCAATCTGTGTGTTTTGTCCGTAAATATTTATTTATTATACTGAAGTATTTTCCATAAAAAATATTAACGAAAATCGAAATAAAGAATGCGTGAGTGTCGTGGAAACGGAGTTTGAAAAAAAAATCGTGACGGAAAATTCTTAGTTTTTTTCTAGTCTGTACCGTCCGAAAAGGATCTTCAGTCCGAAATGCGGCTACTCATACAAATCCGCGCTCGGCCAAACGAGTTTTGTATGAGGACGAAACATTTTGTTGAATTAATAATAATATATTTTTTTATAGAATTTAATTTAGTCTCATGGACTGAGCTTGCTCCAAAAATTTGGTGAGTAAAGAATCACCCTGTATAACGTCTAATCCTCTTATTCATAAAAACTATAAAACGTTAATTAAAATATGTTTTGTACAATGCGACACAAATAAGTTGAACAAAGATGGCGGACTTCAAAGCATTTTTTTACAAACTCCCGACACGTAAATTGAACCAAAATGGCGGTCGTTGGCGCATTATTTGTACCTGCGCCGATAACAACCATTTTTTTTCAACCTACGTGCCGGGAATTTGTACAAAAATGCTTTGACGTCCGCCATTTTTAACCGACTTCGAAAAAGGAGGAGGTTATCGGTTCGACTGTATATTTTCTTTGTTCAACTTATTTATGTCGCATTGTACTAATCTCTCTTTTTCAAAACGAGAAAGAAAAGAAAGAGACAAAACATATCTTAACTGAAATAGGTTTAGCTAACGTTTCAAAATTTTATTGAATAAGGGGGATATAAATATACAAACTATTTTAAGGGTAGATTCAATCCGTGACACTGAACAACTTTCCCCAATGAACAAATATTAAAACATGAAAGAAAATTGTCGTTTTAGAAACTCAAACCAGCTGATCGGTCAAAATGTAAGAGTGGCCAAAATTTTCTTTGTTTTTCGCTATATGTTGCCTGGGAAAAGTTTTTCAGTATAATAAACTGAATTAACCATTAATATAGTTTTAGTTTACTTTGTTAGGAAATGTATATTTACTATGTAAAATATTATTTTGAATAAATCTGTGTGAATTATGACTTGTTTTTTTTTTTTTTTTGCTTTTATTATATTTATGACGCAAGAAAAACAGGAATTTCTATCTATAGCATTACATTAAAACAGCAAATTCAGTTGATAGGTACTGATGATATTTCCCAAAAAAGTATGGCTATGCTAAATCACTATAGTATAATGATAATAAAATAACAGTCAAAAACAAAGAAAAAATCGACATTCCCAGACAAATTGCCCGGGCGGCTGCACAATTTTGTATGGAAATACAGATTTTTTTTTAAATTACTAACTGTTATTTTTATATCATTATACTATAGTAATCTAGTATAACCCATGGTTCGATTTGTTGGCGGGTATCTCACTTTCCACGTTACACCAGTGAACGGGTACATATAACATAACCTTTTTTTTCATTTCTATCTAATCTTCAAAATCTATTAGGTCCCACGGCGCTCGAGTAAATCCAAATTTAGCCTCGTCGGCTCCCCAGCTACAAGTCTCGAACTTACTTTAGGGCTAGCTCAATCAGTGTAATTTGTCCCTGTATATTTATTTATTATATATATGTATTTCTTTTAAATTATAGTATCGTTGAGTTAGTTTCCCATAACTCAAGTTTAAAACTTACTTTGGGGCTAGCTGAATCTAAACAGATATCTCTTTATTTCAGTTTGACAGCTTTGTAGGATCATAGCTAATTAAAATACTGTAATAAATGTGTAAATACTATATTTCTAATAATATAACAAATTATAAATATACTTAGGCGCAAACCACTATGAACTTGATTTCTTTGACATTTGTAGAGGAAACAACAAGACCACTCGGAGTTTTTTGGCGGGAAGTCAAGGGGTTCAGTTAGAGTTTGCTATAAATTGTTTTGCAAACTGATTCTAGTGAACTTTATAATATAAAATCGGTGTGGTTTAGTGTTATAAATGCTAATGCTCATGGACAATATGTGAAATGGTTCAAGAGGACATTCATAGTGCGGCTGTAGTGATATTCTTTAGGCGCCGTCCGCCACTCAATCAGCTAAGAAAACCGTATAGATTTGTCGCCAGAAGCTCCCTTGAAGCAATCAAAAGACCTACACCAACCTTTGATTGCATAGTTAGTTGCATAGTTAGTAGGGTTGGGAATAAAAAAGTGATAAAATAAAGATAGGCTCTAAAAGACTAGTATCCAGAGCCGTAAAATAATTTTATATAAAAAAACAAGACCACTCGTTGCAAACACTTCGCGAACAAGCGATTAAAAATGCATCATTTTGGAAACGCTCGCGCAAAAAATTTTTTGCATGCGGGATGCATTCAAAAATAGACTTACTCCAGTGTGGCTTACGCCTTAGATGTTCACTTCAGTGCGTGTGTGCTGGAGTGTGTCCGTAAAGACCTGACTGTAGCGTAACGACGGTGACAAACGTCACATTCGTGTGGTTTCTCGCCAGTGTGCGTCCTCATGTGACTTAGTAAATGGCCTCTTTTAATAAATCTATGATGACATATGTCACACGCATGCGGTTTCTCGCCAGAGTGTATTTTTAAATGGCTTTGCAAACGACTCTTTCCACTAAATTTACTTTGACAAACATTACACTCGTATGGTTTCTCGCCAGTGTGAGTTCTGATGTGAATGTTCAATTGGCCCTTTTGGGTGAATTTGCGTCGACAAACAGTGCATTCATAAGGTTTCTCGCCAGAATGTGTTCTCAAATGGCCGTTTATATCACTTTTTCGACTAAATTTATGTTTACAAATATCGCATTCGAATGGTTTCTCACCCGTGTGTACTCTTAAATGGTATTTTAACTTATCCTGTGCTTTAAACCGCATTTGACAAATATGGCATTCGAATGGCCTCTCGCCAGTGTGAGTTCTTAAGTGACGATTTAAAATACTTTTATTACTAAACTGACGTTGACAAATGTCACATTCATATGGTTTCTCGCCGGTGTGAATTCTGAAATGACTATTTAAATGCGACTTTGAATTGAATTGGCGGTTGCAAACATTACATTCGAATGGTTTCTCGCCAGTGTGTATTCTCATATGTTCTTTTAAGCTATTCTTATATTTGTAAATGCGATGGCAAATATGACATTGGTGTGATGTTCCAGCGGGCGACGTTGGTTTCTCAGGTTTATTCTCTGTGAAAAAAAGGATTAAACTGATAGTGAATTTGTGTAATTTGAATAATTTATGATCAGTTAGTCAGATTAAAAAAAACTCTTTATAGAGTTTCATTCTGAACAACCAGCTGATATGTTTAATTGATCGGAGTGGAAATCTAGGAATTCACCCCTAATATTTTCAGTATATTATGAACGTTACATGTATATTAATTAGCTCGGTAGTCATCTATTTTTGACGGTGAAAACATTTAACTTCTACAAGCTCTTTTTAGGGTTCCGTAAAAATTAAAAAACGAAACCCTTATAGGATCATTCGTGCGTCTGTCACAGTTAATTTGTTCGCAACCTTCTGGACCAAATCAGGTGAAATTTGATAGGACTGTGTAATCCTATGACCCAGAAATATGCAAAGTAAGTACATATATTTTTTTTAAATAAGTTTTGCAAATTTTACTTTTTTTTTGTTAATTTTTTGTTGTATAAGACAATGTTTGGATACAAACGTGTATTTAGATGTCAACATACCCTCCTGGTCATCTTCAAGAGTTCCAGAACCTTTATCTATACAGGACTTACTGTCTTCATCAGAGTCACATTCCTTTTTAACTAAGATGTCGGTTACAGCTGCTGGCTGCGGGAATGCTGGAAATACAATGAGCTGCCTTAAATTCCGTACATTTGTTTCTTTTACTGGCAGTTTAAAGTAGATAAGCTGTTATTGAATAGAGAAGATGCATAATGAGTAGATTTTTATGTCTCTGATTTTGTAAGCATTTACGTAAAAAATACCTTAAGAGCACAATTTTATTTTTTTATCGATTGATTAACTTTGGTTTTTAGATGATTGAAAAAGTAAATTTAAGAAGTAATTAAAAGTTTAAAAAATAATATTACCGTAAGATTTTTGAAAGAAATTATAGCTTCTTTTGTTATGAGGCCAATCCTGTAAACGCAATATTTGGCACCCAAACAAATATTCTTCATTCACGCTTACAAATGCAACATAAGTGACGTCACTCCTGTCTCGTTTTTGTAAGGTGCTCTGAGATGCCGTCCAAAGGCGGACGTGACTTTGTAACCTTTATAACTTAAAGAGATTTTGGGTTAACAAGGTAGTTTTTTCTTGCACTTGCCTATTTTCAGAAACTCTTTCCATAACATAACGAAAAAAATATATGCATCTTTCCTATTGTAGTCCAGCTCTGTAGATAGCACTTACCTTCTAACTGTCTATGTTCCATCTCGCTGACATCATAATCTACCATTGGCTCAATCTTGATTTCGACCATGGCAGGTGTTGAATTGTCAAAACACCGAGTTCCAGAGAAGGTTAGCGCTCCACACAGACCGAGGGCCTGACGATCGATCGTTGACACCGATTGCCTTGTCACGTGAACCTGTATAGACCAAAATAATAATTGGCCAAGTGCGTGTCGGACCACGCGCAGTGTAGGGTTCCGTAGTTACGAATGCCCACTTTGAGTTCAGGCTTCTAAAAACGTCTAAAAACTAATTTTCTATTGAATTTGTGTGAAATTTTCATTTCGCGAGTAAATTTTATAAGTTAATCACCTATAACTTTTTAATTTGTAAACCGTACTTAGCTCTGATAGTTTTCCTTTAAATTTCGTTATACATATATACTATAGCTGTGAATTTTTTCACGTGTTTATATATAACCGTTTAGCAGATAGACGGGAGGGACACCTGACTCAAACAAAAATGTTTACTTCTAAACCAAATATTTCAGAAACGGATTCCTAAATCGAAAAACGGTATTCACAACCTCATAATATTTTTAGGCCTAGGCCTAGGCCTAGACATAGGCCTCGCCAAAGAAAACGACCGATCGGAAGCTGCCTGTATCGAGTGCCTTCCTGCAATCTAACTCAGGTCATCTCACTGAAAATTACTCTCCGAGACTTTTATGCGGACATTAAGTTCGACGATCTCTGTGGCCTTTTGGTCATCATGCCGCGCTGTCACACTGGAGGTCTCGGGTTCGATCCCTGGCAAGTCAAAATGGAAAACGATCTTTTTCAGATTGACCTGGTTCTTGGATGTTTATCTATATATGTTTTTGTTATAAAATATGGTATAGTTGAGTTAGTATCCCCTAATACGAGTCTCGAACTTACTTTGGGGCTTGGGGCTAGCTCAATCTGTGTTTTGTCTATATAATTAACAAAAAATATATTATTAAATATTTGCAATTACTATAAATCTTATTTGTGTGAAGCCACTGCATGCTATAACGGGACAACGAGTATAAAAAAATAATTACCTGAGATGATCGGACCAGTATTGCCGAGAGAACAGCTTTAGCCTTCAAAGCCTTCAGCATTAACTTGCGGCTTTTGTTCAGCTGAGCGCGGCAAATACAGCAGGCTTCCAGAGGCTGCCCGTCAGCAGTTTGCAGCTGAAATATGGAACATGATTAGCTCAGGGCTTGCACATGGTTAAGCTTCTCTCAAATAAAGCTTTAATGAAGAAAAAACTTCTATGGGCGCCTTGGGCTTTTTTGAGATGAAAAAAAAAACAATGAACTTGCAACACTTTAACCGTAATCCACACTAAGATTATTTATTTATTTAACTTTATTACCAAAAACGGTAACAGGCAGACTTAAGGCCCAGGGCCTTTTCAACCAGTCAAACATGGTACATTCTAATTTAACTATAATTTAATTATTATCTTCAAATTTTACCGAAAATACATTTAACGATAATTTTATTTATTTATGTTCTTATCTATATATTCATAACATACATGTAAAAAATACACAAATATTGCATAAATTCATAAACCCTACATAGACTACATAAATATTTATAATACTCTATGACAATTGGTGAAGATAATGAGCACGCACTGCACACTTAAACGCTTGGTGACTAGGGGCTTTGAGGATATCAAGTTTTTACTTCTGTCAGCACTCCTAGAGTGCCACTTTTTTATCTATTATTTTACCGAGGCTTCAGTTAACTTGGTGTGACTATGTCAGCATCATGAGGGAATTTGATTAAGTAATTGCTGTGCAACATCACAGCTTGCAAGAAAAATTTGATGGCTTTTGCCATGTGCCTCAGTGGATAAATATGAAGATAAAGAATGGATAAATTATTTTTATTTTGCGGTGCCAGTTAACCATAAGGATAAACAGAGATCTAGTTAGATCTCTGTTTATCCTTATGGTTAACTGGGAGAGAATGTTAGCGCCAAATTCGCCATTTGTAAAAAATTTAATATGGTGGACCTAAAAAAATTTTAATTCTAAATTAATATGAAAATTAAGATTTTAAGATGGAATTCTTTGACTAGAAACACGTTGACTTTTCATTGGTTTTGGAAAAAATAATGTCATATAGTAAATAAATTGCTCTATCCATATACATGATCCAAATTTGTGTATGACACAAGATAAAAAAGTTGTGAAAATAATTTTCGATCGAGACCACGCCTGTTCATAACGACATGTGACCTCGATGAACTCATAATCTACCTGGCCGGCGGTACTACAAATGTTTCAGAATTTTTTTTTTTTACTATCTAATTAGATCTTAGTAACGATCCTTATGAAGTGGCATTCGGCTCCAAAACCAATGAAAAATCACCGTGTATAAATTGAGATACTTACAGTGAGCGACAAAAGTTTTTCGTAAACAGTCTGTAGAGGAGTACCAGTGATGTTGCTCAGAAAGGTGTCCACTGAGAGGCATATCCCGCATATACCTGAGCTGGCAGTCATCTTAATACAAGCGCCCTGGAGCGTATTATGAAGAATCTACATGCATGTAGTTCTGTAAAAAAAAAATATTCTTTACATGCTTCTACCCTTCATATACAATGTAACCCTCTTTCGTTTTTATAAAAATAACAACCTATTTTAGTTAAAATATGTTTTGTCCCTTTTCCTCTTTTCAATATTTGACAGTGAAAGAATGAGATAAAACATAATTTAACTAATACAGGTATAGCAAATGTTTGTTACTTTTTATGAATATGAGGGTAAATCTTCACAAGTGTCGCATTATATTTTTACCAGTAAGTACAGTCAGCCAACGAGATACCTGTGGTGTCTTTTTTTTCAAACGTGGAGTCACAAAACGAACGGATTTTTGTATGGTAAAATCATTCGTTTCGGTGACTCCGCATTTCGAAAATGGCACTTCTGGGCCAGTCGGTATAGAAGACTTCATTAAAATCTTTCTGAATACAGACAATTTCATCTGTGATTTTCATGATAATATCATTTTGAATTTAAGAGAAAATTCAAGTTATAAAGAAAGAAAGAAAATCTTTACTCGGCAAACAAAACAATTTTATGTACTAGACTAATATCTATTAAGTGTGCCGAAAAGGCAGCCAGCTCAGCTTTGTGCTGCGGTGTGAACCACAGTGCTGATTATCAGCTGTGCTTCATATATATATATATATATATATATATATATATAGGTATATTATATAGGGGAGGGCTAGGCCGGGTATCTCATTTGCTGACTGTACTATGAATAATACACAAAGTGGTTTTCTTCTTGTATTAATGGCAACTCCCGCACTAGACGGCCACTAGTGGTCACAACGACAGGACTAAACACACCACATGAACTTCGCACACTGGGCCGGCACGACGTCGTTGCGACCAACGTACGTATAGTTTATATAGTGACCGCAAACTTACCGCAGTCCAACCATAGAGCGACTAAGGTTGTGGCCACGGTCACCACTGGTAGTCGTGGCCTAGTCTAGTGCGCGAGGAGTTAATTCCCTACATAATAAACAAATCCTAAAATTTCGACAGCGGTATCACGCACATAGCACACAGGTTAATTATCCACGGTATTATTTTGCTATTTGACTTATTTATCCTGGCTAAATAAACTAAAGTGATTAATTTATTGTTAAATTTATTTAAGTAGGTACCTTATTTACGTTTATATACAATTCTTTACTTTTTATTTCCTAAATATTTATCAAATCAAAGAACTAAAGTGGAACTAAATCATCAGCAAAAAACATTGATCGAATTGTCATTTTGACACTTGAATTGACAATGACACTGACAACATAAGGACGGCTTTTTTAAAATTCAGCGTTACCTAGGTACCTGCCAAGAGAAAATAGGTAGTTTATATTATAGTGAACCATTGATTGAAAGATTATTTTCTTTAGGTTGGCATACCTGTCGTTATGTCATCTGTCAAAGCGTCATTAAAAAAAATGAAAAAACAAACAAAATAATGATCGAGCGTTGAAAAGTACATATTTTTACAGGAATTTTGTTGTCGTTGAATTGATTTATTACGCGTAATGTGCGCGTAATTGCATATGTCTAGATTGTGGTGTTATAGCATCAAACCGAAGTCTCTGCGGGAGGTTTAGATTTACTCAGATTTCAGCTCATACCAAACTCCAACTCAACGATCAACCGAGCAGAGAATGAACATGAATTCTCTTTTCTGTGTCTCCGATCCGTCACACGGATCGGCTGAGTGCAGAGCGATGGTCAAGAGTGAACCAGTTAGTCCGGACACCATAACCAACAAAGGAGGTATGTATGTCATAGAGAATATGTACTACCTACGTTAACTTAGAGGGAAAATTGCTAAAGTAAAAGTATTTTTTATTTTTGGCGGCTGCCGAAGAAGTGGCGCAGAAAAAGCGACTGAAGTATACCGTAATTGAGCCACAATATTGTTTTGTGCCCATTGCCAGGGAAACAATGGGCCGCTGGGTCTCTGATGCCGAGCTAATGAGGGAGGTCAGGACCGCATAGCGGAGAAATCCAATGACGCCCGCTTTAGCTCGTTTCTGGTGCAAAGGATGGCCATAGCAATACAGCGCGGTAACATGGCTGGTATTTTAGGCACCTTTGCACCAGAAATGCTAAGGAATGGATTGTAATTTTTAGTTTAGTATTTCGACCTCCGCTTGACGACCTCCGTGGTGTAGTGGTCACCATTCTAGTCTGCCACCCAAGGGTCCCGGGTTCGATCCCCAATCAGGGAAAGTTGGAAAATGGCCTTTTTCAAATTGTCCTGGGTCTTGGATGTTTATCTATATAAGTATTTATTATATAATATAGTATCGTTGAGTTAGTATCCCATAACACAAGTCTCGAACTTACTTTGGGGCTAGCTCAATCAGTGTAATTTATCCCTATATATTTATTTATTTCAGAATAATTGAAAAAAAGTGTTTTTAGTCAATTTTATTATTTTGATTAAAAGTCTATTAAATTAATGTATTTATGTATATATGTAAAATATACTTTAATATGTACTTACAGTGCCAAGCGACCAGTCTTGTTCTACCATCTGTTTTGTGTCAGTACCAGAACAGGGTCCATTGGGAGAAGTCATGATCAAAATCGAACGAGAAGACACTGACAACAAGCCTAGTATGTATTTTACGCTATATTCCTCCTTATCACAGTAGAAGATTTGATAAGACTAGTTTATTTGTCAAGCAAATTAAAAAACCTCTAACTATTAATCATTTACCCACATTATATTACCGACTTCCATCAAACATAGCTAAGAACCACCGTAAAATAATAAACAGTCTCCGATGATGCAGTGTTGTAGCAATACGCTATGACTAGTGGTTGATAATCGGGTGCTTATTTGCCTAAACACACGGTACATAAGACAGCGTTGATACAACCACCAACCAGATAAAAATGAATATCAATCTCTCTTAATGCATCTTTGCTTTTATGGTTATAAACTTGTTTGAAAGTAGCCCCATTAAAAGTACGTAAGCAGTATTCAATTAAAATATTATTATTTAGTCGCAATGACTTCAAATAAAATTATAACGAGGAAACATTTTTAAGAAGTCAGCACTAGGTGCTAATAGTAATTCCATGTTAAACTAAATAGTATCTAGCGTCTATAGATAAACCATAGTAGCTTTGCATTAAGAGAGATTGATATTTATTTTTATCAGGTTGGTTGTTGTATCAATGCTGTGTTATGTACCGCATAAAGTTTAGGCAAATAGGCGCCCGATTATCTGATCACTAGCTATGACATATACTAAGCGGAGACCATTTTGGTGGAATATGATGTAACCATCTTTTAGTGTTTTATCTGTTATCTTCTGTTATTTTTATTTCTACCAAATAAACATATTATTTCTGTCACTTTCAGCATTCTTGCAGCCAGCTGCTGCGGCCGACATCCCTGTTAAAGAGGAATGTGACTCTGACGAAGACAATAAGTCCTGTATAGATATAGGACCTGTAACTCTAGCGCGCAGTACAGAGCTGAACACGAAAGTGGAGGAAGATACCGGGGGCGGTATGTTTTCACTGTTTTATTGAATGAGTCTACTTGAACAATCTGGCATTTGCATGTATGTATGTTTGTTGACGATAACTAGTAATTTTGATTGGAGCATCATAAAATTTGGGTGTAGAAGTGGCCAATAGAATTTTTATGTCATGAACATGAGCCAAATCGTTCAAGGGGTTACCGAGATATGGGGTCAGCGAGTTCACAGTTTGAGGGGAAATTCTAGTTATTTGTGTGTTAAAGTGTGAAGAGATATATTATGATAATAAAGGTATATATGAATTGAAAAAAAGAGCCTTTCACCACATTGTTCCTGGCAGTGTAGAATAGAACCATTCCAAGAATTCCCATGGATATTGTAAAAGGCAACTTAGGTAGTACAAGTTCATTGACATCTATGAAACCTATCCACCTGTCTGGCCATTGTGGAGAGTGTAGGCCAGATGCTCTGGCTGCTCTGACCAAGTATGGCTCTGGTAGTACAGAGAGGGTCCTGCTCCAGTAATTGATTGATTCAATCTGTCTGATTTGTCCTTATATATTTACATTTACTTGTCTTGACAGATGGTGAACTGGTGGAACGAAAACAAACTCCTCGCCGTCGCAAGCCTCGGAGAGGCTCACGAGCACCGCCTAGTGAGAAACGACACCAATGCTACGTTTGTCATATCATGTGTTGTAGTCATAGTAGTTTAAAAATCCATTTGAGAACCCACACTGGCGAGAAACCATATGAATGTGATATTTGTCAACGTCGCTTTAACCGAAAAATTGTTTTAATTCCTCATCTAAGAACACACACTGGAGAGAAACCATACGAATGCAAATACTGTTACCGTAAATTTAGTCAAAAAGGAGGTTTAACAGCGCATGTCAGGATTCACACTGGCGAGAAACCATATAAGTGTAACGTTTGTAACAGGCAATTTACTCACCATCGTGACTTGAAAAATCATTTAAGATTGCACACTGGCGAGAAACCATTTGAATGTAATGTTTGTGAACGCCGCTTTAGTCATAAAAGTCATTTTAATTATCATTTAAAAACTCACAATGCTGAGAAACAATATGAATGCCATTTCTGTCAAAAGAGATTTGTTAGTAAAAAACATTTTGATATCCACTTAAGTACTCACACGGGCCAGAAAGCGTATGAATGTGATATATGTCAACGTGGCTTTAATGAAAAACATAATTTAATAGCACATATAAAGATACACGCTGGCGAGAAACCATTCGAATGTCATATATGTCAACGCAGCTATTCGCATAAGAGTGGATTAATACAACATATGAGGATTCACACGGACAAACTATACAAATGCAATATTTGTCAACGGCAATTAACGCAAAAGACTAGCTACAATCATCATTTAAGAATTCACTCCGGTGAGAAACCATATGAGTGTGACATTTGCCAACATAAGTTCGTTAGTAAAAATGGTTTATTACTCCATATAAAAACACATTCTAGGAAGAAACAATACGAGTGTAATGTTTGTCAGAGTAAAATTAATTCTAAAATTGGATTAAAAATCCATTTAATGACCCATTCTGGCGAGAAACCACATGAATGTGGCGTTTGTCAACGTCAATTTAAGTATAAAAGTCATTTAAATATCCATTTAAGCAGCCACAGTGGTGAGAAACCTCATGAGTGTAATGTTTGTCATCGCTGCTTTACTACAAGCGGATCATTGCGAAGGCACTTAAAAAAAACACACGCTCCGGAAACATAGCATGTCACTGGCGATAGCGTTTATCTAATGTCTGTTCGCGGAGAGTTGATAAATTCAGGGGTATTTAACTCATTTCAAATTGCGGTCCGCTAATTAATGACAAATCGATTGACATCTCATTTGTGAAAATTGGAAAAGCGGTTCGAATACTACGGCGAAACAGACATAAATACCCACATTCATACAAACATAGACTGCAAAAATCAACACCCTTCCGTTTGGCTTTGTCGTAGTCGGGTAATATAGAATGAATCGGTCAGTATCTGTGTCATAGAGCGCATGAAAAACCGACCGTCTGTCACCACTGTGACGGCTATCCGGATAAGGACGCTCAACATACCCTTGCGGACTGCCCAGCCTGGGCGGAAGACCGCGCAGGCAACCTTTCACTGCCGACAGTGGTACGTCGCATGGTCGACAGTGAGATGTCGTGGACAGCAGTGCAGGCCTTTGCGGAAAGTGTCATGCTCCGCAAAGAGGCGGCGGAGAGAGACCCTGTGACAACTACCGACCTGGCCATCCGCAACCGGCGCCCAGAGCGCAGGAGGTGGGTCTATAGCCTGTAACTGCGGCTTCCATAACGTGGGCCAGTTGAGCGAAGGAAACGAGATTTCGTCGCTTGACAAATACGATCCCCCGTGTGTTAACATGCGCCTTTACCATAGCGCGTAAAATTGAAGGCCGATGGTCCACCCTGCAGGTTCTTCCGACCCCTATAAATAATTGAGAGGGTACTGTGAGTGAGCCCAGCCGAGGCCGCTGAAAGACCGCCGTGCCAGGTCTGTGAAACGAGAATAGCACATGAACCTGGCAAAAGAGGTGAGTAACGGTAACGGCGTTGACACTGTGAGTTTATAGTGGGTGGGAGGAGAGCCCCACATAAAAGTCCGGTTTCCCGTGGCTGACTGTAGGCGAAAGGCACATTTTCCTCAGGTGGAAAAAAAGGTAGCAATCGGGAATACGGGAGAATGATGTAATGACACTCGATAAAAAGTGTCATGCCGCATTGCCCGTAGTGCACACTTATTATATTTTTATAACTTACTATTTTTAGTATTTAAGATTATTTTAGTTGTTATTACTTACATATGTTGTGAAATCTAAATATATATAACTCAAAGGTGACTGACTGTGTGATCTATCAACGCACCGCCCAAACCACTGGACGGATCGGGTTGAAATTTGGCATGCAGGTAGATGTTATGATGTAGGCATCCGCTAAGAAAGGATTTTGATCAATTCTACCCCCAAGGGGATAAATAGGGGATGAAACTTTGTATGAAACTTTGCCAATTTTAAACCGATCGGGCTGAAACTTAGCATGCATAAAGCTACTATGACGTAGGTATCCCCTAAGAAAGGATTTTGATAAATCAAACCCCTACGCGAGCGAAGCCGCGGGCAAAAGCTAGTCGTAAATATTTATGTTAAGATAAATAATTTATAATCTTTTGGTATTTTATTTCCAATATTATAATTTATTCTATTATGTTTTTATTAATTTAAATAAAATAACAGGTACAAGAGTTTCCAACGCATCGTCGCAATGCAGGGTACCCAGAAGTTAGGCAGTGTGCAATAGAAATTCTTTAATTCTAATTTGGTTTGACTCTGAAACAAGACGAGAGAATCGGACGGCTGTCGTGTCATTTCTAGAGTAACGGCTCTGTCTCTTAGTTTATAAGTAGTGTACATTCAAGTCTCATAGTCTTATTTCGCATTCAATTGTATTTATTTATAAAAATAAACTTTGTTAATAAAATTATGTTTATTATTTTTTTTAAATCGCCTTTACGTTAATAATATCAAGGACATACCAAAAATGCTGGATCGTAACAGCATAATTTAGCCCGGTGGTGGTATATTGATCCAACTGAAACACAGTGTCAATGTTGACATAACGACCAGACTATGTCACACCTCCTCTCCTGCCCATCCTGCCCCACCAGCTGCATTAAGCGTGACCTATATGAGGCCTCAGATAACGCTGTGAAATTGGCAACCAACTAGAGGAAAAAAAAATTAAATTGAGAGGTTTTTCACCTTTAGTTGGCTGTCTCGCTCGCACAATTAAACATTTTTAAAGATTATTAAAAAATGTGACTCATTTGTAGAAAAGTGTTTTATTAACTTTCAATATAATTATATGTAAGATATTGTAGACATGTCTTTTTTATTGTTTATCTGTGTGTGTATCGAGAATTAGGTCACCAAAAATTTAAAATTTTGATGACCTAATTTTCGATGTAGTCAATGTCTACACAATATACAAACATGTCTAAAATATCCACAATACAATTATGTTAAAATTAAATGAAACACTTTTTTACAAATGAGACACATTTTTAATAAGCTTTAAAAATGTTTGATTGTGCGAGCGAGACAGCCAACCAAAGATGAAAAGCCTCTTAAATTGATATTAAGATGATTAAATAAATAAATATATAGGGACAAATTACACTGATTGCGCTAGCCCCAAAGTAAGTTCGAAACTTGTGTTATGATCCCATAACACAAGTTTCGAACTTACTTTGGCTAACTCAACGATACTATATTTTATAACAAATACATATATAGATAAACACCCAAGGCCCAGGACAATTTGAAAAAGGTCATTTTCCAACTTGCCCTGACCGGGGATCGAACCCGGGACCTTTGGATGGCGGACTAGCATGGTGACCACTACGCCACGGAGGTCGTCAAAAATTAAATTGATTTAAAAGAAAAAAAGAACAAGAAGTGGATATAATTGTATTTGCCTTTGACTGCTTCCGTGGTCCAATGGTCAAGGCGTTCGCTTTATGATCCAGAGGTCGTGGGTTCGAATCATACTAGGAAAAGCTTACATTGTGGAAAGTTGGTTCCAGTCTGGTTAGGATACTGCAGGCTTGAATCGCTAGATTAATTGAAAAAGAAAGATTCCATGTTTCGGAAGGCACGTATAAAACTGTGGGTCCCGAACGCCATCTAGCGTGTGCTCATCAAACCTATCCAAGAATTGGTTCTGTGTATGTTTGGGTTGCGGAGGTCAGACGGCAATCGCTCTGTGTAAAAACCAGAAACCTCGTCAAATCCAGTTGGTTAGGTAGCGGACCCCGGGCTCTGAAGCTTTACCGCTGAGGATGCAACCGGATGGGAGGATGATGAGAGCATGTATGTATTTAATCTGATGTACTTCGAACTATTGGGGCCAGTCGAGCTAGACCTTAAACACTCGCGGTAATGCTTTGTCTGTGCAATGTACCTCACGAATTTAGTAACAAATTCCAATGTACCTCGAATGCGTAACCCCAGCAAAATGTATCGCCTTAGAGAAATGAGAGTATTACAGATACTTAGTTCATATATAAGCCTCATATTGTTCAAATATAGCGAAATTCGTTTATGTTGTATTTTCAATTTATCTGTGATTTTCCTAGTTCATCCGAATTTCTACACGTAAGAAGGGTATACCATACGTATACATATACGTATGGTATACCCTTCTTACGTGTAGAAATTCGGATGAACTAGGAAAATCACAGATAAATTTACTAACAAATAATAACTAACAAAAGATAACTAGTACATTTACTAACAAATAAAAAGCAGTTACATAACTGCTTTTTATTTGTTAGTAAATGTTTACTAACAAATAAAAAGCAGTTACATAACTGCTTTTTATTTGTTAGTAAATGTACTAGTTTACGAGTAAACCAGAATTTTCCGATTTTTTTAAATAATAAATTACTTCGATATTTGTTGATGAATCGGAATACTTATATTTAAACATATTTGAACAACTTAAGGCCTATAAACATTTTAATTTTTTTTTCAAAATTCTCTACTTACAGCTTTCGAGATATGGAAAATTGCAAAACGTTACCCCAGCAAAATCTTGAATATCTCAAAAAGTATAAGATGAACAAATTTTGCTATCGGTATACATTTACAACTCATTAAGAGCTGTCTTTTCATATACTTGATTCTAGGCTAAACGCTTTTTTTGAAAAACATCTTGCTGGGGTAACGTTACTCCAGCAAAATCAGTTTTTCTCGAATAACTTCGAAAATACAACATGAACGAATTTTGCTATATTTGAACAATATGAGGCTTACTATGAACTAAGTATCTGTAATACTCTCATTTCTCTAAGGCGCAACATTTTGCTGGGGTAACGCATTCATGTACCTCAACCATTTGGAGAAAAATTAAGAAAAATAATTCTGTTTTAAAAACTTCACATTCTACTTCATCTTGGTTGCAGCCTCAGCTGTGCTACTTCGGAGCCCGGGGTGAGTTTTCTCGCTTTTCCGAATCCTCTTCTCCAAATAAGATATAACATGGATGGCAAAAATACCAGACCAAAACAAAAAGCGTACAATGTACAGTCAAGTACCTAGATACAGATAGAAATATATAAATAGATGAAAATGTATATTCAGCAAGACTTAATCAAAATCTGTCGGAATAAAAATTTTCATGTTAATTTCATTTTAAGTTTAAGTGAAAATTCATGATATTAGTAGAGGGCCTGGTCAGGTATCTTGGTACTTTACTTGACTGTACCAACTGCTTCTCGTCCCGCGCAGATCGTAAGAGCCGATCGAGGGATTGGGCCAAATTTTGAATTTTGTTAATCTTTTGAGTTAAGTATTGACCATAAATAAAATAAATAAATAAATATATAGGGACAAATTACACTGACCATGACTCTATTCTCGGTATTTCTCTACGCTATTGAATCAGAAATGAGGAGAACATGGGAGACAACCACCTGCCAGATGATCGGACGACCTGAGCAAGGTCAGATGCCTTTGGTCAGCGTCAGATGCCTTTAGGCAGCTCTAAAATAGAGAAGATGCATAAATAGTAGATTTTGCTAAATGTCGCTGATTTTGTAATGCATTTACGTAAAAAAGGCCTTTAAGCAAAATTATATTTTTTTATTGATTCATTAACTTTGGTTTTTAGATGGTTGAAAAAGTTAATTTTAGAAGTAATAAAAAGTTCAAAAATTAAATTATAACTATTTTTGTTATAAAGCCAATCCTGTAAACGTAATATTTCATCACGCCTACAAATGCGACATAAGTGACGTCGCTCCCGTCCGGTCTTTCTAAGGTGCTCCGAGACGCTGTCCAAAGGCGGATGTGACTTTGTAACCTTTATCTAAAAGAGATTTTGACTTTGCGAGGTAGTTTTTTCTTGGACGTGCCTATTTTTAGGAGCTCTTTGAAGATAAAAATAAAGATAATGTATTTGCCAAACATGTGTTAAAAGATATTACATTCAGTTTCGTCCAATCATGTTTACCATCACCGGTGTGCAAATTTTGTCAGAAAAACTATCATCTATCATAATAATACTATAAAAAAATATACCTACTTAATCCATAAACATTTAACGATTTACTATGAAACAAAGTCAATGTTTATCAGATAAGAAATCCTTAACACTATAATAACATTTATCTATCAAAAATAACTTAATTTTCTTCTTAAACAAAGTCAAATTTAATTCTTTATATTGTTTTGGTATTTTATTAAATATTATCGGTGCCATATCTAATACACTATCATGTAATAATGCAGTTTTAGATGAATGTATGCACAATTTGTCCTCACGACGGTTTCTTTCTACTGTATCAGACAATTTAGGAAACAGGTGAGGATTACTCTTTACAAATATAGCTGTTTCTAATATATATAATGACGGGAGTGTTAGAATCTTATATTTTTTAAATATCGGTTCACAACTATCTCTACTTTGTAGTCCGAACATTGCTCGAATACAGCGCTTTTGCATTTTAAATACTAGATCTTTATCGGTGGAATTTTTCCCAAAAAATTATACCGTATCTAAGAACTGATTCAACTAGGCCAGAGTATGCAGTTATTAGTGCATCAGTATTTACTTCATTAGATAGTCTATAAGATCTTTCCATAGCGCAACGAAAAAAAAGTTATGCATCTTCCCTATTCTGACTAGTGTTTTATTATAACACTCGATAAGGAAGGAAGGAGCATTTACTTCATTAGATAGTCTATACAGGGCATAAGATCTTTCCATAGCGCAACGAAAAAAAAGTTATGCATCTTCCCTATTCTGACTAGTGTTTTATTATAACACTCGATAACGAACGAAGGAGCAAGTTTGCAGGAAGTCGTCAGATGCAGGCCGCTTCCAATCGCACGTTTTGGAAATCCGGGGTTTCTCCACCATGTAAATTTAACCAAATAAATTTGTATAAGTTGTAGTAATAACATACAAAGTAATATTTTTAAAATAGTTTATTTTTGGTATTTAATAGAACTTAATAGATATTTTCAACAGGATACAGTTAAAGATATCACGTCTTTATCCCTGGCGGGGTAGACAGAGCCCAAGACCAAAGGTGATATTAACCAATTAGCAAATTGTTAGGCATAAAATAGACCCTTTAATTTATTTTATCTGTTATTTATTAGCAAAAATCAATATTTATTTTTGTACTATGGCTGGCAACCCCTTTTATCTCACTCTCTTTTCTATGCTGTGTGCTAGGTGTCAAACATATATACTTCCAAGTAAAAGTGAAAATAATATAATTTCATACTTCACCAGTTAAATAGTATTTTAATTTAGCCCATACCAAACAGCTATTCCAACATTATCAATAACTTTTATCGGTACTACGGGACTTACCGCGATTATTATCATTTCAGCCGAACATCCATCGCAGTTCCTCAGTCTGCCAGCGACCATGACAGAAGGGTCGTCGAAATATCTGGCTAAAACTGATAATAGTCCAGGCGCGGTCGCAGCCTGAAATTTTGGAGGGGGTCACTCACTACACTAATAAAAAATAGGTATACTAGTTGTCATTTCCAAGTTATTTTGGCCATCGTACGTAGTTCATTAAAACACCACTAGATGTCAGCAAACTATAAAATTATCGCTGTTAGGGGATAGCTAGAAATTTCCTTTTATTATTTGGCAAATTTTTGAGATTTTTCAATTAGACCTTAGATTTGGGGGGGGGGGGGGGGTCATGTACCCTGTGACCCCCTGTTTCGGACCGCGCCTGTAATAATCGCGGTAAGTCCCGTAGTACCAATAACAGTTATTGTGACCGTGACGCTCTAAAATCATATATTTTATCAATAGTTTTAAAAACACGATTATTACTGAATAAATATTTGAATTTTTGATCCATACATGAATTTAATATTTTAAGAATTCATCTTCTTAATCCCCAGCACATAAGAGAGGTGTAATAAGTTTGACGTGTGTGTCTGTCTGTAACATCGCAGCTTCTAAACGAATGGACCGATATCAATACGTTTTTTTTTTTCAATCGACAGCCTTGTCTTTCTAGATGGTTCAGCTGTTCATAAGCTTGAAAGTTGTTTTTTTTATTATTTGACTGGAAAATAAACATTCTGCGACCAGATTGCAGAGGTTTTGAAAAAGGAGAGGTAAAAGTACCCGTAACCGAAGGGCATGTATGAAGAGACTGATATGTGAAGATGAAGCGAACGAGGTCTGTCAGGATCGTAGCAAGTGGAGGTCACTATAGTGTCTGCCTACTGTGAGAAATAGGCGTGATATTATATTATTATGGAAAATAAGCTTGTTACACACTCAAACTTCGTGAGTTTTCAAGTGTCTTCGCAA
Organism: Acrobasis suavella; assembly: GCA_943193695.1. Lineage (NCBI taxonomy): Eukaryota > Metazoa > Arthropoda > Insecta > Lepidoptera > Pyralidae > Acrobasis > Acrobasis suavella. The sequence goes on from OW971956.1 coordinate 2,274,857, forward strand.
TGAGCGGCTTGTTGCAAAACGACACTGACAAACGTTACATTCATATGGTTTCTCACCCGTGTGCTTTCTTAAATGGCTTTTCAAATTACTGTGTTGGATAAATTTATGTTGATAAATATGACATGCGTATGGTTTCTCGCCAGAGTGGGTCATAGAGTGGATCAAACATCGCATGTAAACGGTTTCTCGCCAGAGTGAACCATAATGTGAACCTTCAATTGTGAGTTAGTATAACATTTCTTTTGACAAAGCATACACTCAAAACGTTTCCCACTACGAATTCTGATACGTTCATATTGTTTCTCGCTTGGAATACTCGAATGTGTTCTCAAATGTCTTTTTAAATCACTATTTCGACCAAATTTATACTCGCACACGTGACATTCATATGGTTTCTCGCCGTTGTGTATTTTTAAATGACTATTCAAGTGACTTTTATGATTAAAGTAACGTTGACAAACATTACATTTGTACGGTCGCTCGCCAGAGTGTATTCTAAAGTGAGTTTTTAGGTTACGTTTTCGATTAAAGGCACGTTGACAAACTGTGCATTCGTACGGTTTCTCACCAGAGTGTATTTTTACATGACTATTTAAGTGACTGCTATGATTGAATCGACTATGGCAAATCTTGCATTTATATGGTTTCTCGCCGGAATGTATCCTTAAATGGTTTATTAAAGTACCTCTTCTACTAAATTTTGTTTGACAAGCATCACACTCATAGGTTTTCTCGCCAGAGTGAGTTCTCAAATGGACTTTCAGACCACTTCTTTTATTACACGTGACGTGACAAATGTTCTCAGCAGCCGACGCTTGCGAGTTTCTCCGAGGCTTGCGACGGCGAGTTGGTTTTCGTTTCTCTGACTCCCCATCTGTCAAGAGAAAGTGATTCTACAGATACACCACCAGTAAGTAGACAGAGATAGATAATCTCTTTCAGACTGATCTGGACCTTTACTCCAAAAGCGACACGACATACATACGTAGCTACATGCCGGGGTTGCAGTGTCAAGCAATATGGAGCGCTACAAAACTATAATAAAGTCTGATTTGCTTTGACGTTGACATAGGACGATACTGTCGGACGGCTATCGTGTCATTTTATAGAGTAACGGCCTGACTCTTCCACACAGGTCTGGAAGAGAAAAAAAAGCTTAAGAATGCACCGACTGCTTCTCTTCTCGCGCAGATCGTAAGAGCCGATTAAGGGGAATGGGCGAGAATCATGTTGATAAGTGATGCGGCTAGCAAGCCATCACTATTTTACAAGCTTTTATTCAGTTTCACCTGTCCGTCTGCCTGCAATCAAATCTTGCAAGTTAAATTTGATCCACTTGATTGTTTGTTTGGTTAAATTGGTTGTAAAATAGGTGCCCAAGAGAAACAGGAAATTGGTATACTCGTATATCTATTTATTTGTAACTGTTTAGTAGCTAAGGTGCGTTGAAACAGAGACCGGACAATGATTGAAACTTAAAGAAAAAATCAACATCTTTGTATAAAAAAGTTTTTTTTTTCGAGTTTCAAGCATAGGCCCCATAGAAAAAGTTGTTCATAGTGACGGTCTGAGTTGCTCCTACAAGGATCATACAGGGTTTTTGTATACATATTTGTTATAAAATATAGTATAGTTAAGTTAGCATCCCATAACACAAGTCTCGAACTTACTTTGGGGCTAGCTCGATCAGTGTTATTTGTCCGTTTATATTTATATACATTTAAAGATGCTACAGTGTATGCATGAATCCTAAAAAGAAAATAATTTATGGTATTTTTGTCCTTTCGTATGGACAAAGAAGGGGTAATAGTGAAAAATTAAGTGTTAGATGTAGACATACCCTCCAGGACATCTTTCTCTACTTCAGTGTTCATCTCTGTAGCACAGAACAGAGTTACGGGGCCTATGTCTAAACAGCACTCATTGTCTTCATAAAAGTTCCATTCCTCTTTAACAAGGATGTTGGTCTCAGCTGCTGGCTGCAGGGATGCTGGAAATGTAATAAAAGTGTCTTTTAGTTAACAGTTGTTTTTCACTTTGGTGCCCATCCTGGTGTTGATGTTTCAGTTAGACCCTGTGTCACCACACAAACCACAGAAACAGAGCTGAGCAGAGTAGGATATAGGTACTTTGTCACCTCTCTTTTCTACTCCCATGGGCGTCTCACTCAGAGGCGACTAAGGGTCAGATCAGACAGTGAACAAAAATGCTCACGCAATTTATTGACATCACACTAATATTATATCACACTCACATTATAAAGGCGAAAATTTGTGAGTGAGTGTGTTTGTATGTTTCTTACTTCTTCATGCAGAAACGGCTTGACCAATTTCGATAAAATTTGGTATGTAAGAAGCTAACATCGTGGATTAACACTTATGCTATATGTGTCATCATAGCCTATGTGTTAATCCACTATCTGTCATCACCAGTATTGTAAAATGCTAAACATATGCCGTCTTATTATAAAACCCAGACTATCTTTGTTACTAGGTTTAAACCATTATCCGACCAAATCAAGTTGACATCTAGTAATCTCACACTATCTCACCTGTCAATGTCAACTTCATTTTGGGCAGATTATGGTTTAAACCTAGTAACAAAGTTAGTCCTGTTTTTATAATAAGACGGATGAACATCAAACTGATGTCTATCTAGACAAGTATTGATAGCACTTAGGTATGTTCCATGCCCTTTGGTACTTGTCAATTATCAATAAACTTAGTTTTTACCTCGGTGTACATAATTGTGTCATCTTCACTCTTGACATTGGCAAAATCATTGTTTTGAAAAGATAGCGCCATAATCTAAAAAAAGAAGATAGCACTTAGGTACCTTCCAACTCTTGTTTCATCTCCGTGTTGTTAGTTTCTTCCACCATTGGTTCAATTTTGATATTGACCCTGGCAATTGGTATATTTTCAAAACGCAGACCAGCTTGATGGTCAGTCATTGACACCAATTATTTGTAACCTGAAGACATGAAAACAAATAGTTTGCAAACTGATGTTAACTGCGGAGCCACGAGCATAGAGAAAAATAGTAAAAAATGTAGAGTTGGGATTAATTTTAAGAATAGTCATGACAACTGGAAAAATACTTTTTGCCCATGCACTTTTTGGTTAAAAAAAGTGTATGGTAAGTTCTCTCTGAAATAGAAAAATTACTTAGATACAGGGCATTTAAATTTTGCGTGATGTAACACCTAAGCAGGATTATGACATTGCAGTGATGCGGAACTTAGATGCTCCGTATCTTTGTGAATTTTTACTTTTTTGATAAACTAAAAAACATGGGTCCATTCTTTTTGGATAATCTAAGACAGCATAATTAGAATAATACTTTTTTGACATTGTCGTCACCCATATTGTCAGTGTCTTTTGATGTGTCATGTATTGAAAACTGGTGTTGAAAGTTGATAGTACTGTGTATAAAATATAGAAAAAAAAACATGTATATTAATTCGAACAATATAATTAAGATATGAATGCTCCACACTTGAGAAGGACAGTTAATTCACAATAAGAAAAGCGGTCGTACGTGAGCAGTTCTGTCCAGTATCGACGAGAACAGCTTCTGCCTTCAAGGCCTTCAGCATTAACTTGCAGCTTTTGTTCAGCTTCGCGCGGCAGATACAGCAGGGTTCCAAGGCCCGCCAGGCAGGAGTGTGCAACTGGAATACCTATAGAACACGATTAGCTCCCCAGGTTCCACAAAAAGTACACAAAGTGGACAGTTGTGTACTTTTTGCTAAATAAAAATACTTGCTCACAGCACACCTGACACAGCAAAGCTCACAGCTTCCCCAAAATAAAGCAAAGAGTAAATTAATTAATTAAGACAATAATTACATATTATTTAAAGAATATGTACATATGTCACAGATCTACAAAGAACACATAACACTTATGTATCACAAACGAAGTAGTTGATATCACAAATTATATAGTATTCCAAGTTGATATGTCTTTTAATATTTAGTTTATAAAAGACTTTCATAAACTCAATGTTTTTCAGATATTTTAAAATGTCAATGTCAAGACGTGTTAATATTAAATGTATGTAGTAAAGGTGAGTTGGAAAACTACACGTTGTGTTTCGGTGAGTCCTTAAATGAAAAATAGCACTCTAGTGCCATTTTTCAAACGCACAAAATTTTTCAAATTTTAAAAAAAGATTTTGAATTGATTGTTCATATAAATCCACTTCTGTACAGGTGGAATATGTAAAGAGTAAAATGTCATCTAGCAGTTGTATAACTCGTGAAGATGAAAACGAATCTCTATTAGTAAAGAGGAACATCAGATACCTCAAATAATAAGTTATTGATGACAAATCGAATTCAAAATATTTTGTATAAATATCATGCAATATGTTGCACCGTTTCCCGTCCCCGCACCTTTCCCTCGTTCTCGCCTTGTTGTTGCTTCACGGCTCAATACCCTCCACATGGCTTATAATATATATATATATATATATATATATATATATATATATATATATATATATATTTATTCTGTGCTGTTGAATTTATTGGCGGCAGGAGGGCTGAGGTGAACAAATCTTTTATTTTTTAGATTAATTGGAGATACCATAGACATTATAAAACAAGAACCAACAGATGAGAATAGTTGCCCAGAAAAGAATAAAAAAGTAGGGGAACAGACAGAAGAGAAAATGAAACAACCATATTGCAAAGGTACAACACTGACACTTTATTTTTGTCACCTACGCTGGTACGGTCACGTCCTACAGAACCATGCCACCTCTGCTGGGGCCTGTCAGGCGGGGTCAACCCAAGAAGTGCTGGCTTGACGTCGTCAAGGATGATATGCGTGTTAATCGTTTTACAACACAGGATGCTCAAGACCGTGCAAAGTGGAAAAGAAAAAGCAGGAAAGCAGACCCTGGGCTTCATTGAGCATTGCAGTTGAGGACTCAATTGGGAATAAGCTTAGATGTGAGAGAGAGTCATTTCAAATTGGGAAAGAATCTATTATTATTTTAGATCATCTGGTAGTTTGAATAAGCATATACATTTACTTAATCTTAATTATTAATCATTAATCTACAAGACATATTTACATTTTCTAACAACAAAGGATTGAGAGGACATCAGCTATTGTTCCGTATGAAATCAAAAAGGAAACCATTTCATTTTTTTTTTTCAACTGAGTGGTTACAGACTGGAACAAGCTACCAGAGAATGTTGTGACTGCACCTTCAGTGAACAGCTTTAAAAATAGACTAGATAAACACAAGATCTCCAAACATTAAGACACACACGCATCAGTGTATTAATTATCTGCTAGTGTGTATAAATAATAATAAGTATCAACCAGAGAGAGAGCAGTTCACTTTTATCCAGTGCTGGTTTTAGCACTATCAGTGCCCTGGGCGAGATTTTTACGGCTCCTTTTTGCAACTATACTATATAGCTTCTAGCTTTTCTAGTGGCGAACTCTTTTGAATCAAGACAAGTTTTAAGCAATTTTATTTTAGATCGACAAAGTTGCCAAGTTTGTCAATCTGATTGGAGATACTGTCAATCGCAGATAGGTTTTCATCAACTTAAGCTTGTCAAAACGTAAAGTTACGCCGTCTTATTATAAAACCCAGACTAACTTTTTTACTAGGTTTAAACCATTATCCGACCAAATCAAGTTGATGACAACTAGTAATATCACACACTCACCTGTCAATGTCAACTTAATTTTGGGCGGATAATGGTTTAAACCTAGTAATAAAGTTAGTCTGGGATAATAAGCAGCGTTGCCAGACTGTACCAAAAAGTACGGTTTTCCGTACTATTCATCACACAACCGTACCACAATCGTACCTCAGTGTAGACCGTACCTTTTTCGTACCTACAAAAAGTAAAAAAAAAAACAAAAAAATCACCTTCTCCTGTTTTGCTCAACATTCTGAATTTGAGTTCAAAAAACTTTTTTCTTCCAACCAAATGAGACTTAGCTGTTTGGATTACATTCCTTGCCTTCCTTTCTCAGGAGCAATGAATATAAAAAAAAAAACAGAACAATCAGAATATAGTCTGCGGGACTATCACCGATGTCTTTTTTTATGTATTACATACGGAGTAACTATAGGGCGCACTATAAGTTTCCGGAACTGGCCACTTACTTAAACAATATTTAAAAATTTATTGCAACATCTGAAAATAGAACTCTTTGGCTGTAGAATGCAGTTTGTTTCATCTGACTGTCTTTTGTTTTTACCTTGTGGCGCCGTAAGCGCCATTTAAAAAATTGTGTGTCTGCATCAACATGGATTTAACTCGGGAAAATTTTCGTAGTATGATTTTCTACGATTTTAAGTGTAATTTGACAGCTCAACAGAGCATCGCTCGGCTTGAAACAGCTTTTGGCGATGCAGCACCATGCAAGACAACTGTTTATAGCTGGTTTGCAGAATTCAAGCGTGGTCGTATCAATCTCAGTGACGAATCTCGCGATGGTCGGCCGTCCACCGCTGTGACCAACAAAAACATCGATGCTGTGCGCCGTATGATTGAAACAGACAGGCATGTGACCTACCATGAAATTCGCGCATCCTTAGAAATAGGCATGAGTCAAATACAATAATCCTACACAAACATTTGGGTGTGAGAAAGCTGTGCTCGCGGTGGATCCCACACAACTTGACCGAGGCTCAAAAACGGACCGCGTCACTTGGTGCAGTGCCATGCTTACCAGATTCAACGAAGGTGCGTCAAATTTGGTGTGGGACATAGTATAACAGGTGACGAAACATGGATTTATTGCTACGATCCCAAAACAAAGCAGCAATCGAGCGTATGGGTCTTTTAAGATGAGCCGAAACCAACCAAAGTGGCACGCGTGAAAAGTGCATCTAAGCGGATGATTGCTTCCTTTTTTAATAAAACTGGACACGTGGCTACTGTTGCTTTAGAGAATCGTCGTACAGTGAATAGTGACTGGTAGACGACCATTTGTTTGCCGTTATTGACGAACTCCGTAAAAATAACCATAAACGCCGTATCATCCTGCACCACGACAATCCTAGTTTTCACACGGCCAGACAGACAAACGACTTTTTGAAGGCGAAAAATGTAGAACTCATGAGTCATCCTGCATACAGTCCCGACCTGGCACCTTGTGACTCTGTTCCCAAAAATTAAGAACCAATTACGCGGTCAACGATTTTCATCACCAGAAGAGGCTGTCGAGGAGTATGAAAAACACGTTTCAGAGGTCACCACAGAGGAGTGGCACAAAAGTTTTCAAAACTGGTTTCATCGAATGAAAAAGTGCATAGACACCAAGGGAGATTATTTTGAAAAACAATAAATTAATTTTGTACCTTTAATAGTATTTTTTCATATTCATTCCGGAAACTTATAGTGCGCCCCACGTACTTAGGTAAAGGTGTTCCATACTAACTTTGTGCTAATTTATTTATTTTTAATTTGATCATAATCATATTTCTCCAGCCCTATGGCTCCCCCCCCCCCCCCCGTCGCTAAAACCGACATTGGACGGCGATATTGAAATTGATATTGAAAATATGATTTTGCTCCAGCCGTCCTTTTTGTCCAAAAATCGTCCCATTTCAGATAGCGAATCGTCAGAAACCCGACGCAGGGACTGGCAACACTGATAATAAGACGGACGGAATTTACCAGTAAGTAGGTCGCGATCAAAGACCGAGGGCTGCGGCGCCCCTTTACACCCAGTCGCCGAACCGCGCCCTGACCGAGGGCTGCGGCGCCCCTTTACACCCAGTCGCCCAACCGCGCCCTGACCGAGGGCTGCGGCGCCCCTTTACACCCAGTCGCCCAACCGCGCCCTGACCGAGGGCTGCGGCGCCCCTTTACACCCATTCGCCCAACCGCGCCCTACCCTAACGCGCTACTGCTATTATTATCATCATTCAATAAATTTTCAGCATTAAATCAAACTTTTCACAGGTGGCTTGTCTACCCCGTCAGGGATAAAGACTGATAATGTACCTGACCTGTGTCTTTCCACAGGCACTTCACATACGGAATCAACCGAGACACAATGTCAAGAAAACCATAAAAAAGTTGCAGAAGCAGATTCGAGAACAAAGTTCTGCGATAAACACCCAGAACGTGATATCTGTCACCGGCAGTTCCAGAAGAAAGCAAACTTAGTCAAGGATGTACACACTGGTGAAGAGCCGTACTCTTGTACCGTTTGCCATCGCCGGTTCATCCATAAGGATAATTTACATAAACATCTCAGAACGCACACTGTGAGAAACATTATCAGTGTGTGGTGTGTCAACGAAAGTTTAAGGAACGGTCACAATTTGTCCACCACAGCAGAACGCATAAGGGAGACAAGCCATGCATATGCCATATATGTCAACGTCCATTTAAAGACAGGAATAACTTAAGAGCTCATGTAAGAATTCATACTGGAGAGGAACCATTTCAGTGTGATATATGTCAACGTGGTTTTAGGCAGAAAGCGCATTTAGAAGTTCATGTGAAATGCCACACTTGAGAGAAACCGTTTGAATGTAATGTGTGTCAACGAAGGTTTAGAGAGAAGAATGGGATAAAAAGACATTGGAAAACTCACAGGCCAGGCTCGCTCGGAGGCATCCGGAAGAGTAAGAAGACTAACGTCGTATTACAACGCTAAATGATGGTGATGCAGACGAACGTAAATGAACGAATATAATGTGATTTTGATTTGGAAATGAAGACTGTGCTAATACAAGTTTCATGGACTGCTGCTGTATTTGTATTACCTTTTTTCGACAGTAGGGTTAGGCATTTTTACCTTTAACCCCACAACAGCCGATAACGTTGAAACTCGTGACTTTCAATACAAACAGTATGAAAATGGCGTAACGTGTAGAAATGTGAGCGGCGCGCTAAGAAAATTCAGCCATCACGTGTTAGCACGTTATCGGTCCTTTACGCTTTAATACATTCGCTGCTGGTATCTCTATAACAATGCATATTTCATTGTTTTACTACGAGAATACTTGTAGTTAGCCGCGAACATGTTAAGAGTGAAGTAGATACATGAACGAGAAGTTCTTTTCAAATGCTTTAATGACATGGGGAAGACAAAATGTAATGGTTGGTTTTTGTGCTGAGAACAGCCTCAAGAGGACAGACTTATCAAGACTTTCCTAGCAGAACTATCACAGTTTCGATAAGCGCCCCCGGTACTTGCATATTTTGTACTGTACAGTTACTTCGGGATAATTAAGTTTGATGTGTAATAAATACTTAATGAAATGTTGACGTCATAAATATATTTATTGTAAAATAAGTTACAATTAAATTAATTATTACAATTAAAATATTTCTCTCTACTGAATACAGTTAAATAACATAAAATTTTACCTATATACCATAATTATATGTATCTATGACACAGTTGGATTGTATAATCCGCTGTTTGACAAAACCTTTAGCTTTTTAGCATAACATCGAGCTGTTATGCTAAAAAGCTAAAGGTTTTGTCACACATTGACAATCCAGCTGAACGATTTTCAGCTGTTTTACAAAAATGAGCTGTATTTATGCATGGTTTTGTTTCATATTAACTACTTAACACTCTGTACAAATTAATTTTTGAAGCATTTTACAAGCATTCCAGAGTTCCCGTTAATATGAAACACTATTAAAATTGTAAAAATAAAAACCTTACTACTTTGTCTATAAAAAAAACTCACTTATAAAAATTGTAAAAATAAACACCTATTTTTGTCTAAAATGTATATAAACTAATTGTAAAATAAGTTTTTGCGTGAGTATTCTCCTTCAAATTATGTCTTAATATATATATTATTATAAATATATATTATTCGTCTATTACAACTTCTTGAATTGCAGTGGATGTAGGTACATCTTCCGAAGGTTTCTCACTATTGTGGGTGACCATATGTTTAGTCAAAAGTTTCTTCTTAAAGAACCGTTCTTGACAGACATTACACTCGTAAGGTTTCTCGCCCGTGTGAGTTCTCAAATGATGCTGCAAATTCTCGTTTCTCGTGAACTTCCGATCACACAAGTTACACTCAAACGGTTTAACAAAAGTCACTTCAGGTTTGTCGTTCAAATGGGATTTCAAATGTCTTTTCAGGCTGCGTTTCTCGTAGAATCTCCGTTCGCATATATTACACTCAACAGGTTTCTCGCCCGTATGAGTTTTGAGGTGATATTGCAAATTTTGTTTTCTAGTGAACTTCCGCAGGCATATCGTGCATTGGAAGGGTTCCTCACCAGTGTGGATTCTCACGTGACTGATTAAGTGTGCGTTTTGTTTGAAACATCTTTGGCACACTTCACATTTGTAGGGTTTCTCGCCAGTGTGAACTCTGTAATGGTTTCTCAGGTTGGATTTGTCTTTGAAGCGGCGGAGGCACACGTCGCACTCGTAAGGCTGCTCGCCAGTGTGGATCCTATTGTGAAGGTTTAAAGACCCTTTTTGCTTGAAGCGGCGATGACATATGTTGCATTGGAATGGCTCTTCACCTATAACAAAGAGTAGTGTTGAAATGGGCGGAATTTATCTCTTCTCGCAATTAGTTTTGGAAGATGAAAATGAATATCTAAAATTATAGAGGCATAGTGAATCGAGAATAAATACCTACAACCAAAAAGAGATGTGGATACTTAAGTGTGTGCAATACGAACAGTGATTTTGTCGAAAATATCCGACACTAGAGGGCACGAAAATGTTTGTCGAATAAATCCGGCGCGGTAAAAGGGGTAATAAGAATGTATGACAATAATAAATACCTGTGTGAATCCTCAAATGATCAATCAAGATAGACTTCTGTTTAAACCTCCATTGGCAGAAATTGCACTCATACGGCTCTTCCCCAGTATGGATTCTCACGTGTCTCTTCAAACTGCACACTTCAGCAAACCGCCTGTGACAAATGTCACACTCATAGGGTTTCTCGCCCGTATGCGTCCTTATATGACTGACCAAACACCTTTTATGACTGAAACGGCGCTGACAGATGCTACATTCGTGCGGTTTCTCGCCTGTATGGGTTCTTAAATGATATCTCAAATTTTCCTTTCTTGTGAATTTCCTTTGACAAAAGTCGCATTCGTAGGGCTCCTCGCCGGTGTGGGTTCTTAAATGACAGACTAAATGAGCCTTCTGCTTGAAGCTGCCGTGGCACACGTCACACTGGTATGGTTTCTCGCCTGTGTGGATCCGTAAGTGTCTTCCTAAGTGCGATCGCAGTCTGAAACGACTTGAACAAATGTCGCACGCGAATTTTCTGTCGGTGTCGAGCGTTTCTTTTTTGATGATTTGTTTTGATTCTGGTGAATTCGCTTGGGATATTTTTTCCTCAATTATATTGGGCGCAGCGCCATCTGTGGAAATTTAATTTTATGAATACTGAAGACTCTTCCATGCTGGTCTGGGAGAAAAGAAAAAACTTAGAATGTACCAGCTGCTTCTCTTCTGGCGCAGATTGTTTTTGAAGTGAAAACTTCTTTAGCGGCGTTGTACACTTTTTTTGTAATGGGTCAAAAATGTTAAACTCGCGTCAGGTTTGGCGTCAGGACACGTGACCTGATCGAAACTTCGTGAGACGGATGAAGAGTAGACAGCCGGCGCGGCGTAGGAGAGGAAGTATCCCCCTCTCTACGGCGCGGCGAAAATGTATGCCTGCGCCTGTTGTTTCGTTTAGGCGGCGCAGAGCGCTTGCGCGAATGTTCGTGTGTGTTTATGTTACAGCGTGCCACGCGCATCCATGGAAATGCACAATGTTAATATTCAAGTTTTCTTGTAATTGACTTTTCCCTTTCGAAGTGGTCGCCGCGTGCATATTAATAATATAGGAATATTTTCGATACCTAAACGGGGAGTGACACAGGCCTGGCTCTGCTCGATACAAAATGCTCTGTCTGCCCATTAGGGATAAAGACGTGATAGTATGTATGTACTAGTTGTAACCCGCAACTTCGTCCGCGTAGAAGTCGAAAATGGTTCTAATAGGATCTTTAATTCGTTTTTTGTGTTATAATATCCCGTTCCCCAACAAATGATCTATTTGTCTTAATCTTGGTGTCTCTGACTCAAAAATTCGCAACCCCTAATGCACCCCAGGGGATGCAATTTTTAAAATCTACTTTCTGTATTATTATTTATTTTTTATTGACCACTAATTCAAAAATGTCATGTCTCTCGCTTCAAAAATAACGAAGATTCATATAAACTTGTAACCCCTATTTCACTCCCATAGGGATGTAATTTTCAAAATCTAATAAATGCTTATTATTTTCTACTAACTATTAAAATAAGTTAAAAATGTCATGTGTCTCACTAAAAACTACTGATTGATTAATAATTTCAAAAACAAAATTGTACTTCTCTTGTCTGTATGTCACGTGATCACAAACGTCGACCGCCATTTTATTTTCATTAGTGACGTCCAAATAGCAGACACGAACTGCAAGTAAACAGTGATTAAATGATAAATTTTTATATTGTGACTTCAAAGTATATTTAGTGGCATTGCAGAAGATTTATAACAATAGCCGTCGGTTATTTATAAGTGGAAAGTAAAAATCTACCGATAAAAAAAAATTATTAGAAAAATACCGACTTATTTTCTACTGAATGCAGAAATATTTAATAGAAGTAAGTACCTACATTTATTCCATTTCATTTGTGAAGATAGAGCTATTAATACAAAAGACATAATACTGTGCATTATTGATGAAAAGTTAATGATCTAGCATTTGTAACTGCTGGTATGACGTCACCATGATGGCGGCTGTCGTTTCGGCGCCAGTTTGTTTTGAGTAATTTTTCAACTGTATTTTTTAGCATTTAGCGTCTTAATTTTAAGAAATTAAAAATACTAGGTGTCATAATGTCACATTAAGAACATATAAAGTAGATTTTGAAAAATCGTAAAATTGTCGATAGCCGAGATAAGACGTGGGAAGAATGCGTGAGATCGGATATGGGGGAACTGTTTTACAGTGGTCAAAACTCAAAATTGTATCATTACAAACCAAAAATAACATGTGAAATGAGAATTTTTTTTTTCCAATAAAGTTATCGGAGTTTTAAGTATAAGTTTAACATTTAAATCTCACAGTCGCGAAATCCTTGGAATCACGTAAGAATGGTGCAAGCAAAACAAGGCCTTGTCTTTAATGCATAAAGTCTAGAGTTGTTTGGCTGGTTGCATTATTATACTCAATACTCACACACACGTACCGGCGCCTCGACGTTTCCCGACATCGAAATACATTCGTCTAGTGTTGAGAATATTCGAGAATAATTTAGACCTCTATGCCGGCGCATATGAAAAGGCGATCGAGTGCGCACCACACCAGTTCAGTACAAGCTACGAAAGCGATCACTTCGAAAGAAACCTATCCTAGTGCGACAAGTGGAAGTGCCTGCGACAACTTTAGCGAGATACCTGGACCTCAGCTGCTACGCGACATTTAACTTTGGATATCAGGAAGACCATCTTCACCTAGTCATCCCTAGGTATCGACACCTAGGGTTCCGTAGTGAATAAAGACCCTCGTACGAAGTTTGGCGTTTTTTTCTCCAAATCTCGAACCCCAGTTTCGTAACATCATTATGTTCCTAGTTGCATTGGATGTGTGGCTTCGAAGCCTGGGGTGCGCCTAACCGCTTTTCTTCTCTAAATAAATTTTTTTTTTTTTTACAATTTATTGGTTTAGGCGTTTGTCCTCAATCTCACCTGATGGAAAGCGACGATGAAGACTAGGATGAATGTCAATGGTCACCCAAGGATGCGGAAGACCTTGCGAGGAGCAGACTGGTGGTGGATGGCCTTCCACGTACACGAATTTCCTCTCATTGTCTATGACCACAGGATTGAATGAGCAGATTGCCTCAAAATGTTTTCCTTCACCGGAACCAAAGTGGCCTTGCTTGAAAAGATGGCTTTTGCCATGTGCGACAGTGGATTGCTTAACATTATGTTAAGCTCACCATTGTACATTGGTATTCTTGCTTAAAACCTGTCACGGGGCGGTATACTGATCACATTCCAGCTATAAAGCGTAACATACATATGGCGACCCTGCCTTGGTCACCACTCACCTTCCACATCGCTGTCTACTTCAACTTTGACCTCATACTCGAATTCCCTCATCTATGACCATGGCTTCGAAGGCACTGTCCCCGCAGGTGACTGCTTTGGGGCAGAGCGAGGGGCACAGGCTTGCTTGTTTTTGTGTAAGTGGCCAACACATGTTCGATTTTTCAAGCTTCCTATAGTCATCTGACGTAGCTCAATGACTGTCATCTACCGACAAGTCATTATTATACTCAATACTCAATCCTTTATTGCTTCCTTAATGTTGTACATACATGAAGTGTTTAATATAAAATGAGAACCAATTAAGGACCCTGACGGGCGCTGCAATATTACACACTAGTAAGCCAGTTGCCTCTTGATGATTCCCTTCACCGGAAGCAAAATAGATGGCTTTGCCCATGAGCGATAGTGGATTGCTTAACATTAAGTTAAGCTCACCATTGTACATCAGTATTCCCGCTAAAAACCGGTCACGTAGAGCAGTATAATGATCACATTCCAGCAATACCACGTAACACAACACGGCGACCCTGCTTTGGTCACCACTCACCTTCCTCATCGTTGTCGACTTCAAGTTTAACGTCATACTCGAATTCTCGCCCATTGTCTATGACCACAGCATCGAAGGCACTGTCCCCGCAGGTGGCTGCCGTGGGGCAGAGCGCGGGGCACAAGCTGGCGGCTCGGCAGTCCACCGGGGTGGTGTACAGTGACGCGCTCAGGCCGTATCCTTGGTCGCCGATAAGGTCTGGCAGGTCAGTAGGCTGAAAGTCAAATAAAAAAAAATAAGTTTAAAGAAAAAAAGTCATTTTTTTATACAAGTTTTTGTCACTCTTGTGAGGAGTGTCATTCTGAATTTCGACAGTTAATTATTACTACTGTCCTAATTTCGAAAAACAGTAAATCGAAAACACAAGTAACAAGACAAATGTAATAAGCCATACAATTGTCTTTTACAGATTGCAGAGTTCCTATGGCCACCTTCCAGCTCCATCAGTCAGATGAGCTCCATATCATCATAATAAGCTCCGTAAGTCCGTACTGACCGCATACCAATAAAGACGAGATACTTACCTGAGGGTGCTCCTAGAAGATGGCTGTGAGGATATTTTCAGCAGCAGCTGCTGTCAACATCAGCTTGAAGATCTTGTTTAGCTGCCTATGGGGCTCTGTACTAACCGCATGCCAATTAAGATGAGATACTTACCTGAGAGTGTTCCTGGAAGATGGCTGTGAGCACGTTCTCAGCGGCAGCTGCCGTCAGCATCAGATTGAAGGTTTTGTCTAGCTGCCTATGGGGCTCTGTATTAACCGCATGCCAATAAAGACGCGATCCTTACCTCAGGGTGCTCCTGGAAGATGGCTGTGAGCACATTTTCAGCTGCAGCTGCCGTCAGCATCAGCTTGAAGGACTTGTCCAGCTGTGCGTGGCAGATATAGCATGCTGTCAGCGGACGAGGCTCTGCACTGATCAGCTGGAAGTAAGGATAAGATCATCATTGCAATTTAAAAAGATATTTTTTGGTATTGCCACGAGAGTAGGTTGGGGATAGGAAAGGAAACGACAATCCTATAGAATAGTGCCTTTATTTACAACTCAAGCGGTACTCACAACTGACAGCGTTAGTCCTCTATCCGCGCCAACTGTCTTTTCACACGTATCACCACACTAGTATGTACGCGGAATGTCACTTCACTGTCACCTGTGGAAACGTCACTGCACTGTCACTCACGCGCGGAAATGTCACTATTCTGACACTTGCACGAAATTCACTGCACTGAACACTTCACTTTACTCACTATAAGGTACTTCTTTTCTCCCTTCCTCCTCCTTCGGATTTCACTTTCCAAACTTTGTCTAGTATTATCTAGAAACTTCTTTTAAAAGTACAAAAATACTATGTGGCTGTGATTTGAACCAGCAGTCTCTGGATTCACAGTCCATCGTCTTATGCATTAATAATATCCTTATCTTATGCATTATATTAATAATCGCCTTATAAAGCATGTCTTACACGCCCACCATAATGATGGTCGTGCTGTTAAAGTCTTAAGACCCTAAGTCTCGAGGTACAGAGGTAGAAACGTGATTAAACTTTTATGTATTGCAACAAAACATTATAATTAACATCTTACAATATTATCCGTAAGTTTCTCATAGACCAGCTGCAAAGGCGACTGGGCGATGTGGAAGACACGCGTGTTGACTGAAAGACACACGCGACACACTGCTGAAGTTTCAGCCATGATAAAACCGAAATTTGGTCCTGTAGTTCTTTAAATACTACTTGAAGGACATAATGAGTGTGTAATTAATACATTTTTATAACAACCAACTGAATAATGTACATAAATAAAAGAACCTGCACTTCACTTGCAACATAAACCTTCTCCCTCCCTCCCTCCGGTCCCTCCCTCATGCATAAGTCAGTCAATCAACTTGACACTGACAAACTAATAAACTGTCAACGTCAAAATTTGTTTAACTTCGTGTGGGCAAAAGATTAAGTTCAAAACGCACGATTAAAAAGCAACATGGAAACATGAAAGCTACCGAATATGTCTATGGGCAACTGTCAAAAGTGAGATCAGAAATGTCAATGTCACTAATTGACAATTGTTGATGGAAACGCGACGCGAACGATTACAATATTATTTTGCAATATTAGCAAAAAATTAACTAAAATCCACGAATAATATGTGTAAATTAAAATAATATTTATCTTAACACCTACATGGACTGTATGATTATAAACAATTCAAAGTTCTATCATTTAAATCCGCGAACGTGTGGAGCAATCAATAAGACATAGTAAGTATAGCTGTTGAGCTGTTGTATATCTTTGTATAGCTACATTCCTGATCTTCTTTATTCTTGGACTTATAAAAGGTTCAGGAGCTTGCAGGTTCAGCGGTGTGCATGCTTTGTTGCACTCATTTTGTGACACATTTGAACACAAAGTAGGTATATTATCTAAACATTGTGTTCTAAAATCTGCTGTGAGTAGATTCCTGGTGGTCTGCTAGCCGCACCTTATGTTTAGCTTCTCTGTACGTAGCCCGTTAGTTTTTACTACTGTTGTAAATACCGAACCAAATTTGAAACATCAAGATTTACAAATCCATCTTAGCAAACAAATGTCTTTAATTAACCTAAGATGCAATGTTAATGTACAAATTAAAGGTTTAAAGAACTTTTATTTTTCATAATAAAATACAATATATCTTTCTGAAAGGCCGGTAACGCTTTTGTTACACCCCTGGTGTTGCAGTTGTTCATGGGCAGCGGTGATCACTCACCATCAGGTGACCCACTTGTTCACTTGCTGCCCTATGACATAAAAAAAAATTGTATTTCACTTAGTGAGCAAACACTTTGTATAATTAAAATTTTAACAATCTCCAATGTGCGTGCTGTTATTAAAAATAACAAATGCAAGGATAGGCAATACAAAAATCAATGTAAGGCGGTAGTGCATTCGCATCACACTGACAACATCAATACCACCATCCTCACCAGACAATCACGGATATAAAGCATTGTAAAGCGTACTAGGCAACTAGATTTGGTATTTACTGCAGCATGTTTATGATTGTTTTTAGACAATCTATTTCAATTTAAGCTAATATGTTTCTAGATACATAATATAGATTACTGGTGGCCCACAATAGGCAACAATGCCTGTCCTGTGGTAGCCTTTAACATTAACAAAAACTAGTTTTAATATACAGCTTAGAAGGGACATACCTGTTATAAATCAAACAACAAGCTATACTACATCACTACAGTATAAAAAATATCTCAAAAAAAAACTATTTGGGTGTTTCCATACAAAAATTGCATTGCGCCTTACTACACTTGAAGAAAGGCATCTGCGTGGTGACATTATTGAAACATACAAAATTCTGACATCTGGTTACAACTTGCCTGACATACAGAAAATATAAAACTTCGAAACACATAAAACCAACACGAGGCCACCACAATCAAATAAGCCATGAACTAGCCAAAACCAACACTGCACATCACTTTTTGAGCAACCGAGTGGTCTACAATTGGAACAGACTGCCTGAGGAAGTAATGTCTGCCACATCTATGAACTGCTTTAAAAATAGACTGGATAACTGGCTACGCACAAAAAAGTGACTCTTAAACAATTATAGTGGACAATTTTGTGACTATGTGAAGAAGACTAATAGGCGAATTTTAACAGTGCCTAGAATAGACACATCAGCTTTAAGCTGCTCATCTATAATCTAATAAATAATAAAAATGTCCAGCCGCCTGGGCAAATTGTCACTTGTCTTTGAACTTCGATTTTAACGTGATTTCAGATTTATTATTGCAGAAAACTGATAATAAAGCGCTATTTGACTCTAAGAAACTATGACGTCATTAGCCTGTATTTCATACAAATCCCATAGAAGATGTTTGTTTTGACGTTGAGAAAAAAGTTTCTGATTTGACTTGTTGGAAAATAGTGGATTTGTTACTTACTAACAATGTTGTGGTCATGGCCAATCCCACTTCGGGTGTACACCTAACTGGTGGATGCTAATAGTTTATAAACAGATAATATCCCGCTGTGAATATCTAGTGCAAAGAAAAACATAAGTTTATATTGAGCTGTATTAACATTCAACTGTATTTTTAAAAGTATATTAATCAAAAAAATGGCTTTGCAACTAAAGTGGTCAATGGCGCTCGAAAGGCTAGCAATAAGGCCAGTCCCCATCTTGTGATAACCCCTCAAAATGGGATAAGGACAAGGAAGAAGGAGAGGCTAGCAATCCATCACTATTTCAATTTCCATCTTTACATACATACATATAATTACATCACGCCTGTTTCCCACCGGTTAGGCAGAGACTATAGACCTCCACTTGCGACGGTCCTGACAGACCTTTTTCGTTTCATCTACACTCATCACTCTCTTCATGAATTGACGACCTTCGTGGCGTAATGGTCAACACGCGCTAGTTTGCTAATCCGGAGGTTCTGGGTTCGATCCCCAGCCAGGGCCTTTTTCAAATTGTCCTGGGTCTTGGGTTTTTATCTATATGTGTATTTATTATACAATATGGTATCGTTGAGTTAGTATCCCATAACACAAGTTTAAACTTACTTTGGGGCTAGCTCAATCAGTGTGATTTGTCGGTAAATATTTTTTTATATTAATTATATTTATGAATGCCCTTCCATCTTTAGACCTACAAACACCCCGAATGTGACCTTTGGTTCTTACAGCCCCGGGCTTTGTCTACTCTGTATAGAACAGATCCCTTGTGAGAGTATAAATTAAAGCAATAAGTTTAAATGCTAGGCAAACTAAAAAATCCCCGACCGACAATGTCAAGAACGCCATCTAGTGATGAAAAGCGGAATAGGCATGACGAATGGAAAAATATATTTAGCCCATCGGTTGGATTATATAAAAATATTGTACACGTATTTTTTTCTTTTCTCTGAGAAACAAAAAATTGGCAAATATACAGCGCATTGAAATTTCGCATGACGTCACGTCTACGTACGATTTTTACATAAAGGTGACTTCGCTAGCCTCCACTCCGGAACTTTAATGCTTCATATCTTTGTGGATTTTTACTTTTTTGGCAAACTGAAAAATATGGGTCCATTATTTTTGAATATTCTAAAAGACTGACTAAACTCAATCATACTTTTCTTACCCTGTCGTCACCCGTATTATTGATACGTTGGATATGCGTAGAGCCATCTATTAATTTTTTAGGAATAGCCCCAACTTTCAAGCTTCAAGCATTAATTCCCAATATATTTTAAGAGGCTACACCAATTTTTATCAAATATAGCCAAGGGAACTTGCTTTCACGTAAAAAATCTGCATCGAAGTCGGGCCATCCGTTCCAGCGCTATGATGCCACAGACAGACGAACCATCAGATGTTAGCGCTAAACTTAAGACATCCCTCTTTATAAAAATTAAAAAAATAGAGACTTGGAAGTACTCCACTGAGAAGAACCTAGTTCTTAAATTTATTACAGGTATGATGATGGTGATTTCGAAAAACATAACCATCCTTCCGACATAGTCAAGTTATAAGTGTGTTTCTTTTGTTTCAGAGCAACCACTTCTAATGGATCTACCCTACTTCGACGTGCAAATTAAGTTGGAGAGTTACACAGACGAAGATTTGGATGCTGATTTAAACGGTGTGGCAGAGTCTACAGAGCCCCAGCCTTACACCGAGCCATGTGCGGAGCCCTGCGCCGAGCCGTGTGCTGAGGTGCAAGAGAAGCAGGAGAATGAGATGATAGAAGTGGAGCCGGATATACCAGATGGTGAGATATTTTGTTTATTCGTCCTTACAGTCTTCTGAGCCATAGGCCACAGCCGTACACCGAGCCGTGTGCTGATGTGCAAGAGAAGCAGGAGAATGAGATGATAGAAGTGGAGCCGGATATACCAGATAGTGAGATATTTTGTTTATTTGTCTATACAGTCTACTGAGCCGCAGCCGTACGGCTACGGCTGGCAAGAGAACCAGGAGAATGAGATGATAGAAGTGGAGCCGGATATACCAGATGGTGAGATATTTTGTTTATTTGTCCATACAGTCTACTGACCCACAGCCGTACACCGAGCCGTTTGCTGAAGTGTAAGAGAAGCAGGAGAATGAGATGATAGAAGTGGAGCCCGATATACCATTTGGTGAGATATTTTGTTTATTTGTCCATACAGTCTACTGAGCCACAGCCGTACACCGAGTTGTGTGCTGAGGTCCCTGAATAAGTACTAGTACTCACGTATATATCTACTTAATGTGGTTAGCGCTATGGTTTAACTTAGCTCGCGTCAGAACTCCTCACCTCTTCCTTTAGATACCAAGAAATCCATTGCAAGCCATAGACTACTTGATTTAGTTTGTTTTTGGACAATATTTTATACGAGTAACAAATAAAACAAACATGAAGCCGTTTTCCGAAAAAGAAAGCTTATAACTTGCTTATTTTTGAGCGGAATAAAATTATTATTTATGTTTTCGGATTCGTATCATGTTACTTTGTGATATGAATTAGAAAAATAGAATCAAATACCGTATTTCATTCTTATTACTCTGGACAAAAGATTCATGTAACTGAATTTTCCCCTTTTAAGTGGTCGCCGCGCGCATAGTAATAATGTCGGTATATTTGCGATACTTAAACGGGGAGTGACACAGGCCTGCTGTGATACAAGAGAAGCAGGAAAATGAGATGATAGAAGTGGAGCTGGATAATACCAGATGGTGAGATATGTACGAGTAAGTAAATAATGTTTTGAAAATTTTAAATTGCAGTCCTTTTGGAAATCTTTGGGAGTGGCCTATGTCCAGCAGTGGACGTTATGTGGCTGAAATGATGATGATTATGCCAGTCTGCAGAGTCACAGCCATACACCGAGTCATGTGAAGTAGTATGCAGGTTTAATCTCTGAAGTTTTCCTTTACCAGACTGATTTTGAACATATAAGTTCTTCTAGTCTCCTTGTATAATTAGTGTTTGTAAGTTTGATCGTCATTACCCTACCCATTTACGGATACTCTATGTGTCAGTTCATTTTCCATCTTGACCTGACTGTGGATCGAACCCGAGACCTCTTGAGTTGCGGTCAGGTATGTTAACCATTACGCTCGGAAGTCTTCAATCAATCGTCAAAGGACTATCACAGGCAATGGGTAGTTTAGATTTGTTGATGCAACATTCGGCAAGTCCCGCGCGAAGTGTGAACTTTATAAATAATAATAATATTCGACGATTTTTTTTCACTAATGCAACCTTAGCACGTATATTGTGCAATATTATAAAAATGATCAGCGCCTCTATCGTGTAAAAGGAAACTTTCGTTTTTGCATACATAACGTAGACGAAGGCGATACGAATACTTTGACGCAAATATTCGTGCTAAGAAGTGTACTATCGATAGGCCTGTGTTTCTCCCCGTTTAGGAATATACCTACATTATAACAATGAGCGTGGCGACCACTCCGGGATCGTAAATTCAGTTATATGAATCGTTGGTCTAGCTAGAATAATAAGAATGAAATTGGCTTGCAATGGCTGTCAAGTCTAGGTAATCTAAACAAAGAGGTGACGAGTTTTGACGCGAGCTAAATTAAACCATAGCGGTAACTACATTGAGTAGATATTTCTCTAAATTTATTGATACGTGAGTACTAGTACTTATTCTGTGACGTCGAATACTTTGACGCAGAAATTCGTGCTTAGGGTACTGTTGTCGCCGATGTATATCTTCCAGTCGTCGTTTGCTTGTTCGCCTTCTTAGTGGAGCGTACTTAAACCTCTACCCTCAGAGTCACAAGACAACAATTAAAACTTGAAATTTTTAACCCCCGATTCAAAAGAGGGGTGTTATAAGTTTGATGTCTGTGTGTCTGGATGGACCGCTGACGGTGAAGTTTTTGTTTGTTTGAAAGCTGATGTGATCGATGAGGTTTCTAGCCACAGTTGTCGGAGGTTACTGAAAAAATAAATTAATTTCTTCATTACAGATGGCCTGCCCACCTACCCCGAGGAAACGGAAGTCGAGCAACAAATCCGACTTCAAGCTCAAGAGTTAATTACCCAAATGAACCCGGGTGGAGCGCCGGCCCCAAAGAAGACGCGGAAACCTCAAAAAGAGTACAGACAAGACATCGGAGACAGGCCCCATGAATGTGAGATCTGTCATCGTCGCTTCATACAGAAACATCATCTAAAAAGCCACGCGAGGACCCACACAGGTGAGAAACCCTACGGATGCCACATCTGTCAAAGAAGGTTCAACCAAATACCGCATTTAAAAAGACATCTAGAAACACACAATGACAAATTACAAGTATGTGAGTTTTGTCAAAGTGAGTTCAATAATGTGAACGATTATAGAGTTCACATGAAAACCCATTCGGATATCAGGCCGTTTGAATGTCAGATATGTCATTTTAAGTTCAAAAGAAAGTTTGATTTGAAGATACACTTTAGAAGTCACACCGGAGAGAGGCCATACGAATGTAAAATATGTCAGAGACGGTTCGCTACAGACAAAACTATGCAGACTCATATGAGCGTACATTCAGACGAGAGACCGTACCAATGTCCGATATGCCAAAATAGGTTTAAAGACAAAAACTATCTGACAATACATGTGAGGACACATACGGGTGAGAAACCATATGAGTGTACCGTATGTCAGGCGAAATTTAAGAGAACAAGCGAGTTGAGGATGCATTCTGTCAGACATTCCGATGAGAAACGCTTCAAATGTGACACATGCCAACGGTCATTCAAATACATGAACGTTCTAACGAAGCATATACGGATACACACCGGTGAGAGACCGTATGAATGTCAAGTGTGTCACAAAACGTTTAGTAGGATAACGAACATGAAGAGTCATGCTAGAAGGATACACGAGAAGACACCCGATAAGCCTAGAGTGAGGATTAGGAACAGAAAACGGAAGGTCGAACCGAAGTGTGATGTTGTGAGTAATTATGAGACTCGGCAAGTGACGAAGGCAGCTAGTGTTGTGAAGTCTTCGCCTCCACCAAGTCCAGGCGAGCCAGACCCTAGTGATGGAGAGTCAGAAGGGATGGAGCCTGAAGGAAGCGATGGGGACTACATGGGACATGAAGAAAGTTACGGTCGCAAATATGTGGGGCAAAGTGACAACGGTAGAAAGACAAGGCATGTCGGAAGCCAAGATGGGGAGAATAGGGAGCGAGAAAGCGATAGTGGTGAGGATAGGGGGCAAGATAGCGACAGTGGGGAGAATGTGGGGCAAGGAAGTGACGATGGGGATAATACGGGCCATGGAGAGAGCGATGAGGATAATCCTTTGGTTCCGATTTGTCTCATCAAAGTTAGGACAGATTTGACGGAGTAAGATGTAGCCGCTGTAGTTTCGCTTAGTCAAACTAGCTGATATAGGGTGAACTTCTAACTAGTGTTGCCGAAATTCGATAGTTTTACAATCGATAGTTTCAATCGAAAAATGCCAAACTATCGATTAGCCTATCGATAGTATCGATACCTATGATAACAATACTATCAATAGTATCGACCCTGACGCAGAAAACTAGCGATATATTGTATTATGAAAAGCAATACTATCGATACTAACAATAGTATCGGTTTTATTTAAAATACTGATAGGCTATCGATAGTGGACTATAGAGCGGCAACACTTTCTAGCCAGTTTTTGGAGCAAGTTGAGTAAATTATACTGAACTACATTCTGAAAAAATTAAATAAAAATCTTTTAAAAAAGTCGGTCGTACTTACTTAAAATACAATATCGTTTGGCTGAACGCTGATTTGTATGGAAATATGATTTTTTCTTTATTGTTTAAAATTTTTTGTTTATTGTTTTTATGGAAAGTATTTCAGTGTTATGGACCGAAGTTGCTCCAAAAATGTGGTAGGTGGTTTAAAGTCAATACCGTCTTATTATAAAACCCAGACTAACTTTGTTACTAGGTTTAAACCATTATCCGCCCAAAATGAAGTTGACATTGACATTGAGGGTGTGATATCACTAGTCGTCAACTTGATTTGGTCGGATAATGGTTTAAACCTAGTAACAAAGTTAGTCTGGGTTTTATAATAAGACTGACCTTGTATATTTAAATAAATTGATATTGATCTAAATTAGACTTTATCGTCATTCCGTAACGCTCAATGTTGCTTGACACTGAAACGCGGACACGTCTGTCGTGCCGCTTTAGGAGTAGCCCTCATGGAGTTAATGTCGAGTTCCTAACATGCACAAATTTTTGTAGTTCAACAACTCAGTGGTCCTGAAATGATGGCGCCACCAGGGGTGTAGCTACCGTTGTATCGGCCCCCAACGTGCGTAAGCAAAAATTAAAAAGAACTACCTAATTATTATTTTTTTATTTCAGAAATGACAAAAGTAAAAAAAGCAATTACTTATTTTCCCGCGTAAAGCGTGCGTTCAAAAGTTGGCAACACTCTACATCGGTAATCGCGGGCTACGGGATTTCCCCGTGACAGATAGATAATTATGACGAACAAAGATTTCTTTTAATTTTAAGCAAACATTTTTTTTCTTTTGTCAGAAATCTTAACGCTTCCTGAGGGCCCCGAACGTTTTATAATGTGTTATGGGCGGTATATCCCTTATATGCATACTGCGCCGTTTTCGGAACATACTGAAATTATTATTTTTTTAAATCATTATTTTTATTACTTTTAATATTATTTAACTGTTTATATTCAAATTGTAATCTCCTTTTGGTATATAATAAAGAAATTGTCTATTTTGTAGATAATTTCGATTTTTATCTTTTTTGTCTATGCCAAGTCAACATTCTCGCGACAGCGAACCATAGAGCCAACACCCATATTTTAAAAAAGTATTTTAAGTATAAAAGTCTAAATAAATTGCATGAAATAAGAAATTAAACATATTTTTATAATTCATTAATAAAAATAACGAAAACGAAACATTATTTTACTAGGTATATAAAGGGTTTTTTTTTTTTAATTTTATTCACAAAGCACATATTTTTAATTATTTTCCAATGTTATTTGGACTATTATTGACCAACGATGTAAATTTTATGAAAATCATGCTTCAAAAAATTCATGCATGGGACATACCATACTATCTTGACTTTTTTCCACCTTCTCGCTAACCATCAGCTAAAAGTGGCCTTTGAGTCTTGCGGCCCTGGGCTCTGTATGCTTAGAGCCGCGAGCCAAAATGCACTGTCTGCCCCGTTAAAGATAAAGACATTATAGTATGTTATGGGTTATGGGCGGTGCCATGTTTAATTTAGTTCGAAACGTATATTTGCGTCAATATATTCGTATCGCCTTCGGCTAAGTTTTTTTTTGCAAATTAAAGTTTATTTTAAGCACGATAGACGCGCTGATCATGGGCGTACCCAGAGGGGGGAAAAGCTGCCCCCCCCCCCTGGATTTTGTTTACGTCCTTACCAACTATCGACTTTTGTCAATAGAAGTGAACAAAAAGATCGTTTTGCTATTTGCAATACAATATACAACTTTCAACAAGTTTATTTTAATTTAAAAAAAAACCGACCTACAAGCGTTCACTCCCAATAGTTTTTGAACGGCTAAACCGACTTTTATCAAAAATAGCTAACTAAAAACCACAGCTAGGAAACTTGCTTTCACGTAAAAAAAACGCATCGGAATCGGTTCATCCCCAGTCTGCCCCAAGGATACAGACGTGATAGAATTATGGGCGATGCCATGATAAATTTAGTTCCAGATTTTTTCGCCATATGGCGCTGTCCACTCACGTATTTGTTAACATTTAAATAAACATTTTCGCTATGATTACAGAAGAACATAGATTATCTAGATGTAGACATTTTAGATCGAAATTTAAATTATCAATTCAATAAGCGATGAGCATTCTTTTTCACCGACTTCGAAAAAAAATAGGAGGTTATACATTGGAATGTATCTGTAATTGGCTTGTCAACTAAATAATTAAAATTGTTGTAGTTGGTTTTAATAGAAAATATAGACCATTTTAAGAAGGTAATTTGAATAAAAAATATCTACGTGTTATCAGGATTTTTTTATATCATTTTAAAATTTGCACCGGAAGTGACGACACACAGCAATCAAAGTTTACATTTTTCCTATGTCTGCACAAAAAAATACAATGACAACGGTCATCTGTCAATGTCACCAGTTTAAATTATTTTTGTTATGTTGGTTGTAGTCGTTTGACATATATTGTTATAGGGAAATGACAGTGACAGTGACAGTACCATGGAATTATATGTACTTCATTAGACAGTACAGTACTGAAAGCGGAAATTGTCAATCTTCATCGTAACTTCACTTCTTCAAATATGTTGACCTTGCTTGAAAATGAAGGTCATTTGGAGTTTTGCAAATATCTTAATAACTAAGACCTTATTTTAAAATCTGATTAGAGAAAGCTTCTCCTAGAGGCTATTCCTCGAAAAGGTTTGCGAATTAGATCTTTTTTCAAATTACTTGACAAGCGAATTATGTTGTTTTATGTATGTTCCCGTTTACTCGAAGACGCCCGGACCAATTTGAAATCATTTTTTTTAAAGGGCGTACTTGTCTTGTCGTCCAATAGAAATTTTATCAAAATCGGTGTTGAAGTCGGTTTTTAATTAATAAATTATATTTCATAAAAACTAGTCCTAACCTTATTATTAAATATAACTTTAAAATGAAGAGGTAGTCAATATTTTTTTTATTTGTACAAAATCTGTCGCATAAGGGTCAGTTCAGACAGAGAAGAGCGCGGCGGAATTGATTTTTTTTATTACGCTCGAAAAAAAAAACTTTAAACTATTGGCATGTACTGCAAGACGCGAGCGAGCTCGAGACCGCGCGAGCATTTTGTCATGTTTAAACTATTATATACTTCAGGCTACGGCAATAGGGTCTTATTTTCAATGGAGTTAAATTGCTCGAGCATTTTTACTCTCTGTCTGAACTGACCCTAACGCAGCGGCAACTGCTGCCGCGGTGGCGTAGTGTGTAAATGCTCTTAAATATTTTAACACTAATGTGTATGTCCAGCTTGCTAAAGTTCAAAATCGTGTAAAAATAATAGTACCTAAATCAATTTTCAACCGACTGCGCCAGTAGGAGGGTTATATTTTTCGAGAGTATGTATGTATGTATAATTTGACGACCTCCGTGGCGTAGTGGTCACCATGCTAGTCCGCCACCCAGAGGTCCTGGGTTCGATTCCCGGTCGGGGCAAGTTGGAAAATGGCCTTTTTCAAATTGTCCTGGGTCTTGGATGTTTATCTATGTATTTATTATAAAATATAGTATTGTTGAGTTAGTATCCCATAACACAAGTCTCGAACTTACTTTGGGGCTAGCTCAATCAGTGTTATTTGTCCATATTTTTATTTATTTTATTGTTTGACACGCTCTGCAGCTTGAACAGCTCGATGGATTTTAGATTGAGAGGTGTCGTTAGATTCGTATTCACTGTGAGAGTGACACTGAGTATATAAAAAGGCAGTCGGGATCTAGTTTTTTTTTAAATAATTATTATTCAAATATAAGATAATTATGTATTTATTATTTTTTTAGTATTGACGAGAAATTTTTGGACGGCTGTTAATAATAAAGTCCTCAACTGTAATGCTGTGAAGTCCGAGATCCACTTTCCGACTTTTACTTCTTCGCACGGTCTTCTGGTTTTAGCACCACTGGCACGCGTATCCATGGGCGTAGCCACGGTGGGGCACGGTGGGGCGCTTTCCCCACCTTGGCTCAGACCTTTAAGTTACCGAACCAAACCTAATTAAATTATCTAGGTACTTACTACAATACTTAATATTCGTAAGAAAGTTCACACTCGACATTTTATATGTAAAAATTAACTGGGGTAAGCGGCGGACTGTGTAGTTTGCTAGTTACATATTATTTCAGATTGCTGCCCCACCCTGAGCCCATGGCTGGCTACGCTTATGCGCGTATCAGCGACACGTGATATATTGGAATAAAAAAAAAATAGATTTTTTCGCGATTTGGTTTTCAAACTTGTCTATAACAGTTTTGTGCCCTTTTTGACGATGTCTTAAGGGGATACATGAATTTTCCAAGGTCCAGTGCGGCCCACAAATATGCGTAGAAAAGCTTCACGTTCTTACTTTAAACCTGTAAACCGTAGTTCATAAAATATTTTTAAGGATTATCTAGGGTGTGGTCAAGATATATTTTGAATGATATCTCCGTTTCCTTTCAAATATTTAACCGACTTCCAAAAGGAGGAGGTTATCAATTCGTCGCGATCCTTTATTTTTTTATGTATGTTCACCGATTATTCAGAGACGCCTGGACCGATTTAAAAAAATCTTTTTTTGTTTGAAAGGGTATAAATCGGTTGTGTAGTTTGGGGTGAAGTCGGTTTTTAGTTTTGAAAAATTATTTATTTCAAAATTGGGGGCACTGGGCCCCAAAGAATTCAAGTATATCCAAGGATAAAGTCGTGATAGTATTTAGTTTTAATTAAGTTAAGAGAAGCCATTATTGTCATATTATGTGATTTTATATATATAATGACAGTTCTATTATTAATAATTAATTTAATTAAATATCACATTATATTTGTGGCCCTAGGCTCTGTCTGCCCCGTTGGTGTGTCTAATTGGCAAGAAACCTACGAATGTTGTCAACGTCGGTTTAATAAACTCAACTATGCTTCTATGAATTCTTTATTTTATTTTAAGGGACTACACGACCGCTATTGCTGCTTTTAGTTGAAATAATTTATGTAATAATGATAAAAAGTTTTGTGTACCCTTAGGACGAATATTTGCGTCAAAATCACAAAAAATATTCGTATGGCCTTCGTCTATGTTTTGTTTGCAAAAATTAAAGTTCCTTTTAAATACGATAGAGGCGCTGTATATTTTTTGCATACAAAACGTAGACGGAGGTGACGAATATTTGCGTCAACATATTCGTATCGCTGTCGTCTGCGTTTTGTTTCCAAAAATTAAAGTTCCTGTTACGCACGATAGAGGCGCTGTTCACTTTTGCATACAAAACGTAGACGAAGGCGATACGAATTACTTTGACGCAAATATTTGTGCTAAGGTTACAGTATCTGTATTTTAAATATTTTTTGTATACTGTATATTTGTCTAAGTATAAATTTTATTGTATTTTAGGTAGACTAATGTAATTAATAGTAATCTAGGATAGTTTATTAGTTATTATAGAAGTATATGATGAGATTCTGTCGTGAAAATAAATCATTATTATTTATAATTATTTGTTTATTATTTTATTTCACAGCATGTACTGGGCTGATTGTAAAAGCCGATCGAGGAAATAAGCAGAATCAAGTCTTTGGCGACACACGTCCACCATCACAGATAACATGGCCTAAAAGGGTCTTACCTATGGCTATGTAATACTCTTATCAACTCTGTGCCATGGCCCTGGCCTCTGCTTGCCCCGTAAGGGTAGGTATAAATTACATACATACATATTATCACGCCTGTTTCCCACAGGGGTAGGCAGAGACTAAGGACCTCCACTTGCTACGATCCTGACAAACCTCTTTCGCTTCATCTACACTCATCACTCTCTTCATGCATGCCCGCCGGTTACGGGTACTTCTAACCTCTCCTTTTTTAAGGACGTCTGCAATCTGATCGCGGTACGTATAAATTAATACCCAAATAAAAATTCTCTATGCGTACTCGTAAGAGTTTACTTTCTTTTCTTACGTATTTCTACCACGCTGGTCTAGGAGAAACGAAATTGACTAAACCAGACTCATGTCAACGAAGTTACTCAGCCAAGACGACTAAAGTCACCGAAACTAGTTGGCCAAGATGACTAAATAACACCATTAGTCGGCCAAGACTAAATATACCGGGAAGAAAAAGAGATGGTACAATTAGAGTATTTCTTTTCTTCCAGACCAGCATAGAAAAATAAATGAGGTGGGTAGGAATAATAAAAAAATATGGTTCCAATACATTTATTCATATAAAGATATACAGGCACTTATTCAAAACATGATTCAGAATATACTCTTAAAACAAGCTACATACAAGACCGGATAAAGCCCTCAGTAGTCAGTACACATGCCACAAGGGCCGCCAAATTGATGCATTTATTCCGCCCTCCCTCCTGCGTTCTGCATTCCATATCGGGGGGGGGGGGGGGGATTCTATTCCTATCCCCCATGACCGCATGCCTGGATCCGCACTTGACTATATCTAACAAACGTGAGATTCTACAACAAGATTCTTAGTTAAGGAGACATAGGTTCACTTTTAACCACCGCTGCCAATTCCTCCAAATCATTAGTAGTACTTTCAGCCTCCATCAGCTCATGCAAAGAGCCGAAACTACACGGCTCTTCAGCATCACTCATTTCAGTCGTACATAACTCGCTTAAAATCATTTTACTCTGCGAACTATCGACATTCATCAGCTTATATCTCTGTATTGAATAATCTAAAGCGTTGTACGTAGATTTGCATGTCTCGCATTTGAATACAAACGAGTCCTTATCATGCTTGACTGATAGGTATACTTGAAAGTATACATCGTCTTGGAAATTTCTTACGCAATCATCGCAGTCAATCGTAAAGAAGCGACGTTTAGAACCGTACGTCGCCAAGTCATCCGTGTCAAATTCTGGATGGAAATTCTTAATATGCCTCTTCAATGTCTCTCTCGTACTGAAGTCTTTCATGCATATGATGCAACGAGGCAATACTTTCGTCCTCACATTCGGCACGAAGTTAACTTGACACAGTTCCTTATGCTTCTCAAACCTGTCCTGACCTTTGAAAACGGAATTACATTCTTTGCATTTAAATATTTTGTCTTCGGACAAATGTTTTGTATTTAGATGGATCGTTAAAGCCTCGTTTGAGCTGAACGATACGGAGCATAAGTCGCAAGGATAAGTGTTCATATTGAAGGAGTGGAGAAGTTTTAAGTGGATTTTACAGGATTTAGCCGACTCGAATCTCTTGTGGCATATGTGGCATTGCTGAAAAGCTGTCGAGTTCGGATGCTTCGACCTTACATGTTTGCGTAGACTCTTCTTCTCTTTAAAGAGAGTTTCGCATTCGATACACTTGTACCGCTGCATACCCAAGTGTGTATATTTGATATGCCTTCGAATGTATCTCTTGGATTTAAACTGTTTGTCACAGTAATTACATTTTGACCAGGCGACGTG
This sequence comes from Acrobasis suavella, assembly GCA_943193695.1. Lineage (NCBI taxonomy): Eukaryota > Metazoa > Arthropoda > Insecta > Lepidoptera > Pyralidae > Acrobasis > Acrobasis suavella. The sequence continues at coordinate 2,306,676 of OW971956.1, forward strand.
GCTGTGAACATTCTTCTTATGGAACGCTAGGTAATATTTGTTGTCAAATACTTTCGAACAGATATCACATTCAACCGCTTCTCCGGTCGAGTGTCTCAATTTGACATGATGTTTGAGAGACCTCTCACTGTAGTACACTCTTTCGCATTGGCTACATTTGTGGTTACCTTCCACGGCGTCCTCCTTCGTTGAACTAATATTCGAGTCGGCTATTTGGGATTGCGGATGGAAAATACGTATATGGAATTCCAAACTGGATATATCTGTGAACAATTTATCGCAGTGCGAACAGGCGTTAACATTTGGGGGCGGGATACATGTCTTTTTATGCACTGTGATTGTTTCTTCTGTATAGAATTTCCCAAAACATACATTGCAAGTCGAAAGGCGGTATTCTTTATCATGAGCGGACCTCAAATGGTGTTTTAACTCGTAAATATTGCTGTAAGTGTTGGTACAATATTCGCAGTTTAGGAACACGTGTTTATGTTTTCTCCCAACGTCTTTCAGCAGAGACTCTTTGCAGTACTTGTAGAACGTATCAAAAGAATGCTCAGTTTTGATGTGCTGCCGCAGTATGGATTCTCTTTCGAATGTGCATCCACAAGTTTGACAAACATTGGCTTTTTCTGGCTCGTACATATCAGTGTGATAATGCGATATATGTGTGTCTAAATTATCTTTGCCAACAGTTGTGAAATCGCAGAATTCGCACGAGAATTCTTCGTTACTATCAGTTTGGTGTCTCGTGCGAGTATGTCTTCTAAGACTTTGATTGGAAGTGTATATCTTCGGACATATGCTACATTTGAACTCCTCTTTCTCCCCGTGATACATCTCTATATGCCGTTTCAGATTTGCGTTGCTCGTATAAGCTTTATCGCACATGTAACACTGTATATTTTTATCGTTATGTGATTGCATATGTTCGTTCAATCGTTTCTTCTCTTTGAAAACTCTGTGGCATATTTCGCAACTGACCGTAGCAGAGTTGTGAAGTACGTTGATATGCCTTCTCAAATTGCGTTCTGTTGTAAAGACCTTTTGGCATAACTGGCACTTTATCTCCGGCCCTAGACCTTGTAAGTGCACAGTCATCATATGGGACACGATATTCTGTTTTCTAGTGAAGATTCGTCCGCATATGTCACACTCCGGGTTAGGTTGGTCATGTCTGTTGTGGCCTCGGAGCAAATGGAGGTTTAAGCCCGAGGGGCTGCCGAAAGTCATGTGGCATACTTCGCAGTAACACGAGGAGTTGAGATGGCAATTTTCGATGTGCGTTTGTAGATTGTACTTCCTCGTGAAGGTGCGACTGCAGTAGTCACAGACGAAGTCGAGGCTGTTCATTATTATGCCTTTTTGTGATCTTCTCAGCCCCGAAGCGGACCGATCGGTCCACAGACACGTGATCACGCCTTTCCGTATATTCCGAAGTGGTCCGTTTATACGCAATTTAAGAGTCGATTTTTGTATAGAGAAGTTTAGTTATAATCTTGCGAAACTAAATGAACTACATGATCAATATTTGCAATGACTACATTTGGTTCATAATTAATTGAATACTAAATGGATATTGGTATTTGTTACTTACACTTTTTTAAGGTAAGATGCCCTTACAAATTTGAAAACTTCTTGAAAATTTGCAATTAGGTAACTATTTAATTGTATAATTATGTCATTATGTCTGCGTACAATTTGGTTAATATTTTTTCTCAGTCTTATTTGGCTATTTGGAAATAAACACTCAACGGTTGCAAGATTCCTGAAAGAAAGAAAGAAAACTATGTAAATATAATTAGTTTACAGCAGCAAACTTTGATACTATAGAAGCTTCTTCTTGAAATTTAACATTTTGAGAACACATTGACCAGTTTAGTTGCAAAAGAGTCGCGTGGCTGAGACGCCATTGACGATAAGTGTTGCCTACATTGTGCTTTTAATAGGCTTGGCGTGGGGGGTAATGTAACGTTAACAAGTGCTGGCGTGTAAAAGGTTGAGAGCTTGCTCTTGCTGGTGGAGTAAATCTGCCTGCTATGGCAGAGAGAGGAATGGAGGCAGCTGCAAACATGTGCAAATAAAACCGGCCAAGTGTGAGTCGGACTCGCGCACAAAGTGTTCCGTACCATTATCTATAAAAAAAATTGTTGTATGGGAGCTCCACTAAAATATTTATTAAATTTCTTTAATTATAGTAATTCATAGTATTTGTTACTATAGAGGCAACAGAAATACATAATCTGTGAAAATTTCAACTGTCAGCTATCACAGTTCATGAGATATAGCCTGGTGACAGACAGATGGACAGCGGAGTCTTAGTAATAGGGTCCCGTTTTTACCCTAAAAACTTAAAACCATAACATGTAAAATATTCAGAATGAAGGGCTTATTATATTATATGATTTTAGGGCTTCCCACCCTCGCTAAATCCTGACTGCTAAATATTAACTGTCTTATTATGAAACGCAGACTAACTTTGTTACTAGGTCTAAACCATTATCCGACCAAATCAAGTTGACATCTAGTAACATCACACTATCTCACCTGTCAGTGTCAACTTCATTTTGGGCAGATAATGGTTTAAACCTAGTAACAAAGTTAGTCTGGGTTTTATAATAAGACGGTGAATCTTTAATATACACGCTAACTTTTCATTGGTTTTGGAAAAAAGAATGTCATGTAGTAAATAAATTCCTCTATCCAAATACGTAATCCAAATTTGTGTATGACATAAGATAATAAAAGTTGTGAAAATCATTTTCGATCGAGACCACGTAGTTACGCCTGTTCATAACTGACGCGTGACCCCGATGAAGTCGAAAGCTCGCCGGCCGGCGGTACTACTAGTTGATCTCACGATTTTACTTTCGAGTTTTAGTCAACATATTTTGTTGCTGAATTTTTATTTTGTCTAGTTAATTAGGTCTTACTAAGGATCCTTATGAAGTGGCCTTCGGCTCCAAAACCAATGAAAAATCACCGTGTATATTTGGTTAGGTATTTAAATAAGTGTAAACAATCTTGACATGTCTTTCTAGCGGTATACCCCGAAATTCAGTAAAAAGCATGAAAATCGGAACGATTGATCTTTAGGCTATACAAATCAATTTGACCCGTAGCACGAAACAAACGTAAAAGGAGAGCAGTTATGAGTTATGACCAGAGGTCGGAATTAGGTAGAGTTATTTATGTACTTCCACTGATTTCATACAGCGAAAGAATAAAGTGGATATGCCTCAAATCCCGGGATTCATTTTAAAGAGCAAAAAAATCCCATGAATTCTTAAATAAAACATTATTTTAATAACTTCTACACAATTCAAACCACTGCACTGGACGTTGCCCATATGTTAAAAATAATAAAAATACTTATGTAAATACTAATAAAAATTGTATGTTTTTTTGTTGTCTTTGTAATATTGTTGGCAACATGGGATTGTCCATTAGAAATCCCGGGAAGATCCATATTAATATCAAAGTTTAGATGAAAGTACATAAATAACTCTATGTAATTCCGACCTCTGGTTATGAAGTCGATTTTCAAATTTGTTTTTGTTCTGAAACCTATCATGTGTGGTATCTAATGAAAGGGCTTACTAAGCCGATTCTAAAAATACATCACGTCATTATATTTCAGTCACACACACGACAGGTTCCAGAACATTTTTTTTTCCTTTCAAAAAAAAAGATGTTGCCATAACTCCTGATTTTCATGCTTTTAACACACATTGATGCTTTTTTTGACGTACCACTAGCACTGTGATAGAAATATACATTTTATAAATTAATTTCTTTACACATTACAAACTAAGTATGTAATTAATAATTTAATAATCGGTAAAAAGAGTACCGATTTAATAATCCGCCAAATGCGTGTTTGAGCTTGCGTCGAGAGTACAATGCTAAAGATTTTTCGTAAGTGAACATATTATATTGGGTTTACTGTACTTTATTTTCAATAAAAGAATTCTGATATTATTTTTCCTGTAATTTTTTTCAAAATTTTACGCTCAGTATTTTCGAAGATCAGGGGGGGAGGGGGGAGAATGGTCAAATCTTTGATGAATAACATCTAAACTATTTATTTTGCAATAATAACAAAAAATATATTTGTGATCCTCATAATGAGTCTTTTCGTTTGTATGACATAGTAATGATTGCAAAACTTTTTTTTTTAATTTCTTAATATGTCCTTTAAAATTACACTTATTTAAAAAAAAATATTTATCTACTTATTTTTCCTGTAATTAACAAGCAATGAACTATATTTTGTATTTTTTTCAAAATTTTTGGCTCAGTAGTTTTGGAGATCAGGGGGGAATGGTAAATTTTTGTATTCTTTCATGAATAAAATCAAAACTATTTATTTTACAATAATAATAAATAATATATTTGAGATCCTCATAACAAGGCCTTTTATTTGATATATGACACAGTAAGGTTTGCAAAATCTTTTTTTTTAATTTTCTGATGTGTCCATCGAAAATTACCCTAATTAAAAAAAAAACATATATTTACTTTGCACATCTGTGTTTGGGTCATAGGATTACACCATCCTACCAAATTTAACCTGATTTGGTCCAGTAGAATTGGAGCAAATTGGCTGTGGACGGACAGACAGACGCACGAGTGATCCTATAAGGGTTCCGTCAGGATTATTTACTTTTATTGAAGTACCTCAAATACCTAAACAAATGGAGTATAAGTAAGTAAATTACCTTTGAAAACCCAAAGGTCAAGTTTTTAATTATAATAGCTATCGAAGTTTTGGCCCTGATACTCCCTACATAGCAAATTTTATCGAAATCGTTGGAGCCGTTTTGGAGTTCCTTATTTATATAAATACATAGTTATCTACTTCCTGTGGTTCATGAGATCATGATATTTGTCCAATATTACCGACACTGGACTACCAATCGACATACCTATTCAAGAAAACTTTAGCATGGGCTTAGCGTTATTTTCAGTCTGAATGGCGAGAGGCAAGCATAATACGAAAATAAGTAAGCTTTTTAACTTACCCACAAGACGGAGTAAAGGGGCTGTCTAGCCACTAAAAGCAACGAAATTACCACAGTACATAGAAATAGTATAGTTTACAATTAATTAAGTTTTGGAGGAAATAAATAAAACCATTTTCTTTCTTGCATTTGCAAGCTCTCTCTCTCTTCGTTTGACAGCTGACAGTGTTGACTGACACTTTATGACAGTGACGTCTAATCGTTTTTACTTATTTATAACGTGCAAAGAAATCTCAAAGAAATAAAGCATACTGTAGCTACATTAAAAGATGTCAGCTTTTCTGCCCACAAAAATGGACTTTTGGTGAGATTCAATTCAAATTCAAATGTATCTTTATTGTAATAGGATATTTATAATATATCTTAATAATCGTCACTTTGTTTTGATGCACAATTTATTGTTGACGTCAGGTTGAGTGCGATTGGAAGTTGATCCTATATCCTACCCGAACCAAACGTACCCATTTACTGCTTCGAGATTTACGAGATGCCTGCTGCTTGCTGCTCTTTGTGTGTGTTAGGTAGTCATGGTAGTGGTGCTGGTGGCTGCAAAGATTTGGCATATACAAGGGTGGCTGAATCTCTGTTACGCACGCAGACGCACTACAAAAAGTTTAAATAAAAAAAAATAAAGAGCGGGAAACGCAAAGCTGCGCCCAAAAACGTAAACAAAGAATATTTTCTGACAAATAAATATACTCCAATGGATAGATCAAATCGAAGAAAAAGAAAACGAATTAGTTACTTTGAGCCTGAAGAACCACCGTTTGACGAATATGTGTGTAAGTATAAGGAAAAATGTACCTAACAGCATGGTATAATAAAATATACCATGCTGTTAGGTGTTACGCGAAGATGTTAGATGCCTAAAAGAAAACGAAACGGATATTTAAGTTTTTATAAACTTTCCATTTTTTCCAGATTGCGAAAACTGCTACGATTTTGTGTATGAATATTGCTCTATCCACGGCCCGTTACTGATTATACCCGACAACAAAGTAAGAACAAGAACTTATCGCATCTCTTCTATAAGTTACAAAGACAATGTAGGTACTGAGTTGAAGGGATAGGTAATTAAAGTACCTAGGCAGCCTCTTACTTCCTTCTTAACTACTTTTATGTAATACATAATATGTATTTATGTCCTGTTTTGGCAGCCCGAGCGTACCTTTAAAAACTAGGGATAGTTTTATAAAGCTCTAAAGCAGGGGACGTATTTGGAGAAAAACTAGAGCCCCAGGGCTCACAATATTTGCCACTCCAATTTATGATAGCTTGTAGAGAAGACAATTTAAATTGAAGAACAGCAAGCAGAAGCTTGAAAGAGACTGGAGGAGGCCTCTGTGCCATTCGTGGTGTCACTGAATTCAAGACGCTTAATGTTATGGCGTCTTGAAGGGGTAGCTTGTTCACAGTTCAGAAAAAAATGTCTTTTTTCAAGCATTTCTATATTATCTAATATCCCAAAACCATATTATTAAAATATATAAGTACCTAACATAATATTTTCATACTAAGTCGTAATTTATAATAATTAGTATATAATGATATTTTATTTTGATAAATGTTTGATGTACAGGAACATATTGATTGTATTTTCTTTTTAAATTACTGCAAGTAACATTGTACATGATGTTTTTCAAATGTCCTTGTATTGTATACTGTTCCTAATAAAGATATTTTTTATTTTCATATTACACCGGTTCATAGTCTTTTTATACCTACCTTTTATTTAATGTTGCATAGATAACGTCAAGAGTTGGGATCCCAGACTGGGTGCCGCGGGCTGCACTCACCACACCGCGGGAGTATGTACACATTGCACCGTCAATAATACGAGGTGAAAAACAAGTATTTTTCAATAAATAGATACATGGCAAGCATCTTCTGCGATCTCTAACCCGGCTACTCAGCATATGGGCAAATCTTCCATTTATTGGGAGAGGCCTACAGTGGCTTAGGCTAAATTCACACCGGAAGAGAAGCGGCGGGCAGCGCACTTTTATTGTCAAACTATATTCACCTTTATTTCTATTTACGCAATGCACAGTATAGCTTGAACAAAACAAGAGCCTCGCGACTGCCAGTGGCGTTTAGCGGCCGAGATTTTTTTCAAGCCATTCTATGCATTTCGTAGATAGAAATAAAGGTGACTCAGGTATGGTACTTACTATGGTACGAATTTGATACTACGAGTAAGCTTACATGGAAAGCAATTTTGTGTGTAAGCCAACCAAGATGGACACAGCAAAATTGAGCGCTATAAAATGATGATAAAGTCTATTTTTGTTTGGGGTTATATTACTAAAAGCGACAATACCTACTGCCGGACGAAAGTCTTGTTGTTTTTAGAAGCCCAAGGCGGTAAAATATTTTTATCATTCTTAATAACTTCCAAGGTGCTGGTCTGGGAGTGTTCAGCTCAGTTACGCTGCCTCGCGGTGTTCGCTTCGGCCCGTACCAAGGAAGGAGCACCGAGGAGGTCACCTCGATGTATTGCTGGCAGGTGAATATTTTTATTTATTTTTTATTTGATCACATAGATGCATAGAGCATCACGGAACTTAGGTGTATTCATAATTATCATTATTCGCAGTGAAGCGTTCAACCTCCAAACGGGAAACAATTTCTTTTGTTTTATTTATTTACCAATTTATGTACACGGAAAATTTATACAGAGAATACATCAAATAAAAGTTGTACAAAGGCAATACTTATCTTAAAAGAGATCTCTTCCAGTAGAAGAGTGAGAATGTAAGAGGAGACATGCTTATGTAAGAGAGGCATACAGGCGTGTTTATACATAAGATAAAGGAGGAAGAAAATTAAAATGACATAAACCTACACCAAATAAACATACATATACATACACATATTACACATGTACTTAAATAAATACATAATTATGTCATTTAAGAAGGTAATATAATATATACTTAATATTAACAATATCTATAAATTACAATTAGGTATGATGATTCCAATAAATAATGATCTTTTACTCGTCTTCTGAATACAGAAATCGTTTTAGATTCGCGAATAGCAGGTGGTAATAAGTTCCATAGTCTGACTGCATGTACCGAAAAGGAGTAGGAAAAGGTAACAGTGTTGTGAGGAGGGAATTTAAGGACAGTTCTAAGGTGGGATCTGCAAGGAGAATTTGGAGGATATAAAAATTATTGATTACAGATATCTACAATTTTTAGGTTCGCAAGAAGGCTAAACTTGCCGTCGTGGATGGCTTTGACGGCGAGGCATCGAACTGGATGCGATTCGTTAACTGCGCGCGAAACTGGCAGGAACAAAACTTAGTCGCATTTCAGTATCAAGAACAGATATATTACAGGTAGGGGGCAATACTTAACGTTTATAGAACAAAGATGATGGTGCCACCCAACGTAGGCCCCGGATCTAGGGACCATATGCCCCGGGTGGCAAAGTCAGTGGGGCGGCAAAATTAAAAAGTTGCACCCTCCTCCTTTGCCCGGTACCGGTACACAATGGGGGCGTCGGCAGAACCAATTATTCCTGCCTGCTCAAGTCGTGTTCTGTACGCAAACCAAGCAACTCAAGTCGCCGAAAAAATACTCACAGGCACAGTATTTTTCATTTTGGGTGATGCCATATTTCGTTTACCAGAAATTTTGCTAGTTTACTAGTCTGTAACAGAGAACGTGAGATGTAGGCAGCTCGAAAATTCTGTCACCAGTTTCAGCTTTTAACACACCCGATAATAATACCGCAAAGCGACCACTCTTTCTTACCATCACAAAGTCCACGTTGGCGCGTTATAGGCACGCCAAAACTGTATTTACGACTTGAGTTGCAGTCGGCACAGCTCACGGTTCCCTTCATCATCCCTTAGGATCCAAACAGTAATTGCTGTCTTTAAACTTGGTTATTAACCTTTAACTATTTATTATGTGTGTAGGTGTGCTCGTGTAGGATTTATTCAATCAACCAATTAGTTCGAATAAAAGTTTCAGCCTCTACAAACTGCACTAAACATGTTGCTTTTTAATTTTTCAGGACGATTAAAATAATCCCAAAATTCACTGAGCTCTTGGTTTACTACGGCAGCGAGTTTGCTAACGCTTTAGGGATTGATTTGAAGAATTACAATAAGCCCAAGAAAATCCAAATTGGTAAGATTGTTTACTTTTTTTATGTCATAGGGCGGCAAACGAACAAGTGGGTCACCTGATCGTAAGTGATCGACGCTGCCCAAGGACAACTGCAACACCAGGGGTGTAACAGAAGCGTTGCCGGTCTTTCAGGAAGATATACGGAGAGGGGGGAGGAGAGAGGGGAGGGTGGGGGGGTTCCGGTTCTCTCACTCACCGTACGAAGCATAAAAGCGGTGACGCTACTACTCCGACGTTGATTTTCTGTGTATGCAGTTTTTCTTAACAAATTTTATTTCTAGATTGAATAACTAAAAATACAAGACAAACTAAGCCTAATAGTACTTATAATTTTTGTAAGAGTATTCAAAAATCGCTTTTTAAAAGTATAATGGATGGACTTATTTACCATTATTGTACATATTGTTTGAATTTTTTTTTTTTTAATTTTATCTTGATGCATGTTATTTAATAGCATTATTTTTACAGCCAAGTATGAAATTGAAAATGTCAATAAAAATGGAATGATAGCAGATAATAAGAAAGGCATAATATATAAAACTGAAACGCTAGAAGTTGGCGAAGAAATAACAAAAAATAATAATAAAATTGATGAAATGATACATTGTGGACAAACGAATGATGTTGTTATGACCTATGAAGAAGAAGAGTACCACAATATTACCAAAAATTCAAATTATAATGAGATTGATGACAAATCCAATTTTACAGTTGAAGAAGACACTCAACCAAAAATATTTGATGAAATCTTAAACTGTGAAGAAACGACTAATACGTCAATAGACGGGAAAGAATTTCAGAAAAATACTAATTTTTTTAGTGACGATAAAATTTATTATCAAAATAATTTAACCATCGAAAAAGAAATTAAACAAAAATTTGTTGATAAAATAAATTGCCATGAAATGACTCAGATCAATGAAGATTTTCAGAAAAATACCGATCGTTTAACTAATAATAATGTTGATCATCAATTCGGTTTAAAGGTTCAAGAAGATAATCCAAAAATATGTGATATTTGTAATAAAATCTACAAAAGTACTAAGACCTTAAGGGAACATAAAATGAAACATGAAGAACCACGATATTATTGTACGTTGTGTAGTTATAAAACGCATAGAAAATCAGATTTAAATCGGCACATGGATAGGCACACGAAGCATAAGACATTTCCATGTGAACTATGTTCTTATGTAGGACATCTGCGAGACAACCTTCGGCGTCATTTAAACAGGATTCATAAAGACAAAACATCGATTTGTTAAGTTGTTGAGTTAGTGGACGATGCTCTTAAATAATGAAACCCCATTTAAATTTTATGTACAGTCAGGCTTCAAAAATGGAGTCATAATTTCTTATACTAGTTGTATGAAAAATTATGACTCCATTTTTGAAGCGTACCGTACCTCAATTCAGAAGAGATTTAAAAAAACCTTGGTTTATTTTTTACATGTTTTATTTATTAAGGTAAACTTAGGTTTAATTGTTGGGGCTACATCTGCCAGATTGGAACAGCACTTTTCTATGCTGTTATTCTTTCTGTCGCTCAGAACCGTCATTCGCTAGAGCGAGAGAGAGCGAGAGAGAGCGAAAGGAACGTTTTATGCTGCTGAAGCGTTCCGTCGCTCTCTCGACAAATGTAGACCAACCTTAATACGGGAAGAGAAGCGGGGCGGCGGGGAGTGCATTGTAAAACCATATTCACCTTTATTTTTATTTACGCAACGCAAAGTATTAGCTTGAATAAAGCAAAGGCCTTGCGACTTAGATAGAATAAAGGTGAATATGGTTTGATAGTAAAGTAGACTGCCAGCCGCTTCTCTTCGTATGAGTTAAGCCTCAAGGGCTTTACACACGGCAGCTATAATGTAAAGATGTACATTATAACAAGATACATCTCATTACAACTTACGTAGAAATCGTTAGGAGACCACACAAGACAGACGTACCATATTTATTATACTAATGTAATGTACATTAATATACATTATAGCTGCATGTGTGAAATCCTTTACTTTATATATATAAAAAAGGAACTGAATTGAACATGGCACCGTCCATACATGTCCATATAACACAGATTACAAAACAACCGGTGGCGTTGCGCTAGCGCCATCATTTCCCATCCACTAACTTAGTTGTCGACCATTAAATTATGTGAACCTCAAATAGAGAAAATATATTGGAACGAAGTTCCTTACGGCAGGCTTGGAGGAGATAGGGATTTTGCTGCGCGACCGAACTGAAAAAAATGTGATAGTAAAACCGTAAGGATGACCTCGTTAAATGAGACGTGCGCAGGCGCGACAGTCGTATACACAAGAACTTTTGAACTTCGTTCCTACCTGGTGTCCCACGACACCACATTTCTTTTTTTTACAGACCTGTTGTTTTTACGTACCTATTCTTTTTCTATTATTTAGATAAGTAGAAGAAAAATAATTGAATTGAATCTATCTTAAGAAGATAATTTATAGAAGAGAAAAATAATTGAATTTAATTACATATCTTCCAGTAGCTGATTATGTTGATTTTATTACATTAAGAGAAATAAATGTATTATAACCAAAAAAATTTATATACAAATAAGATGATTTATTATAGGTTTCTTTTTTCTTGTATTTACTGTTAAGGGGCTACCTGAATTTTTCGGGGTCCAGTGCTGCCCCTATTTGAAATAAATCATTTGAAAAGAAATGGAGACTTTATTTAAAATTTGGTCTTGATCAGACCCTGGATAACCCTTCAAACTATTTTATGAACTACTGTTTACATTTTTAAGTAGGAACGTGAAGCTTTTCTACGCACATACGCCAAAAGTGGCCGTTTTTCGCAATTGTGCGTAGAAAAGCTTCACGTTCTCACTTTACACTGTTAACAGTAGTTTATAAAATAGTTTGAAGGGTTATCTAGGGTCTGATCAAGGCCAAATTTTAAATGATATCTCCGTTTCCTTTTAAATGATTTATATCAAATGGGGGCAGCACTGGACCCCGGAAAATTCATGTAGCCCCTTGATGTTAACTCATGCATGAGTCACGACTCCATGACATGTAAGTAGAGTAGGTGGAATTCACCGAGTTGCTAAACATTGATCCAATAAACATAAAATTCAACCAAGTAATTGTTTTTTTTTTTAATCACACTCTATATTTGTAGTAAATCTCTAGTTAGGTCGTTTATAATACATCTATAAAAAGTAAAATATAAAATATACTCATATTATAAAAAACCTGACCTAGTTTCCCGCTGGCGGCGGGGCAAGGTCCAAGCTACCGGCGGTTAGGGCCGCAGATAGAGAAACATTCTATAATTATTATTATAACACTAATTTTATAAGAGGAGAAAGTTTGTGAGTGTGTGTGTGTGTGTGTGTGTGTGTGTGTGTGTGTGTTTGTTACTTCTTCACGCGCAAACGGCTAGATCAATTTTGATAAAATTTGGTATGTAGGAAGCTGACACCCGGGATTAACACATTGGCTACTTAAGGCGCGGCTAAAACCGCGGAGCGCAACTAGTCATAAATAAAGTAAAAATTGAACAAAATCTACGACTTACATACGAGGCTAACTTTATATATTATGTTATGGGCCCTCGCCGTACGAACGGAGACTTTATGTAATATGGGCTCTATGATGTGAATGCCCTGGGCTATCATGGTTATGCATGTTTGTGTAATACGTTACTTGCTATAAATTTGTTATATTAAAAAATTACGAACATATTTGACATACGTCTGTCTGTGACAAAGATGAATATGTCTGTGACTATAATAGGGACGGAACCGTCGTAAATAAAATATACCTATAGGTGTGTATAATATTCAGATTTATTCGCAATATGGCAAGATCCTATAACTTTTTTCGCAACCTTTACATAAAATAACACATACCTACATTACATAAGCATCTCGTTTATCAAATCTTGTACAAATAAATGCCAAATGGGGAAAAGATGAAAATTTTAAAAACGCCTGAAATTTTTTTGTTGTTAGAAATAATACTCTTCTTTATCGTAAATAAATATCAGATTTTTTGGTTCATATAATTAATTATAATAAATAAAAATATTTTTAATCGCAATTTCGTTCACCAATCAGCTTAACCCCGCCATTTCTTTTGCCCGTCCCGTCTGACATGTAAAAAAGATGATGTAATATGACAATTGATAACTGAACTGCCATTACGGTAAAATAGGGACACTATTTTGACAACTGTGACAGTCAAATGACAGTTAAGCTGTCAACTGTCATGTGACAGTGGCAGTTAAGTTGTGAAAAGTCACAAAATATATTTTTTTATACGTCATATGAGAAAAGGCAAAGGAAATGGCGGCGTTAAGATGAATAGTGTACGAAATTGTGATTAAAAATATTTTTATTTTTTATAATTAATTGACTGAACCAAAAATTTAAAATTGTTTACGATAAATAGAAATGTTATTCCCAACACTAGAAAAAGATTCAGAAGTGCGATTTCTGGAGTCACCTAAACGTATGGTTTTTGTATGGGCAAACCATTCGTTTAGGTACTTTAGGTGATTCCGCGTTTCAGAAATCGCACTTCAGGAGTTTTAAAAATTTTCATCCCTTCCCCATTGTTGACGCACCGCCACTCACGCCGTGTTGTAAGTTTAAAGCTGAATAGAAATAAAGCTACATGAACTAGATTACCTTGCTTCGTCCTTTAAAGATATTATATAACAATCGATTTTGACGTTGACATGACATGACATTTCAATTCAAAGTCAGCGTAGCGGTGGATTCTTGAAGAAATAACCATAACCTCTTTCTTCTCACATGTATGTGTTTTGTTGTGATGATAAAAATATTTTAAAACCAAATAAAAATGTCGACGCTGTGTATTGACGAAGTATATCCTAAAAGTTCTGACAACCCACTGTTAGTAAATTTCCAAAATGGCTACACGACCGATGAATTCACGTCGGAAAACTGTATGTTGTTCGAAGACAAAAGCACTAACTTAAAGGCGTTAGCCGCTGATGTCTGCGACTTATTATACGCGGGAAACGAAGAAGAAGATTCCAGCAAGACCCTGATACTGGCACGTAACAGAGTAACGGGCAAAGTGAGATTAATTGAGGTCAGTAGCATAGAGGTGAAGCCAGTTCTCAAAGATCATTTAGACTCAGTTTTGGACACAAGCCGCTTGGAACTAAGTCGGAAATTTGGTTCGAAGAAGACGAAGAAGATGATGGAACAGCGGGAGAAGTTTAAAGTCAACACCGATACAGTTATTAGCCAAATGCATAATGTTACTGTTAATATTGCCGAAGACCAAGTAGACCTTAGTTCTTACACTAAAACTGACTCGGAAGATTTCTATATACCTCCTATAAACCGTGACGCTAAAGAAGTCAGGGAAATATATGATATGTACAAAATTTTAACTAAAGAACAGTATGAAACCATTTATACAGAAATTATGCACAAAGACTATACATCGGACATGGTAGAGTGGGTTAAAGACTTAGTTACCAAGAAAACTTTGAGTGCCGAACAAAAAGTGTTAGCATTATACTCTAGCTATCTCTTTAAATTATTTTTAACTGGAATAAGAGAAGTATCCAAAAAGACTTTCTCGGCATGCCCCGTCTCGGCAACACTAAACGAGATTATTCTGAACAACTTTACAAGTCTAAGCAACTCTAAACGGAATAGATCATTGCAGTTAAAGGACAAATCATTTTGTCATGCCGTAGTGTTTCTACTATTAATCAATGACTATAAATATAATGCAGAAGATTTGAGCAAACATACGAATATGGCTATACGGACGCTGACAACAAAGATTAGAGTGACGGGGGCTACTATAGTGACTTCCGGAAGCAAGAAAATGGTGCAGCTGAAACTGCCGCTGAGTACAGTTGGATTTAAAAGACGGAAAAGCACCAAGTTTTAGTTTAAGATTGACGAAATAGATAATTTTTAGGTTAAGTATTGCATTTTTATTTTTTACAAGCTTTTCTATGTACTTACCTACTACATTTATGCTTGGAAGCTGCTCAAAGGTTCCTAGAACACCGGGGAACCATGGCGGAGGCGTGCAGTCATCCTAAGCTTCCTGCAGGAGCTGGGCTGGTTTGGGAACTGAGACCGGCAACAGCTCCCCGCAGAACGGGACCGACCAATCCGGACCTAACTGTGGAAAAAATGTCCTCGAGAAACTGTCTGATCTCCCCTACCCAAAGAGTTGACCAGAGCCAACCCTTGGATAGGTTTAAGCAAATGCTAGATGGGGTTTGGGACCCACAGTTTATATGTGCCATCTTAAATACAAATCATATTTCTATTGGAATTATCAGGTGATTCAAGCCTGCAATATCCTAAATAGACTGGAAACAACTTTTCAAAAAGTGTGCTTCTCAGTGGGATTTGAACCCATGATCTCTAGATCACAAGGTAAATGCCTTGACCACTTGGAAGCAGCCCTGACACAAAGTGTAAAGGCCTATTTACAATTTTATACAGTGCAAGTAAAATTTGTGCCTCATGAAGCAATAAATTACTACACAAGATATATAGGTATTTAAAAACAAATACTCGAGTACGGGAGCCGTGTTTTTAGGGCTATTAGCGATATTTTTAAATTTTCTAAAAAAGATCTTTCATATGATATAGACAAAAAAAGATATTTTTACTTCCACTTCCACTGTTTTGTATGTAACATTTGTTATATTACGCTAGGGATCTAGGGGGTGTAAGCCGGCCCCGGGCGGCGAAGCCAAAGGGGCGGCAAAATCAATCCCCTTCCATGTAAAATGCCCATGCTACTGATATGGAATGTGAGCGGAGTCTGGTTACTTTTGGAGAAGTATAAAAGTTGTTTACTACTCTAAATGTATGATTGATTACAGACTCATGTCTCCCCTTCTAAATCTTAACTGACCATTACTGTCTGCATCCCTCCTCCCGTGTAATCATACTGTTCAGGTACTAGTAATCAAGTAGGTAGCATATTCACATAATTCTAGCTCTGGCAACTGTCTTAAAGGTTTGTAAACTCAGAAATGGTCATAATCTGGTACATTAAGTACATACTGAATTTACAACTTGATTTGACATTATTTCAAATATTTCGACATTAAAAAAATTAATTTAAATTATGACAACAAACTCTGTCCACATATCAACTATAAACATTAATTTCATTGTGAGTTGACGTTCTTGGAGAAAATGCTGCAGAGCAGTTTGTTACCGCTTCTTCTGCACTAGCGCTTTGGAGGCGGCAGTAAACTTAGTTCTAAGTAACTTTTTGACGTCAACAATTATTGTGCAATAAAACAAAGTGACGATTATTAAGAGATATTATAAATATCCTATGATAATAAAGATATTTGAATTTGAATTTGTATTCTGGGGCTATTTAAAATTGCATACAAATTGTAGCGTATGTCTGTTTGTTAAATCGATTGACATCTCATTTATGAAGATTAGATAAGCAGTTCGGACGCTATGGTGGAACAGACATACAATACCTAATACATAGACTGCTAAAATCATTACAACCCTTCCGTATGGCTTTGCCATAATGGGTAAAATAAAACTATTGTTACATATAAATATATTTTATTCATTTTATAAGATAACACAATTTAATGACACATAAATGATGTGGTAAAGATACAAAATAAAACCTTTTAATCAACATGTACAATAATTCAATATAATACTTCCTATAACATTCAAGATAATATTGAAAAGAAAATATTAGATTGGGGAAAAAGTCTTTTCGCATAATTATAGGTCTGGTAAGTGTATTCTGGGGCTATTTAAAATTGCATACAAATTGTAACATATGTCTGTTTTTTAAATCGATTGTATGTATGAACTTGTAACAAAACCACTTTGGCTTTACTATTTGTACCTGGCTGGTTTTGGTATCATTTAAAAGTTTAAATTTTAAAGAAGATAATTCCAAATTCAAATTAGGAAAATGCGTGATTTTCATTTGTTTTTCTCACCGTCAGGATGAGTGAATCTAATGAAGAAATTAGATACATTTTAAAATTTTACTACCAAAAAGGTAAAAATGCCACGCAAGCCGCGAAAAAAATTTGCGATGTTTATGGACCTAGTGCAGTGTCTGTGAGAGCAGCACAAATTTGGTTTAAGCGTTTTCAATCCGGAAATTTTGATGTCAAAGATGCACGTCGCTCTGGTCGCCCTGTTACGGATAAATGGATGCTATTTTTGAAAAAGTGGAGCAAGATATATAAGTAGTTACGACGTAGCTGAAGAACTGGGAATTGACCACAAAACAGTTTAGGCGCATTTGAAAAAAAAAATGAGTACACAAAAAAGCTCGATATTTGGGTACCTCACGAGCTCTCTGAAAGAAACATAAAGAACCGTGTACTCATTTGTGATTCTTTATTACGACGTAATGAAACCGAACCATTTTTGAAGAAATTGATAACTGGTGATGAAAAGTGGATCACGTACGACAAGAACGTGCGAAAAAGGTCATGGTCAAAGGCTGGTCAGGCTTCACATACTGTGGCGAAACCCGGGTTAACTCGCAACAAGGTGATGCTGTGTGTGTGGTGGGATTGGAAGGGAATTTTTCATTATGAGCTGTTACCACCAGGCAGGACCATCGATTCAGAACTCTACTGCGAACAACTGATAAGATTAAAGCAAGAAGTTGAAAGAAAGCGGCCGGAATTAATCAACAGAAGGGGTGTGGTTTTTCATCATGATAACGCTAGACCTCACACATCTTTACCCACTCAGCAAAAGAGGCAGTGTATTTTCTTTAGGCAGTGTCAGGTTAACTTCACGAGAGAACCGCCAAAACTACTTGACGCAGTTTTTTGATCAGGAGCCCCAAAATTTCTATAGCAATGGGATCATGTCCCTTCCTATAAGATGGCAAAAAGTTATCGAACAAAATGGAACCTACATACTTTAGTTAAATGTAAATAAACTATATTAAAAATGTTTTGAATTTTCATATAAAATGCGAAAACACTTTTTCCCCAACCTATTACATCAATCTAAAACTGATTCTTCCATGATTTCAGCTGACGGCACAAACTATTTTTAAGGTTGAACTAGTCAATACTTTTTCTATACAAATTTCGGAGGGGATTTCCTCCACTGTTTGACATTGTACATGCAAAGTTTAGCATGATATAGTCTCACTATAAATTTTGTCTGTATGGATACACAATAGTAAAATAAAAAGCGATCAAAAAGTTATATTATAAGCCATCAAAGATTCGTTTTTTTTTTGCTTATTTTACGCAACTTTCGGCGTAAATAATATAAGAAGTTTAAAATCTCTAAAACGAAGTCGACATCGACACATCTTAACTATCGAAGTTTTTAATAAACTTTATTTGAAATTGATTAATTCAATAATTTTTGCAGAAAACCCCTTTTCCGAAAGAACTTTACGTATTTTTTAACGGGCTCGGTTTACCATGAATTATCGTGCATTTCACCTCACTGCTTCGCCCGAACACAATGTTAGATGAGACAGCCAGCATGCTTTTAGGCCGCGCCCACGTAAGAGTTCGAGCCCGCGACAAGTTCAACCTTATAGGCTAGATCTGTTCCTGTCAGCTAAAGCAGAAAAAGTTGGAAATGGGGGATTCAAAAGGTCTAATCTGGATAGACTCAAGAGTCTATTGGCTCTGGGTAAAGTCGCACAGTGGGCTTACATTTCGGCTTTCATTGACTTTGGGATTAATTTTTTTTAATTGTCGGATTTTTTTGTTTGATATTGCTTGGATTATAATTATTTTAACGAAAAAAATGTATGGAACTGTTATGAAGATTATCAGGAAAACCGTAATATCCTTACAGATGGTTATAGAACTAATTATGATTTTTTGACATGCACCAAATAACGGTTACGGCTGCAGAATCTTTGTTAAAAATCGTGGAAATTTTCTAATTGTTTTTAAAATTTAATAGTTCCTTTTAGTAGCTAAGTTAAGAAACACAGATATTTTGCAACACGTAATCATGCATGTCTCCTAGGAGTACCTACTACTTCAGCTATGCTCTTATATATAATAATATAAATTCGTTTATTACTGCCAACAAAACATACAAGTACATTATTGGCCCATATTTATAATAAATAAAATAAAGTATTTATTATATTAATATATACCCTACAGACTAACATATATATAATATAAAACTTAAACGTAATCCTATTTTGTACGTAATGTCTGTGACGCACTGCACGATTTTTTTCATAACTGTTCCAAAAAATTTTTTCGTAAAAAAAAAATATAGTTCATTCGTTTTTGGGCAGAGTTAACTCTGATAACATTTTTGTGTACAGTAAAAGCTAATCGAAGCAAAATCCAACAATAAAAAATTGAATCCGTAAGTCTATGAAAGCCGAAATTCAGCCCATGACTGAGCCGGCAAAATGGCAGCAAAATTAAATTAATTTATTATATTTTAAATATTAAATAGAATTAGCTAATTTTAGGGCGTATAGTGACGTAATTTTTACCCCCGATAAAAAAGAGGGGTGTTATAAGTTTGACGCCATTCGATGTCTGGATGGACCGATTTCGATGCGTTTTTTTACTTGAAAGCGAATTTCCTTGCGGTGGTGGTTATGTTTTATGGAAATCGGTTCGGCCGCAAAAAGTTAAAAAGTTATTGGGGGTAATCATTTGAAAAGAAACGGAGATATCATTCACAAACTATGTAGAGATCGATATCATTTAAAAATGTGTCTTGATTAGACTAGCGTTACATAACTATCGATAGTTGACCTCGAAAAACAGTCACAATATCGATAGGACTATCGAAACTATCGATTGTTAATAGTTTGCAATACCAATGATGAAAGGTAAAACTATCGACAGTATCGATACTATTGCATTTAGATACTATCGATACTATCAATAGTATCTATAATTTTAATTGATACTATCGATAGTATCGATGCTATAACCACTTTTTGTACGAAAAACTATCGATAGCTAAATTACTATCGATGGTTGACCTCGAAAAATAGTCACAATATCGATAAGACTATCGATAGTATCAATAGTTTTTAATTGATACTATAAATTAGCATCGATAGTATTATGATTTCGATGTTGGTCACAACACTTTCGATAGGACTAATTAAAAACTATCAATACTATCGATAGCCTTATCAATATTGTTACTGTTTTTCAAGGCCACGATAGTATCGATAGACTATTGATATTTTATACTATTGCTTGCAACACTATAACACCCTTCTTTGCGGCGGGGGTTAAAAATACCTGTGTTAAACTATTGCAAGACACATAGACCTACCCTTGTGTTCATAAAAAAATTAAGAAGAGTTTGCAAAACCTATTTCAGTTAAAACATCTTTTTTCCCTTTCCGTCTTTTCATTGTTTGACATAGCAAGAACGAGACAAAACACATCACACTAATATTATGTGTGTATGTCTGTTACTTCGCCACGCGCAAACAGCTTCACCTGTTTTAATAAAATTTAGTTTGCAGGAAGCTGGCACCCTGGCTGACATAGGCTACTTTATATATATATATAAAGTGGCATACTACACACATATATATATATATGTATTAGTGTGGTTTTAGTGTATCTGATACAACGCGGGTAACACCGCGGGGCGTAGCTAGTTTTGACTAAAAAAGAGGTTTAGCAAAGGTTTGATAACTTCATAATATAAATAAGAAAGCTAGAATAGATCTATGGCAAGGCAGGTACATCTTCCTGCAGTTTGGCGTCACTCTTCTTCCTCACCACGGGCAGTTTGAGGTGCACGCTCTTGACGTGTATGTTCAGCGAGTTGGACTGGGTGAATTTCTTCGAGCAGTACTGGCATTCGTACGGTTTCACCCCCGTGTGCACCTGAAAATAATTTTTCAAACTAAAAACCGACTTCACCCCCAAACTACACAACCGATTTTAATAAAATTACTATGGGACCATCTGGACAGTATACCCATTCAAACAAAACAATAATTTTCCAAATCGGTCCATGCGTGTTCGAGTAATCAGTGAACATACATAAAAAAATAAAGGATCGCGACGAATTGATAACCTCCTCCTTTTTTGGAAGTCTGTTAAAAAGAACAAGTTTATTTTCCGGGCAAAGTAAAATAAGTTTTATGAAAAAAAAAGCTTTTTATTTAGATTCACCTATCTCGTTGTCTGTCTGTAATCAAATCTTGCAAGTTAATATTGACCCATTGTCTTCCTGTGTCACTCCCCGTTTAGGTATTAAAAATATACCTACATTATTAATATGCGCGCGGCGACCACTCCGAAGGGGAAAATTCAGTTACATGAATCGTTTGTCCAGATTAATAAGAATGAAAATGGCTTGCAATGGATGTCTAGGTATCTAAACGAAGAGGTGAGAACTTCTGACGCGAGCTAAATTGAACCATACTAACTAACCACATTGAGTAGATATTTCTTTGAATTTCTTTTCTGAGTAAGACTTTTCAGTACGTGAGTACTAGTAGTCATTCTGTGCCATTGTGGTAATTTTTTACGTATATTATATCGCGCGACAATTCAATATTTTCATGACATGGAGCTGATCTGACGATGGAACCGGGAGATGACCATAAGAAATCTGTAATGGAACGACGCAACGCCATCGAGTTTGGGCTCGTTTGATTCGTCTTGAGGGGCACTTTTAAGTTCTTTGCTTTAGATAAAATCTTGTTTTAAAAACTATTTTTTTTTTTTTTTACATAATTACTTGTTTGTACAAGCTTATATTGTGATGCCTAAGTATTTATCAAAACGAATGTCATGAGTCCAAACTTGACGGGATTGCGTCGTTTCATAACAGAGTTCCTTTGGCCACCTTCCAGCTTCATCATCAGATCAGCTCCATGTCATCATAGTATAGAATTGTCACGCGATATACGTATGCGTGTAAAATTTCAGCTCAATCGAAAACCGGGAATTGGGTCAAATGTAACTTGCAAGATTTGATTACAGACAAACAGACAGACAACGGGACAGGCGAAACTAAATAAAAGCTTGTCAAATCCCTCGACTTTTATCTATTGTACATAGCTTAGAACCATTGTCAACACCACTGGTAGCGCCATCTATTGAGAAGTAGCAGCCGGGCGATCGATAAGCAATAATCGATGTCCTCAACCCCTTCCACTCTCTCTCTCTAGATCCTTCACACACGCAAGCACGTCTCGAACATAATCGTTTACATATATCATGTAATTTGTAAATTAAAAGAATTAAAATATTTGTAAACCGTATCAATAAAGGAAGACTCATTGAAGACCCCCAATACCATCTCGACAGACAAGGCTTTTGTATAAAAAAAAGCCGCATTGAATTCGGTCCACTCGTTTAGGGGCTACGAAGACACAAACGGACACATAGATACGTCAAACTCATACCACCCCTCCGCATCTGGCATGGCGTAGGTTGAGTTGTTAAACTTTGCATTACAATCCGCTATTTTCCACAAAGTCAAATCAGATACTTTTTTCTTAACGTCAAAACAAACATTTTATATGGGATTTGTATAAAATACTGGCACGTGACGTCATGGATTCTTGAAGTCAAATAGCGCTCTTATTATCAGTTTTTTCTGCAATAATAAATCTAATATCACATTCAAATGGATATGTTCAAAGAAAAGTGGCATATAATTTATTTTTGACTCAGGAAAATACCCAATAGGGTATATTCACGTATTTCTTTTATATGCCTAATCAAATCTTTGTTATCCACATTAATCAAGTAAAATATCTTAATCAGCGACGAACATGTGATACTTTAAAGTTTCAATTAGAAAGAGAAGTCCGATATGGATTGGTGACGTCAAAGTCCATATCATCTATACATTTGCCATAGAAAATAGCGTTTTTCGAGTGATATAGACATATTCTCGTAAAATCGTTATATTTGTTCGTTTTTCAACCAATTTTTATTCTGTTTTCACTGTTAGTAATTTACTTTTGAATATTTATGGATAAACTGGTTAGATAACACATATCTTTTACATGCATATTCCTTATTTGATCTCACACAGTGCCTAGTATAACTGTCCCTAGACGGTTGACGTCACCGGCGGCCGGCTGTAAGACCGTTCGCACGTACCCTCTGGTGCCTGTTGAGCGCGGGCTTCTGCGAGAACCTCTTCCCGCAGCTGGCGCAGCCGTACGGCCGCTCGCCGGTGTGCGTGCGCGCGTGGATCGCGAGGTGGTTGTTGTTCGCGAACCGCTTGCCGCAGGCCCCGCACGGGAACGGCTTCTCGCCCGTGTGCGTGCGCTGGTGGTACCTCAGAGTGGCGTTGGACTGGGGGCAGGAGATACAGTCCTTGATATGCCAGATGCAAAATTTAAAACTCATGTAAAGAAAGTACTTTGAGGAGGCATATTACGGAACCGATGATTATCTTAAAGACAAAAACGTCTGGCTTGAACTTGGCGCGGGTCAATGTTAAAGGTTTGTATTTGTACACTCACAATTGTCATAAATTGAGTACAATGGGTACGTGTACTTTATTTACAAATTGACATTAATTTCAAATTGGACATCATGTTTAATTAATCATTATGACTTTTTGACATAACAATGTATTCTCAGTCCACATTTCAAACGTTAATATAAGTATAATTGAAAGGTTGGCGTTTTAAAAGATGAGTTATGAGAAAATGCTGCAGTACAGTTTGTTATTGCTTCTTCTGTACTTGCGCTTAGGAGGCGGCAGTAAACTTAGTTGTAAGTAAATTATCTGACGTCAACAACTAGCTATTAGGAAATCGAAAGAAAAAAAATCACAATTATCAAGCGATACAAATATTCAAAGATAAATAAATGATTTTTGACCTTTAAACGCTAGTTTCCAAGTCAAATCAAATACTTTTTTACGTCAAATAGTATATTATGCAATTGATGAAGAAAAGACGGATTTACATCGAGGGCCGTAGATGAATCACGAGCAAGTGAAGGGTTCTAACGACTGAATCAAGACCGTACGGAGTGATTCATTATGATTAAATTATGGGAGTAGCGAGTGATTTAAGTGTTAGAATCCGTTTTAGTCAAGAGTTGCATTCTATACTTTATTATATAGTATATTATGACTATGAAAAAAGAAAGATTTAAGCGAAAATAGACATTTAATGAAGAAAAAGGAATGTTAAATTACTTTGCAAATGAAATTAGAACAATTCCTAAAATTAAGAGTTATTGTTCTTCACTAGTGTTGCCTTATTTAATAAAGCGCGTGATTTTACTGGAAGAAACTTCGTAACATAAATGATTTAGTTACCCCGTATTATAGGCTGAAAAACAGTCTGTAAGGGAAACTGTATAGTTTTATAATAAATTGCCAGAATCGGTCCTTGATATGCCAGATAGAAATTTTTTAGTTTATGTGAAGAAAGTACTTTATGACAAAGCTTATTTCAGACCCGATGATTATCTTAAAGACAAAAACGTCTGGCTTTAGCTTGGCGCGGGTCTTTCTTAAGGTTTAACTAGTCGAGAGCTCGAACTTACACGTGGGCGTGGCCTAAAAGCATGCTGTCTCACCCAACATTGTGTTCGGGCGAATCAGTGAGGTAAAATGCACGATAAATTCATAGTAAACCGAGCACACAAAAAATACGCAAAGTCCTTAGGGAAAAGGGGTTTTTTATGCAAAAACGAATGCATTAAGCGATTAAAAAAAAAATTGATAACTAAGCCGTGTCGGTGTGGACTTTGTTTTTGAGATTTTACAGTTCTTTTATTACTTATTTACGCCGAAAGTTGAGTAAAAATTTGCAAAAAAAAAAAAAACGAATCTTTTATGGCTCATAACTTTTAAATGGCTATTTATTTTACTATAGACAAAATTTACAATGAGACAAAACGATATCATGTTAAACTTTGCTTGTACAATGTCAATCAGTGGAAGAAATCCCTTCCGAAATTTGTATAGAAAAAGTATTGACTAGAATACTCTTAAAGTGTATCTGAACACTCACAAATGTCATAATTTGAATAACGGTACATCTTTAAGTGTTACAATAACCAATTGATTGACATTAATTTAAAATTTGACATGATTCTTAATTAATAACTATGAAAACAATGTATTCTCAAATCCCCATATCTATTTTTAATATCAGTATAATTGTAAGTTGACGTTTTTGGAGAAAAATGCTGCAGTACAGTTTCTTACCGCTTCTTCTGTACTTGCTCTTTGGCGGCGGTAGTAAACTTAGTTGTAAGTAAATGATCTGACGTCAACAACTAGCTATTAAGAAATCGCAAGAAAAAAAATTACAATTATCAAGTGGTACAACTATCCAAAGATACATAAAATTATTTTGACGTTGACTTTGGCCACTAACACACACTCACCGAGCAGTGCTTCCCGCAGACCTCGCACACGATGTGCTTGTTGTACTTCAGGCCGAGGTGGGTTCGTCTCATGTGCGCCACCAGCCGAGACTTGTTCGCGAACAGTGAGCCGCACTGCAAATTTTTCAATAACATTTCAAAATTAATTATATTTGAACATTTTTGGCTGAAACCATGAAAGACAAGTTGATTTGCTAGCAAATTAAAAAAATACCCCTGACGCCATCTAGTAATAAGTGACGGAACTGAATAATAGGCATGACGAATGGAAAAATATATTTAGCCCATCGGCTAGATTATTAAAAAATATTGTACACGTATTCTTCCTTTCTCTGACAAACAAAAAATGACAAAAACACGGCGCATTAAAATTTCGTATGACGTCACGGCTACGTACGATTTTACATAGAGGTGACGTCGCAAGCCCCCACTCCACAATTTTAATAGTTCGTAATTTTGAGAGTTTTTAACTTTATTTTTGTCTCATCTAAAAGACGGACTAATTACAATTATACTTTTCTAAATCTGTCGACACCCCTATTTTCTTATGCGTAGCATCCTCCTCCTCCTCCGTGCTTAAGTAGGCACGTAAAGCCATCAGTCTCGTGCTGTCATCGGTGTATGGCAGTCGTCAAGTTATGTCCGATGCCTTTAGGCAGCCTGAAAACTCTGACACCAGCGTTGGCCACTTACACACACTTACAGATTTTTATGTATATGTGGTAATATTTTTAACAACCTCCGTGGCACAGTGGTCACCATGCAAATCCGCCACCCAAACGTTACGCGTTCGATTCCCGGTTAGGGTAAGTTGGAAAATGGCCTTATAAAATTGTCCTGGGTCTTGAATGTTTATCTATACAATGTCCTTTTTAATTAAGTACAAATATTTTAAGGGGTTATTCAGTCCATCATTTTGAACAACTTTGCCCAATAAATATATATCGAAATACGAAAAAAAAAAATTAGGTTCTCATACAGATCGAAGTAGTCACGTGATATCATTACTATGAAAAATGCAAATTAAAATTTCGTATTTCGATATATATTTATTGGGAAAAGTTGTTCAAAATGATGGACTGAATCACCTCTTAAAATATTTGTACTTAATTAAAAAGGACATTGTATATGTATTCGTTATAAAATATAGTATCGTTGAGTTAGTATCCCATAACACAAGTCTCGAACTTACTTTGGGGCTAGCTCGATCAGTGTTATTTTTCCCTGTATATTTACCTGCTGACAAGGTAGTTTAGCGTGTGACGTCACGCGCTCGCTCGTCCGCGGCGAGCGCAGCGAGCGAGCATGCTCGCGCAAATGCTCGGCCAGCGACCCGGACACAGACTCGCCGCAGATACGACACTCTGAACTGCAATATAATAAAGCTTTTTTTTAATAACTAAAATTAATTAAAAAATATTGATTTAGTATATTTTCTTTTCTCTGATTATCATACGACGCATTAAAAATTCGTAACGATCTTTACTAGACGGTGACGTTAATCGCCCCCACTACAAAACTCCGATGCGCTCTCTCTCTCTCTGTGTAAATTAATAATTTAATAAACCGAAAAATATGAGTCCTTTGTATCATAACATTGACGACCTCCGTGGCGTAGTGGTCACCATGCTAGTCCGCCACCCAGAGGTCCCGGGTTCGATCCCCGGTCAGGGCATGTTGGAAAATGGTCTTCTTTTAAATTTTCCTGGGTCTTGGATGTTTATCTATATATGTATTTGTTATAAAATATAGTATCGTTGAGTTAGTATCCCATAACACAAGTCTCGAACTTACTTTGGGGCTAGCTCAATCAGTGTTATTTGTCCCTATATATTAATTTATTTATTTATAACATAATTTATTGATACAGTGATCCCCTCTTGCCACCACCGGCACTATTTTATGCTCGGCTTTCACATAGCTGATGAGGGGTAATAACCCCCTGGATCCACGCTTGGTCAGAAAACAATGGCTGTACCCGTCTTGATTCTTAAGCTTCTGTTTGAAAGAGTTAAGTATTCGCTTCCAGGCATCGCTCGATAGATATTGTCTGTTACAATCCACACAGATTAAATTATGTATTTCACCTATTTATTTATTTATTTGACGACCTCTGTGGCGTAGTGGTCATCATGCTAGACCGCCACCCAGAGGTCCCGGGTTCGATCCCCAGTCAGGGCAAGTTGGATAATGACCTTTTTAATATTGTCCTGGGTCTTGGATGTTTATCTATATATGTATTTGTTATAAAATATAGTATCGTTGAGTAAGTATCCCATAACACAAGTCTCGAACTTACTTTGGGGCTAGCTCAATCAGTGTAATTTGTCCCTATATATTTATTTATTTATAAATATGTAATATGCACAAAATGTGTCTGAGGAGTTCTCTTGAGAGTTTAAAAGGGACTGTAAACAATGGAGGATCCAGCGTCTGGGTCAGGGGAGTCACTTCTAACCGGCGCTATTCCATGGGAGGGTTCCACATAGCTGACGCGGGGTTATGACACCTTGAACCCCCTGCCACGCTTAGTTTAAAAGCAATGGCTGTACCTGTCTTGATCCTTGAGCTTGTGTTTGAAGGAGCTGAGTATGTGCCGCTTCCATGCATCGCTCGATAGAAACTGTATGTTGCAATCCGCACAGAATGTGTCCGAAGACTCATCCTGAGGGTTTGGAAGGGTCTGGAAACAAAATTGACAAGGGGATGGGTGTCGTGGTGCACCCGGTGGGAACGAATTTCCTTACTGATAAATAGAAAGCTTTATGAACGCTTAAATTAAAATTCAATACAATGATATTAGTTTTTAATACATAATATTCGATCACACGATTCACCAGAAAAAGTACATACCTATTAATAAATATATATATATAAAAACCTAAACTGGTTGGCAACACCCGATTGCCATTATCGCACGGGCGTGAAGTCATCGCCGAATCAAAATAAATAAATAAAATAAATAAGTTCTTTATTCGCTTAAAGATTTGTACAGCATACGTTTGTTATTACACAAAAAGGTTGTTAAAGGTAGTCCAAATTAATTTTTAAGCCCTGATTTCCAAACTAGGCAGGAGCCTGTATTTTGGAATCCAGTGTTCGGCCGTATTTTATATGAAGCGAGGACCAAAAGTTCAAAAAGTGAACAAATTTAGATACTTAGACTAAAAAACAAAATAAAACGAAATAAAAATAATAAAGATACAAGCATGGGGCATGTGTATGTATAGAAGTGTGTGATTGTGAGTGTGGTAATGAAGTGTGTTTGTGTTGTGTGTGCCGTGCCGGGGGTTGACAAACTGTTACCCAGGAACACCTAATATATTTCTAGGTAGCAGTTTCTCTGTGTCGTCATAGTCTTGTTGTGACAACCAAGTGGTTAGTTTTGTTTTAACCTCATACTTATTTAATCGATATATGTTTAGAGTGTTGTTAATTGTTTGATAGATAATCGAACTGGAGAAATAAAACTGTCGAGACGCAAATGAGGTTCTGTGCTGGGACATATTCTGCCGGGGGGTTTATTCACTGTTACAATAGGGAATATGCACGTATTTTTTTTTTATTTGTTTAATAAAATCCTTATTTACCACAGTAAACAAATATGAAAGAATTTATAAAATATCTTAATCAGCGACGAACATGTGATACTTTAAAGTTTCAATTAGAAAGAAAAGTCCGATGTGGACTGGTGACGTCAAAGTCCATATCATCTATACATTTGTCATAGAAAATAGCGTTTTTGCGAGTGAGATAGACATATTTTCATAAAATTGTTATATCTCGTTAGTTTTTTAACCAATTCTTATTTTGTTTTCAATGTTAGTAATTTACTTTTGGATATTTATGGAAAAACTGGTTTGATAACAAATATTTTTTTCATGCATATACCCTATTATATACTTATAATTGTAACAGTGAATAAACAGGCACCGGCACGAGTGAATAAAAAAGCGGCCAAGTGCGGGTCAGACTCGCCCATGAAGGGTTCCGTAGCAGCAAGTAACGTAATATAAAAGTTCTTGTAGTTCATTGTAACTTTGATCGATGTTTTAATAAACGTATTAAAAAAAAACTACTAACTAGATCTCATTCAAACTAATTTCCGGTGGAAGTTTGCATGTTAATGTTAATCATATATATTTTTTAGTTTAATCATTCTCTTATTTTAAGAGTTACAGGGGGCGGCAGCCATTTTGATCCAAAATACTCTCTCTGCTCCATTAGGAAAGAAGACGAGACAGTGCATACAAAAAATAGAAGAAAAACAATTGAAATGTTTATTCAGTAATTAGACCGTTACAGGCACTTTAACACGCCAATAGGTAAAATACACATTACGTGTAGTGCATACTAAAGTTCGATTTATTTTTAAAGAAAGGCTACCGATGCCAGCGCTTCGTAACGACCACTGCTGAGAAGAAACGTCGAAAGAAACTCATTTTGACATTATTGGTCGCCTACTCGCCCAAGAGGTATTTTATTATTTGTCCTGGGTCTTGGATGTTTATCTATATATGTATATAGTATTGTTGAGTTAGTATCCCATAACACAAGTCTCGAACTTACTTTGGGGCTAGCTCAATCAGTGTAATCTGTCCTTATATATATATATATATATATATATATTTATTAATTATTATGTCTTTCAATCAATAAATACTTATAATATAACACAATGTTGACACATTATAGCATGCAATGCTTGCGAACGAGTTAACATGCATGAATTACGTAATAAGAAATACTAAGGAGTCAAAAAAGCGAAGCCGAGCTGATAAGCGTCAGAGTTTTTAGTGTCTCTGGAATATGGACCAAAATGCTATAATCCAGAGGTATTCTTTTGTTTGCGCGAACTCTACTATTTGTAAAGTCCCTCTTGGCAAATTAGACAGTGCTAAGTAGCGTTGCATAACAATCGATGGTAGACTATCGATAGTTGACCTCGAGAAACAGTCACATTATCGACAGGACTATCGATAGTATCAAATAATCAATAGTCAATAGATGTATGTTGCTCGGATCTGAATTGTAACTTTCTCAACAAACTTGATAGACTTCTAAATAACTGTCTGCGTTTTATTTTTGGCCTTCAGAAGTACGACCATGTGTCGGCTTACCGGTCTCAACTCAAATGGTTACCTATCCGTCAACGTCGCAATTTGCAGATTCTCACCACTCTATTCTCCATACTCTTCGACCCAAAAACTACGATGTATCTCAAAAAAAAGTTCACTTTTCAGGGTGATACCCATCTCAGAGTTTTTCGTTCTTCCAACAATCTTCTTCTCGATGCGCCTCGCTGCCGGAGTGGGTTTTTCGATCAATCATTCACCAAGCAAGCCGTGATGCTTTGGAACGCCCTTCCCTTTGACGTCCTCAAAGCCCCTAGTCGTCAAGCGTTTAAGAGCGCGCTCATTATCTTCACCAATTGTCATAGAGTATTATAAATATTTATGTAGTCTATGTAGGGTTTATGAATTTATGCAATATTTGTGTATTTTTCCATGTATGTTTATGAATATATAGATAAGTATATAAATGAATAAAATTATCGTTAAATGTATTTTTGGTAAAACTTGAAGATAGTAATTAAATTATAGTTAAATTAGAATGTACCATGTCGTCCAAAATTAGCTTTTATCCGCATCACCTGTAGGTTGACTGGTAGAAAAGGCCCTGGGCCTTAAGTCCGCCTGTTACAATTTTTGTAATAAAGTTAAATAAATAAAAATAAAAATAGATTGCAATACTATTGATGAAAGGTAAAACAATCGATAGTATCGATACTATTGAATTTAGATACTATCGGTATATCGACAGTATTCGATACTATCAATAGTATCAATGTTGCCGCCACCTATCGGCTATTTTATATATATATATTTCATTACGCAAGGTATAGGCTACACATCCTTTTTCCATATTCCTACTTTGACGTGTACCTATACAACGATGCGCCCTCTATGCGCCGCAATCCGCAAGACAGTATTAACTCAACCGCCGTGCTGTAAAGAGCAGTTCTAGCTTATTCGCTGACGATATGAGCAACCCTTGCTCGTAAGTCATATCCGTCCCGCTGTTTCAAAATGGTGTCTTTCGCGTGTGGACAGTAAGAACTTGACGAACGTTGGCTTGTGTGGTGCCAGTGTGACGTGATCCTGAACCGGTGAAATCCACGTGGCTGGCTGAGCTGGAGGTCCAGGGAGCTCGTTGACCGAAGATCTGAAAGGTTGGTGCACGTCTTCCATATCTTAGCAGTTACCTTGCTGATCTCTGTTTCGTCATTTTTCTTATTTTAATTTAGCTATCGAAGGTTCGCATCATACGCGCGATACCAATCAATTTTTTTTTGTCTTCAATTTTCATTTGCGATCAGCGGTGTTTCGCTTTAAACAAATTTGTTGAGGATTGTTGTGACTTTTTTAGGTGGGTCCTCCAGCGAGAGCCTCTACTCATCATTCAGGAACAGTATGTCTTTCCTTTTAAGTCGCTTCTGGTAAGAGCGTGTTGTCAGCCCGGCAGCCAGTTCATTAGGGTGGACCTCCAGTTTCCCCTTGTACATATCAGACGCCTTAAGTATTTCTTCCTTAACTGTGTTCATCTGTAATTGTTGACTTATTTCAGCGTTAGTAACCGGCCAAGGCACAGCAGATATTGTTCTTAGGATTACATTCTGCATTCTCTGCAAAACTGACATGTTTGAATTGCTACAACTTCCCCAGAGCTGTATGCCGTATGTCCATATCGGCTTCAGGATTGCTTTGTATATCAAAAGTTTATTGTCGACAGACAATACTGTTACGACCAATCAGCCAGTGGAGATTTTTTGACCTAATGTTCAATTCCTCTCTTTTATTTTTGACATGGTTCTTCCACGTTAGCCGCCTGTCAAGGTGCAGCCCCAGGTATTTAACATTTTCTTGATGTGGCAGGGTTGTGTTGTCAAGTTTTACCGGTGGACAGTCCTTGTTGGAAAAGATGGACTCCAGTTCTGTGGTGTATAGGCGTTTATTCTCGAAGCGGTTGGTATGTGAGAATGATGGTAAAAAGGGCCGGTTAACCGATCTCTACACTTATATAATGACGGGAGAGCGCCATCTGTTCGTACGTGTTAGAACTTATTAGTTACCTCCAATAAAGCAGATAAATGGAAGTGCTATCGAGAGCATTATGGATTATTAATAATGTCACGGGTAACGAACAGATGTCGCCCTTTACAATTTTAACAGTCCTCCTTGCGCAGGGTAAAGGTGACGTGTAGTATCTAAATTAAATAATACTTATCGATACTATCGATCAGTAGCGTGCAATCCATGTAGATATGACAGCATCCTTATAGTAGTACGTGATGCGAACTAGGATATATATTTAATTAATAAGCAAATAATTTATTTTGTTAATTTAGCACATCACGTACTAACTGGACGTGTACATTCAACAAAACACTGTACAATGTTTTTGTATAAATACTCTTCCTAATTCAAATAAATTATCCATTATTCCGTTGCCACTTCTGGCCTGTAGACGGTGATGGATCGAACCAGATCCAATGGGTTTCATTAGTACCTTCGTGGTCACTATATAGACACATAGAATTTGTCTTTCCTGTGCCACCTTAATATAATGTGAGGATACTAGAGAAAAATGTATTTTGCTCTATAAGCAGCCGTTCTCGTAAAAAATATTTGTGCATGTCAGTGCTATTGATAGTTTTACATTTCATTAATTATACTGCAAACTATTGAAAATCGATTCTATCGTAGTAGTCCTTTCGATATTGTGACTGTTTTTCGAAGTCACGATAGTATCGATAGACTATCGATATTTTATACTTGCAACGCTTGCAACACTAGTGCTAAGTACACACAAATAACTCACCTGTTTTGTGTGTCTGTGAGTCTTGCTTTTGTGCATCAGTAAACCGTGTCTGCCCACGAAGCTTTCGCCACACATCTCGCATACATGCTCCGTCGGGTGCCTTTTCCTCATGTGCGTTAAGTAGGACGTTGGTTTTCTGAAAAAATCTATATATATAAAAGAAGAAACTGACTGACTGACTGACTGACATATCAACGCACAGCCCAAACTGCTGGGTCTAAAGACTCCAAATTTAGCACATAGATTCCTTATGAGGT
The DNA here is from genome assembly GCA_943193695.1 of Acrobasis suavella. NCBI lineage: Eukaryota > Metazoa > Arthropoda > Insecta > Lepidoptera > Pyralidae > Acrobasis > Acrobasis suavella. The sequence goes on from OW971956.1 coordinate 2,340,342, forward strand.
CTAGGGGTGCACTAAGAAAGGATTTTTCAAATTTCACCCCAAAAGTCGGTGAAACGGGGGTCCAAAGTTTGTATGGACAAACAGGATTAGTTTGACCATTTTATTCGAAGAGTACTCCCGGCGGTAAATAAGTGTTTCAGCATTTTTTTCACATCCTAAGTTTTTATAGAGAAACAAGATTAGTTTGACCATTTTATTCAAAACTTATGTACTGACAGGAAAGGGAACGAAAATGGGAACGGGAACGGGAACGGGTACAGGGAACACGGAACAGGGAACGGAGAAAAGGCAACAGGAAACAGGGAATAGGGAATAGGGAACTCTAAAAATAAATCGTCATTTCCATACAAAAGTGATTACGGCCGGCCCGACGCTTTGTATGAAAATTTCGTTTTTATTTTCGAGTTTCAAGCATTGGTCCCATAGAAAAAGTTGTTCATATTGACGGTCTGAGTTGCTCCTATAAGGATCGGACAGGGTTTTTGTTACATATTGTATATAAAATATTGCAAACCCTTCCTCTTTTCTCTTTTAGACGCGACGTAGCGCGCAATTTTAAAGAAAAAGAACTTTTTTACAACACATTTAATAAAATATAAATATATAGGGACAAAGCACACAGATTTAGCTAGCCCCAAAGTAAGTTCGAGACTTGTGTTATGGAACATTAACTCAACGATAATATATTTGATAACAAACCAGTTGTAACCCGCGACTTCGGCCGCGTAGAAGTCGAAAATGGTTATAGGATCTTCAATTGGATTTTTACGTCATAAATTGTGTTATAATATCCCGTTCCCGTTCCTGTTACCGTCATTTGCTAGAGACAAAGAGAACAAATGATCTATTTGTCTTAATTTTTTTTTTTGCCTCTTACTCAAAAAATTATGTACATATACATATAGATAAACAACCAACACCCAGTTCAATCTGAAAAAGATAATTTTCCATCTTGACCTGACCGGGGATCGATCCCAGGACCTCTGGTGTGACAGCGTGGCATGATGACAACTAGGTCATACACTAGTCCAGTTTTTACCGTTTGGTTACGGAACCCTAAAAAATAAAATACTTGCCTGAATTTCTGGCCACATAGCTGGCATTCGTACGTGTATCCTTTATGCCATTTGTCGTGTTCCCTGGCTTGATTTCTGGAAAGATTTGTTCTTTTTAAAAACAGTATTTGATTTTCAGTAGGTAAACTTTGACATGCATGGTATGACTACCATGGTTTGTCAAAATCTACCATGTGGTAGAAATGGTAGATTTTGTGAAGTTTATATATTTGGGATGCTGGAGAAAAACTATCATGGTTAGCCAAAATCTACCATGTGGCAGAAATGATAGATTTTGTGAAGTTCATATATATGGGACGCTGAAGAAAAACTACCATGGTTAGCCAAAATCTTCCATGTGGTAGAAATGGTGAATTGCTGGAGAAAAACTACTATGGGTTGACAAAAATCTACCATGTGGTAGAAAAGGAAAATTTTGGTGAAGTTTACTGTTGTATGTTGGATATGATATATGAGAATGCATTATATTTAGAGAAGAAAAATCGGGAAAGCGCACCGAGAGCTCCAAAGCAGCTCAGCCGAGGATGCAACCGAAAGCGGAACAAGTTTAGTTGAGGACAGAGATGGAGATCAAAATGACCATCATATGACAATGTCATTGTGCCAAGTTATTGTGGTCGAGTAAAAAATACCAAAGAAATCATAATCCAAACTAGAATAATCTCAAAATAAAAAACAACATTGAAAATGAACCTTAATGCACCATACTTACCCCCTTACTTACTTATAAAACCTATTTTAGTTAAAATATGTTTTGTCTCGTTCTTTCAACGTCAAATATTCAAAAGAAGGAAAGGGACAAAACATGTTTTAACTAAAAAGGGTTTAGCAAACGCTTATTATTTTTTATGAATTTGAGGGTTAAAGTTTAAATTTCCATAACGTTCATGTTTTAATACCTAAAGTTTCCAAAAAAAAAAATCTAAAGTTAGAAGCATTCATTTCCCGCCAACTGCCAATGCAATAAAGTAGAAAGGGACTCCTATAACTTTATGTATCCCTTTCGGGAACGGCTTTGCCACTTAGTAGGCATTCTACATTATCACAGAATAATTACTAGTACTCACATACAGAAGTCTTATTCAGAAAAGAAATATCTACTTTATGTGGTTAGCGCTATGGTTTTAATTTAGGTCGAGTCAGAACTTCTCACCTCTGCGTTTAGATACCTAGACAATCATTGCAAGCCAATTTCATTTTTATTACTACTGCTACTTCTTCCGTGGGTAACACCGCAGGGCGCAGCTAGTTGTGTATAATTCGTTTGAAAAGTACTTACGCCGTATGAGCCCTGTGGCCGCAGTCGTTGCACTCGTACTGTCGCGCGTGCGACGTTGCCGCGTGCGTCCGCAGTTGCCGCGCCGACCGGTACCGCATGCGGCAGATCTCGCACGGGAACGGGCCGCTTTTCTGGAAAAACCGTATATTCTGGATGCTGGAGAAAAACTACCATGGTTCGACAAAATCTACCATGTGGTAGAAATTGTAGATTTTGAGAAGTTTATATATTTGGGATGCTGGTGATAAACTGCCATGGTTTGCCAAAATCTACTATGTGGTAGAAAGGTACATTTTGGCGTAGTTTACTTTTTGAGACGCCGGAGGAAATCTACCATGGTTTGCCAAAATCTACCATGTAGTAGAAATGGTAGATTTTAGTAGTTTACTTATTTGAGTTGCTGGAGAAAAACTACCATGGTTTACCAAAATCTACTATGTGGTGGAGAAATGTTTGCTCCGCCTAGCTCCACTAGAAATAACCCAAAAATTCTATTAAATCACCCCACCTCATCATGCTTTTCCTTATGGTTCTCATAGGCCTGTGTGTCCACAAACCCCTTGTAGCAGAGCCCGCACTTGTAGGGGGAGTCCCTGTAGTTGGACGACTGCGCGCGCGCAAGTAATTCTTCCATTTGCTCCTCTTTTGTTAGGATAATCTCTTTTGCGTTCATTTTGAATACTGGAACATAAGAATGTGCCTCATTAAATCTAAGTATGCAGGCGACAGAGCTTCGCTCGAAGAAATCACCAAAACCTATTGTTAGAAACTAAAAACCGTTAGCTACAAACTAGCAAACGATATTGCTAAAATCTTTTCATTTCATCTTTTTTTTTATGTCATAGGGCGGCAAATGAACAAGCGGGTCACCTGATGGTAAGTGATCACCGCTGCCCATGGACAACTGCAACACCAGGGGTGTAACAGAAGCGTTGCCGGCCTTTCAGGAAGAGAATATGTAGGGGTGGGGGAAAGGGAGGGAGGGGGAGGGCTCCGGCTCATCTTCTCAAAGAACGATGTTTTCATCTGAAAACATTTGGAGCTATTTTCATATTGGCCCAAGCGTGTTCAAGTAATCTGAGAACATAATTTAAAAAAAAAAAATTCGAATTGATAATCTCCTCTTTTTGATAATAAGCAAAGACTTACCAACTTTTCCGGGACGCGTCTGCTTCGCTTTCTTCTTCCGAACTCTTACTTTCTCCTTTTCCAAGCTAATGTTCTTCAACGGGATATCATCTTCAGAGTCGGAGAAGTTTCTGTCGTCGTCTACATCAGATGCTGGCGCTTCTTTTGGTTTGAAACATTCTGGAAATAAAAAATAAAGTATTTGGTAGGCTGCTGTCTTGATTGAGCGTTTCCACACGCGCCGCCATAGGCTATTTTACCGTGTATCATCATTAACAGCTCTCAGGTTCCCACTGCTGGGAATAAGCCTTTTGTCTGCGCCATCCTGCTCTGTTGTTGGCATCGCAATCCAGTCATTTCCAGCAACTTGCCTGATGTCATCAACCCACCTAGCTACCAAACCTCTCACTCTACGTTTCCTATTTCTGTGATACCACTCGGTGACGGCCTTACTTCACCTACCATCGTTCCTTTGAGCCAGGTGTCCTGCCCAGTTCCACTTTAGAGTTGCAACCCTGGAGAGCACGTCTTAAACTTTCGTTCGACGACGGATCTCCATATTGAGAATTCGGTCTTGCCAGGCCTGTGTCACTCCCCGTTTAGGTATCGAAAATATACCTTAATTATTACTATGCGCGCAGTGACCACTCCGGAGGGGAAAATTCAGTTACATGAATCGTTTGTCCAGAGTAATAAAAATGAAATTGGCTTGCGATGGAATAGGTGAGGAGTTCTGACGCAAGGAAAATTAAACCATAGCGCTAACAACACGAGTAGATACGTTGTACTAGTACTTATTCTGGCTCTCTGCGCAACCGCAACCTTATACAAGGTACTTTTTGTAAGAGTCCATGTCTCGTACTCACGTACAGAAGTCTTACTGAGAAAAGAAATTCAAAGAAATATCTACTTAATGTGGTTTAATTTAGCTCGCGTCAGAATTCCTCACCTCTTTACATCCATTGCAAGCCAATTTCATTCTTATTACTCTGGACAAACGATTCATGTAACTGAATTTTCCCTTCTAGAGTGGTCGCCGCGCACATAGTAATAATGTAGGTATATTTTCGATACCTAAACGGGGAGTGACACAGGCATACCGTCGATAGTTCGTGTAGTAGGTACAAATTCAACCCTTTTAAGTGAAACAAAAAGGAATTGGTTTCATTTTACAATTCGCTATGGCTGTCTTGTACTTTTTATTAAATCTACGCTAATAGTAAAAAACACAAGTAAAATAGACTGAAATTTACTCTACCTCAATCAAGTGAAAAGAAAAAAAATGCTAAGAATCTTAATCAACTGTCTATTGTTTTTGTTTGAAACTAAAGAGTTCCTTGTTTAATATTGAACCCTTAAAATCGCTTCAGTACCTGCAGTTTCCTCAGTCTTCACTTGTAGATCTGGTTCCTTCTTAATGTCCAACTCCACTGTGGAGATGTACTCCACAGGAGTCACACACACTGACAGCAGACTTTTGGAATGTTGCCTGATCAGGGTCGCATTTGTTGATAGCTGAAAATATAAGTTTTTTTTTTTAAATAAATAAGTATACAAATTACACTGAGCTAGCCCCAAAGTTCGAGACTTTAGTTATGCGATACTAACGCAACGATACTATATTTTATAAGAAATACACAATTAGAAAAAGGCCATTTTCCAACTTGCCCTGACCAGGGATCGATCCCGGAACCTCTGGGTGGTGGACGGTGGCGGTAGCGTGGTGACCACTACGCCACGGAGGTCATCTAAAGTTTGGTATACATAACATCATTATCAACAGGTCTTTTTAGTCTCCACTACAGGAGCAACTCCAGGGTTGCCAGATGGCCGGGAATTCCGGGATTGTCCCGTAATTTTGCCTGTTTTCCCGTATCCAGTAATCACACCTTATAGGTATGTGTCGTCGGTCGTGTCACACAACTTACAGTGGTGGCATTTTTCAATCACGAAGTCACTATTTTTGTATGAAAAGACCATTCGTTTAGATGACTCCGCGTTTCAAAAATGGCACTCCAGAGCCTGTGTCACCTGTGTGAGTGAGTGCGTGAGGTGCGAAGGGAGGTGGGCGCCTGGCCGGCCAGTCGGTAGTTCCGCTGGCCGCAGCGCCATCCAACAGCCAACATTTTTAGTTGGATTTCGCGACTCTAAAACTCCAACTTCGCCCGGCCACTCGGCCCGTCCGCTTTTTTTTTTAATTGACCCAGAATTGATATAGATAAGCTCGTTTCTGGCAACCCTAAGCACAACCCTCTTTGTACTACCAGCAGCCTGAAGATGTGGCCTACACTCTCCACGCAGAAGGCTCATTGATGTTTATTATTTAGCTTTGTTTAGCTTGTATTTCGTGATACCGTATCACCTTCTACGATATCCATGGGCAGATTTGGAGTGGTCCCATTCTACTATGCTGGTAAGCACACAGCACGCACACAGCAATAAATCTGTCTAATTGGTCTTTATCTATCTATCTTGAATATGTACTGTTTGCTTGCAAACAAGCAAACAGACAAAATATATCGAAATATCATGGAGTGCATCTACCCTAGGCAGAAATCTGCATATAATAATAATAATACTAATCCTTTATTTCAATCATTGTAACTATATTATAGTTAGTAAAAAGAAACTTAAAGCCTAGTGTTAGTAGTGCATTCATTCAAAATACTTATTAAATATAATATATAAATTAAATTAATAAAGATTACAAAAATTCACAATACCTAATAAAGTAATAGCATAGCTGACGGTGCTTGTGTTACCTTATTAACAAGCACGGGTTACTCACATAGAGAGCCAGCTACTGGCCTATGTTTCGACGTCATCCGGAGGTCTTCATCAGGGCGAATGTGACGCGCCTACACGTAGCCGTGACGCGCCTACACGTAGCTGCTACGCGACACACTGACAAAACTAATGTTGCGTAGCGGCTTCGTGTAATCGTACTTGTTAATAATGTCTGTGTTCTGTGATACCTCATTGTTCTCCAGGATGCCCCTCAGCAACTTCTCGGCCTGCAGACAGGTCTGCATCAGCTTGTAACAGTTCCTCAGCCGCGAGTGGCAGATGTAGCATGCTGCTATCGGCCTCATCTCAGTATGCAGCTGAAAATGTATTCATTTTTGATTGTTTGTTTATAAAGCTGGATGCGGTAGGTTCTTACACTGCCAAATACCCACCTACTAGCCTAGCCTTTGCTCAACGCCTTGATTTTGCTCGAATGCTAAATGTAGACAAGTATTATGACAATTTAAAAAAATTTATAATGTTTGTTCATTTAGTATTAAGGGGCTACCTAAATTTTTCGGGGTCCAGTGCTGCCCCCATTTGAAATAAATCATTTGAAAAGAAACGGAGATATCATTTAAAATTTGGTCTTGATCAGACCCTGGATAACCCTTCAAACTATTTTATAAACTACTGTTTACAGTTTAAAGTGAGAACATCAAGCTTTTCTACGCACAATTGCGAAAAACGGCCACTTTTGGCGTATGTGCATAGAAAAGCTTCACGTTCTCACTTTAGTTCATAAAATAGTTTAAAGGGTTATCCAGGGTCTGATCAAGACCAAATTTTAAATGATATCTCTGTTTCTTTGCAAATGATTTATTTCAAATGGGGGCAGCACTGGACCACATAAAATTCAGGTAGCCCCTTAAGTAGGTATTTAAGTTTTTGACTAAGTGTAACGGGGTAATTTTTATCAATATATATGGATCTCTTCCAGTCAACCCTGTGAGTCAAAGGGCCACTAATTGAGTCTAATTCCAAGCATACTTCGCTCTATGGCCTTTTGACATTTAGCTAGCTTTTCTCTATGTATGCGCGTTAAAGCCCAAGTTTTGCATCCGTAAGTCATGGGAAAGATGCATTCAATATGCAGTACTAGAGTACTCAAACTAAGTAATTAAATACATTTGAGTACTTAAGTACTGCATTTTACAAAATAGCTTTTTGGATATTAAAAGGAAGAGATGAAGTAGTTACATTGCATCTTCTTCTTTTCAAGTGGAAATGACTCAAATTAAATATTGTACGACCAGAACCTAGCTACGGTAACTGCCCTGTTATTGGCCACATTGAGATCTACCTAAGTACAAGGAGCCGGGCAGTTGGGACATGGCAAAAGGATGTATTCCTCAAAGCGCTACCATTTTGAGGCACACCAGATGAAGCGCTCCTTTTTTATTTCTCGTTGCACACCTTTTACTAGTGTTCCAGATAGAAATTAAAAATATTAAAATTTTATTCATCAAAGCGCACCCATGTTTAAAAATAGGGAAGAGCATGAAGTAAACCTTATAAATTATATGATGATTTTAAAAAACTCATTTGTGCATCATCAAAAGTACTCACCTAAAATTTTAACTAATCTTGAAATTAAAAATAAATATTAATTGAAAGCAAACAAATAGTAATGAAAAAACTAAACAATGATGATGATGCACAAATGAGTTTTTAAAAATAATTATTACGTTTACTTCATGCTCTTCCCTATTTTTAAACGTGGTGAGGAATAAAATTTTAATATTTTTAATTGCTATCAGGAGCGCTACTTAAAGGTGCGCTTCGAGGAATAAAAAAGGAGCGCCTCATCAGGTGCGCTTCAAAATGGTAGCGCTTTGAGAAATACCTTGGCAACACACAAATTGTTGTCAGAGTAACCCCATTTGGCTCTGCTCTCTCTGCATCTCCCTGTACCAAATCAGGGTCTGTTTAAAGATTTCCAAAACAGTCCAGGGGGATCCTTACGCGGGGGCAGCTTCTCGGAAGGTGAAACTAATTTTGCCACAGTGTGTTACATTTCTTCTTATCTTAGAGTGTCCCAGTTTAATCCTTAGCTGCTTCTGAGCCTGTGATCAAGCTCTTTGAAGAGCTCAATATATATTTATGGAAACGTAGTAAGAGTAGTATGATTGCTGAAAGGCAACTATCTCATTGAGAACAGGTAAGTATGGATTTATTCACTTACCGCGATGTTGGTGAGTTTCTCGAATACGTCTTGTAGTGGAGTTTGTGCTAACACGTGCATGTGCACGTCTGCAGTCAAGCATATTCTGCAGAACGCTGTTTCGTGGATCATTTTCAAGAAAATAACTTCGAACTCCGACTAGCACGAATAGCTGTTTTTATGCGTTTTTACACACTTCATGAAATTGTTTTTACTTTCTTCATAATAAAGTCAAGGCTCACATTTTGAAACACTATTGATTCAACGCTTTTTCAGAAAGTTATTAAAATTAAAATCAATAAAATATTGTAGACTCAAATCACAACAAAAAAAACAAGCTTTGACATTGTTTTGTTTACATTTTTTTTTAAGGTTGGTACTTTTTCCGACGCTTGATGCTGATTGGTTGGATTATTGGGCCGCATTTAGGATTACATAAATGTATTTTGAATAATGCAATCGATACTTAATTCCATTCGATTAGTATGTGATAAATAGGTTAGAGATTATGAAATCGGTGCAGTAACAAAACGCAAACGTCATCTGTCAAAAGTATTTTCAATCTGTCTGAGACACAAATCAAAAACTCGAAAAAAAATCGTAAACCGATCAAGTTGTTGTTGTTTTGCTAAAATTATTCCCCTAATTACAGTATAAAAATCCCAATTATGACTACAAAATGAGTTCGCACGTATCAATCGAAGTTTCATTAATGAATCGGCGTGTCATTTCGGCTATTTGATGTGCAAATAATTACGATGTTTTTAGATTTATAAGTGCCCGAAGATGTTACCAGTTTTGATGTTTAATAACATGGATGGGAGTTCAAACTCATTAAACAACAGTCCCGGCAGTAGTTTCAATAGTTTTTATGACGATAGGATACTGAATTCGGTTAGGAGTAGGAAGAAAGTGAGTGAGTTACCAAATTGCCCGGTTTGTTCGTGTACGATTCGACAAGGGGAGTTAGATTCCCACTTGGCGTTAGAAGTCGAGAGACTACATAAGTTGTCCAGTGGTAGTTCGAAGCGGAAGCTTAGTGCTACGTCTCCGAACACAAGCCTAGCCGTGGCTGGATCTAGTAGTAGCTCTGAAGTGGTAGAAGAACAGGAAGTGGATGTCTCTGGTTGCTTAGGAAGTGATGTCTATCAGGTCAGTATAGTTTTTAGTTTCTTGTCTGTATTTCTTACTTAAGAGCCCCCTTACCCTAGACAGAATTAGACTTTCCCATACAAACATAATCTAGCTTTTATTTTGAAACTGCATGGCAGATTTTGGCGAGATTATGTAATTTCAAAGAAATTGCATATATTAACCCTTCAGCCACCATGAATTATGTCAAATTTCATGAACTGTCACCTAAGGAATTGCGAAAATTAAATGTTGACACTTGTGATACAGAAAAATAGATTAAAAACACTGCTGACGTAATACAATAGCATTTCATTATGTAGCAAATTTAGTAAAGTTTCACTATGGTCAAACTTGTTCATACAAAAGTTGCCTCTGAATTGCAAAATTATGAAAATAGTGAGACGGGGGAACGCGGTCAGATCCGGCCAATTGGTGTTTTGCATCACCACATGACTATAGTACACTCGGTCGGATCCGGCCGATTGGTGCTTGAAAGGTTAAGGCATATAATTAGTTTCGCACTCAAAAAGAGAATATAGTGTATCATATCATATTTGTCTATCAGTATGGAACACCTTTACACTCTCATATTTTCTTTCAAGTTCATATTTTACTGTTGAAAACTAGTTACATGCCTAGATATATTTGATTTCTTTAAAAAATAAAATACTGCTGAAATCTCACTTGTCATTGTTAAATAAAAATTAGACTATGTTTGTATGTAAAAGTCTATGGTAAGGGTATTCTTAAATGTTCTGATAAGAAACTCAACTTACAGGTTTGGTTCTCACTAGATGTAGGTCATAAAATTCAAATAATTCCCAAAAAAACTATAGTTAGCCAAATAGCTGCTGTTCCAGCTTTTATATGCATCTCAATGGTCACCCAAGGATGACAAAGACCATGCGAAACCGAGAACAAAAAGATGTAGCTCAAATATAGTGGACCTTGGGCTTCAAAGCCGAGCTAAGGATTTACCTTAATACCAAGATCAGAAAGAGCGACTCATTTCTCACCTTATGCCTGAAGGGGTAGACACTTCGATCATATATTCTATGATCGAAGGCTAGACTTAGTTCAGGTTTGTCAGACACAGACATTCAGCATGATAACATAAGATCAAAATCGTAACATCTTCAGATCTGCCATTAAAATTATTTTGAAGTAAATAATTATTTATTGCTACTTCTGCTATTCTGTAACCTTGCTCAAGTCGTCCAACCACCTAATAGGTGGGTGGGTATGTGGCCGCCATTTGAGACCCTAGACTCGTAAACGTTGGTGAACCCTATGTCCAGCAGTGTACTTGTAGCTGATATGATGATGATGGCTTATGCTATACACATGAGTTTAGGATAGTTATACAAAACTCAATGTTTATATACATTTTAGATGTAACTCAAAATGAATCATCTTGACCTGACCGAACCAAACTGGTATGCACATATGTAACAATTGGTAATGGCCAGTAATTTCCACAAACCTTGCCACAGAATTAATATAACATACAAAAGGAATCTCCTAAGGTCCCGGGGCAATATGCGTCCCCATTCCCCATCCCCCTCCTCTTCCCCGGTATCCCCTTGTCGAGGCGGCTGCAGACGCCCGAGGCGGCTGCAGACGCCCGTAGCCGCTCTACTCTACCCTCCACACGGCGCGATCGGGGGAGAAGTGCGAGGACGGATATCGGGTCACATATTACGCGGGACCGCAAATTCAGTTTTATATAGATAGATAAATCATTTATTTGTGAAAACTGTTTTGTATGTAATACTTATATCCTGTGACCATGCTCATGTCGTCTGACCATTTTCTGTTCTATTTTCGTCGCATCCCCAGCGAGTGCACTCGAACCGTCTCCGGCGCTTGCGCGCGCGACGGCGCGGCACCCCGCCGCCGTCGCAGGGCGAGTGCCCGGTGTGCAACACCACGCTGCCCACGTCGAGGCTGCAGCGGCACGCGCTGCGGTGCCTGAAGAGGACCGGCGCGGTCTTGGACGAGGATGTCCCGGACACCAGCTCGGAGGATGAGAGCATTGATGTTGAGGTAATGAAATAAGATTTTGCAATAATATTGTTTACTAGCTTCAACCTGCGACTTCGTCCGCGTAGAAGTCTTAAACATATGAATTAATATGTAAAAAAATTAAAATGTTTGAATTGCTTGTGCCCGCTGCGCTCTCGGTCTCGCTCCCATTCCCGCTCTAAAAAATTACGAAGTTTCATAATAATATAAATTTGCAAACCCTATTGCAATTTTTTAAATCCAATTAAAGGATTATTATTTTTTACTAACCACTAATTAAAAAATGTCATGTGTCTCGCTTTAAAAATGTCCAAAATTCATACAAACTGGCAACCCCTATTTCACCCCCTTAGGGATGGAATTTCCAAAAATCCTTTCTAAGCTGACATCTCCTAGTCACAATACTTACAATCTACCTTCCTGCCAAATTTCATCTTTATTGGGTAAGTAGTTTTCGAAATTTCGTGATGAGTGAGTGAGTGAGTGATTTTCACTTTTGATATAGAATTGATATAAAAGATAGAATATTATTATCTGCAATAATGTTTATTTTTTACCAGACTAAGCCAAAATGAGGGTTACGTTTTTCGTTGTTATGTATGTATATATAAGTTCATCTGTTCCCTCGTTTCTTCTATGATATCCATGGTACCTTAACAAATGAGTTATCATTGGAAGCATCGTCGGTTCTGTACCCTGGTTATAGGCTATGTGTCGTCACAATATATTAAATATGGTGCCCTCTATAGGCGAAAAAGTAAATGACTAAAAGAAATTTATTATATACTGTACAGGGTATCAAATGAAAAGAGCACAGCTGTGCTCCTTTCATTTGATACCCTGCACAATTAGCTCAATTTCTAGATGTGCTAAATTAGCACATTTCAAAAATATACATTACTAGCTCTATCTCCCCAAAATTTAAAAGTGATTATGTGTAGTGACTAGTTGTTTGTTTTTTGTATGTGTAAATGGTCTACACAAGTGTCAAATTTTTCAAGCCTAAAGGGAATTGACTTAGCTTGACGACTGCCATACAGTGATGACAGTCGGGACCATAGGCTTCACATAACCGAAACACGGATACCAAAACAGAAAAACAGAAAAGTAAACATACAATGGGGAACATCTCATGTGCAGATCTCTTCCAATACAATTGGCCAGTCGTCATCAGTTCTTTTTTAGTCTCTATTGCAGGATCATGACCCGCTCAGTACTACCAAAGCCATAGTTAGCCAGAGCAGCCAGACAATTTGGCCTACATTACCTGCTCTACGCTAGCCAGATGAGATGGAGAGGCATTGTCTATAAGCTTTGTTTACTTTTTATTTCTTAAGAGGCATTTCACATTTGGTTGGCTGTCTCGCTCGCACAATCTAACATTTTTAAAGATTATTAAAAACTGTGACTCATTTGTAAAAAAGTAAGTTTCAATATAATTATATGTTAGATATTGTAGACATGTTTTTTTATTTAATATTTTGATGACCTAATTTGCGATGTAGTCAATGTCTACACAATATACAAACATGTCTAAAATATCCACGATTTAATTATATTTAATGTTAATGAAGTTTTTTTATTTAATATTTTGATGACCTAATTTGCGATGTAGTCGATGTCTACACAATATACAAACATGTCTAAAATATCCACGTTATAATTATATTTAATGTTAATGAAACACTTTTTTTACAAATGAGACACATTTTACAAATGAGACTATAAAAATGTTAGATGGGCGAAACAGCCAACCAAATATGAAATGCCTCTTAAGTCACCTACGACATCCACGGGATGACTTGGGGTATTCTTATAATACTCTGCTAGAAACGGAATGAATTCTCAGAGAATTCATTCTATAATTCCTTTTTTTTAGAATGATGAACCGTCAGGGAGCGGTTTCGGGGCGGAGTATCAGTGGTGCGGCGAGTGGCGCGTGCGAGCGACAGCACTGCAGGAGAACGAGGCTCGAGCCGGCACCAGCGTCCGGAGGGTGTCCAACGACCAAGCTCTGGTGAGCACACTCATCAGTATCATCATCCTCCCGTATGCCCTCACGGTTGCATCCTCAGCGGTAACGCTTCAGAGCCCGAGGTCCGCTACCTACCTGCTAAGTCCATAGAGGCCGTGCGATTTTTTTAAGTTATTAGACCATCTTTTTAAAGACCTCACATTTGTCCTTATCTATCTATAAATCTATTTCCTGATAGCCCTTACTAATGTATATACAATATGTAACAAAAACCCAGTCCTATCCTTGTAGGAGCAACTCAGACCGATGAAAAAAATACAAAAGTGTTCCGCTGGCCCGGCAATTTGTATGAAAATGACGATTTTTTCTTCGAGTTTCAACCATTGGTCCCATAGAGAATGTTGATCATATTGACGGTTTGAGACATCGGACAGGGTTTCTTTTACATTTATATTTATAAAAGAAGAAATTGAATGAATGACTGACTGACATATCAACGCACAGCCCAAACCGCGGTTTGTGTCTAGAGACTCCAAATTTGGCATATAGGTTCCCTATGAGGTCTAGGGGTGCACTAAGAAAGGATTTTTCAAAATTCACTCTTTAAAGGGGGTGAAACGGGGGTCCAAAGTTTGTATGGAGAAACAGGATTAGTTAAACCATTTTATATGAAACTTCGCAGGAGTACTCCTGGCGGTAAATGAGTAAGTACGTGTTTCGAGGGAGAGAGAACAAATTTCGCCGGGTCTACTAGGCTATTAAATTGAAAGACCTACACTATAAAGATTGTTGTATTTTATAAGTATTCTAACATTTTAACTTAAATTCATATGTTATAACAAAATTAATAACGTAAAAAACAATTAAAAATTCTATAAGAACCATTTTCGACTTCTACGCGGACGAAGTCGCGGGTTAAAGCTAGTATTGTATAAACGGGGCTCAACACGAACCTTTTTTGTTACTTCTAACGTTTCGAACAGGAATTACATCATTCGTGGTCGCAGACAGACCAAACCAATATTTCTGATATTCATTTGATTTCAGGTGGTAGACGGTGATGAAGACACGGAACTGTACGGGCCTGCGCAGTATTCCCCGTCACGAATAGATCCAGATGTAAGACAGTTTGCTTACCTCATTTTTAATTTTCGCTCATTCTCTTTATCGGCTTTTAGAAATACAGCTGGTACATTCTAAGTTTTTTCTTTCGTCTTAAACCAGCAGGGAAGGAATTGCTTAGCTTTCAATTTCTTTATTTCATAAACAATGCACAGTCAAGTACGAAGATACCTGACGAGGCCCTCTACTTATATCTTAAATTTTCTCTTAAACTAAAAATGATATTAACATGATTTTTTTTATTCAGACAGATTTTTATTAAGTCTTTCTGAATATAAATTTTCATGTTAATATGGAGAAAAACGCTAAACTTCGTATGAGAGTCTTTATTCACTAAAAACCCCTACGTTGACACATGACGATGGTCTTCCTGATGTCCAAGTTACATAGCAGCTGAGGTCCAGGTATCTCGCCGAGGTTGTCACGGTTACCTCCACTTGGCAAACTGAGGTCGGTTTCCTTCGCTTCGATTTCCTTCGAAGTGATCGCTTCCGTAGCTCGTATTGAACTGGCGTGGTGCGCACTCGATCGTCTTTTTATATGCGCCGGCATAGTGGTCTACATTATTCTCGAATATTCTCCATACTAGACGAATGTATTTCGATGGCGGGTTAACGTCCAGGCGCGGCATACGTGCGTGGGAGCGCAACCGGCAAAAAAATTTTAGACTTTCTTTCTTTCGACTTTAGTTTCTTTTGCACCATTCTAACGAGATTCCATGGATTTCTTGCTCGCTAACATTCTGCTTTAATCTCGTTCGCAACATTATAACAGCAAAAAAAAATTGAGCTTCAAAGATCATAAGAATAAATCATAGATAGAAAATAAAATAAAAATCTTCTTAAGCTTCTTAAGAAGGCTACCTTGTAAAATTTAGTTATTTATTTACCAATCTATGTACACGGAGAATATTATTATTGTTTGTATATATTTTTATACACCCTTTTCAGGGGAATTAAATATTTTTACGGACTTTTGGCCAAGCAAAAATATTGAGGAAGAGTTTATTCAAGAGACGAGAATTTATTGTTATTATTATTATTATTTATTGTAGAACACACTAGCAGCTTATTAAGCTGATACCCGTGCTTCTTAATGTTTGGACATCTTGTGTTTATCTATAGTCGTATTTTTAATTAGACGAAGTCAACTGACGTTTACTGTGTTGTCAGTCGATATCGGGTACGGGGTTAAAATTTTCGACGACTATGTTCCTATAATATCTACCTATACTGAATACCGAGTGTTTTAAACATTAATGAAAACATTGCGAGGAAACTTGTAAGACTGTCCTTTTTTCAATACATCATGCAGTTGAAACTATAGATATATGAAATATAACAATTATAGGTAGGTAATGAAAATAAAAAAAAACATAGCTTATTACATTTGTTCATTCATCTGATTGAACGAGAACTGAACGCATCACTATCACTTTAAATATGGCAACATTATTTTACAAAGTGACATTAGCTACTGTCAGTTAGCTTCGTCTAATTAAAAATACGACTATAGTTTGTTTTTAAAGCTGTATACTGAAGGTGCAGTCACAACATTCTCTGGTAGCTTGTTCCAGTCTGTAACCACTCGATTGGAGAGAAAATTATGAAATGGTTTCCTTCTTGATTTCATACGGCACAATTTCAGCTGATGTCCTCTCAATCGTTTGTTGTTAGAAAATGTAAATATGTCTTGTAGGTTGGGTGCATCATATCATCCTGTTAGAATCTTTTAGGTCTCGTTTAAGTTGCCTTTTTTTCTTCGACATTCTAGTGACGTGAGGTTCAGTTCTTTCAACCTTATATACAGAGAATACATAAAAAAGGCACTACTTATAATAATTTACTTTATATTCACAGGCTGAGATAGCACCACCAGAAGAACGAGTTAGGCAAGCAGTCGAACAAGCAGACAACGCAGAGAACGCTGAGGCGGATCAGAACAACGGAGAGAAGGAGCCTGCCACCAAATGCAATGGGCTGGTGGAGGCCAGCGCTGAGGTAAGGTGTCACCCGTATTAGTTTATTTTCTCTCTCTCTCTCTCGCCCTCTCTCTTTCTTTCTCTCTCTCTCGCCCTCTCTCTTTCTCTCTCTCTTTCTTTCTCTCTTTCTTTTGATACTTACCGGGCAACAATTCAATTCAATTCAAAATCCTTTATTGTTGAATTTACAAAAATGGTTATTTATACATTTACAAAAGCACTTTAATCAGTTGTTGGCGTCTTCAGCGTGTCCTTGTGACACATAGGCCTCCTCCAGAGCTTTCCACTTTTGTCTATCTCTCGCCACTCTTCTCCATAAGGACCCTGTATATACTCTTCAAATCGACAGACCAGTTTGGTCTGACTATACCGGGCAACATGTCACCCGTATTATTTTACTCTCTCTCTCTCTCTCTCTGTCTCTCTCTCTCTCTCTCTCTCTGTCTCTCTCTCTCTCTCTCTCTCTCTGTCTCTCTCTCTCTCTCTCTCTCTCTGTCTCTCTCTCTGTCTCTCTCTCTCTCTCTCTCTTGATTCTTACCAGACAATAGTGTTGTCACAAGGAAAGTGATTAACCCCCTTATTCATAAAAAATTACAAAAATTTTCTTAACCCGTTTCAGTTAAAACATGTTTAACTCGTTATTACTATGTCAAATATTGAAATGAGAGATATGGAAGAAACATATGTTAACTATGTTTACCAAAGGTTTTGATATTTTTAAGAATATGAAGGTAAAGGAATAAGTTACAAACATCTGGTCGGGCGTCGGTGGTTGTAAAACTTCGCACAAAGGCCTTTCTAAGGAAGACGTCGTATAATTTTTAACCAAATCGTTTAAGTGTCCTGGCTGTTTCTTCCTTTCCGTGTACATTGCAATCAATCCATCGTTAATTTGTATGCAATC
This sequence comes from Acrobasis suavella, assembly GCA_943193695.1. NCBI lineage: Eukaryota > Metazoa > Arthropoda > Insecta > Lepidoptera > Pyralidae > Acrobasis > Acrobasis suavella. The sequence goes on from OW971956.1 coordinate 2,357,917, forward strand.
AACTTAAATAAATAAATTGGATTTTTTTTCAGACGAGAATACAAGCTTTGAGGGCGAGAATCAAAGAGTTAGAGAAGAAACATAACGGAGCTTCAGAGGTGCGACTACATTTTTTATTACTCTTAGGGGGCAGTGACCCACAGGCGTACCGAGTGCAGGAAGATCTAGGGTTCAAATCTACTTCGAAATAAATTCATTTTGCAGTGCTTTTATCAACTTTATAGGTCTAAATCACAGACATACAAAGGGAAGCAGACCAAACATTAAATACTTAGAACGCGTGGCAATTTTTTACTCGTAGCTTATTTTTTAATTAAATAATTAATATATTTATTATTGCGGGTGTTTGTATTCTAAGTACTCTTCCACATTCATAAAGTATAGTATTTTACTATTTCTGTTTCAAATATTACCAATTCTGCTAAAGAACAACAAAACTAATGTAGCTTAAGTGTAAATTCATGCCACGCGGCATTCTTTGTATCATGCAATAATGTTTAGTCTGCTTCCCTTTATATGTCTGTGGTCTAGATGCATCAAAAATAACACTATGGTTTTCCTGTCATGGCAACATTTCAACTGTCTTTGACATTTTTTGTTTATCAGAGAAAAGAAAAAATCTGGTAGATTATTTTTTATAATCTAACCGATGGGCTAAAATTGTTTTTCCTTTCGTCATGTCTATTATTAACCATTTCTAACTCTATACAATATGTAACAAAAACCCTGTCCGATCCCTGTAGGAGCAACTCAGACCGTCAATATGAACAACTTTTCCTATGAGACCAATTCTTGGAAACTCGAACAAAAATCGTCATTTTGATACAAACTGCCGAGCCGGCCGAACACAATATGAAAGTGACGATTTTTTTTTCTAGTTTCAAGCATTGGTCCCATAGGAAAAGTTGTTCATATTGACGGTCTGAGTTGCTCCTACAAGGATCGGACAGCGTTTTGGTTACCTATTGCATATGTTTTGTTTCTGTTTCAGTCGAAATGTCTCATCTGCCTCGGGCCGTACACCTCCCCCGCAGTCTCCATACAATGCTGGCATGTCTACTGTGAAGTGAGTGTTCCCTTTTTATCCCATCTAAATATATATAACTCAAAGGTGACTGACTGACTGACATAGTGATCTATCAACGCACAGCCCAAACAATTGGACGGATCGGGCTGAAATTTGGCATGCAGGTAGATGTTATGACGTAGGCATCCGCTAAGAAAGGATTTTGATCAATTCTACCCCCAAGGGGATAAAATAGGGGATGAAAGTTTGTATGAAACTTTGTCAATTTTAAACCGTTCGGGCTGAGACTTTGCATGCATAAAGCTACTATGACGTAGGCATCCGCTAAGAAAGGATTTTGATCAATTCTACCCCCAAGGGGATAAAATAGGGGATGAAAGTTTGTATGAAACTTTGTCAATTTTAAACCGTTCGGGCTGAGACTTTGCATGCATAAAGCTACTATGACGTAGGCATCCGCTAAGAAAGGATTTTGATCAATTCTACCCCCAAGGGGATAAAATAGGGGATGAAAGTTTGTATGAAACTTTGTCAATTTTAAACCGATCGGGCCGAGTTTTTGCATGCATAAAGCTACTATGACGTAGGCATCCCCTAAGAAAGGATTTTGATAAATTACACCTCTACGCGAGCGAAGCCGCGGGCAAAAGCTAGTAGATACATATAAAGGTACAAGATACACATACCTCTCCTTGGAATGGGCTTATGTCCAGCAGTGAGCGGCTGAAATGATACTCATAGCGTAACGGCTTATACGTACCTTCCGAAGTACGGAGGAGCTCGAGAAATTTTTATGCCACTTGTGGTCACCCATCCAAGTGCGGACCACGCCTGGTATCGCTTTACTTGCGAAAGCGCTAGTAATGCGCACTCCCACCAGGACACCTAGCTCCTAAAGTTCTCTCCAAGATTAGAAAGCTAATTCGTGTGATGATTTTCGTGCTTCGTGCACTAAAACTTGTCACATGTCACTTTGGTCTCTGTCCCGTTTGCTCTTGTGGACTGTTATTTTTTTACAAATCGTTTTTTAACCCCCGTCAAAGAAAAGGGATGTTATAAATTTGACGCCAATGTCTGTCTGTCTGTGGCATGTAGTGAAGTGCCGTTCTTGAAAATTTCGAGAAATTTCCGAAACTATCTGGAAAATTTCCGAGAAATTTCACGCAAGAAATTTTTTCAGGAAACTTTTTAACTTAAATTTTCAAGGAAAGAAATTCTCGGTGGCACATCATTAGTAGCATGAGAGCTCTTCAACGGATTGAGCGATTTCGATGCGGTTTTTTAAGTGAAAGCAAGTTTCCTTGCGGTGATTCTTAGCTATGTTTGATGGAAATCGGCTCAGCGGTTCAAAAGTTATGGGGGCGAACGCTTGAAATTCTTTTTTCTATTTTTGTGTCAAATAAACTTTTCCACTATGCAGGTGTGCTGGCTACAATCTCTTCGCGCCAAGAAAATCTGCCCGCAATGCAACGCCATCACCACCTCGCAACATTTGAGGAGGATATACATGTAACGCTTAGAATAAGAAACTGAAATTTATTTCTAATGGCAACACCGTTGCCAAATTACAAGGGGTTGCAAGCTGGTCACATTGTCAGTTTGTCACTCTTGCTCGTGTGAGGTTGACAGCTATCGTATTTTTTTCGCACTTAAGGGCGGATCCAGGAGGGGGTCATGGGGTACATGACCCTCCCTTACATACCCCTGGGCTGGGTCCGTTTTGACTCCTCTGCCACTTCACTGTGGATGGTGAAGTGGCAGCGGAGTCAGGACATACTGTAGTCGATTTCGAACTTTATTTTAAGTTGGGATATTGAGACGGATCAACAACTGACTTTTTTTAGAACCACAGAGTAAACAGAAACAAAGTAAGTTTACACTTGTTTACGATAGATGACGCTACTACTAGTGTATGGTTATGGCATTTTGAGATTACAACACCCTCTAAAAATCAAGAAGGGGTGAAAATTAAATAAGTATATTATTGTTTTTGAAAGAGACAACTAAAAATATTTGTTTTAGTAAGAAGTGTTGAAAATGCATTGTCACAATTTGCTAATATTACATAAATATTGATAAAATAAGTTTGCTCAATGTTTTTTTTTTATGTATTGATTTTCCCATAAGAAAGCCTATCTGAATTTTTGTGTTCTGCCTCAATTATTTAACCTAAAAATAATGAAACTTTTTATTTTGTTTAAATATATAGAATTAAGTATCTAAATGCACAATATACATTATGAATAGAGAATGAAAACAATAAGAATTGGGAATGACATATTCTAGTCAGTAAATCTACACACACTCTTTTAATCTCGTGCATTTTGGGTTTCTTCGGAACCCGGGGTGCGCTTTCTGCTTTTCATCTCCAAAACTTAGACTGTGAATTTTCTAAAATTCTTTCTTCTTAAACGACTCCCCGAGAAAAGTTTTACAACAATTGACTAGTTTTCCAACAACTCAATTTAAATACTTTTTCTAAACTTTAACAAACATTATCTATGGGATTGGTCATTCTTCTTTTCTTAGATTATGGTCAAAGAGCAAAAAAATTTTTTTTTTTCTAGATATCTTAGATTATGGCTCTATGGTTTACAAAACGATGATTTTACCAATGTCTAGGTTAGAGATGGCACTATAACGTATATTGAAGCAAAAACTTAATTTATTGACAATTGATCGGTACCAATGAGCAGCGACCTAAAACGAACTAAACATTTCATTCCAAAATGTTTATTTATTTATTTACCTTCGTATTCATAAAAAATTGTGACCGTTTGTTAAACCTATTTTAGTTAAAACATGTTTTGTCTTTTTACCTCCTTTCAATATTTGACATGGTAAGAACGAAACAAAACACAGTTTAACCAACAGAGGTTTAGCAATCTTTTGTTAATTTTTATGAATTTGGGTTAAACTTTATACCACAAAAAAAAAAAATGTTCAAGAGGCGGACCTAATGCCATATGGCATTCAATGTGTATTCATTACAAAATGTTTTGACGTTTAGAAAATAGTATTGATTTGAGTTGTTAGAAAGTCGCGAATTGTATGCTACACGCAAGAAACTTGCAGTGTGTAAATGGAACTTTATTTTGGGAGCTACATCTGTCCTGTCAGCAGCACTATCGCATGCTGCTATCTTTTTCTGTCGCTCAGAAACGCCATTAGCTAGAACGAGAGAGGGCGACACGGGACGCATCAGCATGGCCGGTGCTGACGCAGTCCGTCTAGTGTTGCAAAAAAACAGTTTGTTTTTCTAACATAAAAAAAAAACATGACAAAAGAAAACGTTTTTTTTTTTTCAAGAATACAGAATTCAAAATTGTTATGGCATTTTCCGTAAAAGATTAATACTTAACAATTTATAATAAGAGTTTTTTTATTTATTTATGAACCTACCATACTTTTTTGGTGGAATAGTACCAAGTTTACATAAATATATTGGCAACTTCCCGGTACAACTTGGTACAAACATAAACCGAACGGGCATTTCCCGGTCCGGGAGACAGGGAGATTCATTAGTAGTGAACCAATTAAACAAAAATTCAGTCTTAAAAAATCAAAAACGTCTAAAGAAAGTAATTCGATATGTAATTTTAGTAAAATGTGAGAAATAAGAAAGCAATGAAAGCATACATCAATAAATTATTTATAGAATTTCTTCTCTAAAAAAAAACAAGGATACTAAGTTTTCGTTCATGTTTTTTTTTTCAACATTGTGAAAAAAAAACAATTTTTTTTTCATTTTGCACCCTAATTCCGTCGCTCTCTCTCGTCGACTGGTGCAGGGTGGCTTTGTACCCATGAGCCAAATTTCTGGAGCAATTCCAGCCATGATACTGAAAAAAGTTATTAAAAATCGATACAAAAATTTCGACCGTACGCTGATTGGTATAAAAGCCGACATTTTGGTTTTTCGTTTATTGTTTTATGGAAAGTACAATACTCGGCACGCAAGTTGAACAACAATGGCGGCTTTCGCGCGCATTTTTAATTGGAGATAAAAGTGTTAGGGATGTTTTGGGCTTTTTTGAAAACCGAAATCATTTCTATCTGAAGTTCGGATAGAAATGTTATTCTAAACGGACAAACGACATAAAATAACGGCCGCCATTTTTGTGCCGGGTATTGTAGTTCAGATCATTAGCCAAAAATTTGGCTAGTGGTCAAAGTCACCCTGTATGTTGTACAGTACACTTACTATAAAAAATGTCGATGTCGATTTTTTTTACTGACTAGAATTGAGTTGTGAATTAGTATTAGACTTGTGAACGAACAAGCACACTTGCCTTCTGTGAAGATGTACAATAACGTAGCGTAGGACATTGTAAATAAAAGTATTTTTTTCTACGAATGAACTCTTTTATTTATCGAAAGATATGGCGCCTTCCTTATACATTATATGTATTTGTTATAAAATATTGTATCGTTGAGTTAGTATCCCGTAACACAAGTCTCGAACTTATCACGAGAGTGGGTTGGGGATAGGAAAGGAAACAACAATCCTATGAAATAGTGCCTTTATTTACAACACAACCGGCACTGATATTGGCTTGCAATTGATGCCTAGGTATTGTCACGAAATTGGGTTGGGGATAGGAAACGAAACGACAGTCCTATGGAATCATGCCTACGTGCCTTTATTTTCAACTCAAGCGGGTAGTACTCACGACATAGAAGTCGAAACTATTTCTTCAATTTTTAATTAATCAATAATCGATTATCCGGCTACATTAGTTTCAATTACGTCACCAGCTGTCAGTGCTGTCACTGTCACGGAAACCATGTGCTGAAAAAACCGATTGTATCGACTGATCCCACGGACTGATCCTATCTAAATTTGTGCTCTGATCAAAATTTCGTCTGTGCAATACTGTGCATCGACTTGATGCATTGGTTGGTTTGTGGTTGGTTTGCTAATTTCAGTATCAAAATTGTGTATACCACGAGGAATTACTACAATGCGTGCTAAATCTGAGAACTACAATGAAGACTTATTTGCTTATATAAGAGTAAGTGAAGACGAGGATGATCGCAACGCCGTCGAAATTCCATGCGAAATGGACGGCACTTTATTGCTATCGACGCTTGTTGCTCAGTTTCCAGGAGCGTGTGGGTTAAAATATCGCCATCCAGAAAGCAAGTGCTTACGTGGCATTCGCCTGAGTGATGGCAGACTTCATCCCCCAAGTGAAGTTGGATGGGGTAAGCATCTATATGTTTGCGTATTTCCCAAAGAAAATAAACGTAAAATAGAGGACGTCGTGCCAGAAGATTCTGCAGCGAAAACAAAACGATTGGAGAAAAAGCTCATATGCTCTGACTTGATATGCCTTGGTCTACCTTGGACATCAACTGAAGAATCAATAAAACAATATTTTGAAAAATTCGGTGAACTTGTTATGGTTCAGCTGAAAAAAGATAGGAGTGGGTCGTTCAAAGGATTCGGTTTTATTCGTTTTGCAACTTATGCTTCACAGATGAGAGCTCTTGCTCAGATGCACAATATAGATGGCCGATGGGTGGATATCCGTATTCCTAACTCAAAAGAGGGTGTAGTTCCTCAAATGCCATGCAAAGTGTTTGTGGGCAGATGTACTGAAGACATAACAGCAGATGTCCTTCGAGAATATTTCTCCAAGTTTGGAGAGGTCACTGATGTTTTTGTCCCAAAACCATTCAGAGGTTTTGGATTTGTCACTTTTTTGGATGCTGAAGTTGCACAGAGTCTATGTGGTGAAGACCATGTTATCAAAGGAGCATCGGTGGCTGTTTCTAGTGCTGCTCCAAAGATAAACCAGTCAGGCCCTTCTTCGAGACCAAAGAATAATAGAGGAAGCAGTAATATTGATTCCCTTAACATGCAGAACCTAGGCATCAATCCCAATGGTGATCCACCTGCTAATTTCAACATGCCAATAGGTCTAGTTGCTGCTGCTTTGAACCAAGCTGGATGGGGTGGCTTCCTGGGAGGCCCTGGCAACTCTGGTCCTAACAATTGGCAAGGTGGTCCTCAAGGAAGTAGTGGAAATAGGTGGAACAGCAGTCAAAACTGGGGTCAAAATGGTCTACCTCCTTGGGATCAAGGAGGTGGGAATGGTCAGGGTTGGAATGGTGGAAAGAATGGCAACTGGAACAAGCGAAATTGGTCAAATAATGGTCGAGGCCGGAATAGAGGTAGAGGCAGCTCTGGCTCCAGTAGTGACTGGAACAACAAGCCACAGACATGAGGTGAGCTTTCTTCAGACAGTCATACAGGAATGTTTGGGTGAAAATTTTAAAATTGTTATATTTTGAGTATTCATTAAGAAGTAAGATTGTTACATAAGGCATTATTTGAACAAATCTTTTTTTTTATAAGCCTGCAGTGTCCTATTGCTGGGCAAAGGCCTCCCCTCTAGTTTTCCACAAACATCTATCAGTGGCAATACTTTGCCAGGTCTTTTATCATCTGACCACTGTGTTCTAATGTGGTATCTTTTTTCGTCGCCTGCCTGTCTTACATATATTTAAACATTCATTTCCAATCTCAGCATTTTTTGTCTGCATTGTTTCATAAATATAACTTTAAAATAAATATGTGTATGCTCATTATCCATTTATTCATATTATTATATTTTTGGGTACACATTTAGAGTAAATATTTATGTAAGAAGTGACTTGTGATAGGTATCAATCTGATCCTTATTTTGAATTGAGTAATATCTATAGTCTATTGGTTTAGAAACTTAAATACAGGTAAACAATCTCGACATGTCTTTTTATCTTTAAAAATCAAAATGTCCCTAGCAAATTACAAATCAATTAATTTATAAATTACATACTTAATTTGTAATGTGTAAATATGTTAATTTGTAAAGTGACTATTAATCGGCAAGGCGGGGCGAACACTTTTGTATGAAAATCTAGATTTTTTCTTCGGGTTTTAAGCATTGGTGCTATAGGAAAAGTTGTTCATATTGACGGTCTGAGTTGCCCTACAAGGATCAGACAGGGTTTTTTGTCACATATTGTATATATATAAAAAAAAAAATACTACTTAGGTACTATTCTGATAATTTATATTTGCTATCTGTATTCAATATGCAGCCTAGCAAAAACTTATACTTTTTTTTTTACAAATAATGCCTTATTTTATTAAGTGTGATAGAAATATCACTGAGACCAACATATATTTGAAACTTTCATACATTACGAATTTTCTTGTAAGGTGACTAAGAAGTGTGTATATTTTGCGATTGGTGCGTTGAAGGTCTTAGTTTAATAAACAAGTATGTACTGAGATGGATGTTTTAATTTGGCTTTGTGGGAAGAGTATTTCCTGAATAGAAGAGGTGTGAAGCAAGATAACAAGTAATTATTGCAAAAACAAAAAACCCGACTGTCTTTGTTTTTTCGATTTTTCTTGAATTTTTTTATTGTTTTTTTACTATTTTGATATACCCAGTGTCACTCTTACAGTAAATACGAATCTAACGACACCTCTCAAGCTAAAATCTATCGAGCCGTTCAGGCAGAGCTTGCCAAACAATTATTATACATACATACATACTCTCGAAAAACATAACCCTCCTTCTGGCGCAGTCGGGTAAAAATACATGTACCATTATGTTGGATCAAAGATATTTAGAGGTAAATGTAGTAACTTGGGGATGGATGTATTTCATATGGAAGAAATCGACTGTACAAAAAGAGTGTGCGAAGTACAGTGTCCCAAACTGTGCATCTAAGAAGACATGTGGCTGTAGTGGTGAATATTCCTGTTGAGAATACATATAAGAGAGCTGTGCTGCATGTGCAAGTAGATTTTACCTAGGGCTAGCTGCTTTAGAGGGTGAGTGAGGGCATCCGCTAAGTGACGCGTGCGCACGCGGCGGGTTCAGTCTATCTCTGTCACAAACTATACGTGCGACAGAGACAGGTGACCCGCGACGGATTCTGCTACCTCGTTCGAACTTAGAGTTTGTGACTGTGATAGACTGAAACCCGCCGCGTGCGCCCGCGTCACTTAGCGGAAGCCCTGAGGTCTACATGACTGATGTGGTGCTATACATGTTGTCCATACTGAATGAATATTGTTTCGCATCTGTATTTTTGTTCTTTCGTGCATTAACAAGTGGTGAAGTAGTATGAAAAGGTCTGTATAAAGTATTACATGTGATGTGATAACATTATTTTTTAGGCTAATTTATTTTTTGTATACATTTATTAGTAATTACTATGTAAGATTATAATCATTTCGTTATATTTACAGGATTTAAAAACTATATTACATGGAATGATTTTTCAAATATCCAAATTGAAGATGAAAGAATATGAAAAGTACATGATTCTGTAAGTAGTATGATGTACTGCATGCAATAATATAGAGATAATAAGTAAAAATTAATTTTATAAATTATAGTACATATACTAAAAATGTTATGCCGAGGTCACAGTATATATACCTATACAGTAAATACTCCATACCATGGTATAATAAAACAAAGTTTTCTCTTTCCAAGTTAGCACAAGACTACGTCATGATCATGATAAGTGTTGCCACATAATTGTTTGACAAGATTGTTCATTTCTGTTAATTTAAGGATTTTTTTTCTGTTAATATAAGGATTTTCTCAATAAGTTCATGAATATAAAATGAATAATATATAAGAGCATATTGGCCTTTGTACTTACATACATACTCGTAGGCCTATTTTTTTTTTACTGCGTAGATCTATCACACTAATATTATAAAGGCGAAAGTTTGTGTGTGTGTATGTATGTTTGTTACTTCTTGACGCGCAAACGGCTGGACCAATTTTGATAAAATTTGGTATGCAGAAAGCTGACACCCTGGTTTAACACATAGGCTACTTTTCCACGGGTCACACCGCGGGGCGCAGCTAGTGCTTACATAATTATATTTTTTAATCAAGTTTTTTTTTTCTCATTTCAGGACACCATGTGAGACAGTCCACGAAGAAAGTCCGTTCTATGGATAGGGATCGTTGTTTTCAAGTTTATAAGGAACTACAAGACTGGTTAATTTAAAATATATATTTACTTTTAATGCAATTGTTTTATTGAATTTAATAAATATAACTCCTATATTACGTTACCAGCAAATCTCCCACCCGATGAGAAACTCCCACTAGGTAGTGACCTCCCCTGGGCAATCTGGAAGTCCTTAAATAGACTTTGAGCTGGTGTTGGGAGATGCCACGAGAACAGAGTTAAGTGGGGTTTCTCAAACAACGACCTTTGTGAATGTGGAGCTGTTCAAAGCATGGCCCACCTCCTGTCATGCCCCACCTGCCCAGCCTCTTATACATTAGAAGATCTAAACTCGGCTAATGGCAGGGGAGTAAGTGTGGCCACACACTGATCTACAGCCTTATGAAAATGCCATTCCGACTCGCTAAGAAGAAGACTCCTGTAGTAAGTACTCTTGTACAAAATATCTAGGTAAGTACATATGGTTTACATCTCATGCAAATTGTCAGTTGTAATTCCGGGCATAGAATAAGTTCTACCACTACCCACTTCGCCTTATAAACAATTATTTCTCTTCCTTGTCACTAGATGGCGCTATAGGTATTTATTAAAAAAATATTATTATTAGTATTTCTACTTATCAGCTGAAACACTTCTTCGCGTACTGTAAGTTTCTCGTACTGGCGTGTAGTACAAATCTTGAAACTTTCGTTTCATCTTCGAAGACATTTAGTCGTTGGTTTCAGCGCTGACCAGCGTCTCCACGCCATCTCCTTCGTCCAACTGAAAGAAGAGGAAATTTTTTTTAGGGTTCCGTACAAAAAAGAAAAAAACGGAACCCTTATAGGATCACTCGTGCGTCTGTCTGTCCGTCCGTCTGTCACAGCCAGTTTGCTCCGAATTTACTGGACCAAATCAGATGAAATTTGGTAGGATTGTGTAATCCTATGACCCAAACACAGGTGTGCAAAATAAGTAAATATTTTTTTTTTAAATAAGGTTCATTTTCGCGGGACAAAATAGAAAATTAAAAAAAAAAGTTTTGCAAACCTTACTGTGTAATACTAATATATCAAATAAAAGAGCTCGTAATGACGATCTCAAATATATTTTTGTTATTATTGTAAAATAAATAGTTTTGATTTTATTCAAAAAAGAAGACGAAAATTGACCATTCCCCATTGATCTCCGAAACTACTGAGCCAAAAATTTTATAAAAGGTAAAAAATATAGTTCATTGTTTGTAGATTACAGGAAAAATAAGTACATAGATATTATTTTAAAAGAGTCATTTTCGAGGGACAAATTAGGAAATTTAAAAAAAAAGTTTCGCGCACCTTACTCTGTTAAACATCAAATGGAAGGGCTCGTTATGAGGATCTCAAACATATTTTTGTTATTATTGTAAAATAAATAGTTTTGATTTTATTCATGAAAAAAAAGACAAAAATTGACTATCCCCCCCCTGATCTCAGAATCTACTGAGCCTAAAATTAAAAAAAAAATACAAAATGTTGTCCATTGCTTGTAGATTACAGGAAAAATAATATAAGAGTTCTATCAATCTTCAATCTAATCTAAATATATATAACTCAAAGGTGACTGACTGACTGACATAGTGATCTATCAACGCACAGCCCAAACCACTGGACGGATCGGGCTGAAATTTGGCATGCAGGTAGATGTTATGACGTAGGCATCCGCTAAGGAAGGATTTTGATCAATTCTACCCTCAAGGGGATAAAATAGGGGATGAAAGTTTGTATGAAACTTTGTCAATTTTAAACCGATCGGCCTGAGACTTTGCATGCATAAAGCTACTATGACGTAGGCATCCCCTAAGAAAGGATTTTGATAAATTACACCGCTACGCGAGCGAAGCCGCGAGCAAAAGCTAGTTGAAAATAAAGTGATAAACTCAATATAATACGTTTACTTACGGAAAATCTGGTATTGTACGGAACCCTCGCCACGCGAGTTCAAGTCGCACTTGCCGGGTTTTTTTTTTTGTTATAGGGCGGCAAACGAACAAGCGGGTCACCTGATGGTCAGTGGCGTAGCATGCCTTGGCGAGGCCCCGTATAAAAATTTGTTTATGCCCACACCTCTTCCCCGCTCGCGCCGTGTGGAGGGTATATTTCATTTTCGCGGAACCTTAGGAGTTTCCTTCCTTTCTGTATGTAATACTTATAAATATTCTGTGCCACTGGGCCGTGAGAAGAAGACTCGCCTGCATGTCTGCCACGGTGATGGGCGGGTCGTCCTCCCGGATGACGGTCTCCCCGTCCAGCTTCTTGAGGTTGGGCAGCCGCCGGGCGGCCTCGGCGCGCCACGCCTCCAGCTCGCACGCGTCGTACAGCGGGTTGCCCACGAATAGTAAATCCTCTAGGTGCGGCAGTTCCTACATAATAATATAACGTCATAAACTATGTAAGACTATAGAACGTATTTATTAGGTAGGTACGTTTCTTTTGTCCTGACTGAGTAGTGCCTAATTACGATGGAATATAAATATGGCTACAATATACCTACTCATAGGCTCCTAAGTAGATTACTAAAATCATATGGCTTACAAGTAAATTCTATGCAAGTTTGAGGTAAGTAAACAGGTAAGTACAATGTCTTCATCTTCGAATAAAACTAAGTAGGTACTCTGTGGTAGGTACTTAAATTAAACAAACATTCTCCTTTAAAGCTTTTACGAAAATATGGAAAAAAAGAAAAAAAGAACTTAATTTCCCGCTCCCGCGTTTATTTGAAATTTGGTACCGACCGAATGCGACATAGAGCAACACGGAACTTCACGGGGATGCGAAGATGTGAATTTTGCACAAATTATTTTTGCTAGACCCCATACAAAGCGCGCCAAAATATGCATTTCCGGAAGTAGGTAAGTAAAAATTTATTGTATGCATACATTTCTAGGTCAATGATATGTGTTTCCGGTTTCATTAATACGGCGCCGTATTATAATATAAAAACAGGTTTTTTCACGTTTCATGACGATTCACACGATTAAATGGTACTTACCTACTTATCCTATGCTACTTTCTTAAATATACATAGGTATATAGCTGAAAGCGTCTAAAAAACCAACATCCATACAATACATCTCACAAATCTTCGCATTTATAATAAGTATACTTATTACGAACAATATAATTAGACAATCTTAAAAAATTGCAAATGTGCAAATATTGTTATTACAAATAATATAGGATTGATTGATGAACCAACACCTGTAATTTGTTGAACTCGCTCCATTCCTTCACTAGATTGTTGCTCATGTACAGCACTTTCAAATTTCGGAGCACGTTGATGCCCTTCAGTTTTTCTACCAGATTGTAAGAAATCCATAGTTCCTCGAGGGTGTCTGCGAGACATTCCTGTGGAACAAAATTGAATTAAAATATTCTTCGTATGGCTGCAGGCATTAGCTGTACATCTGTGATCCTTACTAGGTGCGACTTGTACTTTTGTCAAGTTCATCTACCACCACTTGATTACGGCAAGAAAAGCATCAATAAACCTGTACATTAGTTTTCTTGTGATTACTACATGACGGTCATGCTACGTCATATGCCTTGCAGCTAGTGAATGCAGTCTCGACTCGAGATCTCGTCACAAAATTTTAATACGAGATTGAGTCGTTCGAGATCTCGTCCAATTATCCGACGAGATCTCGCTTTAATCGAGATTTGACTTCATTCAAAAAATACCTTCATTCAAGAAAGTAAGTCTAAATCGATTGATCGATGAGCTCATAGTTTTTTCATGTGCGCTCAATCTCAATCTCGAATGTGATCTCGATCGATTTGGTCGAGATCTCGAACGATATTTTAAAAACGAGATTACCTTCGAGATTGAATCTCGAAAAATTTCTCGAGATCTCACAGGAATCGAGATCTCGCGAGATCGAGATTGCATTCCCTACTTGCAGTTTGAAATTTTCATAAAAGTATACTTATACAAAGTATTCTGTGCTCCAAAAACAGGGTCGGATTTAGAGGTCTGGAGGCCTCGGGGCAACAAGGAGTGGAGGCCCCCTGGTTTAGGGCCAGGGTCTGTAATATTTTACTGATTGTCTGATTGGAGTGAACCATATAGATCAATGATTGTTGTTATAGTTAAGAACAACATAATCATGTTTATTAAAAGTACTATAGGTAGAGGTAAAACAGCGAAAAATAAAAGGAAAAGTTGTTAACTAGTGTTAACTAATCGGAATCTGAAAGATTTTTTCGAAGTCTATTGTGGGGGCCCTACTATTGTGAAGGCCCCGGGCTGTAGCCCCGGTTGCCTTCCCCTAAATCCCTGTCCAAAAACACAGTCGATAAGAAGAAGCGGTCTCGTATTTAAACTCACCCCTTCCGACGCAATTCGCGAACGACCAAGAACTTAAAAGGCCAATTCAAACGTTTTGGCGAATCGCGTGTTTAAAATCTTCAATTCGTGATTGACCAACCTAAATCGCAAAAGGCCAATTCAAACATTTGGTGAAAAGATCTTCGATTCGTAATTGAGCATGTCAGTAAATTACCAAAAACGCAAAAGGGCAATCCAAACATTTTGGCGAATCGCGTGCTTAAAATCTTCAATTCTTGATTGACATTGTCAGTAAATTGCCAAAGACACAAAAGACCAATTCAAAGATTTTGGTGAATCGCGTGTTTCTGCAAGTGAAGATACTTATCTGACTTACCATTCCAGCGAAAGATTTGATGTAGTTTCTTCCCAGCGAGAGTATCCTGAGTTTCTTTAGACTGTTCAAACCGGTCACTTTTTCAATCATGTTTGTGGATAGACTTAATTTCCTGAAATGTTAATATTTGTGTAGGGAGAAAAGAAGAGTCAGATTTGTAGGATTTAGTGTGTAGGCCATAAGTCATCAATGTGTGTTACCAGTGATGACTTATGGCTCTGAAACGTGTTCCCTTACTGTGGGTCTCATAAGAAGGCTCAAGGTCACTCAACGCGCTATGGAGAGGGCTATGATCGGTGTTTCTCTACGTGATCGAATCAGAAATGAGGAAATTCGTAGGAGAACAAAAGCCACTGACATAGCCCAGCGGATTAGTTCGTTGAAGTGGCAGTGGGCGGGACACATAGCGCGACGAACCGATGGGGCAAAAAGGTTTTCGAATGACGATCACGTACTGGCAAGCGAAGCGTAGGACACCCACCCACAAGGTGGTCTGACGACCTGAATAAGGCTGGAAAGCTCTGGATGCAGGCCGCTCCAGATCGGTCATTTTGGAAATCGTTATGAGAGGCTTACCTATGTCCTGCAGTGGACATTATGCGGCTGAAATGATGAGTGTATAGGTAGTTAAACTGCATGGCATCCAATGTTGTGAAGAAGCTTACGGCCGCCGCCGCGGGTTATATAAGAATTCGGAATTCTCATTTTCGCAAAAATGGGAATAAGAAGGTACGCTGAGAGAGCTGACGTTAGGCAATCGGTAGAACTGCGTTAGTAAATAATTGTTTGAACTGTTCTTTCTATTTCTTTCGCATGGTCTTCAGCATCCCTAGCTGATCATTGACACATATCATCTTTGGAGAAGCAAGCGGGAAACCGTACCCTGCGAAGTAGCCTAGCACTCAGCTGAGAATGTAAACGGGAACACGGCAAGACGAAAACTTTGTAAAACATTCTACAAAATATGTACTTGAAATCTTCTTCCTTATCCCTTGTCCCACCCTACGTTGGGTCGGAGAGACAGGATGAGGAGTCTTATTTATTTAAGTGCAATCTTCTGTCATTGTATTTGTAACTTTTTTTTTTATTTATTATTAAAAGCTTATCTTTATTACTACTTAATACTTAGTCAGTGTTTTTAGTTTCACCTGTCCCGTTGTCTGTCTGTCTGTAATCAAATCTTGCAAGTTTAAGACCCAGTTTCCGAATGGGATGAAATTTTGAATTCCATAGGTACTCAGATGACAATGCAATATTATTGTGACAAGAAACTGATCTAATGATGTAGTCGGAAGGTGGCCATAGGAACCCTGTAATAAAATGACGCAACCCTATCCAGTTTGGGCTTATTCAATTTGTTTTGTTATGTACTTACTCAGACTTAGGCCTCACCTCAGAATAAGTACTACTACTCACGTACGTAGCCTCAAAATAAAAGCTTGTACGAAAAAAACTTATCCTATCTTTCTTTACGCACTCGACTTACTCGCAGTTAACGAGAGTCGCCAACGTGCTGTCCATCTTCTCAATCGGAGGCCACTGGAAGACCAGGCTCACTTCCGTCGCCGTGGCGGAGTTCTGGCCGGTCTTGTCTTCCCAGCGCTTGATTGCATCTTTTATTGTCGAGGCTTTGACCACGGCCATTGCAGTTGCGAGTTATTTATCAACTGGGATGTTGGTATTTTACCCACAGCAACGGTTTTATTGATTAAATAAAGATTCTTCATTAAGAGTCCCCTTACCCTGGACAGAATCAGACTTTCCCATACAAACGTAGTCTACGTTTTATTTTGAAACATGTCGGATATGGGCAAAATTGTGTTAGTTTAAAGAAATTGCAATTATCTAGGGTTGTAATTGGTTTCCTACAGTAAAATTATGAACTTAAGGCTGCCCCCACATTGGGCGTTGGCCGAGCGTACGCGTTTTCTGAGCGTGCTGCCGGCGTCGGCGCGGCGCGGACGTCGCGTCATCGAACGACATGCAAGCGCTGCGCAAGCGCCGCGCCGACGTCGCTTCTTAAGCGCTCGGCCGCCCGCGCCGTGCCCCTCGCACTCATTGCCCCCGTCGTCGCCCGCTAGGGTCAGTCACTAGAATGGATTCTGACGAGGAAACACTGCTGTTAGCTTTACTACTCAAACGGAAAATAAAAAAGAAACGTAGGACGAAAACTAAACGGCTTTGGCAAGATCCATTATGGTCATATTGTTTACAAGAGAGTGACTATTATTTTTGTATAACAAGCATATAAAATATAACGAAAAACATTTTTATGAATATTTACGAATGCCTAGGGCGACATTCAGTGAACTTTTAGAGATAATTGAAAATGATATACAGTATCAAGATTCAAACTTTGGACTTCCTGTGACACCTGAAGAAAAGCTGGTTATTACTATAAGGTAAGGATTTGAGCTTTATATTATTTGAAATGAAACTAATAATAGATGAAAGAATAACAATATATTTTAATTAAGTATTACAGAACGGTTATCACTTAAATAATTTGACAAATCATGCAAAATCACCCACAAAATAAGATATATTTTGTATCTCTCTTATGTTCCATTCTGTGTAGGTATTAATCTGAGGTAATAATCATATAAGATAGCTAATCAATATCTAATTTTCACCATCATCGCAAAACAGGTCGCTATAAAATGGCTCTTGTGTAGTATCGCTTAGCTGAGAATGCGAAGGCGATGAAGTGTAAAAATTTTGCGATGTTTCGGGTGTTTGTGCGTGGGGCACGTGAGACGAGAAAGACGTTCCCATTGGCGTAAAATAACCTCCGTTATTATTGGAATTTTGGTTGGAATATTTTGACATCTGCATGTAATTTTTTTATGATACTCATTATTTCCATTTTCGCGTCCATTTTATATTCTGAACTGATGGTGTTAAAATCATCCAGTAATGATATAAAAAAATTGTAATCCGGATTATTTTTTTCTTTCTTATTTTCCATCCTTGCAGTTAAAATTTTGATGAGATTCTCAGTTTTGTCTTCATCACTATTTACTTCGACGGTTTCTTTTCTAGAGTTCGGGCGAGGATTCTGGTTTTCTTTTTGTGAATTATTCAAAGGCCGAGTATTTGATAATCGGTTAAGAAAAGACAAACAATGTGAATATACGTAGTCTCTACTTGTAGTTGCTCCCGATCCACTTTTAAATTTTTTATTTTTATCCCTCGTGTACGCATCTCTGATACTTTTCCATTTCTTTTGTAATTTTAGAGCTGAAAAAAAATACATCAATATAAATTTATTTCAGGTATTTAGCTACCGGATGTGCATTCAAAGATCTACAATACTCGTTCAGAAGAGGATTCTCAACGATAGAAAAGATAGTGCAGACGACTTGTGAAGCCATCATAAAAAACTTATTTCATATTTGCATGCCACCCAAGAAAACATCAGACTGGATAAATATTGCAAACAACTTTAATTTGAACGCAAATTTCCCTAACTGCATAGGCGCCATTGATGGCAAACACATCAGAATGATTAGGCCACGCGATAGCGGTTCACTTTACTATAACTATAAAAGATATTTTTCAATAAACATATTGGCGGTGTGCAATTCAAATTATGAATACATTTATGTAGATGTGGGTTCCTATGGAAAAAGTTCTGACTCGACGATTTTCAATAATAGCAGTTTTCATAAGAATATAGAAGAAAATGTGTTAGGCATCCCCGAACCAACTCCATTAACAGAAAACGGTGAACCGCTTCCCTTAGTGCTAGTAGGCGACGAAGCTTTTCCCTTATCAGGTTACATGCAACGACCTTATGCTGGTAAAAATTTGACACAGAAACAAAGAGTTTATAACTATAGACTTAGTCGTGCAAGGAGATACATAGAATGTACATTTGGTATGATGACAGGAAAATTGAGGATCCTCCACAGACCGTTAAATATTGGACTTGAATTTAGTGAAGAAATTATTAAAACTTGTTGCATATTGCACAATTTTGTTAGATCAAGGAAGACTAGCAGACCGCAAATTGACAAACCATCGATTTCTGGACTCGATTGTAACCCAAACACTGACCCAGAAGAAGAACAAGTTTTACAATTCTCAAGAGGTATAACTGAAAGAAATAAGTTTGCCGATTACTTCGTGTCCGAAGAAGGTGCACTGCCATGGCAAAATACTAAAATTTAACACTTACCTTCTTCATTTTTTTGCTTTGTATTTTTCGTTGCAAAATCTGTTATGAATAAAGTACTGATTTCTTCCCACGCTTTCTTTTTTGCAATACGATCACTGTACTCCCTCTTGGACATGTCCCATATTGCTGGACGATTTTGTATTTCTTGAATGAAATTTTCGATATTTATTTCTCTCTCCGAGTCAGATTCCATTGTAACGTGTGTACACAACACTATCCGCCTTGTGACTGACTGAGATGCTAGCGGGCGCGGGGGGGAATGTGTGCGGGGGGCACGGGCGGCCGAACGCCCGTGGAACGCGACGTAAGCGCGGCGTCTGCGCGGCGTTCACGCAGCGCCCGCGCGGCGCTGGACAACGCGACGCCCGCGCCCCGCAGACGGCGCGCTGACGCGACGTCCGCGCCGCGCCGACGCCGGCAGCACGCTCAGGAAACGCTTACGCTCGGCCAACGCCCAATGTGGGGGCAGCCTAAAGGAGAATATAGTGTATTATATCATATTTGACCATAGAATGGAAAACTTCTACACCCTTATAATTTCTTTCCACTTCATACTTTTACAGTCGGAAACCAATTATAACCCGAGATAAATGCAATTGCTTTAAAATTACAATTTTTACCGAAATCTGACATGTAGTTTTAAAATAAAACACGTTTGTATGGAAAAGTCTAGGGTAAGGGATTTCTTAAGTGCCATGTTTTACAGAACTATCCATATTTTCTAATAATGTCGTTCAATACAAGGCAACTAAAGGACTAATTGTCGTACAAACTGTCGTGCTACAATAAATAGTATTCCCAATACAACTTGCGGTCGGTTGGAAACTGTCGTAATGAGTAAGTATGTATAAGATTTTAAGGGAAGTTTTGTAGGTACCTACCTAATTACTTTGCACTTTTTAAATATTTTGTATACTTATATATACTAAATATGTAAGTATACAAGATGGAGAGAGGCATGGGCGTACCGAGGCGGGCAGCTGCCCCCCCCCCCCCCCCCCCCTGTATATTATTTACGTCCCTATCAACTGTCTACTTGTGTCGATAAAAGTTAAGAAAAATATCTTATTGCCATTTGTAACATATTAAGAACCGCAAGGAGACTTGCTTTCACGTAAAAAAATCGCATTGAAATCGGTTTATCCGTTTTAAGGCTGCGATGCCACAGACAGTATTTCAGCACACTCAGATGCATATAAATCTGACTAAGATCGACCATGGTCGAAAATAGATTAAATGCAGTATATGCTCAGTGTACATAAAAAAATGATTAACGGTATGGGCGATTTTTACACGAAAATCGTCATAAACTATTTTCCTGAAGACCTTTGAAAGTTACTTTTTAGGTTAGATATAAAAGAGTATAGTTAAACATATTCAGTCTTATTATAAAACCCAGACTAACTTTGTTACTAGGTTTAAACCATTATCTGACCAATTCAAGTTGACATCTAGTATCACACACTATCTCATCTGTCAATGTCAACTTTATTTTGGGCGGATAATGGTTTAAACCTAGTAACAAAGTTAGTCTGGGTTTTGTAATAAGACGGATTCCGTCTTATTATAAAACCCAGACTAACTTTGTTACTAGGTTTAAACCATTATCCGACCAAATCAAGTTGACATTCTAGTAATATCACACTATCTCACTTGTCAATGTCACTTCATTTTGGGCGAATAATGGTTTAAACGTAGTAACAAAGTTAGTCCTGTTTTTATAATAAGGCACATTGTCGCGTAAAGAGACGAATGACACTGTTAACGTCACGAATTCGAACAAAAAGAATTCAACTGAAGGAAAATTTCATCAATAGCGTCAGCTGGAGTACGATTGGCCTAGTGGTCTGAGCGATGGACTGTGAATCCAGCGACCGGCTGGTTCAAATCACAGCCACTTATAGTGTTTTTGAAGTTTTGAAAGAAGTTTCTAGTCTAGATAATACTAGACTAAATGGAAAAGCAAATACGGGACAGAAAATGAGTGAGAGAGAAGGCGATAGAAAATTAGTAATTTCAGTATGGAACATTGATGCGATTTTGTTCGAATTCGGGGGGTATATAAACGGAACAAGGCGCCGCCTAAGGCAGTTTAGTTGGAAAGTGAAATCTGAAGAAGGAAGAAAGGAGAGAAAAAAAAGAACAGTAGTGAGCAAAGTGAAACAGTGAGTAAAGTGAAGTGTACAGTGCAGTGAAGTACGCGCGTGTGATAGTCAGTGACGTTTCCGTGCGTGTGACAGTGCAGTTACGTTTCCGCGCATGTGTCAGTGCAGTGACATTTCCGCGCGCCTGACAGTAAAAGTGACAGTTGGAGTGCAAAGAGGACTGACGCTGTCATTTGTGAGTACCGCTTGTGTTGTAAATAAAGGCACCATTCCGATTGTTGTTTCCTTTCCTATCCCCAACCCACTCTCGTGACAATATATTCCTAAATTAATGAACGCTCTCTAACAGAGAACTCTCTCTAGTTAAACTGAGAAGTTAAGAGAACTACTGATTAAAATATAAAAATAACAGCATTCATAGCTGTTCGATTTTGATTTATCTATGGTGAATGAAACAATAGTGGCGCTAGTGTCTTTGACTTTTTGCAAATACAAAAATTACTAATAATCAATGACTAGGTACTTATAACTAACTAAACTAACAAACCTTGTTTCAATTTGTCAACTTTGTTCCTAAAAATAATTTTGCCTATTTATACCTTCATATACGTTTATTAAATAATCATTAGATTTTTCTTTGCTGCACCGTTCATTGCAGATCAATGACATTTCTATTTTGGAGTCACGAAAACCTTAAATGTGAAAAAGGGGCAGCCAAGGTTAGTTAATGGGTAGGTTTAGCCATAAAAATAAGTGAAAATTTTCCTAATCGCCAGGAAGAGAGAGTATAATGATTTCAAGTAACTTGATAAATAATTTTGACTTGGAATGGGAATGGAACAATGTATGTTAAAAATAATCATCATCATCAGCGGCAGCCTTCAACCTCCCACTGTTGGGAATAGGCCTCAATAATTACCCCGATCTTAGACAGAAAGACTAGCCTAGACGCATTGTCCACTACGGTGTTTTACGGCTATATTACATTTCAATCATAATGAAAAATAAAATAACGAGAATTCAATCAAGTTTCGTAACTTTAAATCGTGTATAAGAGTGAACTGTTTTATAATCATTTTATAATAAGTAGGTTTTGAATTAAGTTATTAATTTGATTGGGTACTCAAATATTTTTTTAATTGTACATCAAACAAGTGTATTGGCTTGATAGGTAAAAGGCTGGATATTATTACAATGCGACATAAATAAGTTGAACAAAATTGGTGGAGTTCCGTAACGTATAATATATTGTTCATGTTAAAGAACCAAAAACACTATGAAATAAGAAAAAATATACCTACTTACAGCTTATTATACAATAACAAATAAATAAAATGAATTCAACCATGGATTTTTGTTTAAAACGGTTTATTTGCAACTCTAGCCGCGCGTCATTCACTACACTATTTTCCTGAATTTGGCTGGTGCACTACCGTGCGTCTCGATACCGCCAGAAATGCCGATTGCGGCCCGCCACGATTGATCACAAAATGGCGCTCGAAGGAATTTAGAAGCCACGCCTGTGCTATTTCTAAAATTCGTAGTTATTTCCTGCATTTTACTAGATAATATCGTGGAAAATACGAAGAAACAGGTGCATAAACGTCATTAGGTTTTGACATATTTTTGAAAACGCTTTTATTTTTTAATTTTTTCTTTTTCGATTTCTTTTTTTTTAATTAAAAAAACAATCGCCAATCTGCCGCTGTTTGATCAAAAAATATTGGACTTTTCTTTGTAAATTTTACGTTTGTGTTTATATTACAGTGTTTATGTTAGATATTTTTGTGGAATTAGTGCATTCTGACTTGGTAAGGAAAGTTTGGCTACATTAATGTAAAAATCAATACTATTTTATAGTTTTTTTTCCATGCACATCGGCTTCACAGCCCATCGCCTAACATTTTTATAAAAAGTTAATGTTTGACAATAACATTCCCGCTACTTGGTGTATTTTTGAATATGTTTTATTTATTTTACTTTGGTAATGGTTCGTGGTTATGCAACAGGCAGAATGTATTCAGATATCTCCTCTCCACATTATAAACTTCAGTTCTGGCTTTCGTAAAAAGTAATGTAGGTACATTATCTCAGTAATACCCATCAGTTCTACATGGTATAAAATTTTATGATAATTGGTTAAAACCTTTAAAATTATCACCTTCGTCATCACGAAGCAGACTTTATTGTGTATTTCAAACATTACTTGATAGGTTACACATTGCACACTACATTCTACAAACTCTTATGCAAGCTTGTTAAATTTATATCACAAAGTTATGTTATGCTACCCAAAACCAAACAAAGAAGCCCTATATTATAGTATCTTCTGCTACAAATCCATTAGGACTGCAAGTTTTACTGAAGCTGACATAAAACTGTAAATTTGACCACTTCAGGCCAAAATACTCTGCTTCAGGCCTAAATAGCCAAGTTTCACTGGCTATGGCTGGCCCCAACAATGCTTTCTCTTTCCAGAGGACTCTAATCTAATGCCTGTCTTAGTGTGTGGGATTCTGCCAAAGTATGGGAAGGGAAACAAGGTATGATTTGTGCAATGATATGTCAATCAAATCATATCAGCCAAGGGAAGTCTACTGCTGGACTTAAGCTTATAAGACAACAGTATCTAGAATTTAGCTTTCAAATGAGTGCATATATTAATTCCCATTGTCGCATTCTTTATGTGAAAGGAATAATATGGTACACAAAAACATACATGTAATTAAAACATTTCTTAAAAGTCAATAATACACACAATATGGTCTATAAACACTATTTCTATGATTGTACTTCATGATATTCAGCAACAAAAACACATTATGCTGGTGTAGCAGGCAGCCATAGGCTATGGTATCTATTTGCTATCAGATGAGTCATATGCCATAATGTCAGTGGCATGCATTTCATACAGACAAATAGATTTGTCTACCCTGAGCACAGAATAAGTACTAGTTTTCACGTACAGAAGTCTTACATAAGAAATCCAAAGAAATATCTACTCAATGCGGTTAGCGCTATGGTTTAATATAGCTCGCATCAGTCCTCACCTCTTCATTTAGATACCTAGACATCAATTGCAAGCCAATTTCATTCTTAAGACTCTTCTTGGACAAACAATTCATATAACTGAATTTTCCTCTTCGAAGTTTTTCGTCGTGCGCATTGTAATAATGTAGATATATTTTTGATATGTAATCGGGGAGTGACACAGGCCTGCCCTGAGCCGCGCTATTAGATGAACCATATACCAGTAACATGCATTTCATACAGAAAAATAGAATTTTTCTACCCTGTGCCACCCTAATAATGAGGGCAATGTGAGAAATGTAGCCTATTATCTGCAAGATGATATTGCAGCAGCCCCGTTCCTGTAATTTATAATTTAGGTATGATCAGTGCCTACCTTATAAAAATAGTTATGCACGTCACTGCCATATGCCTAATTATTTGTAAAGGAAATACAAAAGGTATTAGACAACCTCCGTGGCGTAGTGGTCACCATGCTAGTCTGCCTACCAGAGATTCCGGGTTCGGTCCCCAGTCAGCGCAAGTTGGAAAATGGCCTTTTTCAAATTGTCTTGGGTCTAGTATGTTTATCTATATATGTATTTGTTATATAATATAGTATCGTTGAGTTAGTATCCCATAACACAAGTCTCGAACTTACTTTGGGGCTAGCCCAATCTGTGTTATTCGTCCATATATATTTATTTATGTATTGCAGTGCACATGGAAATAAAAGCTATTAAATTGTGGTGTCGTTTCAGATTCAAGATGTCTGTGCGTATGGTGAATGTGGTGCCCAATGTGAGAATTAAAGTAAGTATATTATGTAGTGTATTATGTAGTTATATGTAATTATATTGGACCTACACTCTAACCTGTTTTGTAAAACTTATTCCTTTCAATCCAAAGTTGACTGGAAGAGATCCCTATCTGGGATAACTGCGCCTTTGTACTGTGCTTGTTCTTTTGAATTGTATTTTTGTATTTATGTGTGTACAATAAAGCTTTTACAAACAAGCAAACAAATAATGTTCCTTGGTGAAAGTTTTTCAGTACCATGGACTAAATTCGGCCTTAAAATATCAATATATTATGTTAGACCCTATAAATCAAGCCTCTATGTTTTATGGCATAGATAGCGCACAAGCTAGTACTTATTCTGTGGCAGTAAGTACAAAAGGCCAGTTCAATTCAGCGTGATAGTAGAAACAGCAATCGAAATAGCCATGTTGCGTACATGGTTCAGATTCTTGCCCATCGCAAAGTCCATCAGATTTCATAATATTTTGAAAAGTTTAAATCAACTACCTCCTAAAGTTAAATGGAAATGGATTGTCACTTCTCAGGTGTAAAGTACAGTCAAGTACTAAGGATACCTGACCAAACCCTTTACTTAGTATTAACATGAAAATTTATATTCTGAAAGGCTTAATTAAAATCTGTTTCTGTTTGAATATAAATTTTCATGTTAATATAATTTTTAGTTTAAGAGAAAATTCAAGATATGAGTAGAGGGCCTGGTCAGGTATCTTGGTACTTGACTGTACATTTTGGCTTGTTGTGAGTGCACCGGCGCTTGATAGGCTATTACTCCAGCGTGCAAACTAAGTGGGACTTTAAGAACGCTGGAACTGTGTTTATTTTAGCAAGTTTCCTAAAGAGCGGTCTTTCTGTTCTGTACCATGGTAATAATTTTCAGCGGCTTTTTTTTTTCTTTTTGGAACGAAGTTCCTTACGGCAGGCTTGGAGGAGATAGGGATTTTGCTGCGCGACCGAACTGAAAAAAATGTGATAGTAAAACCGTTAGGATGACCTCGTTAAATGAGACGTGCGCAGGCGCGACAGTCGTGTACACAATTCTTTTGCAAATTGTGTCGATTCTACATTAGCCGAAGGAACTTCGTTCCTACCTGGTGTCCCACCACACCACCACATTTCTTTTTTTCTAGCCATTCAGGTCCCATTGTTGGGCAAAAGCTTCCCCTTGTTGTTTCTAGTTGTTTCGATCTTTAGCTACTTCTGCACTTTAAATTTCTATTGCTTATCTTATTATGTTTCTCCTTTAGATTCACCCGTCTTTAAACCTTGGTCCTTTCTTGCGTGGGGATACAGATCTAACACGTAGATGCCCTTTGGAGAAGTTGATGTTATGTGGCGCTCCCGCCAAAACCCATTTCTGAATTTACACATGAATAGGTTTCGGCAGGAGAAAGATCTATTGCATGAAAAAGGGAAAGGTTCAAGTAATAATTTACTACGAAAGTAACTTCGATCCAAGCAAGTTTTACGACACTCATGTCTTCTTACGGCATCCACAGGAAGAGATGTCGTATTCTAGACCTGAAGCTACACTTTCTTAGGATTATAATGTGTGTCATTCATCTTTCCAGAAAGAGATAATCGAGGTACCGGACGAAGACGATGAAGTGGCCTGCAAGGTCTGCGGAAAGGGGTTCGCCAGCGAGATGGCGCTCCGCAACCACGCCAGGATGGAGCACGTCGAGCTGTACTTGGAAGGGGACGAGGACGTTTGGATGGAGAGGCTCGAGAAGGATGTGAGTTTCCCGTGTCTTGGTAAAGTTATGTCACAGAATAAGTGCTAGTAGTGCAGAAAAGAAATACTTAATGTGGTTAGCGCTATGTTTCAATTTAGTTCCTGTCAGAACTCCTTATGTGCGTTTAGATAACTAGATATCCATTGCAAGCCAATTTCATTCATATTACTCTGAACAAACGATTCATGTAACTGAATTTTCCCCTCCGGAGTGGACGCCGCTCGCATAGTAATCATGTGAGTAGATATATTTTCGATACCTATATGGGGAGTGACACAGGCCTCGTTAGGTTATTTTAGGCCTGCCAGGTCTGCGCTCCGCAACCACGCTAGGATGGAGCACGTCGAGCTGTACTTGGAAGGGGATGATTCAAAGATTCAAATGTTTATTCAGTAATTAGACCTTTACAGGCACTTTTACACGTCAATAAGTATAATTTATGTTACGTGTAAAGTATATGATAATTTAATTTATTTTTAAAGAAAACTACCGATGCCAGCGCTTCGTAACGACCACTGCTGAGAAGAAACGCCGAAAGAAACTCATTTTCACAGTATTGGTCACCTACTCGCCAGAAGGGCTTTGTCATATTATTATAATTGTCTTTTAATAAATAAATACTTATAAGGATGTTTGGATGGAGAGACTCGAGAAGGATGTGAGTCTCTCGTGTCTTGGTTGTTAGATTATTTAAGACATTATTTTGTGACGTTTTATTCTCTTATCAGAACAAAATGATTTACTTTTGACCTTGGATACTACCCTATTGTTCACAGGCACAAACACAGAAACAGAAACTGGAGAGAAAGAAAATGGAGTTACAGTCCAAAGTTCGGATCAATACGGAGAAGCTGCTGTCTTCCATGGGGCCGGAGAACCTCATGAGTCTGGCCTCGGAGGACGTGAGCTACATCATCATCAAGGCGGAAGACGAGCCGGTGCAGAAGAGGAGAAGGGAAGTCGTGGAGCGGGCGGGCAGGGACCGCCGGGACCGGGAGCCGAAAGTCATCACGTGAGGACCTTCATACTTACTGTCACTCAGGTTCCCCAAAGATTCAAATGTTTATTCAGTAATTAGACCTTTACGTTACGTGTAAGTAAGTATATTAAAAATTTAATTTATTTTTAAAGAAAAGCTACCGATACCAGCGCTTCATAACGACCACTGCTGAGAAGAAACGCCGAAAGAAACTCATTTTCACAGTATTGGTCGCCTACTCGCCAGAAGAGCTTTGTCATATTATTATTATTGACTTTTAATTAATAAATACTTATAATACTTATATTATATAATATAACATGTAATGCTTGCGAACAAGTAAACAATGGATTTCTTCGAATTCTTTCCGTTACTGCTTTGACCACCTTTTTCGTACGAACACTACGTGGACGGCCAGATCTTTTTCTGTCACAAACAGAGGAGGTCTCATTGTACCTATAAATAGCCCGGTACACCAACATTTGACTAATACCAAGCATATGGAGAGTTTTCAAAATTGCATTTGGCTCCATACCTAGTATACCTAGTGTAATGCAATCACAGCGATTCGGCTTTCTCTATCACCCCACTCCATTTTAATATCGCAAAATATTGTACAATGTATTGGCGCCAAAATAAGAAAAGACAATGAAAAGTCATATAAAAATAAGGGATTCCAAATTCATATGTAATATTTTGTTTATTTTTAATTCTAACAGTATTTATGGCCAGACTAAGTATATCTTAAACTTAATGCGATAGACGTTGCTAATTATTAAAACATACATGATATATCAAAATATAACAAATTCAGAGAACAACTGAGTTTATTTATTTAACTTTATTACAAAAATTGTAACAGGCGGACTTAAGGCCCAGGGCCTTAAGTTTCGAGTTAGGGGCAAAGCCCTAAAATAATGTTTTTCGTTTCAGAGGCCCGTTCGAGTGCCTCCAGCCGTCCAACCTGGTGGCGGACGGCACGTGCCACCAGATCTTCTTCTCGTGCTGCGACTACTCCGCACACTTCCGGGACGAGCACACGCGGCGCCGCAAAGGCCACCGCTGCCAGGTGTGCGAGAAGCCGCTGGTGGGGGACAACACAGCACCTTTCTCTTGTGATGTGAGTCAAATTTATCACCCTCGCCGCGATTTCCGCTCGTGCGGTGAATGTCTGTGATTTGAGACACTTTTTTCCCTGCCTTCGGTTACATACTAGGTTAACATGCCTATAGACTCTGTCTCCATCGTTGAGACGAGCAAACGCGGCGCCGCAAAGGCCACCGCTGCCAGGCGTGCGAGAAGCCGCTGGTAGGGGACAACACAGCACCTTTCTCTTGTGATGTGAGTCAAATTTATCACCCTCGCCGCGATTTCCGCTCGTGCGGTGAATGCCCATGATTAGCGACACTTTTTACTACCACGCTCTCGGTTACTAAGTTATCATGCCTATAGGCTCTGTCTCTAACGTTGCGACCACCGTTGCCAGGTGTGCGAGAAGCCGGTCATGGGGGACAACACCGAAACAAACAACAGTCAAATTATCACTCTCACCGCGATTTCCGCTCGTGCGGTGATTGCTGCGATTTGAGACACTTTTTTCTCCGCTTTCGGTTTCCTAGGGGTCGACATAAACGAAAACTGATTTTGGGGGTCGACGAGGTCTAAAAATCGACCCCTATTAAATTAGTAGCTAGGTATTTTGTATCAATAGGAAAAAACTAAAGATGGGCCCCCTTATTCATAATAGTCTGCTAACTTAAAGCATTGCTAACTCTCACTCTGTCTTCTTCTATTGACCTAAGTCAGAATGATAAATAACACTCTGTAGCAGCTGTTTTAAGTTAGCAGACCATTATGAACAGTGGCGGCGCAAGACCTAAACTTAATGTGGGCAAGGTTCATTTCGCGAGGCCCTATGATGGTGCAAGAAGGGAATATAAAATTAAAAAATCCAACAAACCTAAATTTTTACTATACTCCTTTGGATCATTTAAAGGAAATTTTCTACTTTTAATTTTACTGATTTGGTTCGTATCTTATATGCTGTATCTACTTCAACTAAAACTGCCAAAGCTGCTTCATTCTCATTCATTTTGTGTGCCAAAGAGTGGAAATAAAAAGACTCTTGTGGCGTGCGCGTACTTTTGGATTTTCCATACTTTTTCACATTTATTTTCGGCTGTGAGGCGCGAGGCCCTTTGTACCGCGAGGCCGTGAGCGGTGGCCCACACCGCCCACGCTTTACGCCGCCTCTGATTATGAATAAGGGGGCTGATCTTAAAAGTGGGTAATTTGGCCATGGGGGTCTGGGGTAACAGTTCATTTTGGAAAAGGGGTCACTTGTCCAAAATAGTTTGGGGACCCCTGATCTGAAGCTTAAAATGATGTGGCAATCCCCAGGTGTGCGGGGCGGGCTTCGCCAACAGCAAGCAGCTGGCGGAGCACACGTCCACGGCGCACGTCAAGCTGAAGCCCTACGAGTGCGGCGTGTGCCGCAAGCGGTTCACGCAGCAGGTGTGTACACCGTCCTTTTCACTGATTTCAAAATAAGTTAATTTTTTTGCGTACAATCTTTCATTGTGAGGCTTAAGTACTTAATACTTATATGCGTAACATTTTTACGATGAATTTAACAACATAACCTCATTAGAAAAATGAAAAAAAAAATGAAAAAATCTTTATTTCAAGCCTTGGTTGATAAATATACATATTTCTGGGACCCACCTAGTAAGCTTAGATAAAGCCTGTGGCAGGGGGATCCGCTCTTCCAAACACATGATATTAACTTAGGCCTAGTTAACAAAATACATGAAAGTCAAGAGTACCTCATTAGGACTTGATTGATTTGTCTTGACGAGCACTTTATGGTAGATAATGTCTAGGGTCTGATCACGGAGACGGAAATTGTGTCGTCGATGGAACTCAGTAATAAAACGAGTTCGGGCTTATTTTATTTATCTTAAGAAATACTTTGGCCTCACAATAAATGCTTATAAAAACAAATATAGTTTTTCACAAAACTTATTTAAGACGAAGTGGTAGCTAAAGTGGCGCCCTCATTTGAGATAAATTGTTTAAAACGAAATATGGTGATAATAAAAAAATTGATTTGTATAAATGTCTAGAAAGACCTTTGAACTATTTTATGAATAACCTTTGAAATTATTACTAATAGTCCGTCTAGTTTTAAAACTGTTTTTCGCCAAAAGTGGCCACTTTTGGCGAAAAACAGTTTTAAAACAAGACGGACTACCAATATTACTTTCAAAGGTTTTTCATAAAATAGTTTAAAGGTCTTTCTAGACAGTTATACAAATCAAATTTTTAATTACTACCATATTTAGTTTTAAACAATTTATTTAAAATGAGGGCGCCACTTTAGCTACCACTTCGTCTTAAAATTGTCTATCCTTTTGTCCGTCTGTGTATTCGTTCTCGTCTGACCTACAGGACATATTTCTGAACCGATTCTCGTGAAATTTTGAAAGCACTGCCAATAATTACTTATAAATAAAGATTGTTGGTGTTGAATTTAAATTTTTAAAATGGTCGAATAATGGAAAAATATTATTTTTTCCGCCATTTTGATAAACAGAAATTTTGACCTATGTTTTTTTAAACTAACAAATGTGTCCCAATGCGGGGCAAAGGTCTCCCCCATTTCCTTCCAGATATTCATTCCCCATTTCAACATAGCTTAAATCTATCATTACAGTGGGAACCAATAAGATTTGTAACGTAACATAATTGTAAGGATATTTTGTTAATTATGGCATCCACAACAGGTCACAATCACTTTTGATTAAATCTAAGAATTTACAGACACTTTGCTCTAGACTGAGACCCAAAAAACGTGTACACACAGATGTAAACATTGTTAAGCTCAAAATACTGACTTAGATTGACAGCTTATTAAAAAGTTACATTATACAAACGACACATCTGAACAATTGGGTTATAATGTGAGGTGTTATTTTTGTAGACAGCCAACATAAATACCGTCAGACGTAGTGTTCCCGAGGACTACAGGCTTTTAGCTCTAAATTTAAGCCTGTCGGTCCCTTTTTAGGGCTATGTCATTTTTAAAAGCCTATGAGCCTAAAAAGCCTTTTTTGTGGCTAGGTTTTTTAGAGTTATAGGCTTATGTTTAGGCTAAAGCCATTTTTAAGTATCAGCCGGAGTAAATAAATAAATAAATATATATATACGGACAAATTACACTGATTGAAAGTTCGAGACTTGTGTTATGGGATACTAACTCAACGATATTATATTTTATAACAAATACATATATAGATAAACGCCCAAGACCCAGGACAATTTCAAAAATGTCATTTTCCAACTTGCCCTGACCGGGGATCGAACCCGAAACCTCTGGGTGGCGGACTAGCATGGTGAACACTACGCCATCATAATTATGAATTAAGGATTTAATTTATTTTGAAAAAGGAAAGAATACTCGTATGTATATTTTACTTAAATATCGCCGAGACAACATCGAACCAAAAGCATATAAAGACTTAGTCTTTTAGGCTTGGCCTATTCAACAGGCCTAGCCTGAAGGACTAAAAGCCTTTATAGGCTTTTAGCCTGTCAAGCACCTTAATTTAGAGTCTTAGCTTAAAAAAAGGCTAAAAGCCTATAGTCCTCGGGATCACTAGTCAGACGACTTCGAGAAGGCTTTTTAATGTTGAAATCGAGAAGGGATAACGGTGTCGATTTTGTTTTTAGGGCGGCGTGCAGCAACACATGCGCATGCACACGGGCGACCGGCCCTTCCCCTGCACCTTCTGCCCCAAGGCCTTCACGCAGAAGTCGGGGCTCGACCAGCACCTGCGCATACACACCAAGGTCAAGCCCTACCGCTGCGTCATCTGCGCAAAGTCTTTCTGCCAGTCCATCCACCTCAAGCAACACATGCGAACCCACACCAATGTCTCACCGTTCCAGTGCGGGATATGCCAGAAGCGATTCAAACAGAGTAGTCATCTTAATTACCATCTGAAGAATCACAATCCAGCGAACATGACCGATGAACAGAAGGAGAAGTATGCAGTCCTAGTCGGAATGATGAATCGAGAAGTGGAAATTGAAGTGGATACCGGAACAGTGTACGAGCAATTGGAAACGGAGCAGGTGCTGGGCGAGCAGGGGGGAGAGCAGTATATATTGAGTGACGGTGGGGGGGAGACGTGGAATGTGGAGCTGGTTGAAGAGAGCTAAAACTGTGTGCGTGTTTTCAAAGACTATGTATATGATAAGTTTATCCTTGTGTTACAATAAGTTTCTGTTGCCAAATTGGAAAGGGGCCGTTCAAGTATTATGTATGCACTAAAGGGGATTGGGGGAGTCTGATTTGCGTATTTTTGAAGCCATGCAGGGTGTCTGGACTTCCATTACGTCAGCAATCTTCTTTAGTTACTTTTTATATTTCTTGGTAATTTTTTGTAATAAAATAAAATTGTAATAATAGCTACGAGTACGAATAAAATACTTGCTCTTGATGAGAAAAAAAAATTGAGCAGATTTTATAATATTATTAATACTTACAAAATCTGCTCAAGTTTTTTTTAAAGTAAGCATAGGAAGGAGGATAAGAGATTTCTTTGCTGACAAGAGGGAAAAGGGTGATTTAAAATGACTAACATTCTGCTTAAGTAATACTTGAACGGTCCCAAATAACAAACCAACATCCATTGGTAGACAAACTTTCGCATATAATAATTTAGTACGTAAGATGAGTGACCGGACCAGGTTCTGGGTCCCTCCTAGTATAAATGTACATAGTGTAAATGTACCAACATAATAGTATTAAATAACTTTTTTTTTTAAATAATTAATAATTTATACGTAATATGTTACACGTAATATACAGTGGATTAGCTCGTTGAAGTGGCAGTGGGCGGGACACATAGCGCGACGAACCGATGGCCGATGGAGCAAAAAGGTTCAGCTGATCGGTCAACTTGTGTGGGAGACCAAACATAATTTTTCATAGGTAGGGGAAAGTTGTTCAGTATCATGAACTGAACTCACGTTTTGTTAGACCCTGTATACTAATCATATTTTTTTTTTTTTTTTTTTTTTTTTTTTTCATTTATTTGGGTCAACAAACAATTTTACATTATAATTTGACACAGAATATTATAAACATACAAAATGAAATAAATGTAAAACCAACCAAATGATGTGTAAAAATATATTTTCTAGAATCTATGTATATGGCTCGTAAAATTTTAAATTATTTAAAGCTTGCGTTTGTAATAAGACTGATTGAAATGAGGCAAGATATAATCATTACTGATTGCAAGAAAATACAATAAATTTTAAAAATTTGCGGCCTCTTTTTTCTTATCGAAAAATATATGTTCTATGGCGAGAGGGAGTTAGTATGTTCGGCCGTCACAAATGCTTCGGCCGCGCCTGCGTCTATCGTCCCGAAGCAATGCGCGGCGAAACTTCGTACGTTTTGTACACTAAAAAGTTGTTAACGTCAGGACCACTGGACCAATAGTGAAATTTGACGTTTGTAAAATACCAAACTATACTACCTTTATGCTACTATTTGGAACCTAATTTAAAATTTTTGGTACTTCGACTAATTGCAAAAAAAAAAAAAAATTAAGAAAATGGCCAAAGATTCTGACGTCAGGATGTCTGGACCATTTTTTTTCCTAGTTTGAGGCAACATTTTTTTATTTTTCTCTTCATAAATATTAACTACCTTTTTAGTACCTTACTATTCATATGTAGTTTTATATTTTTTTTAATGCAGGAAAAATGTTACGCATTGAAGTTTTTTTTAAATGCCAATTAATTTTCCTCATAAAGAATTTGTTTTAAGGATACCTATACAAATTCTTTATGAGGAAAATTAATTCATTAGAAATCATACACCGAAATATAAATAATTTATATTTTTTTTGTAAATGATCAACTATCAATTATTATTATTAATTATTTGTTGGCGTATATTAAACAATGAGTAGTTATATTTTTCTTACAACTTACAGTAATTTTGACTAATAAGACGAGTGAATCGCAGCTACTACACCGGAAACACAGAATAATTACTAGTACTCACGTACACAAGTTAAGTTTTACTCAGAAAAGAAATTCGAAGAAATATCTACTGATGCGTTCCGTCGCTCTCTCTCTCTCCAGCAAATGTTAGTTCTGAGAAACGGATACATAAAAGGATAGCAGCATGCGAAAGTTCCGTTCCGTGCTGACAGATAAGTCCCAACCCTTAGGCTTCCCCTCTAAATCCCGTGCGTCGTGGTGGTCGCTTTAAAAATGTAATGACCCGTAGACCCACTAACTGCAAAGCAATGGAGGCAGGGACATGAATACCGATATTTTTTATCGATATATCGATACCCGATAGCGGTATTTTCGGAAAAAAATATCGGTATTCCTGTCCCTTGTTAAAAATATCCCCGTGGGTCTAGCCGGTGGCACCACCGGTCGCGACTCCTTTTACTTCCACAAAGCCCGTGTCACTCCCCGTTTAGGTATCGAAAATATACCTACATTATTACTATGCGCGCGGCGACCAATCGAAGGGGGAAATTCAGTTACATGAATCGTTTGTTTAGAGTAATAAGAATGAAATTGGCTTGCAATGGATGTCTAGGTATCTAAACGAAGAGGTGAGGAGTTCTGACGCGAGCTAAATTAAACCATAGCGCTAACCACATTAAGTAGATATTCCTTTGAATTTCTTTTCTGAGTAAAACTTGTGTACGTGAGTACTAGTAATTATTCTGTGTTTCCGGTGTAGTAGGTGCGATTCACTCGTCTTATGTGTAAAGCAATATTTAGTACCTAGTTGTTAAACTATTGAAAATAGTATGTTTTATACATATTACTTGTATAAGATCGCCCATCCATGTATGTATTGGCACTGTACATAAATAAATAACATTACCTTATTATATTCCTTTGGTGTTATTCTATTCAGCTTTTTAAATTTACCCATCTTAATTTTTTACACCCGACGTAAAGGGTTGTTCTGTCTGTTTGACGCATCATAGCTCTCTCTCTCAAACGGACGTGAAAGCGATTTTCGTTGTAGTGGTTCTCTTAGTTATTTTTACTAATAGAGTCAGAGCTACTGGCCGACATGTTTCGACCACATCCTTCAGGCGTTTAGGGCGAATGTGACTAAAGGACGCGCACACGATGTCCGCCGCGAGACACACTGACGTTTAGCGGTGCGTAGCGTGCAGCCAGTAGCTGATTCTCTCTACGTCAACGTGAATAACCCAATTTAGGTTAACAGGATTAATCCTGTTGTTTTGATTTTCGTATGATGGCCAACATTGGTGCCAGATTTTTTATGATGCCCATAAAAAAAATACAAATATTTATTCGGTAATAAGACTTTTAAACGCACTTTATACCATTCCTCCTCTAGAAAGTTTATTCACTGAAAACTTGTAATTAAACAAGTCTGACAAGCAAATAAAAAAAAAACCCCCGACGTCATCTAGTGACGAGAGTCGAAGCGACATTCCAACCAATGTGGAATTGATCGTAGCGCCATCTTTTATTTGCCAGGTAAATTAAAAACCCCAACTTTCAAAAGTTAATCCCTAATAAATTTTAAACGGCGGAACCGATTTTCATTTATAATAATAGTAAATAAAGGACGAAAAAAGAAACCATAAAAATACGTACATGAAAAAATGGCGGCGCTGTAGTCGCGGTACCCATTACGTGAAAAAGTTGATTTATACACTAAATACATACAAAATACAGGTGTTGTACTTTTAAACACTAAAAACACTATAACACAAACACATAATAGCACTTCACTTAGGTTTTTCAAGGATATCATCCTTGAGAACCCACTTAAAACTCTTGAGCACGGCACTTACACCCGTAATGGCCGGCCACTTCCGCGAACTGGGAAAGACATTTTGAAGTGGTATTGTGTTAGTTTTTATTGGACAAATGTTCTGGTTGGCTGTCGAATGAATTGCTGCTAAATTCAGCTTATTGCCAAAAAAACAAGTCAAACAGAGCCGTAAGTATTACTAGATAAGGATGATAATCGCCTGACGGACGGAGGACATTTATAAATGTCCTCGGGTCTCGACGGTGCAAAAGTGACGACATTTATAAATGTCGTCGGTTTTCTAAAGGCGAGTCAGGACCCGTGCTTCACCAAAGTTCTCCAACCCGTTTAATTAATAATAAATAAATAAATACATACGGACAAATCACACAGATTGAGCTAGCCCCAAAGTAAGCTTAAGCTTGTGTTATGGGATACTAACCCAACGGTACTATATTTTATGATAAATACATATATAGATAAACACCCAAGACCCAGGACAATTTGAAAAAGGCCATTTTTCAACTTGCCCTGCCTGGGGATCGAACCCAGAACCTCCGGATTGGAAGAATAGCGCGTGTTGACCATTAAACCACGGAGGTCGTCTTATAATTAATACTTATACCGCCTTATTATAAAACACAGACTAACTTTGTTACTAGGTTTAAACCATTATACGCCCAAAATGAAGTTGACGTTGACAGGTGAGATAGTGTGATATTACTAGATGTCAACTTGATTTGGTCGGATAATGGTTTAAACCTAGTAACAAAGTTAGTCTGGGTTTTATAATAAGACGGATAATGTCTTGTGTCACGTTAGAGAAGGCTTACAGACCGATGATGATTATGTTACAGACAAAAACGTCTGGCTGGAGCTTGGCGCGGGTCCCTTTTAAAGGTTTGTGTACTCACAAATGTCATAATTTGGTACATTTAGTAGATACATACTGAATCTGAATCTACAACTTGACATAATTAAAAAATTTCGACATTTTAAAAATTTACTTTCAGTTATGACAACAAACAATATATACTCTGTCCACATATCAACTTTAAATATTAATTTCATTGTGAGTTGACGTTCTTGGAGAAAATGCTGCAGTGCAGTTTGTTACCGCTTCTTCTGCACTAGCGCTTTGGAAGCGGCAGTAAACTAGCTGTAAGTAACCATTTGACGTCAACAACAATTATAAGGAGATATTATAAATATCCTATGTTAATAAAGATATTAAATTCGAATTGAAAAAAAAAACTTAATTTGTTAGTTTTAAGAAAAAATTACAGAAAAACGAGTTCCGAAGACCAACTAAACAAAAAAAAAGGAGTTTGTTACACAAAAGAGACTCTAGGCAGGAAAGGTGAGCGTGAGTATTTCCTGCCGGGCTTGATGTCCAGGTGGTGCACCTTCGAGGTGGACAGCCTCTGCGGGCTGCGGCGCGTCGGCGAGCGGAACAACAACACGCCCGACGCGTCTCTGGGGCTCCGCGGATCTGGAGATCAGAGAAAATAATTAAATATATAAATAATAAATATATACGGACAAATAACACTGATTGAGCTAGCCCCGAAGTAAGTTCGAGACTTGTGTTATGGGATGCTAACACAACGATACTGTATTTTATGACAAATACATAGATGAAAGGCCCAGTTATTCCCGTTTTTCCCATAATGTTGTTCTCAATATGTTTTTCTCTTATAATTATTTTACGGCTCTGGATACTAGTCTTTTAGAGCCTATGTTTATTTATTTACTTCTTTTTCCCTACCTAACCCTAACCCTAACTAATAACTATAAAATCAAAGGTTGGTGTAGGTCCTATGATTGCTTCAAGGGAGCTTCTGGCGAAAAATCTATACGAGCTCACTGGTTTTCATAGCTGATTGAGTTGCGGACGACGCCTAAAGACGCCCACCACAGTCCGCAAATAAATATCACTACAGCCGCACTATGAGTGTCCACTTTAAACATTTTACATATTGTCCATAAGCATGAGCATTTATAACACTAAACTACAAAAAAATCATATTATAAAGTCCACTAGAATCAATTTGCAAAACAATTTAAAGCAAACTCCAACTGAACCCCTTGACTTCCCGCCAAAAACTCCGTTCCCAATATGGGGACAAGGGGTATGTCATAATATTTCTTTGCCGTTGTCCCCATTAAATGGGCAATGGAGACAACGGTCAGTTAAAATTTCACGGATCAAATCTTCAATCAGATTTTAATTAGCACAGTACATAGCAGTCATGAAATAATAATATTTCAATATTATGTTAGTTTTAATTTAATATGTATTTGTATCGGTATAATATTTCATTCTCCCACTTGTTCTTTTGAACCGTTTCATAGAAGTACCTTACCTTCTTGCTTATTATAGTAAGTCTTGACTCCCACTTCTACATATGTTCGATTCCCCAAGGAAGCGTTATCGGATGTTTATTATTCCTTATCTACATCAATGACTTACCTAAAATGATGACTCAGACATGTGTACTGTTCGCAATGTATCATTACTGACACCTTACTCGAAAAATGACAATTTAAATAATATACTAACCGAAAATATGGACACAATAACATCGTGGTTAAGTGATCATAATCTAGAAATAAATTTTAATAAAACAAAAATAATAGAATTCAGACCATACCAAAAAGAATCTTTAAATATAAAATTTAGATATAATCTAACAGATATCGAAACTGTAAAATCTTTTGAATTGCTCGGATTGGTTTTAGACACACATGTCAACTAGAAAGACCATATCGACAAAGTAGCAAAAAAATTATCTACATACGCACTTTGGGAACTAAAAAGATCTACCAATAATAAAACGGCGATAACGGCATACTATGCATATGCATATTCATGGCTCACGTATGGGGTTATTCTTTGGGGTAATAGTACCGACGCGAATAAACTATTAATCCTACAAAAGAAATGCATACGAATTATTGCTAATACTAAGGAGAGAGATAGCTGTAAGCCGTAGTTTAAAGATTTAAAAATACTGACATTGCCATGCATATATATCTTAGAAACCAGCAAATTTGTACGAAAGTACCCCCAGTACAACACGAAAAAAGACGACCTACCGCGACGCTATCCTACAAGGAAGAAGAACATGTTAGCTATGCCGAATTCTATTCGTAATTTAGAAATCTTTAATTCCGGACCGCTTTTAATGTCAATAAAAGTCTATAACACCCTCTCAGATCTGCTAAGAGCAGAGACGAAGGATTCCATATTTAATAAAAGATTAAAAACATTACTTGTAGATAAAAATTATTAGGTACACATTGGATGAGTTTTTTAATGATAAAGATTTGAAAAATTATAAAATAAATGAAGAATGAAATTAAAAAAAAATTACATTTTAAGTAATGAATATAAGAAAAAATAACTTGACATGTTAAATATTGTATGTATATTATCTGAAATATTGACATTAGGTAATAAATAAATAAATAGAAAAGTACAAAAAAAATATTTATATTATAAAAATCTATAAAAATACAAAAATAAATGACGTTTCATTATAAATGAAATAAAATATAAATATATTTAAATCAACAATTATAGCAAATATTTAAATAAGTAAAAAAGAACTGACTTTGTATAAAAAACTACTTAACAAGACTTTACTTATCTAATAAACTACCATACAAATTGATCTTTATTTGGTTAATTACTTTTATTTAGCAATGATAAATACTAACAAAAAATCCGCATGCCGTTCCATTGTTATCTGTTGCAATGCCCTATCTTGGTTCATGATGTACCTACTAATTTAAGAAGTGACTAACTATGTAGAAAGTGTAATATATGTACAATATGAGAACAATAAATAAATTGAAATTGAAATTAAATTGAAATTGAAAATACATAAAGTCATATCAATTTGATAATCATAATTATTTTAATGTAAATGTTCTTGTAAAGTCATTTTCACTTAAACGGGTAGTAATTTAATTATTTTATTAATTTGCCTTTGTCCCCATTAAGGGGGACACCGTGTTTTACATATTCATTTGCCCCGCCTCGAAAAAAATCTAGATCCGGTACTGTTAAGACCTTTCATTTGATACCGCACTCGATATAGAACCAAAAATAAAAAAAATTGAATCACTTTTTTCTATACATTCCACATTTTTTGCATACAAATTGTAGCTTATAAATTAAATAAATATATAGGGACAAATAACACTGATTGAGCTAGCCCCAAAGTAAGTTCGAGACTTGTGTTATGAGATACTAACTCAACGATACTATATTTTATCAGTGGCGTAGCATGGGGGGGGCGGAGGGTGCGGTCCGCACCGGGCGGCACTTTGCCGGGGGCGGCGCTGCGGAGGTGGCAGTTAGAAAAAAAATTTAAATTTAGAAAAAAAAATTAAAATTTAAAAAAAAAAGTTAATTTCTTTCACTGTTTTTTTCGTCATTTTTTTTATGTTACCAAATACCCAGGTGCTATGCCGGTTCTATGCATGGGTGATGCAAGCGCAAGGTTTCTCAATAAAAAATGTTAATTTCACTTTTCAATTCAATAAATCATTCAATAAAACTAATAAAAGTACTTACCATCCCCAAATTTTTTATAATGGATTACAAAAATAAGAGGGCGGCAAATTTGGAATCCGCACCGGGTGCTAGTGACCTATGCTACGCCACTGTATTTTATAACAAATACATATATAGCTAAACATCCAAGACCCAGGACAATTTGATTAAGGCCATTTTCTAACTTGCCCTGACCGGGAATCGAACCCGGGACCTCTAGGTCGTAGCATGT
Organism: Acrobasis suavella; assembly: GCA_943193695.1. Taxonomy (NCBI): domain Eukaryota; kingdom Metazoa; phylum Arthropoda; class Insecta; order Lepidoptera; family Pyralidae; genus Acrobasis; species Acrobasis suavella. Next base: position 2,399,091 of record OW971956.1, read on the forward strand.
AAACCACTACACCACGGAGGTCGTCACCCGGACAATAATGACAAATCGATTGACATATCATTTGTGAAAATCGGCCAAGCATTCGGATGCTATACGGTGGAACAACCATAAATACCCACATACATACTTGCATACATACATACATAGACCTTTCTCTTGGCTTTGCCGTAGTCGGGTAAAAAGATAGGTTGAATGAATGCACATTAAAATTGAAACAAAAGAGAATATGCATGAAAAAAATGTGTTATCTAACCAATTTTCTCCATAAATATTCAAAAGTAAAGTACTAACAGTAAAAACAGAATCAAAATTGGTTAAAAACGAACGAAATATAACGATTTTACGACAATATGTCTATCTCACTCGCAAAAACGCTATTTTCTACGGCAAATGTATAGATGATATGGACTTTGACGTCACCAGTCCATATCGGACTTCTTTTTCTGATTGAAACTTTAAAGTATCACATGTTCGTCGCTGATTAAGATATTTTATAACTTCTTTCATATTTGTTTACTGTGGATAATAAGGACTTTATTAAATAAATAAAAAAAAGTGCATATTCCCTATTAGGTTCGATGAAAATCATGTAAGCAGTTACAATGAATGCCTCTACGTATTTTATTCCCACACAACGAAAGCGAAATATATCAATTTATATTCTGCTCGCTCATATAAAATATTACTCGTATCAGTTTTAGTGGAAATTAAAAATAATAAGTTTTACTTATGGTTTTACTAATATTTACTTAATATTACTAAAATTGATATTATTTTCTCAACTCACTCAACGGGCTATGGAGAGGACTATGCTCGGTATTTCTCTACGCGATCGAATCAGAAATGAAGAGATTCGTAGAACGAAGGTCGCCGACATAGCCAAGTAGATTAGCTCATTGAAGTGGCAGTGGGCGGGGCACATAGCGCGAAGAACCGATGGCCGATGGGGCAGAAAGGTTCTCGAATGGCGGCCACGTACCGGCAAGCGCAGCGTGGGACACCCACCTGCTAGATGGTCAGATGACCTGAGCACGGTTGCAGGGAGGCGTTGGATGCAGGCCGCTTCCAATCGGTCGTTTTGGAAATCCTTGGGGGAGGCCTATGTCCAGCAGTGGATTTCCTGTGGCTGATATGATGATGATGATTACTAAAATTAAGAGTAACTTGTTCTAAATTGCTTTTTATCCATTGTTTTCAGTGGATAAAATAAACTTTTTAGAGTGGGAATGGTATAACAGTATATTATGCAATTAGTGAATAAAGGACGGATTTACTTCGAGGGCCATAGATGAATCACGAGCAGGTGAAGGATTCTAACGACTGAATCACGACCGTAGGGAGTGATTCATGATGATTGAATCACGAGCGTAGCGAGTGAGTCAAGTGTTAGAATCCTGAGCAATGAGAGTGACTCTTGGCCCTCGATGTAAATCCGTTTTATTCAAGAATTGCATACTATACTTTATACCATGACAACGAGCATAATTTTTCAAAACTAAAAACCGACTTTCCAACCGAACTACACAACCGGTTTTAATAAAAAAATTATGGGACCACCTGACAGGTATTCCCTTAAAAAAAAAAGAATATTCTAAATCGGTACAAACGTCTTCGAATAAATCGATCAACATATATAAAACATAAGATTCCGACGAATTGATAACCTCCTCTTTTGGAAGTCGGTTAAAAAGAAAAATTAAAGGGAAAATAGTCATTTAATGAAGAAAAAAGAAGGTTAAATTAATTAAAATGCACATTAAAATTAGAACAATTACTAAAATTAAGTAAATTGTTCTAAATTCAAACATCAAAATAGTGAGTAAAAGTGCATTTTATTCACTGTTTTTAGTGAATAAAATAAATTACCAAAATAGTAAGTAAAAGTGCATTTTATTCACTGTTTTCGGTGAGTAAAATAAACAACTAAAATAGTGAGTAAAAGTGCTTTTTATTCACTGTTTTCAGTGAATAAAATAAACTTTTTAGAGGGGAAATGGTATTTTATTTTATTAATAGTTTACCAGTAAAACCAGCTGTTTCTCCTATCACGTCTTCTTTCCGCGTGATCCTTTTCCTTTTGACGACATGTTCTCTTGGCGGCTGCTTGAAAGCTGGCCTCGACCTCGAAGTGGGGGTCGGAAAAATCCTACACCGGAAGACAATTTCAGTTTTAAATGTTTACAAGTAAGCTTTTTTTATGTTACAGGGCTTCAAACGAACAAGCGGTCACCTAATCAGGGCCGCCAGGCTAGGTATTCCCAATGTAACATCATTTTGGCTCAATTATAAACTAACAAGTAGAAAGTTATGAAAGTCAAAAAAATATATACACTGTAGTTTACTTTATGTACTTGGACTATTTGTGGTTCAAAACATGATATCGATAACTTTCCTCGATCAAAAAGAAATCGGCAGCGGAAGCTAATTCGACGATTTTTGGATGTTTTATTGATTATTACAGAGTTTATGAAAACATTACTTACAAAAAATAGTAAATTACATATACTATAACTATTTCTGGTCACTTTCTGGAAAATGATTACTTTATTATAAAAATACCGATAAAATCTACATTTCGCGTCCTTTCACGTTCATTCCCCGCCTCCCGTTCCTCAGTAAGACGAGATATGTAGAAGTCTGCGGGGTGCCTCGCAGATCGCCCCGCACCTCATCCGAGTGGGCCGTTAGACTACGGGACTTTAAACTAGGCTGGGGCCGTTGTGCACACAAGAATTCGGGAAGAAAAAAAGCGAATTATAATTACATTGTAAGAGTGTAATGTGCCGACAAAAATGTTTTGAGAATAAATATTTGAGAGTAATAGTCGGCCCTTCGGGGTCCCCTGAGGATGGGGGCCCTGGGTACGGGCCCCGTGTGAAGACGGTTCTGCACCTGATGGTAAGTGATCACCGCTGCCCATGGACAACTGCAACATCGGAGGTGTAACAGAAGCGTTGCCGGCCTATCAGGAAGATATAGCCTTTTTTTGAAGGTACGTGACCGATACGACATTGAATGTCGTATCGGTCACGTAAAAAAGAAACCGCATCGACATCGGTCCATCCGTTCGAGAGCTACGATGACACAGACAGACGATATGGCGTCAAACTTATACCTAACCCTCTTTTTACACCGGGGGTTTCAAAATTAAAAAGTTTATGTTTCCCCCGACACAAGTAGTTAGAACCATTTCGACCACTTATGTTATCAAACAAAATCAGCATCATGATCGGTCCATTCGTTTAGGTGTGTGTAAGTGGCCAACACTGGTGTTGGATTTTCAAGCTGCTTAAAGGCAGCTGACATAGCTTGACGACTGCCATACAACGATGACAGCCGGGACCAACGGCTTATACGTGCCTTCCAAAGCAGGGAGGAGCTCGAGAATTTTTTATGCCACTTTCGGTCACCCAATCCAATTGCGGACCACACCCGGTGTCGCTTTACTTGCGTAAGCGCTAGAAATGCGCACTCCCACTGGGCCACCGAGCTCCTCAAGTATAACGATGACCAGACAGACACAAACACTCAAACTTATAACACCCTCTTTTTTGTCAGAGGTTAATTAAGATATATACCAAACTCAGGGCCGGATTATCCATAAGGCGGATTAGGCAACGCCTAGGCGCCCCACATCGTCTGGGGCCTCGTGCACGTACAAAGACAAAAAAAAGTTTCATCGAACGATTTTCTATTTTATTTGTTTATTGTTCTACATAGTATGCTGCATCATGATACCTGGATCGTCACTAATTTATAACTATAACCTATTCATTAAGACTATTTAAATTAAGACGAAGTGGTAGCTAAAGTGGCGCGTAAATTATTACCAATAGTCCGTCTAGTTTTAAAACTGTTTTTCGCCAAAAGTGGCCACTTACTTTACACACCAATATTACTTTCAAAGGTTATTCATAAAATAGTTTAAAGGTCTTCCTAGACATTTATACAAATCAAATTTTTAATTATCACCATATTTAATTTTAAAGAATTTATTTCAAATGAGTGCGCCACTTTAGCAACCACTTCGTCTTAAAGCGAAAAGCAATGAGTAAAGCCCGTGAGCGGTGATGCTGAAGCATCAAGTCAAGGTTACTTTGTAGCAATATCACAAGACATGGGCATACTTAATTTGGATTGGACTTGATCTTGATGACTTTACTTTTGTAATATAAAAAATGTATTTGAAAAAAGTAAGAAAAGGGTAAAGGAAAGGGGCCCCAGAAATTGCAATGCTTAGGGGCCCTAATAAGGTTAATCCGGATCTGACTAAACTGACCTTTCGCCACCACTTAGGTAAAACTGAGCCTTTATTAAATAGAAACTTGAGAATCTTTTTTTATGAAAAATGTAAATTCGGCACGTAATGGACGTAAAATAAAACACATTACTTATTGGTAAAACTTACTTCTTAGTTCTTACTATATTAAACGAGAAAGTTTGTATGTATGGATGGATGGTTGTTACTCTTTCACGAAAAAACGGCTGTACGGATTAAAATGAAATTTGACATGTATATAGCTTATTACCTGGATTAACACAAAGGATACTTTTTATCCCGGGAAAATGAGAGGTTCCCGAGGGATTATCAAGAAATGATCAATGGCAACGCCGCGGTCTTCAGCTGGTACAATATGAACCTTGAAAACGTTATAACTTTTTTTTCTTGGGGATTAAGTCAAGTACAATTTGAACAACTTACCCAACCCAAGGTTTCCTAGGCGCTCGGAACAAGCCGTACTTGAGATGTGGTGCGCTCGGATCTGGTCTGTGGACCATGTGCTGGAGACTTGGTCTGGGATCGAACGGGGTCGACGTTTTTCTTGGACTAAATCACAGAATAGGGTTACCACAGGGTCAGAAAAGTATCTAAGGATTTCATCGTCCGACAGACAGCCCTCCGGAGTGAAGGCGCGTGTCGTGTCAGCGCGCCTGTCCTTTCGGGAATGAAGGCCACAGGCTCAGCGACAGGGACAGGAATACCGACACTTTGTATCGATATATCGATACCCGATAATAGTATTTAATCGTTATTTCATTATGGTATTCCTGTCCCTGCTCAGAGAGCAGAGACCGCTCAACCACCATAGCGGTAACCGCGCCGGGGCTGTGAACCCAAACAGCACACGGCCCCAGCCCATAGCAGCTGAGAGGTAACACCGCAGAGTTTTTAGTGGTAACGCCACATAACCTTACCGGTCTCCCGTGACGGGTATGGTATCCGAAGCGATTTTCTCCGCGACAAAAAAAAAGGTATAATTCTAATTAGCCCGTCTTTTTGATTATCCAAAAATAATGGCCCCATATTGTTCAGTTTACCCAAAGAAGTAAAAATTCACAAAGTAAAGATATCCGAGTATCAACGTTCCGAAGTGGGATACCTTGACTTAAGTTTATATTTTATTACTCCTAAAGGGTAATATTCTGGGGATTTCTGTTTTTACAGACATTACCGACAAATTCGTAGCAATGCGGGTAAAAAATATTATGACTACACGGCTGACCGTTTAAGAGACCCAGCAAATGGCCAAACGTTACCCCAGCAAAATTTTGAATACCTACGCAGTATGGAGAGGGACAAATTCTATTCAATCATGGACATTTACCTTAGCATCATCGACTTATTATTGTGCTAATTAATTTATTTATATACTTATTACGACTACAACTTTCTGCTGGAGTAACGTAACGGCCGGCACACATATGGCGAAGCGCAACGCAGAAAATTTTTCACAGTCAAACTATTATCGACATTGTCCTATTTGAAATAATATCCAAAATCAATTTACACAATACTTAAAGCCTAGTCGAAATTTGCTATAAGTGCGTAAGTAATGTCGATAAATAGTTTGATAGAGAAAAATGCTCTGTGCTGCGCTTCGCCATATATGCGCTGGCCCTTCTTTGCCTACGTAGCCGGCGGCGACGTCGCCGTGGCATCTCATAGTAATAGGGGTTAAGCTTAAAGGCTCAACTCTATAACGCGTCACATCGCCACACTAGAGAAAACGCGAACAAAGTGAATGAGGGAGACCATGATATGCAATGTGATCCACCATTCACAATGACGGAACTCCGAACGGCGATGTACTCGTTTAATCCTAAGAAAGCCCCCGGCGTGGATGGTTTCACGGCAGACATATGCATCAAGGCAATAGAGAATGATCCGGAACTATTCTTGGGACTTCTAAATAACTGCCTAGAACTGCGTTGTTTGCCGAAAATATGGAGAGAGGCTATTGTAGTCATCCTTCGCAAACCAGGAAAAGACAACTATAGAGCCCCAAAGTCATACAGACCCATTGGCCTATTGTCGATCTTGGGCAAAATTTACGAAAAAATGCTCGTGGCTCGGTTGAAATTCCACCTTCTGCCGAAATTTAAAACCCGTCAGTACGGCTTTATGCCCCAGAAAAGTACCGAAGACTCCCTCTATATGTATTGATGCAACACATTCGCAATAAGCTGGAACAGAAGAAACTTATAACAGTAATCTCGTTAGACATAGAGGGAGCCTTCGACAGCGCATGGTGGCCTATGATCAGGCAAAGACTAGCGGAGGAAAAATGCCCAGTGAATCTTAGGCGAGTCTTTGACAGTTACCTCAAGGATAGGAAGATCACGGTCAGGTATAGTGGGGAAGAACCGCACACCAAGACGAGCAAAGGGTGTGTACAGGGCTCTATAGCTGGACCGCTCCTCTGGAACCTTCTCCTGGATCCCCTTTTAAAGGACCTCGAGAAATTTGGAACGTACGACGATGTCGTCCTCATTATCGACGGTGATACAGCCCTGCAGATAGGCGTTGCACGTGTTGAGGCGTGGGGTGTCGCAAACAAGTTAAACTTCGCTGCACAAAAAACGAACGCTATGCTTATAACAAGAAAACTTAAATACGACACACCACGCCTGAACATGGGCATGTGGAAATAACAATGACCAGAGACATGAAGTTACTTGGACTTATAATCGATAACAAGTTAACTTTTAACAAACATGTTTCAGAAGTCTGCAAAAGGGCATTAAGAATCTATCAACAACTGGCTAGAGCTGCAAAAACGAGCTGGGGACTAAATCCGGACATCATCCGCACCATTTACACTGCAGCAGTAGAACCAGTGGTACTCTATGCGGCGAGCGCCTGGGCTAAGCCGAAAAGTTAGGGGTACAAAAACAACTTGGCGCGGTGCAACGCGGGTTTGCGTAAAAGATGTGCAAAACTTACCGCACCGTCTCGCTGAACTCGGCACTGGTGCTGGCCGTACTGCTTCCACTTGATCTCCGTGTACGTGAAGCTTCTTCACTATATGAGATCAAGAAGGGAGTGGTCTGTCCAGGGCCAGAGGAAATCGAGACCATGACATCAGTACTCAAGGGTCCTCACCCCGCACAGCAGGTCAGCATAGGATTTACCAGTTTGGAAGATCAAGCTGCAGTAGACGCAAATAGCGACAACGAAGCAATGATCTATACCGACGGTAGCAGCATTGACAGTGGGGTGGGAGCTGCAATGTCCATATGGTCCGGACAAAATGAGACTCGAGCAATAAAGCTGCGCCTGGCACCGTATTGTACGGTGTACCAGGCGGAGCTTTTAGCAATATGCGAGGCGACCAAATTGACAAAGAAAAGTGCAGCAAAATCAGTCTGAATCTATAGTGATTCTATGTCAGCTCTACAATCTGTCACAAATCCCTCCACCCCCTGGCGGTAGAAGCCAGAGAAAACCTTTATAGCTTTTCAAAACAGAAAAAAGTGGTTGCACTTTTCTGGATTAAGGCACACGCGGGGTTGGAGGGAAATGAGAGGGCGGACCAACTGGCAAAGGAAGCTGCTCAAAAATCGAAAAAGCGACCCGACTATGACCTTTGTCCAGTCTCATTTGCGAAGCGAAATCTTCGTCAAGAGTCGCTTCGCAAATGGGACCATAGGTATGCATCCGGTGAAACCGCATCGGTCACAAAAGTGTTCTTCCCGGTAGCTTCGGCAGCATACAACATAGTGCGAAAATTTATACCTAATAAATTAACATCGCAGGTGCTTACGGGCCACGGAGAATTCTCCAAATATTTGCATCGATTCAAATGTAAGGAGGATCCTTCGTGTATCTGTGAGCCCGGGGTCCCAGAAGGAATACTTGACGTGCCCCATATTTGAGCTGGAACGATCTGAGGTACAAGTCAAACTAAATATGACATTAAAAGCTGACAACATCATGACTATAATGACATGCGATAAACATAGAGATATTTTTATGAGATATTGCATTGAAATAACCAAAAGAATTGTAAAACGAAATAAGGATTAAAAGCTATGTGTTATATATATAATAAGTAATAGCATAGAATTAGAATAGATAAAAATAGTAGAATAAGGAAAATATGTAATATACATAAATAGAAAAAAATGTAAAATGTAGATATAAAAGAATAATATATGTAAAATAGATTTAAGCTAACAAAATGTAAAACTAGTTAAGTACGCAAAAATGTTAAGAAAAAGCTAAAATAAAATAAATACCACGCTGCATAGTTATTACCCTGTGTAAGGACGAGGAAAAAAAAAGAGATATGTAGAGTTAGGCGGAAATCCCATAAGGTGAAAAAGGACGATGTATGAAAGGTAACGTATGCAGTATGATAGTGCGAGAGGAATAACAGTGAGAACTGGCATGCAAGAGATCTCTGTCAAAAAAGACTCCAATAATGTTGGAGGTAGCAGCATTAAAGAAAAAAGAAAAAAAAAAAAAACGGCTCAACTCACACCGGGACGGAAGCGAAGAGAAGCAGCCGGCTCGGGAATAGAACGAAGTAGCGAACTCGCGACTGCTCGCGGTTATCTGGCGCATAGGGCTCAGTTGAGACAGAGGACAAATGCTCGAGCCATTTATGAACTTAATTGAAAACAAGACCGTATTACCACAGCCGAAAGTGTATAAACATGACAAAATGCTCGCGCGGTCTCGAGACCGTGCAAACTTGCTCGCGTCTTGCACTATATGCCAAGTTTAAAGCTTATTTTCGAGGGTCATAAAAAATCCTCTCCCCTGCGCTTTTCTCTGTCTGATCTAGCTCCTAATAGCGCGATACTGCGAGGTAACATTTAATAAGGAAAATCGTGTGTACTTGGCAGTGGAAATGGATTTAATTATTATATTTTTGGCCGCTCGCGACTACAATAGTCGTGCGATTCTTGCTTCGCGCGCCTTCGCCGCGAGTCGGCGGAGTGGTCGAGGCGCCTCGCGAAGTCGCGCGACCTTTTCAAGTTCGTCAAGCGACATTATGGATTATAGTCATTTAAATTTAAAAAAAGTTTAAAAATCATATTATATATGTGATGTGCCGCAGAGAAATTTTCTGTTCTCGGAAGTTTCTTTAATTAAAAATTTCCGGATATTTCGGGGATTTTCAGTATTTTTTTAGTTGAAAAATTTCCTGACCAAATTTTTTGCGGGGAATTTCTCGGAAATTTTCCAGACCGTTTCGGAAAAATCTCGAATAGATCAAGAACGGCACAACACCATGTATCCCACTGAAATTTCTCGTCGCTTCGTTTCCCTTCGCTGCCGTCCCGATGAGAGTTGAGCCCTAAGTGTACCAGGGATTTTTGTTTTACTCACCATCTGTTACTTATGAGTGGCGATCCCGATGTGTTCGCCTGTGGAGAAGAAACGGGGCGACTCGCCTGTCTGACGACCTTCTTCTCTGGGTTCAGCCCCGACTGAGCGGAGTACGAGCTACAAAATAACACTGAGTGACTGAGATATAGACATGGGCGCATATAAGGGGGGTTCAGGGGGTCCGGAACCCTCTTTTAGCATACGAAGTTCCTTAAGTTATATGTTACATGTTTGTGTAGATTGTTGGAGACAATAAACTACTTTTTTACTTTTACTTTTTACAAAGTTGTAAATTGTCCTCATACTTCAAGGTTAACTGAAACAGATCCCTATCTAGGATAAGTCCGCCTTTGTACTGTTCTCTAGTTCTAACCCGTATTTTGTGATGTGTTTATGTACAATAAAGATTTTACAAACAAATAAACAAACAAACGACGAAAATAAAAAATAATAATTTAATTTTTAATTACTTATATATTTTTTATGTACGCAAAATATAAGATGCATTTATGGTTTAATCGTGTCTTGGCTTGTTTAATGTTTATATTTGTTAAATTTTAATTGCGCAGTAAAAAAATCTTGGGTTAATGAAATAAAAATAAGAAATTAAATAAAATTAAAAGTCATATAAAAGCAAAACTGGCTATATCCACTTGATTTCAAGTGTATATTGCTAGTTCTGCTTTTATCCCCTTACCTGTCACTGGGAGGAATTCCTCCCAGTCAATTGTTTATCTATTGTTTTGTTATTTTCAACAGATGAAGAGTTAAATGACTTCAAGTGGGTATTGCTAGTTTTGCTTTTATATGATTCAAGAGCTAAAGCGTCGTACACAAAGACTTATTAAACAAATAATTAAAAATAATATTTAAGGTGCACTAGATGACAAGTAAGTTAAATTTTGAACATTTTTGAAACCTCGGACCCCCCCCCCCATATGAAAGAGAGCTATAGCTACGCCCATAGATACAGGAAACACTTTCACGTTTGGCTAATAAAATGGTTAAGTTGGGTTTGCCAAAGAAATAGAGGGCAGATGCGGATCTAGGGAGGGGCAAACTGAGGTGCCTGCCCCGAGCGCCAGTTTCAGGACGCGTCAAAATCGTCGAATCTATGGCACCCCCTCATCCTTCCGCCTATAAATAACTGAATAATACTTTAGTTAGATCTTAGTACTTAGGTTCATATAATATTCACAAATATATTATCTATTTCAGCGGATTAGCTCGTTGAAGTGGCAGTGGGCGGGACACATAGAATAACCAACGATGGCCAACGGGGCAAAAAGGTTCTCGAATGACGACCTGATGTAAATGCTAACTGATATTTACGGAATAAAACATGAGTTGTTAAGTGCTAATTTATTACTACTGAAAAAACGCCAACAAAAACAAAAGAAGAACGAATCTGTCATCGTAGTTTTTTATGTTACAAAGAGTTCGTATACTTTGTCCTTACGGTAGAGGTTTTATACAAGAACGCTTGCTGATACATATCACGACCACTTACTGTCAAGCAAAGCGTAGGACACCCACCCACAAGGTAGTCCGACGACCAGGTAAAGCGCCGGATGCAGGCCGCTCCAGATCAGTCATTTTGGAAATCCTGGGGGTGGCCCTATGACCAGCAGTGGACGTTAAGTGGCTGAAATGATCATGATTAAGTATCTATTTGCAGTAAATCTGACAGCCTGCATCGCCAATCTCTCAAATTTTCATTTCTCCATCTACCCAAAAGTTGACTGGAAGCGATTGCTTTGCGAGAAGTCCGCCTTTGTATAATACTTCTGTTTTGTTTTTCATTTTTGTATTTCCTTTTATTTATGGTGCATCAAAGAGTATTTTTAGGGAACGTACCCATACTAAGTGACACATTTTTAACACTTTTTTATCCTCTCACCCCCAATGTATGCCCAGACCTCTCCCCCTCGTATTTTCACTTAGCACTTCATTGATATGGTTGTAAAACACTTTTGAAAACAAGTAAAAAAAATAATGTTTGGTTCTCATAGTGTATGTGCTTACCGCGTGACGCCAAGAGTGCGTGCAAACCTACCATATCCTGGTGCAAGTGACAAACAATTTTAAAAATGTTTGATTAACCCATCTACCTTCTGACGGTCGGATTCAACCGAGAGAACAATTGACAAAAATAGGTTTGCAAAATTTCGTTTGTTGAAGGAAAAAGTCTTCATCAACTGCATATGTGCCTGTAAGATGCTGAACGCTGTGCGCTATATCGAGATAGCTCGAAAAGGCGTGAGATTTCCATAGAGGATATTGACTACGTGAAAAGACCTAAACCCCTCCCCCCCTCTGTGACCAAGCGTGGTATTTAGAAGACCGTCTCCTCCCCCTAAAAAAGTAACGTGGTGAGGGTATGTCCCCTTATTGTATTGTATAATAAATTACGAGCATGCCTTACTTCACTCGCCTTTTTCTTTTGACTACAGGTGATGGTGGGTGGTTTTCCGCCGTGGGCAATGGCTGGCCGTACGGAGCTGGATACCTTACGTGTCTGAAAGTCATATTAATCACATTTATTTAAAGCCAACAGATATTAAATATATAAATTTTAACATCGACATAACATGAACTTACATCGTTTTGGGAACATTCTGGCGCGTCTCTTGCATTTTCCAACTACGAATTTAGTAAATTACGTTATTATGTTGATATTTTTGTTAATTGAGTAACTAAACTATAATTTTAACAACAGATTTTATCAAATAAAGAATTTTTTTTTGTTGGTGACCTAAAGGTCATGTCAATTTTGTCAATTTTTGAAAGTCCCGCGTCTGTTTAACATTTCGTTATAAACAACAATGTTGTCGTGTGTCGAATTTTCTTTAACTATTTCAATAACAGCCTGACAACTCAGAAATAATTTAAAAAGAGAAAAGTAAATTGTTACTTATAAAATTATACGACAAATAAAACAAACGTTATTAAACAAAACAAACAGACAGAATATTGTATTATTTACATATTATGATCTAAGAGCGTAAAAAGGAATCGACTATGTATGTATCAATATCATTCAGTCCGTTCATTCAATCGGTGTGATTGAGTATAACTATCTAATTTGTGGATTGAGTGCGTCGCGTCATTCACCGGTTGCTACTGTGTGATATTGTGTTATTATTTCTTTGTGTTAAAGTTATATTTTTATAATCGTGTTAGTAATCCCCGTGCAATTTATCATGTGATATATTTAGTATAATAAATCGGAGTTACAGATTTGACTATTTGTTTGTGGTAAGACTTTTTTTATAAATGTGTTTGTTGATTCGGCTAAAATTATAATTCTGCGCATGTTGTTATAGGGCTGGGATACAGTTATTCATTCATTCTATTTTATTCGATTTGTAGTTTGTGATTTTTGATCGTCAAATACTTATTTCTTTTCAAAATTCAGTAACTAAAAAATAAATTTACCTAATTGATTTTTACACAAACCCTATCACAAAGTTTATTACTCCAGGTTTCGACTTTCGACATCATGGTTAAAGCTGTATTTTGTTTTTATTGTTTATAATAAATCTAGCGGTTATAAAAATTTAACAGCATGACATGGTGAGCATTAAACAAAAAAAAAATATATATAAAGTCAAAGTAACTACGAAAAATGCGTGAGTGTCGTGCGTGGAACACACTCTTGGAACATGGAACGAATTTTGAAAAAAATATGTACCGTTCGACAAAAAACTTCGTTCCAAAAAATCACCATCGACACGCAAAGAAATTAAGTTAAAATCCTCTTTAAACTGTTAAAAATATTTTGCTGATTATTCATTCCATCCTTTCGTCTAAAACACAATAATCGAGTTGCCATTCCAATAATAAATCGATCCTTGAATCGATTAATCGTTTTTCGCTTATTGTTTCACATCACTAATTACCAGGCAGCAATAATTTGTTTGTCAGTGTGTGTAAACGTCAAAATTCTTGGAAATTGCTACGGGAATTTGTGGGGCTGTCGTCGTTCGATGTTCGATCCTGGGCAGAAGCGAAACCATTCAATGTTTAAATTCGTGTTAAATTCATATTAAAATACGAAGGTAACTGGCCACTTTTTAGTCTTTGTTTATATTACGTAAGGTTTTAGCTAATTTATATGTTTACCTGTGCAAACATCAAGGTGCAAAACAGTGAGTGTTAAATGCATTGTCTCAAGTCAAGGCATAATTAAATTCATATTGAGCTATTATATTAGTCAAATTAATTCAGACGGCAGTTCTGAGTACTTATAAATAATTTCATTGTTCATTTTCCTCCTTTGCTATGACTTCTTTGATGATAATGTTGAAAAGATAAGTATTTACAGTGGTAGGTCCTTGTAAGTGTAGTACCTCATGTAAGTAATGTACCTATATATTCAACAAATTGATGTGATGTTTTTGTCAATTAAAATAATTTTAAAATCATTCCTAAATTTTAAATAGAGATGTTAACTGGTCAAAGAATGTATTTATTATTTAGTTTAATAGATTATCCATAATGACCGGACTAATATTTTTTTGTTTAGTAAAAAAATCTTAGATACAGTGCATTGAAGTGGCAATTTACGTCACATTCTGGTAAAAATTGTATCAATTTGAAGTCAGGCAAAATTTATAAAAAAAAAAAATATGTATGCCATACTTTTTAAGCTTTAACTACCTACCACATATTATTGTCACACAACTGCCTGTCATAAGTCTCTGGGACCCCAGGATAAAAAAAAAAAATAGTATTGTTGAGTTAGTATCCCATAACACAAGTCTCGAACTTACTTTGGGGCTAGCTCAATCAGTGTTATTTGTCCATATATATTTATTTATTTATTTATGTGTGTCTTAACCTAATTAACAGTGAAAAAGCAGTACTCAATTTTAAGTTCTTAATTTAACACAACATTTATAACAATGTGGTTAGTATGGAACAGAATATATATATCATGTAAAAATAGTTATGAAAACCATCTTAGAGAGAACTAGTCGATACTTTATTATACAAATTTCGGAGGGGATTTCCTCCACTGTTTGACATTGTACATTCAAAGTTTAACATGATATCATTTTGTCTGATTATAAATTTTGTCTGTATGGATATAGAATAGTAAAATAAAACGCCATTAAAAAGTTATGAGCCATCAAAGATAGATAGAAAGATGTTACGTTTATTCACAAAAACTGCATCACATACACACACCTAAAGCAGATACAAGAACAGAACAATACATAAACAATACTTAACAATAAACATGCAACAATGACAATAGACAACAGTGATACTACACATGTACGTGCTGCAGTAGCGCAAAGTAGGCCAAAACTCAGCGTGGTTGGCCTAAAAGTCGGCACACTAGTTTTCAGTTATAGCCTGTTCGTTCTTTTGCTTATTTTTACGCAACTTTCAGCGTAAATAAGTAATCAAAGAAGTGGTAAAATCTCCAAAACTAAGTCCACACCGTTACGGCTTATTTATCGAGGATTTTAATAAACTTTATTTGTAATCGATTAATGCAGTAGTTTTTGCATAAAACCCCTTTTCCCAAAGAACTTTACGTATTTTTTACGCGCTCGGTTTACTATGAATTTATCGTGCATTTCACCTCACTGCTTCGCCCGAACACAATGTTAGGCGAGACAGCATGCTTTTAGGTCGCGCCTACCTTAAAGTTCGGGCCCGCAACTTGTTCAACCTTGCATAATTTTACGAACGTAATTGCGGAATTGACTATAACTTAGTCCGAAGATCAATCAATTTAATCATCAATCCATTGAATCAATTTAACTTACTCTTAATTTATGTTAATTATCTTTTTCTACTTGAATATTAATACTATGTATTATTATTATATAAACTCAAATAATTTCTATAAGTTCGCAACACACTGCCAGTGTTTATGTAGGTACTTACCTACTAACCATTTTCTGTATGAGTGCATGAAAGCGAGTAATAAAGAAATAGAAATAGGAAGATATCAAAACCATAAAGCTTAGCATTATTGTATGATCTACACATAAAATATATTGGGTTGTTGTGGCAGATGTTATTTTTGGCAAGTGTAACATTAAACATATTAAGATTTCGAATACGATGATAAGTATTATTTATTTGCATTAGTAGTGCAGGACAATCAATCATGGAATGAATTAATTTCTATAGATAAAGCAGACTATTTTTTTGCCTTCTAGAGATCAAGGATGGCATTATGGCAAATATTAACTTAAATTTTTGCAAAAAATTAACATAATATTGTGCAATGAATAGTAAAAAATGTTCATTGAATTCTAGGAAATCAGTATATTGATAATTAAAATTTTATTAAATTATTTATTTTATTTCAATTTCCCACTTCCTTTGCATTCATTAATATAATCCATTTAGTTAGGTATTTAAATAAATGTGAACAATCTTGACAAGTTGTTTTATTAAAATATACACTTCAAAAATCAATCTCTTTACATATTGCTAATAAAGTGTAAATTCGTGACTTATAAATAAATTGAATTGTAATTTGCAAAGGTATTGATTTTAAAAGTGTATATTTTAATTAAAAGACATATAAGGATTGTTTACCTTTACTTAAATACCTAAACAAATGGATTATAGTAATGAATGCAAAGGAAGTGGAAAATTGAAATAAAATAAATAAAAATAAATATATAGGGACAAATAACACTGATTGAGCTAGCCCCAAAGTAAGTTCGAGTTTTGTGTTATGGGATAGTAACTCAACGACACTATATTTTATAAAAAATACATATAGATAAACATCTAAGACCCAGGACAATTAGAAAAAGGCCAAATTGGCCTGACCGGGGGTCGAACCCGGGACCTCTGGTGGCAGACTAGCATGGTGACCACTACGCCACGGAGGTCGTCAATCAATAATTTTGTAAGTTTAAATCTGTCATTATAACATATTATGAAAAAAACATTGGGTAATAGGGAATATGCATGAAAAAAATATGTGTCATCTAACCAGTTTATCCATAAATATTCAAAAGTAAAGTACTAACAGTGAAAACAGAATAAAAATTGGTTGAAAAACAAACGAGATATAACGATTTTACGAAAATATGTCTATCTCACTCGCAGAAACGCTATTTTCTATGGCATATGTAGAGACGCCACCAGTCCATATCGGACTTCTCTTTATAATTGAAACTTTAGAGTATCACATCTTCGTCATTGATTAAGATATTTTATAAATACTTTATATTTACATTTGTTTATTGTGGTTAATAAGGATTTTATTAGGCAATAAAAAAAAAATACGTGCATATTCCCTATTGAAGTAATCGAGAAAATCTTTAAGTAAGGACTTTGTCAATACTAGTGATGCAACTAATACAAATTTAACGAATACGAATATCAAGCCTACTATTCGGCGAATAATTCAACAAGGTAATAAATAATACACCACAGTTCTTTTCAGGGTTCCGTACCCAAAGGGTAAAAACGGGACTAACTTTTGTCTGCCCACAGACAGTTAAACTTTTCACAGATTATGTATTTCTGTTGCCGCTATAACAACAAATATTAAAAGCAATAAAATAAATATTGAAGTGGGGCTCCCATCCAACAAACGTGTTTTTTTTTAGGGTATAAGAGTTTTAATAATTGCAATTTACCACTGGCAAATTTTTACGACCTCTGTGGCGTAGTGGTCACCATGCTAGTCCGTCGTCCAGAGGTCCCGGGTTTGATCCCCGATCAGGGCAAGTTAGAAAATGGCCTTTTTCAAATTGTCCTGGGTCTTGGATGTTTATCTATATATGTATTTGTTATAAAATATAGTATAGTTGAGTTAGTATCCCAAAACACAAGTTTCGAACTTACTTTGGGGCCAGCTCAATCAGTGTTATTTGTCCCTATATATGTATTTATTTATTTGTTATTATTAATTTATAGGTAATGGTACGGAACCCTTTGTACGCTAGTCCTACTCGCACTTGGCCGGTATTTCAATAAGAGATTAAAAAATTGCAATTTACCACAGGCAAATTTTTAAAACGCACAGCAAACATTTTCAAATTCTCAAGCATAAGTCGATTTCTTTTTCTGTTTGTAAATTCCCGGTGGTCGAAAATTATCTTTCTGAGGCGACAGTAGATGGTATTACTGAAAAATACTTTTGGGCCAGTTTTTTGAGCTTAGGGAAATAGTAGTAGGTGTGTTCGGATACACATCATCATCTCAGCCGCATAACATCTACAGCTGGACCTAGGCCTTTCCTAAGGATTTACAAAATGACAAGGATTAACAAAATGACCGATCTAGAGCAGTCTGTTCATCCTGTTCGGATACACGGTGCACAACCAAACCGTAATTTGCGTTGCGATCAGTTATAAATAGTTTGTTTTTTCAATATTCGCGATGATATTCGGTAAATGCGAATATTCGTATTCATTGCATCACTAGTATTCGACCCACTGCGGAAAAATGGACCTGGAAATAATAGTCATTTCCGTCTGTCTCCATTGGGGACGAATGGGATTTGCCCTCAGTAACTTTTGAAAGGCTGAACCGGTGCTTTCACGTAAAAAAAAAACGCATCGAAATCGGTCAATCCGTTCCAGAACTAGGATGCCACAGACAGACGGACATTGGCGACAAACTTATAACACCCCTCTTTTTCCGTCCTAAAAAATGAATAAGCTGCCAAAATTCTTCGTTCAAATAACAAGTGGTGTTAATAATCCCAAATCTTATAATAGCCTTCACAAACATATGTATTGTATAGGAAGGTATTATACATGTGCACAGAGCATCGCACTTTTTCCTGTGTCTAAATGTAAACATGACTCACGCTGTTGAAGTCGGGTACAGTTTTTGAGGAAAATGTTTTATTAATATAAGTTTCGGAAGTAGCAAGAAAGTTGTAAATAGTATAATGCTTTCTAAGTTTTTACTAGCTTTTATTTAAGGGGTTTTTATTTAAGGTTTTTACTAGCTTTTATTAATAATATCTACATGAATTTTTCGGGGCCGAGTGCTGCCCCCATTTGAAATATGTTTTTTTTTAAAGGAAACGAAGATATCATTTAAAATGTTGTCTTGACCAACCCCTAGATAACCCTTCAAACTATTTTACGAACTACTGTTTACAGTTTAAAGTGAGAACGTGAAGCTTTTCTACGCACATCAGCGAAAAGTGGTCGTTTTTCGCAAATGTGGAAAAGCTTTAAGTATTCACATAACTATGTGGCCGTGTGGTTTCCGGCAATGTAGAATAGGACCACTCCAAGTCCTCCCGTGGATGTCGTAGAAGGCGACTCAGGGAATACAAGCTAAACAAAGCTTATAAACATCAATGAGACCTGTCCAACCCGTCTGGCCAGCGAGGAGAGTGTCCTCCAGGCCAAGTCCTCTGGCTGCTCTGGCCAAGTATGGCTCTGGTAGTACAGAGAGGGTCGTGCTCCTGCAGTGGAGACTAAAAGACCTGATGAAGATGATGATCCACATAACTTACAATGTTTCTTGTATGCATGTTTGTTTAGGTCAAATCTTGCTACTCAATTTTCAACCGATTGAGCTGAAATTTTGCATACTTGTGTAAGTCGGATCACAATACAATATTATGGAGTCAATGAGCTGTTCTGATGATGGAGCCGGGAGATTTTCGACAGAACTCAGTTATAAAGCAACATAACCTCATTGAGTAGGACTCGTTTGATTTGTCTTGACGAGAAATTTATGGTAGACGATGTCTAGGGTCTGATCACGGAGACGGAAGGTGGTCGATGGAACTCAGTAATAAAACAACGCAACTCCATCGAGTTTGGGCTTATTTAATTTGACTTAATAAGTACTTTGGCCTCGCACTAAAAGATTGTACGATTTTTTTTTAAAAAAACTTTGTTTTTTGTTTTTTATTATTTTTATTTAACTTTATTGCACAGTTAAAAAAAATTACAAAAGGCGGATCTAATCCCTAATGCTTTTAGTCTTTGTTCAAGTTTTTCTACAAGTTATGGCAGAAACAAGTTGCTTTACTAGGCAAATAAAAATTACCCCCCATTGCTTTTGAACGGCTGAATCGATTTCCATCAAACATAGCTTAGAACTAGGTATCACTATCAAGTCAGCTTTCAAACGAAAAACTGCATTACGAGAAGTGGTCCCTGACCGCCAAAGCCGTCAAATTTAAAACACTTCCTCTTTTTACGGGGGAAATGAATTAAACTGTATTTATTTCAATATATCCTCACAATAAACAAGTTTTTGGGTCGGGATTTAAAAAAAAATAGGTTTTTAATCAATATAAAATAATACCTAAAAACTGTTGTTTACACACTGATAGTATTTCTCGAAAACTGTGCTTATCTGTGGTTTTTTGTTAATTTCAGATAAGACTTCTTAAATTCGGCTGTTATTGATTTGGTGAGTATAATAAGTCGTTAGTTTTTTATTTTATCTATTATAAAATTTGCAGACGTTCTTAAAAAAGGAGAGGTTAGAAGTACCCGTAACCGGCGGGCACGCATGAAGAGAGTGATGAGTGTAGATGAAGCGAAAGAGGTCTGTCAGGATCGTAGCAAGTGGAGATCCTTAGTCTCTGCCTACCCCTGTGGGAAACAGGCGTGATAATATGTATGTATGTATGTAAAATTGAAACTAGGTAAAACCGGAAACAGGAGGTCAGTGGCAGGGCGCGATCGTATCGCGATCGTTTGAGCGTTAACACGTCGGTACCTACACTTTGATGTAGAGCGGCAGCGGCAGGCTGCACTAGTAGTTACTTTGGTTTCGTATGAAACTCGCAGCAGATGCCGCCAACGGCACGGGGCAAATGCCGAGAACGGCACACGGCAGATCCCGAGAACGGCACGCGGCAAGTGACGCGCTCTCAGTGAACTGAACGGAGCTCATCTAGCTGGACGTGCCGTGGTGACTTAGTTAATCGAGCTGCACGTACCTCGCGGCCTCTACCCTCCTGCTATTCTATTCCGTTGAAAATAGAGTTAGGTAAGATCTTACCTATACATCTTAGTTCCTTATTTAGTTTTTAGGGTTCCGTACAAAAAACGAATAACGGAACCCTTATAGGATCACTCGTGCGTCTGTCTGTCCGTCCGTCGTCATAGCTGATTTGCTCCAAATCAGGACCAAATCAGGTGTTTGGTAGGAAGGTGTTATCCTAGAACCCAGACACATGTGCAAAGTAAATAAATATTTTTTTAATAAAGGGTCATTTTCGGGGGACAAATTTCGGAAAAAAATACAACATATAATATAATTCATTGCTTGTAGATTACAGGAAAACCTATAAGAATTCTATCAATTGAAAATAAAGTGCTCAATATAAGCACTTACGAAAAATCTTTGGCATAGTGCGGAACCCTCTCCACACGAGCTCAACTTTCACTTGGCAGGTTATTTTTACTGAAATACTCTATCTTGTAAATAACCAAAATGGAGAACCAAAATAACCAAAATGGCGGTTATCGGCGCAGGTACAAATAATGCGCCGACGACCGCCATTTTGGTTCAATTTACGTGTCGGGAGTTAGTACAAAAATGCTTTAAAGTCCACCATCTTTGTTCAACTTATTTGTGTCGCATTGTACTAAGTTGTGGTATTGTTTCAGAAGAAAGATGTCGCTCTGGGCAAAAGCTCAGCAGCTCCCCCCGGACTGCCTGCAAAAGGTAACACTTGGCTTCTTTTTGAGGCCTTTAGTCCTGGCTCTACATCTTTTTGAGGCCTTTAGTCCTGGCTCTACATCTTTTTGAGGCCTTTAGTCCTGGCTCTACATCTTTTTGAGGCCTTTTGTCCTGGCTCTACATCTTTTTGAGGCCTTTAGAGCCAAGACCTTTAGAGCGTTTGCACATTCCACCGTTTTTGCCGCCGTTACGGCCGCGGCGGCGGCTTCGTTTGTAAGGGTCAGAACAAATGTATATAAAACCCAACGCGCGCGGCGGAATATACTTACTCCATACCATATTAACATTATCACGTCATTATCTCTACCGGGGTAGATAGCCCGGCCGTAAGACCCAAAGGCCACGCTTGCGTTAACCCTTAAGGCGGCCCTTCCCGACTGCTCTGTCGTCAGCACAAGCATAGATTAAAAAGCTTGTTGTTTCATCCAGGACAATGCTAGAAAAAGAGGCTAACCAATAAGAGAGAGATAGCGCCTAAGGGTATGGTTTGCATTCTATTGAATGAAATTAGTATTATTATTAACTATTAATTTAACGAATATTAACTATTCATAGGGTTTTAATTTATATTCATTTTATAAATAATTATTTTTATTAATTGTACTTAATAATTTTATAACGTTTTATGGTCAGTTGTAATCTCCTTTTGGTATACAGGGTGGCCAAAAAGTCGTGGATCAAACGAAACAGGGAGATAAAGGAGGTAATTTCCAACAAAAAACTTTCCCCAGCATGGCCATAACTTCATTGCAAGAAAAGATATGAATTATTTTAGTTTTTTCAATGAAACTACCGAGTTTTTTTACAATTTAATCAGTAAAAAATTAAATTGATTAAAAACAATAAAACAAAAGGTGTTGTATTATGAGTCGATAATGTATCAATACTACAAAAATTGTATTGCAGCTCTTGGTATCAAACTTAACGAGCAATGATTTTTTTTCCGTAAATTTTAAAGCGTTACAAAAAATTACTTCTCACTTTAAGAGCACTTATTTGCAATGAAGTTATGGCCATGCTGGGGAAAGATTTTTTGTTGGAAATTACCTCCTTTATCTCCCTGTTTCGTTTGATCCACGACTTTTTGGCCACACTGTATAATAAACATTTAAAAAAATGTTTAATAGAAATATTTATTCTAAATAATATACACAGTAGATGCAGAAAAATTTCCCGCTGCAACGAACCATAGAGCTAAAATTCATTTAAAAAAATGTTTTATTTTTTTAAATGGTCAAATTGACACAAAATAAATTGCATAAAATAGGAAATTAAACATATTTTCATAATTCATAAATAAAAATTACGAAATTGATTTCTTTATTATCATAAATATTATTCTTTCACTATTAAATTCTTTTTCGAAAATTATGGATATTTTTGAATTTGAACCATACCACAAAGCAAATATTTTTTTATTATTTTTCCTATGTTATTTGGACTTTTATTGACCAATGATGTAAGTTTTATGAAAGTCGGAAAATTCATGCATTTAAGAGTTAAGGGGATGCCTGAATTTTTCCGGGGTCCAGTGCTGCCCCCATTTGAAATAAATCATTTGATAAGAAACGGATGATATCTCCGTTTCTTATTAAGTGATTTATTTTAAATGGGAGCAGCATTGGACCCCGGAAAATTCAGGTATCCCCTTTAGATGATAAGGGTTAAGATAATAAGAGTTTGCAGTGGGTTGTCGGTTTTTAGTTTTTTAAAAAATGGACTTTTACTTAATATTTTGTATCATTGCACGTTTACTTCCGTAGGTGCGGTCGATCTACATGGACAACTTCCCCATAGAGGTCAGACACTGTCTCGCGCCGTGGATCGAGAACCGCATATGGTAACTTTACTTTAATCGCCTAAAGAACTAAAACTACCAAAATTTACAAATTTTGTAGTCTTACAAAAATATCACCCCTCGGCATCTATCGATATATCGAGATATCGGAGGAGCTTGCTGGCCCAGCGGCGGCGCATTAGTAGCGCTTTTGCAAGTAAAGCGGCATCGGGCATGGTCCGTATTTGGATGGGTGACCATAAGTGGCATAAAAATATCTCGATTCCTCCGTGCTTCGGAAGGCACGTATAAACCGTTGGCCCCGGCTGTCATCATTGTATGGCAGTCGTCAAGCTATGTCAGATGCCTTTAGGCAGCCTGAAAAATCTGACACCAGTGTTGGCCACTTACACACACGAAAAACAAACAATCACCCCTCGGCCGCGTGGTCAAAACGCTGGCAGCATTGCTATGTTGTCATGGCAACGCTAATTCTTTGAGCCAGCTAAACTTTTAGTTTTAATATAAAATTTAATTAACTATAGTTCAAATCTCACTTTGGGTTGCTGCACCATCCTAGTAAGTAAGTAAGTATAGTTTTAATTTAAGTTTAATTTCTTTTCTTTTTCAATAAAAACTTGTAAGACTTGAAATAAAGTCTTATCTGTAAACTATGGAAGAAGATGGGAGTGACCTTTGCCCTGGCCGAAGGTCTTGTTCTTTGGACAATGCCGAACAAAGAAAAAACTGGGTTAGAAAAAAAAAACTTTATGACTGCCAACAGGAGCACAGAGGTTGACGAGCAGCAACAATACTTTGTGGAGGAGTTATGCCACGAGATCAGCGCGCACGCGGACCTGCTGCACACGCCGGAGATGTTCGTGACCAAGATGAAGCTGCTAGAGGCGTCCAAGGCCATCCACCAGCAGTACGGGTGAGTGTCGTAAGCACAAGCAGCGGTCACACTAAGAGGAGCTATGACCTGCTGCACACGCCGGAGATGTTCGTGACCAAGATGAAGCTGCTAGAGGCGTCCAAGGCCATCCACCAGCAGTACGGGTGAGTGTCGTAAGCACAAGCAGCGGTCACACTAAGAGGAGCTATGACCTGCTGCACACGCCGGAGATGTTCGTGACCAAGATGAAGCTGCTGGAGGCGTCCAAGGCCATCCACCAGCAGTACGGGTGAGTGTCGTAAGCACAAGCAGCGGTCACACTAAGAGGAGCTATGACCTGCTGCACACGCCGGAGATGTTCGTGACCAAGATGAAGCTGCTAGAGGCGTCCAAGGCCATCCACCAGCAGTACGGGTGAGTGTCGTAAGCACAAGCAGCGGTCACACTAAGAGGAGCTATGACCTGCTGCACACGCCGGAGATGTTCGTGACCAAGATGAAGCTGCTGGAGGCGTCCAAGGCCATCCACCAGCAGTACGGGTGAGTGTCGTAAGCACAAGCAGCGGTCACACTAAGAGGAGCTATGACCTGCTGCACACGCCGGAGATGTTCGTGACCAAGATGAAGCTGCTGGAGGCGTCCAAGGCCATCCACCAGCAGTACGGGTGAGTGTCGTAAGCACAAGCAGCGGTCACACTAAGAGGAGCTATGACCTGCTGCACACGCCGGAGATGTTCGTGACCAAGATGAAGCTGCTAGAGGCGTCCAAGGCCATCCACCAGCAGTACGGGTGAGTGTCGTAAGCACAAGCAGCGGTCACACTAAGAGGAGCTATGACCTGCTGCACACGCCGGAGATGTTCGTGACCAAGATGAAGCTGCTAGAGGCGTCCAAGGCCATCCACCAGCAGTACGGGTGAGTGTCGTAAGCACAAGCAGCGGTCACACTAAGAGGAGCTATGACCTGCTGCACACGCCGGAGATGTTCGTGACCAAGATGAAGCTGCTGGAGGCGTCCAAGGCCATCCACCAGCAGTACGGGTGAGTGTCGTAAGCACAAGCAGCGGTCACACTAAGAGGAGCTATGACCTGCTGCACACGCCGGAGATGTTCGTGACCAAGATGAAGCTGCTAGAGGCGTCCAAGGCCATCCACCAGCAGTACGGGTGAGTGTCGTAAGCACAAGCAGCGGTCACACTAAGAGGAGCTATGACCTGCTGCACACGCCGGAGATGTTCGTGACCAAGATGAAGCTGCTGGAGGCGTCCAAGGCCATCCACCAGCAGTACGGGTGAGTGTCGTAAGCACAAGCAGCGGTCACACTAAGAGGAGCTATGACCTGCTGCACACGCCGGAGATGTTCGTGACCAAGATGAAGCTGCTAGAGGCGTCCAAGGCCATCCACCAGCAGTACGGGTGAGTGTCGTAAGCACAAGCAGCGGTCACACTAAGAGGAGCTATGACCTGCTGCACACGCCGGAGATGTTCGTGACCAAGATGAAGCTGCTGGAGGCGTCCAAGGCCATCCACCAGCAGTACGGGTGAGTGTCGTAAGCACAAGCAGCGGTCACACTAAGAGGAGCTATGACCTGCTGCACACGCCGGAGATGTTCGTGACCAAGATGAAGCTGCTGGAGGCGTCCAAGGCCATCCACCAGCAGTACGGGTGAGTGTCGTAAGCACAAGCAGCGGTCACACTAAGAGGAGCTATGACCTGCTGCACACGCCGGAGATGTTCGTGACCAAGATGAAGCTGCTAGAGGCGTCCAAGGCCATCCACCAGCAGTACGGGTGAGTGTCGTAAGCACAAGCAGCGGTCACACTAAGAGGAGCTATGACCTGCTGCACACGCCGGAGATGTTCGTGACCAAGATGAAGCTGCTAGAGGCGTCCAAGGTCATCCACCAGCAGTACGGCTGAGTTTCGGGAGCAAAATCAGATATTTTTTAAATCGCTAGCCGTCTCAGAGTATGAAAGCCAAGCAGTCTGCTTTGAAGACGAGTCAGCTTGACGGACGCCTCGCGACCCCAAGTAAAGTAGCTAGGAGATTACCGGTGCGCGATGCTTAGCGTCAGTACCTCGATCCTACTGAGGGCATCCAGTGTACCTTTGTATGGACCAATATTGTAAAATCCATTTTCTACTGAATAAACATGTAGTAGAAGGAATACCGTAGGTATCATTTACCTATCCTCCCTCCTATAATATTTATTGTTTGTTGCAGACACGCCCCCCACGAGTTGTTCAACTACATGCGCAACTGCCTCATGCTGGAGCTGGACGTGATCCAGAAAGCCATGGGCACGCAGTATGCCGCGCCACCGCAGACCGAGCGCAAGTATAGCGAGGTATGTCACTCCCCCCTCCCTCCATGACCTCCCGACGAGCCCCTCGGCCCCCCCGGTACAAGTACATGCTCAACTGCGTCATGCTGGAGCTGGACGTGATCCAGAAAGCCATGGGCACGCAGTACGCCGAGTCGCCGCAGACCGAGCGCAAGTATAGCGAGGTAAGTCACCTCTCCCCCCCCCCCCTATCATGCTAAAAGTAGCGTTTTGCCTCTAGACCCTAAGGAGGAGGTTAACAATTCATATGTAATTTTTGTTCTCTCAGAGCGTCGTTAACAAACAGTTTTGAAAAATAAAGTTTTTTTTTAGCATAACCTTTCAGATTTTGCCAAATCTGTTTAGTAGTTTAGATTTTTAAACAAAAATCTTATTCCACAGTCAATGATTTGGGCTTTTTGATTCAAAAAATTAATAACAATAGTTTTTTATACATTTTTCAACAGTTGATAACTGGCCTGCGCACGGTGCAAGCGAAGGTCAACCAGGTCAGCAAGGAGATCAGGAGCCTCGAAGCGAATATGGAGTCCTTCTCCTTGGAGTATCACGAGTGTGTCAAGAAGAAGGGTAAGACTATTTTTAACTGACTTCAAAAATAGATGAAGTTATGAATTCGACTGTTTTTTTGGATTTTTTGTAAACCGAGGTGATAGTTCGGTTAATGAGTACTCACAAGGGAAAAGTGGATGGAAAAATCGAATGCAGAAAGTTTGACTTTGGAACTTTGTTTGGAGAGTGTTAGGAGATAGACTTAGAACTTTGTTTGGATTAGTTAGGAGATAAACATAATAAAAAGCCCCTCTGAGGTGAGCTCGAGGGGGTAGAGCATGAAGTAGGTCCCGTTTTTTTGTTACATCTCGAAAACGGTGCGTCGCACAAAATTTTGTTTTACTACACAATGAAAGCTGATAAAATTCTCTTCAACTCTATCTATCACCAATTTTTGCTTAGCTATGAGCTTCGAAAATTTAAGATTTTTAAAAATTATGATTTTTGCTTGCTTGTTAAGATTCTTATAAATAAAATTCAATATTCTCTAAAGAACTTGGCGGCCATTTAGATCTCAATTCTCTTTTTGGATTTTGAACTTGACTCCCTTTTTCACATTTATGTTTTTGGTGGAGTTTTTTTGATTCCTGCAAAAAACTTTAGGAAAAATATAGTAAATATTAAAATATCAATGCTTAATCCAAGGAAGTGATGTCATTCCTAATATTATTAGGCCAAATTATGTTTGTCGAGTGAAAGTATCAGTAATATATAACTATGTTAGACAATATTGAGTAATAAACTGCCTCCGTAGTCCAGTGGTCAAGGCGTTCGCCTTGAGACCCGGAGGTCATGGGTTTGATTCCCACTGGGAAGCATACTTTGTGAAAAGTTGTTTCCAGTCTGGATAGGATATTGCAGGCTTGAATCACCTGATTATCCGAAAAGAAAGATGATTCCGTGTTTCGGGAGGCACGTAAAACTGTGGGTCCCGAACGCCACCTAGCGTTTGATCATCAAACTATCCAAGGATTGGTTCCTGGTTTGCCCTTTGGGTTGTGAAGGTCAGACGGCAGTCGCTCTGTGTAAAAACCAGTAACCTCGTCAAATCTCCTTGGTTAGGTAGCGGACCCCGGGCTCTGAAGCGTTACTGCTGAGGATGCAACCGGGAATACGCTCGGATGATGATGATGAGACAATATTGGGTAATAAATGAAGTGAAAATATGTTGAACATATTTCTAACACATAATCATGATTAAACATAATCCTGTATCCATAATTATTGGTGTAAATTTTTTATCGTAATGTCTATAGCCTACTGTTATCACTCGAACAACATGTATGACTCTGATTCATATAAAGAATTAGAAGAAGTAGTTAAAATAATATCGCTTTATTCTATAAGATTGTGTTTTCTGTAAAACAACACACAGTTTTCACTAAGCTTTATAAATAAATATATATACAAACGGTATTTGATAATAATCTTAATCTTCTATATATATATAACTCAAAGGTGACTGACTGACGTGACATAGTGATCTATCAACGCACTGCCCAAACCACTGGACGGATCGGGCTGAAATTTGGCATGCAGGTAGATGTTATGACGTAGGCATCCGCTAAGAAAGGATTTTGATCAATTCTACCCCCAAGGGGATAAAATAGGGAATGAAAGTTTGTATGAAACTTTGCCAATTTTAAACCGATCGGGCTGAGACTTTGTATGCATAAAGCTACTATGATGTAGGCATCCCCTAAGAAAGGATTTTGATAAATAACACCCCTACGCGAGCGAAGCTGCGGGCAAAAGCTAGTATTTTATAAACTTAAAACTCGAGTATTTGAAATTATTGAATATGTTTATTATTGTGTGCGAAATGTTTTCGAAATAGCTGGTATGATCTGTTCATTTAGACGTTAATGTCCGACCGATTTCGATCATGGCGACCAGTTCAGACTCCTAATTGGTGTTTTGGCACTGGTGTGCCCTAAGATGGCTGATGTAGCCGATCTTTACAGTGAACCTCCGTGCACATTGAGGGCACGTAAGCTCACCGTCCTCATAGTTATAAACAATGCCAGCAGGTGGGCGTGCCTTTATCTGGTCACGTTTAACGTCGAGGTCAGTTTTGCGCTGATCCTCGAAGTCACGTACGTGGGCATTGATTACGTTGCGCCATTCTGACCGCTGTGCTGCCAAACGTTCCCACAGAGATGGCACTGTTCATTTAGACGTATTAGGTTAGTAAATAAATATGTTTATTTATGATGATGGTGTGTGTCGCCAGGCCACCGCAGCTACCTGCAGCAGTCGCCGCTGACGCCCGAGCGCCGCGTGCACGAGGCACACCTCAACATGGCGATCGAGGAAGTGGAACGGAAGCTCAACGTTCTGGTAAAGCTCACACGTATATCACTCAGTGTTTGGAAAACCCATTCATAACGGTAAACCGGTTAAGATTCAAATGTTTATTCAGTAATTAGACCTTTACAGGCACTTTTACACGTCAATAAGTATAATTTATGTTACGTGTAAAGTACTCGTATATTAAAATTTAATTTATTTTTAAAGAAAAGCTTTCGATACCAGCGCTTCGTAACGACCTCTGAGAAAAAACGCCGAAAGAAACTCATTTTCACAGTATTGGTCGCTTTCTACTCGCCAGAAGGGCTTTGTCATATTATTATTATTGTCTTTTAATTAATAAATACTTATAATATAATACAATGTTGACACATTATAACATGTGAAGCTTGCGAACAAGTAAACAAACATAAATTGCGTAATAAAAAATATTAAGTAGTCAAAAAAAGCGAAGCCGAGCTGACCAGTCCCTCCTGGCAACACCCGTTCACGAGTTGACGCTCGGATCAGCCATCGTTAAACTCAACCATATTAGAGGGAATCCAACGACCCGACCAGCGACGCCACCATATCGGTTAACCCTTTTTCGGTCAATACTTTGATTCGGTTAACCCACACAATAAGGGTAACAGTAACCGTTATCTGAATAGGTTAATTAGGTTTTCGGGGATGCACAGCCGTTTGTTTGAGTCATGCAAGCGGTTTTGTAGAAATAAGTACAGTGACCATGTGACGAGGAATGAAAAACGTGTAGTATCATGCAGAAATCTATATGTCGATTCGTTTAAAGTTAACCGCAATTATAGGTTAACATCGTTTAACCAAAATATATGTTAACCCATTTCCAATTGGATTAATAACAGATTATTTCGGTTAGGTTAACCTAAACCGTCCGAACCGTGATATCACTTACGCATACATACAACGTGGAAGGGTTATAAATCAACCCGTAATAAATCGAATCACAGACTATACTAGACCACTATAGTATAATGAAGCTAAAATAACAGTCAACTAAATAAAATTTCGGCATTTCCATACAAAAGTGTCCAGCCGCCAGTGTCGGCAAAACATTAATCCGATTACGATTAAAAAATAGCGATTGATAAGTTATTAAAGATTAACTATTTCAATCGTGAATCGAAGATTATCGATTGAATGGGAGCCGCTCGAGCAATTTGTATGTGAATATCGTTTTTGTTTTTTGTTTTTTGTCAGTTATTTTAATTTCATATACTTTAGTGATTTAGTAAAAGCCCGTAGTTCAATTATCAGAAAAATAAATATTGGACACGGTTTGTAGACAGATGGAGCCCGGGTATGATGAATGATTCATCCCAGGGCTCCGTCTACCCCTCATTGGGTTATTAATCATGAATGTTTTTTTTTTACCGTTATACTTAATACATATTTATTTTTGCTAGGTAAACTGTTAAGCTAATACAATGATCACTAGTACTTTGTGAAATATCTAATTATTACTTCAATTACTTCAACAATAATAAATATTTAGTAATAAGTTACATATATGGATTAACACAACCGTACGCAGCGATCGCCACTCCTCTGTTCGGGTTGTCAGTTGTGTACCGGTGTTGCCGACTGCGGCATGGTGTAGCCAAGTGTTAGCGCCGGTAGGCGCTAACACAATTTGTTACGGGTATGTCCATTCATGCGACACAAATAAGTTGGACAAAAATGACAGACTTCAAAGCATTTTTGTATAAATTCCCGACACGTTTTGTATAAATTCCCGTACAAATAATGCGGCGACGACCGCCATTTTGGTTCAATTTACGCATCGAGAATTGGTACAAAAATGCTTTGAAGTCCGACATTTTTGTTCAACTTATTTGTGTCGCATTGTACGTTGTATAAGGTCTATCAAAATATACTGTGAAAGTGAGTGAATTCAGTCCGTGATACCGAACAACTTTTCCCAAGGAACATATATTGAAATATGAAAAAAAAATTTTTAGCTTTCCATACAAACTCAGATCGGTTGATCAAATACAAAATACAAATATCATTAGTTTGCTTAAAATGTGGTACACGGACAGGTTTTACAAAATTATTGAAGGTTTCTCACATTTTACCAGGCACTGGCATGCAAAAAATTTAAATTGAAGTTAAGGGTTTTTAAATAAAAGTTTTAAAATTATTTACATCATACTCTGGTCAATAATGTCATAATTGTAAATTGAACCGTCAGAATTTAAAATGGTAAGCACAATAAATTTAGGTAACTAATTGTAATTCAATATCATTTGATTTAAAAAAAGTCAAAGAACTCATCAACAGAATAGAAACAATTTTCAATCAGCCAACTCCTCAACTTTCTTTTAAATGCATTAGATTCAAAAGATTCAAATGTTTATTCAGTAATTAGACCTTTACAGGCACTTTTACACGTCAATAAGTATAATTTATGTTACGTGTAAAGTATATTAAAATTTAATTTATTTTTAAAGAAAAGCTACCGATACCAGCGCTTCGTAACGACCACTGCTGAGAAGAAACGCCGAAAGAAACTCATTTTCACAGTATTGGTCGCCTACTCGCCAGAAGGGCTTTGTCATATTATTATAATTGTCTTTTAATTAATAAATACTTATAATATAATACAATGTTGACACATTATAACATGTAATGCTTGCGAACCAGTAAACAAACATAAATTGCGTAATAAAAAATATTAAGTAGTCAAAAAAGCGAAGCCGAGCTGACCAGTCCCTCGATTAAGAGTTAGGGACTTCGTATCTTCATTGAGCCTATTATATATCTTGACAGCCATTTGGTAGCTGTTGTTACTAAACACGGCTGTAGTTGTTCCCTGTAGATTGAGTCTGTTGGGGTCCCTACAACTGTACTTGAAAGTTTCACTCCGTTTTTTGAATAACTTGTGGGCCAAAATTTATTTTTCATATGACATATGTTTCCTCGGGAAAAGTTGTTCAGTATCACATACTGAACAACTTTATTATATCCCCTGTAGTCGTCTTTTAAACCCGTGGGAGAGAAAAAGGTCTTTAATCAGGAAATAAAAAATGTATCTTGTTTCTGTAGAAATGCAATTTTCTGTCACCAGTTGGCCCAAATAAACCGCTCCCAGCTGGAGTTGGTGGACCACATGAAGGAGAATATCGGGACGCTGGGACAACTGCAAAGCCAGGTGTTGGATGGCGAGCTCATCAAGTGAGTATGTGAGGTCTTAAGTCCTCCCGGGCCAAAAACTTGCATTTTGCGCCCGTTTGCAAAAAAGACATTTTTCTCAAACATTCTCGGAAATGTAGGCATTATTAAGTTTGTAATTCCTGACTCATGCATTACTTTACTGGCCTAGGCCAGGAAACTACTGTGAAAATTAATTTCTGGCCGCTGCTCAAAACAAGAAGACAAGAAGGAAGTGTATTCAGAATGACAAGACAGTGACATTTGCATTTCAGATGACAGTTCTGTTTTTACATTTGGCAAAGACGTTTACTTCCATCGCTTGTCATACAGCCAAATTGCTACCACATCACAAAAAATGCACTCTTCGAGCATTTATATCAATATGACCACAATTTTATTAAAATATTGGTATAAATTCAAACGAAAATGTATTTAATTTTCGTTGCGAGAAAAAAAAGAAAAAAACAACAATTATCTACGGTATTACATTTCTTGCGCAAAATATGGCTGGGCTGTATGTGCTATGCTTCCTTTGCACTAAAAAACGTGGTAAAGCAGTTCCCTTTATTTCAAACCACGTACGAGTAGTGATTGATTATATACTCTTTGCAGTAAACATTAATTGCTTTTGGTGAATATTTGCATAGTAGGTTATAACTTCAATTATTTCCTCACATTTATTGAGAAAAGCACTATAAAATACATGCCTCGGCGGGAATGGGATGGCCGGACTCGTAATTATTGTGCTAATTACTCTTCCGGCAATGCCATACTTCCCGCTCTCTTTCTTACATTAACAACATCAAAATTATGTCCCTCTCAGATGGAAACGCGAGCAGCAACTGAGCGGCAACGGCGTCCAGATGCAGACCAACCTCAACGCGATCCAGGAGTGGTGCGAGTTGCTCGCTGACTTGATATGGACAACGCGCCAGCAAGTGATCAACGTGTCGCGCATCATCAACAAGACGCTCGCTGAGGCCCGGCAGCCGCACCTGCAGGAAATGCTGGACGAGTGCAGCAAGCAGGTAACGTGAACATCAACAATTCTGAGCAAGTGAACAACTCACAGCAAGTGAACAACTCTTAGCAAGTGAACGAATCTTGGCAAGAGAACAAGACGATAGCTGAGGTCCGCCAACCGCACCTGCCAGAGATGCTGGACGAGTGTAGCAAGCAGGTAAAGTAAATAACTCACATCAAGTGAACAACTCGTAGCAAGTAAACAAGACGCTAGATAAGGCCCGCCAGCCGCACCTGCCGGAGATGTTGCGCGAGTGCAGCAAGCAGGTAACGTAAACAACTCAGCAAGTGATCAACTCGTAGCAAGTGAACAAGACGCTACCTGAGGCTCACCAGCCGACTCAATAATGGCAGGTGCCGTTAGTTAGTCACTCTACGGATGGGGACAACATATTTTTTTTTGCTTTTATCTACCTTAGTAGATAATTAATAGTACATTACGATATAAGTACGGTTGTGGTGGTTATAACACACGAGGCAGAATTTCAGTCGAACCCCAGGCGAGAGCGTAATAGAGCCGAGTGTGTTTAACCAATATACGCACGTATATCGTATGACTTTTTTCAACACACTTGCGAGGAGAACCTAATAAACTTAATTCTTAGATTTTTAATAAACACGACCACTGTAATGCACAATGTTGCTTTCTCGCCGTTTTACTTTTTAAAATGAGCGTATTGTCGCGAACGAAATAGGCGCAGAATGTTCGCGAGCAAGAACCGCGTATAAATACGTCGGTACGGCGCAAGCGAAACTAGGCCTTATGTCCTTAGTCCTAAAGCCTTGAATTGTTTGGCCGGTTGCACCCACACACACACGAACCTGCGCTTCGATGTTTCCCGGCATCGAAATACATTCTTCTAGTATGGGGAATATTCGAGAATAATGTAGACCTCTGTACCGGCGCATATATAAAGACGACCGAGTGCGCACCACGGCAGTTCATTCTGAGCTACGAGAGCGATCACTTCGAGCGAACCGAAGCGAAGGAAGCCTACTCTAGTGCGACAAAGTAGAAGTACCTGCGACATCCTCGGCGAGGTACCTGGACCTCAGCTGCTACGCGACTTGGATTTAGACATCAGGTAGACCATCTTCACGTGTCAACTTAGGGTTCCGTAGTGAATAAAGACCCTCATACGAAGTTTGGCGTTTTTCTCCAAATCTCGAACCCCAGTTTCGTAATAGTATTTTATAAGCTGCTTTATATATCTAAAACCGGTGAAATTAGATACCTTTTACGAGCAAATCTGTTGAAAAAGATATTGTACACGTATTTTCCCTTTTTCTCGTTAGTAAATAATGAGGAAGATACAGCGCTTTTAAATTTCGGGTGGCGTCGCGATATCAAGTTCGATTTTTACCACACAGTGACGTAAATAGTCCCCACTCCGAAAATTCGATGCGCTGTCATTGTCACCCGGTTGCATCCTCAGCAGTAACGCTTCAGAGCCCGGGGTCCGCTACCTAACCAAGGAGATTTGACGAGGTTACTGGTTTTTACACAGAGCGACTGCCGTCTGACCTCCACAACCCAAAGGGCAAACCAGAAACCAATCCTTGGATAGTTTGGTGGTCAAACGCTGCGTGGCGTTCGGGACCCACAGTTTTACGTGTCTTCCGAAACACGGAATCATCTTTCTTTTCGGATAATCAGGTGATTCAAGCCTGCAATATCCTATCCAGACTGGAAACAACTTTTCACAAAGTATGCTTCCCAGTGGGAATCGAACCCATGACCTCCGGGTCACAAGGCGAACGCCTTGACCACTGGACCACGGAGGCAGTCAATAACTTCGATGCGCTGTATCTTTATTTTTTTTATCTACACCCATGCTATAAATCCTCTATAAAAGTTTAAGAATCAGTTAGCTTACTGCCAACATTAAAACAATCAGTGTCATAGTAACCATAATATCATCCAAACGAGTGTTATGATGGTGTACTAAATTTCATTATGCAACGCAAATTTGTTCCCTTCCTTACTCATCAAACAGACACATTCTTTATATTATGAATTTCAAAAATATAAAATTGTCATGTACGCGCAGTTTACTACCACGACTCCGTAATTTTAATAATTGGTCAAGGGTAGGGTTCCGTAGTTACGAATGCCAACTTTGAGTTCATGCCACTAAAAACTAATTTTCTATTGAATTTGTATGAAATTTTCCTTTTCCGATTACATTTTATAAGTTGATCGACTATAACTTTTTGATTTGTAAACCCTACTGATAGTTTTCCTTGAAATTTCGTAATATTTACTATAGCTGTTCATTTTTTCACGTGTCCTTATATAACCGTTTAGCAGATATAGGGGGGGACACTTGACTCTAACAAAAATTTTCACTTTAAAACCAAATATTTCAGAAACGGATCCCTAAATCGAAAAACGATGTTTGCAAGCTCATAATATTTTTGAAATACCTATTCAACGATACTCCACATGATTAGTTAGTCGAAAAAATAAAATTAACTTTTGACTTTACTTGTATGGGAGCAATCGTAAAAATTTTTTTTCAATATTTTATTTTACCACTTTTTCCGCATAATTTATATACATAAATACCTGTACCAAATTACTAGTATTTATAGTCGCTGAGTAAAGCCGCGGACGGACAGACAGACATGGCGAAACTATAAGGGTTCCTTGTTTACTACGGAATCCTAAAAAGGAACTTAGTGTCTGATTATTCGAATTCACGTCGTATCCATCCATTTTTGTTCGATATTTACTAATATCGAACAAAAATAATTTGCATTTCAATAATTGTTCTTTCCAAAATGTAATAAGGTAACTATTACAATAAATAATTTCATTATTACCTATACAGATATAGTTAGTTTGTATTGGATACTCAGTAACTAAACTTACCAGGAATTTACATAGAGTTCTTACAACACCCTATGGATTTTAAACCTTTTATAGAGTATTCATATCATGGGTGAAGATAAAGTCTTGTATGCAACTGTAATAATTAGGTATTAAAACAGTCATGTGTTACTATTATCACACGAGGCGAACATTCTTGTTTTAATAGCCCTTATTATACAACAGTTGCATAAATAACTAATTACTTTGCTAAACGAAAAAATATCATGATGACTGACTATTGTATTGTATTGTTATGTCAGGTGACGAGCCTGCTGTCGACGTTGGTGACCTCCACGTTCGTGATCGAGAAGCAGCCGCCGCAGGTCATGAAGACCAACACCCGGTGAGTGACCACACGCTAGATAAGGGGGATACAGTGCAAAAGTGGCGCCCTCATTTGTAATTCTTTATTTAATCGAAGTCGATCGACTACGGGAAAATTCTTATTCTTAAAATACATGTAGTTGATGTAAACCGCGAGATGATGCTGCGAAGCATAATTTCGATCTAACTTCACAAGTTCGTTCAATCTTCAAGTAACAGTTAATCGATCTTCTTTATATATAAAAGCGAAAATCACTCACTCACTCATCACGAAATCTCGAAAACTACTTAGCCAATGAAAATGAAATTGCATGGCATGGCAGGAAGGTACATTGCGACCAGGAGACAAAGGATTTTTGGAAATTCCATCCCTAAGAGGCCGAAATCGGAGTTGCCACTTATGAAACTTCGTAATTTTTAAAGAGAGACACATGAAATTTTTAATTTTATGCAAAATGTCAATAAAACACCCATATTTTATAGATATTTTGATATCTTCCTGTCTCCTGTCTCTGCTTATAACATGGATGTTGGATGTTCATCTATATATGTATTTGGTATAAAATATGGTATCGTTGAGTTAGTACCCCATAACACAAGTCTCGAACTTACTTTGGGGCTAGCTCAATCTGTGTTATCTGTCCCTATATATTTATTTATTTAACACTCCTCATTTTTGTCGGGGATAAAAAATACTTTGATTGCAGGTTCACGGCCACGGTGCGGCTGCTGGTGGGCGGGCAGCTCAACGTGTACATGACTCCGCCGCGTGTCAGCGTAAGTGTTCATATCACACATCTGTCTGAGGGCACGGAAGTGGTCGTTACGAAGCGCTGGTATCGGTAGCTTTTCTTTAAAAATAAATTAAATTGTAATATACTTTACACGTAACATAAATTTACTTATTGACGTGTAAAAGTGCCTGTAAAGGTCTAATTACTGTGTAGCGGGAGCGAGGTGATAGGCTCGACCGTCACAAAGGGAAGATCTTCCCGCCAGGCATGTTATTGCGCCTGGGGAACCGCGGCTCGAACGGTGTATCGTCGGAAGTTGTATATATGCAGCGAATCGGGCGAACTCTGAGATCGAGATGTAGGATACTCTGCTGGCGCCATCTCATATGCTTCTTGTGGACTATATTGTCGGTTGTCTCTTGATTGTAGTTACTCGTAGTGGCCGTAGAGGTCGCCACAGGACTCCCTCCCAAGACTGAAGGTCTGATAGCTTTTTTAAGTGCAGTCTGTGCTTCATGTCGTAGCTTGCAAGTGCCAGATGATTCTGTCCCAGTGAGTCGGGAGCCTTCCAGTGAGTCGGAAGTGAATTGCTTGCTCGTGGCCTGCGGTGAGTCGAGACCGTGCTGAGCGTGCTCGTAGTCTGCGGTGAGTCGAGACTGTAGAGCGTTGTCGACTTGTTGGCGCCGGAATGATGTCCTGCCGGAGTGCCACGCAGGAGAGTAGATGCCTCAGATCCAGGGTGCGATGCTACGGGGGATGCGCCGGTCGCTGAAGTCGTCGAGTGAGTTGCGGGTGCTTGGTATCAGGACCAGGAAGCTCGGTGAGTCGGCTGCGATGGACCTGAAGATTGACCCGTTGTACTGGCTTGCTGTGAGACTGCTGCTGACCAATATTGAGTGAGAGAAAGGAGCAATGATGACAGAGTTCGACGATGCTGAAGAAGGCTGCTTGGCTGCTGATGATGGAGAAGGTTGCTTCCAATCACGTCGGGGTCACCAGTGTAGCGGGAGCGAGGTGATAAGCTCGACCGCCACAAAGGGAAGATCTTCCCGCCAGGCATGTTATTGCGCCTGGGGAACCGCGGCTCCGACGGTGTATCGTCGGAAGTTGTATATATGCAGCGAATCGGGCGAACTCTGAGATCGAGATGTAGGATACTCTGCTGGCGCCATCTCATATGCTTCTTGTGGACTATATTGTCGGTTGTCTCTTGATTGTAGTTACTCTTACTGGCCGTAGAGGTCGCCACAACTGAATAAACATTTGAATCTTCGAACGGCAGTGCCCCGCGAAGTCGAATAAAAGCAAACAAACCTATTATATTTTGAGACTGTCTATCAATAATACCCATGTAAATAATCATATTTTGATATAAGTTGAGGAGCTTGGCCCGGCGGGAGTACGCTATACTAGCGCTTTCGTAAGTAAAGCGACACCGGGCGTGGTCCGCACTTGGATGGGTGACAATACAAATTTCACGAGCTCCCCCTTGCTTCCTGGTTGGTCCAGGTTGTCAACATTGTGTGGCAGTCGTCAAGCTAGCAATGTCCGATGCCTTAAGGCAGCCATAAATCTGACACCGGTGTTGGCCACTTACACACATGAAAAACAAAAACATTAGATTTTCTGTATTAAAAAAATCTAAAACGACACACAAAATGGATGTAATCGTTTTTCAAGCTGTCTTTTTTTTTTAAATAATAACTTGCTTGTTACCAGGTGGTAATAATATCCGAGCAGCAAGCCCAACTTCTGCTGAAGAGCGACACGCAGGGGGGTAAGAGCAAGCAGCCCGTGGAGTGCGGAGACATCCTGAACAACACGGGCGTCATGGAGTACCAGGCCACCAGCAGGCAGCTCAGCGTCAGCTTCAGGTGACCCCATCCTAAAACTGTCCTGAACCCCTAGTGTACCCCTTAACCCTAACATACCCTCGCCCAGAGCGGCAGAACAAGCAGCCCGTGGAGTGCGGTGACATCCTCAACAACACGGGCGTCATGGAGTACCAGGCCACCAGCAGGCAGCTCAGCGTCAGCTTCAGGTGACCCTATCGTAAAATTATCTTGTACCCCTCAACCCCAACGTACCCCTAACCCCTACAGCGGAAAGAGCAAGCAGCCCATGAAGTGCGAAGACATCCTCAACAACATGGACGTTTTGGAGTACCAGGCCACCAGCAGGCAGCTCAGCGTTAGCTTCAAGTGACCCTATCGTAAAACTGTCCTGAACCCCTCGTATAACTCTCAAGCCCAAAGTACCCTCGCCTAGAGCGGCAAGGGCAAGCAGCCCGTGGAGTGCGGAGACATCCTCAACAACATGGGCGTTATGGAGTACCAGGCCACCAGCAGGCAGCTCAGCGTCAGTTTCAGGTGACCCCATCGTAAAACTGCCCTGTACCCTTAGTTTACCACTCACCCCAACGTACCCTCCAACTCCTACAGCGGCAAGAGCAAGCAGCCTATGTGCGGAAACATCCTCAATAACACGGGCGTCATGGAGTACCAGGCCACCAGCAGGCAGCTCAGTGTCATCTTTAGCTGCCCCATCATGAAACTGTCCTGAACCCCTAGTTTACCCCTCAACCCAACGTACGTCCAACCCCTACAGCGGCAAGAGCAATCAGCCCATAGAGTGCGGTGACATCCTCAACAACATGGACGTCATGGAGTACAAGGCCACCAGCAGGCAACTCAGGGTCAGCATCGTGAAACTGTCCTGAACCCCTAGTATAACCCTCAACCCTAAAGTACCCTCGCGTAGAGCGGCAAGGGCAAGCAGCCAGTGGAATGCGGAGACATCCTCAACAATACGGGCGTCATGGAGTACCAGGCCACCAGCAGGCAGCTCAGAGTTAAGATAAGATGAAATTTCTTTACTGCACCAACTAAGTATGACAATAATCAAAAGTACATTTAAAATCTAGTAGGTACAAAGGCGGGCTTATCACTAAAGCGTTAGCTTCAGGTGAGGCTCCCTTGTTTTAAAGAGAGCAGGAACAAGGTTATATTATACCGCCACAAAGGGAAGATCTTCCCGCCAGGCATGGGGTTGCGGGATATTGAGATGTAGGATACTGTTAGCGCCATCTCGTGGTCTTCTTATGAACAATGTTGTCGTTTCTTTGAGGTTGTAGTTCCTCGTAGTGGCGTAGAGGTCGCCACAAAAGCTTCCCCATTGTAACTGTCCTGAACTCCTAGTATACTTAACCCCAACACAACATGGGCGTGATGGAGTACCAGGCCACCTCAACAGACAGCTCAATGCATCTGTGGAGCCGTGGTTCCCCGCAACACCATGCCTGGTGGGAAGATCTTCTAACTACATAGCTTCCGTTACAAACTTGTTTAGAAGCCGAATTTTTTTAGAAGCTTTTATTTATTTTCACCTGTCCCGTTGACTGTCGGTCTGTCTGTCTGTCTGTAATCAAATCTTACAAGTTAAATTTGACCCACGTCCCGGTTTCCGATTGAGCTGAAATATTTGCACGCATACCTATATCGCGTGACAATGCAATATTATGATGACATGGAGCTGATCTGATGATGGAGCCGAATGGTGGCCACAGGAACTCTGTAATTAAACGACGCAACCCTATCGAGTTTGGGCTTGTTTGATTCGACTTGAGGAGCACTTTAGATAAAAAAAAAAAAAAAATATATTTTTTAATTAATTACATACTTGTTTGTGTGTTCGCTAGCTTTGAAAAATGGACTGAAAAAATTACAAACATAATAATTAAAATTAATTTTCAATCATCTACTCGTACATGTAAAAACATGGTTCTCTAATTGACGTCACAATTATAATAATTAATATTAATGAAGATTAAATAAATAAAAAAAAATCTTGTTACAGGAACATGCAGCTCCGCAAGATCAAGCGCGCCGAAAAGAAAGGCACGGAGAGCGTGATGGACGAGAAGCTGACGCTGCTGTTCCAGTCGCAGTTCAACGTGGGCGGTGGGGAGCTGGTGTTCCAGGTACATTTCATTTTTAACGTCCGTTGCAAAAATAGTGCCTTTTGTGCAGAGGCCGGGAAGTATGGCATTGCCGGACGAGTATTTTAACAATAATTGGGTATTTTCCTGGGTCAAAAATAAATTATTTTGTACTGTTAAAAAAATTAAGCGTAGCAAAATAATGTCACTTGTCATTGAACATATGCATTTTAACGTGATATTGATTTATTATCCCAGAAAAACTGATAATAAGAGCGCTATTTGACTCCAAGAAACTGTGACGTCATCTGCCAGTATTTCATACAAATCCCATAGAAAAAAATTGTTTTGACGTTTAGAAAAAAGTATCTTATTTGACTTGTTGGAAAATAGCGGATTAAGAGTCCGGTAATCCCATTCCCGCCGCGGTATGTATAGTGCTTTTCTTAATAAATTCGAGAAAATAAAGAAATAACCAACTATACAAACATTTACCCCCAAATTCATAAAAATTTACAAACGTTTGCTAAATTTCTTTCAGTTAAACTACGTTTTGTCTCGTTCTTAATATGTTTAATATTAAAAAGAGGAAAAGGGACAAAAGATGTTGTAACTAAATAAGGTTCAACAAACGGTTGCTAATTGTTATGAATACAAGGTTAGTCTTTACTGCAAAGAGTTTATAATCACTACATGGTTTACTGAAAAAACCTACTTTCCCCCGTCTTTTTAGTGCAAAGGAAACATAGCGCTGTATGGGCCTAGCCAGAAATGTAATACAATAGGTTATTGTTAGAAAAAATCGTCACTTTCATACAAATTGCCGGGCCAGCCGAACACTTTTGTATGAAAATGACGATTTTTCGAGTTTCAAGTATTGCCATAGGAAAATTTCAGACAGGGTTTTTGTTACGTATTGTATAGAAAAACATCCAAGACCCAGGGCAATTTGAAAAAGGCCATTTTCCAACTTGCCATGACCGGGAAACCTCTGGGTGGCGGTGGTCAGTACCGTCTTCACCATAAAGGCACATAGGGCCCGTGCTCAGGGCCCCCATTCTCAGGGGGCCCCGAAGGACCGACAATTTCTTACACATATTTTATTCTCAAAAAATTTTTGTCGTGCACATTACCCTTTTTTCCCGAAGGAATCCCGGAAGAAATCGTGACCAAAAAACCATCAGCATTCTAATATCATTAATAACATATTATATCATACTGTATTTGATTACAAAAATAATTATAATTCGCTTTTTTACTTCCAAATGGGTACCAATTTCTTGTTTGCCCAAGGGCCCCAGCCTAGTTTAAGACGGTGGTGACCACTACGCCACGGAGGTCGTAGTCATCTATACCACGTTTGAAAGTGTTTGTTGTGTCAGGTGTGGACGCTGTCGCTGCCGGTGGTGGTGATCGTGCACGGCAACCAGGAGCCGCACGGCTGGGCCACCGTCACGTGGGACAACGCCTTCAGCCCCTCCGGCCGGGTGCCCTTCGCTGTGCCCGATAAGGTAACAAACTTATTACTAGTTATTTATTAGTTAGTTAATTTCAATGTTTATATGTATAAAGTAGGTTTCCGGCAGAGTAGAATAAGGCCACTCCAAGTCCTCCTGTGGCTGTCGTAGAAGGCGACTCAGGAAATACAAGCTAATTAAAGCTAATAAATATCAATGAGACCTCTCCAACCCGTCTGGCCAGCGTGGAGAGTGTAGGCCAGATCCTCTGACTGCTCTGGCCAAGTATGGCTCTCGTAAAAGACCTGATGATGATGATGATATAAGGTACATTTAAAAAAAAGAGACGGGTTGCACTCCGGGAGTGCCCGAGAGTTGCAGAAGTGAAAACTTGAATATTAACGTTGTGCATTTCCATGGATGCGCGTGGCATAACATAAACACAAACGAACATTTGCGCAAGCGCCCTGCTCCATCTGAACGAAACAGCAGCCGCAGGCATACATTTTCGCCGCGCCGTAGAAAGAGAGGGGATACTTCCTCTCCTACGTCGCGTCGCGCCGGCTGTCTTACGAATTTTCGATCATGTCACGTGTCCTGACGCCCTAACGCCCTGTCGCGAGTTTTTTCGCATAATTTATATACATACCTATACCAAATTACAGCTTTCTAGTACTTATAGTCGCTGAGTAAAACCGCGGACGGACAGACAGACAGACAGACATGGGGAAACTATAAGGGTTCCTTGTTTACTACGGAACCCTAAAAACTACCGGTGGTGCCATCGTTTCAGGTGACCTAACTTGTTTTAATGATGTATACTTGTTTATATTTTGCAGGTGACCTGGGGCCAGCTGGCTGAGACGCTCCGCATTAAATTCTACTCGGCCACCTCCGGGGGC
Source organism: Acrobasis suavella (assembly GCA_943193695.1). Taxonomy (NCBI): domain Eukaryota; kingdom Metazoa; phylum Arthropoda; class Insecta; order Lepidoptera; family Pyralidae; genus Acrobasis; species Acrobasis suavella. The sequence continues at coordinate 2,442,668 of OW971956.1, forward strand.
GACCTCTCCGACGATAACCTACGTTTCCTCGCCGAGAAGATATTCAGGTAAATAGCAATCCATCATCGTCGTGGAATAATGTCCTACCAGAACGTTAAAAATAGGGATGCGTAAAAAGCGTATCGATGCTTTTTTGCCGTTATCGATGCCGATACCGATTCGCTCAGTGAATTTAAATACGGATCAGAAAAGTATGATTGTACGAGTAATTAGTCCGTTTTTTAGATTTTCCAAAAATAATAAACCCGTATTTTTCAGTTTACCTTAAAAGTAAAAATTTACAAAGATACGGAGCACCAAAGTTCCGGAGTGGGGGTTTGCGACGTCACCGCTAAGTAAAAATCGTATCTAGCCGTGACGTCATTTGTTATGTTTTGTTTCTCGGGGAAAAATATAAGTACAATATTTTTTATCAATCTAACCGATGGTTATCCATTAAAAAATCCATAAAAAAGTTATCCATTCCTCATGCCTATTTTTTACAATAAAAACATATTGGTTTGGAATTCGCTTGTCAAGTACTTTGAAAAAAAGATCTAATTCGCAAACCTTTTCGAGGAATAGCTTTTGGGAGAAGCTTTCTCTAATCAGATTTTAAAATAAGGTCTTAGTTATTTAGATATTTGCAAAAGTCCAAATGAACTCTTATTTGAGGCAGTGAAGTCACGACGAACATTGGCAATGTCCGCTTTCAGTACTGTACTGTAAGCCAATTATTCAATGTCGAAAAAACGATTGGACATGGCTCTTTTGTGTATTGAAAATTACAATTTTATTATTTATTTTGTTCAACCAACTATTTATTCCTTTTTCCTTACATACACAAACAGATAACGACTTATAATTTTGTGTTATACTTACTATTTAGTATCGAAAAAACTCTAAAATACGGCACGAGCTATGCCCGAGGTTTCCCCGAGCATAATCTGTGCCTCGTCCGCAGAGAAATAGACGGAACAACAAGTTGAGCACATTGCTTTTTTGAAATATCGGTTTATAGGCTAGAGAAATAACGCCGATGCCGAAATATCGGCAAATCCGTCGGAATCGGTATCGGTTGCATCCCTAATTAAAAGGACGGCAGAAAGAAAAGAGGAATTTCCACTTGACTCAACTGACAAGAGCAAGCTCGTATTTTAGAAGAAATATTAATAATTCAATTATTATTATTAGATAATTATTTTATTTATATCTCAGGGTTTTTTTCAGGCTTTGTTGCCCGAATAAAAACGGTTTAGTTTAATTAACAATTATATAGTTATTTAACTTGTTCCATCAAGGAGCTCAATGGCCCGGCGGCCCGGCTGGCGCTTTCGCAAGTAAAGGGACACCTGGCGTGGTCCGCACTTGGATGGGCGACCACAAGTGGCATAAAAACTTATCGAGCTCCTCCGTGCTTCGAAAGGCACTTATAAGCCGTTGGTCCCGGCTGTTATCATTGTATGGTAGTCGTCAAGCTATGTCAGATGCCTTTAGGCAGCCTGAAAAATATGACACCAGTGTTGGCCACTTACTCACACGAAAAACAAACTACTTGTTTCATAGAATGTTTCTATATTAATTAACAGTATTACTTCTGGCAGGACGAGCCTGCCGCTCAGCACGCCCGAACTGAACGCGATGCCGGTCAGCTGGACGCAGTTCTGCAAAGACGCTTTGCCAGAAAGGAACTTCACTTTCTGGGAGTGGTTCTACATGGTCGTCAAGGTTACCAGGGAGTACCTGCGGACTCTGTGGTGCGACCGGTAAGTTTTTACCAGATCTGGCAGTTATGAAGCATTGCCAGAAAAGAACTTCATCTTCTGGGAGTGGTTTTACATGGTCGTCAAGGTTACTAGAGAGAACCAGCGCACTTTGTGGTGCGACCGGTGAGTGTTTACCAGATCTGTCAATTATCAAGCGTAGCCAGAAAGAAACTTCACCTTCTGGGAGTGGTTCCACATGGTCGTCAAGGTTACCAGGGAGTACCTGCGGACTCTGTGGTGCGACCGGTGAGTGTTTACCAGATCTGGCAATTATGAAGCGTTGCCAGAAAGGAACTTCACCTTCTGAGAGTGGTTCTACATGGTCGTCAAGGCTACCAGAGAGTACCAGCGGACTAAGTGGTGCGACCGGTGAGTGTTTACCAGATATGAAGCGTTGCCATAAAGGAACTTCACCTTCTGGGAGTGGTTTCACTTGGTCGTCAAGGTTACCAGAGATTACCTGCGGACTTTGTGGTGCAACAGGTGTGTTTTTAACAGTTCTGGCAGTTATGAAGCGTTGCCAGAAAATATCTTTACCTTCTGGCAGTGGTTCTACATGATCGTCAAGGTTACCAGGGAGTACCTGCGGACTCTGTGGTGCGGCCGGTGAGTGTTTACCAGATCTGGCAGTTATGAAGCGTTGCCAGAAAGGAACTTCACCGTCTGGGAGTGGTTTCACATGGTCGTCAAGTTTACCAGAGAGTACCTGTGGACAGTTCGAGCTGCCAGAACGAAACTTTTGAAAAAGATTCCAAACAACATATACGAGTATATATATTTTATTCTAAGAAAAAAGTGGTCGCCTAAAAATGCAAAGTTTGCTCGTAACTTACTTTTCTCTTCTCAACGTTTCTTCCCAGCAATGGTCATTCTGAAACGCTAGTATTCTAGAGTAAATGAACTAAAAAGAATTAAAAAAAAATGATGTTAACTAAGAAATAAATTTATGATATGTATGGGGAAATATAAATACCAGTCCCCATTAATTAAAATAATTAATAATAATCAATCAATAAAATGCATTATATACTAACATTAGTTATAAGTTGTATACTAACAAACTTGGATCTTTGATATCTGAAAATAAAACAATTTCATTTCATTTCATTTTCATTTCATAAGGATATCGAATTTTTTTAACGAAGTTCTTTATCGCAAGTTACGAGGGTAACCGATTATGCATCTCGCGTTGCGCATTACACGTTATTTTACCTTGACTTTGTCGGCAGGCTGATCATGGGCTTCATCCAGAAGAAGCAAGCAGAGGACATGCTGTCCAAGTGTCCGCCAGGCACTTTCCTACTGCGCTTTTCGGACTCCGAGCTCGGGGGCATCACTATCGCCTGGGTCGGGGGTGAGTAAAATAAATATTAACATTTTTACAACCTCGTGCGACAGAAAAGGATATGTAATGTTGATGACCTTCGTGGCGTAGTGGTCACCATGCTCCGCCACCCAGAGGTTCCGGATTCGATCCAAGTTAGAAAATGGGTGTTTTCAAATTGTCCTGGGTCTTGGATGTTTATCTATATATGTATTTGTTAAAAAATATAGTATCATTGAGGTAGTATTCCACACTCCCCCAATAAATTTTTTATGTTCTTTTTTATCTGTGTTCTGTACTCCGATTACTCGAATAAGCCTAGATCTATTTGGAAAATTCTTTTTTTTTTTTTCTTTGGAAAGGGTACCTACTATATAATACTTGTGAGGTGGTCCCATAGAAATATTATCAAAACAAAATCGGTTGTGTAGTTTGGGGTCGGAAGTCTGTTTTTTTGGTTTTGAAACATTACCCATAATAATATTTTGCCTTTGAATGTCGTTTAATTGGGTATTTTCCTGGGTCAAAAATTTGTTTTTTTTTTTACTGATTACAAAATAAAACGTCCCAAAATAATGTCACTTGTCTTTAAACAAACAAGTCATAAACATATTACAACAGAAAAACTGATAATAAGAGCGTTATTTGACTCCAAGAAACTCTGACGTCATCTGCCTGTATTTCATAAAAATCCGACCTTTTTTTTTGACGTTTGGAAAAAAGTGTCTGATTTGACTTGAATTGTTTTTTTTTTCAGACGGCAATGAAGTATTCAGCCTCCAGCCGTTCACGGCCCGCGACCTGGCCCTACGCTCTCTCGCCGACCGCGTGCTGGACCTGCCGCAGCTGCAGTTCCTGTACCCGAATATCGCCAAGGACGACGTCTTCTCCAAGTACTACACAAAGCCAGGTCGGTAATGTAGCCCAAACGGCATTCTTGAGAATTTAAATAGTCTAAAGGGTGGATTTAAAGCTGTTTTTTCGAAGCGACCTGCCGCAGCTGCAGTTCCTGTACCCGAATATCGCCAAGGACGACGTCTTCTCCAAGTACTACACAAAGCCAGGTCGGTAATGTAGCCCAAACGGCATTATGAGAATTTTATTAGTCCCAAGAGTGAATTTAAAGCTATTTTATCGAACCGACCTGCCGCAGCTGCAGTTTCTGTACCCGAATATTGCCAAGGACGACGTCTTCTTCAAGTACTACACAAAGCCAGGTCGGTAATGTAGCTCAAACGGCATTATTGAGAATTTGGAACTATTCAAATTCTCAATAATGCCGTTTGAGCTACATTACCGACCTATAACGAAAAAACAGCTTTAAATTCACTCTTGGGACTACCCAAGAGTGAATTTAAAGCTGTTTTTTCGAGCCGACCTGCCGCAGCTGCAGTTCCTGTACCCGAATACCGCCAAGGACGACGTCTTCTCCAAGTACTATATAAAGCCAGGTCGATAGTTTAGCCAAACGGCATTATTGAGAATTTAAATAGTCCGAAAGGTGCTTAAAGCTGTTTTTCAATATGTGTTTGCCGCACAATATCGTGTACGAAAACATATACTTAAAACTAATATTCTACCATTTATTCGTACAAATGTACTGTGAAGATTACCAAAATACGAAAATCAAAAAGTGACATGAAATCGAAATACATAGTTTTTAGTTATGTTTCATGATTGTAACTCGATTTGTCATAGTTAATGAACTTTGATACTATCTTGATGACATATTAATGCACAGCCCTAACTAACCGCTGGGTCTAGACTATAAATTTCGCACATAGGTTTGATTAGTTTGACCATTTTATTCGAAACTTCGCAAGAGTACTCCTGGATTTAAATGAGTAAGGAAGTGTTTCAGGATTTTTCGAAATTCAACTCCTTGAGGCATGAAATGGGGTGACCTAGGCCATGCCGTGAAGCGTTCCGTTGCTCTCTCTCGCTTTAGCAAATGATAGGATCGGGAACGAAAACGGGAACGGGGTTTATAACAAAATTAATAACGTAAAAACCAATCAAAAATTCTATTAGAACCATTTTCGACTTCTACGCGGGCGAAGTCGCGGGTTAAAGCTAGTTTTTTATATTTCTTTACTTATGATTAGAAGAAATATTGGAAGTCAAGTATGAATATCTGTGATGGTTGCAGAGAACGAGATGCTGAAGAACGGGTACGTGAAGCCGGTGCTGGTGACGACGCTGCCGTCGTACATGGCGCCGGCCGCGTACGCGTCGCCCGACACGCACCGCGGCACGCCCTCCGTGCAGAGCAGGTAACACCCCCCCCCCACCTCCAATTAGTGTACAGTCCACTGTTTCTTAACCTTTTTCAGTCTATGGACCACTAGGACATAAAGGTCGATTTGTAGAACACCTTTGTAAAACATAAAAAAACAGAAAATTTTTTTTATAAAAAAATATTTGTTTTTTTGGAGCATTGTTAGATACTTGGATTGATACGTATAGTTCATTGCCGTCGACGGCTGCGGCTCGTTCAAAACACGCCGCCTGCGGTGTACACCCGCAGATTACATTGGTGCGTTGCACCTACTGTTTGTATTTACGCAAAAAAGTTATAAAAAAACGCCATGATTTTTTTAAGCATTTAATTTTAGTGACTTCCTAAATTTTTCAGGGTTCAGTGCTGCCCCCATTTGAAATAAATAATTTGAACGGAAACTGAGATAAAATTTTGTCATGATCAGACCCTAGATAACCCTTCAAACTATTTAATGAACTACTGTTTACGGTTTAAAGCTTTTCGACGCACATTAGCCAAAAGTGACAGTTTTTCGCAAATGTGCGTAGAAAAGATTTCTTTCAAATAAGGGCAGCAGTGGTCCTCGAAAAATTCAAGTAAAGAATCATTTATTAATTGTATATTTTGCAGTTATTTTATTATTTTAGTTTTTTATTAATTTTTCGTTATCTCCTTCCTTAGGTACATGATCGACTTTTAGTTATAAAGAGCAAGACACGACTCCATCTCGATTTATTTTAATTTAATTAATAATAATTTAGTTTTATTTTTTCAAATTAATAGTCACATCCTTATTTTTAAAACGTGCCTTTTACTGCAATATTTAGCGCTTCCTTTTTCGGTCACATATTTTTTTATTTAAGTTTATTTTTATAATATTTTTTATCTAGTGCACAAATTTTTATTGAAAAGGTTTTCATTTAAAAATTTGCGCACTACAAACAAGACTTCTGTAGGTGCTATGCATTTTTTTTTACTTTTTTATTTTTATTTAAAAAGATTTTTTTTTCATATTGTAGACCTAAAATTAAATAAAAAATAATCGGCGGCCTCAAATCGTATGTTTATCATTCTTGTACCTCCCTGACGTAAGCTACTTCGTTCTGGACTTGATCCCCAAACCAAGGCAAATTTTTTGCTGTTATGTGTCCCACAAATGTTCAAACTTAATTTGGTTCAAGTGTGATTTGTCCTCATTTTATCACCTGATCATATTTACCGCCTTCAGTTAAAGTATTTCCGACTCTATATCTCTGTTCTTAAGGTTGATAACGTCTTGTGTTTTCTCCCTAGCTGCGCACCGACCATTCTTCAGTTGTAAATCGGACGAGTTAGATGGAAATGACAATTTTATTCGTATTTTAGTTCAAGGCGCTCTGTGAGCTGTAGCGCACACTTTAGATTGCATTCGGTTTAAGTTTGGACTTACATCGTGCAGATGGTACGACTGTGTAATTTATACCAGTTTGATGATTCAAATATGCATTTGTTGTATTAATTATGGAGAAAGTTGTATAATCAATCAATAGACGACCTCCTTGGCGTAGTATTCACCATGCTAGTCCGCCACCCAGAGGTCCCGGGTTCGATTCCCTGTCAGGGCAAGTTGGAAAATGGCCTTTTTCAAATTGTCCTAGGTCTTGGATGGTTATCTATATATGTATTTGTTATAAAATATAGTATCATTGGGTTAGTATCCCATAATACAACTATCGAACTTATTTTGGGGCTAACTCAATCAGTGTTATTTGTCCCAATATATTTATTTATTTTCGTGCATGAAAAGTAAAGATAATAATTGTATCCAAAGCTAAAAATTTTTCGCTATTACGAGGCTTTGTTAGCAAACTTTTTACTTATGCGCGTATAACTAATATAAAAAAGAATCTAATCATGTACACTTGTGGGCCAATGTCTAAAGTGTGCGCTTGTGTTTACTAAGAAAGTGTACAGATAAAAAAGTTTTTTCTTTCTTTATATTTAACATTATGGTCTGTATGTACACTTTAGACTGTTTGATTTTCGTCAATGCTATATTCTATTTTGGCACAAAATTATCAGTATTATATCGGATACGAATATTAGCATTTATTTTACTTAGATTACGTTGTATGGTAAGTTGATGTTTTTATGTGTTCCACGGATGAGTATCCGAATTCGTACCCTGTGTACCACTGCTGGGCAAAGGCCTCCCCCTATTTAAGTAACTTTAAAAACGTTATTGTAAAATAAGAACAAAAAAATATTAAAATTAAATAAAAAGGTTATATGGCACAAAGGAATAAATGTGAAAAAAATCGCACGTTTAAACATGTACTTCGAATTAATTATATATATAAGAATTTTTTTCAATATAAGTATTATTATACTAAATTAATTCATTTATATTAAGACATCTAAATAGTGTCAAATATCCAGAAGTATTCTTTTTGATGTGTAAACGTCTGTCAATTCGATTGTGAGGTTAGATCTACAGAAAGAGACAGAACATATCATGAGCGAGAGGGCGTGAGTCAGGGTGACAACGAATTTAGTATTTATGGTAATTACTGGTGAGCTATTCTTGAAATTGGTGAGTCACTAATCGAACATTTTTCCTTCGATTCCTTAAGTCTCATCGAGAGATATATTCCGTTTGCCGCTACATTCCATAAACGTTAAATTCTTATAAAATATAATTAATACGTTGAAATCATATCTGTATGGGCGAGATTGAAATTTTCGTACGCGAAACTAGGAGAATCCACTTTCTTATCAAAGTTGGATGCATTCCATAGAGTGATTATTTGAAAAAATATGGTGAAATTACATTTGAGATATTAGAGACAGGTGTGGATGGTGTAAAAGTATACGTTCCTTATTTTTTTTGGTGATTTGCCACTTTCAAAAGTAGACTCCTAGACCTCCTAAGGCTAGTAGGAAAACGAACAATTTTAGTACCTAGTGTTGATATTCGGTATGACCAAAAAGAATCTACTTTATATCGGAGTTAAAATATTTTTTGTCTAAAAATATGAAACACCTTTAAATTTCCATACAAAAGTAATCTAGTTTTTATTTTGAAACCACATGTCAGATTTCGACTAAGTTTTGTTATTTTTAAGAAATAAATATGAAAGCATAGTGTCACAATTTTTTTTCTATAAAAATTCAAATCTTCTTCGTATTATGTTTTAAGTTCATATATTTACTATAAAACATTTAAAAATCCTAGACGGGTATATAAAAAAAAAATATTGTAAAATTTTGCATTTATGGCATTTCAAAATAAAAGCTAGAGTACTTACTTTTGTATGGAAAAGTAGTCTTAAGGTTGTTAAGGAAATTAAAAATATCTACGTTAGTCGAAAACAATGTATCAAGTGTTATTTTATTGACACGAACAACTTTTAGTATGTGATTTACCTAAATATCTTTGAAATGAACTTTTCCACACAAAATTAAATTTACATATTTGTATGGAGAAGAGAGAAGAGTTGTTCAATTCGACTTACGTAGTAATGTAGAAAAATACGACAAGATACAAAGTATCTGTCTTACTTCACAACCATGTATGTGACATTTTGCAACACACAATGCTCAATATTAAAAAAAAGTATTCTCTATACGGAATTGGTAGAAACGAATTGATAGTTAAATTAATGTCACATTATTTATCTATACTATACACGTTGTAGAAATTTATATAGCGTTGTTGGCGATAATACTAGCTTTCTTAAATAAAAAAATAAAGAAATATTTGTTTTCTGTGCGGTGTTTAGACCGATTGAATAATCCGAAAGTCTCGGCCGGTTACAAAGACAATTAAAAATTCAAATATATTGTTATTATTTTTTTTTTTATTAACAAGCATAGTATTTTTTTTTCCTTTGTATTTTATGGTGATTATGCCTCACAAATAAAAGTACTTATGTGATATAAAAATTACTCTAATTATAGTTTAATAAATAAAAACTTGTAAAAACAATGCAATAGCATATTTTAAAAGACTGCATATCATAATTATCGTTCAAAAATTAAAACATCATTATATCATATTGATAAAAGGAACGTGAGATGATATTATATTTATCATCATCATAATTAATGATTACATTATATCGTTCTCGTTGGTGATTAGTTTTTTTCTTTTCATATCTCTATTTTCGAGTAAATGTTTGACCTCCCTATACTACACAACCTCGTGGATGAAGTAAATAATTAAAACAAAGAAATTAAAATATTAAATGATTCGAGTATGCTAGTATTTCGCCAACTACAATATTTTTGTCCAATCGGCACTAGCTATATACAAAAAGTTGGATTGTTGTAGGTAGGATATAAAGGGCGTAAGGGTTCTACGTCAATTAAAAGAGATTCGTGAACACGTGAAATAAGTGAATTTTATTACCCCGGAAGATATGTAATCAATTTGCAATCTTATATTTCTGGGGACAAGGCTGCGTTTTGAGTAAATGTCGAGAGGTGGGCGGCGATATATTATAAACATAAATACGGTGCAATCCGCTATTTTTCAACAAGTCAAACTGACAAAAAAGTTGAATGGTGAATCTCGTAAGAGAAACTCGTATAGTTTTATTTCACAGGTTCACGGCCTAGGAAAGTTTAAGATTAAACTAGTCGCCGGCTCGAACTCACAGGTGGGCGCGGCCTAAAAGCATGCTGTCTCACCTAACATTGTGTTCGGGCGAAGCAGTGAGGTGAAATGTACGATAATTCATGGTAAACCGAGCGCGTAAAAATATACGTAGAGCCCTTTGGGAAAAGGGGTTTTATGCAAAAACTGCTGGATTTATCAATTACAAATAAAGTTTATTCAAATCTTCGATGATTAAGCTGTGTCACTGCGGACTTTGTTTTGCAGATTTTACACTTCTTTTATTACTTATTTACGCTTCCGTTGCGTATAAAGCGAAAGTTGCGTGAAAATAAGCAAAAAAAAAAGAACAAAACAAATCTTTGATGGCTCATAACTTTTTTATTTTACTATTCTGTATCCGTACAGACAAAATTTATAATTAGAAAAAACGATACCATGTTAAACTTTGAATGTACTATGTAACAGTGGAGGAAATCTCTTAACTAGCTTTCTCGCGGAATATCTTTGATACTATTTTATTTAATATTTTTGAGCCGCCGCTACTTTCCGACAACTCAATTCAGAAACTTTTTTTAAACGTCAAAACAATAATTTTCTATGTTATTTGAATATAGACTATTGACGTCATAGTTCCTTGGAGTCAAATACCGCTCTTAATATCAGTTTCTCTGCAATAATAAATCTAAAATCACGTTAAAAACATATGATCATGACTAGTGACATTAGATTGTGACGTTTTATTTTCTTAACAGTACAAAAAAATATATTTAGGAACGAAGTTCCTTATCGCGCGTTGCGAAAGGGGCCTAGACGGAAAAAATTAAGACCAATAGTTGTAACGACACTTTTTGTTCATTCAAATTTATGAAGATAATAAAAACTTGATTTTAGAACTCAGAAAAGAGTTTGAATGTAATTTAGACCTATTTATATTTTACTTCGTTCCATCCGGGTGTCCCTTGACACCTCTCAAGTTTTTTGAACCAGGAAAGTAACCATTTCTCGACACTTTTCAAAACACAGCCACAACCACAACGAAATGGATACGTGAACCAATCTATGTGGAACTACTTGTATTTTAATGTTATTTAAGTCTTGAGCCCTCATGCCAAAATTAGGTAGAATAATACTGCAATGTTGGTGTCACTAGAAGAATAAACTTACTTATCAAGTTTTCACACTTTTAGTAAACCACTTTTAACTAAACATGTTTTGTCTCGTTCTTACTATGTCAAATATTGAAAAGCGGGAAAGAGACAAAAGGTGTTTTAACTGAAATAGGTTTAACAAACGGTTGCTATTTTTTTATGAATACAAGAGATAATATGTATATATAATTTATTTAGTGTTGTGATGATCCATGGCGCCATCGTTGTAGTATTATCCTATAATACATTTTCCCGGCTAAGAAATGCCAAAATAGGGTTTGTGTCTCCGAAACCGTCCTCCAAAACGTATAATCTCCTATTTTTCTCCAAAGATCACGTCATTTTAAAAAAATACAAGACCTTTTTTACAAATAGCTTTATTTTGTACTTTTTTTTAAATAATGGAAGTAAAATATTAAAATTAGGTATGTATGTGAAATTGCCAAAATTATTTAAGATTATGTTCCAATTTAAGGAATACCGTGATGTTGAGATCTCAAAATGTAATTTTGTAAAAAAGGTCTTTATCGATTGTAATCGGGTCCACTTACAGCATTTCTTTGTATTGTAACTACAAGTATTATAAGGGTATTTTTACATGTTGATGTTAAATTGAAGGAAATTCCAATTAAAAAAAAGTAGTGAAAGAATCTGTGTTAGTTAAGACTGTCTGGCGAAGTTTGTCAAGTCAAATATCTTGTTAAAGGAAAAAAAAGTTTGATGATATTTTTTATTGTAAAAAAACTGTGTATTGACAAAAATTCGCTGAAACAAAAAAAAAAATACTAAGTATACTTTTAATGGATTTTTAGGAATAAGTTTTTCATAGTACGTTAGTAGAGTACGAGAGCTGTCACTTTTGATACTTATTTTGACGCGTTCAAAATTTGTTTATACAAAAGTTTGAAATATCGTGCAGTTTTTAATCTGTATGTATATGGAATTCGGTGCTAGTTTTTTTTTTCCAAGTGAGTACAGTATCTTGACTTTTATATATACATATAAGTTTTAAATATTTCTCCTAATACACGCATTTGAGCCTAATGTTGTAATAAAAATCTTTTTTGTTTGTTTGTTTGTCTCTTAATTCTTGAAACGGTCCAAAAAAGTGTTAATATGCCAATATATGGAACTTCGTGACTACTTTATTATAATTTATCTTTATCATTTGGAAATACTCTATAACAAGAAAGAATATTATTAAAATCCTATCCTCTATCGCCGCCGACAACGGCGTAAAACTAAAGCTACTATTATATATATTTTTAATAAATTATAGTATTTTATATTTTTAAATTATTGATGGATACAATAATAACTATAATTAATGGAAATTAAACTAAAAAAATTAATTTAAAAACTTAATTATTATCTAAATTAAAATTAGATTAAAATCTAAATCAAACTATCATCATCATCATCAGGTGTTTTAGTCTCCACTGCAGGAGCACGACCCTCTCTGTACTACCAGAGCCATACTTGGCCAGAGCAGCCAGAGGACATGGCTTACACTCTCCACGCTGGCAAGACGGGTTGGAGAGGTCTCATTGATGTTTATAAGCTTTGTTTAGCTTGTATTCCCTGAGTCGCTTTCTACGACATCCACGGGAGGACTTGGAGTGGTCCTATTCTACTCTGCCGGAAACCACACGGCTACATTCAAAATATGCTGAATGGCTACTACAATCTTCTGCGCGAGATATAAGCCAGCCCTCTTGTCACCAGCGGCGTCGACAAGCGGGGGTGTTATTTTTTAATATTTTTTTTTTGTACTTGGCCCCCACTGACCAAATGTTTCGACGCCGAGCGGAACAAAAATATACTTATAAGATAACGTTGAATATTTCCGCCGCTTGGCGTCTTTTGCGGCTTCAGCCGCGGCTCCAACCCTTGACTTTGTCGCCCCGAGGCGAGAGGGGGCAACCGTGTCGACGCATGCCGCATATTTTATATTGATTTACACGGAATTTAAAAATTAAATAGATTTGTTTTATAAAAAATTAAAAAAGGGATAAGATATTTTAAAAAAGATTTGCTACTATCAAATTATCACATTAATATAAAAATAAATAGTGTATACTTTTTTTTAAGGGTTATATTAAGTAGTGGCTTCGCGCAACTTTCATATATTGGCTTTGTGTGTAAACTGTTACTATCGGATCTAATATATATTAATTAGAGCAACGACCAAATTATTAATTAGCATTATTATTTTAAATATACACTATTCCTATTTGATGAAATTCTGAAACAGTTGTGTTTGAGATTGGATTTTATAAGCTTTTTTGGAGATCGGTTGATCCGCTGACTTGATAGGGTATTTGTCTGCCTTTATTTTTATATTCGAAAACTATAAGATATTATTTGTAATTTATCACTCAACGCTTCCTAGTTTTCCTGCGTGCATTCATTCAGTAATTAACTTATCACATCTTTGCAGGCACTTTTACACGTCAATAATTTTTTAGTGTACATTACGTGTACTATTTACTTATTGTTAATTTATTTAAATGGAAAGCTACCGATTCACAACTCAGAACTGACCATTGCTCAGAAGAAACGCCGAAAAAAACTCTCATTTTTTAGTTACTAAGATAATGATGACCTCCGTGGCGTAGTGTTCACCACGCTAGTCCGCCACCCAGAAGTCCCGGTTTGAACCCCGGTCAGGGCAAGTTGGAAAACGGCCTTTTTCAAATTGTCCTGGGTCTTGGATGTTTATCTATATATGTATTTGTTATAAAATATAGTATCATTGAGTTAGTATCCGAAGATTTGCAAGAACTACCGAGGCATTAGCCTTCTCAGCATTGTCGGTAAGTTGTATGCTAAGGTTCTCTGCCTACCCCTGTGGGAAACAGGCGTGATAATATGTATGTATGTATGTATGTATGAGTTAGTATCCCATAACACAAGTCTCGAACTTACTTTGGGGGTAGCTCAATCTGTGTTATTTGTCCCCTATATATATTTTTTATAAAATATTATATATGAAGAAACACTTCACCAAATCTAGTTACAAAAATCTCAGCTGTATTTTGTTTTAAATGACGATCAAAACCATAGTAACAATATTTTTTTATATAACAAGTTTATTTACTCAAATAAAGGCAGTCAAATATCAATTATTTTTATTATATAGTTTATATGGATAGCTGAATTATATTAAGACTTGAAAAGTTTTCTGGGATGTGACTATTATAAGTAGTTAAATATTATAAGGTTTGTTCGTAAGTTTGTGTTTAATGTTGTGCTCAATACTGCACTGGACCCATGCTTGCCGGCGGCTTGCGAGCACCGCCTGGTATTTGACAATTTTTAAATATGAAATGTTGAAAATGATTTAATTTGAAGACGTGCATTGTAAAATTATGATATTTGAAGATACGTGAGCATCGTTCCCTTGTTATCCATGTTTTATTGAAAGTTCTTTATGAAATCAATTCAAACTGTTATTTACAGAAAATTACATAATATTATTTAGAAATTTAAGTGATTGATTTTTATCGGAACAGGATCCGGGTATTGGTGTAAAAACTTTTTCTTACTTATTTTAAATCTTTTTTTGCCGGGAATATACTTTTATAAAAACATATTTATGCCGATTTTATATTATATTATTCAATTGTATTATTATTTATTTGCTTTACAGGTGTATTTTTTTATACATCATAAATTGTCACTTACCAGGTTCTGCTCAACCGTTGTATACTATATTTGGACCTTACATGACAATGTTATATATTGATGCATGTTTAATGTATTTGTATACAATTATATGTGAGATTTAAAAAAATCTTTTATTTAAAAAAAATCGCCTTCGCGAAGGCAATTTTTTTACTCTCCATCGCGAAAATGCAACACAGACGGTCGCTTTTAAAAAATTAATTTAATTTTTATACAAGTATTGTAAACCGTTTTTTTTGTACCATAGACTATTGTATTGTTTATTTTTTTTATTTGTCTGTGCTGCCATTTTGGCGACGGTGTTTTTAAAAGATTTTTTTTATTTACTGCGTTTGTCACGACCGTAATCTAACGTGTTGCATTTTCTCTTTCTTTCCCGATTCGACGACAACGACGAACGACAAAATTTTAAACTACAACACAAAAAAACACTATGAATTTAAATTTGAAATTATATGAATTTAATGTTCTTTTTGTTTGAAAATGGAACAAAACATTTTATTATAAAAAACTACAACGTAAAATCATCACTACATCACCTAAAACCACAACGACACTTGCCAAATCATTCTAATTACTTCTAATAAAACATAAAAATGGTACAAAACATCATATTATCAAAATGACAACGTAAAATCATCACTACACCACACAAACAACAACGACACTTGCCAATTCAACTCAATCCTTTCTGATCACACAAAAATACACTTGAATCATTGAAAACTACAACGTAAAAATATCACTACACCACACAAACCACCAATCCACTTGCCAATTCAACTCGATCCCATCTGATCACACAAAAATACACTTGAATCATTGAAAACTACAACGTAAAAATATCACTACACCACACAAACCACCAATCCACTTGCCAATTCAACTCGATCCCATCTGATCACACAAAAATACACTTGAATCATTGAAAACTACAACGTAAAAATATCACTACACCACACAATCCACCACTTCACTTGCCAATTCAACTCGATCCTATCTGATCACACAAAAATACACTTGAATCATTGAAAACTACAACGTAAAAATATCGCTGCACAACACAAACCACCATTTTACTTGCCAATTCAATTCTTTCTGATCACACGAAAATACACTTAATTAATTAAAAACTACAACGTAAAATCGTCACTACACGACACAAACGACAATGACATTCGCCGAAGCAGTTACTACGGGTCTGCCACGCCGGCGCCGACCGAGGCCACGCTCATCAGCAGCGACCTGTTCGATATGCACTCGTTTGACACTGACGACTTCGAGTTTGCTATGAGCGACACCATGCAGTGAGGTAAGCATCTTTACAAAATATAAAACAAGTGGGGATACCTCAATTTTCCGGGGTCCAGTGCTGCCCCCACTTGAAATAAATATTTTGATAGGAAATGGAGACATGATTTAAAATTTTGTCTTGACCAGGCACTAGATAACCCATCAAACTATTTTGTAAACTACTGTTTACAGTTTAAAGTGAGAACGTGAAGCTTTTCTACGCACAATTGCGATAAACTTTTGGCTTATGTGCGTAGAAAAGCTTCACGTTCTCACTTTAAACTGTAAACAGTAGTTTATAAAATAGTTTGAAGGGTTATCTAGTGCATGGTCAAGACAAAATTTTAAATGATGTCTCCGTTTCCTATCAAATGATTTATTTCAAATGGGGGCAGCACTGGACCTCGGAAAATTCTGATATCCCCTTAAAAGGAAAACCCGTCGTCAGCGTGAAAAATATTTTAACTTCATAATTTTACAACTGTACATTCAAGACAGCTTTACATTTGTTTGAGTGCACACAGAGATAGTGGAAGTGAGACGTCGGTTTGTACTGGTTTTTGGAATTCGGCCTGAGTCGCGGCACGACCCTCGCGCGTCATCTCCCTACCACGCACTTTCTGCCTTCACCTTAACCTTTGGTACCGCTAACAGCTTGACGTTCCAATGTTGTGTTTGAATTATTAGTGAAATAAACTAACATCAATCACACTAATATTATAAAGGCGAAAGTTTGTGAGTGAGTGTGTGTGTGTATGTTTGTTACTTGTTCACGCGCAAACGGCTGGACCAATTTTGATAAAAATTGATATACAGGAAGCTGACACCCTGAATTAATACAAAGGCTACTTTATATATACCGCGGGTAACACCGCGGGGCGCAGCTAGTAATAAATAATTTAAAAACATTTTTTAGGGTGCCGTATCTCGAAAGGAAAAAACGGAACCCTTTTTTTAATATTCAAAATGGTTCATTTCTTTCTATTTAAACACTGATTTTATTTTTATGTACTTTTTGACTGACTTTTGGCGTTCACTCGAGCTAATTACGCCTCGCGGGCTGTACTAACTGAAAAGATACAACAGCTTTATGCTTAAATACTTTATTTTAAATGGATGAATTATTACTTTAAATGGATAACTTCATAAAACCGTGTTTGCATTGTCTTTAAATAAATTAAATGAAGCGCCAACCAACCTAGTAGGCTTGTTTTATTATTTATTTATTTTTATTTTTATGTTGTGTTGTACGGTATCCTCGGAAGACCAGCGTTGTGGCCCTGCCACGACACCATGCTGAGAGGAGGCCTTTTTTAATGTAGCCACAAATTGTATGTGTATTTGTAACAACTGAGTCATTTTATTACTTTTAATGTGATATATCAAATAAACTATTTTTCTTTCGTCTTCTTTCTTAAGATGCAACCGGAAAGACGAATTTAACGACACTTGTTAGGCTAAAATCCATCAGCCGTTTACTGACCAGCGAATTCAATATGCCTCGATCTGACTAATATTATAAAGGCGAAAGTTTGTGAGTGTGTATGTTTGTAACTTCTTCATTCGCAAACGGCTGGACCAATTTTGTTAAAATGTAGTATGGAGGAAGCTGACAACTTGGATTAAAACATAGGCTACTTTTTCCGCGGATAACACCGCGGGGTGCAGCTAGTAAGCCATAAAGTAATGAACTAAAAAAAATATCTCACATTTCAAAAATAGCTATATTACTAGCTGTTTCTCCCTGCTCTGCTCGCATTACCTGGATAAACCACTGACGCATGCTGGTACTATTTAGAGCAAGAATCTTCATGTAGTCAGGTTTTAGTTTACAAAAGTATTATTTGTTTTAAATCGATTTTTATTTTCAGGATACAACAAAAATCTAAGCGTAGGTGCAGAGAAGGAACGCTTTCAGTCAATTCATATATTGTGGCATATACTATATGTAGGCAGCTAAAACCGGGATCTCCGTACATATAAATATATATTTATCCAGATGCATTTTACATATACCTTCATGTTAGAGAAACATTACTTAACTTTTTCTGTAGTCGGACTACTGTAAACTAAAACCTAAAAATCACGGTTTTAGTTGCAATTTTTAGTGCCATAGTTTTTTTTTTACATTTTTACCTTTAGTTGACATATACGTAGTAAGTTTTAAATGTTGCTAATGCTAAATAAGAAGATTAATTCAAATAGTTTATTGCCTAATATTGTAAAGGTAAACAAATAAGTTACTTTCTGGGTCGCGCCATATTGCGGAAAGAAATGGAACTAAATTTAACATGGGATCGCCCGTAACACAGATTACAAAACAAGCGGTGGCGCCATCATTTCACGCCCAGTAACTTAGTTGTTGACCTTAATGTAAATTTTAATATTTTATTATTCTTTCGCTCGTTTCCGAGTGTTGAATGTTACGTACCTTAATTTGTAGATTTTATTTTGTACTTTTATGTATTAATTTTTATCAGATTTTTACCATTTGGAATAATAACACGCATTTTATAGACGATGTAGATTCGCTTATTTCCTACAAATTAATACTTTTTTTAAACGTCAAAACAAAAATTTCTATGGGATTGAAAAGTTTAAAGTTTCATAGTAATCTAGTTCGCTGTAGTGGAAAAAAGCTTAAGTATTGTAAGGGAATGTTTTTTTAAATAGAATGTTACACATGTGTGCCTCTGAAGTCTCACTGTTATATATCCTGACTGCGTAGCATGGTACCGGCGACAGCGTTTATCGAGCGCTATCATCTATCACCAATAATGTCTCTAGAAGTACAGAGAGGTCGTGCTCCTACAGTGGAGACGTGAAACCTGACCATGATCATAAAATAAAGGTATCCCTTAACACAAGTTTAAGCCTTTGACCGCGGACGCCGGATTTATCCAACAAACAATTTTTCGCCCATTTCGCGAGCGTCTGATATTTCCGACAAAAAACCGATGCTCGTATTGCACTTACCTTAAGTATCCACATACCTTTTCGGTTGTAGGTATTTATTTTCGATTTACTATGCCTTGCGCTGGGAGCACGACAACTGATTAAAGTCTCGCCGTGAAAGGGTAAACCTAATTTGGGGCTAACTCAATCTGATTTGTCCCTATATATTTATATATCTATCACGCTCTACGTAATAATAACGAGCGGGATGGCGTTAGTCCGTCGCGTGATATAAACTTTATCTGTGCTTATCGACGGTACCATGCTATGGGTGCTGTTTGACTTAACTACACTTTCGCAAAATTAGATGCATGCAAGATGATGTGTTTCAAAAATATGTTACACCAAATGGCAGCACAGTGATGTCATGTCCAATCGTCTGTTGTCATCGGACCATCAGTTGACAGGTTCTTTAACTCCGTCAAAAGCAGCTGCCTATTAAATTCACTGTGCTCACATATTTTTGAAAACTCTCATTCCTTGTAAGAGTGTCATATAAATGTAGTGTAAATTGACGATCACAATAAGTAGACCCTAGTTTTGTGATAAATGTGGCCTTTTCGAAGTTGTAGCTGTTATCCTCGGGCGGTCGTTGAATACATAAGAAAACATTGTACCGTTACAGGGGGGTTACTCCATAAAATAATACGATAGTCGTCCGTTAGTGACGTCCTATTTTTATGTAAAACCAAATTAGACTTTACTATACATTAATACTCAATGTTGCTTGACACTGAAACGCGGTTACGCAGTGACGTCCGTCTTGCGTACCGCTTTTGGAATTACCCCCCTGGCATTGGGCAGGATACGTGAAGTATTAAACAGATCACGGATTTTAGATATTTGCCACCCTCGCCTGGCCCCTAGGCTCGTGCAGCAAAATTCACAATCTGAGACATTACGAGTATTAGATCGAATGTTCTTCATCGCACGTTATTTCACCGCCATTGATGCGATATTCCTTATGTAGTTAAATGTGAGGGATTTTTGATAAGTACTAATGTCGGATTGGGCTAGAAGTATAAGATAGTGAAGCAATTTTGTATTCAACCGTGGACGTGTCCGATATGATTAGTGATTTAATGAAATTTAAAGAATTTTTTACAATCTAAAACGCTTATGCGATGGTAAAACCTTTTGAAGGCGGCCTTTGGTGGCCCTGAGTCTCTTTCTATCATATATCTATATATGTATTTGTTATAAAATATAGTATCGTTGAGTAAGTATCCTATAACATAAGTCTCGAACTTTGGGGCTAGCTCAACCTTGTGAAATGTCTGTATATATTTATTTATCATCATCCTAAAAGTTTTAAGAGGCATTTTACATTTGGTTGGCTGTCTCGCTCGCACAATCGAACATTTTTAAAGATCATTAAAAAATGTGTCTTATTTGTTGAAAAGTGTTTCATTAACATTCAATATAATTATATTGTGGATATTTTAGACATGTTTGTATATTGTGTAGACATTGACTACATCGAGAATTAGGTCATCAAAATTAAAAATTTTTGATGACCTATTTCTCGATACACACAAACATTAACAATAAAAAAACATGTCTACAATATCTAACATATAATTATATTGAATGTTAATGAAACACTTTTTTGCAAATGAGACATTGTTTTAATAATCTTTAAAAATGTTTGATTGTGCGAGCGAGACAGCCAACCAAATGTGAAATGCCTCTTAATGGCCATCTCGGAATTTATTCAAATTTAAGAGCGACGCCCTTGTCGTTGAAGTTCCTTCCATTCTTGTCTGTCTTCAGCCAGTCTTTCCACACCTTGGTATGACCGGAGTGGTCGACTTTCTCTTATTATATTATATATATACTAGCTGACCCGGCAAACGTTGTTTTGCCAAAATTGAGGATTGTATGTATTTTTGTATGTTGTATCATAAAAAAATAGAAATTAAAAATTTTGTCTAAAAAAAAAAAAAAAAAAAATTTGGGGTGGACTACCCCTAACATTTAGGGGGATGAAAAATAGATGTTGGCCGATTCTCATAGATACCGGATAAGCACAAAAAATTTCATCAAAATCGGTCAAGCCGTTTCGGAGGAGTATGGCAACTAAAACTGTGACACGAGAATTTTATATATTAGATTATTGGCTTCATAAAGCTGTGTTTGGTTTTCCTCAAAGCTGTCTCTAAAGGTTGATCTTCGAAATTCTAGATTGTTAATAACTTCTTTGAAGCAATCACGATAAGGGTTGCTAATGTTGTGCGTTTATATTTACAAAAATGTATTGTACGTTGAATTATTAAATGGTACTATATTAGTAATATTTACTTGTATAGATTTTGTCAATTGGGCATAGAATTAAAATTTTAAATGCTTTAGAAAAACCTGCGCTTTGTTAATGAGTTATAAAGTATAACGCTACTAATTAAAAAACTGTTTTTTTGGCAATTGCATAAAAAAGTCTATTTACTCACTATAGCCCTGTACATGGATAGAGTATTTTGGACGAGTAGCGTTACATTAGATAGATAGATAAAGAAAAAATGTAACACAAAAAAATAATTTTAAATTAAATGAGTACAATGGGCGGTCTTATCGCTTAAAGCGATCTCTTCCAGACAACCAGTGGATGGAGAGGAATGTGAGAAAGACAAAGACGGTGGTGCAACTGACTAAGAAGGAAAAAAAAATGTATCTAAAGCAACTATAAACTTAATCAGTCTTATTATAAAACAAGGTTTATAGATAGATCGAGTTTTAAAGTCGATCTAAACTATGTAACAAGGAAAATCTTATTATAAAACAAAGTTTATGTTTTGTTCTGAGGACGATCCTCGGCCTAAAGATAAACCAGCTAGGAGGCTTGTTTAAGCTACGATTAACCTCAAAACCGTGACAGAAATCAAAACAAAACATAAATATTATTGTGAAATTTTAGTAAATCCGAAATTTTACTTGATGGCTTATAATAAATTATTATTATATCCAGGAAATGTGTTAAAACTGCCATGATTATGATATAAAAGTGTTTTTATTGTTTTACAAGTTTCTATGACAAACAAAATTTCAACACTTTTGTTCGTTTATTTCCATTCACAACATTAAAAACACGATATTATATTTATATCACAATACAACACACATAAAAAAACAATATTTGTTAAGATTATTTACAATTTACAAATGTAAACATAATCATAAGTTAGGCTCCATGACAGTTTATTAAGACGAGTGCCCACAGACTAAATATAGAATTACGTTGTCAAAGTTGTCAACTTAGCTTCGTTCCGTTTTTTGATACTGTAATTACTTTATTATTCTTTAATAATTGTTATTTAATAATCAGAGCAATAAATAAGAGGTTATTGATAAAATTATGTACGTTGCATAGTTTTGAATTAATTTTATTTAAACTTATTTCGCTTTTAATTAAAATCTTTTCGACAAAAATATATTATTATGTAAAATGGAACGATATTCCTACTTCCGGTCAGACTAAGTTGGATCTATCGTATTCTGTGTTTGGTTCAGGTTTTGTAATAAAAGAAAGTCTAAAGTAGATTTATCGCTTGTTACCGTACTAAACCCCGACTTAGATAATACGGGACTAAACCACGATTATGGCCTTTTTTATAATAAGACTGAATAAATTTAACATAAATAGGTTTAGGCAATATACATACATAAATTATATATTACACATATACATATACAATACATAAATTAATTATTACATTACAATTACATTACATTACATTACATTGCTGGTTTAATTAGCATTATTAGCGTGCTTAACTCCGCAACGCTGTGACGCTTTCTTTTAAGAGCTCAGTGACTCTTTATGGTGGAATATGCGCCAAACTTCTCGGTCTTCAGTCTTATATAAAAATATCTTACCCAACAATTGCACTAGTGATTGCAACCAGGCCTGTGTCACTCCCCGTGTAGGTATCGAAGATATACCTTCCACCCCGAAGAGGAAAATTTATTTACGTGAATTGTTTGCCCAGAGTAATAAAAACGAAATTGGCTTGCAATGGATGTCTAGGTATCTAAACGAAGAGGTGAGGAATTCTGACGCGAGCTTAATCAAACCATAGCGCTAACCACATTAAATAGATATTTCTTTGAATTTATTTTCTAAGTAAGACTTCTGTACGTGAGCACTAGTACGTATTCTGTGCTGCAGCGTTCTTTTAGCCGAAGCCCGCTGCTCGAGGGTGCGCAGTCTTAGGAGAGCGTCCACCTCTCGGCAAAGCTCCTTTGATCTCTTTAGCGCTTTATAAGACATGTAAAATAAAACTACTGCTCAAAATTACTCTACCCGTGTACAGCAGGCTTTAATGACTTTAACTTTTGACCGATTTAGAAGGGCAGTTTTTAAAGGCGGTAAGTATTTTGTGATGTTAAATATGGTGTCGACTATGGTGCTTGTATTTGAATTTTGGAGTTCCAGTAACATAAAATCTTTGAAAAATTAACTAAGTATGTGAGTTTTCATATACGTCCTCAGTGAGAACGAATTTGTTTCACTCTTGATTTCCCATTTGCCCCCAATGGTGGCGACTGGGACGCTGATTATAGTTTTCCATTTGTAAAGAATTTGTCTTGGTTTGTAAACAATTTTTCTTGACAGTGGGGGCATTTGGGGATCCAGAGGTTCAACAATAGAAAAGATGTTGTGAATTTGCAAATTAAATAAATCAATTTAATAATTATTTTTATAAATATTAACGAAAATAAAATTATTCATTAACATTTTTGATATGAATGAAATAAATATAAAATTGGATAAATACTTATTATACTTATTTTTAAATGATATAATTATTTTTTTATATACATTGGCGAATATTATAATCAATCATTTAAATTTTATATTTTGGGATTGTGATTGTAAAATACGTAGTGGTTTCCCTTGAAATGACTATAATATTATACTGAAATGTCAACAAATTATATAAGACTTGTCAAATAACTATAGCCGAAAAATAAATTGATCTTGCCTTTCAATCCAAACCTTATATTCAAGCAAATCAAAAGGTGGACATAGCTATGTTTTTGTAGACGTGGTGCCATTGGATATTTTTTAATCTGTGTAGTCTTGAGATTTTCAAGACACGTTTACTGTTATTGTTACGACAGTGACAAGTTAATCATCGAGCTTATGTTATCTGTTGCAAAACTGCTTTATATTTTGTAATGTAGCGAACGTTATTCGTGTGTGATGCAAGTCAATTACCGATAATTTTTTTAATTGTAACCTCAAATACATATATAATGCAATTGAAGTTGTCCTATAGAGCTGTGCTGAAATACTGAAGATATTTGGGATTATTCCCATTTTACCATTGACGAAGTATGGTAATAAACAACTCAAATCTCCAAAAAAATATTTTTATCAATTCTTCGACGCCCTTTACAAACCACCACAAGACTTCATTACAATAAGCCACACAAAGTTCGTTGATAATTCTAATAAAATTGGCTAATAAAAAAAAACATAAAATATTCATCAAATCAACTAATTAGCCAAACGTATTTGTCGAATAGGCATCGGAAATTCCATGAAAACTTTAATAAATCGCGCCTCTATATATTTTGTCACTTGGCATTTATAAATTTGCACAATTATATATAATGCATACATGTTAAATGAGTCTAATATTATAACGATTGTAGATACAATGTCAATTTATTATTATACTTATATTGATTGATGTCCAAGCATTTTCTTGCATTGAATATATTAAATGAAGTATATAAATGATGATTGTAGTTATATTGTAGGTTTTAGATGTTTTACAACGTCGCTTTTGCACGCCCCATCAAGTAAGATTGTTATGATTGGAAAATATACAATACAGAGGTAGATATGTCATATTTGACTAAAAAAAGATTGGTCGGAAATGGTTATTTTTGTCACACAGGGACTGTAATACCGATATTTTATATCGATACCCGTTACCAGTATTTTACCAATATTTTGTCGATCAAAATCGATATATCGATACAAAATACTGGTATTATACCGATATTTTGTGTAAAATACTGGTATTGGGTATCGATAAATCGATACAAAATATCGGTATTACAGTCCCTCGCACCAGTGGCAAAGATCTTTTATCCATTGTGGATTATTGGTCCTAATAAAAAAAATATATTGTCACCAATAGAGAGTAAGTGTAAAGAATGGGACACAAATATTTTTTGCCAATGGCTTATGAATATGATAATCTTTATATTATTATATACGACCTCAGGGGGAAAGTGATGAGCGGTGGCGAATATAATTAAAAAAAAATGAAATACCAAACTTTGTCAACTAAGCAAGCTTTTAAAGGAAAATACACTAAAGACGTGAACTTTTGCTGACAGCGATCAGCAACAAATTGAATTTTTGTGTTATGGTGACCACTAGGACAACACAATGTCCCAGATGCCTCGCCTTCTCTAGTGACATTAGGCACAAGCGAAATATTAATTACATAAGTAGTAAAAGTTGGTCATTTATATTATTATATTTACATAATGATACTTCATTGCATATTTGCACAAAAGTGCACAACAAATAACGTTCTGTCCCTGTCAACCATTGGACCAAGTAGAGAAAAAAATAGGCAGTTTTTTTTAAATTTTACATGAATTGTGCACATAGGTACACATACAATGATACATTTGTATCGTTTTTATCTCTTAAGAGTCAGATCAGACAGAGAAAAGCGCAGTGGAGAGGTTTTTTTATGACACTTGTATATTTTCCAATTATTCAAATTCCCGTCCAGTTAAAGAAATGTTGAAGAACGTTTTAGAACTATGTTTGTATCGAAATTGTGGAGATATTTTAAGGATGGGACAGGACAGTGTGACGAGCGCTTACCGTATTCATGTTTATATGTAGATATTCATTTATTCAAATAAATATTGACTGTTGGAACTGCTTGTTTTATTTAGACATAGATTTTTTTTACCTATATCAATCCTCATGGCCTTTTAACCCCGAAGCAAAAAGAGAGGTGTTGTACTGACACTATTAGACTGAATAAAAATGTGTCGTGTTTTCGAATGGTGAAACTCGTAGGTATAGTTTTGCTCAGGCTTACGGCCTAGGCAAAGATAGTATTATTACAAACGTAATAGATACCCAACGCCATAGAAACGATTGGAGGGCCCGTAAGTAGGCAAAACTAGAGTTGCCGGTAGGCACACAGAGATGGCAGCACACACGACGAGCAAAAAAGTGACAAAGTGTTGAATATGCTACAAAAGTATTTATTGCATTTCATATAAGTCATGTTTTTTTTAATAGAGCACTACTTTGTTTTAATAAAAGTAATAAAAGATTTTAATGTTTTAATAAATAGCTATAGCGCCATCTAGTGACAAGGAAGAGAAATAATTATGTTTATAAGGGGATAGGTAGGCATAGCCTAGGAGAGTTAAGGCCCGTATTAATAAATCGCACTCAACTCTTGAGTTCGATCTTAAGAGCGAGCTTGAGTTGCTGTGCTAATTAATAAACCATACTTGAGTTAACTCTTGAGTTCTGCGTATCACCTGAGTGAGCGACGTATTTATAAACAAGTATCAGAACTTAAGGGGATACCTGAATTTTTCAGGGTCCAGTGCTGCCCCCATTTGAAATAAATCATTTGATAGGAAACGGAGACATCATTTAAAATTTTGTCTTGACCAGACCCTAGAAAACCCTTCAAACTACTTTATGCACTACTGTTTACAGTTTCAAGTGAGAACGTGTAGCTTTTCTACGTACATTTGCGAAAAAAGGCCACTTATGCCGTATGTGCGTAGAAAAGCTTTACGTTCTCACTTTTAACCGTAAACTATAGTTCATAAAATAGATTAAAGGGTTATCTAGGGCCTGGTCAAGACAAAAATTTAAATATTGTCTCCGTTTCCTTTTAAATCATTTAATTCAAATGGGGGCAGCACTGGACCCCGGAAAATTCAGGTAGCCCCTTAAGCGCGCACTCAAGATGCTGCTCAAACGCGTCTTTCCTGAGTGTGGTCGGACCATGACTTGAGTGCGCGATCAGACGAATTTTGTATGTAAGTTTTAAGGTTAAGATGATTTTGAAAATGTTATCAACGCAAATAATCACAATTGTGGAGTATTATGAAAGTATCTAAGTAGCGATGAGGCAAAGCTCGGTGCGACCATATTATTGCCTAGAAGAAATCGGTCGCGTCCGAGAACTCTCCTGTTGTGTAACAAAGCCTCAAGTTTGATATGTCTGTGTGTCAGTGGCATCGTAGCTTCTATACAGAGAGTAGGATAGGTTGTACCTACCTAAAGATGCGTGGACGTACCATCTCCTAAACGAATGGACCAATTTCAATGCAGTTTTTTCTATCGAAAGCCGTTGTGTCGAGATGGTTCTTAGCTGTTTGATGGAAAACGGTTCAGCCGTTCAAAAGTTATTATATATTATATATATATATATATATATATATACATATATTTTAAGCGTTTAATATATATATCAAATATATATATTAAACGCTTGAAATTCTGTTTTTTTTAATGCCTGGCAAATGAACTAGATTATGACCAAACTTCGCTGATTTATATTAGGTTGGTTATATAGTATGTATGAACTTGTAATAAAACCACTTTGGCTATACTATTTGTACCTGGCTGGTTTTGGTATCATTTAAAAGTTTAAATTTTAAAGAAGATAATTCAAATTAGGAAAATGCGTGATTTTCATTCGTTTTTCTTACCGTCAAGATGAGTGAATCTAATGAAAAAATTAAAATTTTACACCAAAAAGGTAAAAATGCAACGCAAGCGGCGAAAAAAATTTGCGATGTTTATGGACCTAGTGCAGTGTCTGTGAGAGTAGCACAAATTTGGTTTAAGCGTTTTCAATCCGGAAATTTTGATGTCAAAGATGCACGTCGCTCTGGTCGCCCTGTTACGGATAAAATGGATGCTATTTTTGAAATAGTGGAGCAAGATTGGCATATCAGTAGTTACGACGTAGCTGAAGAACTGGGAATTGACCACAAAACAGTTCTGGCGTATTTGAAAAAAAATGGGTACACAAAAAAGCTCGATATTTGGGTACCTCACGAGCTCTCTGAAAGAAACCTAATGAAAGAAGTTGAGAGAAAGCGGCCGGAATTAATCAACAGAAGGGGTGTGGTTTTTCATCATGATAACGCTAGACCTCACACTTTCCTTACGGGACCAATGCTTGAAAATCGAAAAAAAAACGACATTTTCATACAAGTGTTCGGCCGACCCGGCAATTTGTATGAAAATGTCGTTTTTTTTTTCGAGTTTCGAGCATTTGTCCCATAGGAAAAGTTGATCATATTGACGGTCTGAGTTGCTCCTACAAGGAATGGACAGGGTTTTTGTTACATATTGTATACGTAACACTAAATGTAATCTTCGATTTTTTTTAAATGTTTATTACTCGTAGGGTAGGATTTAATAAATCGGGTAAGGGTTAACTCTCATTGGAACGGCGGCGCCGGGCAGGACACTTTCACTGTCAAACTTGAACAAATAAGTATAGCTTGAACAAAACGAAAGCCTCGCGTCTGCCAGCGGCGCCAAGCGGCCGAGCTTTTTTCAAGCTATTCTATGCATTTTATAGATAGAAATAAAGGTGACTATGGTTAACACTAAAGTAGGCTGCCCATACCGCCGCCATTCCGGTGAGAGAAGCCAGTCAGTGATAGTCAAAAATGAAACAAGCGAGCACAATTTCATATTTACTTACTGCATTTTACTTAAAACGAATTTGTGAACTATAAAAATTTACCGTCATACATCTAACAAAATTATACATACTCGAATAGTCAAACATTATATCGAATACTTTATATATTTAAATGACCATATAAAGTTGATTATAAACAGAAAATGCTCTAAAACATTTAAACAAGCCTTTTTACATTCAAAAACTATTTAATTTCAGTATTCTTTCTATACATATGAAAATAGTAAAAATACGGCCATTGTCTAATACAAACAAAAAACAAAGATGGCAACTTGACATAAGCTATATTTTTTCGTAAACGAAATGTGGATTAAACAAGCCATAAAAAGAAATAACTTTTTATTATTAATAAAATTAATTGAAAAAAAGAAAAACCAAATCAAGTAACTCATCTTTTAGAGCAATTGTATATAATTTTCTGTTTATAATCGCTATATTATAAGCTTTCTAAAATAACGAATAATGAATCGTATGAGCAGAGCGCACCGCACAGATTTTTAATCATAATTATTACTTTACAATTTTATAATATTGTGATTATTGTACAATTATTATTTAGCTATATACAGGACCAAAACAGTGGTTAATTTAATATTAAACTTAACTAAGGCGCTGCCTGAAGACAGAAGAATTCAATAAAAATGGGGGGATCTTGGTCGCCTGTCATATTACCCCTCCCCCCACTCCCCCTTTTGTCCCTCAGATAGCGTCCAAGAACAGTTTTAACTATAGCAGTGTTACGAGCTATGTACATCATTTTACCTAGAGTAGAAAGTTTGGGTTTCTTTGCTGTAGGTCGTGAAAAATCACTTTTCATGTAATCTGTTGTAGATACAATTTACAGTGACAGTTCGTCAGTAGACCGCCATCTAGCGAGTGCATGCGACAACACAGTATCAGAAACTGATTAGTATATTTTCTTTTACATGACATTTATTTTTTCCGACCGGAAGCAAGATCTGTGACGTCCAGTAGACCCATTTTAGAAACGTAGTCACTAAACAATTTTTTTTTAGTATTCAGAAAGAATATTTCGTTTAGTAATCGCTTCAAGAAATGGCACTACGTACAGTCCATTTAATAAGTTTGGATCGCGTCGCAGTGACGTCATTGACGCCATGTCCAAAATAAAAGTAAAAGGATTATAATATGAAGGGGTATTATTTACCATTTCTCATAATAACACATCCCCGATTATTGTATTTTGAAATCCTCTTTGCATCATTTCCAATTTTATTATTCTTGATTATTGTATTTTGAATCTCTCTTTGCGTCATGGGAATTAAAATCGTTACGTTTATGTGCTCTGTCTACCCGTTTGTTTTGTTTTTCGTGTGTGTAAGTGGCCAGCATAGGTGTCAGATTTTTCAAGCTGCCTAAAAGCATCTGACATAGCTTGACGACTGGCATGCAATGATGACAGCCGGGACCAGCTACTTATACTCGTACGTGCCTTCCAAAGCAGGGAGAGAAATTTTTATTCCACTTGTGGTCACACATCCAAGTGCGGACCACGCCAGGTGTCGCTTTACTTGCAAAAGCCAGGCCACCGAGCTATAAACTACCCTTTAAGGTATAAGACGTGATCTGTGTGTATAAAGTTACATTTTTGGTTAAAAATGTGAATTCTGACAACTCTATATGTCACACAGCGCCACTAAGCGGAATAAGCCAAAAAACCATTTGCATTGTAACATGTTTGCAACTACCTTCACTTCTGATTCCCCCGACCAGACCTATGGGGAAAATCGACGCAGACGAACATCAACCTTTTAACATTGACATAAAGTTTCAGTCTATCAGGCAATTTTTGACCTTTATAGAATGGCTAATTAATAGACTAAAGTTCAAAATGACGCAAAGAGAGAAAAAAATCTTTTTTTACAGTGCGCATTTTTTTTGCTTACAAACTTGCCCAAAATAAAAAAAAAACATTCACGTTATTCCAGTTGCACCCTGAACTGTTATGTCCACTAAGTGACGAGGGCGCACGCGGCAAGTTCAGTCTATCTCTGTTACAAACTAGTTGCGTCGGAGGCAGGTGACCTCGAGTTTGTGTGAAAAAAAACCGCGTAATTCACGAGCGGGTTGACACGTGATAAATCAGTTGAAAGAGCATGGTTGTATAAAGACCAGGTCGCCAGTTCAAGTCCCGCCCGTGTGGTATTTTTTTACCATTTCTAACTTTGTCATTTACATTTAATATAATGGGAGAAACCTTTTCTCGACAATGTAACAAAATAAGTAGACAAAAAAACGTGCAAAAAAATTACGCACTGTAAAAAAAATATATTTTCTCACCGATTACTTCTTTTTTTAATTAAAAATCAGCTCGCTACGACATACAACTAATTTAATCATAAGAATATTCAATTGAAATGTAACAATAATATAAGAGAAACATCTTCCCTGCTAAAAACATTTACCGATACGGTACCTTACGACGAAAAATTAACACATCATCCATACGGAACTCATTAAGAAAAAAAAAAACTAAAAAAAAAAATTACATGTCTTTTTACTTTTTTGCATTTTCTAATTTTTTTTATAAGCCCGATATATTCAAATCCATAATTTCAAATCTAATTTCAATATTAACTACTAGAAATCGTGACTTATTTCACAAAATTGCACCAATTTTATATCTAAGTTAAAGGGTCGACCATTAATTTCATAAACCTCGCCATTAGAGCGTTTACAAATTCCGCCTCACGCAAAATCTCCGATACTAAATTTACTAAGGCATTGCCTATAAAAAAACACATTAAACATCGCCATCACTGGTCTATAAAGTTATTGGTTGACCGGTATACACTACACTCCATTCAAAGCTTCCTTACCTCTGACAGAACATAATCGACTTTAATACAATGACTTTATAGTTGATATTACATTATACAACCTTCCGAAACATTAAACGAATCGTTTTTATCATGAAACACAACAATAATTAATATGTCACTTTCTCACCAATCAGTATCTTCTTCATTTTCGTGGGTAATGTTATAAAACGTTTGTTAGTTCATTTGTTGAAAAAGTGTGCACGCCTTCGGCGCACCACAAAGGCCTTTGAAAAACCCAATGCGCCTTTATCCGCACGCCGATGGCATACGAGTAAATTAAACGATTAGACTATAAGAAGATTAAAGACGATTTCAGATTGTTGATTTATCTGTCAGCCACTAAATAACTTTGAATGGAAAAACCGCCTAGAACTTACAAAACTTTCCTACATGAGTTTCGTATGAAAAAGGACTACTATACTAATAATTTAAATAAATGTATACCCACTTAAAACACACATGTGCATTTTTTTTTCATATACATTTATATTAACTTTCATAAAATGTACAAGACTTTTTTTTTATTTTCTACGTAGGATTATAATGGACTGCCATCAAACGGCTAATTCCTAGAGTGGGTCCAGTGACATAAAAAAGAAATTTTTCGTTTTTTTTTACGAAATAATATTTTAACGCATTCTAAGTTTAGGCAGTTTTCCTTTAATTTTTACAGATAAGATTTTTTAATTGCATTTAATTTTTTTACGTCACTGAACCTAGTTTTCTACGTCGCCAACTGGGCCCTAAATTTAAAATGAAACAAAAAAAAAAACACTAAAATTAAAACATAAAATATTGTCACTATTTTAAATCCTACAATTTTTGCCTAAATATTATAATTACATATTATTGTTTATTGGTGTTTATTTAACTTATTTCTCATAAAATGTCACTGAAAGAAAATATAAATAACATGACGCTTTTAGTTAAAATTTACGGATTTTCCAAAAAAAATCCTTTACTTACTAAAATATTACAATGTAAACACCTATTTATACACACCACCCAGCCGGCAACACTATGGCCGGTTTACATGATTCCAGTCATCGAATCGAGCGTTCCAATCATGAAATAATGTGAACCGGGCATTATCATATCATAATACTATGTAAAATTAGATTTTTATACAATTTTTTACTTTTTTTTTATCATTAGACGCTTCAAAAAAAATGCTTACGGTCAATATCACATATATACTAGATTTATCATCATTATAATTTTTAACATATACATTTACTATAAGACCTATGTTCGACTGCCATAACAGAAAAAAAAATACAATAACAAAACTCGGCTAACCCGATATACTACTTCTAATGAAAAATGGCGAATTCTCATTTCCTCTGTAAACATTCTACAACACGCGCCAACTTTTAAAGTCTTTAGGTTTCAAAAAAAAATTTATCACTTTCGCAAGCATATGCACACAAATAAGTTGAACAAAAATGGCGGACTTCAAAGCATTTTTGTACAAATTCCCGACACGTTAATTGAACGCAAATGACGGTCGTCCGCGCATTATTTCTACCTGCGCCGATAACTGCTGTTTTTGTTCAACCTACGTACCGGGAATTTGTACAAAAATGCTTTTGAGTCCGCCATTTTTGTTCAACTTATTTGTGTCGTGTACATTCGCCCGCCAATTAGTTCCAACCGAAAACAGAGAGTAATCGTAATCAACTTTTTAATTTATACAGCACAACCGATTAGTTTCAATTGTTGACCGAGACTTGTTGACAAGTGATTAAGAGGCTTTTCACATCTGGTTGGCTGTCTCGCTCGCACAATCAAACATGTTTAAAGATTATTAAAATATGCGACTCATTTGTAGAAAAGTGTTTCACCAACTTTCAATATAATTATATTTTAGATATTGTAGACAATGTTTTTTTATTGTTTATGTGTGTGTGTATCGAAAATAAGGTCGTCAAAAATTTTAAATTTTGATGACCTAATTTTCGATGTAGTCAATGTCTACACAATATGTCTAAAACATCCGCAATATAATTATATTGAAAGTTAATAAACACTTTTCTACAAATGAGTCACATTTTTTAATAATCTTTAAAAATGTTTGATTGTGCGAGCGAGACAGCCAACCAAATGTGAAAAGCCTCTTAAAACCACATTCAAATCACCATATAGGATTCGTCTCAAACTTATTTAATATTTAACCATATTAATTATGAAAAGTGCTTCTTATGGCAGTCGCCTATAGGCCTCGTTTTTCCCAGTTTGAGAACTTCAGCCGCGTCTCCCGTCGTTTGCACTGTGTATTGCTAAATATACATTATACATTACAGTAAGGCAACGTTTATAAATAACCAACAATATTTTTAAAAACTAAAAACCGAACTTTACAGCAAATAATAAAAAAAAAAAAAACAAAAAAAACCTTTTCCGAATTGGTAAAAAATACATCCAAATTGAGTCTTTTTAGAAGTCGGTTAAAAATTAGAATAAAATCAAGAGATGCGAGTAGGCCTTTAAGGCTTTTACACATTGTTTATTTTTCGTGTGTGTAAGTGGCCAACACTGGTGTCAGAATTTCAGGCTGTCTAAAGGCATCTGACATAGCTTAACGACTGCCACACAATGACAGCTGGGATTAACGGCTTAAAACGGGATTACAACTCGAGAACGGCTAGACTGATTTGGCTAATTTTCATTTAGAAACATTTATGGAAGTCCAAAGAAGGCTTAAATTGTGAGAAAATATAGAAATTAAATAGCAGGAATGGGGAAAGCTCGACGAGTCAGTTAGTTTAAAAAAAGGCCAATAAATGGGTCTCGACTCTCGGCGTACGTAAAAGTTTTACTTCTAACATAAAAGTGTTTTTTTTTTAATTATTTTACGGCTCTGGATACGTCCCTTAGAGCCTACCTTTATTTCTTCGTTTCTTAGGATTAGGAATAGGAATAATTCTTTGGTTATTTATAACCGTCACCGTTCACAACTAATATTAATAATAATTCCTATACTGTGCAAATAACTCCAAATTAATAATTGATGTACATCAATCCTTTTGGATTCGCTGCGGAGCCGACGTTTCGACCGCCGCGTCGCAAACGCGCGTTTTTATGCCCCTCCGTTGGGTTTTAGGTCCACCGATGTTTCGTGTGTTGAAATCAAACAATAAACAAATGATTCGACACACCGTCGGCGGTGTCTGCGATGTTTGCTAAACGCTTTCGGCGTTGTTTAAAGGATTCAGGAAAACAGACGACGGAATTTAACATTTTAAGTTAAGGGGCTACCTGAATTTTTCGGGGTCCAGTGCTGCCCCCATTTAAAATAAATCATTTAAAAGGAAACAGAGATTTTCCACAATTGCGAAAAACGGCCACTTTTGGCGGATGTGCGTAGAAAAGCTTTACGTTCTCACTTTAAACTGTAAACAGTAGTTCATAAAATAGTTTAAAGGGTTATCTAGGGTCTGATCAAGATAAAATTTTAAATGATATCTCTGTTTCCTTTTAAATGATTTATTTGAAATGGGGGCAGCACTGGACCCCGAAAAATTCAGGTAACCCCTTAATCGTGTTGTTTCCTAAAAAAGACCGTATTATAATAAGGTTTTCCTAAAATATGTGACACTAAATGATAGCACAGTGACGTCAGATCCAATCGACCGTTGTGATTGGACCATCAGTTGTCAGGTTCTTTTGCTCCGTCAAATGTGTCCAATCACAGCAGCTTATTGGACCTGACGTCACATTGCTGCTATATCCGCTTGGTTGCCCGTGTAAACCGGTAGTTGACATGGTAGTTCTTTGCAAATTGCCCATGTCAACTCCTAGTTGACGCGACGTTTCGACGCTAGATTGCCCCTGTCAAGTCCCAGTTGACACGCGTGTGTGTGCGTGAATTGCCCGTGTCTAGTACCGGTTGACAAGGCACTCGATCACCGATGTAGTCGGAATAATCGAAATATAACCATCTTTGTCCCCCTTGAGGTTCATTTGAATTAGCTATCTCTGTTCGCCGAAAAATTCCCAAGCTAATCATGCATAGACAGGCGTACCAACAAAGAAAAAAATTAAAACTAAACAGTTCTGAAGTTTACATTACGTGGGCTCGTGTTTGTGCAGTGTTGTGTGGTCGGAGAGAGGTTTTATTATTGTGATTATAAACAAATTGTAAGTATTTACTTCTAATTATTTATGATTTTCGAAAGATGTAAACACATACTACGTAATTATGAAATATCCTTCACGAAACACAACTTAAATTGGGTTTTTTTCTAACCTACAACGTACGGTAGGTACAATTTGCCACAGAACAACGAAGTTATTGTCTTCAATTTTGGTACTTTTGGCTGTATTTTCTTTGTAAATGCTATTCAAAAGTTAGATTATATATCTATCTTCTTAAACCATATGAAACATTTGCAAAATATATGTAAACCAGCAAGGATTATGATTTTCATCGAACCTCTCACGCAACAGTCTGTGTTTGGTGCGGCTTAGGGCTGTTACACACCTGGTGTAACCGTTCATATTCAATTCATATTAAATTGCCCGTGTCAAGTACCAGTTGACATACGTAATTTTAAATTATTTATTTTAAATATTACATACGTAATTCTTTTGCATTTGTTTGTAATATACATTGGATTTTTATTCCAGAACGGACCGCAGAAGACTGCGATGATGATGTCATTGAGGGCACGCCACCGGAAATGACACAGATCCAACCCCCCGTGAAGAAACAGAAGATTGATTTATCTCCATCTTTAGGGATAATCCAGGTCACAGAATCACCTGCGAATCGTGTGTGGGCGGACATAGAGTTCCTTGGATTTACACCTAGTTAGTACCATCTTTTCAAATTATATATCTCTATTGATGTATGTGGATATACTAAATATAAAAATAATGTTTCAGAGGCTAGTACTTCCACAACGGCACCAGGGTCGGGCACGAGCACCGCGGGAAAAACCGCTCATGATGATGATGATGCTCACGAGATTGGTGAGTAGTTCTAAACGTTTTACAGTTACTTTAAGTTTACATGGCGAGTGTATATTAATAGGATCTGCAATAATTAAAATATATATACTGCAGATATGGAAATGGAGTGCGAACTCATGGAGACAGTCGCCAGCGATAGTGAAGTCGAGGCGGACGAAGAGGGCAATGACGACATCATATTGAGAAAAAGAAACGTCACTGAGTACCCGGCTATAAATGAAGACATAGAAGACCCAAATCTTAACAAACAACTTCAAATTTTAAATGCTGATGATGATGCCTGCCTTCGCTCCTTGGCTGCTGCTGACGCTGGCGATCTTTTATATTTCGACTGGTGTGGCGATGTGAATTATTTTGAGGGAACCAGGGAAACGTTTACTGGCCCTTCTGGCCCAACGTTTGAAACATCAGGACTAACTGCTTTACAAATATTTCAAAAAATCTGGGATACTGATATTGTCAACCATATCGTTTGCGAGACAAATCGCTATGCTCATCAAATTAAAGATAAAACCGTGGGATCAGTTCATTCAAGAATGTCTCGATGGAAAGACGTGATTGCTACTGATATTTGGAGGTTATTTAGCATAATTATGCTTCAATCTTTGGTGAAGAACGATGTGGAGCGAGAATATTGGTACCCCTTAATTGATCAATTAAAGATTGGGAATTTTGACAAAATCATGTCCTACAATCGCTTCGTCCTAATCAAACGGTGTCTACATTTTGTAGACAATATGGCCTTTCCCGTAAAACCATCTAAACTAGACAGGGTTATGCCCATAATTGAACATTTAAATAAAAAATTCAGCTCATTATACCTACCTGAGCAAAATGTCGCGCTCGACGAGTCGCTTCTTTTGTGGAAGGGCCGTCTATCATTTGCCCAGTTGATCGCAACAAAAAGAGCGAGGGTGGGTATAAAAAGCTATGAATTATGCGAATCGAGGACGGGCTACCTTTGGAGGATGGAGGTCTATTCGGGAAAAGGGCATGTTCATGTACCGCAGACATCACGGGATGAAGAGATTGTAGGGCATGATCTGGACAATGAGCCGGATAGTGCCACGTCTCAAATAGTTTTTAATTTAATGAGACCCTTGTTTCAAAGAGGCCATACTCTAATTATGGATAATTTTTATAATGCGCCAGTATTATCTAGACTCCTAAAATCAAAACACGGCACAGATACGATGGGCACACTCCGGCTCAACAGAGAGTTTGTTCCGCAATCATTAAAACATAAAAACAAAAAAAATATGAAACCAGGTGAAGTTTGCTTTAGCTCCACTAAGGATTTAAATGTAGTAGTGTGGAAAGATAAAAACGTCGTTGCGATGATAACGACTTTTCACCGCCCAGAAGTCGGCGGAAAAGAAAAATACGGGTACTACAAGTATAAACCAAAAGTTGTGCTAGATTATAATCTCTCTATGGGTGGTGTCGATCATAAAGATCAAATGCTTCATGCATTCCCCATAGAGAGAGTAAGGAATATATGCTGGTATAAAAAGCTTTTCCGCCGGCTTCTAAATGTGTCAATACATAATTCGCTGGTCATATTCAACCACGGCCGCGATAAACGGACTGAGCTTGAAAACAGGCTTTTCCGTCTGCAGTTAGTAGTGGAAATTCTACAAAAGTATAGTCCAGAAGCTTTAAATGTAAAAAAAATACCGGTTACTTTGCCTCAGATGCACTTACCAGCAAAAAATCCAAAAGCGCAGCGCTGTAAATTGTGCGCTTTAGCCGGAGTGCGACGAACAACGATATGGAAATGTAGCACCTGCAATGTCAATTTGTGCATTGACGGGTGTTACACTCCATATCATGCGCAATATGTATGTTCCCAAGATTTATAATGTGTTCATACCTACATACATATGTATTTATGTAGTTATGAACACATTATAAAGCATACCGGGAAAATGCTCGGATGAGAGAGAGACATACAAACCTGCATACATACATGCATACCCACATACATACATGCATGCATACATACATACTGTGACGTCGTATTCCCTCTGAGGCCTCTCATACCTCCGGGCCCTATATAAGGCTCGTCTACTACTACTTACCATATCTAGTGCCTTGCGTAAAGGGCTACTTACCATATCTAGTGCCTTTCTCGCGACCCTGAGTTTCCTAAATCTGTCATAGTGCGTGTGCATTTTATTGTAATTAACTTTAAAAAATAGTGCTCATCTGAGTTGCCTAGTGTTTTCTTCTAATACCTAATCTAACCTAGACTTAACACACGCAAACACGTGACAATACATACATACATCAAAAAGAAGTCAGTGGAAGTTACTGCATTTAGTAACTTTCGATCCCAAGACGCTGTCGTAGGGCTGATTTTAGTTGGGTAAATTGATTTTCGAAATTCACCTGGTTTCATATTTTTTTTGTTTTTCATTCGGAAAATATTATGTACGTTCGAAACGCTAGTAGTTTTTCGATTTTGCAAAGGTCTATTATTTGTTTATAGTTTAGAATGTTTGAATCATTTAAATGTCGGCAACGCGCTGTGTAGTACCTCTGGTGTTGCAGGCGTCCATAGACTACGGTTACCACTTTCCATCAGGTGGGCCGTACGCCTGTTTGCCGATTAAGTAGTATAAAAAAAACAATCATAGGCTACGGTTACCGCTTTCCATCAGTTGGGCCGTACGCCTGTTTGCCGATTAAGTAGTAGGTATAAAAAAAATCAGACATACATAGAGGCTAAAATCATAACCCTCCTTGTTACTTTGTCGTAGTTGAGTAAAATGTTTGATGCAAAAATCGATTTTCGAACATCTCGGTAAAATTGCAAATTTCCGGGTGTGTAACCGGCCTTAAAATCGGCCTATTACGGTATCGTTTTTTGTTTATCTTTGAACATATTTTGTTAAAATGTGACAATATACAAGTGTGATACCTTTTTAGAAACAGCATTAAAAACACTATGTAGCATGCTAATTTATATTTTTGTATTAGATCATTAGAAGAACAAAAAAAAATTGAAAACAAAGTGATATCGTTTTGGCAATGGGTACTGTTGTACTAATAATCATATTTCTCAACCGTGGTTAATGATATCGATTAGATTTTTTAATATAAGTAATAAAATATTAAACTATTTTCATAGTAATACTTATATTTCAGGCCTTAAATTGATATTAATGCATCTTAACCTTGTTTAAATGTAATGTATACTATCCGCGCGACGCCAGTTTCTTGTGTAATTTCAAAGGGCTGTAAATAAATATTTTTGTAAAAAGAAGTGTGTGTTTTTATTTCTCAAGTTATTATATATTTAATAAGCTATATAATTGTGAAAAAAAACCTTATGAAATAGCAATAATTTTTGAGGTATGATTTTTTTAACCAATTACGAGCTCCAAATAGCGCTATCTCAACTTCAGCGCAACATAACTCGACACCAGAGTCGTTATTTGTCAAACAAAGCATACCATTGAATAGCTTCACTCTTAGTCATAATTAAAAACAAAACATGTGGCAGTCTTGCTAGTAGAATTTAGTTCCAAGAATCGATTAAGTGCGTTAAGTGCCGCGCGGCGACGACGGTCGAGCGCGCAAAAAAATGCGGGGCAATGTAGGGTGATGTCATTGTAGCGAGCCGGGCAATCGAGGTGCGGCGGGGAGCGGGCGGCCGGGCAATCGGCGCGAGATTTGTGA
This sequence comes from Acrobasis suavella, assembly GCA_943193695.1. NCBI lineage: Eukaryota > Metazoa > Arthropoda > Insecta > Lepidoptera > Pyralidae > Acrobasis > Acrobasis suavella. The sequence continues at coordinate 2,482,909 of OW971956.1, forward strand.
GAGCGCCGGGGCAGCCAAGCGGATATAGTGTTCTATTTTTGAAAACTCATTTTTGTTAAGTTATGTGATTTTTTATTCTTCTAACCCTCGTATTCATAAAAATAAAACAGGTGTTTGCTAAACCTGTTTTAGCTAAAACATCTTTTGTCCCATTCCCTGTTTTCAATATTTGACATAGTTAGAACGAGACAAAACACATTTAAAATAAAAGAGATTTAGCAAACGTTAGTCAACTTTTATGAATATTGGGGTAAGTCTTCAAAAAAGGATGTTCAGTTATTGACAGATTTTAACGATTTACTATAGTTTTGCAATTTAGTTGTTTATACTTTTAACATACATCATTTAGCACCGCCGGAGGTGCGTAAATATTTTTTTCAAAAATATGTAACGCCAGATGGCTGCACAGTAACGTCAATTCTAGCATTGCATAACTATCGATATTGACCTCGAAAAACAGTCACAACGATAGTATCGATTGTCAATAGTTTGCAATACTATTGATGAAAGGTAAAACTATCGATGGTATCGATACTATTGAATTTAGACACTATCTATAGTATCGATAGTTTTCAATCGATACTATCGATAGTATCGATTTTTGTATGAAAAACTATCGATAGCTAAATTACTATCGATAGTATTATAATATCGATCATCACAACACTATCAATAGCTTTTAATACAAATAGTATATATACTAACGATAGTATCGAAACTATCAATGTTGTTACTGTTTTTCAAGGCCACGGTAGTATCGATAGACTATCGACATTTTATACTATTGCTTGCAACACTAGTCAGGTCCAATAAGCTGCTGTTATTGGACAAAAGAATCTGTCAACTGATGGTCCAATCACAACAGTCGATTGCAGCTGACGTTACTGTGCTGCCATCTGACGTCACATATTTTTAAAAACCTTCATTTCATCTCCCTGGCCGGTAAGCGGGTTTCACTCTCACTCTACGTAATTAACAGGCGGGATAGCATTGCCGCGCGATAAAAGCTTTATCTGAGTTTATCGACGGTGCCATGCTGATAGGGCAAAGGGACCGTCAAAATACTGATTTCACACATAAAAGATGTCTAATTATTGTATAACCATACGATCAAGTATGTCGCTTCAAGAATACGTAAACTTGGATCAAGATTAACAACATTTCCTATGATACCCAAGGAATGTAAAAACATTGACCTTCTTATAAAGTCTTCAACGATTTTAGAGTTTCGCGAGCACAATTACTTTTATTAGTACTACGGGACTTCAGTGATAAACTGACCATGACCAGAAGGTTCATTGAAATGTCTAAAAATTATATTCTAAATTTTGTCATATCCCCGGATCAAATAGGTAAAGTATGAATCATACATCAACACCCATCAATTTAATAACACATTCTAGGACACTCAGCCAGACAGTGTCCGGGAATGTATTTAAAGTTCAATTTCAACACAAAAACATCGGTCTGACATAACTTTGACATACCACAAACTCCGTTCCGTTCTCACTTCGCACTATTCTTCCTCTGCACAGGTTTCTCCGTCTTCACTGCGGGTTTGTCCGCCTTCTTCTTCTCAGCGCGGGGGAGGGCCGGCGGGGGGGAGGTCTTGTCGCTGGCGGGGGGCGTGGGGGGCTTCTTGGGCTTGTTTGCTTTCGCGGCCGCCGCGTAGTTGATGGGCTTGGGGCCGGTGGGCTCTTCTACTGGGGGCGGCTGGGGCTGTAATCAGCAAAAACATCGGTTTAAACACTTTCACAAGTTGATTTACTGGCAAATTAAAAACCCCCGACGACGCCACCTAGTGATAAGTGTCGAAACTATATGATATTTTAATCGGTAAGCGTAATCGAATATCGAAAATTAGTAGCGAATCGATACGAATCTAACGACACCTCTCAAGCTAAAATCCATCGAGCCGTTCAGTCTGCAGAGCGTGCCAAACAATTACACATACATACTCTCGAAAAATATAACCCTCCTTCTGCCGCAGTAGGGTAAAAAGGGTTTGACATTTTTGAAAATTTTCCGAAATGTCTCTCCACTAGGTCTCCCACCTTGCCCTCCTGCGGACCGTCGTCTCCGTCCTCGCTCCTCGCCCCCCTCGCCTCCTTCCTCTCCTCCCTCTTCAGCTTCGTGTCCGACTTGACGGGCGCGGGCTTGGGCTTCGGCTTCGCGTCCTTGACCGGCTTTTTGGGCTCCACCTTCTTGTGCTTGTCTCTTCGCTTGTCGTCTGTCTGTATGTCCGCCGCTGACACCTCCGGTGGATCCGACGGCGGTGGCGTTGGATCTGAAAAATAAATGATAAAATGTTAAAGACAAACATTGGACGACCTCTGTGGCGTAGTGGTCACCATGCTAGACCGCCACTCAGAAGGCCCGGGTTCGATCCCCGGTCAGGGCAAGTTGGAAAATGGCCTTTTTCTTATTATCCTGGGTCTTGAATGTTTATCTATATATGTATTTGTTATAAAATATAGTGTCGTTGAGTATCCCATAACACAAGTTTCGAACTTACTTTGGGGCTAGCTCAATCTGTGTTATTTGTCCCTATATATTTATGTATTTAAGTAACAATAAAATATTTCCCGACCAACACAAAAAAAAATTATAAATTTGAGCAAGAAGTAAACATCCTAGAGCTGTTAAAAACAATGTACAGTCTGGCTTCAAAAATGAAGTCATAATTTCTCCTACTAGTTGTATGAAAAATTATGACTTCATTTTTAAAGCATACCATACATATACTTCCTGAAAAAAAGAGTTCAAACCTAGCTTCATGTGGTAGAACAGGGTATATTTTAGGCCCAAAATTATATAGTCATGTAACAGACAAATTGAAAGACCTCAGTGAAAAGCAATATTATTAGAAAAGTGCTCATACAGCATTGATGAATATCTATCTGATAAAATTGATTTTTAATAATGTAATTTGATTATTTACCTCACCTTGTATTTTAAATTAGTTTTGTAAGATATTTCTCTGTGTAACTTATCCTGTATTAAATGATCTAAGGCTACAGTACTACAAGGCTGTAGCTCAGTGTACCGATATGCCCAGTGAGCAAAACACAGATTTTTAGCTACCGCCAGTCCAGGTGTGCTTGCGTCGCTAAAGTTGATTTAAGTACCCAGGACCTTCGGCGTGTTAAACGTAACGCCACAAAGAGTGTCACAGATCGTTAGACTCGGCCGCACGAGCGGCCGGCGAGGCGAGGGTGCTCACTACCTGACATTTATTGACTGATTAAGTTTTTGTCGTGTATATTCGTTGCATAAAATTTTTACCATTTCTTAGTGGCGTAGTGGTCACCATGCTAGTCTGCCGGCTGCCGCGAATGCGGGTGTTTCTCACACGATCTCTCCGTGACACTCCGCATTTGTTATACTCCGTACTCCGTGTTTATTATATATAGTATCGTTGAGTTAGTATCCCATAACACAAGTCTCGAACTTACTTTGGGGCTAGCTCATTATTTTTTGAAGAAATAAATACACTTATTATTATTATATACCTATCTGCGGCGCGGGCTGCGCGGGCGCGGCGTGTTCCGCGGGCGCCTCCTCTCTCGGCCGCGACTCGGGCTGACTCACCACTGCCACTGCCACTTCAGGGACACTCGTCTTTTCTTCTGAAACACAAGTATTGTTCTATTCTATCTACGGGAATCTTGAGGGTGCCAGGGAGGAGTAAAGTAAGAACCGGCCAAGTGTTAGTCGGACTAGCGCACGAAGGGTTCCGTATCTTTAAAAAATCAGATCAAATGGGTGGAAAAAATCAGGTAGTTAAGAGGCATTTCACATTTGGTTGGCTGCCTCGCTCGCACAATCAAACATTTTTAAAGATTATTAAAAAATGTGACTCATTTGTAGAAAAGTTTTTCATTAGCATTCAATATTATTATATGTCAGATATTTTAGACATGTTTTTTATTGTTTATGTGTGTGTGTCTGTGTGTATCGAGAATTATGTCTTTAAAAATAAAAATTTCTAATGACCTAATTCTCGATAAAAACAATATGTCTAAAATATCCACAATATAATTATATAGAATGTAAATGGAACACTTTTTCACAAATGAGACACATTTTTTAATAATCTTTAAAAATGTTTGATTGTGCGAGCGAGACAGCCAACCAAATGTGAAATGCCTCTTAACTCACACCAGAAGAGAAGCGGTGAGCAGCGCACTTTCGTCGCCAAACCATAAGCATAAAGCCTTGACACTTTTTTCAACATTTTATTTTAGCTTCTGAGCTAAGCCGCATACCGAACTTTCCGTCCTACGAAATCCGTCGAGGGACTTTGAAGCTCCATATTTGAGTGGTGTTACCTGTGTGTGTGGGCGTGGGCGTGGGCGTGGGCTGCGCACAGCTGGTGGTGGGCACGAACTCGGCGGCCAGCGGGTTGAGCCGCGACCGCGACACTGTCTCCTCCAACGACAGCGACGACGCGCCGTTACTGCTTCTGGGGGTAACATCATCAGTTCAATGAGGGTTTCAAATTTGACATCATTCTTAAAACCCACAGACATATAAAGGGAAGCAGACTACACAATATCGCATAATACAAAGAATGCAGCGTGGCATGAATTTACACTTAAGGGGATACCTGAATTTTCCGGGGTCCAGTGCTGCCCCCATTTGAAATAAATTATTTGATAGGAAACGGAGACATCATTTAAATTTTGTCTTGACCAGGCTCTAGATAACTATTCAACCTTCACACTATTTTATAAACTACTGTTTACAGTTTAAAGTGAGAACGTGAAGCTTTTCTACGCACAATTGCGAAAAACGGGCACTTGCGGCGTATAGTTTGAAGGGTTATCTAGAGCCTGGTAAAGACAAAATTTTAAATTATATCTCCGTTTCTTTTTAAATCATTCAATTCAAATGGGGGCAGCACTGGACCCCGAAAAATTGAGGTAGCCCCTTAAGCTACATTAGTTTTGTTGTTCTTCTTTAACATAATAATTGGTAATATTTAGAACAAAAATAGTAAAGTAATATTCTTTATGAATGTGAAGGAGTACTTAGAATACAAATACCCGCATTAATTGTTTATAAATATATTATTAAGGCAATTACAAAATAAGCTACGAGTAGTGATGTGACGGCGAGAAATTTTCGGATCTGGGAAATTCCTTTCCTTTGAAAATTTCCGGAAATTTTCAACATTTTTCGAGAATTTTTGTTGATAATTTTCCTGAAGAAATTCCTGGCGGAAAATTTTTGGAAATTTTCAAGAACGGCACGTCACTAGCTACGAGTGAAAAATTGCCACGCGTTATGTAATGTTTGGTTAAAACCAAATATTTCATAAGTGGATCCCAAACTCGAAAATTTGTGTTAACATAATTCCCGGCACGTAGGTTAAATCAAAATGTCGGCGCAGGTACAAATAACGCGACGACGACCGCCATTTTGTTTAAATTTACGTGTCGGGAATTTGTACAAAAATGCTTTGAAGTCCGCCATTTTTACATATACTGCTAAAATCATTATCATTGCCTTAGTCGGTTAAAAAATGGTACTCACGTGGGGCGGGGGTGGGGTTGCTGGTGTTGGTGGCCGTTCCTGTGCCTCTCGCGCTGCTCGTCCTCTAACATCGCCTCTATGCACTGCTCCATAAGCGCTTCTTCTTCTAGCTGTTGCATCACCTGACGAATTCAAAAATTAGCTATACAATACGTAACAAAAACCCTGTCCGATCCTTGTAGGAGCAACTCAGACCGTCAACTTTTTCTATGGGACGAATGCTCTCGAAGAAAAATTCGTCATTTTCATACAAACAGCCAGGCCGACCGAACACTTTTGTATGAAAATGTCGATTTTTTTTCGAGTTTCACGCTTTGGTCCCATAGGAAAAGTTGTTCATATTGATGGTCTGATTTGGTAGGACCAACTCACACCATCAATATGAACATCAAGGATCGGACAGGGTTTATGTTACATATTGTATACCAATTTTTTTTTGTTTGGGCTGGCCTGTGACACTCTCCCCGTTTAGGCAACGAAAATATAACACGTGCGGCAACCACTGCATAATGGGAAATTCAGTAGATACTAGTACCCACGTCAGAAGTCTCACTCAAAAAATAAATTCAAGGAAATATATACTCAATGTAGTTAGCGCTATGGTTTAATTTAGCTCGCGTCAGAACTCCTCACCTCTGCGTTTAGATACCGAGACATCCATTGCAAGCCAATTTCATTCTTATTACTCTGGATAAACGATTCATGTTAGTAACTGAATTTTCCCCTTCGAAGTGGTCGCCGCGCGCACAGTTATAATGTAGGTATATTTTCGATATCTACACGAGGAGTGACACAGGCCTGTGTCACTGCCCGTGTGCGAGTGACACAGGCCTGCTTTGGGTAGGCCTGTGTCACTGCCCGTGCGGAGTTGAACACGTGATAGCTCAATTGGTAAGAGCATGGTCGTATTAAGACCAAGGTCGCTGGTTTAATCCCCACTCACGTGGTATGTTTTCACTAGCGATGCATCCGATACCGATACCGATACCGATATATCGGCGATACTTCGGGTTAGCCGATATATCGGTATCGACGATATTTTTATGACCGATTTGACGATACTTTTTTTTAAAATCGCCTTTATCCGGCAAACTTAAGATTACTTTTTTTTTAAATAAAAATGTTATTAATGTTAATTACTAAAATTTATAATAATTATCTAATATCGACCTATGTAACTACTTTTCATATTAATAAAAAAATAATCCGACTGGTGATTTATTTATTTTATCTTCATGTTTGATTCAATTAACGTATCGGTATCGGTATCGGTATCGGTATCGTATCGGCGAAAAGGCGTATCGATGCAACCCTAGTTTTCACCATTGCTTATTTCATTATTTAGTTTGAGTTTCAGCGTATGTGGTTAGAGCCTGTATAAAGCGCGGTACCTGTTTGTCGAACTCCTCTTCGTTCTCCATCCACATGTAGTCCGCGAAGTCGTCGGGCGCGGGCGGGGCCGCGTACGGCGCGGGCGGGTAGTACGCGCCCGCCATCACGTAGCCTGACACACAACACACACATTAAAAAAATAAATCATATATAAATAAATATACAGGGATTAATAACACTGATTGAGCTAGCCCCAAAGTAAGTTTGAGACTTGTGTTGTGGGATACTAACTCAACGATACTATATTTAAATATACAGGGACTAATAACACTGATTGAGCTAGCCCCAAAGTAAGTTTGAGACTTGTGTTGTAGGATACTAACTCAACGATACTATATTTAAATATACAGGGACTAATAACACTGATTGAGCTAGCCCCAAAGTAAGTTTGAGACTTGTGTTGTAGGATACTAACTCAACGATACTATATTTAAATATACAGGGACTAATAACACTGATTGAGCTAGCCCCAAAGTAAGTTTGAGACTTGTGTTGTGGGATACTAAGTCAACGATACTATATTTTATAACAAATACATATATAGATAAACATCTTCCGTGCTGCCTCCGTGGTCCAGTGGTCAAGGCGTTCGCCTTGTGACCCGGAGGTCATGGGTTCGATTCCCACTGGGAAGCATACTTTGTGAAAAGTTGTTTCCAGTCTGGATAGGATATCGCAGGCTTGAATCACCTGATTATCCGAAAAGAAAGATGATTTCGTGTTTCGGAAGGCACGTAAAACTGTGGGTCCCGAACGTCACCTAGCGTTTGATCATCGAACTATCCAAGGATTGGTTTCTGGTTTGCCCTTTGGGTTGTGGAGGTCAGACGGCAGTCGCTCTGTGTAAAAACCAGTAACCTCGTCAAATCTCCTTGGTTAGGTAGCGGACCCCGGGCTCTGAAGCGTTACTGCTGAGGATGCAACCGGGAATACGCTCAGATGATGATGACATATATAGTTTAACATCCAAGACCCAGGACAATTTCAAAAAGGCTATTTTCCAACTTGCCCTGACCGGGGTTCGAACCCGGGTCCTCTGGGTTGCGGACTAGCATGGTGACCACTACGCCACGGAGGTCATCAACATTACATATCCTTTTCTGTCGTTCAGTACCCTCATTTGTTAGAGCGAGAGCAACGGAACGCTTCAGCACCGGATGCTGAAGCATTCCGACGCCCTCTATCGCTCTCCAGCTGACTGCAGCTAGCTGACTCTCCACGTGAATAACGTGAATGACGTTTAATTCATGCTAATAATACCAAATAATTTATTTCTGAACATGTATACTACCCTGTACTGTAATGTAATACTTTGTATAAATATGTATACGTATGTATATACATAAATATACACATAGGAATCACGTAACGAGGATTGGCGAATAAAGTTCCAAATATAACTTTTTTTTTAAACAAAGAATGACTGCGCACGTTTAATGTACTCAGGCAAGGTGTTGGCGACTGGCTGATACGGCCTCTTTTTTATACGTTTTTATATTTAGTTGTCTTTTATATTTTTTTCTTGTTTTTGGTTTGATATGTATGTAATGACTGCTCTAGAAGTGTTTGTGCTTATTGTCTAACCCTAATTCATAAAAAATAACAAGCGTTTGCTTAACCTTTTTTAGTTAAAACATGTTTCGTCCCTTTTCCTCTTTTGCATATTTGACGTTGATGGAACGAGACAAAACATGTTTTGACTAAAATAGGTTTAGCAAACGTTTATATTTTTTTTATGAATAAGGGGTATAAAATATACTGAAATATTGTATATACGTGTTTCCATTTCACCCATTTAATATTTATTGCATTTTACAGTCCAACGCTCGTTAATACAAGGCATTTCGCAACCTCGCCGCTGGTACAGTGAATGAGTTAGCGTAAAAGGAGGGCGGGTGAACTGGTGTACACAGTGTGAGATAAAATCCGCTACGTACCGGGGATGTGTTCTCTGGGCATGTGCACGGGGTAGAGCGGGCGCTGCAGCCCCGCGTCGCCCGACCCCACCACTCCGCCGCCTACGCCACCGTCCACCATCACACCATTCGGCTGTCCAACGAAACAAATTATTAATATTGTCTATTCCACAACATCACAGAAACTATAGAATTCGGTATTTGACTGTTTTTTTACTAAAAGTAAAAGTACAAAGAAATTGGTAGTCGCATCGAAAATGCCTGGAAGCGCTTCTGGTCCACGAAAGCGCTAATGAAGGGCAACCTTCCTTTGTGTCTGAAGTGCAAACTCCTCCACATGTGTATTCCGCCCCTTCACTGACTGAGGCACAAAAGGCCAGACTCGAGGTGCCAACGGGCAATCAATGGAACGCAGCATTCTGGGAGTTCGGCGAATAGATAGGGTACGGAATACTGACCTGCTCACTAAAACTAGGATCGTAGATGTAGGAGTTAAGACGGCAAAACTCAAGTGGGACTGGGCTGGGCATGTGTGCCGTATGCAGCAGGACAGGTGGGCCCGAAAAGTCACCTTATGGGTGCCAGAAGGACGCAAACGCAGGGGAAGACCATGAAAGAGATGGAGGGACGATATAGACTCTTTCATGAGTGGATGGCAGCAGACTGCTCAGCATTGGGACGTGTGGAAGGGACAGGGGAAGGCCTTTGCCCAGCAGTGGGACACAAAAACCAGGCTAGGAAAAAAATATATATCAAAAAGTAATATAATACCGATAGCAAAAAAAAATATTTTAATTCGTTCAAAAATAGCAAGTTTAATCAAGTGAAAGGGGAAACTGTCAATTAACAGAAACAGAAAAAGGATGCACATACTATGAGGCAAGGGTGAGATGTCCCCACTACTCTCTCACTCTTATATTTGAAATGCTAATAGCTACCTCATTTAATAACCAATATACTTGCTGGTTTCGAAAAAGACTTCTGTGAGTGTTATTTGTTGTTCGTATAAAATATTGTCCTAAAACAAACTTAGTCAAATAGCTTATAGGCAACCACAAATTTAAGCCGTTGTGCTTACTTTCTCATTTCAGCGTTTTCCAAGTTGCATCCTCAGCTCGTTGGCCCAGTAGGATTACGCTTTCGTTAAGCAACTCTGGGTGTGATCTGCACCCAAATGGGTGACCACAAGTGGCATATAAATTTCTCGAGCTCCACCGTGCTTCGAAAGACACTTTAAGCCATTGGTCCCGGTTGTCGCCATTCTATGGCGTCAAGCTGTCAAAAGCCTTTCAGTTAGCTTGAAAAAACTGATACCAGTCAGTGTTGGCCACTTACACAGACAAAAAAAATATAAGTACTATTACATATGTATATGTTTTACATAAACATCTCCTTTCACAAGTTACCTTTGTACAACTTTATTGTATGTATTCTCTGTATACAAGTTCCGTGTATAACTGTGTACATATAAATTGGTAAATAAATAAATATAAACAGACTAGCTGTGCTCGCGGGCTTCGCCCCGTGGGAATTTCGGAATTAAAAACTATCCGTATGTCCTTCCCTGGGTCTCAAACTAAATCCACAAGAAATTTCATCTAAATAGATTATGTTTATTTATTTTATTGGTTCATGTACGCTTGAAAATTTACAAATAAAACCTTATAAAAATAAACATAGTACATAGGTGATACTTATTTCTGAAGAAATTTCTTCCAGCAGACCCGCCAGAGGAAATGGGAAGAAAGAGGTAATTGGCGTGTACAATACAAAAATAAATAAATACTTAAACATACAATATGTCATACATACCTACATAAACATAAGTAAAATAAACTTACATAAATACATACTGATTTACATACTATTTATATACAATTAATGAAAACATAAGATAATATTTTTTAAATATGATGATCTTGTTCTTAACCACAAATCCATTGATATTCTTGGAGTCACTTTGTATTCCTTCAAAAACAAAATTCGTCAGATTTTAGATATCTGACTACAGTAATACCCCGACTTACGCCTTCCCGACTTACGCCACCCCGGAGTTACGCCATAGGTCGCCAACACCCCCCCCCCCCCCCTCCCTACGCCGATCCGCCTCCGCATCTCACTGCTGGTTTTCGCGCACGAACTTCTCCGAACACGAATAAACATGTTTTGTTATGCTGTCGATGCTTTATTCGATTTTTAAATGTAAAAATAAAACTGTCTTTATTTTTTAGTTTTGTTCCACAGGCTTTCTGTGAGGTATGTATGATTATTTCAGGTGAGAATATATATATATGTATGCAAAAAACAACCGTATATAACGTGTACCCCGACTTACGTTTTTTTCGACTTACGCTATCCTTGTCGGAACGACCTATGGCGTAACTTCGGGGTATTACTTTATTTTTACTTGTAGGTACTGTGCTATTGTTTGTGTCACTGTGTAAAATTGCACTGTGACTTTCTTGGTAGAGTTTATGGAGAGGTTGCTATCGACTTCTCCATTTCTGAACTTTTATATGTGCTTACTAACTTTTTTATATGTTTTACTACTGACTACTTTTATATGTTTTACTACTAACTACTTTTATATGTTTTACTACTAACTACTTTTATATGCTAACTACTTTTATATGTTTTACTACTAACTACTTTTATATGTTTTAACACTTTGGCAGCAATTCACTTCCCTAATTTTTTTTGTTTCAAACTAAGTTCTCAACTGTTTTATTACTTAAACTTACTGTATGCACATGTTTTGAATTGTTGCCCTGCTATTAAGTTTAAACATAAATGTATATAATGTTTTACTTTGGTGACAATTTGTTATGTGTATCTCATTTAAATAAAAAAAAAAAAAAAAAAAGGTCCAGTGCACACAAGACTTATAGCCTAATCGAAATTCGCCATAAGTGCGTAAGTGTTAATTGATTATGGATACTATTTCGAAGAGGACAATGTCGATAATAGTTTGACAGTGAAAAATGCTCTGCGCTGCGCTTCGCCATATGTACGCCGGCCCTAAGTGGTTGAAGCGGCAAGAGGTAACAAACAAACAAATATACAAACTCAAATTTCACATTTATAATACTAGTTGGGATGAGAACCAACCTGCCACTGTCCATTCTCCTCGGTTCCGTAGTAAGCACCAACGTTGGCCGAAGTCTCCGGTATCTTCATCTTATTCCATCAACCGTCCACTTATACAAAAATTTACACTTATTGGCGCACTATCGGGGTCGCGGTGTGCGTGTGTGTTGCTATATTCATTGCCGGGCTCACTGGATCTGAAAGCAAAGGACAAGATATTTAAAAAAACATACTAAAAAACTGATTTCACACAACGGATTTTGATATAAGTAATATGAGACCTCGAAGTATGCCCTTTAAAATAAGAACTTTCCTATTTGGTCCTAGCCTCTTCGAGTAATCGGGGAACATACATACATGCATACATAAAAACAAGTAATTATTAAAAAAAATATATTTAAAAAAAAACAAGCTCTTATCTAAAACCATGAACTAAACATAAACAGGTAAAGTCACAAGCAAATGCTAGTAATATATATATATATTCAAAATGTACAAGTAAAGCGCTTTCAAATGATACCAAACACGGCATATTTATCTTAACTTTATTTTTAAGTGTGCCCCTCAAGGTGAATCAAACCAGTCTAAATTCGATGGGGTTGCGTGGTTTCATTACAGAGTTCCCTTGGCCACCACCAGCTCCATCATCAGAACAGCTCCATATCTTCATAATATTGCATTGTCATGCTATAACGTATGCGTGCAAAATATCAGCTCAATCAGAAACCGGGATGTGGGTCAACTTTAACTTGTAAGATTTGATTAAAGTCAGATATATAAGCCAGTGGAGAGTGTAGGCCAAATCTTCAGGCTGCTTCGGCCAAGAATGAGATAGTGCTGCAGTAGAGGAGACTAAAAATGGACCTGATGATAATGAAAGAAATTTGGTGTCATGGACTGAAGTCACACTAGAAGCTATTTACAATCTTTTATTTTGAACGCAAGATTTCTTACATTTTATAAAATAACAAATCCATGGAGATGGGAAATGTCTTTGTCACTAAGCAACATCAACAAAGCATGACTAACTGCTTGTTTTTCGTGTGTAAGTGACCAACAGTATTGGTGAAGAGTTATCAAGTTATCAAAGCTATGTTTTAGACGTAGACCAAGTAATAATCGAGCAACCTAAAGGCATCTGACGTAACTTACCTTGACTGTCTTTTTCAACCTTTGGGTTAGACAAATAGTCTAAATGTAGGTTGCAGAAAACGTATAGTACATAAAAAAAAGATAAAAACAATAATATATATCTCCCATATACGCCATCTCGACAAGGCGAGAACCAGGTGCGAGGACGGGGAACGGGACGCATATTGCGCGGGAATTGCCTTGGGTCTTGGATGTTTATCTAATACGTATGTATTTGTTATAAAATATAGTATCATTGAGTTAGTATTCCATAACACAAATCTCGAACTTACTTTGGAGCTGTTATTTGTCCCTGTGTATATATATATATAACATATATATATTTATTTATTTATTTATTTATTAATGGTTTATTCTTGTATATGTACTTATGTAGATATTTATATTTTGTTTTTAGATCATGAATTTCATCACTCCAGTCACACATATTTTCCCCTTGGTCTAATGGTTGACCGGGAGAGAATGCCACATGGCAGTAGGTCCGTCTCTTGTAAATTTTTTTAAACTGTGCAATAAAGTTTAAATAAATAAATGAATCCCAAGCTAAGGCCCCTTAACAATATGCATAGCAAAAGCTAATTAATTATAGAAAAGCCCACGGTATAGTTAACTCATTAAGCAATAGGTTAATTAGGTCATCATAAGATAATGACAAAGAATTGTTACACTTTCACTCGTTGCATGTATTCGTTTGTTGTCAATGACATATCAGCTTATCATTCATTCCAAGAATGTTTTCAAGATAGCAATAGTTGTTTACAATTATCTAAAAAATATTAATTTTATTTATTTGTACCGGTTCGGGTGGCTATATGCACGTCTCAGGTAAAATGTCTTGTTAAACAATCTACTATTTAACCCTTTAACTGTGAGACTTCATCTAATGACCCCGAGGACTATAGGCTTTTAGCCTTATTTTGAAGTTTACTCTTAATTAAGGGGCTTAACAGGCTAAAAGCCTATAAAGGCTTTTAGTCCTTTAGGCTAGGCCTGTTAAACTTACTCAGGCTGATACTAAAATGGCTTTAGTCTAAACATAAGCCTACTACTCTAAAAAAACCAACAGTCTCAAAAAAGGCTTTTAAGGCTCTTAAAATGACATAGCCCTAAAAAAGGACCGACAGGCTTTTTAGGGCTAAAAGCCTATAGTCCTCGGGAACACTATTTACATCAGTTGACGTGCTCCCAGCGCGAGTAGTAAATCTAAAATAAATACCTACAACCAAAAAGGAATGTGGATACTTAAGTTATGTGCAATACCAGCATTCTTTTTATCAGAAATATCCGACGCTCGCGTAATGAGTTGAAAATGTTTGTCGGATAAATCCGACGTTCGCGGTGGGGTTAACAGTCGACGAAAAAAGGGGTGTTATAAGATTTACGTGTTTGTGTGTCTGTTTGTTTACATTTAAATGCACACAGTTTAACAATAAAAGAAACATTTATGGAGAACGATGTAAGTAAAAAGCGGCATTATCGCACAACAATCTATTCCAGGCAACCTCAGGTAGTTATTAACCTTCTGCACGCCGGCGCTTGTTTACGTTACTTTACCCCCGACGCCAAGCCTAATAAAATTGTATAATTTAGACAACTTTAGTTGTCAATGGCGTTTCAGTCGCGCGACCGTTTTGGAACTAAAATGGTCAATGCCTGTGTCACTCCCCGTTTAGGTATCGAAAATATGCCTACATAATTACTATGCGCACGGCGACCACTCTGGAGGTGATAATTCAGTTACATGAATCGTTTGTCCAGATTAATAAGAATGAAATTGGCAATGGATGTCTAGGTATCTAAACGAAGAGGTGAGGAGTTCTGACGTGAGCTAAATTGAATCATAGCACTAACCACATTAAGGGGATACCTGATTTTTTCGGGGTCCAGTGCTATCCCCACTTGAAATAAATCATTTGATATAAAACGGAGGCATCTTTTAAAATTTTGTTTTGACCAGGCTCTAGATAAACCTTCAAACTATTTTATTAACAACTGTTTTCAGTTTAAAGTGAGAACGTGAAGCTTTTCTACGCACATACGCCAAAAGTGGCCGTTTTTCGCAATTGTGCGTAGAAAAGCTTCACGTTGTCACTTTAAACTGTAAACAATAGTTCATAAAATAATTTGAACGATTACCTAGTGCCTGGTCAAGACAAAATTTTAAGTGATGTCTCCGTTTTCTATCAAATGAATTATTTCACATGGGGGCAGCACTGGACCCCGGAAAATTTAAGTATCTCGTTAAATAGATATACCTTTAAATTTTTTTTCTGAGTAAGACTTCTGTACATGAGTACTAGTACTTATTCTGTGCAATGGTGCTCAAAAGGTTAATGAACTATGTCAGTGTTTTGTAAACATTCTTCTGCCATAGCCTTTTGTTTTCATACTGTTGCTTTTTTTTAACTACTCAGCTCAACTTTCATGTAGTAACCTCTCAAGAGCTGAATGACATTACGAAATGCCAGTTTAGCCACTATTTGGTACTCTGTAGCATATTGTATTTGGAGGTGGAGGGCTGCAGAGGGATAGGAAGACCAAGAAAGACGTGGAAAGAATGAGTAAGGACAGATGTGAAGGAACGAGGGGCTAGTGCAAATATGGTGAATGACAGAAAGAAGTGGAAACAGTTGACATACAAAGCTGACCCCAAATAGGGAAGTAGCAAGGAAAATGATGATGATTGGGACTTTGTAGCATCCCCTAATCCAGATGTATTAAGCCAGCTTAATAATCTTTGCCTAATAGTGTTGGCCACTTACACAACACCTGGATGGCATGTATACATTTAACTACAATATATTTTAACTTAACATTCCTATGCCTAATAGGCAGAGTATGTCGCACTTGTACTTAATAATACCATTGTATTACCAAAGAAGTTCTAAGGAATAAATGCGTCTATCTATTAGGAAATGCCATCAGGACTGACTTGCAAGATTACTAAAAAAGAGAGGTCAGACGACCTTAGCAAGGTTTCGGGAAAATGCTGAATGCAGACTGCTTCCAATTGGTTGTTTAGGAAAGCCTCAGAGGAGGCCAATATCCAATAGTAGACTTCCTGTTATGATATCATGATGATAATAAAGTGATCTGATATGATGATGATGAAGGAGTTTCCAGGCTTAAAAGCACCACTCCTATTCCTGAGTATGTGGCGACAACTAAATGAGTAGGCACACACATCCAGTGTTTGGAAAACCCATTCACAAAGGTAAACCGGTTATATCGGTTAACCCTTTTTCGGTTAATCCTCTGATTCGGTTAACCCACATAATAAGGGTAACAGTAACTGTTATCTGAATAGGTTAATTAGGTTTTCGGAGATGCACAGCCGTTTGGTTGAGTCATGCAAGCGCTTTTGTAGGAATAGGTACAGTGACCATGTGACGAGGAATGAAAAACATGCAGTATCATGCAGAAATCTATATGTCGATTTGGTTAAAGTTAACCACAATTATAGGTGAACATGCTATTTCCGTTAACCAAAATATATGTTAAGCCATTTCCAATTAGATTAATAACAGATTATTTCAGTCAGGTTAACCTAAACCGTCCAAACCCTGCACACATCTGTGCAAAAACTGCATTTCCAAGGAGCTCAGTCAGGCGGCCAGTCGTAAAACCTACACTTAATTATTTTAATGGCTCTACATTTTTCTTTTTATATTCCACAGTTTTAGGCGTCCTGTGGTGATATTTATGTGCATGTAACCTTCGGAGAAGAAAAAACTGTGGATGTGCTAAGGAGGGGAGGGTTTACATGTACCGAGGGCCACATAGAGAAGTATACCACCAATAAATAAATAAATATATATGGACAAATCACACAGCTTCAGCTAGCCCCAATGTAAATTCAACGATACTATATTACATAGCGCGAGGAACTGATGACTAATGGGGCAAAAAGGTTCTCAAATAGAGTACTGGCAAGCGAAGCGTAGGACAGCCACCCACAAGGTGGTCTGACGACCTGACCAAGGTCGCTTGAAAGCACTGGAAAATGATCAATCAAGAGTGGCCTACACTCTAGATCGGTCATTTTGGAAATCCTTGGTAGATGTCTAGCAGTGAACGTTATGAGGCTGAAAGATGATGACTATATTTTTTATCATATACCTATATATATTTTTCAATAGTATACCTAATATGTTTAAAAGTAAAGAGGGCCACATTCAAGGATATACAACTATTCTTGAACAGATCATTTGGGACAGTTTCTAAGAGAAATAATAATTAAAAAGTCATCACAATGGCTACACAATGTAACCATGGAAAATATGTGGCCACAGAAAACAAAGTTATTTATTGGCTTGGATTTCATTAAGTGCGGCACGAATTTTGACATTTCAAGGATGTGGTGATATGCATACCTAGACCACAGTGGTGAAATTTTTTTTTGTGCATAAATTTAAAGATTTTGAGACATGAATTTTTGAAAATTCAAAACATGGTAGATACATAAAGCATGTTATCGTAGTATTTATGTAAAAGTTCTTGTTACGAAAAATGTGTATTAAACATGGATTATTTCTTGATAATAGACAATATTGATGGGTATAATAACAACAACACTGGCCAATTAGAATCTGGCTCAACATATAAAAAAAATATATTAACAATCGAAAGAATAAGAAGCGGCCACATTAATTAAAATATTCTACTTTCTATTAAACGGTATCAAAGCTTGTTTACACCAGTGTTGGCCGATAATGTTCTATTCACTTCACAACGGCCCAAAATAGCTCTTGGATTAAAAATAATAACTTTGACCGACATTTCGAACAATCCCGCCCGTTATACACGACGTAATAGAAACCAATCAATGCAGATAACGAGGAAAACGGCGATACCAAGTAAATATAAATGATATTTGCGGTGAATTCTACGAAAAACCTAACACGTGTATAAATTTGGTGGAAATTAAAAGACATGTAATACTTACATATTCGACGCACTTCCCGTGCTTGTACAAGTTTCAAACGTGTAACACAGTATTTATTGCCGTTTCAGATTGTTTTTACGCACGAATAACAACTAAATAATCACAATAACCTATATTTTCACAGAAAAGTCTTTGCCAGCACTCTTTCTCGTCTCGTGGCGCAAATGGCGACCAAGTTGAAGTTTGCGCCGAAATCGGAGGAACGTACCAAAAATTAATTACCAACTTCGGACCGATCAAAACGCCGGTAATTTTATGATTCAAAGTAATATTATTGGGTTGGAAAATAGTAAAATTACCTTTTTATTTGACTAACATTCTCTTGTAAATTTAGCTGAGCCAAAATGGTTGTCAAAATTATTATTGTTCTTTTTTCAAAAATAAATTGATTGACGGATAACAGGCATTAAATGAAGGAGATGCTATACATCAACATCCTTTTTCTCGTATTTTACTACCTACCTTGTTTATCTTGAACAAGTCAAACTAAATTCAAGCCTTAATTCAAGCTTAAAATCAAACCAAGCCAAGCTGTAATAAAATAACTCTCTTTCATTTCATTTCCAATTGTAACCCAACCAAGTATATTGAGTAAAACGGAAGGTTGATTCGATTGTCATTGTCAGAAAAAAATGTCAAATTGACAGTGACAGGCAGTGACAGGCTTAGAGTTATGTTTTGTTTGTTTTGAAGAAAAGGCCTGACATAGTATATTAATATCTGTGGAAAAGGCTTTTCTAAAGAAAATTGCATCAATTTTGTCTTCTTGTTATTAATTTTGTCTTAAATATACAAAAATGAGTGCCCCGTACACAGAACTACCAAAGCCGGTGAGCGAGTTCTCCCTTATGTGCCGAGGATGCCTCGCAGACTCGGGTGAAATGAAGAATATGGTCGAGTGGGGTTTGGTAGATGAATATCTGAAGCACACCGACGTTGAGGTATGGATGCATGACATGTATGGTATGGCTTTTGAAGTATGTACTGCCAAACTCGTCTATGTGACACTACCTAGAGTGAAATATGCGACCACTTATATCATGTCTTAACTATTTTGAATACTTTTTTCTCACCTTTTCGCCCCCAAAGTTGCCTTTTTTCTTGCGGCCTTCGGCTCTGTCTACTTAGAGCCGCAAGATCCTTTCTAGAAAATTCTTTTTTTGTTTGAAAGGGGTACTTCTCAGGTGGTCCTATGGAAATCTTACTTGTAGTTTGGTTTTAAAACCCTAATTGGAGAAGTATTTTGTTTTTAGGGTTCTGCACTTAAAGGGTAATAACGGGACCCTATTACTACCAAGACTACGCTGTCTATCTGGCTAGGCTGATAGCTAGGCAGTTGAAATTTTCACAGATAAAACAGAATAAAATGAATATTTAAGTGGGGTGAATATTTATACAACAAACATGATTTTTTAATACCTATCTTTGTGCGCGAGTCCGACTTGCACTTGGCCGGTTATTTTCTGTGACTATTAACGGACGTATAGCAAGATATAAAGACAAGAGATGGACATATCTAGTCACAAAATTACTGGGTCCAATGGGCAAAAGAAGGGTAGGGAAACCAAGGAAAAGATGGGTGGATGACATCGTAGAAGTGGCAGTGGCATCGTAAAAAGTGGATGGAAACGGCCAAGAATAGAGAAAAGTGGAAAAAAAAATGGAGGAGGCTTTTACCCTCAATGGAATGCATGTCCAAGAAACTAAAAACATACATACATACATATTATCATGCCTGTTTCCCACAGTAGTAGGCAGAGACTAAGGACCTCCACTTGCTATGATCCTGACAAACCTCTTTCGCTTCATCTACACTCATCATCTAAACTAAAAACAAATAACTAAAATAATTGTAACTAGAGTGTGGAACATGATAAAATAAAAAGCTATAATAAAAAAATAATAATATTGAAGGTGGATTTTTGTGTCGAAAAAAAAAACCAATAGTATGTGTTTACAGGTATCAAATCTGGATGGTCTGTCGCAATTGCTGTGCTGCGCGTGCGAGGAGATGCTGGCGCGCTGCAAGAGGTTCCGAGAGCAGTGCCGACAGGCGGACGAGCTGCTCAAGAGAAAAGCTCAGGTACATTACACTTTCAGGTTTATGCCATGGACTAATAAAGCATGCTACAGACTATTTTTAGCATTAGGGCACTTACCGCGATTAATATCATTTTTAGCCAACTGTACAATATGTATCAAAAATCTGTCCGATCCTCGTAGGAGCAACTCAGACCGTCGATATTTTCATACAAAAGTGTTCGGGCGGCTCGGCGATTTGTATGAAAAAGTCGATTTTTTCTTCCAGTTTCAAGTATTAGTCGCATGGGAAAAGTTGTTCATATTGACGGTCCGAGTTGCTCCTACAAGGATCGGACAGGGTTTTTGTTACATATTGTATACATGACCCTTCAGCCTAAAATATATAATAAAATATAGGCAAATTAAAAAAACCCCTGCCTTCAAGAGTTTACCCTGCATAACTTTTAAACCACTGAACCAATTTCCACCAAACATGGCTCAAAACCACCGTAAGGAAACTTTCAAACTCATCGAACTTGGCTTGGTCCATCCATCCATCCATGATGCCACAGACAGACAGACATTTGGGTCAAACTTATAACACCCTCTTTTTTGTCGGGGGCTAGAAATTATATTTATAGGTGTAAGTCCTATAGTGTCTTCCATTTCTCTCTGTTCAAAGTCAACTGCTATACATCTTTGTAGGTTGAAATATTGATTTGAGCTTTTGTTTGTTTTATAAATGGCAGCCGACTGCCTCCGTGGTCCAGTGGTCAAGGCGTTCGCCTTGTGACCCGGAGGTCATGGGTTCGATTCCCACTGAGAAGCATACTTTGTTAAAAGTTGTTTCCAGTCTGGATAGGATATTGCAGGCTTGAATCACCTAATTATCCGAAAAGAAAGATGATTCCGTGTTTCGGAAGACACGTAAAACTGTGGGTCCCGAACGCTACCCAGCGTTTGACCACCAAACTATCCAAGGATTGGTTTCTGGTTTGCCCTTTGGGTTGTGGAGGTCAGACGGCAGTCGCTCTGTGTAAAAACCAGTAACCTCGTCAAATCTCTTTGGTTAGGTAGCGGACCCCGGGCTCTGAAGCGTTACTGCTGAGGATGCAACCGGGAATACGCTCGGATGATGATGATTGAGCTTTTGTTTGTTTTATGATGCTATCTCTAGGTCTTCCTTTGCCTCAACCTTTAGTTGCTCAACAAACAAGATTTTAGCTATAATATTATTAAAAGTAACGTAAGATGACTTAACTAAATAAATAAATATATAGGGACAAATAACACTGATTGAGCTAGCCCCAAAGTTCGAGACTTGTGTTATGGGATACTAACTCAACGATACTATATTTTATAACAAATACATTTATAGATAAACATCCAAGACCCATAGAGTAAGATCGGTACTGCGAGGGGGGGAGAGCGGAAGGGGGCGGGGGCCGCGCACAATTCAGGTTATGTTACAAGCCTATACGAACTGACGGTGACAAGGCTCGATTCCTCTGTCCTGAAAGGACTCTTTCTAATTTGTGTATAATGTATACTATACGTTGCGCGCACATACACAGTACACTGAGACAGATTGTGAGTTAAAGAAGGAGAACCGGGTTTCTATGGACGTCTCACTCGCTCTGAAACGCATGCGCATAGTGCTCTCGCGCTCGTACTCACGGCCGAATAATTTTTGTGTTTAGGGATTTTTGGTCATTCCAATTTGTCTGACTGATTGAATATAATTTTGTAATAGTTATCTCGATAACATATTTAAAAATCAGACATTAAAAAATAAGTAAAGTTCATTTATTTTTTGTGGAGCTTTCAGGCGTCTGACAAAAGTTTTGGTCCATGGAAAGTGTCTGAAACTTTTGATACTACTTGAGAATGATATTCTATAAAACATATCTAAAAATCCGCCATATAAATTTAAGTTAAGTAACTCTTATTTTTAGTTACCTTTCTTACCTGGTACCTGTCCAGGTGACACTGGACAAGCTTCACAAGCACGCAGGTATGCAAATTACATGAGACGCTACTGAGAACTTAAGGTTTCATCTTTGAGAAAATAAGTTATGTCTTATCGCTCTGGGATCTTGGACTACCAGCGCAATTTGAAAAAGGCCATTTTCCTACTTGCCCTGACCGGGGATCTAACTAAATATTTAAAAACGGTATTACTCACGTAGTGTAGTCGGAAAATGCCGAAAAGTTTCGATAGGTTTAGACGATCATCATCAGAGCGAGTGTTGTTAAGTGGGACGGCGATTTGACAAGACAAAAGTATTATCTAGAGAGAAGGCTTTCGTACCCCGCAAAATCCGAGGCGATTGAAATAAATAGACATCCGAATTTAAATCGGGATGGTGGATGGAATTTACCTGCCGCTTGGAGACCTATTCTTCAAGCTCTTAAAAGCTCTGGTAGTGAAACCATAAAAGGCAGTGATACAGTCAGCTCGGTACATACAGGCGCCTTGAGTATACCCGAGGCTGAAGACCACAATGTCATGATGAGTCATCCTCAACTGTGCTGCATCATCTTATTACTATTAAAACCAAATTAGACTTGATCATCTTTGACAACCTCCGTGGCATAATGGTCAACACGCTAGTCCGCTCATCCGGAGGTTCTGGGTTCGATCCCCAGCCAGGGCAAGTTGGAAAATGGCCTTTTCCAAATTCGGTGTTTGACTCGTTTTTTTCTTTCTTATTCATATCAAAAAGTAACATGATACGAAACCGAAAAAATTAATAACAATTTTACTCCGCTCAAAAATAAGCAAGTTATAAGCCTTTCAAATCCGGTGGAAGGGGAAACTGTCAAATAACAGAAAAAGGATGTACATACACCGGCGTGACGTCACTGTCATTAGGCTTCACGCTTACAAAAGAGATAGCTAGATGTCCCCACCACGCTCCCAACTCTTATATTTAAAATGATAATTGCTGCCTCATCTAATAACCAATTTACTTTCTATTTTCGGAAAACGGCTTCTTGTTAGTGTTATTTGATATTCGTTTAAAATATTGCCCAAAAACAATCTAAGTCAAATAACCTGTTGCCCTGGGTCTTGGGTGATTATCTATATGTGTATTTATTATACAAAAAAGTATCGTTGAGTTAGTATCCCATAACACAAATTTAAACTTACTTTGGGGCTAGCTCAATCTATGTGCTTTGTCTGTATGTATTTATTTATCTTTATGTAATGCTTACTTTAAGTAATGTTTAACACGGAACCACGGACACTTACGAAAGGGTCTTGTTGATCATAAATACACAAAACCAGACTTTGATTTAGGGTTGTCAAAAGTGTATTGATTTTAATTTCATGAACACTTGGAAAATTATAAAAATGAATGAATATAAGTGAATAATAGTACGTAGATGCTACTAGTATTATTTCTAAAGAAATTTCTTCCAGCAGACTCGCGTAAGAAATCGAGTATTTTTTCTTGGGATTTCAATCTTATTTTATTTCCAGAATGATGAAACTGCTCAAGAATCATCACCACCAGAGACAGAAATGGAGAATTCCGCGGTCTGCGTGCAATACGACAAGAAGTTAGTCTTCATGATCACAGCCCCTAACACCCAGTCCAAAATTTATTTAAACTGCCCCTACAACTGCCGGGAGAAGTTCCAGAAGAAAAAAGACTTGTTTTTTCACCTATTAAAAACACACCAAGTGGATAAGAAAACTTTTATAGATTTAAAATACTTTTGCCACCATCCAGACTGCCAGTATCACGTGAAAAACGAAAATAAATACTTCCAAGGCCGCAAATATTTAAACCAGCATTACAATAAAGTTCATAAATGCAAAGATGTCAAGTGTGAAAAATGCAACCAAAGTTTTATCAACACTGCGAGCTTCTACAGACACATGGAGACATGTAACGTTGTGTATTCGTGTCAAATATGCGACAAATATTATAAAGTACACGAGCAATTGATAGTACATTTGATGAGGAAACATCCCGATGTACACAAACAATATAAAGAGAGTCGCGCGTTGAAAAGAAAATTAAATTCCAATTTCGAATGTAAAAAACAGAAAACCGAAACGGAAAAGTTGAACGAATTCTTTTGTGACAGCCCTAAGCGTTCCTCCGCGACGCAAACGTCAAAACTGGAAGATAATTTGAAAAATGACGTTATATTTTGGAAAAACGATACTTATGAAACTAAAACAGACGAAATATCAACCCAGACGGTTTTCGAAGATCTATTATCTTTAAAGTCGGTTACTAGTGAGGACGATTCGATATTTTTTTCCGAAACTGTGTCCCTATCGGATATACAAACTCAGACGTTGCCTGTAGACTTCGGGCGTTCGCACAAAGAGACATTAACAGAGTTGAGATACCCTGACTTAACGATAAAGGAGACTCAAACGTGCTGTTGCCTGGAGTCCCCGAAGTTGCTGAAGATGTGTGATGGTATGTCGAAGTCGACGGAAACGCAGACAGCGGAGAGGATGCTGGTGAAGTCTGACGTGCTGCTGAGCTGCTCTGAGACGCAGACCTACCGCGGGGACCGGGATGATTTGTGATATTGGCAGCGATTGTAAAAACTATATAATATTGTAGCGAGGTGGTATGCTCGCGAGAAAGATTTTCCGGCCAGGCATGGGCCGCCTTTGAACAAGGGGATGAAAGTCCCATACATTGCGAATTTTTCGTTTTGAACGACGTTATCTATTACTCTTATTCCGGACTAAATATCAAAAGCACTTTTAGTTAATAGTTTCTATAATTTGTATAGATGTCGCACTACATGCTTTCTCTTTCTACCGTTTTACAGTATAGTAACCAATAATTTCGAGTATGCAGTACGAATCCTGAATGGTGTAACGGTTTGGGCATCCCAAACTAATCAGGAGACCTCAGGTTCAATTCCCCACAATGGCTGAAAAATCTAAAGTCTTTTATTAGTTTTTCTATTAATTTAGTGTTAACTTTATAAGCGATAATTTCGCATGTGCAGTACCAAGCCTGAATGGTGTAGTGGGTAACGCAGTAGACTCAAATTAACAGAGGTCTCAAGAATCTCAGGTTCAAATCACAACTCAATGCTAATAAATTTTATATTTGAATTTTATTTTATTTTGGAATAACATTAATAGATGACACTACATTTGCAGGTTTGCAGCTTAAATTGTTGGCACAAAAGTTACACGAGATGGCTCTCTATTTCAGTTATATTATATTATGGCCTTGAATCGCGACTTCTGGCGTCTGGCGTATCGTCGACAAATATGCCAACTTGCAACCAAAACACGGATATCGAGATGTAGGAAACTAGGTCAGCGCCATCTAGTATGCTTCATGTAAAGTATTTCCGCGTCTTCTTTATTTCTTAAGTAGTTCTTGTATAGTAGCGTAGTGTGTGAGGGGCGTCCAAGTAGAGGGAGGAGCAGGCGAACGATATATCGATTTATCGATACAAAATATCGATATTTCTATCCCGTGTCGTGCCATGTTTGGAGTAAAGGTCCAGTTTAATTGTTACTCGTAAGTGAATACGTCATAAAATTGTAAATATAGAATACATTTAAACTAATTAAGTAGATACTTAAACTTATAAGATTGTGAGTAAATATGTATTATGTTCTAAACTTCGTTTGATTTGCGTGCGTGTTAGTGGCCAACACTGGTGCCAAATTTTCCAAGCTGCCTATA
This sequence comes from Acrobasis suavella, assembly GCA_943193695.1. Taxonomy (NCBI): domain Eukaryota; kingdom Metazoa; phylum Arthropoda; class Insecta; order Lepidoptera; family Pyralidae; genus Acrobasis; species Acrobasis suavella. Next base: position 2,508,648 of record OW971956.1, read on the forward strand.
ATTACTGACTTTCGCTACTCCATCAACTCAAATAAGACGCTTTTTTCTAAACGTCATAACAAACATTTTCTAAGGATATATATTTGTATGAATTATAGAATAATGACGTCATAGTTTCTTGAAGTCAAATAGCGCTCCTAATAAGAAGATTAAATCCTCTTAAAGGGCTACCTGAAATTTTCGAGGTCCAGTGCTGCCCACATTTGAAATACATCATTTAAAAGGAAACGGAGATATCATTTATAATTTCGTCTTGACCAGGCTCTAGATAATCCTTCAAACTATTTTATGAACTACTGTAAACAGTTTAAAGCAAGAACGTGAAGCTTTTCTACGCACATACGCCAAAAGTGGCCATTTTCTCAATTGTGCGTAGAAAAGCTTCACGTTCTCATTTTAAACTGTAAACAGTAGTTCATAAAATAGTTTAAAGGGTTATCTCTAGTGCCTAGTTAAGACGAAATTTTAAAAGATATCTCCGTTTTCTTTCAAATGGGGGCAGCACTGGACCCAGGTAGCCCCTTTACCCTATCCCCTTGTGCTTCGTCATAGTGAAGAAGGCAGAAGGGCGCTTTAACCCTCTAACCGCGAGATTATATCAGTTGTCGTGTTCCGAGCACTAAACATAGTGAATCTAAAATAAATACCTACAACCATGGGCGTATATAGCCACGATGGGGCAGGGTGGGGCGCCTGGCTCTGACCTGTAAGGTAACTAATCAAACTTAAAAAATATCTAGGTAATAACTACAATACTTAATATGCGTAAGAACGTTCACACTCGGCAGTCGACACAAAAATAAACTTGAGAGGTGTCAAGGGACACCCGGATGGAACGAAGTAAAATATAAATATAAATAGGTCTAAATTACATTCAAACTCTTATCTGCGTTCTAAAATCAAGTTTTTATTATCTTCATAAATTTGAATGAACAAAAAGTGTCGTTACAACTTTTGGTCTTAATTTCTTCCGTCTAGCTCCCTTTCGCAACGCGCGATAAGGAACTTCGTTCCAAAAAGCGATCAAAGCAGTCGGTCGGCGGCGGTCGGTCATGCGTTGCACAAACGCAATCCTTTTGTTTTTCGTTTGTGTGTGAGTGAGTGATTGATTTGAGCGGGAAAGTGACCTGAACTATTTCGTGGTATAAGCCGTATAAGTAGGTAGGTGAACAATAAGAAAGTGTTTTGTTTGGATAATTCGAATTATACATACAGGTACAGGGTGCTGTAACCTTTTTGTATAAAAATTAACCGGGGTAAGAACGCGGGTATAGTTTGCTATTTACATATTACTTTAGGCTCAATTTACATCAACGCGCAGAGTCACGCCGAAGTGAAGCGAATCGGCGCAACTCAGCGCGTCGCCGCCAACAACGCCATAGTTCGAACATTATACGATTGATATAAAGTTCATTATGCTATATACGATTTCGGCGAATCGCTGCGACTCGGCCGCAAGCTGCAATTAAAACTGACCCTTAGAGTGCTGCCCCACCCTGAGCCCATGGTTGGCTACGCCCATGCCTACAACAGATAGGGATGTGGATATTTATGTGTAATACGAGCATCTTGCAGTAATTCTTGGTCGGAAATATAAAAGATACACGTAATTACACTTATTATATATAATAATAATAATCATTTATTTCGGTCATTGTACAACCATATTACTCGTATTGTAAGTAAAAAGAAACTTAAAGCCTAGTGTTAGTAGTGCGTTCTTTCAAAGTACTTATTAAATGTATAAATTAAATTAATAAAGAATGTAAAGATTTTCGTCAAACCCTTCCAGTTATAAGTCGGGGCACTATAGCAGATGAGATCAACTCCTAGGCAGTAGAAGTTGCGAGACATTAGTCGCGATGAAAGGCCAATGGGCAATGTTACAGTTTTTTGTCGGAAGATTTTCTTCAAACCCTTCCAGTTATAAGTCGGGGCTATAGGGAAGATGAGATTAACTCCTCATTAAAACAGTCTTATCTGGGGCCTCAAATATAAAAGCTCAGATTGACAATTCACATGCCCAAGAGTTGTCAAGAATTTTATTAAAAGTTGGGGAAGGTCTCTTTCTGGAAGAGAATGGTCAGGTGAGTCTTCCCGTAATACTTGGCAAAGTTGTTTCCTCCGACGAAGAACTTATAAGTTCAGTATTTGCGGACCTTCAGAGCATAACACACCAGTGGTCCTATTTTTCAAACGCGGAGTCATTTAACGAATGGGTCTTTTGTATGGGAAAACCATTCGTTTAAGTGACTCCGCGTTTCTGAAATCGCACTTCAGGAAACTCTTGGTTATGTGAACGCGCCATATTGACACCAAAAAATTAACAATGCTACAAATTAGTGGTGATGAAGTGGTTTATACTTTCTTGGATAGTGTAATTGATCAGGACGACGTCACCAATTATCCAGTTGAGTTTATAAATTCACTTGCAGCAAATGGACTCTCTGCTCACAAAATAACGACTTAATGTCGGAGTGCCGATAATGCTGATGCAAAATTTGACTCCGCCGAAACCGTGTAACGGAGTCCGACTTAAAGTCAATGCTTTTCAGCGAAGTATAATTGAAGCTGAGATTCTCACTGAAAGTGGTGCCAGTGAAACTGTATTTATCCCGCGTAGTCATCCCCAACCCCAACAATTTTTCTTTTGAACATACACAGTTCTCTGTGTCCACTTGCTTTGCATATGACAGTAAATAAGTTGCAGTGTCACGCGCTTAAAGCCGCTGTGTCGACCTAAGGACATTGTTTTTCGCATGGCCGACTTTATGTGGCTCTCTCCGGTGTTAGTAACGCTTTAGTGTTTTTCATATTGGCTCTCAAAGGAAAGACTCCCAACATAATTTATAGAGAACATTTTTAAACAATGTTTAGGATATGAAAAAAAAAATACTTATAACACTGCTACAAGTACTTTCCTAAATATCTACATTAGTTTGTATTTATATTAATACGTGGGGCGCACTATAAGTTTCCGGAAGAATATGAAAAAATACTATTAAAGGTACAAAATTAATTTACTGTTTTTCAAAATAATCTCCCTTGGCGTCTATGCACTTTTTCATTCGATGAAACCAGTTTTGAAAACTTTTGTGCCACTCCTCTGTGGTGACCTCTGAAACGTGTTTTTCATACTCCTCGACAGCCTCTTCTGGTGATGAAAATCGTTGACCGCGTAATTGGTTCTTAATTTTTGGGAACAGAAAGAAGTCACAAGGTGCCAGGTCGGGACTGTATGCAGGATGACTCATGAGTTCTACATTTTCGCCTTCAAAAAGTCGTTTGTCTGTCTGGCCGTGTGAGAACTAGCATTGTCGTGGTGCAGGATGATACGGCGTTTACGGTTATTTTTACGGAGTTCGTCAATAACTTCCGGCAAACAAATGGTCGTGTACCAGTCACTATTCACTGTACGACGATTCTCTAAAGCAACAGTAGCCACGTGTCTAGTTTTATTAAAAAATGAAGCAATCATCCGCTTAGATGCACTTTTCACGCGCGCCACTTTGGTTGGTTTCGGCTCATCTTGAAAGACCCATACGCTCGATTGCTGCTTTGTTTTGGGATCGTAGCAATAAATCCATGTTTCGTCACTTGTTACTATGTCCCACACCAAATTTGACGCACCTTCGTTGAATCTGGTAAGCATGGCACTGCACCAAGTGACGCGGTCCGTTTTTTGAGCCTCGGTCAAGTTGTGTGGGATCCACCGCGAGCACAGCTTTCTCACACCCAAATGTTTGTGTAGGATTAATTGTATTTGACTCATGCCTATTTCTAAGGATGCGCGAATTTCATGGTAGGTCACATGCCTGTCTGTTTCAATCATACGGCGCACAGCATCGATGTTTTTGTTGGTCACAGCGGTGGACGGCCGACCATCGCGAGATTCGTCACTGAGATTGATACGACCACGCTTGAATTCTGCAAACCAGCTATAAACAGTTGTCTTGCATGGTGCTTCATTGCCAAAAGCTGTTTCAAGCCGAGCGATGCTCTGTTGAGCTGTCAAATTACACTTAAAATCGTAGAAAATCATACTACGAAAATTGTCCCGAGTTAAATCCATGTTGATGCAGACACACAATTTTTTAAATGGCGCCACAAGGTAAAAACAAAAGACAGTCAGATGAAACAAACTGCATTCTACAGCCAAAGAGTTCTATTTTCAAATGTTGCAATAAATTTTTAAATATTGTTTATGTAAGTGGCCAGTTCCGGAAACTTATAGTGCGCCCTATGTACGCCGGAGTCATAAAATCCACGCGAACGAAGTCGCGGGCATCAGCTAGTATCGTAATATAACTTTATTATATGAAATTGTAATCGGCGGACTTAAGGCCGTAGGCCTTTTCTACCAGCCAACCTACAGGTGGTGCTGACATATGTACCTACATTTCAGAAATATATGAAGCGGTGGTGGGCAAGATTTTTAAGCACTAGCTGTGCGTCTGTGAGGCTAGAGTTCGATCCTCACTAGCTGCGACTTGTACCTCTGAGTCATTTTTAAATACCACCGGTGAAGAAAATAATGGGGAGGAAACGGCTAGACGCTATTTTCAGTCACCGGTTGACAGTAATTGAACTACTTATCTAATATATAACTCAAAGGTGACTGACTGACTGACATAGTGATCTATCAACGCACAGCCCAAACCACTGGACGGATCGGGCTGAAATTTGGCATGCAGGTAGATGTTATGACGTAGGCATCCGCTAAGAAAGGATTTTGATCAATTCTACCCCCAAGGGGATAAAATGGGGGATGAAAGTTTGTATGAAATTTTGTCAATTTTGAACCGATCAGGCTGAGACTTTGCATGCATAAAGCTACTTTGACGTAGGCATCCCCTTAGAAAGGATTTTGATAAATTCTACCCCTACGCGAGCGAAGCTGCGGGCAAAAGCTAGTACCTAATAAAGCTCGAAAAATCTGACACGCGTTAGGTTAGATGATAAACACTCAACAAGAGAGGGATAGTTAGTTAATTACCTAGTTAAAATCTTTATTGGACCAAAACATAATGTTACATAAAAGTGGATAACATAAAACAGATGTCAAAAGGCTTTATCGCAACCGCAATCTCTTCCAGACAACCGAGGTAAGTACTTGGAGATGTTTGACGGAAACAGGTGAGGTGCAAAGTTATAGGCCACAAAGAAAAAAAAAATTGCTCCTATTAGGAGTTATTTATTCGTACATGATTGATGACAAATGCAGGATTGTCTAATAATAATCTAGAATTTTTAAATGTCAAAGGTTTCAATTCCTTGATTACATAAGATTTCCGAGCGCCTGTGAAATAAAGAACTGTTAAAATAGCAGAATGTTATACTAGAGTTATATAGCTATTGTTATGTCATAATTTAATTTGCTCGGATCTATTTCGAAACGTAGGTGTACTAGAGAATAATTGCATTGGCATTGGTGTGATGGCCAGAACGGAACGTTTTCTCGAAAGTACAGTAACATCAACATAATTGTAAGGATTTTACAGAATAACAATTAGATTTATTCCATTTTTAGCATATATTCATATTTTCAGTTATTGAGGTAAAAGTTTCAGCGAGATTTTCATGTGTATTGAAAGTTTGAGAGCGCCTGCAGAAAAGGAATAGCAAATACGTCGTCGTACTGAAACGTTGTGTCTATTGATTTTCTCCAGTGCGCAGCGCGACAAACTTCATGTCGATCACAAAAGTTATCGAACCGCGCTAGGAGACGCTCGTCCCGACGACATATCATTAAAAATCACATTATCTAATAAATCGTGCCAAAAAGCAATCGAGGGCACACCAATTTTTTATGATATTACCGAAAAATGACGGTTGCTCCGTAATTTTTACCGTTGCCGAGCATTTTTTGTAAGGAGTCTTAGTATTTTGATCGGAAAGGCGTAAAAAAGACTTTAAAACGGCTTCTATACGAGTATATCGGCCAGATAAACAAATGTATACGGCATTTGCCGTAGTTGTTCCCAAAAGAAGTACGGAAAGGCTACAGTCGACGGAATCCGAGGACCATTTTAAATATCTCCACCTGCCTGCGCCTCCTGACATTTCGCAATGTCGTTACCCCGTGAGTTTATCTTCAACCAGGTGAGTTATCTCTTTCTTATAAAATATATACCTATTTTCAGTCTTTTGTAACTTTAAAAAAATAAGAGGTGTGATCTATTTGGCTCTTACTTGGATTGTACGGAAGTTCTTCGCTCCCATAACCCGTAAACTCAATTCATAGTTAACTGTACCAAATATAATATACTACTTTACCATTCGTTTTTGTTATCTATATATAAGCTAAAAAAAAGTAATAAAATGAAGTCATTCGACAAGTAATCGTGTCGGGA